>OU342737.1:56426986-58926986 GCA_910589765.1 Avena atlantica
CATAAGAAAGAAACATATCCTTAGTTCTTCTCAAGTACTTAAGGATGTTTTTGACTGATGTCCAATGATCCACTCCTAGATCACTTTGATATCTGCTAGTCAAACTAAAAGCATATGCAATGTCGGGTCTAGTACATAGCATGGCATACATAAGAGATCCTATGGTTGAGGCATCGGGAGTCTTACTAATCCTTTCTCTATCTTCTGCCGTTGCAGGACTTTGAGTTTTACTGAAGGTCGTATTGGGAAACATGGGCAAGAACCCTTTCTTGCTATATTCCATTCCAAACCTCTTTAGAACTTTGTCCAAATATGTACTTTGTGACAATGATATTAGGTGTCTCGATCTATCTCTATAAATCTTTATGCCTAATATGAAGTTGCTTCGCCGAGATCTTTCATTGAAAAACTATTATTCAAATAATCCTTGACACTATTAAGAAGGTCTACATCATTCCCATTCCCAATCAACAATATGTCATATACGTATAGTATTAAGAATGCTACAGAACTCCCACTCACTTTCTTTTAAATACAAGTTTCTCCATAAGTTTGTATAAAACCAAAACTTTTGATCACCTTATCAAAATGTTGATTCCAACTCCGGGATGCCTGCTTCAATCCATAAATGGACCGTTGAAGTTTGCATACCTTGTTAGCATCTCTAGGATCGACAAAACCTTTGGGTTGTACCATATACAACTCTTCATCAATGTCTCCATTGAGGAATGTTGTTTTGACATCCATCTGCCATATCTCATAATCATAATATGCAGGCGATTGCTAACAAAATCCTCTTAGATTTTAGCTTTGCTACCGGTGAGAAAGTCTCATCGTAGTCAACTCCTTGAATTTGTCGAAACCCTTTTGCGACAAGTAGAGCTTTATAGACAGTAATATTACCATCAGCATCTGTTTTCTTCTTGAAAATCCATTTGTTCTTGACAGCCTTTCGGACATCCGGTAAGTCCACCAAAGTCCATACTTGGTTTTCGTACATGGATCCAATCTCGGATTTCATGGCTTCTTGCCATGCTTCCTCATATGTCGCAGGGTCATCGGTGTTGTCCACCAACATGACACTCATAACGGAATCATACCAATCAGGAGTGGTACGATTTCATGTTGACCTGCGAGGTTCCGTAGTAACTTCAACCAAAATTTCATGATCAACATCATTAGCTTCCTCTCTTATTGGTGCAGGCGCCACAGTAACCACTTTCGGTGCTGCACTACTCTCAAGTTTGAGAGAAGGTTCAACAACCTCGTCGAGTTCTACTTTCCTTCCAGTCACTTCTTTCGAGAGAAACTCCTTCTCTAGAAAGGATCCATTCTTGGCAACAAAGATTTTGCCCTCGGATCTATGATAGAAGGTATACCCAATAGTTTCCTTCAGATATCCTATGAAGACGCATTTTTCCGCTTTGGGTTCAAGATTGTATGGCTATAACTTCTTTGCATAAGCTTCGCAACCCCAAACTTTAAGGAACGACAATTTAGGTTTCTTCCCAAACCATAATTCCTACAGTGTCATTTGAACGGATTTAGATGGTGCCCTATTTAAAGTGAATGCGGTTGTTTCTAATGCATAACCCCAAAACGATAGCCGTAAATCTGTAAGTGACATCATAGAACGAACCATATCGAAGAGAGTTCGATTACGACATTCGGACACACCATTACGTTGTGGTGTTCCCGGCGGTGTCAATTGTGAAAGTATTCCGCATTTCTTCAAATGCTCGCCAAACTCGTAACTTAGATATTTACCTCCACGATCAGATCGTAGAAATTTAATCTTCTTGTTACGTTGATTCTCTACTTCACTTTGAAATTCCTTAAAATTCTCAAAAGTTTCGGACTTAGAGCATCTCCACTCTCCTACCCAGGACGCCAGTCTGGACGCCGAATTTCAGTTCGGACGCCGAAAATCGGCCCAGTCACGTACCCAGGGACCTGTTTTCATCCGGATTTCGGCGTGTTTTGGTCCAGCATACCCAGGCCGTACCCAGGATCCCGGGTACGCCGGACTCAGCGAAAACAGGCGTGGGCCAGCTCTGTCGGCGAGAGAAGGCACCACTCCCGCCACTTCTCCGAGCTCCCGCCTTTTTCTTTCCCCTCCCGCCTTTCTTCCCTATTCCCCCCACCCCCGACGCTCCGCCGAACTCCACTCCCGACATGCCGCCCAAGAGCTTCGTCCAACCCAGATCGATCCTCGGCGAGGGTCCGGTGGAGAAGAAGGCGAGGAAGCCGAGAGCGCCGCCAACGAAGTCGGAGGGCATGTCCTCGGCCGAGTGGGAGAAGAAGGAGCAGGTCAGGCAGATCTCGTCGGCCGAGCGGAAGGACAGGAAGGAGAGGGCGAAGCTTCGGCAACAGCAAGTGGAGGAGGAGAAGGCGATGGTGAAGGCGGCGGCGGAAGAACAGGCGATGGTGAAGGCGAAGCAGGCGGCAGCGACGCGTTCAGCTTTGATGGCCGCGTCGTACTAGGGGAGCCAGGCTAGCGTCGGCTCACCCGCCGGCTTCTCGCCGATCTCTCCGGCCAGCTTCCAGGAGACCCAGGCGGCTGCTCGGCAGAGGTACTCCTCGTCGCCTGAGTTCGATGGCAGCTTCAACCCTAATGTCATCTTCCCCTTCCCGGCGTCGCGCCCTCCTTCGGCCTTCGGCGTCGACATTAACATCACCTACTCCGCCTCCCCGGCGTACGCAAGCCCCGCTCTGCGCCGCGGACCGCTGCCCTTCGAAGAAAGCTCGGCGCCCTTCGGCGAGGCCGACGCGCGCAACCTGTTCGGCGGAATGCCGGGCGCCCTTCCGGCCGGCATGACGGCCGAGGCGTACATGGAGGACCTGATCGCAACAGGCTCGGCGACGAACCACCCCTCCTTCTTCATGGAAGAGCAGACCCAGGCTGACGCCGAGCACGACATCGAGTCCTAGGACCTCGCCATCATCGATGCCGACGAGACCTAGGCCGAGCAGACGCAGCCAGAGGACGCCAAGACTAAGGCGAAAGGCAAGAAGGGGAAGAAGAAGCCGGGCAGTTCGGCGGATGCTCGGGTCAAATGGATGGTGGCTGAGGACACCTGCCTCGCCGAAGCTTGGAAGACGGTGAGCATGGATCCGATCACCAGTGCGAACCAAAATTCCGACAATTATTGGCGGCGCGTGAAGGCAGCATTCGACGATCGAAGCATGTGCGACCCAAAGTATCGCAAGATCCACATGGAGCGAGGGGAGAAGGCAATAACCAACCACTGGGCGATCATCCAAACTGCGTGCAGCAAGTGGCACAGCTGCGTGGAAGAAGTCGACCGCACACAAGCCAGTGGGGAGAACATGGACAACAAGGTACTCGCGAACACTATCTTTGTCGTGCACTCTCTTCCATTTTGACAAACTTGACACACTTCCATTTTGCAGTTGCGTCGTGCACTTGCTCTGTTTCGAGAGGACATGAAGATGGAGTACAAGTTCCATCATGTCTTCGAGAAAATCGAGCATTGCGAGAAGTGGCGGGACACTCGCCTGAGTCTCTCCAAGAGCAAGGACGGCGTCTACAACCCCGAGGCCCCGGCCGTTGCTGCCATCGAAGGAATACCTGAGCTCAGCCAGAAGAAGGCGAAGATGCTCAAGGCCACCGGACCTCCCGCCGAGCATCTCCAGGCTTCGATCGAGAAATACCTCGCCGACACGAGGGCGCAGGCCGAGAAGAGGACTGAGAAGAGCGAGGAGCGCTGGAAGAAGTTGATCGAGACACAAGGGGAAAAGATGGCCCTCATCAAGGCCAACCTCGCCGAGAAGAAAGCCAGCCTCGCCGAGAAGAAGGCCAACTACACCGCCAAGAAGCGCCACACGGACCTCAAGTTCCTCATGGGCGGCGAGGACACGTCGAAGATGAGCTCGCCGGTCAAGGCCTGGTATATGGCGCAACGTCAGGCCATCCTGGAGGGCATGATCACGGCTTTCCCTTCCTCTGCGCCGAACGCTCCCACGCTGAGCTCTGCTTCGACTTTCTCCAACCCGGGGGCCTTCACCGGCGAGATGGATGACAACACCGTGTCGGACACACCGCAGGAGCCCATCCCCATCGACGACTGAGAGTTGTTTCCCCTGTTATGTAATAAAAATATGTCGCCGAACTTGTAGGCGTATCTGCCAAACACCTTGTGGCCGAGCACTCGCCGGTGGGAATGATAAAGATTCAAATATATAGCCGTTTTGTGTTCGCCTGGGTACTCAGCCTGGGTAGCCGAGTGGGAGACTGGGCGTACCCAGGCCGAAAACTTGCGCCGTCTGGCCGGAAAAAGGTCCGGATTTCTGCCTGGGTTCGGCCAATGAGTGGAGATGCTCTTATGTTTCATGAAATGGATATACCCATATCTAGTCAAGTCATCCGTAAAGGTAAGAACATAACGATTACCACCACGCGATGCTACACTCATTGGGACACACACATCGGTATGTATGATTTCCAATAAGTCCGTAGCTCGCTCCATCATACCAGAAAATGGAGTGTTAGTCATTTTACCCATCAGACATGCTTCGCATCTTTCAAGTGATTCGAAATCAAGTGATTCAAGAAGTCCATCTGAATGGAGTTTCTTCATACGTTTCACTCTAATATGACCAAGACGACAGTGCCACATATAGGTTGAGTTATCACTCAATTTCAAACGTTTAGCTTCAATGTTACTAATGTGTGTATTTCTACAATAGATATTCAATAAGAATAGACCATCTATCAAAGGTGCATGTGCATAAAACATATTACTCATATAAATCGAACAACCATTATTCTCGGACTTAAACAAGTAACCGTCTCGCAATAAACATGATCCGGATATAATGTTCATGCCCAACGCAGGCACTAAATAACAATTATTTAAGTATAAAACTAATCCCGGTGGTAGATGAAGAGGTAGTGTGCCGACCGCGATCACATCAACCTTTGATCCATTTCCAACGCGCATCGTCACCTTGTTCTTCGCTAGCTTCCGTCTATTCTGCAGCACCTGTTTCGAGTTACAAATATGAGCAACCGAACCAGTATCAAATATCCAGGAACTACTATGAGTACTAGTGAGATAAACATCAATAACATGTATATCGGATATACCTTTCTTCTTGATGTTGTCGTTCTTCAAATCCGCCAAGTACTTAGGGCAATTCCGCTTCCAGTGACCCTCTCCCTTGCAGTAATAGCACTCAGTATCAGGCTTAGGCCCAGCCTTGGTCTTCTTCGCTGGCGCGGTAACTTTCTTACCGCCCTTCTTGAAGTTTACCTTTTTCTTAGACTTGCCTTGCTTCTTGAATTTGGTGGTCTTATTGACCATCAACACTTGGTGCTCTTTCTTGATCTCCACTTCTGCAGACTTTAACATGGAGAAGAGTTCGGGCCACGACTTTTCCATGTTTTGCATATTGTAGTTCATCACAAAGTTCTTGTAAATTGGTGGTAGTGATTGGAGTACACGGTGAATCCCCAAAGAATTAGGAATCACTATACCCAAGCTTTGAAGCTTGCGTGTGTGCCCAGACATCTTAAGCACGTGCTCACTAACGGAGTTGCCCACTTCCATCTTGTAGTTAAAGAACTTTTTAGAAGCCTCATAACTCTCAACTGCCGCGTGAGCCTCAAATATCATTTTGAGTTCACGAACAATATCATGTGGGTCATGGTTCTCAAACCTTTTGTGAAGTTCCGATTCCAAACCATACAAGATAGCACACTGAACTGTGGAGTACTGATTCTTCCGAGGGAGGAAACATTCTTTACCTCATCGGTAGCATCAACTACAGGTGGATCACCCAGCGGTGCATCCAGCACATAGGTCAAATTACCAGCATTGAGGACAATCCTCAAGTTGCGGAACCAATCCGCGAAGTTTCTTCCATTGTTTTTCAACTTTTCTTTCTCTAGGAACGCATTAAAATTGATGGTAGGGGCCGCCATTGATCTACAACATATTTGAAATAGTTTAGACTAAGTTTATGACAAAATGAGTTCTAATTGGAGTAGTTAAATTAATCTAGATGAACTCCCACTCAAAACAATATCCCTCGCATTGTTTTAGTGATCACACGAACCAAATCCACAACATCAAAACCGATCATCACGAGAGTTGATGTAGCTTCAAAGGCGAACAATCAACATGTTCATCATATCTACTATATGACTCATGCTTTACCTTTTGGTGATCCGTGTTCTGAGACGATGTTTGTACATGCTAGGCTCATCAAGATCAAATCTTAGCTTCCGCATGAGCAAATCTGGCTTGCTCCTATTGTATACACTCGCAAAATCTAACACACCCGATCATCACGTGGTGCTTCGAAACAACGAGCTTTAGCAACGGTGCTTACTAAGGATGAACACTTTATAACTTGAAATTTTGTGCTAGAGGGATCATCTTATAATGCTACCGTCACGAACTAAGCAATACAAGATGCATAAAAGGATTAACATCACATGCAATTCAAAATATGTGATATGATATGACCTTTCTTCTTGTGCTTCCGATCTCCATCTTCAAGCACGAACATGATCTCCATCATCACCGTCATGGTGTCAAGGTCAATGGCGCCGCTTCATGGTTGTCGTCTACCAGCATCAACTATTGCAACTACTTTGAATAATAGACACGCAGGTCTTAACGGAATTTAAAAGACAAACATATGGCTCCTGCCGGTTGTCGACTTACAATAAGGAACATTGCATACATCATATATAATCACAATCATGGCCATATCACATCACTGCACACCCCTGCAAAACAAAGTTAGATGCCTCTAATTTTCTTTGCATGTTTTACATGGTTTGGGCTTTCAATAAGTGTCGTTCTAACTTACGAACAAGAACCACAACGTTGATACTAGTATTGTAAATTACCCGTTGTAAATTGAATCTTCACTATGTTGGGAGAAACAGGCACCCGCAAAGCCACTTATGAAATACAAGTTGCATGTCAAGCGTGGATCAAGTTTCATGAACGATGCCATGTAAGGTTAGCCTGGGCCGCTTCATCCCACCATCCCGCAAGATGCAAAGTACACAAGAAGCAATTGACAACAAAGCATCAACGCCCACAATGACCATTGTGTTCTACTCGTGCAACAGATCTACATATAGACACGGCTCTGATACCACTGTAGGGGTTCGTAGCATGGAAAACAAAAAAATTCTACCGCATGCATACAAACAATCCAAGATCTATCTATTAGATTGAAGCAACGAGTCGATTAGAGTACTCATCCTCGAAGATTCCAAAGGGGTTAACGAAAAAAAAATCCCGTGGGTGATGTAGTCGTACACTTGCCGATCTCAAGATCGCGTAGACGATTCTTCCGGAGATGCGTTCCGGCAGCGCTTACGCAGTCGGTCACACGTTCAGTACTCGATGAAGACCTTCCTCTGCCTTGTTCCGGCAGGCACTGGAGGTTGTAGTTCTCCCCTCGCAGTTCCGGCAGCACGACGGCGTGGTGTCGGAAGTAGAGGGAAGATCCCACAGGGCTTCGACTAAGCCGATCCGAGTTATGGTGGATCTAGGGTTTTCCGGCGATCTAGGTTTAGAAGGCCGGAGAGGAGGAGGAGGTGTCGGCGACGGGCCGGCGGCGGCGCATGGTGGGGAGGGCTTGTGCTTGTGGTTTTGGGGCAGCCCTCCCCCTCTATTTATGAGAGGAGGCAGCCTTGGGAGAGGGGAGTTTGAATCCATACCCAAACCCAAGTTGGATAGAAGGAAGGACTCTTTCCTTCTTCCACTAGGAAACCATTGTTCTAGTTTGACTTTTCAAACCTCCCTTTTGACTTTCAATTTAGAGCTTTAATTATCTCTCGCAAATGCCCAACCAAGTGACCTAGGACATGATCCAATCATTCCACTTACCCATGACACATTCATGGACCATTCCCCTTCCGGTCCAGTGAACCTTCTAGACCCTTCTAGAACCTCTATGATGAAAACATCGAAATCATTCCAGAACTCCGGAATCAGACTTTCCTTATATGAATCTTATTCTCTAGACTATTTCGGATCTCCTCGTGATATCCCGGATCCCATCCGAGACTCTGAACAACATTCCGTTTCCCTACTTACATTCCATATCTACTAAACAACATCGAATCCTTAAGTGTGTCTCCCTACGGTTCGTGAATTATGCGGACATGACCAAGACACTTCTCCGATCAATAACCAATAGAGGAATCTGGAAATTCATATGGCTCCCACATATTTCTAAGATTACTTTGCGATCGAATGAACCACTTACATACGATACCAATTTCCCTTTGTCTCGCGATAATTTACTTATCCAAGGTTTGATCGTCGGTATCTCTGCATACTTAGTTCAACAGCATTACCGATAAATACTCTTTTCTCGTTCCCGTGATATGTGATCCCTTGTGAGCCAGTCACATGCTTGCAAGCTAATTGGATGACATTCCACTGAGCGGGCCCAAAGTATATCTATCCGTCATATGGATGGAAAAATCCCAATCTTGATCCATGTGCCTCAACACATACTTTCCGAACACTCAATGCCACCTTTATAACCACCCAGTTACGGTGTGGTGTTTGATGTCATCAAATCATCCTTCCGATGATGGTGATTAACATGATCTCATGGTCGAAGGAATTAGGTTACAATGTATCAGAAAGCTTATAGCAAACGAACTATTGAAATGACTTGACCTTTATGCTACGCTTATCTATAGGAGTATGTCCATCACACCATTCTCCTAATGATATGATCTTGTTGTTAATAACATCTCAATATTCATGATCAATAAACCATGATCATCTATTAACCAACAAGCTATTATTATAAAGAGGCTTTACTAGGGACTCTAATTTAGTTTACAAATCACACAAGTATTAATGTTTCCGGTTAATACTATTATAGCATGAATGTAAATATTTATCATAAACACAAATATATAATAATAACCACTTTTATTATTGCCTCTAGGGCATATCTCGAACAACAGCATGATAAGAAGAATAAATCAATAATACCTTATTATAATAGATTTGAATTGGTTCTTAACTTGACTATGATATTAAATTTCTTAATACCATATGTTATACTCCCTTGCCTCTGGCTCAACTCTTGGCTATGGTTTTTCAGTTAAGCGTATGCCATTACATATCTCTGGTAAATCACAATCTAGGTCACATATTAGAGGGATTTGCAAGATAACCTACTTAGGGCTTGTTTGATTCATAGGAATTGCATAGGAATTGTGTAGGATTTGAATCCAATGAGAATTTTTCCTATGTTATTATTTAATTCATAGGAACACATCCTAGGAATTAATCCTATAGGAATCTTGTAGTGCAATTCCTATAGGAAAAAAACATTAGATTATACCTCATGAAAAAATTTCTTTGCTACATTAAACAGAATCCCTCTTTCCATAGGATTCAAGTTGGCATGACATGTCAATCCTATGTTTTTCCTATTCCTATACTTTTACCATCTTATGAATCAAACAAGCCCTTATTCCCTCAAGTATACAAAAATCATCCAGGGAGATTTTTAGTAATAGTAAAGGAACAAATCAAGAGCGTAAAGTAATATGCCCACACCATGATATTCTGCCCTTATCAGAGTAACATGGTACGGGCATATTCCATTGCACCTATCCTTGTCCGTTAATACTAACGTCCATAAAGAAAGAGCGTGACCAGGAACAATTAACATATACTTGTGTCAAATCTTTTTATTCCTTCGGGATAGCAAAATGTGTGTACGTGTGACACCCCGGTTCTGATAAGACCGTGGCCTCTATGTGACATGTCAATCCCTGGATCGGTTCATTGACCCACAATAGAGTAAGATAGATAATCATAGCAAAATAACCGTGTATCATGATCTACAAAGATCCAGAGTACCATTATTACAATGAAAGCTTAGCATAAAGCTTAGCTCAAATTATTCAGGTAGCAACATATACAAGTAAATCCTCCATTCTTCAAATTGCCCACAAGTGAACAAGTGCCGAGTGGAGTACCGTGGCCTATAACGATCAATCAGAATCGGAATAACCTGTAACATGAAATGTAGCAGCCCCGAAGGGTCAATACATGGAATGTATGGCAAGTAGAGCTAGTAAAGGAGACAATAGTACTAACTTCTACATGCATATTTGGCAAGTGGAGCTGTGTCTGGCTTGCATTTGCAAATACATTTGTCCTACTTTCATAAACAGTTTTCAATTTTCTTTGAAAAGATCCCAATTAGGTTATCCCAACAATATTAAAAGCAATTATGAAATTAGAGTGAGCGAGAAACATGTCATGGAGTCAATATCTAGCAACTCAGTTGTCCATAACCGGGGACACGGCTAATCGATTAGATTATACACTCTTCAGAGGTTAGTACACTTTACCCATGTGACTTGGCCAGCCCAGCTCGTACCATCACTCTCATTTTGGGTGATGATAGGGAGAAGACCAGGAAGAGACTGTTCGGGAAGTAGCTCCTCAATCCTGACGCGCACCGGTCCAACCTACCAAAATTCTACATCTCTGGATACGCGGGTTCGAGTTACCACAACCTACTAAGTCCAACCAACCTCCCATTTCATTATTGGCACATGGTTGTACACGTAAGCTACACAATAAAGAAGCCAATCATTCTCTCTTGATACCTGGGTGCCTTTCCGCAATGAAACCACCAAAATTATCAATACCATCACACCCAGGGGGTTCATTGATTAAGTTGTTTTTAGTTTTTCACAAACCAATACTTGGAAAAAACAAGTATCAATGATGTAACCCAGCTCTCGTTCATCAAGCATGGCTAAGCACATCTACCAACGGTGGTTCATCTACAAAGAGGGTCCTACCACTTAATAGGACATAGCATAGCGATAGTATCATCCTACACATGCATCTACAAAATACACGACAATGCATAGAAAAATAGTAGGACGATTTCATGAACAAAGTAGCATCTACTTGCCTTGGTTGTAGCGGTCTGGAGCACAATCCTCACACGAGCAAGCGTTGCATTCAACACAATCTACACGACACAATTGCATTCATAAACAAACAATCCACAACATATGCAACAAATATGATGCATGAATGCAAGAACGGCAAGTGAATTGGTGCTACAGCTGCACCACATAATCCTAATCCATAATACTACCGAATACATGCATGGAAAATAGATTTGGCGCTAGGAAAGCTAATAGACAAAAGTAATGCTCCAAACTAGAGCTAGAACTTAAATAATTCACTACCGGTAGTATACTGTTCGTAAAATCTTGGGAAAAATCTACCGCATAGGCATCGCTGAATAGAAACAGTACCAATTGGAATTACTCGAAAAGGAATTATAAAACTCCCCGAGTAATTAAAACACTGCAGAAAGCCATTAGACAAATACTGCAGAAGTTTTTACTGTAAGCCTACCTTTTTAATTCACGATGAGATTCCCCTCGTTCACACGAGCTCAGGGACATATCACACGCGATTTTTGGAGCTACGGATCTTTTTCTACGAATTTATTACTCCGAAAAGGCCACTAACTAGTTTGATTAAACTGTACTAAACCTGACAGTAAAAGTCTGAACCAAAGCTACAGCGAGATTCTACACAACTCACTGAACGCGTACATATTTTATTTGCAATTTTTGGCCAAGCGGTTGAATTTCTACGCAATTTATAAGATTTTACCGAAATCTGCCAACAAAAGGGATTAACGAAATTGACCCAGTCAACTGTGTCTGTTGACTGGTCAAAGCGTCTGCTGACTGGGCGCTGACTGGGCGTCTGACTAGTCAACGCCTGGGATGCTGACCAGTCAACGAACGATCTAAGCCGCTGATCTGAGATCTGACGGTAGCTGCTGTCTTACCGGAAGCGGATGGCGAATCGGACTCCGGAAAGTGCGGCGAGCTCCGGACGGCGGTGGCGATCTCTTTCGGCGGCGAGGTTCTTCCTGCACGGACGTACACACGGTCACTACGGGTCGGGAAAAATACATCGCGCGCAAGACGGCGCGCGTATGTGTGTGTATGCGTGCGCGCTTGTATGCATGCGATAACAAGCACCTCCACGTGTGTGCGTGTATGCGAGCACGCGAAACGAGGCAGCGACGACGGCGGCGGTGGCTGCGCGCGGCAGACGGCGATGCGGCAAGGCGCGGGCGGCGGGGGCTTGCAGCGGCGGCGGCAGGCGGCGGCGGCTGCGAGGCGGTCGAGGCGGCGGCGCTGCGCGCTTACCGAGGCGGGCGGACGACGACGGCGAGGCGGGAAAGCGGCGGCGGCGGTGGCCGGGAGGCGCGGCGGCGCCTCGGGAGGCGGGTCGGCGCGCAGGAGGCGATGGCGGCGGGGTCTCGGGAGTCGCGCGGCACAGGAAACGAGGCAGGGCGGGGTCGGCGGCCAGGTGGGGTCCTTTTGTGGGCCTCACGCGAAATCCTAAACTGATTCGGTCCGGAGTTAGATTAGAACTCGGAAATCGGTCCGGAATTTCGGACAGTTTTCCGGCGGCTCACTAAAACGTCCGAGTTGCATACGAACTCCGATTGGAGCGATTCTCGCGCCTATGGGTTCGTATCGTCGAGGGGCACAACCTTCAGTCGAAGTTTGCACGAAAAGTCGAACCTACAGGGGTAGTTGTCGCAAGTCCTTCTAAAGCCTCCCGCAGGAAACTCGTAGCGAAACAAAATAGGGTTTTGAAGGTGGCGTTTCGCCGAACCTTTCTACTCGACGGTTTTGCATGGAAAGATATGATGCAATGACATGAATGATATGCAAGACCAAATCTAAAATTTGGGATGTGACAAGACTAACCCCCTTAAGATGAATCTCGTCCTCGAGATTCGGCGCGGCTAGCAAATAGGTGTGGGTAGTCCTCTCGGATGTCATCCTCACGCTCCCAAGTGGCTTCCTCTTCGGTGTGGTGGCTCCACTGCACCTTGCAAAACTTGATTGTCTTGGTACGGGTAGTCCTTTCTGCTGTCTCCAGAATCTTGACCGGTTTCTCCTCATAGGTCAAATAATTCTCCAGCTGAACCTCCTCTAGCGGTACACTATCTCTCAATGGTGTATCTACCATCTCCGGATGGCACTTCTTCAGCTGGGATACGTGGAACACGTTGTGAACAGCGGACAGAGCCTCGGGCAACTCCAACTGATAAGCAACTTCTCCTTTGCGTGCTAAGACCCTGTACGGCCCAATGAATCGAGGTGCCAGCTTACCCTTAATTCCAAATCTCTTGATTCCACGAAGCGGCGATACTCTGAGGTATGCTCTATCACCTATCTCATACACCACTTCCTTGCGCTTGGCGTTAGCGTAGCTCTTCTGCCTTGATTGTGCTACCTTCAGTCTGTCCCTAATCAAGGCGACCTTCTCCTCAGCGTCCTTGATCAAATCAGGTCCAAACAACTGACGTTCTCCTACTCCATCCCACAGCAATGGTGTACGGCATCGTTTTCCATACAGCACATCGAACGGTGATGTCTTGATGCTGGTTTGGTAGCTGTTGTTGTAGGAAAACTCCGCATACGGCAAATTCTCATCCCAACTAGATCCATGAGCCAAGGCGCAAGCTCTTAGCATGTCCTCCAAAATCTGATTCACCCTCTCGGTCTATCCATCAGTCTGTGGGTGAAACGCTGTGCTAAACTCCAATCTAGTACCAAGTGACTCGTGCAGCTGGCGCCAGAAGTGTGAGGTAAATTGGGTGCCTCTATCAGATACGATACTCTTGGGAACTCTATGTAGGCACACAATCCTGTCCATGTAAATCTTGGCCAACTTTGCACTCGTATAGGTCGTCTTTACCGGTATAAAGTGGGCTACCTTGGTCAAATGGTCGACCACTACCCAAATAGAGTCATATCCTGACCTGGTCCTGGGCAGTCCTGTGATAAAGTTCATTCCCACTCTATCCCACTTCCATTCCGGCACGGGCAATGGCTGTAGCAGTCCTGCTGGCTTCTGGTGTTCTGCCTTCACTCGGCTACATACATCACATAGGGCAATATGCTCCGCGATGTCTTCCTTCATGTTGTTCCACCAGAATCTGTCCTTTAGGTCCATATACATCTTCGTATTTCCCGGGTGTATGGAATACGGCGAGTCATGAGCTTCCTGCAGAATCAACTTCCTTATCTCGGGATCGTTGGGAACGCACAAACGATCTCCATACCACAGGGTTCCCTGCTCATCCTCGCGGAATTCCCTTGCTCGGCCTTCCTTCATCTTTTCCTTAACTTCATCTATCTCTTTGTCTCCTATCTGAGCCTTTATGATCCTGTCCTGTAGCGTTGGTTGGACTTCCATTGTTGCTAAGTATCCTTCAGATACTACCTCCAGTCTAAGGTCCTTAAATTTCTTGCACAAGTCCTCAGGCAATTCACCAATTGTCAACCCATTGGCATAAACCTTCCGGCTCAGAGCATCAGCTACTACATTGGCCTTTCCTGGGTGGTACTGTAGATTCATATCATAGTCCTTGATAAGTTCCAACCATCTCCTTTGTCTCATGTTTAGTTCCTTCTGTGTAAATATGTACTTCAGGCTCTTGTGGTCGGTGTACACATCACAGTGTTTTTCCATTAAGTAATGCCTCCATACCTTGAGCGCATGAACCACTGACGCTAACTCCAAGTCGTGTGTGGGGTAATTCCGCTCATGGTGCTTGAGTTGTCGCGAGGCATATGACACTACTCTCCCATCTTGCATCAGCACACTCCCAAGTCCCTGTCGTGAAGTATCACAGTACACTTGGAAATCCTTCTGAAGATCTGGTAAACACAGAACTGGCGCGGTCACTAGTCGACGCTTCAGTTCCTGAAAGCTGGCTTCACATACGTCTGACCATTCAAACTTCCTCTCCTTCTTCAGAAGTTCGGTCATCGGCTTAGCAATTTTGGAAAAGTTTTCAATGAATCTCCTGTAATATCCAGCAAGTCCCAAAAAGCTTCGAATCTCTCCTGCATTCTTGGGTGCTTCCCACTCTGTTACTGCAGTCACTTTGTTTGGATCAACAGCAATTCCTTCTCCTGACACTACGTGCCCAAGAAACCCAACGGTGTTAAGCCAGAATTTACACTTGCTGAATTTGGCATACAGCTTGTGTTCCCTCAGCTTCTCCATAATCATCCTCAGATGTTTCTCATGCTCGGCATCATCCTTGGAATATATCAGTATGTCATCAATAAACACCACCACGAACTTGTCCAAATACTCCATAAATACCTTGTTCATCATGGTCATGAAGTATGCCGGGGCATTCGTTAGTCCAAAAGACATAACTGTATACTCATATAAACCATACCTAGTGGTGTAGGCGGTTTTTGGTACATCCTCCTCTCGGATCTTCAATTGGAAATAGCCTGATCGCAGATCAATCTTGCTAAACACCTTTGCTCCTTCCAGTTGATCAAACAAGTCGTTTATGTTCGGCAGAGGGTACTTGTTCTTGATAGTTACCTCATTCAGCGAGCGATAGTCTACCACTAATCTCTTGGTGCTATCTTTCTTCTCCACAAACAGAACAGGTGCTCCCCATGACGACGAGCTAGGCTGAATGAATCCCTTTTCCAGTTGCTCTTTCAACTGCTTCTTCAATTCCTTCAGCTCATCCACATCCATCTTATATGGTTTCTTTGCTATAGGTCATGTTCCCGGCATCAGGTCGATAAGAAACTTCACATCCCTGTCAGGTGGCATCCCTGGCAGCTCTTCCGGAAACACGTCGGGGTAATCCCTAATCACTGGCACAGTATCCATGCTAACCCCCTTAAGAGAATTCAGCTTACACCTTCTCGGTCGTGCAGCCGACTTGAATCTAATCCTCTTACCATCCGGGGTTTTGAGTGAAACAGCTCGCTGTGCACAATCTATGTGTCCCCCATGCATAGACATCCAATCCATACCCAGAATGACATCTAATCCCTGTGAATCCAACACTACCAAATGTGCAATGAAGTTGTGTGTTCCAATCCTCACAGTTAAGTCGCGGCATCCCGCACTAGCTATCATATCTCCTCCAGGTGAACTCACTCTAATAGACCTTTTCATAGACTCAGTAGGTAACTTATACTTATCCACAAATGCCCTTGATATGAATGAATGCGATGCACCAGTATCGAAAAGTATAAGTGCAGGGTAAGTGTTGATTGGGAACTTACCAATCACAAGGTCAGGCTCATCTGGAATCTCCTCCACATTCATGTGGTTCACTGTGGCCTTCTCGCCGTTGGTTGGCTTTAGTCCTTTCCTCTCCGGACAGTTGTCAGCATAGTGTCCCTTCTGCTTGCACTTGAAGCACGTCACCTCACTCAGATCCTTCTTCACGAAGTTGCGATCACGGTTGCGGTCATGTCCACTGTGTCCTCCAGAGTGGTGAGAGTGTCCTCCCTTGTGGTTGTGGTGGCTGCTCCTATGGTTGTCATGACGATGTCCATCGCGGCGGTCATGGCTCCCATGGTCACTTCCTCCATGCTTGGAGTATCCATCATAAGAAGTGCGAGACTTGTGGTGAGAACCAGAGTGGTGAGTACTGCTCTTTCTCTTGCGGTTCTCCACCTGCTTGTGCTTCCCTTCCAAGATCCTGGCCTTGTCCATAAGCTCCTGGAAAGTGGGGCAATAAACCATAAGTAGCTGTACTGAAAGCTCATCACTGAGGTCATCCAGGAATCTCTCCCTCCTTTTGGCATCAGTGTCAACATCCTCAGGTGCATAACGGGACAGGTTGTTGAACTCATCAATATACTCGGCCACGGTGCGATTGGTTTGGCGCAAGTTGCGGAACTCCTTCCTCTTCAGGCTCAGAACTCCCGAAGACACGTGGTTGGTCCTGAAACCTTTCTCAAACATTGCCCAAGTCATGGTATCCAGCGGGTGGGTGATCTGAAATGTGTCCCACCAAGAAGCGGCTGGTCCCTCCAGTAGGTGAGCGGCAAATCTCACCTTCTCAGCATCAGTGCACCCGACAGTTACTAGATCCTTGTTGACTGAACGCAACCAGTCAAGAGCAACCATTGGTTCCGTTGCAGTAGAGAACTTAGCTGGCCTTAACCTCACAAATCTGGTGAGAGCATCTCCCTGAGGCTGATTGTTTCCATTGTTGTTGTTCTGATTCGCCATGAACTGGGTCATCACTTGCGTCAGCTGTGACTGAGCTTCCATGAGCTGATCCATCTCAGTGGGTTGGCGGCGGGGAGGCATCTGCGATTCAGCATAGGTAAGTTTAGAAAGAATCAACTACGATAATAGGATTCTACCCATGCATATGATCAACCAACAACAAACAATAGCAGACAATCACAAGCAAGCAACACATCAACAAACAAGCGGTCCAGCAACATCCCAGGTGTTATCCTAGCAGTATATACCTACTGAAATAGTTTTGCAAGAGTTGGCAATGGTTAACTAAACAGTTGATCAACTAAACAACCAAAACAGCAATCTGCCAGAACAGTCCAGCAGCTTTCACGAATTTTTCCGGCTGACTTAAACTCGTCAGAAAATTTAGCCAATTTTTGTGCATATGGCACAGAGAGTTCCGCATCAGCCCAATTTTTTTCAGATTTTTCCGAGTTACCAGAAAAATATGAAAAATCGCGCAGTACTGCTGTATCAGCAGAAAAACTGCAGCGAAAAACACACATATGATAACCAAATTGCCATAACTCTTTCATTAAAAATCGCACAAATAAATCCTAGGATATTGGAGTACACAAATAAGCAACTAAACACTTTTAAACTAACACGAACTAAGCTTCACAACGATCGAGACTAATCCTAACGAATTCTCCTAACATGGACTAATTGGTGGACTTCTATCTACTTCTTGAAGAGATTGAGGTAGGTCCTTGCGGTCATGTGTTGACGCTTCGGCTCGCGGTACAACCATGGCGGCGGAGTGTACACCTCTCCGGAACCATCACTTGAGACCTCAAACTCCACCTCTTCTGGATCCTCCTCTTCTTCTTCATTCTCAGCTGCAACAGCAACAGCTTCATCTCCTCCACCATCATCGTCTCCATCATCATCATCCTCGTCCTCATCATCATCCCCATTGTTGCCATCATCTCCATTGTCATCATCAGAGGGTGGATTCAGCTGCGCTTGGAGAGCGGCAATCTGGGCTGTCATTGCTTCAATGGTTTGGTCCCTTTCCTAGACGGTCCCTTGCAGTTGCTGTATGTTCTGGGCGTTCTCCTGCACAGTACCATGAAGATGGGCTATGGTCTCATCTCTGGCTATCAGGACAGTCTCCATAACTCCCACAGCTTCATGCAGAGTGTCTATCTCCTGTCCTTGGACCACCATTCCATTGCTAGTGAAGTCTGCAATCTCCTTCAACATCCTCACCTTCTCTGCTAGAGCTCCATTCTCTCTCTCCATGTCCTCTATGTGCCTCCGACGGGGCGGCATGTTGTTCCTGTCGCCTGGGGTAATCACAATGTTCCCTTCTTCATCACGCCTTCCATAGTCACGGTAGGGTGAATCCGCAGGCAGTAGGTGTCGGACATAGTGGCACTGGCGAGACAGGGCTTCATGTACGGCCAAGTTGATTCCAAGTCCCCAGTTGCAGTATATCTTGGTGTAGACCAAGTGCGCGGGGTTTGGCAAGGCGGCATCTCTGAATATGAAGGTAGTGATCTCCCATGCATCCTCTCCATATCCATAGGTGTACAGCCTTCTTCCCTTGAACATAGGCAGTGGCAATCCCAATGACTGAGAGAGCTGAGCTAACTGCCTTGCAAAGGGCCTTGGTGACTCCATGGTGACATACTCAGTCCTGACGTCTCCCATCTATCAAGTAAAAGAGGAAAGTGTGAGAATAGCATATGGTAAGAATTTACGAGGGTGAAAGGCATAAGAGGAAAGACAGAGTTAATATAGGCTTTAATAATTCTTTGGCTTCCTAATCCAATCCTAGGTCACGATCTTACAGTCGACACACGGGCTCTGATACCATCCTGTGACACCCCGGTTCTGATAAGATCGTGGCCTCTATGTGACATGCCAATCCCTGGATCGGTTCATTGGCCCACAATAGAGTAAGATAGATAATTATAGCAAAATAACCGTGTATCATGATCTACAAAGATCCAGAGTACCATTATTACAATGAAAGCTTAGCATAAAGCTTAGCTCAAATTATTCAGGTAGCAACATATACAAGTAAATCCTCCATTCTTCAAATTGCCCACAAGTGAACAAGTGCCGAGTGGAGTACCGTGGCCTATAACGATCAATCAGAATCGGAATAACCTGCAACATGAAACGTAGCAGCCCCGAAGGGTCAATACATGGAATGTATGGCAAGTAGAGCTAGTAAAGAAGACAATAGTACTAACTTCTACATGCATATTTGGCAAGTGGAGCTGTGTCTGGCTTGCATTTGCAAATACATTTGTCCTACTTTCATAAACAGTTTTCGATTTTCTTTGAAAAGATCCCAATTAGGTTATCCCAACAATATTAAAAGCAATTATGAAATTAGAGTGAGCGAGAAACATGTCATGGAGACAATATCTAGCAACTCAGTTGTCCATAACCGGGGACACGGCTAATCGATTAGATTATACACTCTTCAGAGGTTAGTACACTTTACCCATGTGACTTGGCCAGCCCAGCTCGTACCATCACTCTCATTTTGGGTGATGATAGGGAGAAGACCAAGAAGAGACTGTTCGGGAAGTAGCTCCTCAATCCCGACGCGCACCGGTCCAACCTACCAAAATTCTACATCTCTGGATACGCGGGTTCGAGTTACCACAACCTACTAAGTCCAACCAACCGCCCATTTTATTATTGGCACATGGTTGTACACGTAAGCTACACAATAAAGAAGTCAATCATTCTCTCTTGATACCTGGGTGCCTTTCCGCAATGAAACCACCAAAATTATCAATACCATCACACCCAGGGGGTTCATTGATTAAGTTGTTTTCAGTTTTTCACAAACCAATACTTTGAGAAAACAAGTATCAATGATGTAACCCATCCCTCGTTCATCAAACATGGCTAAACACATCTACCAACGGTGGTTCGTCTACAAAGAGGGTCCTACCACTTAATAGGACATAGCATAGCGATAGTATCATCCTACACATGCATCTACAAAATACACGACAATGCATAGAAAAATAGTAGGACGATTTCATAAACAAAGTAGCATCTACTTGCCTTGGTTGTAGCGGTCTGGAGCACAATCCTCACACGAGCAAGCGTTGCACTCAACACAATCTACACGACACAATTGCATTCATAAACAAACAATCCACAACATATGCAACAAATATGATGCATGAATGCAAGAACGGCAAGTGAATTGGTGCTACAGCTGCACCACATAATCCTAATCCATAATACTACCGAATACATGCATGGAAAATAGATTTGGCGCTAAGAAAGCTAATAGACAAAAATAATGCTCCAAACTAGAGCTAGAACTTAAATAATTCACTACCGGTAGTATACTGTTCGTAAAATCTTGGGAAAAATCTACCGCATAGGCATCGCTGAATAGAAACAGTACCAATTGGAATTACTCGAAAAGGAATTACAAAACTCCCCGAGTAATTAAAACACTGCAGAAAGCCATTAGACAAATACTGCAGAAGTTTTTACTGTAAGCCTACCTTTTTAATTCACGATGAGATTCCCCTCGTTCACACGAGCTCAGGGACATATCACACGCGATTTTTGGAGCTACGGATCTTTTTCTACGAATTTATTACTCCGAAAAGGCCACTAACTAGTTTGATTAAACTGTACTAAACCTGACAGTAAAAGTCTGAACCAAAGCTATAGCGAGATTCTACACGACTCACTGAACGCGTACATATTTTATTTGCAATTTTGGCCAAGCGGTTGAATTTCTACGCAATTTACAAGATTCTACCGAAATCTGCCAGCAAAAGGGATTAACGAAATTGACCCAGTCAACTGTGTCTGTTGACTGGTCAAAGCGTCTGCTGACTGGGCGCTGACTGGGCGTCTGACTAGTCAACGCCTGGGATGCTGACCAGTCAACGAACGATCTAAGCCGCTGATCTGAGATCTGACGGTGTCTGCTGTCTTACCGGAAGCGGATGGCGAATCGGACTCCGGAAAGTGCGGCGAGCTCCGGACGGCGGTGGCGATCTCTTTCGGCGGCGAGGTTCTTCCTGCACGGACGTACACACGGTCACTACGGGTCGGGAAAAATACATCGCGCGCAAGACGGCGCGCGTATGTGCGTGTATGCGTGCGCGCTTGCATGCATGCGATAACAAGCGCGTGCACGTGCGTGCGTGTATGCGAGCACGCGAAACGAGGCAGCGGCGACGGCGGCGCAGGGCGACGGCGGCGGTGGCTGCGCGCGGCAGGCGGCGGCGCGGCGAGGCGCGGGCGGCGGGGGCTTGCAGCGGCGGCGGCAGGTGGCGGCGGCTGCGAGGCGGTCGAGGCGGCGGCGCTACGCGCTTACCGAGGCGGGCGAACGGCGACGGCGAGGCGGGAAAGCGGCGGCGGTGGCCGGGAGGCGCGGCGGCGCCTCGGGAGGTGGGTCGGCGCGCAGGAGGCGATGGCGGCGGGGTCTCGGGAGTCGCGCGGCACAGGAAACGAGGCAGGGCGGGGTCGGCGGCCAGGTAGGGTCCTTTTGTGGGCCTCACGCGAAATCCTAAACTGATTCGGTCCGGAGTTAGATTAGAACTCGGAAATCGGTCCGGAATTTCGGACAGTTTTCCGGCGGCTCACTAAAACGTCCGAGTCTTTTGCATTCGAAATCCGATTGGAGCGATTCTCGCGCCTATGGGTTCGTATCGTCGAGGGGCACAACCTTCAGTCGAAGTTTACACGAAAACTCGAACCTACAGGGGTGGTTGTCGCAAGTCCTTCTAAAGCCTCCCGCAGGAAACTCGTAGCGAAACAAAATAGGGTTTTGAAGGTGGCGTTTCGCCGAACCTTTCTACTCGACGGTTTTGCATGGAAAGATATGATGCAATGACATGAATGATATGCAAGACCAAATCTAAAATTTGGGATGTGACAGTACGTATCTAGTTAGATGAAGGTCAGTACAACGGTAGTTAGCAAAGGCCCACCTATTACAATCCACTATCAACTTCTCCAAATTGATTTCCAAATCCGGACTATTCCTAAACTTAAAAACAAATCAAAGAATTTCTAGGAACTATAGATATACAATTGGTGATAAGACAAGAATGGCCTTCAAATCAAACAAGACGATATAGGTAGCCATGAAAACACATAAATAATCTTAAAACGAATATTCAACCTATGAATTCATCCTCATGTTATAATATAAATTTTCATCTTCAGCAAAACATTCATTGGGCTGCAAATAAATACTTCAGCATATATGAGCAAACATATACTGACATATCCAGTAGTAGCTTAACATAGATTGGTATACTAACCTTATTTAGGCAAAAATGTGACGCACATAAACTACAGAAATCAAGAGCAGAATAGCAACAAAGAAACTATGATTTCAGTTAGCCTAGTGCACTTCCACTTTGCATGAAAAATGGGTTGGCTTAAAAACCTATGGCATGCACGAGGTTCAACTTAAAAGCACCTGAAATTGAAGATTCACTCGGGATGACAACTCAGAAAATTATATTCTTGCAAAAGTAAAACTTACGTATATCAAGAAATTTTATATCATGGTCTGGTATCCGGTTGCAGATAATATATGTTAGATCAATGTATCCAATACATTGATAAGTTCCTTACTAACTGCCATTGCGCCTCATGCCATTTTGTCGTTGTCTTATCTATAGCCAGGGCAGACTCCATAACCATTGTTTCTTTTTCCAGCTCATTCTGCCGAAACATTTCCAACTCCATGACTATTATTAGACCATTTTGTGGCTCTAATACTCATCACATGTTATCTCGTTGATTCAACTACCATAGCAATTACTAATGAGTAAGGTGTCATATTTAAGCAATGCAATAACAGTTGTATGCTCGGAGCCTAAGGCTAACTTTAAAAGAGAAGTGGCATATCTAACGATGATATGACCTACATGGAGCTGAATGCAAGAATTAGTGCGCTGACCTGGTGAAAGACGGAATGGCATGTAGCCCTGTTGATGTCACTATGGAAAAAGGAAATTCATGTGACCCACGTGGTTGGGAATTTCATCAAACATGTGGAAGGACACCACACCTGCAGCACAAAATGAATAGTAGTTTCTTCTTCAGAAATTGTGTCCAACAAGTCTAGCACTGTTAGCAAATTCAGACAGATGGATTAAGCCGTGACCAAGAAGGGAGTTTCTAATGCTTACACCACACTATAGATTGGACATTGGGGGAAAAGTGGAAATAGGAGGCAGCGTCGAGAGAGCATGTAGACCACCGCCAGGCCAGCTACGTGGGCAAGACGACCCCTTGTAGGCGCGGGGCTCAGGGTCCCATCTTCCTCATCTATCCTTCCTTGGCATGTCTGACTCCTCCCCTCAGCTTTTGGAGGCATGGCGACACCCCTGCCCAGTACACTGTAGGCACGCGTAGCCTACGGTCCACCATGGGTGGCCGCAACTCAGAACATGTGGAGAACAAGAAGGGGCGGCGACGCCTATGCCGCAGGATCGAGCAGAGAGAAGAGGCCGGTGCAAACAAGAGAAGAGGAGATTTCTAGTGTTGGGCACCTTGATGTGATTGCAAAAACTGGTGCTGTACCTCCTCTAACCCTCACCGTCGCCAGGCCTCGTGCCTAATTTCCTCTCGATATGTCCAGATTTGAAGCGGAGGAGATGTGGCACGCCGGTGGTAACAAGGGAGGTGGTCGCTGGGCAGGAGGATTTGGCTATGGAAGATGGAGCGGGGAGCGGCAAGGGAGAGATGAAAAGAACCCAAACTCCTGGTCAAAGCAACAGCGAGCGACCGCAACGCCTCGCACGTGGTAGACACGCGGCAAGTGTTGAAAATAAAAGCAAATTACCATAATATTTAATCCGAAATAAGCAATAATAAATCATGACTATAAGTGCTGGAATTAACTTAATCATGTATACTAGCAGAATAGACGAACAGATCATATTCAACCAGAATAAGCAGATCGCATCTATTCCAAAAGCTAGTAAAAGAAACTGCAACAGAAACTGAACTAGATAGGAACAGATTACGTACGGTGCTGGAGGAGGAATCGGGTTCGCGTTTAGGTTGGGGTTGAGGTTCGCGTTGACACCAGTGTCGTCAGCCACGTAGATGTAGAGGCTGCTGATGTCCGGGAAGAAGTCCTCGTCGGGGAAGGAGTGGTCAGTCGACGTGATGCCGTCAGTAGCCGCGTAGACGCGCTCCCTAAAAACATGATCGCCCCTCACCCGTACAGGTTCACGAGAGGCGGTGGTTCCGGAGGCCTACTGTCCCGTCGTCCGGTGCACGCCGGAAGAGGGGATGGAGAAGGTGTAGCGGCGGCGCAAGGTTCTGGAGGCATAGAGATGTGTATTACGCGTATTAGGGTTTTCGCCTAAGGCCGTTTATATATAGCGCTGGTAAGCAAAAAGACCGAAAACAACCGAGTAGGATCGGCACCGAGGCACAATTCCGCAAACCGCGGCGCGCGCGTCGTGACCGTGGCGTGGTGTGGCGAGGCGTGGCGAGGAGGGCGGCGGAGGAGGAGGAGCGCGTGTGTATGCCACTCCTCTTCACTCTCTTTAGGAGGTAGTGAAACACTCCACTATATATATTGGTACAACTCCCTCTAAACTAGCAAGGTGGAACTAAACTTTGGTGCCACCCCTTGCTAGGCATGAATGGGCCATGAGAATTTCAGAATTTGTATTAGGATATGGGCCAAGGCCCACACCCAAATTCCAACAATCCCCCACAAATTATCATAGGCACATATCATCACATCACATCAATCAGTTCCAGAACATTGTTTATATACCGGTGCGAGGTGGAGACTGTTAAGTTGAACCTTCAACTTAGAACTCCATGCTACACTAGATTGCAACTTGAATAGTGGACTATTCCTTAAACTACAAGTTTGGTGCGCACTAGTTTCACATAAGGTCTAGACCGATACAGGGTTGTCGTGAAGCTTCCCCGCGGTTTGGAGTTTATGCGTCATACTCCATGGCCTTTCATGAGTTTATTAGAGAGCACCCAACTCCCACGGACTGCGACGTTTGACAGTCAGACTCATATAGGTGTGTTCTTCAAAAGATGTTCAGCAGGACAACATTTGCTTTAAACAAGCCACTCAGAACACATCAAAGTAAATACCAACCTTCCATGCAGAATAGAAGAGTATTGCATCTATACGGAGTGGTAGTATGTTGTAAGGATACTCTCCTCCCAGTTGACCAACAACTTGTCTCCCAACTCTACTTCACGGGATCTCCGATCACATAGAGTGGGTTACCACTATGAGCAACTCAAAAAGTGGGTCTCAAACCCATCTCCCTCGATGCATTATCTATCACATTATGTGATAGACCCTTTGTGAAGGGATCTGCCAGATTTTTAGATGTTTGGATATAGTCCAATGCAATAACTTCGGAGTTTCTCATTTTCCTGACAGATTTCAATCTCCTCTTCACATGTCTTGATGACTTCATATTGTACTTAGAACTGTTTATTTTGATGATCACAGTATGATTATCACAGTTCATAAGGATTGCGGGTATTGGTTTTTCAACCACAGGTAAGTTCATCAAGAGTTCACGAAGCCACTCTGCTTCAACAGTGGCCGTGTCTAATCCTGTGAGTTCTGCTTCCATAGTTGACCTCGTTAAGATGGTCTGCTTGCAAGACTTCCAAGAAATAGTGCCACCACCAAGTGTAAACACATAACCACTCGTGGCCTTAGTCTCATCAGCATCAGAAATCCAGTTTGAGTCACTATACCCTTCAAGTACCCTTGGATACCCGGAGTAGTGAATCACATAGCTCGCAGTGCCTTTCAAATAACGGAAAACCCTTTCAAGGGCCTGCCAATGAACATCTCCAGGATTTGAGACAAATCGACTTAACTTGCTTACATCAAAGTAGATGTCAGACCTCGTAGCGCTGGCTAAATACATAAGCGAGCCAATAATCTGATAATATCTCAGCTGATCTTTAGCATCCTTAGGATCTCCCTGATTCTTTCGAACCAACATGCTAGGATCATATGGTGTAGGAGAGGATCTACATTCGCTATACCCAAAACGACTCAGGATCTTTTCCACATAGTGAGACTGAAGCAGTGTTATCCCACCATCATCATCTTTCAGCAGCTTGACTGTTCAATATCACATCAGCCATTCCTAGATCTTTCATCTCAAAACAACGAGATAGAAAGTCTTTGACCTCATTGATAACATTAAGATTGGTTCCGAATATCAGTATATCATCAACATACAGACATAAGATGACTCCCTCGCCCCCACCATGGCGATAGTACACACACTTGTCAGCTTTGTTTACAATAAAGCCTTCATCAGTTAAAGTCCTTTCAAACTTCTCATGCCACTGCTTAGGTGCTTGCTTAAGACCATACACAGACTTCAGTAACTTACACACCTTGCCTTGTTGACCATCTATCACAAATCCATCCGGTTGATCCAAATAAATTTCCTCATCTAACTCTCCATTTAGGAAAGCCGTCTTAACGTCCATTTGATGAACGAGAAGACCATGCGAGGTAGCCAAGGATAGCAGTACTCGAATGGTGGTCAATCTAGCCACAGGTGAATAAGTATCAAAGAAGTCTTCGCCTTCTTTTTGGGTATAACCCTTGGCAACAAGGCGTGCCTTATACTTCTCAATAGTACCATCAGGTCTAAGCTTCTTCTTGAACACCCACTTACATCCTACAGGTTTGCACCCATAAGGACAATCAGTAATTTCCCAAGTTCCATTTGCTATGATGGAATCCATCTCACTGTGAACGGATTCTTTCCAGTAGTCAGCATCTTGAGATGCATAAGCTTCTGAAATAGAAGTGGGAGTATCATCCACGAGGTATACAATGAAATCATCACCAAAGGACTTTGGAGTCCTCTGTCTCTTTCTTCTGGTAGGAGCTTCATTGTTATCCTCCACAGGATTATCAGGGTGTTCTATCGAAATGGTGGGTTCAGGAATTATAATTAATTCTTGACTAGATAAACTAGGCATCTCCTGATTTGATGAACTAGACGAATCTTTCATGGGAAAGATGTCTTCAAAGAAAGTCGCATCATTAGACTCCATGATTGTACCAACATGCATGTCGGATACCTGATATTTCACTATCAAAAATCTATAGCCAATGCTATGAAATGCATATCCCAGAAAGACACAATCCACGGTTTTTGGTCCAAGCTTGCGCTTCTTGGGTATCGGCACATTCACTTTGCCAAACAACCCCAAGTCCGTAAGTAGGAGAGTTTCAGCCTTTTCCTTTCCCATTCCTCAAATGGAGTAATGGTTTTGTTCTTTTTGGGAACACGGTTTAGGACATGACATGCAGTCTTTATCGCCTCCCCCCACCATTCCTTGGATAGACCCGATGTATCTAACATGGCATTAACCAAATCAGTTAGAGACTGAGGTGAGTAGGGAGACGTCCTCTCATGGATAATACCATGCTCCGCACAAAAAGAATCAAATTAGTTGGAAAAATACTCTCCACCACGATCAGACCGAAGTCGCTTAATCTTTCGATCAAGATGGTTTTCTGATTCAGCTTTATAGATTTTGAAGTGATTAAAAGCTTCATCTTTAGATTTCAGAAGGTACACATATCAGTATCGAGTGGAATCATCAATTAAAGTCATGAATTATCGCTTTCCACCTTTTGTCAACTC
Organism: Avena atlantica; assembly: GCA_910589765.1. Classification (NCBI taxonomy): domain Eukaryota; kingdom Viridiplantae; phylum Streptophyta; class Magnoliopsida; order Poales; family Poaceae; genus Avena; species Avena atlantica. Next base: position 56,454,750 of record OU342737.1, read on the forward strand.
ACCATTCATCTCACAAAGATCTAAATGTATTAGTTCCAGTGGTGCCAAATCTCGTACTTGGCAGTCTTGTGAGACTTGCGAGGTTGCTTAGCTTGCACACACACTTGACACTTGGAACTTTTGACAGTAGTAAATTTCGGAATTAAATTCATATCGGCAAGCCGCGTCATGCACCCAAAATTAATATGACAAAGTCATGAATGCCAAATATTGGATTCACTATCATTGCAAACATGATTAATAACTTGAGTACATAAGTCTGACAAAGATAAGCGGAACAAGCCTCCGCACTCATAACCCTTTCCAACAAATTGTCCACACTTAGAAATTACAACTTTATTGGACTCAAAGACTAACTTAAAACCATCTCGACACAGAAGAGATCCGCTGACGAGATTCTTATTGATGGAGGGAACGTGTTGCACATTCTTCAGCTGTACGATCTTCCCCGAAGTAAACTTCAGATCCACCGTACCAACACCTTGAACAGAAGCACGTGAGCCGTTTCTCATCAGCACGGAGCCAACCCGTTCGACCTGATAAGAAGAGAACATGGAAATATCAGCACATACATGTATATTTGCACCAGTGTCTATCCACCAATCAGGTGAATTACAAACTAAAAGAACAGTAGGAAATATACCGTACCCAGCATCCTTCATCTCAATATCACCAAGAACAACATTAGCGGACTTGCCACTATTTCCATGTGAACGCTTGTCAAAGCGATTGGGGCAGCTAGGAGCCCAATGATTAGGATCACCACGGACATGGCATGATCCTTTCTTCTTATACTCAGTCTTCTTCTTGAAGTTGGTAGTCTGTGCGGCCTTGTTTTTGCCATCAAACTTTCCTTTGCCATCAGACCTGTTCTTCTTCTTGAACTTATGGGTCTGTAAGTTATTTTTCTGCACTACATGTGCGCTAGAACTTCCGTCAAAGCCTCGAGGACGTGTATCTTTTGCTCTCGCCTTTTCTTTAACATGAAGAGATCCGAAACAGAAAACTCCTGTCTCTTATGTTTCAGAGAGGTAGCAAAGTTCCTCCAAGAAGGAGGAAGCTTGGCAATAATGCCTCCGGCCACGAACTTGTCCGGTAAGGTACACTTGAACTGCTCGAGTTCTTTGGCAAGGGACTGTATATCATGAGCATAATCCACGATGGGACGGTCATCAGTCATCTTGTAGTCATAGAATTGCTCCATGATATACAGTTCAGTGCCAGCATCCGAAACACCAAACTTGGCGTCGAGTGCATCCCACGCATCCTTGCCATTATCAAATGACATATAGGTGTCAACAATGTTGTCACCAAGAATATTGAACAAAGCCCCCATAAACATGGTGTCGACTTTCTGAAACGCTTCCTCCTGAATAGGAGAAAGGTCTCCCTCAGGTTTGCCAAGAATGACGCTATAGCAGCCTAGGTTTTTCAACCATAGAACTGCTCTCGTGCACCATCTCTTATAATTGACACCGTCAAAAGGAGAGGCCTTGTAGCCGCGGCTAAACCAGTTGAATTCAGTTGCCTATAATCATGTTTTTGGATTGTTGAAAATATAAGCAAATTACCATAATATTCAATCCGAAATAAGCAATAATAAATCATGACTAAAAGTTTTGGAATTAACCTAATCATGTATACTAGCAGAATAGACGAACAGATCATATTCAACCAGAATAAGCAGATCGTATCTATTCCAAAAGCTAGTACAAGAAACTGCAACAGAAACTGAACTAGATAGGAACAGATTACGTACGGTGTTGGAGGAGGAATCGGGTTCGCGTTCAGGTTGGGGTTGAGGTTCGCGTTGACACCAATGTCGTCAGCCATGGCGTTGATGTAGAGGCTGCTGATGTCCGGGAAGAAGTCATCGTCGGTGAAGGAGTGGTCGGTCGACGTGATGCCGTCAGTAGTCGCGCAGACGCGCTCCCCAAAAACCTAATCACCCCTCACCTGTACAGGTTCATGAGAGGCGGTGATTCCGGAGGCCTACTGTCCCGTCGTCCGGTGCACGCCGGAAGAGGGAATGGAGAAGGTGTAGCGGCAGCGCAAGGTTCTGGCAGAGAGATGTGTATTACGCGTATTAGGGTTTTCGCCTAAGGCCGTTTATATATAGCGCCGATCGGGTAAGAAACGTGGGACGTAGCGCACGTCCGAGTAGTAACAGCCCACGTTTCCGGAAAGACCGGAAACGGCTGACAGAAAATAACTCGCACAATAATTTTCCCGAGCAGCAAAAAAATAGGATTGGCACCGAGGCACAATTCCGCAAACCGCGCGCGCGCGACGTGGCGAGGCCGGCGGAGGAGGAGCGCGCGTGTATGCCACTCCTCTTCACTCTATTTAGGAGGTAGTGAAACACTTCACTATATATATTGGTCCAACTCCCTCTAAACTAGCAAGGTGGGACTAAACTTTGGTGCCACCCCTTGCTAAGCATGAATGTGCTAGAAGAATTTCAGAATTTGTATTAGGCTATGGGCCAAGGCCTACACCTAAATTCCAATAGCAAGCTCATCAAAACACGCGTAAGAAACCACCGCTCGCGATTCCATCGGTAGCCAAGCCATGACTCGCCTCCATATAGACCCAACCAGCGGCACATCAGGATCAACCACAGGCTCTCAAAGCTAGAAAGGATATCAGAAGCAAAAGAAGGGCTCGAAGAGACTCACCAAGGAATCTTCCTCGCCATTGGCGTGGGCACTGGATTCCTGGGCCGTTCTTAACAGTCTAGCTCGAGTAGTCTGAACTCTGAAGAATCTACACCCTGCTCTGAAACAGCAGCATTCCAACGCATCAGGACCACCAGGACGACCCAGCAGCAGCTTTGTTTCCTTCTGAACGTTCCGTGTCTAGAAATTACTAGATTAGTGTTCTGGGTTGTGTTTGTACATTCGTTTGCATGTTACCTATACACAAGCGCTTGTCTTGCACTACAGCTGTTCTTCATTCTGTTCATTCAGCTGCTCCTGCTTGGGTGACACTGAATCTTGCTGTTGTGCCGTAACGTCCGGCGACTACGAGGCAGCTGCTTTGTATCTTTCATGCTATGTTCGTCTCATGCGATCGAAGTGGGTTTCCCTCGGTAATATCACTAACAAGCTACATCCATATTTCTTTCCGTCAGAAATAAACATGACAGAGCATGATCAGTAACATAAGCACTGTGTATATGATCTGTTTTTCCAACATGGTACTGTATTTGATCTCGTTTTTTCAGATACCAAAAGATGTCTTGATAAAAGTGGATTATTTACACTCAAGATTTTTCTAGCAAAGGGATAGTAAGAAAAAGAAATATCGACTGGCCAGATGAAATGTGGTTTGTCGACCCAAAGAATACGGTGGACTGCGCATACATGATTTGCAAATCAAAAACACCGTACTTCTAGGTAAATGGCTCTTCAAATTTCTTACGGAAGAAGGAGTCTCGCAAACAACTCTATGGAAAAAGTATGTTGGCTCAAAAGCTGTGTCTCAAGTGGTTTGAAAACCTAGGGATTCACACTTTTGGGCTAGACTAATGGCATCCAAAAAACACTTCTTCCGATTTTGGTGCTTTCAATATTAAGGATGGATCACAGATTGGATTCTAGGAAGATAAATGGCTTGGCCAAACTTCTCTTCGTGAACAATATCCGGCTCTATACTCGATCGTTAGGCACAAAAGGGATACAATTTCCACGGTATTGAAAAATAATCCGCCTAATGTGTCTTTTAAAAGAAGTCTCATAGTCCATTGACTAGTATCTTAGAACAATCTCTTATTAAGATTATCCACGGTACAGACGTCCGACAGTGTGGATGAATTCAAATAGAAATTACTACCGAGCGATAAATTTTCTGTTGATTCCATGTATATAGCTTTGATCCAACCTGATATTCCAGTTGATGATAATGGTAAAATTTAAAAGATGAAAATACCCCTTAAAACAAAGATTTTTGCCTGGTATCTCTGTAAAAGGGTCATTCTCACTAAAATATAATCTTGTTAGGAGGAATTGGCATGGAAGCATGCAGTGCGTTTTTTGTTATCATAACGAGACAATACGCCATTTGTTATTTCAATGTAAATTTGCTCGTGCTATATGGTCAATCATCCAGATAGCCTCTGGTTTATATCCTCCTCGTTCGGTAGTCAATGTAGTTGGCAACTGGCTGAATGAGATTGATGATAAATATGAGACTTTATTTAGGGTGAGAGCGTTTGCCATTATTGGGTCGTATTGACTATATAGAAATGATAAGATTTTTAATAACATTGTTGTCAACACCCGGATTTTTCAATCCTAGATGCCTATTATGTCATACATCGCAATCCCAGGATTACCATTTTTGCGAGACATAACAGAATTGGATATCATAGTACGTCATCCATTACAAACGATACATAAGTTCTTACACAAATAAGGATCTCATGATCCAGTTCTTAATACAACATCAAGCAGCGGAATACGTAACAATAACGGTAGCGTAGGCGAAGCTCCATCTTTGGGGTCACAGGCAATGCTGACGATGGGAGATGATCCTAGTTGTCATAACCTTTCTGGGGTCCATCTTCTAGGTACTCCTCTTTATAGTCTGGCCATGGGAATAGCCAGGGACGAAGCCATGAGTACTCTTTAAGTACTCGCAAACTAATACTAATACGTAAAGGGGTTTTTTGGATAATAGGACACTAGGCTCTAGGGTTGTTTTGCAAAAGCCAGATTTATCTCTACTAAGCTTCAAAGCTAGTCACAATTTTATAAATACTAAGCGGGAACTTGTATTTCATATCACAACTTTGTTGTGGTCAAGTCAAAGTCTCAATTCATCTCACATGTCATTTTAAAAAGTCTGACGGGGGAACAGTATGGCCACTCCAACTGTCCATAACCGCGGACGCGGCTATTCGAATAGTTTGACACTCTGCAGATATTATACACTTTCACCACAACATTCGATACATCCGTCAGGAACAAATCCTGAATTCACCATACTCAGTATGCGGATAATCAATCCTAACCTTTCGATTACACGCCCTAGTATAAGCACCTCTCCTGTGAGTTTGGCCTCCCAACCATGACCAACTGTCATCTTGGGTACTGCACAGGTGGACAATCTTCACAAGGTAGCCTCAGCTCAAACCTTGGCCGTGAGGGAACTAATACTAAGGAATATAAGTTTCCAGTCAAGCCCTACCTAATATTCGGGTATTGTGGTTGTACGATAAAATTGGAATGGTATCGCATTCAGACAACCATCAGTTTTATAAAGGGGTAAGGCTCATGCCTCAACATTTTTATCACCAAAATTCTCAAGTGTTTGGAAACACATGTCCAAAACATTTCAATAGAATGATCCATCATTCCAAGGTTTTCATAACCATTTTTCCACCAAGTATTCTCATCTAAAGTTGATCAAGTTTTATGCTTAGCACTAGCATCTACAGGTGGGGGTAGTAATGATGAGGGGTGGTAACTAGTGAAGTTTCAACTAAGTACAACCTTATGTCTCAGGCTGATGTCAAGGTTTCTAACTTAGGCCAAATTTTATGCTCTTTATGCAACCTTCAGCATCTTTCCAATATCTACCAGTCACTTAAGTAAACTCTAAGTAAGCTTTGATAAATAAATAAAGTAAGAAGCTTGCACATAAAACTAGGATTGGTTTATCAAATGGATATGATCACATATGCTTAAGGCATAGTAACAAATAGGGGTTTGTTGCATCAGTAGGGTATCTTGCAAGGGTTAGCTTGCATCAATGGCAATATAAGCTTGCTAAATTGCAAGTGTTAGCTTGCAAGGTTACTAGCTTGCACAATCAACTAATAGCATTAGGCTTGCCTTGTGCAGAGCAGTGGTTGAAGTTCTCCTCGGCTTCTTCTTCATAGTATCCTCCTTCCTCCTCGTATCCTTGGTCGGTACTAGCATCTATGAATAAATACGAGGAACACAATCACCAAACAATACTTAACTACTTGCAATCATCACACACAAGGGTCCTATGGATGATCTAGCATCATCCCTAACATTACAAGGTTAAGGCATGGTTTAAATCTTTTTTATTTTTAAAAAAGTAATTTCTACTCATTGAAAAACTACTTAAGATTTAATATTCTCCAAACTCAACATGGGATCATGTTGACACATGTCATCACCACATATTGTAGTCCATGGGAATGTGATTTAAAGTGGTGTCACAATTTAATAAGGTTTTACCCTTTTATTTTAATTAATTAAAGTGGCTAGAAATGCTTATGTAGCATTCTTTTATTACTTGAACATTATTTCTGCAAGTAAACCTATATATTTTTATATATTCTGAAAGGTATGGTTAAATGTGATTTTTGAGAGTTGGAATCAACTCAAAAGCTATTATGGTTTAAATTTGAAAAAATGTTTGAATGCAGAAAAGCTTCTGCCTTGTTATTTTTACTAAGGATGATCTACAGATCCAAATGACTTGAATCCAACGGGCTTGGATTCAGCATTCACATACCTTTCCAACAAAATTGGTTTCATTCAAATTGGTGCAATGAATAGATCTGGGTTGATTTTTGAAAATGGGTACAGAAGTGTATTTGAATTAAAAAGAAAAATGTTTAATTTGAATAACTGGGCTGCGCGGGAAGAATTACTGGGCCGGCCTCCTAAGCGCAGTGCTCCCGCGGGCTGCTTAAGTGGGTGTCTCCACTCGTCAGTGACATGGGGCTGGGCGAAGCGGTATGGGGCGACGTGGATCGTTCGATCTAGTTCTAATCTAACGGCTGGGAGTCATCGTCGATGCGAGACAACTCCGGCGAGAACGAAACCTAGAGCGGCCAGTGAGGGTCGCTGGGGGCTCACCGGGGTACTGGCGAGTGTCGGCGAGGCGGGCGAATGACGAAGTCGACGGCGAACTCAGGGGTGGTCGCGGCAGCTCCTGGGGCGGCTCCAATCGCTGGCTCCCTTCTTCTCCGGCAGCGGCAGGCTCCATTGAAATTACGGCGAGGCGGTGCTCGCCTTTCTCCGAGAATGGTGTGGCACGATCAGTGAGGAGAGGGGAGTGAGATGGTGTGAATAAATCATGCGGGGGTGGCCTCTATTTATAGTCGAGCGAGGGGACCGTCGGGGCGCACGGTGAGCTCGTCGGGGGCGATGTTACAGGCGGCTAAAGGCATGGGCAATGGTAGGGGACGATGCGGTGTCTCCTGGCGATGCTCAACGACATGGTCTCGAGGCATGGGGCGGTGTGGTTTGGTCTGGAACGGGCGGTGCTCTACGCGGCAGATGCGGCGTCTTCGACGGCGGGCGGTGGCTGTGCTGCATGGGGCGGCAAACGGGGATGTCTGGCGGTCTCCTGGGTCGGTGGGGATTGTGTATGCAAGCGGCGAGGGCGGCGCGCGGTCTGTGCGTGATGGTCGAGGGTGGCGCTCTGGCGCACGCTCAGCATGGTCTGGGCGCGGCTTGTGCGCGTGGTCCAGGGCTTGGCAATGCTCACGGCTGGGACAGTGAGTGGCGGTGGACGGTGGGCTGCCTCCCAGACATGTTGGCTAGGCTTGCTGCTGCTCCTAGCTTGCTGTCGACTATGGGGTGGCAAGAGGGTGCTCGGCTATTCACCATTGATGACAATGGCAAGCTCACAGTGGTGCTAGTGCCTGGATAATCTTCCTAGATGATCTATTGAGTTGTGTGTGAGCTAAATGGGGAACCAGTTAGGCAAGAATCACTGCTCACAATAGTGTTTGATGTTTGTTTGATTTTTGTCTGCAACCTGTTTGATGAAATGGCCGCATGAAATCAAGTTTTGAATTTTGAAATGATTTTTGGTGGGTTTGCTAGATTGGTGCTGGTGAGTCTGCAGATGCTTGGGTTTTGAAAATTGAGCTTGTTTGAGTAGTTTTTGAAAAAGTGGGATCTTCCCATATGATAAAGATTCAATTTTGAATTGTCATTTAAACTATGCATTTGAAAGTTTCTGGATGATCACAAAGTGGGCCTTGATACCTTGTTATGAGTACATTCAAGGGGTGCAAAGATCCAGAAAAGTTTCTGTTAGGTTCTGAAACTTTGAGACAGCCAAAGTAGGCATGGGAGTTAAATTGGCCAAAATGACCATTCATTTCATATATGTGTTTTGATTTACTTGTCTTTAGGAAAAGTGTGGGAAATGTTTTAGATGATGTTTATTTCACCTAATAAACATTTTAAAAGCAAAGAAACAAACAAACAAGGTGGTTTTTAAAGAATTCAAAATCCATGCATACACATATGCATGCATTCATGATTTCATTTAGAAAAGTTTTTGTTAACCCTAATTTTGATGATTAGAATTTGATGATCCAAGCTTAGTATTTTTGGGATGTTACAAACCTTCCCCCCTTAAACAAAATCTCGTCCCGAGATTTGAAAAAGGATGAAAAGATTACCTAGGATTTGAAGAGATCGGGAAACTCCGTCCTGATGTGATCTTCGCGCTCCCAGGTAGCTTCCTCTTCTGTGTGGTTGCTCCACTGAATCTTGAGAAACTTGATGCTTCGGGTTCGGGTAGTTCAAAAAGCTTCTTCCAAAATGCGGATGGGTACTTCGGGATAGGTCAGGTCATCGTTGATCTCTATGGTCCGGTGATCGATATTCTTGAACACTTCGGTCTTCTCGGGGACTTCGATACACTTGCGAAGTAAGAAGATATGGAACACATTGTGCACAGCTGACATCTCTTCAGGTAATTCCAATTGATATGATACTTCTCCTCGACGGTTCAGAATTTTGAAAGGTCCGATATATCTAGGGGCTAACTTTCCTTTGAGTTGGAAACGCTGCATTCCCTTCAATGGCGACACTTTCAGATAAACAAAATCTCCTATGTTGAAGGCGAGATCTCGACGTCTCTTGTCGGCATAACTCTTCTGTCGGGATTGGGCGGTCTTGAGGTGCTCACGAATCTTGTGAACCTTCTCTTCTGCTTCTCGGAGGATGTCGGGTCCAAAAATCTGACTCTCTCCTACTTCCGACCAGTTCAAAGGGGTGCGACACTTTCTTCCGTACATGAATTCAAATGGGGCCATTTGCAAACTGGCTTGGTAACTATTGTTCTAGGAAAATTCTGCAAACGGCAGACAGTCATCCCACTTGGATCCATATTCTAGCACACATGCTCTAAGCATATCTTCGAGTATTTGGTTTACTCGCTCCGTTTGTCCATCGGTCTGAGGGTGATACGCGGTACTGAAATCTAGCCGGGTTCCTAAACCTTCTTGGACTTTCTTCCAGAATCTCGAGGTAAACTGAGTTCCTCGATCCGATACTATGTTCTTGGGGACTCCGTGCAAACTGACGATTCTAGCGATGTATAACTCTGCTAGATTCGAACTCTGATAGGTGGTTTTAACGCGCAAGAAATGGGCGACTTTGGACAATCTATCCACTATGACCCAGATAGAGTCATTTCCCCTACTAGAAGTAGGTAGTCCAGTGATAAAGTCCATTCCTATAGAATCCCATTTCCATTTCGGAATTTGCAAAGGTTGCAACAATCCAGCAGGTCTTTGATGTCCTGCCTTGACTCGCTGACATATATCACACTTGGCGATATAGCTTCCGATTTCTCTCTTCATCTTATGCCACCAAAATTGCTCTTTCAAATCTTGATACATCTTAGTCCCTCCGGGATGGATAGAATAAAGAGTATCATGAGCCTCCTTCAAGATAACTTCTTTCAACTCTGAATCTGCTGGTACACAAAGGCGTCGTTTGTACCACAGAACTCCTTCTTCGTCCTCGGTGAATCCGGGTACTTTGCCCGTACCATTACGACGCTTGATTCCGTCGATACTGGCATTTCCCTTCTGCGCCTCTTTAATCTGACTGATCAAAGTGGGCTGAAGTTCTATGCTAGCCAAAAATCCTTCACTTACTAATTCCATTTGAAAATCTTCCATCTCCTTGTGCAAACTTGATTGCTCCGTCAAAATCATGGAGTTCAAGCGGCACGGCAATCTGCTAAGGGCATCGGCTACCACGTTGGCTTTACCAGGGTGATAGTGAATGTCCAGGTCGTAATCTTTGATTAGCTCAATCCATCTTCTCTGCCTCATATTCAACTCCTTCTGAGTGAATATATACTTTAGGCTCTTGTGATCCGAATAAATCTCACAACGGTTTCCCATTAGGTAATGTCTCCATGTCTTCAGGGCTAGGACTACTGCTGCGAGTTCGAGGTCATGGGTTGGATAGTTTTGCTCGTGTTGCTTCAATTGTCGAGATAGATAAGATATAAATTTGCCTTCTTGCATTAGCACACATCCGAGACCAATCTTGGATGCGTCACAATACACATCGAAGGGCTTCGTGATATCCGGCATGATCAAGATTGGGGCTGATATCAATCTCCTCTTGAGTTCTTGAAAACTCGCTTCACACTTGTCTGTCCATTCAAACTTCTTGTCCTTCTTCAGCAATTGGGTCATGGGTCGGGCGATACTCGAGAATCCTTCTACGAATTTGCGGTAATATCCCGCCAATCCGAGAAATGCACGAACTTGGGTTTGAGTGGTTGGGGCTTGCCAATATTCTACGTCTTTCAATTTGGCAGGGTCAACGGAAATTCCTCCGGCTGATACAATGTGACCGAGGAATCCTACCTCCTGTAACCAGAATTCACATTTGCTAAACTTTGCATACAGCTGATGCTCTCTAAGGGTTCCAAGAATGGTCCTTAGGTGTAGCTCATGTTCTTCTTCTGATTTGGAATAAATCAGAATGTCATCGATGAAAACAACGACAAACTTATCCAGGAAGTCCATAAAAATCTTATTCATGAGGTTCATGAAATAAGCGGGGGCGTTGGTTAATCCAAAATACATGACTATATACTCGTACAATCCATATCTGGTGGTAAAGGCAGTCTTTGGAATATCCTCTGCATGAATTTTGAGTTGATGATAGCCAGTTCTAAGATCAATCTTAGAAAACACCTGGGCACCGGTCAACTGATCAAACAAATCTTCTATCTTGGGCAAGGGGTACTTGTTCTTGATGGTGACATCATTCAACTTCCGATAATCCGTACACAGACGGTTACCTCCATCTTTCTTGTCCACAAATAAGACAGGTGATCTCCATGGTGACGCACTTGGTTGAATTAATCTAATTTCCAACATGGGATCCAGTTGCCTCTTCAGTTATGCTAGTTCCGACGGGTTCATACTATAGGGTCTCTGGGCTATGGGTCATGTTCTGGGGATTAGTTCGATGATAAACTCGATATCCCGATCTGGGGGCATACCGGGCAAAACATCGGGAAATACATCGGGGTATTCACAGACTATCCGGACTTGGTCAATGGTAGGTTGGGCTAGACTCTTGTTACACTTGAATTGGCGAGGTAAGGTTTCATATATATGCTCGACTGATATTCCGGTGGTACTGGTCATGGTGATGGCTTTCTTAGCACAGTCAATCAATCCTTTATGTTTGGACATACAATCCATTCCTAGTACTACTTCCAAACCTTTAGTTCCGAGTACTATTAGATTAGCATAAAAATCTATGCCATGGATTCGGATAGGGACGGCTTTGCAAATTTGCCTAGCCTTCGTGGTTGATCCGGGAATTTGCATAATCATAACATGCTTCATTTTGGTTGGTTGAATTTTACTAGTGCAGGAAAATTCTTCGGTGACAAATGAATGCGATGCACCAGAATCAAACAACACTCTTGCAAGTACCGAATTAACAGAAAACATACCCAGCACGACGTCTGGCGCTTCCTGAGCTTCTTCAGCATGCATGATAAAAATACGGCCATTGCGGTTGAGTGAATTCCCTGGGGCAAATCTTCTCCCTGGCTGGACACGACGCTGCTGCTGAGCTGGGGCGTTGGCATTGGGGGCTGTAGCGTTCTTCTTGTTGGGGCATTCGTTGGAATAGTGGCCTTTATTTCCACAGTCATAACAGGTCACTTGTGACTTGTCCTTGGCTGCGACAGGCACAGCATTGCTTCCAGTCCTAGGGGCAGTGTTGGTGTTGGCGGTAGCATTGTTGGTGTTGAACTTGGGTTGGGCACGGGTGAAATTGCTAGAGTTGCCGGGGTTGTTGTGATTTCCTCCGGGTCTAGGGTTTCCACAGTTGGGGTAGGTCGGGCGGTTCATAGGGGTCTGTTGGTTCTTGGGGCAAATACTGGAGATGGGTTGGGGCGATATTTTGGGGTCTGATGGGTTCCGGGTTGATGCATCATGCGACGCTTGCGGTTCTCATTGGATTGGTTGATCTTTCCTTCCATCTGGATAGCAGAGTCGACAAGGGCTTCAATATCAGCAAAGGGGATATTGACTAACACCGTCTGCATCTCGTCATGCAGACCATTCAGGAATCTTTCTTTCTTCTTGGCTTCGGTGTCTATCTCGTCCGGGGCATACCTAGCTAATGACAAAAATTTGTCACGGTATTCCACTACAGTCATCCTTCCTTGCTTTAGCTCTCTGAACTCGTCTCTTATTCTCTTGATCAAACCTGGTGGCACATGGGTTCTGCTAAACTTGACCCTGAATTCCTCCCAGGTCATCATCTGGCCTCCGGTCATTGCACGAACACTGTTCCACCATGCCCTGGCATCTCCGGCTAGATAATGGGTGGCGAACAGGACTTTCTCGTTGGCTTCCACTCCGGCGACTTCTAGGTTGTTGTCCATGGTTTGTAGCCAATCATCGGCGTCTAGGGGCTCTTCTGACTTTGAAAACAGGTGGGTTAGTATTCTGGAAATTCTTGAGCTTATGTGGCGCCCCGCAAAAACCACTACTAGAAAATCGCGTTATTTTGTGCATTGCATCATCATGACCGCATGATCATGTCATCATGCCACATTGCATTTGAGCATCGTCATCGTCCTGCATGGTTTTTGTCTAAACTATTTTCGAAATGCCTAGTTTTGTTTTCTAAATATCCCCGTCTTTTATTTCAAATCAAACCCTCGGTCCGCCTGGATCTTTTGTTTGCCTAAACTATTTTACCAAAAGAATATTTAAAACTAAACAAAATAAATAAAACGTTTTTGTCCGGGCAGACAGTCCGGCCGGTCAGGCCAGAGGCCCAACCGGACCAGACCATCTACCACCCGGCCCAACACACCTAGCAAACCCTAGACCTAATCCTAGCCCTACATCTAACCAAACCCTAGATCCCCATCTACCCCAGACCCCCCAGCTATCCTATCACCCCTTGACGCCGCCAGCCCTTCCTGGATCCACCCCGCGTGCACGCACACATTGCACGCTGCAGCCGCTGCCCACAGCAACTGACCACCCTGGCCCAACCGCGTGCTCCTGGCCCACCCCAATCGAACCGCTCCCCAATCCCCCATCCCCACCTACCCTCTCTCTCCCCCGCTCGCCTCCATCCCCGCGTGCAGCGCCGCCACCTGCGCATCCCGGCCGCCTCCACCCACCTCCCCGCACTCGTCCCTATCCTCGCTTCTCTCTGCCGCCGCCAGGGACGCCCTCTCGCCTTGTCGCCTGGCCTCCTCATCCCCTTCTGCCTCCAGAGCCGGCCTCCACCGCCTCCGGTCTTTCTCGCCTCTGCCTGGCACCGGCCCACCTCGGCAGCGAGCGACGCCCCGCCTCTTCCTCCGGGAGCCCCCGCCTCCGGCCTTCCTCCCTCTCCTCTGCTCGACAAGCATCGTCACCGCTTCCCTGACCTCGCCCTGCTCCGCCACCAGCAGGCCCCGTGCCTGCCGCCTCCGGTCGCCACCACACCTCGGCCGGGTCATCGCCACCGGCGTCCATCTCCTCGTCACGAGCGAGCTCCGTCATCTTTCCGTCGAGCGCGTCGCCGCCAAGTTCCTCGTCAGCTTCCCCTGCGCGCGAGTCCCCCGACCGCCGCTCCGGCCGCGTCGCCCCTCTCCCTCCTCTCGAGCCTGGCCACGCGTCTCCGGATGTCGTCGCCGCTGCACATCGCCCTCTCTGCGCCGCGCTTCCGCGAGTGCGCCCGGCCGCCTCGTGGCCCTTCTCTGGCCGCTGGGGTGCCTTCTGCTGCAAACAGTGCTACAGCCATGTTCACTGCGGCCAGGAACGCCTCCTGTGCGTGCTCGTGTGGGCATGCGCCTAGTGGCTTGCACCACTGGGTGCCATAGTTGGTATGTGTTGTAGATGCGTGCTGTGTTGTTCCTGCGCAGCCGTATGTGTCTCTGTGCAAGCCTAAGGCAATCGTGTCGACAATCTTGCTCGTGTCTGGGTTCCATGTCTTCAACTTGTTCGACCGATGCCACGAGAGGTACCTCCATTGATACCAAGATCAGCCGCCCACGAGACCCGACGACGAACCAAGTCCGTCATCGATGAACAAGTTGGAACCCCAAGATCTCCCCCGAAACTCGAAGGCGATGCTACTCAAGTGCTCCTTCCGGACTCTGAAGACCGAACCCGAACCCCGACCCCTCGGAACACCAAGATCGTCGACCCCTATGTGTGACCCCTTTCTAAGACCCTATTTTTATAATATGATATTTATCACCTGTTGCATATTAAATTATTCATACTCGCATGCCTCTTTAGTGGTTTGGGGGCATTATGCCGATTCACCTCATAATTAAATATGGGGCCATATGTGGGTGAATCTAGCCTTATTTTGGCCCCATTTAAATTGGAGTAGCGAACCGGTGCTATATTTTGCCTTGTTAAGACAACATTTAAATTGCGGGGGTTCTAAACAACATGAACCATCCAATAAACTGTCGGGACCCCGGTTCCGCTTAATACTGCCTAATCGCATCGCATCTTTGCCATGTCATGCATCATACATGCATCATGCCCGATCTTTTGCCGTAGTATTAAATAGTGCATCTGGTGTTTCTGCTAGTGCTTTGCTTCTTCACGGATTAGGCCGATGAGTTGATGCGAGTGTCGACCCGATCTTCGGATGAAACTTCGGCAATGTTTTCAGGCGAGCATCCCTTCCCCTTCTACCTATTTTGCATTTATAGTCTTTATTTCCTCCTGTTGATCTATTGCTATCTGTGTTGCGATGCTCTAGTTTCCGTACCCGTGATATCCCTTGCGGCCTTATATTGCCTTGGACACATCCTATTACCTGTTGTTTGGTAGATAGTTGGACCTGCGCGTCGTAGTCGCTTGCTCAAGTGTTGTTGCGTGTCGTCAAGTACCACAGTTGTTGGAGTATTGCCGCATGTTTAATGTTGGAGATGATCATGGCTTTAATTATTGTTTAATGACTAAAATTGAAAGTAGGTAAATGCAGAGGCACCGGTGGGTAATAGACAATATTTGGAGTTTAACCGCTCACTGGTGTCCCGTAGGACCCCGAGTTCTTGACACCTGTTCCGAGATCAAGCGCGCTAACCACAGGTGGGGTGTATGGGCACCCCCATCGATTAGTACCTGATTTCAAAGTATTGTACTGGGGGCCACAAGTAGTTTGGGGCTTTATTACTATCCTGTACTTATGCCATGCTTTACTACTTTATTTACGATTGTGCGAGGAGCACCTGTACTGTTTAGGACCGTGACACGTTTTCGCTGTATCGACAAGCCCAGTCATCCTTTCGGGTTCCCAGTCGTTTACAGCCGTCTACACAAACCCTGAGTCCGTCTCGGAGACCGGCCGACTTCGTTGCGGGTAGCTTAGTGGGGTGGCCCCCATGTACTTGCTTTGGGTCTGGGAAACGTCATGACTTACGCCCCGCCGACATACCGATGGGTGTATGTTAACTGATCTGGCAAAAAGGGTCGAAGTGCGTGTGGATACTTTGGTGCACCCCTGCAGGGTTAAATCTTTTAGAGAAGCCGTGTCCGCGGTTATGGACGACTTGGAGCACAGTTCTCGATCCTAGACAACTATAACGAAAGTTTACTGTTATAAATTGACTTGTATCCGATATGACTAATAATCAGATCCACTACAACGGAATGGCTAAATAAAAGTACCAACAACTGCTGGGTTTGGGATGTCTCATGCTAATCGTATCTGACTAGTAAGTGTTGCAACTACAACGGAAAGTTTAACTAAAACTGCCCACTGCTTATTATATCAGGATGACTCAGGCCATCTTTATTTGACTAGTAATTGCCGCAACTATAACGGAATGAATAAAACTGCCAACGGTGTGAGTTCCTCGGTTGACTTCCTCGTTTGGTCTCGAGGGGGAAACACCAGGATGGGTATGTTTGGTGGTAGTATCAGGTTGTTTCCGAATAGGTCTTTCTTACCCCTCTCTGATAGCCGCTAGTTGTATCGAGTCTCTATAGGTTGTTTAGTGCATGCCGCGCTGCCGCTTCAGTCCACCATACCTATGTAGGTGAGGACCGCCGAATTATAGTCTCGCCGTGTACTGGCCTCAGTACTGACCGCTCTCTTTTTCTTTTGCCCTTTGTCAGCACCCCTTTTGTTTTTAGCAGGTTTTGAGATCGACGTCGTTAGCAGGTTTACCCTTCCGGCTTGGCCTGGGCAGGGTTATGGACACCATTGGTTATTCTTCAGGGCTCTTAGCTCAATTTGCATCTTGTCCGTACTCGGACGCTGTATTGTTTTCAAGGTGATCTGGATCTTTGTACTGCAAATCTGTATTCTTGACTCTTTGAGTCGCTGTTGTATATATATGTTTTGTGGGTTCCATCGAGGACTATTGTGTAATGGTATTACTTCGTTTTCCACCCGCACACAAGTGCCTGGTGGGAACCTTTGAATCGTTTCTATCCGGGTTTTGGCGGGAAGCGCTGAAACTTGCATAGGGCCGATTCTGAGGGTGTTACAGCTTAGATCCATGGTTGTCCTGATTTCCGTGGCCTTGGTTGTTGTGGGCTAGCTGGGCAATCTGTTGCAGAGTGGCTAGGTTGGCTTGACGTTCCGCTCTTTCAGCTTCGCGGTCAGAAGACAACATTTGCAGGATCTGCAACATCGGGTCCGGGGCTGAACCACTTCCTCCACGTGGCATCTGAAGATTGATATAGATCATGAGAAAAGAGGGAAATTTCTAAGGTCTTGGGTCTTTGAAAAGTTTTAAATGTTTGACTCATATTTTTCTAGCAACTTGATTTTTCATTCATTCACTCATAGCACACAGTACAACACACACCACAACAAAGAAAAACAGATGGTTTTAATAACCATTTTGGAAACTATGATACAGTGGGACCGACTACTACTCACTACGCTAGTGCTCAGTGCTACTACTCCTCGGAGTCTGTGGCTTCATCATCTTCAGCATCCTCGATGAATGCGAAATCATCCTCATCGGTGAAGAAGTCCATGGCCTGATCCTCCAGAAAATCATCGTCATCACTGAGATAAGAGTAAGGGTCTTCACGAAGATCCTCTCCGGCATTCTCCCTTTCCTCCAACTGCATGTCTCTCTCGTGGATGGTCTCCTCCAGAGATGAGATGCGGTGGCAAAGACGAGCAATAATGCGCTCCTTCTTGTCGAGCTGACGGCGACGAGACTTGCGATCCTTTGCTAGCATGGCTATGGTCTGATCCTTCGTCTTGATGATGGCAGACTTGTGGTTGCAATAGTCACGGCAGTTGTCCAACTCCTGCTGACGATCATACATCATGAAGCTAAGGTGGTCCAATTGAGTCTTCAGCTCGGGGTGGTATGGGGCTTCCAGTGGTTGTCCATTTGCATCACATCTTGGGCAAAACTCAAAGCAAGTACCCTTGATCGGATTGATGCTCTGCCCACACAGACGGGAAAGATCTTCCTGCATTGCTCTGGCGAGTCCATCGAGCCAGTTGTTTTCCCTCAAGGTAAACTGAATTCCCTCCGCAGTGGGAGGTTCAATCTTTCCTCGAAGACTTGCAACAATTAGCCACTGCAGATCTTCTCCTCCTTGATCATTGAGCTGAGCTCCAAAGAACTCGGGGTGCGGACGCTCCAGAAGTTCCGAAAGCTGATCCAGATCCCTCTCAAAGATAAGGTCTCCCCCATTCCCATGTTGGTAAAACTTGTTGTACTTCACGTACATCTATAAAAATAGAGGATGAGTAGATTAGCAGAGTGATCAAGTGTGTCAAAATTTTATGTATTTTGCAAGAGTTTTTGAGGAACATGAATTTTTAAGAAAGAATCAAAGAGATAAGAATGAGAATAAGTTTTTGTAAATATTTGTTTTCTTTGGTTTTGAAACTAAGTTTTTGATTCAAACGTCCAGTCTAACTAGGGTCTCCTATGGTCAGGATGGCTCTGATACCAACTTGTCAACACCTGGATTTTTCAATCCTAGATGCATGTTATGCCATACATCGCAATCCCAGGATTACCATTTTTGCGAGACATAACAGAATTGGATACCATATTACATCATCCATTACAAACGATACATAAGTTCTTACAAAAATAGGGATCTTATGATCCATTTCTTAATACAACATCAAGCAGCGGAATACGTAACAATAACGGTAGCATAGGCGAAGCTCCATCTTCGGGGTCACAGGCAATGCTGACGATGGGAGATGATCCTAGTTGTCGTAACCTTCCTGGGGTCCATCTTCCAGGTACTCATCTTCATAGTCTGGCCATGGGAATAGCTAGGGACAAAGCCATGAGTACTCTTTAAGTACTCGCAAACTAATACTAATAGGTAAAGGGGGTTTTTGGATAATAGGACACTAGGCTCTAGGGTTGTTTTGCAAAAGCCGGATTTATCTCTACTAAGCTTCAAAGCTAGTCACAATTTTATAAATCCTAAGCGGGAACTTGTATTTCATATCACAACTCTGTTGTGGTCAAGTCAAAGTCTCAATTCATCTCATGGGTCATTTTGAAAAGTCTGACGGGGGAACAGTATGGCCACTCCAACTGTCCATAACCGTGGACGCGGCTATTCGAAGTTTGACACTCTGCAGAGATTGTACACTTTCACCACAACATTCGATACATCCGTCAGGAACAAATCCTGAATTCACCATACTCAGTATGCAGATAATCAATCCTAACCTTTCGATTACACGCCCTAGTATAAGAACCTCTCATGTGAGTTTAGCCTCCCAACCATGATCAACTATCATCTTGGGTACTGCACAGGTGGACAATCTTCACAAGGTAGCCTCAGCTCAAACCTTGGTCGTGAGGGAACTAATACTAAGGAATATAAGTTTCCAGTCAAGCCCTACCCAATATTCGGGTATTGTGGTTGTACGATAAAATTGGAATGGTATCGCATCCAGACAACCATCAGTTTTATAAAGGGGTAAGGCTCATGCCTCAACATTTTTATCACCAAAATTCTCAAGTGTTTGGAAACACATGTCCAAAACATTTCAATAGAATGATCTATCATTCCAAGGTTTTCATAACCATTTTTCCACCAAGTATTACCATCTAAAGTTGATCAAGTTTTATGCTTAGCACTAGCATCTACAGGTGGGGGTAGTAATGATGAGGGGTGGTAACTAGTGAAGTTTCAACTAAGTACAACCTTATGTCTCAGGCTGATGTCAAGGTTTCTAACTTAGGCCAAATTTTATGCTCTTTATGCAACCTTCAGCATCTTTCCAATATCTACCAGTCACTTAAGTAAACTCTAAGTAAGCTTTGATAAAGAAATAAAGTAAGAAGCTTGCACATAAAACTAGGATTGGTTTATCAAATGGGTATGATCACATATGCTTAAGGCATAGTAAAAAATAGGGGTTTGTTGCATCAGTAGGGTATCTTGCAAGGGTTAGCTTGCATCAATGTCAATATAAGCTTGCTAAATTGCAAGTGTTAGCTTGCAAGGTTACTAGCTTGCACAATCAACTAATAGCATTAGGCTTGCCTTGTGCAGAGCAGTGGTTGAAGTTCTCCTCGGCTTCTTCTTCGTAGTATCCTCCTTCCTCCTCGTATCCTTGGTCGGTACTAGCGTCTATGAATAAATACGAGATACACAATCACCAAACAATACTTAAGTACTTGCAATCATCACACACAAGGGTCCTATGGATGATCTAGCATCATCCCTAACATTACAAGGTTAAGGCTTGGTTTAAATCTTTTTATTTTTAAAAAAGTAATTTCTACTCATTGAAAAACTACTTAAGATTTAATATTCTCCAAACTCCACATGGGATCATGTTGACACATGTCATCACCACATATTGTAGTCCATGGGAATGTGATTTAAAGTGATGTCACAATTTAATAAGGTTTTACCCTTTTATTTTAATTAATTAAAGTGGCTAGAAATGCTTATGTAGCATTATTTTATTACTTGAACATTATTTCTGCAAGTAAACCTATATATTTTTATATATTCTGAAACGTATGGTTAAATGTGATTTTTGAGAGTTGGAATCAACTCAAAAGCTATTATGGTTTAAATTTGAAAATATGTTTGAATGCAGAAAAGCTTATGCCTTGTTATTTTTACTAAGGATGATCTACATATCCAAATGACTTGAATCCAACGGGCTTGGATTCAGCATTCATAGACCTTTCCAACAAAATTGGTTTCATTCAAATTGGTGCACTGAATAGATCTGGGTTGATTTTTGAAAATGGGTACAGAAGTGTATTTGAATTAAAAAGAAAAAGGTTTAATTTGAATAACTGGGATGCGCGGGAAAAATTACTGGGCCGGCCTGCTAAGCGCAGTGCTCCCGCGGGCTGCTTAAGTGGGTGTCCCCACTTGTCAGTGACACGGGGCTGGGCGAAGCGGTATGGGGCGACGTGGATCGTTCGATCTAGTTCTAATCTAACGGCTGGGAGTCATCGTCGACGCGAGACAACTCCGGCGAGAACGAAACCTAGCGTGGCCAGTGAGGGTCGCTGGGGGCGCACCGGGGTACTAGCGAGTGTCGGCGAGGCGGGCGAACGACGAAGTCGACGGCGGCGAACTCAGGGGTGGTCGCGGTAGCTCCTGGGGCGGCTCCAATCGATGGCTCCCTTCTTCTCCGGCAGCGGCAGGCTCCAGTGAAATTCCGGCGAGGTGGTGCTCGCCTTGCTCCGAGAATGGTGTGGCACGATCAGTGAGGAGAGGGGAGTGAGATGGTGTGAAGAAATCGTGCGGGGGTGGCCTCTATTTATAGTCGAGCGAGGGGACCATAGGGGCGCACGGTGAGCTCGTCGGGGGCGATGTTATAGGCGGCAATAGGCATGGGCAAGGGTAGGGGACGGTGCAGTGTCTCCTGGCGATGCTCAACGACATGGTCTCGAGGCATGGGGCGGTGTGGTTTGGTCTGGAACGGGCGGTGCTCTGCGCGGCAGAGGCGGCGTCTTCGACGGCGGGCGGTGGCTGTGCGGCACTGGGCGGCAAACGGGGATGTCTGGCGGTCTCCTGGGTCGGTGGGGATTGTGTATGCACGCGGCGAGGGCGGCGCGCGGTCTGTGGGTGATGGTCGAGGGTGGCGCTCTGGCGCACGCTCGGCATGGTCTGGGCGCGGCTTGTGCGTGTGGTCCAGGGCTTGGTAACGCTGCTGGGACAGTGAGTGGCGGTGGACGGTGGGCTGCCTCCCAGACATGCTGACTAGGCTTGCTGCTGCTCCTAGCTTGCTGTCGACTATGGGATGGCAAGAGGGTGCTCGGCTATTCACCATTTATGACAATGGCAAGCTCACAGTGGTGCTAGTGCCTGGCTAATCTTCCTAGATGATCTACTGAGTTGTGTGTGAGCTAAATGGGGAACCAGTTAGGCAAGAATCACTGCTCACAATAGTGTTTGATGTTTGTTTGATTTGTGTCTGCAACCTGTTTGATGAAATGGCCGCATGAAATCAAGTTTTGAATTTTGAAATGATTTTTGGTGGGTTTGCTAGATTGGTGCTGGTGAGTCTGCAGATGCTTGGGTTTTGAAAATTGAGCTTGTTTGAGTAGTTTTTGAAAAAGTGGGATCTTCCCATATGATAAAGATTCAATTTTGAATTGTCATTTAAACTATGCATTTGAAAGTTTCTGGATGATCACAAAGTGGGCCTTGATACCTTGTTATGAGTATATTCAAGGGGTGCAAAGATCCATAAAAGTTTCTGTTAGGTTCTGAAAGTTTGAGACAGCCAAAGTAGGCATGGGAGTGAAATTGGCCAAAATGACCATTCATTTCATATATGTGTTTTGATTTACTTGTCTTTAGAAAAAGTGTGGAAAATGTTTTAGATGATGTTTATTTCACCTAAGAAACATTTTACAAGCAATGAAACAAACAAACAAGATGGTTTTAAAAGAATTCAAAATCCATGCATACACATATGCATGCATTCATGATTTCATTTAGAAAAGTTTTTGTTAACCCTAATTTTGATGATTAGAATTTGATGATCCAAGCTTAGTATTTTTGGGATGTTACAATTGTGTCTTACTCCCTGCAGGTTATATATCGAGCTACGACTATCCTCCGTTCATGGATTTCTTTCCAACGTGTTCATGGATTTCTTTCCAACGTATGGAGTTCCGTGACTTATTTGCGAAGGGCTATACGCGATTAAAGGATACAGCGAGGGATATCTTCTCCCTACATGGATAGCAGCATGATCTACGAATAGATCTGTCATAGCGTGTTTGGAGGACTACACTTTATTCACCGCTATTTGTATTTCTGGTACTTTTGTTTTGGATTCAATTTGTGTGGTTGTTCGACTGTGTGCGGAGGCCGGGTATAAACTCACCGTTAAGTAATAAAGCGCTTGTTTCAAAAAAAAAAACACTTCGCACCACGATTTATAGTTCTAGCCGGCATCTCAACCCACCAAGTCGGCCAATTCGAACATAGAAATCAGAGACCTTTTCCAAAATAAAGTAATAAAATAATCTAGCGGAACCCACTTGCAGACAAACGACTCCCTCTCTGTCCATCAGTTGCCACGCCGAAGTACATTGGCATGTACGAGATCGCCAATTGTGATGTCAAGAACAAATACCAGATCATTCATTGTCTCGCTCTCGCCCGGTTCATCATGGCAATGCACGTTGAGGAGGATGAGAGCTTGCCCTCTACGCGGTTCCTCCCCCGGGCCAGCGCATGGCAGCCGGAACCGTTCCCGTTGGCCGGTGAGGCCGCCGGCACTGGCAGCGCGGGGCAGATGGAGCTGGCGATGCTCCCCGGGTACCAGCGGCTGCCGACGGCGTGTGACACGACTTCCCCCGCCGACGATACCAGCGACTATGGGTCGTGGTCGTCGGCGTGCCTGCCGCAAGCGTCCAGGAGGCTACGGGGGATGCTCACTGGTGTCATCCTGTGGTGGATGGGCGGAGATGAGGAGTTAGCACCGGCGGCGGGTCCAAGGAATGAGAAGGGGAGGTCGTCGTGGCGGCCGGACCCGGACAATCGGTGGCCGGTGCAGGGCTGGTGCTAGCTGATCAAGTTATCAGAGGCACAGATATGTGCGTGGGATTTTCATCCTGAGAAGGAAGAAACATTAGCTTGGTGAATCGATTCTTCAATGGAGGTTTTTTACAGCAAAACTTGTTCTTTTTACAGAAAATACTTGGGGATTTTGTTGTTATCTTACACTTGAATAAACGATGTTCAGTGAAAAATTCAATTGCAAGCGATTTGAAATCATTCATGCGTGCAGTCTTTTTTTCCACGCGTACAGACTTGGGACACGGCACCTCTTAGACTCCCACTCCCTTCGTTCCAACGAATAAAGCACCATCGTTTTTTTTCTTGATCAAATTAATCCAAATATATAAAATTATCATCATTAGAAAGTGTATTTCAAAACCAATCTAAGGATACTAATTATGTTCAATTTATTCAATCAAAATTTGTCATGGAATCTGGTGCGCCTTATTCACAGCAGCCAGCCGAGGTAGTAGTTCTGAATGGTTCTAGGTAAGGATGCAAGTGGGCAGTCCAATGGAGTAGGCGGACACTCCACCAATGCCTAAATGACTGCATGCAAACTTACGAAATGATAGAAAATCATAGGATGAATCAAGATTATAAAAGGAGGTGGACAGCATGGGAGGGTTTGGCGGATGTCTGCATGCATCCATAGTTCTGGGTTAGCTGGGCCAAGCTTGAAAGGCTAGATGGGCTATTCAAGATACGCTCTTGCTATATAGAGTATGATCATTCGGTTTTATGTAAATTGACTATATTTATAGAAGTATGTTTCATGATAAATCTAGCAATATCCATATGACATCTTTGATGCTGGTAATTCTTGTTTTACACATGGCCGCATTAAGGTAAAGTTGCTAAAATTACTTTTTTCTATATAGTTGGTAACAATATGGAGTTTATGGATAGAGAGATAGAAAACCTAATCACCTTCGCGAGAGTCCCTTCTTGTGCGATGGACCATCGGCTCTAGATCCATTGGGTTAACATCTTGCTCCTTCTTTTCAAGAATAGCACAACAATAAAGATACTGCTACTTAACTGGAGGGAGTGAAAAAACAAAAGAGATGAATATCATCGATGGCAGGGAAAAGGCAGCACGTGTGATGCCAAGTTTAGTTTGGTCTGTGGCTCTCTCATGTTTCATGTTCAGCAACCAAGTTTCTTTATTAACAGTATGACAACTAACAGCAGGGTGGGCATGCATCATTGCCTTACAAATGATTTGTCCTTAGCCACAACATATTGAGCGACATTAGGGGTGAAAGGCTCATGCAAATTTTCAAAATCTACGAGTTAGATAAGCCTACGCTGTTGCGCATGTTTGTTCTATTGCAGTTTCTTCGCGGGATGCATGGAGGAAAATTGAGATGCAAAGGAAGGATCTAGAGGTAGCAACTTTGAAGTATTTGATGTAATTTTTAGATTATGAAATATCTTTATTATTCATGTGTATTTTAATTTATGTGATATTATTTAATTTGTTGTGTAATGAATACATCTCGACCATTTCGCATTAGAAAGTTAGTATAAGCAGTTAGGAGTACTAACTTAGCAAGTGACTAGTACTACTACATAGTAGATGATGCATTGATGCGCAACATAGAATGTCCTCGGTGCTATGCTCACGGTCATAAGCTTCGTTCTTGACAAGGTAGGCATATCTGAAACTGACATCTCAACAGCATGGCTTGGCATGGATCCCAAGCAAAGCAAAAATCTATCCCAGGACGCGCAAGCGTACATACGTACCGCCAGCTACAACTCATTAAACTGGGAGTACGAGATCTAACGGCGGCTGCTTGTGTGCATTTAACTATTTGGAACGACAAAAGAAGCATGATTAGACGCATGTTTAATTTATTTTCGGACGGTGGATGCGTGTTCAATTTAGCGCGCAGCTGTTCATGTCCTGCATACATGTCCCTGGATCATGGGTTGATCATGACGTACCCCCCGTTTTCTCACGGACTCTTTTGCATTGATGAAATGGACATGGAGAAATGTCTGTTTATTTGGGATTCGGGAGCTAGCATATCTGTACTATCCAAAATCTAATCAATATACCGACCTTACAAATGGACCAGGAAAAACGGCAATCTCATTGATTTGAACCTAGTCCTTCCTGATGTATCATAAGGACACTATTTAATTGCTAGTTGGAGATGTGTAAGTATTTTTTTGGGGAATAGGAAAACTAACCGTCTTTGTATCAATATATGCACACAACCTTTTTATTTTAAAGTTTTATGCATCCGGTTATTACAACTCAAGGATCGTTGGCATAAAAATCAACCAACAAAAGATAAGAAAAATAGTACAACAGCTACACTTATTGTAATCTGCTAGTAAGCTGTCAGTCATCCCGGGAGTAGACATCCTGAGCAACCGTCAGCAGTCGGTTGCACCCAGTAACCATAAGCTCCTGCTGGTTCGATGGTAGAAGGCATGTCCAAAGTTGTATCCAATGTGACGCAAGATATACTGCAAAAAATTGAACCTTCAACTTTGTTAAAATATATCATTCCTATATCTCCAAATAAACCGAAATAAAACAGAAACACATATGCGTATTCCAACATTTATTGTCTTATCTACCTCATTTAGCCAATTTCCAAACATACTTGTTACAATGATAGGTGGTGGAATGTTATGTGTAAAAAAGATAAATCGCCAAATAGTTTTAGTGAAAAGAAAAGAGAGAAATAAATGCTCTATGGTCTCCTTCGAGTCACAAAAAAGCATTTTTTACACCCATTACATTGTCTTTTAGCCAAGTATATCTTTAGTAAGCAAAACTCTTCTATTAAGAAACCACATAAAAATCTTTATCTTTAATCAGTAGGACATTTAATTTTCACAAAAATAGTCACACCTAACCCTTGAAGTAGTGAGATTCCAGACTAATGAATCTGGTTGGCCAGATAGTTGGATTACCATTAAACGTTGACATAAGGGAAGCCACGAATTCCAATTATTTCCACTTTAGTGCGTGCATGAATACTATATTTAGCGACACATGAGATAAAACGTCATGAACTAAAAAATTATTTCCGATACAACAAAGGATGTTGAGTAGACAGCAACATCTCGCCTAGCCAACTATCCTCCCAAAATCTCATGGCTAAACCGTTTCCAACCTTAAAAGATCCCCTACTAAAGAACTCTTGTTTGACATGCATATGGCCTTTTCAAAAAAGTGAATCAATAGGCTTCTCTTGAACCTGAGCTAGTGTTTTATTATAAATGCAGCAACTCTTTCCACATTCCTTCTTCATTAAGAAATTTAAACAATCATTCATTGAGCAAAACTTATTCTTAAGACTAAGCACTTCTATGCCTAGACCCCCTTCTCTTTTGGTGTACATATAATACTCCACCTAATCGATACTTCTTTTTGTTTTCATCATTTTGCCAAAAAAAATCTTGACCTATAGAAGACTAATCTTTTGCATACCCCTTTGAGTATCTCGAGAAAAAAACATAAACATATGCATGCTACTCGGAACAGAATTGATAATAACAAGTTTGTCTCCATAACTTGGTTTGCCAACATCCAAGCTTTCCTTCGAAATGTCTCTCTACTGGATTCCATTATGAATTTCTAAGCTTCTTATGGTGAATATATATCCCAAGATACCCAAATGTTAGTGCATCCGATTCACGGCCAAATATTTCTTTATATTGATGTTCCTCTTGTTTAGCTTTTCCAAAACAAATTTTCACTCTTGTTCTGTAGACCTGATAATTGAGATACACAAAATTAGTTTCATGGTCACCGCCTTCTCAAGTTTATATTTTATTAAAATAATTGTATCATCCACATAATGTAGGATAGAAACAGCACCATCAACTAATTGGGGTATGAGTCCTCCTACATGGTCGTCCTACTTTGCTCTTGCTATGAGCATTTCTGGAATTTTTGCTTATT
Organism: Avena atlantica; assembly: GCA_910589765.1. Lineage (NCBI taxonomy): Eukaryota > Viridiplantae > Streptophyta > Magnoliopsida > Poales > Poaceae > Avena > Avena atlantica. Next base: position 56,481,923 of record OU342737.1, read on the forward strand.
TGACACACTTTTTCTCTAAAAATTGCATATTTTCCACATGACCACCACATATTAGTGACACACAAAAAGGCAAATATGCAAGTTGCAAAGTAAAACGTGGCAAAATATGCAAATCCCCCGAGAATTGCCAGCATACCACAATATTAAACAACATAGTAGATAGCGGGTCTCCCTGTCATAGCCATTTTCTAGTTTGGAAATAATATTCAATATCATCATTGAACCTTATTCCAATGCTACCTCATTGCACAAAGTTAATGATCCATTCGCACCATTTTGGATCGAAACATTTCATGTACATAACTTGTTGTAGAAAGGGCCACTTAACTTTGTCATATACCTTCTCGAAGTCAATTTTAAATAACACTCGGTCCATTTTCTTTTGATGAAGCTCATGGATAGTTTCATGCAAGACAGCTACACCTTCTACAATATTTCCCCCAAGTATAAAAGTTGTAGGTTTAATCACTTTATGGGCAATCCCTGTAATGGAATTAGTAACAACTTTTATTTAAAAAGTAAAACTCATATTTAGAAGGCATATCGCTCTATATTGTTGAATCTGAACCGTATTTTCTTTCTTGGATAGAAGAGTCACCACCCCAAAATTCAACTTGAATAGGGGTAGCTCTTCCATTTGTAGTTGTGCAAACATAGCCACTAAGTCAGCTTTAATGACCTTCCAAAAAGTTTGATAAAATTATGTGAGAAAACCATCAGGTCCCAACACTATTATGTTCCATTTTAGAGACAACCTCAAGAACCTCCTTCTCAGTGAAGTCAGATGTTAAGATGTTATTCTCCTCAGCTAAAATCTGGGTTGTTTTCTTCCTGTTAAGAAAATATGTTCGAAACCGGTGTTCCAAAGAGTTTCTTATAGTACTTAGTAATGTATAATTTTAAATTTTCCTCACCTACTATGGTTCCTTCATCTTGTTGCAATTGAAAAAATTCCTTTTCCTATACTTCCCATTAGCAATAAAAAAATATATGGTGTATTATTTCCCCCTTTCTGAACGTGTTTCACCTTAGCACGTCGAGCCCACTTTGTTTCCTCGTCTCGTCTAAGTTTGGCAACTCTCCCATATCATCTAGCAGCACCTTGCTTTGATATCCAAATCATCAACTATATTTAAAAGTCTCTATTTTTCTTTTTTTATTTCCCACTTTAAAAAATTCTCAACCTCTAGGGACACAGCATAAATGCCTTATCTTATTTTGCCAACACTTGATTGGTGTATCACCATGTGTCACCGCAGCCCATTTAGTGGCAACCAATGTATAGAAGTCTTCTTGTCTCAACTCAACAGATAAACATGCATTGTTCCACAGATGAGCCTAATTGCTGGAATTTATAATAAGAGGAGTATATGATCTTGCCTCGTACGGGTTAAAGCACGAATTTTATTTCCGTTAGCCATTTATCATTTTATATATGTCGGTGGAAAGTCCTTTTGCTCCCTGCATATTTAAAAAATTAAAACTATATCTCTAAGTTTCAAAAAATTATGAAATAAAATCTTATAAGTAGCTAATGATGTATCCCACAAACGTGCAAAATTTAAATTTAAAATGTTTTTTATTCGGAGCTACACATAAATGAAAAGTTTGTTTTTTTAGATTTGAAATCACTATACTCGGATCTACAGTTTTGCATTTTTGTGTAGCTCAAAATACACATTATTTTCAATTGATATTTTACATGTTTTTGGTGTACATCATTGGTTAGATCCCAATTTATTTTTAGAAATTTTTAAACCTCAAAAATATGATTTTTGATTATTTTTTTTTAAACATGATCACTGATACTCATATGCACCAAATCTCCACTCCGCTGTTCTCGGACTAGATAAGGTCGGTCTCTAAAGTCCGACCACCAGACAGGTAAAGCCAAATCGAGCGTTTCTGGAAAAGATGGAAATGTAAAGAGTAAAGAAGTAAAGACACGTTCAGGAATCCCTCTGCTTGCCTTGACCTTCAAGCTACTATTCTATGTGCAAAAGCAAAGGCTCAACCAGCCGTTTTTAATGGATCACACGATGATAGGACACCTCATCAAGTCAAATCGACGTGGCATTTCATCACACGCACCAATGCAAATATTTCTAGATACAGTTAGCTTTCGCTGATTGTACAAAGAATTAGAGACAACTACTATGGACTGAGGGAGTAGATCACGTCCCATGTAAACATCGGAGATGACATGAATCCCCATGTAAACATACGAGACGGCAGCATGGGCGGTACGTCGTGCATGTGCCTGTGTGACGCTTTAATAACACGTACGGTGCTGTTTCGAGACTCATCGAAGACCATGCATCTTCGTGCACGCACTGCAATTGGAGATCAATCTGGCGGTAGAAATAAACTAACAGTTGCCAACCATCTTCTGAAAGCAGCATCCTGTGTACGACCAAAGTGAGTAAGTGACGGAGTAGGGACAAAAAGTGTAGTGGGACTCTGCAAAGAAAGAACATTAGAGTAAATTTATAACACTCGTCTTCTTTTTCATTTCAGTGCGTCTCGACATAATATTCTGTTCATGGCATTACATTTTGATCGTGATGAATTAATGAACCTACCTAAACCCAACTGTATCTACGTCCTGCTTAATGGAGACGACTGTAGCAGCATGGGCAGCATCCTACATGTAACATGTAACATGTCAAAACGGCGACTGGGGCGAGAGCTGTCACTTGGCGTAGCTTAACCGGTAGTCTGGTAAGTGGTAACGCAGAGGCTCTCGGGTTCCTTGACAGTCACGGGAAAGAAATTACCAAGCTGGCAGCTGGATCCGCCGGTTCTTTTGGAGTCTTCTTTTCGCATCAAAAAAGAAGAATGAGGTTCATTTGGACTGCCAACGGGCTGAATCACTGTGCTTCGTCAGAATGTTACTGCAACAGATTTGATACAGCTACTGAGCCACACGTACTTGGAACACGCACGCCATCATTCTCCCGCAACTAACGGGGAAAAAATGGAGTAAGTAGCTGTTTTCTAGGACCACACGGAGATCTGGATTTGCACGATTGCATGTTTGGAATTATGATGTGCTGGCCACTAATTTTTTTGGATACGATTCTACCAGATCAGTCTTCAAAAGGGAAAGGTTGTAATAACATGCATCACCTAAGCCATTAGTAATGATTTAGTGTGCTAGATTTAGAAAAATACTCTAGTTGAGTCAGCTACAGAAATGCCCATTTCCTGCGGGGAGGCAACAGAATGTTGTTTGTCAAACTTCATCGAAATTGCTGCTAAGAAGTCTCTGAACAAAATAAGTGACACCAGTTTTTTAAAAAGAAATCTTGGTACCAATCTCTTTGGAAGAACGCTTGTACGAGTACATTTTAAAAATATTTTTCAGGAAATGGTTCAAGAAAGCAATACTTCTACATCTCTAGTTAATCAATGTTTTGCCATGAAATTAGTAAACATAGTACTAGGACACTAAAGAACTTTCCTTCAATTTCCTATGAATAATACTAGCAACAATGGAACTATGCATGATGCCAATGAGTATTATAATGAAAAGTTGTATGAAGTACTTCATTTGCAAAATCCTCTGCTTCACAAATAAATGGTACTCACTCCGTCACGGTTTAGAAAACGTCTTACAAAAACCATGCATTTTCGAAACTACTCTCCTCCTAGGTATCGTTAGACCGAAACAAAATTAATGCTCCATTTCCTACTCATAAAGCCAAGGGATTAATTCTTGCATGCAACTCCACCAATGCATGCGCCTAAACTCCTCGTTTTCATTAAGTAATTACGTTTAATAGTGCGCCGAATAATTAATGAGCATATTTCCTCCCAATAAATTTGTATTTTTTGCCATAAATCTGGCCCCAATCAGCGTCCACCTAGGTCCTAACAATTTCTCTAAAACGCCCTCCAAATCATGACGGAGCGAGTACTCCTTTCGTTTAGAAATAACTGACTTGATTTTGTCTAGATTCGTATGTATCTAGACGTGTTTAGTATATAAATATATTTGAATCTACGTCTAGATATATACGAATTTAAACAAATCTAAGTCAGTTATTTTTGAACAGAGGGAGTACTACGTATGTATAACTAGCGTACAAGTTGGGTGAGACAACAACAAGAACGCTAGTATGTGAGTGTTTCTTTTTCTATTTTTGTTGTATCTATTGATATAGAGGTTGTGGTTCGCCCGTTTTTAGAAAAAAAGAATGTGAGTATTTTTCTTCCTTATAATCGAAAGAAAGGAAGAGTCACAACACCGATTCTTCTCGTACGCTCTAGAGTGGTGTCCTCTAGCGGAACTCCATTATTATGTATTGGTGTCTTGCTAGATTCTAGGTTTTCTACGTGTCTAGTGGAGTTGCTGTGGTGAGACATGTGGCTTTGGGTTTTCTTTTTTGGGACGAATTTGTTTGGCTACTGGATTTTGCACTATGAATAATGTATGGATATGTGGGTGAATCGATATATAGGTCGGGCCAGAGAAATATACCTTTCCGAAAAATGGTTTTCTAGGTTTTGGTATCAAAGGGATGGCATGAGCTTGATGGTGGATATGATGTTGTGTGACAGGTCCAACTCTTTCCTTGACCTAGTGTCGTCCTCCTTGACGTTCAGGGAGTTTGTGGAGGTGACGAGGCGTGTCCTTGTGGATTCGGTCGACCTTTTTTTGATGAGGATGTGTACTCATGTTGCATTCTACTCCAACTTTATCTAACTAGGATCCTCTTCTCTAGTGTGTGAGGCAACAACAGCTATGCGCAAAATGTTAAATTATTATCTCGCTACATGTTGGAGGCAACTATAGGCTTGTGGTCTCAAAGTGGTTTTTATGATCTTCTTCTAGTTTTGTAGCATGTTGAGGATGACGACGAGTGATCATATTTTGGCATAAGGCTTATTTGAACATGATGGTTTTTTTTATTAGAACAGAGTCCGCGCCGCCCTCCCCCAACCCCCACACAAACTTTTCGCATGGCTCATTGTAACACCCCCGGTCTCTCCGGACCGACGGCTGTTACTCCTGTCAGCTCAATAGGATCTCTAGACTAACCCCACAGACCAACACTAGTCTCTTCTGCGCACTTTGTCCTCACTCGTGGGCACCCGATACCCTCCGGTCAGTCACCCATCCTCAAATTGCTCTAGGCCAAGAACACTTAATCTCAGTGTTCTTTTTAGATGAGCTTTCGGAAAAGAAGTTACAACTTGTTGGTATGAGTATCCTATCAATCCTATTAAGTCATGTGATTGGATCTTACATACATCCACCCTTTAGAAGATCGATGTCCTTCTTGATCAAGCACACCCCGGGAACGTTTCCTCTTGGCACACGTATATGCGTTCAGTGTCGGCGCATGTGTCATGTCGTGTCCACTCCGGGCCACACGCGTCATGCTCCACATGTCCCGCCACTGACCCGCACACACCCGACACGCGTATGTGCGTCCAGTGTCGGCACATGTGTCATGTCGTGTCCACTCCGGGCCACACGCGCCATGTTCCACATGTCCCGCCACTTTTCCGCACACACCCGTTTAACCGCGATGATCGGCTCTGATACCACTTTTAACACCCCTGGTCTCTTCGGACCGACGGCTGTCACTCCTGACAGCTCAATAGGATCTCTAGACTAACCCCACAGACCAATACTAGTCTCTTCTACACACTTTGTCCTCACTCGTGCGCACCCGGTACCTACTTTCCGGTCGGTCACTCATCCTCAAATTGCTCTAAGCCAAGCACGCTTAACCTCAGAGTTCTTTTCAGATGAGTTTCTAAAAAAAAAGTTGTAACTTGTTGGTATGAGTATCCTATCAATCCTATTAAGTCATGTGCTTGGATCTCACACTCATATTTTCTCCTCAAACTTTACTTGGCTCACTAAACCCCTCTAAACTATCCCTAATGGTCTATTTGATCTCCTTGACCCGGTTCAAAAGGTTGCGTCAAATCCGGGTTACTTAGGCATTGACCTCCCTAGTGTATAATAAATCGATTGATGTGCTAGCTAGTACTAATGCGTACATGAATCTTGTTGATTGATATTGTTAGCTAGTGACTTTTGATGATTGAGATTATGATAACTGAATTGTTCCTAAACAAAGAGTATGGTATATGTATGTAACAGAAACGATTGAGCGTGTGAGATGTGTCTTTAAAAAAATGGCGATAAAATTTTCTTGATCTATTTTTTTTTTTTTTTGCAATTTTGACATGATTTTGTTACATAATTCTTAGATGGAAAAAGGGAAAACAGTGAAAACAAATTGTAATCTATGAGAGAACACCATCAACCTAAATACGGCCATTACAGACTTTTTATCATAAGCTCATAAATAAACTTAGACAAAATAAGTCGAAAAGAACTGGACTGCAATTTCACTGAAACTTATTTCCACTATAATTTTTCTGGGGCAGCTAAGCTTAAGTTGTTTCTGCACAACCCTCCGCCGAAAAGAACTGGCCCTAATCAGACTCTAAGATGCAAAGCAAAAAATATACGAAATACAATACATGAACATTCACCTAAACCTTAAAAAGTAATTGTGTACTCGTTAGCGGAACGCGTTACATATGTGTTTCAAAATGAAAAAAGAGTAGGTGTCACCCTTAACCGAAGACATGAATCATTGTTTCCAATTATCGTTCTGACATGACAGAGGTACTAAACTTAGTGAGTGCTAAATTTGGCACTGCTGCTTCCGTACACAAACTAAATTCCCAAAAGCCCATTCCGACACTAAACTAAACCGCGAGCATGGGGACGCACCTCCCCCGATATTCCGCGCGCTTGCTCTCGAAGCCAAGACAAGCCGGGATCTTGTTTATTCATCAAATCCGTTGGTCTCTTCGCCTCGTAGCTTTCCTACTACTAGTACCTAAGAACCTCCTGATTCCTGAACGTTGCTTGTGAATATCCTTAACTAATCCAAGGAAAAGATGCGTTAACCTAACTTACTTGCCTGTCACTGTCAGAGCTTCCCGATAAAGTCCCCGGGTTAATTAGCAATTTACAGGAGACCTTTTTCGGGGACCCATATGTCCACGGGTGCTGTGACTGTGTGCCCGTGACGCCTGAGAGGAGGACTGCATGCAGAAGCGGGCTGAAATCCGTGTTGCTTCTTGCAGCCAGCAAGCGACCAAACAGTGCTGATGTACACACATCATCAGTTCAGTTCATCGGCCATGTATTCTGCAATATCCTTCTCTCTTCCGAGATGATCAGACCATGCCGAACAGTGCACGTAGAGCTCCCTACCGATCCTGAATCAATTCCAGCGGTTCGTATACTGGAGATGTGTACGCACAGTGCGAGCGTCTGTACACGTATAAATGAGTAGTCCCTGCGCAATCAAATACCCGAATAGACTGAGGCACAGAGTTCACGGGGTATATCACTTCTTAGGTGGGTCCCTGCTCCAGGCTCTCCCTGTCCCTGGCCCCACCCAACGCAACGACCGTTTCCACGTAAGAGTAGAGCACACCAGAACAAAGCTAGCACGCCTCCCATCCAACGGCAAAGGGAGATACGACCTCCGTCCGTTGACCTGGACCACCGCCTGACATCATCTATTTCAGCCCCTTCACAATTCCTGCGGGTAAATGACAAGATCTTGTCATTGCGCCTTCACAATTCTTGTTTTTTTTTTGAAATGATAGAGGGGCTTGGAAGGACCTTGATGTAGCATTCATAGTTAAAGCGGTGGGTACAAATATGCACGCCGGCCCCTACACATTTCATCCGGCTACAGTTTTACAAAGAGGACCTTGAGGAAAGAAATAAAAAAGCAATCAAGCCCCTGTTCTTCGCCACCGTCGGCGAGACTCCAGCTCCACCCACCCTTTCGCCGCCGGGGACGAACCACTTGGCGCCGAGAGAGCGCAGACCGCTGTTGCTGAGCTCGAGGAGTAGCCTCCATCTTGGAGGTTGAGTAGACGCGGCTTGTGCATCCTAGAAGGCCATCGATTCGGCCGAAGATCGCGAGGGCAGTCTTGCCCGCCGAGTGTTGAGATCGATGTTCTTGCAGGCTTGATTGAGCTGCAGACCGACGCCCATCGCCGCCACAGCTTCTCCCCTCGCCACCAAGGCCGGCCAGAGAATCTTGGCGAAGACGCACAGGCGGCAGTAGCCAACCAAGCACACTGACCTTATGCAGGAAGCCGCCGGAGAAGAAGAAAGTTCTCGCACCCGACTCCAACCATCGGAGCGCCCTAGCGGGATCCTTCTCCTCCAGCAGATGCAAGGTCAGGTTAGAACGAACCCGCATCAAGCTTTTAGGCTGCCACACACACCTAACAGCCCTCACCTCATCCTTCTCCAACCCCCCGCCACCATGGCCGGCCAGAAGAAGAAGAACGCCACAAGATCGCCAGATTGAGCAGCAGCTGAAGTACTTATTGGAGAGGCCTCTGCCCACGACCCAAATCCCAGCGAGCTCCCACCATAGGAGCTGCCCAGATCTGAGTGAAGACGGCCGCCCGACGCCGTGCTGGAACATCGGGAGGGGACAGGCCGAGCGGCATCTCGCCATACGCCACAAGGGCAGACACAAAGAAACCCTAAACCTAATCCTACGACTCCTATGGCAAGAGGCTGGCGACCTAGACTACATGCGCCGGAGCCACTCCTCTGCCTCCCTCGACCGGCAACGCCAGCGAGTTTGGCTTTGGAATGGGCCAGCGCCCTCGAGAAGTATCTGGAGAACCGTAGCAGGGGAGGAGGAAGAGAGGACTCTTTCCAATTGGTTACCCTTCACAATTCTTGTTGGGTTGTGTGCTACCATCAATACACTATATTGGCATCTGCTCATATACTATTACACTAGTGAATTATCCCTCGCAAAAAAATGCACCAAGATATGTTCAGTTCACACACTTGCATCTTAACCATGGATCCTTGATAACGTCCCAAATCTCAACTTAAATGATTCGATCTCCAAAAAATCAATGCATGACTACGAGCCGTGAGCGAAAGCGAACAAACAATAATGTATGTGTATGTGGAACGACACGGGGCCACGGGACGCCGAGTCCACCAACGTTAACAAGAGCCAGCGGAACTCATCATAACTCTATAACACAGGCGCACGCTCCACCGGCACCTCCCTCCCCTGTCCCTCCAACACCACCCTCCACTCCGTCGCCACACCTCGCCTCGCCATTCTTGTAACGCAGTGGGCCCGCCAACCACCGCCCCGATGGACGACGCCGGACCGCCGCCCGCGGCCTCCGTCGACGCTTCCGACAGCAGCAAGTCCTTTATCGGCCTCTCCACCCCCGCCGAGGCCGCGGTGGCCGCCGCCGTCGTGCTCCTCCTCGTGGTCGCGGCGGCGTCAATCGCGGCCTTCCTCACGCGCCGTCGCGGGGCCAAGCGGCCGCAGTCTTCGCGCGTCGATCACGCGCTCTCCTCCGGCTCGTCGCTCCTCCCGACCTCCACGCCCATCAAGCAGCAGACGAAGTACGCGGAGGTCGAGACGGCGGAGGTCGGCACGAGCTCCGATGACGTGGCCAGCTCGTCCGCGGCGGCCAGCTCTCTCGACTCGCCGGTGAAGAGGAAAATGGGGAGGATCAGCGGGGCGGCGGCGCCGGGGGTGGAGATGGGCTGGGGGCGGTGGTACGAGCTGGAGGAGCTGGAGGCGGCCACGGGAGGGTTCCGCCAGGCGAGCGTGGTCGGGGAAGGAGGCTACGGCACGGTGTACCGCGGCGTGCTCGCCGACGGCGAGGTGGTCGCCGTCAAGTTCCTGTTCGATCACAAGTGAGTACTCCTCCCCTCCCGGCCGCCTCCCCTGTTGTCACTGTTACCTCGGTTGACTGCACTGCTCTGTTTCGCTTTCATCCTCACTAACTAACACGGTAGAAACGTAACGCAAGTACTCTTTAACCTCAAGATAAATAAATGAAAATCGACAGTTAACCACCCTAGTACATAATTTGGTCCCAGGTGTAAATGTTTGAACGGACGGAAGCCCTGTAGTGTAGAGGTACTGTGTACGTTTTGTGCTTTTCTGGGCCAAATGCGTGTGTTGGTAATTAGTCACGGTAAGTGCGGTTGTTGTAGTTATGCTGTTGGCGTGGCTTTAAGATTGCCGTCCCGTCAGTTACCTGGTCATACTGTATGAAAAAGGCCAAAACCAAACTTGGGGCAACCGTGCTTTCGTTAAGATAAAGTCCCAGCTTGTCCTTTTGCAGGTAGTATGAGATATGGTGTTCAGAATCAATCTTCTTATGTCATTTGACTGAACGGCAAAATTATCTTTTTTTTTGTAGGATTACATATGGTGTTCAGAATCTTTTTATGTCATTTGACTGAACGGAGAAAATATCCCTTTTTATAGCATTATATATGTGTGATTATTGATCGAAAAGATTGGTCTCAGTTGTCACGAGAATTAAATTTCATGTGGTTGGAGAACACTGCCGCGTTAAGTCAATGCTACAGAGAATTGCAAAAATAGATTTTCTTTTGAGTGCCCCCGGATTAACATATGATTGTGATATGAGTAGGTAGGATCTTTTTGTGCTTTTTTGTGATGGCCCGTATGTATCCATCCGCTTAGTTAGTTGAGAACTAGGGATCGTCGGCGAGTCATATGAACCACGATCGATCTGATGCCCTTACTTTCAAGAAAAGATAAAGCAACAGGAAAGCAAAGCGATGACCAAACTTTTCCGCCTTTTTTCTGATCGTCGTAGTCATATATTGAGCTACAAAACATACCCGTGACATCTTTGGAGCTGCTGTTTTACCTTTGAAGTGAACCCCCCAAATGCATGCACATGGATCGCTGAAGATCGACACATGCGTAAAACAGCAGTTCCTTCCTGCACACGGGTTCAGTGTGTTTTTACAGTAGAGGTTCAGACATCACGCTCGTTGGTCCTTAGGGAAAACTTTAGTCCAAGGGCGACGGGAAACTGAACAGTAAGATGTTGATGGAGCTAGAAAGCTTCATAATCATTAATGAAGTGATTGGGCAGACCATTAAGTTGGAACAGCGAGTAGTAGATGATCAGTGATGCAGTGATAATATCTTAAACATGAATTACTACTGTTTGTTCAGGGGTCAGGCCGAGCAGGAGTTCAAGGTGGAGGTTGAAGCCATCGGCAAAGTGAGGCACAAGCACCTCGCCGGCCTCATCGGCTACTGCGCAGAAGGGCCAAAACGGTAAGCACACTTCTGAAACCCTCCACCAGCAGAAACCGCAGCTGATCGACTAACGTGTGGCCTAACGCAATGATGACATGGCGGTTCACAGGATGCTCGTGTACGAGTTTGTTGAGAACGGCAACTTGGAGCAGTGGCTGCACGGCGACGTCGGACCCGTCAGCCCGCTGACATGGGAGACACGGCTCAGGATCGCCATCGGGACAGCCAAAGGGTTCGTCCTAGTACTGTTTTCCTTTCCTTCAGTCACAGACGCTCACACCTCCATCGATCGCGATCATCACAGAGCTGATCGATTGATTAATGGACTCTGTTTTTAATGGCATGCAGCATCGCGTACCTGCACGAAGGGCTGGAGCCGAAGGTGGTGCACCGGGACATCAAGTCCAGCAACATCCTCCTGGACAAGAAGTGGAACCCCAAGGTGTCGGACTTCGGCATGGCCAAGGTGCTGGGCCCCGGATCCAGCTACGTGACCACCCGCGTGATGGGCACCTTCGGGTACGTGGCCCCCGAGTACGCCTCCACGGGGATGCTCAACGAGAGCAGCGACATCTACAGCTTCGGGGTGCTGCTCATGGAGCTCATCTCCGGGAGGAGCCCCGTGGACTACAACCGGCCCGCCGGCGAGGTGAACCTGGTGGAGTGGTTCAAGGGGATGGTGGGGAGCAGGCGCGTCGAGGACCTGGTGGACCCGCGCATCCAGCCGGCGCCGGCGGCGAGGGCGCTCAACAGGGTGCTGCTGGTGTGCCTCCGCTGCATCGACTCCGACGCACACAAGCGGCCCAAGATGGGGCAGATCGTCCACATGCTCGAGGGCGACGAGTTCCCATTCCGCACGGTACCTTTTCCCTTCTCCTGGGCTCTTGCATGATCACTCGATCGCTCGATCAGACAATGTCACAGGGCATTGCCAGAAATAGCTGAATGGATCCTTGATTTTTTGAACATTGCAGGAGCACCGCTCGCCGCGGGCGGCACACCGGCCGTCGACCAATGCGCGGACGTCGCTTCTGGCCGAGAAGGCCGGAGCCGATGACGCCGACAAATCAACCTGGAGATGAGCGCTCGCCTGCCGGACTGCCTGACGCGAGGACCTGCTCAGCTGACTTTTTTTTCTCTCTCTCTCCTGTGGTGTACATTTTTGTTTCCTTTTCTCGCGCTGCTCAGTTTGGATTTATGGTGTTTTGCGGGAGTATTATGCGTAGTTGACACGATCGATCGTCTGGTTATTGTTCATTTATGTTATACCACAAAAATTGAGATCGGCCCACGTGGAAGCAAATAAAGACTAGCATAGGAAATTAGTACTGGCCATACAAAATGGAGGCAAGCAAAAAACGTATTGTGGCATCCCGCAAAACCACTACTAGAAAATCGCGTTGAATTTGTGCATTGCATCGTCATCATCATATGTTGTTTGTCAAAAACTATTTCGCAAAGTCCGTTTTGTTTTCTAAAACGTCCCGTCTTTTATTCAAACGCCAAACCGGGTCCCCGGAATATTTTTGTTTTGGCCGCTATCGGTTTGCAGACGGCCCGTTTAAAACAAATAAACGTTTTAATTATTTTAGCGGGGCAGTCGAACGGGCCGATTGGCCCGAACGACCGCCCCAGAAACTAAATCGGTCCAACTAGTTTGCCCCTCTAAATCCTATAGCTACCCAACTTCCTACCCACCCCTACCTCCACCTCACTCCCACCAATCCAGTCTCGCCACGTCAGCACACCTCTCTCCCTCACCCACTCACCATCTGCCACCTGCCCCCCCCACTTCCTCTCTCCCTTCCCTCTCTCTTCCTCTCCCCACACACGCTGGCACGCACACACGCAGAGCACACGCCTCACGCATGCAACCCCACCCGCCGTACCCTACACGCCAGGCCGACCCCGCCCTGGCCCGCGGTCCCATCGGGTCCCACCCTGCCCGCCTGCTCCCTCCTCTCTTCTTCCTCCTCTCGCCCTCTGTCCCGTACGCGCCAGGCTCGCCTCTCTCGCTCAGTCCTCCCGCTCGCCGGAGCCCGCCACCGCCCAGCCTCCGCGGCCTCGCCCCTCTCCCTGGCCCCTCACCGCCCTGCTCCTCCCTCCCGCACGCAGCACCACCCCGCCTGCCTCGCCTCCGCGCGCCGCCGGAGCTCCTCTGCCCCGCCGGCGTCCCCAGCTTCCCCCCCCCGCTCCGCACCGAGCAGACCGCCTCCGTCGCTCGCTGCGCCGGCCCCGACCTCGCCGGCGAGCCCGCGGCTCCCTGCCTCGCCCCGCCTCCGGCGCCTGCGCACGCCGCCGGCGAGCCCGCCCGCCGCGTGCGCCTCCCTCTCGCCGGAGCGCGCCTCCGTCGGCCTCCCGTCTCGCCTCCCTCGCCTCCGCCCGTCGCCATCGCTCCTTCTCCGCCCCGGGCCGCTCAGACCGCCGGCCCCGCGTCTGCCCCGGCCTCGAGCCGCGCCGCTGCACCGCAACGGCCCGAGCCGCCCTCCGGCCAGCGCACCGCAGGCCACCTTCCTCCGCCCCGGCCGCAGCTCGCCCCGCCGCGCGGGCCGCCCCCCGAACCGTCTGCCTCAAGCCGTCGTCGCCCTCTCGCCGTGCGCGCCCGTGCTCGCTGCCCCGCCGCGCGTCCGCAACCTGCCTCCCTGTTGCCTGCCGCCGCCAGCGACCGACGCCCAGCGCCGCGTTGGCCTCTGGATCCCTTCCTACGAGCCGCGCAACCCCGTCGAGCCGAGCTCCTCCCCGGTGCTCCCCCGTCTTCGCCGCCGGCGTCGTCCGCCGCGGAACCACAGGAACCGTCGCCGCGCCCTCCTGTACGCCATGTGCCGCCCGTGCTGTGCTCCTACGCGCCAGTGTCGAGTGTTTTCTACACGCAAGCCAAGAGCAAGGCTCGGAGAGGCTTTGGTCGACAAGAACAACATGAACAAGTACACCGTCTAGATCGACATCGAACTGGAACCCTCATGATCGCCTTCTCGGAGCACCTAGTACTCTGCTGCGGAACCCGAAGAACCGTCGGGAACACCCAAGATCGCCTTCCCCGACCCAAAGGCGTCGAGATCCCGAGCCTCCGAAGACCGACCCGACACGCGGACCCGACAAGTTCTTCTCGACGACAAGATCATCGACAGAGAACCCGAAGAACACATGTGCGACAAGTACTCCCTCGAGAACGCCAGGTGTTTCACCCCGGACACCGAGTCCGCCGAGAACCCCGGTGCGCCAAGTTCTTCGCCCCGCACGCCAAGACCGACAACTGGCCCGAAGACCCCGGATGCGCCGAGACCCTAACCCCCGGAGTCCGAGAGAACGATTCCGCCAAGATCGACTCGATGGCGCAGAACCGACAAGAGCTTCGCAACGACCAGAACGACAGCAACCAGGACGGTACCGATGCCCCGACGCCAGGCCAAGTACTCCTTCATGGAACGCCGAGACCCCCGAACCCGGAGACCGATCCCGTACCCGAAGGCCGCGGATGCGACAAGATCTACTACCCCGGAATCCGAGAACGCTTCCGCCGAACCCCGAACCCCAGATCCGTCGAACCCCGAGACCAACCCCGGAACCCCAAGATCGTCGAGATCCCTAATGTGTGACCCTTTTTCCTCGATAACCTATTTTATAAATGATATCAACTTGTTGCATATTTACTTGTCATCTCGCATGCATATCATTGGTTTGGGGGCCTTATGCCGATTCACCTAATAATTAAATATGGGGCCCATATGCGGGCAAATCTAGTCTCATATTGGCCTCATTGAAATTTGCAGAGCGAACCGGTGCTGTATTTTATCTTGTTCAAACAACATTTAATGTGCGGGGTAGATAAATAACATGAACCATCTAATTAATTGTCGGGACCCCGGTTCCGTTTAATATGACCTAATTGCATCGCACCTTGCCATGCCATACATCATACATGCATCATGCCGATCTTCTGCCGAGTATTAAATATTGCACCCGGTGTTCCTTCTAGTGTTTGGCTTCTTCGCGGATAAGGCCGTTGAGTTGATGTGAGCTTCGCCCCGATCTTCGGATGAACCCTTCAACAATGTTTTCAGGCGAGCATCTCCCCCCTTTCTACCTATCTTACTTTTATAGTATTTACTTCCCTCCTGTTGATCTATTGCTATCTGTGTTGCGATGCTTTAGTTTCCGTACCCGTGATATACCGTGCAGCCCTATATTGCCTTGGACACATCCTATTACCTGTGGTTTGGTAGGTAGATGGGCTTGCGCGTCGTAGCTGCTTGCTCAAGTGCTGATGTGTGTCGTCATATGTCACAGTTGCTGATGTATTGCCGCAAGTTGATGTTGGAGATGATTCTAGTTTTACTTATCGCACACTTTAATTTCTGTTTAACAACTAAAATTGAAATAAGCAGAGGCATCGGTGGGTGATAGATAATATTTGGTTTCCGAACGCCCACTTGTGTCCCGTAAGACCCCGAGTACTTGATACCTGTTCCTTGATTTATCGCGCTATCCACATCCGGGAGGTATATGGGACCCCCCTGAGCCATAGCTTGATTCAGTCTTATTTCTTGGGGCCACAAAGTAGTTTGGGGCTTTATTACTATCCTGTACTTATGCCATGCTCTACTGCTTTATTTACGATTGTGCGAGGTACTGCACACTGTACTGTTTAGGTAAGCGGAATGTTTTCGCGGTATCGACAAGCCCCGTTTGGGGTTCCCAGTCGTTTACAGCCATTGTCGCAGACCTTGAGTCCGTCTCGGAGCTAGCTTACTTCGTTGCGGGATCTACTCAATGGGTGGCCCCCTGAAATATTTCTGAATCCTGTGATTGTTCAGTCGTGAAAGCCTCGTTGGGTTTTGTTTTGGTTTTTCCGAGGTTGATCGAGCGTGTGTTGCTATTGGTGCACCCCGGCCGGGTAAAACTTTCTGAAAGCCGTGTCCGCGGATATGGACGACTTGGAGCACAGTTTCTCGATCATAGACAAGCATAACTAAAGTTTACTGTTATAAATTTGACTTTAAAATGACTAGTAATCAGCTTCACTATAATGGAATGGCTAATTAATACTGCCCACAATTGCTTGTTTGAAGTGTCGCTTGCGACCATTGTACCTGACTAGTAAGTATTGCAACTACAACGGAATGGCTGATTAAAAGTACCAACAACTGCTGGGTTTTGGGTTTATCTCATGCTATCTGTATCTGAGTAGTAATTGTTGCAACTATAACGGAATGAATAACTAAAAGGGCCCACTGCTTCTTTTATCAGGACAATTATCTATACCTGACTAGTAATTGCTGCAACGATAACTGAATAAATAAAACTGCCAACAGTGTGAGTTCCTCGGTTGACTTCCTCGTTTGGTCTCGAGGGGGAAACACCAGGATGGGTTTGTTTGGTGTTAGCTTCAGGTTGGATCCGAATAGGTCATTCTTACCCCCTCTGATATCCGCCAGTTGTATCGAGTCTCTATAGGTTGTTTAGTGCATGTTGCCGCTGCCGCTCAGTCCACCATACCTATGTAGGCGAGGACCGCCGAATTCTAGCCTCGCCGTGTACTGGCCTCAGTACTGACGCTCCTTCTTTTATCTTTGCCCTTTGTCGGCACCCCTTTTGTTTAAGCAGGTTTCGAGATCGACGCCGTTAGCAGGGTTACCCTTCCGGCTTGGCCTGGGCAGGGTTATGGACGCCATTGGTTATTCTTCAGGGCTCTTAGCCCCATTTGCATCTTGTCCGTAGACGGACGCTCTCTCAGTTTCAAGGTGTTTTGGATCTTTGTATATTATATTTGTATTCTTGACTCTTGGAGTCGCCGTATATATATATATCTGTTCTGTGGGTCCCATCGAGGACTGTTGTGTAATGTTATTACTTCGTTTTCCACCCGCACGAAAGTGCCTGGTGGGCACCTTTGAATCGTTTCTATGCGGGTTTGGCGAATTTGGCTCAAACTTGCATAGGTCCGATTCTGAGGGTGTTACACGTATGCACCTATAGATCCACATAAGGTTTGTAGATTTCCCGTTACTAGTTTGTGTCATGGGTGCATGATATAATCAATACTTGGCAGTTTACCTCAAGCTGTTATTGCATATCCCCGCCTAACAACTAACTATCAACTTACAAGCCAAATTCTCTTTCGCATCATGCCAGATTAGAAATGATTAACTCGATGTTTGCCTCTATCCCTATCTATTATATGTCGAACATCAAAAAAATTATTGCCAAGATTACATCTATCATCGTACTATCTGGTGGACTGGGGTCTCCTCTGAGCCTACTTCAAAACCTCTCTGCCTCACTGCCCGGGAAGACATTTGCGCGCCGAGAAAAGGAGGAGGACTAGGCATTCGAAATGTAAGGGCTACCAACTTGGGCCTTATCCTCTCTGCAGCTTGGCGCATCGCCGAAAAGCCCAATGGACACCTCTACAATATTCTTAAATCCAAATATTTTTCTCACTCTTCCATTTGGAGGCCCAACATGAATGCTCCAAAATTGGCGTTTTGGTCTTCTGTTCTCAAAGACTGGCCACTTCTGAAACAACACTCTTTCTATCAAATCACCAAAGAAAATATGTCTATCTAGAACTCTCCGTGGTACCGAAATTGGCAAACCATCTATGATGATCTCATAATTCAACCTACTAGCTTTGTTTACCCTGCTATCATCTCTAATCTTTGGATTCCCGGGGGAAAAACCTGGAATTCCAACCTCATTGACACAATCTTCTTACAAAGTGTTGCAGCAGCAATTAAAACCACTCCCATTCTCCACACACAAGAGGATGACATCTTCTGCTGGAAATTAACTCCAAATGGAAAGTGCAACACTAAATCCACTTATAAATCTTGCTTGCAGATGCTCTATGAAACAGGTTCCCCAAGACCAACTGTTGTACCAGAAGAGACAATCAAAATCATGAATCAGGTCTAGAAATGCAAGGAGATGATACCAATAATTAAAGCTTTTGCTTGGTGTATTCTTCGACAAGCTATTGCTAAGACAGAGCTTCTAGGTATTCCTCCCACACTGAGAAAACTTGTTGCGGATGTGGCAGCCCTGAAACAGATTTTCATTTATTCTTTACTTGCCCTTTTCCAAAAGCTTCCTGGTTCATAAAGCCCTAGTGCATTCATTCAGAGCTTTGTGTTCAAAATACCACCACTTTTTTCCATTTGCTTCTAAATTTTCTATCTCAAAATCATCCTTGTGGAACTTTAAATTTCACTTTCACCTTCCTTTGGTATTTTTGGAAAGCAAGGAATGATGAACTCTTTCAAAAAAAAGGAAATCTTCTCCTCACAATATTTCACGTTCCACTTAGGCCCTTATTGCTATTCTGGAGACGATTGATACTGTAAATATTAGCTCAAACCAAGAGGACTCCCAACCTCGAAGACAAGCTGGGAGACAAAATGATTTTATTTCTTTCCCTGCTGGTTTCTGTTTTACAGGGCTAAAAATATACTCTGATGAAGCTTGGAAAAAAGAATCGGTGCTTCCCATGGCAGGGCGGGGCTTGACATTTACGTGGCAATGGACAAAGCGCTGGGTAAAACTGATGTTTTTATTCTTGCATTGAAAACATGTGTTTCTCCCCCTTGCAGGCTGAAGCGCACGCAATGCAGTTGGCGGTGGAATTTGCGGCAGTGATGCAATTGTTCAAGCCTATGTTATTTATAGACAACATAAATCTGGCAAATGTTATAGATGTTGTGGGTACAAGAGATCAGGCTATGCTTTGGGAAATTAGAAGACAAGCCATTCATAGTTAGAATCTGACATCTTCTCTAAAAGCCAAATTCTACCACAAAAAAATAGAAATCAATGGGGTAGCACACAACTGTGCAAAGCAGGCGAGGCTTTCTCATCGATCCTTGGGTACCAGATTTTTGTAGAAACACAACTCATAGCAATATCTTCTGTCCAGTTCTTGCTGCAAATTTTAAAATTCATCACCTGGATTATGTATTTCATAATGTATAATGCTTTTGAGTTGAATGAAAATTAGGGTTCTCAACACCCTTCTCCATGCAAAAAAAACTAACTATCAATAATCTCGCAATTTAGGGAGACTCGAAGAGCAATACCAAGCCGGTACAAGAGTGAGAGAGAGAGAGAGAGGCGATCTCTCCAAAACTCTCTAGTGTGCTGATCCTTTAGGAGCTCAGCACGACAACTTTTTTCAGTCTACTATAACAAGCTCTACCACGACAACTTTGTTCAGCTCCGGTGATGGAGGGGCGAGGATGGCGGTGCACCTTCGGCTGTATTTATAGTCGTCGCTAGGTGGTCCAAGGAACTGTAATATTTACTTTTGGGACTTTGCTATAGTTGAAAATAATTAATAGAATTGTGCAATTTTCACAGAAAAAGTAACCAGCTGCCAAACAAAAAATTATCATGTCAAAGCAATATGAATTCAAAATAACCATTGTTTATTGCATTAATCAGAATCTACAAAAGTAAGCTCGAAGTGATGCCCTGGTACAATGATCGAGACACCAGAGCCAAATGAAATTTTGGGGACGCGTGGGGATTTGGCATTAGTATGGTATAATCCCACTAATCCCAAAAAACACTAGTATTAAACAAGGCCTTATGGTGCCAGATGTAGAACAATCTCCCAACGGCTCGCTCACGACAAGGTGGCTAGGGAGTCGCCGAGTCGGTATTCGAAATAAAACATAGCAATCTCAAAATCATGAGGGTAGTTTTACCATGTGTTTTGAGAATAATTGAGGATGACATGATGCCTATATGTTCTACGATTATGTTGGTAGACTTTTGTTACATAGCCCAAATCTCACATAGATTGCTCTTTTGCTGAAGAATAAAGATGATATGTGAATCTAACAGTATCATCTTGTTTGTTAAATGTATGTTTGAATTCTTTTGTTCATGAAATGTTGCCTGGATAGCATTGTAAAATATTAACATACTAGTTTTCAAAATTGATTTTGAAAATGATCGCGACAAAGTCAACTGGCATTTTGCTTCAAACATTTGGGATGATAGCTCTCCCCAAGTGATGTGCATGGGTTGAGAACTTTGTGTCGGTTGGGAGTATCGCTACTAAGTTTAATGATGACATTATCTTTTCTTTCAAAAAAAGACTTGGAAAAGATGATCCACTATCCCATTTTTTATTATATTCTGGTTAACATACTTGCCATCTTAATTGAAACCTCCACATTCACCGTAGTGCGACATATTTTGGATCATGGTTTATGCATTCTTCAATACGGCTTCAATATGCCAATGAATCCTATTTATGGACCACGATCTTATAAAATCTCAAATACTTAAATTGTTGCTTTCTGTGTTCGAGAATCTATATGTTTTGAAAATTATTTTTCACAAGAGTTAAATTATATTGCAATGGTCTTTGGGGATAAGTTTGGGCAATTATAGTACTTTATGTTCTTAGTCGTGCCATGGGGCTCGGAATTCAGGATATTTATGTCAAAAAATTGTTCCCCGCTTAATAAGTAGTTTCTTAATCTTAAATAAAGTGGTAGGATCTACTTCAAATAAATATTTGCGATCCAAAGCATTATCACATGTAGAATGGAAATCTGAAGACTCACTTTTTGGCTAGTGTTTTTATTTGGTACTTCTAACATCAAAGATGGATCTGAGGTGCATTTTTGGGAGGAGGCGGTATTTTGGCTCATGGGAGTAGATACTTCCATTACCGAAAACACATTTTTATATTTAAAACTTTTTTCCACGAGAATGTACATATATAACATTTACATGTAAAACTCATGGATTATAATATATTTGACATAGGGTAGGAATATCATCTAGGGCAGAACAAAGCCAGAGTGTGGTGCACCTTTCCTTCCGAATAATCCCAACAAGGAACTTCCTATCGCCACGAAGGAGATGCTTGATATTGTGTGAACCAGGAAAGCAACTGGTCATCTATTGTAGTCGCCATCAATCAACATGGCTACAGGCTTCGAAACACTCCTATTTGATGATCACATGTTTTTTGGACCATTATAGTGAGTGATCAATACATACTCTTAGTGTATCAAACCCATCTTCCACTCTTTTTAACAATCAATACTATGATATATTTATATTAGCGAATGGTACATGGTAAATATACATGAGTTATTTTTATTAATTACAAGAATAAACATAAAATAACTAGTAAATCATAAGGGTCTTTCAAAATTTTGTTTTTGATTAGAATGCAATCTACACAAGCGTCAACTAGCGTTGACAATAGTACCAACACTGTTGTCTTTTTTTTTCCTTTGGAACAATTTGTAAGTGCATGTTGCTTGGTTCATGAGTTAAAAGGACCCCCATAAAAAATCCTAGGGCATCAAGTATTTGGCATCATATTTTTAATTAGCATTTGTTCGGTAACATGCCAAGTTCGCAAGAACATCATATTTATCATTACCCTTACTCTATGAATGTTGATAAAACACGTAAAGGGGCCATTCAGATCTAGTGGCAGCCACCGTGTTGATCTCCGGTACCAATGAGACCTCTGCCACCTACAATAGAGGGTATCTGGAGTCGAGTGACTAACATGTATGGTGATTTTTGGTATTTATGCCGACCATCATACCTTGTTAATTTTGGTTCATGAGACAAAGATGACAAATATTGCAAAGGTGAGAGGACCTCATTCTTATAACATCTACTCTATGTATATCTCATTGCTACAATACCCGAGGGCCTCCTCATGTGTCCCGAGAAAATAGAGGTCCTCTCTAGAGGCGAGAGATTGCTCGGAGATGGCCGAGGAGAGGCATCGATCTCTGTGAATATTAGGGTGAAGTCTTGTCCCATAGTGGTTTCTCGGAGCACTGTGCTAGATCTTGCTAGCCGAATCTAGGGTGGCACGTGCTCGACATGCTCGACCATGGTGCTCCGGTGGTAGAAGATGATACGAGTGGAGGAGTTGGGAGCGGGGATCTTCGATAGTAAGGCAGTTGTCTCAAGCCTGGCCCTATCGCATCTGAGTTTTGGTGTTGGTGATATAGGTTTCTTTCCCTTTTGTGGAGCTTTGACTATCAGAGAGTTGGGACTGGTGGCTTGTCCAATAAGCTTGAGGATTATTCTAATAGGGTTGTTGTTGTTGCGCTTTCGTCTTTTTATATTGATGCTCTCTTTCATTCTCGTCGTTGCGGTGGCATGAAGATGAGGACAGTGGCTTGATCTTTAGCTCCACCAAAGAAGCATGTTGCAGTTTGTTGATCAACACATGGTGTCCTTTGTTTGCGGCCATATTCTTGCATCTATAGGGATCTTCGGGAGTGATCCAACTATAGCTCATCTTCAATAGTGTGACGCTATCCGGCTGCTATTTCAAATGGTCATCAGGAGACCACTCTGAGCTCTCGTGTCGACCTTGTGTTGGCTCCATCTCTTCTTCTCCCTCCTGAAGGACGATCCAAAGAGGAGGGTATTCAACTTCTCAATTGTGGCACCACGCCTTCCCATCTCCAAGTGGTGTCGTCCCTGGCAATGTTGCAGGTGGCACGAGCTTGACGATGGCGGTGCTTGAGGAGGACATGATGGTGTTTTCATGTATTTTTGTAGGGTTCTTTCTATAAACAATAAGGACTATGTTGTACTACCTTCTTATTTGCAGGTCCTTGTAAAATGTAACTTCACCGTCGTATCTAGACCCTTCGAGGTCCCTCCTTTTTTGCGATCAAATCGAACCTATGCTATGCCAGCAAAACATGTGGAATGAAATAAATGTTAAGAGCGAAAATTTAATGTTTAAGTCAAGCTTTCCTTCTTAGGCATGTTACCATAATTATTCCAGATTGTCTTTTGGATTTATTGTTTCATTATGCTAGAGGAGAGACTACAATGAAATTTTATAGCAACAACAGTGTCAATGGATGTTTTGTTGTTAGGGAAATTTCTGTGAATCCTGTGTGACCTGGGAATCGCTCTCAACCTACCGGATGTGCCACTCTGAATCTCCTACTGGAGGCCATAGTTTAGCACCTTTGGGTGGTGCGACTTGTTCTCGAGATGGACGCAATCTTGTCCCCTTCCCCTATACCGTTCATTGGTTCCCTGCTTACTAATTTCAATAAGTTCAGCTCAGGAAATATTGGAGCCAAACGTTTCTTGACTTCTTCATTTTTTGAGCATGGCAATAGAAATTGCAAAACTCGGGTAAACACATAAACTTTAACAACCCGGTGGCTTGAAATTCCGAAAGATATGAAATGTACCTTTAAAATCAGAATGCAGATTATGAATATCAGGCCAAGATACAAATAGTATCAGCGTTGTTTTTGCCATGGAAGTCCGCCGTTAGAATAAAACTATTTGATTAGAATATGCATCATCGGGAGCGATTGTCTGAAATGGAATTTACAGCAAGTTGTGTTTCCAACAGGCTATGGATCATGTTTAACTTCATGTAGTCTTTACCAAATAAAGAATGAAGATTATCATCACACTTGACATATTTTATTCGTCTTTTTCTCCTTTTGTCCCAACTTGCTTGGGCCTGTTTTGATGTTCTTTTTGTACATCATGTAGATTATGTTGGTTGATGTACTCCCTGGCAACTCGAGTAACTCTGTAATGATCAGGAGGCTTGGTTGAATCGTTACCAATAGAGGATAGGAATTCAGTTAGTTGTTTTGAAGCCCAGCCAACATACGTTTTCTTATTTGACTTCTTTCTCTTCAGTGGTGCGTCCATTGGCTCAAGCAGAAATGTTTGCCCAGCATCATCATTTTCACCCAATGACTTTCCATTTGTCGTGTGATACTCATCTTAATCCGTACCTTCTTTACAGTTTTGTCCTCTCTGAACAAGAGTACTTGCTGCTTGGAAGTCGAGCAATGTGAAACGCTCATTGCCTTTAATTACTTCCCAGTAATCTTTAAATAATAATTCATAGTTCTCTAGAGTACCCGCAAAAACAACCCTTGCCTAGAGATGCACATGAACACTTGTAAAAAAAGGCAAAAGGAAAAAAGATTGGATGTGTAAAATGACATTTTTGTTAGTAAATAGATAAAAACTAGCCTCGCTTCTATGTGCTAAGAAATCCAACACAGGTACATGAGACAACATACTGTGAATATGCTTTATAGTAAGCAACAAAACTGTTGAATCAAACACAGGTACATGGAGACAACATACAGATAAATATACCATGAATATGTTTGATGGTAAGCAACAAGACTGTCGAATCCAACACAGGTAGAGTGCATCTATTGAAACTGGGAGAGGGTGAGTGAAACTTCTGTTCAACCTATGGGTGGTGGTGCCTCTTTTTCAAAATTTCTTCCCCTTTTGCTAATACACTCGTCCACATAGTGTATGTTGATCGTATCATGTTCCAGAAGTACACGTATGGAAAAATGGTAGTTATAACTCGCTACTACACTCGACTGTCCAAGAAATTTAGCTTTCTATCACAAAATTCATTATATTTATTCTGAGAGTGTTTTTTTATCCAGCTGAAAATCAATTTTTCTAGTCTAAAGAATATTCAGTTAAATAAAATTGCTCGATTCTCTGGTCAACGGCCTGCTCTTCCGGAGCAACGCGCAGATATTGTCCTAGTAAAGCAAATATACAATTACAAAAGAAGTACAATTTTATAAAAGGGATAGATGAACACGGCTGCCTAAAATATAACGGATTCTTGTCTTCTCAATCAAGTTTGCATACATCTCCTAGAAGTTTCAGATATTCATTCTACTATGTTTGAAATGGCGATGCAGTTGGATTTTGGAGGTTCCGACAACTAAAGAATGGAATCAAACTACCTACCATCTGGAGATCAAGCATACGCAGAAAAATTCACAATTATAGAGCATAGAAAATATTCACAATTGTACAGCATAGGCATGGGAAGATGATTACCGGCAGAGAGAATGCAAGCAATCGATACAAAACTCAAAAAGCTAAGAATAATTATATTTTAAGTTCATTCATTTATCCCTCCGTCCAAAAAAAACAACGATGTCAAGAATTTTCTAAATTCATATATACTCATTCTGTTTAGAAATATAAGATGTTTTAGATTTATAAAGAAGATGTATCTTGACATCATTTAGTGTCTAGATTCATTTGAACATAGACACTAAAAGATGTCTAGATACAACTACTTCATAAATCTAAAACATCTTATATTTCTAAACGGAGGAAGTAGCACTTTGCCTTTGATGCAATTTGCAAGGGGATGTTCCTTGGTCATGAGTCGGTTGACCTGCATAAGAACTTCCTTGGACTAAAAAATTTGGCATCAGTTTTTTTTTACAATTACTTTGCCAAGTTCGCTCATCTTATCTAGATTATACTGTCTCTAAAGGGTGATCTCTGAATCAAGAACAAAACCTTTGCTTTCTTCCTTCACATCCGCTTCTAGATTAACTGTTCCGATCCCTATTATATCAAGGTTGTGAAACTAATTTCTATCTATTGACATCATACCTCGTCAGTACAGGCTTTTATTTTTGTTCTAATAATCTGGCTACACCAGACGATTAGCTATAGACGGAAGTGCTTCCGCTTTGCTTATCGAGTCAAAGCTGTCCTAATAACCTGAAAAAAATATGGAATGAAAAAAAAATGTGTCAAAAATGCACATTTAGAAAAACATAATTTTGTAACCCATAATTTTGTCCCTCCGACAAAGTTGGAAAGAGTACTAAAACATGTCTAAATACATCCAAATTTAGCAAGATTCAAATCATCAATTAATTTTGATTGAATGAAATAAAGAGATAGTAGATTAACACTGCTGCCTAAATATCTTCTAAATCAAATTTGCATAGAAGTAAAATTTCACTTTGTTCATGCTACAATGCATGATGGCATGCAGTTGGTTTTGAAGTGGTGCGGAGAACTAAAGAATCTTGGTGGGATCGAACCACCTTCCATCCGGGATTCAAGCATTCGCAAAAAATCCACGAAGGACCTCTCCTAGCAGAGAAAAGATCCACAATTGACAGATTATTATCAGTGGAGAAAATGCAAGTAATAAATAAAATCCTGAATATTTATATTTAAAATTATATTGTAATAAATAAATTTGTCAATTGATGAATTAGCCTATATATTTTGTCCCTCCGACAAATTATATTCGAACATCAATAATCAATAAATTTGCTTATATCATCAATTCAACAAACAAATATATTTATCCATCGGTAAATTAGCTTATATATATAATCAATTAAAAAACAATATATTTGTCCATCGATAAAAATAGATTAGCTCTTATCATCAATTCGAAGAACACAGAATAAAGGAGTGCAGGTATGTTGGACAAAATAGCTAATGACTATTATCCAACCTTGAAGCAGATCGATTGACAAAACATAAAACCAGAATTTACCTCATACTAATAATCAAATAGCTTCAGAAGATGACATCCACAACGACAACTAATTTGCTATCAATACAAATGCCTAAACCAGAGGATAAAAGCTTCCAAATGATAATATTAAGCAATTCGGCTGATACTTGTTCATCCGAACTACTGAAATAATAAGCAACTTCACTCATAAAAATATGTGCAGTATGTACAGAGGTACATCTGAAAATGTCTGAAACCGGTTCTGCAGAACGCATCGAAGACGGCCACAACTTCACAGCACACAGGTACGAGCAGGATCCTTCCTAAGTTGAATCAGCCACTGAAGATACTCCAAACAGGCCAAGAAGCGGACAGCCATGTTTCTTCAAGGCCTCCATACAAACCATGGTACAGCTGTACAAGCTACATAAATCATCTTGCATAAGCTAGAGCTACGAATTGCATCAGAGACCACTACAGGGTCCATCAATTGTACCACTTACATAATTAAGACATTAACTAAATATTACATGAGAATAAACCAACCAATGTATTACTGATAAAACACATAGTAGCAAACAGAAGACCCACACATCTCAACCCAGAAGGCTTTCGGTTGCAAGTAGTAATAAAATTACATATATTGTACAAAAACATTGTAATGATGTGCTGTGAGTTCATTAAATCTCAATATTTGGGTTCAACTGTGTCAATTGTTGTGATGTGCTGTGGGTACAAATTATAACAGACTTATATGGACATAATGTATTCAAGACGACCTAATCTATGTAACCGACGTCAGAACATGATTCTATCTCAGTATCGCATGTTTAAGATGAAATATTCGACTTCTATATGCTTATGCTTGTGTAAATCTCAGCTGTAAATTAGCGGTTGTACCTTTGATGTTTGGTCGGAAGCTCCATGACGAATTCGCGACGGTAGAAAGTTGTGCCAGGACGACGGATCGGTTGTGACGGCAGGCACACAACAGGGGACACCAGACACAGGGGGGAGAACCCGGGGCTAAAATAAAATAACCCCCGTGCGATCTCCCCCCACGACACAAGAATCATCTTTATTACGGTGGTGGCCTGCCATGCGAGCGCACCCAACATGGCAAAGGCCTCTAGGTGTCACATCTCTCTTTTTTTCCAACTCTTTTGACCCCTCTCGTCACAAGCACCTCGCTTGTTACATGGTTCTTACCTTGCAGTCGCCTCGAATCTCTGAGATCTAATAATTATCGAAATTTCATCCGAATAATTATTACAAAGAGACGTGGTCGTCGCGCGAGGTGGAAGCAGCCCGGATCCCACGAACACGCCCGGAGAAGGCCCATCCTCGCCGCCGCGTCAACTCGGGTCCGCCAAGAAAACCCCGGATCCGCCTCGAGACATCAAATCTACAAGTCAAATCCGCACAGATAGTTAGGTACGCAGATCTGTGAAAGAATTACGACACATCGACGCCTCAATCGATAGACAATCTTCGTGGATAGACTCACTCACCAGCTACGGATCTGGCTCGCCGGACGGGTGGATCTGAAGGTTCCGTTGGCAGAAGGAGCCGCCTCGCGTCTTGCTTCGAGATCGCCGAAAGCCCACCGCGTCTCTTCACCACACCAGGACCCTGCGCAAGAGAAAGCACACGGGGGTTGCGCATAAATCATGGCAGAGAGCCTCACCGTACGGAGATCGAATCGAGTTCGATTATGGAGGGAACTCGACTTCCGATCTGTAGGTAGTTGTGATTGGGTGGACGAGGCGTGTTTATCTAGTCTAGTCTAGATCTGGCCTAGAGGGGAAGGGTTCCTTGCGTGTGGCAGAGGAGGAGGAGGACGCCGCAAGGGAATTTCCTGGTCTGGTTCTGCAAATATGCGCAGGCGTGGTATTTATTGTCTGGTACCGCAAAGTGGACGGTTCGGATGAAGTCGTTGGTCATGAACGGCCGAGACGCGTCGCACGTGGCGCGAAGCCATTGGTGGTGACAGCTGGATAGCACTGGCAGACCGCAACTTGCGGAATTAACGTCACTGCATGCGTCATAGGCGCGCCGGATCTTCTGCGGAGCCGATGGCTATTTGCGCAATGGGCAGATCGATGATCCTCTAATTTTGTTCGCCCAATTTGCTCCACCAATCCTGAAGTCAATTATTCGACCCAACGTGTATCGTAGCTGGAACCACATGTCCACACATTTCCCATGGTTCTGTTCTCGACAGGCCCTCCACTGGTTTATTGCCCCGCTCCAAAAATTGCCATCCTCTAAAAAAAATATCCTAAATGCTAAAAAGTGCTAGGAGTCTCGTTAGCCTCTCTGAAACTCCGTTTTGTGACCGTCGGATGGTGTTGATCACGTCTCTTCATATACATCATTCCGACAGCCTAACACATGGTTCCACCTCACACGTGTCTTCTACCTCCTGTTCTCCATGTCTCCCCATGATCCAAATCCCATCGACCACAACATCCTTGACCACACCATTCGTCCTGTTGCTAGGTGAGCTTGCCTTGGTGCGGTCCGGCTCACTAGCGTGCTTGCCCCGCCGTGTCCCGGCACCAGCATGCTCCACCCAGATGAAGCCCGGCACACCGGTGGCACGCACGGCTCACCAGCGTGCTCGCCCTGCTTTAGCCCTATTCCCCGTCGCGGTCCTACTCGACGGCACGCATGACTCCTTCTCCCCGGTGAGCTTGGCCTCTCGCGCCGCTTTTCGAAGCGGAGCTCGTGATACAAGAGCGCCGGCGTCTCCAACCGGCTCAGTTCCTCACGGTGGCACGGACGATTGAGCTGGCCGTGGAGGCCAACAACCAGCGCTCGACTGCGGCTCCAACGGCCACGGCTCCGACGGCCGACACGCTGGCGCGCTGCCTCATTGCTCTTGTCGGTTGAACACATGCGGTATTTGGGGGGGGGGCGGACTCTCCATGTGAAAACGAACGAGAGATGAAAGAGGACCTTGTCCCTTTGCATGTTTTGCTTCAAGGTCCCCGCGTTTGAATGATTTACCAAATCTGCCCGTGCGTGCAAGTTAGCTTAGGACAACCAAATAGTAGTATGGTAGTACTCTCTCCATTTCAAAATATAAGATGTTTTAGGTTTGTGAAGAAAATGAATCTAGACTTGTTTTAGTATGTAGGTTCACTCAACTTTGGGATGAATCTACACACTAAAAAAAGTCTAGATTCATTTTCTTCACAAACCTAAAACATCTTATATTTTGAAACGGAGGGAGTAGTAGATAAAATCCGGCTTTAGAAAAATTGGGTTCGGAAATTTTAAAGGCCTAGTCGAACGATATGTATGACTAATCTCGTGAGAAAACTAGCTCACCTAAGAGCATCTCTAGTCGTTGGAGCCTCCTAGCGACATCGTCAGATTAAAAAAGAGCCCCCGGCGACATCGTCGACGCTATTTTGCCTCTAGGGAGAGAAGTTTCCTAGTCGTTCCCCCGCTACTTCCACCTTTTTTCTATGTATTTGTCTTTGCCCAGTGACCATCGAGCCACTTCATGGACGTGTTGTCCTTCCCGATGATGATGGCACCGAGATGACCACGTTGACACCAGGGACGGGCCACGTTGGCACGAGGGCGCGACCGAGCTTGACCATGACCACCTCCCTGGTCTCCACCTCGCGCGCTTGTATGTGGCGGGCGCGAAGACGACAACGCGGGCACAGGAGGGTGCTGGCACGACCGAGCTCGAGCTCACGATAGGAGGGCACCCTGCTCGCCGAGGGGCGACGGCGTGTGCTAGGCGAAGGGGGGCGACAGGGCGGCTTGGCTAGATGTGCAGCGACGCGAGGAGCGGTGTAGCACACCGGGTAAAACCACTACTAAAAAATCGCTCGTTGTTTTGTGCATCGTCATGACTACATGTATATGTTCCAAAAACTATTTCTAAAAGCTTATCTTTGTTTTCCATTGTCTCCCTCTTTATTTCAAACTAGGTGGATGCGCGAGCTTCGCCTCGCCGTCTATATCATGTTAGATATCGCGAGCAAGCACACGAGTTTTCGGTTATACCCTTTTTTTTTCTTATGTCCAGTTCTCAATACACTAACGGTGCGTACATGATTATTGGTGGAGCATTGTTAGCACTTAGGCCCATCTTATTATTAGAATATAAATAGATATTTTCATGTTAAAAATAAATAAATGTTTATTTTCTTTTTCTAAGCACATGATTTTTCTAACCAATAAATTAACACATGAAGGATCGGTGATATAAAATTCAAAAACAATTATGCCCATCTATAGTAAAATTTTGCAAATTGAGAAGAAGAAAAAAAGAGTTGGGGAGAAAGAAATGACAGCTCAACTTGGGGATGAATTCTACACTCACCATATTCACAACAACGTCTACTCAAAACGCCTGCTTGTTGCTCACAAGTTGAAGAAGAAGAGAGAGCCGAGAGTGGAGGAAAAGAGCAGACGAGAGGGATGGACGGCCTAAGGAGGAAGCCTTTCCTCATCTCTAGGCAAAGACGGGTAGGAAGGTTTAGGCGGAGTGACCCGTCCAGACGCCTCTCTCTCCCACGCAGTGCTGCCCCAGAGTCAACATCCCCATGCCTTCTCTGCGGGCTCAACTCCACGCTAAAGACCCTGCCTCTAGATAATGCCGAATCCAGGGTCATACGCACTCATACTAGATCTGACATTTGTCGGACCAAGCATTAATGTGAAATTTTCAAAAGTACTCATTGACAATGGGAGCAGTATCAATATCATGTATAAGGATACAATGCATAAACTTGGAATATCGCAGAATATGCTGCAATCCACGAGAACCACGTTCCATGGAATAGTGCTAGGACTTTCATGCGAACCCATTGGAAAGGTTCGAGTAGATGTGTTATTCGGCACAAGGGATAACTGCAGAGCAGAAAATTTGGAGTTTGAAGTAGTGGATCTAGAGAGTTGTTATCATGCTTTAGTCGGGCGGCCAGCATTGGCCAAATTCATGAGCATCTGCCACATAACTTACTTAAAAATGAAGCTGCCCGGACCACAAGGGGTGATAACAGTAGCAGGAGATTACAGGAAGTCGACGGAATGTGCCTCGGCCGGATCAAACCTGGCCGAGTCATTGGTGATCGCAAGAGAAAAAGGAAGGATTCAGGAGGTAGCGGCTCTCGCTCAGTCGGCGCAACTGAATATGCCGGCATTGGCCAACCCACATGGAAGCGTTTCCTTCCAGCCGACTAAAGAAACGAAAAAAGTCCAGATAGACGAGCAATTCCCAGAGCGCACCATCTCTATTGGTGCCGGTCTAGATGTAGGAAGGCGAGCTCACCAACTTCCTCCGTGAGAATCGGGATATCTTTGCATGGTCAACTCAAGACCTGCAAGGTGTGCCGAGGGAGTTGGCTGAGCACTCTCTGCATGTAAGTCCAGGAGCAAGTCCGGTGAAGCAACCTCTCCGCCGCTTCGCCGAAGACAGGATAAAAATAATAGGGGATGAGATAGCTCGGCTCCTGGCGGCCGGGTTCATCATGGAAGTGCTTTATCCGGATTGGTTATCAAACCCGGTGTTGGTAGAAAAGAAAAATGACGATCTAAATGTAGCCGTCGTATGGCGAATGTGTATTGATTA
This sequence comes from Avena atlantica, assembly GCA_910589765.1. NCBI lineage: Eukaryota > Viridiplantae > Streptophyta > Magnoliopsida > Poales > Poaceae > Avena > Avena atlantica. Next base: position 56,513,961 of record OU342737.1, read on the forward strand.
CACGAACGTGAACAAGGCGTGTCCAAAAGATCCTCTTCCTTTACCTAGAATAGACCAGGTCATTGATTCGACTGCTGGTTGTGAGCTGTTATCATTTGTAGACGCGTATTCTGGTTTTCACCAGATACCGTTAAATCCGGCCGATCAAATAAAGACTGCGTTTATTACCCCGTACGGGGCTTATTGCTATCACACCATGCCATTCGGCCTGCGTAACGCAGGTGCAACGTACCAGAGATGTATGCAAAAATGTCTGCATGACCAGATAGGAAAAAATGTACAAGTATATGTAGATGATGTGGTTATCAAAACCAAAGAAAGCAAAACGCTACTGGATGATATTCGGCAGACATTCACGAACTTGAGAAAGTCCCGAATGAAGCTTAACCCGGAAAAATGCACCTTCAGTGTACCGACTGGAAAACTACTCGGTTTTCTCGTATCTAGCTGAGGTATAGAGGCCAACCCAACTAAGATAAGAGCAGTAGAAAGGATGGAATTGCCGAGATTTCTAAATGACGTACAGAAGTTCACAGGTTGCCTGGCCTCGCTTAGCCGATTTGTATTTCGGCTGGGAGAGAAGGCATTACCACTTTATCAACTGATGAAAAAATCTGATAAGTTCATTTGGACACCACAAGCAGATAATGTGTTCCATGAACTGAAGAAGATGTTGGTCACAGCGCCAATCCTGGCCTCTCCATTGTCAAAAGAGCCTATGTTACTTTACATAGCCGCCACAAACAGAGTAGTAAGTGTTGTGATCGTGGTGGAACGAATTGAAGATGATAAATCAGTACAAAGGCCGGTATATTACCTAAGCGAGGTACTATCAGCCTCAAAGCAAAATTACCCACATTATCAGAAGATGGCATATGGAGTATACATGTCAGCGAAGAAACTTAAACATTACTTCGAAGAGCACCCGATCAAAGTGATTTGTGAAGCACCCATAGCCGACATATTGAGCAACAAAGATGCAAGCGGCCGAATAGCAAAATGGGCAATTGAATTGTCACCTTATGCTCCGCAATTCGATAGGCGAGATGCGATCAAATCTCAGGCTGTGGCCAACTTCTTCGTGGATTGGGCCGAGGTACAATATGAGCCACCATTACCAGATCCGAATTATTGGACGATGCACTTCGACGGTTCTAAACTGAGAAATGGCCTGGGGGCAGGGATAGTGTTAACCTCGCCAAAAAGAGATCAGCTGAAATATGTGCTGCAAATACATTTTGCCACATCAAACAATGTAGCCGAGTACGAAGCACTCGTCCATGGATTGAAGGTGGCAAAAAAGATTGGGATACGCCGAATCTTATGCTACGGAGATTCAGATCTAGTAGTACAACAAGTATCAGGCAATTGGGATGCGCTAGATGCCAATATGGCCTTATATAGGTTCCATGTGCAAAAACTCAGTGGATACTTCGATGGATGTGAATTTCATCGTCATATACCTCGGGCAGAAAATGACGCTGCAGACACGCTGTCAAAACTCGGATCAACCAGGCAATCAATTCCCCCAGGTATCGCCCTAGAGCACCTGAGAAAACCATCAATAACACCATCACCGGAGTCCGAATCCATCTTTATTCCGGCAAAATCAAGAGAAGATAGTATGCCGATGGAAATTGACAAAGAATGTAACCCGGAATTTCCAAAAGTGAACCCGGCTGATGCACAGATGGATATGGAAAAATCCGAGGTAGTTATGTCGGCGGAAAATATGGAAATAGATAGTGAGATTATCTCAGAGAGAATCATACCAACATGGGCGCAACCCATATTTTTCTTCCTTAGAGATGCGACTTTGCCGAATAACGAGGTATTGGCTAGACAGACAATGAGAAGAGGTAAAGCTTATACAATCATAAACAATGAGCTGTATAAAAGGAGCGTCACAAGCGTGTTGCAAAGATGTGTGGATTCGGCGAAAGGCCAAGAGATTCTCCTAGATATACATCAAGGAGAATGTGGGCATCACGCCTCGTCCAGAGCTTTAGTGGCCAAAGCATTCAGGCATGGATTTTATTGGCCAACAGCGTTGAAAGAGGCCAAAGAACTGGTGGAAAAATGTAACGGTTGCCAGATATATGCCAGCAAGATACATATGCCATCGTCCGAGTTAAAAACAATACCAATTACTTGGCCGTTTTCTGTATGGTGCTTAGATATGGTGGGACCATTCAAACCGTCCCGGGGCGGGATGACCCACATTTTAGTCATGGTCGAGAAATTCACAAAATGGATTGAAGTGAAACCAATAAAAAAATGTGATGGACCCACAACAGTAAAATTCCTCAAAGATATTATCTTGAGATATGGTTACCCAACAGTGTTATTACAGACAAATGGCACGAAATTTACTGAAAGGGCCTTCGCTAGATTCTGTCAAGAAAAATACATAAGACTAGATGTCGCCTCGGTGTCTCACCCAGCATCTAATGGGCAAGTAGAAAGATCTAATGGACTAGTATTGTCCGGAATAAAACCACGACTCGTCGAACCGCTGCAAAGGTCAGCAGGGTGTTAGATCGAGGAACTACCAGCAGTACTATGGAGCCTCATAACTACCCCAAACAGGTCAACAGGGTATACACCATTTTTTTCTGGTATATGCAGTACAAGCCGTGCTTCCAGCCGACATAATACACGACTCGCCAAGAGTTACCCAGTATACAACCGCTGAGGTAAATGAGATAGCTCGGCAAGATGATTTCGATTTGCTAGAAGAAGCCAGGGAGTTGGCACTATCAAGATCAGCTATTTATCAACAGGACTTGCGACGATATCACAGCAAGAAAGTCAATCCAAGAGTGTTTAAAGAAGGATATTTGGTTCTTCGGTTAGTGCAACGCACGACCGGCATGCACAAACTATCACCCCCATGGAAGGACCATTCATCGTGAGCAAAGCATTGCACAATGATGCATATTACCTAATTGATGTTTAGTCACCAGAAAAGAACAAGGCAGACAAAGCCGGTGAAGAATCGAAAAGACCATGGAACATAGATTTACTTCGTCCATTTTACTCGTAGGAGTCATCTATGACACGTTGTAAAGTGACGATTCAGGACGAAGTATCAACTATGTATTAAACCTCGGCACCTCGAGCAATGACTCGGGGACTGTCCTATATTATTTTTCATTTTGGATTATGTATTAGACCTCGGCACCTTGAGCAGTAACTCGGGGACTGCCCTATATTGTTTCTGAGTTTGGGTTATGTATTAAACCTCGGCACCTCGAGCAATGACTCGGGGACTGCCCTATATTATTTTTCATTTTGGATTATGTATTAAACCTCAGCACCTTAAGCAGTAACTCGGGGACTGCCTTATGTTATTTCGCATTTTGAGTGATGTGTTAAACCTCGGCACCTAGAGCAGTAACACGGGGACTGCCCTATGTTGTTACACATTCTGAGGTAGGTACTAAACCTCGGCACTTTGAGTTATGCACTTGGAGCAGTGACATGGGGATTACCCAATGTCATTTTTTCCTGAGTTATGTGTTAAGCTTCGGGACCTCGAGCAAGGAACTCGGGGACTATGACGTATTATCCATTATCTCGAATTAGGCATTAAAACCTCGATTTCTAGAGCACTGACTAGGGAATTTCCCCACAATTGTCCCTTGTTACAAAAATGGGTATTAAACTTCGGCACCCAGAACGATATTATTTCGCTTTCCCCAAATGTGGGCTTCGAGATTTATAACTCGGATAGAGATCAAGAACACAATGGTTGAGCCGTCAAATTTATAAAGGTTAGGCAATATTAAACGCCGAACTACGGTGGGACAAATGCAAACACACAATCCAAACTTATGAAATTTAAGGCCACCAAAGCAAAGATTTAAACCAACAAGATCAGTTTAGACAGAATAATAATGATCACCATCATATGTGCCTCAGTGGCAAAAGGCAAAAGAGGTTCATACCACACAGAAAGTCGGACAATTGTTTCACACACACATCATACGCCCGGCATACCGAGGATAAGAAACAACTTAAAGTTTTTTGAACCTAAGGGGCAGCGACTTGGTCAGGCACTAGGCGCTCCTAGGTAGACGCCACCTCGGCCGAAGTTGCTTCGCCCTCCACAGAACCAGGAGCGACTTCGGGGGAAGCCTGAGGCTGTTGAGAAACATTAGCTTGAGCTTAAGAATGCCCAGTCCCTTTGGAGGATGATCGCGCGTCGCCGTCCCCATCCGAGCTTGCGCTGGAATCACCAGAAGTATCCGAGTCGCCCTCATCCTCGTCCTGGTCGGCCGAATTATCATCGGAGGCATCTTCGACTTCGACGTCATCCGCCGGGTTAGAAAGGAAACTCGTCCCTTCAATCCAGTTATGCACGTCCGCATACTCAACAGGCTGGAAGGCACGAGCTTGTCAGCGAGCGACGAATTCTGGATCCTCAACCCAACGGGAGCCAGTGCGCAAATTGATCAAGGTATCGAGCGAAATATCCTCGTACCATGACATAACGACTGTGAGCGCCATATCAGCACCAGCTCGTCCAGCGGACTCCCTCCAGAGATTTAACTGGTTCTGGAATGCCATCAATCTTTCCACCAGTATCTTGATCTCGTCAATATCAGGAGTTCCAGAAGTATTCGGCCAGAGAACATGGTAGGCCCGGATGGCTGCCTGCACCAAGTCCCTGCCCATAATCTTCATCGGACCAACGACAGCGCCAACGGCAACCAAGTAGTCTTCCATCGAGTATTCTGGGCTCGCATCTGCGAGGAAATGGTCTACGCAAAATAAAAGTACATTGGTCAACAGTAAGAAAGAGAAGAAGATAACTCGGCCACGGTCAGAGGCTTACGATGAATATAGCTCAGCATTCTCTGAAGATCTTGAGCCCAATCACCCTTGGTCTTCTCAAAGCGAGTGATCTCCTCGCTCATCGCCCGTGTCTTGAGTTCGGCAGCCTCGAGGAGTTCTTTATTTTTCTACAATTGCAGAGCTAGACGATTCTTCTCTTCGGAGAACTCCTGGTCAACTTTCTGTAACTCGGACTTCTGAGAGAGCTTGAGGGACTCCACCTCGGCGCGCAAGTGAATTATCTCGTCATCTTTCTCTTTCAGCTGCGCCGAGTGAGTAGCGGCTTGTTCTAAAAAATGCAGCATCATATCAGGCATGGGTATGCATTCTTGATGTGACGCTGCAAGAGTTTGTAACTCGGCTATACCAAAGCCAAAAGGTTAAAAGAAACCCGGGATAAGTTTCGAACGGAAATCTGTAAAGAAAAAGGGTAACTAACCTTCCAGGGCCTTGACTTTCTTCTCAAGACGGATATTAAGATTGTTGATATTACCTATTCACCAGCAAAATGAGCTAACACCTCAAGTCCAAGACAATAAGAACTTTAGGGACAATACAAAAGTTTGTTAACTTACCAGCTTTCTTCACCACGGGAATGACTTTCTCATACTTATCTTGCAATTTCTTATGTGCGAAAAGCAGCCTTTGGAATTCAGCAGTCCGCCGATCATGCGCAACCTAAGCGACAAAATAAATAGCAGTGAGATACTCGAAGCTAAGCCAGATCCGAATCAAGCAAAGCTTAACTCGGACCTAGGTGGCTGGATATTCGAAGCTAAGCCAGATCTGAATCAAGCAAAGCTTAAGTCGGACCTAGGTGGCTGGATATTCGAAGCTAAGCCAGAACCGAATGAAGCAAATCTTAACTCGGACCTAGGTGGCTGGATATTCGAAGCTAAGCCAGATCCGAATAAAGCAAAGCTTAACTCGGACCTAGGTGGTTGGATTTTCGAAACTAAGCCAGATCCGAATCAAGCAAAGCTTAACTCGGACCTAGGTGGCTGGATATTCGAAACTAAGTCAGATCCGAATCAAGCAACGCTTAACTCGGACCTAGGTGGCTGGAAATTTGAACACTAGGACAAATCCGAATTAAGCAAAGCATGACTCAGATCTAGGTGGCTGGATATTTGAACACTAGGACTGATCCGAATTAAGCAAAGCATAACTCAGATCTGGATGACTGGATATTCGAACACTAAGACAAAACCGAAATAGGCAAAACCTAATAAAACTTCCAAACGAATAACAAGTTATTCGTTTGCAAGCTTCGGGGACTAGAGTATATATAATATCATTCGAATGACTAATCGAACGTCAATACAAACAATTACCTCGTTCATCTTATCGCTGTCAAGCACGATCTTGGCAGCCAGATGCAAGCGACTGCTGATGTCGGAGAGTTGAAATGGCTGACTGCTTGGATTGCCCTCGAGCTGATCAGGAGCGTTCCAATTATTGGCATACTCAACCAACGAGCCGAGGCTGTTCCCACTCTCACTACGAGTCAGGACTTTACCTCGGACGTGTTGTGCAACCACCGCCTCCGCGGGACTCTTGTGAAGAGCGAGCTGAGTATCAGCGGCCGGGGTGACAACGGTCTTGGCAGAAGAAACCCCCTTGCGGAGCGCATCAGCAATTGTAGGCTGAGAAGAGCTAGCAAGCCCTTTCTGAGATGAGGGAGGTTTGGTGACGACGACCTTCTTGGCCTTAGAAGAGGCGTCGGCAGGAGCCGTTACCTCGGCACTAGGGGTGGTGTCTTTGGAAACAGGAGGAACTATAGTTTTTGAGGGCGCCGAGATGGTGATATCCTGGGCTGGAGTTGGAGTTGTGGTTGAAACTACGCGGGCCAAAGGAGTCTCGGGGGAAACTCCGGGGTTCACGATGGGGGCAGCGGGTTCGGAAGGAGGATCAACTGTCCGGGTTACGTTGGCATCAGCAACGGTAACCACGGGTGCATCTTGCCGAGGTAATGTTTGACTCGGAGCAGGAGGAGAGTCCACGCGAGCTGGACTAGGAACTCTGGTGTCTTCAGGAGGCGGAGGAGAAGGCAGTCGAGTAGTATGACTCGTCATGCTTGGACCACTGGGCTTAACAGAAAGAGGAGCGCTGCAAAAGCACATAAAGTCAAATCAAAGGACGGAAAAAGAGAAACAAGAAATACAAATGAAAATGAGCGTACCCAGTAACTCCGGGCATAGTTTTATGACTTTTTAGTTCGCTTCTTGGGGGCGTCTTCGGAGGCACCCGTTGGAGCGGCACGCTTCCGCGAGGTAGCAGGAGGTTGGGAGGCGAGAGGCTCGGCATCGTGCACCTGACCGTCCTGATTAGCTGGGGAAGTAGAAGCTGGAAATGCATAAGAGATAGGCATTGTGGCAACTACCTCAAGAATTTGTACGTCGTCCGAATCACCTTCCTCCTCGTGAGCCGAGGTCTTGCCACGGGCACGAGCCGGAGCGAGGTCCGACTTGGGAACGAACTCCTCCGAGTCAGGTTCCCCACTATCCGGGGTGTTCCGATCTGCGGTCCATGGGAGGGCCAAAACCTCGGCATCTTCAATCTTCTGCTCCGCAAATCTCTGCAAGAAAAGAGACAAAGGAATTAGCAAAAGGAATCACAAACACAATTGGGGGGCAAAACATAAGTGCATGAATTTACCTCGGGAGGGGGGTTCCCACGGGTGAACGGCTTCAGTCCCCAGGTCCAATCCTCCGGCATCTCCGTCTTAAAGATAGCTCGGACACGCTTGAAAATAAGATAATTATCGAGCTCAACCGTTGAGACTCAATTGGGATCAAGGGGTCCGCTCATATAGCAAAGCTTATGCGTGCGTTGCTGAAAAGGGCAGATCCGGCTGCTGACGAAGGTGGTCATCAGATCCTCGCCACGTAACCCGGCGCGGATCAGCTCCTTCAGCTGAATCTCAAAGGCCTCGGCCAGGGCATGGCTCTTCCTGGGATTATAAGTCCAGTTCTTCTTAGAAGGGGGGCTAATGGAGAAGGCAGAGAGCCGAATCTTGTCTTCCTTCCCGGAATTCTTGACATAGAAAAACGATCTATGCCATTTCTTGCATGACTCAAGACCAGCGATGCGAGGAAACTCGGATTTCCTCCGAGGTGTGATGGACGCGGCTCCACACTGGGTAAGCAGTTTCTCGGAAGGTTGAAGGGATTTGTCTGGAACGACATTGGATCGGATCTGGAAGAACTTGGACCATACATGCACAGACGGCCAGAGGCCGAAGTATCCTTCCGAGGTCGAGATAAAAGCGGATAGAAAAGCAATGGCGTTAGCCGGAAGATGATGCGGCTGCAGGCCGAAGTAATCGAGGAATTCCCTAGCAAAATCGCTAAGAGGAAGACCAAACCCGTGGGCGAAATGGGACATAAATACGATGTACTCGCCTTCGTTAAGAACGGGAGAAGATTCGCTGCCAGGTAAGTGATAGGCTACCTCAGCAGGAATCCGGCGGGTTCTGATTAGCCACTCAATCTCTCGGCGGGTGACGGTGGAACCTTGCCAGGAGCCCCGCTCTGGACCAGATGTTGCATCATCATCCTTGGTGAGCGCGCCGCTAACGGAGCTTGACATAGGGTCGCCGGAGGAATCTACCGAAGAGAAACTAGCGGCAGAGCAAAGCCTAGAGGTGCAGGGCCCCGTCGTGGTCCTAGGCGAGAATGGCGGCAAAGCGGAAAAGAAACCGCCGCGGGAAACCTAGAGAGCGGCAGATGCGTCTAGAGAAAAATCTAGGGAATGAATCCACAGAGAAACTCACCGGCGACAGCGCCGGAGCAAGTGTACGGGGACGAGGTCGACAAAACAGAGGGATTAGGACCTCGCCGTCGAAGATTCCAACGAGCGCGTGGCCGCAGAAGCACGAACAGGTGCAAGGGTGAAAGGAGGAAGAAGGGCAACGAGGAGCGAAGGAGGAAAGTAAATCCTCTAGCCCCGTGCCCCTCTTTATAACCGTGTGGCCTTAGCGGTAGTGGGATCGTGCGTGCGGGCACTAACCGTGTAGATCGTGTATGCGGCGTAACCGCTCGCGGCTGAGTGGAACCACACCGACGACCACACGGCGCAGGAGAGGATCAGGCCTCCTGACCGATGCGGTGGGCGAGGCGTCGCAGTGCCGACGCGATAGGCGCAGTAAACACTGTAGCGTTGTCAGCGGAACTGTAGAGGAACAAAAAACTAGAGAAATAATGATGAGTGTTACACGTAGGATGAGGCGTACACAAGAAGCTACACGGATACCTCGAATAAGAGAAGGTAACTCGGAAATAAGGAGAAATGACTATTGGGAAACTGATGTGACCCGGCCAAGGTACGGACGGGACCACACCAGCTTCGGGGACTAATGTTTGGGGGGTGACCCCGGATAGGGTCAAGACGGGGGAAGCCAAAAAGGAGTTTCCCCGGTCTTATGCCGAGTTACTGGTTATATCAGCCGAATCATGTAAAGGTCGGCCGAGATAAGCATGACCATGACCTTTACCAGAGGGGCTGTACGTTATTCGGCCGACGTACGAGTCAGGTCGGCCGGGCAAGTCCGAATAAGCCAAAATGCAGGTGAAGGCCAAGCCGAGTTAAGCAATGCAGGGCCGAATAACACGAAGCTTGCAGGAGAAGGAAGAACCTAAGGTCAGACCCTAGCCTCGGGCTAGGAAGAATCTGAACAGAGCCAAGAGCAAAGGACAAGGCGCAGAGCAGCAGAGGAGCAGAAGGAGGTCATGGAGGTGACAGTCCTGGAACCCGAGGCATGCAGGTGGGGCTCTCTGGAACTTTGTCGTCATTAGAAGAGGGACACGGAAAGGAGCTCGCCGAGTTACTATATTGGGAAAAGCATATTCCTCGAATATGCTTGCCATGTCAGCCCTAGAGGAGCCAAGGCACCCCTTTATAAGGAGAGGCTTGGGTACTGAGGAAGGGATCGGCTCATTTTCTACACCATTAGGCTTGTAGTGTTCATCTTCTTTTCCTGCATACAACTCAAGGAGCACTTGTAGTCCACGAGAGGAGAAATAAAGATCTGTACGTCGGTCATTTGTGTGTAGAATTAACTACATCTTCCCTCCCCAGATCCCTCTAGCATCCATTGGCCCCATACTTTAGCCTACCCATGGCAACTGCCGTGCCACCACCACGACAACAACGTCAGCCTGTGTTAGTTGTATCCAAATCACAGAAGTTTAGAGGAAAAACAATAGCAAAAGTGTTCGGAAAAGTAGATACGTTTTGGACGTATCAACTCCCCCAAGCTTAGCTTATTGCTTGTCCTCAAGCAATTCAGTTGAAAACTGAGTGCGATAAAAGAACTTTCACGAACACATTTGCTTCATATGATGTATATATTCTCAGCACGGGAGTAGATAATTAAACCATTCATAATAAGAAGTATGCAACCAAGTCTACTCAATAGTTATTGCAAGCTATGAAGAGAAACCAACTCAATAATAATAAATAGCATGGAACATAAACATAAGCAACATTCCAATGCTCATAATAAGGTATGATAGAGTGGTATCTCGCTTGCCTTTGTTTGTAGAGCACAATATAAATGTCAAGGCACCTCTAAAGTTCAAGTGAAGACTAGAGGTAAAAATATCAGAGATGCAAGCATCAAAGTCATGACATAATTAGCCAAGTTTTGAGACAAACACACGAATGACAACTATGCTCTCAAGAAGGTGCTCATAGAATAAGTGGTGACTCAACAAGGAAGTGAAAACGGTTTTGAAAAGTTTGAAAGGCTTCCTAATGCTGAAAGGAAGGTACTCATTAGCTTTGAGCTCTCATTGCCCCTATCATAGGCATCTTCATATGGTTAAGGTGAAAGTGAGGTCCAATATGAGTTATATGCTTGACAGACCATAAACTGGAAATCCCAAGTCCCTTGAGTACGAGGGTCGCTCCGCATGCTACTCAACTTTGGTTACCTGCAAGTTCTTGTAATTGTACATACATGCATATCATAGAGAACCGCCAACGGGATACCCCTTGCACATGATACAAGAACTATCCCGTGATCAAAATGACAAGGAAAGCAGACAATGAGCATCTCAGTGATCTTTTTATTTATTATGTGCATAGATTTTTATTGAGGATGCTTCATAGAATGCTCATTATGGTGATGCTGCAAGTTTCCACCATGATTAGGCATGGCTTAGGCTAGCGGCCCAGGCGTTTCTCTAACACATATATATACTCCATGAACTCACAAGCTCTCCTTTTATTTCACACTGTCGACATTCGCAAACAAAAGAGCAAAGTATTAACTAGATAGGATATCCAAAAAGTGTTGAAAGCGTTCCCCGTGACAGCACGGTTCTGCTGACTCCCAGCATATAATTTGCAAGCATATAACTTTCATGGACAAGTCACAATGGTTTAGGATTATTAAGTGCAAGGAATAAAGTGTTCTATCAAGTTCGTGAGAGCTTTACTAACTAACTTTCTCAAAACAGACGAACATTTTATTTGGAAGAAAACAAGGCATATAGAATATGCACTGAAATAGCAAATGATGCTAATAGGTAGGTATGGTGGACATAGTTGGCAATATTGGTTTTGGGGAGTTGGAAGCATAGGTAGAGATCATACTCACTGCAAGTGAAGGCTAGCAATAGAGAGAGAGAGCGACAAACGAGAGAGCAATAATTGTCATAATAATGCTTGCAATAAAACATGACTAATTATGGCATGAAAGTGATACAAGAACTCTGAGGAAAAATAAATCATCGAGGCTTACTGACTATTGTTTAGTCATATGCATGCGTGAGCATGTGCCAAGTCGATTCACATGAAACTTCTAGAGGAGGATACCACAATATCATACCAAAATATGAATAAAACAATGCAAGCAAATATTCATATGACATGCTACAAACTATTAGCAAGCTAGAGCTAATCATAGACAAGCAAGAACTACTGAGCATCCATCAGTAACACACTCCTTGTTTTGAACAGACTAAGCATGCTCACAATGATGAGTATATGTACAAAAACGAAAACAAATAGAGTTCGTTACTAGCCTCTTACCACACCTCAAGTTGTCTTAATCTTCATTATTGCCCTTCACTTGTGTGACTTGAATAATAACATGAAACCCAAAATACACTAAGGACGGCTGAACCCTGCAAAGAACTCACAAAACCAGAGAAGAAGAACAAATATTTTTGGTGTTTTCGATTTTTCAAACAAGCCAACAAAGCAAAAACAAGCAAAGCAAAAACAAACTAAGCAAAGCAAAATCTTTTTGGATTTTTATTTTAAGTCAAACCAAAGCAAAGAAACAAAGAAACAAACCAAGAGAAACAACGAAAATATTTTTGGTATTTTTGTGTTTTTGAGAAAGAAGCAACAAAAACCAAAAAGAAAGCGAAACAATGGATATACAAAGAACCGACCGAACATGATATATAGATGAGTGTGATGTCGTTATACCTCCCCCCAAGCTTAGGCTTTTGGCCTAAGTAGGGCTCAATCCCATGGTGCACCTCCGTAGTATGACGAGGAGGCTCCCTCATCCTGGTACGAGCCCGAGGACTCCCCTGTGTAGTGTACAATGGGGTCATATGAGGGCGCTTCCTCCTGATAGTGCCCATGGAAGCTAAGAGAGCGCAGCTTGTCATCCATCTCCTCCTTGGAGCGTGACAAAGGTCCCTGTGAAATATTGAACAAAGTGGTTTGGGGTAGAGGGATCTCTCTCTCTTCCCCGTCAGTAAACAACATTTTATAAACCAAGTTCTCAATGGTAGAGCCAGTGGTGACAAAGTGGTGTGCCTTCATGGCAGCAAGATCAAGCCTCCGAGGAGCCAAAACTGTATCATTTGGATCAACAACAATGTCCAAAGCAGCAGCAACACACACAACAATAATCCCCCCATAAATGGTCCCTTAGCAGTTAAACGACGAGCAATGAGAGAACCAAGATTGTACTTGGTATCATTGTTGAGCGCAACAACTAAGAAAGACAAATGATAGCTGGAAATATTACTAGTGTTCTCCCTACCAAGAACACTAGTGGCAAGATAGTAAGTGAAGTACCTGATGGCTGGAAGTTGAATGTTTATTATCTTTCCCCGTTGAGCTCTATGGTTATCATCATTGGTTATTCCACGGTAGAGCTCCAACAAATCAGCGGGTTGAGCTGGAATCTTCTTCGCTGACCCAGTTGTACCAAGTCCCAGAGCCTCACAAAATTTCTTCAGAGTCATATGGTAAGACCTGCCATAAATTTTGAAAGAAACATCGAGATTGAACATGTTGTTAGTAAAGGAGAAGCTCTCCACAGATGTTTTAGTGAGCATAGCATATTGCATGCTCTCATCCTGCATAAGACTTGTTAGACCAGCCCTCCGAAACAAGGTCATAAAATCATCAAGAATCCCAACAGCCCGCAAGAAGGTTTGACAAGGAAAAGCGGCGGGGTGCGCATCCCCTCATCTCCCTCGTCGCCGAATCGCGGAGTGATGAGATCCTCATTGTATAAGAGCCTAACACGAGAGGATGATCTTGAAGGCCTTGACCTTCTAGGCGCATCACTCTCAAATATCTCGCCAGTCCATGACCACTCTTTTCTGAAATTTTTAGACGAACATCAAACCAAGTGATTTCCAAATTGATAAATGATGAGAAACTACTATAGGAACTTGCTAGAGGGCTACACATGCATCAAAATGAAATCTCTAAGCATATAACAAGCATGCAAGCTCACACAACCTGTCACCTATAGCAGCAAAATACTCAAGATACAATCTACCAATCACAAATCTAATTGGACAAGTGGAGGAGGCACATACCAAGGAGCAATCCCTCCAAAAATCAGCAGCAAAGATGGGATGAGCAAGGAGATCAACAATTGCGAGCAAGAACAGTAAGAACTCGAGCTTGAGAAAGTTTTCCGGTGTTTTTCGGGAGAGAGAAAGAAGATGGCTATGAGGGGGCACCTTGAAGGCCACCCTCCCCTAGGCGCCACCCGTGGGTAGGCCGCGCCTACCTGGGGTGTGGGCTCCTGGGGTGGCCCCCTGGATCACTCCAGGTGTCACGCTGCCCCTTTTTCGAGGAAAAATTTATTTTGAATTTTCTGGGATTTTTCGGGAAACTTTATTTTTGGCCAATTTTCAGGGTATGAATTGATTTTCTCGCAGAAACAGTTTTTTCAGAAGAAGCAAAAACAAACCAAAAGCCAACCTATAGAAGTTCTAAGACACCCTACCAAGAAAACAACTAACAAAACTAAAGCTAGCTAAAGAAAGGCAAAGACTAGGAAGGAGAAAAGTAAAAGAAAGCAAGTATAACCATAGTGAAAACATTATTTTGTTCATTAAAATCCTTTTGTTAACAAGGTTGATCAAGTCTTGTTATCAAAATAATCTTATATGAAACAAAACTTTGCAATCCACAAGGTGATTATGTTACCTCATACTTTATAGCAATGGTCCCAATCATACTATTTTCAAAATTTTCTTGTGGAATGGGACAATATATTTCTCCAACCTTTATGCTCTCAATATTTTCAATGGAATTCAGGCAATAGCTTCTAGCAACCTTCTTGGGGAAATAAACAGTATGCTCTTTGTCATCAATATTGAATGTTACTTTTCCTTGATTGCAATTGATGACAGCACATGCAGTATTAAGAAAAGGTCTCCCAAGAATAATAGACATATTATCATCTTCAGGCATCTCAAGCACAACAAAATCAGTTAAAACCAAGCAATTATGAGCCACTTGAACAAGAACATCCTCACATATACCAACAGGAATAGTAGTTGACTTATCATCCATTTGCAAAGATATATCAGTTGGTATCAACTTTTCTAGCTAGAGTCTCTTGTAGAGAGAAAAAGGCATAACACTAACTCCAGCTCCCAAATCACATAAAGCAGTTCTAACATAATTATTCTTAATATAGCAAGGAATAGTTGGTATACCTGGATCACCAAGTTTCTTTGGAACCTTACCATTGAAGGAATAATTAGCAAGCAAATTAGAAATCTCCTCATTAGGAATCTTCCTTTTATTAGAGATAATATCCTTCATATACTTTGAATAAGGAGAACAAAGTGGTTTGGGGTAGAGGGATCTCTCTCTCTTCCCCGTCAGTAAACAACATTTTATAAACCAAGTTCTCAATGGTAGAGCCAGTGGTGACAAAGTGGTGTGCCTTCATGGCAGCAAGATCAAGCCTCCGAGGAGCCAAAACTGTATCATTTGGATCAACAACAATGTCCAAAGCAGCAGCAACACACACAACAATAATCCCCCCATAAATGGGTCCCTTAGCAGTTAAACGACGAGCAATGAGAGAACCAAGATTGTACTTGGTATCATTGTTGAGCGCAGCAACTAAGAAAGAAAAATGATAACTGGAAATATTACTAGTGTTCTCCCTACCAATAACACTAGTGGCAAGATAGTAAGTGAAGTACCTGATGGCTGGAAGTTGAATGTTTATTATCTTTCCCCGTTGAGCTCTACGGTTATCATCATTGGTTATTCCACGGTAGAGCTCCAACATATCAGCGGGTTGAGCTGGAATATTCTTCGCTGACCCAGTTGTACCAAGTCCAAGAGCCTCACAAAATTTCTTCAGAGTCATATGGTAAGACCTGCCATAAATTTTGAAAGAAACATCGGGATTGAACATGTTGTTAGTAAAGGAGAAGCTCTCCACAGATGTTTTAGTGAGCATAGCATATTGCACGCTCTTATCCTGCATAAGACTTGTTAGACCAGCCCTCCTAAACAAGGTCATAAAATCATCAAGAATCCCAACAGCCCGCAAGAAGGTTTGACAAGGAAAAGCGGAGGGGTGCGCATCCCCTCATCTCCCTCGTCGCCGAATCGCGGAGTGATGAGATCCTCATTGTATAAGGGCCTAACACGAGAGGATGATCTTGAAGGCCTTGCCCTTCTAGGCGCATCACTCTCAAATATCTCGCCAGTCCATGACCACTCTTTTCTGAAATTTTTAGACGAACATCAAACCAAGTGATTTCCAAATTGATAAATGATGAGAAACTACTATAGGAACTTGCTAGAGGGCTACACATGCATCAAAATGAAATCTCTAAGCATATAACAAGCATGCAAGCTCACACAACCTGTCACCTATAGCAGCAAAATACTCAAGATACAATCTACCAATCACAAATCTAATTGGACAAGTGGAGGAGGCACATACCAAGGAGCAATCCCTCCAAAAATCAGCAGCAAAGATGGGATGATGTAACACCCTCAGAATCGGCCCTATGCAAGTTTTAGCGAAACTCGCCAAACCCGCATAGAAACGATTCGAAGGTGCCCACCAGGCACTTTCGTGCGGGTGGAAAACGAAGTAATAACATTACACAACAGTCCTCGATGGGACCCACAGAACAGATATATATAACAGCGACTCGATGAGTCAAGAATACAGATACAATATACAAAGATCCAAATCACCTTGAAAACGATACAGCGTCCAGCTACGGACAAGATGCAAATGGGGCTAAGAGCCCTGAAGAATAACCAATGGCGTCCATAACCCTGCCCAGGCCAAGCCGGAAGGGTAACCCTGCTAACGACGTCGATCTCAAACCTGCTTAAACAAAAGGGGTGCCGACAAAGGGCAAAGGAAAAAGAGGAGCGTCAGTACTGAGGCCAGTACACGGCGAGACTAGAATTCGGCGGTCCTCGCCTACATAGGTATGGTGGACTGAGCGGCAGCGGCAGCATGCACTAAACAACCTATAGAGACTCGATTCATCTGGCGGCAATCAGAGAGGGGTAAGAAAGACCTATTCGGAACCAACCTGATACTACCATCAAACAAACCCATCCTGGCGTTTCCCCCTCGAAACCAAAACGAGGAAGTCAACCGAGGAACTCACACAGTTGGCAGTTTTATTTATTCAGTTATCGTTGCAGCAATTACTAGTCAGGTATAGATAATCATCCTGATAAAATAAACAGTGGGCCGTTTTAGTTAACCATTCTGTTGTAGTTGCAACACTTACTAGTCAAATACAATTAGCATGAGATAACCCAAAACCCAACAGTTGTTGGTACTTTTATTTAGCCATTCCATTGTAGTGAAGCTGATTACTAGTCAAATCGGATACAAGACAGTTTATAACAGTAAACTTTAGTTATAGTTGTCTATGATCAAGCACTGTGCTCCAAGTCGTCCATAACCGCGGACACGGCTTCTCGAAAATATTAAACCCTGCAGGGGTGCACCAAAGTATCCACAAGCACTTCGACCCTTTTTGCCAGATCAGTTAACATACACACATCGGTATGTCGGCGGGGCCTAAGTCATGACGTTCCCAGACCCAAAGCAAGTACATGGGGGCCACCCCACCAAGTCGACACCCGCAACGAAGTCGGCCGGTCTTCGAGACGGACTTAGGGTTTGCGTCAGTGGCTGTAAACGACAGCAAATCCCCAAACGGGGACTGTCGATACAGCGAAAACACTCCGCTTCCTAAACAGTACAGTGTGTTCCTCGCACAAACGTAAACAAAGCAGTAGCATGGCATAAGTACAGGATAGTAAATAAAACCTCAAACTAGTTTGTGGCCCCCAGTACAATACTTTGAAATCAGGTAATAATCAATGGGGGGCCCATATCTCCCCACCTGTGGTTAGCGCGCTCGATCTCGGAACACGTGTTAAGAACTCGGGGTCCTACGGGACACAAGTGGGCGGTCGGAAACCAAATAGTATCTATCACCCACCGATGCCTCTGCTTACTTCAATTTTTGTTGTTAAACAGTATTTAAAGTGAACAATAAATAAAGCCATGGTCTTCTCCAACATTGAACATGCGGCAATTCTCCAACAACTGTGGTACTTGACGACACGCACAGCACTTGAGCAAGCGACTACGGCGCGCAAGTCCAACTATCTACCAAACAACAGGTAATAGGATGTGTCCAAGGCAATATAGGGCTGCAAGGGATATCACGGGTACGGAAACTAGAGCATCGCAACACAGATAGCAATAGATCAACAGGAGGGAATAAATACTATAAAAGTAAGATAGATAGAAAGGGGGAGATGCTCGCCTGAAAACATTGCCGACGGTTCAACCGAAGATCGGGGCGAAGCTCACATCAACTCAACGGCCTTATCCGCGAAGAAGCAAAACACTAGAAGAAACACCGGATGCAATATTTAACACAACGGCAGAAGATCGGGCATGATGCAGGAATGATGCATGACATGGCAAAGGTGCGATGCAATTGGTCATGTTAAGCGGAACCGGGGTCTCGACAGTTATTTAGATGGTTCATGTTGTTTAGCTACCCCGCAAATTAAATGTTGTATTAACAAGGCAAGATGAGTTACCGGTTCGCTACACCAATTTAAATGAGGCCAATATGAGACTAGATTTGCCCGCATATGGGCCCCATATTTAATTATGAGGTGAATCGGCATAAGGCCCCCAAACCACACAAATATGCATGCAAGATGAATGTTTAAGATGCGACAAGTTGTATTATGTTATAAAATAGGTTTTGGGAAGGGGTTCACACATTTAGGGTTCGGCGATCTTGGTTCCGGGGTTCGGGGTTCGGTCTCAGGGTCCCGGGTTTGACGGGTTCGTTCTCGGGTAACGGGGTAGATCTTGGCGCATTCGCGGTGGTCGGCCATGTTGTCGGTCTTGTCGTCTCACGCGGAGATCTTGGCGATTCCATGTCGTGGACCCTGACGGCCGGGAAGGAGAGCTTGACGCACCGGGGTTCGATCTTCGGTGTCCATGAAGGAGTTCCTGGCGTCCGAGAAGGCGAACTTGTGTTCTGGGTATCTTCGGGTCGGGGGTCTCGACGTATTTGGGTCCGGGAACAGCTTCGGAATCCGTGAGTCGATCTTGGCGCTCGATGTCCGTGAGGGAGTCCCTGGGGTCCAGGATGGAGATCTTGTCGGTGGCCTTACAACACGGTGCAGATCTTGGCGTGCCAGCAGTTGAGAAGAACTTGAATCGCTATTTGTCGGTCTCGTCTCATAGGCTATCCTGCTCCATCGCCTCAGAACAACCACAACTCGCCACCCGGGAGACCAAACAGGCACAAGATCGAGCTGGCCCTGAACACGCAGACACGCACGAGGATGACGCGGCCGCGCTGCCGGGCGACGGGGTGGGCCCCGCAGGGGAGACGGTTCCAGGCGGGGCCGGCTGCTGCGCGCTGGAAGGAGGGCGAGGGACTCGGGGAACGAGCTCGCGGGCGCGGACGCGGCCGCATGCGGAGGACCAGGCGGCGGCCGTCGCTGCAGGAGGTGCTCGGGGGGGGGGGGGGGGGGGGGGGGCGCCGACGAGCTTGCAGAGGGACGCGCGCCAAGCGGAGGAGGGGCCCGCTGCTGCGGCCGGGGGGCGCGGCCACGGCCAGGGCGGCGCCGGGCGCGGAGGAGACGGCCGGGGCGGGGCTCGGGCCGGCGGCGGGATGACGCGGGCGGGCGATGGCGAGGCGGGCCGGGGTCGGGGGACGCGCGGGGTGAGGCGGAGGAGCACGAGCGCCGAGGAGGGGAAGGCGGTGAGGCGGACGGCGGTTGATGCAGAAAGGAGGTGGCGGCGCTTGGAGCGGGACGGCCGAAGGGGCGGTGGAGAGGTGGCTTGCGGGAGGGCAGCGCGGGGTCGTCGGGGCGGCGAGCGGAACGTCGGGGAAGGGAGGAGCTCGCTGGGCGGGGGCGAGCGGGGACGAGCTCGAGGCGGGCGGCGGCGCTCGACGGGGCGGAGGAGCGGCCGGAGGCGGGGCGTCGATGGAGCCGCGACGGAGGCGGAGAAGGGGCGCCGGCGCGAGGCAGGTGGGGCGAGCGGAGGCGGGGAGCAGAGAGAGCGGGGCAGAGAGGAGGAGGGGAGATGCGAGCGAGAGGAGGGAGAAGGGTGGGGGCGGTCGCGCGGGTTGCGGGTGGGGCCGAGCTGCAGGGTCTGGGGCGGTTGGTGAGGCAGGGAGTGGGACAGGCAGGTTGGCCTGGGGCGTGTGGGTGTGTGGTGGGCAGAGTTGAGAGGAGAGAGAGGAGGCTGGGTGATGTGGCGGCGTGTGAGTGGGTAAGGGAGAGGGAGGAGGTGAGGTGTCACGAGGGGAGTGGCCGGGGTGATGTGGAGGCAAGGGTGGGTAGATTAGGTTGGGTGAACTTAGGATTTAGAGGGGCTGGTTTTAGGTGGACCGATTAATTTCTGGGGTGGTCGTTCGGGTCGATTCGGCCCGTTCGACTGCCCCACTAAAAATAATGCCATATTTTATTTATTTAAATGGATCGTTTGCAAAACATATTTAGTCAAAACAAAATATTCCGGCGACCCGAGTTTGGCGTTTGAATAAAAGACGGGGCGTTTAGAAAACAAAACCAGGTTTTTCAAAAATAGTTTTATGCAATCAAATGCAAGATAATGACGATGCTCAAATGCAATGTGGCATGATGACATGAGCATGCGGTCATGATGATGCAATGCACAAAAACAACGCGATTTTCTAGTAGTGGTTTTGCGGGATGCCACAGATGAGCAAGGAGATCAACAATTGCGAGCAAGAACAGTAAGAACTCGAGCTTGAGCAAGTTTTCCGGTGTTTTTCGGGAGAGAGAAAGAAGATGGCTATGAGGGGGCACCTTGAAGGGCCCCAGGTGGGCCAGACCCTCCCCTAGGCGCCACCCATGGGTAGGCCGCGCCTACCTGGGGTGTGGGCTCCTGGGGTGGCCCTCTGGATCACTCCAGGTGTCACGCTGCCCCTTTTTCAAGGAAAAATTTATTTTGAATTTTCTGGGATTTTTCGGGAAACTTTATTTTTGGCCAATTTTCAGGGTATGAATTGATTTTCTCGCAGAAACAGTTTTTTCAGAAGAAGCAAAAACAAACCAAAAGCCAAACTATAGAAGTTCTAAGACACCCTACCAAGCAAACAACTAACAAAACTAAAGCTAGCTAAAGAAAGGCAAAGACTAGGAAGGAGAAAAGTAAAAGAAAGCAAGTATAACCATAGTGAAAACATTATTTTGTTCATTAAAATCCTTTTATTAACAAGGTTGATCAAGTCTTGTTATCAAAATAATCTTATATGAAACAAAAGTTTGCAATCCACAAGGTGATTATGTTACCTCATACTTTATAGCAATGGTCCCAATCATACTATTTTCAAAATTTTCTTGTGGAATGGGACAATATATTTCTCCAACCTTTATGCTCTCAATATTTTCAATGGAATTCAGGCAATAGCTTCTAGCAACCTTCTTGGGGAAATAAACAGTATGCTCTTTGTCATCAATATTGAATGTTACTTTTCCTTGATTGCAATTGATGACAGCACATGAAGTATTAAGAAAAGGTCTCCCAAGAATAATAGACATATTATCATCTTCAGGCATCTCAAGCACAACAAAATCAGTTAAAACCAAGCAATTATGAGCCACTTGAACAAGAACATCCTCACATATACCAACAGGAATAGTAGTTGACTTATCATCCATTTGCAAAGATATATCAGTTGGTATCAACTTTTCTAGCTAGAGTCTCTTGTAGAGAGAAAAAGGCATAACACTAACTCCAGCTCCCAAATCACATAAAGCAGTTCTAACATAATTATTCTTAATATAGCAAGGAATAGTTGGTATACCTAGATCACCAAGTTTCTTTGGAACCTTACCATTGAAGGAATAATTAGCAAGCAAATTAGAAATCTCCTCATTAGGAATCTTCCTTTTATTAGAGATAATATCCTTCATATACTTTGAATAA
Organism: Avena atlantica; assembly: GCA_910589765.1. Classification (NCBI taxonomy): domain Eukaryota; kingdom Viridiplantae; phylum Streptophyta; class Magnoliopsida; order Poales; family Poaceae; genus Avena; species Avena atlantica. The sequence continues at coordinate 56,535,520 of OU342737.1, forward strand.
GGAGGCAATTTAATAGCATCAGTCAAAGGAATTTGCAAAAATAAAGGTTTCATCCACTCACAAAACTTGTTGTAGTGTTCTTCCTCCTTTGACTTGTGTTTCTTATCTGGAAAAGGCATAGGTTTCTGCACCCAAGGTTCTCTCTCACTACCATGTTTCTTAGCAATAAAATCTTCCTTTGTGTACCTAGTGTTCTTAGTGTGCTTCTCAGGTTCTTCCTCAACTTCCTCCTTATAAGGAGCATCATTATTATTATCAATCTTAGTTTCAGCATCACAGACAAATATACTATTAGTATCTACAGCAGGTTCAAGTGGTTCCTCAGCTATCTTATGTTTTTTTCTTTCTCTTACCAGGACTACCACTACTCTCACCTTGTTGAGAATCCTGCTCAATTCTTTTAGGGTGTCCCTCAGGATATAAAGGATCTTGATTAGCTATACCACTCCTAATTATAATTCCATAAGCATGTTTATATCCTGAGGCATTAACTAGCATATCCTTTTGTACCTTAGCAAGTTGATCAAGTTGGGTTCGAACCATTTGAAAGTGTTTACAAAGCATTTTAATATCATTATAAGTTCTTTCCACAATATCTTTCAACTCATTGATAGCTCTAGAGTTTTCCAATAAATGATTCTGAACTTGTTTATTAAAATTACCTTGTTTAACAATAAAAATTCAAGTTCCTCTAAACATTGATCAGGAGGCTTACCATAAGGAATATCACCTTCATCAAAGTGTTGGAGAGAGTGTACCTCAATAGTACATAATTCTTCTATAGGAGGTAGATTCTTCACATCTTCATCTCTAATACCTTTCTCCTTTAGACATTTCTTAGCTTCCTTCATCACTTCATCATTTAATGCAATTACTCCCCTTTTATTTGGTGTTGGTGTTGGAACTGGTTCAGGAACATCTGGTTCAGGAATAATAGTCTCAGGTGTATTTAGCTCAATTGAAGTCCAATCGTCATAATTCTTGCTTATCTTAGCCATTAACTCTTCAACATCTGTAGGAGTCCTTTTCCTGAAAACACAATCAGCAAAGCTATCTAGGTATGTCATAGAATCATTAGTTCGTCCGTTATAATAAATATCAAGAAGCTCATTCTTAGGCAATGGACATCCAGGATGTGCATGAATCAAGGCACAGAACCTTGTCCATGACTTAGGCAATTTCTCTTCTTATCCCTGTTTAAAATCAAAAAGTCTCTGCAACGCAGCATGTCTAGCACTAGGAGGAAAATATTTCTGAAATAAAGAAGCAATCAAGCAATCAGGGCTATCAATGGAACCAGGAGGTAATCTATTAAACCAAGCCCTAGCTTCTCCTTTTAGTGAAAAGGGGAAATCTTAGTAACAAAGTACTTGCGCGTCTCTGAAATATTGATCATCATATTTTGATATCCACCAAGTCATCATCATATGAACCCTATCTAGGATCACCCCCTCGTACCCATGAGGAAGCATCCTTAAGCACACGTTGATCTGCCAAGTTTTACGATTAGGTTCATTTTCTCTATGATCTCACATCCATTCCCAAGTCGTCCATAACCGTGGACACGGCTTTTCGAAAGATTATTACCCTGCAGGGGTGTACAAATTTACCCACACGTACTAACCTTCTCTTAATGCCACATGATTAGCCCTCTCCCTTGGAAGGCCGACTGTGGTTAGACATGACCTTTACCTTGCTTTCACCGAGACCATGAGTCACGCAATAAGTATGGTTCCGCCATAACGGGTCAAATCCCAAAGCCGGTACTTAAAGATGTGAGCCGAGGTTGGTTTACCAGGGGCGCTATCTACCCCAAGCAACCTCGGCCACGCTTACCTACTTGTTATGAATGCACCTCCTTCGCCGCCTTCGAGAAGATCTAGAATGCATGTCGAATGGAACGGCCGAACTATGTGACTCATGGAATCTACTAGGCAAGTTAGTCAATCAGGGGGTCCCCATAAACCCCGTGTGGTTGTACGCTCGTCTTGGTTCAAGAGGCAAGAACTCGGGTCCTAGTGGTGGCGAGCATGGGACTACAAAAACCACATCCCACCGTGGCCTCCCATACAAGCCTTAGCATGTTTAATCTTATATCACCGGTCTCATCTTATCGCATTCTCTTGGCATACTAGATTATCTGCATATGATACATCATCTGGATGAACCAGCACTAACAGCTATGCATGGCTAAGCAAACACAGATATAAGCTCTAGCAGTGCACACAAGCCAAACCTAGTTATGCTAGGAGCAGTGGATCAGGTAATATAATCTCAAAGGGAGTAATGCAATAGATAGGTTACTCTATCTATCGATAAAAGACCACAGTAGAATCATATGCAACATGGCAGAGTTGAAATGCTTTCGAAATCATAGGATTATATCATGGTGGGGCTATGCTTGCCTTTGCCAGTTGATAGCAGATAGACAGATCTTCGGAGGCCTTGTACTTGACTTGGTTACAGTTGGTCAAGTATTGTTCTTCGAGCTACGACGGTGTTGATATCTGACTTCGATCTCGATCTCGTATTCTATCGGGAAGAACCAAACACCGACAAGAGAGGGAAACAATCAAAACATGGCATCGATGCAATGCTCAAGCAAGGATGATGATATGACAAGTTAAATTGTATCGAAAAGTAACCCTAAGGCATGCTCGACCATTTAATCGGGGTTCCGAGGGGTGCAAACCCTAACTCGAGGGAACTCCGGATGTATATGAGAGGGGTTGGTTTGTTCTTCTAATTAAACTTGTCATGTAAGTTGTTGAACAATGCATGATTATAGCTTAGATAGATAGATCTCATTTTTCTGAACATTTTGATATATTATTTGTATTTTTATGACTTATAAATAATTAGATATTGAATTTACAAGTTTTATTCATTTTCTAAAATTATTTAAAATAATTAAATGGGTTTACTGCATCATGCAAACACAAGGTTGACATCATCACGGTCGTTGAAACTTTTTACATCGTGCCTATGGCTAGCCACTGTGGCTGATAGAGGGCCCCAGGCCACCTCAGCGTCCACGTGGCCAAAGTGGGGCCCGGCCAGGTTTGACTGGCGCTGACCGCGCACCTGAGGTCACGATGACCTAGGGGTGACGTCATCCGGGGGGGATCTCCTGGATCGGTGGCGAGGACGGCGCTATAGGGTGATCTGGGACATGAGAGATAGCTCGTTCGAACAAGCACAACACGAGGGATCTAACTACGGCGGAGCCACTGGTTTTGGGTCACCGGAACAGTGACTGCGGCGAAGTATGACGGTGGAGCATGGTGGCACATGGCGCGACCTCAAAACAGAGCGAGAGGGACAGGGTGGGGAGGTCCATGACGACCAAAATCTCACCAGGAAGCAAGTTGTGGCGACATAGAGGCACGAGGAGGCCAGAACCGACGAGGACGATGGCGTGGGTCGTCAGAGACCGAGGTGCCGATTGGAGCGGTAGGGGGCTTTCTAGCTTGCGTGCTTTGACAAGAAGACCCAGGGAAGCACGAGGGTTCCAGGCGCTTGCTCAGAACGGTGAGGGGAGGCCAGAAATGGTGGCGCACAGCGGCTCTAGTGGCTAGGGTTTCTTCCAGGAGAGGGGAAACGAGGAAGAGAGAGCCAGGGGAAGGGAATGGAGAGGCATAGGGGAAGAGAGGCACGTCGCAACTCGATATTATCCGTCTCCGGAGCGGCGGAGAGGATCTCCACGTGGGGCGGCCGGCGACATGACGACAGCGAGCTGCTTCGGCTAATCGGGAGGTCCACGACGACTCCAGGAAGACGAGGAACCGTTATGGGGTCAATGGGCTGCGACTGGGCCTATGACGGGCCATGCTGGGCTTCGGATGGCTGCGTCTTGCGCTGTGCTGAGCGACAGGGAGGGAGGGAAGGAGAGATGGGCCACGACCTAGTTAGGTTTAGGAAACAGTTTTTTTATTTCTGAACTCCTTTTCTTTTTCTGTTTTCAAATTTCTATTTTGTGTTTCCATTTGAAATATGTTTTGGGTAATTTCAAAAATACCAAAGGCTTTATAAAATATATAAAACATTGTGGGGCCCTTTTATTCCTTTTGGGCTCCAATTTTTTTGGTAACTTTTCAAATTCAAAACCATTTGAATTTATTTCAGAGAGAGGGGAAAACTAGGGTTTAGAGTTTTATATGTTTCTTTCTTGCATGCAATTTATATATGATGCTCATGAATGCACAAAACAAACCCTAATTGATATTTATCTAAGACTAGGATGTTACATGACTCGTCTTTCTCCTGCACGCACTGTTGTAGATCGCCAACAGTACAGGGACGCTTATACGTACCCTCGAAGTTCTTGGTGAATGCTTCTTGCATGTCCAACCAGTTGCAGATGGACTTCGCCGGCAAGTCATCAATCAATTGGAGGGTCATGCCCGCCAGCATCAGCGGGAGGTATTTGACGGCGACGTTGGGGTTACCCTGGGGAATCTCCACCGCGTTGCCGTAATCCTGCAACCACGTAGCTGGTTTGGCAGTGCCATCATAGGGCTTGATGGTCTTGTCAATCCGGAAACCCTTGGGGAAAGTTGCGGTCCGTATTACAGGTCCAAAGCAATGTGGTCCCAAGTATTATCTTTCCCGGGCCTCGTGAATCTTGTCCAGGCGTGAATGTGCGTCGTATGGCTCCAGGCTTGCTCTTTTCTTCTTGCCACCAGGGGATGGGCCGTGTGAACGACGCGGGCCTCCTCCACCATGGTGGCTGCTAGGGGACGATGGAGGCGGAGGTGGCAGTGGGTTAGCTGTCTTGTTGTTATCCTCCTACGACGCCTCGCGCTTGTTGCGGTTGCTTGTAGGACGCAGAGGGTCATGACACGACCTGCTCTTGTGTCCTTGGTTGCGCTCTCCATATTGATGGGGTTGCTCCATGTTGTCGCGGATGATGATGCCGCTTTGCCTTGGCAGAGGCATGTCCGTGCGATGGTGACCCTTGGGGTCTTTGTGAAGTTGGGGGGATCAGGGCGGTGGAGATGGGCAACGAGGATGAGCCTTGCCTCCTGATACATCGGAAACGTATCTATAACTTTCGATGATCCATGCTTGTTTTGTATCTACTTTGCATTACTTTTCTACACTTTGAGGTGCTTTTTTACATGTTTCTGGTACTAACCTATTAACAAGTTGCAACAGTGCCAGATGCCTGTTTTCTGCTGTTTTTGGTTTTAGAAAAGTTAGTAAAGAAATATTATCAGAATTGGAAGGGACAAACGTCAAAGTCAATTACTTTCCGTGGGGAACAAGAAGACTAGAGGGGAGCCGGAGCGGCCGGCCAGACCCACCCCAGGCGCGGGTGGGACCCAACCCGCACCTGGATAGGGTTTGGCGCCGCTGGCCGCCGCCTCGGCCTCCCCCTTCGCCTAAAGAAGCCCCGATGCAGAAACCCTAAGCACCCGATCAAATCTCCACGAAACCGTCTGTAGCTGATGCCACCATCGTTCCTAGATCGGGGGATCTGAAGTTCTTCCCAGCATCCTGCTGGAGGGGAGATCATCCCGGAGGCATTCTCTTCGGTATGATGCGTGAGTAGTTCCACCTTGGACTATGGGCCATGTAGTAGCTAGATGGCTGTATCTCCTCCTTTGTGCTTTCATGTATAGATCTCGTGAGCTCCGTTCATGATCAAGATCTAATCTATTTGTAATCATGCATGTTGTGTTTGCGGGGATCCGATGGATATTGAGATTATTATGTTGGTTTGATTAATGGTTTTGTCTTTATGATTCTATCATGTCTGTGTTGTTTGTGATCTTGCATGCTCTCCGTTGTTAGTAGCTATCTTGGCCAAGTAGTTGCTAGTGACTCCAAGAGGGGGTATTTATGCTCGATAGTGGGTTCATGCCTCTAGTTTCCAAGGGAAGTGACAGAAATCTCTTCGGTTGTAGATGTGTTGTTGCTACTAGGGAGAAAACAACAGTCTCTTGTTCAAGGAACATGTGGACTGTTTACCTTACACACTTTGCTTAAAGTAGTTGTCTATTGCTTGCAACTTAATACTAGAGGGGGTTCAGATGATAACCTGAAGGTGGACTTCTAGTCATAGATGCAGTTGGATGGCGGTCTATGTATCTTGTTGTATTTCCCAAACGAATCTCATAGGATCTTTCTGACTAGTAATTGCATTGTTATGCCTTGCTCAGTTCCTGTCAATTGCCCTACTGTAATTTGTTTACCCTTCATGCCATGTTGTTTATCTAAGGAGAGCACCTCTAGTGAACTATGGACCCCGGTCCAATATTTACCATTGATACATCTTCCTCTGTTACTTGTTTACTTGCTGCAAACCATTACCTTCCACACCGTACGTTTAATCCTTTGTTACAGCAAACCGGTGAGCTTGACAACCTCACTGATTCGTTGGGGCAAAGTCTTGAGTTTGTGTTGTGCAGGTCTCCGCGTTGCTTGCAACACCTGTGTGACGTTTCCTTCCTCCTGCTGGTCCGATAACCTCGGTTTCTTACTGAGGGAAAACTTGCTTATGTGCTGCTTCACACCTTGCTCTTGGGGTTCCCAACGAAGCGCTCCTACATCAACTCAGCGCTGCATCAAGATTTTCTGGCGCCGTTGCCGGGGAGGCTAAGGACGTCTTCACAAGGGGAGTCCTTCACTTCCTTTATCCTTACTTTGTTTTTAGTTTGCTTTGTTTCTTTTGCTTGGTTTTGTTTGCCTCTTTCCAAAACCCCCCAAAAAATAGTCTAGTTTGGTTTGCTTGCTTTATTCAAAAACACAAAAAAATAGTTCCTGCTCTAGTTGCCACCTTGCTCTAGCTCACCATGTTGCTCCCCAAGTTCGCCCTAAAAGATCTTGCAATAGGTAGTGGCTCCATAATTGGGAAAGATAATATTGAGGAATTCTTTAACTATGTTAGCAAGCATGAAGATATTGAGGAAAAATTTGCTCCTAATTATGAGATTGCTGCAGCTTCTTTAGTTCATATGTTGGAGGCTAGGTTTGTTAGCCTTAACCCCTTCATACAATTCTTGTTCCTAAAACTAAAATAAGAAAAGAATGTTGAAAAGAGAGAATTCATCCTTGAAACTTTATCAAAATAATTTCATGATGTTGCTAGGGAGGCCAAAAAGGTTTTTAAACAATTCAATATGCTAGGATCAAGTGTAGATGTTGTGGGTATTTGTGATAATACTAAGCCTAGAGAAGAATTTAAGATACCCATACCCCTTAAGCTTGTTGGAATGCATGAAGAATTTGAAAAGAATTTTGATTGGATTGCTCCTGAAAATATTTTTGATGAAAGTAGTAAACCAAAGAGAGATGAGAAGGGATCCTCCAAAACCCATTTGGATGAGATACCTTTCATAGTTGAAGATTTTGCAAGTATGAGTGTTAATGCTTCTTCATTTGAAAATACTTGACTCTTCTTGCTTCTTGTGCCTAACTTAAAGGCGTTAAAGAAAAGTACTTGTTGGGAGATAACCCAAGAATTTCCTTGAGTCTTGGAAGTCATTACTTCTGTAATGACCTCTCCTTATCCTTTTTGTTTGCTTTTTGTGCCAAGAATGACCTCTAATGAGAGGGAAGTAAAATTTGGGGATTTGCTGTCCCGAAACAGATTTATGTCCTCAACGGGGTGACATCATCCGGGGGGGATCTCTTGGATCGGTGGCGAGGACGGCGCTATAGGGTGATCTGGGACATGAGAGATAGCTCGTTCGAACGAGCACAACATGAGGGATCTAACTACGGTGGAGCCGCTGGTTTTGGGTCACCGGAACAGTGACTGCGGCGGAGTCTGACGGTGGAGCATGGTGGCACATGGCGCGAGCGCAAAACAGAGCGAGAGGGACAGGGTGGGGAGGTCCATGACGACAAAAATCTCACCAGGAAGCGAGTTGTGGCGACATAGAGGCACGAGGAGGCCAGAATCGACGAGGACGACGGCGTGGGTCGTTAGAGACCGAGGTGCCGATTGGAGCGGCATGGGGATTTCCAGCTTGCGTGCTTTGACAAGAAGACCCAGGGAAGCACGAGGGTTCCAGGCGCTTGCTCAGAACGGTGAGGGGAGGCCAGAAATGGAGGCGCACAATGGCTCTAGTGGCTAGGGTTTCGGCCAGGAGAGGGGAAACGAGGAAGAGAGAGCCAGGGGAAGGGAGTGGAGAGGCATAGGGGAAGAGAGGCACGTCGCGGCTCGATATTATCCGTCTCCGGAGCGGCGGCGAGGATCTCCACGTGGGGCGGCCGGCGACATGACGACAGCGAGCTACTTCGGCTAATCGGGAGGTCCACGATGACTCCAGGAAGACGAAGAACCGTTATGGGGTCAGTGGGCTGCGACTGGGCCGATGACGGGCCATGCTGGGCTTCGGATGGCTGCGGCTTGCGCTGCGCTGAGCGACAGGGAGGGAGGGAAGGAGAGATGGGCCACGACCTAGTTAGGTTTAGGAAACGGTTTTTTATTTCTGAACTCCTTTTCTTTTTTTGTTTTCAAATTTCTATTTTGTGTTTCCATTTGAAATATGTTTGGGGTAATTTCAAAAATACCAAAGGCTTTATAAAATATATAAAACATTGTGGGGCCCTTTTATTCCTTTTGGGCTCCAATTGTTTTGGTAACTTTTCAAATTCAAAACCATTTGAATTTATTTCAGAGAGAGGGGAAAACTAGGGTTTAGAGTTTTGTATGTTTCTTTCTTGCATGCAATTTAGATATGATGCTCATGAATGCACAAAACAAACCCTAATTGATATTTACCTAAGACTAGGGTGTTACATGACTCGTCTTTCTCCTGCACGCACTATTGTAGATCGCCAACAGTACAGGGACGCTTATACGTACCCTCGAAGTTCTTGGTGAATGCTTCTTGCATGTCCAACCAGTTGCAGATGGACTTCGCCGGCAAGTCATTAATCAATTGGCGGGCCGTGCCCGCCAGCATCAGCGGGAGGTATTTGACGGCGACGTTGGGGTTACCCCCGGCAATCTCCACCGCGTTGCCATAATCCTGCAACCACGTAGCTGGTTTGGCGGTGCCATCATAGGGCTTGATGGTCTTGTCAATCCGGAAACCCTTGGGGAAAGTTGCGGTCCGTATTACAGGTCCAAAGCAATGTGGTCCCAAGTATTATCTTTCCCGGGCCTCGTGAATCTTGTCCAGGCGTGAATGTGCGTCGTATGGCTCCAGGCTTGCTCTTTTCTTCTTGCCACCAGGGGATGGGCCGTGTGAACGACGCGGGCCTCCTCCACCATGGTGGCTGCTAGGGGACGATGGAGGCGGAGGTGGCAGTGGGTTAGCTGTCTTGTTGTTATCCTCCTACGACGCCTCGCGCTTGTTGCGGTTGCTTGTAGGACGCAGAGGGTCATGACACGACCTGCTCTTGTGTCCTTGGTTGCGCTCTCCATATTGATGGGGTTGCTCCATGTTGTCGCGGATGATGATGCCGCTTTGCCTTGGCAGAGGCATGTCCGTGCGATGGTGACCCTTGGGGTCTTTGTGAAGTTGGGGGGATCAGGGCGGTGGAGATGGGCAACGAGGATGAGCCTTGCCTCCTGATACGTCGGAAACGTATCTATAACTTTCGATGATCCATGCTTGTTTTGTATCTACTTTGCATTACTTTTCTACACTTTGAGGTGCTTTTTTACATGTTTCTGGTACTAACCTATTAACAAGTTGCAACAGTGCCAGATGCCTGTTTTCTGCTGTTTTTGGTTTCAGAAAAGTTAGTAAAGAAATATTATCAGAATTGGAAGGGACAAACGTCAAAGTCAATTACTTTCCGTGGGGAACAAGAAGACTAGAGGGGAGCCGGAGCGGCCGGCCAGACCCACCCCAGGCGCGGGTGGGACCCAACCCGCACCTGGATAGGGTTTGGCGCCGCTGGCCGCCGCCTCGGCCTCCCCCTTCGCCTAAAGAAGCCCCGATGCAGAAACCCTAAGCACCCGATCAAATCTCCACGAAACCGTCTGTAGCTGATGCCACCATCGTTCCTAGATCGGGGGATCTGAAGTTCTTCCCAGCATCCTGCTGGAGGGGAGATCATCCCGGAGGCATTCTCTTCGGTATGATGCCTGAGTAGTTCCACCTTGGACTATGGGTCCATGTAGTAGCTAGATGGTTGTATCTCCTCCTTTGTGCTTTCATGTATAGATCTTGTGAGCTCCATTCATGATCAAGATCTAATCTATTTGTAATCATGCATGTTGTGTTTGCGGGGATCCGATGGATATTGAGATTATTATGTTGGTTTGATTAATGGTTTTGTCTTTATGATTCTATCATGTCTATGTTGTTTGTGATCTTGCATGCTCTCCGTTGTTAGTAGCTATCTTGGCCAAGTAGTTGCTAGTGACTCCAAGAGGGGGTATTTATGCTCGATAGTGGGTTCATGCCTCTAGTTTCCAAGGGAAGTGACAGAAATCTCTTCGGTTGTAGATGTGCTGTTGCTACTAGGGAGAAAACAACGGTCTCTTGTTCATGGAATATGTGGATTGTTTACCTTACACACTTTGCTTAAAGCAGTTGTCTATTGCTTGCAACTTAATACTAGAGGGGGTTCGGATGATAACCTGAAGGTGGACTTCTAGTCATAGATGCAGTTGGGTGGCGGTCTATGTATCTTGTTGTATTGCCCAAACGAATCTCATAGGATCTTTCTGACTAGTAATTGCATTGTTATGCCTTGCTCAGTTCCTGTCAATTGCCCTACTGTAATTTGTTTACCCTTCATGCCATGTTGTTTATCTAAGGAGAGCACATCTAGTGAACTATGGACCCCGGTCCAATCTTTACCATTGATACATCTTCCTCCGTTACTTGTTTACTTATTGCAAACCATTACCTTCCACACCGTACGTTTAATCCTTTGCTACAGCAAACCGGTGAGCTTGACAACCTCACTGATTCGTTGGGGCAAAGTCTTGAGTTTGTGTTGTGCAGGTCTCCGCGTTGCTTGCAACACCTGTGTGACGTTTCCTTCCTCCTACTGGTCCGATAACCTCGGTTTCTTACTGAGGGAAAACTTGCTGATGTGCTGCTTCACACCTTGCTCTTGGGGTTCCCAACGAAGCGCTCCTACATCAACTCAGCGATGCATCAAGCTTTTCTGGCGCCGTTGCCGGGGAGGCTAAGGACGTCTTCACAAGGGGAGTCCTTTACTTCCTTTATCCTTACTTTGTTTTTAGTTCGCTTTGTTTCTTTTGCTTTGTTTTGTTTTCCTCTTTCCAAACCCCCCCCAAAAAATAGTCTAGTTTGGTTTGCTTGCTTTATTCAAAAACACAAAAAAATAGTTCCTGCTCTAGTTGACACCTTGCTCTAGCTCACCATGTTGCTCCCCAAGTTCGCCCTAAAAGATCTTGCAATAGGTAGTGGCTCCATAATTGGGAAAGATAATATTGAGGAATTCTTTAACTATGTTAGCAAGCATGAAGATATTGAGGAAAAATCTATAGCAGAGCTTGCTCCTAATTATGAGATTGCTGCAGCTTCTTTAGTTCATATGTTGGAGGCTAGGTTTGTTAGCCTTAACCCCTTCATACAATTCTTGTTCCTAAAACTAAAAGAAGAAAAGAATGTTGAAAAGAGAGAATTCATCCTTGAAACTTTATCAAAAGAATTTCATGATGTTGCTAGGGAGGCCAAAAAGGTTTTTGAGCATTTCAATATGCTAGGATCAAGTGTAGATGTTGTGGGTATTTGTGATAATACTAAGCCTAGAGAAGAATTTAAGATACCCATACCCTTTAAGCTTGTTGGAATGCATGAAGAATTTGAAAAGAATTTTGATTGGATTGCTCCTGAAAATATTTTTGATGAAAGTAGTAAACCAAAGAGAGATGAGAAGGGATCCTCCAAAACCCATTTGGATGAGATACCTTTCATAGTTGAAGATTTTGCAAGTATGAGTGTTAATGCTTCTTCATTTGAAAATACTTGACTCTTCTTGCTTCTTGTGCCTAACTTAAAGGCGTTAAAGAAAAGTACTTGTTGGGAGATAACCCAAGAATTGCCTTGAGTCTTGGAAGTCATTACTTCTGTAATGACCTCTCCTTATCCTTTTTGTTTGCTTTTTGTGCCAAGAATGACCTCTAATGAGAGGGAAGTAAAATTTGGGGAGTTGCTGTCGCGAAACAGATTTATGTCCTCAACCAAAAAAAATCATGAGCAGTCTCTGTAACTCGGATTGAGCTGAAAATTAACGAATAAATCCCCTAGTATGTTAGATAACTTTCATTAGTTCAACACTTTTTGAGTTGAGAAACAAAATATGTTTGAAAAAATCGGTTTCTACCTGTTGGTCTGTTTTGATAGATTTCTGCCATTATTTGCATTTGCTTCTTATTGATTCCTTTGAACCTCGCTGATTCGTTGGGGCAAAGTCTTGAGTTTGTGTTGTGCAGGTCTCCGCGTTGATTGCAACACCTGTGTGACGTTTCCTTCCTCCTACTGGTTCGATAACCTTGGTTTCTTACTGAGGGAAAACTTGCTGTTGTGTTGCTTCACACCTTGCTCTTGGGGTTCCCAACGAAGCGCTCCTACATCAACTCAGTGCTGCATCACCTCCGTGTTCGGACAATATGGGGATAGCATCCTTCCTGTTGCATGCATACCTCTGTCTTTGCTCCGATGAACACGTCTGAGACCCGATATCATGAGGAGATCGGTCCCTTGACGGCTTAGGATGGCTAGACTGGAAATACGCTGGGTCAGCCTCAAGCCTCTGAGAGGTGGCCTTTTCCTGTTGTTTCACCGCCTTGGCCACAAGGTCATAGACCTGTTCCACAGCTGCGGGTGATCTATCCTGCTCCAGAAGGGTCTTGGCGACGGCTAAGTTGAGGATAGGAGCAGGCATGACCTGCCTGCCTTCGCTGTCAATGTATGGCTTGGCTTGTGGCGGCTTCGAGGGAGCCCATCCTAGGTTTCGCCGTACACCAGGATCTTTGATGATGCGAGCCGGAGCTTCTTAGCCTTCTGCTGCTTGATCAGAGTCTTGTACTCGACCTCCATTGCTCTAGCTTTCTCTATTGACTTCTGCACGTTGGCCAGATCTCGATCTAGCTTTGCGCCTTGCTCCACGATGGCCTGCGCTTCCTCCAGCAGCTGCTGGCGCTTCTCGTCAAGATGGACTATGTTTCGTATATGGGCCACGGTCATGGGCTCGATGAGAAAGTTGTCGTACATCACTCTATCAGCTGGAGTGATCTGGGCAGCTACAGACGTAGATGCCGAAGGCGGCGGGTTTACGGTGTTGTTGTTACTCGGACTGACGTTGAGTTCCTATGGCTGCTGCACTGGGTTAGGCGGAGGGGGCATGACCTTTGCGCGATCATTGTCGGCAGCAACAAGCGGTCCCTTCCCCTTGTCCAGCGCTTTAGGCGTAGCTTGTCCGGGTTGATCTTCCTCCATCGCGGTCCCAATGGCGACGAATACCTCTCGGGACATGACGGAGTTGTCAGTCTGCTTGTCACGGTTGAAATCCTCCTCCATCTCCTACATGGCAGAGTCGAGCTCCTTCGGGCTAAAGTCTATCTCCTCCGAGTCAGCGTTGATGTCGGCGTAGAGCGCGTCCAGAATGGATTTGGAGGGTGCCGGGGATTCCTCGATGATGGGTGGTGGTGCGACAGTAGCGATGATGACTGGAGGAGGTGGTGCGGCTACCGCGATGACGACCGTAGGCGGCGGTGGCGGTGGCTGAGGCGGAGGTGCGCCGGGTAAGAGCGTGAGCACTGTCTGAGCTTCCTCCTTAGTTGTCGCGTAGTTGTTGACGGTGTGAACCATGTCCTCGAAAGGAGGAGAGTCGCGGCAGGCTGCCGTCTTATCGTATGCCGGATAAGCGTACCGCGGTCCAGTCCTTCCACAACGTGATAAATGGCATCATCATTGGGGTAATGCTCCAAGTCAGCTCGTATGTGGAGCCACCTGGCTAGGTAATCGCGAGGGTTTTCACCCTCTCTTTGAACGCAACACACCAGATCAAAGATAGTCACCACGCCGACGAACTTGGATCTCTGCTGTCCAGACGCACGGGCGAAGCCGGCGGACTTGCAGCGATCTTCCACCATTATATCCTGCACAGGGGCGGTTTGGGTGGGCCTTGAATTTTTCTGATCTTTGTCGGCAAACTCCAAAGAGATATCTGACATCGATCCTTCCGCGAACGTATCCTGCCCGTAGGCGGTCCGTGCGGGTCTTGACGCTCCTCCGACTTCCAGGGAACTAGTGCCCGAGTCGGTTTCGCCGATGAAGAGGTGGATGGCCCCGATTGGGACGATCGAGCAGCAGGTGGGGTTCGTCTTCGCCGGGATCTAGAACTCGTCGGGAGGTATGATCGGAACATTGCTGGAGAAGAGAACACGACTGATGGCTACGGTTTCACCAATTCCCGTGAAGAGCTTGGACCTCGCCCGCTATAGAGCCTGAAGTGCCTCTTGCCCCATGGTGGGCGCCAACTGTCGTGGTATTGTCGACGAGTACGCCATGGAGGGTTCCTCACAGAGCGTGTTTAGAGACGTGGGGGTAAGGTGGCAGGTTGACGGGTACGAGGTAACACAACTTACCCAGGTTCAGATCCTACGATGGTGGCGGGATCCTACTCCTGCTATAAATCACTATAATGGCAATACGCCGAGTTACAGGGATCGGTTCACTGTGCGCGATATGAGTTGTGTTATATAGGATATCTGCCCTAAAGGCTCCTATAGGTCCGGCTTATATAGTCTCCAGATCCTAGGGTTACGGACAAAGTCCTAGCCGGATGATGACCCACAAGTATAGGGGGTGTATCGTAGTACTTTCAATAAATAGGAATGTCGATCCCAACGAGGAGCAGAAGGTGTTGACTAGTGGTAAGGAGCAGTAAATCTCTGTAAATACTTAGCAAATGGATTTTTAGGGGTTTTCTGATAAAGCAACAAAATAAAGTGCAAGTAATAAAGACAACGAACAATTGCAGCAAGTGGCCCAATCCTTTCTTAGCAAAGTACAACCCGGTGGAAATACTTATAAGGACCAAACGTTCTCAAGGACACATGGGAATTCTGTCAAGTGCTTTCACTTCAAATAGTTGAGTACCCTTCTTTGGTGTTGTAAGTGTTGTGTGGGTGAACCTATGCTAATGTACCGACCTTACTTGGACTAATAGATACTTGTGATTAAACCCCCTACAAGCATCCACAACTACAGGAAAGCAATTAATATATAAACCTAACCACAACCTTAAACTCCGAGATCCTACGCTCCCATATGCAATGGTGTCCTAACGGGGTTCGGGTTTCTGTCACTCCGACAACCCCACAATTAGTATCCAAATACACAATGCATTCCCTTAGGCCCATAAATGGTGAAGTATCATGTAGTCAACGTTCACATGACACCACTAGAAGAATAGCACCACAACTTAAATACTAAACCATTGAATAATAACTCAACACAAATCCACTACTAACAAGATGACTTCTCCCATGTCCTCAAGAACTAAACGAACTACTCACAAGACATCATATGGATCAAGACCAAAGATGATATGGTGATGGATAACAATCTGAACATAAACAATAATCCAATGGTTCCACTCACAAGCATCAACTACAATAGTAATCAACACCGGGAAAGTTTCCCCTAAGAACTAATGCAAGATCCAACACAATTGTTACATCGGGACTGTGTGGTGATGGTGGTGCTGGTGGAGATGATGGTGTGGATGATGATGATGATCCTGATGAAGTCTAGCTTGATGACGGTGTTGATGGCGACGATCTCCCCTCTCCGGGAAGGAATTTCCCTGGCAGAAATCTGTCTGTCGGAGAGGTCTTTCTCTCTCTGTGTTTTCCGCCCCACAGAGGTGGCAGAAATCTTTCTGTGGTCGCTCCCTGGTATTAGGGTTTCGTGGGGAAGATATAGGCGAGAGGGCGGAGTCGGGAGCCGGCCAGGTGTGCCACACCTGCCCTAGGCGCGGGGCAAGGTGGGCCCGCGCCTAGGGGGGTGTGGCCCCCTGTGGCCCAGCTACGCCTCCCCTTCTGGCTTCCTCCGTCTTCTGGGAAAATATAATTTTCCAATATTTTTCTGGTATTTTTCTGATCTTCGTGAAATTGCATCAAAACACCTTTTTTCCATCAGAAACCTGACTCCGGCAGTCCATCCTCCAAGAATCATCCAACATGCAAAAACAGAGGAAAATACATAAGTAACACCTCATAGTAAGACACATATCAATTAAAAGAGGCAAATTATGATATAGAATGGTGATGCAAATTGGACGTATCAACTCCCCCCAAGCTTAGACCTTCGCTTGTCCCCAAGCGAAAACTGAGCTTAGTAAATATGTCCACATGTTTATGGAGTGAAGTGTCGATAAAAGAATACGGACAAGAAGCATCACACTTACCATTATACAACTCATAGAAGAAAACAACTCACCATTATAACTTAGCTTGCAACAAGTACATGAGTCACAATAGAGATGCATAAAGATAAATCATAATTGGAATTGGCAAACTCTTGTTCTTGGTCAGAGAACAACTGGCGAACAGTTTTCACAAAAAACTTTTGTAGAAGTTAAAACAGGATTACTCTTTGCTCAAAAAGGTTTTTCATGATGAAGGCTTTCAAAGTAATACTCAATAGATAAGAGTCTTGTGCAAATAAGGAAGATAAAGAACATGATTGAATAAATCACCATATGAATGCTTGCAACACAAAAACTCAAATGCTTGCTGGAGATAGAGAGGAAATAGGTTTACTGACTCAACTTAGAAAATAGGAGAAATGTCCCTTCATAGAGGGCAGCAGGGATTTCAAGTCATAAAGAGCTTCCAAAAGATTATGGTACTTACTAGCTTTGAGCCCTCATTGCCCCTATCATAGGCATATTGAGATGATTAAGGTTAAAGTGAACAAGGATGGAGTATATGCTTGTCGAAATATAAGTTGGTAATCTCATGTCCCTTGAGTACAAGGGTCGCTCCTCATGCTACTCAACTTTAGTCACCGGTAAGTTCTTGTCATTGTAAGTTTGTGTATCATAAAGAACCGCCAATGGGTAACCCCTTGCACATGGTACATGACCTTCCCATAACCAAAATGACAAGGCAAGCAGACAACGAGCATCTCAGCGATCTTTTTATTTACTATGTGCATAGCTTTTTATTGAGGATGCTTCAAAGAATGCTAACTATGGTGATGCTACAAGTTTCCACCATTATTAAGCATGGCTTAGGCTAGCGGCCCAAGTGTTTCTCTAACACACATACATCACTCCACAGACTTACAAGTTCCTTCTTTATTTCACACCGTCGAGATCCGTAAACAAAAGAGCATGATATCAACCGTGTACAACGTACAGGTGCAATGTTGAAGGCGTTCCTCGTGACAACACGGTTCTGCTAATCCCAACATATAGATGCAAGCATATACAACTTCGATGACACAATGGTTCAAGTCTATTAGGGGCAAGAAAATAAGGTGTGCCATCAAGTTCGTGAGAGCTTTACTAACTAGTTTTCACATAACAAAATACTTTTTAATTCGAAAGATATATGAAGCTTGAGAATTTGCTTGGAATAGCAAATGCTAATAGGTAGATATGGTGGACACAAATGGCACGGGTTTTGGTTCAAAGGGATTGGAAAAATGAGAAGTATGCCTTCTCAAAAAAGGTTTTTGACTAGCAAGGTTGGGTAGCAAGCAAAAGAGTTAAAAGAAACAAGCAAACCTACAAGTGATAAATCCAAACATGCAATCTTCCTTGAAGACACAAAAGTTCTTAAATAAAGAATACTAAGTTTATGAGCCAACAAGAAAGAAAATAAATGATACAAAATACCTGTAAGCCTTTTCTCTTTTCTTTCAAACCTTAAAAAGTGTTGTTACTGACCAGAGCTCGGTTTGCCAAAACCAATTTAGATTTACTTGATTCTCCCAAAGTGATGCTAATACTGATCAACAAGATCCATCATATAATAGGGATTGCAAACTAAAATAAGAAGTGCAAAAGGTAAAAGATAAAGCTTCTCATTAATATTCAATAAAGGCACTCACACCAAGGGATACATAGATAATCAACTAAAGGAGAGATACTTCCACATGCAAACCAACCTATAAGATAACTTCTCTACCAAAGATATGAATCTAAAATGGTAAAAGATAAAAGATAATGGTGTGATACCGCGACACTTCCCCAAGCTTGGAACAAGCCAAGGGGATGCCAAACCTGATGACGAATTACTCCTTCGGCGGTGGTGGCGTTCTCTTGATAAGCTCCTCAATCAGCTTCCTCAAATCCTCAATATCGAAGATCAGAGTACGAATCAACTCCGAATTTTACTCAATGTGGTTCATGATCATATCGGACCAAGAGCCCTAGTCCTTACTATTCTTTCCCCATTCTTTCTTCTTAGTATGTTCCTCACATGCATGATTAGAATGAGGCAAATCCCACATCGAGGGAAAGTTCCCCTTGGCCACATGTTGATATTGATGCTCATGTATAATAGTATGGAAAGGTCTCTTGGTACGTGGGGGAGATGACCATGGATTGTAGATAAGATGTGGAGGTCTCCCTCCTGTAGACATCTGTGCTGTCCTCTTAAGCTTGATAGGTTTCACCACTCCAATGCTTGCGACAGTAGCGCAGGTGTCCGGTTGCCTGTCCTCCTCCATGTATTCTTCATCCCCAACCAAAATCTCCTCCTCCTTGGGGTTTTGAGGATCATCTTCCTCGGGCTTCTTGCTTTTGTTGTTGGCGGAGACCATGGTGCTCAAACCTTGAGAAGATTTCCTGACAGAAATAGATCGAAACGAAAACATGACGAGAACATGATATACGAACCTCGGGGGATCCAGGGGGTTATATTAGGCGCTGATACGAAAACGAGGCGGAGACGGAGCTCGGGGCGCTCACACCCCCTCCAGGCGCGGCCGGCTGGGGCCCGCGCTTGGGGTGGGTTTGGCCACACCGGCCTCCGTTTCCTCCTCTGTTTCGTCTCGTAACATTCCTTATGTAATAAAAACATCAAAAATATAAAAATATTAGGCTTTCACGAACCTTCTGTTTTCACCACTTTTACCTATTCAAAGACGAACTCTGCAGACTCCTTTTCTCCTTCTCCTGGAAATTACTTTTCTCACAAGGAAACACACAAACTTCAATGGAAAAATTAGTGTAAGTAAAAACAATAAACCTTAAGGTTCACACTTCAACTGAAATCCATCACAACAAAGGCTTCTGTAAGAGGCAAATGCAAATGATAACAGAAGTCCGTCAAAACAGACCAGCAGGTCAAGATTGATTTTTTTTGAAAACCTTATGTTGCTCAAATCAAAAAGTGCAAAACTAATCAAAGTTGGGTAACAACTTGGAGAACAGGAACAGAAAAATACAGCTCCATCCAAAATACCGAGCTCCCTCACGAGTTTTTACAATGCAGCACAAAAATCTGTCCCAGGACAGACACTTTTCACAACTCCTCTACTTCTCAAAAGTAGTTGAACTTGACTCAAAAAACAAAACAAAAAGGATAACGAGCGGTTATTACTGAGGTAATAACTTCCAAGACTCAACCAAACTCTTGGGTTATCTCCCAACATGTAATTTCTTTAATGCCTTTAAGTTAGGCTTAAAAGATTCAAAGATGCTCACATAGGATATATATATATATATATATATATATATATATATATATATATATATATATATATATGGAGTGAAAGAGAGCATCAAGAAGCAAATAACCAACACATTTGAGTCTAACCCACTTCCTATGCATGGGGGTATCATGATAAAATAAATTGTTGAAACAAAAAGCCATTAGCATAGGAATACAAAACAAATGCAACTTCAAAGATTTCAACATAAAATGGGGAAACTTAACATCATTGAGATGCATAAAACCATGTTTCCCTCACTCATAATAACTTTCAGTAGAACTTTGAATAAATTTGACAATATAACTGTCACAGGAAACAACTCTATCATCAGAATGATCATACTTACAGTCATCAAAAAGAGGCCCAAGGTCATAAACTGGGTCAATAGAAGCAAGTTGTTCCATCCTGAAATCTTTATTAGGCATGCTGTTTTCACAAGGAGCTTTAGCAAATTTGGAAAAGTTAAACTCATAAAAATCTCCATCAAACTTAGTTAAAACTTTTTCCTTCCTACAATCTATGATAGCCCCACAAGTATTCAAGAAGGGTCTACCAAATATAATAGGATAGGTTTTACTAGCTTCAGAACCCAAGTACTAGAAAATCAGCAGGATATTTAATCTTACCACAAAGAACCTCCACATCTCTTACAATGCAAATGGGACAGACTATCTCTCTATTAGCAAGGTGAATAACCACATCAATGTCCTCAAGCTCACAAGGACCAATTTCATGCATAATTTCCCTATAAAGCTCATAAGGAATAGCACTAGAACTAGCACCAATATCAGATAAACCATAATAACAATGATCACCAATTTTAACAGAAAGCACATGGACACTATCTTTTCTAGCTTTTCTAGGATGAGAGACAATATTAGAAGCGTCTTCATAGAAGACAATATGCTCATCCTCTATATTTCTAGTGACAAGATCTTTCACAATAGCTACAACAAGCTCAATTTTTATTTGCTCATCGGGTTCCACAGTTTTCTTTGCACTTTTGCTAACCACATTAGCTATAATAGAATGTTCCTTTACTTTAGCAGGAAAAGGGATTTTCTCAACATAAGGTTTAGGCAAAATAGGATCAACAATACAGACTTCTATGCTAGCAGGAACATGGGTAACAAAGTCTTTATAAGGAGCATGGTACTTGTCCCACTCTTTCTTGGGAATGATCCAACACAAGAAGCATCTAGTAAATCTTTACCATGAAGAGAAAGCCTAGCATAAAAGTTATTGATAATAATATTGTGAGGGAGTTCATGAATAGGACATTTAAGCATTAGCAACTTCAATCTCCCCCAAGCTTGAGCTGTACTCTCTCCATCACGAGGCCAAAATTTATATATCAGATTTCTATCCTTATGAATTTCACTAGGAGGATAGAATTTAGAATAAAAGAGAGATGTCATTTCCTCCCATTCCATGGATTGTCCATTCTTCAGCAGCTTATACCATTATTCAACTCTCCCTTTCAAGGATATAGAGAGTAACTCCTTCTTCACATGTTCAGTTGTGATACCTGCACACTTAAACAATCCGCATAATTCATGGATAAAGAGCAAATGATCACTAGGATGGACAGTTCCATCCCCAAAATAATAATTATCCATAACACGATCAACAATACTTGTAGGTATCTTAAAAGGATCTATCTCAACAGGTGGTGGTTCATCTACTACCCTAACAGTGGTAGTAGTTTTCCCAAGCAGAAAACGAAGTGGGTTATCCATATTGGAAACAAAGTAACAAACAGAAACAAAAATAAATACTCATAGTAGAAGTTTCCTTTACCAGTTCCACTCTTCAATAACGCTTCACTCCCCGACAATGGCGCCAGAAAATAGTCTTGATGACCCACAAGTATAGGGGGTGTATCGTAGTACTTTCGATAAATAGGAGTGTCTATCCCAACGAGGAGCAGAAGGTGTTGACTAGTGGTAAGGAGCAGGAAATCTTTGTAAATACTTAGCAAATAGATTTTTAGGGGTTTTCTGATAAAGCAACAAAACAAAGTGCAAGTAATAAAGACAACGAACAACTGCAGCAAGTGGCCCAATCCTTTCTTAGCAATGGACAAACCGTTGGAAATACTTATAAGGACCAAACATTCTCGAGGACACATGGGAATTCTGTCAAGTGCTTTCGCTTCAAATAGCTGAGTACCCTTCTTTGGTGTTGTAAGTGTTGTGTGGGTGAACGTGTTCTAATGTACCGACCTTACTTGTACTAATACATACTTGTGATTAAACCCCCTGCAATCATCCGCAACTACAGGAAAGAAATTAAGATATAAACCTAACCACAGCCTTAAACTCCGAGATCCTACGCTCCCTTATGCAATGGTGTCCTAACGGGGGTTCAAGTTTCTGTCACTCCGGCAACCCCACAATTAGTAGCCAAATACACAATGCATTCTCCTAGGCCCATAAATGTGAAGTATCATGTAGTCAACGTTCACATGACACCACTAGAAGAATAGCACCACAACTTAAATACTAAACCATTGAATAATAACTCAACACAAATCCACTACTAGCAACATGACTTCTCCCATGTCCTCAAGAACTAAATGAACTACTCACAAGACATCATATGGATCAAGATCAAAGATGATATGGTGATGGATAAAAATCTAAACATAAACAATAATCCAATGGTTCCACTCACAAGCATCAACTACAATAGTAATCAACACGGGAAAGTTTCCCCTAAGAACTAATGCAAGATCCAACACAATTGTTACAGCAGGACGGAGTGGTGATGGTGGTGCTGGTGGAGATGATGGTGTGGATGATGATGATGATCCCGATGTAGTCCAGCTTGATGATGGTGTTGATGGCGACGATCTCCCCTCTCCGGGAAGGAATTTTCCCGGTAGAAATCTGTCTACCAGAGAGCTCTTTCTCTCTCGGTGTTTTCCGCCCTGCAGAGGCGGAAAAAATCTTTCTATGGTCTCTCCCTGGTATTAGGGTTCCGTGAGGAAGATATAGGTGAGAGGGCGGAGTTGGGAGCCGTCCAGGTGGGCCACACCTTCCCTAGGCGTGGGGCAAGGTGGGCTCGCGCCTAGGGGGTGTGGGCCCCCTGTGGCCCAGCTACGCCTCCCCTTCTGGCTTCCTCCGTCTTCTGGGAAAATATAATTTTCCAATATTTTTCTGGTATTTTTCTAATCTCCGCGAAATTGCACCAAAACACCTCCTTTTCCATCAAAAACCTGACTCCGACAGTTCATCCTCCAAGAATCATCCAACATGCAAAAATAGAGGAAAATACATAAGTAACACCTCATAATAAGACACATATCAATGAATAGAGGCAAATTATGATATAGAATGGTGATGCAAATTGGACGTATCACCGGACAGGTTACAGAGTCCTACATGGTACACTACTAGTCTAACGTGTCTTGCACTCCAAGGCTCCGGGTATGTCGGTGACTCCTTCGTAGCCTTCCTTTATCCGACATGGGACTCCCTTCTAGATCCATCTAACTGGGCCGCTTAGCAGGCCATGGGCCTTGCTACCAATTGTGGGCCACCCGGGTTATCCGGATTAGAGACATGCTATGATGATACCCATATAGCATATCCCCAACATAACATATATAATAAAACTGTTTTATCGAGGGAGGCAGCTACAGGCCATGACCGAAAGCCCAGCCCATAGCCATCTACCACCCCTCTGATGTAAACCCTAAACTTTTCCCATCTAACCCTAACCCTAGACCACACCTACCTACCCCTAATCCCATCCCACCGCCACCACATCCAAGCGCGCGCGGTACACACACCACACATGCCACGCACGCAGACCACCTGCCCACTCCACCAGGCCCCACTGCCCACCCACCGACACGCAACACATAACCTCCCCATCCCGATCCCCAGGTGAGTTGGGCCCTACCCCGACGCACCCTCTCTCTTCCTTGTTTTCCCTCGTCCTCATCCACCCCGACCGAATCCCCATGGCCTCTCTCTCTCCCTGCAGCGGCGCCCCTTCCTCGGCCGAGCAACCTCCTCATGCAGTACCCCATCACCGAGAGCCCCTTCCCCGTAGAGCTCGTAGATGCTCCGGCCCGCGGTCGCGCCGGCGCCTCACCGTCACCTCGCCCCACCTCCCGGCAGGCTACGCCCCGCGAGCGGCCGCCTGATACATCCATTTTGCATCACTATCTAAATCATAAATTACTATTATCCATTGATATATTTCATATTAAGAGGTGATACTTATGTCGTTTCATCTATTTTTGCATGTCAGATGACTTTTAGAGGATGAACTCCGGAGTCAGGATTCTGATGGAAAAAGAGGTGTCCAGATGCTATATTCGCGAATTTTAGAAAATTCCAGAAAATATACGAAAAATCCTATTTTTCCAGAAGACGAAGGAAGCCAGAAGGGAAGGCAGAGATGGGCCACACGGGGCCCACACCACCCCTGGCACGGCCCCCCTGGGCCACGCCAGCAGGTGGTGTGGCCACCCTGGCCCACCTCTTGCTTCGCCCTTTAGCGTATATCTTCTCCTTGAAACCCTAATACTGGGGATAGCGACCACAGAAAGATTCCGCCACCTCTACAGGACGGAAACTACAGAGATAGAAAGAGCTCTCCGGCAGGCAGATTTCTGCCAGGAAAATTCCTTCCCGGAGAGGGGAGATCATCGCCATCAACACCGTCATCAAGCTAGACTTCATCGGGATCATCATCATCCTCACCACCATCTCCACCAGCACCATCACCACCACTCCATCCCGCTGTAACAATTGAATTGAATCTTTCATAGTTCTTAGGGGAAACTTTCCCGGTGTTAATTACTTTTGTAGTTGATGCTATTGAGTGGAACCATTGAATTATTGTTTATGTTCAAATTGTTATTCATCATTATATCATCTCTGATCTTGATCAATATGATGTCTCATGATGGATATTGAGTGGAACCACTTGCTGCAATTATTATTCTCTGATCTTGTTTATGTTCAAATTGTTATTCATCTCTGATCTTGTTTATGTTCAAATTGTTATTCAAATTGTCTCGTTATATCATCTCTGATCTTTTTTATGTTCAAATTGTTATTCATCCATTATATCATCATTGAGTGGAACCACTTGCTGCAATTATTATTGTTGCCTTTTATTTACTTGCACTTTATTTCTTTGCTTTATCAAAAAAGCTAAAAATCCGTTCCACTAGTCAACACCTTCTGCTTCTCGTTGGGATCGACACTCCTATTTATCGAAAGTACAACGATACACCCCTATACTTGTGGGTCATCAAGACTATTTTCTGGCGCTCTTGCCGGGGAGTGAAGCGCTATTGAAGAGTGGAACTGGTAAAGGAAACTTCTACTATGAGTATTGTTTATTTCTGTTTGTTACTTTGTTTCCAATATGGATAACCGACTTGGTTTTCTATTTGCGAAAGCTACTACCACTTCTAGGGTAGTTCATGAACTACCACCTGTTGAGATATATCATTTTAAGATACCTACAAAAATTGTTGATCGTGTTATGGATAACTATTATTTTGGAAATGGAACTGTCCATCCTGGTGATCACTTGCTTTTTATCCATGAATTATGCGGTTTGTTTAAGTGTGCAAGTATCACAACAAAACAAGTTAAAAAAAGTTACTCTCTATATCATTGAAAGGAAGAGCTAAAGAATGGTATAAGCTGCTGAAGAATGGACAATCTATGGAATGGGAGGAAATAATACCTCTCTTTTATTCTAAATTCTATCCTCCTAGTGAGATTCATAAAGACCGGAATCAAATATATAACTTTTGGCCTCGTGATGGAGAGAGTACAACCCAAGCTTGGGGGAGATTGAAGTTACTAATGCTCAAATGTCTTATTCATGAGCTCCCTAATAATATTATTATTAACAATTGGTGGTGCTGGTTAGCACTTCGTTGGGAACCCCAAGAGGAAGGTGTGAAGAAGAACAACATCAATTTCCCCTCAGTAAGAAACCAAGGTTATCGAACCAGTAGGAGGAAGGAAACGTCACACAGGTGTTGCAAGCAACGCGGACACCTGCACAACACAAACTCAAGACTTTGCCCCAACTAGACAGTGAGGTTGTCAAGCTCACCGGTTTGCTGTAACAAAAGATTAAACATATGGTGTGGAAAGTAATGGTGGTTTGCGCAAGTAAATAAGTAATGGTGGAAGATGTATCAATGGTAAATATTGGACCGGGGTCCATAGTTCACTAGAGGTGCTCTCCTTAGATAAACAACATGGCATCAAGGGTAAACAAATTGCAGTAGGGCAACTAACAGGAACTAAGCAAGGCATAACAATGCAATACTAGTCAGAAAGATCCTATGAGATACGATTGGGCAATACAACAAGATACATAGACCGCCATCCAACTGCATCTATGACTAGAAGTCCACCTTCAGGTTATCATCCGAACCCCCTCCTGTATTAAGTTGCAAGCAACAGACAACTGCTTTAAGCAAAGTGTGTAAGGTAAACAGTCAACATGTTCCATGAACAAGAGACCGTTGTTTTCTCCCTAGTAGCAATAGCACATCTACAACCGAAGAGATTTCTGTCACTTCCCTTGGAAACTAGAGGCATGAACCCACTATCGAGCATAAATACCCCTCTTGGAGTCACTAGCAACTACTTGGCCAAGATAGCTACTAACAACGGAGAGCATGCAAGATCACAAACAACACAGACATGATAGAATCATAAAGACAAAACCATTAATCAAACCAACATAATAATCTAAATATCCATCGGATCCCTGCAAACACAACATGCATGATTACAAATAGATTAGATGTTGATCATGAACGGAGCTCGCAAGATCTATACATGAAAGCACAAAGGAGGAGATACAACCATCTAGCTACTACATGGACCCATAGTCCAAGGTGGAACTACTCACGCATCATATCGGAGAGAAGGCCTCCGGGATGATCTCCCCTCCGATAGGGTGTCGGGAAGAACTTGAGACCCCCCGATCTAGGGACGATAGTGGCGGCGGCTATAGAAGGTTTCGTGGAATATTGATCGGGTACTTAGGTTTTCTGCATCGGGGGATTCTTATAGGCGAAGAGGCGAGGCTAGGAGGTGGCCAAGGGCCCCACACCCTACCCAGGCACGGGGCAGGGCCCACCCACGCCTAGGGGGGTCTGGCCGCCCTGGCTTGCGTCTCCGTCTCGTATTATGGATTCTTGTTCCCCACGGAAAGTTATTGACTTTGGTTTTTGTCCCGTCCAATTCCGAGAATATTGATTTTCTGCCTTTCTGGAACCAAAAATAGAAGAAAGCAGGCAACTGGCACTGTGGGAACTTGTTAATAGGTTAGTTCCATAAAAGATATAAAAACACCTCAAAGTGTAGACAAAGCAAAGAAAAGTAGATGCTAAACAAGCATGGAGCATCAAAAATTATAGATATGTTTCCGACGTATCAAGCATCGCCAAGCTTAACTCCTGCTCGTCCTCGAGTAGGTAAGTGATAAAACGAATATTTTTTGAGGTGACATGCACCATCAAAACCAAGATCAAACCATTTGCAAGCATTGAAAGCTGGGATCAAAGAACTCTAAACATGTGCATGAAAGATGGAGTTCTAACAATAGGACAAAGTAACTATGTATGCAACATGAAAGGCTACAAACAAAGATCATGAATAACATGCATTGAAAAACATTTTTTAGTTTCACATACCAAAAATATAGCATAGTGGCATTCAGCTTGTACCTCATAGAGTAGCAAATAGATGCATAGGACACCTTCAAAGTTCACAAGGATGACTAGAAACAAGTAGCACAAGAGCAAGTAATATCACAATATGCATCAATCAATAAGCTTTGGAATACTGCACACAGAATGACAACTATGCTCTCTTAATGGTGCATAAAGGTATAAGGTGGAGACTCAAATAATGGTGGAAGAAAAGCCTTTTTTATAAAGGAAGCAGGGATTTCAAGTTTCAACAAGAGCTTCCAAAAATTATGGTACTTGTTAGCTTTCAGCCCTCATTGCCCCTATCATAAGCATCTTGAAGTGATTAAGGTTAAAGTGAACAAAGATGGAGCATATGCTTGACAAAGTATAAGTTGGCATTCTCAAGTCCCTTGAATACGAGGGCCACACCTCATGCTACTCAACTTCAGTCACCTGCTAGTTCTTATCATTGTAAGTATTTGCATATCATAGAGAACCGCCAACGGGGTACCCCTTGCACATGGTACAGGAGCTATCCCATAACCAAAATGACAAGGCAAGCATACAATGAGCATCTCAACGATCTTTTTATTTACCATATGCATAGCTTTTTATTGAGAATGCTTCATATATAGCTCACTATGGTGATGCTGCAAGTTTCCACCATGATTAGGCATGGCTTAGGCTAGCGGCCCAAGAGTTTCTCTAACACAAAATACAAACTTCATGGACTTACAAGTTCCCTATTTATTTCACACCGGTAACATCCATATACAAAAGAGCATGATATCAACTGAGTACAAAGTACAAGTGCAATGTTGAAAACGTTCCCTGTGACATCACAGTTCTGCTAATTCCAACGTATAAGTGCAAGCATATACAACATACAAGACACAATGGTTCAAGTTTATTAGGGGCAAAGAATAAAAAGTGTGCCATCAAGTTTGTGAGGGCTTTAATCACTAGGTTTTCACATAACAAAAAAGTTTTTAATTGGAAGATAGCTGAAAACAAGAATATACTTGGAATGGTGTAACACACCATGCATAGGAATTTATAGTGGACACTTTGGAATAACTTGGTTTCTTGGGAGTTGGAAGCATGAGTAGAGCTTACTCATACAAGTGGAGGCTAGCAAAAGACTATGAGCAACCAACTAAGAGAGCAATAATGGCCATAATCATGCAGTGCAACAAAGCATTACTAATCAAAGCAAAGAGTGGTACTACAAGTCAAGGACTAAATGATCATACAGGCTATGGTGACTTGTAATAGTCATAACATGGTGTGAGCACGTGCGAAGTATTCCCAAGCAAAGCATCAAAGGAGAATACCACAATACTATGCTTTTTCATGCTAAAACAATGCATAATGTTTTTCAAGGCACACTAAGCAATCCCAATTGGTTGGAACAAGACATGCTACAACAATAATCACTAAGCATAATGTCAAAACAACACCTAGCATGTCATGCTAAAGTCTAAGTCACAGTCAATGCAAGCTCCTCTTGCACTTACAATGATGGGGATATGCCCACTGGGGTATACCCAGCAGGACGTTTCCGACTGGCCCAGGAATTGGCGAGTGGGCCTGCAAGACAGCGACTGGATCAAGGCCCGGTGTGGATCCAAGCGACTGGAAGCTAAAGGCCTAGGCGAGTAGATAGGCCCAGTCGGGTTAGGTTAAACGATTACCGAATCCTTAACTAATTCGGTTGAGATATGTAAACCCTAGGGGAGGTAAGTATATATAAACCTCCCTACAGGGCGTGTAGATATACGTTCCATCATACACCCAAGCGACTCGCCGCCTAGCCGCCGAGCTCACCCATTGTACCACCATCATAATACAATCTAGCAGGAGTAGGTCTTTACCCTCCGGGGGGCCGAACCTGGGTAAAACCTTGTGTCTTCGCCCTCATCTCGCACCGCAGATGGATGGCCGCCCTTGCCCCTCGTTCTTCTACTCGCTGCCGATTGCAGCATCTGTCGTGACCATTCCCACGACAGTGGCACCCACCGTGGGGCCTGGCCGGTGTTCTGCGGCGAGATCCAATCTGCCCATCAACGAGACGGTCGCCACCGGCCGCATGATAGCGATCGGCGAGATGCTCCAGATCTTGCCGAGCAGCTACGTCCCGGCGGCACGACCCGTCCCGCACAGCGTGATCCTGCCGGATCAGCCTCTTCGTCGGCCTCACCGACGTCATCGTCTCGGAGGATTCGGCTCGCATCCGCGAGTCGCCGCCACGCGATCGACTCTCCGAGAGCCAGATCCGCACGATCCATCGCCTCGCCTCCGAGTACAACTCGGCCGACAGCAACGTGGCCGAAAACTCCGCGGTCGCGGAAGACGCGGCCCTCAACGACGACGCCGACTCGGCAACCCCGGTGTCACTCGCCGGATCCATCACCACGGCTTCACCCGCAGGCTCCATCACCCAGGTCTCCAACGTGGGAGACTTCGAGGATCCCTCCATCCTTGGGATCTTTGACTTCGACTCCGGGTCGGAAAATTCCGCCGACCTCCATGACGGGACCGGTCGCCACGCCGCGACCTACATGGCGACCGGCACAGATCCGCCGGAGGATCCCTTCTCCACCCCGATCCCTCCTAACGCCACGGCAACGGAGGTCGAGGAACTCCGCCTGAAGCTGGCGGAGGCAGTCCGCAAGGAGCAAGCCGAGCGCGAAAAATTTCGCCTCGAGCAGGTGACGACGCAGGAGCTGTCGCGCTACCACCAGCAGCGAATCAGGTCGCGCCTGAACCCCACCGTCCAGGGATGCGCCCTGAACTTCGACGACGAAAACGACCCGGCCCGCGCGGCCGAGCGCGCGATCTGCGAGAACGCGCCACCAGGAGGAAGCGCCTGGCCCCCGCCAGGGTCGACGACAATGGGATCCCCACCTCCACCCAACCGCACACCCCCCAGGGATCAGCCGCGGATAGTAGTCTCCTCACGGGAGCGAGACGCGAACGGCCTCCCACTGTTCTCCACCCCGATGGACAACCTCGTGGCGGGCCGAGCAGCAGCCGACAACATCACGGCCACCGGCGACGGCGCCCTACAGATCCAGTATGTCAGGGCCCTGCTCGCAAAGGCCGTCGAGCAGCAAAACGCAGGCGCCGACTCGCATGGTCGAGTGTACTCGTGTTCTTCGGGAAGCAGAGCGGCCTCAAGCGGCCGCCCAATGGCGGCAAACACCCTCAACTTCCCGCCACCAGAGCCATTGCAGCTCCAACACCGACCCGCGAACGCAACACTCTCCACCAACGACCCCAGGCCAGCGACCATCTTCGTCGCCGCCAACGGCCAACCCATCGACGCCCGCACCCACATCATCAACAACCAAATCTGGCGCGCACGCCAGCCCGACGACCTGCGACACACCCTAACCAATCGCCGCGACGGCGAGCCAATGGGGTCGCTAAGTCGAATCGGCCCCAAATGCTTCGGACCGATGATCCAAGGCGAGAAGTAACCGCCGAACTTCAAGGCGCCGAAGGAGATATAAAAGTACGACCCTTCGTATGACCCCTCCGTGTGGCTTGATACATACCTCATGGCGATGGGGATCGCAGGCCACACCGACCTGATAGCCGCCTGTTACCTCCCCCTGATGATGGAGGGGACGTGCAGGCAGTGGATCAACACCCTCCCCCAGGATAGTATCGACTCCTGGGAGGAGATGCGCGACGCCTTCGTCAGGCACTTCGAGTGCTCCTACACCCGTGCCACCACCATTGAGGACCTGGAGCGATGCGTCCAGGGACCCCGCGAGTCGACCCGCAACTGGGTCCAGCGGTGGCAAGAACTCTGGTACAACGCGGTCGACATCCACCCGGACACCGCGATCCATTGCTTCAAGACCTCGTGCCGCTACGAGCCTTTGGTCGCCAAGCTCAAGCGACATTCTCGCACACTCGACAACATACCGGACCTCCTCGAGATCGCCAAATGGTACGCAGAGGAATATCCAAACCAGGAAACCGACGACGAGTCGGGAGGCCAACGCCGCACAAGCGGCAATGACAACGGACGACGGTCCGACCTACGCTACAACAACACTCGCCTCACTGGCAAGCGCCGCAGTGACGGGGGAGTCGACTTCGTCGCCAACGCCGGGCACGCACAACGCGAGCCCAAAAGCTTCCGCCGCGACGGCGGCAACTACAAGGCCAAGCCAAGGTCCGACCCCGCGGCCCTCCTTAACCAACCTTGTGCGTTTCATATCAGGGAAGGGAAGCCCACAACGCACACGACCGCCGACTGCCACACCCTCAGGGAGATTGAGAAGGCACGGCGAGCACGGGAGGACCCCGACAACAACCCGCCAAACGGCGGAAAATTCGGCAAAGCTCACTCCATACCTTCACAGGCTTCAATACGAAGCACGAGAAGAAGGTCATCACCCGCGCCGTCGCCGTCAACGCGGTGGCCCAGATGGACGTTCCCCAGTTCCCCAACTGCTCGGAGCAGCCCATCACCTGGAGCCGCCAGGACCACTCGCCGCGCATCGAGTACCCAGGCCGAGTCGCCCTGGTGGTCAAGCCAAAGGTGGGCGACTACTGGCTCCCCAAGACATTGATGGACAGCGGAAGCTCCATCAACATCCTGTACCTGGACACCTTCAGGCGGCTGCGGCTACCACAGTCGATGATCGAGACAACTCACACCACGTTCCACGGCATCGTCCCCGGTCGGAAGGCGTACCCGATCGGCAAGATCACGCTGCCAGTCACCTTCGGCACACCAGCAAACTTCCGCACCGAGCGGATCATCTTCGAGCTGGTACCCTTCGACAGCCCCTACCACTACGTCCTGGGGCGCCAGGAGTTCGCCAAGTTCATGGCAGCGCCACACTACGCGTACAACGCGATGAAGCTCCCCGGGCCATGCGGCGTCATCACCATCAACGGCGACCTCGACATGGCCGCCGAGTGCGAGGCCAAAGGAGCCGAACTCGCCGATGCCGTCATCGCGGCAGAGGCTAACCACGCCGACGAGCTCGCCAAGTACGCGAGCGGGGTGAACAATGACGACCCCACCATACTCAAGAAGCCCAATTTGGAGGGCGCAAGCACCTCAGCCTTCGACGCAACGACGCACACCCGCACCGTCGAGCTGGTCCCAGGCGACTCCAGCCAGACGGTGACGATCGGAACAGGAATGAGCCCAGCCTAGGAAGGCGCGCTCATCGAGTTCCTCCGTGAGAACAGGGACATCTTCACATGGAAGCCCTCTGACATGCCTGGTGTCCCTAGGGAGCTCGCTGAGCACAAACTAAACGCCGACCCCAAAGTGCGACCCGTCAAACAGTCGCTGCGGCCCTTCAATGAAGAGCGCCGCCGAGCCATCGCCGACGAGGTGCAGCGTCTACTCGCTGCAGGCTTCATCCGGCCAATCAAGTACTCCAAGTGGCCGGCAAACCCAGTCCTGGTCGAGAAGAAGAACGGGACCTGGAGGATGTGTATCGACTACACAAACTTGAAGAGCGCCTGCCCGAAGGAGCAGTTCGTCCTCCCGCGGATCGACCAAATAATCGACTCCACCGCGGGCTCGGAGTCGCTATGTTTCCTCGACGCCTACTCTGGATACAACCAGATCAAAATGGCTGTCGAGGACGAGGAGAAGACGGCGTTCATCACGCCATTCAGAGCCTTCTGCTACACCACCATGACCTCCGGCCTCAAGAACGCCGGGGCGACCTACCAGCGGTGCATGCAAGAGTGCCTCGCGAGCCAAATTGGCCGCAACATCCACGTCTACATCGATGACGTGGTCGTAAAATCCGCTCACCAGGGTGATCTACTCGCCGACCTGGCGGAAACATTCGCCAACTTGCGAAAATATAAGATAAAGCTTAACCCAGGCAAATGCACCTTCGGTGTACCAGCAGGACAACTACTGGGGTACGTCGTATCCAAGCGAGGGATCGAGGCGAACCCCACCAAGATCGACACGATCGCCCGACTCGGCAAACCCGAGTTCCTGCGCGATGTCCAGAAGCTGGCCGGGCGAGTAACGGCTCTCAGTCGCTTCATTCCCCGCTTGGGCGAAAAGGCGATGCCCCTATACCGTCTGATGCGCAAGAACCCCACCTTCCAGTGGGACAAGGAGGCAGACGACGCACTCCGCGACCTCAAGAAGGTGCTACTCTCCACACCGCTACTGGCCGCCCCCGCCGACAAAGAACCCATGCTGGTCTACGTCGCGGCTTCCGAGCGCGTCGTCAGCGCCGTCATGGTCGTCGAACGGCCGGAGGAAGGAAAGGAGCGCCCAGTACAGCGACCGGTGTACTACATCAGCGAGGTCCTCACCGAGTTGCGCCAATGATACCCGCAGTACCAGAAACTGGTATACGCGATCTTCAGAGCACAGCGGCGCCTGCCGCACTACTTCTAGGAGCATCCGATCACGGTCGTCTCCTCAGCACCGTTGCAGGACATCATCCGCAACCGTGAGGCGACTGAGCGAGTCGCTAAGTGGGTCGTCGAAATCGGCGTCCATAATATCAAGTACGAGCCACGAAAAGCGATCAAGTCGTAGGCTCTAGCGCACTTCATCGCCGACTGGGAAGAGGCCCAGCAGCCAGAAAAGCTGCCATACCTCCATTACTGGAGCCTGCACTTTGATGGCTCCAAGAACGCGGACGGCGCAGGAGCATGGATCGTGCTGACTTCCCCGAAGGGCGACAAGCTCCGCTACGTCCTTTGCCTCGACTTCACCCCCTGCACCAACAACATGGCCGAGTATGAGGCACTACTCCACGGCATGCGAGCCGCCAAGGAGATGAACGTCAATCGCCTACGCTGCTACGGAGACTCCGACCTCGTCGCTGGACAAGTCGCTGGCACCTGCGACGCCGTCTCCCCCACCATGGCGGCATACCGCCAAGCAGTGGACAATCTGGGCGGACACTTCGCAGGCTACTCTGTCGAGTGGATTGACAGGCGGAAGAACGAGGAGGCCGACGCACTCTCTCGCATCGGGTCGGCTCGACTCGCACCACCCGCCGGCGTCTTCCTCGACACGATCACCAAGCCATCAGTCTCTCCCCAAGGGAGATCGACATCGGAGTCCCGCTGCAGCCAGAGGCAGCCCTGGTCGCACTCGTCACCGAACCAGACGACTGGACCAAGCCCTACATCGCCTACCTGGAGGCCGACACCTTGCCGGCAGACGAGACGACGCCCGGATGATCGTACGCCGATGCAAATCCTTCACCATCATCAACGGCGAGCTCCACAAGCGCAGCGTCACCGGCGTGTTCCAACGCTGCGTCCAACCCGCCGAAGGACGCAAGATCCTCCACGACATCCACTCCGGCGACTGCGTCCACCACGCCGGCGCCCGCTGTCTGGTCGCCAAGGCCATGCGGCATGGCTTCTACTGGCCCACCGCACATGCCGATGCCGTCGACATTGTCCAGCGGTGTGCCGGCTGCCAGAAGTACGCCAACCAGACGCATGTGCCGAGCTCCACGCTCAAGACAATCCCCATCACCTGGCCATTAGCCGTGTGGGGTATGGACATGGTAGGCCCCTTCAAAAAGGCTCCCTCTGGCTACACCCACCTCCTGGTCGCGGTCGACAAATTCACAAAGTGGGTGGAGGCCAAACCAGTCCGGAAATGCGACAGGAAGACCGCCACCAAATTCCTACGCGAGCTCATATATCTCTACGGGTTCCCAAACAGCATTATCACGGACAACGGCACCAACTTAGCCAAAGGAGCCATGGCCGAGTTCTGCGAGGAACACCACATCCGGCTCGACCTCGCGTCAGTCGCCCACCCGGAATCCAACGGCCAGGAGGA
Organism: Avena atlantica; assembly: GCA_910589765.1. Taxonomy (NCBI): domain Eukaryota; kingdom Viridiplantae; phylum Streptophyta; class Magnoliopsida; order Poales; family Poaceae; genus Avena; species Avena atlantica. The sequence goes on from OU342737.1 coordinate 56,570,654, forward strand.
ACGGGCCAACCAGAGCATCTTCCACGGCCTGAAGCCGCGGCTCCAAGTACCACTCGAGCGCACCGCCGGGTGCTGGGTCGAAGAGCTACCCTCTGTCATTTGGGGCATCCGCACCTCGGTCAACAGGGTTCACCCCCTTCTTCATGGTGTACAGCGCCGAGGCAGTCATGCCCACCGACCTCGAGCACGACTCGCCACGGGCCGTCCACTACATGGAGGCTGCGAACGAACTCGCACGCCAGGATGGAGTCGATCAACTTGACGAGGCACGTGACCTCGATCGATCACGCACCGCCATCTACCAACAAGGACTCCGCCGCTATCACAGCCGGCGGGTGAAAACTCGCACCTTCCAAGAAGGCGACCTGGTGCTGCGCCTCATCCAGGACAAGAAGGGAATGCACAAGCTTTCCCCTCCGTGGGAGGGACCATTCGCCATCGGACAAGTACTCGGCAACGATGCCTACTACCTCATCGACGTTCGCGGGGACGGCGAACTCGACGTCAAGCGACTGTGGAATGTAAACCTCCTACGGAAGTTCTACTCCTAGAACCCCACATATGTACCCTCTAGTCGCTATGAAATAAAAAGAATTGGTTACCGCAATTTGCGCCTACTCTCTATGTCTTGTGCCACTCGCACTCGTAATAACAGCGTCATGCTAACCGCAAAAGTCAACCTTTGGTACAGCGATCGGCACGGCCAAGTAGTGCGGTGCAAGAGCACTGAGTCACCTCAGGTCTTGCATCGTCCATGAAAAACGCCTACCCAGAGCCCCATTGGAGTCGCCTAGCCCGACTGGCTCTACGAGCCAAGACAACTGCCTTCGCTTCTCATAGCGACCATGATCCTCTGCATCCTCGACATAGCGACTCGAACGGCCAAGTACCACGCTCGGGGACTGACGACCAGTTCAGCACGAGTGGCTAGGGAAAACGCCAAGTATGAGAGCATGCCCAGGACTCGCCATGCGACTGACCCAACAGGCCAGGCAGGAGCGATGCGCTCAAACTAACGCGCCAAGTCCTCACCCACCCTCGAGTCGCGCCTAGAACAACCAAGTACCATGCTCGGGGACTCGGCCACCCGACCTCGTTCGCGCAAGGGAAAACGGTGAAGTACAGAGCGCTCAAGGGAGTCGCCTTGCGACTGGCTCTCCGAGTCTGGGCGAGTCGACCACAATAACAAAACATTCAAAAACCGCAAACACATTACAAACGAGGTCAACCCCATAAAAAGGGCGGACGCGCTCGGGGACTCGTTCAACCCTCAATCGAAAAACACATGTCAAATCACAAAATAAACACGATATCTCGTTAATAGCATGTTGCAATCGTCTCAAAATACAAAATATGCCTAAACGTCAGATTTGCTACTAACGCCCCAGGGCAAACTATTCTACTCCGCAGGCTTCGAAGACGACTCGCCAGCACCCTTGCGACTGCGAATGAAGGGCGTGTACGGGTTTGACGGGTATGTCGTCAGCTCACCCGCCATCGCCGCACGGAAGGGTTGCTCGACCTTGAAGTCCCGGTGCTGCGTCTCGGGGTCGTTAGGTGCGACGACCGTCTCCTGGTAAGGAAGGAGGTCGCCCATCGCCCAGACGCGCACGGAGTACACCGCGGCACGATCCGTCAACTTGAGCACCTCAGAGATCTCCACCAAGCCAGTCGACGACGGGTAGCCACTCATCACGTCGTCCAGGTCGAAGTCCTCCGGGAAGTGGGCGAGCCCAAGGCTAAGCGCCATCGCTGCTCCACGTCAGAATGTCGATCGCGTCATAAACTCGACGACCGACGGCGCCTTCTCCAAGTACCGCCACACCTCGACGAGGTCGCTGGGAATTACTTCCGTGGGCGACATCTCCTGGAGGTAGGCTTGGATGCATGTCGCCAACAACATCGCCGAGTCGACGAGCGTGGCCACAATTGTCGCGCGTCGAACAAGCTCGCCTCTTCCGCGCTATCAAGGATGCGACCTACGGATAGAAGATAACAGTGAGTACATCAGATATTACAAAAAGGCACATGCAATAGGCAGGGGCAGACACACTCACCAATCAAGGGACGGGAGAGATCCGTGATGAAGCTCTGAAGAGAAGTGTAATCATCCTGAAGCCCTGCAACAAGGGCGTCAGAAACTTTACGTTCTTCCTCGGCGGCCATAACGGCTGCCTTAGCTCGTCCATCCGCCGAACTTGCTTCCGCTTTCGCCTCCCTCAGCTCGCGCTCGAGGTCGGCGATCCGCTTCTCAGCCGAGCTCAACGCCGACTGAGCCACTGCCAACTCACTCGCTGGGACAAGTCCCTGGCGGGCTTCCTCTGCCTTCGCGGCAATTGCCTGAAGCCCCTTATTCGCCTCTTGGACGGTGGCCAGTTCCTTCTCTGCGCGGCGTGTCGCAGCAAGCCGGTCAGCTGACTCACGTTGCAGACCTTGCACACAATTCAAACAGTTAACCAAAGCGGAATCCAAAGTTCCCACCCGCTGAAATTCAGCGAGTGCGCACTCGAGGACTGGCAGTCAATAAACCCTAAGTGCCCACCCGCTGAAATTCAGAGAGTGCCCACTCGGGGACTGGCAATCAAAAACCTAAGTTCCCACCCGCTGAAATTCAGCGAGTGCGCACTCGGGGACTGGCAATCAAAAAACCTAAGCGCCCACCCGCTGAAATTCAGCGAGTGCGCACTCGGGGACTGGACGCGAAAAATAACAACAAGATACTAAAAGAATCAGACCGCTGCAAACACACCGGCCTGATCCTCGGGGACTGGACATACCTGGATGGCTGCGCCAAGCATGCCATGAAGTTGTATCGCATCCACGGACGCGAGGAGAGCCGGCGTGTGCCCGCGACACTGCTCGACCTCCGTATCGGTGACCCCAGGTGCATGGCTCGAGGGCGAGGTACCACTCACTGTAGCTGCTTTAGCCATGAAGCGCGGGAACGTTGCGATGGAGGCACCGGCACCAAAGGAGGCCGGCTCGGCTGCCCCAGGCGAGGGAGCACCGTCCTTGGTGGGTAAGGTCGCCTCCGCCGCGGGTTCACTCGGCGCGATCGCCGTGTCTTTAGAGACCGTGACGACTTCGTCGCCCTTGGCCTTCTTAGCGCCATCCGCGGGGACGACGAGTTCGTCTGCCTTCCTCTTCCGGGAGGGATCCTCCTCGCTGACGACGGGTGGCACTTTAGCCACGGTCGGATGGCCTATCTTCTTTGCTCCGGTCCTACAAATTGATTGCGTGAGCAAGATAATCCAAGTACAATGAAATACAAAAGTAGGTGAGCAAACTCACTTGGTGACTGGAATGAAGCATAGCCCCGTGCGGATGTCGGCCGGCTTCTCCAGTTCGGGGCCCAGTCGGCGACTGAGGCCCATTTCCAGGACGTCGCGTGCCCAAGACACGGACGGTTTCTTCGTTGTCGAAGCTACGGCCGGAGCCTCCGAAACATCTTCGGCAGGAGCACCCTTGGGCGGCGAAGCTACCGCGACTGGAGCGGTCCCCGACCCAGAGATTGGGGCGAACGGCGGAGGCATCGAGGCCAGGGGCACCTCGGTCCGAACGGCGGCGATATCCGGCGCCGTTGCCTCCTGTGGGGCTTCGCCCCCGGCCAGGCTGGTGGCGTCGGAGCTGCTTGGCGAGTGAGGCAGAGACGCCTGCTTCGCTGGCTTCGTCTTCTTCTACGGAGGGGCCTTAACCTCCTCCTCCTTCTTCTTCTTCTTCTTCTTCTTCTTCTTCTTCTTCTTCTTCTTCTTCTTCTTCTTCTTCGAGGGAGTGGCCTCGCGACGCGAGGTGTGCTCGGGGAGCTCGTCGTCATCGTCATCATGACGCTCGAGGCTTCTGCTCGCTTCAAGCTCGCGCTGCCGCTGCCCGCGCGTTTTTCGGACCAGCGGGGCGACCTCTTCTTCGGATTCTTCATCGTCGCCACTCCCGTCGCTCTCGACGCCTCCCCTCGCTGGAGGCGATTCGCCCACCTCCCGGACAGACGAACTTGAATTCTCGTCGTCCGCGGGCGGAAGCCACCCCTCAACTACTGGAAATAGCTGCAATAGGCATAAACAACATCAGTATGACCGCGACTGCATTTAACTGCGTCTGCGAGTGACGAAAGGATGACTTACCGTCGGGGTTGGATGCTTCGCGGTGTAGGGGGCGACCCCGGCCTTCGCGTCGAGGTATGTCGCCTGGGTGATCTTCTTCAGCGCCAGGAGATAATCCTCGAGTCGCCACTCGTCGAGGCAGGACTTCGTCGAGTCCTCCCGGCCCGTGTACTCGTACATATAGTGGTCGCGGCGGGCCAAGGGGACAAGTCGCCGCTCGAGCCAGCAGTTGTACAGATTGATGGGCAGGAGGCCCTTCTTCTTCAAGCAGCGAATGGTCTGAAGCATTTCGTCCACGACCATTCGCTGGTCTGTTGGAAGCTTGCCGACTTGAAGTCGGCGTGGTTCAGGCCGGTCGGCGGAGTACCTTCGGTTCGCCACCTCGCCGTCTGGGGTCGCCTCGGTGAGGTAGAACCAAGAATTCTTCCATTGGCTCGCCGCCTTGGCGGGTAGCATCAGATCGAAGAAAGAAGCCTTCGATTTCAGTTGGAACGTCAGGCCACCCGCGGTGAGCATTGGGCCACCCGCTTCCTCGCGACTAATCCGCCCGTGGAATAGATCTTGCCACAGGGGGAAGTAGGGCCTGCAGCCCAGGTAGCACTCGCAGAACACCACGAAAATGGCGAGCTGCTCGATGTTGTGCGGGCCTAGGTCCGACGGTTGGATCCCGTAGAAGGCGCAGAAGCGCCGGAAGAAGAGAGACGTAGGGAATCCCAGCCCCCGCTCTAGGTGGCTGGTGAAGCAGATGAACTCTCCCTCGCGCGGGTTCGGGGTCACCTCTCCGGCCGCAGGGATGTGCCACCTGCTGGCGTGCAGGATCCCGGCCTCCTCGAAGGACGCCAGTTGCGCCCTCGTACACTTAGATCTACCCCAAGGCTCGGTGGAGGGGGCCATCGGCGGAAGGGTTCGTGGGGGGGTCGGAGGATTTCGGGTCAGCTGGATCGCGATGCGGAGGAAGGCGAAAGTGCGCGCAATCGGAGGAAATGGTGGTTCTCCGATCGCCTGCCATTCCCCTTATATAGCGGTTGTTACCCGCCAAATCAGGGAGCCGTTACTACGCGGTGATTACGCCAAAATTTACCATTGGATTACCCCAACGGCTAGTTTGATCGCGTTTAACGGTCCAACTTCAGCCACTCGGCTTGCTGACCCGATCACTGCGACAGTGATTGAGCATTTCGCTGACTCGACTCGCCAAAGCTGCGATCAGAATGACTAGTTTTTTCCTTTATCCAGGAGCCCGCCGACGATTCGACTGGATGTCTGCTTTGAAGCAGTATACTCCGACTGCCAGCAACCACCTGCGCCCAATCAACGACGGCCTCGGGGACTACTAATGGGGATATGCCCACCGGGGTATACCCAGCAGGACGTTTCCGACTGGCCCAGGAACTGGCGAGTGGGCATGCAAGACAGCGACTGGATCAAGGCCCGGTGTGGATCCAAGCGACTGGAAGCTAAAGGCCTAGGCGAGTAGATAGGCCCAGTCGGGTTAGGTTAAACGATTACCGAAGCCTTAACTAATTCGGTTGAGATATGTAAACCCTAGGGGAGGTAAGTATATATAAACCTCCCTACAGGGCGTGTAGATATACGTTCCATCATACACCCAAGCGACTTGCCGCCTAGCCGCCGAGCTCGCCCATTGTACCACCATCATAATACAATCTAGCAGGAGTAGGTCTTTACCCTCCGGGGGGCCGAACCTGGGTAAAACCTTGTGTCTCCGCCCTCATCTCGCACCGCAGATGGCTGGCAGCCCTTGCCCCTCGTTCTACTACTCGCTGCCGATTGCAGCATCTGCCGTGACCATTCCCACGACATACAAGCAAGAACTTACTACTCCTTTCCAACACCAAACAACTTATTTGCAAACAACACAATGAGAATGGGGGTCCAAACTACTTTATTCAAGCAAACAAAACAAACTAAGCCAACCAAACGAAAACTAAGACGCTCCAAGAACAACACAACTGTGCATGAAACAATAAAAACGAAGTGTCTAGACATACCTGAGCTTTTTATTGATGAAGAAGGGGATGCCTTAGGCATCCCCAAGCTTTGACGCTTGTACCTCTTGGATATTTCTTGGGGTTACACCGGGGTGGCATCCCCAAGCTTGAGCTTTTGTCCATTCTTCATCTCATGGCATCATTCTCTCTCTACACCTGAAATTTTTCCTTCATACAAAACTTCACACAATCTTCATTAGCAACATTAGCTTGTTCAAAAGATATTAGACCTATGGAAAAGCTTTGGAACAGCAAGGATTTTCACTAAAGACACAAGCTACTTTAGAAACTCCTTCAAAAAGCTCAATTCACCTAAAGAGAATTCAAAAAGGAATCAATAAGAAGCAAATGCAAATAATGGCAGAAATCTGTCAAAACAGACCAGCATGTAGAAACCGATTTTTTTGAACATCTTCTGTTGGTCAAATAAAAAAGTGTTGTACTAACGAAAGTTAGCTAACATACTGGGAGATTTATTCATAAACTTTCAGCTCAATCCGAGTTACAAAGACTCCTCACAAATTTTGTTGGTGGAGGACAGAAATCTGTTTCGGGACAACAACTCCCCAAATCTAACTTCCCTCTCATTAGAGGTCATTCTTGGCACAAAAAGCAAACAAAAAGGAAAAGGAGAAGTCATTACTGAAGTAATAACTTCTAAGACTCAAGTAAACTCTTGGGTTATCTCCCAACAAGTACTTTTCTTTAATGCCTTTAAGTTAGGCACAAGAAGCAAGAAGAATCAAGTATTTTCAAATGAAGAAGCATTCTCATCAAACCTTGATTTCAAAGAAGGAGCAAAAATCAACCTCTCTCTCCTCATAGGGAAGTGTTCAATACCTTTCTTGAATGGAAAATTATATTTAATGGTGCCTTCTTTCATATCAATGATGTCACCAACTGTTCTAAGAAAAGGTCTTCCCAAAGTAATAGGACAAGAAGCATTGTATTCAACATCCAAAACATAGAAATCCACAGGGACATAAGCATTGTTAACCATGATGAGAACATCATTAATACTTCCCATGAGTTTCGTCTTAGCATTATCATTAAGTGGGACATCCAAATAACAATCTTCCAACGGTGGCAAATCAAGCATTTCATAAATCTTCATAGGCATAATAGAGACAGTAGAACCAAGATCATGTGAAGCTTTGAGATCAAAGTCATTCACTTGCATATTAATAATGGGTTCCCAACTATTTTCTACTTTCCTTGGAATAGAAGCTTTGTGTTTTAGCTTATCTTCCTTAATTTTCACAAGAGCATCTGTAATGTGTTTGGTGAAAGCAACATGCATATCACCAGCATCAGGACTTCTAGCAAGCTTTTGCAAGAACATAATCACTTCAGAAATATTGCAACCATCTATATCAAAATCAAACTTAGCATCACTAGTAGTAGGCTCAATAGGCTTAGGCATAGTAGGAGGAGGAATAGGGACTACTTGTGGTTTAGTGGTAATAGTGCACACACTATTGTTTCTATCAATTCCAGCTTCCCTTTCCCACCTAGCATGAAGTTGAGCTAACAGCCTAACATTTTCATCAATAGTCACTTGTATGGCAAGAGCAGTAGCAAAGGTATTTTCCATAGTTTAGCAGTCATTTTATTAATCAAGGAGGACCGAGCTTCAGACAAATAGGATATATTTTTCTCAATAGTTAAAAGTTTCTCCTCCACAATTTTATTGAAAGCATTTTGTTTACTAATAAAGTCTTTGAGCATGACTTCAAGTTCATAAGGGGCACTTCTAGCATTGTTATAGGAGTTTCCATTGGAATTGCCATTATTAGGAGGATAAGGCCTATAATTGTTGTTACCACCAAAATTATTCCTATAGGCATTATTGTTGAAATTGTTGTTTCTAATGAAGTTCACATCAACTTGGTCTTCTTGAGCAACCAAAGATACTAAGGGAACACTATTAGGATCTAGAGGAGCTTTCCCATTAACAAGCATAGCCATAATAACATCAATCTTATCAGTAAAATAGGAAGTTTCCTCAATAGAATTTACCTTCTTACCATGTGGATCTTCTCAGTGTGCCATTCAGAGTAGTTAACCATCATATTGTCAAGGAGTCTAGTTGCAGCACCCAAAGTGATGCTCATAAAGGTACCTCCAGCAGTTGAATCCAACAGGTTTCTTGATGAGAAGTTCAAACCTGCATAAAAAGTGTGGATAATCATCCAAGTAGTGAGTCCATGAGTGGGGCAATTGTTAACCAAAGATTTCATTCTTTCCCAAGCCTGAGCAACATGTTCATTATCAAGTTGTTTAAATTTCATAATGTCACTTCTCATAGATATAATCTTAGCAGGAGGGTAGCACTTTCCAATAAAAGCATCTTTGCACTTAGTCCAAGAATCAATACTATTTTTAGGCAAAGATAGCAACCATTCTTTAGCTTTTCCTCTCAAGGAGAAAGGAAAAAGCTTGAGCTTAATAATATCTCCATCTACATCCTTATACTTCTGCATATCACAAAGTTCAACAAAGTTATTGATATGGGCAGCAACATCATCAGAACTAGCACCAGAAAATTGCTCTCTCATCACAAGATTCAACAAAGCAGGCTTAATTTCATAAAAGGTAGCATCAGGAGCAGGTGGAGCAATATGAGTGCTTAGGAAATCATTGTTGTTGGTGCTAGTGAAGTCACACAACTTGGTGTTCTCGGCGGAGTTCATTTTGGCAAAGGTGGGAAAGCCAAAAACAGCAGCAGCAGCAGCTAGAGCAGGAACTATTTTTTTGTGTTTTTGAATAAAGCAAGCAAACCAAACTAGACTATTTTTTTGGGTTTTTTGAAAAGAGGCAAACAAAACCAAGCAAAGGAAACAAAGCAAACTAAAAACAAAGTAAACAGAAAGAAAGTGAAAGACTCCCCTAGTGAAGACGTCCTTAGCCTCCCCGGCAATGGCGCCAGAAAATAGCTTGATGGTGCTGGTTAGCACTTCATTGGGAACCCCAAGAGGAAGGTGTGAAGCAGCACAACAGCAGTTTTCCCTCAGTAAGAAGCCAAGGTTATCGAACCAGTAGGAGGAAGGAAACGTCACACAGGTGTTGCAAGCAACGCGGAGACCTGGACAACACAAACTCAAGACTTTGCCCCAACTAGACAGTGAGGCTGTCAAGCTCACCGGTTTGCTGTAACAAAGGATTAAACATATGGTATGGAAGGTAATGGTTGTTTGCAACAAGTAAACAAGTAACAGTGGAAGATGTATCAATGGTAAAGATTAGACCGGGGTCCATAGTTCACTAGAGGTGCTCTCCTTAGATAAACAACATGGCATGAAGGGTAAACAAATTACAGCAGGGTAATTGACAGGAACTGAGCAAGGCATAACAATGCAATACTAGTCAGAAAGATCCTATGAGATTCGATTGGGCAATACAACAAGATACATAGACCGTCATACAACTACATCTATGACTAGAAGTCCACCTTCAGGTTACCATCCGAACCCCCTCCAGTATTAAGTTGCAAGCAACAGACAACTGCTTTAAGCAAAGTGTGTAAGGTAAACAGTCCACATGTTCCATGAACAAGAGACCGTTGTTTTCTCCCTAGTAGCCACAACACATCTACAACCGAAGAGATTTCTATCACTTCCCTTGGATACTAGAGGCATGAGCCCACTATCGAGCATAAATACCCCCTCTTGGAGTCACTAGCAGCTACTTGGCCAATATAGATACTAACAACGGAGAGCATGCAAGATCACAAGCAACACAGACATGATAGAATCATAAAGACAAAACCATTAATCAAACCAACATAATAATCTCAATATCCATCGGATCCCCGCAAACACAACATGCATGATTACAAATAGATTAGATCTTGATCATGAACGGAGCTCACAAGATCTATACATGAAAGCACAAAGGAGGAGATACAACCATCTAGGTACTACATGGACCCATAGTCCAAGGTGGAACTACTCACGCATCATACCGGAGAGAAGGCCTCCGGGATGATCTCCCCTCCGGCAGGGTGCCGGGAAGAACTTCAGATCCCCCCGATCTAGGGACGACAGTGGCAGCGGCTATAGAATGTTTCGTGGAATATTGATTGGGTACTTAGAGTTTCTGCATCGGGGGCTTCTTATAGGCAAAAAGGCGAGGCTGGGAGGCGGCCAGGGGCCCCACACCCTACCTAGGCGCGGGGCAGGGCCCACCCGTGCCTAGGGAGGGGGTCTGGCCGCCCTGGCTTGCGTCTCTGTCTCATCTTCTGGATTCTTGTTCCCCACGGAAATTTATTGACTTTGGCTTTTGTCCCGTCCAATTTCGAGAATATTTATTTTCTGCCTTTCTGGAACCAAAAATAGAAGAAAGCAGGCAACTGGCACTGTGGCAACTTGTTAATAGGTTAGTTCCAGAAAAGATATAAAAACACCTCAAAGTGTAGACAAAGCAAAGCAAAGTAGATACTAAATAAGCATGGAGCATAAAAAATTATAGATATGTTTTTGTAGGGGTTCGTAGCATGGAAAACAAAAAATTTCTACCACATGCAAACAAACAAGCCAAGATCTATCTACTAGATTGTAGCAACGAGTCGATAGAGGAACTCACCCTCGAAGATTCCAAAGCGGTTAACGAGAGCAGATTCTCATGGGTGATGTAGTCGTACTCTTGCCGATCTCAAGATCGCGTAGATGATCCTTCCAGCGCTGCGTTCTGGTAGCGCTTCCGCAGTCGGTCACACGTTCATACTCGATGAAGACCTTCCTCTCCCTTTTTCCAGCAGACAACGGAGGTTGTAGCACTCTCCTCACGATTCCGGCAGCACGACGGCGTGGTACCGGAAGTAGAGGGGAGATCTCGCAGGCATTCGCCTTAAGCCGGAGCGAGTATGGTGGACTATGAGAGAGGCCTTGGCGATCTAGGGTTTAGAGGGCACCAAGGGGAGAGTGTAGCCGGTGGCTAGGGTTTGGGATCACCCCAACTCGGCGAGTTGGTGGTGCCCTAGGTGGCGGCGGCAATAGAGGTGGTGGCGCCGACGGCTTAGGGTTAGGGTTTTGGGGTGTGAGAGGTGTAGGGAAGAGGGGCAGCCCTGCCCCTCCTTTTATAGGTGGGAGGGTGCTGGTTGGGAGGAGGGAGTCCTCCCCCAACTCGGCCTCCTTGGCCGGCGGGTGTAGGGAGGAGGACTTCCTCCCCAAGTAGGTTTCCTACTCTCCCTCCACCAAGCAAACTTGTCGTTTGACTTTTCAAATTGGCGTTTGACTTTCAAACTAGGATTTGATTTCTCCCTTTATTTTGCCCAGATATGATACCTAGTACATGATGCAACCATTACACATTGTCATGACACCTTCATGTACCCTTCCCCTCCAGATTTCCGGACCTTCCGGAACCTTCTAGAACATTCCCAATGAAAACACCGGAATCATTCCCCAACTCCGAAACGGGACTTTCCTTATATGAATCTTATTCTCCGGACCATTCCGGATCTCCTCGTGATATCCCGGATCCCATCCGAGACTCCGAACAACATTCGGTCTCTTACTCATCATTCCATAACTACTCAACAACATCGAATCCTTAAGTGTGTCTCCCTATGGTTCGTGAATTATGCGGACATGATCGAGACACTTCTCCGATCAATAACCAATAGATGAATCTAGAAATTCATATGGCTCCCACATATTTCTACGATTACTTTGTGATCGAATGAACCACTTACATACGATACCAATTTCCCTTTGTCTTACGATAGTTTACTTATCCGAGGTTTTGATCGTCGGTATCTCTGCATACCTAGTTCAACCTCGTTACCGATAAGTACTCTTTTCTCGTTCCCGTGATATGTGATCCCTTGTGAACTAGTCACATGCTTGCAAGATAATTGGATGACATTCCACTGAGAGGGCCCAGAGTATATCTATCCGTCATATGGATGGACAAATCCCACTCTTGATCCATGTGTTTCAACCCATACTTTCCGAACACTCAATGCCACCTTTATAGCCACCCAGTTACGGTGTGGTGTTTGATGTCATCAAAGCATCCTTCCGGTAATGGTGATAAACATGATCTCATGGTCGAAGGAATTAGGTTACTATGTATCAGAAAGCTTATAGCAATTGAACTATTAAAATGACTTGATCTTTATGCTACGCTTATCTATAGGAGTATGTCCATCATACCATTCTCCTAATGATATGATCTTGTTGTTAATAACATCTCAATGTTCATGATAGGGAAACCACAATCATCTATTAACCAACAAGCTAGTATTATGAAGAGGCTTTACTAGGGACTCTAATTTAGTTTACAAATCACACAAGTATTAATGTTTCCTGGTCAATACTATTATAGCATGAATGCAAACATTTATCATAAATACAAAGATATAATAATAACTACATTTATTATTGCCTCTAGGGCATATCTCCAACAGTTTCCAACGTATCAATAACTTTTATGCAAGGCTTTCTTTTCATGATAAATATTTATTAGATGCTTCTTGTGCTGGATCATTCACACGTATGAAGGAATAAGCTAAATGTGATCTTCTAGACTGTATTCAAGAAAATACTGAAGCATGGGAGAATGACAAAGGAAGAAAGTTAGGTATAAATTATGATTATGAATGCATTAAATCTTTTATGGGAACTGATGACTTTCATAATATTAGTACTGAGAATGGTCTTGATTCTCAAAGTATTGCCAATTGTTTTAAGGCTTTTTCCTCTTCTATAGAACTTCCCAAAAAAGGAGTGGAACAAGTACCATGTACCTTATAAAGATATTGTTAATCATGTTCCTGCTAGAAATACTGAAGTTTGTACTGTTGATCATATGTTTCCTGAACCTTATATTGAGAAAATACCTTTTCCTTCCAAGGTAAAGGAACATTCTATTATAGCTAATGTGGTTAGCAAAAGTACAAAGAAAGTTTTAGAACCCGATGGACAAATAAATGTTGAACCTGTAGTAGCCATTGTGAAAGACCCTTTCACTTAAAATGTAGAAGATGGGCACATTATATTGTGAAGATGCTTCTAATATTGTTTCACATCCTGGTAAAACTAGGAGAGCTAGTGTCCCTCTGCTTTCTGTTAGAATTGGTGATCATTGCTATTATGGTTTATGTGATATTGGTGCAAGTTCTAGTGCTATTCCTTAAGAGTTTTACAAAGAAATTATACATGAAATTGGTCCTTATGAACTTGAAGACATTGATGTGGTTATTCACCTTGCTAATAAAGAAATCATTTGTCCAATTGGTATTGTAAGAGATGTGAAAGTTCTTTGTGGTAGGATTAAATATCCTGCTGATTTTCTGGTACTTGGTTCAGCTGCTAGTAAAACTTGTCCTATCATCTTTGATAGACCTTTCTTGAGCACTTGTGGAGCTATTATAGATTGCAGGAAGGAGAAAATTTTAACTAAGTTTGATGGGGAATCTTATGAGTTTATTTTTTCCAAATTTGCTAAAGCTCCTTATGAAAATGAATTGCCTGATGAGGATTTTAGGGTTGAACAACTTGCTTCTATTGATCTAGTTTTTGACCTTAAACCTCTATTTGATGGTTTCAAGTATGCTCATTCTGATGATAAGAATGTTTCTTGTGACAACTATATTTTTAACTTTATTCATAATGCTACTAAAAGTTATTATGAGAGAGGGAAACATAGTTTTATGCATCTCAATAATGTTAAGTTTCCCCGCTTTATGTTGAAAATTTTGAAGTTGCACTTGTTTTGTCTTCCGATGCTAGTAGCTTCTTGTTTCAATAATTTGTTTTCTTACAAAATTCCTTGGCATAGGAAGTGGGTTAGACTTAAATGTGATGGATATTTGCTTCTTGACGCTCTCTTTAATTCCAAATACATATCTCCTATGCGAGCATCTTTGAAACTATCATGCCCATCTTAATGGCTATAAAGAAAGAGCTTACGGGAGACAACCCATTTTAGTTTGCTTTTGGTTTTTGTTTCTTTGAGTCTTGGAAGTTATTACCCATGTAATAACCTCTCCTTATCATTTCTGTTTGGTTTTTTGTGTCAAGGTTTGCCTCCTTTGAGAAGTATGTGAGTTATGGGAAGTTGCTGTCCTGGAATAGTTTTTTGTGACTCACTATAAAAATTTGTGAAAATCCCAGTACACCGAATGGAGCTGTAATTTTCTGTGATTGTGCCCCATGTTGTTATCCAACTTTTGTTAGTTTTGCACTTTTTGATTTGAGCAATAGAAGATTTTCGAAAAAATCAATCTTTACCTGCTGGTCTGTTTTTATAGATTGCTGCCATTATTTGCATTTGACTCTTAAATCGATTTCCTTTTAAAATGATTTTGGGTTTTTGAAGGAGATTCTACAATAGCTTATGTTTTGATGGATTTTAGTTGAAATTGAACCAAAAGGTTTATCATCTTTGCATACACTAATGTTGCTAATAAAGATTGTGTGAAGCTTTGTATGAAAGGAGCTTTCAAGTGTTGGAGAGAATGAATCCGCAGAGCTCGTCTTCGAATAGGTAAAAGTGCTGAAAATAAAAGGTTCGCGGAAAACTTTCCTTTTTATATTTTTACAGTTTTTATTCCATATGGAAGACAATGAGTCGAAACAGGGAAGGAAACGGAGCCCAGGCGGCCCACACCACCCAGTGGCACGGGCCCACCTGGCCGCGCCACCAGGGGGTGTGACCACCCCGGAGCCCGTCTCCCTCCCGTTTTCGCCCAGTACCTTCCTTATGTCGTAAAACTTCATAATATATAATCACCCGGACCCCCCAAGGTTCGTATATCGTGTTCTCGTCGTGTTTTTGTTTCGATCTGTTATGTCAAGATGTCATTCTAGGGTTCGCTCTCGGAGGACTATTAGCTGCGACATCGGCGCGAGCTCCACCATGATCTCGATCAAGGGACTTTCATTAGATGGGCGGAGGAAGAAAGGATCACGGCTAGGCATGAAGACATGGATCAGAGCGTTAAGGAGGAAGTAAAGAACATGACAACAGGCATGGAAGGAAGAATTGTTGTAGGATCAAGGGAAAGAAAACCTACCTTTGTAGGGGCAATTAACACTAGACGTGCTTTTTCTCATAATATGCAGGGGATGATGACCTCCGTTCCGGACCTCAGTTCCTGCCCTGAGGCAGTGGAAGCCCTTCGAGCCACCGATGAGTTTTTTGATAAGTATCAAGTCCTAAGGATAAAGGTGGATATACTTCAAGAGGAGAATAACAGGATTCGCAAGATGCCGGAGGATCTCCTCAGTCCGATCATGGGAACACCACCATCACCGAAGGAGTAATTCGTCATTAGGTTTTGGAATCCCCTTGGCTTGTTCCAAGCTTGGGGGAGTGTCATAGTATCACATCATTATCTTTCATCTTTTTACCTTTTTAATAGAGTCATATCAGGAATAGAGAAGTTATCATATAGGATGGTTTGCATTGTGGAAGTATATCTCCTCTAGTTGGTTATCTATGTATCTCTTGGTGTGAGTGTCGTTATGGAATATTACTGAGAAGTTTCATCATTTACTTTTTGCACATCTTATCTTAGTTTCCAATCTATGTTTTATGATTGATCTTGTTGATCAGCATTGGTATCACTTTGGGAGCATCAAGTAAATTTAATCTGGTTTTGGCAAACCTAGCTCTAGTAAGTAGCAACAATTTTTGAGGTTTGAAGGGAAAAGAGAAAAGCACTTACAAGTATTTTATATTATTTTCTTTCTTTCTTGATTGGCTTATAAGCTTAATATTCGTTATTTAAGTTCTTTTGTGTTTTCAAGGAAGAGAGGATGTTTGTTTCTATCACTTGTATGTTTGCTTGTTTCTTTCAACCCTTATGCTTGCTACCCAACCTTGCTAGCCATAAACCTATACTGAGAGGGAATACTTCTCATGCATCCAATCCTTGAACCAAAACATATGCCATTTGTGTCCACCATATCTACCTATTAGCATTATTGCTATTCCAAGTAAATTCTCGAGTTTCATCTACCTTTCAAATTTAAAAGTCTTTTGTTATGTGAAAACTAGTTAGTAAAGCTCTCACGAACTTGATGGCACACCTTATTTTCTTGCCTTTAATAAACTTGAACCATTGTGTCATCTAAGTTGTATATTCTTGCACTTATAAGTTGGGAGTTAGCAGAACAGTGCTGCCACGGGGAACGCTTTCAACACCTGTAAATATCTACCTAGTTGATATCATGATATTTTATTTGCGGATGTCGGTGGTGTGAAATAAAAGGGGGGCTTGTAAGTCCATGGAGTTATGTATATGTGTTAGAGAAACGCCTGGGCGGCTAGCCTAAGCCATGCCTAATCATGGTGGAAACTTGCAGCATAACCATAGTGAGCAATCTATGAAGCATCCTCAATAAAAACCTATGCAAATAGCAAATAAAAAGATCGCTGAGATGCTCACTGTATGTTGCCTTGTCATTTTGATATGGGATAGCTCCTATATCATGGGGCAAGGGGTACCCCGTTGGCGGTTCTTTATGAAACACATACACTTACAATGACAAGAACTTACCGGTAACTAAAGTTGAGTAGCATGAGGAACGACCCTCGTACTCAAGGGACATGAGATTGCCAACTTATACTTTGTCAAGCATATACTCCATATTTGTTCACTTTAACCTTAATCACCTCAAGATTCTTATGATAGGGGCAAGGAGAGCTCAAAGCTAGTAAGTACCATAATCTTTTGGCAGCTCTTTATGAAACTTGAAATCCCTGCTTCCCTCTTTGAAGGGCCTTTCTTTTACTTCTTAGTTGAGTCAGTAAACCTATTCCCTTCTATCTCCAGCAGACATTTGAGTTGTTGTGATTCAATCATTCATATGATGATTTATTCAATCATGTTTCTTATCTTCTTTGTTTTGCACAAAGCTCTTATCTGAATGAATATTACTTTGAAAGCTATCATTGTGAAAAGCCCTTTATGTTTGAGCAAAAAGATTCATGTTATAAACTCCTTTACAAAAGCTTTGCTTGAATTTTTCAACTTTTCTTTGACCAAGAACAAAGTTTGCCATTACCAATTATGATTTGTCTTTATGCATCTTTATTGTGACTCCCATACTAGTTGCAAGTTGAGTTATATAATGGTGAGTTGTTTTCTATTATGACTTGTGTATTGGTAATTGTGATGCTTCTTGTCTGTATTCTTTTTATCGACACTTCACTCCATAAACTTGTGGTCATGTTTACTGAGCTCAGTTTGCGCTTGGGGACAAGCGAGGTCTAAGCTTGGGGGAGTTGATACGTCCATTTTGCATCACTATTCTATATCATAATTTACTATTATTCATTGATATATTTCATATTAAGAGGTGATACTTATGTCGTTTCATCTATTTTTGCATGTTGGATGACTTTTGGAGGATGAACTGCCGGAGTCGGGATTATGATGGAAAAAGCGGTGTCCAGATGCAATATTCGCGAAGTTCAGAAAATTCCAGAAAATATACGGAAAATCCTATTTTTCTAGAAGATGAAGGAATCCAAAAGGGGAGGCAGAGATGGGCCATAGGGGTCCCACACCACCCCTTGGCGCGGGGCCCCCTGGGCCGCGCCAGCAGGTGGTGTGGCCACCCTGGCCCACCTCCTGCTTCGCCTTTCGCCTATATCTTCTCCTCGAAACCCTAATACCGGGGAGAGCAACCACAGAAAGATTTCGCCGCCTCTGCGGGGCGGAAACTACAGAGAGAGAAAGAGCTCTCCGGCAGGCAGATTTCTGTCGGGGAAATTCCTTACCGGAGAGGGGAGATCGTCGCCATCAACACCGTCATCAAGCTAGACTTCATCGGGATCATCATCATCATAATCCTCACCACCATCTCCACCAGCACCAGCACCACCACTCCATCCCGCTTTAATAATTGGATTGAATCTTGCATAGTTCTTAGGGGAAACTTTCCCAGTGTTGATTACTTTTGTAGTTGATGCTATTGAGTGGAACCTTTGAATTATTGTTTATGTTCAGATTGTTATTCATCATTATATCATCTCTGGTCTTGATCCATATGATGTCTCGTGAGTAGCTCATTTAGTTCTTGAGGACATGGGAGAAGTCATGTTGTTAGTAGTGGAATTGTGTTGAGTAATATTCGATGGTTTGATATTTAAGTTGTGGTGCTATTCTTCTAATGGTGTCATGTGAACGTCGACTACATGATACTTCACCATTTATGGGCCTAGGGGAATGCATTGTGTATTTGGCTACTAATTGTGGGTTTGCCGGAGTGACAGAAACCTAAACCCCCGTTAGGTAACCTTTGCACAGGGGAGTGTAGGATCTTAGAGTTTAATGTTGTGGTTAGGTTTTTTATCTTAATTACTTTCTTGTAGGTGCGGATGCTTGCAAGGGGTATAATCACAAGTATGTATTGGTCCAAGTAAGGTCGGTACATTAGCATAGGTTCACCTACACAACACTTATCCAACCAAAGAAAATTAATCAACTATATGAAGCGAAAGCACTTGACAGTATTCCCATGTGTCCTCGAGAACGTTTGATCCTCATAAGTAATACAAATGGCTCGTCCTTTGATGAAGAAAGGATTGGACCACTTGCTGCAATTATCATTGTTGCCTTTTATTTACTTGCACTTTATTTCTTTGCTTTATCAAAAAAACCTAAAAATCTATTTGCTAAGTATTTGCAGAAATTCCTGATCCAAACCACTAGTAAACACCTTCTGCTCCTCGTTGGGATCGACACTCCTATTTATCAAAAGTACTACGATACACACCCTATACTTGTGGGTCATCACCGCCCTCACTGCCTTGCAGCCCCGAGCACCCCCGCTCCAACCTCTGTGCGCCTGGCGCCCTGGAGCCTCCGCTGAGCTCGCCCGCACGCGCTGCCCCTCCGCCGTCTGCCCCACCGCGACCCTGCGTCCTCCTTCTGGCCTCCACCCCATGTGCATCGTGCGACCTCGCGGTCGCCGTCCTCTGCCTCCAGATACCGCGTCCCCGAGCTCCTCCTCTAGTGCTTGTCCTTTGTGTAGCAACGTGATACGTCCAAAACATATCTACTTTCCCGAACACTTTTGATATTGTTTCTCCTCTAATTTGTCTGATTTGGATACAACTAACACGGACTGACACTGTTTTTGGCAGAATTTCTTTGGTGTCTCATTTTTATTTAGGAAACAACTTTTAGGAAAAATCCCGAAAAATATCGCAAAACTCCTAATTTACCAGAAGACTCACGGAGCCAGAAGATGATACGCATACACCTACAATGACAAGAACTTACCGGTGACTAAAGTTGAGTATCATGAGGAACGACCCTCGTACTCAAGGGACATGAGATTTCCAGTTTATGATTTGTCAAGCATATAACTCGTAGTTGACCTCAATTTAAACCTTAACCACTCAAAGATGCTTATGATAGGGGCAATGAGAGGTCAAAGCTAATGAGTACCATACTTTCAGGCATTTGGAAGCCTTTCAAACTTTTCAAAACCTTTCACTTCTTTGTTGAGTCACCATTTATGCTATGAGAACCTTCCCGAGAGCATAACTGTCATTCTTAGTGTAATGTGCTTGTCCCAAAATACAGTTAATTGTGACATAACTTTGATGCTTGTATCTTTGATATCTTTACTTCTAGTCTTCATTTAAACTTGAGAGGTGCCTTGACATTTATGTTTTGCTCCACAATCAAAGGCAAGCGAGATACCACTTTATCATACCTTATTATGAGCATTACAATGTTGCTTATGCTTATGTTTCATGATGCTTATTATTATTGTGTTGGAATCTCTTCATAGTTTGCATGACTATTAAGTAGAATTATTTGCATACTATTTATTATGAATTACCTAAGTATTTACTCATATGCTGAGAATATATACATCTTATGAAGCAAATGTGTTCGTGAAAGTTTCTTTTCTCGCACTCAGTTTTCAACTGAATTGCTTGAGGACACGCAATAGGCTAAGCTTGGGGGAGTTGATACGTCCAAAACGTATCTACTTCCCCGAACACTTTTGCTATTGTTTCTCCTCTAATTTGTGTGATTTGGATAGAACTAACATAGACTGACGCTATTTTTAGCGCAATTGCTTTGGTGTCTCGTTTTATGCAGGAAATCAACTTTCAGGAAAAATCTCGAAAAATATCGCAAAACTCCTATTTTACTAGAAGACTCATGGAGCTAGAAGATGAGACGAAGAAGGGCCACGAGGGGCCCACACCACCTGGTGGCGCGGGTCAGGACAGGCCACGCCAAGGGGTGGTGTGGCCGCCTCGGGCACCCCCTCGACCTCTCCCTTCGCCTACATAAACCCTCTGACCTAAAAACACCAGGGGGCTTGACGTTTTTCCAGAGAGAGTTCCGCTGCACTGCTACCACCAGAAACCACGATTCAGAACCAGAAACTCCGTTCCGGCACCCTACCGGGACGAGGAATTGGATAAGATCATCGCCATCATCATCACCAACACCTCTCCATCAACCATACATGTTTCCCCATCCATGAGTGAGTAATCCCCCGCAGTAGGCTATGGGGATGATAGGGATTGGATGATATCTATCATTGTAATTGCATAAGATTATTAGGGTATGGTGCCTAGTATCTATTGTTAGTGCTTTTGACATTGTTGCAACTTGTTATGCTTAATGCTCGTCTCTAGGGCCCGAGTGCCATGATCTCAGATCTAAACATGTTATTGATTCATGATGATATTATTGTTTGTGATCTTACCTGCAAGTTGTTTACACATATTATTGTTCGGAACCCGAGGCCCCAAAGTGACAGAAATCAGGATAACCGGAGGGGATGGCTGTGATATGAGGATCACGTGTGTTCATGGAGTGTTAATGCTTTGCTCCGGTACTTTATTAAAAGGAGAACCTTAATTGCAAGTAGATTCCCTTGAGGCCCAGCTGCAATGGGCTGGCAGGACAATAAATGTTGTGCAAGTTCTCATTGCGAGCATGTATGACTATATATGGTGTTGGAGATATGCCCTAGAGGCAATAATAAATGTAGTTATTATTATATCTTTGTGTTTATGATAAATGTTTGCATTCATGCCATAATAGTATTGACCAGAAACATTAATACTTGTGTGATTTGTAAACTAATTTAGAGTCCCTCGTAAAGCCTCTTTATAATACTAGCTTGTTGATTAATAGACGATCATGGTTTCTTGATCATGAACATTTGAGATGTTGTTAATAACAAGGTCATATCATTAGGAGAATGATATGATGGGCATACTCCTATAGATAAGCGTAGCATAAAGATCAAGTCATTTTAATAGTTCAATTGCTATAAGCTTTCTGATACATAGTAACCTAATTCCTTCGACCATGAGATCATGCTTATCACCATCACCGGAAGGATGCTTTGATGACATCAAACATCACACCGTAACTGGGTGGCTATAAAGGTGGCATTGAGTGTTCGGAATGTATGGGTTGAAACACATGGATCAAGAGTGGGATTTGTCCATCCATATGACGGATAGATATACTCTGGGCCCTCTCGGTGGAATGTCATCCAATTAGCTTGCAAGTATGTGACTGGTTCACAAGGGATCACATATCACGGGAATGAGAAAAGAATACTTATCGGTAACGAGGTTGAACTAGGTATGCAGAGATACCGACGATCAAAACCTTGGATAAGTAAACTATCTTAAGACAAAGGGAAATTGGTATCGTATGTAAGTGGTTCATTAGATCGCAAAGTAATCATAGAAATATGTGGGAGCCATATGAATTTCCAGATTCCTCTATTGGTTATTGATCGGACAAGTGTCTCGATCATGTCCGCATAATTCACGAACCATAGGGAGACACACTTAAGGATTCGATGTTGTTGAGTGTAAGGGATCCCAACCTTTAAATAAGGTAGAGTCCCCTGTGTTTATAATGCTAGTCCCTGGATCAATAGCTAGCATCCACAGTTAAGATGTAATATCAAGAAACAAAGGACATATATAACTTTATAACCAGGAATAACATAATTTTATTACATCTTACATAGCTCATTTGTCTATTACATTACATTGCAGCGGAATAACTATAAGCATGGGGTCCTTGACCTTCAAAGTGCCACATGCAGATGTTGGTTGTAGACTTTGTAATCCTAACCAATCAATCTTCACTAAAATCAATCAAACCTGCAACATTACAAGTTACAGCCACAAGGGTCAATACATTTGAATTGTATTGGCAAGTTTCACTACTATGTTGATTATAAGTGGATCCTATCATTACATGCATATTTGGCTAAGTAGGGTTTTAGGCTTATTTGCAGAAAGCAATAATTTATCCTATCTTTTCAAATGGTTTTGTTTCCTTTGTAGAGATTTCCATAGCTTCAAACTTTAGTTGCTCAGTATTGTCCATAACCGGGGAAACGACTAAGTACTTAGATTTTATTATCTTCTGCAGAAGTAGTACACTTTACCCACATGTCACAATCCCATCTTGTTGCCACCAGTGGCCACTGGATTAGTGCTCACTAAGATGGAGTACCGGCAGATTGAGAATGTGACGAAGTCTTTACAGAGGGTCCTCCCATACACCATTGCTAGCTTGTCTTCAGTACCCATGTAGGATTCCAGGTCCTCATGTCTAGTAAGCTGAAGACAATGCATGGGTCTTCCCAATGTAGTTGACTAAGCCAGAGCCATAAATAGCATGTGGTTGCACACGAAAGCCACAATTGGAGAAACATGTTCAATCTCTAAGTTTCCTGGGTGGTTTCCTTTGGAGCATAACACAAAGAGATTGCCATAGACATGGTTCCTTTTGTTGCCACCTTCTCCAAAACTCAAAGTATCCTTGTCCACCCAGGTGGTTCATTGAGTCCTTGTTTTATTATGTAAAAACACAAGTCCTTTTCTCAACTTCATAAAATCTCAACATGTAACTCTTTTCAAAATATAGCATGGCTAAGCATGTAACAACTACAATGTTTTCACTAAGGAATGTATAGGGAATCCTATTAGGATTTAGCATAGCATAAGTATAGAAATTCTTTTCATGCATGTTTTCAAAATCCACTAAGTATAATGAAAATAGTAGGACTTTAGATGATAGTGTAACTTGCCTTGTTGGTAGGGAATGGTGGTTCACTTCTTGATCTTGCTAGTCTTACACTTTTCTAACTTCACTACAATCAATCAAGCAAACATAATATCAACTAGCATTCCAAACCAATAATCAATCAAACATTTCACACACATAAAATAATGGGACCTAAGTTATGCATGCAAGCATGCAAGGGTAGTGTTATTTTGAAAAGATGGTTTCTACTAGGCTCTAAACTTTGTAAAGTCCAAAGTGGTCATTTTTCCAAAGTGACAAAGTCATTTGCAAAAGGGTTTTGTCCATAAACCATTTTTAAATCCAATCATTATTTTATGTGGTGGAAAATATTTTTATCAAAGCAACAACTTTAAGTTGTTTCACCAAATAAATTGTTGTTTCTCAAAACTTGGTGTTTAGGGTCAGTAGGTTTGGTCCAAATCATTTCCCAAAGTTTTTACTCCAAAAACATTTTCATAACAAAACCAATATTTTTATTTGGCTAGAAATGGGCTAAATCAATTAATCCCACCCAAACTTCACCAAATCCATTTTCAAAACCATGGGTTGGTTCCTAGGGTCGGTAAGTTCACAACAAACTAATTTGCAAAGGTTTCAACCTTAAAAACATTTTTGAACAATTTTTCTAATCTACACAAGCATACAAATGTTTCTGCAAAAACAAACAATCTAACAGATACTATTTACTAAACAAATGGCATGGTTGTCTAGGGATTGTTCCACTGATTCCAACGATATAAAGTCTGTAATTTTTGGACGTGTGGATCAAAAGTTATAGGGTTTTCAAATCTGCAAACAATTCTGTTTTCAAATTTCTGTTTTAAACAAAACTGGCCACGCATCGCTTTCTTATTGGACGGTACCAGTTCATTCGTATCAGCAACGTGGACCGCAGGATTTAAAGTGAATCGTGCGGCACAGGATCGATCTTACCCCTTCGATAAGTCAATCTATCGCGTGCCTCAGATCTGGATCGGACGGCTCCTAATGCCTTGCCAAGAACTGGCGGCGCGACGACGGTGGCGCGCGGCGGAGGCGCTCTGGCTACGGCGTAACGGCGAGAACAGGAAGCGAGAGGAGTAGGGGAGGTTCTCACCAGAATCGTCGTGGAATGCTGATACTCAACGTGGTTGTCTCCGTCGAAGGGGCGCACGTGGTTGTCCTTAATTGCTCGCCGGAGATGAGCTGGGCCTCGGGCGGCTCTGGAGGTCGTCGAGGGCAAGGATAGGGGGCACCCTAGGATGAAAAGGAGACACCGTTAGGTTCGCAAGAGCATGGCGGTCATTATCGTGTCCACGGGGAAGAGAGGGGAGGTCTGGTTTACCTGGGAGACGTCGCCGCAGTTGGAGACAGACGGCGGCGCTGGCTCGGGGTGACGCTGTCGAGCTTGCAGAGCTCGCGCGGGTGAGCTGGCTATGCGAAAAGGTGCGCCAGGGCTTGGGGAGTATGCGAGTGTGGTCAAGGAGGTGAGGGGTGGCAGAATACGGTCGGAATCGAGGGAAGAGTTCGTCGGTGGCAGTGAGGTTCGGAGAGGAATCAGGGCTGCCTGGGGGCGTGGTAATGCGGGGTGACAGAGGGAAAATGGAGAGGAGGCATGGGCGTTTATCACTGCGTGGTCACGGCGTGGTTTAAGCGCGACATTATGGCGAATTGATCGCGGGCTTTCAATGGCAGGAACGGCCGCGGTGTGGTCAGCGGCAGGTGGAAATGACGAACAGGTGGGGTGGGGTCGGCTGGTCAGCAAGAGAGAAGAGAGAGAACGAGGGTCCACCAGTCAGCGACCTAGTGGGTTGCTTTTGCGGTAAATAAAACGTTTCGCGTGAGAGAGTGGGAGTGGGCTCGCTGTTGGGCCTGTTGGGCTGGCCGGCTGGGCTGCTGCCTGTTTCTATTTTTTTCTGAAAGCTTTTCTTTTTCTGATTCTATTTTCTGTTTTGAAATTCAAACAACACTCAAGCATTCAAATCACATTCAAACATTCAACACCCTTTGCAAATGAAATTGGTTCTGTTTAACAACATAAACCAATTCCCCAAACTATAATAATATTTTTATTTTAGAGTCCATTTATAATTAAATAAAATGGACATTAGTTAATAAATCAAATGGGTTTTATTTTAATAAAAAGCTCCATTTGAAACCAAATATTTTCAAAACCAAATCAGTAGGTTTTATTTGAAAATATAAAATACTTGGAAAACCTATTTGAAATAAATAAATAAGTTTTGATGGTTAATTAAAATAGTAAAACCTTTATTCATAAAACTTGGATATTAAATCATTATTATTTTATTTTAAATACACCTTTACTATTTTTATCAAATAGGAATATTTTATTTCAAAGGCTTGGCCAAGGTTTAATCTGGCTCTATAAAATAATCTTTATTTATAAATCTACCTTTTCTTTTGAAAACCAAAAATCTTTTTATTAAAAGATTCAAAATAGTAATTCCAAAATATTTTATTTTCCTTTATTAAATGTTTATCTTTTTAAATCCCTTTAGGATTTATTTGATCCAAATTGGTTTGATGGTTCCCATTTGAATTCAAAAAGTTTTTTCTCACTCTGAAAATCAACAAATTTTTATTTTATTCATTTATTTTTCACATTACAAGATTTGCAAAATCTTGGGATGTGACAAGCTACCACCCTTAAAATAAATCTCGTCCTCGAGATTTGGGAAGGCTAGGGTTACAAGTAGGCTCAAAACAACTAGGGTACTACCACCCTTAAAAATTTCAACCAAAATTACATATTGGCTTGCTTGGGGTCCTGGGAAAACTTCTCTGGGCAAACTTCTTGTCACATCCCAAGATTTTCCAAATCTTGTAATGTGAAAAATAAATGAATAAAATAAAACTTTGCTTGATTTTCAGAGTGAGAAGAAACTTTTTGAATCCAATTGGAAATCTTCAAACCAATTTGGATCAAATAAATCCTAAAGGGATTTAAAAAGATAAACATTTAATAAAGGAAAATAAATATTTTGGATTTACTATTTTGGATCTTTTAAATAAAAGATTTGGTTTTCAAATGAAATAGAAGTCTTACAAATAAAGATTATTTTATAAAGACAAATTAAAACTTGGCCAAGTTTTTGAAATAAAATATTTTGTTTTGTTAAAATTAATAAAGGTTTGTTTAAATAAAATAATAAGGATTTAATATCCAATTTTTATCTAAGTAAAGGCTTTTCCCATTTTAAATAAACACTAAAACTTATTTATTTATTTTAAATCAGTTTTCCAAATATTTATATTCTCAAATAAAACCTACTGAAGTGTTTTTGTTTTATTTTAGATTTCAAAATAAATTTTTTTAATAAAACAAATCCTATTTGATTTAATAATGAGGGTCTATTGTATTTAATTAATAAGGGACCCTAAAAATAAATGGTTATTTTGTTTTAAGCAAGTTTCCAAGTATTCTTTATTTTCAAATAAAACCTACTGATTTGGTTTTGAAAATACTTGGATTTAAAATGGAGATTTTATTAAATAAATCAAACCCTATTTGACTAAATAACTAAAGGACCATTTTATTTAATTAATGAATGGATCCTAAAAAGAATAAAAATATTATTTTAATTTGGGATTTAGTTTATGTTGATAAACAGAACCAAAAACTCATTACAAAGTTTAGTGATTGTTTGAATTGTTTGAATTTTTGTTTTGTTGTTTGAATTGTGAATTGATTTTCAAATCAGTAAATGGAAATAGAAAAGGTTAAATCTTTCAGACAAAAAAATAGTGCAAAGGATCCAGCCCAACAAATTGGCCCAACAGCCCAGTCCAGCCCACCTGTTCCCTCGCCCCGAACCGTTTTCTTCACCGCAGAAAGAACCCGCGGAGCAACTGACATGTGGACCCTCCCCCTCACTCCTTTTCTCGCTGACAGGAATACCCCACTCCTCCTATTCATCGTCTTCAAGCACGACCTCGTCGCCCTGGCCGTTTACTGCCGATTGATTCGCGTTGTCAATTCGCTTCAATGCCGCGTGATCAACGCCCCCTGACCACACACGCTTAAACGCCCTGGCCTCCCCTCCATTTCCCCTCTGTCTCCTCCCCCAAGCACGCCCCTAGGCCGCCCCAATTCCTCCCCGAGCACCTCTGTCTCCGACGACCTCCCTTGCCGATTCCGGCCAGTACCTGCCACCCCTCGTCTCCTTGACCACACTCGCATACACCCCAAGCCCTAGCGGACCTTTCTGCAGCCGCAGCTCGCTCGCGTGTGCCTCACAGTGCCGGCAACGACCTCAACTAACAACACTGCCGTCTGCAGACAACTCCGGTGAGCCACATCGCCTGAACCCGAGCGCGCCTTGACCAGAGCCTCACACCATTTTATTCGCCTGTGCTTTGTGATCATCCAGGTACTCGCCAACTAGTCGCGCAGGACCCATAGCTTCGCCCCCGTCGACGTCTGACCGCACCGAGGCCCAGATTAACTCTGGTGAGCAATTAAAGACGAACCCGCGCGCCCCTCGACGAGCTGCCACAACGTTGAGCATCATCAGGCTTCGGCGATTCTGGTGAGCTACCCCTCTGCTTCCCTCTCCTCCTAAATCACCGGCGACCGCACCGTCTGAGCACGCCGCCGCCAACCACCGCCGCCAGCGCCGCCACTTTGTGGTCAATTAGATCAGAGCCATTCGTTTTAGATCGGACGCGTAGGAACCAGCGACTTAAACGAAAGGGTATGCGTTGATCAGAGCCGCACAGATCCCTTTTAATCCAATGGTCTGCGGCGTGATCCACACTGAACCGGTATGGACCAATAGAAACATTACACGTGGCCTGTAGTTGATTTAAAAGACAGATTTGATCTATTAGATTTCCAATTTTTTAAATTGCACAACTTTTGATCCACGCGTCCAAAAATTACAAATTTTATACCAATGGAATCAGCAAGACAAGCCCTAGCCAACCATGCCTTTTGTTTAACAAAAAGCTTCTGGGAAAATGTTTGTTTTTGCAGAAACATTTGTATGCTTGTTAAGGATATAAAAATTGTTTAAAAATGATTTTGGGGATAAAACCTTTGGCAAATGTGTGATTTGAACCTACTAACATTAGGAAACACTTTGTGGATTCAAAAATGTATTTGGTGAAAGAAAATAATATTTCTTTGATTTAAAACCATTTCTAGTCAAATAGAAATGTGGATTATTTATTAAAAATGGTTTTGGAAGAAAACCTTTGGAAAATGTTTTGTTTTAAACTCTCTGACCCCAAACACCAAGTTTTATAGTTTGAAAACATATTTGGTGAACCCTATAGGTTAATGCCTTAGTAAAAATATTTCTACACCACATAAAATGATACTTTGCTTTGAAAATGGTTTTTGATGTAAAACCTTTAGCAAATAACTTTGCCACTTTACAAAATGACCATTAGGTGTTTTCAAATGTTCATGACCCATTAGGAACCACTTTTTCAAATAAAACAAAGCTTGGCATGCTTGCATGCATTTCCTAGACTTTATGATTTTATGTGATGTTTTGCTTGATTGGTAGATTGAGTTTGTGCCTTGCTTGATTGAATTGTAGTGACTTGAAGAGTGTGATTGTTGCAAGGACAAGGAGTGAACCTATACCCTCTACCAAAAAGGCAAGTGATGCTTCATACTTTGTCCCATTACTTTCACTATGCATTAGTGATTTTCTCTAAGTAAAACTTGCATGGATTTTGCTAAGTATAAACCTTGCTATAGGAAAACCTAGTAGATGAAACCTTAGTTGAAATCTTCCTAAGTTAAGATTCCTATTACTACCAAGCTTAGCCTAGCTAATAGAAAACATGGGTGGAATATATATTCACACTATGGAAAAATATTCTAAGTCTGAGGACTTGGTTTTTGTTTAATAAAACAACTAAGTTAATGAATCACCTGGGTGGAATGGTAATTGCTTGGTGGTTTTTGTTTGAGTGGTTACACAAGGCCAGGGGACTGGTGAACCTTGTGTATCTCACTTGTGGATGGCCACCCAGGAACAAAGAGATTTGAGATGTCAAATGCTGAGAAGCTTCAAGTGCAACCACTTGGCAATATGGGCTCTGCCATGATCATATAGGTTGCAAGAACTTAGCCATATGGACAGTGGGTGGTAGTTTTGATAGGTTGGAACGCATCCATTTTGGTCTAAGGGAAGGCTTCTGAAAGATCTTGTCTTGGGAAACCAAGTCTTGTGGGGAAAGTGCACCACCTCTGCAGAGTGAAAAATCTAAGTACTTAGCCATGTCCCTGGTAAAGGACAATTTGAGCATCAAGACATGGAAGCAATCAAGAATCTCATCATTCAAATTTCTAAGTTAAAACTTGTGGTTTGAACAAGGGTTATTTGAAATCTTCAATCTTTGATTGAGAGAAGCCTTGGAAAAGATTTTGTCAAACAAAATTTAGTGTTTTCAAATGTTAAGGAAAAATCTATTTTGAGCAATGCAAGCCTCAACTCCACTTAGCCAAATGCATATAGATGATAGACTCCACTATACTACTATAGTATCACTTGCCAATACTATTCCAAAGTATTGACCCTTGTGGCTGTAACTTGTAATGTTGTAGGTTTGATTGATTTTAGTGAAGATTGATTGATTAGGATTACAAAGTCTACAACCAACATCTGCCTGTAGCACTTTGAAGATGAAGGACTCCATGCTTATAGTTATTCTGCTGCAATGTAATGTAATAGCCAATGAGCTATGTAAGATGTAATAAAATTATGTTATTCCTGGTTATAAAGTTATATTATGACCTTTGTTTCTTGATATTACATCTTAACTGTGGATGCTAGCTATTGATCCAGGGACTAGCATTGTAAACACAGGGGACTCCACCTTATATTGTTGTAAGGTTGGGACACTCCCTTTACAGATGGTATCAGAGCACTGTGTTGCCTGTAGGATTTGTAACCCTAGGATTGGACAAAAACCCTTAGAAAAATAGGAGTTGTATTTGTTCCAAAACTTATTTACAAACAATCTTGTAAACTCTTTCCTCAACCATTTTGGTTGCAACTCTACATCTCTTCTACTTCAACTTGATGGATGAAAACCTACCCCATGGCCAAAAACTACACCATGTGCAAAGGACTTCTTCAACTTCTTCAACTCTAATGACTTCAACATCTTCAGCATATTCACCAAGGACTTCCAACTTGGATGACACTAAGGACTACAAGTGAGACAAGGAACTCTTACTCAAGATTTAGAGACTGAGGGAATGCAAAAGCTAGAAGGAATCTACATCATTTGAAGTATTGTAACCAAGAGTTTTTCCCAAGGAAACCATGATCTCATGCAAGAAGGATCAACCAAGAAGGATGGAAGGATCACAAGTGAACCATGTAGATGGACCACCATTTATAGTTAAAGTCAAACACACCAACTTATGTGGTGTAACAAAAATATTTTGTTGCCTAAGTATGTGCTTGAAACTTGTTGTTTGAGTGGAGTGTTTGTTTGTGATTGCTTGCACATTGCTTGTGTGAATTGTGATGTGTGATGATTAGAACTATTTCCTTAGAAATATTTTTCCTATTCTAATCCCTACCCAACCCGAACAGATGACTACTCCAGGAGACTCCAACATCAAAGATAATGACACCAACAACAACCAAGAGGACAACATGAGAGAACTTATAACAACCCAAAACCAGTTGAGCCAAGAGACAACTCAGCTTTTAGCCAACAACAATGGACTAGACCCAGCCATACAAAGGATTTTGAAACTTCAATCCCAATTGTTGCAAGGATTGGATACTCAAGTGATCAACATGGGAGAAAACTTTTCCCAAAGAGCTAATGACAACAAGGATGACAAGGATGTTATTTTAGAAGGAACCAAGGCTTGCAATATTTGTGGATACAAGGATCACACTTCCAAGGAGCATGGAGATCAATGCCCCAATTATGAAAAGAAACATCCAACTAATCAAATGCCCCACATCTCAGGTGACTTGTTTCCTATGTGAAGGAAATGATAATGCCCCTATTCAATGCCCCATCTATCCTATAGTTCAACAAATGAAGCAAGATGGAATGCATCAAATGTTTGGAAACCTCCATAAGGGAACAACTTCTACCAAGATGGATGAAGGCAAAGTCAGAACCATGCCAAATAAAGCTAAATCCAAAGTGACCACAAAGTGTTGCTACTCTTGTGAAGAAGGTCATATCTCTAGTAACTGCCCCAAGAAGAGAGAAAGATTTCCCACCTTTGAGGTGAGGTATGAAGAGCATGAACTAGAAGAACTCTTAGCTTTGGAGAGACCCAAAAATAAGAAGAAAGACAAAAGCCAGTTGCAATGTTACAATTGCAAAGAGATGGGACACTATGCCAATGAATGCCTAGGAAATGAGAAGAGCCAAGAAGACAAACAAAAGCTAGTGAAACCCAAGATGAGGAAGGATATTAGCCAAGTGATGTGCAAACACTGCAAAGAGTTAGGACATTATGCATCATATTGTCCAGAGAAGCCACCTCAAGACCTCAAACTTATCACATGTTTCAAATGCAAGGAGCTAGGCCACTATGCAAACCTCTGTCCAGGAAAGTTACACCAAGATCCCAAGCAAGCCAATATGTAATTTAGTTTGAAAATTTTTAAGGGTGGTAGTACCCTAGTTGTTTTGAGCCTACTTGTAACCCCTAGCCTCCCAAATCTCGGGACGAGATTTATTTTAAGGGTGGTAGCCTGTCACATCCCAAGATTTTCCAAATCTTGTAATGTGAAAAATAAATGAATAAAATAAAACTTTGCTTGATTTTCAGAGTGAGAAGAAACTTTTTGAATCCAATTGGAAATCTTCAAACCAATTTGGATCAAATAAATCCTAAAGGGATTTTAAAAGATAAACATTTAATAAAGGAAAATAAATATTTTGGATTTACTATTTTGGATCTTTTAAATAAAAGATTTGGTTTTCAAATGAAATAGAAGTCTTACAAATAAAGATTATTTTATAAAGCCAAATTAAAACTTGGCCAAGTTTTTGAAATAAAATATTTTGTTTTGTTAAAATTAATAAAGTTTTGTTTAAATAAAATAATAAGGATTTAATATCCAATTTTTATCTAAGTAAAGGCTTTCCCAATTTTAAATAAACACTAAAACTTATTTATTTATTTTAAATAAGTTTTCCAAATATTTTATATTCTCAAATAAAACCTATTGAAGTGTTTTGGTTTTATTTTAGATTTCAAAATAAATTTTTTTAATAAAACAAATCCTATTTGATTTAATAATGAGGGTCTATTGTATTTAATTAATAATGTACCCTAAAATAAAAGGTTATGTTGTTTTAAGCAAGTTTCCAAGTATTCTTTATTTTCAAATAAAACCTACTGATTTGGTTTTGAAAATACTTGGATTTCAAATGGATATTTTACTAAATAAATCAAACCCTATTTGACTAAATAACTAAAGGACCATTTTATTTAATTAATGAATGGATCCTAAAAAGAATAAAAATATTATTTTAATTTGGGATTTGGTTTATGTTGATAAACAAAACCAAAAACTCATTACAAAGTTTAGTGATTGTTTGAATTGTTTGAATTTTTGTTTTGTTGTTTGAATTGTGAATTGATTTTCAAATCAGTAAATGGAAATAGAAAAGGTTAAATCTTTCAGACAGAAAAAAATAGTGCAAAGGACCCAGCCCAACAGCCCAGTCCAGCCCACCTGTTCCCTCGCCCCGAACCGTTTTCTTCACCGCAGAAAGAACCCGCGGAGCAACTGACATGTGGACCCTCCCCCTCACTCCTTTTCTCGCTGACAGGAATACCCCACTCCTCCTATTCATCGTCTTCAAGCACGACCTCGTCGCCCTGGCCGTTTACTGCCGATTGATTCGCGTCGTCAATTCGCTTCAATGACGCGTGATCAACGCCCCCTGACCACACACGCTTAAACGCCCTGGCCTCCCCTCCATTTCCCCTCTGTCTCCTCCCCCAAGCATGCCCCCAGGCCGCCCCAATTCCTCCCTGAGCACCTCTGTCTCTGATGACCTCCCTTGCCGATTCCGGCCAGTACCTGCCACCTCTCGTCTCCTTGACCACACTCGCATACACCCCAAGCCCTAGCGGACCTTTCTGCAGCCGCAGCTCGCTCGCGCGTGCCTCACAGCGCCGGCAACAACCTCAACTGACAGCACTGCCGTCTGCAGACAACTCCGGTGAGCCACATCGCCTGAACCCGAGCGCGCCTTGACCGGAGCCTCACACCATTTTATTCGCCTGTGCTTTGTGATCATCCAGGTACTCGCCAACTAGTCGCGCAGGACCCATAGCTTCGCCCCCGTCGACGTCTGACCGCACCGAGGCCCAGATCAACTCTGGTGAGCAATTAAAGACGAACCCGCGCGCCCCTCGACGAGCTGCCACAACATTGAGCATCATCAGGCTTCGGGCGATTCTGGTGAGCTACCCCTCTGCTTCCCTCTCCTCCTAAATCACCGGCGACCGCACCGTCTGAGCACGCCGCCGCCAACCACCGCCGCCAGCGCCGCCACTTTGTGGTCAATTAGATCAGAGCCATTCATTTTAGATCGGACGCGTAGGAACCAGCGACTTAAACGAAAGGGTATGCGTTGATCAGAGCCGCACAAATCCCTTTTAATCCAACGGTCTGCAGCATGATCCACACTGAACCGGTATGGACCAATAGAAACATTACACGTGGCCTGTAGTTGATTTAAAAGACAAATTTGATCTATTAGATTTCCAATTTTGTAAATTGCACAACTTTTGATCCACACGTCCAAAAATTACAAATTTTATACCAATGGAATCAGCAAGACAAGCCCTAGCCAACCATGCCTTTTGTTTAACAAAAAGCTTCTGGGAAAATGTTTGTTTTTGCAGAAACATTTGTATGCTTGTTAAGGATGTAAAAAATGTTTAAAAATGATTTTGGGGATAAAAACTTTGGCAAATGGTGTGAATTGAACCTACTAACATTAGGAAACACTTTGTGGATTCAAAAATGTATTTGGTGAAAGAAAATAATATTTCTTTGATTTAAAATCATTTCTAGTCAAATAGAAATGTGGATTATTTATTAAAAATGGTTTTGGAAGAAAACCTTTGGAAAATGTTTTGTTTTAAACTCTCTGACCCCAAACACCAAGTTTTATAGTTTGAAAATATATTTGGTGAACCCTATAGGTTAATGCCTTAGTAAAAATATTTCTACACCACATAAAATGATACTTTGTTTTGAAAACGGTTTTTGAGGTAAAACCTTTAGCAAATGACTTTGCCACTTTACAAAATGACCATTAGGTGTTTTAAAATGTTCATGAACCATTAGGAACTACTTTTTCAAATAAAACAAAGCTTGGCATTCTTGCATGCATTTCCTAGACTTTATGATTTTATGTGATGTTTTGCTTGATTGGTAGATTGAGTTTGTGCCTTGCTTGATTGAATTGTAGTGACTTGAAGAGTGTGATTGTTGCAAGGACAAGGAGTGAACCTATACCCTCTACCAAAAAGTCAAGTGATGCTTCATACTTTGTCCCATTACTTTCACTATGCATTAGTGATTTTCTCTAAGTAAAACTTGCATGGATTTTGCTAAGTATAAACCTTGCTATAGGAAAATCTAGTAGATGAAACCTTAGTGGAAATCTTCCTAAGTTAAGATTCCTATTACTACCAAGCTTAGCCTAGCTAATAGAAAACATGGGTGGAATATATATTCACACTATGGAAAAATATTCTAAGTCCGAGGACTTGGTTTTTGTTTAATAAAACAACTAAGTTAATGAATCACCTGGGTGGAATGGTAATTGCTTGGTGGTTTTTGGTTGAGTGGTTACACAAGGCCAGGGGACTGGTGAACCTTGTGTATCTCACTTGTGGATGGCCACCCAGGAACAAAGAGATTTGAGATGTCAAATGTTGAGAAGCTTCAAGTGCAACCACTTGGCAATATGGGCTCTGCCATGATCATATAGGTTGCAAGAACTTAGCCATATGGACAGTGGGTGGTAGTTTTGATAGGTTGGAACGCGTCCATTTTGGTCTAAGGGAAGGCTTCTGAAAGATCTTGTCTTGGGAAACCAAGTCTTGTGGGGAAAGTGCACCACCTCTGCAGAGTGAAAAATCTAAGTACTTAGCCATGTCCCTGGTAAAGGAAAATTTGAGCATCAAGACATGGAAGCAATCAAGAATCTCATCATTCAAATTTCTAAGTTAAAACTTGTGGTTTGAACAAGGGTTATTTGAAATCTTCAGTCTTTGATTGAGAGAAGCCTTGGAAAAGATTTTGTCAAACAAAATTTAGTGTTTTCAAATGTTAAGGAAAAATCTATTTTGAGCAATGCAAGCCTCAACTCCACTTAGCCAAATGCATATAGATGATAGACTCCACTATACTACTATAGTATCACTTGCCAATACTATTCCAAAGTATTGACCCTTGTGGCTGTAACTTGTAATGTTGCAGGTTTGATTGATTTTAGTGAAGATTGATTGATTAGGATTACAAAGTCTACAACCAACATCTGCCTGTGGCACTTTGAAGATGAAGGACTCCATGCTTATAGTTATTCTGCTGCAATGTAATGTAATAGCCAATGAGCTATGTAAGATGTAATAAAATTATGTTATTCCTGGTTATAAAGTTATATTATGACCTTTGTTTCTTGATATTACATCTTAACTGTGGATGCTAGCTATTGATCCAGGGACTAGCATTGTAAACACAGGGGACTCCACCTTATATTGTTGTAAGGTTGGGACACTCCCTTTACACTTCTGCATTATGTCCTTTGTTTCCACACTTGACTCATGGGCCAAGATTGAGTTTCTCCATAGGCTTGTTCAACTTGTTCTTCATCTTTTCTGGACAGTTGCTTGCATAATGTCCTGGGTTCTTGCAATTGAAACAGTTGATATCCTTGAGTTCCTTACGTGTCTCTCTTGGACAAGTTGCCACATAATGGCCTAGATCTTTGCAGTTGTTGCACACCACTTGGCTAATCTCCTTATTCTTCTGGTTCTCATGGCATTCACTGGAATAGTGTCCCATTTCTTTACATTTATGACATTGCACATGGCTTTTGTCCTTCTTTTGCTTTTTGGGTTTCTCCAAAGCTAGGAGTGCATCCAGTTCATGTTGTTCATATGTTATCTGGTAGGTAGGAATGTCTACATGTTTCTTGGACCTTTTATTGCTCTTTAGAAAATTCACATTCCTCTGATTTGATCCCTTGAATTGGGTTGTTTTGCTTGGAGGTATAAGTGGACCTTTTCCTTTGTCATCAACCTTCTTGGTAGACTTGGATCCTTCTTGATGGTTTGCAATCATTTGTCGCACTCCACCTTGTTTCCTTTGTTCCACAATGGAATAGATGGGGCATTGGATAGGAACATGGTTGTTTCCTTCACATAGGTAGCAAGTAGCTTGAGAAGTGGGACATTGTCCAACATGATGTTTCTCTTCACAGTTGGGGCATTGATCTCCATGATCCTTGGAAGTATGATCCTTGTCTCCACAAATAATGCAAGCTGGGGCTCCATCTAGAATAACATTTCTGTCATCCTTGTTTTCAAAGACTCTTTTGGAATAGCTTTCTTCCATATTGATCATTTGATCAGCCACCTTAAGCATCAATTGGCCTTGAGTTTCCAAAAATCCTTGCAGGGTTGGATCTTCTCCACTAGTGTTGGCTATGAATTGAGTTGTCACTTGGTTCAACTGGTTCTGGGTTGCTATGAGCTCTTTCATGCTGTCCTCTTGGTTGGTGTTGGTGTCATCAACCTTGATGTCTCTTGGAGTAGTCATCTGTTTGGGTTGAAGGGAGATTAGAATAGGCAAAAGATTTTTCTAAGGAATCAATTCTAATCACACACATCACAATTCACTCAAACAATTTTTCACTCAAATAACAAGGTTCAAGCACATATTTGGGCAACAAAATATTTTTGTTACACCACATAAGTTGGTGGTTTTGACTTAACTAAAATATGGTGGTCCATCTATATGGTTCACTTGTGATCTTTCCTTTCTTCATGATTCTTCTTGTATGAGATCATGGTTTCCTTGAGAAAAACTCTTGGTTACAACAACTTTTAGTGAAATGATCTCCTTCTTATTTTTGCATTCCCTTAGTCTCCATATCTTGAGCAAGATTTCCTTGTTTCACTTGTAGTCCTTAGTGGTATCCATGTTGGAAGTCCTTGGTGAATATGCTGAAGATGTTGAAGTCATTAGAGTTGAAGAGGTTGAAGAAGTCCTTTACACATGGTGTAGTCTTTGGCCATGGGTAGGTTTTTCCATCAAGTTGAAGTAGAAGAGATGTAGAGTTGAAACCAAAATAGTTGAGGAAAGAGTTTACAAGATTGTTTGTAAATAAGTTTTTGGAACAATACAACTCCTATTTCTCTAAGGGTTTTTGTCCAATCCTAGGTTCACAAATCCTACAGGCAACACAATGCTCTGATACCATCTGTAAGGGATCCCAACCTTTAAATAAGGTAGAGTCCCCTGTGTTTACAATGCTAGTCCCTGGATCAATAGCTAGCATCCACAGTTAATATGTAATATCAAGAAACAAAGGTCATATATAACTTTATAACCAGGAATAACATAATTTTATTAGATCTTACATAGCTCATTTGGCTATTACATTACATTGCAGCGTAATAACTATAAGCATGGGGTCCTTCATCTTCAAAGTGCCACGGGCAGATGTTGGTTGTAGACTTTGTAATCCTAATCAATCAATCTTCACTAAAATCAATCAAACCTGCAACATTACAAGTTACAGCCACAAGGGTCAATACATTTGAATTGTATTGGCAAGTGTCACTACTATGTTGATTATAAGTGGATCCTATCATTACATGCATATTTGGCTAAGTAGGGTTTTAGGCTTATT
The DNA here is from genome assembly GCA_910589765.1 of Avena atlantica. Classification (NCBI taxonomy): domain Eukaryota; kingdom Viridiplantae; phylum Streptophyta; class Magnoliopsida; order Poales; family Poaceae; genus Avena; species Avena atlantica. Next base: position 56,608,711 of record OU342737.1, read on the forward strand.
TGCAGAAAGCAATAATTTATCCTATCTTTTCAAATGGTTTTGTTTCCTTTGTCAAATCTCTTTATCAAAACCCTTGAACTCCTTGGTAACCCCAAGTATTCAAGTCCTTATAAAAAATCTCTTGAGCTCCTTGGTAACCCCAAGTGCATCAAGTTTTCATCAAAATCTCTTGAGCTCCTTGGTAACCCCAAGTGCATCAAGTTTTCATCAAAATCTCTTGAGCTCCTTGGTAACCCCAAGTGCATCAAGTTTTCATCAAAATCTCTTGAGCTCCTTGGTACCCCCAAGTACTTCAAGTTTTTATTATCACTTAGAAAGTTTTCTTTTAGAAATTGGAATGTCGAGATTTCCCATAGCTTCAAACTTTAGTTGCTCAGTATTGTCCATAACCGGGGACACGGGTAAGTACTTAGATTTTATTATCTTCTGCAGAAGTAGTACACTTTACCCACATGTCACAATCCCATCTTGTTGCCACCAGTGGCCACTGGATTAGTGCTCACCAAGATGGAGTACCGGCAGATTGAGAATGTGACGAAGTCTTTCCAGAGGGTCCTCCCATACACCATTGCTAGCTTGTCTTCAGTACCCATGTAGGATTCCAGGTCCTCATTTCCAGTAAGCTGAAGACAATGCATGGGTCTTCCCAATGTAGTTGACTAAGCCAGAGCCATAAATAGCATGTGGTTGCACACGAAAGCCACAATTGGAGAAACATGTTCAATCTCTAAGTTTCCTGGGTGGTTTCCTTTGGAGCACAACACAAAGAGATTGCCAGAGACATGGTTCCTTTTGTTGCCACCTTCTCCAAAACTCAAAGTATCCTTGTCCACCCAGGTGGTTCATTGAGTCCTTGTTTTATTATGTAAAAACACAAGTCCTTTTCTCAACTTCATAAAATCTCAACATGTAACTCTTTTCAAAATATAACATGGCTAAGCATGTAACAACTACAATGTTTTCACTAAGGAATGTATAGGGAATCCTATTAGGATTTAGCATAGCATAAGTATAGAAATTCTTTTCATGCATGTTTTCAAAATCCACTAAGTATAATGAAAATAGTAGGACTTTAGAGGATAGTGTAACTTGCCTTGTTGGTAGGGAATGGTGGTTCACTTCTTGATCTTGCTAGTCTTACACTTTTCTAACTTCACTACAATCAATCAAGCAAACATAATATCAACTAGCATTCCAAACCAATAATCAATCAAACATTTCACACACATAAAACAATGGGACCTAAGTTATGCATGCAAGCATGCAAGGGTAGTGTTATTTTGCAAAGATGGTTTCTACTAGGCTCTAAACTTTGTAAAGTCCAAAGTGGTCATTTTTCCAAAGTGACAAAGTCATTTGCAAAAGGGTTTTGTCCATAAACCATTTTTAAATCCAATCATTATTTTATGTGGTGGAAAATATTTTTATCAAAGCAACAACTTTAAGTTGTTTCACCAAATAAATTGTTGTTTCTCAAAACTTGGTGTTTAGGGTCAGTAGGTTTGGTCCAAATCATTTCCCAAAGTTTTTACTCCAAAAACATTTTCATAACAAAACCAATATTTTTATTTGGCTAGAAATGGGCTAAATCAATTAATCCCACCCAAACTTCACCAAATCCATTTTCAAAACCATGGGTTGGTTCCTAGGGTCAGTAAGTTCACAACAAACTAATTTTCAAAGGTTTGAACCTTAAAAACATTTTTGAACAATTTTTCTAATCTACACAAGCATACAAATGTTTCTGTAAAAACAAACAATCTAACAAATACTATTTACTAAACAAATGGCATGATTGTCTAGGGCTTGTTCCACTGATTCCAACGATATAAAGTTTGTAATTTTTGGACGTGTGGATCAAAAGTTATAGGGTTTTCAAATCTGCAAACAATTCTGTTTTCAAATTTCTGTTTTAAACAAAACCGGCCACGCGTGGCTTTCTTATTGGACGGTACCGATTCGTTCGGATCGGCAACGTGGATCGCAGGATTTAAAGTGAATCGTGCGGCACAGGATCGATCTTACCCCTTCGATAAGTCAATCTATCGCGTGCCTCGGATCTGGATCGGACGGCTCCTAATGCCTTGCCAAGAACTGGCGGCGCGACGACGGTGGCGCGTGGCGGCGGCGCTCTGGCTACGGCGTAACGGCGAGAACATGAAGCGAGAGGAGTAGGGGAGGTGCTCACCAGAATCGCCGTGGAATGCTGATACTCAACGTGGTCGTCTCCGTCGAAGGGGCGCATGTGGCTGTCCTTAATTGCTCGCCGGAGATGAGCTGGGCCGCGGGCGGCTCTGGAGGTCGTCGAGGGCGAGGATAGGGGGCACCCTAGGACGAAAAGGAGACACCGTTAGGTTCGCAAGATCATGGCGGTCATTATCGTGTCCACGGGGAAGAGAGGGGAGGTCTGGTTTACCTGGGAGACGTCGCCGCAGTTGGAGACAGACGGCGGTGCTGGCTCGGGGTGACGCTGTCGAGCTTGTAGAGCTCGCGCGGGTGAGCTGGCGATGCGAAAAGGTGCGCCAGGGCTTGGGGAGTATGCGAGTGTGGTCAAGGAGGTGAGGGGTGGCAGAATACGGCCGGAATCGAGGGAAGAGTTCGTTGGTGGCAGTGAGGTTCGGAGAGGAATCAGGGCGGCCTGGGGGCGTGCTAATGCGGGGTGACAGAGGGAAAATGCAGAGGAGGCATGGGCGTTTATCACTGCGTGGTCACGGCATGGTTTAAGCGCGACATTATGGCGAATTGATCGCGGGCTTTCAATGGCAGGAACGGCCGCGGCATGGTCAGCGGCGGGTGGAAACGACAAACAGGTGGGGTGGGGTCGGCTGATCAGCGAGAGAGAAGAGAGGGAACGAGGGTCCACCAGTCAGCGACCTAGTGGGTTGCTTTTGCGGTAAAGAAAACGTTTCGCGTGAGAGAGTGGGAGTGGGCTCGCTGTTGGGCCTGTTGGGCTGGCCGGCTGGGCTGCTGCCTGTTTCTATTTTTTTTCTGAAAGCTTTTCTTTTTCTGATTCTATTTTCTGTTTTGAAATTTAAACAACACTCAAGCATTCAAATCACATTCAAACATTCAACACCCTTTGCAAATGAAATTGGTTCTGTTTAACAACATAAACCAATTCCCCAAACTATAATAATATTTTTATTTTAGAGTCCATTTATAATTAAATAAAATGGACATTAGTTAATAAATCAAATGGGTTTTATTTTAATAAAAAGCTCCATTTGAAACCAAATATTTTCAAAACCAAATCAGTAGGTTTTATTTGAAAATATAAAATACTTGGAAAACCTATTTGAAATAAATAAATAAGTTTTGATGGTTAATTAAAATAGTAAAACCTTTATTCATAAAACTTGGATATTAAATCATTATTATTTTATTTTAAATAAACCTTTACTATTTTTATCAAATAGGAATATTTTATTTCAAAGGCTTGGACAAGGTTTAATCTGGATCTATAAAATAATCTTTATTTATAAATCTACCTTTTCTTTTGAAAACCAAAAATCTTTTTATTAAAAGATTCAAAATAGTAATTCCAAAATATTTCATTTTCCTTTATTAAATGTTTATCTTTTTAAGTCCCTTTAGGATTTATTTGATCCAAATTGGTTTGATGGTTCCCATTTGAATTCAAAAAGTTTCTTCTCACTCTGAAAATCAACAAAGTTTTATTTTATTCATTTATTTTTCACATTACAAGATTTGGAAAATCTTGGGATGTGACATTGAGTAGTTATGGAATGATGAGTAAGAGATCGAATGTTGTTCGGAGTTTCGGATGGGATCCGGGATATCACGAGGAGATCCGGAATGGTCCGGAGAATAAGATTCATATAAGGAAAGTCATGTTTCGGAGTTGGGGAATGATTCCGGTGTTTTTATCGGGAATGTTCTAGAAGGTTCCGGAAGGTCCGACACTCCAGAGGGGAAGGGTACATGAATGTGTCATGACAATATGGAATGGTTGCATCATGTACTAGGTCACATGGCTGGGTAAAATAAAGGGAGAAATCAAATCCTAGTTTGAAAGTCAAACGCTAATTTGAAAAAGTCAAACGACAAGTTTGCTTGGTGGAGGGAGAGTAGGAAACCTACTTGGGGAGGAGTTCCTCTCCCTCCACCCGCCGCCAAGGAAGCCGACTTGGGGGAGGACTCCCTCCTCCCAAGATGCGCCCTCCCACCTATAAAAGGAGGGGCAGGGCTGCCCCTCTTCCCTACACCCAAAACCACCCAAACCCTAACCCTAGCCGCGGGCCTCCTGCTAGTCGCCGCCGCCCCTAGGGTTTCTCCTAGCCACCGACTTGGGGCTTCCCCAAGCCCTAGCCGCCGGCCAAGCTCCGCCCCTTAGTGCCCTATAAACTCTAGATCGCCAAGGCCTCTCTCATAGTCCACCATACTCGCTTCGGATTAAGGCGAAGCCCTGCGAGATCTCCCCTCTACTTCCGGTACCACGCCGTCGTGCTGCCGGAATCACGAGGAGAGTGCTACAACCTCCGTTGCCTGCTGGAACAAGGAATATGAAGGTCTTCATCGAGTACCGAACGTGTGACCGACTGCGGAAGCGCTGCTGGAACATAGCGCCGGAAGGATCGTCTACGCGATCTTGAGATCGGCAAGAGTACGACTACATCACCCACGATAATCTGCTCTCGTTAACCGCTTTGGAATCTTAGAGGGTGAGTTCCTCTATCGACTCGTTGCTACAATCTAGTAGATAGATCTTGGCTTGTTTGTTTGCATGCGGTAGAATTTTTTGTTTTCCATGCTACGACCCCTACAGTGGTATCAGAGTCGTGTCTATATGTAGATCTGTTGCACGAGTAGAACACAATGGTCATTATGGGCGGTGGTGCTTTTATTACCAATTGCTTCTTGTGTACTTTGCATCTTGCGGTATGATGGGATGAAGCGGACCGGGCTAACCTTACATGACATCGTTCATGAGACTTGCTCCACGCTCAACATGCAACTTGTATTGCATAAGTGGCTTTGCGGGTGTCTGTCTCTCCCATTATAGTATAGATCCAATTTACAACGGGCACTTGATAGTTCAAACATCAACGTTGTGGTTCTTGTTCGTAAGTTAGATCAACACTTATTGAAAGCCCCAAACCACGTAAAATATGCAAAGAAAATTAGAGGCGTCTAACTTTGTTTTGCAGGGGTGTGCTGTGATGTGATATGGCCATGATTGTGATTTTTTTGATGTATGCAATGTTCCTTATTGTAAGTTGGCAACCGGCAGGAGCCATATGGTTGTCTTTAAATTCTGTTAAGACTCGCGTGTCTATTCAAAGTAGTTGTTACAGTTGGAGCTGGTGAACGACAACCATGAGACGGCGCCATTGACCTTGACGATATGCCGGTGATGATGGAGATCATGTTCGTGCTTGAAGATGGAGATCGGAAGCACAAGAAGAAAGGCCATATCATATCACATATTATGAATTGCATGTGATGTTAATCCTTTATGCATCTTGTATTGCTTAGTTAACGACGGTAGCATTATAAGATGATCCCTCATGCACATAAATTTCAAGTTTTAAAGTGTTCATCCTTAGTAAGCACCATTGCTAAAGCTTGTTGTTTTGAAGCACCACGTGATGATCGGGTGTGTTAGATTCTGCAAGTGTATACAACGTGAGCAAGCCAGATTTGCTCATGCGGAAGCTAAGGTTTGATCTTGACGAGCCTAGCATGTACATACATGGTCTCGGAACACGGATCACCGAAAGGTAAAGCATGAGTCATATAGTAGATATGATGAACATGTCAATTGTTCGCCATTGAAGCTACATCAAATCTCGTGATGATCGGTTTTGATGTGGTGGATTTGGTTCGTGTGATCACTAAAACAATGTGACGAATATTGTTTTGAGTGGGAGTTCACCTAGATTAATTTAAGGATAGTGCTATGCGTCCCCCAGACGATGGGGAGCTCCCATCGTCCTGCTTCCCGTGCTGACACGTGTCCATTTGCTGCAAAACATCCCGCGTTTGCTACATATGTTCCCGCTTTTGCTTCTAAAGCAAAAAAAAGGTTCATTTCAGGAATAGAACGTCTCGCCGGAGACCTTGCCGGAAACCTCGTCGGAGACCATGCAGCAAAAAAATTGTGCTAATGCAGCAAAACCGACTTCGCCGGAGACATCGTCGGAAAAAACTCGCCGCTGACTATCGCTGGGGACCTTGTAGCAAAAAGTTGACACTATTGTAGCAAAACCACAAGATGGTTGTAACAACAAAGTTATTCTAATGTAGCAAAAATCCTACTTCGCCGGAGACATCGACGGAGAATTTAGCCGAAAAACCTCGTCGAAGAACTTGTAGCAAATCTTTTATGGTATTGTAGCAAAACAAAAAAACAGAGATAGCAAAAAAAATATATCAATGTAGCAAAACCATTTTTGATATATAGAAAATTCCCATCCCAGCAATTCTCTAAAATGAAAAAATCCAGAGTAGCAAAATTCAGGGACCTTAATAGCAACAACCAAAGCCTTCGGTAGCAAATCGACTCGTTGTCGGCAGCAATAATCCGTCACAGTAGGTAGCATGCATAGGAGTGTCTTCGTCGGAGGTGTGAGAGAGGGAGCAGCTGGACGGATTCCGACGAGGCCCCTGTCAGAGGACAGCCTCGTCGTCTTGGCAGCAGAAGTGGGGCGAGGCCATGGCGGCCCAGATGGAGACGCACCTCCATGGCGTGTTCGGCGCGTGGCTTCATAGCGAGGTGGCGTAGACGGTTGAGAACATCAATGGAGGGCGCGGGTGGAGGCGCGCATCGGCGGAGGCGCGCGGCGGTGCCGTCCACAACCACCACGCGAGCGTGACGGAGGAGGCATGCCGGCTTCCGACGAGCTGCAGCCATCCACAACCACCATGCGACGGAGGAGGCGCGCGGCGGTGCCGTCCACAACCACCACGCGAGCGCGACGGAGGAGGCATGCTGGCTTCCGGCGAGCTGCAGCCGCGGCGAGCATCATGGCGTGAGCTCTTGGCTGAATCTCCATGGCATGAGCTCCTCCCGTGAAAACGAAAGAGGAACAGTAAAGGAAAGAAGAAGATAAGAAGGCGTGGGGGGCTGTGGACCCGTGATGGATGCATAAGTACGCGGTTACCGGATGGACGCGATCGACCCGGACCCGGATGATATCGTCCGAGGGAAGGGAATCATTTTCCTTAATTTAACTATTAATTAGAACTCAATTTGTCATAAACTTAGTCTAAACTATTGCAAATATGTTGTAGATCAATGGCGGCCCCTACCATCAATTTTAATGCGTTCCTAGAGAAAGAAAAGTTCAAAAACAATGGAAGCAACTTCGCGGATTGGTTCCGCAATTTGAGGATTGTCCTCAATGCTGGTAATTTGACCTATGTGCTGGATGCACCGCTGGGTGACCCGCCTGCAGCTGATGCTACCGATGAAGTAAAGAATGTTTACCTCACTCGGAAGAATCAGTACTCCACAGTTCAGTGTGCTATCTTGTATGGTTTGGAATCGGAGCTTCAGAAAAGGTTTGAGAACCATGACCCACATGATATTGTCCGTGAACTCAAAATGATATTTGAGGCTCACGCGGTAGTTGAGAGTTATGAGGCTTCTGAAAAGTTCTTTAACTGCAAGATGAAAGAGGGCAGCTCCGTCAGTGAGCACTGCTTAAGATGTCTGGGCACGCAAACAAACTCCAAAGCTTGGGTATAGTGATTCCTAATTCTTTGGGGATTTACCGTGTCCTCCAATCACTGCCACCAAGTTACAAGAACTTTGTGATGAACTACAATATGCAAAGCATGAACAAGATGTTGCCAGAACTCTTCTCCATATTGAAATCTGCAGAAGTGGAGATCAAGAAAGAGCAACAAGTGTTGTTGGTCAACAAGACCACCAAATTCAAGAAAGGCAAGTCTAAGCAAAAGGGAAACTTCAAGAAGGGTGGTAAGAAAGTTGCCGCACCGGCGAAGAAGACCAAGGCTGGACCTAAGCCTGATACTGAGTGCTTTTACTACAAGGGAGAGGGTCACTGGAAGCGAAATTGCCCAAAGTACTTGGCGGATTTGAAGAACGGCAACATCAAGAAGAAAGGTATATCCGATATACATGTTATTGATGTGTATCTCACTAGTACTCATAGTAGTGTCTAGGTATTTGATACTGGTTCGGTTGCTCATATTTGTAACTCAAAACAGGTGCTGCAGAATAAACGGAAGCTAGCGAAGAACGAGGTGACGATGCGCGTTGGAAATGGATCAAAGGTTGATGTGATCGCGGTCGGCACGCTACCTCTTCATCTACCATCGGGATTAGTTTTATACTTAAATAATTGTTATTTGGTGCCTGCGTTGAGCATGAACATTATATCTGGATCATGTTTGTTGCGAGACAGTTACTTGTTTAAGTCCGAGAATAATGGTTGTTCGATTTATATGAGTAATATCTTTTATGCACATGCACCTTTCATAGATGTTCTATTCTTATTGAATCTCGATAGTGGAAATACACATATTAATAACATTGAAGCTAAACATTTGAAATTGAGCGATAACTCGACCTATATGTGGCACTGTCGTCTTGGTCATATTGGAGTGAAGCGTATGAAGAAACTCCATTCCGATGGACTTCTTGAATCACTTGATTTCGAATCACTTGAAAGATGTGAAGCATGTCTAATGGGTAAAATGACTAAGACTCCATTTTCTGGTATGATGGAGCGAGCTACGGACTTATTGGAAATCATACATACCGATGTCTGTGGTCCAATGAGTGTAGCATCGCGTGGTGGTTATCGTTATGTTCTTACCTTCACGGATGACTTGAGTAGATATGGGTATATCTATTTCATGAAACATAAGTCTGAAACTTTCGAGAAGTTTAAGGAATTTCAAAGTGAGGTGGAGAATCAACGTAACAAGAAGATTAAATTTCTACGTTCTGATCGTGGAGGTGAATATCTAAGTTACGAGTTTAGCGAGCATTTAAAGAAATGCGGAATACTTTCACAATTGACACTGCCGAGAACACCACAACGTAATGGTGTGTCTGAACATCGTAATCGAACTCTCTTAGATATGGTTCGTTCTATGATGTCACTTACAGTTTTACCGCTATCGTTTTGGGGTTATGCATTAGAAACAGCCGCATTCACTTTAAATAGGGCACCATCTAAATCCGTTGAAATGACACCGTATGAATTATGGTTTGGGAATAAACCTAGATTGTCGTTCCTTAAAGTTTGGGGTTGCGAAGCCTATGTAAAGAAGTTACAACTGGACAAGCTTGAACCCAAAGCGGAAAAATGTGTCTTCATAGGATACCCGAAGGAAACTATTGGGTATACCTTCTATCATAGATCCGAGGGCAAAATGTTCGTTGCCAAGAATGGATCCTTTCTAGAGAAAGAATTTCTCTCGAAAGAAGTGACTGGAAGGAAAGTAGAACTCGACAAGGTTGTTGAACCTTCTCTCGAACTTGCGAGTAGCGCAGCACCGGAAGAAGTTCCTGTGGTGCCTACACCAATAAGAGAGGAAGGTAATGATGATGATCATGAAAATTCGGTTGAAGTTGCTACAGAACCTCGCAGGTCAACGAGAACTCGTACCACTCCTGATTGGTATGATCCCGTTATGAGTGTCATGTTGGTGGACAACACCGATGACCCTGCGACGTATGAGGAAGCGATGATGAGCCCAGATTCCAATAAATGGCAAGATGCCATGAAATCCGAAATTGGATCCATGTACGAAACCCAAGTATGGACTTTGGTGGACTTACCGGATGGTCGGAAGGCTGTCGAGAACAAATGGATTTTCAAGAAGAAAACATATGTTGATGGTAATGTTACTGTCTATAAAGCTCGACTTGTCGCAAAAGGGTTTCGACAAATTCAAGGAGTTGACTACGATGAGACTTTATCACCAGTAGCGAAGCTAAAGTCTGTGAGGATTATGTTAGCAATCGCTGCATATTACGATTATGAGATATGGCAGATGGATGTCAAAACAGCATTCCTCAATGGAGACATTGATGAAGAGTTGTTTATGATGCAACCCAAAGGTTTTGTCGATCCTAAAGATGCTAACAAGGTATGCAAACTTCAACGGTCCATATATGGGTTGAAGCAAGCATCCTGAAGTTGGAATCAACGTTTTGATAAGGTAATCAAAAGTTTTGATTTTATACAAACTTATGGAGAAGCTTGTATTTACAAGAAAGTGAGTGGGAGCTCTGTAGCATTCTTAATACTATATGTAGATGACATATTGTTGATTGGGAATGATTTAGACCTTCTTAATAGTGTCAAGGAATATTTGAATAATAGTTTTTCAATGAAAGATCTTGGCGAAGCATCTTACATATTAGGCATAAAGATTTATAGAGATAGATCGAGACGCCTAATATAATTGTCACAAAGTACATATTTGGACAAAGTTCTAAAGAGGTTTGGAATGGAAGATAGCAAGAAAGGGTTCTTGCCCATGTTGCCCAATACGACGTTGAGTAAAACTCAAGGTCCAGCAATGACAGAAGATAGAGAAAGGATGAGTAAGACTCCCTATGCCTCAACCATAGGATCTCTAATGTATGCCATGCTATGTACTAGACCCGACGTTGCATATGCTGTTACTTTAACTAGCAGATATCAAAGTGATCCAGGAGTGGATCATTGGAAAACGGTCAAAAACATCCTTAAGTACTTGAGAAGAACTAAGGATATGGTTCTTTCTTATGGAGGTGATGAACAGCTCGTTGTTAATGGTTACACCGATGCTAGTTGGAACACCGATCCGGATGATTCTAGATCTCAATTTGGATACGTATTTACTTTGAATGGTGCAGCAGTTAGCTGGAGGAGTGCAAAGAAAAGCATTGTGGTGAGATCTTCAACTGAATTGGAATACATAGCTGCTTAGGAGGCTTCACAAGAAGCGATATGGATGAAGGAATTCATTACAGAGCTCGGTGTGGTTCCAAGTGCGCTGGACCCAATGTCTATCTACTGTGATAACATGGGCGCCATAGCCAATGCCCAAGAACCAAGGTCACACAAGAAGCTGAAGCACATCAAGCTATGTTTTCACGCTATTCTAGAACATGTCCAAGATGGTGACATAAAGATTTGCAAAGTACACACAGATATGAATGTGGCGGATCCGTTGACTAAACCTCTCCCGAGGGCAAAACATGACCAACACCAAACTTCCATGGGTGTTCGGTATATTACCATGTAATCTAGATTAGTTAACTCTAGTGCAAGTGGGAGACTGTTGGAGATATGCCCTAGAGGAAATAATAAATTTAGTTATTATTATACTTTGTGTTTATGATAAATGTTTCCATTCATGCTATAATAGTATTGTCTAGAAACATTAATACTTATGTGATTTGTAAACTAATTTAGAGTCCCTAGTAAAGCCTTTTTATAATACTAGCTTGTTGATTAATAGATGATCATGGTTTCTTGATCATGAACATTTGAGATGTTGTTAATAACAAGGTCATATCATTAGGAGAATGATATGATGGACATACTCCTATAGATAAGCGTACCATAGAGATCAAGTCATTTTAATAGTTCAATTGCTATAAGCTTTCTGATACATAGTAACCTAATTCCTTCGACCATGAGATCATGCTTATCACCATCATCGGAAGGATGCTTTGATGACATCAAACACCACACCGTAACTGGGTGGCTATAAAGGTGGCATTGAGTGTTCGGAAAGTATGGGTTGAAACACATGGATCAAGAGTGGGATTTGTCCATCCATATGACGGATAGATATACTCTGGGCCCTCTCGGTGGAATGTCATCCAATTAGCTTGCAAGCATGTGACTGGTTCACAAGGGATCACATATCACGGGAACGAGAAAAGAGTATTTATCGGTAACGAGGTTGAACTAGGTATGCAGATATACCGACGATCAAAACCTCGGATAAGTAAACTATCGTAAGACAAAGGGAAATTGGTATCGTATGTAAGTGGTTCATTCGATCGCAAAGTAATCATAGAAATATGTGGGATCCATATGAATTTCCAGATTCCTCTATTGGTTATTGAAGAAGTGTCTCGATCATGTCCGCATAATTCACGAACCGTAGGAAGACACACTTAAGGATTCGATGTTGTTGAGTAGTTATGGAATGATGAGTAAAAGACCGAATGTTGTTTGGAGTCTCGGATGGGATCCGGGATATCACGAGGAGATCCGGAATGGTCCGGAGAATAAGATTCATATAAGGAAAGTCCTGTTTCGGAGTTGGGTAATGATTCCGGTGTTTTCATCGGGAATGTTCTAGAAGGTTTCGGAAGGTCCGGCACTCCGGAGGGGAAGGGTACATGAATGTGTCATGACAATATGGAATGGTTGCATCATGTACTAGGTCACATGGCTGGGCAAAATAAAGGGAGAAATCAAATCCTAGTTTGAAAGTCAAACGCCAATTTGAAAAAGTCAAACGCCAATTTGAAAAAGTCAAACGGCAAGTTTGCTTGGAGGGAGAGTAGGAAACCTACTTGGGGAGGAGTTCCTCTCCCTCCACCCGCCGGCCAAGGAAGCCGACTTGGGGGAGGACTCCCTCCTCCCAAGCCGCGCCCTTCCACCTATAAAAGGAGGGGCAGGGCTGCCCCTGTTCCCTACACCCAACACCACCCAAACCCTAACCCTAGCCGTCGGCCTCCTGCTAGTCGTCGCCTCCCCTAGGGTTTATACTAGCCGCCGACTTGGGGCTTCCCCAAGCCCTAGCCTCCGGCCAAGATCCGCCCCTTGGTGCCCTCTAAACCCTAGATCGCCAAGGCCTCTCTCATAGTCCACCCTACTCGCTCCGGCTTAAGGCGAAGCCCTGCGAGATCTCCCCTCTACTTCCGGTACCACGTCGTCGTGCTGTCGGAATCGCGAGGAGAGTGCTACAACCTCCGCTGCCTGCTGGAACAAGGGAGAGGAAGGTCTTCATCGAGTACCGAACGTGTGACCGACTGCGGAAGCTCTGCCGGAACGCAGTGCCGGAAGGATCGTCTACGCGATCTTGAGATCGGCAAGTGTACGACTACATCACCCACGAGAATCTGCTCTCGTTAACCGCTTTGGAATCTTCAAGGGTGAGTTCCTCTATCGACTCGTTGCTACAATCTAGTAGATAGATCTTGGCTTGTTTGCTTGCATGCGGTAGAATTTTGTTGTTTTCCATGCTACGAACTACATCACCCATGCGGTAGCAAGCTTCCCTTAAGTGGATCACCCAAGGTTTATCGAACTCAGGGAGGAAGTGGTCAAAGGTATCCCTCTCAAGCAACCCTGCAATCAAGATACAAGAAGTCTCTTGTGTCCCCAACACACCCGATACACTTGCCAAGTGTATAGGTGCACTAGTTCGGCGAAGATATAGTGAAATACAAGTGATATGGATAATTATAAGTGGTAATTGCAATCTGAAATAAAGATGGTAGCAAGCAACGACGCCAGAAAAGAGCTTGAAGGGGAGGAAGAGATTGAAGGCCCTATACTCCCCGACAACGGCGCCAGGTCTAGTTGTAAACGGGGTTTCAATGCTTAGAAATAAGGCCTAGGGATCATACTTTCACTAGTGGACACTCTCATATAAATATCTTCTCTTCAAGATACTACTCTGAACTACTCTCTGGTTGGACAACTCTAATCCACGGTAGGTCTATAACAGCACACCTCAAAGTTCGCATTCCCCATCTAGATAACCCTACACTGTCACCTTGAGCACTAGATGGTTCCAACAAACACCACAATTTCATAGAGACAACCAAATCAAAATATAACTCATGATAAGTATTTATGTAATCTTTAGCCTAAGTGCCACACAGTTGATGGCGCTTGAGAGCGCTATGTTGGGAAACCCCAAGAGCAAGGTGTGATGCAACACATCAGCAAGTCTTCTGTCAAGGTCCCAACCATTAATAAGGTAGAGATCCATGTGTTTACAATGCTAGTCCCTGGATCAATAGCTAGCATCCATAGTTAAGATGTAATATCAAGAAACAAAGGTCATAATACAACTTCATAACCAGGAATAAAATAATTCATTACATCTTACATAGCTCATTTGGCTATCTCATTACAATGCAGCAGAATTAACTATATAGCATGGAGTCCTTCATCTTCAAAGTGCCACATGCAATCATGTTAGTTGTAGACTTGTAATCCTATTCAACACACTTCACTAACATCAAACAAACCTGCAACATAATAAGTTGCAGCCACAAGGGTCAATACATTTGAATTGTATTGGCAAGTTTCACTACTATGTGGAAATAAGTGGAACCTATCAATATATGAATATTTGGCCAAGTAGTGTTTAGGCTCATTTGTAGAAAGCAATACAGTTTTATCCTATCTTTTCAAAATAGTTTTGATCTTTTGACAATCTTTCTGAACTCCTTGGAAAACTCCAAGTGCTTCTGATCCCTTGTTGACACCATCAAGTTTTACTTTGAGAAATTGGAATGTTGAGATCTTCCATAGCTTTAGGCCTTAGTTGCTCAGAATTGTCCGTAACCGGGGACACGACTAAGTACTTAGAATTTGATCTTCTGCAGAAGTTGTACACTTTACCCACATGACACAATCTCGTCTTGACGCCACCAGTGGCCGCTGGATGTGTACACACCAAATGGAGTACCGGCAGATCGAGAATGTGACAAAGTCTTTCCATAGAAGTCCTCCCAATACATAATGCTAGCTTGTCTACCAGGCACCAATGTAAGGATAAATTTCCAATACATGAATCCTGTTAACATGAGTAGGTGCCAATGCAAGGGTCTTCCACTATGTAATTGACTAAGCCAAAGCCCATTTAGCATGTGGCTGTACACAGAAGCCACTATACGAGAAACATGTTCAATCTCTAAGTCCCTGGGTGGTTTTATTCTAGTGCACATACAAAAAGATAACCATATAAACATGGTTCCATTTGTTGCCACCTTATCCATAATTGAGTATCCTCATTCCACCCAGGTGGTTCATTAAGTACTTGTTTTGTTATATAAAACATATATTTTTTCCAACACTTCATATATTCATAACATGGTATTCCACCCCAAGTCTATAGCAGGGCTAAGCATACTACAACTATGATGTTTTCACTAAGGAAGATATAAAGGGTTTCCTAATAGGACATAGCATAGCATAGTAATATAGTAGCCCTATCATGCATACTACAAAATTCTACTAAGTGTAATGAAAATAGTAGGACATGGATGATAGTGTCACTTGCCTTTTTAGTAGAGAATATCGGTTCACTCCTTTATCTTGCAACAATCACACTCTTCAAATTTCACTACAATTCAATCAAGCAAGCACATATTCAAACGAGCACTCAAACAATTCATCACATAAAACAATAAAATCAAGCAATGCATGCAAGCATGAAAAAGATTGTTTTATTTGGAAAAGTGGTTTATAATAGGCTATAAAAATTTTACAACTCCTATTGGTCATTTACAAAAGTGGTAAAACCATTTAAATTCAAGTTGGTGAAAATGGCCATTTAAATCATTTTTGTTTTGCTAGGAATGATTTAAATCAAAGTAATATTTTTTAGTTTTAGCCAATTATATTCTTTAAACACAAATGTTAGTGTTTATGGTTAAAGGATTTAATATTAATCCATTTGCAAAAGGTTTCACCTAAATTCCATTTTTAAATCAAAACAATATTTTTATTTGCTAGAAATGCCTTTGGCAAAGTAATATTTTGAATAAAAGCAACTTGACAAAATGTATTTTTAGGCCTTTGACGAAGGGGTTAAAAACAAACCTTTTACAAAATATTTTACTCCAAAAACATTTTTAGAATAAATTTTATAACCAAAATAGGCCTAAACAAGTTTTTGTAAAAACAACCAATTTTACAGAAGCAAAATATTAAACCAATGGCATGGTTGCAAAGTTTGTATTTTTGAGATTCTAATGATATAAAATTTGTAAAATTTGTCAAAGCAGAACAATAGTTATGATTTTTGCAAGTTTAAACAAACAAAATCATTTTCTGGATTTTAACAGACAGACTCAGGCCACGTGGTGTGTTCCTATTGGCTGGTACCGGTTCGCACGGATTGATCGACATGATCCGTCAGATTTTAAGTGGCAACGTATGGTTCTGATCAAAAGATACCCCTTCGTCTAAATCTAATCTTAGCCATCAGATATGCATCCTACGATTCTAAACACGACGACCATTGATGGGTGGCGCTGGCGACGGCTGCGCGGCGGCGGTGTTGCTGACGAATCAGGACGCGTGGGATAGGGAGGAGACCATTACCAAACTCGCCGTGATGAGGAGAAGCTCAAGGTGGTGGCTGTTCATCGAGGGGCGCTCGGGAATAGCGGCGATTGCTCACCGGAGTTGGTCCAGGCGACGGGCACGCTTGGGTGTCGTTGCTGCCGATGCTACAAAGCATAAAAAGGCGAGGCAGAGGGTTTGTTAGATGCGGGCGAGTGTGGCGAACATGTGAGCATCATAGAGAGGGAAAGGCGAGGTCAGAGTTACCAATGAAGGATCGCCAGAGTTGAGGCAGACGCCATCGATGCTCAGATGTTGTCCTTGTCGACGCTCCGAAGCGCGCGCGGGCTAGCTGGGACCACTGGTAGATGCACAAGGTACGAGGGAGTGAGCTCGCGTGCACAAGGAGGTGGGGTATGGTCAGGCGTCGCCGGAATTGGACGAAATGCTCGCCGGAGTCAGTGGCGTTGCCGCGAGCGATTCGAGCAGCCTAGGGGCAGGTAGGGAGTGGTGTCTGGGGGAAAATGGGGAGGGGGCGTGGGCGTTTAAGAGGGAGTGGTAACCGGCGGGGTTTGATCGCGCATTCATATGAATTTACGAAGATTAAACGCGGCAAAAACAGCGAGGTGCGAGGGGAAACGGTCAACGCGGGTGAAGAAGATGACTGGCAGTGTGGGGTCGTGATGTCAGCGAGAGAGAGGAAGTGCGCGAGGGGGCCAGGCGTTAGTGAATGAGAGGGTGTGATTGCGAGTGAGAAAGAACAGAGGTAGAGGGATTCCCGGGTGGGCTCTTGCTGGGATAGTTTGGCCTGCTTAGCTGGGTAGGGTAGTTTGGGCTGGTCCAATTATATTTTTTCTTCCTGATCTCTTTTTTCCTTTTCTATTTTGATTTTCTGTTTTCAAATTCAAACTCTTATTTGAAACAGATTTATTTATCAATCTTTTCAAAACTTTTCAGTAGGTTTTATATTGTTTTTAAATGTGTTTTAAAGTCCATTCTAGAATAATTTCTTTTATTCTTTTATGGTTTACTATTTATTTAAAATAGGCATTTGTCTTTATTCAAATAGGATTTTAAATATGCTTTCAAACTTCTATTTGAATTCCAATTTTTGTCAAACCTTTTTCAGTAGATTTTATTTATTCAATAGTGCAAGCAATTCACTTTGAATTATTATTTAAAATACTTTAATATGATTTACTGTTCATTTAAATTGGGAATTGTCTTTATTTAAATAAAATTGGATATTAATCAATCCTTATGGTTTTATTTAAATAATCCTTTACTCCTTTTATTATTCAATAATATTTCATTTCATTTATTTGGCCAAGATTTAATTTGGCTTTTAAATATTCCTTTTTTATTTCTTTCTTTCTGTTATAAAATCTATATCTTTTTATTTGAAGATCCAGAATTGGTGATTCCAATTTGTATATTTTTATTTAATATTTATTTATCTTTTTAAATCCTTTTAGGATTACTTTGCTCATGATTTGGTATGGATTTTAGCTAGGAGCTTTTATTAGCCTTGGAAATTTTTTCCTTTTAACTTATTAAACTCATAAGTTTTTATCTATGGCTCCAAATTGAGTGAAGCCAATTTCTATGGTCTTATAATATTTTTATTTATCATTCTTGATCATTTATAAATATTTGTTGACAAATTATTATATGGATCCATAGTCTTAGATAGATCTTGGAAATGAATTATTCCTTTTGGGTTTTAAGGGTTTCGGTTTAGCTTTTCCAAGTGTTTAAATTTCAAGATACATTATTGATGAATGTATTTCACTTGATTGAAATTTTTGTTTGATTTCCTTTCCATTCAAAGTTTTTGTTCAAGATGGGTTTTGATGTTTCCATTTGGAATCAAAAAGTTTATTTTCACCCTAAATTTCATTTTTTATTTATTTTTCACATTTCAAAATTTGGAAAATTTTGGGATGTGACATCTTCCCTCAGTAAGAAACCAAGGTTATCAAACCGGTAGGAGGAAGGAAACGTCTCAAAGGTGTTGCAAGCAACGTGGAAACCTGCACAACACAAACTCAAGACTTTGCCCCAATGAACAGTGAAGTTGTCAATCTCACCGGTTGCTGTAACAAAGGATTAACTGTATGGTGTGGAAGATGATGATGGTTTGCAGCAAGTAAACAGTAAAAGTGGAAGATGTATCAATGGTAAAGATTGGACCAGGGTCCATAGTTCACTACAGGTGTTCTCCTTATATAAACAAACATGTCATGTTGGGTAAAGAAATTACAGCAGGGCAATTGACAGGACTGATCAAGGCATAACAATGCAATACTAGACAAAAAGATCCTATGAGATTCGATTGGGCAATACAATAATATACATAGACCGCCATCCAACTGCATCTATGACTAGAAGTCCACCTTTGGGTTATCATCCGAACCCCCTCCGGTATTAAGTTGCAAGCAACAGATAACTGCTTTAAGAAAAGTGTGTAAGGTAAACAGTCCACTTGTTGCATGAATAAGGGACCGTTGTTTTCTCCCTAGTGGCAAAAACACACCTACAACCGTATAGATTTCTGTCACTTGCCTTGATTAAGTAGAGGCATGAAACCACTATCGAGCATAAATACCCCCTCTTGGAGTCACTAGCAACTACTTGGCGAAGATAGCTACTAACAACAGAGAGCATGCAAGATCACAAACAACACAAACATGATAGAATCAATAAGACAAAACCATTAATCAATCTGACATAGTAATCTCAATATCCATTGGATCCCCGCAAACACAACATGCATGATTACAAATAGATTAGATCTTGATCATGAACGGAGCTCAAAAGATCTAAAAATGAAAGCACAAGGAGGAGATACAACCATCTAGCTACTACATGGACCCGTAGTCCAAGGTGGAACTACTCACGCTTCATACCGGAGGCTGGCATGATGTAGAAGAAGGCCTCCGGGATGATCTCCCCTCCGGCAGGGTGCCGGGAAGAGCTTCAGATCCCCCCGATCTAGGGATGATGGTGGTGGCGTCTACAAACGGTTTCGTGGAATTTTTATCGGGTGTCTAGGGTTTCTGCATTGGGGGCTTCTTATAGGCGAAGAGGCGAGGCAGGGGGGCCACCAGGGCGGTCGCACCCCCCAGGCGCGGGGTGGGCCCACCCGTGTGGCCAGGGGGTGTGGATCCTGGTGGATCTCCTCTGTATCATACTCTGGCTTCGTGTTCCCCACGGTAAAATATTGACTTTAGCTTTTGTCCCGTCCAATTCCGATAATATTGATTTTCTACCTTTCTGGAACCAAAAACAGAAGAAAACAGGCAACTGGCACTATGGCAACTTGTTAATAGGTTAGTACCAGAAAACATATAAAAACACCTCAAAGTGTGATCAAAGCAAAGCAAAGTAGATAGTAAACAAGCATGGAGCATAAAAAATTATAGATACATTTCCGATGTATCAAGCATCCCCAAGCTTAACTCCTGCTCGTCCTCGAGTAGGTAAGTGATAAAACAATAATTTTTGAGGTGAAATGCACCATCAAAACCAAGATCAAACCATTTGCAAGCATTAAAAGCTGGGATCAAAGAACTCTAAACATGTGCATGAAAGATGGAGTTCTAACAATAAGACAAACTAACTATGCATGCAACATGAAAGGCTACAAACAAAGATCATGAATAGCATGCATTGAAAAACATTTTTTTGTTTCACATACAAAAAACATAGCATAGTGGCATTCAACTTGTCCCTCATGGAGTAGCAAATAGATGCATAGGAAACCTTCAAAGTTCATAAGAGTGACTAGATACAAATAGCACAAGAACAAGCAATATCAACAATATGCATCAATCAATAAGTTTTGGGACACTACACATATAACTAAGAATGACAACTATGCTCTCTTAACTGGTGCCTAAAGGTAGAAGGTGGAGACTCAATATAATAGTGGAAGAAAGGCCCTTCATAAAGGGAAGCAGGGATTTCAAGTTTCAAAAAGAGCTTCCAAAAATTATAGTACTTGTTAGCTTTCAGCCCTCATTGCCCCTATCCTAAGCATCTTGAAGTGATTAAGGTTAAAGTGAACAAACATGGAGTATATGCTTGAGAAAGGATAAGTTGGCAATCTCATGTCCCTTGAATACGAGGGCCGCACCGCATGCTACTCAACTTTGGTCACTTATAAGTTCTTGCCATAGTAAGTACATGTGTATCATAGAGAACCGCCAACGGGGTACCCCTTGCACATGGTACAGGAGCTATCCCATAACCAAAATGACAAGGCAAGCAGACAATGAACATCTCAGCAATCTTTTTATTTACTATTTCCATAAATTTTTATTGAGGATGCTTCACAGATTGCTCATTATGGTGATGCTGCAAGTTTTCACCATGATTAGGCATGGCTTAGCCTAGCGGCCCAGGCGTTTCTCTAACACAAAATGCATAACTCCATGGACTTACAAGCTCCCTCTTTATTTCACACCGGTGACATCCATATACAAAAGAGCATGATATCAACTGTACAAAGTACAAGTGCAATGTTGAAAACGTTCCCCATGACAGGATAATTTTGCTAATTCCAACGTATAAGTGCAAGCATATACAACATAGATGACACAATAGTTCAAGTTTATTAGGTACAAGGAATATAAAGTGTGGCATCAAGTTTGTGAGAGCTTTAATCACTAAGTTTTCACATAACAAAAAGACTTTTTAATTGGAAGATAGCTGAAAATAAGAATATACTTGGAATGGTGTAACACACCATGCATAGGAATTTATAGTGGACACTTTGGAATAACTTGGTTTCTTGGGAGTTGGAAGAATGAGTAGAGCTTACTCATACAAGTGGAGGCTAGCAAAAGACTGGGAGCAACCAACTAAGAGAGCAATAATGGCCATAATCATGCAGAGCGACAAAACATTACTAATCAAAGCATAGAGTGGTACTACAAGTCAAGGACTAAATGACCATAGAGGCTATGGTGACTTGTTCATAGTGATAACATGGTGTGAGCATGTGCCAAGTCAACCCAAACAAAACATCAAAGGAGAATACCACCATACTATGCTTTTGCATGCTAAAACAACACATGATTCTTTCAAGGCACACTAAGCAATCCCAATTGTTTGGAACAAGTCGTGCTACATAAATAATCACCAAGCATAAGGTCAAAACAACACCTAGCATGTCATGCTAAAGTCTAAGTCACAGTCAATGCAAGCTCCTCTTGCACTTTCAGGCAAGAACTTTCTACTCCTTTCCAACATCAATCGACTTATTTGAAACAACACAGCGAGAACGGGGGTCCAAATTACTTTATTCAAACAAACTAAGCAAAGCAAATGAAAACTAAGGTGCTCGAAGAACAACACAACGGTGCATGAAACAATAAAAACAAAGTGTCTAGAAAGATCTGAGCTTTTTATTGATGAATAAGGGGATGCCTTGGTTGGTCCGCAACTGGTATTTGGTTGACTTAGTTAACCAGATCATCTTAGTATGTCATAAAGAGCATAAAACTTGGCCTAAGTTAAGTAAGACATAAAGAAGTATAAAAATTAAAGCGACTATCTTTCGAGACTTTTGCAAAATTTAACCTACCAAAGAAAGAATGTCCAAATTGTAAGTAAGACAAATATGATGGAAGATTTACTTCGGAGATCCACAATTGTGTGGGTATACCATAAATTCTTTCGTGAAACCTTAAATAGGTAGAGTATAATTTGGACAAAGACTAACATCCTAGACATAAAGCCAATGGTTACTATACTCGCAGTTTAGAGACCATTAGGAAACTCCAAGGGGGAGAGTTAGGTGTAAGATGGAAGTATTGTTATATGAATATCCGAGTAAATGTTGGAGAAGAATAAGTACTAAACTAGGACAACATTAAGCCTTATTTTCATAAGGTTAAAAGAAAGCATTATTATAAAAGTACTTTTTGGAGTATGTCAGGATGAAGATCGAAGGAGATAAAATAGACTAAACCTTACAGGCTAGTGCTGACAAGACTAGTCTTAAAGTTGTCCTTTAAAGGGAATAGAGCATACCAATATAGACCGTGCAGAGTAATAGGAAACCTCGATGGGAATGGTTGATGGCTTAGTTGATGTGGAGCCTGTTGGGAACCCTAAGAGCAAGGTGTGAAGCAGCACAGAAACAAGTCTTCCCTCAGTAAAAAACCGAGGTTATCAAACCAGTAGGAGGAAGGAAACGTCACACAGGTGTTGCAAGCAACGTGGGGACCTGCACAACACAAACTCAAGACTTTGCCCCAATTAACAGTGAGGTTGTCAATCTCACCGGTTGCTGTAACAAAGGATTAAACATATGGTGTGGAAGGTAATGGTTTGCAGCAAGTAAACAAGTAACTGTGGAAGATGTATCAATGGTAAAGATTGGACCGGGGTCCATAGTTCACTAGAGGTGCTCTCCTTAGATAAACAACATGGCATGAAGGGTAAACAAATTACAACGTGGCAATTGACAGGAACTGAACAAAGCATAACAATGCAATTACCAGTTAGTAAGATCCTATGAGATTTGTTTGGGCAATACAACAAGATACATAGACCGCCATCCAACTGAATCTATGACTAGAAGTCCACCTTCAGGTTATCATCCGAACCCCCTCCAGTATTAAGTTGCAAGCAACAGACAACTGCTTTAAGCAAAGTGTGTAAGGTAAACAGTCCACATGTTCCATGAACAAGAGACTGTTGTTTTCTCCCTAGTAGCAACATCACATCTACAACTGAAGAGATTATTGTCACTTCCCTTGGAAACTAGAGGCATGAACCCACTATCGAGCATAAATACCCCCTCTTGGAGTCACTAGCAACTACTTGGCCAAGATAGCTACTAACAACGGAGAGCATGCAAGATCACAAACAACACATACATGATAGAATCATAAAGACAAAACCATTAATCAAACCAACATAATAATCTCAATATCCATCGGATCCCCGCAAACACAACATGCATGATTACAAATAGATTAGATCTTGATCATGAACGGAGCTCACAAGATATATACATGAAAGCACAAAGGAGGAGATACAGCCATCTAGCTACTACATGGACCCATAGTCCAATGTGGAACTACTCATGCATCATACCGGAGAGAAGGCCTCCGAGATGATCTCCCCTCCGGTAGGGTGCCGGGAAGAACTTCAGATCCCCCGATCTAGGGACGATGGTGGCGGTGGCTACAGACGGTTTCGTGTAGATTTGATCGGGTGCTTAGGGTTTATATCAGGGGCTTCTTATAGGCGAAAGGGGAGGCCAAGGCGACGGCCAGGGGGCCCACACCCCTCCTAGGCGTGGGGCAGGGCCCACCCGTGCCTAGGGTGGGTCTGGCCCCCTGGCCGGCCTCTACGGCTCCCCTTTGGACTAATTGTTCCCCACGGAAAGTAATTGACTTTGACGTTTGTCCCGTACAATTCCGAGAATATTTCTTTACTAACTTTTCTGAAACCAAAAACAGCAGAAAACAGGCAACTGACACTGTGGCAACTTGTTAATAGGTTAGTACCAGAAAACATGTAAAAAGCACCTCAAAGTGTAGACAAGCAAAGCAAAATAGATACAAAACAAGCATGGAGCATAAAAAATGTAGATATGTTTCCGACGTATCAATGGACTAAATTTGTCCAAAGCCAATCCTAAGTAGAACTATAAGGACAAACCATGTAGTGACCAATCCAAGTATAGCGAGGTTACCATAGTTATTATTTCAGGGGAATCTAAAACCCTATTCTAGTGAGATTTCCTAGACTCTAGGAGTATATAAACAGAAGGTTGATAGACAAGTAAATAGGTTTGATTAGGAAAACTAGTCAGGTTAAAGCACCAAATAAGATGTTCTAAATCAATGATTTTATAATAAAGACATATTCCTAAGGGATTAGAGTAAAAGGAACTCTTGGAAAAAATTGAGACAACAAGTTGGACATTGCCAAGTATAATGAGAATTCAAAAAAAAATCTGGATGTGGGATATTACAATTGTTCCCATTTGAGATTACCATGGAGTTGAGAACTGGCGTAACAAATATAAGTCAATTCCTCATTCCGAAACGTGAGAGTATACGAACTTCGAGGACAAAGTTTATTTTAAGGGGGAGAGTCTGTAACATCCCAGGATTAGCACCTAGGATTAGAGAGGACACATGTGTGTGCATTGCATTCATGCATAAGAAAATCTAGGGAATTTTCGTGCAAACCTAAAAGACCTATAGAGGGATCGAGATCTCTCTAATTCTGATAAAAACATGAGGGAAAGTGTGAAGGATTTCGACATGACCTTTACAGAATTCTTTGTTTGTAGGGAGAGTATATTCAAACATTTATTTGAATTTAAAATTGAAATTTAAATTAATTTAGAAAAAAATCACAAATTGAATTATAGAATAATTTAATACTTAGAAGAAATGTAATGGAAATTCTTGAATAGAGTAATATGATTTTATAATAATAAAGTAATTGGAACAAAATATTACAATGTCTTTACAATTATTCAAATAAAAAAAGAATATTACAATCAGAATAATGCAATAAAAAGAAAATGAATTAAAACAGTATATAAATAATTACAAGATTTAAATTATAAAAAGAAAGAAAATTTAACTTAATTAATATTATACTATATCACATTATAAATTACATTATTCAATGTAAAAATAATTACAAGAATAATAATAGAGGTCCTAAATTAAATAT
The DNA here is from genome assembly GCA_910589765.1 of Avena atlantica. NCBI lineage: Eukaryota > Viridiplantae > Streptophyta > Magnoliopsida > Poales > Poaceae > Avena > Avena atlantica. Next base: position 56,633,679 of record OU342737.1, read on the forward strand.
TCATGTTTTGAAGATTTCCTTCTTGGCCTTGATTCCTGCAAAGTAAAACAAAAGAAAACAAAACATCAGAAATGGAAAACAGGGGTTATGGGGGGTTACTGTACTCTCAGGTTTTAGCAATGTAATGCATTGATTTGTCTCATCATTGAGTAGTATTAAATAAGAAGGGGCCAATGTAAAATCTGTTCTTATTTAGAATTTTTGCCTCAGGCTTATGCATCATAGGCAGGGGCAAGTTTCACGAAACCCAAACAAAAAGGTAAAACATCAAGAAATATCAAGCTTTCACTTGATCTAATCCATTTGGGTGACACATGCATACATGTAACTCACAAGGTGCTTACACACATGCAGCATAGTATGTTGTCAACACTACAGGAACCAGGGAATCAGATAAGAGTGCACAACCGTAGCAACAAGCTACCATTCCACCTCCACACTTCAGAGTACATTCCCCATCTTACCATCTTATAATCAACCCAAGAATACATAGATCATCCCACCAAAACCTAATCCAATCAATGATTGCTTCAAGAAGCCATCCAATAGCTAGGACAAGGAGGTGATTCAGGTCAAGCCAACAACAAGGAAAAGTTCAACACTGGCACTAACTCCAGGAGGAGAAGGCTAGAGTTTAGTTGTTGTAGTAGATCAAGAAGAAGTAGGCTAGTATCTAATAGAGGAGCAAGCTACAACTGTAATAATAGCTGATCAAGGGCAAGCCAAGCTCACATATTTTTTGTTCAAGATCTACTATCAATTTATCTACATCAGGCAGCAAGGTAAATAAAAGTATCACCAGATTATGTAGCATCTGTTCTTAATAGTTTGCATCATTAGGATCAGGGGTAGATAAGGGGAACAACATCCAATATAAATGATTACAACTACCCTTCAACTAGATCTGGTCTAGGAGGATGAGAAGTAATATTTCTCTCTGACTTGCATAGAGTTGTTATGCAAAACTCGTCACAGAGAAGAGAAGAAAAGCAAAAACATTAGTATATGTTCTTAATAAATTTACACCTTAGACTGAGCATCTAGGTTACGGACAAATCCACCTAAAACTTTAAAGGCATCTAGATGGATGAAACTATATTCAGAGCATTCCACAGTAGCAACCCAACAAGTAGATTACAGTAGGTTACTGGAATAGCAAAATAAGAAATCATCTGCTAGCAAGCAGAATATGTGTCTATATCATTTTCCCAGACATAGAATCTAGGAATCATTTGTTAGATCACCTTATTTATACAAATCAATAGGTGCATCTAAGCCTCAGCCTTTTGCATAACTTGCCAGAGAATTTCAGATCATTAGCCACATATAAGTCATCTCAAATAAATGGTTTCATTTCCATTTATACAAGTACTAGAGTGCAGCATATCATGCTAATTAGAAAACCACTATGCACACTCAAATTTGAGGCACCACAGTGACATCTACACTAACATAAGCCACTACTTTATCTTGCCACATCATTTTCCTAACAGGATAGTTAGGAATCAATTAAACCTCTACTGTCATGTTGCCATCCCTTATTCAATAAGCAACAATAGATTCACATCATATTCCTAAGAATCAGTATCTATACTTAATAATCATTTTACCAAATCAAAGATCCAAACAAGTATAGAAGCATTACACTAGGACCATAAACGGTAGGGTATGGCACTATAACCAAAACTTATACCCAATTGAATTCAAAGATACAATTGCACACCATTGATCTATCTATAATAAGTGGATAACCGATTAAAATCATCTTTCTAGTTAAACAACTAGAAATCATGTAATTTCCTGCAATTGAACTGATACATGATATTGATCAGCATTAAGTATAATTTCAGTAACCACCAAGTTCATGACATTACAATTTCATTTCAAAAATTTAATACATGGGCCAAGAATGATTTAATCATCCAAATCAAGGCATTAGATCTAACCAAGCAGCATTAGTAGTATATCCCCAAGGTCACAGTATCTGTAGAAAATGGATCCACAAGAGCTATCAACCCAATCACCACCACTAGCGGCAGAACCACTAACCAACTTAATACCACTAGGGCACCTACTCATCCAAATTGAGGAACCATAACGCAACAAATTAATAGGAGTAATCAATCATGGTATAAAGGAAGTTATACTCCCAGGGATAAACACCACAGAAATGGATACTAAAGTCAATAAAAGTCACTTGCCAAGATCACAGCCACCATTATTTTCAACAGGAAAATAAATCAAATTTTGAACCCATTATTATGCCATAGTTAAAATATTGTTCAATAAAGAACTACATTATGAATCCATTCAAACCAAGAGCTGGTTTGGATTCTAACCAATTTCTGCAAACCAAGTACATATCCAGTACTGGTCAACCTAATCGATTTGGATGCCAAAATTCAGGCAATTTCTGTTGCAAAATAACATTGAACCAACATCCCAATTATATCAAATTAACTCTAACCATAATCAGATGACTGAGTAGAAAAATAATTCCAAGGTTCCCTGAACCTTGACCGGTGTCCACTAGGTGCATCATTAGCCCAACAGATGCTCACAGTGGAGATAGAACTCACTGTGGGTGCCAAGCACCTAGAGTGGAAGCGTGACGTAGTCATAGGTGTCGCAGCTAATGCTCGGGGTTACGCCACGGCGCCGTCCCTCCGGCATCAAGAATCGGAGTAGACCGCAGCAGTTGCTGCAGTACCAAAACACCATAAAAAGTGTAGGAGCAGTGAGTTGGGGTTGAGGTAGGGGAGGTCATGTTCTCCCTCGAGCAGCATCCAAGGGCATCGGGGGCTAGCGAAGTCGCGCCAGATACCTAGCCGAACCACATGGCTAGGGTTTCGCGGGGGCGCACATGGGGGAAGCAGAGCGGCAACAAGGCGGCAAAGATTAAGGGAGGAGATCGATATGGGTCCTCGTCGGCAGGTGGGAGTGCCGGAGTTGGCCGACGACCGGCCGAAGCGGCACTAGCGCTGGCGGCGGTGGCATCGCAGGCGAGCAGGGGATGCGAGGAAAAGTTCGTGCGTGTATGCGAGTATGGTGTGTGCGTGTCTGTGTGTATGATATGAGGAAGAGAGGGAGTGTTGGGCTGAGGTTGTCCCAACCAATTGGGTCGGACTGGACCGGGTGCGGTGACCCAGCATACCACTGCATGTGTAGTACACTATAGTCGTTGACATGACATCCACAGAACACCGTTCCGTAAATATCACATCCCTCATAGTGGTACAACAGAAACATTGCGGGTCCATATTACAAAAGTACACACATTATTATTATTACAATACCATAATTTCAAGACTTCTTAAAGATTCAACTTACAAACCAAAATATAAAGTGTTTCAGCGGAATTTAAAAGTAACAACTCTGACTAGGAGTTGAGCTGATCAGCTTATTCTATAGAGTTCATGCTGCTCGGCTCCGTTGGTTACTACTAACTAGGGATATTTAGTTTGACTCATTATCATCGACACCGTAGCGGATCTTGTAATTCACTCCTTCAACACCTCGGACAGATCGGGTTCCTCGTAGAACACATCTTCTTGACATTCGGCTGCATACATTGGCACGTCTTTGGGATCCTCAGAGTCTAAGCAAGGGATCAAAGGAAGGAATGAGTAACAACGTTACCCAACAAGTTCATTATATGCAAGGTGGGAAGTTTGATGCTCTAACTACCACCTCGAATTATAAATCCTTGGCACTATGCAATTTTTGTAAATCTTTCTTCAAAGATTGATTTTTATTATGAAAATCTATGACAATCAGCCTTCATAGGTTGACCAGAACTTTCATGGAGTTCCTTTCCTGCCGCGTTCGTAGCTCCTTCCCGAAACAGGGAGTAACAAGTTACAATTCTTACGCTCTGCAGAGGTGCGTTCCTTTACCCATGAGAGATCAACTCCTTGTTGCACAACCGGGCGTACTTTCCCGTCCACAATTCCATGATGTGGGGCCCAGTAGTTGGTCCAAGCCAATCACTGTCCCCTTCGTGACCTCGCATGCCTCCTTGGTGTACATCATGCCCACACAATGAACTACGACAATGGTTTGTACAAACCGTTAGATGCCAGAACTATCGTGGGACGATGAGGGTCCCCACCCATATGCTGCATATCCTCTACGAATTACCAATTAATATGCACGTTACGAGGATAACAGCCACGACCTGCACATCCGGCTTCATGCGAGAGGAAGAAGATACAGCTGACTTCTTTGTCCCATTCCAAATCTCATGGCTAACGCGTAATATACGGCGCTAGAATCACTGATGTCAGGGGTTATTAAGTACCTACTTGATCATCATTGTTGCAAATAGAATCCTAAGTTATATTGCTCCATTATATCATCACTTAGGATGATATCTATGATTTCTTTATTTGTGAAATTAATATTTTCTTTCTTTTATAGCATATATGATAACACACAATTTGCAAATACTTAGATAAAGACTCTTCAAAGGACATGAGCAAGTGATGAACCTGCCTTGTGATGGCAAAGTAGTGAAGTCTGATGCTTGCACTGCACCTTGAGCTTCTATGTCTACAAAACACCATTATTGCCGGGTACGGACAATATTTAAAGAAGCAAAATGATTATGCAAGTAATGTAATGCATCATTTACTTTGATATGCAGTTTCCCCATTATTATAATAATTATTTTTTAAATAATAAAGGATTTATAAATATTATTTTTTAATATTTATAACATATATTGAATTATTTTATTTTATTTCCCTTTTATTTGACTTTTATTGATTTAATAATTATTTTAGGAATTATCACTTAAACATCAAAAACTGTTGTTAAATATTTATTTAGTATTTTTCGAAAATACTACAATATTAATATATAATGAAAGTGATTTTTATCTATTTTTATCATCTTACAATAATTTTGTAAAATTCGAGAAGGAATATATAAATTACAAAATCCTTAATAAAATTTAAATGTCTAAAATTTTATATCTTATTATATTTGGGTAGTGTGGATTATTGTGAATCCAAAAATATTTTATTTATAATTTTTGGAATTTTATTTTATTTTCAAGAATTTAGTTAAGTCCAGGGGTATTTTGGTCTTTTCCTGTTTATTAAAACAGGCCTGAAAGGTTCCTGGGCTGATTTAATCTTATTGGGACCTAGTGGCCCATTAGACATAGTCAAAAATAACTACCCCAAAGGGCCTGGCCCAACTCAGCCCACTCCTCACTACCTCTCTCCCTCGAGCTCATCCTCTCCTCCTCTGGCCTCGACCCCGTGGTCGGTCATGTCGTCGCCGGCGATTCCCGCCGCTGTGGGCGGTTCTGGTTGCCGCCGTGGTGCAACAGGAGGTTGTCAACGATGTCCGTCCTTCCTATCCAACTGGATTTGGGTATGGTGCTCTCCTGTGATGGATCGATGCCGTCCCAAACTCTAGGGTTTGGGGATTGGCGTGGATCCTGGTGCCGCCGCTGTCATGCGTCGTGGTGATGCTCCTCGCCTCTATGCGTATTCATGGTCGCCGCCGTGGTGCCGTATGGGTTGCAGCGCCCCCTCTGGGGTGCTCCCCATGCCGCCATGGTCGTCCCCTCTGCTTCCTCTTCTAATCTCCAGCGAGGACCTATGGTGAGTTCATTTACTCTCCCCTTGTGCTCTCTGTGCTCGCTCATCCATGATAGATGTTGGCAATGACCTCTCTGGTTACTGTCTTGTCTTGATTAAGATGATTTATCCATTTAGGGTTCTAACCCTGTGGTTGATCATATACTGGATGAATTAGATCATGTCTGGATGGTTTGTAAGCATGCTAAATGGTTATTGGCCTGAGGCTTGTTGCTTGATATGAACTATGAAGGTTCTTGTGGTTTACTAGATGCTTTTATGCTTGGATTGCATATGATTCAGATGGTATAGTTGCTTTGGAACCATGCTTGGTAAAGTCAGTGGCTTGATAAGTTTTCACTATCATTTCTTGGTTTATGATCATGGTTATGATATGATGAAACCATTGTCTTAGTGTTGTTGGCTTAGAAATTAATAGGTGGTTTGAGATCATCATGATCTCAAACAGTGAAGATGAACATAGGAATATCCTATTTATGATTCCTGTATTAACAGGAAAATGATTAGTAGATTTTTTTGTTGAACCTATGATGATTGGATGTTTATCCTGATTCAAAATAGAATTGTTCTTGTGACACCATCTTGGTATGGCACACAAGATTGGTTCTAATCCATTGATTGGGTTGATTTAAGCTTAAGACAAGCTTGACTTTGAAAGATAAACATAGATGTTCTTTTCTGAAATCCCTAAGACCAATGATGTTAGTCTAAGGCTTAGGGGTTTTAAGCCTTATCAAATTGATTCATATAAGTAGTCCTGGTAGTGGTACCAGCTATTGTTTTTGAATCAAAGCTTGGTAAAAATGATAGTAAGCTTGATCATTATCTGGATCCAAAATATTAGTTTCTAAGGTGCTACCTTTACTCTAGGGATGTGCCTAGAAATTATATCTAGCTATATTTATGCTTGAATTATATTATATAGCTTGACAACTAGAGCAATGATGTTGTTCTGAGCTCTGGTTGGATCCTTGTACTTTGATATTTGCTTTTTAGAGTTTAAATATCTATGATGTATTCACCCCACTTGGGTGATTTCTGAGAGTTTATTTCATAAAACAACACATGCTTTTGTCTAGATAATATGATGAGATCATGTGAAGGTTTTATGATGCTCACCACAAAATCTGATGATTATGGAGTAAGGTGGTGATGTTGATCTTGTCTTGATGAGCTCCTGTGCTTGACCTTGAGCTAGCCTGCTCCTCCTAGCTCCTGGACTTGATCTTGTTGTCCACCTGATCCTTCCCCCTCCTTATGTCACCATCCTGGTGATGAGATCTGGGCTTTGGTTGGTTTGGTTACTAGCTGTTGTACTTGGTTTAGCTGCTGCCTAAGCTAGTTGTTCTTGTGTGTGTGTTGTGAAAAGATGCTCTAGTGCCTCTCCACGGATGTGCTATTGGTTTTGGTGTGTTGGAGCTGTGCTATGGAGCTGACAGCACAACACATGCATTTAGTTGTGTGTCCTGCTTGTGTGCTTGCTGTGCACTTGTGGAGATGTTCAGAATTTTGAAACTTACTGTTATCTGGTTACTTTTATCTGGCTGGTGAAACTTGCCCCTTTTGGCTGTCATTTGACCTCTGGCCTAAAATTTATGAAAGATGAATTCTTTCATATTGGTGAAACTTGCCCCTTTTATAATTTCTCAATGATGAACTTGTTCAGTGCACCTCACTGACATGTCTGAGAGAAAAATAATTCTAACACTAACCTTTTATTTTTCTATTTAGTTTCTGTTTGTTTTGTAGGTACAGATTTAAAGTGAAGATTTTAGTTTAGGTTTAGTTATAGAATAGTCCAATGTAATCTTCTTCATACTTTTGTAATTTTCATTTTATTATTTTGTAATTTTCATTTTATTCCTTTGTAATAAAGATTATATAATTTTCAATAAAGAAATATTCTTATTCTTTATTCATTCATTATTGTGAAGTTTGGAGATGATTTCAATAAGTTACATTTTTTGTAACTTGTTTATATATTGATAATATGAAATAAGTTTTCATATTCTTAATTGTTTTCTTTAGATAAAGTTTAAGTTATAATAGTTAACTCTTAATTAGATTAAGATACAAACCTTATTCCTAATTTATTTGAATTATAATTCAAACATTCAAGTTTAAAATTTCAAATTTACTTTTCAAACACATTGAAACGATACGGATGTCGCCTAGGGGGGGTGAATAGGCGATTAAAACTTTTCCTAGAGTGGCTCAACAAAGGAGGAATAAAACTAGTGTTTACTTTGTTAAGCACAACCTAGAACAACTAAGGTTCACCTATGTGCACCAACAACTTATGCTAAGCAATACAAGCAACCAAGTGATAGCAAGATATATATTACTTCAAGCACGAAGGCTATCACAATGTAAAGTGCATAAGTAAAGAGCTCGGGTATAGAGATAATCGAGGCACGCGGGGACACCGATATTTTACCGAGTTCCTCCCAACATGGAGTACGTCTCGTTTGGAGAGGGGGTGGTATCAAACCACCAACACCACAAAAGGCCTCCCTTATTCTTCGGTGAATCTCACCCCAACGGGATCGATCCACGCTTCCACTATAGGTGCACTTTTCGATGGCAACCAGAACCTCTCACAAGGTTGGGGCACTTCTCCACAACTTAATTGGAGGCTCCCAATAAACGCCGCAAAAGGCCTCAACAAATGCCACCAAGGCCACAATGCCACCAAGGCCACAAAACCGTCTAGGGTTCCAAGAACCCAAGAGGGACAAGCTCCAATGAGCAACTCAAACCAAATCCTCCAAGGAGAACTCAAACCGATGCACCAAATGCAAATGGCAAGAACACCACAAAGGTGCTCAAATCCCTCACTCTCAAGTTCCAACAAAGCTACTAAAGCTATTGGGGGAACAAGAGAGGAGAATCAAAGAGAGACACAAAATCCCCCAAAATCTAGATCCCTAAAGATGCACTCACAAAGAGATGAATCGGTTAGGTCAAACGCGGATCTATATCTCCTCTCTCTTCCACTCAAATATGGGCAAGAATCATCGAAGAGAAAGAGATTAGGCAAGATTCAAAATCTAGAGCAAGTGTGGACAAAGCTTAGTCTAATAGATGAGGAAGAAGCTACCTAAACTGAAAAAGGACAAAACCTTAAATAGGGGCCCCAAAAAAACTAGCCATTTGAGGCAATTTTCAGAATGGACCGGTAGTACCGGTTTTGACTGGTACTACCGCATGTGCCAGGAAAAAGCGGAGCAGTAGCAGCAGCGCAAGCGAGTCAACGCGAGCTGGGAGCGCAGCAGTGCAGCGAGTGAGCAGCGAACGAGGCCAGAGTGGGGCCTGAGCGGGGCCAGCAAACATCGGGCCACAGCGACGCGCGTGCGTGCGAGAATCAGCGGCACTGCGCGCGGGAAAGGGCTGTACGACGCGCGCGAGTTTGAGCAAGCGCATGCGGGAACAGCGGCAGCGCGCGCGCAAGATTGGGGCCCGCGGAGCAGCAGCGCGCGGGAGCGGTCGCAGCGGGAGGGCCCAGCGGCGGCAGCAGGGCCCACGCGCGGGACGCGGCGGAATCGAGGAGAGAGGGCGGCGCGCGAGCAGGAGAAAAAGAAGCGAGCGAGCGGCAGTTGGGCAACGCTGGGCGAGATGCACCTAGGCCGGCCGGTAGTACCGGCCCACCCGTGTGGTACTACCGGGCCGGTTCGGTAGGACCGGACGACGCAACCGGACCAGGCAGAAGATAATTACGCGCTGCTAGATGCGGGTGGTAGTACCGGCCCGCGCGGGCGGTACTACCGTTTGGCCCAGAAAACAGAATTCCTTTTTTCTTTTACAAATCAAATAAGCAAATATTCAAACGTTAATAACTTTTGACTGGAAGTTCCGATTGACCCGATTCAAATTGCGTTGGATATAGGACGATAAGGGCTTTCCAATAAAAAGTGGAAATATTGATTATCACCAAGTGAGGGTGTATCAACTAATATAATGTGAGATACCTCACATGGTGAGACACCGGAAAACCGCATAGATCAAAATCGCAACAAGGTATAAAAGCGAGATCCGATTTTGATGAACAAGAGCTTGTTATGGAGATTACCACAAGCTCTAAATCCTCACATGGATAAGACCAAATAACAATCAAATATGACGATGCAAGTATGCAAATGTTTGATCTCTCTCCGAACGTTGTGACCGAATTACTCATTCGAGAGCCCCTCTTGATAGTACGGTTATCTATCCTAAACCCGGTCTCCTACACACAACAAGAGACCGGAAAAAGGGAAAACCTATCAAGATTATACCTTTGCCTTGAGCATTCCACTTGAGCTCGATGTAGACGATCTTGCCCTTCTCAAGATGGAACGCCTTTCTTAATTCCTCATCATTGACCTCGCATATTGAGCTTGCACATGCTCCAAGCGATGCCAAATGGACAAATCCTACAAGTATAACTTAATACACACATTAGTCCATAAATATTGTGCCCAATATGTTCTTTCAATCTCCCCCATTTTGGTAATTGATGACAATCCCTTTAAGTGGGTTTATATAAGGAATATTAATGAATAAAATGGTAATACCAATATCAAATACTACAAAAGTATGTGATATTGGTACCACCACCATATATAGAGCAAACTCTCCCACAATATATGCATGTCTGATGAACTTGAATTTCATTGCATATATTGCCAATCATTATCATTGGTGGAGTTTCCTCTATATATACCACATGCTAAGCAACAACAAAGATGCAAGAGCATGAGAGGCAAATGCACAAGAACAAACTCAATGCATAAACCAACTTCCCTTAAACCCTCTAAAACTTCTCCCCCATTGGCATCGATTGCCGAAATGGGTGACAAGTTCTAGAAGGCAAATATAGTAATAATTCCTCCAAAGGTGTGCCTTCGCACATATACAATGATGAATACTTGAGAGGGAGTAGAACTATATCGAGGATCCAAAGATTGCCAAAATAAAGCCAAATGATGCAAGCAATTTACAAGATCCGACAAACCAAATGAAAACAACGAATGAGTCCAAATGGAAACAACAAGATGTTATGATACGAGCAAAAGATACAAACCTTATTCCTAATTTATTTGAATTATAATTCAAACATTCAAGTTTAAAATTTCAAATTTACTTTTCAAACACATTGAAACGATACGGATGTCGCCTAGGGGGGGTGAATAGGCGATTAAAACTTTTCCTAGAGTGGCTCAACAAAGGAGGAATAAAACTAGTGTTTACTTTGTTAAGCACAACCTAGAACAACTAAGGTTCACCTATGTGCACCAACAACTTATGCTAAGCAATACAAGCAACCAAGTGATAGCAAGATATATATTACTTCAAGCACGAAGGCTATCACAATGTAAAGTGCATAAGTAAAGAGCTCGGGTATAGAGATAACCGAGGCACGCGGGGACACCAATATTTTACCGAGTTCCTCCCAACATGGAGTACGTCTCGTTTGGAGAGGGGGTGGTATCAAACCAACAATGCCACAAAAGGCCTCCCTTATTCTCCGGTGAATCTCACCCCAACGGGATCGATCCACGCTTCCACTATCGGTGCACTTGTCGGTGGCAACCGGAACCTCTCACAAGGTTGGGGCACTTCTCCACAACTTAATTGGAGGCTCCCAATGAACACCACAAAAGGCCTCAACAAATGCCACCAAGGCCACAAAACCGTCTAGTATATCTTATTGTACATTAATGAGCTTCAAACACCAACACACTACATATATTACAACTATCACCAAGGGAAAAGGAGAAAGTTGTAATATATGGAGAAAGGCAGCAAGTATCATAAGAAAGAATAGACTAGCAAAAATCTCACTATTGCACATGAGAGAAGTTGATGAAATGATAGGCAATAAAATTGCTAAATTGACATATTTGGGATTGGAGGATCATATGCATGATTTTGTATAGTCCCAATTATATGCACTCATCTCAACTTAAAGACATATACAATATTGAGTCCTCTTAAAGCCATGGCTAGAACTACAACAATTACGAATACATTTAATGCTAGAAGGCAACCGACAAACGGTTGGAATCAAGATATGTGAGCATGAGAAAGAGATACTTGTTACTGAGATATAATTGGTAGGATGTAGAGGATATGAATTCGTTGATCATCCTATAGCTTGCCTCAAATTTTCGTCTAAGCTTCACTTCTTCAAAATTGAGAGACAAGCGTCCAATATATCTCCAATGTACCTAAAACACATTTAAGTACAAAAATGGTCCCCAAACTTATTGGGTCCAATTAGTTAGTGCAACTACAATACATAGGAGAGACTCCACATAATTATGTGCATATTGATATGAAATTGAATTTCATGCACAACTTATCCGATGGGAATTGGTGGAGTTTCCCTTATATATTGGATCAAAGAAATCAAGCATGCCATAATATAAACATATAGTAAATATGCATGCATAAAGCTTTCAAGAACCAAAAGGAGATACAATTTGAACAAAAACACCAAGTAAATCAAGATTGTACACACAAGAGTGTGACATGACAAATGATGTCCAAATTGTATCAAAGAACCAATTCAACACATGAAAGATCACATGTTCAACAAATGAACTAGGCTAAAACCAAAGGAGCAAAAGATAGATAGAAATAAAAATGCTCAAGGATTTATCTCATTCTAAAATGGTCAAATCATGAAACAAGGAATGAGACAAAACCAACTCCCAAAAAGAACAACGTTCCAACAAGAAACCAAAATCCCCAAACTTCACATGATGGCACAAGTACCAAAACGAAAAGATTGAGGTTCCAAGCACATAAAACATGATATGGATCAAACAAAGAAGCATAAATATGAGTGTTCTAAATAATATAGGAGAGCTCCCCCATAGATAGTGCATTATGTAGGATTTTCCTTTTAAATGCAAAATGCACACAAATGGGATCATCACTAGTACCTACAATAAATAAAACACAAGAGGATATCAATAAAATAAGAAGATCCACAAGAAGCAAGGAAGGCTTGGGAGACAACACAAAACATTTTCTTGGCCAAATATAGGACAAAATTAAACAAAGGCCAAAGTGAATATGATCAATAACTTCTACCATAAATTGAGTACTCATTGTCCAAGGACAAGAAATATTGGGAATAATTTTCCCAAGGTAGCTAGCATGGATATCCAAGATCATAGTCACAACAAGAATCATATAACAAAGGATAAGAATTAAGCATGATACTTCGAACAAGATTCTTGGTAGCTGTAGAGGTCCCAACCTTTAATAAGGTAGAGATCCCTGTGTTTACAATGCTAGTCCCTGGATCAATAGCTAGCATCCACAGTTAAGATGTAATATCAAGAAACAAAGGTCATAATACAATTTTATAACCAGGAATAACATAATTTTATTACATCTTACATAGCTCAATTGGCTATTACATTACATTGCAGCAGAATATCTATAAGCATGGGGTCCTTCATCTTCAAAGTGCCACAGGCAAACATGTTGGTTGTAGACTTGTAATCCTAATCAATCAACTTCACTAATATCAAACAAACCTGCAACATAACAAGTTACAGCCACAAGGGTCAATACATTTGAATTGTATTGGCAAGTTTCACTGCTATGTAGAATATAAGTGGATCCTATCAATACATGCATATTTGGCTAAGTGGGGTTTAGGCTCATTTGCAGAAAGCAATATAGTTTTATCCTATCTTTTCAAAATGGTTTTGATCTTTTGTCAAATCTTTCTGATCTCCTTGGAATCCACCAAGTGCTTCAAGTCTCTTGTTGTCACTTTCAAGTTTTTCTTTTAGAAATTGGAATGTCGAGATTTCCCATAGCTTCAGGCCTTAGTTGCTCAGTATTGTCCATAACCGGGGACACGACTAAGTACTTAGATTTTTATCTTCTGCAGAAGTTGTACACTTTACCCACTTGACACAATCTCATCTTGTTGCCACCAGTGGCCGCTGGATAAGTACTCACCAAGATGGAGTACTGGCAGATTGAGAATGTGACGAAGTCTTTCCATAGGGTCCTCCCAATACACAATGCTAGCTTGTCTTCAGGCACCAATGTAGGGTTCCAAGTTCCCTCATTCTAGTAACCTGAAGAGGCCAATGCATGGGTCTTCCACCATGTAGTTGACTAAGCCAGTGCCCATTTAGCATGTGGTTGTACACGGAAGACACTTGTACTAGAAACATGTTCAATCTCTAAGTCCCTGGGTGGTTTTCTTTTGGTGCACACACAAAAAGAGATTGCCATATAAACATGGTTCCTTTTGTTGCCACCTTGTCCAAAACTTGAGTATCCTTGTTCACCCAGGTGGTTCATTGGTTACTTGTTTTATTATCAACATGTATCTCATCTTAATATATATAGTAGGGCTAAGCTTAATACAACTACAATGTTTTCACTAAGGAATGTATAAGGGTATCCTATTAGGATTTAGCATAGCAAAATATAGTAGTCCTTAACATGCATGTTTCAAAATCCACTAAGTGTAATGAAAATAGTAGGACTTGGATGATAGTGTCACTTGCCTTTCTGGTAGAGAAGGTGGGATCACTTCTTGATCTTGATAATATCACACTCTTCTAACTTCACTACAAATCAATCAAGCAAACATAGATTCAACTAGCATTCCAACCATTATTCAAACAATTCATCACACATAAAATAATAGAAACTAAGTCATGCATGCAAGCATGCAAAAGATAGTTTTATTTGCAAAGGTGGTTTCTACTAGGCTCTATACTTTGTAAGGTTCAAATTGGTCATTTTCTAAAGTGGAAAAACCATTTGCAAAAGGGTTTTATCTATAAACCATTTTTAAGTCAAATCATTATTTCATGTGGTGGAAAATGTTTTTAGCAAAGCAACAATTTTATATTGTTCAACAAATAAGTTGTTAATTCACAAAACTTGGTGTTAGGGTCAGTAGGTTTGAATCAACACATTTTCAAAGTTTTTTCTCAAAAATTATTTCCATATCAAAATCAATATTTTTATTTGACTAGAAATGAGCTAATTCAATTATTCAATCCTAATCTTCCTGAGATAAATTTTAAAATCCATAAGTTGGTTCATAGGGTCAGTAGGTTCACAACAAACCATTTTGCAAAGATTTCAACCCTAAAATCAGTTTGGAATAAATTTTATATCTTAAACAAGCATACACAAGTTTCTGCAAAAACAACCATTTTACCAGAAGCTTTTTACTAAAAAAAGTGCATGGTTGGCTAGGGATTGTTTTTTGAATCCATTGCTATAAAATTTGCAAAATTTGGACGTGTGGATCAAAAGTTATGCAAGTTACAAGTTTGCATATAAATCGGATTCAGAATTTGTTTTAAATCAAACTACTGCCACGCGGCGTGTTTCTACTGGTCGGTACCGGTTCGCACGGATCGGACTCTCTGGATCTTTGGATCTAAGTGTGATAGTGTGGCGCAGAGGCAACCATACCCCTTCGTTTAAGTTTTCTTTCCTATCCGCTAGATCGAGATCGAACGACTACAATCAACTTGCCACTAACTGGCGGCGCGACGACGGTGGCGTGCGGCGGCAGCGCTCTGCTAGCGGCGGACCTGGCGACATAGGAAGCAAAGAAGGAAATGGGGTTGCTCACCGTGTTCGCGAGGTCGAGGTGATGCTCAACGTGTGGTCAGCTTGGCAAGGGGAGCTCAGACGCGACGGGGATTGCTCGCCGGAGACGTTGGCGGCGTCAGGCGGTTCTGGGGGTCGTCGAGGGCGACGCTGCGGTTCACCCCAGGGAAAACAAGGGCACGGTTAGATGCGGCCGAGTGTGGCGAGTGCAGGAGCGTCATAGGAAAGGAGAGTGGCGGTCAGGTGCTTACCAGAAGGGTCGCCGGAGTAGCAAACAGACGGTGGCGCTCAGGTTGTTGTCGTTGCCGACTAATCTGAGCGCGCGCGTGCGAGAGGAGTACACGGGCAGGTGCGCCTGGAGGGGGAGATCACGGCTGTGTGCTCGTGGAGGCAAGGGCGGCAGGGTTCGGCCAAAATCGTCGCCGGAGTTTGTCAGGGACAGTGGCAGTCAAGGTTGCAATTTGGGCAGCCTAGTGGCTCTGGTCCAATGGGATCTGAGGGGAAAAGAAGAGGAGAGCGTGGCGATTATACCGCAGGGTCACGGCGAGGATTAAGCACGGCATTGAAGCGAATTCAATCGCGGCATCAACGGCAGGAAACGGCCGGCGAGTTCAACGCGAGGAAGACGACGCTGAGCTGGCGTGGGGCCGCGTTGTCTGCGAGAGAGATGAAGAGGGAGTGAGGTCCACCGGTCAGTGACTGCGCGGGTGGGTCTTTCGGTGGAAAAACGATTCGCGCGTGGGGGGTTTAGTTGGGCTGGAGCTGGGCTTCTGGGCCTGTTTAGTTGGGTCGAGTCTGATTTCATTTTTTTGTTCTGAATGTCTTTTTCTTTTTTCTAATTGATTTTCTGTTTTGAATTTCAAACAACAATTCAAACAACCAAATCAAACCAAACTTCCACCAAACTTTGTATTGTGTTCAGTTCTGTTTAACAACACAAATCAAAGTTCAAAACAAAATAATATTTTTATTCTTTTTAGGATCCATTTATTAATTAAATAAAATAGTCCTTAGTTATTAAATCAAATAGGATTTGATTTATTTAAAACTCCATTTGAAATCTAAATATTATCAAAACCAAATCAGTAGGTTTTATTTGAAAATATAGAATACTTGGAAAACTTGTTTAAAATAATTTAACAAGTTTTGATGTTTAATTAAAATGGTAAAACCTTTATTTTAATAAAATTGGTTTATTAATAAACTCTCATGATTTCATTTAAATAAACTTTTACTCTTTTTATTAAATAGAAATATTTTTTTATTTCAAAAGCTTTGGCCAAGATTTAATTTGGCTCTATAAAATAATCTTTATTTATAATTCTATCCTTTTCTTTGAAATCAAATCTTTTTATTAAAAGATCCAAAAATAGTAATTCCAAAAAATTTAACTTTATTGTTTATTTATCTTTTTAAATCCCTTTAGGATTTTATTTGATCCAAATAGGTTTTGAAAGTTTCCGATTGGATTCAAAAAGTTTCTTCTCACCCTGAAAATCAACAAAGTTTTATTTTATTCATTTATTTTTCACATAACAAGATTTGGAAAATCTTGGGATGTGACAATAGCTTCCAATAGTCACACAATCACTAGTGATTAGAGTAACTTGAAGCAAATGGTTTCCATGAGGATATATATATATCTAGATATGAGGAAACACATACCAAGAAACACTCTCATATACAAGATCCAAAATAAGATCAATAAAGCCATTCAAGAAAATTGGAAATTGTATGAGCAAATGTGTCACATAGGTGCTAGATAATTATCAATATCAATTCTAAGTGACACAACCTCGAATATTCACATTTTCTAGGATTGTAATATGCACTAAGCATATGACTCCCCCATAATGTGAAACTACCATAAACCAACACGAGGCAAAAGGATACAAATAGAGATAATTAATGGACATTATAAAACTTAAATTTCTCATGAGAATTATACCACATAGAGACTAGACAATAAACCAATATAAATACTAGGTGGTATTCTCATGTACACACAATTTTAGGATTGTGGAATGCCTAAGAATAAAACTCCCCCAAAATGGGATAATCCATTAATCTCTCAAAAGAGCCAAATAAGATACCAAATATAACCAAGTAAGGCTCAAACACAAGAAACACACATACATGGTGTGCCACCTAATCATAGACAAATATGCTTGATACCTCAAGATAATTAAGTGGAAAGCACATGTACAAAAGCATGGAAGATACAAAACCAACACATGCACAAGGGGGCGAGTAACTTTCAATGAAATGAGTTAAGCATATGTTACCGCAAGGAGGAACATTGGAAATATAATAGGAGCAATATAATCCACATGACTTGGCTTGACAAAAATAATAATGAAGATCCCTTAACTCTTCATGATGTAGAGAAGTCTCCAATGCCCTCCAACAACACCTATTGATCAAGTTTTGGCTTGTTGGTCCCCAACCAAGTTGGGTCCTAAGAGGTTAGTCACAATAGGCTTGGAAACCCAAATGGTTCTTTTCTTGAACCCACATTGAGCACCAACAAATTTGGCAAACACATTGCCAACCTCATCCTTACAAAGAGAATAAGCATCATCAATAATGATAGGGTTGGATGAGGAGATACCGATAGTGCATGAGGAAGAAATATGCCCCTTCTCACGGCATATGTAGCAAGTTCTACTCTTTCCATCTTTCTTCTTAGGTAAAGCTACAACTCGAGGAAGAGCAAGAGTAGTCCTCTTAGGAAGTGGCCCATTAATTACTTGAGGTGGAGCTTGAGGCCGCTTCCCTTGTTGCTTCACACTAGGAGGCTTTTTCTTCAATGGGCAAGATCTAACATGGTGCCCTTCTTCATTGCACTTGAAGCAAACAATGTTGGCTAGATTTTTGACTTGATCTTGGCCATTCTTCTTGTTGTCCTTGTGCTTCAACTTGATAGTGGACTTGGTCTTGATAATGGAGTTGAATCCAAGCCCACTCTTGTCATTGGGGGATTTTTGCACACTCAAGATTTTGTTGAGTGTGACCTTCCCTTGATGACCCTTTTTCAAGTCATCCTTCAAAGAAGTGACTTGAGCCTTGAGCTCTTTGATTTCCTCTACATGGTTAGTTTCAACAAAAGTACTAGAGGAAGTAGGTGCTACATTGTTAGAGCAACAAGGCACAGAATGTAATTCATCACGAGATATAGCATGGTTGTGAGAGGATGAATTACAAGGACTAGCACATGGCAATATAACATTTGGAGTAAATGTAGTGCTAATGTCCACATGAGGCCCACAAGATGTTACCTTTGACACGATGGCCTCATGAGCTAATTTTAGCCTACCATGGGAGACTAGAAGATCCTCATGCGAGCTTGAGATCTTAACATGACTTTCTTCTAATTTCCCATAGTTGCTAGTTAGCAACCCAAGTTGAGCCTTTAGCTCAACAATCTCCTTCGAAATAGATGCTTCACAATAAATGGAGTTAGTAGCACAAGCATCATCATTATTAGCAAGAGGTGAGGGCAACTTGGCAAGCTCTTTTGAATATGTGGCTTTAAGTTGCTCATGTGACTCGGTGAGTTTGATGAGCTCCCTCTTAACGACCCGAGAGCCATTTTCGAGGTGCTCAAAATCCTCAAGGAGTTTAGCATAAGCAACTTGAGTCTCATCATTTTTATTTTTGAGATCACTTGCCACCTCAAGATCTCTATCATGAGATTCCTTTACTCTAGATAGCTCTAAAGCAAAGGTCTCCTCAAGAGATTCCTTAGTGGTTTGTTCCTCTTCAAGAGCTTTATTTAGGTTTGCAATTATATTAGCATACTCACGCTCAAGACTACATGATGGGGATATGCCTACTGGGGTATGCCCAGCAGGGCGTTTCCGACTGGCCCGAGAGCTGGCGAGTGGGCCTGCAGAACGGCGAGTGGATTGAAGCCCAGCAAGGTACCGAGCGACTGGAAGCTGAAGGCCCAGGCGAGTAGATAGGCCCAGTCGGACTGGGTTAAACGACTATTAAAGTTGTAACCGAATCGGTTGAGATATGTAAACCCTAGGGGAGGTGAGCCTATATAAACCTCCCTAAAGGGTGAGTAGAGATACGTTCCCTCATACACCCAAGCGACTCGCCGCCTAGCCGCTGAGCTCGCCCATTGTAACACCTCCATAATACAATCTAGCAGGAGTAGGTCTTTACCCTCCGGGGGGCTGAACCTGGGTAAACCTGTGTCTTTGCCCTCATCTCGCATCGTAGATGGCTGGCCGCCCTTGCCCCTCGTTCTACTACTCGCTGCCGATTGCAGCATCTGCCGTGACCATTCCCACGACAGTGGCGCCCACCGTGGGGCCTGGCCGGTCTGGCCGGTGTTCTGCGGCGAGATCCAATCTGCCCATCAACGAGACGGTCGCCACCGACCGCATGATAGCGATCGGCGAGATGCTCCGGATCTTGCCGAGCAGCTACGTCCCGGCGGCGCGACCCGTCACGCACAGCGTGATCCTGCCAATCGGCACGATCAGCCTCTTCGTCGGCCTCACCGACGTCATCGTCTCGGAGGACTCGGCTCGCACCCGCGAGTCGCCGCCAGGCGATCGGCTCTCCGAGAGCCAGATCCGCACGATCCACCGCCTCGCCTCCGAGTACAACTCGGCCCACAGCAACGTGGCCGGGAACTCAGCGGCCGCAGAAGATGCGGCCCTCACCGAAGACGCCGACTCGGCGACCCCGGCGTCACTCGCCGGATCCATCACCGCGGCCTCGTCCGCGGGCTCCATCGCCCAGGTCTCCAACGCGGGAGACTTCGAGGATCCCTCCATCCTCGGGATCTTCGAATTCGACTCCGGGTCAGAGAACTCCGCCGACCTCCGCGATGGAACCGGTCGCCACGCTGCGGCCTACATGGCCACTGGCGCCGATCCGCCGGAGGATCCTTTCTCCACCCCAATCCCTCCTAACGCCACGGCAACGGAGGTCGAGGAACTCCGCCTGAAACTGGCGGAGGCGGTGCGCAAGGAGCAAGCCGAGCGCGAAAAATTTCGCCTCGAGCAGGTGACGGCGCAGGAGCTGTCACGCTACCACCACCAGCGGATCAGGTCACGCCTGAACCCCACCGTTCAAGGGCGTGCCCTGAACTTCGACGACGAAAACGACCCGGCCCGCGTGGCCGAGCGTGCAATCTGCGAGAACGCGCCACCAGGAGGAAGCGCCCGGCCACCGCCAGGATCAACGGCGATGGGCGCCCCACCTCCACCCAACCGCACCCCTCCCAGGGACCAGCCGCGGATAGTAGTCTCCTCACGGGAGCGAGACGCAAACGACCTCCCACTGTTCTCCACCCCGATGGACAACCTCGTGGCAGGCCGAGCAGCAGCCGACAGCATCACGGCCACCGGCGACGGCGCCCTACAGATCCAATACGTCAGGGCCCTGCTCGCGAAGGCTGTCGAGCAGCAAAAAGCGGGCGCCGACTCGCAAGGTCGAGTATACTCGCGTTCCTCGGGAAGCAGAGCGGCCTCCAGCGGCCGCCCAGCGGCGGCAAACACCCTCAACTGCCCGCCACCAGAGCCACTACAGCTCCAACACCGACCCACGAACGCGGCACTCTCCACCAACGACCCCAGGCCGGCGACCAACTTTGTCGCCGCTAACGGGCAACCCATCGACGCCCGCACCCACATCATCAACAACCAAAACTGGCGCGCACGCCAGCCCGACGACTTGCGGCACACCCTAACTAATCGCCGCGACGGCGAGCCCATGGGGTCGCTCAGTCGACTCGGGCCCAAGTGCTTCGGACCAATGATCCGAGGCGAGAAGTACCCGCCAAACTTCAAGGCGCCAAAGGAGATAGAAAAATACGACTCCTCGTACGACCCCGCCGTCTGGCTCGACACATACCTCATGGCAATGGGGATCGCGGGTCACACTGACCTACTCGCCACCCGTTACCTCCCCCTGATGATGGAGGGGACGTGCAGGCAGTGGATCAACACCCTCCCCCAGGACAGTATCGATTCCTGGGAGGAAATGCGCGACGCCTTCGTCAGGCACTTCGAGTGCTCCTACACCCGCGCCACCACTATTGAGGACCTGGAACGGTGCGTCCAAGGACCCCCGCGAGTCGACCCGCAACTGGGTCCAACGGTGGCAAGAGCTTTGGTACAACGCGGTCGGCATCCACCCGGACACCGCGATCCATTGCTTCAAGACCTCGTGCCGCTACGAGCCTCTAGTCGCCAAGCTCAAACGACACTCCCGCACACTCGACAACATCCCCGACCTCCTCGAGATCGCCAAACGGTACGCCGAGGAAGACCCAAACCAGGAAACTGACGACGAGTCAGGAGGTCAACGCCGCGCAGGCGGCAACGACGGCGGACGCCGAACCGACCTACGCTACAGCGGCACTCGCCTCACTGGCAAGCGCCGCAGTGACGGGCGAGTCGACTTCGTCGCCAACGCCGGGCACGCGCAGCGCGAGCCCAAGAGCTACCATCGCGACGGAGGGCAACGCCGCGATGGCGGCAACTACAAGAACAAGCCAAGGTTCGACCCCGCGGCCCTCCTTAACCAACCATGTGCGTTCCATAGCAGGGAAGGGAAGCCCGCAACGCACACCACCGCCGACTGCCACACCCTCAGGGAAATCGAGAAGGCACGGCAAGCACGGGAGGACCCCGACAACAACCCGCCAAATGGCGGAAAATTCGGCAAAGTAGCCGGCTCGCTCCACACCTTCACAGGCTTCAACACGAAGCGCGAGAAGAAGGTCATCGCCCGCGTCGTCACCGTCAATGCGGTGGCCCAAATAGACGTCCCCCAGTTCCTGAACTGGTCGGAACAGCCCATCACCTGGAGCCGGCAAGATCACTCGCCGCGCATCGAGTACCCAGGACGAGTCGCCTTGGTGGTCAAGCCCAAGGTTGGCGACTACTGGCTCCCCAAGACACTGATGGACGGCGGTAGCTCCATCAACATCCTCTACCTCGACACCTTCAGGCGGTTGCGGCTCCCGCAGTCGATGATCGAGACGACCCACACCACGTTCCACGGCATCGTCCCCGGTCGGAAGGCGTACCCGATCGGCAAGGTCACGCTGCCAGTCACTTTCGGCACACCGGCAAACTTCCGCACCGAGCGGATCGTCTTCGAGCTGGTGCCCTTCGACAGCCCTTACCACTGCGTCCTGGGGCGCCAAGCGTTCGCTAAATTCATGGCAGCGCCCCACTACGCGTACAACGCGATGAAGCTCCCCGGGCCGTGCGGCGTCATCACCATCAACGGCGACCCCGACATGGCCGCCGAGTGCGAAGCCAAAGGAGCCGAGCTCGCCGACGCCGTCATCGCGGCAGAGACTAATCACGCCGACAAGCTCGCCAAATACGCGAGCGGGGTCAACAATGACGACCCCACAATACTCAAAAAACCCAACTCAGAGGGAGCAAACACCTCAACCTTTGAGGCAATGACGCACACTCGCACCGTCGAGCTGGTCCCAGGCGACTCCAGCCAGACGGTGACGATCGGGACAGGCATGAGCCCAGCATAGGAAGGCGCGCTCATTGAGTTCCTCCGTGAGAACAGGGACATCTTCGCATGGAAACCCTCCGACATGCCCGGTGTCCCTAGGGATCTCGCTGAGCACAAGCTGAACGCCAACCCCAAAGTGCGACCTGTCAAGCAGTCGCTACGGCCCTTCAATGAAGAACGCCGTCGAGCAATCGCCGAGGAAATGCAGCGTCTACTCGCTGCCGGCTTCATCCGGCCAATCAAGTACTCCAAGTGGCTGGCAAACCCAGTCCTGGTCGAGAAGAAAAACGCGACCTGGAGAATGTGTATCGACTACACAAACCTGAACAGCGCCTGCCCAAAGGAGCAGTTCGTCCTCCCACGGATCGACCAGATAATCGATTCAACCGCGGGTTCGGAGTCACTATGTTTCCTCGACGCCTACTCCGGGTATAACTAGATCAAAATGGTTGTCGAAGACGAGGAGAAGACGGCGTTCATCATGCCATTCGGAGCCTTCTGCTACACCGCCATGACCTTCGGCCTCAAGAACGCCGGGGCGACCTACCAGCGGTGCATGCAAGAATGCCTCGCGAGCCAAATTGGCCGCAACATCCACGTCTACATCGACGACGTGGTCGTGAAGTCCGCTCTCCAAGGCGACCTACTCGCTGACCTGGCGGAAACCTTCGCCAACCTGCGAAGGTACAAGATAAAGCTCAACCCAGGTAAGTGCACCTTCGGTGTACCCGCCGGACAACTACTGGGGTACGTCGTCTCCAAATGAGGGATCGAGGCGGACCCAACAAAGATCGACACGATCGCCCGGCTCGGCAAACCCGAGTGCCTGCGCGACGTCCAGAAGCTGGCCGGGCAAGTAGCGCTCTTAGTCGCTTCATCCCCCGCCTGGGCGAAAAGGCGATGCCCCTATACCGCCTGATGCGCAAGAAACCCACCTTCCAGTGGGACAAGGAGGCGGACGACGCGCTCCGCGACCTCAAAAAGGTGCTACTCGCCGCACCACTACTCGCCGCCCCCGCCGACAAAGAACCCATGCTGGTTTACGTCGCGGCGTCCGAGCGCGTCGTCAGCGCCATGATGGTCGTCGAACGACCAGAGGAAGGAAAGGAGCGCCCGGTTCAGCGGCCGGTGTACTACATCAGCGAGGTCCTCACCGAGTCGCGCCAGCGGTACCCACAGTACCAAAAGCTAGTATACGCGGTCTTCAGGGCTCAGCGGCGCCTACCGCACTACTTCCAGGAGCACCCGATCACGGTCGTCTCCTCAGCGCCATTGTAAGACATCATCCGCAATCGCGAGGCGACCGGGCGGGTCGCCAAGTGGTCCGTCGAGATCGGCGTGCACAACATCAAATACGAGCCACGAAAGGCGATTAAGTCGCAGGCGCTGGCAGACTTCATCGAGGACTGGGAGGAGGCCCAGCAGCCAGAGAAGCTGCCGTACCTCCATTACTGGAGCCTGCACTTCGACGGCTCCAAGAACGCGGACGGTGCAGGAGCAGGGATAGTGTTGACTTCACCAAAGGGCGACAAGCTCCGCTACATCCTCTGCCTCGACTTCACGCCCTGCACCAACAACATGGCTGAATACGAGGCCCTACTCCACGGCATGCGAGCCGCCAAGGAGATGAACGTCAATCGCCTCCGCTGCTACGGAGATTCCGACCTCGTCGCGGGGCAAGTCGCCGGCACCTGCGACGCCGTCTCCCCTACCATGGCGGCGTACCGCCAAGCGGTGGACAAGTTGGGCGGCCACTTCACCGGCTACTCTGTCGAGTGGATCGACAGGCGGAAAAACGAGGAGGCCGACACCCTCTCTCGCATCGGGTCGGCTCGACTCGCACCACCCACCGGCGTGTTCCTCGACACAATCTCCAAACCATCAGTCTCTCCCTCGAGGGAGATCGACATCGGAGTCCCACTCCAACCAGAGGCAGCCTTGGTCGCACTCGTCACCGATCCATACGATTGGACCAAGCCCTGCATCACCTACCTGGAAGCCGGCACCCTGCCAGCAGACGAGAAAGACGCTCGAATGATCGCTCGTCGATGCAAGTCCTACACCATCATCGACGGCGAGCTACACAAGCACAGCGTCACCGGTGTGTTCCAACGCTGCGTCCAACCGTCTGAAGGACGCAAAATCCTCCACGACATTCACTCAGGTGACTGCGGCCACCACGCCGCCGCTCGCTCCCTGGTCGCCAAGGCCATGCGACACGGCTTCTACTGGCCCACCGCACACGCCGACGTTGTCGACATCGTCCAGCGATGCGTCGGGTGCCAGAAGTACCCCAATCAGACGCACGTACCGAGCTCAGCGCTCGAAACAATCCCCATTACCTGGCCATTCGCCGTATGGGGCATGGACATGGTAGGCCCCTTCAAGAAAGACTCCTCCGGCTACACCCACCTGCTAGTCACCGTCGACAAATTCACTAAGTGGGTGGAGGCCAATCCAGTCCGGAAATGCGACGGGAAGACCGCCACTAAATTCCTATGCGAGCTCATATATCGCTACGGGTTCCCAAACAGTATCATCACGGACAATGGCACCAACTTCGCCAAGGGAGCCATGGCCGAATTCTGCGAAGAGCACCACATCCGGCTCGACCTCGCATCAGTCGCCCACCCGGAATCCAACGGCCAGGCGGAACGGGCCAACCAAAGCATCCTCCACGGCCTGAAGCCGCGACTCCAAGTACCACTCGAGCGCACCGCCGGGTGCTGGGTCGAGGAGTTGCCCTCCGTCATCTGGGGAATCCGTACCTCGGTCAACATATCGACGGGATTCACTCCCTTCTTCATGGTCTACGGCGCCGAAGCAGTCATGCCCACCGACCTCGAACACGACTCGCCGCGAGTCGTCCATTACACGGAGGCTGCAAACGAGTTGGCCCGCCAAGATGGGGTCGACCAGCTCGACGAAGCACGCGACCTCGCTCGGTCACGCACCGCCATCTACCAGCAAGGACTCCGCCGCTACCACAGCCGGCGGGTGAAAGCTCGCACCTTCCAGGAAGGTGACCTGGTGTTACGCCTCATCCAGGACAAGAAGGGCATGCACAAGCTCTCCCCTCCGTGGGAAGGCCCATTCGCTATCGGGCGCGTACTCGGCAACGACGCCTACTACCTCATCGACGTCCGCGGGGACGGCGAGCTCGACGTCAAGCGACCATGGAATGTAAACCTCCTCCGGAAGTTCTACTCCTAGAACCCCACACATGTACTCTCCAGTCGCTATGAAATAAAAAAACGGTTACCGCAAATTGCGCCTACTCTCCATGACTTGTGCCACTCGCACTCGTAATAACAGCGGTATGCTAAAATGCAGAAGTCAACCTTTGGTACAGCGATCGGCACGGCTAAGTAGTGCGGTGTCAGAGCACTGAATCACTTCAGGTCTTGCATCGTCCACAAAAAACGCCAACCCGGAGCCCCATTGGAGTCGCCTAGCTAGACTGGTTTTACGAGCCAAGACAACTGCCCTCGCTTCTCACAGCGACCTTGGTCCTCCGCATCCTCGGCATAGCGACTCGAACAGCTAAGTACCACGCTCGGGGACTGAATACCAGTTCGTCGCGAGCGGTCAGGGAAAACGCCAAGTAAGAGAGCATGCCCAGGACTCGCCACGCGACTGACCCCATGGTCCAGGCAGGAGTGACGCGCTCACACCAACGCGCTAAGTCCTCAACCACCCTCGAGTCGCGCCTAGAACTACCAAGTACCACGCTCGGGGACTCGGCCACCCGACTTCGTTCGCGTACGGGAAAACGGTACAGTACAAAGCACTCAAGGGAGTCGCCTTGCGACTGGCTCTCCGAGCTCGGGCGAGTCGACCAAAGCAACAAAACACATGATAACAACACACACATCATATACGAGTTAAACCCCACAAAAGGGCGGACGCGCTCGGGGACTCGCTCAAAATCAATCCAAAGCACACAAACAAATACCAAAATAGACACGACATCCCATTCAATCGCATATTGCATTGTCTTATGTTACAAAATATGCCCGTGTGGCAGAACTGCTGCTAACGCTTCAAGGCAAACTACCCTACTCTGCAGGCTTCGATGACGACTCGCCAGCATCCCAGCGATTACGGATGAACGCGGTGTACGGGTTTGATGGATACGTCGTCAGTTCACCCGCCATCGCCGCGCGAAAAGGCTGCTCGACCTTGAATTCACGATGCGGCGGCTCGGGGTCGTTCGGCGCGACGACCGTCTCCTGGTATGGAAGCAGGTCGCCCATCGCCCAGACACACTCCGAGTACGTGGCGGCACGCTCTTGCAACTTGAGAACCTCGGACAGATCCACCGCGCCAGTTGACGATGGGTACCCACTCGTCACATCGTCGATGTCGAAGTCTTCGGGGAAGTGGGCGAGTCCAAGGCTCAGGGCCGTCGATGCTCCACGCCGAAACGCCGATCGCGTCATAAATTCAACGACCGCGGGTGCCTTCTCCAAGTACTTCCACACCTCAACGAGGTCGCTAGGAATCACCTCCGTGGGCGATATTTCTTGGAGGTAGGCGCGGATGCAGGTCGCTGACAGCGTCGCCGAATCGACGAGCATGCTTACGCACTGCCTTGCGTCGAGCGAGCTCGCCTCTTCGTCGCTATCAATGATGCGACCTGCGAAGAAAAAGACAATGATGAGTATGATGGACACCACAAAAACCACAACCATAAGAAAGGGAGGAAGCACTCACCAAGCAGCGGGCGGGCGAGTCCCGTGATGAAGCACTGAAGCGACGTGTGGTCGTCCTGAAGCCCAGCAATAAGGACTTCCGACACCTTGCGATCCTCCTCTGTGGCCGCAATGGCGGCCTTAGCTCGCCCGTCCGCCAAGCTAGCTTCTTCTCTCGCCTCCCGCAGTTCGCGCTCGAGGTCGGCGATCCGTTGTTCAGCGGCACCCAGAGCAGACCACGCCGCCACTAACTCACCAGCGGGGACAAGCCCCTGGCGAGCTTGATCTGCCTTCTCAGCAACAGCCTGAAGACCTTTGTTGCCTCCTGGACGATGGCCAGCTCCTTCTTCGCGCGCTGTTTCGCGGCCAATCGGTCCGCTGACTCAAGCTGCAGACCCTGCACATCACCGAAAAAGTCAGTTAAAACAAACTTCATAAGTGCCCACCCGCTGAAATTCAGCGAGTGCGCACTCGGGGACTGGCGATCAAGAAATTCCTAAGTGACCACCCGCTGAAATTCAGCGAGTGCGCACTCGGGGACTGGCGATCAAGAAATTCCTAAGTGCCCACCCGCTGAAATTCAGCGAGTGCGCACTCGGGGACTGGCGATCAAGAAATTCCCAAGTGCCCACCCGCTGAAATTCAGCGAGTACGCACTCGGGGACTGGCAATCAAGAAATTCCCAAGTGCCCACTCGCTGAAATTCAGCGAGTACGCACTCGGGGACTGGATACGAAAATAAAAGACGAGAAATTATAAGAATCACGCCGCTGCAAAACACCGACCTGATCCTCGGGGACTGGATGTACCTGGATGGCTGCGCCAAGCATGCCGTGGAGTTGGATCGCGTCCACGGACGCGAGTAACGCTGGCGTGTGCCCACGACGCTGGTCGACTTCAGCATCGGCGGTCCCAGGAGCGTGGCTTGAGGGCGCAACCCCACTCGCCGTGGCCGCCTTGGTCACGAAGCGGGGGAAGGTAGCGATGGAGGCACCCGCTCCAAGGGAGGTCGCCTCCGCCGCGGGTTCCTTCGTAGACGCGGCTGCCTCCAACGCGGGCTCGGCCGGCGCGGCCGCCGTATTGTCAGAGATGGTGACGATGTCGTCGCCCTTGGCCTTCTTACTGCCATCCGCTGAGGCGACGACCTCGTCTGCCTTCCTCTTGCGTGAAGGATCCTCCTCGCTAGCGGCGGAGGGCACCTTGGCCACGGTCGGATGGCCCATCCTTTTCACTCCGGTCCTGCGCATTAATCGAATCAACAAAGACAATCGAAATAGTTATGGAAAATAAGGAGGGGTGAGCACACTCACTTGGCGACTGGGATGAAACGTAGCCCCGTACGAAGGCCGGACGGTTTTTCCAGTTCAGGGCCCAGTCGGCGACTGAGCCCCAGTTCCAGGACATCGTGTGCCCAAGACACGGACGGCTTCTTCGTCGTTGAGGCTGCAGCCGGCGCCTCTGGGACATCCTCGGCGGGAGCTTCCTCGTGAGTCGAAACTGCTGCAGCTGGAGCCTCCTTGCGAGGTGAAGCCGCCGCAGCCGGAGCCGACCTGCGCGGCGAAGCCGCCGCGGCCGGAGCCTCCCCCAGCCCGGAGACTGGGGCGAATGGCGGAGGCAACGAGGCCAGCGGCACCTCCATAGTCGCCGTGTCCAGCGCGGTTGTCGCTGGTGGCGCACCGTCACCAGTTGGGCTGGGAGCATCGGTGCTGCTCGCCGAGTGTGGCGGTGAGGCCGTCTTCGACGGCTTCGTTTTCTTATTCAGGGGGGCCCTCGCCTCCCTCTTCTTGTCCTTCCTCTTCGACGGAGTGGCTTGACGGCGCGAGGTGGTCTCTGGGAGTTCGTCGTCATCGTCATGGCGCTCGAGGCTTCTGCTCGCTTCGATCTCGCGCTGACGTTGCCCGCGGGTCTTTCGGACCAGCGGGGCGACCTCTTCTTCGGACTTGTCCTCGTCGTCTTCGTTGCCCCTCGCGGGTGGTGATTCGCCTACGTCCTGGGCGGATGGGTCCGGGCTCTCATCATCCAAAGGTGGGAGCCACCCTTCCACCACCTGGAATAGCTGCGATGGATACAAACAGGATCAGGATTACCGCGACTGCATACACTGCGACTGCGAACAAGGTAAAGAAATTACCGTTGGAGCTGGACGCTTCGCGGTGTAGGGGCGATCCCGGCCTGCGCATCCAGGTACACCGCCTGGGTAATCTTCTTCAGTGCTGGGAGGTAATCTTACAGCCTCCAATCGTCGAGGCAGGCCTTCGTCGAGTCCCCCCGGCCGGTGTATTGGTACATGTAGTGGTCGCGCTGGGCGAGTGGAACAAGCCGCCGCCCAAGCCAGCAATTGTACAGATTTATCGTTTGGAGGCCCTTCTTCTTCAAACCACGGATGGTCTGGAGCATCTCGTCAACGACCATCCGCTGGTCGTTAGGGAGCTTGCCGACTTGGAGATGGCGTGGCTCCAAACGACTAGCGGAGTACCGCGGGATCGCCGCCTCGCCCTCCGGGGTCGCCTCGGTCACGTAGAACCACGACTTTTTCCAGTCGCTCGCTGCCTTGGCGGGTAGCATCAGGTCAAAGAAGGAGGCTTTGGACTTGAGCTGGAACGTCAAGCCGCCCGCGGCTAGCATTGGGCCGCCTGCCTCCTTGCGGCTGATCCGTCCATGGAACAGATCCTGCCACAAGGGAAAGTAGGGCCGGCAGCCCAAGTAGCATTCGCAGAACGCCACGAAGATGGCGAGCTGCTCGATGCTGTGGGGACCCAGATCTGAAGGCTGGATCCCATAGTAGGCGCAAAAGCGCCGGAAGAACAAGGACGTTGGAAACCCTAGCCCTCGCTCGAGATGACTGGTGAAACAGACGAATTCCCTCTCTCGCGGGTTTGGGGTCGTTTCTCTGGCTGCGGGGATGCGCCAATAGCCGGCTCGCAGGATCCCGGCCTCCTCGAAAGAGGCCAGCTGCACCCTTGTGCACTTGGACCTACCCCATGGTTCGGTGGAAAGGGCCATGGCCGAGAGGTTGGTTGGAGATCGGAGGATTTCGGGTCGACTGGATCGCGGAGCAAAGGAAGGAAAATGCGCGGAAGAAGTGGTGGGCAGTTGGCTCTACGATTGCCTGCCATTCCTCTTATATAGCGGGAGTTACCCGCCAAATCAGGAGGCCGTTACCGTGCGATGATTACGCCAAAAGTTACCGTTGGATTACTCCAACGGCTAGTTTGACCGCGTCTGACGGTCCAACTCCAGCCACTCGGCTCGCCAGGTCAATCACCATGACCGCGTTCCGCCGACTCGACTTGCCCAAGCCGCGACTTGGTTCACCGGATTTCCTCCTTTATACAGGAGCCCGCCGACGATTCGACTGGATGCCTACTCAGAAGCCGTATACTCCGACTGCCAGCAGCCACTTACGCCCAATCGACGACGGCCTCGGGGACTACTGATGGGGATATGCCTACTGGGGTATGCCCAGCAGGGCGTTTCCGACTGGCCCGAGAGCTGGCGAGTGGGCCTACAGAACGGCGAGTGGATTGAAGCCCAGCAAGGTACCGAGCGACTGGAAGCTGAAGGCCCAGGCGAGTAGATAGGCCAGTCGGACTGGGTTAAACGGCTATTAAAGCTGTAACCGAATCGGTTGAGATATGTAAACCCTAGGGGAGGTGAGCCTATATAAACCTCCCTAAAGGGTGAGTAGAGATACGTTCCCTCATACACCCAAGCGACTCGCCGCCTAGCCGCCGAGCTCGCCCATTGTAACACCTCCATAATACAATCTAGCAGGAGTAGGTCTTTACCCTCCGGGGGGCCGAACCTGGGTAAACCCTGTGTCTTTGCCCTCATCTCGCACCGCAGATGGCTGGCCGCCCTTGCCCCTCGTTCTACTACTCGCTGCCGATTGCAGCATCTGCCGTGACCATTCCCACGACACTACAAATTTTAGCAACATTGTTATCATGCACCTCAATTTGTGTTTCTAACTTATCAATATGTTCCTTGCTCTTAATAGCAAAGTCCAAGACTTCAACAAAGTTAGAGCAAGCAATATACTTTTTAACAAGGGCACGATAAACAATCTCACCCTCTTCATATAAATCATCAATATCAAGCTCTTCTTCCACATTATCCACATCCTCCTCATCACAAGAAGTAATGGGTTCCAAAGTAGGGGTTACCTTAGAATCCCTAGCCATAAGGCATAGGTGGGTACCGGAATAATGTGAAGATGAGATTGCATTTGAGGCTTCATTCAAAACCATGTCTTGGCCCATCGAATCTTCGGTTTCCTCTACATGGTTAGCAACACAAGCACTAGAGGAAATGGAAGCATTTTTATCATGGCAACAAGACAACATAAGCATATCATCATGAGATTTGTTCAAGTCATTTCTACATGATATGCAAGGACTATTAACACAAGCATGTAAGGAGTTTGTAGTGCTAGAAGTGTTAAAGTACAAAGATAGATCATTGAAACTAGATAGAGATGAGGGATTACAAGTAGTAAGCACACTATCCAAATTGCAATTTCTATCACCACTCACCATATCATTATCTTGTGAGAAGTCACATGTTGGTGAAGTGGTAGAGGATGAGAACTCATCTCGACCGGAAGTGGAAGCAACACAATCATCCTCAATAATGTTGGACACAACATATTTATCTTGAAGTTTTGTCCATAGCTCATGAGCGCTCCAAAAAGGAATGATTGAGGAGGTAACTACATAGCTCAAAGCATTAACAAGCACATTAGAAGCTTGAGCATCGAGATATAAGTTTTTCTCGTCCTCACAAGATAGATTTTTGAAATCCATAGGAGGAGAAAAACCTATATCTACAATATGCTCCAAATTTGGTTCCATGTCCCGAAAATGAATAAGCATGCGATTTTTCCATATATCATAGTTTGTGCCATCGAATATGAACATGTCATTATGCACTAATCCTCTAGCCGACATCTTTACTCTCAAGGCGGTGAAGCCTAAAATGAGAGACCGGGCTCTAATACCAATTGAAAGGACACGGATGTCGCCTGGGGGGTGAATAGGCGATTAAAACTTTTCCTAGAGTGGCTCAACAAAGGAGGAATAAAACTAGTGTTTACTTTGTTAAGCACAACCTAGAACAACTAAGGTTCACCTATGTGCACCAACAACTTATGCTAAGCAATACAAGCAACCAAGTGATAGCAAGATATATATTACTTCAAGCACGAAGGCTATCACAATGTAAAGTGCATAAGTAAAGAGCTCGGGTATAGAGATAATCGAGGCATGCGGGGACACCGATATTTTACCGAGTTCCTCCCAACATGGAGTACGTCTCGTTTGGAGAGGGGGTGGTATCAAACCACCAACACCACAAAAGGCCTCCCTTATTCTTCGGTGAATCTCACCCCAACGGGATCGATCCACGCTTCCACTATAGGTGCACTTTTCGATGGCAACCAGAACCTCTCACAAGGTTGGGGCACTTCTCCACAACTTAATTGGAGGCTCCCAATAAACGCCGCAAAAGGCCTCAACAAATGCCACCAAGGCCACAATGCCACCAAGGCCACAAAACCGTCTAGGGTTCCAAGAACCCAAGAGGGACAAGCTCCAATGAGCAACTCAAACCAAATCCTCCAAGGAGAACTCAAACCGATGCACCAAATGCAAATGGCAAGAACACCACAAAGGTGCTCAAATCCCTCACTCTCAAGTTCCAACAAAGCTACTAAAGCTATTGGGGGAACAAGAGAGGAGAATCAAAGAGAGACACAAAATCCCCCAAAATCTAGATCCCTAAAGATGCACTCACAAAGAGATGAATCGGTTAGGTCAAACGCGGATCTATATCTCCTCTCTCTTCCACTCAAATATGGGCAAGAATCATCGAAGAGAAAGAGATTAGGCAAGATTCAAAATCTAGAGCAAGTGTGGACAAAGCTTAGTCTAATAGATGAGGAAGAAGCTACCTAAACTGAAAAAGGACAAAACCTTAAATAGGGGCCCCAAAAAAACTAGCCATTTGAGGCAATTTTCAGAACGGACCGGTAGTACCGGTTTTGACTGGTACTACCGCATGTGCCAGGAAAAAGCGGAGCAGTAGCAGCAGCGCAAGCGAGTCAACGCGAGCTGGGAGCACAGCAGTGCAGCGAGTGAGCAGCGAACGAGGCCAGAGTGGGGCCTGAGCAGGGCCAGCAAACATCGGGCCACAGCGACGCGCGGCACTGCGCGCGGGAAAGGGCTGTACGACGCGCGCGAGTTTGAGCAAGCGCATGCGGGAACAGCGGCAGCGCGCGCGCAAGATTGGGGCCCGCGGAGCAGCAGCGCGCGGGAGCGGTCGCAGCGGTAGGGCCCAGCGGCGGCAGCAGGGCCCACGCGCGGGACGCGGCGGAATCGAGGAGAGAGGGCGGCGCGCGAGCAGGAGAAAAAGAAGCGAGCGAGCGGCAGTTGGGCAACGCTGGGCAAGATGCACCTAGGCCGGCCGGTAGTACCGGCCCACCCGTGTGGTACTACCGGGCCGGTTCGGTAGGACCGGACGACGCAACCGGACCAGGCAGAAGATAATTACGCGCTGCTAGATGCGGGTGGTAGTACCGGCCCGCGCGGGCGGTACTACCGTTTGGCCCAGAAAACAGAATTCCTTTTTTCTTTTACAAATCAAATAAGCAAATATTCAAACGTTAATAACTTTTGACTGGAAGTTCCGATTGACCCGATTCAAATTGCGTTGGATATAGGACGATAAGGGCTTTCCAATAAAAAGTGGAAATATTGATTATCACCAAGTGAGGGTGTATCAACTAATATAATGTGAGATACCTCACATGGTGAGACACCGGAAAACCGCATAGATCAAAATCGCAACAAGGTATAAAAGCGAGATCCGATTTTGATGAACAAGAGCTTGTTATGGAGATTACCACAAGCTCTAAATCCTCACATGGATAAGACCAAATAACAATAAAATATGACGATGCAAGTATGCAAATGTTTGATCTCTCTCCAAACGTTGTGACCGAATTACTCATTCGAGAGCCCCTCTTGATAGTACGGTTATCTATCCTAAACCCGGTCTCCTACACACAACAAGAGACCGGAAAAAGGGAAAACCTATCAAGATTATACCTTTGCCTTGAGCATTCCACTTGAGCTCGATGTAGACGATCTTGCCCTTCTCAAGATGGAACGCCTTTCTTAATTCCTCATCATTGACCTCGCATATTGAGCTTGCACATGCTCCAAGCGATGCCAAAT
This sequence comes from Avena atlantica, assembly GCA_910589765.1. Taxonomy (NCBI): domain Eukaryota; kingdom Viridiplantae; phylum Streptophyta; class Magnoliopsida; order Poales; family Poaceae; genus Avena; species Avena atlantica. The sequence goes on from OU342737.1 coordinate 56,668,317, forward strand.
GGACAAATCCTACAAGTATAACTTAATACACACATTAGTCCATAAAGATTGTGCCCAATATGTTCTTTCAATCTCCCCCATTTTGGTAATTGATGACAATCCCTTTAAGTGGGTTTATATAAGGAATATTAATGAATAAAATGGTAATACCAATATCAAATACTACAAAAGTATGTGATATTGGTACCACCACCATATATAGAGCAAACTCTCCCACAATATATGCATGTCTGATGAACTTGAATTTCATTGCATATATTGCCAATCATTATCATTGGTGGAGTTTCCTCTATATATACCACATGCTAAGCAACAACAAAGATGCAAGAGCATGAGAGGCAAATGCACAAGAACAAACTCAATGCATAAACCAACTTCCCTTAAACCCTCTAAAACTTCTCCCCCATTGGCATCGATTGCCGAAATGGGTGACAAGTTCTAGAAGGCAAATATAGTAATAATTCCTCCAAAGGTGTGCCTTCGCACATATACAATGATGAATACTTGAGAGGGAGTAGAACTATATCGAGGATCCAAAGATTGCCAAAATAAAGCCAAATGATGCAAGCAATTTACAAGATCCGACAAACCAAATGAAAACAACGAATGAGTCCAAATGGAAACAACAAGATGTTATGATACGAGCAAAAGATACAAACCTTATTCCTAATTTATTTGAATTATAATTCAAACATTCAAGTTTAAAATTTCAAATTTACTTTTCAAACACATTGAAACGATACGGATGTCGCCTAGGGGGGGTGAATAGGCGATTAAAACTTTTCCTAGAGTGGCTCAACAAAGGAGGAATAAAACTAGTGTTTACTTTGTTAAGCACAACCTAGAACAACTAAGGTTCACCTATGTGCACCAACAACTTATGCTAAGCAATACAAGCAACCAAGTGATAGCAAGATATATATTACTTCAAGCACGAAGGCTATCACAATGTAAAGTGCATAAGTAAAGAGCTCGGGTATAGAGATAACCGAGGCACGCGGGGACACCAATATTTTACCGAGTTCCTCCCAACATGGAGTACGTCTCGTTTGGAGAGGGGGTGGTATCAAACCAACAACGCCACAAAAGGCCTCCCTTATTCTCCGGTGAATCTCACCCCAACGGGATCGATCCACGCTTCCACTATCGGTGCACTTGTCGGTGGCAACCGGAACCTCTCACAAGGTTGGGGCACTTCTCCACAACTTAATTGGAGGCTCCCAATGAACACCACAAAAGGCCTCAACAAATGCCACCAAGGCCACAAAACCGTCTAGGTTCCAAGAACCCAAGAGGGACAAGCTCCAATGAGCAACTCAAACCAAATCCTCCGAGGAGAACTCAAACCGATGCACCAAATGCAAATGGCAAGAACATCACAAAGGTGCTCAAATCCCTCACTCTCAAGTTCCAACAAAGCTACTAAAGCTATTGGGGAACAAGAGAGGAGGAATCAAAGAGAGACACAAAATCCCCCAAAATCTAGATCCCCAAAGATGCACTCACAAAGAGATGAATCGGTTAGGTCAAAACGCGGATCTAGATATCCTCTCTCTTCCACTCAAATATGGGCAAGAATCATCGGAGAGAAAGAGATTAGGCAAGATTCAAAATCTAGAGCAAGTGTGGACAAAGATTAGCCTAATAGATGAGGAAGAAGCTACCTAAACTAAAAAAAGGGCAAAACCTTAAATAGGGGCCCCAAAAAAACTAGCCCTTTGGGGCAATTTTCAGAACGGACCGGTAGTACCGGTTTTGACCGGTACTACCGCATGTAACAGGAAAAAGCGGAGCAGTAGCAGCAGCGCAAGCGAGTCAACGCGAGCTGGGAGCGCAGCAGTGCAGCGAGTGAGCAGCGAACGAGGCCAGAGTGGGGCCTAAGCGGGGCCAGCAAACATCGGGCCACAGCGACGCGCGCGCGTGCGAGAATCAGCGGCACTGCGCGCGGGAAAGGGCTGTACGGCGCGCGCGAGTTTGAGAAAGCGCATGCGGGCACAGCGGCAGCGCGTACGCAAGACTGGGGCCCGCGGAGCAGCAGCGCGCGAGAGCGGTCGCAGCGGGAGGGCGCAGCGGCGGTAGCAGGGCCCACGCGCGGGACGCGGCGGAATCGAGGAGAGAGGGCGGCGCGCGAGCAGGAGAAAAAGAAGCGAGCGAGCGGCAGCTGGGCAACGCTGGGCGAGATGCACCTGGGCCGGCCGGTAGTACCGACCCACCCGTGTGGTACTACCGGGTCGGTTCAGTAGGACCGGACGACGCAACCGGACCAGGCAGAAGATAATTACGCGCTGCCAGATGCGGCAAATATTCAAACGTTAATAACTTTTGACTGGAAGCTCCGATTGACCCGATTCAAATTGACTGGAAATATTGATTATCACCAAGTGAGGGTGTATCAACTAATATAATGTGAGATACCTCACTTGGTGAGACACCGGAAAACCGCATAGATCAAAATCGCAACAAGATATAAAAGCGAGATCCGATTTTGATGAACAAGAGCTTGTTATGGAGATTACCACAAGCTCTAAATCCTCACATGGATAAGACCAAATAACAATCAAATATGACGATGCAAGTATGCAAAGATTTGAGCTCTCTCCGAACGTTGTGACCGAATTACTCATTCGAGAGCCCCTCTTGATAGTACGATTATCTATCCTAAACCCGGTCTCCTACACACAACAAGAGACCGGCAAAAGGGAAAACCTATCAAGATTATACCTTTGCCTTGAGCATTCCACTTGAGCTCGATGTAGAAGATCTTGCCCTTCTCAAGATGGAACGCCTTTCTTAATTCCTCATCATCGACCTCGCATATTGAGCTTGCACGTGCTCCAAGCGATGCCAAATTGACAAACCTACAAGTATAACTTAATACACACATTAGTCCATAAAGATTGTCATTAATTACCAAAACCACACATGGGGGCCCAACATGTTCTTTCACACATAATTCCTCAAACATCACATCAACGTCTATAGCAATCATCCTTTAAGACTAAACCTAATCTCAAAGTATGAAAGAAACCTTGATCACTTTAGGTTTTTATTTGGCGAAAATTTTACACACATTTTCACAGATGAATGAATGCAACATTCCAAATTCCTTAATCTACCCTTTGCTAGTTCCTAAATGCTGGGATGTTACACCGGGTCGGTCTGTGGGCCAAGTTAGTTCATGAATTTAGCCGAGAAGAAAAACAAGAATTAAAAAAAAGAATAAAAATAATAAACAACTAAAATGGAAAATTACCAACAAACCCCTAAGCTTATTTTAGTCCTAGACAAAAATATATATGATATGTCCAAATGCTCACAAAAATAATATTTACCTATGAAAAATATAACATTACTTGTTTAATTTAAATAAAATGCAAATAAATATTAATACCATTAAATCCTAAGTGAAATTTCATAAAATAAGAAAAAATCCAAAAAATGAATAAAAATCAGTTTTGCATATGAAAATAAATCTACTATTTTATAAATATACTAACCTAATTTTTATATAAAAATTTGAAGTAAATATTCAAAAACATTTAATCTTTTATGGAATTTTATAAATATAATAATAATACTTAAAAATAAATAAAAATCATTTTAATGTCTTGTATAAATACATTACACTAGAAAAATACTAAATATATTATTAGTAAAGTTTTTAATGGTTTAAAGTAATAAATCCTTATCTATTATCTATTTTTGAAAATTCTTTAAGAACATTTCTTAAGTAAGAAATAATTATATTTCTTTCAGAAATATTAAAACCTTAAAATAAAATTACTAAAGTTCTAAACCATAACTAAGGTTTATAATAAAACTTAAGTATAAATTATTAACTTTATAATATATTTTAAAACCTTAAATCAAATTCAAAACCACAACCTTCAAAATAACTTTATACATCATTCACTGATATTAAGGGGGAATAATCTCAAAATCTAAACCAATAGTTAACATGACTATAAATCTAACACATTAATAATATCATCCAAATTATAATTTCATTTAATAATTGCATATTATTTTCATAATAGCAAAACAAATTTAATCTAATTATTCACTTAAATATAAAGTGAATAATTCCACACCTTAGTCATACCCATCATAATTTAAAACTTGGGAATAATTAAAACATGTTACACTTTAAGTTTACTTACCCTTTTAAAGTTAACTTTAGTCTCAAAGCTTATAAACAACATGTCTAATAAACTACTTATGATTTTATAGTTAACTTTGGTCTATTTCAATTAAAACATAAAGCATCTCCAAGTCCAAACTAATCAATCAAACACCAAAAGAAACTGATCACGTTCTATTAACAATAAAGATTGTTTAAACCTTAGAAAAGGAAATATTTTCTTCAAATGTTATTCTTTTTGCCACTTCAAGCAACAACTCTATGATAGTTCTTCCAAACCTTAAATAATCCAATACATATACTTTCATCATAACCACCAAATAGAAACTAAGATCAATATTAGATTACTATTGCACTCTACTTTTATATCTTGTATATCACGACTTAAATTCCTTATAAATGCATTTTCTGTGAAGTAAAATTTGAAGATGAACCAACTCTTAAAGGAATCACCTAAGTTCACTTCACTTATAGTATTGGGAATTCACTTTGGCAGTTTTACAAAATGCATAGCATTACTTATGCACAAAAGCATCTTGCTTCTTTAAACATTAGTCCTTATCGGACCAATGATGCTGATTTCAGATATTAGATCTTTTATATTGTCTCGAAGACCGTGAGTGCATAATCTTGCAATCACAAAAGGCAAGTTCACACTTGCTCATGTCCTTTGATTATTTTATGTAAAATATTTTATAAATTCAGTGTTGTCATCACCTGCATTTCAAAAAGGTCAGAAAACACTATTTTTGATAATAGTGTGAACTATCAGTTACTGGTCTAGGGTGATCAGCTAATCTATTAAATCTGGCAGTTGGAATACCACTGCTCGGGAATATATCATCTAGGACTTAACAACCAATGTCGCTAGTGATTCTTGCGTCATATATCACGCGTTAACCATGAGATTTGGAATGGGACGGAGAAGTCAGTTGTAACCTTTTCCTTTCGTATGGAGGCAAGACTACCTTAACGTGACGTTGTGATTACCTCTGCAGAACCAACATATGGGTGGGCACCCTTAGGCCCCACGCTTTTGGTGTCAAGATTATCTGTGAGTGGCTGGCGGAGGTTTAGCCGGACCTATATGGTACTTGCCAGGGGCATCACCAGCTCATAGAGTCTTTGAACTCATCAGGGTTTTAGTCTGCCCGAAAGGAGGCTTAACGGAGATGAGCCAGCCTCGAAGGATCGTGCATACACACAGGGTCGCGGAGAGGGCAGTGATTGGCTTGGATCTTAGTCTGGGCCTCATACCAAGGAAGTATGAACGAGCCTATAACTCGGATGTGCAAAAAATCTAAGATCTCTCATGGGTAAAGTGACGCACCTCTGCATAATGTAAGAACTGTAACTTGTTACTCCCTGTTCCAGGAAGGAGCTACAAACACAGGGGGAACGAAACTCCATGAAAGTTCTGGTAAACCCGTGAAGGCTGACGGACATAGCTTTTCAGAATAAAATCAACCTTTGAAGAAATTTTTACAAAAACTTGCATTGCCTACGACCTATGGCCTGTGGCTGTAGATATAGTGCATCAAACACTACTTTTCTAGTGAACTTGCTGAGTACGCTCATACTCAACGTATATTTTTAACCCTTGCTAGATTCTAAAGCCAATACAGACGAAGTCTACATCAACTTATGCTCAAGGGAATCTTCATCAACATCTCAAGCTCTTCATTGAAGTCAACATATACATTAATTAAAGTGAAGACGGAGTTGCTGATTAAATAGGAATATAATCTCTAGCCATAGAACCTACTTCTGTAGAGTATTGAAATAGCAGCAATGCAAGCCCAGTAGTTCAGATACTAGTTTTATAAGTATGGTAGTTATGAGTTATTTATTTCTGATTCTTCTTTGTAAGAAGTTTATTTCTCTCTTTTTAACCTAGAGTGTTCTCTGGATCTTATGTAAAGAGTTGAGTTGTAACCTATAGTCATGTCTTGGACCTGTTGTGTTTCTGTTGTACCACTCTGAGGGATGTAATACTAGTGAACGGTGTTTTATTGGTGTTATGTCAACGACTATAGTGTACTACATCATGCAGTGGTATGCTGGGTCACCGCAGGTGACACCGGAATGGCATCCTCAAGCTTGAGCTTTTGTACATTCTTCATCTCATTACATCATTCTCCCTCTACACCTGAAATTTTTCCTTCATACAAAACTTCACACAATCTTCATTAGCAATATTAGTGTATTCAAAAGATAATAGACCTTTGGGTTTAGCTTTAGAAAAAACAAAACTTTTCACTAAAAAGACAAGCTACCGTAGCAACTCCTTCAAAAAGCTCAATTTCCCCAAAAGAACCCAAAAAGGAATCAATAAGAAGCAAATGCAAATAATGGCAGAAATCTGTGAAAACAGACCAGCTGGTAGAAACCGATTTTTTTTCTAAAATCTTTTGTTGCTCAAATAAAAAAGTGATGAACTAACGAAAGTTAGATAACATACTGGGGGATTTATTCGTAAATTTTCAGCTCAATCCGACTTACATAGACTCCTCACGATTTTTTATGGCGGAGGACAGAAATCTGTTTCGGGACAGCAACTCCCCAAATCTTACTTCCCTCTCATTAGAGATCATTCTTGGCACAAAAAGCAAACAAAAAGGATAAGGAGAGGTCATTAATGAAGTAATAACTTCCAAGACTCAAGGAAACTCTTAGGTTATCTCCCAACAAGTACTTTTCTTTAACGCCTTTAAGTTAGGCACAAGAAGCAAGAAGAATCAAGTATTTTCAAATGAAGAATTACCCCTCTTGTTCTTTCCTTCCTTACCTTTTTTCTTCTCTTTAGGGAAGATATGATTGCTTACCGGAGGAGCAAAGTGCATAATGCCTTTTACCACATCTATTACCGCTCCAAGGTGTTTCAGTAGGGATCTTCCAAGTGTAATTTGTCCTTTGCCTACACATTCAATAACAAGGTAATCAGTAGACACCATTTTCCCTAAGATTTTTGTAAACACACCTTCAGTTATTCCAATGGGTAATAAGGTGGCATTATTAGTAAGAGATATTTCCTCTCCTCCTTCAGAAAGCCCCCAAAGACTCAAAGAATCATAAATATCTTTAGGCATGAGACAAAATTCAGACATGATATCACAGCGAGCATCAAAAAGTGTAGTATTTATAGAGACTTTGATTGTAGGAAACCACTTTGAAAGCTCAGAATTTATGGGGACATAATCATGGTAAGCCCTAAGCGTGTGATAGCAACTATTCATAGCAGCAATGCTAGTCTCAAGAGTGTTCAACCTAGCAAAAAAATTGTGAAAGAGGAATCAGACTTGCCAGGTGTACCATAGATTATAATCAGTTTTTTTATGGCATCAAAAGCTTCATCCTCAGTACATAGCAAAATATCTTTCTCAGCCACAACATCCAAAGCATATCTATAATGAAGAGCAATACCGCGGTAGAAACTATCAATAACCAAGCCAAGACTCATCTTAGGCTCGGTTTCCCTCTGAAAAATGGAGATTCTAGACCAAGCTTCTTTAAAACTTTCTTCACTCTTTTTCTTAAAAGTGGAGATCTCTTCCATAGGTGAAATAAATATTGGTCCAAAACCAGACATAGTAACAACTAGGGTAGGAACTATTTTTTGTGTTTTTGAATAAAGAAAGCAAACCAAACTAGACTAATTTTTTTGGGTTTTTTGAAAAGAGGCAAACAAAACCAAGCAAAAGAAACAAAGTAGATAGAAAGGAAGTGAAGGACTCCCCTAGTGAATACGTCCTTAGCCTCCCCGGCAACGGCGCCAGAAAACTTGTTGGTGCTTGACGTGGGAGAACTTCGTTGGAAACCCCAAGAGCAAGGTGTGATGAGCACAGCAGCAAGTCTTCCCTCAGTAGAAACTGAGGTTATTGAACCAGAAGGAGGAAGGAAACGTCACACAGGTGTTGCAAGCAACGCGGAGACCTGCACAACACAAACTCAAGACTTTGCCCCAACGAACAATGAGGTTGTCAAGCTCACCGGTTTGCTACAAACAAAGGATTAAACATATGGTGTGGAAGGTAATGGTTTGCAGCAAGTAAAAAAGTAACAGTGGAAGATGTATCAATGGTAAAGATTGGACCGGGGTAAACAAGTAACCAAGTAACCCGTGTGACGTTTCCTTCCTCCTTCTGGTTTGATAACCTCGGTCTCTACTGAGGGAAAACTTGCTGATGTGCTCATCACACCTTCCTCTTGGGGTTTCCAATGAAGCGTCCGGCGACAAGTGGTGGGTGCCATCAAGGATTTTTATGGCGCCATTGCCGGGGAGGCTAAGGACGTCTTCACAAGGGAGTCCTTCACTTCCTTTCTCTTTACTTTGTTTTTAGTTTGCTTTGTTCCTTTTGCTTGGTTTTGTTTGCCTCTTTTCAAAAACTCCAAAAAAAATAGTCTAGTTTGGTTTGCTTGCTTTATTAAAAAACAAAAAATGTAGTTCCTGCTCTAGCTGCTGCTGCTGTTTTTGGCTTGCCCACCTTTGCCAAAATGAACTCTGCCGAGAACACCAAGTTGTGTGACTTCACTAGCACCAACAACAATGATTTCCTTAGCACACTCATTGCTCCACCTTATCCTGATGATAGTGATATGCATGTTTCTTTCTCCAAACACATTACAGATGCTCTTGTTAAGATTAAGGAAGATAAGCTAAAACACAAAACTTCTATTCCTAGGAAAGTAGAAGATAGTTGGGAACCAATTATTAATATGCAAGTGAATGAATTTGATCTCAAAGCTTCATGTGATCTTGGTTCTAGTGTCTCTATTATGCCTAGGAAGATTTATGAAATGCTTGATTTGCCACCTTTAGAAGATTGTTATTTGGATGTCCCACTCAATGATATTGCTAAAAATAAACTAATGGGGAGTATTAATGATGTTCTCATTATGGTTAATAATGCTTATGTACCTATGGATTTCTATGTTTTGGATGTTGAATACAATGCTTCTTGTCCTATTACTTTGGGAAGACCCTTTCTTAGAACAGTTGGTGCCATCATTGATATGAAAGAAGGCACCATTAAATATCATTTTCCATTCAAGAAAGGTATTGAACACTTCCCTATGAGGAGAGAGAAATTTGTTTTGCTCCTCCTTTGAAAGCAAGGTTTGATGTTAATGCTTCCTCATTTGAAAATACTTGATTCTTCTTGCTTCTTGTGCCTAACTTAAAGGCGTTAAAGAAAAGTATTTGTTGGGAGATAATCCAAGAGTTTCCTTGAGTCTTAGAAGTTATTACTTCAGTAATGATCTCTCCTTATCCTTCTTGTTTGCTTTTTGTGCCAAGAATCACCTCTAATGAGAGGGAAGTAAGATTTGGGGAGTTGCTATCCTAAAATAGATTTCTGTCCTCCATCATAAAAATTCGTGAGGAGTCTCTGTAACTTGGATTGAGATGAAAATTTACGAATAAATCCCCCAGTATGTTAGATAACTTTTGTTAGTTCAACACTTTTTGATTTGAACAACAAAAGATGTTCAAAAAAATCGGTTTCTACCTAGTGATCTGTTTTGATAGATTTCTGCCATTATTTGCATTTGCTTCTTATTGATTCCTTTTTTATTTCTCTTTAGGTGAATTGAGCTATTTGAAGGAGTTGCTACAGTAGCTTGTGTTTTAGTAAAAAGCCTTTGCTGTTCCAAAGCTTTGCCAGAGGTCTAATATCTTTTGAATACACTTATGTTGCCAATGAAGATTGTGTGAAGGGAAAATTTCAGGTATAAAGAGAGAATGATGTAATGAGATGAAGAATGGACAAAAGCTCAAGCCTGGGGATGCCACCCCTATGTCACCCCAAGAAATACCCGAGGTACAAGGGTCAAAGCTTGGGGATGCCTTGGGCATCCCCTTCTTCATCAATAAAAAGCTTTGGTCTGTCTAGACACTTCGTTTTTATTGTTTCATGCATAGTTGTGTTGTTCTTGGAGCATCTTAGTTTTCATTTGGTTTGCTTAGTTTGTTTAGTTTGCTTGAATAAAGTAGTTTGGACCCCCGTTCTCGCTGTGTTGTTTTGCAAATAAGTTGCTTGGTGTTGGAAAGGAGTAGTAAGTTCTTGCTTGTAATTGCAAGAGGAGCTTGCATTGACTATGACTTAGACTTTAGCATGACATGCTAGGTGTTGTTTTGACCTTATGCTTAGTGATTATTACTATAGCATCTTTTTTCCAAACAATTGGGATTGCTTAGTGTGCCTTGAAAAATTATGTGTTGTTTTAGCATGCAAAAGCATAGTATTGTGGTATTATCCTTTGATGCTTTGCTTGGGTTGAGTTGGAACATGCTCACACCATATTATGACTATGAACAAGTCACCACAGCCTCTATGATCATTTAGTCCTTGACTTGTAGTACCACTCTATGCTTTGATTAGTAATGTTTTGTTGCTCTACACGATTATGGCTATTATTGCTCTTTTAGTTGGTTGCTCCCAGTCTTTTGCTAGCCTCCATTTGTATGAGTAAGCTCTACTCATGCTTCCAACTCCCAAGAAACCAAGTTTTTCCAAAGTGTCCACAATAAAATCCTATGCATGGTGTGTTACAGCATTCCAAGTATATTCTTGTTTTCAGCTATCTTCCAATTTAAAACTATCTTGTTATGTGAAAACTTAGTGATTAAAGCCCCCACAAACATGATGGCACACTTTATATTCTTTGCCCCTAATAAACTTGATCCATTGCGTCTTCTATGTTGTATATGCTTGCACTTATACGTTGGAATTAGCAGAACCGTGCTGTCACGGGGAACTTTTCAACATTGCACTTGTACTTTGTACTCAGTTGATATCATGCTCTTTTGTCTATGGATGTCACCGGTGTGAAATAAAAAGGGAACTTGTAAGTCCATAGAGTTTGTATTTTGTGTTAGAGAAATGTCTAGGCCGCTAGCCTAAGCCATGCCTAATCATGGTGGAAACTTGCAGCATCACCATAGTGAGCTATCTATGAAGCATCCTCAATAAAAATCTATGCATATGGTAAGTAAAAAGATCGTTGAGATGCTCATTGTCTGCTTGCCTTTTCATTTTGTTTATGGGATAGCTCCTATACCATGTGCAAGGGGTACCCCGTTGGCGGTTCTATATAATATGCAAATACTTACAATGACAAGAACTTGCAGGTGACTGAAGTTGAGTAGCATGAGGTGTGGCCCTCGTATTCAAGGGACTTGAGATTGCCAACTTATACTTTGTCAAGCATATACTCCATCTTTGTTCACTTTAACCTTAATCACTTCGAGATGCTTATGATAGGGGCAATGAAGGCTGAAAGCTAACAAGTACCATAATTTTTGGAAGCTCTTTTTGAAACTTGAAATCCCTGCTTCCTTTATGCTTTTCTTCCACCATTATTTGAGTCTCCACCTTCTACCTTTAGGCACCATTAAGAGAGCATAATTGTCATTCTGTGTGCAGTGTTCCAAAACTTATTGATTGATGCATATTGTGATATTACTTGCTCTTGTGCTACTTGTTTCTAGTCACCCTTATGAACGTTGAAGGTGTCCTATGCATCTATTTGCTACTCTATGAGGGACAAGCTGAATGCCACTATGCCATGTTTTCTGTATGTGAAACAAACAAACGTTTTTCAATGCATGTTATTCATGATCTTTGTTTGTAGCCTGTCATGTTGCATGCATAGTTACTTTGTCCTATTGTTAGAACTCCATCTTTCATGCACATGTTAGAGTTATTTGATCCCAGCTTTCAATGCTTGCAAAGGGTTTGATCTTGGTTTTGATGGTGCATGTAACCTCAAAAATTATTCTTTTTATCACTTACCTACTCGAGGACGAGCAGGAGTTAAGCTTGGGGATGTTTGATACGTCGGAAATGTATCTATAATTTTTGATGGTCCATGCTTGTTTAGTATCTACTTTGCTTTGCTTTGTCTACACTTTGAGGTGTTTTTATATCTTTTCTGGAACTAACCTATTAACAAGTTGCCATAGTGTCAGTTGCATGTTTTCTTCTGTTTTTGGTTCCAGAAAGGCAGAAAATCAATATTCTCGGAATTGGACGGGGCAAAAGCCAAAGTCAATATTTTACCGTGAGGGACACGAACCTAGAAGACGAGACGAAGATGCAAACCAGGGCGGCCAACCCCCCCTAGGCGCGGGTGTGCCCTGCCCCGTGCTTGGGCAGGGTGTGGCCCCCCTGGCCGCCTCCCAGCCTCGCCTCTTCGCCTATAAGAAGCCCCCGATGCAGAAACCCTAAGGACCCGATCAAAACTCCACGAAACCTTCTGTAGCCGCCGCCACCATCGTCCCTAGATCGGGGGATCTGAAGTTCTTCCTGGCACCCTGCCAGAGGGGAGATCATCCCGGAGGCCTTCTCTCCGGTATGATGCATGAGTAGTTCCACCTTGGACTATGGGTCCATGTAGTAGCTAGATGGTTGTATCTCCTCCTTGTGCTTTCATGTATAGATCTTGTGAACTCCGTTCATGATCAAGATATAACCTATTTATAATCATGCATGTTGTGTTTGCAGGGATCCGATGGATATTGAGATTATTATGTCAGTTTGGTTAATGGTTTTGTATTTATGATTCTATCATGTCTGTGTTGTTTATGATCTTGCATGCTCTCCGTTGTTAGTAGCTATCTTGGCCGAGTAGGTGCTAGTGACTCCAAGAGGGGATATTTATGCTCGATGGTGGGTTCATGCCTCTAGTTTCCAAGGGAAGTGAAAGAAATCTCTTCGGTTGTAGATGTGTTTTTGCTACTAGGGAGAAAACAACGGTCTCTGTTTCATGGAACAAGTGGATTGTTTACCTTACACACTTTGCTTAAAGCAGTTGTCTGTTGCTTGCAACTTAATACTGGAGGGGGTTTGGATGATAACCAGAAGGTGGACTTCTAGTCATAGATGCATTTGGATGGCGGTCTATGTATCTTGTTGTATTGCCCAATCGAATCTCATACGATCTTTCTGACTAGTATTGCATTGTTATGCCTTGCTCAGTTCCTGTTAACTGCCCTGCTGTAATTTGTTTACCCTTCATGCCATGTTGTTTATCTAAGGAGAGCACCTCTAGTGAACTATGGACCCCGGTCCAATCTTTACCATTGATACATCTTCCATTGTTAGTTGTTTACTTGCTGCAAATCATTACCTTCCACACCATACGTTTAATCCTTTGTTACAGCAAACCGATGAGCTTGACAACCTCACTGATTTGTTGGGACAAAGTCTTGAGTTTGTGTTGTGCATGTTTCCACGTTGCTTGCAACACATGTGTGACGTTTCCTTCCTCCTTCTGGTTCGATAACCTTAGTCTCTACTGAGGGAAAACTTGTTGTTGTGCTCATCACACCTTCATCTTGGGGTTTCCAACGAAGCGTCCCGAGACAAGTGGTGGGCGTCGTCAATCTCCCACTCATCCACTATTGAGTTACACTCTCTCCAACATTTTGATGAAGGTTATATTCCTTATTCTAAACCTCCGGATCAATGCTTAGAAGAATTTGATATCTTTATTGTTAAGCAAGATAATTTTAATAAGAGAGTGCATAATCATTTAATGGAAAACTCTAAAGCTATTAATGAGTTGAAAGATATTGTGGAAAGAACTTCCAATGATGTTAAAATGCTTGTTAAACACTTCCAAATGGTTCAAACTCAAATTGATCAACTTGCTAAAGTACAAAAAGATTTGCTAGTTAATGCTTCTGGAGAAAAACATGCTTATGAAATTAGAACTAGGAGCGGTGCTTCCACTCATGATCCTTTATATCCTGAGGGACATCCTAAAAGAATTGAGTAGGATTCTCAACAAGCTAAAAATATTGTGATGGGGATACGCCTACTGGGGTATACTCAGCAGGACGTTTCCGACTGGCCCCAGGGCTGGCGAGTGGGCCTGCAGAACGGCGAGTGGATTGAAGCCCAGCAAGGTACCGAGCGACTGGAAGCTGAAGGCCCAGGCGAGTAGATAGGCCCAGTCGGACTAGGTTAAACGACTACTGAAGCTGTAACCGAATCGGTTGAGATATGTAAACCCTAGGGGAGGTGAGCCTATATAAACCTCCCTATGGGGTGAGTAGAGACACGTTCCCTCGTACACCTAAGCGACTCGCCGCCTAGCCGCCGAGCTCGCCCATTGTAACACCTCCCTAATACAATCTAGCAGGAGTAGGTCTTTACCCTCCGGGGGGCCGAACCTGGGTAAACCCCGTGTCTTTGCCCTCATCTCGCACCGCAGATGGCTGGCCGCCCTTGCCCCTCGTTCTACTACTCGCTGCCGATTGCAGCGTCTGCCGTGACCATTCCCACGACAGTGGCGCCCACCGTGGGGCCTGGCCGGTCTGGCCGGTGTTCTGCGGCGAGATCCAATCTGCCCATCAACGAGACGGTCGCCACCGGCCGCATGATAGCGATCGGCGAGATGCTCCAGATCTTGCCGAGCAGCTACGTCCCGGCGGCGCGACCCGTCACGCACAGCGTGATCCTGCCAATCGGCACGATCAACCTCTTCGTCGGCCTCACCGACGTCATCGTCTCGGAGGACTCGGCTCGCATCCGCGAGTCGCCGCCACGCGATCGGCTCTCCGAGAGCCAGGTTCGCACGATCCACCGCCTTGCCTCCGAGTACAACTCGGCCCACAGCAATGTGGCCGGGAATTCAACGGCCGCAGAAGATGCGGCCCTCACCGACGACGCCGACTCGGCGACCCCGACGTCACTCGCCGGATCCATCACCGCGGCCTCATCCGCGGGCTCCATCACCCAGGTCTCCAACGCGGGAGACTTCGAGGACCCCTCCATCCTCGGGATCTTCGAATTCGACTCCGGGTCGGAGAACTCCGCCGACCTCCGCGATGGAGCCAGTCGCCACGCCGCGGCTTACATGGCCACCGGCACCGATCCGCCGGAGGATCCTTTCTCCACCCCAATCCCTCCTAACGCCACGGCAACGGAGGTCGAGGAACTCCGCTTGAAACTGGCGGAGGCGGTACGCAAGGAGCAGGCCGAGCGCGAAAAATTTCGCCTCGAGCAGGTGACGGCGCAGGAGCTGTCACGCTACCACCAGCAGCGGATCAGGTCACGTTTGAACCCCACCGTTCAAGGGCGTGCCCTGAACTTCGACGACGAAAACGACCCGGCCCGCATAGCCGAGCGCGCGATCTGCGAGAACGCGCCACCAGGAGGAAGCGCCCGGCCCCCGCCAGGATCGACGGCGATGGGTGCCCCACCACCACCCAACCGCACCCCTCCCAGGGACCAGCCGCGGATAGTTGTCTCCTCACGGGAGCGAGACGCAAACGGCCTCCCACTGTTCTCCACCCCGATGGACAACCTCGTGGCAGGCCGAGCAGCAGCCGATAGCATCACGGCCACTGGCGACGGCGCCTTACAGATCCAGTACGTCAAGGCCCCGCTTGCGAAGGCCGTGGAGCAGCAAAAAGCGGGCGCCGACTCGCAAGGTCGAGTATACTCGCGTTCCTCGGGAAGCAGAGCGGCCTCCAGCGGCCGCCCAGCGGCGGCAAACACCCTCAATTGCCCGCCACCAGAGCCACTGCAGCTCCAACACCGACCCGCGAACGCGGCACTCTCCACCAACGATCCCAGGCCGGCGACCAACTTCGTCGCCGCTAACGGACAACCCATCGACGCCCGCACCCACATCATCAACAACCAAAGCTGGCGCGCACGCCAGCCCGACGACTTGCGGCACACCCTAACTAATCGCCGCGATGGCGAGCCTATGGGGTCGCTCAGTCGACTTGGGCCTAAGTGCTTCGGACCAATGATCCGAGGCGAGAAGTACCCGCCAAACTTCAAGGCGCCAAAGGAGATAGAAAAATACGACTCCTCGTACGACCCCGCAGTCTGGCTCGACACATACCTCATGGCAATGGGGATCGCGGGTCACACTGACCTACTCGCCGCCCGTTACCTCCCACTGATGATGGAGGGAACGTGCAGGCAGTGGATCAACACTCTCCCCTAGGACAGTATCGACTCCTGGGAGGAAATGCGCGACGCCTTCGTCAGGCACTTCGAGTGCTCCTACACCCGCGCCACCACCATTGAGGACCTGGAACGATGCGTCCAGGGACCCCGTGAGTCGACCCGCAACTGGGTCCAACGGTGGCAAGAGCTTTGGTACAACGCGGTCGGCATCCACCCGGACACCGCGATCCATTGCTTCAAGACCTCGTGCCGCTACGAGCCTCTAGTCCCCAAGCTCAAGCGACACTCCCGCACACTCGACAACATCCCCGACCTCCTCGAGATCGCCAAACGGTACGCCGAGGAAGATCCAAACCAGGAAACTGACGACGAGTCAAGAGGGCAACGCCGCACGGGCGGCAACGACAGCGGACGCCGAACCGACCTACGCTACAGCGGCACCCGCCTCACTGGCAAGCGCCGCAGCGACGGGCGAGTCAACTTCGTCGCCAACGCTGGGAACGCACAGCGCGAGCCCAAGAGCTACCGCCGCGACGGAGGGCAACGACGCGATGGCGGCAATTACAAGAACAAGCCAAGGTTCGATCCCGCGGCCCTCCTTAACCAACCATGTGCGTTCCATATCAGGGAAGGGAAGCCCGCAACGCACACCACCGCCGACTGCCACACCCTCAGGGAAATCGAGAAGGCACGGCAAGCGCGGGAGGACACCGACAACGACCCGCCAAATGGCGGAAAATTCGGCAAAGTAGCCGGCTCGCTCCACACCTTCACAGGCTTCAACACGAAGCGCGAGAAGAAGGTCATCGCCCGCGCCGTCGCCGTCAATGCGGTGGCCCAAACAGACGTCCCCCAGTTCCTGAACTGGTCGGAACAGCCCATCACCTGGAGCCGGCAAGACCACTCGCCACGCATCGAGTACCCAGGACGAGTCGCCTTGGTGGTCAAGCCCAAGGTTGGCGACTACTAGCTCCCCAAGACACTGATGGACGGCGGCATCTCCATCAACATCCTCTACCTCGACACCTTTAGGCGGTTGCGGCTCCCGCAGTCGATGATCGAGACAACCCACACCACGTTCCACGGCATCGTCCCCGGTCGGAAGGCGTATCCGATCGGCAAAGTCACGCTGCCAGTCACTTTCGGTACTCCGGCAAACTTCCGCACCGAGCGGATCGTCTTCGAACTGGTGCCCTTCGACAGCCCTTACCACTGCGTCCTGGGGCGCCAGGCGTTCGCTAAATTCATGGCAGCGCCCCACTACGCGTACAACGCGATGAAGCTCCCCGGGCCGTGCGGCGTCATCACCATCAACGGCGACCCCGACATGGCCGCCGAATGCGAGGCCAAAGGAGCCGAACTCGCCGACGCCGTCATCGCGGCAGAGACTAATCACGCCGACAAGCTCGCCAAATACGCGAGCGGGGTCAACAATGACGACCCCACAATACTCAAGAAGCCCAACTCAGAGGGCGCAAACACCTCAACCTTTGAGGCCACGACACACACTCGCACCGTCGAGCTGGTCCGAGGCGACTCCAGCCAGACGGTGACGATCGGGACAGGCATGAGCCCAGCATAGGAAGGCGCGCTCATCGAGTTCCTCCGTGAGAACAGGGACATCTTCGCATGGAAACCCTCTGACATGCCCGGTGTCCCTAGGGAGCTCGCTGAGCACAAACTAAACGCCGACCCCAAAGTGCGACTTGTCAAGCAGTCGCTACGGCCCTTCAATGAAGAACGCCGTCGAGCAATCGCCGAGGAAGTGCAGCGTTTACTCGCTGCTGGCTTCATCCGGCCAATCAAATACTCCAAGTGGCTGGCAAACCCAGTCCTGGTCGAGAAGAAAAATGGGACCTGGAGAATGTGTATCGACTACACAAACCTGAACAGCGCCTGCCCAAAGGAGCAGTTTGTCCTCCCGCGGATCGATCAGATAATCGATTCAACCGCGGGTTCGGAGTCGCTATGTTTCCTCGATGCCTACTCCGGGTACAACCAGATCAAAATGGCTGTCGAAGACGAGGAGAAGACGGCGTTCATCACGCCATTCGGAGCCTTCTGCTACACCGCCATGACCTTCGGCCTCAAGAACGCCGGGGCAACCTACCAGCGGTGCATGCAAGAATGCCTCGCGAGCCAAATTGGCCGCAACATCCACGTCTACATCGACGACGTGTTCGTGAAATCCGCTCGCCAAGGCGACCTACTCGCCGACCTGGCGGAAACCTTTGCCAACCTGCGAAGATACAAGATAAAGCTCAACCCAGGCAAGTGCACCTTCGGTGTACCCGCCGGACAACTACTGGGGTACGTCGTCTCCAAACGAGGGATCGAGGCGAACCCAACAAAGATTGACACGATCGCCCGGCTCGGCAAACCCGAGTGCCTGCGTGACGTCCAGAAGCTGGCCGGGCGAGTAGCGGCTCTCAGTCGCTTCATCCCCCGCCTGGGCGAAAAGGCGATGCCCCTATACCGCCTAATGCGCAAGAACCCCACCTTCCAGTGGGACAAGGAGGCGGACGACGCGCTCCGCGACCTCAAAAAAGTGCTACTCGCCGCACCACTACTCGCCGCCCCCGCCGACAAAGAACCTATGCTGGTTTACGTCGCGGCGTCCGAGCGCGTCGTCAGTGCTATGATGGTCGTCGAACGACCAGAGGAAGGAAAGGAGCGCCCGGTTCAGCGGCCGGTGTACTACATCAGCGAGGTCCTCACCGAGTCGCGCCAGCGGTACCCACAGTACCAAAAGCTAGTATACGCGGTCTTCAGGGCTCAGCGGCGCCTGCCGCACTACTTCCAGGAGCACCCGGTCACGGTCGTCTCCTCAGCGCCACTGCAAGACATCATCCGCAACCGCGAGGCGACCGGACGGGTCGCCAAGTGGGCCGTCGAGATCGGCGTCCACAACATTAAATACGAGCCACGAAGGGCGATTAAGTCGCAGGCACTGGCAGACTTCATCGCCGACTGGGAGGAGGCCCAGCAGCCAGAGAAGCTGCCGTACCTCCATTACTGGAGCCTGCACTTCGACGGCTCCAAGAACGCGGACGGTGCAGGAGCGGGGATAGTGTTGACCTCACCAAAGGGAGACAAGCTCCGCTACATCCTCCGCCTCGAATTCACGCCCTGCACCAACAACATGGCTGAATACGAGGCCCTAC
Organism: Avena atlantica; assembly: GCA_910589765.1. NCBI lineage: Eukaryota > Viridiplantae > Streptophyta > Magnoliopsida > Poales > Poaceae > Avena > Avena atlantica. Next base: position 56,687,552 of record OU342737.1, read on the forward strand.
TCCACGGCATGCGAGCCGCCAAGGAGATGAACGTCAATCGCCTTCGATGCTACGGAGATTCCGACCTCGTCGCGGGGCAAGTCGCCGGCACCTGCGACGCCATCTCCCCTACCATGGCGGCGTACCGCCAAGAGGTGGACAAGTTGGGCGGCCACTTCACCGGCTACTCTGTCGAGTGGATCGACAGGCGAAAAAACGAGGAGGCCGACGCCCTCTCTCGCATCGGGTCGGCTCGACTCGCATCACCTGCCGGCGTGTTCCTCGACCCAATCTCCAAACCATCAGTCTCTCCCCCGAGGGAGATCGACATCGGAGTCCCACTCCAACCAGAGGCATCCTTGGTCGCACTCATCACCGAGCCAGACGACTGGACCAAGCCCTACATCGCCTACCTGGAAGCCGGCACCCTGCCAGCAGACGAGACAGACGCTCGAATGATCGCTCGCCAATGCAAGTCTTACACCATCATCGACGGCGAGCTACACAAGCGCAGCGTCACCGGCGTGTTCCAACGTTGCGTCCAACCGGCTGAAGGACGCAAAATCCTCCACGACATTCACTCAGGTGACTGCGGCCACCACGCCACCGCTCGCTCCCTGGTCGCCAAGGCTATGCGACACGGCTTCTACTGGCCCACCGCACACGCCGACGCTGTCGACATCGTCCAGCGATGCGCCGGGTGCCAGAAGTACGCCAATCAGACGCGCGTACCGAGCTCGGCGCTCAAAACGATCCCCATCACTTGGCCATTCGCCGTATGGGGCATGGACATGGTAGGCCCCTTCAAGAAAGCCCCTCCGGCTACACCCACTTGCTAGTCGCCGTCGACAAATTCACCAAGTGGGTGGAGGCCAAGCCAGTCCGGAAATGCGACGGGAAGACCGCCACTAAATTCCTACGCGAGCTCATATATCGCTACGGGTTCCCAAATAGTATCATCACGGACAACGGCACAAACTTCGCCAAGGGAGCAATGGCCAAATTCTGCGAAGAGCACCACATCCGGCTCGATCTCGCGTCAGTCGCCCACCCGTAATCCAACGGCCAGGCGGAACGAGCCAACCAAAGCATCCTCCACGGCCTGAAGCCGCGACTCCAAGTACCACTCGAGCGCACCGCTGGGTGCTGGGTCGAAGAGTTGCCCTCCGTTATCTGGGGAATCCGCACCTCGGTTAACAGATCGACGGTATTCACCCCCTTCTTCATGGTCTACGGCGCCGAAGCAGTCATGCCCACCGACCTCGAACACGACTCGCCGCGGGTCGTCCATTATACGGAGGCCGCAAACGAGCTGGCCCGCCAAGATGGGCTCGACCAGCTCGACGAAGCACGCGACCTCGCTCGGTCACGCACCGCCATCTACCAGCAAGGACTCCGCCGCTACCACAGCCGACGGGTGAAAACCCGCACCTTCCAGGAAGGCGACCTGGTGTTACGCCTCATCCAGGACAAGAAGGGCATGCACAAGCTCTCCCCTCCGTGGGAGGGCCCGTTCGCTATCAGGCGCGTACTCGGCAACGACGCCTACTACCTCATCGACGTCCGCGGGGACGGCGAGCTCGACGTCAAGCGACCATGGAATGTAAACCTCCTCCGGAAGTTCTACTCCTAGAACCCCACACATGTACTCTCCAGTCGCTATGAAATAAAAGAAACGGTTACCGCAAATTGCGCCTACTCTCCATGACTTGTGCCACTCGCACTCGTAATAACAGCGGTACGCTAAAATGCAGAAGTCAACCATTGGTACAGCGATCGACTCGGCTAAGTAGTGCGGTGTAAGAGCACTGAATCACTTCAGGTCTTGCATCGTCCACGAAAAACGCCAACCCGGAGCCCCATTGGAGTCGCCTAGCTCGACTGGCTTTACGAGCCAAGACAACTTCCCTCGCTTCTCACAGCGACCTTGGTCCTCCGCATCCTCGGCATAGCGACTCGAACGGCTAAGTACCATGCTCGGGGACTGAATACCAGTTCGTCGCGATCGGTCAGGGAAAACGCCAAGTAAGAGAGCATGCCCAGGACTCGCCACGCGATTGACCCCACGGGCCAGGCAGGAGTGACGCGCTCACGCCAACGCGCTAAGTCCTCAACCACCCTCGAGTCGCGCCTAGAACTACCAAGTACCACGCTCGGGGACTCGGCCACCCGACCCCGTTCGCGTACGGGAAAACGGTGAAGTACAGAGCACTCAAGGGAGTTGCCTTGCGACTGGCTCTCCGAGCTCGGGCGAGTCGACCAAATCAACAAAACACATGATAACAACACACACCATATACGAGGTAAACCCCACAAAAGGGCGGACGCGCTCGGGGACTCGTCCAAAATCAATCCAAAGCACACAAACGAATAGCAAAATAGATACGACGTCCCATTCAATCGAATACTGCATTGTCTTATGTTACAAAATATGCCCGCGTGGCAGAACTGCTGCTAACACTTCAAGGCAAACTACCCTACTCTGCAGGCTTGGATGACGACTCGCCAGCATCCCGGCGATTACGGATGAACGCGGTGTACGGGTTTGATGGATACGTCGTCAGTTCACCCGCCATCGCCGCGCGAAAAGGCTGCTCGACCTTGAAGTCACGATGCGGCGGCTCGGGGTCGTTCGGCGCGACGACCGTCTCCTGGTAGGGAAGGAGGTCGCCCATCGCCCAGACACGCTCCGAGTACATGGCAGCACGCTCCTGCAACTTGAGAACCTCGGACAGATCCACCGCGCCAGTCGACGATGGATACCCACTCGTCACATCGTCAACGTCGAAATCTTTGGGGAAGTGGGCGAGTCCAAGGCTCAGTGCTGTCGACGCTCCACGCCGAAACGCCGACCGCGTCATGAACTCAACGACCGCGGGCGCCTTCTCCAAATATTCCCACACCTCAACGAGGTCGCTGGGAATAACCTCCGTGGGCGACATTTCTTGAAGGTAGGCGCGGATGCACGTCGCCGACAGCGTCGCCGAGTCGACGAGCATGCTTACGCACTGCCTCGCATCGAGCGAGCTCGCTTCTTCTTGGCTACCAATAACGCGACCTGCGAGAAGGAGACAATGATGAGTACGACGGACACCACAAAAACCACAACTAACAGAAAGGGAAGATGCACTCACCAAGCAACGGGCGGGCGAGTCCCGTGATGAAGCACTGAAGCGACGTGTGGTCGTCCTGAAGCCCAGCAATAAGGACTTCCGACACCTTGCGATCCTCCTCCGCGGCCGCAATGGCGGCCTTAGCTCGCCCGTCCGCCGAGCTCGCTTATTCTCTCGCCTCCCGCAGTTCGCGCTCGAGGTCGGCGACCCGCTGTTCAGCAGCACCCAGAGCAGATCGCGCCGCCACCAACTCACCAGCAGGGACAAGCTCCTGGCGAGCTTCCTCTGCCTTCGCAGCAACAGCCTGAAGCTCTTTGTTCGCCTCCTGGATGGTGGCCAGCTCCTTCTCAGTACGCTGTTTCGCGGCCAATCGGTCCGCCGACTCAAGCTGCAAACCCTGCATATCATCAAAAAAGTCAGTAAAAAAGAAATTCCTAAGTACCCACTCGCTGAAATTTAGCGAGTGCGCACTCGGGGACTGGCGATCAAGAAATTCCTAAGTGCCCACCCGCTAAATTTAGCGCGTGCGCACTCGGGGACTGGCGATCAAGAAATTCCTAAGTGCCCACCCGCTAAAATTTAGCGCGTGCGCACTCGGGGACTGGATACGAAAATAAAAGACGAGAAATTATAAGAATCAAGCCGCTGCAAAGCACCGACCTGATCCTCGGGGACTGGATGTACCTGGATGGCTGCACCAAGCATGCCATGGAGTTGTATCGCGTCCACGGACGCAAGCAACGCTGGCGTGTGCCAACGACGCTGGTCGACTTCAGCATCGGCGGTCCCCGGAGCGAGGCTCGGGGGCGCAGCCCCGCTCGCCGTGGCCGCCTTGGTCACGAAGCGGGGGAAGGTAGCGATAGAGGCACCCGCTCCAAAGGAAGTCGCCTCCTCCGTTCTAGGCAAGTAATCGCCCTTCTTCGTAGACGTGGCTGCCTCCACCGCGGGTCCGGCCGGCGCGACCGCCGTGTCGTCAGAGACAGTGACGATGTCGTCGCCCTTGGCCTTCTTGCTGCCATCCGCTGAGGCGACGACCTCGTCCGCTTTCCTCTTACGGGAAGGATCCTCCTCGCTAGCGGCGGAGGGTACCTGGGCCACGGTCGGGTGGCCCATCTTTTTCACTCCGGTCCTGCACATCAATCGAATCAATAAAGACAATCGAAATAGTTATGAAAAATAGGGAAGGGTGAACGCACTCACTTGGCGACTGGGATGAAACGTAGCCCTGTACGAAGTCCGGCCGGTTTTTCCAGGTCGGGGCCCAGTTGGCGACTGAGCCCCAGTTCCAGGACGTCGCGTGCCCAAGACACGGACGGCTTCTTCGTCGTTGAGGCCGCGACTGGCACCTCTGGGACACCCTCGGCGGGGGCTTCCTCGCGAATTGGAGCCGCTACAGCCGGAGCCTCCTTGCGGGGCGAAGCCGCCACAATCGGAACCTCCCTGCGAGGCGAAGTCGCCGCAGCCGGAGCCTTCCCTAGCCCAGAGACCGGCGCGAATGGCGGAGGCATCGAGGCCAGCGGCACTTCCACGGTCGGCGTGTCTAGCGCGGTTGTCGCTGGGGGCGCGCCGTCACCGGCCGAGCTGGGAGCATCGGATCTGCTCGTCGAGTGCGGCGGCGAGGCCATCCTCGACGGCTTCGTTTTCCTCTTCGGGAGGGGCCCTCGCTTCCTTTTACTTCTTCTTCTTCTTCTTCGAAGGAGTGGCCTGGCGGCGCGAGGTGGTTTCTGGGAGCTCGTCGTCGTCATCATGACTTTCGAGGCTTCTGCTCGCTTCGATTTCGCGCTGACGTTGCCCGCGGGTTTTTCGGACCAGCGGGGCGATTTCCTCTTCGGACTCGTCCTCGTCGTCCTCGTTACCCCTCGCGGGTGGCGATTCGCCTATGTCCTGGGCGGATGGCCCCGGGCTCTCATCATCAGAAGGTGGGAGCCACCCTTCCACCACTTGGAATAGCTGCGATGAATACAAAACAGAATCAGAATTACCGCGACTGCATACGCTTCGACTGCGAACAAGGTAAAGAAATTACCGTTGGAGCCGGACGCTTCGCGGTGTAGGGGGCGACCCCGGCCTGTGCATCCAGGTACACCACCTGGGTGATCTTCTTCAACGCTGGGAGATAATCCTCCAGCTTCCACTCGTCGAGGCAGGCCTTCGTCGAGTCTCCCCGGCCCGTGTACTGATACATGTAGTGGTCGCGTTGGGCGAGTGGAACGAGCCGTCGCCCAAGCCAGCAATTGTACAAGTTTATCGTCTGAAGGCCCTTCTTTTTCAGACCACGGATGGCCTGGAGCATCTCATCAACGACCATCCGCTGGTCGTCGGGGAGCTTGCCGACTTGGAGATGGCGCGGCTCGGAACGATTGGCCGAGTACCGCGGGATCGCCACCTCGTCCTCCGAGGTCGCCTCGGCCACGTAGAACCATGACTTCTTCCAGTCGCTCGCTGCCTTGGCGGGTAGCATCAGATCGAAGAAAGAAGCTTTGGACTTGAGCTAGAACGTCAAGCCGCCCGCGGCTAGCATTGGGCCGCCTGCCTCCTCGCGGCTGATCCGTCCATGGAACAGATCCTGCCACAAGGTAAAGTAGGGCCGGCAGCCCAAGTAGCACTCGCAGAACGCCACGAAGATGGCGAGCTGCTCAATGCTGTGGGGACCCAAATCTGAAGGCTGGATCCCGTAGTAGGCGCAAAAACGCCGGAAGAACAAAGACGTGGGAAACCCTAGCCCCCGCTCGAGATGACTGGTGAAACAGACGAATTCCCTCTCTCGTGGGTTTGGGGTCGTTTCTCCGGCTGCGGGGATACGCCAACAGCCGGCTCGCAGGATTCCAGCCTCCTCGAAAGAGGCCAGCTGCGCCCTCGTGCACTTGGACCTGCCCCATGGTTCGGTGGGAAGGGCCATAGCCGAGAGGTTGGTTGGAGATCGGAGGATTTCGGGTCGATTGGATCGCGGAGCAAAGGAAGGAAAATGCGCGCACTCGGAAGAAGTGGTGGGCAGTTGGCTCTGCGATTGCCTGCCATTCCTCTTATATAGCGGGAGTTACCCGCCAAATCAGGGGGCCGTTACCGCGCGATGATTACGCCGAAAGTTACCGTTGGATTACCCCAACGGCTAGTTTGACCACACCTGACGGTCCAACTCCAGCCACTCGGCTCGCTAGGTCAATCACCAAGACCGCGTTCCGCCGACTCGACTCGCCTAAGACGCGACTTGGTTCACTGGATTTTCTTCTTCATACAGGAGCCCGCCGATGATTCAACTGGATGCCTACTCTGAAGCCGTATACTCCGACTGCCAGCAGCCACTTACGCCCAATCGACGACGGCCTCGGGGACTACTGATGGGGATACGCCTACTGGGGTATACTCAGCAGGACGTTTCCGACTGGCCCCAGGGCTGGCGAGTGGGCCTGCAGAACGGCGAGTGGATTGAAGCCCAGCAAGGTACCGAGCGACTGGAAGCTGAAGGCCCAGGCGAGTAGATAGGCCCAGTCGGACTAGGTTAAACGACTACTGAAGCTGTAACCGAATCGGTTGAGATATGTAAACCCTAGGGGAGGTGAGCCTATATAAACCTCCCTATGGGGTGAGTAGAGACACGTTCCCTCGTACACCTAAGCGACTCGCCGCCGAGCTCTCCCATTGTAACACCTCCCTAATACAATCTAGCAGGAGTAGGTCTTTACCCTCCGGGGGGCCGAACCTAGGTAAACCCTGTGTCTTTGCCCTCATCTCGCACCGTAGATGGCTGGCCGCCCTTGCCCCTCGTTCTACTACTCGCTGCCGATTGCAGCGTCTGCCGTGACCATTCCCACGACATATTGGTACTTCTTCTAAGAGAAAGAAAAAGAAACATAAAACAGTTGTAGAATCTTCTGAACCTGCTATAGATCCTAATAGTATATTTGTATTTGATGCTGAAACTGAAAGTGGTAATGATAAAAATGATGCTCCCGATAAGGAAGAAATTGAAGAGGAACCTGAAAGGCACACTAAGAACACTAAGTACACTAAGGAATATTTTGTTGCTAATAAACATGGTGGTGAAAGAGATCCTTGGGTGCAAAAACCAATGCCTTTACCTGATAAGAAACACAAGTCAAATGAAGAAGAACACTATAACAAGTTTTGTGAGTGTATGAAACCTTTATTTTTGCGAATTCCTTTGACTGATGCTATTAAATTGCCCCCTTATTCAAAGTATATGAAGGATATTGTCTCTAATAATAGGAAGATTCCTAATGAGGAAATCTCCACTTTGCTTGCTAATTATTCCTTCAATGGTAACGTTCCAAAGAAACTTGGGGATCCAGGGATTCGAACTATTCCTTGCTCTATTAAAAATAATTATGTTAGAACTGCTTTGTGTGACTTGGGAGCAGGAGTTAGTGTTATGCCTTTTTCTCTCTAAAAGAGACTTCAACTAGAAAAATTGATACCAACTGATATATCTTTGCAAATGGCTGATAAGTCTACTACTATTCCTGTTGGTATATGTGAGGATGTTCCTGTTCAAGTGGCTCATAATTGTCTGATATTAACTGATTTTGTTGTGCTTGAAATGCCTGAAGATGATAATATGTCTATTATTCTTGGGAGACCTTTTCTTAATACTGCAGGTGTGATACGTTGGAAATGTATCTATAATTTCTGATGCTCCATGCTTGTTTTGTATCTACTTTGCTTTGCTTGTCTACACTTTGAGGCGCTTTTTACATGTTTTTTGGTACTAACCTATTAACAAGTTGCAACAGTGTCAGATGCCTGTTTTCTGCTATTTTTGGTTTCAGAAAAGTTAGTAAAGAAATATTCTCGGAATTGGACGGGACAAACATCAAAGTCAATTACTTTCCATAGGGAACAAGAAGTCCAGAGGAGAGCCAGAGGGGTCAGCCAGGGGGGCCAGACCCACCCCAGGCGCGGGTGGGCCCAACCCTGCGCTTGGCTAGGGTTTGGCTACCCTGGCTGACGCCTCGGTCTCCCCCTTCGCCTATAAGAAGCCCCCGATGTAGAAACCCTAAGCACCCGAACAAATATCCACGAAACCGTTTGTAGCCGTCGCCACCTTCGTCCCTAGATCGGGGGGACCTGAAGTTCTTCCCGGCACCCTGCCGGAGGGGAGATCATCCCGGAGGCCTTCTCTCCGGTATGATGCGTGAGTAGTTCCACCTTGTACTATGGGTCCATGTAGTAGCTAGATGGTTGTATCTCCTCCTTTGTGCTTTCATGTATAGATCTTGTGAGCTCCGTTCATGATCAAGATCTAATCTATTTGTAATCATGCATGTTGTGTTTGCGGGGATCCGATGGATATTGAGATTATTATGTTGGTTTGATTAATGGTTTTGTCTTTATGATTCTATCATGTCTGTGTTGTTTGCAACAAACCATTACCTTCCACACCATACGTTTAATCCTTTGTTACAGCAAACCGATGAGCTTGACAACCTCACTGTTTGTTGGGGCAAAGTCTTGAGTTTGTGTTGTGCAGGTCTCCGCATTGCTTGCAACACCTGTGTGACGTTTCCTTCCTCCTTCTGGTTTGATAACCTCGGTCTCAACTGAGGGAAAACTTGCTGCTTGCTGCTTCACACCTTGCTCTTGGGGTTCCCAACAGGCTATGCGTAGATAGTCGTCAAGGTGTTGTCATTAATTGTAATCAAGGAAAAATAACTTTTAATATTAATGACAAGGAGCATACTGTTTATTTCCCCAAGAAGATTGATAGGAGTGATGGCCTAAATTCAATTGAAAATATTGAGGGCATCAAAGTTGGAGAAATATATTGTCACATACCACAAGAAAATTATGAAACTATTATGATTGGGACTATTGCTAACAAGATTTAGGTAACATAAACATTAAGTGAAATGCAAAGTTTTGTTTCATATAAAATTGTTTTAGTAACAAGACTTGTTCTACCTTGTTAACAAAGGGATTTTAATGAACAAAACAATGTTTTCATCATGATTATCCTTGCTCATTTTTTACTTTCTCTACTCCAATCTTTGCTCTTCACCTTATTCATCTTTGTTTTGCTAGTAGCTTGCATTTTAGATTGTCTTAGAACTTATGTGGTTTTAGTTTTGGTTTGCTTTTGCATCTTTCCAAAATCTTTTTCTGTGAGAAAATCATTTATCTAAACCTAAAAATTGCTCAAAAATAAAGTTTCCCAAAAAAATCCAGAAAATTCATATTCAATTTTTATGCCAAAAAGGGGCAGAGAGGTACCTGGAGTAACCCAGTGGGGCCCACCAGGCAGGCACACCACCTGGTGGCGCGGCCAGACCAGGGGCGCGCCTAGCCATGGTATGGGACACCCATGTCCCTCCACTTACTCTCTCAGCTGCTACTCCACTCTCTCTCCCGAGAAAACACCAGAAAAATTCTCAAAAGCTCGAGTTCTTGATGTTCTTGCTCGCGATTTTCGATCTCCTTACTCATCCCATCTTAGCTGCTGATTTTTGGAGGGATTGCTCTCCGGTATGTGCCTCCTCCGCTTGTCCAAATAGATTTTTGATTGGTGGATTATATCTTGAGTATTTTTCTACTATAGGTGACAAGTTACGTGAGTTTGCATTCTTGTTCTATGCTTATAGAATTCATTTTGATGCATGTTTAGCCCTCTTGCAAGTCCCTATAGTAGTTACCATCACTTATTAGCTTGGAAATCACTTGGTTTGTCTAAAAATTTCAGAAAAAGGGAGATGGATAACCATACCTTTGAAGAAGTGTTTGAAAGAGATACACCTAGAAGGGCAAGGCATTCGAGATCAACCTCTCAATTTAGGCCATCATATAATGAAGATCTTATTACGCCGCACTTTGGCAATGAGGGAGATGATGGAGATGCGCACCCATCTACCATCCCTTGTTTTGCCTTTTTGCAAGCTGCATGGATCCTTAATGATTTCTTAATTCTGGTTCAGAGGGTTGGTCTAACCACTTATATGTAGGATGAAAGTGAGCAATATGCTTTGCTCACCAAAACTTTTGTGGAGAGTTTCACTTTCACTAACACTCCTTATAGGTCAACTATTTCATTCAAAATCTATGATAAACCTATCACCATGCCATTGGAAAGATTTTGCAGCATTATAGGTATTTACATGTATGGGACGGCAAAGAAGATCCAGGGCGACCCGCTGATTTGCTAGAGCTCTACTGAGGGGTAACAAATGAAGATGACCGCACAGCCTAGCGTGGAAAGATAAGAAACATTCAACTCCCAACTCTTAGATATTTTGCTTACTATCTTGCCACTAGCATTATTGGTAGGGAGAACACTAGTATTATTTATAATTATCATTTGGCATTTCTCGCTGCTGCACTTAATAATGAAACTAGGTATAATCTTAGTTCTCTCATTACTTGTCGCCTAGCTGCTAGAGGACCCATTTATGGTGGTATTATTGCTGCATGCATGGTTCCTGCCTTGGACTTTTCTGTTGATCCAAATGATACAGTGTTGACACCGCAGAGGCTTGATCTAGCTGCCATGAAAGCACATCACTTTGTTACTGCTAGATCTAGCCTTGAGAGTTTAATTTACATGATGTTGTTTACTAACGGAGAAGAGAGGGAAATTCCCTTGCCACAATCTACTTTGTTCAGTATTTTCAGGAGGCCACGATCGCGCTCCAAGGAGGAGATGGATGAGCATATATGCTTGCTTGGTTTCCACAGGCACTACCAGGGGGATGCGCCCTCTTATGACTACTCTGCGCACTACGCATGGGCTTCCTCGGGTACGTATCAAGATGAAGGCACTTCTTTGTCATATTATGGAGGCACTCCTTCTTGGCCAGGTTGGGAATGATCTCCGCTTGGGCCAAAAGCCTAAGCTTGGGGGGAGGTACACTGACATCACACTCATCCACATATCATGTTCCATCGGTACTTTGCATATCCATGTTTCGCTTTCTTTTTAGTTTTTATTGCTGCTTTCCAAAACACAAAAGGACCAAAAATATTTTTGTTGTTTCTCTTTGTTTGCTTATTTATCTTTGGTTTGTTTCACCCTTTTTAGCTTTGGTTTGCTATAAGTAAAATCCAAAAAGATTTTGTTTTGTTTGCTTTTGCCTCTAGTTCTTGTTTTAAAAAAAATCGAAAACCCAAAAATATTTGTTGTTCTTCTCTGGTTTTTTGAAGTTCGTTGCAAGGTTCAGCGGTCCTTAGTGACTCCTTGAAGTTTGGTTTTCATATTATTATTCAAGCCACACAAGTGAAAGGCAATGATGATTTATGACAACTCGAGGTGTGGTAAGAGGCTGGTAATGAACTCTATTTGTTTTCATTTTTGTACATATACTCATCATTGTGGGCATGCTTAGTATGTTCATGTAGGGTGTATGTTATTTAATGGATGCTTAGTAGTTCTTGCTCTCTGATTATTAGCTCCAACTTGCTAATAGTTTGTAGCATGTCATATAAATGTTTCATTGCATTGTTCTATTCATAACTTGGTATGACATTGTGGTATCCTCCTATAAATGTTTTATTTGAATCGACTTGGCACATGCTCACACATGCATATGACTAAACAAAAGTTAGTTAAGCCTCGATGATTTATTTTTCCTTAGAGTCTTGTGTCACTTTTATGCCATAATTAATTTTGTTTTATTGCAAGCATGATTATGATAGTTACTGCTCTCTCGATTATCGCTCCCTTTCTATTGCTAGCCTTCACTTGCACTGAGTATGAGCTCTACTCGTGCATATAACTCCCCAAACCCAAAATTGTCAAAAAATGTCCACCATATCTACCAATTAGCATCATTGCTATTTCGTGCATATTTATTATGCCTTGTTTTCTTTCAAATAAAATGTTTGCTTGCTATGAGAAAATTAGTTAGTAAAGCTCTCACGAACTTGATGGCACACTTTATTTTCTTGCACTTAATAAACTTGAACCATTGTGATTGTCCATGAAAGTTATATGCTTGCAAATTATAGGCAGTGAGTTAGTAGAACCATGCTGTCATGGGGAACACTTTCAACACCTATAAATATTATCCAGTTGATATCATGCTCTTTTGTTTACGGATGTCGGCGGTGTTAAATAAAAGGGGAGATTGTAAGTCCATGGAGTTATGTATATGTGTTAGAGAAATGCTTGGGTGGCCATCCTAAGGCATGCCTAATCATGGTGGAAACTTGTAGCATAACCATAGTGAGCAATCTATTAAGCATCCTCGGAAAAAATATTAAAAAAAGAGAGAAGAGAAAAAAATATGCACCATGCTCATGGTAAATAAAAGGATCGCTGAGATGCTCACTGTCTGTTGCCTTGTCATTTTGATATGGGATATCTCTTGTGTCATGGGGTAAGGGGTACCCCATTGGCGGTTCTCTATGATACACATACACTTACAATGACAAGAACTTACCAGTGACTAAAGTTGAGTAGCATGAGGAACGACCCACGTACTCAAGGGACATGAGATTTCCAGTTTATGATCTGTCAAGCATATAACTAATATTTGACCTCACTTTAAACCTTTACCACTTAAAGATGCTTATGATAGGGGCAATGAGACCTCAAAGCTAATGAGTACCATTCTTTCAGGCATTTGGAAGCCTTTCAAACTTTTCAAAACCTTTCACTTCTTTGTTGAGTCACCATTTATTATATGAGCACCTTCCCGAGAGCATAGCTGTCATTCTTAGTGTAATGTGCTTGTCTCAAAACACGATTAATTGTGACATAACTTTGATGCTTGTATTGATATCTTTACTTCTAGTCTTCATTTAAACTTCAGAGGTGCCTTGGCATTTATGTTTTGCTCCACAATCAAAGGCAAGTGAGATACCACTATATCATACCTTCTTATGAGCATTACAATGTTGCTTATGCTCATGTTTCATCCTGCTTATTATTATTGTGTTGAAATCTCTTCATAGCTTACATGACTATTGGGTAGACTTATTTGCATACTCTTTATTATGAATTGCCTAAGTATTTACTCATATGCTGAGAATATATACATCTTATGAAGCAAATGTGTTCGTGAAAGTTTCTTTTATCGCACTCAGTTTTCAACTGAATTGCTTGAGGACAGGCAATAAGCTAAGCTTGGGGGGAGTTGATACGTCCAAAACGTATCTACTTTCCCGAACACTTATGTTATTGTTTCTCCTCTAATTTGTGTGATTTGGATACAACTAACACGGACTGGCGCTGTTTTCAGCAGAATTGCTTTGGTGTCTCGTTTTTATGCAGAAAATCAACTTTTAGGAAAAATCCCGGAAAATATCGCAAAACTCCTATTTTACTAGAAGACTCATGGAGCCAGAAGATGAGACGGAGAAGGGCCACGAGGGGCCCACACCACCTGGTGGCGCGGGCCAGGCCAGGTCGTGCCAGGGGGTGGTGTGGCCGCCTCGGGCACCCCCTCGACCTATCCCTTCGCCTACATAAACCCTCTTACCTAAAAACACCGGGGGTTTCAACGTTTTTCCAGAGAGAGTTCCGCTGCGCCGCCACCACCAGAAACCGTGATTCGGAACTAGAAACTCCGTTCTAGCACCCTACCGGGACAGGAAATTGGAGAAGATCATCGCCATCATCATCACCAACACCTCTCCACCAATCATGCATGTTTCCCCCATCCATGAGTGAGTCATCCCTCGCGGTACGCTATGGGGATGCTGGGGATTGGATGAGATCTATCATGTAATTGCATAAGATTGCTAGGGCATGGTGCCTAGTATCTATTGTTAGTGCTTTTGACATTGTTGCAACTTGTTATGCTTAATGCTTGTCACTAGGGCCTGAGTGCCATGATCTTAGATCTGAACATGTTATTGATTCATGATGATATTATTGTTTGTGATCTTACCTGCAAGTTGTTTACACATATTATTGTCCGGAACCCGAGGCCCCGAAGTGACAGAAATCGGGATAACCGGATGGCATGGCTGTTATATGAGGATCACGTGTGTTCACGGAGTGTTAATGCTTTGCTTCGGTACTTTATTAAAAGGAGTACCTTAATTTCCAGTAGATTTCCTTGAGGCCCCGCTGCAACGGGCTGGCAGGACAAAAGATGTTGTGCAAGTTCTTATTGTGAGCACGTATAACTATATATGGAACACATGCCTATGATTATTTAGTACTTAGATGCTTTATCTTATTTATCGCCCTTGATCTTGATATTATATGAATAGTCTTGTCCATGCAACGCCCGTCCATCCATCCCTATGCCTACCGCACTCAAATCCTGCCGTTTACTACAATTGTTACTACTGCATTTATTTTACTACTGCTGTCACTTTGCTATTGCTACTATAAAACTGTTGCTACTGATAAACTACTGTGAGCAAGACTATTTTCAGGTGCAGCTGAATTGACAACTCAGTTGTTAAGGCTTATAGATATTCTTTGGCTCCCCTTGTGTCGAATCAATAAATTAGCTTTAACTTCCCTTGAAGACTGTTGCGATCCCCTATACTTGTGGGTCATCACAGCGCTGCCCTCCTCCCTGGCAGCAGCTCGTCCCGAGGCCCTCTGCTCGACCCGACCCTATAGAGCGTCGAGCCGTACCGTCCAACACGTCCTCCGGCGGAAGCACGACCCCGAATAGGTGCTGGTGTTAGTGCCCTTCGTGTTTGTTCTCCTGCTGCCGAGGAATATGCGGGACAAATGGTGGGCAAGGGACTCGTGCCGCTGCAACTACGGTGATACCAAACTCTCCGCCAAATTTGTCTAGAACTCGAAGGCGTTGTGGCCCGAAGTGTGGCGCCCCGAGACAATCCCTGGCAAGATCTACCTGAAGACCGTCGGTACCTCGAAGGAAATAACATGGTACCACGAAGACCGCATCGAAGTTGAACAAGTTCACCTTCAACAATCGAAGCCAGGGAACCCACAAGGTCTCCTTCACGAACATCAAGTTCTCCTTCCCGGAAACCAAACCCGACCCCCCCCCCCCCCGAGCCCCCAAGATCTTTGGACCCTATGTGTGATCCCTTTCCGAGACCAATATTTTTATAATATGTATGATATATACTTGTTGTACGTGCTTGCATATATATTTGCGTGGTTTGGGGGTATTTTGTCGATTCATCTAATAAATAAATATGCAGACCATATGCGGGCAAATCTAGCCTTATATTGACTCTATTTAAATTTGTGTAGCGAACCAATGCTATGTTTTGCCTTATTAATACTACATTTAAATTACAGGGTATCTAAACAACAGGAACCATCTAAATAATTCATGGGATCTAGGTTCCACTTAATATTCCCTAATTGCATCACATCTTTGCCATGTCATACGTCATACATGCATCATGCCATCTTCTGCCGTAGTATTAAATAGTACATCTGGTGTTTCTTGTAGTGTTTTGCTCTTCACGGATTAGGCCGATGAGTTTATGCGAGTGTCAGACGGATCTTTGGATGAACCTTTGACACTGTTTTCCAGGCGAGCATTCTCCCCCTTTCTATCTATTTTACATGTATAGTCTTTATTTTCTCCCGTTGATCTATTGTATCTGTGTTGCGATGCTTTAGATTCCGTACCCCTTTATATATCCCTGCAACCTTTATATTGCCTTGAACACCTCCTATTTCCTGTTGTTTGGATAGACAGTTGTCCTTGCGAGTCGTAGTCGCTTGCTCAGGTGCTGCTTTGCGTCATCGATGTTCCACATATATTGGGGTTGGCATATTCATAAAGGTGGATATGATCGTGGTTTTAATTACAACTAGTTAATTAAATATTAAAATAGATATAATTAATGAAGAGGCACCAGTTGATAATAGTTAAGATGTGGTTGTTAACCGCCCACTTGTGTCCACCTAGGACCTGAGGTTTTGACACCTATTCCGAGACTGAGCGTGCTAACCACATCTGGGTGTATGAGCACCCCTATCGGCTTAGTACCTGATTCCAAAGTACTGTTCTGGGGGCCATAAACTAGTTTGAAGTTTTCATGCCATGTTTATTACCTATTGCTCGATGAGCCTTTATTACTGTTGCATAGGGCGACACTCTGTCACGAGAATATATTGTCCATGACCTCTGCTCGCGTGATAAGTGTACGCAACCCTATGGTCTGTACGAGGAGGATTAGCTATACCTCTTATGGGTACCTCTTTCGGGTGGCTCCCATGTACTTGCTTTGTGTCTGGGAAAGCGTCGTGTCCGAGGCCCTGCCAACATACCGATGAGTGTATGTTAGCTGATCTAGCAAAAAGGGTCGAAGTACGCGTGGAAACTTTGGTGCACTTCTGTAGGGTTAAATCTTTTCGAAAAGTCGTGGCCGCGGTTATGGATGACTTGGAGCACAGTTTCTTGATCATATACAACTACAACTAAAGTTTATTGTTATAATTTGACTTGTATCTGATATTACTAGTAAGTTGGATAACCACCATGAAAAGAATGAATAAAACTGTCAATTGTGTGAGTTTCCTCGGCAGGACTTCCTCGTTTGGTCTCGAGGGGAAAATACCAGGATGGGTATATTTGGTGTTAGTATCAGGTTGGATCCGAATAGGTCTTTCTTATCTCTCTCTGATAGACAACAGTTGTATCGAGTCTCTATAAGTTGTTTAGTGCTTGATGCGCTCCCGCTTCAGTCTACCATTTACTTCTTATCCGTATTCGGATGTTGTATCGTTTTCAAGGTGGTTTGGATCTTTGTACCATATATTTGTATTCTTGACTCATCGAGTCGTTGTTATATATATATATATATTATGTGGGTTTCATCATGGACTATTGTGTAATAATATTACTTCGTTTTTCACCCGCACGAAAGTGTCTGAAGGGCACCTTTGAATCATTTCTATGCGGGTTTGAAGGGAATCGCTAAAACTTGCATAGGGCCGATCTGAGGATGTTACATGCGGCGACACGTGCTAGGCGAAGGGGCGGCAGTGGTATCATTTACAGTTAATTTTGAAAATCTTTTTTAGTGTGACGCCATGCAATTTTCGAACATTGTTTTATTTTACAATCCCATAAAATTGTGTACTCTATTGTGATTATTGTAAAGTTTCATACAAACCTTTCAAAATTTTCAAAGTTATGTTCATTTACTACTAATGTTAAGTTATATACCTACTGACGCTAAGTTGTATACCACATACGTTTGCAAAGACAATAAATTGTTTTCTTCACATACGTGCTCAGTTGTGTCAACAGTATAATTGGTTCGTCATATGATCTAAGTTGTTTTTTGCACACAATAAATTATTTTCTCACACATTTCTAAGTCATGAGTATGTGCTAAGTTGCATACCCTTTATTGCTAAGTTGTATACCTCTAATACTAAGTTGCATAGAACATTTGTAAAGTTGGCTACATCTACACCAGAGTGGCAAGTTGTATGCCTACTAGTGCTAAATTTTATAGCCACCGATGCTAAGTTGTAGACATACTGACGATAAGTTTTATATGCATACTATTATTAATATGTATACCCATTAGTGTTAAGTTGTATACCCACTATTTTTTCCTAAGTTGTATACCGACTAGGGTTAAATTGCACATATTGGTCGGTCAATGTAGTTGTATATGGAACATAGAAAGTTGCGTACCAACTGGGGTTAAGTAAACTGTTGTTTTGGCATCCCTCCATATGGAAATCATCGGTCTCAAAGCAACATCCTAGGTTTCTTGCATCTCACATTGCGCCTCGTGTTTTGCTCGTGGCATCGACCACATCCACGTTGATTATGGTGGAGTTGTACCTTGTGGCGGTGCTGCCAAGAAGATAACAAGTTGTTTCTTCGCAGATGTGTAAGTTGCATTTTCCTGACGATATTATTGGTTTCACATATGAGCTAACTTATATTTTAAATAATTTTTGCTCTCACACATTTGTTAAGTCTTGTTTGTAGACAGTAAATTATATCTTTACTAATGTGATAAGTTGCATACCCATTACAGGTAAGTTGTATATTCTAGTGTTAAGTTGTATACCCATCCCAGTCTCCTTGTTCTTCGGCTAGTGGTCGCCTACTCAAACTATGGTGTCGGCGATGTTAGGGTAGAGGCTACCACAACAGGTGGCGCCGGGGAAAGGGCCACCACAGCGGGGCGATGGAAGCGACATAATTACGTCGAGGAGGATGGATGCTCTAGTTGCAAACTATTGTGGATGGCTACAAATTAAACACAACCAACAAGAACTCTTCATAGAAGTGCATCAACTATATCTTACATGAAATGCAATTCCATTCGGGGATGGATTACAAAGTTCTGCATCATTAGCGTGAACGTGTCTATCGTTGTGCCTAAGTTGTCTAACAATAGTACTAAGTCGTCTAGCATCATTGTTGTGAAGTTGTGTACTATTCTCATGAAGTTTTCTAACACCGCTACAAAGTTGAATACTATTTTATATGAAGTTATATTTTCATTGCTACTAAGTTGTCTACCTCAGAATATAAGTTACGGAAATAGTATAAAGTATGTAAGCAATTAGTAGTACAAAGTTGCGGTCTCAAAATTATGAAGTTGTTGGTTATTCGTTGCTAAGTGAGTATTTTGGAAATTAAGTTGGCTACAAGTGTAAGCAACTATTTTGATGTTGCTCTCTCCATGATACTTAGTTGCTTTTTTCACAACACCAAGTTATTTTCGGGAAGAAAAAAAGTTGATCGAAATATATATAAATAGGGTCTAGTTTTAAAGATCTTTTTGCGAGAGCCTAAATAGTTAAAACAGATTGTAATTTCGAACACACGTTTTAAGAGATATGACGCATATAGACTTTGTACGTTGGATTTTCTATTTTTAGGATGAAGGCTCTATTAGACTAACCAACCCCTGAGGCTCTCTAGCCGTGTCCAAGAAAATTTTAGTTTATTGCCAACATTGGTTTATCACGCATCAATTTCAACATGGCCCGTTGTTTGGCTCAAATTTAAGACTACTCAAGACTAGGCGTCTCGCATTTGAACTCGATTTAAGCCTGATGACACCATAGGCCCAACTTTTTTTTTGAACTAGCATGGTGGCCCTCGCAAATGCGAGGGCATCAACTTGAGTATGTTTAAACTGATGGCTTTGTGGATATTTAAGGCTTAAAGATTACAAAATATTGGATGAACATGTATGAATTATTGAAGTGCTGACACGTCTTCATTTTTCTACATAGGAATAATACTACCTCTATACCGGTTTATTAGGCCATCATGCATTTTAAGGAAAAACTAACTATTAATTTGGCCACAAAATATAATATATACACGACAAAAGTTATACCGTTAGAAAATTCTTTTAAATATGAATCTACCCGGCTGTCTTCACTTCGGCTTCCAGTATGAAAAATACTGAAATTTATCTAACTACACGACCAAGGTTGAATTTATGTTTCTCAACAATCGATGTCTCATTGATTGTTGACTTTAAGGTGAACCGACTGATTTGAAACGATGGATGAATAAATGGTCCTTATGTCCTTTTTATTTTAAAAGTAGAAAAATATCAAAAGATCTACTAAATAAAGGAAGTTTGTATGCCTACATCAAAACAATCCATCATTTATATATCGCTTGTTCCCCTCACCTTGAGCATTTCACAATTGTAGTGTCTTGGTGCAATATCATAGAAAAAATGCATACTCCCTCTGTCTTCAAATTAGTGTACTTCTAGCTCTTGTTATAAGTCAAATATTTTAAGTTCGACTAATTTATTGGGAAGGTAACACCATTTAATGCACCAATTTAGTGTCAATAGGTATGTTTTGAGATGTATTGTACCAATTTGATGTCGTATATGATGATACTCATTTGAATAAAGTTGGTCAAAGTTTAATTCTTTTGACTTAGGATAAGAGCTAGAAGCACACTTATTTGAGGATGGAGGGAGTATTTGGCACTATAGTTCATGAGAATATACATTGGTGCTATGTTCTAGATAAGACACACCCCTTACGTGGGGCCATATGAAAATAGAATGACTAGTCGAATCCCATACATGAATGTCACCAAAATCTTTAAATGTATATAAAACTTTTAAAACACAATACATTAGTGATGTTGTATTTGAAGTATTTATTTCTCATATAATAAGATGCTAAGATATGTTGCACCGTGAAAGCCTTAAATAATCAATAAGGCATCATGAGGTGATGGAAAGATGGACCGACAACCGATGATAAACCTTCAGGTACATATTTTTCTTGACCTTTCTCTTTTTATAGATGGCGCAAAGAAACTTTTAGTGTGTGACTTTCTTCACTATTGAATCGCAAAATGGTTTGAACTTATTTTTTAATGGTAAATAATTGTGATACTCTCAATATTTAAATGTATTAAAATATGAAGATGAAGTCATATTTATTATGTTCTTAAACTTGCTGACCAAGCGTGTAAAATTAATATATTTGGAACTATTTGTAAGTTATCTTAAGAACACTCCAATGTGACTTCACAATTGGTTTAGCGTAAAAGGGTGAGCAAATTTTGATCTAATGGGCATCAACGTTTGTCTAAGAAATAACTATTATAAGTCGACAGGATCATAGTCAGGGAGTTATTTGCATGCCTAAGATTCTGATGTTTAAAACCCCTAAAATACATCCACTGGTTAGTGATTCTAGATGATCCTTGGATTCATTAAGATTTCTTTGGATTACATGATTACAAAACACATGAATAGGAAAAATATAGTAATTTGATAGGATTACGGGTATAATACAAAGGATTGTAAAACAGATAAAAACGTAGGAATAGTCATATTGGATGAAATACAGGAAAAGTGCTTCAATCATACACGAGTTAGTGTAATAAAGAGGTTAGAGTGGATGCTGAAATTCCAATATAATTGAGGTGTAGGAATGTAATCAATTATTCATGATCAGGAAACCATGACCATATATTAACCAACAAGCTAGTTTAACAAGAGGCTTTACTGTGGACTCTTTTATGTTTATAAATCACACAAGTATTAATGTTTCCGGTTAATACAATTCTAGCATGGTATGTAAATATTTATCATAAGCACGAAGATATGATAATAACCACTTTATTATTGCCTCTTGGGCATATCTCCAACGGTATCTACCATTTCTAAAAGTTTATTTGATAGACTTAATATGGTTCCTACATGGTCACTAAAGTTAAGCTTTATCTAGTTGATTCTACATTCAAGAAAGTAGTGTGTATTAAATAAAATGTTATTGTTCAAACTAAAATGTGTCATGTACTTATTGATCTTATGATAGTTGATATGACCGAAGATGCTTCATCACCCATTATACTTGGTAGACCATTTTAAAGAATTGTGAATGCTTTAATCAATCAGCATGAGAGGAACATGAGGTTTAAATTACCCTCACGATGAACTTTCGTTGTTCATTTTCCCAAGAAGGAGAAGACAGGAATATATAACAATAACATCATTACTTTGAGGGGCAACTACTTTGGAGCGGGAGTGCCACTACCAAATCACCACTCCGTCGAGCTAAACGATAAAAACTAGAAACGCTTCATGAGAGGCAACTCATGTGAAATAAAATTTGTTTATTTTATGCTTAGTTTGTTTTGTTTTTAGTAAAATAGTGTTTAAAGATCTGAAAAGAAGAGGAGAATTCAAGGCATTCTTTCTCAAATTATTCATTGATATCTCAGTAACAAAATGTATTAGTGCTATTCTTCAAATTATTGTCCACTAGTATACTAGGATACATATTTCATCTCCATAGAGAAATTAAAAAAACGTTTCAAAATAATCTGGAAAAATAGTGACCACTGGTCGGTCATATCAGACTGCACCGTGTGGTCATACGAGTTTAGTTGCTAAACAGCGCGGTTAACATTGCTAAGCACAAATTTTTATTAGTTGTTATCTCATGACACCCTAGCGTAACGTGCGGCCGTACTAATTAAGCGAAGAAAATCGAAGATTGTGAAGCTACACTAATTTTTAGCGAGCTGTCGTACAACGACAGCCCGTCGTACCGAGCGGCCTTACCAGATGGACGAAAAAACTTCACCAACGTACTAACACTTTGACGAACACTCGGATGCCGGGAGTCCACTGTATCGTGCAACCGTACCGACCACCATCAGGAGAAAACCCTAATGGAGAAGGTAAAGTTCTTGGTATGGTAGCGCCAGACTGTAACCCCCCAAAATTTATATAAGAATAAATTATATTTCCCATAAATTTAGAACAATTTTTTTATTAATAAATGAGATGAATTAGATTTCTATGCATGATTTCCTTTCTTGTATGAAGTGTTCAATTACATAATGTCATCATGTCAATATATTAAAAAACTATTTACCAAAAAAGAATGTCTTGGCTATATTTACCATTTTGAATGATTTGACTTTTTCTAAAAGAAAAAGAGCCAACATATATTTTACAAAACCCTTTATTTACCAAAGAAAAATATACACAAGAATATATGGAGATCTATAAGATATTGTCTCCATATTATTTCTAAAGCCACAATTCCACAAAAATTTGGAGAAAGAGTTTTCCCAAACATCTTTGAAAAGCTATAAGAAAGGAAATATAGTATCTCCAATTTATTTTCATAAGAAGGAGTTTACTAGAGCTCTACTTTCATATTTGAAATCTTTTCAAAGGCTAAATTTATATCATGACATGATCATCCTTGAGGCGTATGTCTTTTTGGTGAAGATTGAATTGTTTGTCTCTAAGTTGACTTTGTTTAACATGTGAGTTTGCTTGTATGAATACCTTGCCAATAATGGACATCTAAATCAAATCAAATAAAGATCAACTAAATGATCATGTCAAGTGGGAAAAATATTAGGAGTATCGATTTACCCTTTTATTTGTGGTCAAAACCGATTTAAAAGGTTTTCTCTCAAAATCCCTACATCTTTGTTCTTTCAAATAAAGGTTTTATTTTCAAAACATAAAGTTTATAAATGAGCTCTACATTATGTGGTACTCATTTATTTTCCAATATATAATTATTAAAGGTATTTTTATAATTTTTTTGCCTCCAAAACAATTTATTTGTTTTCTTATCCAAAAACATCAAAACCTCTCTTATACAAAATGATATTTTATTTAAGGTCATATTTGAGACCCATATTATGTTTGCACTCATCCTATTTCAAAAATAAACATTTTGTGAATTGTTTATATAATTATTTTATCCTATTTTCCTTTATGATAGAAATAGTAAATTGGATGTTTTAATTATTTTTCTTCAACTATAAATCTTGGGAAAATTACTCAACCCCCTATTCTAAAAATGATACTCTGGCCCATACTAATGGCTTTAACTTTGTCTACATACGAATGCGTGTAGTCTAAATGATTAACTAGATATATAAGAATCTAGATAAAGTGGAGGCCATTAATATGAACATGAGGGACTACCCTAGATATGTTTAGATTCAAATGTATTTATATACTAAAATGTGCCTAGATATATATGAAACTAGACAAGTGTCTAGATACATAAGAATCTAGACAAATCTGTTACATATTTTTCAAGTACGGAGAGACTATAAGAAAATTTGGAGTGAAATTTCACTAATCGTTTTCTGGTGAACAAATCAAAATTTCCGATTTGCAAATTTTCCCTTCAGAACTAATCCTAGGCGTTGATCCACGATCCAGCGGCGCTACAAGCAATAGTAGGACGCAGGATACGAGTCCTTGTTCCTCCCATCTTCTTCGCCTCTTCCTCCTCTCGTCTCTTCCTTCCTCCAGGATCCCCTTCGTTCTGCCAATTTTAGAAAATTTTGGTAGGTGGGCAAGAGATTGCTAGTGTGCTCAACCGGGAGGATCAGTTGCGGGACACAGGAGATGATCACGCGAGCAAAGCTTGTGGAACAGCTTAGGGAGCACCAGATCCGGTCGGCGAAGTCCTACTCGGCGGCCCTCGCCGTCTTCTCTCCCAACCCCCACATCTCCTCCAGGTTAGGTTCCCCTCTTTCTTGATTTCTTCTTTACGCTAACATCTGATGCGACGCTCTTCGAATTTCACGCGGTTTGGACTTTGGTTTCAATTGAATGGCCCTTGTGGGTGTATATTCGATTAAGCTTAAGGATTGGTCCGGTTCGCGGGGTATAGATTGCAGGCCATGCTGTGTATTTTGCTTTCTTGATTATAGGGATCTTAGCTGATCTGTATAGTTCATGGTGGCATTTTATTTCTTGGTTAGTTCCTACCGGTGACGACCTATAGGGATTTTAGTTACCTTTATTATTTGGGAATTATACGATATGGCTGTTAGCAGATGTAAGCTGGCTGGATGAAGATCACCTTTTATGCCAATTGGAGGTTAACACGTTCAGTTGGTGGCATACTAGCATACAGAATGTTTGGAATTTGAGGTTGTGCGAAGATCTGATTTGGATACCAGGGTTATCGGAAAGCATGGGCATTGACTGTACATTAGGCAAGCTGGATGCATCTGCAGGGCTATATAAACTCAATATAACGCTTTTTACTCTTATCAAGACAATAGCAAAGCTACTGAGCTAGTTAGCAGCTTTGTTTGGATGAATTTTGTGAATTGCATCGGTTGTTTTTAAGGTGAAGCCCTCTCAATGTTAGTTGATGAAACATAAACAGACACGCTATTGAATAAGCATCGTTTCTGTAAGGGTTATTTTGTTTGTGGAGTTTTTTCAGTTGCCGAGCCAGCAACTTTTTTCATGTGGATAAATTGAGTGCCTTCACTGCTGTGGCTATATTAGTAAAACTCTTCCGTCTATGTTGGGGCCCATCTGTATAAAGGACACTTGACCTAGGTCAAGGTTCGGCAAAACACTAGTTGTCCTCTTTTGACTGCTAATAGTCCTTGAATCTAGGGACTTTCCTGGCTCTTACTACTTTCGGACCCTCAGGTCGATTTTTAAATATATAAGGGTCAACCTCTTCATTAAAAAAGATATATCGTTCAACCTAAAAAGATATATTGTTCAACCCATTTTTTATGTATGTCTGATCGGAACTACTGTACACACGATGAATTGGTATCCGGCACTGGTACGGTGTGATATCCAGCCATAGGATCGATGGTTGCTATGCTACGTTGGACAAGGATCAGACGGGAATTCGCCGTGTGTATAGCAGTACTCATGTCTGATTATATCGGCATCTACTTAGTGTTGTAGGTTTTGGGGGGAAATTTCTGGATGGGCTAGTCACCTGGACTTGCACGCCCTCATATATATAGCTCAACTTAGGATTACATCCTAACTTGTACACTAGAATACTCTAGACTCTGCTAGGACACTAACTCAGACTCCAACACTCCACTGAATATTCCAGACTCTCCTAGGACACCACTGCTATACTAACCCAGACTCCAACACTCCCCCTCAAGAGGGCATGGGTCAGTCACCATGACCATCTTGCTACAAATCCATGACACTCAACAGCTGCATCCTGGAGTAGAGAGAAGTGCAGATGGCCTGCTGAGTGAAGAGTGTTGCATGCACATCTGCTCGAGGCTTGTGGAATGATCCAGAGGAAGTGAGAGAGAGAAGCTGCTCCCTTATATCAGCTCCAACACACCAGCAGCAAAGCAGACTCCAGATCCTCAATCTTTTCTTCCCTGCAGCAGCACTCGCTTCATCTCCGGTCCAGGCTAGCAGCAGCAACACCCGCTTCTCTCTACTCCATTTATACACCTGGACATCACCACGGGACACCAATGTAACTAGCTTCCTGAGCAACACCCAGTGCAGAGCAGCAACCAAGCATCACATGATGCATCTTGCAACATGAGGTGGCTACTGCCCGCAAAGAGCAACGAGGTGCAGCCTCCCACTGACTAGGTGACTACGATGTGCCCGGTGTTGTTGATGACAAGAGCCGGAGTGGGTGCTGCAATGGTGGAACGGTGGTGGATAGGGTTAGGAGGAGGATCCTAGCTCTGATACCATGTAGGTTTTGGGGGGACATTTCTGGATGGGCTAGTCACTTGGACCTGCACACCCTCATATATATAGCTCAACTTACGATTATTACATCCTAATTTGTACAATAGAATACTCTAGACTCTGCTAGGACACTTACTCAGACTCCAACACTCCACTGAATATTCCAGACTCTCCTAGGACAACACTGCTATACTAACCCAGACTCCAACAAGTGCCTACAGTCATTCCACACAGTCCCCTAATTGACGGATGGAATAACGTGATACACATCACATAGTTCATGTTTAGGGTCTGCCCAAAAGAAGTCATAGTTTGACCTAAGCAGGAATGTGGTATATGCTTAGGGACATCAATCCAAATCTTTCCGAGAAGCACATGACAAGGCTTTTTGTAATGTTTGAAAACCAGAAATACAGCTTGTGAATTTGGGGTTTAATCTGGAGGGGTCATAACTCATAAAAAGTCAAAGGCTCATAGCTAGGATTTAATATGGAGGGGTCCTTTATTTCCTGCCTATTCTCTGAAAGAAATGCACGTGGTGGATTTGAAGTTGGCATTAGAAGGAACTTGCAGTGCTCCATTTTATAAGAAGGGAGGGAAGGTGTCTGTTCCTATTACCTGTGACAACCTGTTTGCTTTGGCAGAATGAGACTTTGCTGGTGGACCTCATTCCTGTTGCATAGACACATAGCTGTAGAAATAGTGCTCCTTTCTATTTCAGAAGTTGCCATGAGTTGAGGTTGTTTGCAAGGGTGGGAAGTTGGTAATTGGCATGACTACAAATGCCGCTGAGCAGGGCCGAGCCGACAAAATTCGAGGCCCTGTGCGAGAATCTAAAAGGGGGTCCTATCTCACAAGTAAATTGAACTTACGAAACAATATAATGTGTAATTGATGCTTTGATCTTGATTTTTGAAACACTACATACACTCATATCCATGGCAAAAAAATTAGAACATATTTTTTAAAGCCGTAAGCGTAGGTCTATTTTTGAAAATGATGCACATAATATGGGCACCCTGCTCCTATTCGGCCGTGAGACCCTGGGGAGGTCGCCGCTATGTCCTAGTTCGCCACTGCTAAAGGGCTGTCTGCTGCCAAGTTCACACTTGAAAATTTTGGCCCCCTAAAATATGGGGCCCTGTGCAGCCGCACCGACGGCACTCCTGTCGACCCGGCCCTTGTGCTGAGTATGGCGCAAGTTCACCAACAATCTAGCTGGACAGCAGCCATGGCACCATATAAACAGCAAGTTTAAATACTGCAGGAACCACTAGGAGTATTCAAATATGGTTCCAACTCAATCCGTAGAACCCGTTAACTTTTTCATCCGTTTAAGATTTTATGAAATATTTATTTCTTCTGAATTCTGTTTTTTCCCACTAGGTTTGAGAAAGCTCAACGCAAATTTCATAACCTCACAATTGTTTAAGTTATGTCCATACAAACAACATAATACAAAGCTATGAGTATAGAAGGTAACAACGCAGCAGTCATCACAGACCTTATACTCTTAATGTTGCTGCATTTCTGCATGTCTCTTCAACAGAAATTGGAAGCTTCGACTGATTCTAACTTACAATTTGCACACCCCTCAGAAAAAAAGTTAGTGCCAACTTAGGGAGGGTGGCAATTCGGCTCGCAGGAGCATGTGATCCTATTATGAGAAAACATATTTCAAAACAAAAAATTCGGGAATTTTTTTTGCATATACATTCGAACATTTTATGTTGGTACACAAGTTTTCGGGATGAAATAACATTTCATGTGTCGTGTATAACAAAATAAAATACGTCACGTGAATAGTCATATTCCTGAGACATTTTTTTGTCTTTTTACACACGACACATGAAATGTTATTTTATCCCGAAAACTTGTGTACCAACATAAAATATTCGAATGTATATGCAAAAAAAAAATTCTGAATTTTTGAAATTTCAAAATATGTTTTCTCATAATGGGACCACGTGCTCCTGCAAGCCAAAGACAATATCTGCAACTTAGGGATATTATCTCAGCACAAGTAACTTCAAATGGTTACACTTTAGCATTGAATTACATATGTTTGTGCCTCGGTGCAAGTAAATCCAGTGTGCATTATAGATCAATGTTTCATATACACTTGAATTGGAAGCAGTAACCTTCCTATCCAGTCGTTCACTAATGTTAAAACTAACATATGAATTTTGAGTATGTCCGAAAAAATACTGTACTGATCGACTTGTAAATTGGATCCACAAATGCTCGTTTCACAAACATCTCACAAAGTACATGGAGTTTGAAGTTAGTATGCACAGATTCACAGCACACTCCCTACTAGTACATTTTTCTTTTGGAATTCTTGAGAGCTTTTCCCTGTGTTGCTCCTGCAGCCGTTTTCCGGTCTTGAGTTTTCTTGAGCTTTGGTGTGGCTGCAAGTGAGTGCTCGTGGCACTCCAGGCTTCGATCCTTTGGTCCCGTGATGTGCTAGTTAGGTTAGCTTGGGATCCATTGTTTGCTGGTCATTTGGTTAGGACGGTCGTGCATTCCCCTTTCCTTTTCTCTTCTAACTTAGCACTTTCTTCTTAATGAAAATGACTCTCTCCCAGGTGTCTCCAAGTTTATATACCAGAAGTCAGCCTACATGGGATTAAGCTAAGAGACCAAGTTTTTTAAAAACTGTGCTTTGCCGAAACTATGATGTGTGGACTGTGATCTATTACCTATCTGTGGAATGAAAACACCTTTATTTACTTGGTGTCATGGATGGTATGTGCATACTATCTAGACGCTGAGATTTACCTAATCGATGCCCATCTCTCAATAAATCATTTTAAATTCCTCTCTGCAACAGTAGTTACGTTTTCATACATGGATCTTTCACTACCTATTGCATTATAGCCATCTCATTTGGCGTACCAAATGATTAGGTCCTTTGTCTTGCTTTCCAATTAATTATATAATTTTAGAGAAGAAATGAATCATGTAGATTATGCTGTTTTTTTTTCTTAATAACGATTGTATTTGAATTAATCACTGGAACAGGGGAGTTTCATTTTATCATCTCATCCCTTGTATCCTAAGTTGAACAATGAGAAGTACCAGATTTGTAATACTTGCTCATGGTAGGATGAAGGATTCCGAGAAGCATCCAGAAGGTAGCGTAGTTCATGTAATTGTGTCTGCGATGTATAATTTGCAAATCCTAGCTGATTTCAAAGTCCAAATTAGCATGCAGAGAGTAGTATAGTTGATGAAAATGCGCTCTATGCATCTGCATATCTTAAATCCTAACTGATTTTTGAAGGGCAAACTAGCTTAAAGTAAATATTATTATTGATGCAGTGTGCTCTAGGTATTTGCAATTTTGAAAGTAGCTTATTCGCATTTCGGTTAGTATAAAATTCCTCCTAGCGGCCATCCGGTTTCTGCTTTAGTAGTTACAGATCAGCGTACTAGCTTATTGCTATTTGATTCAGTTTTACTTATACCCGTGCTGTATTTTCGTTCAGGCGGGATCTGAAGGTTGCCCTCCTCTATGCGGTGTTGTTTTGTTTTCTCATGGTGTCATGCTATGCTGCGCTTTACCTGAAATGGTTCAAGCTGTCATCCCTGTTTGTATTTTTTGGAATCCTTCTCCCAATAGGTCTCAAAATCTCTAGGAATAGAAGGCTTAAAAGGAAAAGAGAGAGAAGACTGTTGTTGCCTTTGTCTATGTGAATATCTTGCTGGCACTACCTTGTAACATTTTAGTAAAAACGGCTCAGCTACAAAGAGGAAAAATCCTGCTCGAAGATGTTGTATCTCTTACATGTTCTGCTTTTGTGCATGCGCATGCATCAAGTCTCAGTTCGGCCATCTTTTTCAAACTTCTGTCTTTGCAAGGTAATGCTATCTTTAGAAACTTATGAAAGCAAATCTTCAGAGATCTCGGCCCGCTTATATGGTGTGCATTTGCTCGTGGATGCAATCATGTGAAATACCTGGTCTATTATCGTGTCGCTTGGTTCAGTGTGCTAAGTGAGCCACTTTACCCATTTTCAGCATACCAAGTGCGAATATGATCGCGGTACTCCCTCCGACCCATATTAATTGACTCATTTTTGGCTAGATTTGGATGAATCTAGACACTATTTAGTATATAAGTTTATTCAAATTTTATAAATTCAACTCAATTAATATGGGTCGGAGGGAGTACGTCATTTCATTTCAGGCTTCCAGGCTTCTCCGAGGGCATCTCCAAAGTCAAATCAAATCTGAATGTTGTCGTTTTATTTTCTTTCCTTCTTTATATTTCTTCTGTCGGCTCATCAAGTCATCATCCACTGCACCTGCACACCCTGCGCTTTGGGCTACCTCAGATTCTCGATCCTTTCCGTTACATTACACATTGTTTCTGCAAAGCCCATCCTGGCTGCAGGCTGCGTTTGTTGAGCCTGGACCCTGGGGGGGCTGGTAAATGCATCTTCAGGATAACTTATGTTAGCTACTCTTGTCCATGCTTTGGCACGGTACCATCAACACTGTAAAAAGACTGGACGGTGGAACTGGCTACAGTATTACTACTACTATGCGTTGCCTGAATCATCCGCCATTTCACCGACGCTGAGATCCTAAGCCAGAATCTCCATCATGATCCCAAATCTATTCAGCTCCCTCCATTATGCCCATATTCATGTGCCCTTCTTACCACAAGGGGCAGCATGTGTCGTCTACCGCGGGAATCATCTTCCCTAGTATCTCTATCTATCTCGCAGCCGATCGAGGATAGGTGGAGGAGCACTGGGTTGGATTCCACTCCAGCACGAATGTTGGATAATCATGACAGTTCCGGACCAGACAGGATCGCACAGGAGAAAATGCCCAAACCACTATAAATTCTGGCACATGCCTAGCCATCTCCGAGTGCTTCCGTATTTTGACTGACCTCCTTCATGCTGTATAATATAGTACTCCCTCCGTTTCAAAATATAAGATGTTTTAGGTTTGTGAAGACAATGAATCTAGACTTATTTTAGTGTGTTGATTCATCCCAAAGTTGAATAAACCTACATACTAAAACAAGTCTAGATTCACTTTCTTTACAAGCCTAAAACGTCTTATATTTTGAAACGGAGGGAGTACTAGTCAAGTAGCCTGCCTATCGTACCATCTACGCATCATGTGTATCGCTAAGTGCCCGGTCGCCACGCTTTTCTTTCTTAACGGAACCACTGGAAACTTGTCTACTAGTGGTTCCTGCGTTCAGTGGGCAACAATGTGTCCACTCGCAGTCCATATGCCCAAAGTGCACATAGTATATGAGTTTGTAGCACCATTTATTCCATCTTTTACCAGAAAGGGCTGGCTGCACCTCGTAGCAAGCTATATCCAGGGCTTTCTTTGCACGAGCGCCTCTCCTAGGATGGATACCTACCAGGGCGATTAGCATGCAGCAACAACAATACAGTATATCCACTAGTACATCAGTGTGTCGTTGACCACTAGCTAGACTTGGCATCATCTGCATCTGCATCTGCATGCCGAGTAGTAGTAAGTACAACTCCTACTACCTTTTCTTACCGATAAAAATTCGTATTGTGTCCGGTAGTGCCAACGTGCGTTTCGCTGTCGCTCGCAGAGCCCCTGCATCTGCGCCTTCTTCAGGTACCTAGCTAGCTAGCTATTGTAGCTTTTCTACGCGGCAAAATGGGCCAAAAGCGAGAGCATTTTATGTCCGTGCCGCACGCACGGGTGCCCAATGAGACGACACGACACAACCAAAGGAAAGGGGCCGTCACAAGCAAGTGCCTGCACCAAATGATGGCTCGTCCATTTTCAGCTCCGATGCAGCAAGCAAGCAGGCCGCACCGAAACGTACACTTGATCAGCATGCACTCAAAGCAGCTCGATCATCGGCTACCCTTTTTCTCCTAACCTGGCCAGTTCCTGGCTTGGGCACATTTAATTAACCCGATGCCAAGCTCATCGAGTTGCCCTTTGATCTTAGCACCCGGTTTGTCTGTCCAGCGGTCGACACATCCTTGTGCACTCGCCTTCTTATTTTTTTTATTAGGTAAAAAAGTAGTAGAGTCTAATGTTACATATATGTATGGTGAGGCGCCTCCTTTTTCTTCGCCCCGCATCATCTTTTTGTTCTTGCACGTTCGTGAATCATGGTGTCGAGGATCATCAAAACATCTTTTCCCGATCGACACTTGCGGTTTGCATTTTTCTTTCTTTCCCTTTTTAACCTGCTGATACTAGTTGGCACAGGGTTTTGCCGACTGCTCGACAAAGTGAGGTCAGATCATCGCGCGCCCAATCGAACAGTTTATTAGGTTTCTATATTTGACATGTCGTTGCTTTGTTACTATCAGAGATCAGGAAAAGCAGATCGGCTAGCTAGAACAACAGGCTAAGATATATAACTGAACATCGGTTACTGAATTATGTTGTCAAAAAACAGTATCGACGACCACACAGTGCTTTGAGGTGGTTGTCTTGTTCTTTTCGACATGCTATAATTAATCAACCAGCCGCGGAGATAAATACTGTTGCAACTTGCAAGGACCGACGACTCATGAGTAGCGGGGATATGGGCTGGGGTCATAACAACGACTGCATTATGCAAAAGGTGAAGCCCATGCATGCAAGGGCATGCATCATGCGTATGCATCTTTTTTTCTAGTCAAAGGCTTTCCTCGGCCGTCCGTCCTACGCATGGCACTGTGCGAGCTTTCTGGATGCATGCATGGCCATGCTCGTACGAGGGCCGTAATCATGCTGCACGGCCATGCCAATGCCATCCCTGGGTAGAAAAAGGAGGAAAGATATCAAAAGAAACGGCCAAAAGTGCGGCAAGACGGAACGACTGTTGCAGAGCTCAAGATACAAATGTGCAATGTATAAATATGAAAACTAATCATCATTTCTCCTGGCTTTCGGCAACTCGCTTGGCAAGATCTCAACTACCCGCTCTATCTTGTAGTAGTATATGTACCACAGATGTTTCATTGACACATGCCTGGCTGAACTTCTGCTTATACCCGACGTGTCGAAACTTATACCTTGCTTAAGTTTTGATAACTATCAGAATTTATCTGGACATGTTCGAAGTAGGATTTGCTTAACCGATACGAGACCATGTTCATATTGCTGAGTGTTAGCCATTGATATTTTCTAAAAATAGTTCCACGGTTGAATATCAACCGTTTGAGACCTGAACATGTCCATGTTGTTGAATGTCAGCATTTTAGATGTCTTAATGTTAATCCAACATTCTCATTACTTGGTTGAATCCCACCAAGTGAGTATGTAGCTAAGGCGCTCTCTCTTCCTTATGTAAACTTATTCATCATGCTTCCATGATGTCAAAAAATATTCAACTTTCTTAACTTACATTCTCATCTCAATTCGCCAATGCATGTTAGTTGACTTTTTCTTAGCTGACACGAGACTATGTCTATGTGTTGAATGTGAACCCTTGAGATACCTTAACGTTACCGTTAGAGCACTCTGATGTGTATTGGCGTCCTTTCAATCTAATGGGCGTTTTGGCGTGTATGGTGTTTCATTATCAGGTGTTCTTTGATAATATGAGTTGTGTATTTATTTATTTTATCTTGGATTTATGTTAGACAAGCTTTTGTTGAGTCTATATGGGAGTATGTATACCTCTGTGTATGCAGGAGTCATATGGACATTCTTGTCGCATGATATGTTTGAGCTTTCTCAGTGCACAAGACCCATGAACATACTTGTGCGAGAACCGTTGTCATGCTGAACAAAGGAAGAAAGGCCTACGAAAACAAGAAATGTGGTGCAGGGTTGAAGAATTGGAACCAAATATACAATGGAGAGTTCTAGGGTGTTATTTTTTCGATCACTCATCTCCCTAAGCATACGATCTACTCCTAACTAATCCTGAGCATGGCAGCTCGACCCAAAGCCTGGCCCGAAAATCTCGGGCATAGACCTAAAATTTAGGCCCGAAGGTTGGGCCGGGTTTGGGCTTTATGTTTGGGTGATTTAAGGCAACGACTCAGTCTGTGACCCGCTGAACCGTCGAGCTTTTGGCCTTTTTGGTCAGGCCGTGCCGGACCTAGGTCTAGATTTTCTGCTTCGGGCTTCTTGGCCCCACACGAAGGCCGTCCCGGACCGAGGTATGCTTGGTATACTCCTAGCAAGTTATTGTTAATATGCAATAGAAGGAGAGTTCTAGGGAGAAGATGGCATGGCTAGAAATGTGAGAGTACCTACAATGGTAATTTGGGTGTCCTAGTTATGCAGAGGCCGGATGTAATACTTACTTCAAGTAATAAAAGCCTCTTTTATTGAAAAAAATGGTAATTTGGGTTTTCTTCACTTGTTGCAAATCAAACTCATGCATGCTTATATTTTTTTTTGTGCGTTTGCAACGTTCATTTTCCCACAATCGCCTCCTAGCAGCTATCTTCTTGTCAAGCATAGTCTTGGATTGTTTATATTAGCGGCAGGCAGGCAGGGAGGCTAAACACGACCTATCGATTGATTCCAACAGCGGAACAAGGCTGGATGGAAGCCAACGACCGACCGGTGGAAAAGCCAGCCAAGTTGCTGCTAATAAAGCGCAAGGTGGTGGCCAGTGCAAGCAGTGGCTCTTGCGCTGCCGCTGTGCGTCGGTCGTATGGCTCACCCCATGAGGCGTCGCTCTCGCCGCGGGAGACGTCGGCGTCGGGCGCGCACGCACTGGCTGACGCACGTGACCCCGGCCGATCGATCGCGAAGACGCGCAGAGGCCAACCATGCAGCGCGCGCGTCCGTGTCGATCAATCGTCGAACACACGTAGTACTGTACGTACGTGCGTTCGTTGGGTCGCCCGGTCGATCGAGCCGGCGGTCCCCCATGCGCCAACGGACGAACAGCCACGGCGACCCCGACGCGCGAGCCTCCGCCACCGCGTCCGCGCCGCGGTCCAGTCCTTGACCTTGGCGATACCATACCACTGTGGCACTGTCGTGGTAGTACGGTTCACAGCCCGGCGGCCCCATGCCCCCGGCGCCGTACCTGTCAGATTGCGCATATCTCGCGCGCAGGGCGTGACATCGACCTGACGGCCGGGGGTGCGCCTTATTAGCTGGCGCGCGCACGCACTATTCATGAGCTGAAAGCCACTGGTCCTGCGTATCATTGGGAAGGGGCCCCGCTCCCTCGATCGGGCCGGAGGCTCGGAGTTGAGCACGGCGGCCGGCCCATCTCCGTCGGCGTCAAACCCCGATCGGCCATTCAAGGCTGCACAGCTGCACCCCACTACTGTTCCACAAGAAATGATATGCGTCGCGCGCACATTAGTTCGGCGATCGATGGGTGGTGGTAGCTCGGCGATCGGGTCGGATTGGGTGCGTGCACAGCGCAGGGGATCGCTCGCACGTTGGTTAGTTGTGTAGTACTACGACTACATGTGGACGGCGACGGACGGCCTTGCCGCCTTCCTCCTCGACAGGTTGGATCGCGTACGTCTCGAGGTTTTGCCCCCATCTAACACGTTTGAGTATCAACGATGAGGGTTTGGGGGCTAGCTAGCATGCAGAGAGCTTAATAAGCCAGGGCCCCTCTCAAGTCTGAAGTACTGTATCTGGAGAAACTTCAGAGGAAATACTAGTTCAACTAACGTTGACAACACCCGTGAGAATTTTTATGCTCAATTTAAATCCTCTGACATTTACTTATTTTAACTGAACTTGCTTGATTTGTAGGATTGGAAATCATAAGATTTTTTTTCCTATTGTCGACTTTACATGTAATTTTTTGACAGGATAATTTTTTAGGCCTTGCCTTATGGATATTTTTCTTTGTGCTTATGACATACCCACAATTCTTCAGAAATGTATATGTGCTTCTCCCGCAATGCAAACAAATGTGTATTTCATGTTCATGTGTTTTCCGCTTTCCAGTAATGTAGAACTCAGCATGGCTGCGGACAAATCCAACTTTTCTGTGCGGACCAAAAAGGTCCTTGGTATAGCTGCATGGGCATGTACGAAACGAACGCATCCGCAAGAACTTTCTCGGCTATTTTTGACCTCAACTCGATCCGTTCCGCCCGTGCCGACTGACGCAGGGCGCCAACGAGACGGTTGACCTGAGAGGCAACTACTGTAGTTACGTGCTGGGTATTGCGTGGTCCGTACCGTGGAGCGGTGGCGCCTCCCTCCCTGCACCTGCATGCTCCCAACTGTCCACACAAATCTACGTATTCTACTGCTGCGTCCAGAGCGGCAGATTCGCGTGCAAAAAGCTAAGCACCACGTGAATAGTTGTATGCTGCGTGCGACAGTACGTACGTAGAGCTAGCGGTAGTATATCGCTGACCCGCCGGCCGATTAAGCACGCACATGCACTGTATGTAACCGTGTGTACATACTACCGCCGGGTATATATGGCCTGCTGCAAGATTTGCAAATACTAGTCGCTATGGCTGTCAGTTCGCATGTGCCGGCGACCGTATCGAGAATGCGATTTGCCGGAGGTACTATGATCAGACGTGTGGTTCCCACCTTTGATCATGTTACTATTTGTTCTTCTTATTATCATTGCTAGAAAAGAGTTGGACTACTTAGCAGGATACGTGAGGCACCAGCAAATACTCTTTGCCAGGCCGAAAACGTGTGCAATTTGTTTATTCTGGAGAGAAGCTTTGTCAAGCTAGATCAGAATGTTTCTCTGAAAAAATTAAAACACCAACACCAAGTCGGAATGTTTTTCTTTTCTTTCGTCGACATTGGTTTTTTTTAATCACGGCATCTTGTCATCTATGACAAGGGTACTCGTCCTCACCGGAAATGATTTCCTCTGAGACCTTAGAGCACGTCTAAACGAGTGAGTGTTCCAAATGATAGATGTATTGCACTTGCAGGGCTAAGGGGCCGTTGGAATTTGGTGTTGGGCAATATTCTGAAATTCTCTTTTGCCTAATCATGCATGCATGATAAAAGGTAGGACTAAAGTTTAGTGCCACATGGCTAGTTGGGAGAGAGAGAGGGAGTTGCACCTCAGGGTATACTAAGGTAAAAAGTAGTAGTTTATTCTATCACTCACTAAGGTAAAAAGTAGTAGCTCTCATGCACTCCTCCTCCTCCGCCACCGCTCGCCTTGTTGCGACGAGCGGGCACCACAGATTACGGGAATGAGCCCAATCAATCTCATGTTTTGCATGGTGTTTATGTTTTGTTGCTCAGGAAAATTAAAATAATTATATTTTAATTATGAATTACTAACGGAGGAGACGTTAACAGTCTTTTTGGATTTTCTGGATCATGGATTGTTGACGACTCGGACGTGGGCTGTGCCCCATGACCTCGCTAACCTGCATTGAGACTGCATGTTTCCAGAACCATACGCCGCCGTCATCGTCTTCATCATCCGATCCCGTTCTGCGGCGTACACCACATCTCGAAGATCTGTACGGATGAGGGACGATCAGGTTTTTGGGAGCGCTCTACCACGACTACTTGCAACACGATGTTTTTCAATGACGACTTACCCAACGACGGCTTCTTCCCAAAGATCAACAACCTCTTCGGCAATATCAACATAGGGAACAACATCAACGTCAACGCTAACAACAACGTTGCCGCTTCTCAGGCTTGCACTTTACGTGACCTTAATCATTTCATTTCATATTTTGCTATAATTTCTGGTTCTAGCGTTTGGAGTAGACGTGATAGGATTATCAAGTTTAGAAGCAATTTGTTCATCTAGTTTGTTAGTATGCATGATCCATTTAATTACTATTTGTATGATCATGCTTTATTAGTTGTTTATTCAGATTAAATCATATGTATATTTTCAACAATCCAAATACCTGATTATAGACAACCAAATTACACTAGCATTGCCGCGACTACCAGGTCGCCTCCGGTTGATGATATATATTATAATAGATGGCGCACAAGAGCGGTTCTTTGGTTTTAAAACATGAAATGCTATAGCGTCACTCTTGGCAAACTTGCGGGAGAGATTTTTGCTGAAAACAAAAAATCTTTTCAGAAATCCAATACCATGTTTAAGGTGGCTCTCTTTAGTGTTCTTGGGATTGTTAACTCTTATATGTCATTTGGCTATGGCAAGGACGCCTAGGATGCAATCGAGGCCAAGTTTGAGGACTCAGACACAAGCACTGAGTTGTATGTCACTGAGGATTTCTATGACTACAAGATGGTTGTTGATTGCTCCATCATTAAGCAAGCTTATAAGATACAGTCACTTGCCAAATACCTTGAGAAGTTCAAGTGTGTGTTGTCGAACAAATTTGTTGTCGGAGGCATCATTGCCAAGCTTTCTCCCTCGTGGAGAAATTTTACTTCTCTAAAACATATGACACAAGAGTTTACCATTAAAGATCACACTGGGTCTCTTCATGTGGAATAAAAGGCGAGATCAAAGGACACATGTTCTCGAGGATTTGGGAGAGGTTCTAGTGCCAACTTGGTATAGAACAACAACTTCAAGAATAAGAACAAATCTAAATGCAAATGGATGTTTGATCGCAAGAACAAAGCCACACACTCAACTAACTTCAAGAAAAAGAATGATAAGAAGAAAGGCTTTTGCCATGTTTGTGGTGATCCTAATCATTGGATTCTTAGCTGCCCTAATCGCTTTGACAAGCGTCGTCATGGGAACTATGGCAATACCATTAGTGTTTTTATTGGTGATACTGAGATGAAAGATGTTGGATATGGTACTTTTCCTACTATCATTTTAGTATATCATTCTTCTGAATGGTGGATAGACACGGGCGCCAATACATGTATGTTATGATATTTTCATGTTTTTTTCTTATCGGGTCACAAGGATTTCTTCCGTGCTGATGTTTTTGTTCATGTTGTTACTACGATAATTCTAAAGTTTACTTCGGAGAAGACTGTACAAGTGAAGAATGTACATCATGTTCTCTCCCATCAACAAGAATCGTATCAGGGGATCGCTTTTATGTCGAGGTAGTTTTAAGTTAGTTTTTGAGTCTAATAAAATTGTAATATCTAAGTATGGATAGTTTGTTGGAAAAAGTTATGAGTATGGAAGCATGTTCCACCTATCTTTGCCAGACTTATGCACCAAAGTTATTAATCATGTTTGCGATGATAATGATTCTAATATTTGGCTTTCATGACTTTGAGAGAGAGGTGGACCGAGAAAACCGCCCTAGCGGCAAGACCCAAACGACCACAAATATCCGGGCTGATCCATTCCTTGTCCAAATTTAGATTGGAAATGTGTCTTGGCGAACGCGTCGCGGACTGCCCACGTGTCTGAGCGTGTCTCTCACCCGCACCGGACCCGCCTGGCAGCAGCCACCGCTTCATCTCCTGCCATGGCCATCAATGTCGCATAGTAGTCTGCGTATGTGCGTCCCTCGTACGTCGTTGCCGCCACAACCGCGCGCTTGACTTCATCGCACCAGCGGCGGGTGCACGCGCCGCACGCACCCTCACGCTGCAGCGCGCATGACGTTGTGGACACCGCAATCGCTGCTTCATGCCGCTGGAGGAGGGGACACCATGAGCGCAGCAGCGGCACATGCCGGTGTTGTGGCCTTCCCCGCCGCACTAGCAGGTCATGCCAGTGCAGTGGCCCCAGTGTTGTGGTTACCACCGTTGTTCATCGACCTCTTCCAAGAGGACGATGAGTAGGCGGCGGCGGCGCCTGCCAAAGCCGAAGCTAGGGTATTTTAGTTTTTTAAGCATGTTTTTTTCTCTATATAAATTAAGTTTATCTGAAATGAAATATTATGAAAAAAGGATCTGGCCGCTAGGAATATCGCTGATCCAAACGGATAATGACAAAAAAATTGTCCGCAGATGACCCAAATAGTTTAAAACAGGCATGTTCGATCTTTAAAATGGATCGGCTGGTTGAAGATGTCCTCTATGTTTACTCTTTCACTACGGGTTCGTGAGGACATGAATGACATCCGTCACAGCACAGTTGGTCCAAGAAGCAACACAACAGTTACAGCAAAGTGGCGTCCAAGAGCTTGGACATTTCAAATTCCCCAGCCCTTTGTACAGACAGATTTAGAATTCATCGTGTTGCAGCTGCCCACGAATCTGAAATAGTTGTCGTGATGGATGGATATCCTTATCTGCTGAATTGAGCGAGGCACGGCTAGCCCCATGCCTTTCACATATGGAATCTGAAGCAGAGGTTGAGCCAGGTATGCGCTACTGTTCTTGGACCAAGGAAAGAAATGGTCAGATATGATGATAAACTGATAACGAGTGCGACGTCTCTTTCGACCGATCGTTGTTCCGCTTCGACTGCAGCGAAACAGGAGTGCATATCCCACGGACGATCTTGCTTGCCGTTCGTCCGGAAATCAGCAGCGGCGAGCTGGGGGGACGTGTAAGGTGACTGTCCATCGTTTCTGAAAGATACATATGTGAGTGTGATGGGCATGTCTCTGTAATATGTTTTGAGCTCCGGCGTTCGTTCACTGGTTCCCAAAGCATCGCAGGATCAGTGCGTGCATGCATGTAGTGGTACCATGTATCTGTACATGGTACGCGCCTGATCAAAGTTCTGGCAGAGCGCAGCGAACGTGTCCTCACGCCAGCGACGGCAACCCTATCGTAAACCGGATGAGATCGGGCGAGATTACGGGCTCGGTTTGACGGTCGACGCCGGCGTCGTTCTCAGGCAATGCGGATTGGATTGGATTGGACTGCGTGGTTCCGATCAGGAGTTTCTTTCACCCGTCTCGTCAGGCTCAGGCCCCCGAATCAAGGCGCAACACATGGCGCGTCGACCACACGTACGTACCGGCAGGAACAGACGATCTTCGCCCGTCAAGTCGATTCGTACCGACTGATTTCGGCGGGCTAGTTTTGTTCTTGCACGGGCGGGCTTAACCGCGGCGGCAGGCGATTCCATCGGAGGCGGAGCGCCGACCGCAGCTTGATGCATGTGATGTGAAGTTTTAGGAGTTGCACGGAGAGGTGCAATGAATCTTGGCGCTTTGGCTCCCGGGTGGAGTGGAAAAGCAGAGTATGTTCTTTTTCTGTGACAACACAGAAGCAGAGCAAGCACGTTTAGTGGAGGAAAATATCTCGTGCGGCATGGCTTATGCCTGGTGTACCTAGTGCACCTGAGTACCTACCTGCAGGGGCGGACCCACCATCCCTCTAGGCTTCAGTCCGGCTTGCCATCCAGACTTAACTCGTGTGATGTCTTATTTTTTTGACTTTTTGTATTGATTTGTTCGAAAAAATATCGTCTTGAACATGTTTATCCAGGCTTTCAGAATCTTCTAGATCCACCACTGCCTCAAAGTAGTACGCCTATTTTTTGGAAAATAGAAGATAGAAAGACACAATATGCATATACCATCTTAAAACTAGATTGCTGGATTTCACAGTGGGAGAATAAAGGTCCAATGTAGCACTAAGACTAGCCTGACAATCCACCGAATTACTAACTTAGATAAGATCTATGCTTCTGTTTCTGGCATCGTCAGCTGTTTTTTAGTAATAAGATTCATTTTATACATTTGTTTCAATAAAAGAAAAACATGAATCTCATTTCCTAAAACTCAGCTCACCACCTAAGATACGAGACATACATTTGAGGAAATGATCTAGGTCTAGATGTGTCTTAGTTAGTCAATCATATAAGACATCATATGTCGGTCCGATGGTTTTGAGAAAAAAAATCCATTCACTGGCTCATTTTTCGGAAAGCAAGGGCAAGAAAACCCGATATACATTATCGGATGCACACAAACAATGATTTTATTAAATGAGATGCAAGGCAACATGACCCCGAGCATCAACTTGCAAGTAAAGTGCCGAGGGAGACAAAAACGGTAGGCCTATGAAAACATAGAAAAACCAATACTTATGACTAAGTCGACACTCTTCCATCTCAAAGCTTCAAGAACGAAGTATGCGCTAGTGACAACAACCGTCGTGTTTAGCCTGTGAAAACTAGCATGAGAAATTTCAGCCTTGATGCCAGGTATAACAACCAAGGCCACGGTATCGACACAACAATATTGTTGTCGCACTTTAGCTAAAACACTTCACACCCTATCTCTGCATATACTACATGCTTTCTTTGCAAATAAATACAATTGGCTTGGAGAGCACATATAGTATGGCTAGTGTTTGGTTTTATCATGTTATATGTACTCATCAAAATTTCATGGCGTCTATGTTTTATTTGTAACAAATTCGTTGTTTAGGGTGTTAGGTGAGATCCCACCAAAGTCATACTTCTAGTTTATTTTTTAAATTCTAATATAATTTTTTAAAAAAATTATACTAGTAGAATTTAATAAATAAACTAGAAATGAGATTTTGGCGAAATCCACTTGACACCCTACCGCCGTTCGCCTTGTTCTATTGTTTTAGAGTCCACGGCTCGTACTGTCCTTCCACGGCAAGAGTGTTGTACCTGAATAAAACATTGACTGCATTATTGTCAGTTGAGCTCATCCTCTACTTTTGCTTGGAGTAGAGTAGATCGGTCGGAGTATCTCTTTGCCAGCAAAATAGAGTAGTTATCTATAGCGCCACCG
Source organism: Avena atlantica (assembly GCA_910589765.1). NCBI lineage: Eukaryota > Viridiplantae > Streptophyta > Magnoliopsida > Poales > Poaceae > Avena > Avena atlantica. The sequence goes on from OU342737.1 coordinate 56,730,009, forward strand.
AAGCGTGCCCGACGGGCGGGGTCCACAGGGAAATTCTACTATTTGGGTATATTGTACGTAGCTGTTGGAAAAGAAAACTCTGTGGCTGCGTGGGATTCGGTCCTTTCGATGGCACGACCAGCTGACATCCCCCACACGTGCAGGCAGGCCGGGACCCGCCTCATATGATTGGCTTTACGCGTGTCGCGAGGCGAGTGGGCAGAGCACCCGCACGGGTGCTTGGTCGCATCTCTCACCTCTCCCGGAGCCGGAGAGACGTCACTCGCCATCGTCCGGCCACATCACCGCTGCCCCTTTCGCTGTGCTTTGTTTTCTAGTGCGCCCAGCGGCGAGCAGCGGGCAGCGGCGACCATATTCCAGCTGATCATGGACTGCTTTGCTTTCGCCAACAACAGTGTAAAAAAAACAGTTGATTTTTACGAGATACAGTCCATGCACACCAATACAATATACACCACCCACAGTATCAGAACGGATCAGGAGCTAGCTATACCTATACATGTGTACCACCAACCCGTACAGCTATTTCGAACCTTCAGGACATTGTCCTCAAACGTGAGGTACATCATACCATGATTACGTGGTGAAGCAACAGACACGAATAAATATGCGTAAAAAAGGTTATCGGTGAACATCGCCCTAATCATCTTTCCCTGGCACCCAATTAACAATGATGCCCGCCTATCTGGAAATCTGGATCCACAGCACTCCTTTGATGATCATTTCTGCTGATGCCTTCCTCATGGCATGGGCCATCTCAGCCATTTGATCTACTACCAAAAACCATCAACCCTTCGCTCCGCGGAGTCCCACGACGGGCAATGAACGTGACCAATCAAGCCACTCGATTCCGTTAACAAGCTGGAACCACTAACAAAATCGTTGGCGTTGAAAACTGAAAATGAAAAGGGTGGAGAGATGCTTCTAGTAGTATATGTTAAGATAATACAAAAGCTCAGGGTCATCACAGAGAAATTAAGCAGCAGCCACGCTATAATATTAATTAATGTTCCAGCAATACATTACTGATTAACTAAGTTTCGCCAAAGTTCTTTTGGAGTACTACCTTTTTCTAGATAAGTAGGTGTGCATTTCCTTAATCCTATGTACATTGGAGAAAAAAAAAGGTTATGTTACAGGGTATATTTCATATTACCTACGTCCACAAATAATGCTAGGTTTGTCTTAAGTAAAACTTTTTTAGATTCGATCAAATTTATAGAGAAACATAGAAAAATTTATTATAGTACTAAGTATCACTTGATTCACTTTAAAATATAATTACATAATACACGAACATGATGTCATATATGTTACTAGTACTATTTTCTATAGAATTGGTCAGATCAAAGTTTGACTTAAGTCAAAGATAAGAAGTACACTTATTTGTGAATATAGTGAATATATCAGGTGCATACGCACCACGGAATTGTTCTAAGCGTCAATGTGGTAGAGAGAGGAAGGGGGAGGGGGAAAGGGAGGCGGCGTCTGTAGAGGTGTGTGTTGCGCATCCTCTTGCTCCCTTTATATAGGCGGACAGGAGGAGGGGCTGACCAGCCTAATATCGCTTTCACAGAGTATATATTTGGACAAATTTCTAAAAAGGTTTAGAATGGAAGATAGCAAGAAATGGTTCTTGCCCATGTTGCCCAATCCGACCTTGAGTAAAACTCAAAGTCCCGCTACGGCAGAAGATAGAGAGAGGATGAGTAAGACTCTCTATGCCTCAGCACTCTCTTGGCACAAAAACCAAATAAAAAGGGATAAGGAGCGGTTATTATAGAGATAATAACTTCCAAGACTCAAGAAAACTATTGGGTTATCTCCCAAGAAGTAATTTTCTTTAATGCCTTTAAGTTAGGCATGATACATTGAGAAGATGCTCACATGAGAAATATGAATTGAAGTAAAAGAGATCATCAAGAAACAAATTCAAAACACATTTAAGTCTAACCCGCTTCCTATGCATAGGAATCTTGTAAAGAAACAAGTCATGAAAGCACAAAGCAACAAGCATGGGAAAGCAAAACAAGTGCAACTTCAAGATTTTCAACATAAAAAGGGGAAACTTAATATTTTTGAGATGCATAAAACCATGTTTCCCTCTCTCATAATAACTTTCAGTAGCATCATGAATAAAATTAACAATATAACTATCACATAAAACATTCTTATCATGAGCCACATGCATAAAACAATTATTACTCTCCACATAAGCATAGTCATTCTTAATAATTGTAGTGGGAGAAAATTCAACAAAATAGCTATCATTATTATTCTCATCACCATAGTCATCAAATATAGGAGGCATATTGTAATCACAATTAATTTCCTCCTCAATAGTAGGTGGACTGGAAATATCTATTCATCATTGTAATCATCATAAATTGGAGGTTTGGTATTATCATAAGCAATAGAATAGCTATCTTCCAAAGCTGGGGAACTAAAAAGATCATTTTCATAAAAACTAGCTTCCCCAAGCTTAGACATTTCCCTAGCATTAGCAATAATGGTGTTCAAAGAATTCATACTAATACCATTGCTATTAGCATGCAATTAAAGTTCCATAGGTTTTTTAATTTTCTCTTCTAACACTTCATGTCCTAACTCAAGATAAATACTATAGAGCTCTCTAATTTTGTTGTTGTTTTCCATTAAACCTAACTAGTGAAAACAAGAAACAAAAAGAAAAAATTGCAGAATCTAAAGGAAATAACTTCGAGCACTCACACACTAGCAACAATATAGTAGCTAGAGGATGTGAGTACCTTTTACCTTACCTCCCCGGCAACGACGCCAGAAAATAGCTTGATGTCTACGCACTTCTATTCTTGTAGACAGTTGTTGGGCCTCCAAGTGTAGAGGTTTGTAGAACAACAAAAGTTTCCCTTAAGTGGATTACCCAAGGTTTATCGAACTCAGGGAGGAAGTGGTTAAAGGTATCCCTCTCAAGCAACCCTGTAATCAAGATACAAGAAGTCTCTTGTGTCCCCAACACACCCAATACACTTGTCAAGTGTATAGGCGCACTAGTTCGGCGAAGAGATAGTAAAATACAAGTGATAATGGTGCCAGAAAAGAGCTTCTAACTTGTTGTTGACGTGGGAGAGACTAAAGGCAAACTTAAATAAAGATGGAAGCAAGCAAACATGCAACAGAACTAGATGCAAACGGTGTTTTGATGCTTAGAAACAAGGCCTAGGGATCATACTTTCACTAGTGAACACTCTCATATAAATATATTCTCTTCATGATACTACCCTGAACTACTCTCCGATTGAACACTCTAATCCATGGTAGGGCTATAAAAGGACACCTCAAAGTCCGCCTTCCCCATCTAGATAACCCCACACTGTCACCTTAAGTGCTAGATGGTTGCAACAAACACCACAATTTCATAAAGACATCCAACTCCAAATATACTCATGATAAGTATTTATAAACTCTATCCTAAGTGCCACCACGGTATGCACGCTGTCACTTTCACACACGTGAGGAGAGCAAAGATATATTAAAGCACTTGAGTAGCAAAGTAGATCTATTTGATTACAAAGCTCATGACCACAAGATCATGCATAGAGAGAGATATGAACACATAGCTACCGGTAGCGCCCTTAGCCTTGAGGAAGAACTACTCCCTCCTCATCATGTGAATCAGCAATCGTGATGAAGATGGTGATGGAGATTGATGGAGATGGCTCCGGGGGCACTTCCCCGTCCCGGCAGGGTACCAGAACAGAGACTTTTTGTCCCCTGAATCTCCCCTTTGGTGGCGGCGGCACTGTGGAGGTTTTCGTGGATTTCCGCCAGATGATTTAGGGTTTCCGAGTCGGTGGCTTCTTATAGGCGAAGGGACAAGGCGATGAGGCAGCCAGGAGGGCACACCCCCTGGTGTCGTGGCCTAGGTGGGCCCGCTCCACCCTAGGGTGTGCCCACCTGGTTCCCTACTCCGTCTCTTCTTCGATTTTCCGTATCGCTCCTGGAAAAATAGTAACTTTGGCATTTGTCCTGTCCAATTACGAGAATATTCATTTTTTAGCTTTTCTGAAACCAAAAACAGCAGAAAACAAGCAACTAGCACTGTGGCATCTTGCCAATAGGTTAGTTTTAGAAAGTGTAGACAAAACAAAGCAAAGTGGATACTAAACAAGCATGGAACATAAAAAATTATAGATACGTTTGAGACGTATCAAGCATCCCCAAGCTTAACTCCTGCTCGTCCTCGAGTAGGTAAGTGATAAAAAGAATGATTTTTTAGGTGACATGCACCATCATAATCAAGATCAAACCATTTGCAAGCATTGAAAGATGGGATCAAAGAACTCTAAATATGAGCATGAAAGAAGAAGTTCTAACACTAAGACAAAGTAACTATGCTGCAACATGAAAGGCTACAAACAAAGATCATGAATAACGATGCATTGAGATACGTTTGTTTGTTTCATATATACAAAACATAGCATAGTGGCATTCAACTTGTCCCTCACGGAGTAGCAAAACATAAATGCATAGGACACCTTCAAAGTTCATAAGGGTGACTAGATACAAATAGTTCAAGAACAAGCAATATCAACATTATGAATCAATCAATAAGTTTTGGGACAATGCACATAGAACTAAGAATGGCAACTATGCTCTCTTAATTGGTGCCTAAGGATTGAAGGTGGAGACTCAATATAAAAGTGGAAGAAAGGCCCTTCAAAGGGAAGCATGGATTTCAAGTTTCATAAAGAGCTTCCAAAAATTATGGTACTTGTTAACTTTCAGCTCTCATTTCCCCTATTATAAGCATCTTCAAGTGATTAAGGTTAAAGTGAACAAACTATAGAGTATATGCTTGACAAAGTATAAGTTGGCAATCTCATGTCCCTTGAATACGAGGGCCGCTCTTCATGCTACTCAAGTTTAGTTACTTGCAAGTTCTTGTCATAGTAAGTATATGTGTATCATAGAGAACCTCCAACGGGGTACAGCGAAAGAAAGTGAAATGTCCTATCGTCGTCCCGGGTAATCCACGATGTCTTCATTTTATGTATCCATCTTGACTCGTTTTTGGTGTATCAATAATTCATTGTACTACACTTTGAACTAACCTAGAGGCCGTCCCTTGCACATGATAAAGGAGCTATCCCATAATCAAAATGACAAGGCAAGCAGACAATGAGCATCTCAGCAATCTTCTTATTTACCAAGGGAAAATGGTGCTTTTTTCTCTCTTTCCTCTTTTCTCATCTCTTTTTTTCCTTTTTCTCAATATATTTTTTCTATTTCTTTTTTTATAAGAAGAATGCTTCATAGATTGCTCACTATGGTGATGCTGCAAGTTTCCACCATGATTAGGCATGTCTTAGGCTAGCGGCCCAGGCGTTTCTGTAACACACATACATAACTCCATGGACTTATGATACGTCCAAAACGTATCTACTTTCCCAACACTTTTGCTATTGTTTCTCCTCTAAACATGTGTGATTTGGATACAACTAACACGGACTGACGCTGTTTTCAGCAGAATTACCTTGGTGTCTAGTTTTTGTGCAGAAAATGAACTATCAGGAAAAATCCAGGAAAATATGCCAAAAATTATATTTCACAAGAAGATCCACAGAGCCAGAAGACGAGACGGAGAAGGGGCCTGGGGGCCCACACCCCTACCAGGCGCGGGCCCACCTCTGGTCGCGCCTAGGGGGTGCAGCCACCCCAGGCACCCCCTCGGCCTCTCTCTATGCCTATAAGTTGCCTCTCGACCTAAAACCCGAGGGGGGTCGATAGTTTTCCAAAAAGAGTTCCGCTCCGCCGCCGCCACCAGAAACCAAGATTCGGATCCAGAAACTTCGTTTTGGCACCCTATCGGGACGGGTAATTTGGAGAGGATCATCGCCATTGTCATCACCAACGCCTCTCCATCGGCCATCAATGTTTCCCTCATCCATGAGTGAGTAATCCCCCGCTGTAGGCTTGGGGATGGTAGGGATTGGATGAGTTCTATCATGTAATCAAATAAGATTGTTAGGGCTTAGTGCCTAGTATCTCTATTAGTGCTATTTGACTTTGTTTCAACTTGTTGTGCTTAATGCTTGTCACTAGGGCCCGAGTGCCATGATCTCAGATCTGAACTTATTATTGAATCATTATGATAGTATTGTTTATAATCTTATCTACAAGTTGTGTACACATATCATTGTCTCGATCCAAAGGCCCCAAAGTGACAATAATTGGGACAACCGGAGGGTGTTACGTCGGAAACGTATCTATAATTTTTTATGTTCCATGTTTGTTAGTATCTACTTTGCTTTGCTTTGTCTACACTTTGAGGTGATTTTTACATGTTTTCTCGTACTAACCTATTAACAAGTTGCCACAATGCCAGATGCCTATTTTTTGATGTTTTTGGTTTCAGAAAAGTTAGTAAAGAAATATTCTCGAAATTGGACGGGATAAAAGCCAAAGTCAATAACTTTCCGTGGGAAACAAGAAGTCCAGAGGGGAGACGAAGAAGCGTGCCAGGACGGCCAAACCCCCTAGGCGCGGCCAGGGGTGGGCTCGCGCCTAGGTAGGGTTTGACCCCCCTGGTTGCCTCCTCGGCCTCCCCCTTCGCCTATAAGAAGCCCCCGATGCAGAAACCCTAAGCACCCGATCAAATCTCCATGAAACCGTTTATAGCCACTGCCACCATCATCCCTAGATCGGGGGGGGAGGTGGTTCTGAAGTTCTTGTCGGCACCCTGCCGGAGGGGAGATCATCCCGGAGGCCTTCTCTTTGGTATGATGCGTGAGTAGTTCCATCTTGGACTATGGGTCCATGTAGTAGCTAGATGGTTGTATCTCCTCGTTTGTGCTTTTCATGTATAGATCTTGTGAGCTCTGTTCATGATCAAGATCTAATCTATTTGTAATCATGCATGTTGTGTTTGCGGGGATCCGATGGATATTGAGATTATTATGTTGGTATGATTAATGGTTTTGTCTTTATGATTCTATCATGTCTGTGTTGTTTGTGATCTTGCATGTTCTCCGTTGTTAGTAGCTATATTGGCCAAGTAGTTGCTAGTGACTCCAAGAGGGGGTATTTATGCTCGATAGTGGGTTCATGTCTCTAGTTTCCAAGGTGTAGGGTTCACAGCATAGAAAACAAAAAATTTCCTACGATGTGAACTGTATACCAAGATCTATCTACTAGATACAAACAACGGGCGGATGTATATCCGTAGAGAACATACCCTTGAAGACCGACAAAGCTTAACGAGTTCAACTCGTGGTTGATGTAGACGATCTCTTGCCGATCTCAAGATCGAGAGGAATTCCTAGCGCCGCAAATCAGCAGCGCATCCGTGCTCGCACACACGTTCGAGGCACCGAGCAACCTCCGCCTCCTCGCTCCAGCGATGCAGCGGAAGCACAACTCTTTCTTGTCGAATAGCCACCGGGAACATGTATCTCGCTAGTCCGAGACCATGGGGGATAAATTCTAGAGGGGGAGAGAGATCCTTCACGAGGAGGTGTGTGAGACAAGTGAGGAGGGGGGCTCCTTTTATAGGAGGAGGGGGACCCCAAGGGGGTGGCCGGCGCATGGGGGATGCCCCCTTGCCCTCCCCTCTTCATGTGGGTGGACACTCCACTCACAAATCTCCTTTAAATTCCCTCCACTCAAAAGTCCACTCAAATTCCCATTAAATTTCCACCAAATTTAATGCAAACTCTCATTAAATAAAACTCTTTTATTTTATTCAGAATTTTCTCAATTACTTTAATGACAAACATTCACAAATAACCCCTTGCTAGAATTCTATTTCACATGCATAACCACTTTATGCAATTTCACCCGAAAACCTGTTTCGGTATCTAGTGAAATAAATTCCTGCGCTTGTTCATTCTTTCGGCATGAAACATTTGCTCCAATTGGATGTCGGTGTCTCTTAAGTGTGTCACCCTACGGTTCTTGAATAATGCGGACATGATCGAGACCCCTCTCGGATCAATAATCAGAAGCGGGATCTGGAGACCCATACCGACTCCCACACATTCAACGATGACTTTCATGTGATCGTCGGAACCTTTTACGCTAGTATCTTAATCCCTTTGTTTCACGATATATTACATGTCCGATATTCGATCATCGGTATCTCCATACCTAGTTTGATCTCATTACCGACATGCACTCTTTTCTCGTTCCTGTGACATAACATTCTTGTGATCAAATCACTTGCTTGCAAGCTAATCAATGTGATATCACCGAGAGGACCCAGAGTATATCTATCCGTCATCGGGATGAAAAATTTCCACTCTCGATCCATGAGCCTCAACACAACACTTTATTAGTTCTGAATCCATCTTTATAATCACCCTGTTATGGTGTGACGTTTGATGTTATCAAGAAACTCTTCCGGTGTTAGTGATTGACATGATCTCATGGTCTAAGGATTAGGATCACTTCGTAAGTTGTTATAGCAATATAAACTCAATGACTTTGATCGTAATGTTATACTTCGGATGAATGTTCATCACACCATTACACTATTGTTGTGATCCCGTTATTAACAACATCCAATGTCCATGATCAGGAAACCTTGATCATCTTGTTAATCAACGAGCTAGTTTATGAGAGAGGCATAACTAGGAACTTTCTGTTTGTTTATTAAACACACATGTATTAACGTTTCCGTATTAATACAATTATAGCATGCAAAATAAACATCTATCATATACTTGGAATACACATAATAAACACTTTATTATTGCCTCTCGGGGCATATTCCCTTCAGTCTCCCACTTGCACTAGAGACAATAATCTAGTTACATAGTGATAAATCTAACACCCATTGAGTTCTGGTGTTGATCATGTTTTGCTCTAGGGAGAGTTTTAGTCAACGGATCTGCTACATTGAGATCCGTATGTACTTTACAAATCTTTATATCTCCATCCTTGACATGCTAGCGGATGGAGTGAAACCAGCGCTTAATATGCTTGGAATGCTTGTGAGACCTTGGCTCTTTGGCATTGGCAATGGCACCATTGTTGTCACAATAGATCACCATTGGGTCCAACGCGTTTGCCACCACTCCTAGTTCGGATATGAACTCCTTCATCCGAACTGCTTCCTGAGCCGCTTCCGAAGCAGCAACATATTCGGCCTCCGTTGTTGATCCCGCTACCACAGGTTGTTTGGAGCTTCTCCAACTAACCGCTCCGCCATTCATGAGAAATATGTATCCGGATTGAGACTTAGAGTCATCCGGATCGGTGTCAAAGCTAGCGTCGACATAACACTTAGCGACGAGCTCTTCTTCACCTCCGTATACAAGAAACATATCCTTAGTTCTTCGTAAGTACTTAAGGATATTCTTGACCGCTATCCAGTGTTCCGAACCTGGATCCGATTGGTACCTACTAGTCAAACTAATAGCATGTGCCACATCCGGTCTTGTACATAGCATGGCGTACATTATAGAGCCTATGGCTGAAGCATAGGGGACTTTGTCCATTATCTCTCTTTCTTCCGCCGAAGCCGGACTTTGAGTCTTACTCAATGTCTTGCCTTGCAACATAGGTAAGAACCCCTTCTTACTTCCGTCCATTTTAAACTTCTTTAAAATCTTATCAAGGTATGTACTTTGCGATAGCCCTATTAGGCGCCTAGATCTATCTCTATAGATTTTTATGCCTAATATGTATGACGCTTCACCTAGGTCCTTCATTGAAAATTTGCTGTTTAGATAAATTTTAACACTGTTTAAAAGATCTATATCATTTCCGATCAATAATATGTCATCCACATATAATATCAGAAATGCCACATTGCTCCCACTCACTTTCTTGTAAATACAAGCTTCTCCATAAGTTTGGACAAATCCAAACTCTTTGATCACCTCATCAAAGTGGAGATTCCAACTTCGTGATGCTTGCTTCAATCCATAGATGGATCGCTGAAGCTTGCACACCTTGTTAGCATCCTTAGTGAAAGTACTGACTTGAAACGACTAGAGGGGGGTGAATAGGCGTCTACCAATTTTAATTTGTTTCACACTTTTAGGCTCAACGAGAAAGAAAGTTATCTAGAGATGCAACTAAGTGAGCAACCTAAATGCAAGAAAGCGAACACAAACCACAAAAACAGTAAATAGCAAGGAATAAAGGAAGGGAACGAAGTAACCGGCGAGGGGACACGGAGATGTAATTCCTGTAGTTCACTCCCAAGGAGCTACGTCTATGTTGGAGAGGTGTCGTGGCCACACAAGGTCACCCGAGCGCCACAAAGGCCTCACCTTATTCTCCGGTGAGCTCCCCCACAAAGGAGGCCTCACAATCCACTAACCGGTGACCTTGAAGGCGCCAACCGAAACCTTTACACCAAGGTTGAGGGGGAGGCTCCACAACTCAATTGGAGGCCCTCAACGACACCTCGAAGCTTTACAACACATGCCTCAGCTCCGGGGATGCCCTACACCGTCGGGTTCCAAGAAACCCAAGAGTAACAAGATCCACAAAGGATGGGTGGGGGAAATCAATTCTTCTTTGGTGGAAGTGTAGATCTAGGTCTCCTCCCTCGCCTCTCAAAAGATCAGGTCGTTTGAGTGGCTAGAGAGAGAGATCTAGTGAGGTGAAGCTCCAGCATTAATGGAGGAGAGAGAAAAATTCGAGAGAGAGTGGGAGGAAGAAGAGGGGTGCCTTAAATAGGCCCCCCTCGCACTGAACCGTTACAGCCCCCGCGACCTCACCGGAAGTTTCGGTGAGAGGCCGGAAGTTCCGCCTGAGCCTGGCTCCAACGGTCATTAGACCGTTGACGCCCGCTCCAGAAGCGCAACCGGAAGTTCCGGTCAAAGCAGACCGGAAGTTCCGGTGAACTTCCGAGCAAGTTCCGATCAAGTTCCGGCAAATAGCACATTTCAAAACAGAAACTTTCTGAGCCTTCACCGGAACTTGGGGCGGAACTTTTGGGTCGCGAAGCGAGTCTGACCGGAAGTTCCGGCCTTCAGGCGGAAGTTCCGCTCAAGAACTTTTGCCAGGAAAAGTTCCGAGCAAGTTCCGGTCAAGTTCCGGCCAAGTTCCGGCAAATAGCACACTTCAACACAGAAGGTACTGAACTGCCACCAGAACTTGGGCGGAACTAGCGTCGGAACAAACTGCAGAACAGCCCGCAGAAAAAGGTTTGAGCGGAACTTCCGGTCTATGACCGGAAGTTCCGGTGAGACTCAAAAGGCCCCAACAGAACAGGAAAATGCTCTCTCTCACGGAATAATGGGATGGCTGTGGCGGTGCATATAGGTTTGTGCAAGAACAAGTGATTTCCCACAGCCCTCCAACATGGACCCCCTCTTAATAGTACGGTGACCTAAAAACATCAACCAGAAAGAAACTAGGAGAAGACTAAAAAAGGCCACCGTCTTCAAAAGATCACAAGAGAGCATCCATCACAATATAATGAGACAACAACGACGTTTCCCCTGAAACTCAAGAGCACAGTTAAAAACAAGGTTGGGATTGTCATTTAACACCAAAAAAAACATCATGGGAAGATATAGTCCTTTCAATCTCCCCCTTTTTGGTGTTAGATGACAATCCCACAGATTTGCATAGAAACAAAGCAATCTTTGCAATGGACGGGACAGGCTCCCCCTGTATGTGTGCAAGGTAGAGAGAAGACCCCTAAGGATTGAACTAGCACACATACACGGAGGCTCCCCCTAACAATTGTAAAGATAGCACAAGAACAAAAAGGGATAGAGATCATACCAGAACCAACTAAACAGTGATGGAGACAAACGAAGTAATAATAGTAACAAGATCAATGAGGCTCCACCACCATAACAACAGCCCAATAGATGACAATAAGATACCACAAAGATATCACATAGATATACCACATAGTCTCAAACATAACATACCACATGGTCCACAAGCACACATAAGTTCACGGACATAAAACCACAAGCACACCAATAAACTAAAGAGTTCGCAAGTAAGAAAAGATCAAAGGCAAGAACAGGCTCGCGACTCAACCCATGCAAATCCCGTAGACAACCTAATAGACATATTTCTCCCCCTTTGGCATCGAGACACCAAAAAGGAAGAAGAGATCAAACTACTCGTCCCAGCCATGAGAAGGGAAAGGAGGAGGAGACTCATGCGGACCAGTGACTTCCTCCTCAGACTCATCTTCAGACCAGTTGCAGTTGGTGCGAACCCAATCCTCCTTGGGAGCAGTGACAGAGCTAGAGACCGGTGAGCAAGGAATATTGAGGGCTGACATGATGGCCTTCTGGCGCTGAACGTTGTGACGCTGATCAACATAAGCCTGATACTCGCGGTCCTGCAGAAAGCAGAAAGTCTTCTTCACTTTCCCAAGCAGCTTCTTTGCCCAAGATGGATGCCTTTGAAGAGAAGGACCACCAGCACTAGAGTCACCCGGAGCAGAGGAGGGACCACTAGCAACATCTTGAGTCTTCTTGAGAGCAGCTTCCTTTTCTTCCTGAGTACGAGGCTTCTGGTGCTTACTCACACGGAGCCTTTTCTCTTCATGAATGGTGATGTTATCTTGAGGGAAGTGAGTGCCAGTCTTCTCGAGCCACTTGTGATTGATGAGAGTTTGAATGTAGGGAGCATATATGCAGGAGCACTTTTCGATGAGAGCCCCCCACATCTCTGAGTGGATGAAGTGCATAACATCCATTGACATGTCAGTGTCTCGGCGAAGATGGGTCTGATGCATGAGGTCAACCTGATATCCATGAAACTGATCAAAGTTGCCAGCTTTTGGAGAGATGGTGTTCAAGTACACCCTGCGCATAATGTCATAAGCTGGCAGCAGATGATTCACAAACCCAACACTTCCCCATCCTTCAATGTAGAGAGGCTCCAGAACCTCGGGATCAGCAGCAGTAGGACCATGAACACGCCAACCATTCGCCCCGCGTCCAGGCTGAATGGGGTAGCCCAGAAGCTCAGCAAACTCAGCCCAAGTAGCGGTAAGGTACACATCCCTGGTCATCCACTTCATCTCACCTTCAATAGATGACTGCATGTGAAGAAACAGAGTGGAGTAGAACTGAGCAATAGCAGTTACATCAAAGTTCTGACGGTGCTCCATGAGGGGAATCAGTCCAAACTTCTTGCAGATATCAAGAGCCTCCCCAAAGTAGACTTGCTTCTCTTCCATGTGAGGCACATTGATGTACTTCTGAGGAGCAACCACGAACTTCTTCTTTGATGCATAGATTTCTTCATAAATCTGTTCCTGACGGCAGGTGTGAAAATGAGGGTCCAAGCAGAGACGATCACGAGGCACAAGGTAGGGATCTGTAGCCCTGAATGCAGCATAAGCCTTCTGAGACCACTTGGAAATCTTGGCTTTGGTCATATCTGGCCCTGCAGCAGTGGCCTTCTGAGAAAGAGCAGGCCTCTTCCCTGTAGCAGGAGCAGCACAGCGAGCAGCAGCAGCCTTCTGACGAGAAGTTTGTGTGGTTGGACGCACAACTTCAGCATCTTCCTCGTCAATCTCAGGAGGAATGTCAGCGGATGGTCTGCGGGCACGCTTGCCTTGGCGAGTCTCTCCTTCCCCTGAGAACAAAGAACAAGAATAGGGAGGGAAGTTGGGATAAGTGCACAAGTTCGGAAGAGGAAACAAAAGAGTTAGATTGGAAAAATACAAACAGGAAAAGAAAATGCAGTGTAGCCGGAACTTCCGCTGAAACGTCGGAACTTCCGGTCTAGACCGGAAGTTCCGGTCGTGGCTCACCGGAAGTTCCGGTGAGGCCACGAACTGACAGTTTCAACAGGAGTTCCCTAGATGTAGATCTAAAGACCACCAATGCACAAATTTTTCCAAGGATGTATTGGACCAATCTACTCTAGCATGATACCCTAGGCCTACCAAGATCTCCCAACAAGTTCTAGCCAAAGAACTAGCCTAGACAAGGTGTGCCCTAACTCAAGCCATGGTGAGAGCAAGATCTCCATTAATGGAGGGAGTTAAGGGCAAATACCGGAGTCCATGGCGGGAGATCGAGGTGGGGAAGGATCCCACGGAGCAGATCTGGGGAGGAGCGGTTGGAGAAGAGGGGACCGGAGCGCCCTCTTGGAGACGTCCTGGCCGGCGGCGCTCCTGATAGAAGATGGGTCTTGGGGGAAAAAAGGAAGAAGATCCCGTTTTCCCCCAGGGCCCACCTTATATAGGATAGGGAGCACCACCAGAAGTTCCGGTCAGGGACCGGAACTTCCGGGTCAGACTGACCGGAAGTTCCGCTGACACCGGTAGGAACATCCCAGGATAGGATAACAAGGAGGAACTTGTGCAGGGAATAGAGAGGGCTTGAGGTAAGGAAAGGCTTAGGATAGATAGCTCAAACTGTGAAGAACCAAAAACACCAAAACAAGAAAACACAAATAAACATGAAATAAAAATGAACCAAATAAAAAGAAGTCGGTGGCCGAAGCCACCTTATATAAGAGTAAATGGCTTGACACCACGAAGATATATCTTGGGTTCATTACCAACACTCATCATGAAGCTCAAATGGTCTCCTTTAGAGAAAATAGAGTATGAGAACTTTAATGTGCGCATAATAGGGATAGTGTTTGTTCATAAGAGGAACTACACTCCCCCTAAATCCATGCCTACATCCAAACAAGATACACATTGAGACACGGGTAGGTGTGCAAGGGCTCAAGCAACATTGCTCGAATCAATGATATTTATCTCATGCCTTAACTCTCGGAACCTTGCTTCATCAAGAGGCTTCGTGAAAAGATCCGCAAGATTTGCCTTGGTGGGAACATACTCCAAAGAAATGTCTCCTCTAGCAACATGGTCCCGAATGAAATGATGACGAATCTCAATGTGCTTGGTCCGGTTGTGTTGCACGGGATTGTGAGCAATAGCAATTGCACTCTCATTGTCGCAAAGAAGAGGCACATTGTCAAAAGATAGTCCAAGATCCTTCAAGGTTTGCTTCATCCATAGAAATTGAGCACAGCAGCTTGCGGCAGAGATATACTCAGCTTCGGCAGTAGACATAGACACACAGTTTTGCTTCTTCGAGGACCAACAAACCAAAGATCTTCCGAGAAACTGACAAGCTCCGGAGGTTGACTTTCTTCCCACTTTGTCACCAGCCCAGTCCGAGTCCGTGTAACCAATGAGATCAAAGCTGACTCCCTTGGGGTACCACAACCCAAAGTTCGGGGTATGAACTAAATATCGGAAGATCCTCTTGACAGCCACCATGTGACTTTCCTTTGGTGCGGCTTGAAATCTTGCACACATACCCACACTCAACATAATATCCGGTCGGGATGCACAAAGATAGAGCAAAGAACCAATCATCGAACGATAGAGTTTTTGATCCACCTCCTTACCCTTGGGATCGAGATCAAGATTAACCTTAGTTGGCATGGGAGTCTTGGCACCTTTGACTTGATCAAACTTGAACTTCTTGATCATGTCTTGGATGTACTTGGCTTGGTTGATGAAAGTCCCTTTCCTCAATTGTTTGACTTCAAATCCAAGGAAAAACTTCAACTCCCCCATCATGGACATCTCGAAGCGGTCGGTCATGAGATTGGAAAAATCCTCATTAAAAGTTTTGTTAATAGACCCAAAGATAATGTCATCTACATAGATTTGGCATACGAACAAATGGCCTCTAACTTTCTTGGTAAAAAGAGTGGGATCAATGAGGCCCACTTCGAAGCCACGGTCTAACAAGAGCTCCCTAAGGCAATCATACCACGCACGTGGAGCTTGCTTGAGGCCATAGAGTGCCTTATTGAGCTTGTAGACATGGTTCGGAAGAAGTGGATCCTCAAAGCCCGGAGGTTGCTTGACGTATACCAACTCTTTCAAAGGACCATTAAGAAAAGCACTCTTAACATCCATTTGATACAATATAAAGTTATGATGGGTAGCAAAGGCAAGGAGCATGCGAATGGATTCAAGGCGAGCAACGGGGGCATAAGTCTCACCGTAGTCGATGCCCTCAACTTGTGAGTATCCTTGGGCAACTAACCTTGCCTTGTTGCGCACGACAATTCCATTCGCATCGCACTTGTTCTTGAAGACCCACTTGGTTCCAATGACGTTTTGACAATCTTTGGGCCGCTCAACCAATGTCCAAACATTGTTCCTCTTGAAGTTGTGAAGTTCCCCGTTCATAGCATCAAGCCAATCGTCATCTTCAAGAGCTTCGAAGACTTTCTGTGGTTCCACAAGAGAGATAAACGCATGGTGAGAGCAAAAGGAAGCTAGTTGCCTCCTAGTAGTGGAACCTTTATTGAAATCTCCATAGACATTATCAAGGATATGGCCATCTCGAACAAGCTTGGCGAGACGATAGGCTTGACGACGGGCTTGTGCTTCAATTCGAGATTCTTGAGCTACCACTTGGTCATTTCCACCAATTGAGCCGCCCCCTTGACTATAAGCACGAACACGAGGGTCATCTTCATCAATTTCCACTTCGGGAGAGTCATCACTTGGAGAGGATCCTTGAGGATCATTGACTTGATCTTGATCTCGACGAGCTTGACCTTGGGGAGAAACGTGACCTTGAGGAGGAGCCCCATCTTGGGGAGGATGATGAGGTTGATTAAGAGCTTGTCCGTGAGAGGTGCCTTGAGGAAGAGCCCCATCGAGGGGAGGTTGATGTTGTTGATGAAGAGCTTGTTCTTTAGAGCCTGGAGAGTCATGAGCATGGGAAGCTTCAGAAGAGCTTGAGGGAGCTTGTGACAAGAAGGTAGGTCCTTGAGGTGCAAGATGATCTTGTGAGAGTGAGGGCTCCACTTGAGTAGAGCTTGGTCCTTCTCCTTCGTCCATAAGGGGATCCTCAATGGGGAGGTGGAAACCCACACCCATTCTTCCTATGGCCTTGGGAGGAATTTCATCACTTGGATCACAAACACCATCTTGCCTAACAAGAGACTCATGATTTTCATCAAACTTCACGTTGCTCGTCTCTTCAACTCTACCATTGGCTTTGTTGTAGACTCTATAAGCATGGGACTGATTTGAGTAACCAACGAAAATTCCTTCTTGAGCCTTGGATTCAAACTTTGACAACCGAACTCCTTTCTTGAGTATGTAGCACTTGCACCCAAACACCCGAAAGTAGCTAACATTAGGCTTTTTCCCGGTGAGAAGTTCATAGGGGGTCTTGTTCTTATTCTTGCGGAGATAAAGCCGGTTGGTTGCATGGCAAGCGGTGGAGATGGCCTCGGCCCAAAAGTTGTATGGAGACTTGAACTCAGCTAGCATAGACCGAGCCGCATCCATCAAAGTGCAATTCTTCCTTTCAGCAACCCCGTTTTGTTGAGGAGTGTAGGGAGTGGAGTATTGATGCTTGATTCCTTCATCACTGAGAAACTCATCCAAAGTATAGTTTTTGAACTCGGTGCCATTGTCACTTCGAATTGAGAGAATAGTTGCATTGTGCTTCCGTTGAACCTCATTAGCAAAGTCAATGACGGTTTGTTGAGTCTCACTCTTGTACTTGAAAAAGAACACCCAAGTGTATCTTGAGAAATCATCCACAATAACCAAGCAATACTTCTTGCCTCCAAGGCTATCATGAGAGGGAGGATCAAAGAGATCCATATGCAAGAGATCCAAACATCTCTCGGTAGTGATTTGATTGAGCGCTTTGTGAGGAGTTTCATGCATCTTCCCTTCAATACAAGCCCTGCAAACACGATCTTTGGCAAAAGAAACATCGTTAATTCCAAGGATGTGGCCCTCGGAGTGAAGTCTTTGCAAAGTTCTCATGTTAACATGGGCTAGGCGGCGATGCCACAACCAGCCCTTGTCGGCTTTAGCATAGAGACATAGAGCATGAGGAGTAGTGGTCCCTGAAAAGTCCACCACGTACAAGTCATGTTCTACATACCCTACAAAAGCCACCTTGAGAGACTTGCTCCACATGAGGACCACGGAATGAGAATTAAAGAAAGAAGAAAGACCCATAAGAGCAAGAGAACGAACTGAGAGTAAGTTGTAACCAAGAGTTTTGACAAGCATGACGTCAACCAAGGATACATCCGGGGTTACCACCACTTTGCCAAAACCCAAAACCTGAGAGCTTGTTTTGTCACCGTAGGAGACCATGGTGTTGGCAATATTGGGTCTCAACTCGGTCATGATAGACTTGCTTCCGGTCATATGACTCGTGGCACCACTATCAAGCACCCATTTTGATCCGCCGGAAGCATAGTCCTACAAGAAAATCAAGCCTTGGTTTTAGGTACCCATTTTGCAATGGGTCCCCTTTTGTTAGTGACAAGAACCTTTGGCACCCAAATGGCCCAATGATAATCATGCGTGTAAGATGTCCCCACATATCTAGCATATACATGACCATCATAAGATTTGCAAAGAATATAAGAGGGATTGTTCTTTCCGGCAAAGTTGTCACTTTGCAAGAGGGTTAGGCCATTTGGAACCCCTTGGGCCATGCCCTTGTTCTTTTTCTTCTTCTTATTCTTCTTCTTAGTCTTGGCAAGTTGATCCTTCAAAACCTTGACCTCCTCTATGAGATGCTCATGCTTGCAACAAGGGTTAGGAGAGCTAGACAAGTCTATAATTTGCACAGCGGAAGACTTAGAAAGATCACAAGTTAATTGAGTTTGAAGCTGTTCATGAGCCTCAAAAAGACTTGAGAATTTACTCTCCAAGGCTTTGTGTTCCTCTTTGAGTTTCTCAAGATCCTCTTGAGTCTTATCATGGCCACCCACAAACTCAGCATTTTCTTTCTTGAGAACCTTAATCAAAGCAAGAGCATGGTCACGTTCTTTAATTGTAGAGGTCAAAGTGTTGTTATGATCATCTACAAGCTTAGACGCATTTTCTTCAAGATTAATTCTCATATTTTGTTCATCCTCAAGACTTTGAGTGAGAGAGGCAATTTCATCGGCGGCATCTCTTTCATTTTTACTTAGCAAGTCAAGAAGTTCTTACTTTTCATCTAAGGCATCTCTAGCATTTTCAAGTTGTGCAAGTAAGGACTCAAAGCAGTTTTTAGTTTCTTCATCTAAGGTAGCAACAAATTCACACATGTCAATCATATCTTTCTTCACCTCTAGACCAACAAGATCAAGAGAGGAAGGCTCACTAGAGATGGGTTGAGGAGTGGGTTTCGATGATACCTCGGTGGCCTTGGCCATGAAGCACTTTTGGTTGGAGGAGATGGCATTTTCATTTGGCGAGTCGAAGAGGGATAGACGTGGAGTTGAGGTAGTGGAAATATCAGCAACCCCCACAATCTCTCCACCATGACCTCCATCATGATCATCATCTTCATCCGTGCCCGAAAGATATTCTTCATGGACCACAATTGCTCGTTCCTTGTTGGTGGCATTCTTGACGGTGTAGTTCTTGTTTATGGGATGAGGAGATCTTGACTTGACCTTGCGAATGAGACGACCACCATTGTCTTCACGGTTCTCAAAGGGACACTTGGCCACAAAGTGACTCTTGTCGTTGCAATTGTAGCATGATCTTGCTTTGGGAGGCTTGTTGGGTGAGTTGAATCTTGAGTTGTCCCTTGATTTTGACTTGAATCCGGACTTGTTCCAAAAGGCCCTTGAAGCGAGAGCAAGATGTTCGTTGAAGGCACATTTGAGATCTTCTTGATACCACTCACTTGATGTATCATCATCATCAACTTCAATAGCCTTGGCCTTCAAATCAAGGTTCACTTTTGTTGATCCAATGGCTCTAGCTCGAGCGGACTCCGCATTCTTCTTAGCAATAGTCATGGCAATTACTTCACTCAAGACTTCTTGGGAGGTCATTAAGTGAAAGTTGGTTCTTCCCTTGATAGAGTTGAGCTTTTGTTCTTCAAAAGGAAGAAGAGCTTGAATGAACTTCCTCTTCATAAACTTGTCATCAACATAGTGAGCCCCGAGGTCCCTCATAGTGGAACAAAGGACCTTAAGGCGCCTATACATGTCTTCAGGAGTCTCATCATCTTGCATTGCGAAACCATCGCACTCGTTGTTGATCTCATCAAACTTTGAGCTTTGGATGCTAGAATTCCCAACAAAGAGCTCGGTGAGTTGATCCCAAGCTCCCTTGGCAGTGTCAAATTGGCGAATGTGAGCAAAATCCTTTGGAGTCAAGGCCTTTTGAATCATTCCCAAAGATGTAGCATTGAGTTGTTTATCCACCACTTCACCTCGTGTCAACTTCTTTGGGTCAAATGGAGAGAATCCATCCTCCACAATCCTCATTAACTCAATAGATGAGCTGGAAATATGTGAGCGCATTAGATATTGCCAATTGGCGAAATTAGACGTATCTAGCATGGGTGGTGCTCCTTGAGGTATAATGTGTGGCATGGGAATGGGTGGATCCGGAGTATACTTTGGCGGTGGGGGTACCGCCGAGTAGTCCTTTCCTCCATTATCCCCTTTGGAAGTTGGGTTCTCGGGCTCCTCGATGTTCTCACTTGGAACCTTGGTAGAGGTTTGAGCAACAAAACCAAGTCCCAAGTGAGTGGTGGCAGCCGCGGGAGTTACCCCGGGGGCGGACACCGTAACGGTGGGAGGAACCTCGTTGGATTGGGGTGTGTCAATAGTAACCATGGGGTTTGGCTTGAGAGACTGCAAGAGTGTCATCATTTCCTCGAACTTGGACATCATGGATGACTCCAATTGCTTGAGGTCATCCATAGTGGCCAAGTTCTTGGCTTTTTCAGTTTCACTACCCCCTTCGTCGGCCATAGTCTCTTAGGCGGTAAAGCCCGAAGTAAGAGTCTTGGCTCTGATACCAATTGAAAGTACCGACTTGAAACGACTAGAGGGGGGGTGAATAGGCGTCTACCAATTTTAATTTGTTTCACACTTTTAGGCTCAACGAGAAAGAAAGTTATCTAGAGATGCAACTAAGTGAGCAACCTAAATGCAAGAAAGCGAACACAAACCACAAAAACAGTAAATAGCAAGGAATAAAGGAAGGGAACGAAGTAACCGGCGAGGGGACACGGAGATGTAATTCCCGTAGTTCACTCCCAAGGAGCTACGTCTACGTTGGAGAGGTGTCGGGGCCACACAAGGTCACCCGAGCGCCACAAAGGCCTCACCTTCTTCTCCGGTGAGCTCCCCCACAAAGGAGGCCTCACAATCCACTAACCGGTGACCTTGAAGGCGCCAACCGAAAACTTTACACCAAGTCTGAGGGGGAGGCTCCACAACTCAATTGGAGGCCCTCAACGACACCTCGAAGCTTTACAACACATGCCTCAGATCCGGGGATGCCCTACACCGTCTAGGGTTCCAAGAAACCCAAGAGTAACAAGATCCACAAAGGATGGGTGGGGGAAATCAATTCTTCTTTGGTGGAAGTGTAGATCTAGGTCTCCTCCCTCACCTCTCAAAAGATCAGGTCGTTTGAGTGGCTAGAGAGAGAGAGAGATATAGTGAGGTGAAGCTCCAGCATTAATGGAGGAGAGAGAAAAATTCGAGAGAGAGTGGGAGGAAGAAGAGGGGTGCCTTAAATAGGCCCCCCTCGCACTGAACCGTTACAGCCCCCGCGACCTCACCGGAAGTTCCGGTGAGAGGCCGGAAGTTCCGCCTGAGCCTGGCTCCAACGGTCATCAGACCCTTGACGCCCGCTCGAGAAGCGCAACCGGAAGTTCCGGTCAAAGCAGACCGGAAGTTCCGGTGAACTTCCGAGCAAGTTCCGATCAAGTTCCGGCCAATAGCACGTTTCAAAACAGAAACTTTCTGAGCCTTCACCGGAACTTGGGGCGGAACAGGGGCGGAACTTTTGGGTCACGAAGCGAGTCTGACCGGAAGTTCCGGCCTTCAGGAGGAAGTTCCGCTCAAGAACTTTTGCCAGGAAAAGTTCCGAGCAAGTTCCGGTCAAGTTCCGGAAAATAGCACACTTCAACACAGAAGGTTACTGAACTGCCACCGGAACTTGGGAGGAACTAGCGTCGGAACAAACTGCAGAACAACCCGCAGAAAAATGTTTGAGTGGAACTTCCGGTCTATGACCGGAAGTTCCGGTGAGAGTCAAAAGGCCCCAACAGAATAGGAAAATGCTCTCTCTCACGGAATAATGGGATGGCTGTGGCGGTGCATATAGGTTTGTGCAAGAACAAGTGATTTCCCACAGCCCTCCAACATGGACCCCCTCTTAATAGTACGGTGACCTAAAAACATCAACCAGAAAGAAACTAGGAGAAGACTAAAAAAGGCCACCATCTTCAAAAGATCACAAGAGAGCATCCATCACAATACAATGAGACAACAACGACGTTTCCCCTGAAACTCAAGAGCACAGTTAAAAACAAGGTTGGGATTGTCATTTAACACCAAAAAAAACATCATGGGAAGATATAGTCCTTTCACTTAGGATCGACAAAACCCTTTGGTTTTATCATATACAACTCTTCTTCAATATTACCATTGAGAAACGCGGTTTTGACATCCATATGCCATATCTCATAATCGAAATATGCAGCAATTGCTAACATAATCCTAACTGACTTTAGCATCGCTACGGGAGAGAAAGTCTCATCGTAGTCAACTCCTTGAATTTGTCGAAACCCCTTTGCGACAAGTCGAGCTTTATAGACGGTCACATTACCATCAGCATCAGTTTTCCTTTTGAAAATCCATTTGTTCTCCACGGCCTTTCGGTCGTGAGGTAATTCCACCAAGTTCCAAACTTGATTTTCATACATGGATTCCATCTCGGATTTCATGGCTTCTAACCATTTGTTGGAATCCGGGCTCATCATCGCTTCTTCATACGTTGCAGGGTCATCATTTTCATCAACCATGAAATTCATGACAGGATTTCCGTACAGCTCGGGAGCTGCACGCGTCCTGTTTGACCTGCGAGGTTCGGTAGTACTCTCTTTCGGAGTTTCATGATCATTATCATTAGTTCCCTCTTCAACAGGTGGAGCCAACTCCGGAACAACTTCCGGCGCTGCGCTACTCGCCATACTTTGAAGAGAAGGTTCCACAACCTCTTCGAGTTCTACCTTCCGACTACTCACACCTTTCGCGAGAAACTCTTTCTCTAGAAAGGATCCATTCTTGGCAACAAAAACCTTGCCCTCAGATCTGTGATAGAAGGAATACCCAATAGTTTCTTTAGGGTATCCTATGAAGACGCATTTTTCTGCTTTGGGTTCGAGTTTATCCGGTTGAAGTTTCTTCACATAAACATCGCATCCCCAAACTTTAAGAAATGACAGCTTAGGTTTGTTTCCAAACCACAATTCATACGGTGTCTTTTCAACGGATTTAGATGGTGCCCGATTTAAAGTGAATGCAGCAGTTTATAGTGCATAACCCCAAAATGACAACGGCAAGTCCGTTAGAGACATCATAGATCGAACCATATCTAATAAAGTACGATTACGACGTTCCGACACACCATTTCGCTGTGGTGTTCCGGCAGGTGTGAGTTGTGAAACAATTCCACACTCTTTCATGTGAGTGCTAAACTCGTAACTTAGATACTCACCTCCACGGTCGGACCGTAGAAATTTGATCTTTCTATTACGATGATTTTTCACTTCATTCTGAAATTCCTTGAACTTTTCAAAGGTTTTATACTTGTGTTTCATCAAGTAGATATAACCGTATCTACTCAAATCATCCGTGAAAGTAACAAAATAACGATATCCACCTCGCGCCGACACACTCATTGGACCACATACATCAGAATGTATGATTTCCAATAAATCTGTCGCCCGTTCCATTGAACCGGAAAACGGCATTCTAGTCATCTTTCCCATAAGGCATGGCTCACATGTATCAAATGATTCATAATCAAGTGATTCCAAAAGTCCATCCGAATGGAGCTTCTTCATGCGTTTAACGCCAATATGACCTAGACGGCAGTGCCACATATATGCGGGTATATCATCATTAAGTTTAATCCTTTTAGCATCAACATTATGAATATGTGTAACATTATCATCGAGATCTAATAGAAATAAACCATTCATCATCGGTGCATGACCATAAAAGATTCATTCATATAAATAGAACAACCATTGTTCTCGGATTTAAATGAATAACCACTTCGCATCAAACAGGATCCAGATACAATGTTCATGCTCAGTGCAGGCACCAGATAACATTTATTCAAGTTTATAACTAATCCCGACGGTAAGTGGAGAGGCAGCGTTCCGACGGTGATCACATCAACGCTTGATCCATTGTCGACACGCATCTTGACCTCACCCCTTGCTAGCGGTCGCTTGTTCCGCAGCCCCTGATTCGAGTTACAAATATTAGCAACTGAACCGGTATCAAATACCCTGGTGCTACTGCGAGCACTAGTCAAGTACACATCAATAACATGTATATCATATATACCTTTGTTTGCCTTGCCGGCCTTCTTGACTGCCAGATACTTGGGGCAGTTGCGCTTCCAGTGGCCAGTCCCCTTACAATAGTAGCACTCGGAATCAGACTTAGGTCCAACTCGGGGTTTCTTTTCAGGCGCGGCAACAGGCTTGCCACCCTTACTTCCCTTCCGTTTTCCCTTCTTGTCTTTCTTGAAACCAGTGTTCCTATTGATCATCAACACTTGATGTTCCTTTTTGATCTCCACTTCTGCAGTTTTAAGCATTGACAGAAGCTCGGGGAGAGACTTCTTCATGCCTTGCATATTATAGTTCATCACGAAGCTCTTATAGCTAGGTGGCATAGACTGCAGAACACGATGGATGCCTAAGTCAATGGGAATCGATATTCCCAAGGACACAAGCTTATCGGCGTAACCCGACATCTTGAGTACATGCTCACTAACGGAGCTGTGCTCTTCCATCATGCAGCTAAAGAACTTTTCTGAAGCGTTGTAGCTCTCTACAGCAGCATGTGTGTCGAAAATCATTTTCAACTCACCCATTGTATCAAATGCATTGCCGTTTTCGAAACGCTTTCGAAGTTCCGGCTCTAGCCCATACAATATGCCGCAATGAACTAAGTTGTGGTCCTCCTGACGAGTCTGATAGACATTCTTCTCCTCGTCAGGGGCATCATCTAAAGGTGGGGGGCCTAACGGCGCTTCTAGCACATATTGCTTTTGTGCAGCAGAGAGGAGAATCCTCAAATTCATGGCCCATTCGGTAAAATTGCTACCGTTCGTTGCTAGTTTCTCTTTCTCCATGAACACATTGAAATTAAAAGCAGGTGGTGCCATCTACAATAGAATTTGTAAAGTTTAGACTAAGTGTATGATAGATTGAGTTCAACTAATCTATATTACGAATGAACTCCCACTCAAAAACGACATCCCTCATGCCTTTTTGGTGATTACATGAACCAAATCCACTACACCAAGTCCGATCATCACGTGAGTCGGTATAGCTTCAAAGGCGAGCATCAAATGGGCATCATATCAACTATATGACTCATGCTTAACCTTTCGGTCCGTGTTCCGAGGCCATGTCTGTACATGCTAGGCTCGCCAAGTTAGAACCTTAGTATTCGCGTGTGTAACTGTTTTACACCCGAAATATGGTCGTGGATCCAAGAACACCCGATCATCACGTGATGTCTTGGAGCGACGAAAACATAATTGGTGCATACTAAAGGAAGAACACATTCTTATCTTGATATTTAAACGAGGGATCATCTTATTATGCTAACAAAGCGCTAAACAAGCAATATAAGATGCTATAAAACATCATATGTTTATTAGTGAAATTATATGGTTCCCGCAGATGATCTCTATCATGTGCATCGTGGTATGATCACTATCATACCTATATGTGTAAATCCAAGGTCTATGGATTTTACACGCTATCTGTGTTGTAAGAGTATCATCTCATACTTCTACTTACAACACTACCATATCATAACACTATCCCAGCAACAATCTAAACTAGACGCCTCTAATTTATCCATTGCAAGTTTTACGTGGCTTAGGGCTTTCGAGATAGAACCGTTCTTACCTACGAACATGAACCACAACGAGGATAATCAAATTGTTGACAAATCACTTGCAAAATAGATGTTGACTATAGTAGGAGAGACAGACACCCGCTAGCCACTTATGCAAACTAGTTGCATGTCAAGCGTGGAACAGGTCTCATGTGCGAGGACATGTAAAGTTTGTCCGGGCCGCTTCATCCCACTATGCCACCAATATCCAAAGTACAACTAAGAAGCAATAAAATGATCATCATCGCCCACATACTCATATGTGTACTACCCGTGCAAAGTATCTACGCATAGATCCGGCTCTGATACCACTGTAGGGTTCGCAGCATAGAAAACAAAAAAAATTCCTACGATGTGAACTATGTACCAAGATCTATCTACTAGATACAAACAACGGGCGGATGTATATCCGTAGAGAACATACCCTTGAAGACCGACAAAGCTTAACGAGTTCAACTCGTGGTTGATGTAGACGTTCTCTTGCCGATCTCAATATCGAGAGGAAGTCCTAGCGCCGCAAATCAGCAGCGCATCCGTGCTCGCACACACGTTCGAGGCACCGAGCAACCTCCGCCTCCTCGCTCCAGCGATGCAGCGGAAGCACAACTATTTCTTGCCGAATAGCCACCGGGAACATGTATCTCGCTAGTCCGAGACCATGGGGGATAAATTCTAGAGGGGGAGAGAGATCCTTCACGAGGAGGTGTGTGAGACAAGTGAGGAGGGGGGCTCCTTTTATAGGACGAGAGGGGACCCCAAGGGGGTGGCCGGCGCATGGGGGCTGCCCCTTTCCCTCCCCTCTTCATGTGGGTGGACACTCCACTCACAAATCTCCTTTAAATTCCCTCCACTCAAAAGTCCACTCAAATTCCCATTAAATTTCCACCAAATTTAATGCAAACTCTCATTAAATAAAACTCTTTTATTTTATTCAGAATTTTGTCAATTACTTTAATGACAAACATTCACAAATAACCCCTTGCTAGAATTCTATTTCACATGCATAACCACTTTATGCAATTTCACCCGAAAACCTGTTTCGGTATCTAGTGAAATAAATTCCTGCGCTTGTTCATTCTTTCGGCATGAAACATTTGCTCCAATTGGATGTCGGTGTCTCTTAAGTGTGTCACCCTACGGTTCGTGAATAATGCGGACATGATCGAGACCCCTCTCGGATCAATAATCAGAAGCGGGATCTGGAGACCCATACTGACTCCCACACATTCAACGATGACTTTCTTGTGATCGTCGGAACCTTTTATGCTAGTATCTTAATCCCTTTGTTTCACGATATATTACATGTCCGAGATTCGATCATCGGTATCTCCATACCTAGTTTGATATCGTTACCGACATGCACTCTTTTCTTGTTCCTGTGATATAACATTCTAGTGATCAAATCACTTGCTTGCAAGCTAATCAATGTGATATCACCGAGAGGGCCCAGAGTATATCTATCCGTCATCGGGATGAACAAATTCCACTCTCGATCCATGAGCCTCAACATAACACTTTATTAGTTCTGAATCCATCTTTATAATCACCCTGTTACGGTGTGACGTTTGATGTTATCAAGAAACTCTTCCGGTGTTAGTGATTGACATGATCTCATGGTCTAAGGATTAGGATCACTTCGTAAGTTGTTATAGCAATATAAACTCAATGACTTTGATCGTAATGCTATACTTCGGATGAATGTTCATCACACCATTACACTAATGTTGTGATCCCGTTATTAACAACATCCAATGTCCATGATCAGGAAACCTTGATCATCTTGTTAATCAACGAGCTAGTTTATGAGAGAGGCATAACTAGGAACTTTCTGTTTGTTTATTAAACACACATGTATTAATGTTTCCGTATTAATACAATTATAGCATGCAAAATAAACATCTATCATATACTTGGAATACACATAATAAACACTTTATTATTGCCTCTCAGGGCATATTCCCTTCACAAGGGAAGTGACAGAAATCTCTTCGGTTGTAGATGTGATGTTGCTACTAGGGATAAAACAACGGTCTCTTGTTCATGGTGTTGAGATATGCCCTAGAGGCAATAATAAATGTAGTTATTATTATATCTTTGTGTTTATGATAAATGTTTACGTTCATGCTATAACAGTATTAACAAGGAAACATTAATACTTGTGTGATTTGTAAACTAAATAAGAGTCCCTAGTGAAGCCTCTTCATAATAATAGCTTGTTGGTTAATAGATGATTGTGGTTTCCCTATCATGAACATTGAGATGTTATTAACAACAAGATCATATCATTAGGAGAATGGTATGATGGACATACTCCTGTAGATAAGCGTAGCATAAAGATAAAGTCATTTTAATAGTTCAATTGCTATAAGCTTTCTGATACATAGTAACCTAATTCCTTCGACCATGAGATCATGATTATCACCAGTACCGGAAGGATGCTTTGATGACATCAAACAGCACACCGTAACTGGGTGGCTATAAAGGTGGCATTGAGCGTTCGGAAAGTATTGGTTGAGACACATGGATCAAGAATGGGATTTGTCCATCCATATGACGGATAGATATACTCCGGGCCCTCTCGGTGGAATGTCATCCAATTAGCTTGCAAGCATGTGAATGGATCACAAGGGATCACATACCACGGGAACAAGAAAAGAGTACTTATCGGTAATGAGGTTTAACTAGGTATGCAGAGATACCGACGATCAAAACCTCGGATAAGTAAACTATCGTGAGACAAAGGGAAATTGGTATCGTATGTAAGTGGTTCATTCGATCGCAAAGTAATCGTAGAAATATGTGGGAACCATATGAATTTCTAGATTACTCTATTGGTTATTGTTCGGAGAAGTGTCTCGATCATGTCCGCATAATTCACGAACCGTAGGGAGACACACTTAAGGATTCGATGTTGTTTGAGTAGTTATGGAATGATGAGTAAGAGACCGAATGTTGTTCAGAGTCTCGTATGGGATCCGGGATATCACGAGGAGATCCGGAATGGTCCGGAGAATAAGATTCATATAAGGAAAGTCCTGTTTTGGAGTTGGAGAATGATTCCGATGTTTTCATCGGGAATGTTCTAGAAGGTTCCGGAAGGTCCGGTACTCTGGAGGGGAAGGGTACATGAATGTGTCATGACAATGTGGAATGATTGCATCATGTACTAGGTATCATGGCTGAGCAAAATAAAGGGATAAATCAAATCCTAGTTTGCAAAGTCAAACGCCAATTTGAAAAGTCAAACGACAGTTTTGCTTGGTGGAGGGAGAGTAGGAAACCTACTTGGGGAGGAGTTCCTCTCCCTCCACCCGCTGGCCAAGGAGGCCGACTTGGGGGAGGACTCCCTCCCCCTGGACGGCGCCCTCCCACCTATAAAAGGAGGGGCAGGGGTGCCCCTCTAGACCTACACCTCTCACACCCCGAAACCCTAACCCTAAGCCGCTGGCGCCACCACCCCTGCTGCTGTCGCCGCCTAGGGAACCACCAACTCGCCGAGTTAGGGTGAACCCTAACCCTAGCCGCCGGCTAGCCTTCTCCCCTTGGTGCCTCTAAACCCTAGATCGCCAAGGCCTCTCTCATAGTCCACCATACTCGCTCCGGCTTAAGGCGAAGCCCTGCGAGATCTCCCCTCTACTTCCGGTACCACGCCGTCGTGCTGCCGGAATCACGAGGAGAGTGCTACAACCCCCGCTGCCTGCTGGAACAAGGGAGAGGAAGGTCTTCATCGAGTATCGAACGTGTGACCGACTGCGGAAGCTCTGCCGGAACGCAGCGCCGGAAGGATCGTCTACACGATCTTGAGATCGGCAAGAGTACGACTACATCACCCACGAGAACCTGCTCTCGTTAAATACTTTGGAATCTTCGAGGGTGAGTTCTTCTATCGACTCGTTGCTACAATCTAGTTGATGGATCTTGGATTGTTTGTTTGTATGCGGTAGAAATTTTTTGTTTTCCATGCTACGAACCCCTACACATTGAACAAGTGGACTGTTTACCTTACACACTTTGCTTAAAGCAGTTGTCTGTTTCTTGCAACATAATACTGGAGGGGGTTCGGATGATAACCTGAAGGTGGACTTCTAGTCATAGATGCAATTGGATGGCGGTCTATGTATCTTGTTGTATTGCCCAATCGAATCTCATAGGATCTTTCTGACTAGTAATTGCATCGTTATGCCTTGCTCAGTTCCTATCAATTGCCCTGCTTTAATTTGTTTACCCTTCATGCCATGTTGTTTATCTAAGGAGAGCATCTCTAGTGAACTATGGACCCTGGTCCAATCTTTACCATTGATACATCCTCCACTGTTACTTGTTTACTTGATGCAAATCATTACCTTCCACACCATACCTTTAATCCTTTGTTACAGCAAAGTCTTGAGTTTGTGTTGTGCAGGTCTCCGCGTTGCTAGGAACACCCGTGTGACGTTTCCTTCCTCCTACTGGTTCGATCACCTCGGTTTCTTACTGAGGGAAAACTTGCTGCTGTGCTGCTTCACACCTTGCTATTGGGGTTTCCCGACGAAGCGCTTCCACTTGGACTGGCGCTGCATCAAGCTTTTTCTGGCGCCGTTGCCGGGGAGGCTAAGGACGTCTTCACTAGGGGAGTCGTCCACTTCCTTTCTCTTCACTTTGTTTTTAGTTTGATTTGTTTATTTTGCTTGGTTTTGTTTGCCTCTTTCCAGAAAACCCAAAAAAAATAGTTTAGTTTGGTTTGCTTTATTTATTCAAAAACACAAAAAAAATAGTTCCTGCTCTAGTTGCTGGTCTGTTATTGCCTTGCTTGGTCATGCGTTCTATCAATGGATGGTTTCTTTGAAACTAGTTCTTATTGGCAATGTGGGTTCACGGAAGAACAAATGTATTATTATAAGGAACACCGTTTATCACAAAAATGGAAACACTTATGGGAACAAATTGATAAGTTGAATACTATTGCTAGAGACGTGTGCTCTACTTATAATGTTACTTATTGCTTTGATAAGTCTTGTTGCTTTAGGAGGTATAAACACCTGCCTTTTCAATGTGAGTATAATGATAATGTTACCATATACTCTTATGTTAAAGGAAATTATGAATTTGATGATGTGGAACAAATTGAAAATTTTATTGCCTTCAAGGGTGCATTTGAACTTGTCAGTTTGCTTGAAAATACTGATAATGTACCTTATGAATGCGAGGTTTATGAGATACTTAAATTCTGCTTTGATAGTTACAAGGAAGAAAATAGCTATATTCTTGAATATCTTAATAGATGCTTTCCGCAGATGGAAGAGACTAATGCCTTGCAGGAGCCTATGAAAGAAGAAATTGCTGAAACTGAAAGCTCATTAGATAAAAAAGAGGAGGAGAGTGATGAACAAAAGGAGGAACAATGGATATACCCATGCCTACCTTCTAATGAGAGTAAGTCTTTATCCATTACATTATTTGATTGTCCCCCATGCTTACCAAAGGAGGATGAATGTTATGTTCGTGTGGATTCCTTTGAAATATCTACTTTGGGTAAAACCCGTGAAGGTATTAATCCCACTATTTTTGAGCTTGATAGAAATTACGTGTTTGTAGATTATGAAAAGCATGCTTTATGTGATAGCTATATTGTTGAGTTTATTCATGAGGCTACTAAAAAATATTATGAGAGAGGGAAACATGGTTTTATGCCTCTCAATAATATTAAGTTTCCTCTCTTTATGTTGAAAGTTTTGAAGTTGCACTTGTTTTGCTTTCCTATGCTTGTTGATTTGTGCTTACATGACCCGTTTTCTTACAAGATTCCTATGCATAGGAAGAGGGTTAGACTTAAATGTGTTTTGAATTTGCTTCTTGATGCTCTCTTTTACTTCAATTCATATTTCTTATGTGAGCATCTTCTCAAGCTTCTTGTGCCTAACTTAAAGGCGTTAAAGAAAAG
This sequence comes from Avena atlantica, assembly GCA_910589765.1. Taxonomy (NCBI): domain Eukaryota; kingdom Viridiplantae; phylum Streptophyta; class Magnoliopsida; order Poales; family Poaceae; genus Avena; species Avena atlantica. Next base: position 56,761,825 of record OU342737.1, read on the forward strand.
TACTTGTTGGAAGATAACCCAAGAGTTTCCTTGAGTCTTGGAAATTATTACTTCAGTAATTAACTCTCCTTATCCTTTTTGTTTGCTTTTTGTGCCAAGAATAACCTCTAATGAGAGGGAAGTAATATTTGGGGAGTTGCTGTCCCGAAACAGATTTCTGTCCTCCACCATAAAAATTCGTGAGAAGTCTCTGTAACTCGGATTGAGATCAAAATTTACGAATAAATCCCCCAGTATGTTAGATAACTTTATTTAGTTCAACATCTTTTTATTTGAGCAACATAAAATGTTCGAAAAAATCGGTTTCTACCTGTTGGTCTGTTTTGACATATTTCTGCCATTATTTGCATTTGCTTCTCATTGATTCCTTTTTAAGTTCTCTTTTGGGGAATTGAGCTTTTTGAAGAAGTTACTAAAGTATCTTGTGTTTTTAGTGAAAATACTTGTTGTTACAAAGCTTTGCTAGAGGTCAAATATCTTTTGAATACACTAATGTTGCTAATGAAGATTGTGTGAAGTTTTGTATGAAGGAAAAAATTTCAGGTGTAGAGAGAGAATGATGCAATGAGATGAAGAATGGAAAAAAGATAAAGCTTGGGGATTCCACCATGGTGTCACCCCAAGAAATATCCAAGAGGTACAAGCGTCAAAGCTTGGGGATGCCCAAGGCATCCCCTTCTTTATCAATAAAAAGCTCAGGTCTGTCTAGACACTTCGTTTTTATTGTTTCATGCATAGTTGTGTTGTTATTGGAGCGTCTTAGTTTTCATTTGATTTGTTTAGTTTGTTTAGTTTGCTAAAGTGGTTTGGACCCCCGTTCTCGCTAAGTTGTTTTGCAAATAAGTTGCTTAGTGTTGGAAAGGAGTAGTAAGTTCTTGCTTGAAGTGCAAGATGATCTTGCATTGACTGTGACTTAGACTTTAGCATGACATGCTAGGTGTTGTTTCGACCTTATGCTTAGTTATTATTGCTATAGCATGTCTTGTTCCAAACAATTGGGATTGCTTAGTGTGCCTTGAAGAAATTATGCGTTGTTTTAGCATGCAAAAGCATAGTATTGTGGTATTCTCCTTTGATACTTTGCTTGGGTTGACTTGGCACATGATTACACCATGTTATGACTATGAAAAGTCGCCATTAGCCTCTATGATCATTTAGTCCTTGACTTGTAGTACCAGTCTATGCTTTGATTAGTAATGCTTTGTTGCTCTGCATGATTATGACCATTATGCTCTCTTAGTTGGTTGCTCCTAGTCTTTTGCTAGCCCCCACTTGTATGAGTAAGCTCTACTCATGCTTCCAACTCCCAAGAAACCAAGTTATTCTAAAGTGTCCACTATAAACTCCTATGCATGGTGTGTTACACCATTCCAAGTATATTCTTGTTTTCATCTATCTTCCAATTAAAAACTATTTTGTTATGTGAAAACTTAGTGATTAAAGCCCTCACGAACTTGATGACACACTTTATATTCTTTGCCCCTAATAAACTTGAACCATTGTTACGTCTTTGTTGTATATGCTTGCACATATACGTTGGAATTAGCAGAACTTTGCTGTCACGGGGAACGTTTTCAATATTGCACTTGTACTTTGTACTCAGTTGATATCATGCTCTTTTGTCTATGGATGTCACCAATCTGAAATAAAGAGGAATGTAAGTCCATGGAGTTTGTATTATTTGTTAGAGAAACGCCTGGGCCGCTAGCCTAAGCCATGCCTAATCATGGTGGAAACTTGCAACATCACCATAGTGAGCTATCCATGAAGCATCCTCAATAAAAAGCTATGCATATAGTGAATAAAAAGATCGCTGAGATGCTCATTGTCTGCTTGCCTTGGCATTTTTGTTATGGAATAGCTCCTGTACCATGTGCAAGGGGTACCCTGTTGGCGGTTCTCTATGATATGCAAATACTTACAATGACAAGAACTTACTTGTGACTGAAGTTGAGTAGCATGAGGTCTGGCCCTCGTATTCAAGGGACTTGAGATTGCCAACTTATTCTTCGTCAAGCATATACTCCATAGTTAGTTCACTTTAACCTTAATCACTTCAAGATGCTTATGATAGGGGCAATGAGGGCTGAAAGCTAACAAGTACCATAATTTTTGGAAGCACATTTTGAATCTTGAAATCCCCGCTTCCTTTATAAAAAGGCCTTTCTTCCACCATTATTGAGTCTCCACCTTCTACCTTTAGGCACCATTAAGAGATCATAGTTGTCATTCTATATGCAGTGTTGCAAAGCTTATTGATTGATGCATATTGTGATATTACTTGTTCTTGTACTATTTGTTTCTAGTCACCCTTGTGAACTTTGAAGGTGTCCTATGCATCTATATTGCTACTCTATGAGGGACAAGATGATTGCCACTATGCTTTATTTTCTATATGTGAAACAAACAAATGTTTTTCAATGCATGTTATTCATGATCTTTGTTTGTAGCTTGTCATATTGCATTAGTATTTACTATGTCCTATTGTTAGAACTCTATCTTTCATGCACATGTTTAGAGTTCTTTGATCTCAGCTTTCAATGCTTGCAAATGGTTGGATCTTTATTGTGAGGGTGCATGTCACCTCAAAAATTATTCTTTTATCACTTACCTACTGGAGGACGAGTAGGAGTTAAGCTTGGGGATGCTTGATACGTCGGAAATGTATCTATAATTTTTAATGTTCCATGCTTTTTAGTATATACTTTGCTTTGCTTTGTATACACTTTGAGGTGTTTTTTACATGTTTTCTGGTACTAACCTATTAACAAGTTGCCACTGTGCCAGATGCCTGTTCTCTGTTGTTTTTGGTTTTAGAAAAGTTAGTAAAGAAATATTCTCGGAATTGGATGAGACAAAAGCCAAAGTCAATAACTTTCCGTCGGGAACAAGAAGTCCAGAGGGGAGACGGAGAAGCGTGCCAGGGCGGCCAAACCCCCTAGGCCTGGCCATGGGTGGGCCCGCGCCTGGGCAGGGTTTGACCTCCACTGGCCGCCTCCTCGGCCTCCCCCTTTGCCTATAAGAAGCCCCCAATGCAGAAACCCTAAGCACCCGATCAAATCTCCACGAAACCGTCTGTAGCCGCCGCCACCATCGTCCCTAGATCAGGGGGGATCTGAAGTTCTTCCCGGCACCCTGCCGGAGGGGAGATCATCCCGGAGGCCTTCTCTCCGGTATGATGCGTGAGTAGTTCCACCTTGGACTATGGGTCCATGTAGTAGCTAGATGGTTGTATCTCCTCCTTTGTGCTTTCATGTATAGATCTTATGATCTCCGTTCATGATCAGGATCTAATCTATTTGTAATCATGCATGTTGTGTTTGCGGGGATCCAATGGATATTGAGATTATTATGTTGGTTTGATTAATGGTTTGTCTTTATGATTCTATCATGTCTGTGTTATTTGTGATCTTGCATGCTCTCCGTTGTTAGTAGCTATCTTGGCCAAGTAGTTGCTAGTGACTCCAAGAGGGGGTATTTATGCTCGATAGTGGGTTCATGCCTCTAGTTTCCAAGGGAAGTGACATCAATCACTTCGGTTGTAGATGCGCTGTTTCTACTAGGGAGATAACAACGGTCTCTTGTTCATGGAACATGTGGACTGTTTACCTTACACTTTGCTTAAAGCAGTTGTATGTTGCTTGCAACTTAATACTGGAGGGGGGTCGGATGATAACCTGAAGGTGGACTTCTAATCATAGATGCAGTTGGATGGCGGTCTATGTATCTTGTTATATTGCCCAATCGAATCTCATAGGATCTTTCTGACTAGTAATTGCATCGTTATGCCTTGCTCAGTTCCTGTTAATTGCCCTGCTGTAATTTGTTTACCCTTCATGCCATGTTGTTTATCTAAGGAGAGCACCTCTAGTGAACTATGGACCCCGGTACAATCTTTGCCATTGATACATCCTCCACTGTTACTTGTTTACTTGCTGCAAACCATCATTACCTTCCACACCATACGTTTAATCGTTTGTTACAGCAAACCGGTGAGCTTGACAACCTCACTGATTCGTTGGGACAAAGTCTTGAGTTTGTGTTGTGCAGGTCTCCATGTTGCTTGCAACACCTGTGTGACGTTTCCTTCCTTCTTCTGATTCGATAACCTCGGTCTCAACTGAGGAAAAACTTGTTGCTTGCTCTTCACACCCTGCGCGTTGGGTTACCAACGAAGTGCCACGTCGAGCACCATCAGCTGCCTTCTGGAACGAGGGAGAGGAAGGTATTCATCGAGTACCGAACGTGTGACCGACTGCGGGAGCCCTGCCAGAACGCGGCGCCGGAATGATCGTCTACGCGATCTTGAGATCGACAAGTGAACGACTACATCACCCATGAAAATCTGATCTCATTAACAGCTTTGGAATGTTCGAGGATAAGTACTCTATCGACTCGTTGCTAGAATCTAGTAGATAGATCTTGGCTTGTATGTGTTCATGCGGTACAATTTTTTTGTTTTTCATGCTACGAACCCCTACACGGCTAGTGGTTAATCATTGCGATTTTCTCATGCGAGAAATCTGAAACCTTTGGCGGCAATTACGGGGGCGTGGTGAAATTACCGTGCAGGTTCTCCCACATGTTTCCCATGTCTACTCCATTAGATCTCCACTTGCCCTTTTCAATGTAAAAGCGGTAGTCACTTATAACATAATCTTTAGATCATAATGGTAGTTTTATCTTTGGTATTACCAAGTCAAATTATGTTAAATTAGATTGCTAAAACACTCCATACTACTATGGTGCTTTGGGAAATTCAAGTCTACGAAACAATTTTTTCAACCCTTAGAAGTTTGCTAAACTTGTAACTCAAATATCTTCCTTTATGATCCAATCATAAACTTTTTATTCTCTTGTTGCGCAAAAACCTTTGAACATGTTTCAAATGTCTCATACTTGTTCCTCATTAAATAGATATAGATCTACTCAAGTCCTTGGTGAAACTATACGAAGTAGAATAATCCACCACACACGGTTTCACATAATGGACCACATACATCAACATGTTAGGCCTCCAATAAGTTAGCCGTATGTTCATCTTTCGCAAGTGAACGGAGTTTCAGTTATCAATAGGAAAGTCTTATAAGCATCAATATATTTGAAAACAATTGACTCCAAAATTCCATCAACATCGAGTTTCTTCATGTCTTTCTTTCCAATATAACTTAAATGGTGGTGTCACACTTAAGTGAAATTCTTATCATTTTGTCTTGCGATGTTTTAGCATTAATTTTATGAATGTTATTTCACCTATGAGATTTATAATGGTTCATCCATCGTCTATGGAGTACAATAATCATTTGAACAACAATTTATTCTCACAATACTGGAACCTAATAAAAATTATTGAAATAAATCTTGATGGCTAGGTCTTTGGTGCAAACGACAAACATAATAACACTTTATTTTTTTCTCGATGAGCATCGTCACACCATTCTCTTCCTAGTTACTTGGGACATTGTATTTCCTATATTGAGTTGCTTTGTATGACACTTCATACCAACCAATTCAGTATCTTATATCGAAAAATTACGTTGTTTTAACAAGCAAAGAGTATATTCATAACATGTACATCTTATTTTGTACCCATATGATGTTTACCGCGGCTTCTAGGCCATTCTTAGCCTTTCTCGTGCAAAAAAAGTAAACGGGTTGAAAACCGTATGACTGCATAATGGAGTTCTAGCATTGTTTCTATTCTATCAGGACATGTACGATGGTTATATCTTAGCAATACCATGTAAAATAATTAATGATGTGGTGGAGACAAATAAAAAAAGAGGATTGTATTTTTTTAATAAATGCTCTCTTAGCAACAATCTGTCTCATCACATATTTAGAATGTCTAATTTTTAAAGATAAAACTAAAAAATAACTCATTATTCATCATATTTTGTTTTTGTATTAAGATTACATGACTTAATTAAAATAAGAAGGCCTTATCAACCATTCTAGGTGCCCTCGCAAGCTTCCATCGCATTTCATGTTTCTACCGCATCGTATGTCTATATTGCAGCGAGTACTGGTTTAACATATTGTTTGTTCTACATGAAGGTTAGAGTCTTTAAAATTATTCTCGGTGTAATGTACAACAAATTGGAGCAAAATGGGTTGTTCATTTATGTATTCCATGGATCCACCACAACACGTGCTTTTTTTACATTTTTACATCAGTATATGTGTTGATATAAGTATAAGAAAAATAGTGGGGTGCCACGGGGAATATGTGTGCACACTCATTTAGCCCTTCGATCTGCCTATAGGATATTTCTAACGGTAGATTTTAGTTAACAGTGTTATTGTTTAGTTCAATGCACGACTGGTTCATTTCCAAAAAAACATACAAATCAATCAACAAGAAGTACCCAACATCCGTCACCAATTAACAAAAAAAGAGCTATGCCATTCTTTGTCTACGAAAAAAAGCAATGTTTTTTTGGTGAGGTGGCCTAGAAAAAATAAGGCAGCATTCCTAGTGTTTTTTTAAAGAGGGATGTTTTTTCTTTGCGCTAGGATAATAGTCTGTGGATGGAGTGAATTCTTGCGGAAAAAATACGGCTCACGGTAAACACGTAAATTGAGCCAAATAAAAACACGAATCACTAGGCTACATCCCATGACAGTAAACACGTGTGCACGTACCATCATAGCCATCAAATCCCGGTCCATAAGTATAAATAGACATAGATATAGATATATAGTATATGAGTACGTATATAGATATAAATGTAAGTATTAATGTAACATCTCAGATTCTGTGTTTGGATGTTATTAGTGTCATGCATCATCCTTGCATCATTTGCATCCTACATTTGAAAACAATGCAACTACAAAATCCTAACACATAAACCCATTTAGAAACCCTATTTAATATCCCCATAAGTAAGCACCTTGTTGTAGTAAGTTGACCCTTCAATATAAACTATGTGAAAACAGTAAACTATGGTCCTATATTTATCACCTTATTTTAACAAAAATTTGGAAACAAGTTTCACATTTTTGGACTTGTCTTGCAAAAGTTATGTGAGTTTTATCAAACCAGGAATTGAGAAAAGGGATAAAAGAAAAAAAACACAGAGGCAGACCTAGCTGGGCCGCAGCGCAGCCCACCATCGCCCACGCGGCAGCCAACGTACCGCGCCAGCCTCCGCAGCCCGCCACCGGCCCGCTCGCACCGTCGCCACCTGCCGCACCCGCTGACCGCCCTGGCCCACCCGTCATCGCCTTCCTCCCCACGGAACCCGCGCGCCGCCGTGAGGAGGTCGGACTCCGACCGGCACGGAGACGAGTCCGTGCCCCCGACGCCAAGGCTCCCGTATATTTAAACCCCGTCACTCTCGCGTCCCCCCCGCTCGATTCTCTCCTTGCACGAGCCCTAGCCAGCGACGAACTGCACACGCCGCCGTCGGAACAACCTCACCGAGACGGTTCGAAGCCTCTCCCTCGCTCCTTCCTCCCACTGGAGATTCCCCATCCTCCACTGATTCCAGCCGTGTGTTCCTCCTCTTCTCTCTCGCAGGAACTCGCCCGCGATTGCTCGCCGGAGCGCCGCCGGAGACGAAGGAGATCAGCGGGACGCTGCTGACCGCCGAGGAAACAAGGGGAGACGACGAGGACGCGAACGTGACCGCGAGAGCCAGGCGAACCTCGTCGACCTCGCCACGGTTCCAGGGACCCGCTGGAGCGCCGCCACCGCCGACCACCGACGCCACCGCCGCCCCGCGCCGCCGTCACGCCTTGTAAGTCGCCGCCGCCTCTCATGACCGTCGGATCGAAGACGAACGCGCAGGATTAGAAGTAGGCCGAAGGGGTATCGGCAAATAGCAGCTTGCCACGTGGCACGCGCGTCAGCACGCACGCGCCAGCACCGCGTCACCCCAGCTGGACCAATCAGACGGTGACACCTGGCCAGGTTTTTAAGTGATATTAGATCTGTTTGCAGATTTGATTTTAAACCTGCGAAATTCATATAAAATCAAATATTTGGCCAAATTTAGCTTATAATATACCGTTGGATTCCTAATTTCATGTAGAATCCAAATCTGTAATAATATTGCAGGTTTTCAGTAATGTTCTAGGTGTAGATTTTAATCATTAGATTAGAGAGTTTAACCTATAGAAAAATAATCAAAATTCTATTTTAAGTGATTCTTGTTGCAATAACATTGTTTCCACAATACCTACTAATCCAAATATTTAAGCTTTGCTTAGGATCATTAGATCTAACTTGGGCTATTTAGATGGTTTGATCTTCTTACAATCTCAGGATTTTGTTTTAGTGACTCTATTAGATCTACACCTTTGGGAATCGATCCTAGTGACATCCTTAAACTATCACCACACAAACTTGCTACCTTGATCAATTTAACCAACCTTGCATAAATACCATGTTTCATGCATGCATGATTTTCTTTGTGTTATGCTTGAACAAGTTGTGATCAGATCTATGTTGTGATTCGTTAGATTGCTCGGAGTGCGCTAAGGAGTGCTATTGTGTAGAGTGCTGCTCGGATCAAGGCAAGTTACACCACTTGTTCATAACTTTTGTCCCAGTTTTGATTCTATGCATGTGGTCTTCAAAATTCTGTAGTATGCAAGTGTAGGATGTTCTAGTAGAATTTTCCCTTAGTATTATTTTGCAAGTGCGATGATTTTTGTAGTATGCCATGAGTATCTCTCTACTTAGGATTGTCCCTCCTAATAGGTTACCCCTGTTTTTGCTAAGTATTGCTTGCTATGCTGTATATACAAAGTACCGTTGGGGGGTTCGAAAGACAACGAATTTTTCTAAGTATAAAGGCTCTCTAGAGCAAACTTTTCTTCTCAAATCCACTTTAAAATAAAACTAAGTTTTCTTCTGGGCGGAATGGTTGTCGGGTCAACGAGTGAGATTTTGGTGGAGGACGGCCGCCCAGGAATCAAAGAAGTCTGCCATGTTTCAGAATTCAGAAGCTTCCAGTGCAACCATAATACATTATGGGCTCTGTCTTGGCCTAGTACTTAGTGGGAAACGTCACCTGGGTACCAACATTTGGAGGTTCTTGGCACGGTTGGATCCGGAAGGTAGAGGGGCTACTAAGGGAAAGCCTCGCCATGGTCTTGTCTGTAAAAGGACTTGATTGTGGATTGTGGGTAAAGTGCACAAACTCTCGAGAGTACTGCAATCTGATCGATCAGCCGTGTTCACAGTAACAGAACAACAATGAGCGTCTGAAGGATGGAGACTCTGAAGGATCTTCCTCTCTCTTTTCTAAAAACAGAGTTTTGAAACCCCATGGCGTGCGTAATATCGCTAATGGGTGGGAATTTGGGGAACTTGGTGTGTAATATCCAAGTGACGCTTGGTGCGTAATATCCAAGTGTTTGGTTGTTTGGACACTTGGTGCGTAATATCCTTGTGTGCCACTCGACCTTATTTTATCCAAGCAAATATTTACAAAGTAGGGCAATCTTCTATTCTTCCCTCTACTTAAGAAAATTAGCTTTGAGCAAATGAACTCTACAGCCTATACCAGCCTTGCATGTAGAGATAGTCTTTTCCCTCCTTGGTGTAATTTGCCAATACATTCAAAGTATTGACCCAACTTGTTGGCTGCACGTCTTATGTGCAGAATCCGAAGATTGAAAGGTGCGTAGGGATCGCAGGTCTACACTCGACAAGCCTGGGCGTTGATGGACTCATGCTGCTTTTATGTTTCCGCTGTTATTTGAGCTAGCATAATGCTAAGCAATTTTTGTAATAATTTCATACTCTGGATTCTTCGTGTAATAAAGACTTTGTGTTTTACATGATATTTCATCGACTGTGAGTGCTAGCTATTGATCCAGGGACTAGCATGTTAATCACAGGGACTTAGGATCCTTACCGATCCGAGGTCATTACAGATGGTATCAGAGCACATCGTTGCCTGTAGGACGTGACCCTAGGATTGGAACCACCTCTAATTTTAGTACCTTACTTGTTTCCTACCAAGTTATTTTCCGCACATCTAGTATCTGCTTTCCTCTACTTGTTTAAGTATCTAACCCTCATTCTTCTAACTCAAAGATGACAAACTTCCTCTACGACACCGTCGCGGACATCGAGCCCCTTCGCTTTGGAGGATGCCTCATGGATCTACTCACGCGTTTGGATCTTCCTCTCCCAACAATCCAAGGGAGCACAATGAAGAAACTCCACAAGGACGGCTGTTGGGGAGTCAAGGTCATCCAGCAAGGAAAATAGCGAGGCAAGAACCCGGAGGAAGACATAGCAATCCACATTGTTAGCGATTCCAAGGAGAAGGCCCTTAGCATTAGCTTGCAGCAACTCATTGGTCGCCTATGTGGACGTCATCATGAAGCTCTCCAAGGACACTGCGGCGGCCTCTTTGGAAGAAGAGATGAGGAAGGGATTCCCATGGAGTTAACCTTTGAGGAAAGAACTTCTACCAAGCGCCGAAGAACACAATATCAATACTTGAAGTGCCACATCCATGACCTTGAAAAGGGTACCTTCCTCGAGATGTTGAAGAACGACGAGCTATGCGCCCTCATCAAGGAGAAGGAAGAAATGATCAAGCAGCAGGAGGAGGCAATGAAGCTCCAAGAGATAAAATTCCAGGACCAAGAGAAGAAGTTCGCTAACCAAGAGAAGAGGGTGATAAATAAAAACAACAGAATTAGGGAACTCAAACAGCAGATCGATGGAGATGAAGTGCAAACTGAAGGCCTTTGCAAGATAATCAATGATGTACGTGCTTCTAAAAGGGACTTGGCAAAGCAACTTGAAGCCGCAATGAAGTCAAGTTTAGTGGAGGAACTACAAAGCGAGAAGGAGGGACTTCAGGAGCAGCTGGAAGCCACTACCCGGAAGCTACATGATGAGATAAAGGACCTCCAAGAGAAGCTTGAAGCCACCACAAAGGAGATGGAGTTGTACAAGACAACTCTAGAGCAAGAAGGCTACTCATTCGAGGACGAGGAAGAGGAAGGCGTGGAAGATGTGTAGTAGTTGGACCACATTTAATTCTATAGTAGAACGTTATTTGCAAATGTAATAAATACCAAGACAAGTCTGGTTTAGTTAAATTTGGTTGTTTCCTGTGCTAAATCTGTGGTGTTATTCCTTGTGTGCCTTGTGTGCTTGGTGTGTTTTTCATAAGGGTGGGAGTTTACTACTTAGTCTTTCTGTCTATTTCTTAACTATTCTCTTAAACCCCACAGATGCCGCCAAGACGTGCGAATCACGAAATCCCGCCAGAAATAGCAGAACTTTTGGCCACTCAGAACCAGCTGATCCAACTGCTCACTCAGAACATGCAAAACAACAACAACAACCCGCCACCACCACCACCTCCGCCACCTCCTCAACAGGATCGCTTGACTCGGTTTTTGACGCTGAACCCACCTACCTTTACTAGCAGCACTGAACCAATCATCGTGGATGACTGGCTGCGTACGATCAACAAGAAGCTAGACACCGTGCAAGCCGTCGGAGCCGACAGGGTGCGTTATGCCGCACACCAGCTTGAAGGACCTGCTGCAGAATGGTGGGATAACTACCAAGTCACCCACCCGGACATTGATGCTATCACTTGGGAACAGTTTGAGTTAGCTTTTCGCACTCATCATGTGGCTGCTGGTGTCATGGCTCTAAAGAGGCGCGAGTTTCGCGACCTACACCAGCTGCACCGTTCCGTCACCGAGTATGGTGAGCTTTTCAATAAGCTAGCCCGTTATGCACCCGATGATGTTTCTACTGATGCCAAGAGACATGAGGAGTTCTTAAGAGGGCTCAATGATGAGATATCCATTCAGCTTGTGGCTCAGAAATTTGACAACTTTCAGGAACTCCTAGATAGAGCCATTGTGGTTGAATCAAAGAGGAAGAGCATAGAAAATCGCAAGAGGAAATCTAACCCTCACAAACACTCTATTCCGTACCAGAAGCAGCGCAATTCCTCACCACCACCTTAGAACAATAATGGCCATAACCATAACGGTCATAACCATGGTGGCCACAAACATAATGGGCACAGAAACCGCAATGGAAATGGCAGCAATGGAAAGGATCTCAGTGAGGTGGCATGCTTTAAGTGCAACAAGACAGGGCGCTATGCAACCTCTTGCCCCGAGAGGAAGAATGTCAATGGCAATGGGAATAGTAATGGACACAACCATGGCAATGGAAACGGGAAGAAGCCAAATCCGTTTGTCAAAGCCACGGTGAATCATGTTTCTATGGAGGATGCTTGTGATGCGCCAGACTCCGTGATTGGTAAGTTCAAACTCAATTCTATTCCCGCAGTTGTTCTTTTTGATACCGGTGCATCGCATTCATTCATATCAAGGGTATTTGTGGATAGAGGTAAGATACCAACGGAGACTATAAACTTTCCTCTAAGGGTAAGTTCTCCTGGGGGAGAAATAGTGGCAAACTCCGGTTGCCGAGATTTAGAACTGAGGATTGGGACACACATCTTTCCCACCAGCCTAGTAGTTCTAGAATCACAAGGATTGGACATAATCTTGGGCATGAATTGGATGACCGAATATGAAGGAGTCCTAGATTGTGCCAAGAGAACTGTCATGCTCACAACACCAGAAGGGAGAAGGATTCGTATCAAGTCGAATTTCGCTCTTAAAAAAGTCATGGTGAACTATCTTAAGGGGGTTAGCTTGGAGGAGGTACCTATTGTAAAGGAATACCCAGATGTCTTCCCAGAAGAGCTACCCGGAATGCCACCCGACCGTTATATCGAGATTCTCATTGACTTAATGCCAGGAACAGGGCCGATAGCTAAGAGACCATACAAGATGGATGTGGACGAGTTAAAGGAACTCAAGAAACAGCTTAGGGAACAATTGGACAAGGGGTTCATTCAGCCCAGCGCGTCATCCTGGGGAGCACCCGTCCTATTTGTGGAAAAGAAGGATAAGACTGTGGCATCCCGCAAAACCACTACTAGAAAATCGCGTTGTTTTTGTGCATTGCATCGTCATCATCATGCATTTGTTTGTCTGAAACTATTTTCAATAAGCCTATTTTTGTTTTCTAAAATTACCCCTCTTTTATTTCAAAACAAAGTCTCATAATTATCTGTTAAACTATTTAACTAAAATTTATTTGCTAAAAAGATTTAAGACAAAACAAAAACAAACAAGTGTCTTACAAAATAATAAACCTAAACCTAATTCCTATTCCTACCTAGTCCTAATCTACCCACCAATCACAGCTTGCCATCTCACCATCTCCCCCAATCTCTACCCACCTTGCCACCTCATCAATCCACCCTGCAGCACCCCACTCCCTCTCTCATACCCAGCTCCCACCTACCCCCTCTCCCTTACACCTCGGCCCCACCCCCTGGTCAAACCCACCCCCCTCTCTCTCTCAACCTGGCCGGCCGGACCCACCCCACTCCTCCAGCTCACACCACACAACACCCACACATGCGCCACCCCCACTTTCCCCTGGCCCCACCCCGCGTGGACCCGCACCTCCGGCCCGACCCCTGGCCCCGCGTCCCCCGCCTCCTTCCTCCTCCCCTCCCTCACCTTTCCCCACCGGCACCCCGCGCGCCCTCCTCCCCTCCGCAGTTCGCCGGCCGCCGTCCTCGCGCTGCTCCCCTCCTCCCTGTCCCCGGCGTCTGCAGGCCGCGCCGCCGCGGGCCCTTCCGCCGCCGGCACGCGGTACCGCGCCACCGCCACGCCCCTCCCCTCTGCGGCCGCCTCTCCGCCGACCCGCGTCCGTGCCTCCTGTTCGCCTCGCCCCGGCCTCCGCCCCGCCCTCTGCTCCTCCTCCCCGTCTCCCTCGCCGGCCCGCACCACCTCCACCGTCGGCCTCCTCTGCCGGCTCGCCCCGCCCTTCTTCCGCGCGCCGCCAGGAGCCCGCCTCGGCCTCCAGCGCCTCCATCCGCCCCCGCTCGAGCCGGCCGCGTCCGCCTCTTCTGCTCCGCCGTGGCCGCCTCCACCTCTCAGTGGCGCCGTCGCGAGCCCTGCTCCGCCCCTGTCCGCCGTCGTCTCGCGTCGTCGACCCCAGCCGCGCCGGCGCCCCTCCTTCCTCACCTCTGCAAGCTTCCGCCACCGCGGTCCCTGCGGCGTCCGGCCGCCGCCGTACGACCTCCTCCGGCCGCCTCCCCCGCGTGTCCTCTCGGGCGTTCCCTCGCCGCGACCTCGGGCTCGCCGTGCTGCCTCGCCGGTGCCCTCCCCGCGCTAGTGGCCGGAGACGAACGCGACGCCCTCCACCGCCCTTCCTGTCGGGCCCGCGAGCGCCACCCCCCCCCCCCCCCCCCGCTCGTGGACCGCCGCGTCGGTGCTCGCCAAGGTTGCTGTTGAGAACGTGGTTATTGCAAGGGATGGACCTGACACCTGAACCAGTACCGACGAGATCTTCGACAAGGAACCCTAAAGTGATTCCGCAGGATTCCAACCTCTCCGTCACAGACGGCAAGTACCCCCCTCTCGGATCCGAGGACCGAAGATGCCCGGAACGCCAAGATCGCCCTCACGGATCCGAAGGCCCCAACTCCGAACTCCGAACCCCGGAAACCCCGACGCTTTCGACACGGATGCCATGATCTTCGTCACGGACGCCGAGACCCCCGGACCCGAAGACCACACGTGCGACAAGTACTCCTTCCCGGATGCGGTGCTCGAGAACACGGACGGTAAGGACACCGACGCAGAACGCCAAGTTCTTCACCCCGAAAGCCAAGACCGACCCGACACGAGGACGCGACAAGATCTTCGCGACGACAAGATCGACACCGACCAGGGCGAGCCCGATGCGTCCCCGACGCCAACCAAGTCCTGCTTCCCGTTTGCGACAAGACCTCCTTCCCGTACCGATCCCGATCTCGTCGAGTCGTTCCCCCGTCGAACCCTGAGACCGACCCTGAACCCCGGAACCCCAAGATCGCCGAACCCTAATGTGTGACCCTTATCCGAGAACCCTATTTTATAAATTGTCAACTCTATAAATTGTTGCATTAAATCATTCATTTCGCATGCACATTGTCATGTGGTTTGGGGGCCTTATGCCGATTCACCTCTAATTAAATATGGGGCCCATATGCGGGCAAATCTAGTCGTATATTGGTTCCATTTAAATTTGTGTAGCGAACCGGTAACTTATCTTGCCCTGTTATACAACATTTAAAATGCAGGGTAGCTAAACAACATGAACCTATCAATTAATTTTCGGGACCCCGGTTCCGCTTAATCTTGCCTAATTGCACCGCATCTGCATCATATCATAATCATGCCGGATCTTTTGCCATAGTATTAAATAGTGCATCCGGTGTTTATTCTAGTGTTTTGCTTCTTCGCGGATAAGGCCGTTGAGTTGATGCGAGTGTCGACCCGACCTTCGGATGAACCTTCGGCAAAGTTTTCCAGGCGAGCATCTCCCCCTTTCTACCTATCTTACTTTTATAGTATTTATTCCCTCATGTTGATCTATTGCTATCTGTGTCGCGATGCTCTAGTTTTCGTACCCGTGATATCCCTTGCAGCCTTATATTGCCTTGGATACATCCTATTACCTGTTGATTGGTAGATAGTTGGGCTTGCACGTCGTAGTCGCTTGCTCAAGTGCTGTTGCGTGTCGCCAAGTACCGCAGTTGTTGGAGTATTGCCGCATGTTTAATGTTGGAGATGATCATGGCTTTAATTATCGTTTACTTTAATTACTGTTTAACAACTAAAATTGAAGTAAGTAAGCAGAGGCACAGGTGGGAAATAGATGTTATTTGGTTGTTAACCATCCACTTGTGTCACGTAGGACCCCGAGTACTTGATACCTGTTCCTTGAATATTCGCGCTATCCACATCCGGGAGGATTATGGGACCCCCCCTGAGCCAGATCTTGATTCATTCTTATTTCTTGGGGCCACAAACTAGTTTGAGGTTTTATTTACTATCCTGTACTTATACCATGCTTTACTGCTTTATTTACGATTGTGCGAGGAGCACACTGTACTGTTTAGGATCAGGACACGTTTTCGCGGTGTCGACAAGCCCAGTTTTGGGTTCCCAGTCGTTCACAGCCGTCCACCCAAACCTCGGGTCCGTCTCGGAGTCAGCTAACTTCGTTGCGGGTGTACTCCAAGGGGTGGCCCCCTGAAATATTTCTGAATCTTGTGATTGCTTTGTCGTGAAGGCCTCGTTGGGTTTTGATTTGGTTTTTCCGAGGTTGATCGAGTGTGTGTTGCTATTTGTGCACCCCGGTCGGGTAAAACTTTCTGAAAGCCGTGTCCGCGGTTATGGACGACTTGGAGCCAAGGTTGGAAAAAGCATTAGGCGTAGGCGAAGCGTTTGGCCTTCGCCTAGAGCCTAGGCGGTGCTTAAGCGCCCTAGGCGTGGCCTAGGCGAGCATATAGTTTTTACCATCAAGGGTATATATGGGTTATTATATGTGATATACATTAATTTAGAGCATGTAAATGAGTAAACAACCAACGACCACCATTGGAATATGGCCCAGCTAGCTAAAAAGTGAAAAAATTAATAATTTCTTGCTCTATAATAAAATTTATTAGTTATCCTGCCTAGACTTCCGCTTATGTTATAGGCGAGGCGTTTGTCTACCGCCTAGTGCCTAAGTGTGCTTAAGCGTTGCCTAGGCGCCGCCTAATCCAACAGTGCTTGGAGCACAGTATCTCGATCATAGACAACTATAACTAAAGTAGTGCTATAAATTTGACTTTATAATGACTAGTAATCAGCTTCACTATAATGGAATGGCTAAATAAAACTGCCAACAATTGCTTGTTTGGGTTGTCGCTTGCGACCATTGTACCTGACTAGTAAGTATTGCAACTACAACGGAATGGCTAAATAAAAGTACCAATAACTGCTGGGTTTTGGGTTACCTCATGCTAATTGTATTTGACTAGTAAGTGACGCAACTACAACGGAATGGACCACTAAAACTGCCCACTGCTTATTTTACCAGGATGACTATCTATATCTGACTAGTAATCGCTGCAACGATAACTGAATGAATAAAATTGCCAACTGTGTGAGTTCCTCGGTTGACTTCCTCGTTTGGTCTCGAGGGGGAAACACCAGGATGGGTCTTGTTTGGTGGTAGTACCAGGTTGGTTCCGAATAGGTCTTTCGCATCCCTCTCTGATTGCCGCCAGTTGTATCGAGTCTCTATAGGGTGTTCAGTGCATGCTGCCGCTGCCGCTTCAGTCCACCATACCTATGTAGGCGAGGACCGCCGAATTCTAGCCTCGCCGTGTACTGGCCTCAGTACTGACGCTCCTCTTTTTCCTTTGCCCTTTGTCGGCACCCCTTTTGTTTAAGCAGGTTTTGAAAGCGACGTCGTTAGCAGGGTTACCCTTCCGGCTTGGCCTGGGCAGGGTTATGGATGCCATTGGTTATTCTTCAGGGCTCTTAGCCCCATTTGCCTCTTGTCCGTAGTCGGACGCTCTATCATTTTCAAGGTGATTTGGATCTTTGTATATTATATCTGTATTCTTGACTCAGTGAGTCGCTGCTGTATATATATCTGTTCTGTGGGTCCTATCGAGGACTGTTGTGTAATGTTATTACTTCGTTTTCCACCCGCACGAAAGTGCCTGGTGGGCACCTTTGAATCGTTTCTATGCGGGTTTTGGTGGGAAGCGCTGAAACTTGCATAGGGTCGATTCTGAGGGTGTTACAGAGTGGTATCAGAGCACAGCAGTTGCGATACCCCACAAGTCCAGCCTGTAGGATAACCTAGCTAACGGCCGAAGTAGAGTGTCAAAACTATTTTGCAAAATCGGTTGGATAGTTCTGATTAGGTCTGATTTTACTCCTTACCCCTCTGCTGCTCTCCTCTCACCTCTGCGTGTTTTGAATCCGCTCTCTTCTCTGTCTTCGAGTCCAGGATTTCTCGCGGTTGGGTTTCCGTCGTACCTTCAGGGTTTCGCTTACTCCCTTTTGTAACGGAGGTGCTACGATCATCAAATCTGCAACTTGTCTGTTGTAGCCTTCATCCAATCTTTTGTTCTTGAGCTCTTTATCTATATATGTTCCTTGCTGGATATCCGTGTCGTTGAAAAACATATGAGAAGGACGAGCATTGGTGAAGTTGGAGTATACCTTGAGCATGTGTTGTTCATGCCAATGGAACCATCACGGAACCTAATCATTGTGTCTTTCATACGAGTTCTGTTGTATCTTCCGGTGTTTTCTGATGTGATGACCTCATCTACATCAGATCCAACGCAGAGCTGGCATCATCCCTTTGTTCCGAATACCGCTTGTGAAGATCTTCATTCTAAAATCTCGAGAGTTGAGTTGCCTGATTTTCCGATTCATGTATAGAGTTGATAGTTTGGGTACGGGATGGACTGATCACCCTACCCGACTCTTAGTGTTCGCTCTGTACATCGAACTGGTGGATCAATGTAACTTTTCCTCTTCCACGGAAGTTAGAAGTGGCCTTTATCTTGTGGTACCTCTACCTCCGTCCTTTGTTTCTCCGGAGTGTTCTCTCAATGCACGTGAGCCCCGACCATTGTTGGTGGTGTCACCAATGTCAATATGAAGAAGGAACCCTCGTTAGTGGTGTCGCGAGGATCTACACGAAGCGAGAAGACGCAGATCGCCGCCCTTCTTCCCGGTACCATGAGGCGGATCTCGAGGGCGAGATCCATTGTTAGTGGTGTCGAATTGTGGCATCCCGCAAAACCACTACTAGAAAATCGCGTTGTTTTTGTGCATTGCATCGTCATCATCATGCATTTGTTTGTCTGAAACTATTTTCAATAAGCCTATTTTTGTTTTCTAAAATTACCCCTCTTTTATTTCAAAACAAAGTCTCATAATTATCTGTTAAACTATTTAACTAAGATTTATTTGCTAAAAAGATTTAAGACAAAACAAAAACAAACAAGTGTCTTACAAAATAATAAACCTAAACCTAATTCCTATTCCTACCTAGTCCTAATCTACCCACCAATCACAGCTTGCCATCTCACCATCTCCCCCAATCCCTACCCACCTTGCCACCTCATCAATCCACCCTGCAGCACCCCACTCCCTCTCTCATACCCAGCTTCCACCTACCCCCTCTCCCTTACACCTCGGCCCCACCCCCTGGTCAAACCCACCCCCCTCTCTCTCTCTCCCTGGCCGGCCGGACCCACCCCACTCCTCCAGCTCACACCACACAACACCCACACATGCGCCACCCCCACTTTCCCCTGGCCCCACCCCGCGTGGACCGGCACCTCCGGCCCCACCCCTGGCCCCGCGTCCCCCGCCTCCTTCCTCCTCCCCTCCCTCACCTTTCCCCACCGGCACCCCGCGCGCCCTCCTCCCCTCCGCAGTTCGCCGGCCGCCGTCCTCGCGCTGCTCCCCTCTTCCCCGTCCCCGGCGTCTGCAGGCCGCGCCGCCGCGGGCCCTTCCGCCGCCGGCACGCGGTACCGCGCCATCACCACGCCCCTCCCCTCCGCGGCCGCCTCTCCGCCGGCCCGCGTCCGTGCCTCCCGTTCGCCTCGCCCCGGCCTCCGCCCCGCCCTCTGCTCCTCCTCCCCGTCTCCCTCGCCGGCCCGCACCACCTCCACCGTCGGCCTCCTCTGCCGGCTCGCCCCGCCCTTCTTCCGCGCGCCGCCAGGAGCCCGCCTCGGCCTCCAGCGCCTCCAGCCGCCCCCGCTCGAGCCGGCCGCGTCCGCCTCTTCTGCTCCGCCGTGGCCGCCTCCACCTCTCAGTGGCACCGTCGCGAGCCCTGCTCCGCCCCTGTCCGCCGCCGTCTCGTGTCGTCGACCCTAGCTGCGCCGGCGCCCCTCCTTCCTCACCTCTGCAAGCTTCCGCCACCGCGGTCCCTGCGGCGTCTAGCCGCCGTCGTACGACCTCCTCCGGCCGCCTCCCCCGCGTGTCCTCTCGGGCGCTCCCTCGCCGCGACCTCGGGCTCGCCGTGCTGCCTCGCCGGTGCCCTCCCCGCGCCAGTGGCCGGAGACGAATGCGACACCCTCCACCGCCCTTCCTGTCGGGCCCGCGAGCGCCACCCCCCCTGCTCGTGGACCGCCGCGTCGGTGCTCGCCAAGGTTGTTGTTGAGAACGTGGTTATTGCAAGGGATGGACTTGACACCTGAACCAGTACCGACGAGATCTTCGGCAAGGAACCCTAAAGTGATTCCGCAGGATTCCAACCTCTCCGTCACAGACGACAAGTACCCCCCCTCTCGGATCCGAGGACCGAAGATGCCCGGAATGCCAAGATCGCCCTCAAGGATCCGAAGGCCCCAACTCTGAACTCCGAACCCCGGAAACCCCGAAGCTTTCGACACGGATGCCATGATCTTCGTCACGGACGCCGAGACCCACGGACCCGAAGACCACACGTGCGACAAGTACTCCTTCCCGGATGCGGTGCTCGAGAACACGGACGGTAAGGACACCGACGCAGAACGCCAAGTTCTTCACCCCGAACGCCAAGACCGACCCGACACGAGGACGCGACAAGATCCTCGCGACGACAAGATCGACACCGACCAGGGCGAGCCCGATGCGTCCCCGACGCCAACCAAGTCCTGCTTCCCGTTTGCGACAAGACCTCCTTCCCGTACCGATCCCGATCTCGTCGAGCCGTTCCCCCGTCGAACCCTGAGACCGACCCTGAACCCCGGAACCCCAAGATCGCCGAACCCTAATGTGTGTCCCTTATCCGAGAACCCTATTTTATAAATTGTCAACTCTATAAATTGTTGCATTAAATCATTCATTTCGCATGCACATTGTCATGTGGTTTGGGGGCCTTATGCCGATTCACCTCTAATTAAATATGGGGCCCATATGCGGGCAAATCTAGTCGTATATTGGTTCCATTTAAATTTGTGTAGCGAACCGGTAACTTATCTTGCCCTGTTATACAACATTTAAAATGCAGGGTAGCTAAACAACATGAACCTATCAATTAATTGTCGGGACCCCGGTTCCGCTTAATCTTGCCTAATTGCACCGCATCTGCATCATATCATAATCATGCCGGATCTTTTGCCATAGTATTAAATAGTGCATCCGGTGTTTATTCTAGTGTTTTGCTTCTTCGCGGATAAGGCCGTTGAGTTGATGCGAGTGTCGACCCGACCTTCGGATGAACCTTCGGCAAAGTTTTCCAGGCGAGCATCTCCCCCTTTCTACCTATCTTACTTTTATAGTATTTATTCCCTCCTGTTGATCTATTGCTATCTGTGTCGCGATGCTCTAGTTTTCGTACCCGTGATATCCCTTGCAGCCTTATATTGCCTTGGACACATCCTATTACCTGTTGATTGGTAGATAGTTGGGCTTGCGCGTCGTAGTCGCTTGCTCAAGTGCTGTTGCGTGTCGCCAAGTACCGCAGTTGTTGGAGTATTGCCGCATGTTTAATGTTGGAGATGATCATGGCTTTAATTATCGTTTACTTTAATTACTATTTAACAACTAAAATTGAAGTAAGTAAGCAGAGGCACAGGTGGGCAATAGATGTTATTTGGCTGTTAACCGTCCACTTGTGTCCCGTAGGACCCCGAGTACTTGATACCTGTTCCTTGAATATTCGCGCTTTCCACATCCGGGAGGATTATGGGACCCCCCCTGAGCCAGAGCTTGATTCATTCTTATTTCTTGGGGCCACAAACTAGTTTGAGGTTTTATTTACTATCCTGTACTTATACCATGCTTTACTGCTTTATTTACGATTGTGCGAGGAGCACACTGTACTATTTAGGATCGGGACACGTTTTCGTGGTGTCGACAAGCCCAGTTTTGGGTTCCCAGTCGTTCACAGCCGTCCACCCAAACCTCGGGTCCGTCTCGGAGTCAGCTAACTTCGTTGCGGGTGTACGCCAAGGGGTGGCCCCCTGAAATATTTCTGAATCTTGTGATTGCTTTGTCGTGAAGGCCTCGTTGGGTTTTGATTTGGTTTTTCCGAGGTTGATCGAGTGTCTGTTGCTATTTGTGCACCCTGGCCGGGTAAAACTTTCTGAAAGCCGTGTCCGCGGTTATGGACGACTTGGAGCACAGTATCTCGATCATAGACAACTATAACTAAAGTAGTGCTATAAATTTGACTTTATAATGACTAGTAATCAGCTTCACTATAATGGAATGGCTAAATAAAACTGCCAACAATTGCTTGTTTGGGTTGTCGCTTGCGACCATTGTACCTGACTAGTAAGTATTGCAACTACAACGGAATGGCTAAATAAAAGTATCAACAACTGCTGGGTTTTGGGTTACCTCATGCTAATTGTATTTGACTAGTAAGTGACGCAACTACAACGGAATGGACCACTAAAACTGCCCACTGCTTATTTTACCAGGATGACTATCTATATCTGACTAGTAATCGCTGCAACGATAACTGAATGAATAAAACTGCCAACTGTGTGAGTTCCTCGGTTGACTTCCTCGTTTGGTCTCGAGGGGGAAACACCAGGATGGGTCTTGTTTTGTGGTAGTACCAGGTTGGTTCCGAATAGGTCTTTCGCACCCCTCTCTGATTGCCGCCAGTTGTATCGAGTCTCTATAGGGTGTTCAGTGCATGCTGCCGCTGTCGCTTCAGTCCACCATACCTATGTAGGCGAGGACCGCCGAATTCTAGCCTCGCCGTGTACTGGCCTCAGTACTGACGCTCCTCTTTTTCCTTTGCCCTTTGTCGGCACCCCTTTTGTTTAAGCAGGTTTTGAGAGCGATGTCGTTAGCAGGGTTACCCTTCCGGCTTGGCCTGGGCAGGGTTATGGACGCCATTGGTTATTCTTCAGGGCTCTTAGCCCCATTTGCCTCTTGTCCGTAGTCGGACGCTCTATCATTTTCAAGGTGATTTGGATCTTTGTATATTATATCTGTATTCTTGACTCAGTGAGTCGCTGCTGTATATATATCTGTTCTGTGGGTCCCATCGAGGACTGTTGTGTAATGTTATTACTTCGTTTTCCACCCGCACGAAAGTGCCTGGTGGGCACCTTTGAATCGTTTCTATGCGGGTTTTGGCGGGAAGCGCTGAAACTTGCATAGGGTCGATTCTGAGGGTGTTACAAAGACCAAGAGGCTGGTTGTGGACTACCGCTCGTTGAACGAAGTGACGATTAAGAATAAGTATCCTCTGCCCAACATCAATGACCTGTTTGACCAGCTAAAAGGAGCCAGTGTATTCTCAAAGATCGATCTACGATCAGGCTACTTTCAGCTAAAGATTCGGGAACAGGATGTGCCCAAGACATCATTTACCACAAGATACGGATTGTATGAGTACACCGTGATGTCTTTTGGTCTAACCAATGCCCCAGCATACTTCATGACCATGATGAACAAGGTGTTCATGGAATATTTTGACAAGTTTATCGTGGTATTCATAGATGATATACTCATATACTCTAAGGATGAGGAAGAACATGAGAAACATCTACGCCTTATTATGGAAAAACTAAGAGAACACAAGTTGTATGCCAAATTCAGCAAGTGCGAATTCTGGTTAAGGGAAGTGGGATTCCTTGGCCATGTTGTGTCGGCTAAAGGAGTTGGCGTAGATCCTAGCAAGGTAGATTCCGTGATGGAATGGGAGTCACCCAAGAATGTGGGAGATATTAGGAGTTTCTTGGGCCTCGCAGGATATTACCGGAGGTTCATCGAAAACTTTTCCAAGATAGCAAAACCCATGACGGAACTATTAAAGAAGGAAAAGAAATTCCTATGGACCGAGGCATGTGAAGCAAGTTTTCAAGAGTTGAAGAAACGCCTTGTAACGGCACCAGTTCTGTGTCTGCCTGATATCCAGAAGGATTTTCAAGTCTATTGTGACGCTTCTCGACAAGGACTTGGAAGTGTATTGATGCAGGATGGGAAAGTGGTATCCAATGCCTCCCGACAACTTAAGAACCACGGACACAATTATCCCACTCATGATTTGGAACTTGCATCTGTGGTTCATGCACTCAAGGTATGGAGGCACTACCTCATGGGCAAACATTGTGATGTGTTCACATACCATAAAAGTTTGAAGTACATCTTCACCCAAAAAGAGCTGAATATGAGACAACGAAGATGGATTGAGATAATTAAGGATTATGACTTGGATTTACAGTACCACCCCGGAAATGCAAACGTGGTGGCTGATGCCTTAAGCCATAAGGTATATGTAAATGGACTTACCGTAGGGGAACTTCCAGAGGATTTATGCAAGCAGTTCAGGGATCTCAGGTTGGAGATAGTCCCGAAAGGACACGTAGCGACTATGGAAATAGTGTCCACTTTCCAAGAAAGGATCCAAGAAGCACAAAAGGGGGATAAAGAGTTGGAAGAAATAAGAGTCAGGATAAATGAAGGAAAGACTAAAGAATTTCGTCTGGACGAACAAGAAACCCTCTGGTATGGGAAGCGTTTGTGTGTTCCCAATGACCCCGATATCAGGAAGATGATTCTACAAGAAGCTCATGATTCGCCATACTCAATTCATCCAGGAAACACAAAGATGTACATGGATGTGAAGGATAGATTCTGGTGGAATAACCTCAAGAGAGATATTGCAGAGTATATTTCTCTGTGTGATGTGTGCAATAGAGTTAAAGCCGAGCATCAGAAAACGGCAGGATTACTACAACCACTACCTATACCCGACTGAAAGTGGGACAAGGTAGGCATGGATTTCATCACGGGATTACCCCGGACTCGTTCTGGATTTGATTCTATCTGGGTAGTGGTGGATCACTTCACCAAGGTGGCTCACTTCATCCCCGTAAAGACCACATATACAAGTGCTAAGCTTGCTAAGATATACATGTCAAGGATTGTAAGCCTACATGGTGTTCCCAAGGGAATTGTGTCAGACAGAGGCACCCAGTTTACTTCAAAGTTTTGGCGTCAACTACATGAGTCTCTTGGAACCCGACTAGAATTCAGTACTGCCTTCCACCCTCAAACAGATGGCCAAACAGAAAGGGTGAATCAAATTTCGGAAGATATGTTGAGAGCTTGCGCACTAGACTATGGGTCTAGTTGGGACGATAACCTGCCATATGCTGAGTTCTCATACAACAACAGCTAGACAAGTATCAAGATGGCTCTGTTTGAAGTTCTATACGGCAGGAAGTGTAGGACTCCATTGCTATGGAATGGAGTTGGAGAACGCAGTCTTTTTGGACCTGACTTGATAAAGGATGCCGAAGAAAAGGTGCGACAGATTCAGGATAGGCTAAAGGTAGCCCAATCCAAACAGAAGATCTACGCTGATTCCAAACGCAGAGATGTGGCCTATGAAATAGGAGACCGTGCGTATCTCCGAGTTTCACCCCTACGTGGAGTTAAGAGGTTCGGAATCAAGGGCAAGTTAGCCCCACGATTCGTAGGACCATATAAGGTCCTGGCCCGTAGAGGAGAAGTTGCTTATCAGTTGTAGTTACCGGAAGGATTGACTGTTCATGATGTGTTTCATGTGTCCCAACTAAAGAAGTGTCACCCGGAGATGGCTGAAACACCGCTAAGAGACACCGTTTCCCTAGACGAGGTTCAATTGGAGAATGACCTTACCTACGAGGAAAAACCCATCAAAATACTGGAAACAGCCGAAAGGGTTACCCGCACCAAGACTATAAGATTCTGCAAGGTACAATAGAACCACCACTCCGAGGAAGAAGCTACGTGGGAACGTGAAGACGACATGAGAACAGAGCACCCACACCTATTTGTTAGCCAACCCGAATCTCGAGGACAAGATTCTTCTTAAGGGGGGTAGGTTTGTAACATCCCAGATTCTTTGTTTGGATGTTATTAGTGTCATGCATCATCCTTGCATCATTTGCATCCTACATTTGAAAACAATGCAACTACAAAATCCTAACACATAAACCCATTTAGAAACCCTATTTAATATCCCCATAAGTAAGCACCTTGTTGTAGTAAGTTGACCCTTCAATATAAACTATGTGAAAACAGTAAACTATGGTCCTATATTTACCACCTTATTTTTACAAAAATTTGGAAACAAGTTTCAACATTTTTGGACTTGTCTTGCAAAAGTTATGTGAGTTTTATCAAACCAGGAATTGAGAAAAGGGATAAAAGAAAAAAAACACAGAGGCAGACCTAGCTGGGCCGCAGCGCAGCCCACCAGCGCCCACGCGGCAGCCAACGTACCGCGCCAGCCTCCGCAGCCCGCCACCGGCCCGCTCGCACCGTCGCCACCTGCCGCACCCGCTGACCGCCCTGGCCCACCCGTCATCGCCTTCCTCCCCACGGAACCCGCGCGCCGCCGTGAGGAGGTCGGACTCCGACCGGCACGGAGACGAGTCCGTGCCCCCGACGCCAAGGCTCCCGTATATTTAAACCCCGTCACTCTCGCGTCCCCCCCGCTCGATTCTCTCCTTGCACGATCCCTAGCCAGCGACGAACTGCACCCGCCGCCGTCGGAACAACCTCGCCGAGACGGTTCGAAGCCTCTCCCTCGCTCCTTCCTCCCACCGGAGATTCCCCATCCTCCACTGATTCCAGCCGTGTGTTCCTCCCCTTCTCTCTCGCAGGAACTCGCCCGCGATTGCTCGCCGGAGCGCCGCCGGAGACGAAGGAGATCAGCGGGACGCTGCTGACCGCCGAGGAAACAAGGGGAGACGACGAGGACGCGAACGTGACCGCGAGAGCCAGGCGAACCTCGTCGACCTCGCCACGGTTCCAGGGACCCGCTGGAGCGCCGCCACCGCCGACCACCGACGCCACCGCCGCCCCGCGCCGCCGTCACGCCTTGTAAGTCGCCGCCGCCTCTCATGACCGTCGGATCGAAGACGAACGCGCAGGATTAGAAGTAGGCCGAAGGGGTATCGGCAAATAGCAGCTTGCCACGTGGCACGCGCGTCAGCACGCACGCGCCAGCACCGCGTCACCCCAGCTGGACCAATCAGACGGTGACACCTGGCCAGGTTTTTAAGTGATATTAGATCTGTTTGCAGATTTGATTTTAAACCTGCGAAATTCATATAAAATCAAATATTTGGCCAAATTTAGCTTATAATATACCGTTGGATTCCTAATTTCATGTAGAATCCAAATCTGTAATAATATTGCAGGTTTTCAGTAATGTTCTAGGTGTAGATTTTAATCATTAGATTAGAGAGTTTAACCTATAGAAAAATAATCAAAATTCTATTTTAAGTGATTCTTGTTGCAATAACATTGTTTCCACAATACCTACTAATCCAAATATTTAAGCTTTGCTTAGGATCATTAGATCTAACTTGGGCTATTTAGATGGTTTGATCTTCTTACAATCTCAGGATTTTGTTTTAGTGACTCTATTAGATCTACACCTTTGGGAATCGATCCTAGTGACATCCTTAAACTATCACCACACAAACTTGCTACCTTGATCAATTTAACCAACCTTGCATAAATACCATGTTTCATGCATGCATGATTTTCTTTGTGTTATGCTTGAACAAGTTGTGATCAGATCTATGTTGTGATTCGTTAGATTGCTCGGAGTGCGCTAAGGAGTGCTATTGTGTAGAGTGCTGCTCGGATCAAGGCAAGTTACACCACTTGTTCATAACTTTTGTCCCAGTTTTGATTCTATGCATGTGGTCTTCAAAATTCTGTAGTATGCAAGTGTAGGATGTTCTAGTAGAATTTTCCCTTAGTATTATTTTGCAAGTGCGATGATTTTTGTAGTATGCCATGAGTAGCTCTCTACTTAGGATTTTCCCTCCTAATAGGTTACCCCTGTTTTTGCTAAGTATTGCTTGCTATGCTGTATATACAAAGTACCGTTGGGGGGTTCGAAAGACAACGAATTTTTCTAAGTATAAAGGCTCTCTAGAGCAAACTTTTCTTCTCAAATCCACTTTAAAATAAAACTAAGTTTTCTTCTGTGCGGAATGGTTGTCGGGTCAACGAGTGAGATTTTGGTGGAGGACGGCCGCCCAGGAATCAAAGAAGTCTGCCATGTTTCAGAATTCAGAAGCTTCCAGTGCAACCATAATACATTATGGGCTCTGTCTTGGCCTAGTACTTAGTGGGAAACGTCACCTGGGTACCAACATTTGGAGGTTCTTGGCACGGTTGGATCCGGAAGGTAGAGGGGCTACTAAGGGAAAGCCTCGCCATGGTCTTGTCTGTAAAAGGACTTGATTGTGGATTGTGGGTAAAGTGCACAAACTCTCGAGAGTACTGCAATCTGATCGATCAGCCGTGTTCACGGTAACAGAACAACAATGAGCGTCTGAAGGATGGAGCCTCTGAAGGATCTTCCTCTCTCTTTTCTAAAAACAGAGTTTTGAAACCCCATGGCGTGCGTAATATCGCTAATGGGTGGGAATTTGGGGAACTTGGTGTGTAATATCCAAGTGACGCTTGGTGCGTAATATCCAAGTGTTTGGTTGTTTGGACACTTGGTGCGTAATATCCTTGTGTGCCACTCGACCTTATTTTATCCAAGCAAATGTTTACAAAGTAGGACAATCTTCTATTCTTCCCTCTACTTAAGAAAATTAGCTTTGAGCAAATGAACTCTACAGCCTATACCAGCCTTGCATGTAGAGATAGTCTTTTCCCTCCTTGGTGTAATTTGCCAATACATTTAAAGTATTGACCCAACTTGTTTGCTGCACGTCTTATGTGCAGAATCCGAAGATTGAAAGGTGCGTAGGGATCGCAGGTCTACACTCGACAAGCCTAGGCGTTGATGGACTCATGCTGCTTTTATGTTTCCGCTGTTATTTGAGCTAGCATAATGCTAAGCAATTTTTGTAATAATTTCATACTCTGGATTCTCCGTGTAATAAAGACTTTGTGTTTTACATGATATTTCATCGACTGTGAGTGCTAGCTATTGATCCAGGGACTAGCATGTTAATCACAGGGACTTAGGATCCTTACCGATCCGAGGTCATTACAATTAATAGAGATACATGTATAGATATAAAAAGATATGTACAATTATAGTACCTCCAAGATATAGTATAAATGTAGACAGATATAGAGATACATCTATAGATATATAAAAATATGTACACCGTTCTATCTCCAAGATATGGTATAAATGTAGGTAGATCTATAGAGATACATCTATAGATATAAAAAATATATGTAGTATTTCGTTATATCTTCGAGATATAGCAGTGTGTATATTTTTTGCGGAAAAGTTCTTCCATCTATTAATAATCATCAATAGTACAAAAATTAATAAAAGTAATAAAAATATAAATGAACTGGCTTTATTACTAACCTAGGAGTACGAGGGTAAAACTGGCTAACTCTATAAAAAAAGGTAAAACTGGCTAGTCCATTTTTTTTTTTGAAGAAACACGAGCTTTATTAATCAGAAAACACAGAGTTACAATCAGCCAGTAGGCTGTGAACTAAAAACGGAGGACAATCCGTCGGCCATTTCTGTGATACACCGTTTGTGCTGGCAAACTTGGCACAACTATGAGCCACATTGTTGGCAAAACGACTAACCCAACACAAACTAAAAGACTGAAAAGTCAAACTAAGCTCACGAATATCATATAAAATTGGAGAGATCACTGACCGATCACTCGGCCCCAAGTTCCAGATACGAACCAGCTCAGCGCAATCTACCTCGAATACTGCCCGAGTAAACCCTCCTTCCTCCGCGAACACAACGGCATCCCGAAGTGGTAAAGCCTCAATTGTTAGGGGATCCAAGAGTCCTGGATACAGTGTGCACCATGCACCTTTATACCCATCGCAGTCTCGAGCAACACCCCCTCCTCCTGCAACTCCATCGCTAGGAGCAAGAGCTCCGTCATAGTTGATCTTGATAGAGCCAACAGTTGGCTTCCGCCACTTACCCACCGTCCTGCTTGGGGATGAACTATGCTGGGTCGGTGGTAGTTCCAGGGACATAAGAGTGTCCCTAACAAACTCCATGGATATCACCGAGATGTAGCCCTTCTCACCATGAGTCAGTTTATTTCTCGAGTCCCATATGGAATACATGATCGTCAAGATCTTTGGTTTGTCCACCTCCAGGATTAAGGACTCGCATATAATGTCTCTCTCCCATGTATTAGGATGGAGGCGTGGGAGCTTCAGGTTTAAAATCTCCTTTGCCGCATCCCAAAACAGTTGGGCATGGGTGCACTCAATAAGTGCATGCATCAAATCTTCGGCAGCAGTTTTACAGATCCCACAAGTGTTGTCGTCTCTGACATGACGCTAGGAGAGGGTCATATAGTCATGCATAAAACCTTTGATAACCCTCCACCAAAATGTACGAACCTTGGGAACCACTTTGATCTTCCATAATTTCCTCCACATCTCAGTTTCACCCGAAGATGAAACCGATACATTTGAAATTGCAGCAACTTCGTCCTCATTGCAGAGAACTGGAGCCCTGTAGGCAGAGCGAACTGAATATTCCCTAGACTTCTCCTTAGCCCAAGCAATTCTGTCCTCCCCAGCACGCATTCTCAGCGGAATTTGTAGGATTGCTTCCGCATCAGGCGCAAGAAAAATAGATCGAATTTTCTCAGCATCCCAACTATGTTCAGCTGTGATCAGTTCATCCATCGTCTCTACATTAGTATCCACTAAGCGCCCCATTGTACACATGGATCTCAGTTTGGGAATCCAGCTATCATTCCAAATCGATACCGTGTCACCTGTACCAGTTCTTTTAATCAATCCCAGCTCGAGAGCTTTCCTCCCTGCAAGGATCGCCCGCCAAGTCTGAGACGTCGCTCTAGGAGCAGAAGCCTCCATGAACCCTCGATCAGGGTAGTATCTGCCTTTAAGTACTTGCGCACACAAAGAGTTGGGGGGAGTGATTAGCCGCCACCCCTGTTTCCCTAAGAGCGCCAAATTGAAAGCGTGCATGTCTCTAAAACCCATGCCGCCCTGTGATTTCGGTACCGCCAATTTGTCCCATGTCGTCCAGTGCATGGACCTTTTGTCCAGGCTTCCTCCCCACCAGAATCTCGCCATCATAGAGTAAACTTTTTGCAAGATCCCAGCGAGAGCTCAAAATAACTCATACTGTGTATCAGTTTTGCCTGGATGACAGACTTTAAAAGAACTTCTTTGCCCGGGTAGGACAGGTATATCTCTGCCCAGCCATTCATGTGACCCTTGGCACTATCGGTGGTATACTCAAAGGCCTCATCGGTAACCCTCCCAACCTCTGTAGGGAGACCCAGATACTTCTCTCCAAAAGCTTTAGTCAAAATCTCCAGCTCCTGCTTAACTTCCTCTCTCAAAGTGTCGGAAGTATTAGGAGAAAAATATAGCGAGATCTTGTTCTTGTTTACCTGTTGGCCGGATGCTTGGTTGTAGATGGTAAGAATCTCATTCAACCTGGCCGCACTCACACCACATGCATTGATGAAAATGAGGCTATCGTCCGCAAACAATAAGTGATTAATCCGTGGAGACCTATTGCACACCCTCATTCCACGATCAACATAGCCATTGTTGTAGTAATTTAACAAGGCTGGTAGCACTTCTCCACAAAGGAGAAAAAGATACGGTGACATTGGGTCACCCTGTCGCAACCCTCTCGAAGGACAAAAGGACTCAAGTAATTTTCCATTAACCTTCACCGAGAACTGCACAGACTTAACACATTGCATGACTAGCTCGATGATCCTTGGGGTAAAACCTAGCTTTTGCATGATAGCTTGGAGAAAAGGCCATTCTATCCGGTCATATGCCTTCATCATATCGAGTTTGACCGTGCACATACCTTTCTTCCCTTTCTTCTTACGTCTCATTGAGTGAATACTCTCAAAAGAAACCAACACATTGTCCGTGATTAGACGTCCCAGCACAAATGCGCTCTGCTCAACACTAATAACTTGCTCCATCACCTGTCTCATGCGATTCACAATTGTCTTGGTGCAAATCTTGTACAGAACCGTGCACAGGGAGATCGGGCGATATTGAGAGATGTACTGGGGGTTCCGCACCTTAGGAATCAGGACAATAGTCGTTTCGTTCAGCAGTGACGGTAACTCACCTCCATTTAGCACCCCAAGAACAGCCGCCACCAGATCCTCACGGAGAAGGTCCCAGTGTCGCTGATAGAAACCTGCCGTAAAGCCATCCACACCTGGGGCTTTTGACGGGTGCATCTGAAACAAAGCTCGCTTAACTTCATCCTCGGTAAATGCCTCGTCCATGGATTCTTTCATGTGTTCAGAAACTCTAGAGGGGACAATGCTTAACAAATTCTCCATCATAGGCTCACCCTGTGATAAGTAAAGCTGCTGGTAAAAGGACTGAATTTCATCATGGATATCCTCCGTCTCTTCACATCAAGTGCCATCAGAACGTTGTAGTCGAGAGATCGTATTTACTCGTTTACGCCTCGCAACTTGTGCATGGAAGAAAGCTGTGTTTCTGTCCCCCGACTTCAACCAATTCACACGGGCTCTTTGTTTAACCCATATCTCTTCTTGGTACAACACCTCGCTGATCCTCTGCATTAATTTTTTCTCTTCAGCTGATGGACCACTCCCTACAGATCGCCTTCTTACTCTCTCTAATTATTTCCGCAAGTTGGCTAGCTTCTTTTTGAAATTACCGAAGGTCGCCGACCCCCACTGTTGCAGACCATTCTGCATATTAGAGAGTGAGGACAGAAATCCAGGTAGGCCTTGTTCATGTTGGCCACCCTTCCAAATATCCTCGACTACTTTTCCATAATCCCCATGCGTTTTTGCCAGACATTTTCATATCTAAACAATTTTGCACTCCTGCGCATATCTTGGGTATGTTGTGTTTTGAGCTCGGCCACCAAGAGACAGTGATCCGACTCAACCATGTCAATATGACGAACCTTGATGATTGGAAACTTATGCAACAGTGTAATGTCACCAAAGGCCCTATCAATCCTCGCCTTCACATTGGCTAGACCAGATTGTCTATTATCCCATGTGAAAAGGGCGCCCGAGAAACCAAGGTCTAAAAGCTCACATTCCTCCGCCGCTTCCCGGAATGCCTACATCTGCCATTCATCTCTTGCATGCTCACTAAAGTGTTCCGTTCCATACATGGTCTCATTAAAGTCACCCATGCATAGCCACGGTAACCTACGAAGCGAGTGAAGCCGCCTCAAGAGCGTCCAACTTAAGTATCTTTTCTCTCGTCTTGGTTCACCGTAAAAGCCTGTGAAATGCCACGGAGAACTACTTCCATCATTAGAGCTGATAACCGCATCAATATGGTGCGAGTTAAAACTCTTAATATCAACTCCCACATCAGCAGACCAGAATAAACCGATTCCACCGCTGAGTCCTTCACTATCCACAACAAAGGCACCAGAGAAACCCAGTGCACCTGCCAACTTATCCACCCTTTTCCCTCTGATCTTCGTCTCCGTCACAAAGAGCAAAGTGGGATTTAGCTGCCTCGTAAAACTACGAAGCTCCCGTACTACCGAGCGGTTCCCAATCCCTCGGCAGTTCAAACTGAAGCACGTCATTGATCCTGGCGCGGCTGCACCGCAGTCGTCGCCGAATCATCATCACCCTCATCAGCGGAGGGAGACACTTTGGACTTCTATGGGTTTGGTGACGTCTTCTCTGCATATGGCGGCGCCTCAGGCCTAGTATCCCGCTTGTTAAGCAAAGAATTGCCCTCAAAAGCCACCAACTCTCTACCTGTCTCCACTGTATCCATCGGCTCATAGGACTCCCTCGCCAAAGTATGCATGTCCAAATTCCGATAAATTGGATTAGTGCGACCACCACGCTGAGCATTGAAGCGGCCACGCCCTCGCCCCCTTCCCATACTCGCCGTAAAATTCTCCTGAACATTAGCCCGATCATAGCTCTGTGAGTCCTCTTCCTGTTGGGAACCTGAGGTATCCATCCCTCTTGGCTTAACGAGACCATGTTTCTTGCGCTCATCGGGTACGCGCAGATAAACTCCATAAGGCCACTCTCCATTCTCATCCCTTTCTGCCGGGTGTGGACACATAATAGCTAAATGTCCCAGCAGCCCGCAGGAGAAACAGAAATAGGGTAGTTGTTCGTACTGAACCTGATACCAATCACAAGCTTCACGCAGAGTGGAGTCTAGAGCAACCAGTCGACGTAGCGGTTCCTTGACATTAACAAAAACCCTCGCTCTCAGGAAACCACTGAAACGGTTCCTAGTGTCAATCTGGACAACTTCGTCCCCAATATCACTAGCTATCTTGGTGCCCCAATTAGTATTAATCATGTTGCTCGGCAAATCCAGCACATGCACCCAGAGTAGCAGCCTATC
Source organism: Avena atlantica (assembly GCA_910589765.1). Classification (NCBI taxonomy): domain Eukaryota; kingdom Viridiplantae; phylum Streptophyta; class Magnoliopsida; order Poales; family Poaceae; genus Avena; species Avena atlantica. The sequence continues at coordinate 56,796,010 of OU342737.1, forward strand.
AAACCTCAATTCCGACGGACGTCGCCAACACTGATAGTTCTCCAGCAATACAACATTTTTGTTGACTGTCCACGGAGATCTCTCCCAGATCCTCTCCCTATCTCTCTCGGACGCCAGTTCCGCGATGAACAGATTTGGGACTCCATCCGTGAAGACGAGCCTCTTCGGGTTACCCCAAGCAGGACGGAGTGCAGCAGGGATCGTCTGTATATGGATGATTTTCGGTTTTTGCACTAAGATCCTCCCAGCCAAAGCCCAAGAGGGGCCACCTCCTTTCTCTCGATCATCAATTCTGATTTTGTGAGTTCCTGCCGCCGTAAGTTTCAGGCGACCGACCATCTCCTCGATCGTTTCCGTTGTGCCACTCGACTCCGGGATCGGTGGCTTCCCTCCTCCTGCCCCCGAGGGAGCTGATTCACCCAACGCCATGGCTCCGTTCCTCCCAACGATCCGATCTGACTCCACCAAGGACGGGCAGAGACACGGGGTCTCCCCTTATTCGTCCCGAGTATTGCCAGGAGACGGAACCGGCGAGGAGGGCAACACAGAGACCGGCTCAGATGTCGATTCCACGCCTGGAAAGACCCTTGCGCACCGGCGAGAAACCGTCGAGCGCCGCCGTCTTCACTGGAAAAACCCTAATCGCCTCACCGCATTTCATGTTTCTACCGCATCGTATGTCTATATTGCAGCGAGTACTGATTTAACATATTGTTTGTTCTACACGAAGGTTGGAGTCTTTAAAATTATTCTCGGTGTAATGTACAACAAATTGGAGCAAAATGGGTTGTTCATTTATTTATTCCATGGATCCACCACAACACGTGCTTTTTTTACATTTTTACATCAGTATATGTGTTGATATAAGTATAAGCAAAATAGTGGGGTGCCATGGGGGATATGTGTGCACCCTCATTTAACCCTTCGATCTGTCTATAGGATATTTCTAACAGTAGATTTTAGTTAACAGTGTTATTGTTTAGTTCAATGCATGACCGGTTCATTTCAAAAAAATTATACAAATCAATCAACAAGAAGTACCCAACATCCGTCACCAATTAACAAAAAAAGAGCTATGTCATTCTTTGTCAACGAAAAAAAGTAATGTTTTTTGGTCAGGTGGCCTAGAAAAAATAAGGCAGTGTTCCTAGTTCTTTTTTTGAAAGAGGGACGTTATTTTGTTTGCGCTAGGATAATAGTCCATGGATGAAGTAAATTCTTGTGAAAAAAATACGGCTCACGGTAAACATGTGAACTGAGCCAAATGAAAATACGAATCACGAGGCTACATCCCAAGACAGTAAACGCGTGTGCACCTACCATCATAGGCACCAAATCCAGGTCCATAAGTATAAATAGATAGATAGTATATGAGTACATATATAGATATAAATGCAAGTATTAATAGAGATACATGTATAGATATAAAAAGATATGTACAGTTATAGTACCTCCAAGATATGGTATAAATAGACAGATATAGAGATACATCTATAGATATATAAAAATATGTACACCGTTCTATCTCCAAGATATTGTATAAATGTAGGTAGATCTATAGAGATACATCTATAGATATAAAAAAGATATGTAGTATTTTGTTATATCTTCAAGATATAGCAGTGTGTATATTTATTGTGAAAAAGTTTTTCGATCTATTAATAATCATCAATAGTACAAAAATTAATAAAAATAATAAAAATATAAATGAACTGGCTTTATCACTAACCAAGGAGTACCGGGGTAAAACTGGCTAACTCTGTAAAAAAAAAGGTAAAACTGGCTAGTCCATTGTTGACCGAGTACACTGTGAATGGATGAAACGACACATCAGCCATGTTCAATCGGCTGGTAAAACGCAATGATTATTTGTCTTTCCAGGCTCGGCCCAAGAGAAACAGAGAAGAGGAAGGGAAAAAAAGTACTCTATCAGAAGTGCCCCCACTCCATGCGGCGCACCAAAAAATTAAGTTGTGGCAAAAGGATCCCCATTCCACAACCACCTCCCTCCCTGTCACACACCTCAAAAACTTATATAAGAGCACCACAACAGAGAGAGAGAGAGAGGAGAGAGCCGAGTGGGCACCTTCCTAGCTAGCAAAAAATTCTTTGCGCAAAGGTTGCAGGGAGAGATTTCTAGAGCTTCTTATTAAAGCCACTCACTCTTTAATTGAGCCAGCCCCTGATTTTTCTTTCTCTCTCTCTCTCCCTCGAGCGCACACACACCAACAAAGCCCACAAAGCGAGCGATCAAGGAGGGAAATAAATTTGAAGAAAGAGCGGCGCTCATGGCCGCCATGATGGCCTCCATAACCAGCGAGCTCCTCTTCTTCCTCCCCTTCATCCTCCTGGCCCTGCTCACTTTCTACACCACCAACGTTGCCAAATGCCATGGCGCCGCCCACCGGACGAAGAAGAGGCGGCCGAACCTGCCGCCCGGCTCCGTGGGCTGGCCCTTCATCGGCGAGACCTTCGGGTACCTCCGCGCCCACCCCGCCACCTCCGTCGGGCACTTCATGAACCAGCACGTCGCACGGTCTGTCTGTCTGTCTGTCTGCGGTACCCTGTAGTCTGTAATCTGTCGCGTACGTGTGGTGTGGATGAATGATCGGTCGAACTGACGACGTCGAGCTCGTGAATGATGATGGATATGCAGGTACGGCAAGATATACCGGTCGAGCCTGTTCGGCGACCGGACGGTGGTGTCGGCGGACGCTGGTCTGAACCGGTACATCCTTCAGAACGAGGGTCGTCTGTTCGAGTGCAGCTACCCGCGCAGCATCGGCGGCATCCTGGGCAAGTGGTCGATGCTGGTGCTGACGGGCGACCCGCACCGCGAGATGCGCGCCATCTCCCTCAACTTCCTCAGCTCCGTCCGCCTCCGCGCCGTGCTCCTCCCGGAGGTGGAGCGCCACACCCTCCTCGTCCTCCGCGACTGGCTCATCCCGTCCTCCTCCGCCTCCGTCGTCTTCTCCGCCCAGCACGAAGCCAAGAAGGTACCACCTCCTGGCCTGTACCTGATACACATATACCGACGACGGACGGCGCCCGCACGCGCGGCGGCACCGTGGTCAGTGGTGTAGTATGTGGTCCATGCAAATTGACAACGTCGTACACGCCACAGCGCTAGCTGGCTGCCTAATTAACCCGATGGATGGATGCGTGCGTGCAGTTCACGTTTAACCTGATGGCGAAGAACATAATGAGCATGGACCCGGGGGAGGAGGAGACGGAGCGGCTGAGGCTGGAGTACATCACCTTCATGAAGGGGGTCGTGTCAGCGCCCCTCAACTTCCCAGGCACGGCATACTGGAAGGCCCTCAAGGTACACACTAGGCCTGTGCCTGTGCCTGTGCCTGTCCCTCTCCCTGCGCGCACGCTTGGGTGTCCAGTATGGAAAATTATTTGGAATCTATCTTGTCCCGTTGCTTTTGTTTTCTAGTTACTTGTCCCTCTCACGCACACACACTCACTCACGGGAGGCAGCACTGGTACGGTCTTCAAATTGTTACTACTGTTCACTACTAGTACTATTTCCATGTACACGTGTGGGAGGGGATAAGGAGACTAGAAAACCATACTAGTACTACTCCTACACTCTCCCATATATGGGCACCAAATTAAAGCACCTACCTAGCTTAGCTACGATGGTGTTACAACAACAACCGATCGATCGATCGGTCGGTCGATGAAGGCGAGGGATCAAGATTATTTTCATATATATTTCCACATATGAATATGTTACATGTCCTGTCAACGTTTTGTTTGGTACGTAAATAAACTAAGGAAATCGAAGTGAGGGGGCCGGGCTACAAGCCTACAACAAGGACACAACAATACAACTAGTAGGAGCTATCTTCAAGAGAGGGGTTTGTTTTTTTGTATTTTATTTATTTTGTGTATACATGTACTAGTACTACTACATATATGGCCCATGCATCGATGTTGCATATGCAGAGAGCCATCAGATCGAAGGGACGCAGGCATTAATATACTACAACATGGCAGCATGTAGTAGGGGTGTGGGTCGTTTCGAATAGTGGATGGTCCAAGGATTGGTGCACACGTACGGCCGCATCAGGACCAACCACACACCACTGCAAATTTTCTCTCTCCATATATATGCTACAGCCACTTTGATTGCAACGCTTCTGTCTACTCCTCCTTACATTGATACTACTCCACTAGTAATAGAAATGTTTGCACCTTACAATTGATAACAAGGATAATGATACATCATTTGTACTAATAGGAACTCTTTTATCAGACAATAGTGAAATACTAGGTTTCCTTTTTACAAATGTTGGTTCAAAGGTGTGTATCTTGGTCTAGCCAGTGGGTGCATGCATGGTTGGCATTATTATTTTTAGTACTAGTTAGCTAGAAGGTCATTCTGTCGATCTACTTATGAATAGCAAGCAAATCATTTCTACATATAGTTGACACTAGTGCTTACAGGCTAGAAAACCATTCATGCACATGGACATGGCTGGTGTGAGTAGATCCATCCATCAACTTTTTCTTTGCTGCTTCCCTTGGAGGTACTGATCATCACTCATGGCCGCATAAAATGTTGCCCGCTTTTTACTGCTTGTGAGGTCACACTCAAATGATCTTTATTGATTGCTCCCAGATGCAGCATGCTGTGCATGCATGCTTTCACAAGCCCACTCTCTTTCTCTCCCCTACACACGGCCTGTGCTCAACAGCATACAATTCTAACTTGAAGTTTTGACCCCTAGTTCTTATAAAAAGTTAAATGACCAACCTTCATAATTTGGCATGATTATATGTTGGCAGAATCCATCATTTATCATGATTCAACCGCTGACCAACTCTTGCCACACTGGAACCACATTAATTTCGGCAGACATGGAGTTAGCAACCCTCTTAACTTTGTTTTAATCAATGACGTTTAGCACCGTTTTTTAGCTGAGATCGATCCTATAGATATGTAGAGAGAAACTTTGCCAAGGAAGGAGTTGTGAACAATGTTGGCATGTATATGCGCTTGATTTATGAAAATATCTGAATGATTGGTTTTTGCACCAAGTGTTTACTCAATCTTAGGAAGTATTTCTAGCTGAGATCTCTTTCTAGTTGTGTCTACTCACCATGCAACAAACGTTTCAAAACAGAAAAATAATGTATACAAAAGTAAAAGAGCAAGACCTTTTTTTGTTTAATTAACCACCTTTCAGATTCAGAAAGAACAAAAGGGAGAGCGAGAATAATTTGTGAGCTAGAGAAGTATCCTCTTTTATTTGCCGGCAGCTATGTTGAACAGATATCAATTTCTCCAAAACAGAAAGCTATGACAAGACACGGTCATAGACTAGTAGGCGGTTTGGTCACATCTTAGTGATAGTAACGTGTCCAATGTTTTTTTCAGCAAAGTTACTAAATATGACTTTGAGCTGCAACTTTATTTTGCTGTGCCATGTATCATACTGTACAATTATTTACTATGTTTTGCCTGCAGTCGCGTGCCACCATACTCGGAGTAATAGAGAAGAAAATGGAGGAGAGGCTTGAGAAAATGAACAAGGAAGACTCGAGCTTAGAAGAAGATGATCTTCTCGGATGGGCCATGAAGCAATCAAATTTGTCAAAGGAACAAATCCTGGACCTGTTGCTGAGCTTGCTCTTTGCCGGGCATGAGACGTCATCAATGGCGCTCGCCCTCGCCATTTTCTTCCTCGAAGGTTGCCCTAAAGCCGTCCAAGAACTGCGGGTACAAATTCAATTTACCGCCAACTCCTTTATACTACTGTAGGATATATCCTCTCCTATTATTGCCTCCCCAACAAAGTATAGCATGCTCAATTTTGGTTCGCTAGAATTATTGCACGCATGAAAATAAAAGTAGACACGATAATATTGATGGTGAAATGCATCAGAGATATCATGAAAGAATTATTGACAGTACTGATCCGTGGCCGTGCAGGAGGAGCATCTAGAGATTGCTAGGAGACAAAAGCTGAGAGGGGAGTGCAAATTGGGCTGGGAAGACTACAAAGAGATGGTTTTCACACAATGCGTAAGGCCCTTTGATTTGTCCATTTCCTCCTCCTCGATCTCGATCCATAGTAATATCAGTGCCATCGATGATCCGCCTTTTGTTAGCTACTTCCAACGCCTAGTTGCACAAGGGCTCGCGTCTAGTTGCGTAGAGGAGTAGCTAGGAAGTTCCCAAAAACGCCATGCACGAGTGGAAGCCAAACGAAGGGCTGTCTGCGACTTGGCCAGCCAGCCACATTTTTGGAGCGTATAGTGGCTGCTTGCTCTTCTAGCTCGAAGATGGCTTTGGAAGTTTGTAGGTAGAGTTGTGTGGCCCATCGGTAGGGTCCAAAATGGCTTGAGGAGTATGTGCTGTTGGGGTATAGCCAGCCGTCAAGAAGATATCTTTGTCGTATGCCTTGATCTTCAGACGGCACAAAAGCGGAACACGTCAAAGATATATCAGTATATCATCTACTACCCAAGAACATGACCGTGGGTTAAAGTAACTGAGGTCCGAGTCACAGTAGAATGGCTTATATATATATGCTGGGAAATCACTGTCATGGTCAGGGGTAATTATCAGGCTGTGGAGTACATGTCGACTTTAGTACACAGCAGGATCGACTATAGCAATAGTACTAGCAGGTGTTGTGGTAGTACTGTATGTGTGGCTGTAGATTGCAGTACGTACACCAAAAAAAGGCATCTGCTACACATTCGAACTGCCGAACTCCTTCATTAATTTGCGAGTAGAGAAAAAAAAAGGGAAGTAATAATGCAATAGCTGACGCCGTTTCTGCTTCTTCTTTGGTTGCAGGTTATCAACGAGACCTTGCGTCTGGGCAACGTGGTGAGGTTCCTGCACCGGAAAGTCATCCGAGATGTGCACTACAATGGTTGGTACCTTAACAGTAATAATTCTCTTCCTGTACATTTGGCGGCGCTTACATACTGAATATCTATCTGTGTAGCTAACTGCTTTTGGGTATACATACATACATGCATGGTTTGTCGACAGGGTACGATATCCCGAGCGGATGGAAGATCCTCCCGGTGCTAGCGGCGGTGCACCTCGACTCGTCGCTGTACGAAGACCCCAGCCACTTCAACCCCTGGAGATGGAAGGTTAGTGCACATGCCAGCGCACGCACAGTTTAGTCCACACAAATCAACCGCGGCTAGCTAGGAACGGTAGTACTGTTGCATGCACATCAACTTGGCTGTAGATATCTAGTACGAGTGCTACGGCTGAAGATCGATCCACGGAAAAGAGGAAGGAAAATATCTGGACGGACATGGAGTCGTCCAATCAATCGTACGAGCCTTATGTTTGCCCAAAACAAAATCAATCATAAGCATCCGTGACGTTAGCATCCCCAAGCTAATAAGTGTGTTCCTTTCCTAGTGTATATATCTGCTGGCCGGAGCAATTGTGGCAATATACAGGACGACTTTTCTTTCCGCTAGATAGGCGGCTCCAGCGATAACAACACGGTGCACGTACGGGGTCGGCCCTGCAGACATGAAAGGGAATGTTCAGGTGGGTATGCACACGTGTGCTTTTGATCTGGTCCGATCAAAAGAGACGTGCTAATTTGCTCCCGCTGCGCGCACCGTCGACTATGCATGTCTCGGTCAAGGCAGCCCACCGTATTGTTCGTCCTCTCATATCGAGGCTACTGTACTGTGATGCTAGCTAGCTAGCCCCCCCTTGGACTCACGCTAGGATATAGCCTGGGTTCCTGTGAATTGTGCGAAACCAAGTGCATGGTCCAGACGGGGAAGAATGACCGACGTTGGAATGGAATCCAATCCAATCAGTGGGACGAATGAATCCGTCGGTCGGTCTCCAGACACATCCCATTCTTATCCGTCACGTACGTCATTCATTAACTACGACCGATTAATGGCCGTGGGGAATATGTGATCGTGGCCATAGTACCACCACTGGTTCACCTGCTGAATACTCCACTATTGTGCACGCACAAATTAACCTGAATAGTGTAAATGCTGACAGCGTTGCTTCGCTCTTGTTGTTGTTGTTGTTGTTGTTGCAGGGTACCGCGTCGCAGAACAGCAACTTCATGCCGTACGGCGGGGGCACCCGGCTGTGCGCCGGGTCGGAGCTCGCCAAGCTCGAGATGGCCATCTTCCTGCACCACCTCGTGCTCAACTTCCGCTGGGAGCTCGCCGAGCCGGACCAGGCCTTCGTCTACCCCTTCGTCGACTTCCCCAAGGGACTCCCCATCAGGGTCCATAGGATCAAGGCGCTGGAAGAAGAGGCGACACAGTGTTTTGACCGTGAACATATAATATGATCATATCGGCGATTCAGTCTAGCGCTTAGGAAGAAGAGGAGTACAGAGGAAATGTGCATCGTTGTCTCTTTTTTCTCCTCTGGTGCTCGTTGATGTAGAATTGTTCTAGTTGTAGATGGGGACAGAAAGAAGAAGAAGGTATAAAATGGAAGATGCTGCAAGGCCCAGTAGTCCCAGAATAGTAATAAGGCCAACCCAAGGCCCCAAATAAGTAATACAGAAAATGGGCCTAGCAGTCTTGGTGTTTATGGTTGCCTTGTCTATCCAGCAACATTTCCAGGTCATCAAGGCCCGTGCACTCTTCCGCCCAAATCTCCTTCTTAAAAGGAAAATCTGTCCAAATAGATTTCTTTCAAAGTGCAGCAGCCATTAAAAAAAGGTACAAAGTGGTGTCTCCAATCAACGTTTTTCCTCTATAAACCTAGCTGGCGCCTCCACCTCGGCCTCCTCCAAACCATCAGCTTCCGCCTCTTTTAGCCAAACTCGTCGGCGTGGGAGGGATGACGAATCCGATCCATGAGCGAAGTTTTAGTACTCCCTCCGACCCATATTAATTGATTTGGATTTATCAAATTTTGGATGAACCTACATACTAAATGGTGTCTAGATTCATTCAAATTATGATAAATTCAAGTCAATTAATATGAATCTGAGGGAGTAAAAATAGTGTTTTGAAAAGATAACGTTAGGGTTTTGGTATTTGCCTTCCTTTTAGGCCCTGTTTGGATTACAGGAATAGGAAACATGGGAACTGGAAAAGGTGTAGTAACGAGAAGTGTATGATAATGCAAAATTTTAGAATCTAAAATCATGGGGCACTCTAGGAGCACATGCGGTCGGACGAGCAAAGGATAAACACGGGAAACAATAGATGTGAACAGTAACTTCCATGTTTTTTAATGCATCTACGCAATGATGGAATATTGTTAGTGTTACTTCATTCGGTCAGAAGCGCAGCTATGATTGTCCTCTCATGGCCCATTGCATAGTAGCTGGTACTTTTATCATTGGGTAACATCGTCTTGCCTCGGGCATCCGCATGAAAATGTGCTCGGAGTGGATGTTTGAACCGGCCCAGGGGCTGGTGCTGCCTGGTATCTCCCGCCCGGGTGTCCCTTTGCGGCGGCCCAGTAATTCTGGCCTGGTCCACATGGCTGGGATTAACCGTTCCGTTCCTGGTGCCCTCGAACCCTACACCATTTCCGCCGTCGCCTCCGTCCCCGACCCCGTCACTCCCGGTCTGCCGCCGCTCCCTGGTCCTTCCCCCAGCGCTCCTACTTTGCGGCCCTCATGCCCCGCGGCCCAGGAGCCCTCCGGCGGCGCCGCGCCCTGCCTCCCCTCGCCGAGCCTCCTCGCCGCGCCATCTCCCCCAACCGCGCCCGTCGCCCTCCTCCCATGCGCGGCCAGCACGGTCCTTACAGGCATCCGGCGCGTCGTTCACCATCGCCACAACGCGTCCCGGCTGTCCGCCGGCCATCCCGGTCCCCTCCCCGAGCCAGGCGCCGCATGGAGGAGCCCAGGAGGGTCTCCCCGCGACCTACTAACGTGGAACGGGAGCGGGAAGGGCGCCTGCGTGCTGCCACGCTGCAAGCGCGCGTTGGGGTCGCGGTTCCCCGGCAGGGAGCTGGTCGCGTTGACGCTGCCCCGTGGCGTGAGGATAACGCGCCGGTCCCCAAGAATAAGAAGAAAAAGTGCAAGAAGAAGAAGAGCCCATCTTCGGCGGCCGCGGGACCTCAGGAGCTTCAATCCCCGTCCTCGGTGCGCCAAGCTTGCTTCCAAGGGCGAGCTCGGCGGTGGGGGGCGGTCTCATGGCGGCTGCTGTCATCCCGCATCCCAGGGAGACTCTGGAGGGATTTTACTACATCGACCTAGGGGTGTGCCGATGACGGTCCCGGAGACCCTGGCTAAGGTGTCGATCCTCCCAAACCAGGAGCCACCCCTCTCGGTGGCTGTGACTGAGAGCCTCCTTCAGGAGGAGCTCAGCACGGTCCTGCCTGGCCATGAGTGGCCGGTTCGCCGCGTCTCGGACTCTGATTTTGTGGTGTCCTTCCCGTCGGTGGCGATCCTGCGCATGTGCGCCCTCGGTTTCTCCTTCACGCTGCCGATCCACCAGCTGAAGGTCTCCATCCAGCCATCCTCAGCTACTCAGGAGACGGTGGCCACTCTCTCGAAGGTCTGGGTTCATCTGCACGGGGTCCCTGGTGGAGCTCGAATAGGAGGTGGTTGTTCCAGGGGCCAGCCCCCCGTCCTCCCTTCCCCCCTACCGGCGACGACTCGGGGGCAGGGGAAGGAGGATCAGGGGCAGAGCACTCAGACTCTAGTGACTCAGGATCGGACTCGGAGTCACCCCTCACCACCGACGCGTCGCCACCTCCTTCCCTGCCTCCGCAGGGGGCCGCTGGGGGCAGCTCTCCCCCTCCTGCGGCTGGGCTCTTGGGGGGAGGGCCATTCTTCCCTGGGAGACGCCCACTGTCACTGAACGCTCCGGCAAAGCTGTCCCCAGTGGACCTCCCTCGCTGCTACCGTACCTACCCCCGGTCTCCATCAGCCTCGACATCGCGCAGTACGGCTCCAACCTGGACTTGGGGCTGGCGCCGTTCCCTGTGTCCCCGCCTGCTTCTCGTCAGTCCCCAGAGCTGGAGACCTTGGGGAGTGTGGGGTTGGTGGTTTGTGCCCACTAGTCCCCTGTAGGGGTTCGTAGCATGGAAAACAAAAAATTTCTACCGCATGCACACAAACAAGCCAAGATCTATCTACTAGATTGTAGCAACGAGTCGATAGAGGAACTCACCCTCGAAGATTCCAAAGCGGTTAACGAGAGCAGATTCTCGTGGGTGATGTAGTCGTACTCTTGCCGATCTCAAGATCGCGTAGACGATCCTTCCGGCGCTGCGTTCCGGCAGCGCTCCCGCAGTCGGTCACACGTTCGGTACTCGACGAAGACCTTCCTCTCCCTTGTTCTAGCAGGCAGCGGAGGTTGTAGCACTCTGTAACACCCTCAGAATCGGACCTATGCAAGTTTGAGCAAAATTCGCCAAACCCGCATAGAAACGATTCAAAGGTGCCCACCAGGCACTTTCGTGCGGGTGGAAAACGAAGTAATAACATTACACAACAGTCCTCGATGGGACCCACAGAACAGATATATATACAACAGCGACTCAAAGAGTCAGGAATACAAATATAATATACAAAGATCCAAATCACCTTGAAAACGATATAGCGTCCAGCTACGGACAAGATGCAAATGGGGCTAAGAGCCCTGAAGAATAACCAATGGCGTCCATAACCCTGCCCAGGCCAAGCCGGAAGGGTAACCCTGCTAACGGCGTCGAACTCAAAACCTGCTTAAACAAAAGGGGTGCCGACAAAGGGCAAAGGAAAAGAGGAGCGTCAGTACTGAGGCCAGTACACGGCGAGGCTAGAATTCGGCGGTCCTCGCCTACATAGGTATGGTGGACTGAGCGGCAGCGGCAGCATGCACTTAACAACCTATAGAGACTCGATACAACTGGCGGATATCAGAGAGGGATAAGAATGACCTAACCGGATCCAACCTGAAGCTAACACCAAGCAAACCCATCCTGGTGTTTCCCCCTCGAGACCAAACGAGGAAGTCAACCGAGGAACTCACACGGTTGGCAGTTTTACTTATTCAGTTATCGTTGCAGCCTTTACTAGTCAGGTTTAGATATTCATCCTGATAAAATAAGCAGTGGGCACTTTTAGTTAACCGTTCCGTTATAGTTGCAACAATTACTAATCAGATACAGATAGCATGAGATAAACCCAAAACCCAGCAGTTGTTGGTACTTTTATTCAGCCATTCCGTTGTAGTTGTAATACTTACTAGTCAGATACATTTGTCGCAAGCGACAACCAAACAAGCAATTGTGGGCAGTATTAATTAGCCATTCCATTATAGTGAAGCTGATTACTAGTCATTATAAGTCAAATTTATAGCAGTAAACTTTAGTTATGCTTGTCTATGATCGAGAAACTGTGCTCCAAGTCGTCCATATCCGCGGACACGGCTTTCAGAAAGTTTTACCCGGCCGGGGTGCACCAATAGCAACACACACTCGATCAACCTCGGAAAAACCAAATCAAAACCCAACGAGGCCTTCACGACAAAGCAATCACAGGATTCAGAAATATTTCAGGGGGCCACCCCATTAAGCTACCCGCAACGAAGTAAGCTAGCTCCGAGACGGACTCAAGGTCTGCGTCGATGGCTGTAAACGACAGCAGATCCCCAATCGGGGACTGTCGATACCGCGGAAACATCCCGCTTCCAAAACAGTACAGTGTGCAGTACCTCGCACAATCGTAAATAAAGCAGTAAAGCATGGCATAAGTACATGATAGTAATAAAGCCCCAAACTAGTTGTGGCCCCAAGAAATAAGACTGAATCAAGCTCTGGCTCAGGGGGGTCCCATATACCTCCCGGATGTGGATAGCGCGAAAAATCAAGGAACAGGAATCAAGTACTCGGGGTCTTACGGGACACAAGTGGGCGTTCGGAAACCAAATAATATCTATCACCCACCGATGCCTCTGCTTATTCAATTTTAGTTGTTAAACAGAATTTAAAGTGACGATAAGTAAAACTAGAATCATCTCCAACAACAACATGCGGCAATACATCAGCAACTGTGGCATATGACGACACACATCAGCACTTGAGCAAGCAACTACGACGCGCAAGTCCAACTATCTACCAAACAACAGGTAATAGGGTGTGTCCAAGGCAATATAGGGCTGCACGGTATATCACGGGTACGGAAGCTAAAGCATCGCAACACAGATAGCAATAGATCAACAGGAGGGAAGTAAATACTATAAAAGTAAGATAGGTAGAAAGGGGGGAGATGCTCGCCTGAAAACATTGTCGAAGGTTCAACCGAAGATCGGGCCGAAGCTCACATCCACTCAACGGCCTTATCCGCGAAGAAGCAAAACACTAGAAGAAACATCGGATGCTAGATTTAATACAACGGCAGAAGATCGGCATGATGCATGAATGATGCATGGCATGGCAAAGGTGCAATGCAATTAGGTCATATTAAGCGGAACCGGGGTCCCGACAATTATTCAAGTGGTTCAAGTTATTTAGAAACCCCGCATTTTAAATGTTGTTTAGCGATGCAACAGATGGAACCGGTTCGCTACACATGTTTAAATGAGGCCAATATGAGACTAGATTTGCCCGCATATGGGCCCCATATTTAATTATTAGGTGAATCGGCATAAGGCCCCCAAACCACAGATATGCATGCGAGTATGACAATTCAATATGCAACAAGTTGTTATTATTTATAAAAAAAATAGGGTTTCGGGAAGGGTTCACACATTTAGGGGTCTCGACGATCTTGGGGTTCCGGGGTTCAGGGTCGGTCTCAGGGTCCAGGGTTTAGGGTTCGACGGGGTCGTTCTCGGATTCCCGGGGTGGTTCTCTCGTTCTCGGTAGCGGGGCAGATCTTGCGTTCCAGGAAGAAGGGCTTGGCGTTCTGCGGTTCCACGTCGACGGCCTTGGTTTCCTCGATGGAGACTTGGTGTGTCCGTGTCGGGGTTCTCCAGGGTCTTGACGGCTCGGATCCGAGAGGAAGATCTTGGCGTCGGGGTTTCCGTGACGAAGATCTTGTCGCGCGGCGTCAATGCTTCCGGGAAGATCACGAGGTTCCGGCTCTGGGGTCCATCGGGTTCGCTCTAGTCGTCGTCGATCTCGGGATCTGCCCCTACACGGTCTTCGGGGAACTCAGGGTCCAGGGGTCCGGCGTCCGTGACGGTCTTGTCGATAGGGCGAACTTGGTCGATGGTCCTCGGGAAGATCTTGTCCCATCTCTCGTTCGCATCTGCCGGAAGATCTTGATGTGGTCGATCAACTCCAGGCACGCCCACGCGAACACGGGACAGGTGCCACGCTGGAAGGACCCACCAGGACAAGGAAGAACGTCCAGGGCCCGGCTTCATGCGCCTCTCCACACGCAGGATGGTCACCGGGGCGCACGGAGCTCCTGCGGAAGATGCCAAGGGACGCGGGCGCTCGACCGGCAGCGGGGCTTGGGGAGGCCGTGGACGACTGAGCCGACGCCGGCGGCGCGACGAAGCGACGGGGCCCGGTCGGAGACAGGCTACGCGGGGTCGTGGGCCGATGCGGCCGCGGGCTCGGGGCGAGGAGGGGTTCCCGGCGGCGGAGAGGATGCGGCTCGGGCCGTCGAGGACGGCGGCAGGACGTGGGCGCGGGGTTCGACGGCGGGCCGGCGAAGCAGAGGGGAAGGCCCGGCGGCGAGGTAGACGCGCGGCCGGAGGAGCTCGCCGGGGGAGGGGCCCTGGGAGGCGCGCGTCCGCGGCGACGGGGCGCCAGCGACCTGAGCGGGGGCGGCGGAGGTGCTGCAGGCGGCGAGGTGATGGTGGGGCGGGCCGAGGACGCGTGGAGAGGGTGAGGTCGGCCGCGGGCGGCTGGGGACGAGGACCGGCCGGAGGAGGGGCGGTTGACTCCGGCGGCGAGCACGGGGAGGCGGGGCGACGCGGAGGGCGAAGGGGCTGCGCGCGAGGCGGAGGAAGCACGGGAGGCGGCCGGCGACGTCCTTGGCGAGGACGCGGCGGCGCGCATGGCTCGCGGGCGGCGGCCGGCGCGAGGCGGAGGTGCGGGCCGGTGACGAGGGAGGTGGAGCCGCGCGTGCGGGCGGAGGCGGGCGAGCGCCGGCGGGCGGCCGGAGGGAGCCTGGGGAGGGGTCGCTGGGGAGCGCAGGTGAGGAGGAGGGCCGGCGAGCTCGGGCGCGTGCGGCCTCACGCGGGGTCGGGGTGCGTGCCAGGCGGTTGGGGAAGAAGATGGGGAGAGGAGAGAGGGAGCGGGGCCCGCGGGCAGGGGTGGGCCCAGGGCGGTTGGTGGCTGGGGTGGCTCGCGTGCGTGCGTGCTGTGAGGGAGGGGGGCTGTGTGGCAGGTTTTGATTGGGTGAGGGAGAGGGCAAGGGTGATGTGGCGTGTCCTGATAGGTGGAAGTGAGGTGGAGGGGGAAGAGGGTAGATTTCTGGGTAGACTTAGGATTAGGGGTAGGGCTGGCAGAGGGAACCGTTTTAAAACTGGGGCGGTCGTTCGGGTCGGTCGGCCCGTTCGACTGCTCCGGCCAAAATAAATAAATCTTTTATTTAATTTAATTGGGCCGTTTGCAACCCGACAGCAACAAAACAAAATAATCCGGAGACCCGGGGTTTGAATTTGAAAACAAGGTAGGGCGTTTGGAAAACAAATCGGGTTTTGCGAAATAATTTTTGACGAACAACACATGATGATGACGATGCAATGCACAAATTCAACGCGATTTTCTAGTAGTGGTTTTGCGGGATGCCACAATTCGACACCACTAACAAGGGATCTCGCCCTCGAGATCCGCCTCATGGTACCGGAAGGAAGGTCGGCGAACTGCGTCTTCTCGCTTCGTGTAGATCTTCGCGACACCACTAACGAGGTTCATCCTTCATCTTGAAATCGGCGACACCACCAACAAAGGTTCGTCGTTCTTGATCGCCGGGAGAATGCTCCGGGGAAAACAAAGGACGAAGTAGAAGGTAAGGCCACCTCTAACTTCCATGGACGGAGCAAAACTGCTGGATCCACTGATCCGACGTACAAGAGTGAATGATAAGAGCAGTGGTAGGGTAGCTACTCCATCCCGCACTCAAACCATTACTCTGCACACGAATAAGCGGATTAGGCATCCAACTCTCGGAATTAGACTGAAGATCTCGGCAAGCGAGGTTCGGAACAAAGGAGTGATGCAGACTCTGCATCGGATCTGGCGTAGAGGATGTCGTCGCGTCGGAAAACACCGGGAGATACCACAGAAATCGTATGAAAGACACAATGATTAGGTTTCGCGGTGGTTCCATTGGCATGAACAACACATGCTCAAGGTCAACCCCAACTTCACCAAAACTTGTCCTTCTCATATGTTTTTCAACGACACTGATATCCAGCAAGGAACACACAGGGATAAAGAGCTCAAGAGCAAGAGATTGGAGGGAGGGTACAACAGACAAGTTGCAGATTGATGATCGAAGAACCTCCGTTACAAAAGGGGGAAAGCGAAACCCTGAAGGTACGACGGAAACCCAACCACGAGAAATCCTGGACTCGAAGAAAGGATAAGAGGGTAGATTCAAAACACGTCGAGATAAGAGGGGAATAGCAGAGGGGTAAGGAGTAAAATCAGACCTAATCAGAACTATCCAACCGATTTTGCAAAATAGTTTTGACTCTCTACTTCGGCCGTTAGCTAAGGTCATCCTACAGGCTGGACTTGTGGGGTATCGCAACTGCTGGGCTCTGATACCACTCTGTAACACCCTCAGAATCGGACCTATGCAAGTTTGAGCAAAATTCGCCAAACCCGCATAGAAACGATTCAAAGGTGCCCACCAGGCACTTTCGTGCGGGTGGAAAACGAAGTAATAACATTACACAACAGTCCTCGATGGGACCCACAGAACAGATATATATACAACAGCGACTCAAAGAGTCAGGAATACAAATATAATATACAAAGATCCAAATCACCTTGAAAACGATATAGCGTCCAGCTACGGACAAGATGCAAATGGGGCTAAGAGCCCTGAAGAATAACCAATGGCGTCCATAACCCTGCCCAGGCCAAGCCGGAAGGGTAACCCTGCTAACGGCGTCGAACTCAAAACCTGCTTAAACAAAAGGGGTGCCGACAAAGGGCAAAGGAAAAGAGGAGCGTCAGTACTGAGGCCAGTACACGGCGAGGCTAGAATTCGGCGGTCCTCGCCTACATAGGTATGGTGGACTGAGCGGCAGCGGCAGCATGCACTTAACAACCTATAGAGACTCGATACAACTGGCGGATATCAGAGAGGGATAAGAATGACCTAACCGGATCCAACCTGAAGCTAACACCAAGCAAACCCATCCTGGTGTTTCCCCCTCGAGACCAAACGAGGAAGTCAACCGAGGAACTCACACGGTTGGCAGTTTTA
Source organism: Avena atlantica (assembly GCA_910589765.1). Taxonomy (NCBI): domain Eukaryota; kingdom Viridiplantae; phylum Streptophyta; class Magnoliopsida; order Poales; family Poaceae; genus Avena; species Avena atlantica. The sequence goes on from OU342737.1 coordinate 56,813,334, forward strand.
CTTATTCAGTTATCGTTGCAGCCTTTACTAGTCAGGTTTAGATATTCATCCTGATAAAATAAGCAGTGGGCACTTTTAGTTAACCGTTCCGTTATAGTTGCAACAATTACTAATCAGATACAGATAGCATGAGATAAACCCAAAACCCAGCAGTTGTTGGTACTTTTATTCAGCCATTCCGTTGTAGTTGTAATACTTACTAGTCAGATACATTTGTCGCAAGCGACAACCAAACAAGCAATTGTGGGCAGTATTAATTAGCCATTCCATTATAGTGAAGCTGATTACTAGTCATTATAAGTCAAATTTATAGCAGTAAACTTTAGTTATGCTTGTCTATGATCGAGAAACTGTGCTCCAAGTCGTCCATATCCGCGGACACGGCTTTCAGAAAGTTTTACCCGGCCGGGGTGCACCAATAGCAACACACACTCGATCAACCTCGGAAAAACCAAATCAAAACCCAACGAGGCCTTCACGACAAAGCAATCACAGGATTCAGAAATATTTCAGGGGGCCACCCCATTAAGCTACCCGCAACGAAGTAAGCTAGCTCCGAGACGGACTCAAGGTCTGCGTCGATGGCTGTAAACGACAGCAGATCCCCAATCGGGGACTGTCGATACCGCGGAAACATCCCGCTTCCAAAACAGTACAGTGTGCAGTACCTCGCACAATCGTAAATAAAGCAGTAAAGCATGGCATAAGTACATGATAGTAATAAAGCCCCAAACTAGTTGTGGCCCCAAGAAATAAGACTGAATCAAGCTCTGGCTCAGGGGGGTCCCATATACCTCCCGGATGTGGATAGCGCGAAAAATCAAGGAACAGGAATCAAGTACTCGGGGTCTTACGGGACACAAGTGGGCGTTCGGAAACCAAATAATATCTATCACCCACCGATGCCTCTGCTTATTCAATTTTAGTTGTTAAACAGAATTTAAAGTGACGATAAGTAAAACTAGAATCATCTCCAACAACAACATGCGGCAATACATCAGCAACTGTGGCATATGACGACACACATCAGCACTTGAGCAAGCAACTACGACGCGCAAGTCCAACTATCTACCAAACAACAGGTAATAGGGTGTGTCCAAGGCAATATAGGGCTGCACGGTATATCACGGGTACGGAAGCTAAAGCATCGCAACACAGATAGCAATAGATCAACAGGAGGGAAGTAAATACTATAAAAGTAAGATAGGTAGAAAGGGGGGAGATGCTCGCCTGAAAACATTGTCGAAGGTTCAACCGAAGATCGGGCCGAAGCTCACATCCACTCAACGGCCTTATCCGCGAAGAAGCAAAACACTAGAAGAAACATCGGATGCTAGATTTAATACAACGGCAGAAGATCGGCATGATGCATGAATGATGCATGGCATGGCAAAGGTGCAATGCAATTAGGTCATATTAAGCGGAACCGGGGTCCCGACAATTATTCAAGTGGTTCAAGTTATTTAGAAACCCCGCATTTTAAATGTTGTTTAGCGATGCAACAGATGGAACCGGTTCGCTACACATGTTTAAATGAGGCCAATATGAGACTAGATTTGCCCGCATATGGGCCCCATATTTAATTATTAGGTGAATCGGCATAAGGCCCCCAAACCACAGATATGCATGCGAGTATGACAATTCAATATGCAACAAGTTGTTATTATTTATAAAAAAAATAGGGTTTCGGGAAGGGTTCACACATTTAGGGGTCTCGACGATCTTGGGGTTCCGGGGTTCAGGGTCGGTCTCAGGGTCCAGGGTTTAGGGTTCGACGGGGTCGTTCTCGGATTCCCGGGGTGGTTCTCTCGTTCTCGGTAGCGGGGCAGATCTTGCGTTCCAGGAAGAAGGGCTTGGCGTTCTGCGGTTCCACGTCGACGGCCTTGGTTTCCTCGATGGAGACTTGGTGTGTCCGTGTCGGGGTTCTCCAGGGTCTTGACGGCTCGGATCCGAGAGGAAGATCTTGGCGTCGGGGTTTCCGTGACGAAGATCTTGTCGCGCGGCGTCAATGCTTCCGGGAAGATCACGAGGTTCCGGCTCTGGGGTCCATCGGGTTCGCTCTAGTCGTCGTCGATCTCGGGATCTGCCCCTACACGGTCTTCGGGGAACTCAGGGTCCAGGGGTCCGGCGTCCGTGACGGTCTTGTCGATAGGGCGAACTTGGTCGATGGTCCTCGGGAAGATCTTGTCCCATCTCTCGTTCGCATCTGCCGGAAGATCTTGATGTGGTCGATCAACTCCAGGCACGCCCACGCGAACACGGGACAGGTGCCACGCTGGAAGGACCCACCAGGACAAGGAAGAACGTCCAGGGCCCGGCTTCATGCGCCTCTCCACACGCAGGATGGTCACCGGGGCGCACGGAGCTCCTGCGGAAGATGCCAAGGGACGCGGGCGCTCGACCGGCAGCGGGGCTTGGGGAGGCCGTGGACGACTGAGCCGACGCCGGCGGCGCGACGAAGCGACGGGGCCCGGTCGGAGACAGGCTACGCGGGGTCGTGGGCCGATGCGGCCGCGGGCTCGGGGCGAGGAGGGGTTCCCGGCGGCGGAGAGGATGCGGCTCGGGCCGTCGAGGACGGCGGCAGGACGTGGGCGCGGGGTTCGACGGCGGGCCGGCGAAGCAGAGGGGAAGGCCCGGCGGCGAGGTAGACGCGCGGCCGGAGGAGCTCGCCGGGGGAGGGGCCCTGGGAGGCGCGCGTCCGCGGCGACGGGGCGCCAGCGACCTGAGCGGGGGCGGCGGAGGTGCTGCAGGCGGCGAGGTGATGGTGGGGCGGGCCGAGGACGCGTGGAGAGGGTGAGGTCGGCCGCGGGCGGCTGGGGACGAGGACCGGCCGGAGGAGGGGCGGTTGACTCCGGCGGCGAGCACGGGGAGGCGGGGCGACGCGGAGGGCGAAGGGGCTGCGCGCGAGGCGGAGGAAGCACGGGAGGCGGCCGGCGACGTCCTTGGCGAGGACGCGGCGGCGCGCATGGCTCGCGGGCGGCGGCCGGCGCGAGGCGGAGGTGCGGGCCGGTGACGAGGGAGGTGGAGCCGCGCGTGCGGGCGGAGGCGGGCGAGCGCCGGCGGGCGGCCGGAGGGAGCCTGGGGAGGGGTCGCTGGGGAGCGCAGGTGAGGAGGAGGGCCGGCGAGCTCGGGCGCGTGCGGCCTCACGCGGGGTCGGGGTGCGTGCCAGGCGGTTGGGGAAGAAGATGGGGAGAGGAGAGAGGGAGCGGGGCCCGCGGGCAGGGGTGGGCCCAGGGCGGTTGGTGGCTGGGGTGGCTCGCGTGCGTGCGTGCTGTGAGGGAGGGGGGCTGTGTGGCAGGTTTTGATTGGGTGAGGGAGAGGGCAAGGGTGATGTGGCGTGTCCTGATAGGTGGAAGTGAGGTGGAGGGGGAAGAGGGTAGATTTCTGGGTAGACTTAGGATTAGGGGTAGGGCTGGCAGAGGGAACCGTTTTAAAACTAGGGCGGTCGTTCGGGTCGGTCGGCCCGTTCGACTGCTCCGGCCAAAATAAATAAATCTTTTATTTAATTTAATTGGGCCGTTTGCAACCCGACAGCAACAAAACAAAATAATCCGGAGACCCGGGGTTTGAATTTGAAAACAAGGTAGGGCGTTTGGAAAACAAATCGGGTTTTGCGAAATACTTTTTGACGAACAACACATGATGATGACGATGCAATGCACAAATTCAACGCGATTTTCTAGTAGTGGTTTTGCGGGATGCCACACACTCTCCTCGCGATTCCGGCAGCACGACGGCGTGGTACCGGAAGTAGAGGGGAGATCTCGCAGGGCTTCGCCTTAAGCCGGAGCGAGTACGGTGGACTATGAGAGAGCCTTGGTGATCTAGGGTTTAGACTCACCAATTAGAAGGGACTAAACCAGCGGCTAGGGCAATTAGAAGCTCTAACTCGGCGGCTTGGGAGAAATCCCTAGGCTGTGGCTAGGGTTTAGGTTTAGAGGGAGTCAACTTGTGTGTCTAGGAGGGGAGCCCTGCCCCTCCTTATATAGGTGGAGGGAGGCGCCGGCCAAGGGAAGGGAGTCCCTCCCCAACTCGGATCCCTAGTGGGCCGGCGGTGGAGGAGGAACTCCTCCCCAACTCGGTTTCCCACTTCTTCTCCACTTTCCAAAATAGCCGTTTGACTTTTCAAATTGGCGTTTGACTTTTCAAACTAGGATTTGATTAAACCCTTTATTTTGTACAGCGATGGCACCTAGTACATGATGCAATCATTCCAACTTGCAATGACACATTCATGTACCCTTCCCCTCCGGAGTGTCGGACATTCCGGAACCTTCTAGAACAATCTCGATAAAAACACTGGAACCATTCCCCAACTCCGAAACAGGACTTTCCTTATATGAATCTTATTCTCCGGACCATTCCGGATCTCCTCGTGATATCCCGGATCCCATCCGAGACTCCGAACAACATTCGGTCTCTTACTCATCATTCCATAACTACTCAACAACATCGAATCCTTAAGTGTGTCTCCCTACGGTTCGTGAATTATGCGGACATGATCGAGACACTTCTCCGATCAATAACCAATAGAGGAATCTGGAAACTCATATGGCTCCCACATATTTCTACGATTACTTTGCGATCGAATGAACCACTTACATACGATACCAATTTCCCTTTGTCTCACGATAGTTTACTTATCCGAGGTTTTGATCGTCGGTATCTCTGCATACCTAGTTCAACCTCGTTACCGATAAGTACTCTTTTCTCGTTCCCGTGATATGTGATCCCTTGTGAGCCAGTCACATGCTTGCAAGCTAATTGGATGACATTCCACCGAGAGGGCCCAGAGTATATCTATCCGTCATATGGATGGACAAATCCCACTCTTGATCCATGTGCCTCAACTCATACTTTCCAAACACTCAATGCCACCTTTATAGCCACCCAGTTATGGTGTGGTGTTTGATGTCATCAAAGCATCCTTCCGGTGATGGTGATTAGCATGATCTCATGGTCGAAGGAATTAGGTTACTATGTATCAGAAAGCTTATAGCAAATGAACTATATTAAATGACTTGATCTTTATGCTACGCTTAACTATAGGAGTATGTCCATCACATCATTCTCCTAATGATATGACCCTGTTGTTAATAACATCTCTATGTTCATGATCAGGAAACCATGATCATATATTAACCAACAAGCTAGTTTAACAAGAGGCTTTACTAGGGACTCTTTTATGTTTACAAATCACACAAGTATTAATGTTTCCGGTTAATACAATTATAGCATGGTATGTAAACATTTATCATAAGTATGAAGATATGATAATAACCACTTTATTATTGCCTCTTGGGCATATCTCCAACAGTCTCCCACTTGCACTAGAGTCAATAATCTAGTTTCAAACTTTTGTGTATTCAACACCTATGGCTTTCCGGTGTTGTATGTACATGATTGCTAGTGGTCAACTGATCTCCGGATCTGACACTTCCAGGTCCGTGTGTAATTGCATGTCTTTGCGACTCTACGCATCACTCATTCTCTAATGAGATGGCTTCGTACAAATTTGGTCCTTTGGTGTGACCTTTAGTTCTTTGGGGTTAAAAACAAGTTGATAATATTGTCGTGCAATATATTTTCATAGTATTATCCCACTGTGAACTACACCTAGTTTGATAACAAACTACTTGACACAAATGCCCTCTTTTGCTGCTAAAATAGCAGTCATACACTTAGCCTTTTGTTGTAGTATCTGTCACAATGTCTTTAACTTTGGAACTCATCCAAATCCATTATGGAACTCATTTTCCATTATATTGTGCCACCCTTGGTTTAGATTGAGATAAACTTAATTTGTACTTTGTGACAAAACTAGTATCAATGTAGTACTTTTACAATGAACTAACCATCTATTTGTCACTTCTACAAATAATATACTCTTAGTTCTTCAAAAAGATCATAAGAATATTCTTACTATTGTCCAATGATCATCTTATGAATCATTCTGGTATATGCTCACAACATTTAGAGCATAGGACATATCTGGATTTGTACATATCATAGTATGATTGATATAAATACTCTTTGTGATCAAGTATCAATCTATACTTGAATCTTGTTTCATTTACCAAATGTCAGTACATTTGAATATATCATCAATATTGAACTCATTCAATCCTTTCTGTGTGACAAGAAACTTTCTTGTAGTTTCTATATTGAACTCATTCAATATCTCGTCTATGTACTTCTGGCACAACCATATTAGCGTCTATTCATGCCAAATATTTGGGTTTTGCCTAAGTCTTTCATCGAGATGAAATTCTTATCCTGTGTTAATAAAAGACACATTATTTCCAATCAACAATATGTCTTCCACATAGTGTATTAGAAACATGTCTTAGCGCTCCCACTTAATTTCTTGCAAATGCAAGCATCTTCATTGTCTCTGATGAAATTAAACTCTTTAACAGTTTCATCATAGTGAAGATTCCAACTCCGCTATGCTTACTTCAACCATTGAAGTTTGCATATGCATTTAGCATCCTTTGAATTAACAAAAACCCCTATGGATCATGTTATTCACATGTCCTAGGTAACAATTCTATTAGAAGAACTTGTTTTGTTTATTCAACTACCATATAACAAAATTATACGTAGTGGTTGCTACACTAATCCGTCTAGACTAAATATCACTATGAAAGATCAAATCTTATCATAGTCAACTTTTGAACATTGTTGTGAACTTTTTCCCAACATGTCGACTATTTCATAGATGTAAAACATCCATGTCTATTTCTTTATAGATCCAAACACGACTGTAAGGTCTTACACCTTTCTCGAGGGTCTTTCAAGTTCAAAACTTGATTTCTCATGTATGGAACTATCACGGATTTTATGGCTTCAAGCCATTTGACGGAGTCAGGGCTCATCATCGCTTCTTTGCATGTAGTCGGATCATTATTGTCAAATAATGATTTAACTCTCAAATCTTGGTATTCGATTGTTCATCTGACCTACTTGTTTCAATAGGAACTTGGATCTCCGTGACCACAACCTTTGAGGTACGTGAGCCATGAGCATTGTTGCTACCTCCGGAACACTTTTCGGCGCTGCGCAACTTTGCACATATAGCTAAGGTTCTTTTAACCTTATCAAAGTTCTATTGTCCTCCCACTTAACTTTTCACAAAAAATTCCTTCTCAAAGAAACTTGACGTTCTAAGCGACAAACACTTTTGTCTCCGGTGTTATGGAGGAATACTTAACAGTTATACAAAGACAGGTTCATCCGACTTTGGTTGCAAAACATCTTTCTTATGCATAACATACCAATGTTTAAGAAAGGACTACTTGGGTTTAATCCCAAACCATAACTTTATATGGTGTCATTTCAGCGGATTATGATGGAGCTCTTTTCAGTGGAAAACAGTAATCTCTAAAGCTTTTAATCTTTAAAATACAATGGCAGTTTTATGAATTACACCTTCGATCTTACCATGTCAAACAAGGTTTAATTACATATCTCGAACGCTCCATACTCTTATGGTGTTTCGGGAAAATGCAAATCCACGGAACGATTCCTTAAATCTTAGGTATTATGCTAAACTTGTAACTCAAATATCTTCCTTTATGATCTTATCATAAACTATTTATATTCTTGTTACAATGATTTTGCACTTCATCTTGAAAATCTTTGAACTTTTCAAATATTTCACACTTCATCCTTATTAAGTAAATATTCATATATTCACTCAAATTTTCGGAGAAAGCACATGAAGTTGAAATCCATCGCTCTTGACTACACATAATGGATTTCGTACAACAATATGTACAAGTTCCAATAAGCTAGTCATTCGTTCCCTTTTTGGCCTATGAACGAAGTTTTAATTATCTCTAGGAAAGTTTCACAAGCGTCATTTGATCAAAATCAAATAGACTCCAAAATTCCATCCATATGGAGTTTCTTCATGTTTTCTTTCCAATATAATTTAAACGGCGATGTCAATTCCTAAGTGATCTTTTAATCAATTTGTCTTTCGACATTTTTAGCACTAGTTTTATGGATGTGATTTCTCCAACAAGATTTGTGAATCATCCATCTTTTATGGATTACGGCAATTATTTGAACAACCCTTTTGTTCTCATAATACCCGATAAAACAAATCTTGAAGGCAAGCTTTGATGTTTAACGAGCAACACAATAACCCTTTATTTGTTCTCGATGAATATCATCACATATTCTTTTGCTAGTTACTTAGGCCATTGTAGTTCATGAATTGTGTTGTTTCGTATGACGATTCACACCAACAAATTCAGTATCAAATACTTAAGAACCACATTGTTTAATAAGCAAAGAATATAGCCATAACATGTATATCATCTATATACTTAAACTGAACAATTCTAGTCTTTTCTTTTCTGCCATATATTTATGAGATTCTCTTTCAGTATTTCCTTTTCTGTTTGAAAGAATCTATCAACATCAATAGTGGAGTCATACATATGACACATAATCCAAAGCGTGTATAATTAAATACCAATGTCTTTGGACTTGCACTTTGAAGTAGATCACCATCATCAAATGTTTGGTGTTCTTTCAAATTCCTTTCTTTAGTAATCTCTTGGTGTAGTAAATATTTTACCTACATCAAATATTCACCCTTATCATGGAATTATCCATGATCAAGATACTTTTAGCTTATAAAGATGAATCATAAGTATAATGTTGCTATCCAAAACCTTTTGGTGGATTAGGACAACTAGTGTCTCCAACCCTTTGCAAATTCTCATCAAATATGAGAACATGACTTTTGCCATATTATACTCTATCATGTTGCAACCAAAACTTCGTTTCAGATATCACAATATCTTCCACACATCATGGTTTCTGAAACAACTCTTTTAGATCCTAGATAACCTTGATATTAAGACAATCCTTTGAATATCAAGAATCATGGAGACAAACATGATACTTATACACTAACACTTGGAATTGTCACTCTTGTTTTAATACCAATTATTAAACTTCATGGAGTAACCGGAACTTTACTGAAAGTTTGCAATAGGACTTTTAAAATTTAGATTAACACTTCAAAACAATACGATATCAGTTCGTAAAGTAACTAACCAGAATTCTATAGTTCTATCATCTCAATTATAACTAAGCGCAAGGTGGTAAACGGATGCCAATGACTACAACAATTATGCAAATTCACTTTGATTTAATTTATGATAAATAGTGTTCAACTTTTAATCATATTGCCGTTGAACTCCCACTCAAAACAATATCCCTCACATTGTTTTAGTGATCACACGAACCAAATCCACCATATCAAAACCGATCATCACGAGAGTTGATATAGCTTCAATTGCGAACAATCAACATGTTCATCATATCTACTATATGACTCATGCTTTACCTTTCGGTGATCCGTGTTCCTGAGACCATGTCTGTACATGCTAGGCTCGTCAAGATCAAACCTTAGCTTCCGCATGAGCAAATCTGGCTTGCCCACGTTGTATACACTTGCGGAATCTAACACACCCGATCATCATGTGGTGCTTCGAAACAACAAGCTTTAGCAACGGTGCTAACTAAGGGTGAACACTTTATGACTTGAAATTCATGTGCATGAGGGATCATCTTATAATGCTACCATCGTCTACTAAGCAATACAAGATGCATAAAGGATTAACATCACATGCAATTCATAATTTGTGATATGATATGGCCTTTCTTCTTTGTGCTTCCGATCTCCATCTTCTAGCACGAACATGATCTCCATCATCACCGACATTGCATCAAGGTCAATGATGCTTCTCCATGGTTGTCGTCCACCGGCTTCAACTATTACAACTACTTTGAATAGACACGCGGGTCTTAACAGAAATTAAATACAACCATATGGCTCCTACCGGTTGCCGACTTACAATAAGGAACATTGCATACATCATATATAATCACAATCATGGCACATATCACATCACTGCACACCCCTGCAAAACAAAGTTAGACGCCTCTACTTTCTTTGAATATTTTACGTGGTTTGGGGCTTTCAATAAGTGTCGTTCTAACTTACGAATAAGAACCACAACATTGATACTAGTATTGTTAATCACCCGTTGTAAATTGGATCTTAACTATGCTAGGAGAAACAGGCACCCGCAAAGCCACTTATGCAATACAAGTTGCATGTCAAGCGTGGAGCAAGTCTCATGAACGATGTCATGTAAGGTTAGCCCGGGCCGCTTCATCCAACATACCGCAAGATGCAAAGTACACAAGAAGCAATCGACAATAAAAGCATCAACGCCCATAATGACCATTGTGTTCTACTCGTGCAAACAGATTTACATATAGACACGGCTCTGATACCACTGTAGGGGTTCGTAGCATGGAAAATAAAAAATTTCTACCGCATGCACACAAACAAGCCAAGATCTATCTACTAGATTGTAGCAACGAGTCGATAGAGGAACTCACCCTCGAAGATTCCAAAGCGGTTAACGAGAGCAGATTCTCGTGGGTGATGTAGTCGTACTCTTGCCGATCTCAAGATCGCGTAGACGATCCTTCCGGCGCTGCGTTCTGGCAGCGCTCCCGCAGTCGGTCACACGTTCGGTACTCGACGAAGACCTTCCTCTCCCTTGTTCCAGCAGGCAGCGGAGGTTGTAGCACTCTCCTCGCAATTCCGGCAGCACGATGGCATGGTACCGGAAGTAGAGGGGAGATCTCGCAGGGCTTCGCCTTAAGCCGGAGCGAGTATGGTGGACTATGAGAGAGCCTTGGCGATCTAGGGTTTAGACTCACCAATTAGAAGGGACTAAACCAGCGGCTAGGTCAATTAGAAGCTCTAACTCGGCGGCTTGGGAGAAATCCCTAGGCTGTGGCTAGGGTTTAGGTTTAGAGGGAGTCAACTTGTGTGTCTAGGAGGGGAGCCCTGCCCCTCCTTATATAGGTGGAGGGAGGCGCCGGCCAAGGGAAGGGAGTCCCTCCCCAACTCGGATCCCTAGTGGGCCGGCGGTGGAGGAGGAACTCCTCCCCAACTCGGTTTCCCACTTCTTCTCCACTTTCCAAAATAGCCGTTTGACTTTTCAAATTGGCGTTTGACTTTTCAAACTAGGATTTGATTAAACCCTTTATTTTGTACAGCGATGACACCTAGTACATGATGCAATCATTCCAACTTGCAATGACACATTCATGTACCCTTCCCCTCCGGAGTGCCGGACATTCCGGAACCTTCTAGAACAATCCCGATAAAAACACTGGAACCATTCCCCAACTCCGACACAGGACTTTCCTTATATGAATCTTATTCTCCGGACCATTCCGGATCTCCTCGTGATATCCCGGATCCCATCCGAGACTCCGAACAACATTCGGTCTCTTACTCATCATTCCATAACTACTCAACAACATCGAATCCTTAAGTGTGTCTCCCTACGGTTCGTGAATTATGCGGACATGATCGAGACACTTCTCCGATCAATAACCAATAGAGGAATCTGGAAATTCATATGGCTCCCACATATTTCTACGATTACTTTGAGATTGAATGAACCACTTACATACGATACCAATTTCCCTTTGTCTCACGATAGTTTACTTATCCGAGGTTTTGATCGTCGGTATCTCTGCATACCTAGTTCAACCTCGTTACCGATAAGTACTCTTTTCTCGTTCCCATGATATGTGATCCCTTGTGAGCCAGTCACATGCTTGCAAGCTAATTGGATGACATTCCACCGAGAGGGCCCGGAGTATATCTATCCGTCATATGGATGGACAAATCCCACTCTTGATCCATGTGCCTCAACTCATACTTTCCAAACACTCAATGCCACCTTTATAGCCACCCAGTTATGGTGTGGTGTTTGATGTCATCAAAGCATCCTTCCGGTGATGGTGATTAGCATGATCTCATGGTCGAAGGAATTAGATTACTATGTATCAGAAAGCTTATAGCAAATGAACTATATTAAATGACTTGATCTTTATGCTACGCTTAACTATAGGAGTATGTCCATCACATCATTCTCCTAATGATATGACCCTGTTGTTAATAACATCTCTATGTTCATGATCAGGAAACCATGATCATATATTAACCAACAAGCTAGTTTAACAAGAGGCTTTACTAGGGACTCTTTTATGTTTACAAATCACACAAGTATTAATGTTTCCGGTTAATACAATTATAGCATGGTATGTAAACATTTATCATAAGTATGAAGATATGATAATAACCACTTTATTATTGCCTCTTGGGCATATCTCCAACATCCTCGCGGTACCCTGGTGTGGTGTGCTACACGCTCGCCCCGGACACCCTGGACCCACCTGTGCTCGCGGCTGGCTTGTGTGACCCTGTCACCCTTGCGGCAGCCTCCAAGACTCGTCAGGCCAAGGGTCCTAGGCCGCCACCCCTGCCTCCCTCTCACCATAGTGTTCGACTCGCGGACTCGCGGACAGGCCTGGCCGGACCCAAGCCGACAGTGATGGAGCGGGCCTCCCGCCGTGTGGTGGCGCGTGATGAGTTTTTAGGTACCACCTCTTCTTCTCTAGTTGTTCCTTCTGACCCTGGTCCTTCTGGTGTGCCCTTCTGTGTGCTTTCCAAGGTGTCGCTGACCCACCTGGGAAAGGTTGCTAATGACTGTGTGATTGTATTCCATGGCAAGAAGGGGACTAAGATTGAGCAGATTGTGGCCATTAAGGCGCGGGAGGGGTATGCGAGAATGGGTAGGCCACGTGGGAGGCCTCCCAAGGTAGCTGCTACTCGTCCCCCTATACCTCGTGCCCGCTCGGTTCCCGCGCAGGGGACCTCCTCGGCTTGAGGTTTCCTGATGGACATCCTCCGAGCCATTCGGATGTTCATTTGGAACATCCGGGGGTTCGGGCAAGAGGGCCGCCGCCGCCAAATTAAGGAGTACATCCGCTTGGAAGCACCGGATATTGTCGTCCTTCAGGAGACGATTCATCAAGATTTCTCCATTGCTGAGTTGGAGGCCCTGAGCCGTTGTAAGTTCTCCTGGTCCTAGATCCCCGCTTCTGGCCACTCGGGGGGATCCTCCTGGGGGTGAAGGAGGATGCCTTTGAGGTAGATGATATGGACCACGGAGAATTCTTTGTGAGCATGGCACTCACCCATAGACAATCTCGCCTCAAATGGGAGGTGATTATTGTCTATGGCCCCGCGGACCATAGGAGGTCTGCTGACTTTTTGCTAGAGCTCAAATCTAAAGTGGAACAGGCCGATATCCTGGTAGTGATCGCTGGCGACTTCAAATTGATCCGTTCTGCTGATGATAAGAGCTCGGAACATGTGGACCTCCCTGGATGCGTATGTTTAACGACTGCATTGTCGATCTTGCTCTCCGCGAGATTGTGCGGGTGGGCGCTAGATATATGTGGACGAATAAAAAGCTCGACCCGATTCGTAGTGTTCTTGATCGCGTCTTTGTCTCTGTGGAGTGAGAGGTGGCCTTCCCCCCTGTGTTCGTCGTGGGCGGTCACTAGGATTGGGTCCGATCACACCCCACTCCTCCTTTCCTCTGGAGGGGGGCCGCCCACCGTCGCTGAACCGCTTTCACTTTGAATCTTTATGCTACAAAAACAAGGATTTGTGGAGGCGGTGCGGTCAAGGTGGCTATCGGCGGTCGCCTCAACCCCTCGGGTGTTCTACGTGGTGGATATCTAGCACCATTGTACCAAGCTATCTCGACAGTTCATGAGGGGTTAGGGGGATAACCTGGGGGCAGACCTCAGGTCCCAAAAGGATGCCATTCTGCGGGAAATCCAGGCCTTGGATAGGGAGGCTGACCTGCACGGTCTCTCGGCTGAGGCCTGGTCCCATAGGTACTCCCTTGATACCTCCATTATGGAGATCTACAAGGGAGAGGAGGCTTTCTAGCGGCATCGGATCTGCCAGAACTCGACTGTCCAGGGGGAGTCGAACACTGCCTACTTCCATGCCATTGCCAATGGCATGAGGAGAAAATGCGCGATCCCTTGCCTCTGGGCGAGGGAGTCCCTGTTGGAATCTCCTCGGGCACTCTCCTCCCATATTTATGCCTTCTACAAAGACCTGTTCTCTGCGTTGCCGCCTTCGGGCGTCTCGCTTGCACCGGGCTTCTGGTCCGGTGAGGCGTTAGTCTCTCGAGCAGAGAATGCGGAGATCACACTCCCGTTTCTCTCGGAGGAGGTGGTGGCGGCCCTGAAGTCCATGAAGTCGGTTTTGGCCCCGGGCCCAGATGGGATGCCTGTGAGCTTCTTTCTGACGTTTTGGGCTCAGCTCCAACCATTGATCTTGCAACTATTTCAGGAGTTTTACACTGGGACCCTTGTGATGTCCCGGTTGAACTTTGGCATGATTACCATGATCCCCCAGGTGATGGGGGCCACGGATATTCGTCAGTTCCGCCCTATCACGGTGATCAATGTCATCCATCGGCAGTTTGCCAAGGTCTGTGCCATTCGTCTCGCTCCTGTACTGGAGAGGCTCACTCACCCACTCCAATTCGCCTTTGTTAAGGGACGCCTCATTCATGACGATGTCCGCTTCATGAAATTATCCATGAAGTAAACACACACCATCAGAAAGGGGTGTTCCTAAAACTCGACTTCCAGAAGGCCTATGATCGTCTGGATTGGGCCTTCTTGAGACTGGTACTAGAGAGGCGGGTTTTTGATGATCGCATGATCTGCTGGATCATGGAGTTTGTGATGAGTGGGAGGACTGCGATAAACATCAATGGGGAGATTGGCCCATATTTTACCCCGTACTGCGGGGTTAGACAAGGGGACCCTATATCCCCTCTTCTGTTTAACGCCGCAGTGGATGCCCTTGTAGAGATTTTGGATAGAGCCAACTCTGTTGGCCACATCTCAGGGGTGGTATGGCATCTTATTCCAGGGGGGGTATTATCCCATCTCCAGTATGCGGATGATACCATGATCATGGTACAAGATCGGACTTGGACATCATGAACCTGAAGTTCCTCCTCCTATGCTTCGAATCCATGTCAGGGTTGACTATCAACTTCGACAAGAGCGAGGTGATGGTCCTTGGGTACCCCGACGAGGATCGTCAGCGGATTGCGGACAATTTGAACTATAAGCTGGTGGACTTCCCTATTACCTATCTAGGGATGCCTATCCAGGAGACTAGGTTTTGATTAGAGACTTGCCCCCCTTGGTCTCGAGGGTGCGCTCGAGAGCTGAGCCGTGGAGGGCGCGCCTGACGTCTAAGGGAAGCAAGTCGGTTTTGATTAACTCCTGTCTCTCGAGTCTGCCCATGTACCAGATGGGGCTGTACCTTCTGCCAGAAGGAACTCATGCCGACTTCGATAAGGAGTTGTCTAGGTTCTTTTGGGCGGCTCGGGATGGCCATCAGAAATACCATATGGTCAAATGGGCGGATGTTTGCGCCCCCAAGAGCCTTGGGGGCATAGGGATTCTTGACTCGCGTCGCTTTAATGTGGCCTTGATGTTGAAATGGGTCTGGCGCATCCTCAGGGATGACGGTGGACTTTGGCTCCAACTCATCAAGGCCAAATACCTCCGGGGTCAACCCTTATTGGCATGTGAGAGGAGGGAGGGCTCCCAATTCTGGAGAGTCATCCAGGATATCAAGCATCTTATTGGGTTGGGCATCTCCTTTGCTACTGGCTGAGATCAAGGGGTTCGCTTTTGGTTGGACCCATGACTACTACCTATCCCTCTCGGGGTGCATTTTTCGCCCTTTTTTCCATCTCTGCCACCCCGTCGGACCTCGTCACGGAGGCCTTCCTTGAGGGCCGCTGTAACATCTTGTTTCGGCGGTCCCATAGTGTGGCCGAAGCTGCGGAGTTCCAACAACTTCTTGGGGTGCTCCCGGCAGCCTTATCCGACGCTCCAGACTCGGCCGCCTGGCAGTTGCATCCCTCGGGGGAATTCTCGATGAGCTCCGCTTACCGCGCTCTTTTTCAGGGCCCGGAGGTGAGTTGGACCGACCCCCTTTGGAAAGCCCCCATCCCCCTGAGTCTTCGCATCTTCCTTTGGTAGCTTCTTCGTGACCAGCTCCCCTCGGGTGTGGAGGTGGCCAAGCGTAACGTCCCGGGGAATGGCTTGTGTCCCCTATGTGGGACACCGGAGACTTGTGCCCATATTATGTTCTCTTGTTCGGCGGCTCGGTCTCTTTGGATCTTTATCAGGGAGGCATTGGGTCCTGCTTGGCAGGCGTAGGAGCTCTGGGAGTTCCTGCAGACCAAGACAAACAGGGCTGGAGGGGGTCGCCACCTCTTCCGGCTATCTCCTGGACCCTGTGGAATGTGCGTAACAAGATGGTGATTGAGAAGGTTTACCCTTCCCGTGTGTCTGACCCTGTTTTTACCTTTCTTGCCTTCCTCCAGCAGTAGTCTCCCCTGGTGCATCAGCGTGACCGGGTGGCCTTCGACGACACTCTTCGGACCTTGAGGACGGCGGCGACACCCCTCTCGGCTCCTGCTTCTTCATGATCCAGTCGGTGGCCTGCGTGCTATCTCCTTTGACGCGTTTGGCCTTTTTAGTTTTTTTCTTGGGCTTTGTTGTGTTGTAGTCCCAGCGGACGCTCGCACCCCTTTTTATTTCCTTTTAGCTACGGCCGTGCTGGATGTTGTCTGAACTATGTATCTGGATGTTGCTTTATTTATAAAGCGGGATGAAAGCCTGATTCGAGAGAAATGTTTGAATTCCTCCAAAATCTAGTACAAAATGTAGGAACCGGAAACTTTCCTAGGAATCGCTGCGGCGGTTTCCTTTGTTCCGAATAGGTGCAAAGGAAAAAAATCCATAGGAAATAAAACCTCCAGAATTCCTTTGCTATTCCTTCATACCGAACGGGGCCTTAGCTTCCACATCCATAGATATGGCATCTTACACAATAAGTGATCTTCGGTTCTGGTTCTTCGTTCGATGACAAGATCTCCTTGCATACCTTAATGTAGGTGTTAAAAGATTAAATTTCTATAGGTATGGTTTTTTGGATCTTGACTTTTTAGATCGGTTTTGGAATTTCTCACAAGATTTTCACAAGGAGGATGGTCCTTGCAATTTTTTTTCTGGATGTTACGTGTTCGACAATGATGATTCATACACTCGGCTCCCAGATGGTTGCGCTCGAGTGTGTAAGGTAAAATTTTTATTGGGAAACCCTCATTGTTATTCACACGTCTACTCCTTGGTCTCTATGTCGTTTTACTATGGGTGCCTTTAGAAGAACACAAGATTATATTTATGAAGAAGAAAAAGGTTGAAGTACTCAATGTTTTGCTTGTTTATTTAAGATTTTGATTTATAATCGCTGGAAACGTCTCTTGTGTCTATACCATGTACT
Source organism: Avena atlantica (assembly GCA_910589765.1). Lineage (NCBI taxonomy): Eukaryota > Viridiplantae > Streptophyta > Magnoliopsida > Poales > Poaceae > Avena > Avena atlantica. The sequence goes on from OU342737.1 coordinate 56,830,636, forward strand.
ATTCGTTGCTTATAATATAATGTGTTATTGATTGTCAAAAAATATACAAACTCGCTCTCGAGGAATTTGTCATCACTAGTAGATAACCCTTATAAACGTTGAATGACAGTAGTGCACCGAAACAAATGAAATGTCGCTTGTTCTAGCCAAAATTATCGGTGGCGCGGCAGGATTCAAAATGAGGGAGGTACACATTTACTAGCGTGCGTCCTTCGTGATGATACCCCACATGTTTGTGGGACCCATTGGCTTGACCAGGTTCAATGTAGAGGCAGCATGTTGATAACTCTCAAATACAGGGATCTATTGTAGTACCTTTAGAATAGAAAAGGTTGTCGAACTCATGAGAAGTTAAAGGTATTGGTTAGCAAGTTTAACGAGTAAAACAATAAAAGATGGAGCAGTTTTGTATTTTTGGGTTTATAGTTTGTAGAAAGTAAATTGCTATAAGTAAATTGCAAGAAAGTAAATGTTCTTTTCATAGAATACATAATCCTCTATGCAGCAAGAGGACATGATCGAGAGTGTATTTATACATGACAAATGTTTCTAAGGGCGGCATGGATATACTCATCATAAATATTTCTAAAACGGTATGATAAGTATCTTTTCAAGTTTTATTCTCGTTGGACAAAGCCTAAAATAGGTGCAACCATATACCTATGCAACCTCGATCATCTTATGATTGGTCCTAAGGCCAATTTCATGTGGAAACAAAACTTTTATTAAGACATAAATGTCCAATCATTGCTTAAAGTTTTACATTCCCCGATCAATCACCCCTAATGTAACTCAAAAGTCTCGAGACATGGTTTCTGTCATTTCGTCCCTCCCTACTCTATTCATCACACTAAGGTGCATCCCTGTGAGCCTATGTAGATGAAATAACATGCGGTCGACATTCACATATTACCATCATAGAACCACATAAAAAATTAAAACTTGACCAAATACTCATGCAGGATAAATAGAAATCATAGCTAATTCATCATATGCCCTTAGAAACACCGGTAAGTACTCACAACGATGAAACATGGCACAGATCAGTGGCATATGAATTACAACATAATCAGAAAGTATAACTTTACCACAAAGTAATGACAAGTTACGAAACAACAACATGCACACATCACTTAAACAAAATTCCAGGCTTCGATCTACCATAAAGTATGAGGGCAATGATGTCAATCTCAAGATGGAGATGGTGTTGCTGATGGTGTTGGTGGAGATGATATTGTGTACACTTTCCCCTATGCCAAGGAGGAGTTGGTGACGATCAGGGACGGAGCCAGGATTTTACCATAAGAGGGCGGAGAGGGTAACATACCATAGTTTTTTTCTTGACAGACACCTAAATGCGGGTTGTTTGTATAAAGAGAAAGAAATGGTGATAGAACCTCACACTATGCAAAGTCTTACTGACATGGATATATCCTACGGGTGCACAACATTAGTGTAGCTGGTCCAGCCCAAGGAAGGCCCATGCAAGGACACGTAGCCCATGAAGATTTCAGGTGGCCCAAGCCCATGGCGTTTTTGACTCCTTGGAGGATAAGTCTAGATTAGATAGAATTTCAAAGGATATCAACCCTAATTTGTAACCGACTCGACCTACCCCGAGACCTGGCCTATCTATATAAAGGCCAGGAGGGCACGGAGAAAAGGATCTCTCAACTCACCTCATATGAACCTCACGCCAGATTGCATCTGCGCACCCCTGTAACCTTCGGTTCCGCTGTAATCAAGAGCATAAAAGCATGAGTAGAGTTTTTCCCTCCCAGGGCCTGAACCTGGGTAAATCTCGTGTCCCTGTGTTACTTGTCTGTTAACCGTTCCGCAACTTCCAGCATCCCCATCTTCTCCAAAACCCAAGTCCATAACGATGGGCATTGACGAGATTGAACCTCGTCAATTGGCACCGTCTGTGGGAAACGGGGACGCTGATCATGCGATCGTGACGGTTCCATCCAGAGAGATCTACAATTCATCAGCAATGGAGAGTCACATCCTCTTAGGAGCCTTCGACTTGACCGCCCACTCGCCGGCCACCCTGAAGGATTTTGAGTCCATCGGCGATGGGCTCGAGATGCTGTTCAGGAGCTTCTGCTTCCAGGTGGGGTAGACCGGCACCTTCCGCCTCCCAGAGCGGGTGCCACCACCATCCATCAGGCCCGCTTCATGGGTCCCACCCATCAGCGCATTGCACGCGTCAACGCTGATAGATAATTCGGATGACAACAACAGCTGCAAATCTGATTTGTGCGGCCCCTTCAGATGAAGGAACCTACAGTTCTGGATCTGAAAGTTGCGGCAGCAGCGACCCACTCCGCGAGCGCTACCTATGCGCCATCATCAACAACGGAGCAGACCCACCGCTGGGTTCGAGTGCCAATCTACCGCCTAATCCCCCTCCCAACCCGTAGGCCGGGAACGGAGGAAACGGGGGAAACCTTCCTAACAGAGAAAACGAAGGCGACAATAGCGGCTATAAACAGATCAACCTCAACGAGGAAGGCTGGCGCCAAGCACATGAAGCCATATCAGGCAACAAAATCCTACATGTGGATGCCTCCCGATATCTACTGATGGCCTACCACCTCCTCCTAATCGATGAGCACGACCGACAGGTGAAGCTAATGGAGGAGCTCGAAAAGCGTCAGAAGACAGCTGTGGAATCCAGCGCATGGCGAGCTGCGCTCTCTGCCGCTGATGGCTCCACTTCGCATGGCAACAACGCCAACAAGTACCGCTCCCGCGTGGAGTGCATCGACCCCGCCGCACAACGCGAGGTCACCAGGGCCCTCAACATGTCCTTCATGACGATGGACTCACACGACAATGTCATGCCGAAAATGCCGCAGGCTGTGATCATGGCGGCCACCACCTATCTCGCGTCCAATCCGCCTTCAGCGGGCGACCAGAAGAACGCCATGCACAAGTTTGCGCTAGCAGGCCTCAGACTCGTCGGAGCTGCGCTCCACGACGAAACTCCTACGGAGTCGAAGAAAAAAAGGCGCGGTCAAGTTCAGTCGAAGCCGCACGCCCTCATCTGAGGAGGACGAGCACAAACTGCCCCGGCGCCGCAAGAGCCCACGGCGCTAAAGCAGCAACTATGAGGCTCACAACGAGCTCACCCAAGGCAAGATCGACAAATCATGTGCTAAACGCGCGTGCTCAACTGAGTCCGAAGAGGAGGACGATGGAGAACTATGCGGAGCCAGATGCTTCAGCAGATCCGTTCGGCAAACGCAGATGCCGAAAAATTTCAAGCTCCCTTCGGACAATCCGAAGTTCGACGGCACACAGGAGCCAAAGGCTTGGCTAGACGATAACCCGTCGTTGGTCAAGCTCCAGGTGGAAACAAGAACACCGCCTTACAATGCCTTCAATTGCAGCTGACAGGCGCAGCCAGGGTCTGGCTCAGCAGCATATCCTCCGGCTCCATCCAAAGCTGGGAAGAGCTGGCGTACAGCTTCATCCAGAACTTCAAGGGCACCAGTAAGAGTCCAGCCTCAATCTAAGAGCTGCGGGCCTGCACCCAACAGGCCAACGAGTCCATCCGCTCGTACATACTCCATTGGCCCCACATCAAGAACTCCACCGCACACATCTCCGAGGAAAGAGCAATCGACGCCTTCAAGGACTGTGTAGGCGCCCAGATTTCAAGGAGGTGCTTGGGCACGTCAAGCCCATGAAACTTGACCACCTCATGGACATCGCCAACGATGGGCGGATGGCGAGGATTTCGTCAATCGAGCGCATTCGGATGATGAAGATGACTATGGCCGCAGGCACGAACGCCGCAACAAAAGAGGATCGCGCGTCTACGACAATCGCGCCAGAGTCGACATGGTTGCGGCTGGATACGCCGATCAACGTGATGACGACAACCGCAACAGCTGATACCGCGGCAGCAACTACCGCAACGGCGGACGACCCACGCAAGCATGACAACGTCGCAATCGCGACGACGAGCCTTCGACATACGACAAGTTGTCTAGTCCCTGCACCATCCACTTCTACATAGACAAGAAAGATGGTAAGAAGAATGCCAGCCACATGCTCAAGGACCGCCGAGAGTTCCAGAAGCTCAGCGAGGTCCTCACCCATATGCGGCGCCAGACCATGAACCCTGGATACGGACCCGCACCCGCACCAGATGCCATCGCCCATGGAGCTTGCGGTGACCCAGCATACCACTGCATGATGTAGTACACTATAGTCATTGATATAACACCAATGAAACACCTTTCACTAGTATTACATCCCTAAGAGTGGTACAATAGAAACATAGCAGGTCCAAGACATGACTATAGGTTACAACTCGACTCTTTACATAAGATCCAGCATTCTAGGTTAAAGAGAGAGATAAAGAAACTTCTTACAAAGAATAATCAGAAATAAATAACTCAAAAACTATCATACTAATACGACTAGTATCTGAGCTATTGGTCTGGCATTGCTGCTATTGCAATACTTTACAGAAATAGGTTCTATGGCTAGAGATTATATTCCTATCTAACCAGTAACTTCGTCTTCACTTGAGTTGATGTATATGTTGACTTTCTTGACTTCATTGAAGAAATTTAGCCTCTGGTGATGATTCTGGAGCATAACTTGATGTAGGCATCGTCTGTACTGGCTTTAGAACCTAGCAAGGGTTAAGAAGATACTTTGAGTACGAGCGTACTCAGCAAGTTCACTAGAAAAGGAGTGTTTGATGCACTATATCTATAGCCACAGACCATAGGTCATAGGCAATGCAGGTTTTTGTAAACATTTATTCAAAGGATTGCTTTTATTCTGAAAAGCTATGTCCGTTAGCCTTCACGGGTTTACCAGAACTTTCATGGAGTTCCTTTCCCGCCGCGTTCGTAGCTCCTTCCTGGAACAGGGAGTAACAAGTTACAGTTCTTATACTCTGCAGAGGTGCGTTACTTTACCCATGAGAGATCTTAGTTTTGTTGCACATCCGGGCCACGAACCCGTTCACACTTCCTTGGTGTGAGGCCCATACTAAGACCCAAGCCAATCACTGCCTTCTCCATGACCCCGCATGTCTCCTTGGTGTACGCCAGCCCACCTATTGAATTATGGCAATTGGCAGTACAGACCGTTCAGATGCTGGAACTATCGTGGGACGTTGAGGGCTCCCACCCATATGCTGCATATCCTCTACGGATTACCATATAATATGCACGCTACGAGTGATAACAGCCAGGACCCGCACATTCGGCTCCATGCGAGAGGGAAAATATACAGCTGACTTATTCATCCCATTCGAAATCTCATGGTCAACGCGTAATATACGACGCAAGAATCACTGGCGACATTGGTTGTTAAGTCCTAGATAATATGTTCCTTTACCACCGGAACTCTTATAGTAGGTTATTACCTCATGGTAAATAACCTACAATCATATTATTATGAAAATAGTGTTTTCTGACCTTTTTCAAATGAAGGTGATGACAACACTGGATTTGGAAAAAACTTTACAGAAAATAATCAAAGGACATGAGCAAGTGTGAACTTGCCTTTTGTGATTGCAAGATTATGCACTCACGGTCTTCGAGACAATATAGAAGATCCAATATCTGAAATCAGCATCATTGTTCCGGTAAGGACTAATGTTTAAAGAAGCAAGATGCTTTATGCATAAGTAATGTAATGCAAGTTGATAAACTCGAATTCCGGGGATAACGTTGTTCTAGGATTTGAATACTGGAATTGGTTTCTTTAGAATGTGTTGTCCTTTTAGATAAGTTTCACACTTGTGCTTCTTATTACGGCTTGTGAGTGTGTGTGAAACAACATATCTATACAACAATAAGATACACACATATGGAATGCTATTCAAGATTGTTTACACTATAATTATTTATCTTCAAATGGTACTCTACAAGTAATGTTACTTTTAAAGAACTTAAGTGTTCTCAATCCTAAGTATACAAATAAAGTATAAAGTAATGTGATTGTTACTAATTGTCATCCGTTGTCTGAAGTGGCAAAAAGAATAACATTTGAAGAAAAGATTTCTTTTCTAAGGTCTAAACAATCTTTGTGGTTAATCAGATGTGGTCGATGTTGTTTGTGCTTGCTTGAATAGTTTGGACTTGAGATGCTTTACGACTAAATTATAATAGACCAAAGTTAACTATAAAACACATAATAAATTCTTTAGCCTAATATTTAAAGTCTTGTGGACTAAAGTTAATTTTAAAGACATAGATAGACTTATGGTGTATTACTTATGATACTTGTATCTTGTTCACTTTATATTGTTTCCTTAAAGTTATTTAAGAATGGCATTACTTCTATTTGAGTAGTGGTTTCCTAACATTATAATGGAATAGAATCATTTTCCTTTTTATAGATGAATGGTTATAGTTTGTAAACAAGGAAGTAATAATACTTAATTACTTATGGATTCAATATAGTGTTTTGGTATGTTTAAAAACTTGTGTTTGAAGTAAGGAAAAAGGTTTTATTTAATCACAAATTATTCTGGAAGATTTTATATTGAATAAGAATCTTTTTAAGAAATAATTTACATTTATGGATGAATGATAATTCAATAAAATTGTATTTAAAATGTGTTGAACTATTTTGACTTCACACTATCAATATTTAAGACTAATACTATTTATTAGACTCAATTGTCTAGTTTGTTGAATTATTAGCAAATTTTATTTACCTTTATACTCCCTCCGTTCCTTGATATAAGGTGTATAGTTTTTTTGCACGAATATTAGCGCACAGGCTAAAAGGAAAAAAATCGATACTTTTAGATGTTAATACATGTATGTGACTGATGTGAGAATATAGAAAAATATGGAAATCTCGGTATCTCATCTCTCCAAATCAATTTGACTCCTAAATTATGTAAAAAATCCCACAATCCCACTGTATACCTTATATTCTGGAATTTTTTCCAGAAAACTATACACCTTATATCAAGGAACGGAGGGAGTATGAATTATCAATTAAGGAAATAGGTTTAAATTCAAGTTATTAAAGTGTTTAAATTTTTATTTACCTCAAAAGTGGAATATCATATTTTTAACATGTAGGTATTATTTTTGTGATCTTTTTGGTATATTACATTTATTTTTGTGATTTTTAAATAATAAGATATGAATTTTATAAGATTTATTACTTCATAAATACTTAATAAATAATAAATGTTTAATTAAGGAAATTAATAATGCATGATTATAGTTTTAAATTATGATTTTTATTTTTCTAGAATTTTTGGTATTTTATTTATATTTTTAACATTTACCAATATTAAAATATGAATTATCAAAGTTTTATTACTTATAAAATCTTTATTAAATTGTAATAATTTAAATTATTGGAATAATAATATTTTATAATGGTTTAATGTTATAGATTTTATTTTTCTAAACATTTTCATATATTATACATATTTTCTGAATTATAAAACAAAAGTTATTAAATTTTAAAAATTAAATCATTTTCTATTTAAATTCTAATTATTATTACAAACAGGGAATTACTTTTCTTACCCAGACCTAATCTACCCAAGTCACTGACATGTGGGGCACTGGCCACGTTGGATGACACCTAGGCAGTAGACTAGTCAACCGTGGACCTGGTCAAGGATGATGTATGAGTGATGTCACGATGACCTCAACACTAACCCAAAATCCTTTTTACACACTAAGCTAATCTAGCCAGAGAGACGAACAAGTGGGCTCGTGACCACGTTGACTACCACGCGGGCTCACCGAAGTCTCGCCGGGATTGCGTCCGAAACGGCGACAGAGGGTATGGGAGTGAGCGCGTGCGTGCTCGTTCAAATCAGTACATCGAGGGGAGCAAGCTAGAGGCGGCGCCGCTGGTTTTACGTCACTGGCGTGTGGAGCATGACGTCGTTTGGCGGCTGTGCACGACGACACACGACGGTGGCTCGGTATAGGAAGCGAGCAAAGCAAAGGAGGGCGGTGGCGTGTTCTGTAGCTCACTCGGAATGCAAAGGAGCGGTCGTAGAGGCGAGGTGCAGCTGGAGACGACAGCGATTGACGTCGGCGACGGCGTCGGTGTCGGGGAAGACGACTTAAATCCTGTAGTTAGGGATCTCCCCGACTAGCGCGCTCTGGGGCAAATGACGAAGTTGAGCATCACGGTCTCCGCGGTGTCCTCAGAATGGAAAGCGAAGGCCGGAAGCGAGCTCTAGCTCGAGCCATGGAGGTTAGGGTTTCGGCAGAATGGGGAAATATGCTAGGGAAACGAGATCAAGAGAGAAAGTTATGGGGAGAGAGATGACAACATCGACATTCTTATCCCTAGCTCCAGGACGGCGGGGCGAGGATCTTAGCGCCGGGAAGATCGACGGCGAGAGCTCCGCCACGCAGTTTCTTGCTATCAGATGCAAGGAAGAAGAAAAGAAAGAGACGATAAGAGGTATGGGCCGGAGTTGGGCCATGCGGGCTACAGTTGGGCTCACGCGAAGTGAGCGTGGGAAGGTAATATGCGACACTGAGCGTTGGTTAAGAAGGTGAGGAAGTGCGCCGATTTCTAGACTGAGCCCCTTCTTTTTTATTTATTCATTTCTGTTTTCTATTTTTTAACAATTAGTTTTGAATTCAAATTTCCTCAACGGTTTGAATACCAGACATTCTGGACAATATATTAAATATTCCAAAGGTAACTATACTAGTTATTTGCCCTAATGATGTTTGTATTTTCAACACTCATAATTACCTTATAAATTATTTATTAAGTAGAATACTTAAGAACTAGGGTTTAAAGTTTTAGAATTTTGTTTAAGATCTGAAAACTACACTACAACATTGTTTCACTTTATTTAGAGTAATGTAGTTCTAAAATTTTATAGGACAGCTATAGGTTTTATTTATATAAATTTTATTATGTGGTAATTCATAGGTGATTTATAATTATGGCATCCCCACTTATTCCATGCTCATATGAGATGAGTGGTTAGGGAAATGGTTCAAAGAATTTGCCTAATGAATATAAATTGAATATTTATGAGGTGTTGATGATAAAACTCATTAATAAATTTTGGGTTTTGAATTATCAGCATTATCTATGAGTTTTAGATAATTTAATATACTTATATCTTTTTATTGTTATGAATAAATATTAATGGCTAAATGAATTGTCTTCATGTTTTTGATCTTTAGTGATATCCCCATTTAAAATAGAAAGTTATCTTTTGGAAGGTCTTATGGAAAAGAATTGATAAAGATAACTCCTAAGCACATATGGTTATGGTAGTTGAAAATGACAAAGATGTGCTTAAGTGATTTGCTATAGGAAAATACTCCTATAAAGCTTTGTGGAAATAAGATAATAGATCAATCATATGAATTGGATATTATGTTTGGTTAAAGATCTAAAGTTGAGTGTTTACCAAGAATTCCTATTTTCCATAATTCACAATCCTGGACTTCTTAAGGAATCCCTTTCCTAGATATTCTACTTCTTCCTATGCATCATCTTGTGTTAACATGATGAGCTTTACTTCACCAGAATATTCTTATCTACCTTTTATACTTCTAAATCCACTTGTAAATCCAATTAGCTTGACACTGAAGCTTTCATAATCTTCTTATATCCATACTTGGTTCTATCAACTATTCTACTGCTGATAACCTCCAACCTAAAAAATGTTTACAGTTACTTCCATTCATTCTCTTCCCTTATCATCCTTTACTAATATCACTTCAATAGATGTATACAAAAAATCCTACTTTACCTCAAGTGCTTAGTATTTCCAAAGAGGAAAATTCTACTTCTTTAATGCAATGTTACTCTAGCATCATCTTGACCATACTATCTTGTCTCTACTTAATTCCAGTATCTCATACTCCAACCTCACTTTATATTAATGTGACTTGTCATGGCTAATCTAGGATAATATATATAGACTAGGGTTTAATCATGTTCTACCCACCAATGTCACTTATACAGGATATAAGCATGTTCTACCCACCAGTGTCACTTATACAGGATATAAACATTCAATCTTGGTGAGTAATGCATGATCATTATAAGCCTTTGATCATTCATGGCTTAGGTTTCCAGTTGGCTAATCAAGGCCTTCATCAATACAACACTACAGTTGTATTATAATTATCTTCTCAGTGTATCTATCTGACTAAGAGAGATTATTCATTTACTATTCCTACTTTATTCAATAGGATTACTCCTGGTAACTTAACTTCATAATTCATCCTTGTAATCTTATTTGCTACCATATTGATTTGATTTCCTCCAATCACTCCTATCCTATAGATGATATCTATAACTAGCATTACCACCTATCTTTTCTTACTTCTTTATCCAAAGGTCTTAGAGTGGATGCTATGATAAGGACAAGAGTTGATGGATCAAGAATTGATAGTTTAAGAATGGGTGAATCAATAGTTGATTACTCAACATTGATGAACAACAGATATGGAGATAGAATTCCATAAGAATTTATATGGAAAGAAAGATATATGGTGAATGATCTTGACTTGATTCCTTTCCTACTCAAACTCAATAAAGAGTTAAGATTGTATTACCATGATGTTCATGGTATAAGTAGATGAGATTAAGATTTAGTTGTTACATGCCTATTACTTAAGTTATATTTATAACTTGGTATTCGTGAGTTGTTGTAATGAATACTATGATATAATCACCTAGGGATCAAATATAAATCATTATGTAATGTATTAGGGTTTAATTTTATTACATTTGATCTACCCTTAGATCAAATCATGTTTACCCAAAATAAGGTTTTAGCAAAGATCATATTGAAACTTATCGCAGTCAACTTGATGATCTACTTCAATTCCATCAAGTTGAGAGAAGCTTCAATCACTTTGGCAATTTTTTTATTTAAAAGCGCGGAAATTATTCGGATTTTCTATGCATGAATGCAATGCACACATCTGTGTTCAGCTTATTTCTAGGCTCTAATGCTGGGATGTTATAGAGCTCCTCCACCACCACCCGGCGGACCGTCGCAACCGCCGGTCGCACCAGCGCCAAATAACGGTGCAGGTGGGTACCCACCACCAAAAGGGTCCCTAATGATCCAGAAGGGGCTCCAAACCAACATGGTGCGGAAGAAGATCAACCGCCAAGTCAGCCTGGTCGTGATCTCCCCACCAGCCATACCAGAGTACCTCAGCGGCTCGGAATCCTGCATCACGTTCGACCGTTTGGATCACCCACGCCAGGTACCTCACCCAGGTCATGTTGCCCTGGTGCTCGAGGCGCAGATCGGTGGATTCGAGATGATCTGCATCTTCATGGACGACGGCAGCAGCATCAACCTGATGTTCGCCAGCACACTCATAGTGATGCGGATCCCACTATGCAGCCTGGAGCAGTCAGACACGATGTTCCACGACATAGTCCTAGGGAAGGGCATATATCCCCTGGGCAAGATATGGCTCGACGTCATCTTCGGCCATCCCGAAAATTTCAGGCGCGAGCGGCTAGAGTTCGAAATGGTGGACTGGCCATCACAATACCACGCCATCCTCGGCCGCGTGGCATTCAGAAGATTCTTGATAGTACCACACTATGTGTACTTGCTACTAAAGATGCCGGGACATAGGGGCGTCATCACCATCCAGGGAAGCTTCACCAGGTCCAACAACTGTGACAGAGATTTCAACGGAATCTCTTAGTCGTTCGGCATGCAGGAGGAGCTCACGAGGCTCAGAGAGGTGACAGACAATGGGGCACCCCCGGTCACCAGGAAAAACGCACCTGATATGTCGTTCGACTCCATGGTCAACACGAAGAAGGTGCAGGTCCACCCAACGTACACCTCCAAGCTGGCGTTGATCGCCAACGACCTCAATCTAGCATAGGAAAGCGTGCTCGTCAAATTCCTCCGTGAGTGCTGGGAAATTTTCGCCTAGTGTCCTACGGACATGCCAGGAGTTCCTAAGGAATTCACCGAGCATGCACTCAATGTGTTTCCGGATGCGAAGCCAGTCAAGCAGTCGATCCGTCGACTATCCGAGCCAAGAGACGAAGCCATTGGAATCGAAGTCAACAGACTGTTTGATGCCAACTTCATTAGGGAAATCAAAGAAAGCGAGTGGCTGTCCAACACCGTGCTGGTCCCTAAAAAGGACACGGACATCCTGCGGATGTGCGTGGACTTCACATCACTCAACAAGCATTGTCGGAAGGACCACTTCCCTCTACCAAATATCTATCAAATCATCGACTCCATTGCAGGTTGCGAGAAGCTCTCCTTCCTCGACGCCTACTCAGGCTACAACAAAATTCGACTGAAGGTCGAAGATCAGGAGAAAACGGCGTTCATCACGCTATTCAGAGTGTTCTGCTACAACATAATGCCCTTCGGGCTAAAGAATACATGCGCGACATACCTGAGGTGCATGCAGGCGTGCCTGAAACACTAGATCGGTCGCAACATCTAGGTCTATGTCGACGACATAGTAATCAATACCAGGGAGGCCAAGACGCTGATCGATGATCTCCGCGAGGCGTTCGATAACCTTGATTGCTACAAGATCAAGATAAACCCAGACAAGTGTGCCTTCGACGTCCCGTCTGGCCAGTTACTTGGCTACTTCATCTCCTAACGGGGAATTGAGGCTAATCCGAAGTAAATAAGGGCCATACTGGCCATGGAGAAGCCAAAGAACCTCGAAGGCGTCCAACAGCTAGCTGGACGGATCGCGGCACTGAGTAGATTCATCAGCCGAATGGGTGAGAAGGCCCTACCCTTTCATCATCTGTTGCGCAAGATGGACAAGTTCGAGTGGACACCCGAAGCGGACGATGCGTTCGAGGACCTCAAGCGACTGCTCTCCACCTTGCATGTCTTGGTCACGCTGAAGGAACGGGAACCTTTGTTGCTATACATTATAGCCACACATCAGGTGGTCAGCACCGTACTCTTGGTCGAGCGACCCAAAGATGGCAAGACCCACGAGGTCCAACGTCCAATCTACTACCTCAGCGAGGTACTCACCCCGACAAAGCAGAGGTACCCTCACTACCAGAAGCTCGCCTACGGTGTATTCATGACGACGCGTCGGCTGAGCCACTACTTCCAGGAGCATCAAATCATGGTCGTCAACAACGCCCCACTGTCGAACATCCTAAATAACCCCGAAGACACGGGGCGTGTAGCCTTATGGGGCATCGAATTGTCTCCTCTAGACATAATCTACGAGCGGTGCACCGCCATCAAGTCTCAGGTTCTCCCTAACTTCCTCGTCCACTGGATGGAACTCCAGCTGCCGGATACTCCGGACATGTCACAGTCCTGGACGATGGACTTCGACGGATCCAAGCGCGAGGCTGGAGCTGGGGCCGGCGTCATACTGACGTCCCCTCAAGGTGACAAGATGAAGTACGTCCTTCGGATGAAATTTCGCGCCTCCAACAACGAGGCCAAATACGATGCCCTCATCCACGACATGAGGATGGCCAAGGTCTGCAGCGCAACATGCCTTGTCATCTATGGCGACTCGAACCTCGTCGTGCAGCAGACGATGAACGAGTGCGACGCCTATTGCGCCAACATGATCGTGTACCGCACACTCTACAACTCACTCGAAGGGGACTTTGATGGCTGCAAACTTAGACACGTCGGTAAGGAAAGCAACGAAGAGGCTGACAGGCTCGCCAACATTGGCTCCACCTGTGCACGGGGGCCACCAGCAGTGTTCCTCAAACAAATCCACGTACCCTCCATCAAGAGAAAATTCCCAAAAGGCTCAGCCGAAGAAGCGAAGCACTCGGGGGCTACGCTGCCCGAAGGCCAGGAAGGACCCGAAAATCTGGACACAGAGGCCAAGATGGCCAGCCTGATGCAGGTCATGGCTGTTGAAGAAACATGTATGCAACCGTACCTTCGGTACATGATAAACAATCAATTGCTTGATGACCCGACAGATGCCCGGCACATATCTCGTAGGTCAAAAGCCTTCCCCATCATCAATCGGGAGCTGTACAAGCGCAACATTTCGGGTGTGCTCCAACGATGCATCACCATCAGTGACGGCAAAAGCATCCTCCAAGAAATCCATGAGGGCATCTGCGGCCATCATGTAGACAACCGCGCCCTAGTCGCCAAAGCTTTATGAGCTGGGTTCTACTAGCCAACCGCCATGAACGACGCCAAGGACATCGTCTAGAGGTGAAATTCCTGTTAGAGGTATGCGGACAATCCACACGCGCCAGGATCCAAGCTGAGGCCTATCGCTGGCCTGGCCCTTTGCCCAGTGGGGCCTCAACATGATTGGCAAACTTTCAAAGTCCTCACCAGGAGGCCACATCTTTCTCCTAGTGGCAGTCGACAAATTCACCAAGTGGATCGAAGCCATGCCCGTCACCAACCAAAGCGGCAAAACTGCCATCAAAATTTTCGAGTCCATCGTCTATAGGTTCAGCGTGCCTCATAGCATCATAATGGACACCGGCTCAAACTTCATCTCGAAGGAATTCCGAAAGTTCTGCGGGAACCTTGGCATCAACATATCATATGCCTCCGTGGCGCACCCGCGAACCAACGGGCAGGTCGAAAAGGCCAATGGCCTCAAAGGTAACGGCAGCAAGAAGCGCCTACTATGCCTACTCAAAAGGCTCGTGGGAACCTAGGCAGACGAGCTACCTTCGGTTCTCTAGAGCCTACGCATAACTCCAAAAAACTCAACTCCAAACAGCTCAACTCCAAACATCTCAACTGGCTACACGCCTTTCTTCATGGTGCACGGAGCTGAAGCCGTGCTACCTGCTGATACGCCCAATTTGCATCACCATTCTATATCACATTCTACCTCTATTCATTGATATTTGTCTTATTATGAGGTATTACTTATGGCTTTTCATCTGTTTATGCATGTTGGATGATTCTTGGAGGATGGACTATCGGAGTCTGGATTCTGATGCAAAAGAGGGTGTTTCGATGCAATTTCGCGAAGATCAGAAAAATACCAGAAAAATATGGGAAAATATTATTTTTCCAGAAGATCGAGGAAGCCAGAAGGAGGGACGAAGAAGGGCCGCAGGGGGCCCACACCCCTAGGCGCGGGCCCACCTGACCTCGCGCCTAGGGCAGGTGTGGCCCACTTGCCCTTCTCCTGACTCCGCCCCTTCGTCTATATCTTCTCTACGGAACCCTAAGCCGCAGGGGGTGACCACAGATAGATTTCCGCTGCCTCTGGGGGCGGAAAACACCGAGAGAGAAAGATCTCTCTGGTAGACAGATTTCTGCCGGGGGAATTCCTTCCCGGAGAGGGAGATCATCGCCATCAACACCATCGTCAAGCTAGGCGTCATCAGGATCATCATCATTATCCACATCATCATCTCCACCAGCACCATCATTACCACTCCGTCCCACTTTAACAATTGTGTTGGATATTGCTTTAGTTCTTAGGGGAAACTTTGCCAGTGTTAATTACTATTGTAGTTGATGCTTGTGAGTGGAACCATTGGATTATTGTTTATGTTCAGATTGTTATCCATTATCATATCATCTTTGATCTTGATCCATATGATGTCTTGTGAGTAGTTCGTTTAGTTCTTGAGGATATGGGATAACTCATGTTGTTATTAGTGGATTTGTGTTGAGTTATTATTCAATGGTTTAGTATTTAAGTTGTGGTGCTATTCTTCTAGTGGTGTCATGTGAACATCGACTACATGATACTTCACCATTTATGGGCCTAGGGGAATGCATTGTGTATTTGGCTACTAATTGTGGGGTTGCCGGAGTGACATAACCCTGAACCCCCGTTAGGACACCTTTGCACAAGGGAGTGTAGGATCTCAGAGTTTAAGGCCGTGGTTAGATTTGTATCTTAATTACTTTCCTGTAGTTACAGATGTTTGCAGGGGGTTTAAGCACAGGTATGTATTAGTCCAAGTACGGTCGGTACATTAGCACAGGTTCACCCACACAACACTTACAACACCAGAGAAGAGTACTCAGCTATATGAAGCGAAAGCACTTGACAAAATTCCCATGTGTCCTCGAGAACGTTTCGTCTTTATAAGTATTTCCACTGGCTTGTCCTTTGCTAAGAAAGGATTGGGCCACTTGCTGTGTTTGTTCTTTGTTACTTGCACTTCGTTTTGTTGCCTTATCAGAAAACCACTAAAAATCCGTTTGCTAAGTACTCACGGCGATTTCCTGCTCCACACCACTGTTCAGCACCTTCTGCTCCTCGTTGGGATCGACACTCCTATTTATCCGGAAGTACTATGATACACCCCCTATACTTGTGGTCATCAAGACTATTTTCTGGCGCCGTTGCCGGGGAGTGAAGCTCTATTGAAGAGTGGAACTGGTAAAGGAAACTTTTACTGTGAGTATTTCTTTTGTTACTGCTTGTTACTTTGTTTCCAATATGGATAACCCACTTGGTTTTCTGTTTGGGAAAACTACTACCACTGCTAGGGTAGTAGATGAACCACCTGTTGAGATAGATCCTTTTAAGATACCTACAAGTATTGTTGATCGTGTTATGGATAATTATTATTTTGGGGATGGAACTGTCCATCATGCTGATCACTTGCTTGTTATCCATGAATTGTGCGGGTTGTTTAAGTGTGCAGGTATCACAACTAAACAGGTGAAGAAGAAGTTACTCTCTATATCCTTGAAAGGGAGAGCTGAAGAATGGTATAAGCTGCTAAAGAATGGACGATCCATGGAATGGGAGGAGATGGCATCTCTATTTTATTCTAAAGTTTATCCTCCCTGTGAGATTCATAGGGATAGAAATCTGATATATAACTTTTGGCCTCATGATGGAGAGAGTACAGCTCAAGCTTGGGGGAGATTGAAGTTACTAATGCTTAAATGTCCTATTCATGAACTTCCTAACTATATTATTATCAATAACTTTTATGCTAGGCTTTCTCTTCATGATAAAGATTTACTAGATGCTTCTTGTGCTAGATCATTTACACGTATGAAGGAAGAAGCTAAATGGGATCTACTAGACCGTATTCAAGAAAACATTGAAGCTTGGGAGAATGACAAAGGAAGAAAGTCATGCATTAAATCCTTTATGGGAACTGATGGCTTCCGTGATATTAGCAATGAGTTTGGTCTTGATTCCCAAAGTATTGCTAGCTGTTTTAAGGCCTTTGCCTCTTACATAGAAATTCTCAAAAAGAAGTCGAATAAGTACCATGCTCCTTATAAAGATGTTGTTAATCATGTTCCTGTTAGAAGTGCTGAAGTTTGTACTACTAATCATATTGTGCCTGAACCTTATGTTGAGAAAATACCTTTCGCAGCTAAGGTAAAGGAGTATTCTATGATGATTAGTGCAAATAATAAAGGTACAATGAAAACTATGGAGCCTGGTGATCAATTGAATGGTGAACCTGTGGTAGCTATTGTGAAAGACACTGTCACTAGAAATATAGAGGGTGAGCATATTGTCTTCTGTGAACATGCTTCTAATATTATCTCTCATCCTAGTAAGGCTAGAAAAGCTAGTGTTCATGTGCTTTCTTTTAAAATTGGTGATCATTGCTACTATGGTTTATGTGATATTGGTGCTAGTTCTAGTGCTATTTCTTATGAGCTTTATAGGGAAATTATGCATGAGATTGGTCCTTATGAGCTTGAGGACATTGATGTGGTTATCCACCTTGCTAATAAGGAGACCATTTTCCCCATTGGCATTGTAAGAGATGTGGAGGTTCTCCGTGGTAAGATTAAGTATCCTGCTGATTTTCTAGTACTTAATTCTGCAGTTAGCAAAACTTGTCCTATTATTTTTGGTAGACCTTTCTTGAACACTTGTTGAGCTATTATTGATTGCAATAAGGAGAAAGTTTTAACTAAGTTCGATGGAGATTATTATGAGTTTAACTTTTCCAAATTTGCTAAAGCTCCTTTTGAAAATAGCTTTCCTAATAAAGATTTCAGGAAGAACTTGCTTCTATTGATCCAGTCTATAACCCTGGACCTCTTTTTGGTGACTGTAAGTATGCTCATTCTGATGATAAAGTTGTTGCCAGTGACAGTTATATTGTCAACTTTATTCAAATTGCTACTTAAAGTTATTATGAGAGGGAAACATGGTTTTATGCATCTCAATAATGTTAAGTTTCCCTGTTTTATGTTGAAAGCTTTGAAGTTGCATCTATTTTGTCTTCATATGCTTGTGGCTTTTTGTTTCAACAATTTGTTTTCTCATGATACCACCATGCATAGGAAGTGGGTTAGACTCAAGTGTGTTGGTTATTTGCTTCTTGATGCTCTTTTTCACTCCAGATATATATTCCCTATGTGAGCATCTTTGAAAGTTTCAAGCCTAACTTAAAGGCATTAAAGAAAAGTACTTGTTGGGACATAACCCAAGAGTTTTGTCGAGTCTTGGAATTTATTACCTCTGTAATAACCGCTCCTTATCCTTTTTGTTTTGGTTTTTGTGTCTAGTCCAACTACTTTTGTGAAGTAGAGGAGTTGTGAAAAGTGGCTGTCTTGGGACAGATTTTTGTGCTGTATTGTAAAACTTCGTGAGGGAGCTCAGTATGTCGGATGGAGATGCATTTTTCTGAGATTGTTCTCCAAGTTGTTACCCAACTTTCATTAGTTCTGCACTTTTTGATTTGAGCAACAAAAGGTTTTCAGAAAAATCAATCTTTACATGCTGGTCTGTTTTGATAGATTTCTGTTATCATTTGCATTTGCCTCTTATAGAAGCCTTTGTTTTGATAGATTTAAGTTGAAGTGTGAACCAAAAGGTGTTGTTTTGCTTACACTAATGTTTCCATTGAAGTTTGTGTATTGCCTTGTGAGGAAAGGACAAATCCAGGTGAAGGAGAAAAGGAGTCTGCAGAGCTCGTCTTTGACTAGGCAAAAGTGGTGAAAACAGAAGGTTTGTGAAAAACCAATCTTTTTATATTTTGATGATTTTAATACATAAGGAATACTATGAGATAGAACAGAGGAGGAACTGGAGTCCGGGGTGGACAAACCCACCCCAGGCGCGGGCCCAGCCTAGTCGCGCCTGGAGGGGGTTTGACTCCCCCGAACTCTGTCTCTGCCTCGTTTCCATGTCAAAACCTTCCTTATGCATTGGAACTTCGTAATATATAACCCCCGGATCCCCCGAGGTTCGTGCATCGTGTTGTCGTTTCGATCTGTCTCTGTCAGGAAATCTTCTCAAGTTTAGAGCACCATGGTCTCCGCCAACAATAAAGGCAAGAAGCCCGTGGAGAAGATAAAGTTGGAAGAACAAACTGTCGCAGGGACAAGGGCAAGGAAACCTACTTTCGTAGGAGAAATTAACACTGTGGATGCTTTTTCTCGTAACATGCATGGAATCATAGCCTTCGGTCCAGACTTCAGATACTGCCTCGAGGCAGCGGAAGCCCTTCGAACCACTAACGAGTTTTGTGATAAGTACCATTCTTTGAGGGTGAAGGTGGATATGCTTCAAGAGGAGAATAACAGGCTTCGTAAGGTGCTGGAAGATTTTCTGAATCGTGACAACAAAACACCACCGCCACCGAAGGAGTAATTCACCATCAGGTTTGGCATCCCCTTGGCTTGTTCCAAGCTTAGGGGAGTGCCGCGGTATCACCACCATTATCTTTTATATTTTACCTTTTTAGTGGATTCATATCTGTGGTAGAGAGGTTATCTTATAGGTTGGTTTGCATGTGGAAGTATCTCTCCTTTAGTTGATTATCTATGTATCCCTTGGTGTGAGTGCCTTTATTGGAATATTAATGAGAAGTCTCATCTTTTACTTTCTACACTTCTTATTTTAGTTTGAAATATCTATTATATGATCGATCTTGTTGATCAGTATTGGCATCACTTTGGGAGCATCAAGTGGATCTAAATTGGTTTTCGCAATCCGAGTTCTGGTCAGTAGCAATACTTTTTGAGGTTTGAAAGAAAAAGAGAAAAAGGTTACAGGTATTTTGTATCATTTGTTTTCTTTCTTATTGGCTCACAAGATTAGTATTCTTTATTTAAGATCTTTTGTGTCTTCAAGGAAGATTGCATGTTTGGCTTTATTACTTGTATGTTTGCTTGTTTCTTTCAACTCTCTTGCTTGCTACCCAGCCTTGCTAGCCAAAAATCTGTTTTGAGAAGGCATACTTCTCATGTTTCCAATCCCTTTGAACCAAAACCTTTGCCATTTGTGTCCACCATATCTACCTATTAGCAATTGCTATTCCAAGCAAATTCTCAAGCTTCATCTATCTTTCAAATTAAAAAGTATTTTGTTATCTGAAAACTAGTTAGTAAAGCTCCCACGAACTTGATGGCACACTTTATTTTCTTGCCCCTAATAGACTTGAACCATTGTGCCATCGAAGTTGTATATGCTTGCATCTATACGTTGGAATTAGCAGAACCGTGCTGTCACGGGGAACGTTTTCAACATTGCACCTGTACTTTATACTCAGTTGACATCGTGCTCTTTTGTCTATGGATGTCAACGGTGTGAAATAAAGTGGGATCTTGTAAGTCCATGGAGTCTATATTTTGTGTTAGAGCAACGCTTGGGCCGCTAGCCTAAGCCATGCCTAATCATGGTGGAAATTTGCAGCATCACCATAGTGAGCTATCTATGAAGCATCCTCAATAAAAAACTGTGCACATAGTAAATAAAAAGATCGTTGAGATGCTCATTGTCTGCTTGCCTTGTCATTTTGGTTATGGGAAAGCTCATGTACCATGTGCAAGGGGTACCCTATTGGCGGTTCTCGATGATACACAAATACTTACAATGACAAGAACTTACCGGTGACCAAAGTTGAGTAGCTTGAGGAGTGGCCCTCATATTCAAGGGACATGAGATTGCCAACTTATATTTCGTCAAGCATATACTCCATCTTTGTGCACTTTAACCTTACTCATCTCAAGATTCCTATGACAGGGGCAATGAGGGCTCAAAGCTAGTAAGTACCATAATCTTTTGGAAGCTCTTTATGACTTGTAATCCCCGCTTATAAAGTGACCTTTCTCCCACTTCCAAGTTGAGTCAGTACACCTACTTCCTCTCTATCTCCAGCAAGCATTTGAGTTGTTGTGTTTCAAGCATTCATATGGTGATTTATTCAATCATGTTCTCTATCTTCCTTGTTTGCACAAGACTCTTATCTATTGAGTATTACTTTCAAAGCCTTCACTTGTGAAAGACCTCTTTGAGCAAAGAGTGCTCCTGTTTTGAAATCTTCTACAAAGCTTTATTTGTGAAACTGTTTGCCAGCTGTTCTCTGACCAGGAACAACGTTTGCCAATTCCAATTATGATTTATCTTTATGCATCTCTATTGTGACTGTTGTACTTGGTTGCAAGCTAAGTTATATAATGGTGATTTTCTTTCTTCTATGAGTTGTGCCATTGTAAGTGTGATGCTTCTTGTTCGTATTCTTTTATCGACACTTCACTCCATGAACTTTTGGACATGTTTACTAAGCTCAGTTTTCGCTTGGGGACAAGCGAAGGTCTAAGCTTGGGGGAGTTGATACGCCCAATTTGCATCACCAATCTATATCACAATCTACCTATATTCATTGATATTTGTCTTATTATGAGGTATTACTTATGGCTTTTCATCTGTTTATGCATGTTGGATGATTCTTGGAGGATGGACTGCCGGAGTCTGGATTCTGATGGAAAAGTGGGCGTTTCGATGCAATTTCGCGAAGATCAGAAAAATACCAGAAAATATTATTTTTCTAGAAGATTGAGGAAGCCAGAAGGAGGGACAAAGAAGGGCCGCAGGGGGCCCACACCCCCTAGGTGCGGGCCCACCTGACCCCGTGCCTAGGGCAGGTGTGGCCCACCTGCCCGGCTCCCAACTGCTCCCCTTCGCCTATATCTTCCCTACGGAACCCTAAGCCTCAGGGGGCGACCACAGATAGATTTCCGCCGCCTTTGGGGCGCGGAAAACACCGAGAGAGAAAGATCTCTCCGGCAGACAGATTTCTTCCCGGGGAATTACTTCCCGGAGAGGAGAGATCGTCGCCATCAACACCATCGTCAAGCTAGGCTTCATCGGGATCATCATCATCATATCCACCGACACCATCATCACCACTCCGTCCCGCTGTAACAATTGTGTTGGATATTGCTTTAGTTCTTAGGGGAAACTTTCCTAGTGTTAATTACTATTGTAGTTGATGCTTGTGAGTGGAACCATTGGATTATTGTTTATGTTCAGATTGTTATCCATTATCATATCATCTTTGATCTTGATCCATATGATGTCTTGTGAGTAGTTCGTTTAGTTCTTGAGGACATGGGAGAAGTCATGTTGTTATTAGTGGATTTGTGTTGAGTTATTATTCAATGGTTTAGTATTTAAGTTATGGTGCTATTCTTCTAGTGGTGTCATGTGAACGTCGACTACATGATACTTCACCATTTATGGGCCTAGGGGAATGCATTGTGTATTTGGCTACTAATTGTGGGGTTGCCGGAGTGACATAACCCTGAACCCCCGTTAGGACACCTTTGCACAAGGGAGTGTAGGATCTCAGAGTTTAAGGCCGTGGTTAGATTTGTATCTGAATTACTTTCCTGTAGTTACAGATGTTTGCAGGGGGTTTAAGCACAGGTATGTATTAGTCCAAGTACGGTCTGTACATTAGCACTAGTTCACCCACACAACACTTACAACACCAGAGAAGAGTACTCATCTATATGAAGCGAAAGCACTTGACAGAATTCCCATGTGTCCTCGAGAAAGTTTGCTCTTTATAAGTATTTCCACCAGCTTGTCCTTTGCTAAGAAAGGATTGGGCCACTTGCTGCGCTTATTCTTTGTTACTTGCACTTTGTTTTGTTGCCTTATCAAAAAACAACTAAAAATCCGTTTGCTATGTATTCACAGGGATTTCCTGCTCCACACCACTGTTCAACACCTTCTGCTCCTCGTTGGGATCGACACTCCTATTTATCGAAAGTACTACGATACACCCCCTATACTTGTGGTCATCACTTGCTGAGGTACGCCACAAGACCCCACGGGTCGTCGCCTACAGCGAAGCCCAATCATCGTCCGCACTCGAAGACGCTGTCAACACACTCGATGAGGCACGCGACATCGCCGCGACTCGGTCAGAGGTCTACCAGCAAAGACTCCGCAACTACCACAGCCACCGGCTGCGCCCAAGGTCCTTCATCAAAGGAGACCTCGTCCTGCGACTCAAGCAAGAAGGGCACAAGAAGCTCGAGTCACCCTGGGAAGGACCCTACATCATCACCAAAGTCATCCCAGGTGGCGCCTACCATCTCATGAACGTCGCATCAGGAGTCGAATACTCCAACCCCTGAAACATCGCACAACTGTGATGCTTCTACCCCTCCTTTTACTTTCAATAAGGCTATTCAGCCAAGGCTACTCAGCTGAACAATGTACCTCCTCGTTTGCTATGAATAAAAGCCAAGTTCCTTGGCCCAAATATCCTTTTCTCCTTACATTACTTCTCGCTAAGTACGCTCGGGGACTACGCCTCACCTCACAACTTCGTCGACTGAAAACAATGCATACAACCTGAGTAGCTGACAACATCAGGCTAACGAAAAGGACATGCACATTACAAGCGCACCACGTGACAATACATATAAACTTTACAAAAGGGCATTACAAGCCCACTCGAATAAATACAAATTTTACGTTATCTCGTTTTCTTTACAGGACCTAATTGTTATGGAGCATAATATTTGTCCGCTGCTCGAACAAATCTACAATTTCTTTGGCGTATTGCACCATAGCTGCGTAATGAGGGCGCATGTCCCATAAACTGCCATCAGGTAGCAGAGGCGGTCCAGTCGCTATCTCTGCAAGATTGACATCATGTTGATGCAATCGAACGAGAGACAAAGCTGCCTTCACCCCTGCAATCAGCTGATGACGCACCAACTCCTTGACATGGCCTACATTTCGAAATTTCCCAAGAAGACCCAAAAAACTAGAAGGCGCAACGTCCAAAGGGAACATAACGGACCAAATGACCGCAAGTGATGACTTTGCCTGCTTCAGCACCCGAAGAACCTGGTGTATGCGATCTTGCACCATTGCAAGGACGATGGATCGATCACGATCCATCCAAAAGAAACCACCAGCTTCCAGCTCTTGTTGCATCCGACAGTTCATCCGAATTGCGACGCGCTCCTTCTTTTCCCTTGGAATGAGATTCACAACTGTACAAAGAATGGCGTGAGCCAGCATACAAATAAGGTACACTCGAAAGAGCATTGGTTCACGAGGACTCACATTGAAGTTGCTCACCCATCTGCCAAAATTCTCCAAGCAAAAACTCCTCCCTAGAGGTGGCTCGCTCAGCCTTCGACTTCCACACATCCACATGACCTCGGATGCTGAGGATGTGTTTTTCCAAACTACGAATGCAATCACGAAGGAAGGTCAGCTGCGACACCTCATCCAATGATGGGCGAGGAAAAAGTGCAGGTGGAGTAATCACTGGAGCCTCACTCGAAGGACCCTAGGGGTAAACAAGCAAGTATAAATATCACAGACACTTTTGACAGTAGTTAAAAGACAGACTTATATAAATAAATTAAGCCACCTCGTGGCAAGGTGAGACTTGTTCATCCAAAAGATGTTACAACAGACAACAAAAGTAAAAGAGTTGCACTAGCTACAATAAAAGGGCCTAAGCACCAGCATCCAGAGCAGCCTCGGAGCCATACTTCCTACTCTTAGCCTCTTGCCGCTGCTTCACCGCATAATCAGCCAGGAGGTCGATGAGCTTAGGCCCGTAATGCTTACATCGAGAAGCAAAAAGGGCTAAAGTTACCTCGGAGCCATCCGTTTCCATTGGCATCCTAGACGTGACTTAGGCCAGATCCAGCTCGGCTCTAGACACCATCGCCATAGCCAGACCCATGGAGGCACCGATGCCCTTCTTCTTGTGTTTGTACTCCGCCGGAGCATCCTCCGACAGAGCATCTGCAAGGGAGTCGACATCGTTGAGGGCAATACGCTTGGGGATGACCTCCTTGTAAAAGCGCGCGAGCACCTTCTTGGCCTTCTGCAGGGAGCCAACGGCAGCGGAACAACGATCCTCGATCGTAGCAGCAGCATCAGCCAAGACATCTCCGTGCTCCAGCGCACCATGATCAAACGTGATACCAGAAGCATCTGACAAGAAGAAGAAAATAACACTCGACCGAGAAAGGATAAAACACACTCAAAAATCAGAACACCCAAAAGATACAAGAGCAACATACCAGAGATAGCTTTGGCAGCATCCATGAGCTTATCGGCCATGGCCTTCGCCCGAGCGGCTACAACGGCCGCGAGCTGCTGCTCGTGATCTTCGAACTCCTTTTGCTGACGCTCCATGGCCTCCGCAACATCCACTGCCTTCTTCTCCGCTTGGTCGAGGCTCTTTTCAAGAGCGTTCAGCCTTCGGAGCGCATCATTGTTATCATCTACAACATGAAGAAATATCGGGTAAACACAAGCAACAATCTTGGCGGACTCGAAAATAAACAAGATGAAAACCTACGCACCTCGGAGCTGCTTCAGCTCATCCTCCAACGCCAGATGTTGCTGGACGAGGAGGTTGGCGCTGCGGACAAAAGGCTACAAGAGAAGCACACAAACCCGATGAATAAAGGGCTCGGGGGGTCCCCCCCAGCGAAAACCAACAGGTCCGATAAATAAAGGACTCGGAGGGCTCCCCCCACGAAGTAAAAGGGCAACACTTACATGCTCAGGTGTGGACTCCGAAGGTTTGCATGTTGCCTTCTGAGTCACGAGTGCACGAGCTTCTCTCCTAGCGAAGCTCGAGTCATCGTCCTCGGAGTTGGACACCACTTGGGGAATCGAGGCTATCGGCTTCGATTCCGCAATGACTTCTTTGGTGTCCCCGTCAAGGCCCTCCTCCAAAGGGTTGCTGCTAGCACTTATCAGATCAAAAACAAGCTACAACTATGAAGATGAACATGGAAGCAAGACTCAAACAAATGACTTACAACTTGATGTTCGACAAATTGAAGACAAGAGCCGCCTTCTCCTTCTTCTTCTTTTTGGCCGGCGGCTACGGGGCCACCGCCCGAATGGGCACGACAGGGAAAGGCGCAGATGATGCACCTTCCTCCTTGCCATGCTGATCGAGGAAAGACGTACCCCTTGGATTTGGTGGTGTCACCCCATCCGAAGATTCACTCCGGGAGCACTTTCAGGTCCGCCCTTCGCTCTGCTCGGGGGCTTCCGTGGTAGGAGATTGCGCCGAAGGAAGCTCAGATTCGGAATCCACAACTTCATTATCCGGTGCAATCGGAAATTTCTTAGGTAGAGGGGGCGTCATCCCAGCTACGTTGAGGCCCTGCAAACAAAAGACAAAAGAAAATAGGATAAGTGACACTAACAAGTAACACGGTACTCAAAAAAGTGCAACAGGCAAACAACAAGTTTCCACCCGCGGAACCACCTTTTTGGCACTGAACGGGGAGTTCAAGGATTTCCCCGGGAGGTCCTCGTAGACCTTGTACTTTTAGTAGGGGCCGAAGCACTCTATCAAGATCACCCGAAGACAACTCCTCAGGTGAAACCCTTGTCGAATCGACGCGGCCAGCATACAGAAACATCGGGTGCGCCCTCACTTGGAGTGGCTGCACCCAACTCTTGAGGAAGGTGCGGATGATGTCGGCACCGTTGACCTCCTTGATGGCCACCAGCTAGAGTGCCTCCACGCGCTGGTAGAGCTTCTCCACCTCTGCCGATTCACCCTCTAAAATTGGGTTCTTCCACGACCTCTTCGGGATGATATTCCGGGTCAAGTCGAAAGGGGCGAGACCAAAGTGCTGCTCGTCCAACTTGATGTCGCGGACATAGAACCACTTCCATCGCCAGTATTGGATGGACTCGCACATGGAGAAGGAGAAGAATTGGACAGAAGAGCGAATGGAAATGATGCAGCCACCGAGCGAATAAACACCACCGGTGTCGAACTGCCTCTTCACGGAGTAGAGTTTCTGGAAGAGGCCAAAGTGTGGCTCGATACCGAGCCATCACTCCCAAAGAGTGATGAAACAAGCGATGTGAAGAAGAGAATTGGGAGGCAGATGATGCAACTGAATCCCGTAGAAAAAAGAAGTCAACGAAGAAATTCATGGACGGGCAAAGAAAGGCCTCGGACAACGAAGGCATAAAACATCACCTGAAACCCTTCGGGTGAGCGAGGAATTACCTCTTGGCTCGGGAGGATGGCGTCCTCCTTGTCCTTGGAGATCAATCCCGCATCACGCAGCTTACGCAGATCCGCCTCGCGCATATTCGTGTGCTTCTATCCGTTATCAGTGGCGCGGGCCATAGCGGCAACCTTCTTTCCGGCGCCAGCGGTGCTCGATCCAGCGCCAGCAGTTGCCATCTTATTTGATTTGCCCATCTTGTGCGGCGGTGTGAGCGCAAGAACAAGGAAGGAAAGGTGTGGAGAATGTCCAGTGCGCAACGAAGGGCAGAAAAGCTCGCAAAAATGAAGACAACGGAGATGAGCAAATGGCGAAGGGTAAAAAGAAATCATTGTTTCCCTGCGGTATAAAAGGACGAAGACGATACACACGAGCCGTCGATTGAGAAGCCCTAGTGTGGCACTCAAATCTCACCATACACGTGTCAGCACTACACCGAACCGTCGCCAGCACGCCGTCCACTATGCCCGGAAACTGAGGAGACGCCATAATTTTTGCCACGTCTACGGGTGACTAGTCAACCTCAAGTCAGGCGGTGGGACCCACGATCGTCTCGTCGTATCATATCCGATGCCGCAAACGGTTGAGATCATCAATCGCCAGCACTGACGTAATCGAGGCAAAGCCAGCAACGGCTCGAAGTTTTTGGCTGATCATTCAAGTGCTTACTCGAATCTACGATTCGAGAAACTACTCGGGGGCTCCTATCAGGATCATTGGTTGCGCACCTGAGAAATTACTAAGTTAACATCACCTAGAAATTATCTTCGAGTCCTACTTTGAGTCTGCGACTCCACTACGGACTCGGGGGCTACTCCCATAGGGAGCATTGGTTGAGCATCTGAAAAAATTGTGTCCTTCGGATTTACACTAAAATGATTGGACTAAAGTCTCTGATTGAGTCTACGATTAGAACAGACACTCGGGGACTACTCCCATAGCGGGCGCTGGTCGCGCACCCTATGAATTCTTTGACTGAGATCCTTCGTATCAAATACGACAAAATATTTTTGGAAACTTTGCCCAAACCAATGCTAATTGAGAAGCATTCTCCTTGGCCACCTGAAACACCTCTGCGGTGATAAAATTTAGGATACTATGTCTATGATGCAAAGATAAGCCCTACAGATATCATCTGATGGCCTAGTAACGCACCTGACTGCGCTCTGCCAGTAAACTCCCGTGTCAACAAGCACGATGAAAATCCCGACGGACGTGTTGGGTATATTACTTGAAAATCACAGGGATTCGGCTCCTGTAAGACAACAACGGCCTGAGTCGAATCACACCAGCAGTCGTTCCGTATTAGAGTCCGGTGACTCGAGTTTGATGAAGACCGTGTTGTTTTTTGTCCTATGACAGTTAACTAGCCCTGATCTATCGGGTGAGCCAGACACACGCATCAACAATTCCTATGAACTAAACATTTATCCCTACAAAGCAGGCTCAACCACAAAGCACTCATTGAAGAGTCTCCAGCCGAATCTACGATTCAACTGAACACTCGGGGGCTACTGACATGGATATACCCTACGGGTGCACAACATTAGTGTACCTGGTCCAGCCCAAGGAAGGCACATGCAAGGACACGCAGCCCATGAAGATTTCGGGTGGCCCAAGCCCATGGCGTTTTCGACTCCTTGGAGGACAAGTCTAGATTAGATAGAATTTCAAAGGATATCAACCCTAATTTGTAACCGACTCGACCTACCCCGAGACCTGGCCTATCTATATAAAGGCCAGGAGGGCACGGCGAGAAGGATCTCTCAACTCACCTTATACGCACCTCACGCCAGATTGCATCTACGCACCCCTGTAACCTTCGGTTCCATCGTAATCAAGAGCAAACAAGCAGGAGTAGGGTTTTCCCTCCGGGGGCCTGAACCTGGGTAAATCTCGTGTCCCTGTGTTGCTTGTCTGTTAACCTTTCCGCGACTTCTATCATACCCATCTTCTCCAAAACCCAATTCCATAACAATGGGCATTGACGAGATCGAGCCTCATCACTTACTATAGCATTTATATCAAAACTTAGCAATATATTTTGGCAATATAAAACAAAATACATGCTTAATTTCTAAAGTAGCACTCTTACTATAACGATTATCGAAGGATTTGTATTGGAGAATTATTGAAGGATTTGATAACCTCATCACAGGCGCCCTTCATAGCAATTATCTTTCCTGTCCATCAATTATTATGTAGTATCAATGAACAAAATACATTGCATAATTGATAGATCAATTATTTCCACTAAAGCAAATGGAAGATTCACTAATGAATTTATAAAGTTAACCATTCTCAAAAAAAACTTAACTGGCTCTCTTCATTTTCATGTCTACATGAGCACAAGTAGGCATCAATCCGAATTTTCCTAATTACCTTTAAAGATATAAATCATCTAGTTTTAGGATATGATTGAACGAACTAATTAAGACAAAATCAAATTTGAGAGATGGGTAAATTTTTCTCATTGTCGCATGCTCAACCGCAAGGCCTGAAACTAATCCTTTCAACTTTTGAGAAACTTTTGGTCTAAAAATAAATTTTTATACAAGTGATTTTTTCTGTTTCGATGAGGCTCAAGACGAGGTCGGTCTGTATGCCGAGTTATTTGGCTGTAGTCAGGGCCAATTTCCCTTAAGGTATTTGGGTATACCGATTCATTATTGGAGGCTCACAAATTCTGAATGGTAAAGTGTTGAGCAAAGACTACAATTAAGATTAAGCAGTTGGAAAAGAAAACTATTATCCATGGAGGAAGATTGGTTCTCACTAATTCAGTACTAAGCAATATGGTATTGTACATGACATGTGTAGGGGTTCGTAGCATGGAAAACAAAAAAATTCTACCGCATGCAAACAAACAAGCCAAGATCTATCTACTAGATTGTAGCAACGAGTCGATAAAGGAACTCACGCTCGAAGATTCCAAAGCGGTTAACAAGGGCAGATTCTAGTGGGTGATGTAGTCGTACTCTTACCGATCTCAAGATCGTGTAGACGATCCTTCCGGCGCTGCATTCCGGCAGCGCTTCCGCAGTCGGTCACACATTCAGTACTCGATGAAGGCCTTCCTCTCCCTTGTTCCAGCAGGCAGTGGAGGTTGTAGCACTCTCCTCGCGATTCCGGCAGCACGACGGCGTGGTGTCGGAAGTAGATGGGAGATCCTGCAGGGCTTTGCCTTAAGCCGGTGCGAGTATGGTGGAGAAAGAGAGGTGCCTTGGCGATCTAGGGTTTAGAATCACCAAAGGGGAAAGCTTGGCCAGCGGCTAGGGCTTGGGAAGCCCCAACTCGGCAAGTTGGAGGAACCCTAGGTGGCGGCGACAACTTGGAGGAGGCCGGCGGCTTGGGGATAGGGTTTTGGGTGTGAGTGGTAGGGGGCGCCCTACCCCTCCTTATATAAGTGGAGGGTGGTCGGTTGGGAAGAGGGAGTCCTCCCCCAACTTTTCCTACTTGGACGGCGGGTGGAGGGATAGGAACTCCTCCCCAAGTAGGTTTCCTATTATCCCTACACCAAGCAAACTTGTCGTTTGACTTTTTCAAATTGGCGTTTGACTTTCAAACTAGGATTTGATTTCTCCCTTTATTTTGCCCAGCCAAGTGATCTAGTACATGATGCAACCATTCCATATTGTCATGACACATTCATGTACCCTTCCCCTCCGGAGTGCCGGACCTTCCGGACCCTTCTAGAACATTCCTAGTGAAAACACCGGAATCATTCCCCAACTCCGAAACAGGACTTTCCTTATATGAATTTTATTCTACGGACCATTCCGGATCTCCTCGTGATATCCCGGATCCCATCCGAGACTCCGAACAACATTCGGTCTCTTACTCATCATTCCATAACTACTCAACAACATCGAATCCTTAAGTGTGTCTCCCTACGATTCGTGAATTATGCGGACATGATCGAGACACTTCTCCGATCAATAACCAATAGAGGAATCTGGAAATTCATATGGCTCCCACATATTTCTACGATTATTTTGCGATCGAATGAACCATTTACATACGATACCAATTTCCCTTTGTCTCACGATAGTTTACTTATTCGAGATTTTGATCGTCGGTATCTCTACATACCTAGTTCAACCTCGTTACTGATAAGTACTCTTTTCTCGTTACCGTGATATGTGATCCCTTGTGATCCAGTCACATGTTTGCAAGCTAATTAGATGACATTCCACCGAGAGGCCCAGAGTATATCTATCTGTCATATGGTAGACAAATCCCATTCTTGATTCATGTATCTCAACCCATACTTTTCGAACACTCAATGCCACCTTTATAGCCACTCAGTTACGGTGTGGTGTTTGATGTCATCAAAGCATCCTTCCGGTGATGGTGATTAGCATGATCTCATGGTCGAAGGAATTAGGTTACTATGTATCAAAAAGCTTATAGTAATTGAACTATTAAAATGACTTGATCTTTATGCTACGCTTATCTATAGGAGTATGTCCATCATACCATTCTCCTAATGATATGATCTTGTTGTTAACAACATCTCAATGTTCATGATCAGGAAACCATGATCATCTATTAACCAACAAGCTAGTATTATAAAGAGGCTTTACTAGGGACTCTTATTTAGTTTACAAATCACACAAGTATTAATGTTTCCGGTTAATACTGTTATAGCATGAATGTAAACATTTATCATAAACACAAAGATATAATAATAACTACATTTATTATTGCCTCTAGGGCATATCTCCAACAGTCTCCCACTTGCACTAGAGTCAACTAATCTAGATTACATGGTAATATACCGAACACCCATGGCAGTTTGGTGTTGGTCATGTTTTGCCCTCGGGAGAGGTTTAGTCAACGGATCCGCCACATTCAGATATGTGTGTACTTTGCAAATCTTTATGTCACCATCTTGGACATGTTCTCGAATAGCGTGAAAACGTAGCTTGATGTGCTTTAGTTTCTTGTGTGACCTTGGTTCTTGCGCATTGGCTATGGCGCCCATGTTATCACAGTAGATAGACATTGGGTCCAGCGCACTTGGAACCACACTGAGCTCTGTGATGAACTCCTTCATCCATATCGCTTCTTGTGAAGCCTCCGAAGCAGCTATGTATTCCGATTCAGTTGAAGATCTCGCCACAATGCTTTGCTTTGCACTCCTCCAACTAACTGCTGCACCATTCAAAGTAAATACGTATCCAGATTGAGATTTAGAATCATCCGGATCGGTGTTCCAACTAGCATCGGTGTAACCATTAACAACGAGTTGTTCATCACCTCCATAAGAAAGAACCATATCCTTAGTTCTTCTCAAGTACTTAAGGATGTTTTTGACCGCTGTCCAATGATCCACTCCTGGATCACTTTGATATCTGCTAGTCAAACTAACAGCATATGCAATGTCGGGTCTAGTACATAGCATGGCATACATTAGCGATCCTATGGCTGAGGCATAGGGAGTCTTACTCATCCTTTCTCTGTCTTCTGCCGTTGCTGGACTTTGAGTTTTACTCAAGGTCCTATTGGGAAACATGGGCAGGTACCCTTTCTGGCTATCTTCCATTCCAAACCTCTTTAGAACTTTGTCCAAATATGTACTTTGTGACAATGATATTAGGCGTCTCGATCTATCTCTATAAATCTTTATGCCTAATATGTAAGCTGCTTCGCCAAGATCTTTCATTGAAAAACTATTATTCAAATATTCTTTGACACTATTAAGAAGGTCTACATCATTCCCAATCAACAATATGTCATCTACATATAGTATTAAGAATGCTACAGAGCTTCCACTCACTTTCTTGTAAATACAAGCTTCTCCATAAGTTTGTATAAAACCAAAACTTTTGATTACCTTATCAAAACGTTGATTCCAACTTCGGGATGCTTGCTTCAATCCATATATGGACTGTTGAAGTTTGCACACCTTGTTAGCATCTTTAGGATCGACAAAACCTTTGGGTTGCATCATATACAACCCTTCATCAATGTCTCCATTGAGGAACACTGTTTTGACATCCATCTGCCATATCTCATAATCATAATATGCAGCGATTGCTAACGTAATCCTCACAGACTTTAGCTTCGCTACTAGTGAGAAAGTCTCATCGTAGTCAACTCCTTGAATTTGTCGAAACCCTTTTGCGACAAGTCGAGCTTTATAGACAGTAACATTACTATCAGCATCTGTTTTCTTCTTGAAAATCCATTTGTTCTCGACAGCCTTCCGGCCATCCGGTAAGTCCACCAAAGTCCATACTTGGTTTTCGTACATGGATCCAATCTTCGGATTTCATGGCATCTTGCCATTTATTGGAATCTGGGCTCATCATCGCTTCCTCATATGTCACAGGGTCATCAATGTTGTCCACCAACATGACACTCATAACGGGATCATACCAATCAGGAGTGGTACGCGTTCTCGTTGACCCGCGAGGCTCTGTAGCAACTTTAACCGAAGTTTCATGATCATCATCATTAGCTTCCTCTCTTGTTGGTGTAGGCGCCACAGGAACTACTTCCGGTGCTGCGCTACTCGCAAGTTCTAGAGAAGGTTCAACAACCTCGTCGAGTTCTACTTTCCTTCCAGTCACTTCTTTCGAGAGAAATTCCTTCTCTAGAAAGGATCCATTCTTGGCAACGAAGATTTTGCCTTCGGATATATGATAGAAGGTATACCCAATAGTTTCCTTCGGGTATCCTATGAAGACGCATTTTTCCGCTTTGGGTTCAAGCTTGTCCGGTTGTAACTTCTTTACATAGGCTTCGAAACCCAAAACTTTAAGGAACAAGAATTTAGGTTTCTTCCCAAACCATAATTCATATGGTGTCATTTCAACGGATTTAGATGGTGCCCTATTTAAAGTGAATGCGGTTGTTTCTAATGCATAACCCCAAAATGATAGCGGTAAATCTATAAGTGACATCATAGAACGAACCATATCTAAGAGAGTTCGATTACGATGTTCGGACACAGCGGTGTCAATTGTGAAAGTATTCCGCATTTATTCAAATTCTCGCCAAACTCGTAACTTAGATATTCACCTCCACGATCAGAACGTAGAAATTTAATCTTCTTGTTACGTTGATTCTCTACCTCACTTTGAAATTCCTTAAACTTCTCGAAAGTTTCGGACTTATGTTTCATGAAATATATATACCCATATCTACTCAAGTCACCCGTGAAGGTAAGAACATAACGATAATCACCGCGTGATGCTACACTCATTGGACCACACACATCGGTATGTATGATTTCCAATAAGTTCGTAGCTCTCTCCATCATACCAGAAAATGGAGTCTTAGTCATTTTACCCATCAGACATGCTTCACATCTTTCAAGTGATTCGAAATCAAGTGATTCAAGAAGTCCATCGGAATGGAGTTTCTCATACGCTTGACTCCAATATGACCAAGACGACAGTGCCACATATAGGTCGAGTTATCGCTCAATTTCAAACGTTTAGCTTCAATGTTATTAATATGTGTATTTCCACTATCGAGATTCAATAAGAATAGACCATCTATCAAAGGTGCATGTGCATAAAACATATTACTCATATAAATCGAACAACCATTATTCTCGGACTTAAACAAGTAACCATCTCGCAATAAACATGATCCAGATATAATGTTCATGCTCAACGAAGGCACCAAATAACAATTATTTAAGTATAAAACTAATCCCGATGGTAGATGAAGAGGTAGCGTGCCGACCGCGATCACATCAACCTTTGATCCATTTCCAACGCGCATCGTCACCTCGTTCTTCGCTAGCTTCCGTTTATTCTGCAGCACCTTTTTCGAGTTACAAATATGAGCAACCGAACCAGTATCAAATACCCAGGCACTACTACGAGTACTAGTGAGATACACATCAATAACATGTATATCGGATATACCTTTCTTCTTGATGTTGCCGTTCTTCAAATCCGCCAAGTACTTTGGGCAATTCCGCTTCCACTGACCCTCTCCCTTGCAGTAAAAGCACTCAGTATCAGGCTTAGGCCCAGCCTTGGTCTTCTTCGTAGGTGCAGCAACTTTCTTACCGCCCTTCTTGAAGTTTCCCTTTTGCTTAGACTTGCCTTTCTTGAATTTGGTGGTCTTATTGACCAACAACACTTGGTTCTCTTTCTTGATCTCCACTTCTGCAGATTTCAACATGGAGAAGAGTTCTGGCAATGTCTTGTCCATGTTTTGCATATTGTAGTTCATCACAAAGTTCTTGTAACTTGGTCGTAGTGATTGGAGGACATGGTGAATCCCCAAAGAATTAGGAATCACTATACCCAAGCATTGGAGTTTGTTTGCATGCCCAGACATCTTAAGCACATGCTCACTGACAGAGCTGCCCTCTTCCATCTTGCAGTTAAAGAACTTTTCAGAAGCCTCATAACTCTCAACTGCCGCGTGAGCCTCAAATATCATTTTGAGTTCACGGAGAAAAATGTGGGTCATGGTTCTCAAACCTTTTCTGAAGCTCCGATTCCAAACCATACAAGATAGCACACTGAACTGTGGAGTACTGATTCTTCCGAGTGAGGTAAACATTCTTTACTTCATCGGTAGCAGTAGCTGCAGGCGGGTCACCCAGCGGTGCATCCAGCACATAGATCAAATTACCAGTATTGAGGACAATCCTCAAATTGCGGAACCAATCCGCGAAGTTGCTTCCATTGTTTTTCAACTTTTATTTCTCTAGGAACGCATTAAAATTGATGGTAGGGGCCTCCATTGATCTACAACATATTTGCAATAGTTTAGACTAAGTTTATGATAAATTGAGTTCTAATTAATAGTTAAATTAATCTAGGTGAACTCCCACTCAAAACAATATCCCTCACATTGTTTTAGTGATCACACGAACCAAATCCACCACATCAAAACCGATCATCACGAGAGTTGATGTAGCTTCAATGGCGAACAATCAACATGTTCATCACATCTACTATATGACTCATGCTTTACCTTTCGGTGATCCATATTCCGAGACCATGTCTGTACATGCTAGGCTCGTCAAGATCAAACCTTAGCTTCTGCATGAGAAAATCTGGCTTGCTCACGTTGCATACACCCGCAGAATCTACACACCCGGTCATCACGTGGTGCTTCGAACAACGAGCTTTAGCAACGGTGCTTACTAAGGACGAACACTTTAAAACTTGAAATTTGTGTGCTTGAGGGATCATCTTATAATGTTACCGTCGTTAACTAAGCAATACAAGATGCATAAAGGATTAAAATCACATGCAATTCATAATATGTGATATGATATGGCCTTTCTTCTTGTGCTTCCGATCTCCATCTTCAAGCACGAACATGATCTCCATCATCACCGGTATAGCGTCAAGGTCAATGGCGCCGTTTCATGGTTGTCGTCTACCAGCTTCAACTATTACAACTACTTTGAATAGACACGTGGGTCTTAACTGAATTTAAAGACAACCATATGGCTCCTGCCGGTTGCCAACTTACAATAAGGGACATTGCATACATCATATATAATCACAATCATGGCCATATCACATCACACCACACCCCTGCAAAACAAAGTTAGACGCCTCTAATTTTCTTTGCATATTTTACGTGGTTTGGGGCTTTCAATAAGTGTCGATCTAACTTACGAACAAGAACCACAACGTTGATGTTTGAACTATCAAGTGCCCGTTCTAAATTGGATCTATACTATAATGGGAGAGACAGACACCCGCAAAGCCACTTATGCAATACAAGTTGCATGTTGAGCGTGGAGCAAGTCTCATGAACGATGTCATGTAAGGTTAGCCCGGGCCGCTTCATCCCATCATACCGCAAGATGCAAAGTACACAAAAATCAATTGATAATAAAAGAACCACCTCCCACAATGACCATTGTGTTCTACTCGTGCAACAGATCTACATATAGACACGGCTCTGATACCACTGTAGGGGTTCGTAGCATGGAAAACAAAAAAATTCTACCGCATGCAAACAAATAAGCCAAGATCTATATACTAGATTGTAGCAACGAGTCAATAGAGGAACTCACCCTCGAAGATTCCAAAGCGGTTAACGAGAGCAGATTCTCGTGGGTGATGTAGTCGTACTCTTGCCGATCTCAAGATCGTGTAGACGATCCTTCCGGCGCTGCATTCCGGCAGCGCTTCCACAGTCGGTCACACGTTCAGTACTCGATGAAGACCTTCCTCTCCCTTGTTCCAGCAGGCAGCGGAGGTTGTAGCACTCTCCTCGCGATTCCGGCAGCATGACGGTGTGGTGTCGAAAGTAGAGGGGATATCCTGCAGGGCTTCGCCTTAAGCCGATGCGAGTATGGTGGAGCAAGAGAGGTGACTTGGCGATCTAGGGTTTAGAATCACCAAAGGGGAAAGCTTGGCCGGCGGCTAGGGCTTGGGAAGCCCCAACTCAGCAAGTTGGAGGAACCCTAGGTGGCGGCGGCAACTTGGAGGAGGCCGGCGGCTTGGGGATAGGGTTTTGGGTGTGAGTGGTAGGGGGCGCCCTACCCCTCCTTATATAGGTGGAGGGTGGTCGGTTGGGAGGAGGGAGTCCTCCCCCAACTTGGCCTCCTTGGCCGGCGGGTGGAGGGATAGGAACTCCTCCCCAAGTAGGTTTCCTACTATCCCTCCACCAAGCAAACTTGTCGTTTGACTTTTTCAAATTGGCGTTTGACTTTCAAAAGTAGGATTTGATTTCTCCCTTTATTTTGCCCAGCCAAGTGACCTAGTACATGATGCAACCATTCCATATTGTCATGACACATTCATGTACCCTTCCCCTCCGGAGTGCCGGACCTTCCGGACCCTTCTAGAACATTCCTAGTGAAAACACCGAAATCATTCCCCAACTCCGAAACAGGACTTTCCTTATATGAATCTTATTCTCCGGACCATTCCGGATCTCCTCGTGATATCCTGGATCCCATCCGAGAGTCCGAACAACATTCGGTCTCTTACTCATCATTCCATAACTACTCAACAACATCGAATCCTTAAGTGTGTCTCCCTACAATTCGTGAATTATGCGGACATGATCGAGACACTTCTCCGATCAATAACCAATAGAGGAATCTGGAAATTCATATGGCTCCCACATATTTCTACGATTATTTTGCGATCGAATGAACCATTTACATACGATACCAATTTCCCTTTGTCTCACGATAGTTTACTTATTCGAGGTTTTTATCGTCGGTATCTCTACATACCTAGTTCAACCTCGTTACTGATAAGTACTCTTTTCTCGTTACCGTGATATGTGATCCCTTGTGATCTAGTCACATGCTTGCAAGCTAATTAGATGACATTCCACCGAGAGGGCCCAGAGTATATCTATCCGTCATATGGATGGACAAATCCCATTCTTGATTCATGTGTCTCAACCCATACTTTTCGAACACTCAATGCCACCTTTATAGCCACTCAGTTACGGTGTGGTGTTTGATGTCATCAAAGCATCCTTCCGGTGATGGTGATTAGCATGATCTCATGGTCGAAGTAATTTGGTTACTATGTATCAAAAAGCTTATAGCAATTGAACTATTAAAATGACTTGATCTTTATGCTACGCTTATCTATAGGAGTATGTCCATCATACCATTCTCCTAATGATATGATTTTGTTGTTAACAACATCTCAATGTTCATGATCAGGAAACCATGATCATCTATTAACCAACAAGCTAGTATTATAAAGAGGCTTTACTAGGGACTCTTATTTAGTTTACAAATCACACAAGTATTAATGTTTCCGGTTAATACTGTTATAGCATGAATGTAAACATTTATCATAAACACAAAGATATAATAATAACTACATTTATTATTGCCTCTAGGGCATATCTCCAACAACATGGGCATGGGTTATCGGGTTCCTATGATAGGCATACATGGTACGGATCTACACTAAGTCCCATAAGGTCCACAAGAAACTAAGAGTCTTCGAAGCATCCGAAGCCTAGGAACCATATGTGATGATCAAGACAGAAGCCCAAGCTATAACTGAGATATTCATAGAGTTATATTTCAAACTGTAATCCGACCCATACTGGACTATAGGACCCGGATCTTGGAGATATGCCCAAGAGGCAATAATAAAGTGGTTATTATTATATCTTTGTGTTTAATGATAAATGTTTACATCCCATGCTATAATTTTATTAATAGGAAACATTAATACTTGTGTGTTTTGTAAACATAAGAGAGTTCCTAGTAAGCCTCTTGTTAAGCTAGCTTGTTGATTAATAGATTATCATGGTTTCCTGATCATGGATATCGGGTGTTATTAATAACAAGATCATATCATTAGGATAATAATGTGATGGACATACACCCATAGTAAGCATAGCATTAGATCAAGTCATTAAGTTCGTTTTGCTACAAGCTTTTAGATACATAGTAACCTAGTCCTTCGACCATGAGATCATGTTAATCACCGTCACTAGATGAGTACTTTAATGACATCAAATACAACTTTCGTAAATGTAATATCCCAGGATTAGCTCTCACATCCCAAGATTTTCCAAATCTTGTAATGTGAAAATAAATTAATAAAATAAAACTTTGTTTGATTTTCAGAGCCAGAAGAAACTTTTTGAATTCAATTGGAACTTCAAACCCATTTGAATTAAATAAAATCCTAAAGAAATTTAAAAGATAAAACATTTAATAAAGAAAACATTTTGAATATTTAAAATTACTACTTTGGATCCTTAATAAAAGATTTTGTTTTCAAATGAAAAGGTGGAGTTATAAATAAAGATTATTTTATAAAGCCAACCCTGGCCAAGCTTTGGGAATTAAAAACATTTTATTAGCAAAGGTTTATTTAAATAAATTAATAAGGATTTAATATCCAAACTTTATTTAAATAAAAGGTTTTACCAATTTAATTGAAACATCAAAACTTATTAAATTATTTAAAATAAGATTTTCAAATATTTGATATTCACAAATAAAACCTACTAAAGTGTTTTGGCTTTATTTTAGGTTTTAAAATAAATCTCTTAATAAAACAAATTCTATTTGATTTAATAACTAAGGTCCATTTTATTAATTATTAAATGGAACCTAAAATAAAGATGTTATTTTGTTTTAAACAAGTTTCCAAATATTCTTTATTTCCAAATAACCTACTGATTCGGTTTTGAAAGTGTTTGGAATTCAAATGAAGATTTTATTAAATAAATCAAACCATATTAAATAAATAAAGGACCCTTTTATTTAATTAATGAAGGGATCTTAAAATATTATTTTATTTTGAGATTTGGTTTATGTTGATAAACAGAACCAAAAAACTCATTACAATTGTTTGAATAGTTTGAATTATTTGAATGCTTGAATAGTTGGATGAAATTCAAATCAGAAAAATAGATTTAGAAATAGAAAAAAGATTTAGACAGAAAAAAATAGAACAGCCCACCATCTGGCCCAACTAACCCAACAGCAGCCCACCTAGCCCACCTCACCCTCGCCCCTGAAACGTTTTTCTTCACCCCAGAAGAAACCCGCACCCTCACTGGCAGGTGGACCTCCTCCTCGTTTCTTTTCCCACTGACCGGTGGACCCCACCTCTACTGCTCATCGTCCACACCCGCGCGACCCTGTCACCCCCAAACCTCGCTGCCGTTGCTGCCTTTGAATGCCGCGTTCAATTCACAGTAAAGCCGTGCGTTAATCTCGCCGTGACTGCACGATATTAAACGCCTGCATCTTCCCCTCCCTTTCCCTCTGTCGCCATTCCCTCTCTGCCCCGAGGCTGCCCCAATTTGACTCGACACACTCCCAGCTCCGACCACCGTCTCCGACCGATTCCGGCCTGAGCCTCCCTGAGCACGCTGGCAACTTCCCCACTCCCAGACGCACCTCCCAGCTCTTTTAGTTCGACCGCGGGCGCCCCGGAGCGTCGGCTTTGACAAGCTCCGACAGCGCCGCCGTCTGTTTCTTCTCCGACGACGTTTACCAGGTGAACCAGACCGCCCCTTCACTCCTCGATCACACACATAGCATTGCCTTGATCCTGCGCATCTGACCGCGCCTTTGTTTTGCCTTAGGGCGATCTCCAGAGACGTCCTTGTCCTCGACCAGAGCCGCCCGTCGCCAAGACCAACTCCGGCGAAGAATTCTGCCCGTCCCTGTGCGCCCCTCCACCAACCAAGAGCACGTTGAGTATCAATGCTGCATTGCGAACCTGGTGAGCCCCTCCTCCTTCTCCCTCTCTTCCTAGAATAGCCGGACCGCCACTGCCTGGCCGTCGCCGCCGCGAGCAGCCGTCGAGCGCCGCCAGACTTTGGCAAGCGTGTTAGTGACCGTAGGATCTGGATCTGACGGATACGATAGAATGTTAGCGAAGGGGTAAGTGATGATTCTGAACCACACGATTTACATTTGATCCAACGCTCTACAGAGCGCGATCCGCGCGAAGAGGTACCGTCCAGTAGGATACTGCCGCGTGGCACTAGATCTGTTTAAAAGAAATTTGAATCAGATTTAAATTGCAAACTTCAAACCCTTGTAA
The DNA here is from genome assembly GCA_910589765.1 of Avena atlantica. Lineage (NCBI taxonomy): Eukaryota > Viridiplantae > Streptophyta > Magnoliopsida > Poales > Poaceae > Avena > Avena atlantica. The sequence goes on from OU342737.1 coordinate 56,872,321, forward strand.
CTTTGGATCCACACGTCCAAAAATTATAAATTTTATATCGTTGGATTCAGGAGAGCAAGCCCTAGCCAACAGTGGCCTTAGTTTAGAAAATAGTATATGTTAGTTTGCTTGATTTTGCAGATTCTTTTGTGAGCTTGTTTAGAGTAGAAAAATTGTTTAAAAATGATTTTTAGGTTAAAACCTTTGCAAAATGAATTGTTGTGACCTTACTGACCCTAGGAACCAACCCTTGGTGTTGTAAATGATTTTGGTAAATTTTAGATTAGATTATTTGACTTAGCCATTTTCTAGACAAATAAAATTACTAAATTTATTATGGAAATGTTTTTACAAAAAAACTTTGGGAAAATGTTTTGAACCAAACCTACTGACCAAAAACAACAAGTTTTAAAATGGCAACTCATTTGGTGAAAAACATAAAGTTTTGCTTTGATAAGAAAATATTTTCACCACATAAAATGTTGAATGGATTTTAAAAATAGATTTTGAGCAAAACCCTCTAACTAATGACTTTGCCATTTTGGTAAATGACCAATTTGGAACTTACAAAGTTTGTAAACCTAGTAGAGACCAACCTTGCAATAGAACCCTCCTTTGTATGACTTAGATTCCATTGCTTTGTGAGTGTGAAATTGTTTGTTTATCCTTGGTTTGGAATGTTAGTTGATTTTGTGTTTTGCTTGATTGACTTGTAGTGAATTTAGCAAAGTGTGAGACTAGCAAGATCAAGGAGTGAACCACTACCAAAAAGGCAAGTTACACTATCATACAAAAGTCCTACTATTTTCATTATACTTAGTGGATTATGAAAACATGCATGAAAACAATTCTATACCTATGCTATGCTAATCCTAATAGGATTCCCTATACACTACTTAGTGAAAATAATGTAGTTGTACATGCTTAGCCATGCTTTATTTTGAAAAGAGATACATGCTGAGATTTTACAAAGGTTGAGAAAAGGACTTGTGTTTTACATAATAAAACAAGGACTCAATGAACCACCTAGGTGGTGGATACTTTAAGTTTTGGAGAAGGTGACAACAAAAGGGACCATGTCTATGGGAATCACTTTGTGTTGTGCTCCAAAAAGAAAACCACCTAGGAAACTTAGAGATTGAACATGTTTCTCCAATTGTGGCTTTCGTGTGCAACCACATGCTATTATGGCTCTGGCTTAGTCAACTACATTGGGAAGACCCATGCACTGTCTTCAGTTAACCGGACATGGGGATCTGGAATGCTTCATGGGTGCTGAAGGCAAGCTAGCAATGGTGTATGGGAGGACCCTTTGGAAAGACTTCGTCACATTCTCAATCTGCCAGTACTCCATCTTGGTGAGCACTAACCCAGTAGGCCACTGGTGGCAAAAGGATGGGATTGTGACATGTGGGTAAAGTGTACTCCTTCTGCAGAAGTTAATAAAATCTAAGTACTTAGCCGTGTCCCCGGTTATGGACAATACTGAGCAACTAACGTTTGAACCATGGGAGATCTCGACATTCCAACTTCTAAAGTAAAAACTTGATGCACTTGGGGGTACCAAGGAATTCAAAGAGATTTTGTTAATCTTGTTGCACTTGGGGTTACCAAGGTGCTCAAGAGCATGATGTACTTGGGGTTACCAAGGACTCATGAGATTTCATAAAACTTGTTGCACTTGGGGTTACCAAGTAGCTCAAGGGATTTTTGACAAGGACTTGAACACTTGAGTTTCTACCAAGGAGTTCAAGGAACTTGGAAAAGGGATTTTTGATAAAGAACCAAAACCATTTTGAAAAGATTGGATAAATATTGCTTTATGCAAATAAGCCTTAAACTCTACTTAGCCAATTATGCATGTAATGATAGGATCCACTCATAATATACAAAGTAGTGAAGCTTTCCAATACAATTTAAATGTATTGACCCTTGTGGCTGTAACTTGTATGTTGCAGGTTTGATTGTCTTTAGTAAAGATTGATTGATTTGGATTACAAAGTCTACAACCAACATCTGCCTGTGGCACTTTGAAGATGAAGGACCCCATGAATATAGTTATTCCGCTGCAATGTAATGTAATAGCCAAATGAGCTATGTATGATGTAATGAAATTATGTTATTCCTGGTTATAAAGTTATATTATGACCTTTGTATCTTGATATTACATCTTAACTGTGGATGCTAGCTATTGATCTAGGGACTAGCATTGTAAAACACAGGAGGAATCTACCTTACCAGGTTGAGACCTCTACATTAGCACCTCGAAGTAGACAGGACACATGTTTGTGCATTGCATTCATGCATAAGAAAATCCCGGGAATTTTCGCGCAAAACTAAAGAAGCTATAGAGGGATCGAGATCTCTCTTGTTTTGATGAAAACGTCGGCACAATTGCGATAGATTTTGAAATGACCTTTGTAGAATTCTTTATTAAGGGGGAAAGTGATTCAAACATGTATTAATTTCAAATTTAAATTTCAAATGGATTTAGAAAAGTCACAAATTGAAATATGGAATATTTAAATGCTTAGGAGAGATAGAATATAAAGTCTTGGATAAAGTAGTATGATAAATGAATAAAAGGGTACATTACTTATTATAGATAGATGAGATAATAATTGGCAACTCTTAAATAAAAAGGATAACAAGTACAAAGTAGGAAAAACAGATTTACTTTATTACAATAATAATGATATTACATTATTATTTTACACATATTTAAATAAAAGATAACAATAAAAATATTACACTGTTATTACAAATGTTTAAATAAAAATGAAAGATTACAATAATGAATTACAAAATAATAAAAATGAAGTCCTGAATTACATTTCCTAAACTAAGTTGAATCATGTATCTTCTTTTCTTCTTATTCTTGTGTACCTGCAAAAAAACTCAAAAGAAAACTAAAAATAGAAGAGTGTTATTTCGTTGGTATTTTACTCTCAGTTTGGCAATGTGATGCATTGCTAAACACATCATTGATTATTTTAGGTAAATATAGTGGCCAAAGGAGATTATCTGTTCTTACCAGAAATCAATGCCTCAGACTAGTGCATCACAGGCTGGTACAAGGGCAAGTTTCACCAAGGGCAGGTAAGAGGCAAAGAGATAATACCCAAACCAACCGAGCACATCCACAATGGAATAGCTTCTAGGCTAGGAAAATATCTTGCAATGAGGCAAAACACTTGGAATAGGCAGGCAACTTACACACACAACTACATGTGTTAAGTTGTCGAGTAATCAAGGGAAGTGACCAAGGTAGAAAAGGCAACTTCAGCCACCACTAGGAGAGGTGCCGGTCACACATCCATTCTCTCCCAGGACAGCACAAGCTAAATGAACCCAAAACACAAAACCACATATGAGTTAACTCTAGCTTTGGTTCTCAGCTAAACCAAACAATCAACCATTTCAATTACCATAGTTACCTAAATTCAAGACAAGGCCAAGCCAGGAGAACAAGTCTAGCAGATCAAGAAATGAAAAGGCAATGGTACTATGAGGAGCAACTCACCACAAGAATCAGTAATCAAGGCCAATAATAGCAGATATTATCCCAACAAAATTATTAGCACTAGAAGTCAGCTACAACAACAGGTTATCCATCAAAGATCATGCTTAAGTATCTATTCTTACCATTGCATCTTAGAATACGGATGGGCGCAATAAAAATCCTTAGATCTGTACTCAAGTGGAATACTAGATCATCACTGGATAGTTTTCATAAGCAAGCAGTAACTGTTGTATCCAAACATCATTAAAGCCTCAGCTTTTGCATCCAAGGCAGGGCTAAGTGATACGTCAGAAACATATCTATAATTTATGATGCTCCATGCTTGTTTAGTATCTACTTTGCTTTGCTTTGTCTACACTTTGAGGTCGTTTTTACATGTTTTCTGGCACTAACCTATTAACAAGTTGCCACAGTGCCATTTGCCTGTTTTCTGCTGTTTTTGGTTTTAGAAAAGTTAGTAAAGAAATATTCTCGGAATTGGACGGGACAAACGCCAAAGTCAATTACTTTCCGTGGGGAACAAGAAGTCCAGAGGGGAATAGAGAAGCGTGCCAGGGCGGCCAAACCCCCCTAGGCACGACCAGGGGTGGGCCCGTGCCTGGGTAGGGTTTGACCCCCCCTGGTCGCCTCCTCGGCCTCCCCCTTCGCCTATAAGAAGCCCCCGATGCAGAAACCCTAAGCACCTGATCAAATCTCCACGAAACCGTCTGTAGCCGCCGCCACCATCATCCCTAGATCGGGGGGATCTGAAGTTCTTCCCGGCACCCAGCTGGAGGGGAGATCATCCAGGAGGCCTTCTCTCCGGTATGATGCATGAGTAGTTCCACCTTGGACTATGGGTCCATGTAGTAGCTAGATGGTTGTATCTCCTCCTTTGTGCTTTCATGTATAGATCTTGTGATCTCCGTTCATGATCAAGATCTAATCTATTTGTAATCATGCATGTTGTGTTTGCGGGGATCCGATGGATATTGAGATTACTATGTTGGTTTGATTAATGGTTTTGTCTTTATGATTCTATCATGTCTGTGTTGTTTTTGATCTTGCATGCTCTCCGTTGTTAGTATCTATCTTGGCCAAGTAGTTGCTAGTGACTCCAAGAGGGGGTATTTATGCTTGATAGTGGGTTCATGCCTCTAGTTTCCAAGGGAAGTGACAATAATCTCTTCGGTTGTAGATGTGTTGTTGCTACTAGGGAGAAAACAACGGTCTCTTGTTCATGGAACATGTGGACTATTTACCTTACACACTTTGCTTAAAGCAGTTGTCTATTGCTTGCAACTTAATACTTGAGGGGGTTTGGATGATTACCTCAAGGTGGACTTCTAGTCATAGATGCACTTTGATGGCGGTCTATGTATCTTTTTGTATTGCCCAATCAAATCTTATAGGATCTTTCTGACTAGTAATTGCATTGTTATGCCTTGCTTAGTTCATGCCAATTGCCATGCTGTAATTTGTTTACCCTTCATGCCATGTTGTTTATCTAAGGAGAGCACCTCTAGTGAACTATGGACCCCGTTCCAATCTTTACCATTGATACACCTTCCACTGTTACTTGTTTACTTTCTCCAAACCATTACTGATGGGGATATGCCTACTGGGGTATACCCAGCAGGGCGTTTCCGACTGGCCCGTGAGCTGGCGAGTGGGCCTGCAGAACGGCGAGTGGATTGAAGTCCAGCAAGGTACCGAGCGACTGGAAGCTGAAGGCCCAGGCGAGTAGATAGGCCCGGTCGGACTAGGTTAAACGACTACTGAAGCCTTAACCGAATCGGTTGAGATATGTAAACCCTAGGGGAGGTGAGCCTATATAAACCTCCCTACAGGGTGAGTAGAGACACGTTCCCTCATACACCCAAGCGACTCGCCGCCTAGCCGCCGAGCTCGCCCATTGTAACACCTCCATAATACAATCTAGCAGGAGTAGGTCTTTACCCTCCGGGGGGCCGAACCTGGGTAAAACCCTGTGTCTTTGCCCTCATCTCGCACCGCAGATGGCTGGCCGCCCTTGCCCCTCGTTCTACTACTCGCTGCCGATTGCAGCATCTGCCGTGACCATTCCCACGATAGTGGCGCCCACCGTGGGGCCTGGCCGGTCTGGCCGGTGTTCTGCGGCGAGATCCAATCTGCCCATCAACGAGACGGTCGCCACCGGCCGCATGATAGCGATCGGCGAGATGCTCCAGATCTTGCCGAGCAGCTACGTCCTGGCGGCGCGACCCGTCACGCACAGCGTGATCCTGCCTATCGGCACGATCAGCCTCTTCGTCGGCCTCACCGACGTCATCGTCTCGGAGGACTCGGCTTGCATCCGCGAGTCGCCGCCACGCGATTGGCTCTCCGAGAGCCAGATCCGCACGATCCACCGCCTCGCCTCCGAGTACAACTCGGCCCACAGCAACGTGGCCGGGAATTCAGCGGCCGCAGAGGATACGTCCCTCACCGACGACGCCGACTCGGCGACCCCGGCGTCACTCGCCGGATCCATCACCGCGGCCTCGTCCGCGGGCTCCATCGCCCAGGTCTCCAACGCGGGAGACTTCGAGGACCCCTCCATCCTCGGGATCTTCGAATTCGACTCCGGGTCGGAGAACTCCGCCGACCTCCGCGACGGAACCGGTCGCCACGCCGCAACCTACATGGCCACCGGCGCCGATCCGCCGGAGGATCCATTCTCCACCCCAATCCCTCCTAACGCCACGGCAACGGAGGTCGAGGAACTCCGCCTGAAACTGGCGGAGGCGGTGCGCAAGGAGCAAGCCGAGCGCGAAAAATTTCGCCTCGAGCAGGTGACGGCGCAGGAGCTATCACGCTACCACCAACAGCGGATCAGGTCACGCCTGAACCCTACCGTTCAAGGGCGTGCCCTGAACTTCGATGACGAAAACGACCTGGCCCGCGTGGCCCAACGCGTGATCTGCGAGAACGCGCCACTAGGAGGAAGCGCCCGCCCCCCCCCAGGATCAACGGCGAGGGGCGCCCCACCCCCACCCAACCGCACCCCTCCCAGGGACTAGCCGCGGATAGTAGTCTCCTCACGGGAGCGAGACGCAAACGGCCTCCCACTATTCTCCACCCCAATGGACAACCTCGTGGCAGGACGAGCAGCAACCGACAGCATCACAACCACAGGCGACGGCGCCCTGCAGATCCAATACGTCAGGGCCCTGCTCGCGAAGGCCGTCGAGCAGCAAAGAGCGGGCGCCGACTCGGCAGGTCGAGTATACTCGCGTTCCTCGGGAAGCAGAGCGGCCTCCAGCGGCCGCCCAGCGGCGGCAAACACCCTCAACTGCCCGCCACCAGAGCCGCTGCAGCTCCAACACCGACCCGCGAACGCGGCACTCTCCACCAACGACCCCAGGCCGGCAACCAACCTTGTCGCCGCCAACGGGCAACCCATCGACGCCCACACCCACATCATCAACAACCAAAGCTGGCACGCACGCCAGCCCGACGACCTGCGACATACCCTAACCAACCGCCGCGACGGCGAGCCCATGGGGTCGCTCAGCCGACTCGGGCCAAAGTGCTTCGTACCAATGATCCGAGGCGAGAAATATCCTCCAAACTTCAAGGCGCCAAAAGAAATAGAAAAGTACGACTCCTCGTACGACCCCGCCGTATGGCTCGACACATACCTCATGGCGATGGGGATCGCGGGTCACACTGACCTGCTCGCCGCCCGTTACCTCCCCCTGATGATGGAGGGGACGTGCAGGCAGTGGATCAACACTCTCCCCCAGGACAGCATCGACTCCTGGGAGGAAATGCGCGACGCCTTCGTCAGGAACTTCGAGTGCTCCTACACCCGCGCCACCACTATCGAGGACCTGGAACGGTGCGTCCAGGGACCCCGCGAGTCGACCCGCAACTGGGTCCAACGGTGGCAAGAGCTTTGGTACAATGCGGTCGGCATCCACCCGGACACCGCAATCCATTGCTTCAAGACCTCGTGCCGCTACGAGCCCCTAGTCGCCAAGCTCAAGCGACACTCCCGCACACTCGACAACATCCCCGACCTCCTCGAGATCGCCAAACGGTACGTCGAGGAAGACCCAAACCAGGAAACTGACGACGAGTCAGGAGGTCAACACCGCGCGGGCGGCAACGACGGCGGACGCCGAACCGACCTATGCTACAGTGGCACTCGCCTCACTGGCAAGCGCCGCAGTGACGGGCGAGTCGACTTCGTCGCCAACGCCGGGCACGCACAGCGCGATCCCAAGAGCTTTCGCCGCGATGGAGGGCAACGCCGCGACGGTGGCAACTACAAGAACAAGCCAAGGTTCGATCCCGCGGCCCTCCTTAACCAACCATGTGCGTTCCATAGCAGGGAAGGGAAGCCCGCAACGCACACCACCGCCGACTGCCACACCCTCAGGGAAATCGAGAAGGCACGGCGAGCACGGGAGGACCCCGACAACGACCCGCCAAACGGCGGAAAATTCGGCAAAGTAGCCGGCTCGCTCCACACCTTCACAGGCTTCAACACGAAGCGCAAGAAGAAGGTCATCGCCCGCGCCGTCGCCATCAACGCGGTGGCCCAAATAGACGTCCCCCAGTTCCTGAACTGGTCGGAGCAGCCCATCACCTGGAGCCGCCAAGACCACTCGCCGCGCATCGAGTACCCAGGACGAGTCGCCTTGGTGGTCAAGCCCAAGGTTGGCGACTACTGGCTCCCCAAGACACTGATGGACGGCGGTAGCTCCATCAACATCCTCTACCTCGACACCTTCAGGCGGCTGCGGCTCCCGCAGTCGATGATCGAGACGACCCACACCACGTTCCACGACATCGTCCCCGGTCGGAAGGCGTACCCGATCGGCAAGGTTACGCTGCCAGTCACCTTCGGCACACCAGCAAACTTCCGCACCGAGCGGATCGTCTTCGAACTGGTGCCCTTCGACAACCCCTACCACTGCGTCCTGGGGCGCCAGGCGTTCGCTAAATTCATGGCAGCGCCCCACTACGCGTACAACGCGATGAAGCTCCCCGGGCCGTGCGGCGTCATCACCATCAACGGCGACCCCGACATGGCCGCCGAGTGCGAGGCCAAAGGAGCCGAGCTCGCCGACGCCGTCATCGCGGCGGAAACTAATCACACCGATGAGCTCGCCAAGTACGCGAGCGGGGTCAACAATGACGACCCCACCATACTCAAGAAGCCCAACTCAGAGGGCGCAAACACCTCAACCTTTAAGGCCACGACGCACACTCGCACCGTCGAGCTGGTCCCAGGCGACTCCAGCCAGACGGTGACGATCGGGACGGGCATGAGCCCAGCATAGGAAGGCGCGCTCATCGAGTTCCTCCATGAGAATAGGGACATCTTCGCATGGAAACCCTCCGACATGCCCTGTGTCCCTAGGGAGCTCGCTGAGCACAAGCTGAACGCCGACCCCAAAGTGCGACCTGTCAAGCAGTCGCTACGGCCCTTCAATGAAGAACGCCGTCGAGCAATCGCCGAGGAAGTGCAGCGTCTACTCGCTGCCGGCTTCATCCGGCCAATCAAGTACTCCAAGTGGCTGGAAAACCCAGTCCTGGTCGAGAAGAAAAACAGGACCTGGAGAATGTGGATCGACTACACAAACCTGAACAGCGCCTGCCCAAAGGAGCAGTTCGTCCTCCCACGGATCGACCAGATAATCGATTCAACCGCGGGCTCGGAGTCGCTATGTTTCCTCGACGCCTACTCTGGGTATAACCAGATCAAAATGGCTGTCGAAGATGAGGAGAAGACGGCGTTCATCACGCCATTCGGAGCCTTCTGCTACACCGCCATGAACTTCGGCCTCAAGAACGCCGGGGCGACCTACCAGCGGTGCATGCAAGAATGCCTCGCGAGCCAAATTGGCCGCAACATCCACGTCTGCATCGACGACGTGGTCGTGAAGTCCGCTCGCCAAGGCGACCTACTCGCCGACCTGGCGAAAACTTTCGCCAACCTGCGAAGATACAAGATAAAGCTCAACCCAGGCAAGTGCACCTTCGGTGTACCCGCCGGACAACTAATGGGGTACGTCGTCTCCAAACAAGGGATCGAGGCGAACCCCACAAAGATCGACACGATCGCCCGGCTCGGCAAATCCGAGTGCCTGCGCGACGTCCAGAAGCTGGCCGGGCGAGTAGCGGCTCTCAGTCGCTTCATCCCCCGCCTGGGCGAAAAGGCGATGCCCCTATACCGCCTGATGCGCAAGAACCCCACCTTCCAGTGGGACAAGGAGGCGGACGACGCGCTCCGCGACCTCAAAAAGGTGCTACTCGCCGCACCACTACTCTCCGCCCCCGCCGACAAATAACCCATGCTGGTTTACGTCGCGGCGTCCGAGCGCGTCCTCAGCGCCGTGATGGTCGTCGAGCGACCAGAGGAAGGAAAGGAGCGCCCGGTTCAGCGGCCGGTGTACTACATCAGCGAGGTCCTCACCGAGTCGCGCCAGCGGTACCCACAGTACCAAAAGCTAGTATACGCGGTCTTCAGGGCTCAGCGGCGCCTGCCGCACTACTTCCAGGAGCACCCGATCACGGTCGTCTCCTCAGCACCACTGCAAGACATCATCCGCAATCGCGAGGCGACCAGGCGGGTCGCCAAGTGGGCCGTCGAGATCGGCGTCCACAACATCAAATACGATCCACGAAAGGCGATCAAGTCGCAGGCACTAGCAGACTTCATCGCCGACTGGGAGGAGGCCCAGCAGCCAGAGAAGCTGCCGTACCTCCACTACTGGAGCCTGCACTTCGACGGCTCCAAGAACGCGGACGGTGCAGGCGCAGGGATAGTGTTGACTTCACCAAAGGGCGACAAGCTCCGCTACATCCTCTGCCTCGACTTCACGCCCTGCACCAACAACATGGCTGAATACGAGGCCCTACTCCACGGCATGCGAGCCGCCAAGGAGATGAACGTCAATCGCCTCCGCTGCTACGGAGATTCCGACCTTGTCGCGGGGCAAGTCGCCGGCACCTGCGACGCCGTCTCCCCTACCATGGCGGCGTACCGCCAAGCGGTGGACCAGCTGGGCGGCCACTTCACCGGCTACTCTGTCGAGTGGATCGACAGGCGGAAAAACGAGGAGGCCGACTCCCTCTCTCGCATCGGGTCGGCTCGACTCGCACCACCCGCCGGCGTTTTCCTCGACACGATCTCCAAGCCATTAGTCTCTCCCCCGAGGGAGATCGACATCGGAGTCCCACTCCAACCAGAGGCATCCTTGGTCGCACTTGTCAACGAGCCAGACGAGTGCACCAAGCCCTACATCGCCTACCTGGAAGCCGGCACCCTGCCAGCAGACGAGACAGACGCTCGAATGATCGCTCGTCGATGCAAGTCCTACACCATCATCGACGGCGAGCTCCACAAGCGCAGCGTCACCGGCGTGTTCCAACGCTGCGTCTAACCAGCTGAAGGACGCAAAATCCTCCACGACATTCACTCAGGTGACTGCGGCCACCACGCCGCCGCTTGCTCCCTGGTCGCCAAGGCTATGCGACACGGCTTCTACTGGCCCACCGCACATGCCGACGCCGTCGACATCGTCCAGCGATGTGCCGGGTGCCAGAAGTACGCCAATCGGACGCACGTACCGAGCTCGGCGCTCAAAACAATCCCCATCACCCGGCCATTCGCTGTGTGGGGCATGGACATGGTAGGCCCCTTCAAGAAGGCCCCTTCCGGCTACACCCACCTGCTAGTCGCCGTCGACAAATTCACGAAGTGGGTGGAGGCCAAGCCAGTCCGGAAATGCGACGGGAAGACCGCCACTAAATTCGTACGCGAGCTCATATATCGCTACGGGTTCCCAAACAGCATCATCACGGACAACGACACCAACTTCGCCAAGGGAGCCATGGCCGAATTCTGCGAAGAGCACCACATCCGGCTCGACCTCGCGTCAGTCGCCCACCCGGAATCCAACGGCCAAGCGGAACGGGCCAACCAAAGCATCCTCCACGGCCTGAAGCCGCGACTCCAAGTACCACTCGAGCGCACCGCCAGGTGCTGGGTCGAGGAGTTGCCCTCTGTCATCTGGGGGATCCGCACCTCAGTCAACAGATCGACGGGATTCACTCCCTTCTTCATGGTCTACGGTGCCGAAGCAGTCATGCCCACCAACCTCGAACACGACTCGCCGCGAGTCGTCCACTATACGGAGGCCGCAAACGAGCTCTCCCGCCAAGACGGGGTAGACCAACTTGATGAAGCACGCGACCTCGCTCGGTCACGCACCGCCATCTACCAGCAAGGACTCCGCCGCTACCACAGCCGGCGGGTGAAAGCTCGCACCTTCCAGAAAGGCGACCTGGTGTTACGCCTCATCCAGGACAAGAAGGGCATGCACAAGCTCTCCCCTCCATGGGAAGGCACATTCGCTATCGGGCGCGTACTCGGCAACGACGCCTACTACCTCATCGACGTCCGCGGGGACGGCGAACTCGACGTCAAGCGACCATGGAATGTAAACCTCCTCCGGAAGTTCTACTCCTAGAACCCCACACATGTACTCTCCAGTCGCTATGAAATAAAAAGAAACGGTTACCGCAAAATTGCGCATACTCTCCATGACTTGTGCCACTCGCACTCGTAAAAACAGCGTTATGCTAAATGCAGAAGTCAACCTTTGGTACAGCGATCGGCACGGCTAAGTAGTGCGGTGTAAGAGCACTGAATAACCTCAGGTCTTGCATCGTCCACGAACAACGCCCACCCGGAGCCCCATTGGAGTCGCCTAGCTCGACTGGTTCTACGAGCCAAGACAACTGCCCTCGCTTCTCACAGCGACCTTGGTCCTCCGCATCCTCGGCATAGCGACTCGAATGGCTAAGTACCACGCTCGGGGACTGAGGACCAGTTCGTCGCGAGCGGTCAGGGAAAACGCCAAGTAAGAGAGCATGCCCAGGACTCGCCACGCGACTGACCCCACGGGCCAGGCAGGAGTGACGCGCTCACACCAACGCGCTAAGTCCTCAACCACCCTCAAGTCGCGCCTAGAACTACCAAGTACCACGCTCAGGGACTCGGCCACCCGACCTCGTTCGCGCACGGGAACACGGTAAAGTACAGAGAACTCAAGGGAGTCGCCTAGCGACTGGCTCTTCGAGCTCGGGCGAGTCGACTAAAACATCAAAACACATAACAACAACACATATATCATACACGAGGTAAACCCCACAAAAGGGCGGACGCGCTCGGGGACTCGTTCAACATCAATCAAAAGCACACAAACAAATACAAAAATAGACACGACGTCTCATTCAATTGCATGTTGCATTGTTTCGTGTTACAAAATATGCCTGCGCAGCAGAACTGCTGCTAACGCCACAAGGCAAACTACCCTACTCTGCAGGCTTCGATGACGACTCGCCAACATCCCGGCGATTGCGGATGAACGCCGTGTACGGGTTTGACGGATACGTCGTCAGTTCACCCGCCATCGCCGCGCGAAAAGGTTGCTCGACTTTGAAGTCACGATGCGGCGGCTCGGGGTCGTTCGGCGCGACGACCGTCTCCTGGTACGGAAGGAGGTCGCCCATTGCCCAGACACGTTCTGAGTACGTGGCGGCACGCTCTTGCAACTTGAGGACCTCGGACAGCTCCACCGCGCCAGTTGACGATGGATATCCACTCGTCACATCGTCGATGTCGAAATCTTCTGGGAAGTGGGCGAGTCCAAGGCTCAGGGCCGTCGATGCTCCACGCCGAAACGCCGATCGCGTCATGAATTCAACGACCGCGAGTGCCTTCTCCAAATACTTCCACACCTCAACGAGGTCGCTGGGAATCACCTTCGTGGGCGATATTTCTTGGAGGTAGGCGCGGATGCACGTCGCCGACAGCGTCGCCGAGTCGACGAGCATGCTTACGCACTGCCTCGCGTCGAGCGAGCTCGCCTCTTATTCGCTATCAATGATGCGACCTGCAAAGAAGAAGACAATGATGAGTACGACGGACACCACAAAAACCACAACTATAAGCAATGGAAGATGCACTCACCAAGCAACGGGCGGGCGAGTCCCGTGATGAAGCACTGAAGCGACGTGTGGTCGTCCTGAAGCCCAGAAATAAGGACTTCCGACACCTTGCGATCCTCCTCAGCGGCCGCAATGGCGGCCTTAGCTCGCTCGTCCGCCGAGATTGCTTCTTCTCTCGCCTCCCTCAGTTCGTGCTCGAGGTCGGCGATCCGCTGTTCAGCAGCACCCAGAGCAGATCGTGTCGCCACCAACTCACCAGCGGGGACAAGCCCCTGGCGAGCTTCCTCTGCCTTCACAGCAACAGCATGAAGCCCTTTGTTCGCCTCCTGGACGATGGCCAGCTCCTTCTCCGCGCGCTGTTTCGCGGCCAATCGGTCCGCCGACTCAAGCTGCAGACCCTGCACATCACCTAAAAAGTTAGTTAAAACGAAATTCCTAAGTGCCCACCCGCTGAAATTCAGCGAGTGCGCACTTGGGGATTGGCGATCAAGAAATTCCTAAGTGCCCACCCGCTGAAATTCAGCGAGTGCGCACTCGGGGACTGGCGATCAAGAAATTCCTAAGTGCCCACCCGCTGAAATTCAGCGAGTGCGCACTCGGGGACTGGCAATCAAGAAATTCCTAAGTGCCCACCCGCTAAAATTTAGCGCGTGCGCACTCGGGGACTGGATACGAAAATAAAAAGACGAGAAATTATAAGAATCAAGCCGCTTCAAAGCACCGACCTGATCCTCGGGGACTGGATGTACCTAGATGGCTGTGCCAAGCATGCCATGGAGTTGTATCGCATCCAAGGACGCGAGTAACGCTGGCGTGTGCCCACGACGTTGGTCGACTTCAGCATCGGCGGTCCTAGGAGCGTGGCTCGAGGGCGCAGCCCCACTCGCCGTGGCCGCCTTGGTCACGAAGCGGGGGAAGGTAGCGATAGAGGCACCCGCTCCAAGGGAGGTCGCCTCCGCCGTTCCAGGCAAGGAGGCGCCCTCCTTCGTAGATGCGGCTGCCTCCACCACGGGCCTGGCCGGTGCGACCGCCGTGTCGTCAGAAATCGTGACGACGTCATCACCCTTGGCCTTCTTGTTGCCATCCGCCGAGGCGACGACCTCGTCCGCCTTCCTCTTGCGGGAAGGGTCCTCCTCGCTAATGATGGGCGGCACCTTAGCCACGGTCGGGTGGCCCATCCTTTTCACTCCGGTCCTGCGCATCAATCGAATCAACAAAGACAATCGAAATAGTTATGGAAAATAAGGAGGGGTGAGCGCACTCACTTGGTGACTGGGATGAAACGCAATCCCGTACGGAGGCCGGCCGGCTTTTCCAGCTTAGGTCCCAGACGGCGACTGAGCCCCAACTCCAGGACGCCGCGTGCCCAAGACACGGACGGCTTCTTCGTCGTCGAGGTCGTAGCTGGCGCCTCTGGGACATCCTCGCCGGGAGCCTCCGTGCGGGGCGAAGCTGCCGCAACCAGAGCCTCCTTGCGAGGCGAAGCCGCCGCAGTCGGAGCCTCCCCCAGCCCAGAGACTGGAGCGAATGGCGGAGGCATTGAAGCTAGCGGAACTTCCACGGTCGCCGCGTCCAACGCGGCTGTCGCTGGTGGCGCGCCATCGCTGGCTGGGCTGGGAGCGTCCGAGCTGCTCGCCGAGTGCGACGGCGAGGCCGTCTTCGATGGCCTCGTCTTCTTTTTCGGGGGGGCCCTCTCCTCCCTTTCCTTCCTCTTCTTCTTTGACGGAGTGGCTTGACGGCGCGAGGTGGTCTCTGGGAGCTCGTCGTCGTCGTCATGACGTTCGAGGCTTCTGCTTGCCTCGATCTCGCGCTGTCGTTGCCCGCGGGTCTTACGGACCAGCGGGGCGACCTCCTCTTCGGACTCGTCCTCGTCGTCCTCGTTGCCCTTGGCAAGCGGCGATTCGCCTATGTCCTGGGCGGATGGGCCCGAGCTTTCGTCATCCGAAGGTGGGAGCCACCCTTCCACCACTTGGAATAACTGTGACGAATACAAAATGGAATCAGAATTACCGCGACTGCATATACTGCGACTGCGAGCAAGGTAAAGAAATTACCATTGGAGCCGGACGCTTCGCGGTGTAGGGGGCGATCCCAGCCTGCGCATCCAGGTACACCGCCTAGGTAATCTTCTTCAACGCTGGGAGATAATCCTCCAGCTTCCACTCGTCGAGGCAGGCCTTCGTCGAGTCTCCCCGGCCCGTGTACTGGTACATGTAGTGGTCGCGCTGGGCGAGTGGAACGAGCCGCCGCCCAAGCCAGCAATTGTACAAATTTATCGTTTGAAGGCCCTTCTTTTTCAGACGACGAATGGTCTGGAGCATCTCGTCAACGACCATCCGCTGGTCGTCGGGGAGCTTGCCGACTTGGAGATGGCGCGGCTCGGAACGACTAGCGGAGTACCGCGGGATCGCCGCCTCGCCCTCCGGGGTCGCCTTGGTCACGTAGAACCACGACTTCTTCCAGTCGCTCGCTGCCTTGGCGGGTAGCATCAGAAAGAAAGAGGCTTTGGACTTGAGCTGGAACGTCAAGCCGCCCGCGGCTAGCATTGGGCCGCCCGCCTCCTCGCGGCTGATCCGTCCGTGGAACAGATCTTGCCACAAGGGAAAGTAGGGCCGGCAGCCCAAGTAGCATTCACAGAACGCCACGAAGATGGCGAGCTGCTCGATGCTGTGGGGACCCAGATCTGAAGGCTGGATCCCGTAGTAGGCGCAAAAGCGCCGGAAGAACAAGGATGTGGGAAACCCTAGCCCCCGCTCGAGATGACTGGTGAAACAGACGAATTCCCTCTCTCGCGGGTTTGGGGTCGTTTCTCCGGCTGCGGGCATACGCCAACAGCCGGCTCGCAGGATCCAGGCCTCCTCGAAAGAGGCCAACTGCACCCTCGTGCACTTGGACCTACCCCATGGTTCGGTGGAAAGGGACATGGCCGAGAGGTTGGTTGGAGATCGGAGGATTTCGGGTCGACTGGATCGTGGAGCGAAGGAAGGAAAATGCGCGCACTCGGAAGAAGTGGTGAGCAGTTGGCTCTACGATTGCCTGCCATTCCTCTTATATAGCGGGAGTTACCCGCCAAGTCAGGAGGCCGTTACCACGCGATGATTACGCCGAAAGTTACCGTTGGATTACCCCAACGGCTAGTTTGACCGCGCCTGACGGTCCAACTCCAGCCACTCGGCTCGCCAAGTCCATCACTATGACCGCGTCTCGCCGACTCGACTCGCCAAAGCCGCGACTTGGTTCACCGGATTTCCTCCTTTATACAGGAGCCCGCTGACGATTCGACTGGATGCCTACTCTGAAGCCGTATACTCCGACTGCCAGCAGCCACTTACGCCCAATCGACGACGGCCTCGGGGACTACTGATGGGGATATGCCTACTGGGGTATACCCAGCAGGGCGTTTCCGACTGGCCCGTGAGCTGGCGAGTGGGCCTGCAGAACGGCGAGTGGATTGAAGCCCAGCAAGGTACCGAGTGACTGGAAGCTGAAGGCCCAGGCGAGTAGATAGGCCCGATCGGACTAGGTTAAACGACTACTGAAGCCTTAACCGAATCGGTTGAGATATGTAAACCCTAGGGGAGGTGAGCCTCTATAAACCTCCCTACAGGGTGAGTAGAGACACGTTCCCTCATACACCCAAGCGACTCGCCGCCTAGCCGCCGAGATCGCCCATTGTAACACCTCCATAATACAATCTAGCAGGAGTAGGTCTTTACCCTCCGGGGGGCCGAACCTGGGTAAAACCCTGTGTCTTTGCCCTCATCTCGCACCGCAGATGGCTAGCCGCCCTTGCCCCTCGTTCTACTACTCGCTGCCAATTGCAACATCTGCCGTGACCATTCCCACGACAATTACCTTCCACACCATACGTTTAATCATTTGTAACAGCAAACCGGTGAGCTTGACAACCTCACCGATTCGTTGGGTCAAAGTCTTGAGTTTGTGTTGTGCAGGTCTCCGCGTTGCTTGCAACACCTGTGTGACGTTTCCTTCCTCCTACTGGTTCGGTAACCTCGGTTTCTTACTGAGGGAAACTTTCTACTGTGCTGCTTCATACCTTGCTCTTGGGGTTTCTAACAAAGCGTCCCACGACAAGTGCTGGGACCCATCAAGCTATTTTCTGGCGTTGTTGCCGGGGAGGCTAAGGACGTCTTCACTAGGGGAGTCCTTCACTTCCTTTATATTTACTTTGTTTTTAGTTTGCTTTGTTTCTTTTGCTTGGTTTTGTTTCCCTCTTTCCAAAAAAACCAAAAAAATAGTCTAGTTTGGTTTGCTTTCTTTATTCAAAAACACAAAAAAATAGTTCCTGCTCTAGTTGCCACCATGTATGGTTTTGGACCAATCTTTATTTCACCTATGGAAGAGATCTCCACTTTTAAGAAAAAAAGTGAAGAGAGTTTTAAAGAATCTTGGTTTAGAATTTCCTCTTTACAAAGGGAAACTCAGCCTAAGATGAGTCTTAGCTTGGTTATTGATAGTTTCTACCACAGTATTGCTCTTCGTTATAGATATGCTTTGGATGTTGTGGCTAAGAAAGGTATTTTGCTATGTACTGAGGATGAAGCTTTTGATGCCATAAAAAAGTTGATTGCAATTTATAATACACCTGGCAAGTCTGATTCCTCTTTCACAAATATTTTTGCCAGGTTGAAATCTATTGAGACTAGTATTGCTGCTATGAATAGTTGCCATCACACGCTTAGGTCTTACCATGATTATGTTCCCATAAATTCTGAGCCTTCAAAGTGGTTTCCCACAATCAAAGTCTCAATAAACACTACACTTTTTGATGCTCGCTGTGATATCATGTCTGAATTTTGCCTCATGCCTAAAGATATTTATGATTCATTGAGTCTTTGTGGGCTTACTGAAGGAGGAGAGGAAATATCTCTTACCAACAATGCCACTATATTGCCCATTGGAATAGCTTAAGGTGAATGGTGTCTACTGATTATATTGTTATTGAATGTGTAGGCAAGGGACATATTACACTTGGAAGATCCCTACTGAAACACTTTGGAGCGGTAATAGATGTGGGAAAAGGAATTATGCACTTTGCTCCTCCAGTAAGCAATCATATCTTCCCTAAAGAGAAGAATAAAGGTAAGAAAGGAAAGAACAAGAGGGACAATTCTTCATTTGAAAATACTTGATTATTCTTGCTTCTTGTGTCTAACTTAAAGGCGTTAAAGAAAAGTACTTGTTGGGAGATAACCCAAGAGTTTCTTTGAGTCTTGGAAGTTATTACTTCAGTAATGACCCCTCCTTATCCTTTTTTTTTGCTTTTTGCACCAAGAATGTCCTCTAATGAGAGGGAAGTAAGATTTGGGGAGTTGCTGTCCCGAAACAGATTTCTGTCCTCCACCAAAGGAATTCGTGAGGAGTCTATGTAACTCGGATTGAGCTCAAAATTTACGAATAAATCCCCCAGTATGTTAGATAACTTTCATTAGTTCAAAACTTCTTGATTTGAGCAATAGAAGATGTTCGAAAAAATCAGTTTCTACCTGCTGGTCTGTTTTGATAGATTTCTGCCATTATTTGCATTTGCTTCTTATTGATTCCTTTTTGAGTTATATTTAGGTGAATTGAAATTTTTTAAGGAGTTACTATAGTAGCTTGTGTTTTTAGTGAAAACCCTTGCTGTTTCAAAGCTTTGCCGAAGGTCTAATATCTTTTGAATACACTAATGTTGCTAATGAAGATTGTGTGAAGTTTTGTGTGAAGGAAAAAAAATCAGGTGTAGAGAGAAAATGATGCAATGAGATGAAGAATGGACAAAAGCTCAAGCTTGGGGATGCCACCATGGTGTCACCCCAATAAATATCCAAGAGTTACAAGCGACAAAGCTTTGGGATGCCCAAGGCATCCCCTTCTTCATCAATAAAAAGCTTAGGTCTGTCTAGACACTTCATTTTTATTGTTTCATGCACAATTGTGCTGTTCTTGGAGTGTCTTAGTTTTTGTTTGCTTTTCTTAGGTTGTTTAGTTTGCTTGAATAAAGTAGTTTGGACCCCCGATCTTGTTGTGTTGTTTTGCAAATAAGTTGCTTGGTGTTGGAAAGGAGTAGTAAGTTCTTGCTTGAAGTGCAAGAGGAGCTTGCATTGACCGTGACTTAGACTTTAGCATGACATGATAGGTGTTGTTTTGACCTTATGCTTAGTGATTATTGGTGTACATGTCTTGTTCCAAACAATTGGGATTGCTTAGTGTGCCTTGAAGAAATTATGCGTTGTTTTAGCATGCAAAAGCATAGTATTGTGGTATTCTCCTTTGATGCTTTGTTTGGGTTGACTTGGCACATGATCACACCATGTTATGACTATGAAAATTCACCATTAGCCTCTATGATCATTTATTCCTTGACTTTTAGTACCACTCTTTGCTTTGATTAGTAATGCTTTGTAGCTCTACATGATTATGGCCATTATTGCTCTCTTAGTTGGTTGCTCTCAGTCTTTTGCTAGCCTCCACTTGTATGAGTAAGTTCTACTCATGCTTCCAACTCCCAAGAAACCAAGTTATTCCAAAGTGTCCACTATAAATTCCTATGCATGGTGTGTTACACCATTCCAAGTATATTCTTGTTTTCAGCTATCTTCCAATTAAAAACTATTTTTTATGTGAAAACTTAGTGATTAAAGCCCTCACAAACTTGATGGCACACTTTATATTCTTTGCCCCTAATAAACTTGAACCATTGTGTCATCTATGTTGTATATGCTTGCACTTATACGTTGGAATTAGCAGAACCGTGCTGTCACGGGGAACGTTTTCAATATTGCACTTGTACTTTGTACTCAGTTGGTATCATGCTATTTTGTCTATGGATGTCACCAGTGTGAAATAAAGAGGGAACTTGTAAGTCCATGGAGTTTGTATCCTGTGTTAGAGAAACTCCTAGGCCGCTAGCCTAAGCCATGCCTAATCATGGCAGAAACTTGGAGCATCACCATAGTGACATCTATGAAGCATTCTTCTTATAAAAAAGAGACACATTGAGAAAAGAGGAAAGAGATAAAAAAAGCACCATATTCCCATGGTAAATAAGAATAATGTTGAGATGCTCATTGTCTGCTTGCCTTGTCCTTTTGGATATGGGATAGCTCTTGTACCATGTGAAAGGGGTACCTCGTTGGCGGTTCTCAATGATATGCAAATACTTACAATGACAAAAACTTATAGGTGACCAAAGTTGAGTAGCATGAGGTGTGGCCCTCGTATTCAAGGGACTTGAGATTGCCAACTTATACTCCGTCAAGCATATACTCCATCTTTGTTCACTTTAACCTTAATCACTTCAAGATGCTTCTGATAGGGGCAATGAGGGCTGAAAGCTAACAGGTACCATAATTTTTGGAAGCTCTTTTTGAAACTTGAAATCCCTGCTTCCTTTATAAAAGGCCTGTCTTCCACCATTATTTGAGTCTCCACCTTCTACCTTTAGGCACCATTAAGAGAGCATAGTTGCCATTCTGTGTGCAGTGTTCCAAAGCTTATTAATTGATGCATATTGTGATATTACTTGTTCTTGTGCTATTTGTTTCTAGTCACCCTTGTGAACTTTTAAGGTGTCCTATGCATCTATTTGTTACTATATGAGGGACAAGATGATTGCCACTATGCTATGTTTTCTGTATGTGAAATAAACAAACGTTTTTCAATGCATGTTATTCATGATCTTTGTTTGTAGCTTGTCATGTTGCATGCATAGTTACTATGTCCTATTCTTAGAACTCCATCTTTCATGCACATGTTTAGAGTTCTTTGATCCCAGCTTTCAATGCTTGCAAATGGTTAGATCTTTATTGTGAGGGTGCATTTCACCTCAAAAATTATTCTTTTTATCACGTACCTACTCGAGGACGAGCAGAAGTTAAGCTTGGGGATGCCTGATACGTCGGAAACGTATCTATAATTTTTTATGCTCCATGCTTGTTTAGTATCTACTTTGATTTGCTTTGTATACACTTTGAGGTCGTTTTTACATGTTTTCTGGCACTAACCTATTAACAAGTTGCCACGGTGCCATTTGCCTGTTTTCTGCTGTTTTTTGTTTCAGAAAAGTTAGTAAATAAATATTCTCGGAATTGGACGGGACAAACGCCAAAGTCAATTACTTTCCATGGGGAACAAGAAGTCCAGAGGGGAATAGAGAAGCGTGCCAGGGCGGCCAAACCCCCCTAGGCACGACCAGGGGTGGGCCCGTGCCTGGGTAGGGTTTGACCCCCCCTGGTCGCCTCCTCGGCCTCCCCCTTCGCCTATAAGAAGCCCCCGATGCAGAAACCCTAAGCACCCGATCAAATCTCCACGAAACCGTCTGTAGCCGCCGCCACCATCATCCCTAGATCGGGAGGATCTGAAGTTCTTCCCGGCACCCTGCTGGAGGGGAGATCATCCAGGAGGCCTTCTCTCCGGTATGATGCGTGAGTAGTTCCACCTTGGACTATGGGTCCATGTAGTAGCTAGATGGTTGTATCTCCTCCTTTGTGCTTTCATGTATAGATCTTGTGAGATCCGTTCATGATCAAGATCTAATCTATTTGTAATCATGCATGTTGTGTTTGCGGGGATCCGATGGATATTGAGATTATTATGTTGGTTTGATTAATGGTTTTGTCTTTATGATTCTATCATGTCTGTGTTGTTTTTGATCTTGCATGCTCTCCGTTGTTAGTATCTATCTTGGCCAAGTAGTTGCTAGTGACTCCAAGAGGGGGTATTTATGCTTGATAGTGGGTTCATGCCTCTAGTTTCCAAGGGAAGTGACAATAATCTCTTCGGTTGTAGATGTGTTGTTGCTAGTAGGGAGAAAACAACGGTCTCTTGTTCATGGAACATGTGGACTGTTTACCTTACACACTTTGCTTAAAGGAGTTGTCTGTTGCTTGCAACTTAATACTGGAGGGGGTTCGGATGATAACCTGAAGGTGGACTTCTAGTCATAGATGCATTTGGATGGAGGTCTATGTATTTTGTTGTATTGCCCAATCGAATCTCATAGGATATTTCTGACTAGTAATTGCATTGTTATGCCTTGCTCAATTCCTGTCAATTGCCCTGCTGTAATTTGTTTACCCTTCATGCCATGTTGTTTATCTAAGGAGAGCACCTCTAGTGAACTATGGACCCCCGTCCAATCTTTACCATTGATACACCTTCCACTGTTACTTGTGTACTTGCTGCAAACCATTACCTTCCACACCATATGTTTAATCCTTTGTTACAGCAAACCAGTGAGCCTGACAACCTCACTGATTCGTTGGGGCAAATTCTTGAGTTTGTGTTGTGCAGGTCTTCGCGTTGCTTGCAACACCTGTGTGACGTTTCCTTCCTCCTACTGGTTCGATAACCTTGGTTTCTTACTGAGGGAAACTTTCTGTTGTGCTGCTTCATACCTTGCTCTTGGGGTTGATACGCCCAATTTGCATCACCATTCTATATCACAATTTACCTCTATTCATTGATATTTATCTTATTATGAGGTATTACTTATGGCTTTATCATCTGTTTATGCATTTTGGATGATTCTTGGAGGATGGACTGCTGGAGTCTGGATTCTGATGGAAAAGAAGGCGTATCCATGAAATTTCGCAAAGATCAAAAAAATACCAGAAAAATATGGAAACATATTCTTTCTCCAGAAGAATGAGGGAGATAGAAGGAGGGATGAAGAAGGGCCTCAGGGGCCCCACACCCCCCTAGGCACGGGCCCACCTGACCCTGCACCTAGGGCAGGTGTGGCCCACCTGCTCGGCCTTCGACTCTGCCCCTTCGCCTATATCTTCCCTACAGAACCCTAAGCCTCGGGGAGCGACCACAGATAGATTTCCGCCGCCTCTGGGGGAGGAAAACACCGAGAGAGAAAGATCTCTCCGGCAGACATATTTTTGCCGAGGGAATTCCTTCCCGGAGAGGGGAGACCGTCGCCATCAACACCGTCATCAATCTAGGATTCATCGGGATCATCATCATCATCATCCACACCATCATATCCACTAGGACCATCATCACCACTCCGTCCCGCTGTAACAACTGTGTTGGATATTGCTTTAGTTCATTAGGGGAACTTTCTCGGTGTTGATTACTATTATAGTTGATGCTTGTGAGTGGAACCATTGGATTATTGTTTATGTTCAGATTGTTATCCATTACCATATCATCTTTGATCTTGATACATATGATGTCTTGTGAGTAGTTCGTTTAGTTCTTGAGGACATGGGAGAAGTCATGTTGTTAGTAGTGAATCTGTGATGATTATTATTCAATGGTTTAGTATTTAAGTTGTGGTGATATTCTTCTAGTGGTGTCATGTGAACGTCGACTACATGACACTTCACCATTTATGGTCCTAGGGGGATGCATTGTGTATTTGGCTACTAATTGTGGGGTTTCCAGAGTGACAGAAACCTGAACCCCCGTTATGACACCTTTGCACAAGGGAGCGTAGGATCTCATAGTTTAAGGTTGTGGTTAGATTTATATCTTAATTACTTTCCTGTAGTTATGGATGTTTGCAGGGGGTTTAATCACAAGTATGTATTAGTCCAAGTACGGTCGGTACATTAGCACAGGCTCACCCACACAACACATACAACACCAGAGAAGAGTACTCAGCTATTTGAAGCGAAAGCACTTGACAGAATTCCCATGTGTCCTCGAGAACATTTGGTCCTTATAAGTATTTCCACCGGCTTGTCCTTCGCTAAGAAAGGATTGGGCCACTTGCTCCATTTGTTCGTTACCTTTGTTACTTGCTCCTTGTTTTGTTGCCTTGTCAGAAAACCACTAAAAATACGTTTGCCAAGTATTCACAGGGATTTCCTACTCCATACCACTGTTCAGCACCTTCTGCTCCTCGTTGGGATCGACACTCCTATTTATCAAAAGTACTACGATAAACCCACTATACTTGTGGGTCATCAAGACTATTTTCTGGCGCCGTTGCCGAGGAGTGAAGCGCTATTGAAGAGTGGAACTGGTAAGGGAAACTTATACTATGAGTATTTCTTTTGTTACTGCTTGTTACTTTGTTTCCAATATGGATAACCCACTTGGTTTTCTGTTTGGGAAAACTACTACCACTGCTAGAGTAGTAGATGAACCACCTCCTGTTTAGATAGATCCTTTTAAGATACCTACAAGTATTGTTAATCGTGTTATGGATAATTATTATTTTGTGGTAATGGAACCGTCCATCCCAGTGATCACTTGATTTTTATCCATGAATTATGCGGGTTGTTTAAGTGTCCAGGTATCACAACTGAACAGGTGAAGAAGAAGTTACTCTCCATATCCTTGAAAGGGATAGCTGAAGAATGGTATAAGCTGCTGAAGAATGGACAATCCATGGAATGGGAGGAGATGGCATCTCTCTTTTACTCTAAATTTTATCCTCCCAGTGAGATTCATAAGGCTAGAAATCTTATATATAACTTTTGGCCTCTTGATGGAGAGAGAACAACTCAATCTTGGGGGATATTGAAGTTACTAATGCTTAAGTGTCCTATTCATGAACTCCCTAACAATATTATTCTCAATAACTTTTATGCTAGGATTCCTCTTCATGATAAAGATTTACTAGATGCTTATTGTGTTGGATCATTCACACGTATGAAGAGAGAAGCTAAATGGGACCTTCTAGACCGTATTCAAGAGAACACTGAAGCTTGGGAGAATGACAAAGGGAGAAAGTCAGGTGTAAACTATGATTATGAATGCATTAAATCTTTTACGGGAACTGATGACTTCCGTGATATTAGTAATGAGGTTGGTCTTGATCCCCAAGTGCTTGCAAAATGTTTTAAGGCCTTTGCCTCTTATATTGAGATTCCCTAGAAAGAGTTGGACAAATACCATGCTCCTTATAAAGACATTGTTACCCATGTTCCTGCCAGCGTAGAGGTTTGTACTGTTGATCCTATTTTGCCTGAACCTTATGTTGAGAAAACTCCTTTTCCTTCCAAGGTAAGGGAGCATTCTATTATGTCTAATGTGGTTAGAAAAAGCGCAAAGAAAACTGTAGGGTACAATGAGCTTATTGATATTGAACCTGTGGTAGCTATTATGAAAGATCTTGTCACTAGAAATATAGAGGATGAGCATATTGTCTTCTGTGAAGACGCTACTAATATTGTTTCTCATCCTAAGAAAGTTAGAAAAGCTAGTGTTCCTGTGCTTTCTCTTAGAATTGGTAGTCATAGCTATTATGGTTTATGTGATATTGGTGCTAGTTCTAGCGCTATTCCTTATGAGCTTTACAGGGAAACTATGCATGAGATTGCTCCTTGTGAGCGTGAGGACATTGATGTGGTTATTCACCTTGCTAATAGAGAGCAAGTTTGCCCCATTGGCATTGTAAGAGATGTGGAGGTCCTTTGTGGTAATATTAAATATCCTGCTGATTTTCTAGTACTTGGTAAAGAAGCTAGTAAAACCTATCCTATTATCTTTGGTAGACCCTTTCTAAATACTTGTGGGGTTATCATAGATTGTAGGAAGGAAAAAGTTTTGACTAAGTTTGCTGGAGAGTCTTATGAGTTTAATTTTTCCAAATTTGCCAAAACTCCTTATGAAAATGAACTGCCTGATGAGTATTTCAGGGTTGAACAACTTTCTGCTATTTCTCTTGCTCCTAACAATGCCTTGCAACAATTTATGGAAGATCATGAAAGTGATGTCTTCCTGAAGGAAAGAAATGAGATTGACGAGGCTTTCCTTCGTCAGCCTGAGTTACTTAAGCATAATCTACATGTGGAAGATTTGGGTACCACACTACCACCTAAAGGGGATCCTGTTTTCGAAATAAAACCTTTACCTGATGATCTTAAATATGCTTATCTTGATGATAAGAAAATATATCCTGCTATTATTAGTCTAAACTTTCAGGAAAGGAAGAAGAAAGGTTATTAGAGATATTGAAGAAACACCGAGGAGCTATGGGCTATACTCTTGACGATTTAAAGGGGATTTATCCTACTATATGTCAGCATGCTATTAATATAGAGCCTGATGCAAAACCAGTTGTTGAGCACCAACGCCATCTAAATCCTAAGATGAAGGATGTGGTAAGAAATGAGGTATTAAAACTCCTTGATGCTGCTATTATTTATCCTATTGCTGATAGTAACTGGGTTAGCCCTGTTCATTGTGTTCCCAAGAAAGGGAGAATAACTGTTGTGCCTAATGAGGATAATGAGCTTATACCCCAAAGAGTAGTGGTTGGGTATAGAATGTGCATCGATTTTAGAAAGATTAATAAAGCTACTAATAAAGATCACTATCATTTGCCCTTTATTGATCAAATGCTTGAGAGGTTGTCCAAAAAGACTCACTTTTGCTTTCTTGATGGTTATTCTGGGTTTTCTCAAATTGCTGCGAGAGCACATGACCAAGAGAAAACTACTTTCACTTGTCCTTATGGTACTTATGCTTATAGGCGTATGCCTTTTGGTTTATGTAATGCTCCTGCTGTTGAAGATATGCCCTAGAGGCAATAATAAATGTAGTTATTATTATATCTTTGTGTTTATGATAAATGTTTACATTCATGCTATAATAGTATTAACAAGGAAACATTAATACTTGTGTGATTTGTAAACTTAATTTGAAGTCCCTAGTAAAGCCTCTATATAATACTAGCTTGTTGGTTAATAGATGATTGTGGTTTCCCTATCATGAACATTGAGATGTTATTAACAACAAGATCATACCGTTAGGAGAATGATATGGTGGACATACTCTTATAGATAAGCGTAGCATAAAGATCAAGTCATTTTAATAGTTCAATTGCTATATGCTTTCTGATACATAGTAACCTAATTCCTTCGACCATGAGATCATGCATATCACCTTTACCGGATGGATGCTTTGATGACATCAAACACCACACCGTAACTGGGTGGCTATAAAGGTGGCATTGAGTGTTCGGAAAGTATTGGTTGAAACACATGGATCAAGAGTGGGATTTGTCCATCCATATGACGGATAGATATACTCTGGGCCCTCTCGGTGAAATGTCATCCAATTAGCTTGCAAGCATGTGACTGGCTCACAAGGGATCACATATCACGGGAACGAGAATAGAGTACTTATCGGTAACGAGGTTGAACTAGGTATGCACAGATACCGACGATCATAACCTCGGATGAGTAAACTATCGTGAGACAAAGGGAAATTGGTATCGTATGTAAGTGGTTCATTCGATCGCAAAGTAATCGTAGAAATATGTGGGAGCCATATGAATTTCCATATTCCTCTATTGGTTATTGATCGGAGAAGTGTCTCGATCATGTCCGCATAATTCATGAACCGTAGGGAGACACACTTAAGGATTCTACGTTGTTTGAGTAGTTATGGAATGATGAGAAAGAGTCTGAATGTTGTTCGGAGTCTCGAATGGGATTCGGGATATCACGAGGAGATCCGGAATGGTCCGGAGAATAAGATTCATATAAGGAAAGTCCCTTTTCGGAGTTGGAGAATGGTTCCGGTGTTTTCATCGGGAATGTTCTAGAAGGTTCCGGAATGTCCGGCACTCCGGAGGGGAAGGGTACATGAATGTGTTATATCAAGTTGGTATGATTGCATCATGTGTTCGGTGTCATCGCTGAACAAAATAGAGGGTTTATTCAAATCCTAGTTTGAAAAGTCAAACGGCTAGTTTGAAAGTCAAACGGCTATTTTTGGGAAGTGGGGAAGGAGGAGGAAACCGAGTTGGGGAGGAGTCCCTCCTCCCCACCACCGGCGCACCACCAAGCCGAGTTGGGGAGGGAGGGGAGGGACTCCCCTCCCTCCCCTTGGCCGGCCGGCCCCTCCACCTATATAAGGAGGGGCAGGGCTCCCTCCTAGATACACACAAGATCCTCTCCTCCAAACCCTAAGCCGCCGGCGCCGCCACCTGCTGCCGCCGCCGCCCTAGGGCAAACCGCCGCCGCCTAGCAACCCTAGCCGCCGGCCTAGCCTCCTCCTCAACGTGTCTAAACCCTAGATCGTCGAGGGACTCTCTCATACTCCACCATACTCGCTCCGGCTTAAGGCGAAGCCCTGCGAGATCTCCCCTCTACTTCCGGTACCACGCCGTTGTGCTGCCGGAATCGCGAGGAGAGTGCTACAACCTCCGCTGCCTGCTGGAACAAGGGAGAGGAAGGTCTTCGTCGAGTACCGAACGTGTGACCGACTGCGGGAGCGCTGCCGGAACGCAGCGCCGGAAGGATCGTCTACGCGATCTTGAGATCGGGAAGAGTACGACTACATCACCCACGAGAATCCGCTCTCGTTAAACACTTTGGAATCTTCGAGGGTGAGTTATTCCATCGACTCGTTGCTACAATCTAGTAGATAGATCTTGGCTTGTTTGTTTGTATGCGGTAGAAATTTTTTGTTTTCCATGCTATGAAACCCTACAGTGGTATCAGAGTGGTGTCTATATGTAGATCTGTTGCACGAGTAGAACACAATGGTCATTGTGGGCGTTGATGCTTTTATTGTCGATTGCTTCTTGTGTACTTTGCATCTTGCGGTATGTTGGGATGAAGCGGCCCGGGCTAACCTTACATGACATCGTTCATGAGACTTGCTCCACGCTTGACATGCAACTTGTATTGCATAAGTGGCTTTGCGGGTGCCTATTTCTCCTAGCATAGTTAAGATTCAATTTACAACGGGTGATTAACAATGATAGTATCAATGTTGTGGTTCTTGTTCGTAAGTTAGAACGACACTTATTGAAAGCCCCAAACCACGTAAAATATGCAAAGAAAGTAGAGGCGTTTAACTTTGTTTTGCAGGGATGTGCTGTGATGTGATATGGCCATGATTGTGATTATATTTGATGTATGCAATGTTCCTTATTGTAAGTTGGCAACCGGAAGGAGCCATATGGTTGTCTTTAATTTATGTTAAGACCCGCGTGTCTATTCAAAGTAGTTGTAATAGTTGAAGCTGGTAGACGACAAGCATGGAGAAGCGTCATTGACCTTGATGCAATGCCGGTGATGATGGAGATCATGTTCGTGCTAGAAGATGGAGATCGGAAGCACAAAGAAGAAAGGCCATATCATATCACATATTATGAATTGCATGTGATGTTAATCCTTTATGCATCTTGTATTGATTAGTAGACGACGGTAGCATTATAAGATGATCCCTCATGCACATGAATTTCAAGTCATAAAGTGTTCACCCTTAGTTAGCACCGTTGCTAAAGCTTGTTGTTTCGAAGCACCACGTGATGATCGGGTGTGTTAGATTCCGCAAGTGTATACAACGTGAGCAAGCCAGATTTGCTCATGCGGAAACTAAGGTTTGATCTTGACGAGCCTAGCATGTACAGACATGGTCTCGGAACACGGATCACCGAAAGGTAAAGCATGAATCATATAGTAGATATGATGAACATGTCGTGTAACATCCCTAAAGTCATATTCCAAAGCTCATTCATATCCTCCTTGCATTCATCATCATTTAGGGTTTTCTCAAAAACATTTCAGAAAACAAAAACATATGGTGTCATGATTTTATGTGGACAGACTTATTTTAAATGGCCAACACCACTTGTAAGTTTGATTGTTGTAAACCAGGAAGGTTGCCTTCTAGGAGCATAGGATTTAAGTGTAGATTTAAATCAAGTTTTTCAAATGGAAATGGGTTTCAAAAAACCATCTTTTAAATTTTTAAAACCAAGTGCCTAGCCTCTGATATTTTGATCTCCAAGCTTGACCAATCCTTTACAAAGCTACCCCATGATTATATGACCATTTTTTAGACTACTGCTCACTACAAAAATCCCAGAAAAATTTGAATTCAAATTGAACTTGTTTTCATTTGAAAATCTACCAGAAAATCAAAATAGAAAAGGAAAAGTAAATAAACAAAGGAAAAGGGCCACGCGCTAGGTTTTAGGCCCAGCATCGAATCGAGCCCAACTAGCCCACCCGGGGGTTTCCTTTTCTTTTCTCACGCGCGAGTACACGCAGGCTGTCGCTGACAGACGGACCCCACCCTCACTTCGCGCACATCGCTGACGAGCGGGCCCTGCCCACGGTGTCATCGTCTTCCCCAAACTGCGCCCGCGACCACGTCGCAGCTGCAGTCACGGCCGGTAATGGCGTTGCATAAATGGGCATTAATCCGCGAGCGTTTCCTATCGAGGCACCGGCTATAAGATCCCCACCTCCTAGCGACCATTTTCCCCTAGTCGATTCTACCTTCACGCCACCAGGCTGCCCACGACTCACACAACATCGCCGCAGACAGAGCTCACTCCGGCAGCGATTACGGTGAGCACCGTGCGCCCCTTCCTCTCTGATTCGTTCAAGCCACTTTGCGCTCTCTTTGCGCACCTCCTGACCCCACCCGTTCATCCTGTACTGCCCCAGGTCGCCGTTTCCGCTCGACGCCGCAAACATCTGACGACCACCTCAACTCCGGCGACCATCCATAAGTCCCGTGCGCCCCTTTACTTCTGACTCACACTAGATTGTTCGCCACGGTCTTGCGCATATCCTAAACCCCCTGGCTTGTGTTAGGGCGACGTGGAACCTCGGCAACGACGCCGACAACAACCACCCGACGCCGTGCACGACTCCGACGAGCTCTCTCGGTCACATCCGAGCGCCCCTCCGCAAACCAGTACCACGTCGAGATTCAGCACGCCTTTGCGAATCTGGTAAGCACCTTCTTGCTTCCTGGGGCGACGTAGAACGTCGGCACCGCCGTAGTCAGACGCGCCACCGCCAGTTAACGCCGCGAGCGCCGCCTGAGTATGGTTAGGTTGATTAGGAACGTTGGATCTAGATCCTGCGGCGTAGATTAGAAAGAGGACGAAGAGGTACGCGCACGTCTGAGCCGCCAGATCCCACTTAGATCGTGCGGTCCGCAGGACCCGATCCAACCGAAGCGGTATGCGCCAATAGGGACGCGACGCGTGGCAAGAGTTAGAACTAAAACCAGATTTAAAACCAGATTTTGATCCAAATTTCAAATGCTTATAACTTTTGATTGCCACGTTGGAATTTTGAAAACTTTATACCTTTGGATTCAGTGAAACAAGACCTTTCTGAATGTCCAATGTGTTTAACAAATAGTAACAGTTAACATGACTTTATTGGTAGATACATGTTTGAGGCTATTTTTAAATATAGGTTTATTTTGGTAAATTGTATTAGTGCCAAATAAGTTTAGTTGGCAAACTTGTGACTTGCTAAGTTTCTGTAAACATGTACATGATTGGTAGAGTTTTCAAAATCACCAGTTAGTAAATTCTTGCATGCATGCATTCATATTATTTTTGGTTGTATATAATTGTGTGTAATTGTATGCTATAATTTTTTTGTAGATTTTGCTAGTGATTGTGATTGTGAAGAGTGCTACTCTCCCCACTACCAAGGCAAGTGATATTTTCATGAATATTTGTATCCTATGTTTTGTACTAGCATTAGATATTTTGCTAAGTCCTGCATGCTATTTTACCTAATGCTAAGATGGGAAATCCTAAGTAGTGTAGAATGGTAGAATTGCTAGGGAATTTTCCTAAGTTAAGTTATCATACCATGCTTAGCCTAGCTATTTAGCAAACAAGGGTTGGTGAAAATCTATACTCATTATGATGAAAATATTTCTAAGTCATGAGACTTATGCTTTCATAATAAAACAACTAAGTCAAATGAACCTCCTGGGTGGAATGGAAGGATTGGGTTATGTTGAGTGGTTACACAAGGCCATGGACTTGGGGTGTGTATCTCACTTGTGGTATGCCACCCAGGCACAAAGGGATTTGGACGCCAAGTGTTGAGAAAGCTTACAGTGCAACCACTTGGCAATATGGGCTCTGCCTTGATCATATAGGTTGCTAGAACTTAGTCATTTGGACAGTTGGTGGTAGTTGGGATGATAGGTTGGAGCGCGTCCATTTGACTAAGGAAAGGCTTCTGAAAGGTCCTGTCTTGGGAAACCAAGTCTGGTGGGGAAAGTGCACAACCTCTGCAGAAGGAAAACCTAAGTACTTAGCCTAGTCCAAGGCAATGGACAATTTGAGCATCAAGACATGGAAGCTACAAGAATCTCATCACTCCAACTTCTAAGTAAAAATTTGGTGGGTGAACAAGGGTGAAGGACCCCAATGTCTATTGGTGGTTTCTTGGGAATGTGTTGACAAAGAAAAACTTAGTGATTTCAACTAATAGGTAAAACTTATTTTCAAGAAAATCAAGCCAAGCTACACTTAGACAAAATGCATATAGTAATATAGTCCATTTAAAGTATACTAAGGTATCACTTGCCAATACTATTCCAAAGTATTGACCCTCTGTGGCTGTAACTTGTGATGTTGCAGGTTACTCCGATGATGAATAGGAGTCATGAGTCTACACTCAACATGCTTGCCTGTGGCACATGAAGATGAAGACTTATATTTATTTACTTATTCCATAAACTCTTGTATTAGGCCTTTGGCCCTGAGTTGTAAAAGACTATGTTTTATCTCTGGAATGAATGTAATAAACGACCTTTGTATCTGTGTACTTCATCTTAAACTGTGGATGCTAGCATTGATCCAGGGACTAGCATTGCAATCACAGGGATCCTTTCCTTTATAAAGGAGGGGTCTAACAGATGGTATCAAAGCACTGTGTTGCCTGTAGGATTATGACCCTAGGATTGGAAAACCACTAAGGAAAAGTTTTCAACTACTTCTACACTTGTCTACTCTTCTCGTAAAACTTTTCTAATCTTTTCATTCTCAACTCCATTTGTAGATGAACTCCATCAACGAAGCCGTGAAGAAAGGACCACTCATGACCATGACCTTGGAGTGTGAAACTGAGTTTCCCAATATTCTCAAGGACCTCATGGTGGCAATGGAAGCACATGGTGCAGCTGTGTACAAGGGCTTTCCAGTGATGGATGAAGGAGTGGAATATTGGTGGGTGCAACTTCACTTGTACAAAAACAAGGAAGACAACCACAAAGAAAGGGGATTCTGCATGTACACCAACACTATAATGCACCTTTGAGTCAGCCAGAGATGCAGCTTGGAGGACTATCAAAGAACTAAGTGCTAGAGTCAAGTGCAGAATGCTCAACCTCCAAAAAGACTTAGAGAAAGAGAAGGAACTTACCCAAGAGTTGGAAGCCACCAACCAAGAATTAAGGGGAGATGTTATAGACTTAGTGATGGAATCAAGAGAACAAGATTGGTGGATTGCCTCTAGGAACATTGTGTTTGCTAATAGATCTAGTGAGATAGGATTTTAAGGGGCACTTCGTTAGTTGGACCACAACTTATCACCTTATTTTCCAAAATGATACTTTAAATAAGTTGGACCTTGATTGATGTAATGGATTCATGTATGCATGACTTGTGTGATTTTGTGATTTCAAGGATGTGTATGTGATGTTGTCTTTATTTATCTTAAATTGTGTTGCTATAACTCTTTCAATCTTATAAATAGATGCCTATTACCATCAGCACCGTTGAGGAGTTCCAGGTTACCCGTTTTGGTCCCCGTATCGTTGAGCTTACCACTTTGCTCGATCTCCCTCTTCCCACCATCACGGTGTACCCCCTCACCAAGTTCGAGAGGAAGGACCTCTGGGGCTTCAAGGTGAACCAGCCCGGACGCCAGGCAGAGCCTACTACAGAGGCCATCGTCTTCAAGCTGATGCACGATGACAGGGAGAGAGGCATGGAGGTAGTCATGCAGGACCTGATAGGACGTCTGTTAGGCCGTCACTCCCGACAGGTTAGGGGCACTCACTTTCACATCTTCGGAAGACGTGATGTTGATGGAGATTCCATCGACTTTGAGGACGACTCGAGGGACGCGGCAGAGCCGATACGTCTCTATCTCCAGGACTTAGAGACTCTCCTCAGGCATGTGGACACGGACAGGACGAACGTCATGCTCAGCAATAACGAGCTCCAGGTGCAGCTTCGCGAGAAGGACAAGCTTTTCGCACAGCAGGATGAGATGATCAAGGAAATGGAGACGAAGTTCGAGGCCCAGGATCGCAAGTTCAAGAGTCAGGAGAAATGCGTCCAGGATAGGAACAAGAAGATACGGGATATGACCGAGGAACTGAAGTCCAAGGATTTCGAGCTAGAGCAGCAGCAGATGGTTATTGAGAGGCTTCGCTCCCAGAAGAGGGCTCTCAAGGCCAAGGTCGATTCCTTGACCACTACGATTGAGGAGAACAAGACCGCGATGGAGAACGCAGGTCTTACCTTCGTCGAGGAGGAGATTGATGCTGATGAGTAGACTTGACTACTCGTTTATCTTTCATATTCGTACTTGTTATTGTGAACTTGTTATTGGACCATCCTACATGTGGATGGCTTGCCACTTGTGTGTTTTACTTCATGAACTTATCATGTGGATGTTGAACTTTTATTCCTATGTTGCTTGTTATGTGTTTGTTTGTGATGTAATGTGCATAAAACATCTATGGGTATCTCATTCTTACCTCTATTTGAATAAACCACAGATGCCTCCCCGTCGCGCAAACCCCAACCCCAACAACATCACTCCAGAAATGCAACAGATGATGAATGCTCAAACACAGCTTATGCAGATGATGACAACATTCATCCAAAACCAGAATAATAACAACAACAACCCCAATAACAACAACAACCCCAACAACAACAACAACCCCAACAACAACAACAACCCTCCGGGTTTTGATATGCTCACCAGATTTCTGCGATTGAGGCCAGCTAAGTTTTCGGGGACAACTGATCCCATGGTAGCCAATGATTGGCTACGTTCTGTGAACAAGGACTTAGTGACCGTGGGCTGCACGGATGCTGAAAAAGTCAGGTTCGCAGCGCATCTGTTGGAAGGACCAGCCGCTACATGGTTGGACAACTTCCAAATCACTACTTCTTTAGATGAGGTGACTTGGGCTATCTTTGAAGATGGCTTTCGCACTGCTCATATCTCATCAGGAATGATGAGTCTGAAAAAGAAGGAGTTTCACAACCTGAAGCAGCGCCACCGCAGCGTGGCTGAATACATAGAAGAGTTCAACAATCTGGCGCGCTATGCACCGGATGAGGTTGACACAGATGCCAAAAGAAAGGAAAAGTTTCTAGAAGGCTTGAACGATGAGCTAAACTTGCAGTTGTCTGTGGCATATGTTCCAACTTATCAGTCTCTGTGCGACAAGGCTGCTATTTTGGAAAGTAAAATGAAGCAAGTCGAGAGTAGGAAGAGGAAACACACCGACAAGCACAACTCTGGATCGTCTCACAAACGATCTCACCATGATGACAGTGGCAGCTCGGGATCCCACAAGCATGGGAAATTCAACAAGCACCACAACCACAACCGTCATGACAACGAGCATCATCGCAGTCATGACAATGATAAGTACAAGAACCACAAGAGTGGACATAGGAACCACCACAGTGGAAGTGGAAGTGGAAGCCAGCCTAAAAAGGACATCAGTCAGGTTGAGTGCTTCAAATGCAAGAAGCTGGGGCATTATGCTAATGAGTGCCCTGAGAAGAAAGTAGAAGGACCTAACAAGCCCAATCCTTTCCAGAAAGGACAGGTTAACCACATCAATGTGGAGGAGGTCTATGAGGAGCCTGATGCCGTTGCTGGTAAGTTCAGACTTAATTCCATTCCAGCATTTGTACTCTTTGACACTGGTGCATCTCATTCATTCATATCAAAAGCATTTGTTGATAGAAATGGGTTTGCATCTGAAAACATTGGGTGTCCAATAAAAGTTAGTTCTCCGGGTGGAGATATGATAGTAAGCCTTGGATGCCGGGATCTTGTCATAGAGCTTGGAAAACATAAGTTTCCAGTAAGCCTGATAATCCTAGATTCCCAAGGACTAGACGTAATTTTGGGAATGGATTGGATGGCTAAGTATGAAGGAGTACTAGATTGTGCTAATCGTACTGTTGCACTCACAACCCCAGAAGGAAAAAGAATAAAATTCAAGTCAAACTTTGAATCCGAGGGAAGTAAGCTGAATTCTCTTAAGGGGGTTAGCATGGACAGTGTGCCAATTGTATGTGAGTATCCGGATGTGTTTCCGGAAGAGTTGCCAGGAATGCCACCAGATAGAGATGTGGAATTTCTGATAGATTTGGTACCAGGTTCGGGAACAATAGCAAAGAGACCGTACAAAATGCCAGTTGATGAACTGAAAGAGCTCAAGAAGCAACTAGGAGAACAGTTGCAGAAAGGATTTATCCAACCAAGTTCTTCATCTTGGGGAGCTCCAGTTTTGTTCGTAGAAAAGAAGGATAGAACACAAAGATTATGCATTGACTACCGTTCACTCAACGAGGTAACCATCAAGAACAAATACCCTTTGCCAAGAATCGACGACTTGTTTGATCAGCTAGAAGGAGCATGTGTGTTCTCAAAGATTGACCTCCGGTCAGGTTATTTTCAACTCAAAATAAGAGAGCAAGACATACCCAAAACAGCATTCACCACAAGGTATGGATTGTATGAGTACACTGTGATGCCTTTTGGTTTAACTAACGCTCCAGCATACTTCATGAATATGATGAACAAGGTATTCATGGAATTTCTCGACAAGTTTGTTGTCGTTTTCATCGATGACATCTTAGTCTACTCCAAGAGCAAGGAAGAAAATGAAAGACACTTACGCTTGATACTTGAGAAATTGAGGGAACATAAACTTTATGCCAAATTCAGCAAGTGTGAGTTCTGGTTAGAGGAAGTTGGTTTTCTTGGTCATGTTATGACAAAGGATGGTGTGGCAGTTGATCCTGCTAAAGTTTCAGCTGTGACAGAATGGGAATCTCCCAGGAATGTGAAAGAAGTTCGTAGTTTCCTCGGCTTAGCAGGTTACTACAGAAGGTTCATTGAAAATTTCTCAAAGGTTGCTAAGCCAATGACTGAATTGTTAAAGAAGGACAAGAAATTTGCATGGTCTGAAGGTTGTGAAGTCAGTTTCCAAGAATTAAAGAAGAGACTTGTGACAGCACCAGTGCTATGTCTGCCAGATTTGGAAAAAGATTTCCAAGTATATTGTGATGCGTCTCATCAAGGTTTGGGTGCCGTGCTCATACAAGACGGTAAAGTTGTGGCCTATGCCTCGAGACAACTCAAAACTCATGAAGTAAACTATCCTACTCATGATTTGGAGTTAGCCTCTGTCGTCCATGCACTCAAAACATGGAGACATTACCTTTTGGGTAAGCGTTGTGAAGTGTTCACGGACCACAAAAGTTTGAAGTATATCTTCACCCAGAAGGAAATCAACATGAGATAAAGGAGATGGCTAGAACTTATCAAGGACTACGACTTGAGATTGCAATACCACCCCGGTAAAGCAAATGTAGTAGCAGATGCTCTAAGTCGTAAGACATTCGTAAATGGCCTTACCGATGGTGAATTGCCCGACGACTTGTGTAAGCAATTCAAAGAACTCAGATTGGAGATTGTGCCAGAAGGACATCTTATGACTTTGGATGTTCAACCCACTCTATTGGATAAGATTAAAGAAGCCCAGAAGACGGATAAGGAAATCAAAGAGATTAAGGAAAGGATTAGCCAAGGGAAAGCTAAAAGTTTCCACATTGACGAACAAGGTACTTTATGGCACGGGAAACGTATTTGTGTTCCACAAGACACGGAGTTGCGGAAACTGATTCTACAGGAAGCCCACAACTCTCCGTATTCTATTCACCCAGGTAACACCAAGATGTACATGGACATGAAAGAAAGATTTTGGTGGAACAATCTAAAAAGGGACATCGCCGAGCATATTGCTTTGTGTGATGTGTGTAGCAGAGTAAAAGCGGAGCATCAGAAACCAGCAGGTTTGCTTCAACCACTACCTATTCCTGAATGGAAGTGGGAAAATATTGGTATGGATTTCATTACCGGATTACCAAGGACCAGGTTAGGGTATGATTCCATATGGGTAGTAGTGGATCGCCTAAACAAAGTGGCTCATTTTATACCCGTGAAGACAACCTATACAAGTGCCAAGTTAGCAAAAATCTACATGAGCAGAATTGTATGCCTTCACGGTGTGCCTAAGAGTATTGTGTCAGATAGAGGAACTCAGTTCACTTCTCACTTTTGGAGACAGCTACATGAATCATTGGGAACGAGGTTGGAATTCAGCACTGCTTTTCATCCTCAAACTGATGGACAAACGGAAAGGACTAATCAGATTCTCGAAGACATGTTGAGGGCATGTGCCCTAGACTATGGAGCAAGTTGGGATGAAAGTCTGCCTTACGCAGAGTTCTCTTACAATAACAGTTATCAATCTAGCATTGGGATGGCACCATTTGAGTTTCTCTACGGAAGGAAGTGTACCACCCCATTGCTATGGAATGGAGTGGGAGAAAGGAGTTTGTTTGGACCTGATCTTATCAAGGACGCCGAAGAGAAAGTCAAATTGGTTAAGGACAGGTTGAAGATAGCTCAGTCCCGACAGAAAAGCTACGCGAATTCTAAGCGTAGAGAAGTCACCTACGAGGTCGGGGATAGAGCTTATCTTAGAGTATCACCACTTTGTGGAGTGAAAAGATTTGGAGTCAAAGGAAAGTTGGCACCAAGATATGTTGGGCCATTCAAGATTCTAAGTCGCAAGGGAGAAGTTGCATATGAAGTTGAATTGCCAGAGTCTCTGTCAGCTGTCCATAATGTGTTTCATGTGAGTCAGCTTAAGAAATGTCACCCAGAAATGGAAGAATCATCTTTGAAGGATACCATACCCTTGGAAGAAGTCCAGCTAGAAAGTGATCTTACCTATGAGGAAAAGCCTGTCAAGATTCTTGAGACCGCAGAAAGAGTTACAAGGACAAAAACTATCAAGTTTTGCAAGGTGCAATGGAACCATCATTCCGAAGAGGAAGCAACATGGGAAAGAGAAGATGATCTTCGGAAAAACCACCCTCACCTATTTGCTAGCCAATCCGAATCTCGAGGGCGAGATACATCTTAAGGGGATTAGATTTGTAACATCCCTAAATTCATATTCCAAAGCTCATTCATATCCTCCTTGCATTCATCATCATTTAGGGTTTTCTCAAAAACATTTCAGAAAACAAAAACATATGGTGTCATGATTTTATGTGGACAGACTTATTTTAAATGGCCAACACCACTTGTAAGTTTGATTGTTGTAAACCAGGAAGGTTGTCTTCTATGAGCATAGGATTTAAGTGTAGATTTAAATCAAGTTTTTCAAATGGAAATGGGTTTAAAAAAAACCATCTTTTAAATTTTTAAAACCAAGTGCCTAGCCTCTGATATTTTGATCTCCAAGCTTGACCAATCCTTTACAAAGCTACCCCATGATTATATGACCATTTTTGAGACTACTGCTCACTACAAAAATCCCAGAAAAATTTGAATTCAAATTGAACTTGTTTTCATTTGAAAATCTACCAGAAAATCAAAATAGAAAAGGAAAAAGAAATAAACAAAGGAAAAGGGCCACGCGCCAGGTTTTAGGCCCAGCATCGAATCGAGCCCAACTAGCCCACCCGGGGGTTTCCTTTTCATTTCTCACGCGCGAGCACACGCAGGCTGTCACTGACAGACGGACCCCACCCTCACTTCGCGCACATCGCTGACGAGCGGGCCCTGCCCATGCTGTCATCGTCTTCCCCAAACTGCGCCCGCGACCACGTCGCAGCTGCAGTCACGGCCGGTAATGGCGCGGCATAAATGGGCATTAATCCGCGAGAGTTTCCTGTCGAGGCACCGGCTATAAGATCCCCACCTCCTAGCGACCATTTTCCCCCAGTCGATTCTACCTTCACGCCACCAGGCTGCCCACGACTCACACAACATCACCACAGACAGAGCTCACTCCGGCGAGCGATTACGGTGAGCACCGTGCGCCCCTTCCTCTCTGATTATTTCAAGCCACTTTGCACTCTCTTTGCGCACCTCCTGACCCCACCCGTTCATCCTGTACTGCCCCAGGTCGCCGTTTCCGCTCGACGCCGCAAACATCTGACGACCACCTCAACTCCGGCGACCAAATTCCGTAAGTCCCGTGCGCCCCTTTACTTCTGACTCACACTAGATTGTTCGCCACGGTCTTGCGCATATCCTAAACCCCCTGGCTTGTGTTAGGGCGAAGCGGAACCTCGGCAACGACGCCGACAACAACCACCCGACGCCGTGCACGACTCCGACGAGCTCTCTCGGTCACATCCGAGCGCCCCTCCGCAAACCAGTACCACGTCGAGCTTCAGCACGCCTTTGCGAATCTGGTAAGCACCTTCTTGCTTCCTGGGGCGACGTAGAACGCTGGCGCCGCCGTAGTCAGACGCGCCGCCGCCAGTTAACGCCGCCAGCGCCGCCTGAGTATGGTTAGGTTGATTAGGAACGTTGGATCTAGATCCTGCGGCGTAGATTAGAAAGAGGATGAAGAGGTACGCGCACGTCTGAGCCGCCAGATCCCACTTAGATCGTGCGGTCCGCAGGACCCGATCCAACCGAAGCGGTACGCGCCAATAGGGACGCGACGCGTGGCAAGAGTTAGAACTAAAAACAGATTTAAAACCAGATTTTGATCCAAATTTCAAATGCTTATAACTTTTGATTGCCACGTTGGAATTTTGCAAACTTTATACCGTTGGATTCAGTGAAACAAGACTTTCTGAATGTCCAATGTGTTTAACAAATAGTAACAGTTAACATGACTTTATTGGTAGATACATGTTTGAGGCTATTTTTAAATATATGTTTATTTTGGTAAATTGTATTAGTGCCAAATAAGTTTAGTTGGCAAACTTGTGACTTGTTAAGTTTCTGTAAACATGTACATGCTTGGTAGAGTTTTCAAAATCACCACTTAGTAAATTCTTGCATGCATGCATTCATATTATTTTTGGTTGTATATAATTGTGTGTAATTGTATGCTATAATTTTTGTGTAGATTTTGCTAGTGATTGTGATTGTGAAGAGTGCTACTCTCCCCACTACCAAGGCAAGTGATATTTTCATGAATATTTCTATCCTATGTTTTGTACTAGCATTAGATATTTTGCTAAGTCCTGCATGCTATTTTACCTAATGCTAAGAAGGGAAATCCTAAGTAGTGTAGAATGGTAGAATTGCTAGGGAATTTTCCTAAGTTAAGTTATCATACCATGCTTAGCCTAGCTATTTAGCAAACAAGGGTTGGTGAAAATCTATACTCATTATGATGAAAATATTTCTAAGTCATGAGACTTATGCTTTCATAATAAAACAACTAAGTCAAATGAACCTCCTAGGTGGAATGGAAGGATTGGGTTATGTTGAGTGGTTACACAAGGCCATGGACTTGGGTTGTGTATCTCACTTGTGGTATGCCACCCAGGCACAAAGGGATTTGGAGGCCAAGTGTTGAGAAAGGTTACAGTGCAACCACTTGGCAATATGGGCTCTGCCTTGATCATATAGGTTGCTAGAACTTAGTCATTTGGACAGTTGGTGGTAGTTGGGATGATAGGTTGGAGCGCGTCCATTTGACTAAGGAAAGGCTTCTGAAAGGTCCTGTCTTGGGAAACCAAGTCTGGTGGGGAAAGTGCACAACCTCTGCAGAAGGAAAACCTAAGTACTTAGCCTAGTCCAAGGCAATGGACAATTTGAGCATCAAGACATGGAAGCTACAAGAATCTCATCACTCCAACTTCTAAGTAAAAATTTGGTGGGTGAACAAGGGTGAAGGACCCCAATGTCTATTGGTGGTTTCTTGGGAATGTGTTGACAAAGAAAAACTTAGTGATTTCAACTAATAGGTAAAACTTATTTTCAAGAAAAGCAAGCCAAGCTACACTTAACCAAAATGCATATAGTAATATAGTCCACTTAAAGTATACTAAGGTATCACTTGCCAATACTATTCCAAAGTATTGACCCTCTGTGGCTGTAACTTGTGATGTTGCAGGTTACTCTGATGATGAATAGGAGTCATGAGTCTAAACTCAACATGCTTGCCTGTGGCACATGAAGATGAAGACTTATATTTATTTACTTATTCCATAAACTCTTGTATTAGGCCTTTGGCCTTGAGTTGTAAAAGACTATGTTTTATCTCTGGAATGAATGTAATAAACGACCTTTGTATCTGTGTACTTCATCTTAAACTGTGGATGCTAGCATTGATCCAGGGACTAGCATTGCAATCACAGGGATCCTTTCCTTTATAAAGGAGGGGTCTAACATGTCGATTGTTCGCCATTGAAACTATATCAACTCTCGTGATGATCGGTGTTGATTTGGTGGATTTGGTTCGTGTGATCACTAAAACAATGTGAGGGATATTGTTTTGAGTGGGAGTTCACCTAGATTAATTTTATTATTAATTTGAACTCAATTTGTCATAAACTTAGTCTAAACTATTGCAAATATGTTGTAGATCAATGGCAGCCCCTACCATCAATTTTAATGCGTTCCTAAAGAAAGAAAAGTTGAAAAACAATGGAAGCAACTTCGCGGATTGGTTCCGCAATTTGAGGATTGTCCTCACAGCTAGTAATTAGACCTATGTGCTAGATGCATCGTTGGGTGACCCACCTGCAGCTGATGCTACCGATGAAGTAAAGAATGTTTACCTCACTCGGAAGACTCAGTACTCCACAGTTCAGTGTGCTATCTTGTATGGTTTAGAATCGGAGCTTCAGAAAAGGTTTGAGAATTCAGACCCATATGATATTGTCGAGGATCTCAAATTGATCTTTGAGACTCATGCGGCAATTGAAAGCTATGAGGCTTCTGAAAAGTTCTTTAACTACAAGATGGAAGAGGGTAGCTCCGTCAGTGAGCATGTGCTTAATATGTCTGGGCACGCCAACAAACTTCAAAGCTTCGGTATAGTGATTCCTAATGCTTTGGGGATTTACCGCGTCCTCCAATCACTACCACCAAGTTACAAGAACTTTGTGATGAACTAGAACATGCAAAACATGAACAAGACGTTGCCAGAACTCTTTGCCATGTTGAAATCTGCAGAAGTGGAGATAAAGAAAGAGCACCAAGTGTTGTTGGTCAATAAGACCACCAAATTCAAGAAAGGCAAGTCTAAGCAGAAGGGACACTTCAAGAAGGGTGGTAAGAAAGTTACCACGCCAACGAAGAAGACCAAGGCTGGACCTAAGCCTGATACTGAGTGCTTTTACTGCAAGGGAGAAGGTCACTGGAAGCGGAATTTCCCAAAGTACTTGGCGGATTTGAAGAACGGCAACATCAAGAAGAAAGGTATATCTGATATACATGTTATTGATGTGTATCTCACTAGTACTCGTAGTAGTGCCTGGGTATTTGATACTGGTTTGGTTGCTCATATTTGTAACTCGAAACAGGTGCTGCAGAATAAACGGAAGCTAGCGAAGAACGAGGTGACGATGCGCGTTGGAAACGGATCAAAGGTTGATGTGATCGCGGTCGGCATGCTACCTCTTCATCTACCATCGGGATTAGTTTTATACTTAAATAATTGTTATTTGGTGCCTGC
This sequence comes from Avena atlantica, assembly GCA_910589765.1. NCBI lineage: Eukaryota > Viridiplantae > Streptophyta > Magnoliopsida > Poales > Poaceae > Avena > Avena atlantica. The sequence goes on from OU342737.1 coordinate 56,916,257, forward strand.
GTTAAGCATGAACATTATATCGGGACCTTGTTTATTGCGAGACGGTTACTTGTTTAAGTCCGAGAATAATGGTTTTTCGATTTATATGAGTAGTATGTTTTATGCACATGCACCTTTGATAGATGGTCTATTCTTGTTGAATCTCGATAGTGGAAATACACATATTAATAACATTGAGGCTAAACGTTTGAAATCGAGTGATAACTCGACATATATGTGGCACTGTCGTCTTGGTCACATTGGAGTGAAGCGTATGAAGAAACTCCATTCTGATGGACTTCTTGAATCACTTGATTTCGAATCACTTGAAAGATGCGAAGCATGTATGATGGGTAAAATGACTAAGACTCCATTTTCTGGTATAATGGAGCGAGCTACGGACTTATTGGAAATCATACATACTGATGTGTGTGGTCCAATGAGTGTAGCATCGCGCGGTGGTTATCGTTATGTTCTTACCTTCACGGATGACTTGAGTAGATATGGGTATATCTATTTCATGAAACATAAGTCCGAAACTTTCGAGAAGTTTAAGGAATTTCAAAGTGAGGTAGAGAATCAACGTAACAAAAAGATTAAATTTCTACGTTCTGATCGTGGAGGTGAATATCTAAGTTACGAGTTTGGCGAGCATTTGAAGAAATGCAGAATACTTTCACATTTGACACCGCCGGGAACACCACAGCGTAATGGTGTGTCCGAACGTCGTAATCGAACTCTCTTAGATATGGTTCGTTCTATGATGTCACTTACAGATTTACCGCTATCATTTTGGGGTTATGCATTAGAAACAGCCGCATTCAGTTTAAATAGGGCACCATCTAAATCCGTTGAAGCGACACCGTATGAATTATGGTTTGGGAAGAAACCTAGATTGCCGTTCCTTAAAGTTTGGGGATGCGAAGCCTATGTAAAGAAGTTACAGCCGGACAAGCTTGAACCCAAAGCGGAAAAATGCGTCTTCATAGGATACCCGAAGGAAACTATTGGGTATACCTTCTATCATAGATCCGAAGGCAAAATATTCGTTGCCAAGAATGGATCCTTTCTAGAGAAGGAATTTCTCTCGAAAGAAGTGACTGGAAGGAAAGTAGAACTCGACGAGGTTGTCGAACCTTCTCTCGAAATTGCGAGTAGCGCAGCACCGGAAGAAGTTCCTGTGGTGCCTGCACCAGTTAGAGAGGAAGCTAATGATGATGATCATGAAACTTCGGTTGAAGTTGCTACAGAGCCTCGCAGGTCAACGAGAACTCGTACCACTCCAGATTGGTATGATCCCGTTATGAGTGTCATGTTGGTGGACAACACCGATGACCCTGAGACATATGAGGAAGCGACGATGAGCCCAGATTCCAATAAATGGCAAGAAGCCATGAAATCCGAGATTGGATCCATGTACGAAAACCAAGTATGGACTTTGGTGGACTTACCAGATGGCCGGAAGGCTGTCGAGAACAAATGGATTTTCAAGAAGAAAACAGATGCTGATGGTAATGTTACTGTCTATAAAGCTCGACTTGTCGCAAAGGGGTTTCGACAAATTCAAGGAGTTGACTATGATGAGACTTTCTCACCAGTAGCGAAGCTAAAGTCTGTGAGGATTAAGTTAGCAATCGCTGCGTATTATGATTATGAGATATGGCAGATGGATGTCAAAACAGCATTCCTCAATGGAGACATTGATGAAGAGTTGTATATGATGCAACCCAAAGGTTTTGTCGATCCTAAATATGCTAACAAGGTATGCAAACTTCAACGGTCCATCTATGGATTGAAGTAAGCATCCCGAAGTTGGAATCAACGTTTTGATAAGGTGATCAAAAGTTTTGGTTTTATACAAACTTATGGAGAAGCTTGTATTTACAATAAAGTGAGTGGGAGCTCTGTAGCATTATTAATACTATATGTAGATGACATATTGTTGATTGGGAATGATGTAGACCTTCTTAATAGTGTCAAGGAATATTTGAATAATAGTTTTTCAATGAAGGATCTTGGCGAAGCAACTTACATATTAGGCATAAAGATTTATAGAGATAGATCGAAACGCCAAATATCATTGTCACAAAGTACATATTTGGACAAAGTTCTAAAGAGGTTTGGAATGGAAGATAGCAAGAAAGGGTTCTTTCCCATGTTGCCCAATATGACCTTGAGTAAAACTCAAAGTCCGACATCGGCAGAAGATAGAGAAAGGATGAGTAAGACTCCCTATGCCTCAGCCATAGGATCTCTAATGTATGCCATGTTATGTACTAGACCCGACATTGCATATGCTATTTGTCGTGGGAATGGTCACGGCAGATGCTGCAATCGGCAGCGAGTAGTAGAACGAGGGGCAAGGGCGGCCAGCCATCTGCGGTGCGAGATGAGGGCAAAGACACAGGGTTTTACCCAGGTTCGGCCCCCCGGAGGGTAAAGACCTACTCCTGCTAGATTGTATTATGGAGGTGTTTACAATGGGCGAGCTCGGCGGCCAGGCGGCGAGTCGCTTGGGTGTATATGGGAACGTGTCTCTACTTACCCCGTAGGGAGGTTTATATAGACTCACCTCCCCTAGGGTTTACATATCTCAACCGATTCGGTTACAGCTTCGGTAATCATTTAACCTAGTCCGACTGGGCCTATCTACTCGCCTGGGCCTTCAGCTTCCAGTCGCTTGGTACCTTGCTGGGCTTCGATCCACTCGTCGTTCTACAGGCCCACTCGCCAACCCTCGGGCCAGTCGGAAACGTCCTGCTGAGTATACCCCAGTAGGCGTATCCCCATCAGTAGTCCCCGAGGCCGTCGTTGATTAGGCGTAAGTGGCTGCTGGCAGTCGGAGTATACGGCTTCAAAGTAGGCATCCAGTCGAATCGTCGGCGGGCTCCTGTATGAAGGAGAAAATCCAGTGAACCAAGTCGCGTCTTTGGCGAGTCGAGCCAACGGGACGCGGCCACGGCGAGTGGCCTAGCGAGCCGAGTGGCTGGAGTTGGACCGTCAGGCGTGGTCAAACTAGCCGTTAAGGTAACTCAACGGTAACTCTCGGCGTGATCATCGCGCGGTAACGGCCTCCTGATTTGGCGGGTAACTCCCGCTATATAAGGGGAATGGCAGGCAACCGTAGAGCCAACTGCCCACCACTTCTTCCGAGTGCGCGCATTCTCTTTTCTTTGCTCCTTGATCCAATCGAGCCGAAATCCTCCGACCTCCAACCAACCTCTCGGCTATGGCCCTTCCCTCCGAACCATGGGGCAGGTCCAAGTGCACGAGGGCGCAACTGGCCTCCTTCGAGGAGGCCGGAATCCTGCGAGCCGGCTGTTGGCGTATCCCTGCAACCGGAGAAACGACCCCAAACCCGCGAGAGAGCGAGTTCGTCTGTTTCACCAGTCATCTCGAGCGGGGGTTAGGGTTTCCCACGTCTTTGTTCTTCCGGCGTTTTTGCGCCTACTACGGGATCCAGCCCTCAGATCTGGGTCCCCACAGCATCGAGAAGCTCACCATCTTCGTGGCGTTCTGCGAGTGCTACTTGGGCTGCCGGCCCTACTTTCCCTTGTGGCAAGATCTGTTCCACGGACGGATCAGCCGCGAGGAGGCAGGCGGCCCAATGCTAGCCGCGGGCGGCCTGACGTTCCAGCTTATGTCCAAAGCTTCCTTCTTTGATCTAATGCTGCCCGCCAAAGCAGCGAGCGACTGGAAGAAGTCATGGTTCTACGTAACCGAGGCGACTCCGGAGGATGAAGCGGCGATCCCGCGGTACTCGGCCAACCGTTCCGAGCCGCACCATCTCCAGGTCGGCAAGCTCCCCGACGACCAGCGAATGGTCGTCGACGAGATGCTCCAGGCCATCCGTGGTCTGAAGAAGAAGGGGCTTCAGACGATAAACTTGTACAATTGTTGGCTTGGGCGACGGCTCGTTCCGCTCGCCCAACGCGACCATTATATGTATCAGTACACAGGCCGGGGAAACTCGACGAAAGCCTGCCTCGACGAATGGAAGCTGGAGGATTATCTCCCAGCGTTGAAGAAGATCACCCAGGCGGTGTACGTGGATGCACAGGCCGGGGTCCCCCCCTACACCGCGAAGCGTCCGGCTCCGACGGTAATTTCTTTATCTTGTTCGCTGTCGCAGCGTGTGCAGTCGCGGTAATTCTAATGCTGTTTCGTATTCATCGCAGCTGTTCCAAGTGGTGGAAGGGTGGCTCCCACCTGCCGATGACGAGAACCCGGGGCCATCTGCCCAGGATACAAGCGAATCGTCGCCCGCGAAGGGCAACGAGGATGACGAGGATGAGTCCGAAGAGGAAATCGCCCCGCTGGTCCGAAAGACCCGCGGGCAACGTCAGCGCGAAATCGAAGCGATCAGGAGCCTCGAGCGTCATGATGACGACGATGAGCTCCCAGAAACCACTTCACGCCGCCAGGCCACTCCTTCGAAGAAGAAGAAGAAGGAGAAGGAGGCGAGGGCCCCCCGAAGAGGAAGACGAAGCCGCCGAGGATGGCCTCGCCGCCGCACTCGACGAGCAGCTCTGACGCTCACAGCTCGGCCGACGACGGCGCGGCCCCAGCGACAACCGCGTTAGATGCGCCGTCTGTGGAAGTGTCGCTGGCCTCGATGCCTCCGCCATTCGCGCCAGTCTCTAGGCTAGGGAAGGCTCCAGCCGTGGTGACTTCGCCTCGCAAGGAGGTTCCGATTGGGGCGGCTTCACCCCGCAAGGAGGCTCCGGCCGTAGCGGCTCCAGTTCGCGAGGACGCCCCTGCCGAAGGTATCCCAGAGGCGCCAGCCGCAGCCTCGACGACGAAGAAGCCATCCGTGTCTTGGGCACGCGACGTCCTGGAACTAGGGCTCAGTCGGCAACTGGGCCCCGAGCTGGAAAAACCGGCCGGCCTTCGCACAGGGCTACGCTTCATCCCGGTCGCCAAGTGAGTGCATTCGGCCTTCCCTATTTTCCATAGCTGTTTCGATTGTCTTTACTGATTCGACTGATGTGCAGGACCGGAGTGAAAAGGATGGGCCACCCGACCATGGCCCAGGTACCCTCCACCGCTAGCGAGGAGGATCCTTCCCGTAAGAGGAAGGCGGACGAGGTCGTTGCCTCGGCGGATGGCAGTAAGAAGGCCAAGGGCGACGACATCGTCACTGTCTCTGACGACACGACGGTTGCGCCGGCCGGCCCCGCGGTGGAGGCAGCCGCGTCTACGAAGGAGGGCGTTTCCTTGCCTGGAACGGCGGAGGCGACTTCCTTTGGAGCGGGTGCCTCGATCGCCACCTTCCCTCGCTTCGTGACCAAGGCGGCCGCGGCGAGCGGGGCTGCATCCCCGAGCCTCGCTCCAGGGGCCGTCGATGCTGAAGTCGACCAGCGTCGTGGGCACACGCCAGCGTTACTCGCATCCGTGGACGCGATGCAACTTCATGGCATGCTTGGCGCAGCCTTCCAGGTATATCCAGTCCCCGAGGATCAGGTCGGTGCTTTGCAGCGGCTTGATTCTTATTATTTTCTCGTCTTTTACTTTCTTATCCAGTCCCCGAGTGCGCACGCGCTAAATTTTAGCGGGGTGGTCACTTAGGAATTTCTTGATCGCCAGTCCCCGAGTACGCACTCGCTGAATTTCAGCGGGTGGGCACTTAGGAGGTTCGTTTTTACTGACTTTTTGATGATATGCAGGGTCTGCAGCTCGAATCGGCGGAACGATTGGCCGCACAACAGCGTGCTGAGAAGGAGCTGACCACCATCCAGGAGGCGAACAAAGAGCTCCAGGATGTTGCTGCGAGGGCAGAGGAAGCTCGCCAGGAACTTGTCCCTGCTGGTGAGTTGGAGGCGGCGCGGTCTGCTCTGGGCGCTGCTGAACAGCGGGTCGCTGACCTCGAGCGCGAGCTGCGGGAAGCGAGGGAAGAAGCTAGCTCGGCGGACGGGCGGGCTAAGGCCGCCATTGCAGCCGCGGAGGAGGATCGCAAGGTGTCGGAAGTCCTTATTGCTGGGCTGCAGGACGAGCACACGTCGCTTCAGTGCTTCATCACGGGGCTCGCCCGCCCATTGCTTGGTGAGTGCATCTTTCCTTTCCGTTAGTTGGAATTGCTGTGGTGTCCGTCGCACTCATCATTGTCTCCTTCTCGCAGGTCGCGTGATTGGTAGTCAAGAAGAAGCGAGCTCGCTCGACGCGAGGCAGTGCGTAAGCATGCTCGTCGACTCGGCTACGCTATCGGCGACGTGCATCCGCGCCTACCTTCAAGAAATGTCGCCCACGGAGGTTATTCCCAGCGACCTCGTTGAGGTGTGGGAGTATTTGGAGAAGGCGCCCGCGGTCGTTGAGTTCATGACGCGGTCGGCGTTTCGGCGTGGAGCGTCGACAGCACTGAGCCTTGGACTCGCCCACTTCCCCGAGGATTTCGACCTCGACGATGTGACGAGTGGGTATCTCTCGTCGACTGGCGCGGTGGACCTGTCCGAGGTTCTCAAGTTGCAGGAGCGTGCCGTCGCGTACTCGGAGCGTGTCTGGGCAATGGGCGACCTCCTTCCCTATCAGGAGACGGTCGTCGCGCCGAACGACCCCGAGCCGCCGCATCGTGACTTCAAGGTCGAGCAACCTTTCCGCGCGGCGATGGCGGGTGAACTGACGACGTATCCGTCAAACCCGTACACCGCGTTCATCCGTAGGCGCCGGGATTCTGGCGAGTCGTCATCGAAGCCTGCAGAATAGGGTAGTTTGCCTGGATGTGTTAGCATCAGTTCTGCCACGCGGACATATTTTGTAATATAAGACAATGCAATATGCGATTGAATGGGACGTCGTGTCCGTTTTGCTATTTGTTTGTGTGCTTTGGATTCATTTTGGACGAGTCCCCGAGCGCGTCCGCCCTTTTGTGGGGTTTACCTCGTATATGATGTTTTGTTGTTAACAAGTGTTTTGTTGATTTAGTCGACTCGCCCGAGCTCGGAGAGCCAGTCGCAAGGCGACTCCCTTGAGTGCTCTGTACTTTACCGTTTTCCCGTGCGCGAACGGGGTCGGGTGGCCGAGTCCCCGAGCGTGGTACTTGGTAGTTCTAGGCGCGACTCGAGGGTGGTTGAGGACTCAGCGCGTTGGTGTGAGCGCGTCACTCCTGCCTGGCCCGTGGGGTCAGTCGCGTGGCGAGTCCTGGGCATGCTCTCTTACTTGGCGTTTTCCCTGACCGATCGCGACGAACTGGTATTCAGTCCCCGAGCGTGGTACTTAGCCGTTCGAGTCGCTATGCCGAGGATGCGGAGGACCAAGGTCGCTGTGAGAAGCGAGGGCAGTTGTCTTGGTTCGTAAAACCAGTCGAGCTAGGCGACTCCAATGGGGCTCCGGATTGGCGTTTTTCGTGGACGACGCAAGACCTGAAATGACTCAGTGCTCTTACATCGCACTACTTAGCCGTGCCGATCGCTGTACCAAAGGTTGACTTCTGCATTTTAGCATGACGCTGTTATTACGAGTGCGAGTGGCACAAGGCATGGAGAGTAGACGCAATTTTGCGGTAACCGTTTCTTTTATTTCATAGCGACTGGAGAGTACATGTGTGGGGTTCTAGGAGTAGAACTTCCGGAGGAGATTGACATTCCATGGTCGCTTGACGTCGAGTTTGCCGTCCCCGCGGACGTCGATGAGGTAGTAGGCGTCGTTGCCGAGTACGCGCCCGATGGCGAATGGGCCTTCCCACGGAGGGGAGAGCTTGTGCATGCCCTTCTTGTCCTGGATGAGGCGTAACACCAGGTCGCCTTCCTGGAAGGTGCGGGTTTTCACCCGTCGGCTGTGGTAGCGGCGGAGTCCTTGCTGGTAAATGGCGGTGCGCGATCGAGCGAGGTCGCGTGCTTCATCGAGCTGGTCGAGCCCATCTTGGCGGGCCCGCTCGTTTGCGGCCTCCGTATAGTGGACGACCCGCGGCGAGTCATGTTCGAGGTCGGTGGGCATGACTGCTTCGGCGCCATAGACCATGAAGAAGGGAGTGAATCCCGTCGATCTGTTAACCGAGGTGCGGATTCCCCAGATGACGGAGGGCAGCTCTTCGACCCAGCATCCAGCGGTGCGCTCGAGTGGCACTTGGAGTCGCGGCTTCAAGCCGTGGAGGATGCTTTGGTTGGCTCGTTTCGCCTGGCCGTTGGATTCCGGGTGGGCGACTGACGCGAGATCGAGCCGGATGTGGTGCTCTTCGCAAAATTCGGCCATTTCCCCCTTGGCGAAATTTGTGCCGTTGTCCGTGATGATGCTGTTGGGGAACCCGTAGCGATATATGAGCTCGCGTAGGAATTTAGTGGCGGTCTTCCCGTCGCATTTCCGGACTGGCTTGGCCTCCACCCACTTGGTGAATTTGTCGACGGCGACTAGCAGGTGGGTGTAGCCGGAGGGGGCTTTCTTGAAGGGGCCTACCATGTCCATGCCCCATACGGCGAATGGCCAAGTGATGGGGATCGTTTTGAGCGCTGAGCTCGGTACGTGCGTCTGATTGGCGTACTTCTGGCACCCAGCGCATCGCTGGACAATGTCGACGGCGTCGGCGTGAGCGGTGGGCCAGTAGAAGCCGTGTCGCATGGCCTTGGCGACCAGGGAGCGGGCGGCGGCGTGGTGGCCGCAGTCACCTGAGTGAATGTCGTGGAGGATTTTGCGTCCTTCAGCCGGTTGGACGCAACGCTGGAACACGCCGGTGACGCTGCGCTTGTGTAGCTCGCCGTCGATGATGGTGTAAGACTTGCATCGGCGAGCGATCATCCGAGCGTTTGTCTCGTCTGCTGGCAGAGTGCCGGTTTCCAGGTAGGCGATGTAGGGCTTGGTCCAGTCGTCCGGATCGGTGATGAGTGCGACCAAGGCTGCCTATGGTTGGAGTGGGACTCCGATGTCGATCTCCCTCGGGGGAGAGACTGATGGCTTGGAGATTGTGTCGAGGAACACGCCGGCGGGTGGTGCGAGTCGAGCCGACCCGATGCGAGAGAGGGCGTCGGCTCCTCGTTTTTTCGCCTGTCGATCCACTCGACAGAGTAGCCGGTGAAGTGGCCGCCCAACCTATGCACCTCTTGGCGGTACGACGCCATGGTAGGGGAGATGGCGTCGCAGGTGCCGGCGACTTGTCCTGCAACGAGGTCGGAATCTCCGTAGCATCGGAGGCGGTTGACGCTCATCTCCTTGGCGGCTCGCATGCCGTGGAGTAGGGCCTCGTATTCGGCCATGTTGTTGGTGCAGGGCGTGAACTCGAGGCGGAGGATGTAGCGGAGCTTGTCGCCCTTTGGTGAAGTCAGCACTATCCCCGCTCCTGCACCGTCCGCGTTTTTGGACCTGTCGAAGTGCAGGCTCCAGTAATGGAGGTACGGCAGCTTCTCTGGCTGCTGGGCCTCCTCCCAGTCGGCGATGAAGTCTGCCAGTGCCTGTGACTTAATCGCCCTTCGTGGCTCGTATTTAATGTTGTGGACGCCGATCTCGACGGCCCACTTGGCGACTCGCCCGGTCGCCTCGCGATTGCGGATGATGTCTTGCAGTGGCGCTGAGGAGACGACCGTGATCGGGTGCTCCTGGAAGTAGTGCGGCAGGCGCCGCTGAGCCCTGAAGACCGCGTATACTAACTTTTGTTACTGTGGGTACCGTTGGCGCGATTCGGTGAGAACCTCGCTGATATAGTACACCGGCCGCTGAACCGGGCGCTCCTTTCCTTCCTCTGGTCGTTCGACGACCATTACAGCACTGACGACGCGCTCGGACGCCGCGATGTAAACCAGCATAGGTTCCTTGTCAGTGGGTGCGGTGAGTAGTGGTGCGGCGAGTAGCACCTTTTTGAGGTCGCGGAGCGCGTCGTCCGCCTCCTTGTCCCACTGGAAGGTGGGGTTCTTGCGCATCAGGCGGTATAGGGGCATTGCCTTTTCGCCTAGGCGGGGGATGAAGCGACTGAGAGCCGCTACTCGCCCGGCCAGCTTCTGGACGTCACGCAGGCACTCGGGTTTGCCGAGCCGGGTGATCGTGTCGATCTTTGTTGGGTTCGCCTCGATCCCTCGTTTGGAGACGACGTACCCCAGTAGTTGTCCGGCGGGTACACCGAAGGTACATTTGCCTGGGTTGAGCTTTATCTTGTACCTCCGCAGATTGGCGAAGGTCTCCGCCAGGTCGGCGAGTAGGTCGTCTTCGCGAGCGGATTTCACGACCACGTCGTCGATTTAGACGTGGATGTTGCGGCCAATTTGGCTCGCGAGGCATTCTTGCATGCACCGCTGGTAGGTTGCCCCGGCGTTCTTGAGGCCGAAGGTCATGGCGGTGTAGCAGAAGGCTCCGAATGGCGTGATGAACGCCGTCTTCTCCTCGTCTTCGACAGCCATTTTGATCTGGTTGTACCCCGAGTAGGCATCGAGGAAACATAGCGACTCCGAACCCGCGGTTGAATCGATTATCTGATCGATCCGCGGGAGGACGAACTGCTCCTTTGGGCAGGCGCTGTTCAGGTTTGTGTAGTCGATGCACATTCTCCAGGTCCCGTTTTTCTTCTCGACCAGGACTGGATTTGCCAGCCACTTGGAGTATTTGATTGGCCGGATGAAGCCGGCAGCGAGTAGGCGCTGCACTTCCTTGGCGATTGCTCGACGGCGTTCTTCATTGAAGGGCCGTAGCGACTGCTTGACAGGTCGCACTTTGGGGTCGGCGTTTAATTTGTGCTCAGCGAGCTCCCTAGGGACACCGGGCATGTCGGAGGGTTTCCATGCGAAGATGTCCCTATTCTCACGAAGGAACTCGATGAGCGCGCCTTCCTATGCTGGGCTCATGCCTGTCCCGATCGTCACCGTCTGGCTGGGGTCGCCTGGGACCAGCTCGACGGTGCGGGTGTGCGTCGTGGCCTCAAAGGTTGAGGTACTTGTGCCCTCTGAGTTGGGCCTCTTGAGTATTGTGGGATCGTCATTGTTGACCCCGCTCGCGTATTTGGCGAGCTCGTCGGCGTGGTTTGTTTCTGCCGCGATGACAGCGTCGGCGAGTTCGGCTGCTTTGGCCTCGCATTCGGCGGCCATGTCGGGGTCGCCGTTGATGGTGATGACGCCGCACGGCCCGGGGAGCTTCATCGCGTTGTACGCGTAGTGGGGCGCTGCCATGAATTTAGCAAACGCCTGGCGCCCCAGGACGCAGTGGTAAGGGCTGTCGAAGGGCACCATCTCGAAGACGATCCGCTCGGTGCGGAAGTTTGCCGGACTGCCGAAAGTGACTGGCAGCGTGACTTTGCCGATCGGATACGCCTTCCGACCGGGGACGATGCCGTGGAACGTGGTGTGGGTTGTCTCGATCATCGACTGCGGGAGCCGCAGCCGCCTGAAGGTGTCGAGGTAGAGGATGTTGATGGAGCTGCCGCCGTCCATCAGTGTCTTGGGGAGCCAGTAGTCGCCAACCTTGGGCTTGACCACCAGGGCGACTCGTCCTGGGTACTCGATGCGTGGCGAGTGGTCTTGCCGGCTCCAGGTGATGGGCTGTTCCGACCAGTTCAGGAACTGGGGGACGTCTGTTTGGGCCACTGCGTTGACGGCGACGGCGCGGGCGATGACCTTCTTCTCGCGCTTCGTGTTGAAGCATGTGAAGGTGTGGAGCGAGCCGGCTACTTTGCCGAACTTTCCGCCATGTGGCGGGTCGTTGTCGGTGTCCTCCCGCGCGTGCCGTGCCTTCTCGATTTCCCTTAGGGTGTGGCAGTCGGCGGTGGTGTGCGTTGCAGGCTTCCCTTCCCTGCTGTGAAACGCACATGGTTGGTTAAGGAGGGCCGCAGGATCGAACCTTGGCTTGTTCTTGTAATTGCCGCCATCGCGCCGTTGCCCTCCGTCGCGGCGGTAGCTCTTGGGCTCGCGCTGTGTGTGCCCAGCGTTGGCGACGAAGTCGACTCGCCCGTCGCTGCGGCGCTTGCCTGTGAGGCGGGTGCCGCTGTAGCGTAGGTCGGTTCGGCGTCCGCCGTCGTTGCCGCCCGTGCGGCGTTGCCCTCCTGACTCGTCGTCGATTTCCTGGTTTGGATCCTCCTCGGCGTACCGTTTGGCGATCTCGAGGAGGTCGGGGATGTTGTCGAGTGTGCGGGCGTGTCGCTTGAGCTTGGCGACTAGAGGCTCGTAGCGGCACGAGGTCTTGAAGCAATGGATCGCGGTGTCCGGGTGGATGCCGACCGCGTTGTACCAGAGCTCTTGCCACCGTTGGACCCAGTTGCGGGTCGACTCGTGGGGTCCCTGGACGCATCGTTCCAGGTCCTCGATGGTGGTGGCGCGGGTGTAGGAGCACTCGAAGTGCCTGACGAAGGCGTCGCGCATTTCCTCCCAGGAGTCGATACTGTCCTGGGGGAGCGTGTTGATCCACTGCCTGCACGTCCCCTCCATCATCAATGGGAGGTAACGGGCGGCGAGTAGGTCAGTGTGACCCGCGATCCCCATTGCCATGAGGTATGTGTCGAGCCAGACTGCGGGGTCGTACGAGGAGTCGTACTTTTCTATCTCCTTTGGCGCCTTGAAGTTTGGCGGGTACTTATCGCCTCGGATCATTGGTCCGAAACACTTAGGCCCAAGTCGACTGAGCGACCCCATGGGCTCGCCATCGCGGCGATTAGTTAGGGTGTGCCGCAAGTCGTCGGGCTGGCGTGCGCGCCAGTTTTGGTTGTTGATGATGTGAGTGCGGGCGTCGATGGGTTGTCCGTTAGCGGCGACGAAGTTGGTCGCCGGCCTGGGATCGTTGGTGGAGAGTGCCGCGTTCGCGGGTCGGTGTTGGAGCTGCAGTGGCTCTGGTGGCGGGCAATTGAGGGTGTTTTCCACCGCGGGGCTGCCGCTTGAGGCCGCTCTGCTTCCCGAAGAACGCGAGTATACTCGACCTTGCGAGTCGGCGCCCGCTTTTTGCTGCTCCACAGCCTTCGCAAGCAAGGCCTTGACGTACTGGATCTGTAAGGCGCCGTCGCCAGTGGCTATGATGCTATCGGCTGCTGCTCGGCCTGCCACGAGGTTGTCCATTGGGGTGGAGAACAGTGGGAGGCCGTTTGCGTCTCGCTCCCGTGAGGAGACAACTATCCGCGGTTGGTCCCTGGGAGGGGTGCGGTTGGGTGGTGGTGGGGCACCCATCGCCGTTGATCCTGGCGGGGGCCGGGCGCTTCCTCCTGGTGGCGCGTTCTCGCAGATCGCGCGCTCGGCTATGCGGGCCGGGTCGTTTTCGTCGTCAAAGTTCAGGGCACGCCCTTGAACGGTGGGGTTCAAGCGTGACCTGATCCGCTGCTGGTGGTAGCGTGACAGCTCCTGCGCCGTCACCTGCTCGAGGCGAAATTTTTCGCGCTCGGCCTGCTCTTTGCGTACCGCCTCCGCCAGTTTCAAGCGGAGTTCCTCGACCTCCGTTGCCGTGGCGTTAGGAGGGATTGGGGTGGAGAAAGGATCCTCCGGTGGATCGGTGCCGGTGGCCATGTAAGTCGCGGCGTGGCGATTGGCGCCATCGCGGAGGTCGGCGGAGTTCTCCGACCCGGAGTCGAATTCGAAGATCCCGAGGATGGAGGGGTCCTCGAAGTCTCCCGCGTTGGAGACCTGGGCGATGGAGCCCGCGGATGAGGCCGCGGTGATGGATCCGGCGAGTGACGCCGGGGTCGCCGAGTCGGCGTCGTCGGTGAGGGCCGCATCTTCTGCGGCCGCTGAGTTCCCGGCCACGTTGCTGTGGGCCGAGTTGTACTCGGAGGCAAGGCGGTGGATCGTGCGAACCTGGCTCTCGGAGAGCCGATCGCGTGGTGGCGACTCGCGGATGCAAGCCGAGTCTTCCGAGACGATGACGTCGGTGAGGCCGACGAAGAGGCTGATCGTGCCGATTGGCAGGATCACGCTGTGCGTGACGGGTCGCGCCGCCGGGACGTAGCTACTCGGCAAGATCTGGAGCATCTCGCCGATCGCTATCATGCGGCCGGTGGCGACCGTCTCGTTGATGGGCAGATTGGATCTCCCCGCAGAACACCGGCCAGACCGGCCAGGCCCCACGGTGGGCGCCACTGTCGTGGGAATGGTCACGGCAGATGCTGCAATCGGCAGCGAGTAGTAGAACGAGGGGCAAGGGCGGCCAGCCATCTGCGGTGCGAGATGAGGGAAAAGACACAGGGTTTTACCCAGGTTCGGCCCCCCGGAGGGTAAAGACCTACTCCTGCTAGATTGTATTATGGAGGTGTTTACAATGGGCGAGCTCGGCGGCCAGGCGGCGAGTCGCTTGGGTGTATATGGGAACGTGTCTCTACTTACCCCGTAGGGAGGTTTATATAGACTCACCTCCCCTAGGGTTTACATATCTCAACCGATTCGGTTACAGCTTCGGTAATCATTTAACCTAGTCCGACTGGGCCTATCTACTCGCCTGGGCCTTCAGCTTCCAGTCGCTTGGTACCTTGCTGAGCTTCGATCCACTCGCCGTTCTGCAGGCCCACTCGCCAACCCTCGGGCCAGTCGGAAACGTCCTGCTGAGTATACCCCAGTAGGCGTATCCCCATCACTGTTAGTTTAACTAGCAGATATCAAAGTGATCCAGGAGTGGATCATTGGACAGCGGTCAAAAACATCCTTAAGTACTTGAGAAGAACTAAGGATATGGTTCTTTCTTATGGAGGTGATGAACAGCTCGTTGTTAATGGTTACACCGATGCTAGTTGGAACACCGATCCGGATGATTCTAAATCACAATCTGGATACGTATTTATTTTGAATGGTGCAACAGTTAGCTGGAGGAGTGCAAAGCAAAGCGTTGTGGCGAGATCTTCAACTGAATCGGAATACATGGCTGCTTCGGAAGCTTCACAAGAAGCGATATGGATGAAAGAGTTCATTACAGAGCTGGGTGTGGTTCCTAGTGCGCTGGACCCAATGTCTATCTACTGTGATAACATGGGCGCCATAGCCAATGCACAAGAACCAAGGTCACACAAGAAGCTGAAGCACATCAAGCTACGTTTTCACGCTATTCGAGAACATATCCAAGATGGGGATATAAAGATTTGCAAAGTACACACAGATCTGAATGTGGCGGATCCGTTGACTAAACCTCTCCCGAGGGCAAAACATGACCAGCACCAAACTGCCATGGGTGTTCGGTATATTACCATGTAATCTAGATTATATGACTCTAGTGCAAGTGGGAGACTGTTGGAGATATGCCCTAGAGGCAATAATAAATGTAGTTATTATTATATCTTTGTGTTTATAATAAATGTTTACATTCATGCTATAATAGTATTAACAAGGAAACATTAATACTTGTGTGATTTGTAAACTTAATTTGAAGTCCCTAGTAAAGCCTCTATATAATACTAGCTTGTTGGTTAATAGATGATTGTGGTTTCCCTATCATGAACATTGAGATGTTATTAACAACAAGATCATATCGTTAGGAGAATGATATGGTGGACATACTCTTATAGATAAGCGTAGCATAAAGATCAAGTCATTTTAATAGTTCAATTGCTATATGCTTTCTGATACATAGTAACCTCATTCCTTCGACCATGAGATCATGCATATCACCTTTACCGGATGGATGCTTTGATTACATCAAACACCACACCGTAACTGGGTGGCTATAAAGGTGGCATTGAGTGTTCGGAAAGTATTGGTTGAAACACATGGATCAAGAGTGGGATTTGTCCATCCATATGACGGATAGATATACTCTGGGCCCTCTCGGTGAAATGTCATCCAATTAGCTTGCAAGCATGTGACTGGGTCACAAGGGATCACATATCACGGGAACGAGAAAAGAGTACTTATCGGTAACGAGGTTGAACTAGGTATGCAGAGATACCGACGATCATAACCTCGGATGAGTAAACTATCATGAGACAAAGGGAAATTGGTATCGTATGTAAGTGGTTCATTCGATCGCAAAGTAATCATAGAAATATGTGGGAGCCATATGAATTTCCACATTCCTCCATTGGTTATTGATCGGAGAAGTGTCTCGATCGTGTCCGCATAATTCACGAACCGTAGGGAGACACACTTAAGGATTCGACGTTGTTTGAGTAGTTATGGAATGATGAGAAAGAGTCCGGATGTTGTTCGGAGTCTCGAATGGGATTCGGGATATCACGAGGAGATCCAGAATGGTCCGGAGAATAAGATTCATATAAGGAAAGTCCCGTTTCGGAGTTGGAGAATGGTTTCGGTGTTTTCATCGGGAATGTTCTAGAAGGTTCCGGAATGTCCGGCACTCCGGAGGGGAAGGGTACATGAATGTGTTATATCAAGTTGGTATGATTGCATCATGTATTCGGTGTCATCGCTGAACAAAATATAGGGTTTATTCAAATCCTAGTTTGAAAAGTCAAACGGCTAGTTTGAAAGTCAAACGGCTATTTTTGGGAAGTGGGGAAGGAGGAGGAAACCGAGTTGGGGAGGAGTCCCTCCTCCCCACCGCCGGCGCACCACCAAGCCGAGTTGGGGAGGGACTCCCCTCCCTCCCCTTGGACGGCCGGCCCCTCCACCTATATAAGGAGGGGCAGGGCTCCCTCCTAGATACACACAAGATCCTCTCCTCAAAACCCTAAGCCGCCGGCGCCACCACCTGCTGCCGCCGCCGCCCTAGGGCAAACCGCCGCCGCCTAGCAACCCTAGCCGCCGGCCTAGCCTCCTCCTCGACGTGTCTAAACCCTAGATCGTCGAGGGACTCTCTCATACTCCACCATACTCGCTCCGGCTTAAGGCGAAGCCCTGCGAGATCTCCCCTCTACTTCCGGTACCACGCCGTTGTGCTGCCGGAATCGCGAGGAGAGTGCTACAACCTCCGCTGCCTGCTGGAACAAGGGAGAGGAAGGTCTTCGTCGAGTACCGAACGTGTGACCGACTGCGGGAGCGCTGCCGGAACGCAGCGCCGGAAGGATCGTCTACGCGATCTTGAGATCGGGAAGAGTACGAGTACATCACCCACGAGAATCCGCTCTTGTTAAACACTTTGGAATCTTCTAGGGTGAGTTATTCCTTCGATTCGTTGCTACAATCTAGTAGATAGATCTTGGCTTGTTTGTTTGTATGCGGTAGAAAATTTTTGTTTTCCATGCTACGAAACCCTACACCTGCTACCTTTCAGAGATGTATGTTTGCTATCTTTCATGGTTTTTGTGAGGAAATTGTGGAGGTTTTCATGGACGATTTTTTCATCTATGGAACTTCTTTTGATAAATGTTTGCACAACCTTGATAAAGTTTTGCAGAGATGTGAAGAAACCAACCTTATTATTAATTGGGAGAAATGCCATTTCATGGTTAATGAAGGGATTGTTCTTGGACACAAGATCTCTGAAAGAGGCATTGAAGTTGACAGAGCCAAAATTGAAGCAATTGAGAAGATGCCTTGTCCCAGGGATATCAAAGGTATTTGTAGTATCCTTGGTCATGCTGGTTTATATAGGAGGTTTATTAAAGGTTTCTCCAAAATTTCAAAGCCCCTTACTAATCTTCTTCAAAAAGATGTACCTTTTTTGATGATGATTGTAAGGAAGCTTTTGAAACTTTGAAGAAAACTTTGACAACTGCTCCTATTGTCCAACCACCTGATTTGAGTTTACCTTTTGAAATTATGTGTGATGCTAGTGATTTTGATGTGGGTGCTATCCTTGGACAACGTGTTGATAAGAAGTTTAATGTTATTCATTATGCTAGCAAGACTCTTGATGCTGCTCAAAGGAATTATGCTACTACTGAAAAAGAGTTCTTAGCTGTAATCTTTGCTTGTGATAAGTTTAGACCTTATATAGTTGATTCTAAGGTTACTATTCATATTGATCATGCTGCTATTAAGTACCTTATGTCAAATAAGGACGCTAAGCCTAGGATTATAAGGTGGGTGTTGCTTTTGCAAGAGTTTGATCTAGATATTGTGGATAGGAAAGGTGCTGATAATCCTGTTGCTGATAATTTATCTCGTCTGGAAAATATTTCTTTTGACCCATTGCCTGTTAATGATAGTTTTCCAAATGCGCAGGTAGCTGCAATAAGGATAAGTCCACATGAAAGTAATTGGTATGCTGATTATGCTAACTTTATTGTTTCCAAGTATTTGCCTCCAACCTTTACAGCTCAACAAACAAGGAAATTCTTTTATGATCTAAGGCATTACTTTTGGGATGACCCACACTTATATAAAGAAGGAGTAGATGGCATTATGCGAAGATGTGTTCCAGAATTTGAAAAACAAGAGGTATTGAGAAAATGTCATGGCATGCTTATGGAGGACATCATGCTGGGGATAGGACCGCACGAAAGGTTTTACAATCTGGATTTTATTGGCCTACCCTTTTTAAAGATGCAAGGAAGTTTGTATTATCATGTGATGAATGCCAACGAGTAGGTAACATCTCTAGACGCAATGAAATGCCTATGAATTATTCCCTTGTTATTGAACCTTTTGATTGTTGGGGATTTGACTTTATGGGGCCTTTTCCTCCTTCAAAGGGGTATACTCATATTCTTGTTGTTGTTGACTATGTTACAAAGTGGGTGGAAGCCTACAAACATTGTTGATGGTAAGACCTCTTTGAAAATGCTTAAATATGTCATTTTTCCTAGGTTTGGTGTGCCTAGATATCTCATGACTGATGGAGGCTCTCATTTTATTCATGGGGGTTTTAGAAAAATTCTCGCTAAGTATGATGTAAACCATAGAATTGCTTCAGCTTATCACCCCCAAACTAGTGGGCAAGTAGAACTTTCCAATAGGGAAATTAAATCTATCTTGCAGAAGACTGTTAGTAGATCTAGGGAAAATTGGGCTAAAAAGTTGAATGACGCTTTGTGGTCTTATAGAACTGCTTATAAAAATCCTATGGGGATGTTTCCTTACAAAATGGTCTATGGGAAAGCTTTTCACTTGCCTTTAGAATTAGAACACAAAGCTTATTGGGCAGTTAAAGAGTTGAATAGAGATTTTAGACTTGCTGGTGAGAAAATACTGCTCGATTTAAGTAATCTAGATGAGTGGAGAGGGGAAGCTTACGAAAATGCTAGGATCTTTAAGGAAAAAGTAAAAAAGATGGCATGATAGGAGAATTCTCAAAAGGGAGTTCCATGTTGGTGAGAAAGTTCTTTTGTATAGGTCTCGTCTCAGATTTTTTGCAGGGAAACTACTCTCCAAATGGGAAGGACCTTTTGTTATCAAGGAAGTGTACCATTCAGGTACCATCAAAATTTCTTCTCTAGAGGATGACACAATACAGATGGTTAATGGTCAAAGACTAAAACATTATATTTCTGGAGATTCTTATAATGAAGATGTGATTGTTATTCAAATGGTGACTCCAGAAGAATTTATCAGAAGCCAAACACCAGAAACTGCAGAGTTCGTCCTTGAATAGGTAAAAGTGGTGAAAACAGAAGGTTCGTGAAACTCCAATCTTTTTATATTTTTGATGTTTTTAATACATAAGGGAAGTTACGAGACGAAACTGAAGAGGAAACGGAGCCTGGGGTGGACAAACCCACCCAGGTGCGGGCCCAGCCTGACCGCGCCTAAGGGGGGTGTTCCCCCCTCGAACTCCGTCTCCACCTTGTTTCCGTGTCAAAACCTTCCTTATGCATTGAAACTTCGTAATATATAACCCCCCGGATCCCCCGAGGTTCGTGCATCGTGTTCTCATCGTGTTTTCGTTTCAATCTGTTTCTGTCAGGAAATCTTCTCAAGTTTAGAGCACCATGGCCTCCGCCAACGACAAAGGCAAGAAGCCCGAGGAAGAAGAACCTCAAGTCCCCAAGGAGGAGGAGATTTCGGTAGGGTATGAAGGTGACATGGAGGAGTACAAGCAACCGGACACTCGCGCTACCATCGCAAGCATTTGTTTGGTGGCACAACCTACCAACCTTAAGAGGACAGCACGGATGTCTACAGGAGGGAGAACTCCGCGTCATATCCTCGCTCCACGCACACTTCCTCCTAGTACCTCTTGTTCTAACCGTGCAGGAAAGAAACACTCTAATTTGGAAGAATGGAGAAAGTGAAGGGAATATGCCCTGAGAGGCAATAATAAAGTGTTTATTATGTGTATTCCAAGTATATGATAGATGTTTATTTTGCATGCTATAATTGTATTAATACGGAAACGTTAATACATGTGTGTTTAATAAACAAACAGAAAGTTCCTAGTTATGCCTCTCTCATAAACTAGCTCGTTGATTAACAAGATGATCAAGGTTTCCTGATCATGGACATTGGATGTTGTTAATAACGGGATCACAACATTAGTGTAATGGTGTGATGAACATTCATCCGAAGTATAGCATTACGATCAAAGTCATTGAGTTTATATTGCTATAACAACTTACGAAGTGATCCTAATCCTTAGACCATGAGATCATGTCAATCACTAACACCGGAAGAGTTTCTTGATAACATCAAACGTCACACCGTAACAGGGTGATTATAAAGATGGATTCAGAACTAATAAAGTGTTATGTTGAGGCTCATGGATCGAGAGTGGAATTTGTTCATCCCGATGACGGATAGATATACTCTGGGCCCTCTCGGTGATATCACATTGATTAGCTTGCAAGCAAGTGATTTGATCACTAGAATGTTATATCACAGGAACGAGAAAAGAGTGCATGTCGGTAACGAGATCAAACTAGGTATGGAGATACCGATGATCGAATCTCGGACATGTAATATATCGTGAAACAAAGGGATTAAGATACTAGCGTAAAAGGTTCCGACGATCACAAGAAAGTCATCGTTGAATGTGTGGGAGTCAGTATGGGTCTCCAGATCCCGCTTCTGATTATTGATCCGAGAGGGGTCTCGATCATGTCCGCATTATTCACGAACCGTAGGGTGACACACTTAAGAGACACCTACATCCAATTGGAGCAAATGTTTCATGCCGAAAGAATGAACAAGCGCAGGAATTTATTTCACTAGATACCGAAACAGGTTTTCGGGTGAAATTGCATAAAGTGGTTATGCATGTGAAATAGAATTCTAGAAAGGGGTTATTTGTGAATGTTTGTCATTAAAGTAATTGACAAAATTCTGAATAAAATAAAAGAGTTTTATTTAATGAGAGTTTGCATTAAATTTGGTGGAAATTTAATGGGAATTTGAGTGGACTTTTGAGTGGAGGAAATTTAAAGGGCATTTTGTGAGTGGAGTGTCCACCCACATGAATGAAGGAGGGGAGGGGGCAGCCCCATGGCCGGCGGCCACCCCCTTGGGTGCCCCCCTCCTCCTATAAAAGGAGCCCCCCTCCTCACTTGTCTCTCACACCTCCTCGTGAAGGATCTCTCTCCCCCTCTAGAATTTATCCCCCATGGTCTCGGACTAGCGAGATACATGTTCCCGGTGGCTATTCGGCAAGAAAGAGTTGTGCTTCCGCTGCATCGCTGGAGCGAGGAGGCGGAGGTTGCTCGGTGCCTCGAACGTGTGTGCGAGCACGGATGCGCTGCTGATTTGCGGCGCTAGGACTTCCTCTCGATCTTGAGATCGTCTACATCAACCACGAGTTGAACTCGTTAAGCTTTGTCGGTCTTCAAGGGTATGTTCTCTACGGATATACATCCGCCCGTTGTTTGTATCTAGTAGATGGATCTTGGTATATAGTTCACATCGTAGGAAAATTTTTGTTTTCTATGCTGCTAACCCTACAGTGGTATCAGAGCCGGATCTATGCGTAGATACTTTACACGGGTAGTACACATATGAGTATGTGTGCGATGATGATCATGTTGTTGCTCCTTTGTTGTAATTTTGGATATTGGTGGCATAGTGGGATGAAGCGGCCCGGACAAACTTTACATGTCCTCGCACATGAGACCTGTTCCACGCTTGACATGCAACTAGTTTGCATAAGTGGCTAGCGGGTGTCTGTCTCTCCTACTATAGTCAATATCTATTTTGCAAGCGAGTTGTCAACAATTTGATTATCCTCGTTGTGGTTCATGTTCGTAGGTAAGAACGGTTCTATCTCGAAAGCCCTAAGCCACGTAAAACTTGCAATGGATAAATTAGAGGCGTCTAGTTTAGATTGTTGTTGGGCTAGTGTTATGATATGGTAGTGTTGTAAGTAGAAGTATGAGATGATACTCTTACAACACACATAGCGTGTAAAGTCCATAGACCTTGGATTTACACATATAGGTATGATAATGATCATACCACGATGCACATGATAGAGATCATCTGCGGGAACCATATAATTTCACTAATAAACATATGATGTTTGATAGCATCTTATATTGCTTGTTTAGCGCTTTGTTAGCATAATAAGATGATCCCTCATTTAAATATCAAGATAAGAATATGTTCTTCCTTTAGTATGCATCGATTATGTTTTCGTCGCTCCAAGACATCACGTGATGATCGGGTGTTCTTGGATCCACGACCATATTTCGGGTGTAAAACAGTTACACATGCGAATACTAAGGTTCTAACTTGGCGAGCCTAGCATGTACAGACATGGCCTCGGAACACGGACCGAAAGGTTAAGCATGAGTCATATAGTTGATATGATGCCCATTTGATGCTCGCCTTTGAAGCTATACCGACTCACGTGATGATCGGACTTGGTGTAGTGGATTTGGTTCATGTAATCACCAAAAAGGCACGAGGGATGTCATTTTTGAGTGGGAGTTCATTCGTAATAAAGATTAGTTGAACTCAATCTATCATACACTTAGTCTAAACTTTACAAATTCTGTTGTAGATGGCACCACCTGCTTTTAATTTCAATGTGTTCATGGAGAAAGAGAAACTAGCAACGAACGGTAGCAACTTTACCGAATGGTCCATGAATTTGAGGATTCTCCTCTCTGCTGCACAAAAGCAATATGTGCTAGAAGCGCCGTTAGGCCCCCCACCTTTTGATGATGCCCCTGACGAGGAGAAGAATGTCTATCAGACTCGTCAGGAGGACCACAACTTAGTTCATTGCGGCATATTGTATGGGCTAGAGCCAGAACTTCGAAAGCGTTTCGAAAACGGCAATGCATTTGATACAATGGGTGAGTTGAAAATGATTTTCAACACACATGCTGCTGTAGAGAGCTACAACGCTTCAGAAAAGTTCTTTAGCTGCATGATGGAAGAGCACAGCTCCGTTAGTGAGCATGTACTCAAGATGTCGGGTTACGCCGATAAGCTTGTGTCCTTGGGAATATCGATTCCCATTGACTTAGGCATCCATCGTGTTCTGCAGTCTCTGCCACCTAGCTATAAGAGCTTTGTGATGAACTATAATATGCAAGGCATGAAGAAGTCTCTCCCCGAGCTTCTGTCAATGCTTAAAACTGCAGAAGTGGAGATCAAAAAGGAACATCAAGTGTTGATGATCAATAGGAACACTGGTTTCAAGAAAGACAAGAAGGGAAAACGGAAGGGAAGTAAGGGCGGCAAGCCGGTTGCCGCGCCTGAAAAGAAACCCCGAGTTGGACCTAAGTCTGATTCCGAGTGCTACTATTGTAAGGGGACTGGCCATTGGAAGCGCAACTGCCCCAAGTATCTGGCAGACAAGAAGGCCGGCAAGGCAAACAAAGGTATATATGATATACATGTTATTGATGTGTACTTGACTAGTGCTCGCAGTAGCACCTGGGTATTTGATACCGGTTCAGTTGCTAATATTTGTAACTCGAATCAGGGGCTGCGGAACAAGCGACCGCTAGCAAGGGGTGAGGTCAAGATGCGTGTCGGCAATGGATCAAGTGTTGATGTGATCGCCGTCGGAACGCTGCCTCTCCACTTACCATCGAGATTAGTTATAAACTTGAATAAATGTTATCTGGTGCCTGCACTGAGCATGAACATTGTATCTGGATCGTGTTTGATGCGAAGTGGTTATTCATTTAAATCCGAGAATAATGGTTGTTCCATTTATATGAATGAAATCTTTTATGGTCATGCACCGATGATGAATGGTTTATTTCTATTAGATCTCGATGATAATGTTACACATATTCATAATGTTGATGCTAAAAGGATTAAACTTAATGATGATATATCCGCATATATGTGGCACTGCCGTCTAGGTCATATTGGCGTTAAACGCATGAAGAAGCTCCATTCGGATGGACTTTTGGAATCACTTGATTATGAATCATTTGATACATGTGAGCCATGCCTTATGGGCAAGATGACTAGAACGCCGTTTTCCGGTTCAATGGAACGGGCGACAGATTTATTGGAAATCATACATTCTGATGTATGTGGTCCAATGAGTGTGTCGGCGCGAGGTGGATATCGTTATTTTGTTACTTTCACGGATGATTTGAGTAGATACGGTTATATCTACTTGATGAAACACAAGTCTGAAACCTTTGAAAAGTTCAACGAATTTCAGAATGAAGTGGAAAATCATCGTAATAGAAAGATCAAATTTCTACGGTCCGACCGTGGAGGTGAGTATCTAAGTTACGAGTTTAGCACTCACATGAAAGAGTGTGGAATTGTTTCACAACTCACACCTGCCGGAACACCACAGCGAAATGGTGTGTCGGAACGTCGTAATCGTACTTTATTAGATATGGTTCGATCTATGATGTCTCTGACGGACTTGCCGTTTTCATTTTGGGGATATGCACTAGAAACTGCTGCATTCACTTTAAATCGGGCACCATCTAAATCCGTTGAAAAGACACCGTATGAATTGTGGTTTGGAAACAAACCTAAGCTGTCATTTCTTAAAGTTTGGGGATGCGATGTTTATGTGAAGGAACTTCAACCGGATAAACTCGAACCCAAAGCGGAAAAATGCGTCTTCATAGGATACCCTAAAGAAACTATTGGGTATTCCTTCTATCACAGATCCGAGGGCAAGGTTTTGTTGCCAAGAATGGATCCTTTCTAGAGAAAGAGTTTCTCGCGAAAGGTGTGAGTAGTCGGAAGGTAGAACTCGAAGAGGTTGTGGAACCTTCTCTTCAAAGTATGGCGAGTAGCGTAGCGCCGGAAGTTGTTCCGGAGTTGGCTCCACCTGTTGAAGAGGGAACTAATGATAATGATCATGAAACTCCGAAAGAGAGTACTACCGAACCTCGCAGGTCAAACAGGACGCGTGCAGCTCCCGAGCTGTACGGAAATCCTGTCATGAATTTCATGGTTGATGAAAATGATGACCCTGTGACGTATGAAGAAGCGATGATGAGCCCGGATTCCAACAAATGGTTAGAAGCCATGAAATCCGAGATGGAATCCATGTATGAAAATCAAGTTTGGAACTTGGTGGAACTACCTCACGGCCGAAAGGCCGTGGAGAACAAATGGATTTTCAAAAAGAAAACTGATGCTGATGGTAATGTGACCGTCTATAAAGCTCGACTTGTCGCAAAGGGTTTCGACAAATTCAAGGAGTTGACTACGATGAGACTTTCTCTCCCGTAGCGATGCTAAAGTCAGTTAGGATTATGTTAGCAATTGCTGCATATTTCGATTATGAGATATGGCAGATGGATGTCAAAACCGCGTTTCTCAATGGGAATATTGAAGAAGAGTTGTATATGATACAACCAAAGGGTTTTGTCGATCCTAAGGATGCTAACAAGGTGTGCAAGCTTCAGCGATCCATCTATGGATTGAAGCAAGCATCACGGAGTTGGAATCTCCGCTTTGATGAGGTGATCAAAGAGTTTGGATTTGTCCAAACTTATGGAGAAGCTTGTATTTACAACAAAGTGAGTGGGAGCAATGTGGCATTTCTGATATTATATGTGGATGACATATTATTGATCGGAAATGATATAGATCTTCTAAACAGTGTTAAAAGTTATCTAAACAGCAAATTTTCAATGAAGGACCTAGGTGAAGCGTCATACATATTAGGCATAAAGATCTATAGAGATAGATCTAGGCGCCTAATAGGGCTATCGCAAAGTACATACCTTGATAAGATTTTAAAGAAGTTTAAAATGGACGGAAGTAAGAAGGGGTTCTTACCTATGTTGCAAGGCAAGACATTGAGTAAGACTCAAAGTCCGGCTTCGGCGGAAGAAAGAGAGATAATGGACAAAGTCCCCTATGCTTCAGCCATAGGCTCTATAATGTACGCCATGCTATGTACAAGACCGGATGTGGCACATGCTATTAGTTTGACTAGTAGGTACCAATCGGATCCAGGTTCGGAACACTGGATAGCGGTCAAGAATATCCTTAAGTACTTACGAAGAACTAAGGATATGTTTCTTGTATACGGAGGTGAAGAAGAGCTCGTCGCTAAGTGTTATGTCGACGCTAGCTTTGACACCGATCCGGATGACTCTAAGTCTGAATCCGGATACGTATTTCTCATAAATGGCGGAGCGGTTAGTTGGAGGAGCTCCAAACAACCTGTGGTAGCGGGATCAACAACGGAGGCCGAATATGTTGCTGCTTCAGAAGCGGCTCAGGAAGCAGTTTGGATGAAGGAGTTCATATCCGAACTAGGAGTGGTGGCAAACGCATTGGACCCAATGGTGATCTATTGTGACAACAATGGTGCCATTGCCAATGCCAAAGAGCCAAGGTCTCACAAGCATTCCAAGCATATTAAGCGCCAGTTTCACTCCATCCGCGAGCATGTCAAGGATGGAGATATAAAGATTTGTAAAGTACATACGGATCTCAATGTAGCAGATCCGTTGACTAAAACTCTCCCTAGAGCAAAACATGATCAACACCAGAACTCAATGGGTGTTAGATTTATCACTATGTAACTAGATTATTGTCTCTAGTGCAAGTGGGAGACTGAAGGGAATATGCCCTGAGAGGCAATAATAAAGTGTTTATTATGTGTATTCCAAGTATATGATAGATGTTTATTTTGCATGCTATAATTGTATTAATACGGAAACGTTAATACATGTGTGTTTAATAAACAAACAGAAAGTTCCTAGTTATGCCTCTCTCATAAACTAGCTCGTTGATTAACAAGATGATCAAGGTTTCCTGATCATGGACATTGGATGTTGTTAATAACGGGATCACAACATTAGTGTAATGGTGTGATGAACATTCATCCGAAGTATAGCATTACGATCAAAGTCATTGATTTTATATTGCTATAAAAACTTACGAAGTGATCCTAATCCTTAGACCATGAGATCATGTCAATCACTAACACCGGAAGAGTTTCTTGATAACATCAAACGTCACACCGTAACAGGGTGATTATAAAGATGGATTCAGAACTAATAAAGTGTTATGTTGAGGCTCATGGATCGAGAGTGGAATTTGTTCATCCCGATGACGGATAGATATACTCTGGGCCCTCTCGGTGATATCACATTGATTAGCTTGCAAGCAAGTGATTTGATCACTAGAATGTTATATCACAGGAATGAGAAAAGAGTGCATGTCGGTAACGAGATCAAACTAGGTATGGAGATACCGATGATCGAATCTCGGACATGTAATATATCGTGAAACAAAGGTATTAAGATACTAGCGTAAAAGGTTCCGACGATCACAAGAAAGTCATCGTTGAATGTGTGGGAGTCAGTATGGGTCTCCAGATCCCGCTTCTGATTATTGATCCGAGAGGGGTCTCGATCATGTCCGCATTATTCACGAACCGTAGGGTGACACACTTAAGAGACACCGACATCCAATTGGAGCAAATGTTTCATGCCGAAAGAATGAACAAGCGCAGGAATTTATTTCACTAGATACCGAAACAGGTTTTCGGGTGAAATTGCATAAAGTGGTTATGCATGTGAAATAGAATTCTAGCAAGGGGTTATTTGTGAATGTTTTTCATTAAAGTAATTGACAAAATTCTGAATAAAATAAAAGAGTTTTATTTAATGAGAGTTTGCATTAAATTGGTGGAAATTTAATGGGAATTTGAGTGGACTTTTGAGTGGAGGAAATTTAAAGGGCATTTTGTGAGTGGAGTGTCCACCCACATGAATGAAGGAGGGGAGGGGGCAGCCCCATGGCCGGCGGCCACCCCCTTGGGTGCCCCCCCCTCCTCCTATAAAAGGAGCCCCCCTCCTCACTTGTCTCTCACACCTCCTCGTGAAGGATCTCTCTCCCCCTCTAGAATTTATCCCCCATGGTCTCGGACTAGCGAGATACATGTTCCCGGTGGCTATTCGGCAAGAAAGAGTTGTGCTTCCGCTGCATCGCTGGAGCGAGGAGGCGGAGGTTGCTCGGTGCCTCGAACGTGTGTGCGAGCACGGATGCGCTGCTGATTTGCGGCGCTAGGACTTCCTCTCGATCTTGAGATCGTCTACATCAACCACGAGTTGAACTCGTTAAGCTTTGTCGGTCTTCAAGGGTATGTTCTCTACGGATATACATCCGCCCGTTGTTTGTATCTAGTAGATGGATCTTGGTATATAGTTCACATCGTAGGAAAATTTTTGTTTTCTATGCTGCGAACCCTACAGAAAGAATAACAAGGACTGGGATCCTCGGTCCGAGTTGATCATGGGCTGCATTGAGCATAATTAGGAATTATTCGTACTCTGACCTTCAATATGGAAGATTTGAAGAAACTTATTGAAGAGCTTATCAAGAGAACACCACCACCACCAAAGAAATAATTCGGCATCAGGTTTGGCATCCCCTTGACTTGTTCCAAGCTTGGGGGAGTGTTGCGGTATCACCACCATTATCTTTTATCTTTTACCTTTTTAGTGAATTCATATTTTTGGTAGAGGGGTTATCTTATAGTTTGGTTTGCATGTGGAAGTATCTCTCCTTTAGGTTATTATCCATGTATCCCTTGGTGTGAGTGCCTTTACTGAATATTAATGAGAAGTCTCATCTTTTACTTGTTGCACTTCTTATTTTAGTTTGCAATCTCTATTATATGATGGATCTTGTTGATCAGTATTGGCACCACTTTGGGATCATTAAGTGGATCTAAATAGGTTTTGGCAAACCGAGTTCTGGTCAGTAGCATTACTTAAAGAAAGAAAAAAAGCTTACAGGTATTTTGTATCATTTGTTTTCTTTCTTGTTGGCTCATAAGCTTAGTATTCCTTATTTAAGATCTTTTGTGTCTTCAAGGAAGATTGCATGTTTGGCTTTATTACTTGTATGTTTGCTTGTTTCTTTCAACTCTCTTGCTTGCTACCCAGCCTTGCTAGCCAAAACCCTGTTTTGAGAAGGCATACTTCTCATTTTTCCAAATCCCTTTGAACCAAAACTTTTGCCATTTGTGTCCACCATATCTACCTAGTAGCTTTTGCTATTCCAAGAAAATTCTCAAGCTTCATCTACCTTTCGAATTAAAAAAGTATTTTGTTATGTGAAAACTAGTTAGTAAAGCTCTCACGAACTTGATGGCACACCTTATTTACTTGCCCCTAATAGATTTGAACCATTGTGAACATCGAAGTTGTACATGCTTGCATCTATACATTGGAATTAGCATTGTGTACACAGTTGATATCATGCTCTTTTGTCTATGGATGTCAACGGTGTGAAATAAAGAGGGAACTTGTAAGTCCATGGAGTTTGTATCCTGTGTTAGAGAAACGCCTGGGCCGTTAGCCTAAGCCATGCTTAATCATGGTGGAAACTTGCAGCATCACCATAGTGAGTCATCTATGAAGCATCCTCAATAAAAAGCTATGCACATAATAAATAAAAAGATCGCTGAGATGCTCATTGTCTGCTTGCCTTGTCATTTTGGTTATGGGAAAGCTCATGTACGATGGGCAAGGGGTACCCCGTTGGCGGTTCTCAATGATATGCAAATACTTACAATGACAAGAACTTACATGTGACCAAAGTTGAGTAGCATGAGGAGTGGCCCTCATATTCAAGGGACATGAGATTGCCAACTTATATTTCGTCAAGCATATACTCCATCTTTGTTCACTTTAACCTTGATCATCTCAAGATTCTTATGATAGGGGAAATGAGGGCTCAAAGCTAGTAAGTACCATAATCTTTTGGAATCTCTTTATCACTTGTAATCCCTGCTTCCCTCCATGAAGGGACATTTCTCCTAGTTACCAGTTGAGTAAGTAAACCTACTTCCTCTCTATCTCCAGCAAGCATTTGAGTTGTTGTGTTTCAAGCATTCATATGGTGATTTATTTAATCATGTTCTTTATCTTCCTTGTTTGCACAAAACTCTAATCTATTGAGTATTACTTTGAAAGCCTTCACTTGTGAAAAACCTTTTTGAGCAAAGAGTGATCTTGTTTTGAAACTTCTACAAAAAGCTTTTGTGAAACTGTTTGCCAGTTGTTCTCTGACCAAGAACAAGTTTGCCAATTCCAATTATGATTTATCTTTATGCATCTCTATTGTGACTACTGTACTTGGTTGCAAGCTAAGTTATATAATGGTGAGTTGCTTTCTTCTATGAGTTGTGCAATGGTAAGTGTGATGCTTCTTGTTCGTATTCTTTTATCGACACTTCACTCCATAAACCTGTGTACATGTTTACTGAGCTCAGTTTTCGCTTGGGGACAAGCAAAGTCTAAGCTTGGGGGAGTTGATACACCCAATTTGCATCACCATTCTATATCATAATTTACCCCTATTCATTGATATTTGTCTTATTATGAGGTATTACTTATGGCTTTTTCATCTGTTTAAGCATGTTGGATGATTCTTGGAGGATGGACTGCCGGAGTCTGGATTCTGATGGAAAAGAAGGCGTATCCGTGAAATGTCACAAAGATCAGAAAAATACCAGAAAATATGGAAACATATTATTTCTCCAGAAGAATGAGGGAGCCAGAAGGAGGGACGAAGAAGGGCCTCAGGGGGCCGACACCCCCCCTAGGCACGGGCCCACCTGACCCCGCACCTAGGGCAGGTGTGGCCAACCTGCCCGGCCTCCGACTCCGCCCCTTCACCTATATCTTCCCTACAGAACCCTAAGCCTCGGGGAGCGACCATAGATAGATTTTCACTGCCTTTGGGGGCGGAAAACACCGAGAGAGAAAGATCTCTCTGGCAGACAGATTTTTGCCGAGGGAATTCCTTCCCGGAGAGGGGAGACCGTCGCCATCAACACCGTCATCAATCTAGGATTCATCAGGATCATCATCATCCACACCATCATCTCCACCAACACCATCATCACCACTCCGTCCTGCTGTAACAATTGTGTTGGATATTGCTTTAGTTCATTAGGGGAAACTTTCCCAGTGTTGATTACTATTGTAGTTGATGCTTGTGAATGGAACCATTAGATTATTTTTTATGTTCAGATTGTTATCCATTACCATATCATCGTTGATCTTGATCCATATGATGTCTTGTGAGTAGTTCGTTTAGTTCTTGAGGACATGGGAGAAGTCATGTTGTTAGTAGTGAATCTGTGATGATTATTATTCAATGGTTAGTATTTAAGTTGTGGTTCTATTCTTCTAGTGGTGTCATGTGAACGTCGACTACATGACACTTAACCATTTATGGGCCTAGGGGGATGCATTGTGTATTTGGCTACTAATTGTGGGGTTGACAGAGTGACAGAATCCTGAACCCCCGTTAGGACAACTTTGCACAAGGGAGCGTAGGATCTCAGAGTTTAAGGTTGTGGTTAGATTTATATCTTAATTACTTTCCTGTAGTTACGGATGTTTACAGGGGGTTTAATCACAAGCATGTATTAGTCCAAGTACGGTCGGTACATTAGCACAGGTTCACCCACACAACACTTACAACACCAGAGAAGAGTACTCAGCTATTTGAAGCGAAAGCACTTGACAGAATTCCCATGTGTCCTCGAGAACATTTGGTCCTTATAAGTATTTCCACCGGCTTGTCCTTTGCTAAGAAAGGATTGGGCCACTTGCTCCGTTTGTTCGTTACCTTTGTTACTTCCTCCTTGTTTTGTTGCCTTGTCAGAAAACCACTAAAAATCCGTTTTCCAAGTATTCACAGGGATTTCCTGCTCCATACCAATGTTCAGCACCTTCTGCTCCTCGTTAGGATCGACACTCCTATTTATCGAAATTACTACGATACACCCCCTATACTTGTGGGTCATTAGGGGATTCCAACGAAGCGTCCCACGACAAGTGCTGGGCGCCATCACTAAGTAATAAAGGGAAATATTTATTTTAAATATGAACTATGCTTCAGACCAGCATCACAAGCATTTAGGTTTAAATATTTTTGCTTAGCTGTATAAGCAGCAGATCATCCTATGTGAAGTTATTTTGTGCACACTCTTGTATGGAGTGAAGGGAATATGCCCTGAGAGGCAATAATAAAGTGTTTATTATGTGTATTCCAAGTATATGATAGATGTTTATTTTGCATGCTATAATTGTATTAATACGGAAACATTAATACATGTGTGTTTAATAAACAAACATAAAGTTCATAGTTATGCCTCTCTCATAAACTAGCTCGTTGATTAACAAGATGATCAAGGTTTCCTGATCATGGACATTGGATGTTGTTAATAACAGGATCACAACATTAGTGTAATGGTGTGATGAACATTCATCCGAAGTATAGCATTACGATCAAAGTCATTGAGTTTATATTGCTATAACAACTTACGAAGTGATCCTAATCCTTAGACCATGAGATCATGTCAATCACTAACACCAGAAGAGTTTCTTGATAACATCAAACGTCACACTGTAACAGGGTGATTATAAAGATGGATTCATAACTAATAAAGTGTTATGTTGAGGCTCATGGATCGAGAGTGGAATTTGTTCATCCCGATGATGGATAGATATACTCTGGGCCCTCTCGGTGATATCACATTGATTAGCTTGCAAGCAAGTGATTTGATCACTAGAATGTTATATCACATGAACGAGAAAAGAGTGCATGTCAGTAACGAGATCAAACTAGGTATGGAGATACCGATGATCGAATCTTGTACATGTAATATATCGCGAAACAAAGGGATTAAGATACTAGCGTAAAAGGTTCCGACGATCACAAGAAAGTCATCGTTGAATGTGTGGGAGTCAGTATGGATCTCGCTTCTGATTATTGATCCGAGAGGGGTCTCGATCATGTCCGCATTATTCACGAACCGTAGGGTGACACACTTAAGAGACACGGACATCCAATTGGAGCAAAAGTTTCATGCCAAAAGAATGAACAAGCGCAGGAATTTATTTCACTAGATACCGAAACAGGTTTTCGGGTGAAATTGCATAAAGTGGTTATGCATGTGAAATATAATTCTAGCAAGGGGTTATTTGTGAATGTTTTTCATTAACGTAATTGACAAAATTCTGAATAAAATAAAAGAGTTTTATTTAATGAGAGTTTGCATTAAATTTGGTGGAAATTTAATGGCATGTTTGAGTGGGATTTTGAGTGGAGGGATATGAATGAATTTTTGTGAGTGGAGTGTCCACCCGCATGAATGAAGGAGGGGAGGGGGCAGCCCCCATGGCCGGCGGCCACCCCCTTGGGTGCCCCCCTCCTCCTATAAAAGGCACCCCTCTCCTCACTTCTCACTCACACCTCCTCGTGAAGGATCTCTCTCCCCCTCTAGAATTTATCCCCCATGGTCTCGGACTAGCGAGATACATGTTCTCAGTGGCTATTCGGCAAGAAAGAGTTGTGCTTCCGCTGCATCGCTGGAGCGAGGAGGCGGAGGTTGCTCGGTGCCTCGAACGTGTGTGCGAGCACGGATGGGCTGCTGATTTGCGGCGCTAGGACTTCCTCTCGATCTTGAGATCGGCAAGAGATCGTCTACATCAACCACGAGTTGAACTCGTTAAGCTTTGTCGGTCTTCAAGGGTATGTTCTCTACGGATATACATCCGCCCGTTGTTTGTATCTAATAGATAGATCTTGGTACATAGTTCACATCGTAGGAAAATTTTTGTTTTCTATGCTGCGAACCCTACATGGAGGCACCACAAAAATAATCAAGTCAAGAGATGCCACTAAAACAGTGTAACTAGCAACTAATCATCTTCCAGATTATAAATTCAGGAATCATAATAATTATTGCCATATGGACAATCCACATATGGCGCATCATTCCATCTACAAGCCACAACAGTGTATCAAATCATCTTCTTATCCATCTGTCTAGGAATCATTTTTAAGGTCACCTTATATACATAAGCTAACATGTGCTTATAGCTTCAGTCTATGCACCTTAGCCTGGGCAATATTTCCAGTCAACTGTAACACAACAGAAGCCACTCTAGTTTGTTGACAACTTAGAAATGGAGAAGTATACTGCTTCTACTTTATTCATTAGCTAGCTTTATCAAGTTATTAAAATCATCTTCCTAGATACTCTATCTAGGAATCATTTCAAAGCAAGTTCCTAGCAGGCAATATGGTCAGTTACCATCGTATACAAATATCCATACATTTTGACACAATCCACCTATGTGTTCCAAATGATTTCAAATCATTTTCCCAGATTGTTCTTTCTAGGAATCATTTAACTAGATATCAGCCAAGCATTACACTTGGATCGTCTTTAGATAATTCAATCAAGATAAATCATCTTCCTATCTTAGAAAGCTAGGAATTATTCGAGTTGTTCACTACCATATGGACAGTAACAAGTACATAAGCAAATTAGGCATACACGAGTTATCCAGAATACATCAATCATGCTTCTGGATAAACATTGCTATGAATCATTCCAATTTTAAATCTCTAATAAGTTGTACATGAAAGAATACCAATCCTGACAACCATTTTAGTCTGAGTAGTACACCCATTTCACTGTCATATTTAACAGTTATAAAGTTTCAGAGTTCATTTGGTCCTGCAATGCAGTACCATACCAAGCCAAGTATGAGTCTCATAAGATACTAGTATATACCCACAGCACATCACAGTAGGTGAGATAAGCTTACAACACAAAATCATATTATCCATTGGATCGTATCATTGACAAGGTGGATAGGGGTAATACAAATGTTATTCCTAGATAATTCAACAACAAGTTATAGCATCAATTCAAGCAAAACATAACTTGTGATGGTTTAAACAACACCAGTAGTGCAATAGCACAGGTAATAGCATGGAGCCAATGCCAAACAATTCAACAAGCCAACTAGATCAAAATCAATTAATACTAGTTCATCTTGTGTAGCCACAATCCAATATCATCCACTACCCAATTCAAATAGGTAAATTTTCAAGCCAAACTCACTAAGAAAGTTCAGAAGCAAAGCTACTATAATATACACATGAACCGAAAAGAGGAACCCGAATTAGGGTTCACACTAAGAGAGAGAGATGAATATAGAGAAGGGGACTTACTGGTGGTCCTCGCTCAAGCTTGAGAAGAGGAAGCATACCGGTGGTGGAGAACAAAGGGCACAACGGTGTGGCGACACAAGGAGCGCCAAGCCACACCAACACCAGGAATATACCGAGCTTCACCATCACCAAACCACCACCAGGGCAACACCAAGCCATCACCGGGGCTCGGCGAAACTAGGGTGCTGAAACCCTAGACTCGCAGAACCAAAGGGGGCGAGCTTAATTAAGATTCCTTTTCAAATCGGGCTAGACCAGAAGAACCAGCATAGAACGGCGGTCCTTAAACCACAAATGGCGAGGACCGGAGTAGACAGATTTGCCAGAATCTGGAGCGGCAATGGCGTCGCCAGGGAGGCGTCAAGAGAAGAAGGGGAGGAACAAGCTGGGGAGAAAATGGGCCAGGGTGGGCCAACCTAACCCTAAGGGTTAGGCTGAACCCAAATCGGTGGACCACATGGACCATGAGTCCAGGCTAGCCCATAGGACCAGTCTAGTTTTAAATGGAACATAAATAAAATTATAAATTACACAAATAACCCTAATAGTGTTTACCCTCACAAAAATATAGAAAATCCTAAAAAATACAATTAATATATCCATATGTTCATAAAAATCTAAACTACTCACTAAAAATAGTACATTGCATTTTAGGATGATAAAATTTAAGTTAATTATTTAAGAGACATAAATCCCTTATGAGATTTTCCAAAAATTAAGATGATACCTAAAAATAAGTAAAATTCACTTTTATGATCCTAAATCAATATTTTGTATTTAAGAAAAATACTATTTTGTATTTTAGTCTAATAATACTAAATGATCTATATCAAAACACTTATTACTTTATGAAATTTCGTAAAATAAGGAAAAGTCCAAAAAAATCAATAAAAATAAATTTTGTGTATAAAAATAAATCTACTATTTTATAAATATACTAACTTAATTATTTTAAAATAAAATTTAAAGTAAGTATTCAAATACATTTAATCCTTTATGGAATTTATTAAACATAAGAATAATACTTAAAAAAAATAAAAAACATTTTTAAGATCTTTAATAAATATATTACACTAGAAAAATATTAAATATATTATTAGAAAAGTTTTAATATTTTAAAGTAATAAATCCTTATCCATTACTTATTTTGAAAATTCTTTAAAAACATTTCCTAAGTAAGAAATACTTATATTTCTTTAGAAATATTAAAACCTTAAAATCTAATTACTAAAGTTCTAAACTAGAACTAAGATTTATAATAAAACTCAAGTGTAAATTATTAACTTTATAATACTCGTTTGAAACCTTAAATCAAAATTCAAAACCACAACCTTTAAGATAACTTTATACATCATTCACTGATATTATGGGGGAATGATCTTAATATCTAAATAATATTTAACATAAATTTTAAACTAACACATTATTAATATCAGACAAAATATACTTCCATTGAATAGTTGCATATTATTTTCATAATATCAAAACAAATTTAATCTAATCAT
The DNA here is from genome assembly GCA_910589765.1 of Avena atlantica. Taxonomy (NCBI): domain Eukaryota; kingdom Viridiplantae; phylum Streptophyta; class Magnoliopsida; order Poales; family Poaceae; genus Avena; species Avena atlantica. The sequence goes on from OU342737.1 coordinate 56,952,822, forward strand.
TCACTTAGATATAAAGTGAATAATCCCACACCTTAGTCATACTTATCATAAATCAAAAACTTGGGAATAATTAAAATAAATTATGAAGGGAATATGCCCTGAGAGGCAATAATAAAGTGTTTATTATGTGTATTCCAAGTATATGATAGATGTTTATTTTGCATGCTTAATTGTATAATACGGAAACATTAATACATGTGTGTTTAATAAACAAATAGAAAGTTCCTAGTTATGCCTCTCTCATAAACTAGCTCGTTGATTAACAAGATGATCAAGGTTTCCTGATCATGGACATTGGATGTTGTTAATAACGGGATCACAACATTAGTGTAATGGTGTGATGAACATTCATCCGAATATAGCATTACGATCAAAGTCATTGAGTTTATATTGCTATAACAACTTACGAAGTGATCCTGATCCTTAGACCATGAGATCATGTCAATCACTAACACCGGAAGAGTTTCTTGATAACATCAAACGTCACATCGTAACAGGGTGATTATAAAGATGGATTCAGAACTAATAAAGTGCTATGCTGAGGCTCATGGATCGAGAGTGGAATTTGTTCATCCCGATGACGGATATATACTCTGGGCCCTCTCGTGATATCACATTGATTAGCTTGTAAGCAAGTGATTTGATCACTAGAATGTTATATCACAGGAACGAGAAAAGAGTGCATGTCGGTAACGAGATCAAACTAGGTATGGAGATACCGATGATCTAATCTCGGACATGTAATATATCGTGAAACAAAGGGATTAAGATAGTAGCATAAAAGGTTCCAACGATCACAAGAAAGTCATCGTTGAATGTGTGGGAGTCAGTATGGGGTCTCCAGATCCCGCTTCTGATTATTGATCCGAGGGGGGCTCGATCATGTCCGCATTATTCACAAACCGTAGGGTGAACACTTAAGAGACACCGACATCCAATTGGATCAAATGTTCATGCCGAAAGAATGAAACAAGCGCAGGAATTTATTTTCCCTAGATACCGAAACAGGAGTTCGGGTGAAATTACATAAAGTGGTTATGCATGTGAAATAGAATTCTAGCAAGGGGTTATTTGTGAATGTTTTCATTAAAGTAATTGACAAAATTATGAATAAAATAAAGAGTTTTATTAATGAGAGTTTGCATTAAATTTGGTGGAAATTTAATGGGAATTTGAGTGGACTTTGAGTGGAGGGAATTTAAAGGAGATTTGTAAGTGGAGTGTCCACCCACATGAAGAGGGGAGGGAAAGGGGGCAGCCCCATGCGCCGGCCACCCCCTTGGGTTCCCCCCTCCCTCCTATAAAAGAAGCCCCCCTCCTCACTTGTTCTCTCACACCTCCTCGTGAAGGATCTCTCTCCCCCTCTAGAATTTATCCCCCATGGTATCGGACTAGCGAGATACATGTTCCCGGTGGATATTCGGCAAGAAAGAGTTTGTGCTTCCGCTGCATCGCTGGAGCGAGGAGGCGGAGGTTGCTCGGCGCCTCGAACGTGTGTGCGAGCACGGATGCGCTGCTGATTTGTGCGCTAGGACTTCCTCTCGATCTGAGATCGGCAAGAGATCGTCTACATCAACCACGAGTTGAACTCGTTAAGCTTTGTCGGTCTTCAAGGGTATGTTCTCTATGGATATACATCCGCCCATTGTTTCTATCTAGTAGATAGATCTTGATATATAGTTCACATCGTAGAAATTTTTTTGTTTTCTATGCTGCGAACCCTACAGTGGTATCAGAGCCAGGTTTATGCGTAGATACTTTACACGGGTAGTACACATATGAGTATGTGGGCGATGATGATCATTGTTGTTGCTCCTTTGTTGTAATTTTGGATATTGGTGGCATAGTGGATGAAGCGGCCCGGACAAACTTTACATGTCCTCGCACATGAGACCTGTTCCACGGTTGACATGCAACTAGTTTGCATAAGTGGCTAGCGGGTGTCTGTCTCTCCTACTATAGTCAATATCTATTTTGCAAGCGAGTTGTCAACAATTTTGATTATCCTCGTTGTGGTTCATGTTCGTAGGTAAGAACGGTTCTATCTCGAAAGCCCTAGCCACGTAAAACTTGCAATGGATAAATTAGAGGCGTCTAGTTTAGATTGTTGCTGGGCTAGTGTTATGATATGGTAGTGTGTAAGTAGAAGTGTGAGATGATACTCTTACAACACACATAGCGTGTAAAATCCATAGACCTTGGATTTACACATATAGGTATGATAGTGATCATACCACGATGCACATGATAGAGATCATCTTCGGGAACCATATAATTTCACTAATAAACATATGATGTTTGATAGCATCTTATATTGCTTGTTTAGCGCTTTGTTAGCATAATAAAATGATCCCTCATTTAAATATCAAGATAAGAATGTGTTCTTCCTTTAGTATGCACCGATTATGTTTTTCGTCGCTCCAAGACATCACGTGATGATCGGTGTTCTTGGATCCACGACCATATTTCGGGTGTAAAACAGTTACACACGCGAATACTAAGGTTCTAACTTGGCGAGCCTAGCATGTACAGACATGGCCTCGGAACACGGACCGAAAGGTTAAGCATGAGTCATATAGTTGATATGATGCTCATTTGATGCTCGCCTTTGAAGCTATACCGACTCACGTGATGATCGGACTTGGTGTAGTGGATTTGGTTCATGTAATCACCAAAAAGGCACGAGGGATGTCGTTTTTGAGTGGGAGTTCATTCGTAATATAGATTAGTTGAACTCAATCTATCATACACTTAGTCTAAACTTTACAAATTCTGTTGTAGATGGCACCACCTACTTTTAATTTCAATGTGTTCATGGAGAAAGAGAAACTAGCAACGAACGGTAGCAACTTTACCGAATGGGCCATGAATTGAGGATTCTCCTCTCTGCTGCACAAAAGCAATATGTGCTAGAAGCGCCGTTAGGCCCCCCACCTTTAGATGATGCCCCTGACGAGGAGAAGAATGTCTATCAGACTCGTCAGGACGACCACAACTTAGTTCATTGCGGCATATTGTATGGGCTAGAGCCGGAACTTCGAAAGCGTTTCGAAAACGGCAATGCATTTGATACAATGGGTGAGTTGAAAATGATTTTCGACACACATGCTGCTGTAGAGAGCTACAACGCTTCAGAAAAGTTCTTTAGCTGCATGATGGAAGAGCACAACTCCGTTAGTGAGCATGTACTCAAGATGTCGGGTTACGCCGATAAGCTTGTGTCCTTGGGAATATCGATTCCCATTGACTTAGGCATCCATCGTGTTCTGCAGTCTCTGTCACCTAGCTATAAGAGCTTCGTGATGAACTATAATATGCAAGGCATGAAGAAGTCTCTCCCCGAGCTTCTGTCAATGCTTAAAACTGCAGAAGTGGAGATCAAAAAGGAACATCAAGTGTTGATGATCAATAGGAACACTGGTTTCAAGAAAGACAAGAAGGGAAAACAGAAGGGAAGTAAGGGCGGCAAGCCGATTGCCGCGCCTGAAAAGAAACCCCGAGTTGGACCTAAGTCTGATTCCGAGTGCTACTATTGTAAGGGGACTGGCCACTAGAAGCGCAACTACCCCAAGTATCTGGCAGACAAGAAGGCTGGGAAGGCAAACAAAGGTATATATGATATACATGTTATTGATGTGTACTTGACTAGTGCTCGCAGTAGCACCTGGGTATTTGATACCGGTTCAGTTGCTAATATTTGTAACTCGAATCAGGGGCTGCGGAACAAGCAACCGCTAGCAAGGGGTGAGGTCAAGATGCGTGTCGGCAATGGATCAAGCGTTGATGTGATCGCCGTCGGAACGCTGCCTCTCCACTTGCCATCGGGATTAGTTATAAACTTGAATAAATGTTAGCTGGTGCCTGCACTGAGCATGAACATTGTATCTAGATCGTGTTTGATGCGAAGTGGTTATTCATTTAAATCCGAGAACAATGGTTGTTCCATTTATATGAATGAAATCTTTTATGGTCATGCACCAATGATGAATGGTTTATTTCTATTAGATCTCGATGATAATGTTACACATATTCATAATGTTGATGCTAAAAGGATTAAACTTAATGATGATATGTTCGCATATATGTGGCACTGCCGTCTAGGTCATATTGGCGTTAAACGCATGAAGAAGCTCCATTCGGATGGACTTTTGGAATCACTTGATTATGAATCATTTGATACATGTGAGCCATGCCTTATGGGCAACATGACTAGAACGCCGTTTTCCGGTTCAATAGAACGGGCGACAGATTTATTGGGAATCATACATTCTGATGTATGTGGTCCAATGAGTGTGTCGGCGCGAGGTGGATATCGTTATTTTGTTACTTTCACAGATGATTTGAGTAGATACGGTTATATCTACTTGATGAAACACAAGTCTGAAACCTTTGAAAAGTTCAAGGAAATTCAGAATGAAGTGGAAAATCATCGTAATAGAAAGATCAAATTTCTACGGTCCGACCATGGAGGTGAGTATCTAAGTTACGTGTTTAGCACTCACATGAAAGAGTGTGGAATTGTTTCACAACTCACACCTGCCGGAACACCACAGCGAAATGGTGTGTCGGAACGTCGTAATCGTACTTTATTAGATATGGTTCGATCTATGATGTCTCTGACGGACTTGCCGTTGTCATTTTGGGGTTATGCACTAGAAACTGCTGCATTCACTTTAAATCGGGCACCATCTAAATCCGTTGAAAAGACACCGTATGAATTGTGGTTTGGAAACAAACCTAAGCTGTCATTTCTTAAAGTTTGGGGATGCGATGTTTATGTGAAGAAACTTCAACCGGATAAACACCCAAAGCGGAAAAATGCGTCTTCATAGGATACCCTAAAGAAACTATTGGGTATTCCTTCTATCATAGATCCGAGGGCAAGGTTTTTGTTGCCAAGAATGGATCCTTTCTAGAGAAAGAGTTTCTCGCGAAAGGTGTGAGTGGTCAGAAGGTAGAACTCGAAGAGGTTGTGGAACCTTCTCTTCAAAGTATGGCGAGTAGCGCAGCGCCGGAAGTTGTTCCGGAGTTGGCTCCACCTGTTGAAGAGGGAACTAATGATAATGATCATGAAACTCCGAAAGAGAGTACTACCGAACCTCGCAGGTCAAACAGGACGCGTGCAGCTCCCGAGCTGTACGGAAATCCTGTCATGAATTTCATGGTTGATGAAAATGATGACCCTGCGACGTATGAAGAAGCGATGATGAGCCCGGATTCCAACAAATGGTTAGAAGCCATGAAATCCGAGATGGAATCCATGTATGAAAATAAAGTTTGGAACTTGGTGGAATTACCTCACGACCGAAAGGTCGTGGAGAACAAATGGATTTTCAAAAGGAAAACTGATGCTTATGGTAATGTGACCGTCTATAAAGCTCGACTTGTCGCAAAGGGGTTTCGACAAATTCAAGGAGTTGACTACGATGAGACTTTCTCTCCCGTAGCGATGCTAAAGTCAGTTAGGATTATGTTAGCAATTGCTGCATATTTCGATTATGAGATATGGCAGATGGATGTCAAAACCGCGTTTCTCAATGGTAATATTGAAGAAGAGTTGTGTATGATACAACCAAAGGGTTTTGTCGATCCTAAGGATGCTAACAAGGTGTGCAAGCTTCAGCGATCCATCTACGGATTGAAGCAGGCATCACGAAGTTGGAATCTCCGCTTTGATGAGGTGATCAAAGAGTTTGGATTTGTCCAAACTTATGGAGAAGCTTGTATTTACAAGAAAGTGAGTGGGAGCAATGTGGCATTTCTGATATTATATGTGGATGACATATTATTGATCGGAAATGATATAGATCTTTTAAACAGTGTTAAAAGTTATCTAAACAGCAAATTTTCAATGAAGGACCTAGGTGAAGCGTCATACATATTAGGCATAAAGATCTATAGAGATAGATCTAGGCGCCTAATAGGGCTATCACAAAGTACATACCTTCATAAGATTTTAAAGAAGTTTAAAATGGACGGAAGTAAGAAGGGGTTCTTACCTATGTTGCAAGGCAAGACATTGAATAAGACTCAAAGTCCGGCTTCGGCGGAAGAAAGAGAGATAATGGACAAAGTCCCCTATGCTTCAGCCATAGGCTCTATAATGTACGCCATGCTATGTACAAGACCGATGTGGCACATGCTATTAGTTTGACTAGTAGGTACCAATCGGATCCAGGTTCGGAACACTGGATAGCGGTCAAGAATATCCTTAAGTACTTACGAAGAACTAAGGATATGTTTCTTGTATACGGAGGTGAAGAAGAGCTCGTCGCTAAGTGTTATGTCGACGCTAGATTTGACACCGATCCGGATGACTCTAAGTCTCAATCCGGATACGTATTTCTCATGAATGGCGGAGCGGTTAGTTGGAGGAGCTCCAAACAACCTGTGGTAGCGGGATCAACAACGGAGGCCGAATATGTTGCTGCTTTAGAAGCGGCTCAGGAAGCAGTTTGGATGAAGGAGTTCATATCCGAACTAGGAGTGGTGGCAAACGCGTTGGACCCAATGGTGATCTATTGTGACAACAATGGTGCCATTGCCAATGCCAAAGAGCCAAGGTCTCACAAGCATTCCAAGCATATTAAGCGCCGGTTTCACTCCATCCACGAGCATGTCAAGGATGGAGATATAAAGATTTGTAAAGTACATACGGATCTCAATGTACTAGATCCGTTGACTAAAACTCTCCCTAGAGCAAAACATGATCAACACCAGAACTCAATGGGTGTTAGATTTATCACTATGTAACTAGATTATTGTCTCTAGTGCAAGTGGGAGACTGAAGGGAATATGCCCTGAGAGGCAATAATAAAGTGTTTATTATGTGTATTCCAAGTAGATGATAGATGTTTATTTTGCATGCTATAATTGTATTAATACGGAAACGTTAATACATGTGTGTTTAATAAACAAACAGAAAGTTCCTAGTTATGCCTCTCTCATAAACTAGCTCGTTGATTAACAAGATGATCAATGTTTCCTGATCATGGACATTGGATGTTATTAATAACGGGATCACAACATTAGTGTAATGGTGTGATGAACATTCATCCGAAGTATAGCATTATGATCAAAGTCATTGAGTTTATATTGCTATAACAACTTACGAAGTGATCCTAATCCTTAGACCATGAGATCATGTCAATCACTAACACCGGAAGAGTTTCTTGATAACATCAAACGTCACACCGTAACAGGGTGATTATAAAGATGGATTCAGAACTAATAAAGTGTTATGTTGAGGCTCATGGATCGAGAGTGGAATTTGTTCATCCCGATGATGGATAGATATACTCTGGGCCCTCTCGGTGATATCACATTGATTAGCTTGCAAGCAAGTGATTTGATCACTAGAATGTTATATCACAGGAACGAGAAAAGAGTGCATGTCGGTAACGAGATCAAAGGTATGGAGATACCGATGATCGAATCTCGTACATGTAATATATCGTGAAACAAAGGGATTAAGATACTAGCGTAAAAGGTTCCGACGATCACAAGAAAGTCATCGTTGAATGTGTGGGAGTCAGTATGGGTCTCCAGATCCCGCTTCTGATTATTGATCCGAGAGGGGTCTCGATCATGTCCGCATTATTCACGAACCGCAGGGTGACACACTTAAGAGACACCGACATCCAATTGGAGCAAATGTTTCATGCCGAAAGAATGAACAAGCGCAGGAATTTATTTCACTAGATACCGAAACAGGTTTTCGGGTGAAATTGCATAAAGTGGTTATGCATGTGAAATAGAATTCTAGCAAGGGGTTATTTGTGAATGTTTGTCATTAAAGTAATTGACAAAATTCTGAATAAAATAAAAGAGTTTTATTTAATGAGAGTTTGCATTAAATTTGGTGGAAATTTAATGGGAATTTGAGTGGACTTTTGAGTGGAGGGAATTTAAAGGAGATTTGTGAGTGGAGTGTCCACCCACATGAAGAGGGGAGAGCAAGGGGGCAGCCCCATGCGCCGGACACCCCCTTGGGGTTCCCCCCTCCTCCTATAAAGGAGCCCCCCTCCTCACTTGTCTCTCACACCTCCTCGTGAAGGATCTCTCTCCCCCTCTAGAATTTATCCCCCATGGTCTCGGACTAGCGAGATACATGTTCCCGGTGGCTATTCGGCAAGAAAGAGTTGTGCTTCCGCTGCATCGCTGGAGCGAGGAGGCGGAGGTTTCTCGGTGCCTCGAACGTGTGTGCGAGCACGGATGCGTTGCTGATTTGCGGCGCTAGGACTTCCTCTCGATCTTGAGATCGGCAAGAGATCGTCTACATCAACCACGAGTTGAACTCGTTAAGCTTTGTCGGTCTTCAAGGGTATGTTCTCTACGGATATACATCCGCCCGTTGTTTGTATCTAGTAGATATATCTTGGTATATAGTTCACATCGTAGGAAAAATTTTGTTTTCTATGCTGCGAACCCTACAAATTACACCTTAAGTTTATTTACCCTTTAAAAGTTAACTTTAGTCTCAAAGCTTATAAACATCATATCTAATAAACTACTTATCTTTTTATAGTTAACTTCGGTCTATTTCAGTTAAGACCTAAAGTATCTCAAAACCAAATTAATCGAGCAAACGTCAAGAGACATCGACCACTTTCTATTAACCATTAAAGATTGTGTAAACCTTATCAAGGAAATCTTTTCTTCGAAGGTTATTCTTTTTGCCACTTCAAACAACAACTCTATAATAGTTCCTTCAACTCTTAACAACTCAACCCAAGGACTTTTATCATAATCACCAGATGACAATTAATCATAATCACATTAATTTGTACTTTACTTGTATATTTTGGACTGTTATCACTTAAGTTCCTTATAAATGCCATTACTTGTAAAGTAAAAATTGAAGATAAACTAACTCTTAAAATAATCACCTAAATTCACTTCACTCAAAATATTGGGGATTCACTTTGGGAGTTTTACAAAATGCATAACATTACTTATGCATAATTGCATATTGCTTCTTTAAACATTATTCCTTTCCGGACCAATGATGCTGATTTCAGATATTGGATCTTATATCGTCTCGAATACTATGATTACATAATATTGCAATCAAAGGCAATTTCACACTTTCTCATGTCCTTTGATTATTTTTTATCAAATATTTGCAAATTCAGTGTTGTCATCACCTTGTTGCCTGTCAAAACCCACCGGCGAGCAGCGACGAGCAACCCGAAGAGCCGGGAGGCTCCCAGAACTGCTGGTGGGCCCTGGTCCCTCGGGCAACGGCCCGCAAAACTCCGGCACACGTCCTGGCTTGGTTCGAGGGCGTGCCACCTGACCTATACCTGGTCAGGAAGGTGAAGGATTGCTTCGATTGGTTTCCTGCATGGTAAACAAGTATACGTAAAATTCGAGCCGTGACCGGCTCCCAGGTTTCCCTGCGAATCGGCTCCTAGAGCCGATTATCCCATGGTTCTGCATTAGATCTACGATAACATGGGGTTTTGCTTCATCAATACAAGTTAAATCGATCTACGATAGTGTAACGTTTTCACTACATAATTGGAACGTCCTACACGTAATTGAGCCTGGTAGATACAAAAGATAATAGAAAACTAACCCTAGAGAAGGCCTAAAAACCAACGTAAAGTCAATTCCCGGAACAACTCCTCTCGGATTGGTAAACCATATCTTATATACTACTGGATCGTTCAACCCGTTTGCAAGGCCTGATCATGTAGATATCAAACTAAACCTTGGAGAACAAGGCACAACTATAATAGATCAAATCGACTTAAATAAAGATCAAGCAAGATGCCACCCTTACACCCGGGAAAAGGTGCAGAGGCGGCGAGATAACTAGAGGTAGCATAACTAAACGATCATAGCAAAAAGGTACCGATGCTAGCCTAAACAAATCTATGATAATAGTGTTACTCGCCATCAACAAGGCTTCAGTACGAGTAACACCAAATAACGCATAAGTAGATACTGCCTAGATCGCAAGATGCGATCTAGGCAGCATGGCACTTACCCGAGAAAAACCCTAGAAACAAGGGGTGGCGATGCGCCGAGATTGTGTTTGTTGTGAACGTGATTGTCCTCCTTTTCTCAATAACCTTAGGTACATATTTATAGTCCGGAGACTTTCTATCTTTGGAATAATTCTAACAACTCTATCTCTTACCTAAATCGAAACGGAACCTATTACAATATAAGATACACGGGCAATTTAGCCCAAATCAACGCACGAGGCCGATTCAACAACACGTTGCATATACGTATCTTCTAAGCCCATCTTGATTACGTCCCATCTCCTCCTTTGGCCAAAATATGGCGATAACACATGTCCCCCCTGGTTTTGGCAATAATAATTCCAAAACCACTATGTTGATGTTTTTTCTTTCCCCCTCTTTTTTTTCTTCACATCGGGTTACGCGTTGCAGAGCAGAATCGTCACGCCACCCCCTCATCATGATGCCCTGTCTTCTCAACTCCTTCGCAGTGCATGATTTGACGATTTTGGCAGCACATTCTGGGAAACCGCTATGGCATTGAACCGCCTCCCACTATTCCCCTTATTTAAATTCATCTAAGCAGTTTGCAGTCCCCATATTCCTCCAGTAGCCAAAAAACCCTCTTCCTCCGCCGAAAAAACCCTCTTCCTCCGCCATGGCCTCCTCTTCTTCCGCCCGTTCCTCCCAGTCTTCCAACACCATTAGCGACTGGGAGCCGACGTCGGAGCACCCGCCCACGGCGGCGTACGAGACTCTCGCCCCACAATGGTGGGACGAGAGGGATTGGGATTTCGCCACTTGGTTGGAGGACGACGCGTCCCTGACTGACGGCGAGGAGGGCCTGCAGTTCCTCGTCGACGGGGAACTGGAGGCGAAGAGCAGCGACGACGCCTGGTCCTGGGACGGCGTCGAATCCTCCGGCGAGGAGGAGGAGTCGAAGGAGGACACCTCCTCCGAAGAGTATCCACCGGTGAAGCGCTTCCGTGCCGGGTCCAGCGAGGACACCGAAGACGACGACGAGGACGAGGAGGCCCCCGCTGGCATCTTCAGCAGCAGCAGCGAAGACGACGCCGGCAGCAGCGCTGATGATAGCGAACAAGACGACGGCGAAGACAGCGGCGACGATCTCGGCCTCTAGATTAGGAACTAGTAGTAGTAGTAGTAGATTTCCTTTTGTAAGCAATCAACTCCACTGTAAATAATCGTCTTTTGAATGAACGGAGATTGCTTTTACAACTCGAAGATTGCTTTTCCGACCCAATTTTGCCGATAGTCAAAATAGGTCGATACTCCAGAAGCCGATAGTACTGTATCGGCTTTCACCACACTGCGCTCATATAGTCAAACAAGTCAAATCTCAAAGAGCCGATGGTAAAGCATCGGCTTTCAAAAAACGTTGACAAGGTCAATTTTGGTCGCGTATTTAAACAAATCTGAGCGGCCACTTTCCAGTTTCAAACGGTAACCTGCGACCCTCTTCAAAAAGGGGCGACCCAGATCTCCAATTGCCCACCGACCAGATCGAGCTCACAGTCGACAAGAACCCTCGATCCCCAACTGCATAGATCCATCTCCGCCGGCAAACTAGATGGCGGAATCGTCCAACACCAACCCAGAGGTCTCCGGTCTGAAGGTACGCCTACTCCTCGCAGTCTGAACGCGATGCTAGAATTAATGGTGAACACCTGAATTAATGCCTTATTCCACCATTAAATTTTCTAGGTTTCAGACATTTTGCTGCCGCATCCTTCTCTCCCAAATTCTCTCTGTCTTGGCCCTCGTACAGAATCTAGTCCTGCCCATCTGATCTCTTGCGAAGCAAACAGAATCCCCTTCATAAGCCAAGACCTAGATTTAAACTCTTGGGCCGACTGCTTGCGAGCCTGGCCTAATCCTCCTGAACATTGGGTATCTTGGTTCAGCAGGGTAGCTAGAGCTTACCAATCCCAATGGGAAACCACGGGAATAGCCGATGCCTTGCATTTGTCATTGTCTCCTCTTGAAAAACATGAGAATCTTCTAAAAACCATCGGCTACTTCTGGTCTGACGCTCTGAACTGCTTCATGTTCGGTCATGGCCCTATGTCACCAACTCTATTAGACGTGGTGATGATTACTGGTCTGGATGTTACATCACCCAGCCCTTCTGCTTTTAAACTGACCAAAGTCCCCTACAAACTGTCTTCTAAAACAGACTGCACGAACTGGGGTGCCTACCTCCAACGCCATATGAAAACAAAGGGCCCTGTCACAGAGAAAGAACACACAGCCTTTCTCAACTTCTGGCTAGAACATTTCATATTCTGTGGCCCTTCCCTTGCTCCAACCAAGAATTATCTCTCCTTAGCCCACGAACTGGCCAAAGGCACTCAACTTGGCATCGGCAAACTGTTCCTTGGAGAGGTCTATCGATATCTCCAGCTGATGTCTGTCAAGCTGTTCTCCGGCATAGCGTCAAAACAGGTGGTCCTTGGTGGTTCATTCAGCTATGGGCTCAGCTGTATTTTCAAAACCACGTCCCAAACTTCCCCCTTTTGGCGAGTTGCACCTTTCCAGATGTGAAAGGGAAGCAGATCCGATGCACCAGCTATGGCCAAGCTTTGTATAGACTGCTAGGTAGCAAACTATCCCCTCAGGAAGCATCCAAGTGGTTCAGTATTTTCTTCCAAGGCCTGGATAATCCTATCTTCTTTCCTTACACGGAAGAATCGGAACATTTTGAAAATCCACTCTCCTTCAGGCTAGACAATTTTGCCGATGACACTAGCACTCGGCAGCTCTTTTCCATCGTGATCCGTCCCTGTTTCCTTCCAGTTGGCATGAGTACATCCAACAGAATAATCAAGCATGGGTATGAATTCTACCAGCCGGTTGTAGTGGCTCGGCAATTTGGCCTTGGACAAGTACCTCCCCATCTCTTTCTCCACCATCTTACGGAGAGCAGAGCCGACCTGCCCGATCCTCTCACCAGCCAAAGGTGTTATTCCTTTTTTGACGCTCTAACCATCCCAATTCCTAACGACCTCACCTTCGCCTCATCAACCGATGGCTTTGAAGACTGGTGGTCGATGTGGAAGACTCACGCCTTCAGGAGAGCTCTGGGACCGTTGCTGAAATAGCTCGATGCTGACTATGACATCCCCGTGGAACAGGTACCACTACTTGTAAATTTTCTTGATGCAGCTCACAAATGACTCTTCTACTAACCCACTCTTTCTCTTTGCAGCAACAAGATGGCCCTGAACCTACGCACAGTGATGGCTCCCCCTTCGAGTTCTTTCCGCCAGCTCCTGTGGTTCTTTTCTGCAAAAACTCGCCACCTTTGAAAAAGGTCATGATGAAGAACCAGCCGATAACACCACAATCGGCTTCCAAGAACCAAGCAACTCCTAAGTCAGCTGCCCCTCGAGTTCCAACTAAAACAAGAACGATGGTGAGGAAGGTAGCTGCCAGGAAGACCTTGAGGCGCCGGAGCCCTTCTCCAGAAAGCTCGCATGTAGGCTGATCCAAGCCTTGGTCGATCCTTCTCATTCTTCCATTCTTGCAGACATGCTCGTGCTTACTGGTTCTCCTTTTTTACAGGCTTCCGTCGAAGACACCTCCAGCGAGGATACTCAGACCAATCGAGGAGAACTGGGCCCAACAGATTCCGAGAGGACCATCACACCGAGCCAGCCAGATTCACCACCATCGGCTTCCAGGAAAAGGTCGGTTCCTGAACCTACTGCCCCCCGAGCACCAGTCGAGGCGGGGCCAGCCGTGGGTCCCAAGAGAGCTCGCAAAGGACTGCAAGCTTCTTCGTCGAGCCAGGAGGTTTCGAAAATTATCACCCTTCATGCTCTTACCACTTACTTCTTTTTATCTGCCGACTCATCATCATTTACATCGGCTAAACACCTTCCATGCAGACGACTGATGCTTCTAGTGGGAAAGCCGGGGCAGTGCCGATGCCCTTAGCCAAGCCGGATCTAGCAATCCCCGAAGGTGCAGATGAAACGGCTACCAATTTGGCCAAGCCTCCAGCAACCACACACAAGCCGATCGTCTCGTCATCTGCTATCCCCTCGACCTTAGGAGAGGTATGTTAGCTTTTTTCGGCTCATCCTTGCATGTTGGACGCATACTGACGCCTTTCCGGGATGCCAGGGTTGTGATATTTCAGGCTTGCTGACGTTCGACCCTGAATCCATCGAACCAACTCCCTCTGTTACCAACGATGAACCACGAGCTAGGGCTGTTCCACCTCAATTCCAGCGTCTTAAAGCCCTGCTGTCCTCCCCGATCGAAGAGTTGATCGAGGGTTCTGAGGAGGTGAAGAGCGTTCTTGCTGAAATCAAAGACCAACTCCCAGTAGCATTGCAGGTGAAGCTTTGGCCAGTTGTAACTCTGTCTTTCTACGGGTCAAGGGTGAAGTTAGCTCGTGAGAGGATCAGTCTGCGCCGCGCCCAACTTCCACTGAAGGCCAATATCGCAGACAGATGTCAGTAGCTCAACGAGAAAAAGGCGTCTCTTGATGCCAAAACTGACACCTCTGTCAGTACCGCCGAGCTCGCATCCTTGAAAAGGGAGCTAGAAGATCTTGAAGAGAAGGTCCGGGCGACTAAACATCTCATTCGCAACAAGGAAGAATCCATCGCCCGATCCCAAGACGAAGCAGAAAGCCTCAAAGCTCAACTGAAGACCGATCTGGCAGAAATACGTGCCCTGAACAAGCAGCTAGTGACGGGCAAGGACGAAGATGACGAAGCCGAGATCGCCGAGGTGGACCGTGTCCATGCTGACGCCCTCCACGCCTTCGAGGCATTTCTTCAGTAGCTCGTTTATGTAAACTGGCATCTGCTTGTAACAGTTTGAACATCTAGAGTCGATGACTGTGCATCGGCTATATATTTTGTTTTTTTTTTAATTATTTGGCCGATTTCATGTATCGGCCCCCACATTTCACTGTCCATCATCCCACATGCTTGGGAAATATTTTTTGAGATGTTGGCCGTTGACAGCCACTGGGAATTTTACGCCGTCCAGCTCCTCAAGCATGTACGCGTTCCCTCTTAAAACCTGATCGACCCTGTATGGCCCGTGCCAATTTGGAGACCATTTACCATATGTTGCATCCTTAGTCCCTAATGGCAACACAGCTTCCCATACCAGATCGCCGACGTGGAACTCTTTTGGTCTCACTTTCTTGTTAGATGCACGAGCTACCTTGGCCTTGTTCTCTTTGATTTTCTCAAGCGACCACAGCCTGAGCTCAGTTAAATCCTCAACACTGTCACTCATCAGGGTTGCATATTCTTCAGTTGTTAGATTGTTCTGAAAAGTGACACGTCTCAATCCAGCCGTAATTTCCCAAGGCAATACGGCTTCTTGTCCATAGACTAGATGGTATGGCGAGGTTTTTATCGCTCCATGGCATGACATGCGATAAGCCCATAAAGCCTCTGACAAAACCTCGTGCCAACGCCTGGGGTGCTCATCGACTTTCCTCTTGATCAGCTTGATAAGGCTCTGGTTGGACGCTTCAGCTTGCCCATTTGCTTGAGCATAGTATGGAGATGATCTAATCAGCTTAATCCCCATGTCCTCACAGAACTTTCTAAACTCGTGAGAAATGAAGACCGAACCTCCATCGGTCGTGATAGTTTGGGGGATCCCGAATCTATGGATGACATGTTCTTTCACAAAGTTGATAACATCCTTTGAGTTTACTGACTTCATCGGGACAGCCTCCACCCATTTAGTGAAATAATCAGTAATGGCCAAAATCCACATGTGGCCTTTGCTTGATGGAGGATTGATCTTTCCAATCATATCCATGCCCCAACCTCGGAATGGCCAAGGTTTGATGATGGGGTTCATTGTTGACGCGGGTACCATCTGAATTTTCCCAAATTTCTGACATGCTTGACATCCTTTGTAGTACTTGAAACAGTCCTCAAGAATGGTGGGCCAATAAAACCCTGATCGCCTGATCAACCATTTCATCTTGTGAGACGATTGGTGAGTTCCACAGGCATCTTCGTGTACCTCGTGTAGGAGCCGATTGGCCTCGGCTGTCCCCAGACATTTGAGCAATAACCCCTCCAGAGTCCTGTAAAACATGTCGTCCCCAATGAGCACATACTTCATGGCCTTGTACCTTATCCGTTTAGGTGCCCCCCGAGCCGAATCCTTCAAGTAATTGAAGATATCGGCTCTCCAGTCGTCTGCGTCCAGGAATTGTACCTGAACATCGGCTCCCTCTGCTACGTCCTTGTAGCCTGAAGCCATTTGTGCAAGATCATTCGCCTCGGTATTCTGCGATCGCGGGATCCAGGTGAAGTTTATGTACCGGAACTGTGCCATCAGCTCACGGCATTGCAGCCATAATGGGAAGAGCGACTCGCTCTCACACTTGTATTCCTCCGTGAGTTGAGAAATCACCAACTTGGAGTCTCCAAAAATTTCCACTGCTTCTGCTCCAGCTTCGATGAGCAACTCCATTCCCTTGCGTATCGCCTCATACTCAGCGACGTTGTTGGTGCGAGGGGCAGATAACCTGATGGAGAAGGAAAATGTTGCCCCCCGGGGCGACACGAGTAGCATGCCGATGCCGCACCCACCGTCACAAACCGATCCATAGAAAAACATAGCCCACGCTCGTATAGACAGTGCTGCTATATTAGTGTTGATCCTTTCAGCGATAAGGTCGGCCAATGCCTGTCCCTTAACGGCTTTCACGGGTTGATACCGGATGTCAAACTCCGATAATGCAAACATCCATTTGCCCAGTCGGCCTTTCAACATAGGAGCCGACAGCATGTGCTTTATGACATCTGATTTGCATATGATGACAATCTCTGCTGATAGCAAAATGTGGCGCAGCTTGGTGCAGGTGAAAAACAGGAAGAGGCACAACTTGTCGATCTCAGGATACCTTGTCTCTGCATCCAGCATCCTTCTGCTGATGTAAAATACAACTCGCTCCAGCCCATCATAAACTTGCACCACCACTGAGGCGATGGACGTGTCAGCTACTGATAAGTAAATGTAGAATGGCCTATCCGGCTGGGGCGGAACCAATACTGGCGGCTTCGTCAGATATTCTTTGATCTCGTCGAAGGCTCGTTGTTGTTCTGCCCCCCAGCTGAATTCCTCGTCAGATTTAATCTTCACCAGTCCCATGAACGGCTCTATTCTTCCTGACAGATTGGAGATGAATCTTCTGACGAAGTTGATCTTGCCGATGAGAGACTGTAGTTCTTTCTTCGTGGTAGGTGGCTTCATTGTTCGCACTACCTCCTGACTTTTCAGGCCGATCTCAATTCCGCGTTCATGGACCAAGAACCCCAAGAACTGACCAGCCGTCACCCCAAAGGCACACTTTTTTGGATTCATCCGTAGCCCGAATTTTCTTGTTCGGTCCAGGACGCGTTGCAGATCGTCCAAGTGTCCTTGTACTGAAGCAGACTTGACCACCACGTCATCGATGTAAATTTCCACCAGCTTGCCGATCAGATCATGGAAAATGTAATTCATGGCTCTTTGGTATGTGGCGCCGGCATTCTTCAGTCCAAATGTCATGACTACATATTCAAACAACCCCACCGAACCTGGGAATCTGAACGCAGTCTTGTGTATGTCTTCTGGAGCCATAAAAATTTGGTTGTAACCGGCATTGCCATCCATGAAGCTCAAGATCTTATGACCAGCCGCTGCGTTGATTAACGTTTCTGCCACCGGCATCGGATACTCATCCTTTGGAGTAGCTCTATTGAGATCCCGAAAATCTATGGCAACACGCCAGCGGCCATCCTTTTTCTCTACAGGTACGATACTAGAAATCCACTCAGCATACCTGCATGGCCTGATTAACTTGGCTGTCAACATTTTCTCGACCTCTTTCTTGACTTCTTCCAAAATTTCGGCCTTCATCTGTCGTGCTCGCTGCTGGAATGGCCGAAATCCTTTTTTAAGCGGGAGTCGATGCTCAATGATGCTCCTGTCTAATCCAGGCATCTCTGTATAGTCCCAGGCGAAGCAGTCTGGATATTCTTTCAACAGAGCTATCATCGGACCCCGCAGACTCGGATCTAACTTCTTGCTGATAAATGTTGGTCGTGGCTTATCCCCAGGACCGATGTCGATTTCCTCTAGTTCATCAGCGGATGTAAACCCATACCCTAACTTTCCGTCACCTGTTAAATCGATGCTAAACACAGGGCAAACAGTAGGTGAGGATAACAAAAATAATTTGGGCCGATTGCCTGAATCGGCCCCCTTTTTGATTGCATTAGTCAAGGACGGTTTACACCTTATTTGTGTTTTACAATGGCAGGGAATCTCCCTGCTACGACTACATGATCTGCTTGTCGTAAGATTGCTGCTTTTTGTTTTTTGTGGCCGATCGCAGGGATCGGCCGTACCACGTACGATTGTGGACTTTGCTACTCTGTCAGGCCAGTGGATAAGACCAGCCTCACCCCGTTTTTTGTAGCTTCAATGCGCTCACAGCCGTCTAGACTGATTCCAGAGATCGGCTCTTGGTCTTCTGCTTCCCAGATGTTCATGCCAGCTATGGAGATCTCGATAGAATCATCTGCATGAATGACCTCCACCTCATCTCCATCCCACTGTATTAGGCACTGGTGCATCGTGGATGGAATGCAGCAGTTAGCATGAATCCAATCTCTCCCTAGCAAGACAGCGTAGGTGCTTTTGTTGTCCACGACGAAGAATGACGTAGGGATGGTTTTTCTGCCCACGGTCAGATCCACGTTCAGTACGCCTTGCGTTTCTGAAGTTTGGCCGTTGAAGTCGCTTAACGTGACGTTGGTTTTGATCAGATCTGCAGTGGAGCGTCCCAAACGCCGTAGCATGGAGTATGGCATTATATTGACTGCCGCTCCGGTGTCCACCAACATCTTACTGACAGGCTGCCCATTGATGTAACCTCGTAGGTACAGGGCTTTCAGATGTTTGTAGCCCTTCTCACGTGGCTTCTCAAAGATAACCGGCCGTGGGCCACAGTCAAACTGTGCCACTGGTAGCTCGTTGGTTCTTGGCGCGCAGAACTCTGACGGAAGTATGAATACCATGTTTGTGCCAGCCGATGTCTTTGCATCGGCTTTTACCGGTTTGGGGCGCCACTCCTTCCTTTTCGGGCGATCTTCCGTTTCCAAGGTCTGCCGAATCTTAACGGCCAGATCGGGCCGTGCTTTCTTTAAAGCGTGGAGATACTGCGCTTCGGCTTCCTCCAAGTTACGCAGCCGCTGCACTCTACGCTTTTGGGTGTGTCTGAGTCCATCGGGACACCACCTTGGACGGTGATATCTGTCTTTTTCTTTGTCATCCATTGGCTCCTCGAGATCTTTTGCTCGAACGGACTCCCTGTATCGGCTCTGAGGTGGGAGAGGCCCTAGACGCTTGAACACTGACACTGGCCCCGTGTCCTCCTTCTGCTGTCCACATTCCGGGCAGTTGTCGATTGTAGGCAATCGGCTCATTCCCGCATCCCAGCAATACTTGAAGAAAGGACAATCCCAATGTTTGTCTGCGCCTTTCTTTTCTTTTGACGGTCCCCTAGCGAGGTGCTCATATCCTTCATCGTCTCCATCGTGCCGGCGACGTCGGTCATACTGACGCTCATACTTGTTAAGGAGATGCGTGGAATGTGGCTTCTGATATCGCACGCTCCTCACCTGTTCCTCAGTTAAATACCGCCTGTCATCGTAGCTGGGCCGGTCGCGTGGACCAGCCTCTTCTCTTTCCTTGCCCCAAGAGTGACCGCCTTCCTCCTTGTACGTGCCATGGTGGTACACAGGCCCTGCCATGTTGACATCGAACGAGAAAACCAACTGGCGCCTCGTGGAGTGGCTGTGTTCTACCATGTTGACGCCGGGAAACAGGTTGGTGTCTACTTTCATGGCGAATTGCCCCAGGATCAGACGGCCCTGCTCTATCGCCGTTTGGATCTGGCGACGTAGCTCTTTGCAGTCATTGGTGGTGTGGGTGAACGAGTGATGCCACTTGCAGTATGGTCTTCCGTTCATCTCTTGAACCGTAGGGATTTTGTGGCCTTCGGGTAACTTCAGCTGCTTTTCTTTCAGCAGTAAATCGAATATCTGCTCAGCTTTGCTCACGTCGAAGTCGAACCCTTTTGCAGGCCCTTGCTATTTCACCCATTTGCAGGATACAGGATCTGCCCCCCGAGCCCATTCAGCCACGGCCACCTCCTGGTCTTGTGTCGTGGGAATGGTCACGGCAGATGCTGCAATCGGCGGCGAGTAGTAGAACGAGGGGCAAGGGCGGCCAGCCATCTGCGGTGCGAGATGAGGGCAAAGACACAGGGTTTTACCCAGGTTCGGCCCCCCGGAGGGTAAAGACCTACTCCTGCTAGATTGTATTATGGAGGTGTTTACAATGGGCGAGCTCGGCGGCCAGGCGGCGAGTCGCTTGGGTGTATGAGGGAACGTGTCTCTACTCACCCCGTAGGGAGGTTTATATAGACTCACCTCCCCTAGGGTTTACATATCTCAACCGATTCGGTTACAGCTTCGGTAATCATTTAACCTAGTCCGACTGGGCCTATCTACTCGCCTGGGCCTTCAGCTTCCAGTCGCTTGGTACCTTGCTGGGCTTCGATCCACTCGCCGTTCTGCAGGCCCACTCGCCAGCCCTCGGGCCAGTCGGAAACGTCCTGCTGAGTATACCCCAGTAGGCGTATCCCCATCAGTAGTCCCCGAGGCCGTCGTTGATTAGGCGTAAGTGGCTGCTGGCAGTCGGAGTATACGGCTTCAAAGTAGGCATCCAGTCGAATCGTCGGCGGGCTCCTGTATGAAGGAGAAAATCCAGTGAACCAAGTCGCGTCTTTGGCGAGTCGAGCCAGCGGGACGCGACCACGGCGAGTGGCCTAGCGAGCCGAGTGGCTGGAGTTGGACCGTCAGGCGTGGTCAAACTAGCCGTTAAGGTAACTCAACGGTAACTCTCGGCGTAATCATCGCGCGGTAACGGCCTCCTGATTTGGCGGGTAACTCCCGCTATATAAGGGGAATGGCAGGCAACCGTAGAGCCAACTGCCCACCACTTCTTCCGAGTGCGCGCATTCTCTTTTCTTTGCTCCTTGATCCAATCGAGTCGAAATCCTCCGACCTCCAACCAACCTCTCGGCTATGGCCCTTCCCTCCGAACCATGGGGCAGGTCCAAGTGCACGAGGGCGCAACTGGCCTCCTTCGAGGAGGCCGGAATCCTGCGAGCCGGCTATTGGCGTATCCCTGTAGCCGGAGAAACGACCCCAAACCCGCGAGAGAGAGAGTTCGTCTGTTTCACCAGTCATCTCGAGCGGGGGTTAGGATTTCCCACGTCTTTGTTCTTCCGGCGTTTTTGCGCCTACTACGGATCCAGCCCTCAGATCTGGGTCCCCACAGCATCGAGCAGCTCGCCATCTTCGTGGCGTTCTGCGAGTGCTACTTGGGCTGCCGGCCCTACTTTCCCTTGTGGCAAGATCTGTTCCACGGACGGATCAGCCGCGAGGAGGCAGGCGGCCCAATGCTAGCCGCGGGCGGCCTGACGTTTCAGCTTAAGTCCAAAGCTTCCTTCTTTGATCTAATGCTGCCCGCCAAAGCAGCGAGCGACTGGAAGAAGTCATGGTTCTACGTAACCGAGGCGACTCCGGAGGATGAGGCGGCGATCCCGCGGTACTCGGCCAACCGTTCCGAGCCGCGCCATCTCCAGGTCGGCAAGCTCCCCGACGACCAGCGAATGGTCGTCGACGAGATGCTCCAGGCCATCCGTGGTCTGAAGAAGAAGGGGCTTCAGACGATAAACTTGTACAATTGTTGGCTTGGGCGACGGCTCGTTCCGCTCGCCCAACGCGACCATTATATGTATCAGTACACAGGCCGGGGAGACTCGACGAAAGCCTGCCTCGACGAATGGAAGCTGGAGGATTATCTCCCAGCGTTGAAGAAGATCACCCAGGCGGTGTACGTGGATGCACAGGCCGAGGTCCCCCCCTACACCGCGAAGCGTCCGGCTCCGACGGTAATTTCTTTATCTTGTTTGCAGTCGCAGCGTGTGCAGTCGCAGTAATTCTAATTCTGTTTCGTATTCATCGCAGCTGTTCCAAGTGGTGGAAGGGTGGCTCCCACCTGCCGATGACGAGAGCCCAGGGCCATCTGCCCAGGATACAAGCGAATCGTCGCCCGCGAAGGGCAACGAGGATGACGAGGACGAGTCCGAAGAGGAAATCGCCCCGCTGGTCCGAAAGACCCGCGGGCAACGTCAGCGCGAAATCGAAGCGAGCAGGAGCCTCGAGCGTCATGATGACGACGATGAGCTCCCAGAAACCAACTCGCGCCGCCAGGCCACTCCTTCGAAGAAGAAGAAGGAGAAGGGGGCGAGGGCCCCCCCGAAGAGGAAGACGAAGCCGCCGAGGATGGCCTCGCCGCCGCATTCGACGAGCAGCTCTGACGCTCACAGCTCGGCCGATGACGGCGCGGCCCCAGCGACAACCGCGTTAGATGCGCCGTCTGTGGAAGTGCCGCTGGCCTCGATGCCTCTGCCATTCGCGCCAGTCTCTGGGCTAGGGAAGGCTCCAGCCGTGGCGACCTCGCCTCGCAAGGAGGTTCCGATTGGGGCGGCTTCGCCCCGCAAGGAGGCTCCGGCCGTAGCGGCTCCAGTTCGCGAGGACGCCCCTGCCGAAGGTATCCCAGAGGCGCCAGCCGCAGCCTCGACGACGAAGAAGCCGTCCGTGTCTTGGGCACGCGACGTCCTGGAACTAGGGCTCAGTCGGCAACTGGGCCCCAAGCTGGAAAAACCGGCCGGCCTTCGCACAGGGCTAAGCTTCATCCCGGTCGCCAAGTGAGTGCATTCGGCCTTCCCTATTTTCCATAGCTGCTTCGATTGTCTTTACTGATTCGACTGATGTGCAGGACCGGAGTGAAAAGGATGGGCCACCCGACCGTGGCCCAGGTACCCTCCCCCGCTAGCGAGGAGGATCCTTCCCGTAAGAGGAAGGCGGACGAGGTCGTTGCCTCGGCGGATGGCAGTAAGAAGGCCAAGGGCGACGACATCGTCACTGTCTCTAACGACACGGCGGTTGCGCCGGCCGGCCCCGCGGTGGAGGCAGCCGCGTCTACGAAGGAGGGTGTTTCCTTGCCTGGAACGGCGGAGGCGACTTCCTTTGGAGCGGGTGCCTCGATCGCCACCTTCCCTTGCTTCGTGACCAAGGCGGCCGCGGCGAGCGGGGCTGCATCCCCGAGCCTCGCTCCAGGGGCCGTCGATGCTGAAGTCGACCAGCGTCGTGGGCACACGCCAGCGTTACTCGCATCCGTGGACGCGATGCAACTTCATGGCATGCTTGGCGCAGCCATCCAGGTATATCCAGTCCCCGAGGATCAGGTCGGTGCTTTGCAGCGGCTTGATTCTTATTATTTTCTCGTCTTTTACTTTCTTATCCAGTCCCCGAGTGCGCACGCGCTAAATTTTAGCGGGGTGGGCACTTAGGAATTTCTTGATCGCCAGTCCCCGAGTACGCACTCGCTGAATTTCAGCGGGTGGGCACTTAGGAGGTTCGTTTTTACTGACTTTTTGATGATATGCAGGGTCTGCAGCTCGAATCGGCGGACCGATTGCCGCACAGCAGCGTGCTGAGAAGGAGTTGACCACCATCCAGGAGGCGAACAAAGAGCTCCAGGATGTTGCTGCGAGGGCAGAGGAAGCTCGCCAGGAACTTGTCCCTGCTGGTGAGTTGGAGGCGGCGCGGTCTGCTCTGGGCGCTGCTGAACAGCGGGTCGCTGACCTCGAGCGCGAGCTGCGGGAAGCGAGGGAAGAAGCTAGCTCGGCGGACGGGCGGGCTAAGGCCGCCATTGCAGCCGCGGAGGAGGATCGCAAGGTGTCGGAAGTCCTTATTGCTGGGCTGCAGGACGACCACACGTCGCTTCAGTGCTTCATCACGGGGCTCGCCCGCCCATTGCTTGGTGAGTGCATCTTTCCTTTCCGTTAGTTGGAATTGCTGTGGTGTCCGTCGCACTCATCATTGTCTCCTTCTCGCAGGTCGCGTGATTGGTAGTCAAGAAGAAGCGAGCTCGCTCGACGTGAGGCAGTGCGTAAGCATGCTCGTCGACTCGGCTACGCTATCGGCGACGTGCATCCGCGCCTACCTTCAAGAAATGTCGCCCACGGAGGTTATTCCCAGCGACCTCGTTGAGGTGTGGGAGTATTTGGAGAAGGCGCCCGCGGTCGTTGAGTTCATGACGCGGTCGGCGTTTCGGCGTGGAGCGTCGACAGCACTGAGCCTTGGACTCGCCCACTTCCCCGAGGATTTCGACCTCGACGATGTGACGAGTGGGTATCCCTCGTCGACTGGCGCGGTGGACCTGTCCGAGGTTCTCAAGTTGCAGGAGCGTGCCGCCGCGTACTCGGAGCGTGTCTGGGCAATGGGCGACCTCCTTCCCTATCAGGAGACGGTCGTCGCGCCGAACGACCCCGAGCCGCCGCATCGTGACTTCAAGGTCGAGCAACCTTTCCGCGCGGCGATGGCGGGTGAACTGACGACGTATCCGTCAAACCCGTACACCGCGTTCATCCGTAGGCGCCGGGATTCTGGCGAGTCGTCATCGAAGCCTGCAGAATAGGGTAGTTTGCCTGGATGTGTTAGCATCAGTTCTGCCACGCGGACATATTTTGTAATATAAGACAATGCAATATGCGATTGAATGGGACGTCGTGTCCGTTTTGCTATTTGTTTGTGTGCTTTGGATTCATTTTTGACGAGTCCCCGAGCGCGTCCGCCCTTTTGTGGGGTTTACCTCGTATATGATGTTTGGTTGTTAACAAGTGTTTTGTTGATTTAGTCGACTCGCCCGAGCTCGGAGAGCCAGTCGCAAGGCGACTCCCTTGAGTGCTCTGTACTTTACCGTTTTCCCGTGCGCGAACGGGGTCGGGTGGCCGAGTCCCCGAGCGTGGTACTTGGTAGTTCTAGGCGCGACTCGAGGGTGGTTGAGGACTCAGCGCGTTGGTGTGAGCGTGTCACTCCTGCCTGGCCCGTGGGGTCAGTCGCGTGGCGAGTCCTGGGCATGCTCTCTTACTTGGCGTTTTCCCTGACCGATCGCGACGAACTGGTATTCAGTCCCCGAGCGTGGTACTTAGCCGTTCGAGTCGCTATGCCGAGGATGCGGAGGACCAAGGTCGCTGTGAGAAGCGAGGGCAGTTGTCTTGGTTCGTAAAACCAGTCGAGCTAGGCGACTCCAATGGGGCTCCGGATTGGCGTTTTTCGTGGACGACGCAAGACCTGAAATGACTCAGTGCTCTTACATCGCACTACTTAGCCGTGCCGATCGCTGTACCAAAGGTTGACTTCTGCATTTTAGCATGACGCTGTTATTACGAGTGCGAGTGGCACAAGGCATGGAGAGTAGACGCAATTTTGCGGTAACCGTTTCTTTTATTTCATAGCGACTGGAGAATACATGTGTGGGGTTCTAGGAGTAGAACTTCCGGAGGAGATTGACATTCCATGGTCGCTTGACGTCGAGTTCGCCGTCCCCGCGGACGTCGATGAGGTAGTAGGCGTCGTTGCCGAGTACGCGCCCGATGGCGAATGGGCCTTCCCACGGAGGGGAGAGCTTGTGCATGCCCTTCTTGTCCTGGATGAGGCGTAACACCAGGTCGCCTTCCTGGAAGGTGCGGGTTTTCACCCGTCGGCTGTGGTAGCGGCGGAGTCTCCCGAGGATGCGAACTGCTCCTTTGGGCAGGCGCTGTTCAGGTTTGTGTAGTCGATGCACATTCTCCAGGTCCCGTTTTTCTTCTCGACCAGGACTGGGTTTGCCAGCCACTTGGAGTATTTGATTGGCCGGATGAAGCCGGCAGCGAGTAGGCGCTGCACTTCCTCGGCGATTGCTCGACGGCGTTCTTCATTGAAGGGCCGTAGCGACTGCTTGACAGGTCGCACTTTGGGGTCGGCGTTTAATTTGTGCTCAGCGAGCTCCCTAGGGACACCGGGCATGTCGGAGGGTTTCCATGCGAAGATGTCCCTATTCTCACGAAGGAACTCGATGAGCGCGCCTTCCTATGCTGGGCTCATGCCTGTCCCGATCGTCACCGTCTGGCTGGGGTCGCCTGGGACCAGCTCGACGGTGCGGGTGTGCGTCGTGGCCTCAAAGTTTGAGGTATTTGTGCCCTCTGAGTTGGGCCTCTTGAGTATTGTGGGATCGTCATTGTTGACCCCGCTCGCGTATTTGGCGAGCTCGTCGGCGTGGTTTGTTTCTGCCGCGATGACAGCGTCGGCGAGTTCGGCTCCTTTGGCCTCGCATTCGGCGGCCATGTCGGGGTCGCCGTTGATGGTGATGACGCCGCACGGCCCGGGGAGCTTCATCGCGTTGTACGCGTAGTGGGGCGCTGCCATGAATTTAGCAAACGCCAGGCGCCCCAGGACGCAGTGGTAAGGGCTGTCGAAGGGCACCAGCTCGAAGACGATCCGCTCGGTGCGGAAGTTCACCGGACTGCCGAAAGTGACTGGCAGCGTGACTTTGCCGATCGGATACGCCTTCCGACCGGGGACGGCGGCCGTGGAACGTGGTGTGGGTTGTCTCGATCATCGACTGCGGGAGCCGCAGCCGCCTGAAGGTGTCGAGGTAGAGGATGTTGATGGAGCTGCCGCCGTCCATCAGTGTCTTGGGGAGCCAGTAGTCGCCAACCTTGGGCTTGACCACCAGGGCGACTCGTCCTGGGTACTCGATGCGTGGCGAGTGGTCTTGCCGGCTCCAGGTGATGGGCTGTTCCGACCAGTTCAGGAACTGGGGGACGTCTGTTTGGGCCACTGCGTTGACGGCGACGGCGCGGGCGATGACCTTCTTCTCGCGCTTCGTGTTGAAGCCTGTGAAGGTGTGGAGCGAGCCGGCTACTTTGCCGAACTTTCCACCATGTGGCGGGTCGTTGTCGGTGTCCTCCCACGCGTGCCGTGCCTTCTCGATTTCCCTTAGGGTGTGGCAGTCGGCGGTGGTGTGCGTTGCAGTCTTCCCTTCCCTGCTGTGAAACGCACATGGTTGGTTAAGGAGGGCCGCAGGATCGAACCTTGGCTTGTTCTTGTAATTGCCGCCATCGCGCCGTTGCCCTCCGTCGCGGCGGTAGCTCTTGGGCTCGCGCTGTGCGTGCCCAGCGTTGGCGACGAAGTCGACTCGCCCGTCGCTGCGGCGCTTGCCTGTGAGGCGGGTGCCGCTGTAGCGTAGGTCGGTTCGGCGTCCGCCGTCGTTGCCGCCCGTGCGGCGTTGCCCTCCTGACTCGTCGTCGATTTCCTGGTTTGGATCCTCCTCGGCGTACCGTTTGGCGATCTCGAGGAGGTCGGGGATGTTGTCGAGTGTGCGGGCGTGTCGCTTGAGCTTGGCGACTAGAGGCTCGTAGCGGCACGAGGTCTTGAAGCAATGGATCGCGGTGTCCGGGTGGATGCCGACCGCGTTGTACCAGAGCTCTTGCCACCGTTGGACCCAGTTGCGGGTCGACTCGCGGGGTCCCTGGACGCATCGTTCCAGGTCCTCGATGGTGGTGGCGCGGGTGTAGGAACACTCGAAGTACCTGACGAAGGCGTCGCGCATTTCCTCCCAGGAGTCGATACTGTCCTGGGGGAGCGTGTTGATCCACTGCCTGCACGTCCCCTCCATCATCAATGGGAGGTAACGGGCGGCGAGTAGGTCAGTGTGACCCGCGATCCCCATTGCCATGAGGTATGTGTCGAGCCAGACTGCGGGGTCGTACGAGGAGTCGTACTTTTCTATCTCCTTTGGCGCCTTGAAGTTTGGCGGGTACTTATCGCCTCGGATCATTGGTCCGAAACACTTAGGCCCAAGTCGACTGAGCGACCCCATGGGCTCGCCATCGCGGCGATTAGTTAGGGTGTGCCGCAAGTCGTCGGGCTGGCGTGCGCGCCAGTTTTGGTTGTTGATGATGTGAGTGCGGGCGTCGATGGGTTGTCCGTTAGCGGCGACGAAGTTGGTCGCCGGCCTGGGATCGTTGGTGGAGAGTGCCGCGTTCGCGGGTCGGTGTTGGAGCTGCAGTGGCTCTGGTGGCGGGCAATTGAGGGTGTTTGCCACCGCGGGGCGGCCGCTTGAGGCCGCTCTGCTTCCCGAAGAACGCGAGTATACTCGACCTTGCGAGTCGGCGCCCGCTTTTTGCTGCTCCACAGCCTTCGCAAGCAAGGCCTTGACGTACTGGATCTGTAAGGCGCCGTCGCCAGTGGATATGATGCTATCGGCTGCTGCTCGGCCTGCCACGAGGTTGTCCATTGGGGTGGAGAACAGTGGGAGGCCGTTTGCGTCTCGCTCCCGTGAGGAGACAACTATCCGCGGTTGGTCCCTGGGAGGGGTGCGGTTGGGTGGTGGTGGGGCACCCATCGCCGTTGATCCTGGCGGGGGCCGGGCGCTTCCTCCTGGTGGCGCGTTCTCGCAGATCGCGCGCTCGGCTATGCGGGCCGGGTCGTTTTCGTCGTCAAAGTTCAGGGCACGCCCTTGAACGGTGGGGTTCAAGCGTGACCTGATCCGCTGTTGGTGGTAGCGTGACAGCTCCTGCGCCGTCACCTGCTCGAGGCGAAATTTTTCGCGCTCGGCCTGCTCTTTGCGTACCGCCTCCGCCAGTTTCAAGCGGAGTTCCTCGACCTCCGTTGCCGTGGCGTTAGGAGGGATTGGGGTGGAGAAAGGATCCTCCGGTGGATCGGTGCCGGTGGCCATGTAAGTCGCGGCGTGGCGATTGGCGCCATCGCGGAGGTCGGCGGAGTTCTCCGACCCGGAGTCGAATTCGAAGATCCCGAGGATGGAGGGGTCCTCGAAGTCTCCCGCGTTGGAGACCTGGGCGATGGAGCCCGCGGATGAGGCCGCGGTGATGGATCCGGCGAGTGACGCCGGGGTCGCCGAGTCGGCGTCGTCGGTGAGGGCCGCATCTTCTGCGGCCGCTGAGTTCCCGGACACGTTGCTGTGGGCCGAGTTGTACTCGGAGGCAAGGCGGTGGATCGTGCGAACCTGGCTCTCGGAGAGCCGATCGCGTGGTGGCGACTCGCGGATGCGAGCCGAGTCTTCCGAGACGATGACGTCGGTGAGGCCGACGAAGAGGCTAATCGTGCCGATTGGCAGGATCACGCTGTGCGTGACGGGTCGCGCCGCCGGGACGTAGCTACTCGGCAAGATCTGGAGCATCTCGCCGATCGCTATCATGCGGCCGGTGGCGACCGTCTCGTTGATGGGCAGATTGGATCTCGCCGCAGAACACCGGCCAGACCGGCCAGGCCCCACGGTGGGCGCCACTGTCGTGGGAATGGTCACGGCAGATGCTGCAATCGGCAGCGAGTAGTAGAACGAGGGGCAATGGCGGCCAGCCATCTGCGGTGCGAGATGAGGGCAAAGACACAGGGTTTTACCCAGGTTCGGCCCCCCGGAGGGTAAAGACCTACTCCTGCTAGATTGTATTATGGAGGAGTTTACAATGGGCGAGCTCGGCGGCCAGGCGGCGAGTCGCTTGGGTGTATGAGGGAACGTGTCTCTACTCACCCCGTAGGGAGGTTTATATAGACTCACCTCCCCTAGGGTTTACATATCTCAACCGATTCGGTTACAGCTTCGGTAATCATTTAACCTAGTCCGACTGGGCCTATCTACTCGCCTGGGCCTTCAGCTTCCAGTCGCTTGGTACCTTGCTGGGCTTCGATCCACTCGCCGTTCTGCAGGCCCACTCGCCAGCCCTCGGTCCAGTCGGAAACGTCCTGCTGAGTATACCCCAGTAGGCGTATCCCCATCATCTTGCGTAGGATCTTCTTCTTCTGTATCGACCAGGCCTATCGGACGTTTGAACTTGTCTTGGTACAACTCAGGGTGGCGCTGTTCATACATCTTCAGCTTCTGGGCCATGTGCGCCAATGAGTTGTACTCTACTTGGAAAGCCAGATCCTTGATAGGTGCTGAGAGACCCAACACTGCCAGCTCGACTGCTTCTTTTTCAGTTAAACAAGCTGAGTAACATCGGTTCTTGACAGTCCTGAAGCGCTGGATGTACTCGGCTACAGTTTCTCCCCGCTTTTGCCGCACATGTGCCAGGTCTGCAATGCCAGCCTCGGTAGCCTCTGAATGATACTGAATGTGGAACTGCTCTTCCAGTTGCTTCCAGGTCTGGACCGAATCAGGTGGCAGCGAGGTGTACCACCCAAAAGCTGGTCCTGTCAGAGATTGCGCAAAGAACCTTACGCGCAACTGATCTGATGCTGAAATCATGCCTAACTGTGCCAGGTATCGGCTCACGTGCTCGATCGAGCTCGACCCTTCTGACCCGCTAAACCTTGAGAACTCAGGGAGCCGATACTTGGGTGGCAGCGAAATCAGGTCAAACTCGTTGGGGTACGGCTTTGAATAGCCGATTGTCCTTCTCTTCGGCACGAAGCCGAACTGGTCTCTCAAGATGGTACGGATTTGCTCTACTGTTTGGGCTGCAGGGGCTAGATTCTCATGACTCGTTCCAGTGGCATACTTGGCTAGCCACGCATGTTTGTCGGCGTCCATCCCAGACATCGCTGCTCCAGAAACGCCTGCTCCTGAAATTCCTACTCCAGGAACTCTTGCCGCAAAAATCCCTGCGGTCGCAATCTGGTTGGTGCGTGTCAGGTTATTGCAGTCCGGCACGTAGGTGCACACATATCCATGTGGGATTTCCTTAGGTGGCTCAAACAGGAACTGGCAATCGCCTGGGTCGCCTCCGACCTTATAGACGACATACGCCGCTGCCCCTGGTGGCTCCGGAGCTGCAAGTGTGAATGGCAGCGGTGGTCTGGCCTGGAGCGGTCCTTCTCCCTGGTGAGTCCCCAGAGTAGGCCCCGACGGAGAGTACTGATGTTTCATGATCTCCTGAACCACACGAACTGCAATCCGCTCGAAAGCGTTCACCAGGCTCTCAGAATGGCGGTGAAGAGAATGAGCCACCATGTAGTTGACTTCCTGTCGCAGAGCTCTGGTGCGCTCCTCTGAAGGAACAGACAGATCCACCTCATCAAGAGCACCCTCGGGTGAGAACCCTTTCCACCTGATGCCATGCTTACGAGTCCTCTCAAAAGAGCCGATGAGATCGGCTTCGAAGAGAGCTTTGATGTCATCATACTTCTCCTTGTGCTCCTCAGGCAGCTCGTCGTACGTGACTGGTCTGTCCCCCATCTCAGCGTCGGATGTTGATGCAGATGCTGTTGAAAGTCCCACCGGGCGTGCCAGAATGTGTTGCCTGTCAAAACCCACCGGCGAGCAGCGACGAGCAACACGAAGAGCCGGGAGGCTCCCAGAACTGCTGGTGGGCCCTGGTCCCTCGGGCAACGGCCCGCAAAACTCCGGCACACGTCCTGGCTTGGTTCGAGGGCGTGCCACCTGACCTATACCTGGTCAGGAAGGTGAAGGATTGCTTCGATTGGTTTCCTGCATGGTAAACAAGTATACGTAAAATTCGAGCCGTGACCGGCTCCCAGGTTTCCCTGTGAATCGGCTCCTAGAGCCGATTATCCCATGGTTCTGCATTAGATCTACGATAACATGGGGTTTTGCTTCATCAATACAAGTTAAATCGATCTACGACAGTTTAACGTTTTCACTACATAATTGGAACGTCCTACACGTAATTGAGCCTGGTAGATACAAAAGATAATAGAAAACTAACCCTAGAGAAGGCCTAAAAACCAACGTAAAGTCAATTCCCGGAACAACTCCTCTCGGATTGGTAAACCATATCTTATATACTACTGGATCGTTCAACCCGTTTGCAAGGCCTGATCATGTAGATATCAAACTAAACCTTGGAGAACAAGGCACAACTATAACAGATCAAATCGACTTAAATAAAGATCAAGCAAGATGCCACCCTTACACCCGGGAAAAGGTGCAGAGGCGGCGAGATAACAAGAGGTAGCATAACTAAACGATCATAGCAAAAAGGTACCGATGCTAGCCTAAACAAATCTATGATAATAGTGTTACTCGACATCAACAAGGCTTCAGTACGAGTAACACCAAATAACGCATAAGTAGATACTGCCTAGATCGCAAGATACGATCTAGGCAGCATGGCACTTACCCGAGAAAAACCCTAGAAACAAGGGGTGGCGATGCGCCGAGATTGTGTTTGTTGTGAACGTGATTGTCCTCCTTTTCTCAATAACCTTAGGTACATATTTATAGTCCGGAGACTTTCTATCTTTGGAATAATTCTAACAACTCTATCTCTTACCTAAATCGAAACAGAACCTATTACAATATAAGATACACGGGCAATTTAGCCCAAATCAACGCACGAGGCCGATTCAACAACACGTTGCATATACGTATCTTCTAAGCCCATCTTGATTACGGACCATCTCCTCCTTTGGCCAAAATATGGCGATAACACACCTGCATTTTAAAAAGGTCAAAAAAACACTATTTTCAGAATAATATGATTATGGGTTATTTACCAAGAGGTAATAACCTACTAAGAAAGTTTTGGTGGTAAAGGAACATATTGTTTAGGACTTAACAACCAATGTCGCCAGTGATTCTTGCGCCGTATATCACGCGTTAACCATGAGATTTGGAATGGGACGGAGAAGTCAGCTGGATCTTCTTCCTTTCGTATGTAGGCAAGACGACCTTAACATGACGATGTGATTCCTTGTGTGTATCCATCATATGGGTGGGCACCTGAAAGGTTACGGATGTCGCCTAGAGGGGGGTGAATAGGGGATTAAAACTTTTCCTAGAGTGGCTCAACAAAGGCGGAATAAAACTAGTGTTTACTTTGTTAAGCATAACCTAGAGCAACTAAGGTTCACCTATGTGCACCAACAACTTATGCTAAGCAATACAAGCAACAAAGTGATAGAAAGATATATATATATAACTTCAAGCACAAAGGCTATCACAATGCAAAGTGCATAAGTAAAGAGCTCGGGTATAGAGATAACCGAGGCACGCGGGGACACCGATATTTTATCGAGTTCCTCCCAACATGGAGTACGTCTCGTTTGGAGAGGGGGTGGTATCAAACCACCAACTCCACAAAAGGCCTCCCTTATTCTCCGGTGAATCTCACCCCAACGAGATCGATCCATGCTTCCACTATCGGTGCACTTGTCGGTGGCAACCGGAACCTCTCACAAGGTTGGGGCACTTCTCCACAACTTAATTGGAGGCTCCCAACAAACGCCACAAAAGGCCTCAACAAATGCCACCAAGGCCACAATGCCACCAAGGCCACAAAACCGTCTAGGGTTCCAAGAACCCAAGAGGGACAAGCTCCAATGAGCAACTCAAACCAAATCCTCCGAGGAGAACACAAACCGATGAACCAAATGCAAATGGCAAGAACACCACAAAGGTGTTCAAATACTTCTCTCCCAAATTCCACCAAAGCTACAAAAGCTTATGGGGGAATAAGAGAGGAAGAACAATGAAGGAAATCCACAAAAGACTCCAAGATCTAGATCCCAATATGTTCCCCTCACTTAGAGGAGAGATTGATTGGTGGGATTTTAGATCTAGATCTCCTCTTTCAAATCCCTCAAGAATATGCAAGAATGATCGGAGGGATTGAGAGAAAGCAAGCTCAAGAAGGTCAACAATGGAGGGGAAAACTTGCAAGAATGGTTGAGGAACCATTGGGGAAGAAGGCCCCTTATATAGGTCCCTCCAAAATCCAACCGTTGCAGCCCAAAAACGCGATTCTCGGTACTACCGGACTTTTTCCCGGTACTACCAGACTTTCCCGGCACTACCGGACATTTCATGGGGTTCCTGGGGCTCCAAACGCATTTTTTCTCTGCGCTCCCCGTGACATGGTTATACCCTATGGGTACGTAACTTCAGCATACCTAGTCCAGCCCGAGGAAGGCCCACGGCAGACATACGCTGGCCCATGAAGATTTTCGGGTGGCCAAGGCCCATGACGTCTTCGGATCCTTGGAGAGCAAGACTAGAGGAGATAGGAAATTCAAAGGGGTAAAACCCTAGAACTTGTAACCGACTAGGACTACGCCCGGGACCTGCCTAAGTCTATATAAAGTCCAGGAGGGCACGTCAGGTCGAATCTGCCTAACTCATACTTTCGCACACGCATACACGCCAGGTCGAATCTGCGCACCCTGTAACCTTCGGTTCCGCCGTAATCAAAGAGCAGACAAGCAGGAGTAGGGTTTTCCCTCCGGGGGCCTGAACCTGGGTAAATCTCGTGTCCCCTGGTTGCTTGTCTGTTAACCGTGCCACGATCTCCAGCATCCCCATCTTCTCCAAAACCCAAGTCCATAACAATGGGCATTGACGAGATTAAACCTCGTCAATTGGCGCCGTCTGTGGGGATTGGGGCTGCTGATTGTGCGGTCGTGACGGTTCCGACCCGATCGATCTACAACTCCGCGGCGACGGAGAATCACCTCCTCTTTGGCGCTTTCGACTTCACCGCCCACTCGCCGGCCACCATGAAGGATTTCGAGCCCGTAGGCGACGGACTCGAAATCTTGTTCGGGAGCTTCTGCTTCTAGGTGGGACAAACTGGCACCCTCCGCCTCCCTGAGCGGGTGCCCGTGCCGTCAATCAGGCCCGCTTCATGGGCTCCACACCCCGTGCTACGCACGTCACCATCAACAGATGAGTTCTACAGCAGCAGCAGCTGCAACTCCGATCTGTGCGATCCACCTTCGGATGAAGGGACCTACGGTTCCGGATCCGAAAGCTGCGGCAGCAGCCAACCAATCTGCAAGCACTATCTGTGCGCCACAGTCATCCAAACCGACGAGGAAACGCCTAACCCTCCGCCCAAGCGAAACGGCGAAAACGGCGAAAACAGAAGAAGCCAGTCCCCCCACCCAACAGGGAAAGCAACGGCCACGTCATCCAACTTAGCAAAGAAGGATGGGTCCAGGCTCGCCGCGCCATCGCAGGTGACATCGTCTTACCTGCAGACGCCTCACGTGACCTACTGATGGCATACCACTACCTCCTCATCGAGGAGCACAAGAAACAAGTCAAGATGCATGAGACGCTAGACAAGCGCAAGCAAGCAGCCTCCGAGTCCAGCGCGCGACGAGCTGCGCTCTCCGCCATCGCACCCGGCTCTAGCACAAACGGAAACCAGGGAAACAAGCACCGCTCACGGGTGGAAAACATGGATCCCAAAGAGCGGCGCGACGTGACCCGAACTCTCCACACATCGTTCATGGATATGGATGCCGACGACAACATCATCCCGAAGACGCCACAAGCTGCGATCATGGCAGCCACTGCGTATCTCGCGGCTCACCCACCTCCGGAGGGGGACCCGAAAAGGGCCATGCATAGGTCCGCACTCACCGGACTAGGACTAATCAGAGCTGCGCTCCACGAAGACGCTCCTGCGGAGACGGAGAAAAAAGCTCCGGCCAGGCGCGACCGGAGCCCCACCCCCTCATCCGAAGAGGAAGAGGAGCACGATCTCCCTCGAAGAAAGAAGAGCTCGCACCGCCATAAACGCGACTACGACGCCAGAGACAAGCTTACACAACGCAAGATCGACAAAGCACGCGCTAAACGCGCATGCTCGTCCGAATCTGAGATGGATGAAGACGAAGGAGAACTCTGCGGAGCTCGATGCTTCAGCGGATCTGTTCGGCGAACACAGATGCCACGCAACTTCAAGCTTCCTTCGGATACTCCGAAGTTCAACGGCACGCAAGATCCAAAGTCCTGGCTCAGTGACCAACTGTCATCCGTCAAGCTTCACGGAGGCAACAAAGAAACCGCCATGCAATGCCTTCAGCTGCAGCTAACAGGCGCAGCGCGGGTCTGGCTTAGCAGCCTATCATCAGGATCCATCCGAAGCTGGGAGGAGCTCGCCTACAGCTTCATCCGAAATTTCAAAGGTACCAGCAAGAGGCCCGCCTCAATCGAAGAGTTGCGAGCCTGCACCCAGAGAACGGGTGAATCTATTCGCTCATACATACTACGCTGGTCTACAACCAAGAACTCTGCAGCACACATCTCCGAAGAGCGGGCCATCGACGCCTTCAGGGACGGCGTCAAACGCCCAGACTTCAAGGAGGAACTTGGGCGTGTAAAGCCCAAGACACTCGACCACCTCATGGAAATTGCCAACAGTTGGGCAGACGGCAAAGATTGCATCCAGCGAGCGCAACCAGATGAAGAGGACGACTACGGCCGAAGACGAGAACGCCGCAGCAAGAGGAGATCGCGCGTCTATGAGGACCGCGACGGACCCGACATGGTCGCGGTCGGCTACGCCGACCGCCGTAACGATAACAGCCGCAACAGCGGAGGATACCGCAGCGGAAACTTCCGCGACAACGGACGATCAACGCAGTCATGGCAACGCCGCGACCGCGACAACGGACCCTCAGCATTCGACAAACTTTCGGGTCCATGCACCATCCACTTCTACATCGACAAACGGGATGGCAAAAATAAAGCCAGCCACATGCTCAAGGACTGCCGCGAGTTCCAGAAACTCAGCGAAGGCATGGTGCAGATGAGGCAACAAGCTCCAATCCCTGCGTTCGGAAACACACCTGCGCCAGGTGAAATAGCACACGGAGCTCCTCCACCGCCGCCTATTGGAGGCCCAAATCAACCAGTCGCACCAGCGCAAAACAACGCCGGGGTCGCATACCCCCCACCAAAAGGAGCACTCAATATGATACAGAAGGGACGCTCCACAAATAGGGTGCAGAAGAAAATCACCCGACAAATCAACTTGGCCGTGGCAACTCCGCCTGCAATCCCTGAGTACCTCAGCGGATCGGAGTCCTCCATCACATTCACTCGCGCGGATCACCCTTGCCAGATCCCTCGCCCAGGTCATGCTGCCCTGGTGCTGGAGGCGCAGATCGGAGGCTTCGAGATGAGCCGCGTCTTCATGGACGGCGGCAGCGGCATCAACCTAATGTTCGCAAGCACTCTAGCAGCTATGCGGATCCCGCAATGCATCCTGGAACAATCAGACACAATGTTCCACGGCATTGTCCCAGGCAAGGGCATCTTCCCCCTGGGCAAAATAGGGCTCGACGTCATCTTCGGGAAGCCGGACAACTTTTGGCAGGAGCGCCTAGAATTCGAAGTGGTGGACTGGCCGTCACAATACCATGCCATCCTGGGACGTGTAGCATTCGCAAGGTTCCTGGTCGTCCCACACTACGCATACCTACTACTCAAGATGCCAGGACCAAGGGGCGTCATCACAGTCCACGGGAGCTTCACCCGATCGGACCAATGCGACAGGAATTTCAACAAAATCTCCCAGTCCTTCGGCATGCAAGACGAGCTCGTAAGGCTCCGCGAGGTGACGGACAATGGGCTACC
The DNA here is from genome assembly GCA_910589765.1 of Avena atlantica. Classification (NCBI taxonomy): domain Eukaryota; kingdom Viridiplantae; phylum Streptophyta; class Magnoliopsida; order Poales; family Poaceae; genus Avena; species Avena atlantica. Next base: position 56,990,108 of record OU342737.1, read on the forward strand.
CCCAGTCACAAGGCAGAACGCACCCGACATGTCCTTCGACTCCACCGTCAACACCAAGAAAGTGCAGGTCCATCCGACAGACGCCTCCAAGACGGCGCTGATCGCCAACGACCTCAGCACCACATAGGAAGGCGCGCTCGTCGAATTCCTCCGTGAGCGCTGGTAAATATTCGCCTGGTGTCCTGCGGACATGCCAGGAGTTCCCAGGGAATTCGCCGAGCACGCACTCAATGTCTTCCCAGACACCAAGCCAGTCAAGCAGTCTATCCGAAGACTGTCGGAGCCACGAGCCGAAGCTATCGGCAAGGAGATCAACAGATTACTCGCAGCAGACTTCATCCGGGAAATCAAGGAAAGCGAGTGGCTGGCAAATACGGTGATGGTCCCGAAGAAGGACACGGACATCCTGCGGATGTGCGTGGACTTCACGTCACTAAATAAACACTGCCCAAAGGACCACTTCCCTCTACCTCGGATCGACCAGATCATCGATTCGACTGCAGGTTGCGAGAAGCTCTCCTTCCTCGACGCCTACTCAGGATATAACCAGATTCGACTCAAGGTCGAAGATCAAGAGAAAACGGCGTTCATCACACCGTTCAGAGTATTCTGCTACAACACAATGCCCTTCGGGCTAAATAACGCGGGTGCCACGTACCAGCGATGCATGCAGGCCTGCCTCAAGGACCAGATCGGTCGCAACGTCCAAGTCTATGTCGACGACATAGTCATAAAAACCAAGGAGGCAAGAACACTTATCGACGATCTCCGCGAGACGTTCGACAACCTTGATCGCTACAGGATCAAGCTCAATCCAAAAAAGTGCGCCTTCGGCGTCCCCTCGGGTCAGCTGCTCGGGCACTTCATCTCTCAACGAGGGATCGAAGCGAACCCGAAGAAAATCAAAGCTATCATGACAATGGAGAAGCCGAAAAACCTCAAGGGCGTTCAGCAGCTCGCAGGACGAGTAGCGGCACTAAGCAGGTTCATCAGCCGCATGGGCGAGAAGGCCCTACCATTTTACCAGCTGCTGCGCAAGGCAGACAAGTTCGAGTGGACACCAGAAGCCAACGACGCATTCGAAAGCCTCAAGCGGCTCCTCTCCACCTCGCCCGTTTTGGTCACGCCAAAAGAGCGCGAGCCCCTGTTGCTGTACATAGCAGCCACACACCAGGTGGTCAGCATAGTACTCGTGGTCGAACGACCCGAAGAAGGCAAGACCCACGGGGTACAACGCCCAATTTACTACCTCAGCGAGGTTCTCACTCCAACAAAACAGCGGTACCCGCACTACCAGAAGCTGACCTACGGCGTGTTCATGACGGCTCGACGACTGAGCCACTACTTCCAGGAGCATCAGGTGATGGTCGTCAACGAGGCACCCCTAAACAGCATCCTGAATAACCCAGAGGCCACAGGACGCGTGGCCCTGTGGGGCATTGAACTGTCACCCTTGGACATCGTCTACGAGAAGCGACACGCAATCAAATCTCAAGTCCTTCCAGACTTCCTGGTACATTGGATGGAGCTGTAGCTGCCTGACACCCTAGACATGTCGTAGTCCTGGACAATGCATTTCGACGGCTCCAAGCGTGAAGCCGGAGCAGGGGCAGGAGTCATACTGACCTCCCCACAAGGTGACAAGATGAAGTACGTTCTTCGGATGAAATTCAGAGCCTCCAACAACGAGGCCGAATACGAAGCCCTCATCCATGGCATGAAGATGGCAAAAATATGCGGCGCAACGCGCCTGGTCATCTACGGTGACTCCAACCTTGTCGTACAGCAGACGATGAATGAGTGCGACGCACACGCCGAAAACATGATCGCGTACCGCGCGCTATACAACGCACTCGAAGGAGAATTCGACGGCTGTGAACTTCGGCACGTTGGAAGAGAGAGCAACGAGGAGGCCGATAGACTCGCCAACATTGGCTCCACTTGCGCAAAGGTGCCACCAGGTGTGTTCCTCGAACAAATCTGCGTGCCATCCATCAAGTGGAAATTCCCCAAAGGATCACCCGAAGAAGCGGAACACTCGGGGGCTACGCTACCCTAAGGTCATGAAGGACCCGAAAAGTTGGATACCGAAGTTCCCATGGTCAACCTAATGCAGGTCATGGCAGTAGAAGAAACTTGGACACGTCCATACCTCCAGTTCTTGATAAACGGAGAATTGCCAGACAGCCCGACAGATGCCCGGCGCGTATCTCGTCGGTCAAAAGCCTTCACCATCATCAACGGCGAGCTGTACAAACGCAACATTATGGGTGTATTGCAACGGTGCGTCACCATCAACGACGGCAAGGCCATACTCCAAGATATCCATGAAGGCATCTGCGGCCACCACGCAGGCAGCCGCTCCCTTGTCGCCAAGGCTCTGCGAGCAGGATTCTATTGGCCAACGGCCATGAGCGACGCGAAGGACATCGTCCGAAGATGCAACGGGTGCCAACGGTTCGCCGACAAACCGCACGCACCTGGGTCCGAACTTCGACCCATACCCATAGCCTGGCCTTTTGCCCAATGGGGCCTCGACATGATCGGCAAACTGCCAAAATCATCGAAAGGGGGACACGATTTCCTCCTGGTCGCAGTCGACAAATTCACCAAGTGGATCGAGGCCATGCCAGTCACCAACCAGAAGGGCAAAACCGCCGTCAAGTTCTTCGAATCCATTGTCTACAGGTTTGGCGTACCGCACAGCATCATCACCGACAACGGATCGAACTTCATCTCCGAAGAATTCCAGGACTTCTGCGAAGGCCTCGGGATCAATATCACGTATGCCTCAGTGGCACACCCGCAAACAAACGGGCAAGTGGAAAAGGACAACGGCCTAATCGGCGCCGGCATCAAGAAGCGCCTCATGAGCTCACTCGAGCACAAAGCTGGAAACTGGACGAAAGAACTACCGTCTGTCCTGTGGAGCTTACGTACTACGCCAAACAGCTCCACCGGCTACACACCGTTCTTCATGGTGCACGGAGCTGAGGCCGTGCTACCAGCCGAAGTACGCCACCAGGCTCCACGAATCGTCGCTTACAGTGAAGCCGAATCCACGGCTGCACTCGAAGATGCCGTCGACACACTCGACGAAGCACGGGATATATCAGCAGCTAGATCAGCGGTGTACCAGCAAAGTCTCCGCAACTACCATAGCCGCCGGCTGCGCCCAAGGTCCTTCGTCGAAGGAGACCTCGTCTTACGACTCAAGCAAAAGCGACCGAATAAATTCGAGTCACCATGGGAAGGACCCTATGTCATCACCGAAGTCATCCCAGGTGGCGCCTATCGCCTCAAGTGATGGATTTATGCCCTAGAGGCAATAATAAAGATGTTATTATTATAATTCTTGTTCATGATAAAGTTTATATTCCATGCTAGAATTGTATTAAGAGGAAACTTTAATACTTGTGTGGTTTGTGAACAACACCGTGTCCCTAGTACGCCTCTATGGACTAGCCCATTTATCAATGATGGTTAAGGTTTCCTAACCATAGACATGAGTTGTCAATTGATAATGAGATCATATCATTGGAGAATGATATGATGGACAGACCCAAACTAAGCAAAGCAATTAGATCCTGTCATCGTGTTCATCTTTGCGAATCTTTTCCTATGTCAAATATTGTATTCCTTAGACCATGAGATAATGCAACTCCCTGGTATCGGAAGAAAGCTTTGAGGTCATCAAACGTCATCCTATGAGAGGGTGATCATAAAGGTGTCTCTCAGGTGATCGGAAAGTATCTGTTGGGTTGTATGTATCGAGATGGGATTTGTCCCTCCCAAGTCGGAGAGATATACTTCGGGCCCACTCGGTAATCGATATCAACACCGCTTGCAAGCATGTGGTTAAGGAGTTAATCACAAAGTGATATCGGATTACGGAACGAGTAAAGTACTTGCTGTGAACGAGAATGAACTAGGTATGACGGTACCGACGATCGAATCTCGGGCAAGTAAAATATCGCGAGACGAAGGGAATATATATATGGGATTGATTGAATCCTGGAATCGTGGTTCATCCGATATGATCATCGATGAATGTGTGGGAGTCAATATGGGTGCCCAGACCCCGCTGTTGATTATTGATAGAAGATCATGTCTGCATATTCTCGAACCCGCAGGGTCACACACTTAACGTATCTCGACGCTAGGATAGATTGGATAATTGGTTTATGAATTTTTGTTCGGAGTCTCGGATGGGATCCGGGATATCACGAGAGGTTCCGGAATGGTCCGAAGAATAAGATTCATATAAGGCAATGCAGTTTTTGGAGTTCGGAATTGTTCCGGGTTAATCGGTATTGTACCGGAAGCTTCTAGAACCTTCCGGAAGGGGACCAACGTGGCCCCACCTTCCGGGAGGGGGCATGGGACTATGAGGGAGTGTCCTGGCCGCATTGGGCCAGGGGCACAAGGCCCCATAGGGCCCAGCCGATCCTAGAGAGTTTAAATCGTTTAAACTAGAGATAGGGTTTCTAGAAGAGGGGAGAGTCCATGCCCCCCACTCCTTATCCTTTGGGCTTGGGGGAGGGGCTAGGGCTGCGCCCCCCCCCCCCTCTATATAAAGAGGGGTGGGGGCGCACCAACCCCCTACACCTCTCCTCCAAACCCTAGCCGCCTTGCTGCCTTCCTCTCTCCCTCCCGACTGTTTGTAGGCGAAGCCCTGCGGCAGAAATTCTCCACCATATACACCACGCCGTCGTGTTGTAGATCCAATCTACCTCTCCACCATACTTGCTGGTCCGAGGAAGGAGGAGACGCCGAGGTGTTGCACGTGTGCATCTCACGGAGGCACCGCCACTTGTGGTGCTAGATCGGATCGGATCGCGAGGAGGAGAAGCGAGTACGACTACATCACCCACGTTCTGACGAACGTTCCGCTGTGTGAATCTTCGAGGGTATGAAGATCTAATCCAATCTCTCTCATTGATTGCATCTCCTAGATTAGATCTTGGCTTTCCCTCTGTTCGCATCCGTAGAAAATTTTGATTTACTATGCCCCGCAAAACCCTTCATCAAGCACGTGGAGTCTGGAGTCGCATACTCCAACCCATGGAACATCTCGCACCTGCGACGATTCTACCCGTAGCAACCTACCCCCTTTTACTTTCAATAAGGCTTGCAGCCAAGGCTACTCAGCCGAACCATGTACCTCCTCCATTACGATATAAATAAAGCTAAGTGTCTCGCCCCCAACCTTCGGTTGACTATTTTCTGCAACTTTGCTACATGCTACAAACGCACTCGGGGGCTCCCCCCACCTCACGATTTCATAGACTGAGGACCAAACGTGTACACCTGAGTAGCTGACCACGTCAGGCAAACGAAAAGGACACGTACTCAATCAAAGCACTGCGTGCTCACAAACAAGCAAACCTTTACAACAAAGGGCACATAAACGCCCAGCCGCAATATACAAATTTTACATCTATCTGTTTATTTTCAGGTCCTACCTATTCTGAAGAATAACCTGAGCACGCTGCTCAAACAAATCTACAATTTGTTCGGCATACTGCCTTACAGCCGCATAATACGGACGCATGTTCCACTCGCCACCATCTGGTCGAGGAGGTGGCCCAGTCACCACAGCAGCCAAATCTACGTCAGGGCGGTGCACCCTCACAAGAGACAAGGCAGCCTTCGCCCCTGCGACGAGCTGCTGCCGCACTAGCTCCTTGACATTGCTGGCACTCCGAAACTTCGTCAAAAGACCTGCAAGGGTCGTGGGCACGGCATCCAACGGACACATGACATGCAGCACCGAGGAAAGTGATGTCTGCACCTGGCGGAGCACCCGCGAAACCTGGTAGACACGATCCTGCACCGTCGCCAGAACCATGGCGCGATCACGATCCATCCAGACGAAGCCGCCGGCCACCAAGTCCTGTTGAGTCAAGCAATTGACTCGAACAGCGATACGCTCCTTTTCTTCCCTCGGAGCAAGATTGGCACCTGCGACAACCGCACAAAACAAGAATAAGGCCAGCAGGCTCACCCGAAGAACTGAGCTACAGCCCGAAAGAAGGATCAACTTACATTGCAGCTGCTCGGACAGCCGACCCAGCTCCGCCATCAAATACTCCTCTCTGGCTGCACCACGGTCTGCTTTGGCTTTCCAAACGTCAGCGCGACCGCGTAACCCAAGCAAATCTCTCTCCAAGCTGCGCACGCGATCTCGAAGAAAAGTGAGCTGCGAGGAATCATCCAATGATGCTCGCAAGGGCCTTTCGGATGAAGTGTCAACTGGGTCAGCACCCGAAGGAACCTATAGCAGCAGAAAAAAAGAAGGCACACAGACATTCAGGCAAGAATAGAGCACAACTCGGAGGAATTCATTAAAATATATAAGGCCACTACGTGGCACAAGGATGGCACTACAAAAGATATTCACAACAAAAGAAGACTACAAACTACCCTACGTCTACTATGCCTAAGGTGCAGGACACTGAGTCGCCTCAGAACCAGACTGCCTAGCTTTGGCCTCGCCCTGCTGCCGCAGTGCGTACTCAGACAGCAAGTCAATGAGCTTGGGCCCATATCGTCTGCAGCAAGCGGAGTAGGCGGCGAAGGCTACCTCGGATCCATCCGCAGCCGTCGGCATCCGAGAAGTGATCTGGGGCAGGTCCAGCTCCGCCCCAGCCGCCATGGCCATCGCCAGCCCGACGGACGCCCCGATGCCCTTCTGCTTGCGCTTGTACGCTGCAGGATCTTTGGCTGACAGAGCCTCTGCCAGGGAATCCACATCTTCAAGGGGTGCGCCCTTCGGGAAGATCTCCTGGTAGAAGCGACCAAGGACCTCTTTCCCCTTGGCAAGGGAGTTGACGACGGTGCTGCAGCGGTCTTCGACCGCTACTGTGGCATCATCTAGAGCACTCCCGTGCTCCAGAGCACCGCGGTCGAACTCGATGCCTGCGGCATCTGAGACAAAACAGAAGAAAAACATGAAGAAAGGCAGCATAAAAAGAAGGATCACTTGGCGCGGCGAGGCCGAGGCCGCGGACGGGGGAGCTGCGCGGGGTCGGGCGGAGCCGGAGGAGGCGGGGCCGGAGAGCGGAAGGGAGGGGGTCGACCGGAGAGGGGCCGCGGGAGGGGGCCTGGCGGTGAACGGCGGTGGGGGGGAGGAGGACGCGGCGGCTGCGGTGGCCAGAGGGAGCGGCGGCGGTGAGGGCGGGCTCGGGCGGCGGGGTCGGTGAGCGGAGGCCGGCAGAGGGGAGGCCGCGCGGGCGGAGGGGCTCGACGGAGGAGCGGGGCGCCACGGTCACCGGGGAACTCGAGCGGGTGGTGGGGAGGGTGGTCGCGGGGCAGGCGGTTGTCGGAGGGGGTCGTGGTCGGACGCGGCCGGCGCGGGGAGGAGGAGGGCGCGGCGGCGAGGTGGGGAGAAGGGGGAGGGAGCGGCGAGCGGAGGCGGCCAGGGGAGCGGCGGTGACCGGCGGTGGCGAGAGCACGCGACGGCGGAGGCGAGAGGGCGAGCGGGGGGAAGAGCGAGGCGGTGTGGGCGGTTGCGGGAGGAGGACGCGGGGAGGAAGAGGGAGCGGGGGAGGACGCGCGTCTGCGGGGGGGTCAGGGGTGGGGCCGAGCTGCAGGGTGGGGCCAGGAGAGAGGAGTGGGGATCGGGTGAGTGGGGTGGTTCGGTGTTGTGTGTGTGCGCGTGGGTGGGGTGTGTTGGGTGGCAGTGGGTTGGGGCTAGCAGGTGAGGGAGATGAGAGGGATGGGGTGAGGTGTCAGCATATGAGTGGTGGGGAGGAGGGAGAGAGGTGAGGTGGCGACAGCCGATTGGAGGGAGTGAGGTGGAGAGGGGCTGGGTAGAAATAGGTTGGGTAGACTAGGGATTATAGGGTGGACCGATCTGTTTCTGGGGGTGGTCGTTCGGGTCGAATCGGCCCGTTCGACTGCCCCCCTAAAATAATTTAATAATTTTATTTGTTTCAAACAGATTTTTGCAAACCGATAGCAAACAAAACAAAACAATCCGGAGACCCGGGTTTTGGGTATTGAATTAAAGATGGGGCGTTTAGAAAACAAATTAGGTTTTTCTGCAAATAGTTTTATGCAAGCAATTGCAAGATGATGACGATGCTCAAATGCAATGTGGCATGATGACATGAGCATGCGGTCATGATGATGCAATGCACAAAAACAACGCGATTTTCTAGTAGTGGTTTTGCGGGATGCCACAATTCGACACCACTAACAATGGATCTCGCCCTCGAGATCCGCCTCATGGTACCGGAAAGAAGGTCGGCGATCTGAATCTTCGCGCTTCGTGTAGATCCTCGCGACACCACTAACAAGAGGTCGTTGTCCGTGATCGTTGAGAGAACACTCCGGGAACAAAAGGTCGAAGATAGAGGTATCAACAAATAAAGCCACCTCTAGCTTCCGTGGACGGAGTAAAATTGCTGGATCCACTGATTCGATGTACAAGAGCGAATGATAAGAGTAGTCGGATGGTGATCAGTCCATCGCGCGCCCAAACCATTACTCTGCGAACGAAGAGGCGGATTATGCAACCAACTCTCGGAATCAGACTGAAGATCTCGACAAGTGAGGTTCAGGAACAAAGGAGTGATGCAGACTCTGCATCGGATCTGGCGTAGATGATGTCGTCACGTCGGAAAACACCGGAAAGCACAAACAAAGAACAAAGAATGGTACCACAGATAAAGGAGCACTCAGATAGCATGAAGTTCGGATGGTAGAACACCGTTATCAAAGGAGGAAGGGAAACCCTGAAGGTACGACGGAACCCAACCACGAGAAATCCTGGACTCGAAGAAAGAGAAGACACCGGATTCAAAACACGCAAAGGTAAGAGGAGAATAGCATAGGGGTAAATAATAAAATCAGACCTAATCAGAACTATCCAACCGATTTTGCAAAATAGTTTTGACACTCTACAGCGGCCGTTAGCTAGGTTATCCTACAGGCTGGACTTGTGGGGTATCGCAACTGCTGAGCTCTGATACCACTCTGTAACACCCTCAGAATCGACCCTATGCAAGTTTTAGCGAAACCCGCCAAACCCGCATAGAAACGATTCAAATGTGCCCACCAGGCACTTTTGTGCGGGTGGAAAACGAAGTAATAACATTACACAACAGTCCTCGACGGGACCCACAGAACAGATATATACAACAACGACTCAAAGAGTCAAGAATACAGATATAATATACAAAGATCCAAATCACCTTGAAAACGATAGAGCGTCCAGCTACGGACAAGATGCAAATGGGGCTAAGAGCCCTGAAGAATAACCAATGGCGTCCATAACCCTGCCTAGGCCAAGCCGGAAGGGTAACCCTGCTAACGACGTCGATCCCAAAACCTTCTTAAACAAAAGGGGTGCCGACAAAGGGCAAAGGAAAAAGAGGAGCGTCAGTACTGAGGCCAGTACACGGCGAGGCTAGAATTCGGTGGTCCTCGCCTACATAGGTATGGTGGACTGAGCGGCAGCGGCAGCATGCACTGAACAACCTATAGAGACTCGATACAACTGGCGGCAATCAGAGAGGGGTAAGAAAGACCTATTCGGAACCAACCTGATACTACCACCAATCAAACCCATCCTGGCGTTTCCCCCTCGACACCGATCGAGGAAGTCAACCAAGGAACTCACACAGTTGGCATTTTTATTTATTCGGTTATCGTTGCAGCAATTACTAGTCAAGTATAGAAGATCATCCTGATAAATTAAGCAGTGGGCACTTTTAATTAACCATTTCGTTGTAGTTGCGACACTTACTAATCAGATACAAATAGCATGAGATATCCCAAAAACCCAGCAGTTGTTGGTACTTTTATTCAGCCATTCCGTTGTAGTTGCAATACTTACTAGTCAGGTACAATGGTTGCAAGCGACAACCCAAACAAGCAATTGTTGGCAGTTTTATTTAGCCATTCCGTTGTAGTTGAAGCTGATTACTAGTCATAGCAGATACAAGTCAATTTATAACAGTAAACTTTAGTTATAGTTGTCTATGATCGAGATACTGTGCTCCAAGTCGTCCATAACCGCGGACACGGCTTTCAGAAAGTTTTAACCCGGCCGGGGTGCACAAATAGCAACACACACACGATCAACCTCGGAAAAACCAAATCAAAACCCAACGAGGTCTTCACGACAGAGCAATCACAAGATTCAGAAATATTTCAGGGGGCCACCCCATTGAGTAGACCCGCAACGAAGTAAGCTAGATCCGAGACGGACTCAAGGTTTGCGTCAATGGCTGTAAACGACTGGGAACCCGAAAGTGTGACTGGGCTTGTCGATACCGCGAAAACACTCCGCTTACCTAAACAGTATAGTGTGCTCCTCGCACAATCGTAAATAAAGCAGTAAAGCATGGCATAAGTACAGGATCGTAAATAAAACCTCAAACTAGTTTGTGGCCCCAAGAAATAAGACTGAATCAAGCTCTGGCTAAGGGGGGCCCATAATTCCCCGTATGTGGATAGCGCGATAAATCAAGGAACAGGTATCAAGTACTCGGGGTACTACGGGACACAAGTGGGCGGTCGGAAACCAAATATTATCTATCACCCACCGATGCCTCTGCTTACTTACTTCAATTTTAGTTGTTAAACAGGAATTAAAGTGAATGATAAATATATCCGAGATCATCTCCAACTTCAGACATGTGACAATACTCCAACAACTCTGGTACATGGCGACACGCATCAGCACTTGAGCAAGCGACTACGACGCGCAAGTCCAACTATCTACCAAACAACAGGTAATAGGAGGTGGCCATGGCAATATAGGGCTGCAAGGGATATCACGGGTACGAAAACTAGAGCAACGCAACACAGATAGCAATAGATCAACAGGAGGGAATAAATACTATAAAATTAAGATAGGTAGAAAGGGAGAGATGCTCGCGTGAAAAACATTGCCGAAGGTTCATCCGAAGATCGGGTCGACACTCGCATCAACTCAACGGCCCAATCCGCGAAGAAGCAAAAGACTAGAATAAACACCGAATGCAATATTTAATACTACGGCAAAAGATCGGGCATGATGCATGTATGATGTATGGCATGGCAAAGGTGCAATGCAATTAGACCATATTAAGCGGAACCGGGGTTCCGACATTTATTCAGATGGTTCAAGTTATTTAATTACCCCGCAATTTAATTGTTGTCTTTAACAGGACAAAATATATCACCGGTTCGCTACACAAATTTAAATGAGGCCAATATGAGACTAGATTTGCCCGCATATGGGCCCCATATTTAATTATTAGGTGAATCGGCATAAGGCCCCCAAACCACAGACAAGGATGCATGCGAGTATGACAATTTAATATGCATCAATTTGTTATTACTTTTATAAAATAGGGCTCGAGAAAAGGGGTCACACATTAGGGGCTCGACGGTCTTGAGGTTCCGGGGTTCGGGGTTTGACAGGGTCCGGGGTCCGGTCTCGGGGTTCAGGGTTCGACGGAATCGTTCTCGGATAACTGAGGTAGGTCTTGTCGCATCCGGAAAACAGGACTTGGTTTGGTGCCGGGGCGCATCGGGTTCTTCCGGGTCGGTGTCGTTCTTATCGTCTTGCAGATCTTGTCGGGTCCCACGGGGTCGATCTTGCCGTTGCGAGGGTCTTGTCGGGCCCGCGCCATCGAGTCGTTGTTAGAGTTCGGGCGCGTTCTCGTGGCAATCTTGGCGTCCTGGGGACGATCCTGTCGCATCCGCGGTCGTCGGGTCGGACTTGGCGTTCGGGAGGAAGAGCTTGGCGTTCCTTAAAGGAGATCTTGGGGTGTGGCGCCACATATCCGTGATGGCAAACTCGGGTTCCGTGTCGACGGCATCAGGGTTCCGCGGGCTTATGCTCTGGTAGAAGCACATGTCGCACCATGTTGGAGGCCTAGGGGTACCGTTCGTCCGCGCCGATCGAAGAGAAGACCTTGACACGTCTTGGCAACCCATGGCCGCATGGCTTCTTTCGAGATCTTGTCGAGATATGCCTTGGGGGATAACCGTAAGGGCGCCTGCACGTCTGCCTGGAGCTTGTGCAAATCAGAGGACAACCCAACATTTAGGTGCCCATAGAAACACACAAACACAGGACATACATGCAAAGGAGACGGGCAAAGCGACCAAGGCAGAGACACCTAAGGACGGCAGCGTGGCCGGAAGCGAAGCTTGGCGAGTCGCTGGCGAACAGGGACCATGCGGCGGCGCTCGGGAAGGCCTCGACGGCATCAACGAGGAGACGTCGGAGGTCGACGTGGCGCTGGGCGAGCAGCTACCGGGGCAGGGAGTCGACGAGGCCACCGGCGGCGGCTGGGAAGCTCGGGGCAGACGGCGTCGGAGTCGTCGGCACTTGGCGCGGCGAGGCCGAGGCCGTGGACGGGGGAGCTGCGCGGGGTCGGGCGGAGACGGAGGAGGCGGGGCCGGAGAGCGGAAGGGAGGGGGTCGACCGGAGAGGGGCCGCGGGGAGGGGGCCTGGCGGTGAACGGCGGTGGGGGGGAGGAGGACGCGAAGGCTGCGGTGGCCGGAGGGAGCGGCGGCGGTGAGGGCGGGCTCGGGCGGCGGGGTCGGTGAGCGGAGGCCGGTAGAGGGGAGGCCGCGCAGGCGGAGGGGCTCAACGGAGGAGCGGGGCGCCACGGTCACCGGGGAACTCGAGCGGGTGGTGGGGAGGGTGGTCGCGGGGCAGGCGGTTGTCGGAGGGGGTCGTGGCTGGACGCGGCCGGCGCGGGGAGGAGGAGGGCGCGGCGGCGAGGTGGGGAGAAGGGGGAGGGAGCGGCGAGCGGAGGCGGCCAGGGGAGCGGCGGTGACCGGCGGTGGCGAGAGCACGCGGCGGCGGAGGCGAGAGGGCGAGCGGGGGGAAGAGCGAGGCGGTGTGGGCGGTTGCGGGAGGAGGACGCGGGGAGGAAGAGGGAGCGGGGGAGGACGCGCGTCTGCGGGGGGGTCAGGGGTGGGGCCGAGCTGCAGGGTGGGGCCAGGAGAGAGGAGTGGGGATCGGGTGAGTGGGGTGGTTCGGTGTTGTGTGTGTGCGCGTGGGTGGGGTGTGTTGGGTGGCAGTGGGTTGGGGCTGGAAGGTGGGGGAGATGAGAGGGATGGGGTGAGGTGTCAGCATATGAGTGGTGGGGAGGAGGGAGAGAGGTGAGGTGGCGACAGCCGATTGGAGGGAGTGAGGTGGAGAGGGGCTGGGTAGAAATAGGTTGGGTAGACTAGGGATTATAGGGTGGACCGATCTGTTTCTGGGGGTGGTCGTTCGGGTCGAATCGGCCCGTTCGACTGCCCCCCTAAAATAATTTAATAATTTTATTTGTTTCAAACAGATTTTTGCAAACCGATAGCAAACAAAACAAAACAATCCGGAGACCCGGGTTTTGGGTATTGAATTAAAGATGGGGCGTTTAGAAAACAAATTAGGTTTTTCTGCAAATAGTTTTATGCAAGCAATTGCAAGATGATGACGATGCTCAAATGCAATGTGGCATGATGACATGAGTATGCGGTCATGATGATGCAATGCACAAAAACAACGCGATTTTCTAGTAGTGGTTTTGCGGGATGCCACAATTCGACACCACTAACAATGGATCTCGCCCTCGAGATCCGCCTCATGGTACCGGAAAGAAGGTCGGCGATCTGAATCTTCGCGCTTCGTGTAGATCCTCGCGACACCACTAACAAGAGGTCGTTGTCCGTGATCGTTGAGAGAACACTCCGGGAACAAAAGGTCGAAGATAGAGGTATCAACAAATAAAGCCACCTCTAGCTTCCGTGGACGGAGTAAAATTGCTGGATCCACTGATTCGATGTACAAGAGCGAATGATAAGAGTAGTCGGATGGTGATCAGTCCATCGCGCGCCCAAACCATTACTCTGCGAACGAAGAGGCGGATTATGCAACCAACTCTCGGAATCAGACTGAAGATCTCGACAAGTGAGGTTCAGGAACAAAGGAGTGATGCAGACTCTGCATCGGATCTGGCGTAGATGATGTCGTCGCGTCGGAAAACACCGGAAAGCACAAACAAAGAACAAAGAATGGTACCACAGATAAAGGAGCACTCAGATAGCATGAAGTTCGGATGGTAGAACACCGTTATCAAAGGAGGAAGGGAAACCCTGAAGGTACGACGGAACCCAACCACGAGAAATCCTGGACTCGAAGAAAGAGAAGACACCGGATTCAAAACACGCAAAGGTAAGAGGAGAATAGCAGAGGGGTAAGGAATAAAATCAGACCTAATCAGAACTATCCAACCGATTTTGCAAAATAGTTTTGACACTCTACAGCGGCCGTTAGCTAGGTTATCCTACAGGCTGGACTTGTGGGGTATCGCAACTGCAGAGCTCTGATACCACTCTGTAACACCCTCAGAATCGACCCTATGCAAGTTTTAGCGAAACCCGCCAAACCCGCATAGAAACGATTCAAAGGTGCCCACCAGGCACTTTCGTGCGGGTGGAAAACGAAGTAATAACATTACACAACAGTCCTCGACGGGACCCACAGAAAAGATATATACAACAACGACTCAAAGAGTCAAGAATACAGATATAATATACAAAGATCCAAATCACCTTGAAAACGATAGAGCGTCCAGCTACGAACAAGATGCAAATGGGGCTAAGAGCCCTGAAGAATAACCAATGGCGTCCATAACCCTGCCTAGGCCAAGCCGGAAGGGTAACCCTGCTAACGACGTCGATCCCAAAACCTGCTTAAACAAAAGGGGTGCCGACAAAGGGCAAAGGAAAAAGAGGAGCGTCAGTACTGAGGCCAGTACACGGCGAGGCTAGAATTCGGCGGTCCTCGCCTACATAGGTATGGTGGACTGAGCGGCAGCGGCAGCATGCACTGAACAACCTATAGAGACTCGATACAACTGGCGGCAATCAGAGAGGGGTAAGAAAGACCTATTCGGAACCAACCTGATACTACCACCAATCAAACCCATCCTGGCGTTTCCCCCTCGACACCGATCGAGGAAGTCAACCGAGGAACTCACACAGTTGGCATTTTTATTTACTCGGTTATTGTTGCAGCAATTACTAGTCAAGTATAGAAGATCATCCTGATAAATTAAGCAGTGGGCACTTTTAATTAACCATTCCGTTGTAGTTGCGACACTTACTAATCAGATACAAATAGCATGAGATATCCCAAAAACCCAGCAGTTGTTGGTACTTTTATTCAGCCATTCCGTTGTAGTTGCAATACTTACTAGTCAGGTACAATGGTTGCAAGCGACAACCCAAACAAGCAATTGTTGGCAGTTTTATTTAGCCATTCCGTTGTAGCTGAAGCTGATTACTAGTCATAGCAGATACAAGTCAATTTATAACAGTAAACTTTAGTTATAGTTGTCTATGATCGAGATACTGTGCTCCAAGTCGTCCATAACCGCGGACACGGCTTTCAGAAAGTTTTAACCCGGCCGGGGTGCACAAATAGCAACACACACACGATCAACCTCGGAAAAACCAAATCAAAACCCAACGAGGTCTTCACGACAGAGCAATCACAAGATTCAGAAATATTTCAGGGGGCCACCCCATTGAGTAGACCCGCAACGAAGTAAGCTAGCTCCGAGACGGACTCAAGGTTTGCGTCAATGGCTCTAAACGACTGGGAACCCGAAAGTGTGACTGGGCTTGTCGATACCGCGAAAACACTCCGCTTACCTAAATAGTACAGTGTGCTCCTCGCACAATCGTAAATAAAGCAGTAAAGCATGGCATAAGTACAGGATCGTAAATAAAACCTCAAACTAGTTTGTGGCCCCAAGAAATAAGATTGAATCAAGCTCTGGCTAAGGGGGGCCCATAATTCCCCGTATGTGGATAGCGCGATAAATCAAGGAACAGGTATCAAGTACTCGGGGTCCTACGGACACAAGTGGGCGGTCGGAAACCAAATATTATCTATCACCCACCGATGCCTCTGCTTACTTACTTCAATTTTAGTTGTTAAACAGGAATTAAAGTGAACGATAAATATATCCGAGATCATCTCCAACTTCAGACATGTGGCAATACTCCAACAACTGTGGTACATGGCGACACGCATCAGCACTTGAGCAAGCGACTACGACGCGCAAGTCCAACTATCTACCAAACAACAGGTAATAGGAGGTGGCCATGGCAATATAGGGCTGCAAGGGATATCACGGGTACGAAAACTAGAGCAACGCAACACAGATAGCAATAGATCAACAGGAGGGAATAAATACTATAAAATTAAGATAGGTAGAAAGGGGGAGATGCTCGCCTGAAAAACATTGCCGAAGGTTCATCCGAAGATCGGGTCGACACTCGCATCAACTCAACGGCCCAATCCGCGAAGAAGCAAAAGACTAGAATAAACACCGGATGCAATATTTAATACTACGGCAAAAGATCGGGCATGATGCATGTATGATGTATGGCATGGCAAAGGTGCAATGCAATTAGACCATATTAAGCGGAACCGGGGTTCCGACATTTATTCAGATGGTTCAAGTTATTTAATTACCCCGCAATTTAATTGTTGTCTTTAACAGGACAAAATATATCACCGGTTCGCTACACAAATTTAAATGAGGCCAATATGAGACTAGATTTGCCCGCATATGGGCCCCATATTTAATTATTAGGTGAATCGGCATAAGGCCCCCAAACCACAGACAAGGATGCATGCGAGTATGACAATTTAATATGCATCAATTTGTTATTACTTTTATAAAATAGGGCTCGAGAAAAGGGGTCACACATTAGGGGCTCGACGGTCTTGAGGTTCCGGGGTTCGGGGTTCGACAGGGTCCGGGGTCCGGTCTCGGGGTTCAGGGTTCGACGAAATCGTTCTCGGATAACTGAGGTAGGTCTTGTCGCATCCGAAAAACAGGACTTGGTTTGGTGCCGGGGCGCATCGGGTTCTTCCGGGTCGGTGTCGTTCTTATCGTCTTGCAGATCTTGTCGGGTCCCACGGGGTCGATCTTGCCGTTGCGAGGGTCTTGTCGGGCCCGCGCCATCGAGTCGGTGTTAGCGTTCGGGGGCGTTCTCGTGGCAATCTTGGCGTCCTGGGGACGATCCTGTCGCATCCGCGGTCGTCGGGTCGGACTTGGCGTTCGGGAGGAAGAGCTTGGCGTTCCTTAAAGGAGATCTTGGGGTGTGGCGCCACATATCCGTGATGGCAAACTCGGGTTCCGTGTCGACGGCATCAGGGTTCCGCGGGCTTATGCTCTGGTAGAAGCACATGTCGCACCATGTTGGAGGCCTAGGGGTACCGTTCGTCCGCGCCGATCGAAGAGAAGACCTTGACACGTCTTGGCAACCCATGGCCGCATGGATTCTTTCGAGATCTTGTCGAGATATGCCTTGGGGGATAACCGTAAGGGCGCCTGCACGTCTGCCTGGAGCTTGTGCAAATCAGAGGACAAACCAACATTTAGGTGCCCATAGAAACACACAAACACAGGACATACATGCAAAGGAGACGGGCAAAGCGACCGAGGCAGAGAGACCTAAGGACGGCAGCGCGGCCGGAAGCGAAGCTTGGCGAGTCGCTGGCGAACAGGGACCATGCGGCGGCGCTCGGGAAGGCCTCGACGGCATCAACGAGGAGACGCCGGAGGTCGACGTGGCGCTGGGCGAGCAGCTACCGGGGCAGGGAGTCGACGAGGCCACCGGCGGCGGCTGGGAAGCTCGGGGCAGACGGCGTCGGAGTCGTCGGCACTTGGCGCGGCGAGGCCGAGGCCGCGGACGGGGGAGCTGCACGGGGTCGGGCGGAGCCGGAGGAGGCGGGGCCGGAGAGCGGAAGGGAGGGGGTCGACCGGAGAGGGGCCGCGGGGAGGGGGCCTGGCGGTGAACGGCGGTGGGGGGGAGGAGGACGCGGCGGCTGCGGTGGCCGGAGGGAGCGGCGGCGGTGAGGGCGGGCTCGGGCGGCGGGGTCGGTGAGCGGAGGCCGGCAGAGGGTAGGCCGCGCGGGCGGAGGGGCTCGACGGAGGAGCGGGGCGCCACGGTCATCGGGGAACTCGAGCGGGTGGTGGGGAGGGTGGTCGCGGGGCAGGCGGTTGTCGGAGGGGGTCGTGGCCGGACGCGGCCGGCGCGGGGAGGAGGAGGGCGCGGCGGCGAGGTGGGGAGAAGGGGGAGGGAGCGGCGAGCGGAGGCGGCCAGGGGAGCGGCGGTGACCGGCGGTGGCGAGAGCACGCGGCGGCGGAGGCGAGAGGGCGAGCGGGGGGAAGAGCGAGGCGGTGTGGGCGGTTGCGGGAGGAGGACGCGGGGAGGAAGAGGGAGCGGGGGAGGACGCGCGTCTGCGGGGGGGTCAGGGGTGGGGCCGAGCTGCAGGGTGGGGCCAGGAGAGAGGAGTGGGGATCGGGTGAGTGGGGTGGTTCGGTGTTGTGTGTGTGCGCGTGGGTGGGGTGTGTTGGGTGGCAGTGGGTTGGGGTTGGCAGGTGAGGGAGATGAGAGGGATGGGGTGAGGTGTCAGCATATGAGTGGTGGGGAGGAGGGAGAGAGGTGAGGTGGCGACAGCCGATTGGAGGGAGTGAGGTGGAGAGGGGCTGGGTAGAAATAGGTTGGGATAGGGATTATAGGGTGGACCGATCTGTTTCTGGGGGTGGTCGTTCGGGTCGAATCGGCCCGTTCGACTGCCCCCCTAAAATAATTTAATAATTTTATTTGTTTCAAACAGATTTTTGCAAACCGATAGCAAACAAAACAAAACAATCCGGAGACCCGGGTTTTGGGTATTGAATTAAAGATGGGGCGTTTAGAAAACAAATTAGGTTTTTCTGCAAATAGTTTTATGCAAGCAATTGCAAGATGATGACGATGCTCAAATGCAATGTGGCATGATGACATGAGCATGTGGTCATGATGATGCAATGCACAAAAACAACGCGATTTTCTAGTAGTGGTTTTGCGGGATGCCACATATGGCAGGAAGGGGAGAGGAAGAACCCCCATGAACATCATCATGACGCTCAAGGCCCAGAGGATTCCTAGGAGTCGGAGGAGTCGAGGCATCCGAAGACTCGCTGGAGCTCCGTGATCGCTTGCGCGAATGGTCCTCACTCGACTCGTTGGCATCCTCCGCTGGAGATCGCGCTGACGGTAGCTCGGACACGGAGTCCACCACTTCATTATCCGGGGCATTCGGATACCTTTCAGGCAACGGTGGTACCATGCCCGGCACTTTGAAGCTCTACAAAAGGAAAAGGAACTTTGTTAGCAAACAAAGGAAAAAGTACACAGCTGACAAAAACAAAAGGGGAGCACTACGTGCGCAAATCTACACCTTCGGTACGACCAACGTCGAAGAAAAGGGAGGAGTCTGCGACTTCCCTGGGATTTCTTCGTCGGCCTTGAACTTCAACAGCGCACGAATAGCCTTGTCAAGTTCCACCTCGGAGATTTTCTCACTCGAAACCCTCGTCGGATCACGGAGCCCAGAGTAAAGAAACATCGGATGCGCCCTCGCTTGGAGAGGCTGCACCCGACGCTCAAGAAACTTCCGGATGACGTCGACACCGTTCACCTCCTTCTCAGGAATCAGTTGGAGATCCTCCACCCGACGGTACAGGGCCTCTATCTCCGCCACCTCACCATCTAAGATTTGGTTTTTCCAGGATCTTTTCTTCTCAATCAGTTGGGAGGGGTCAAAAGGAACGAGACCAAAATCTTGCCCAGGCAGTACGGAGTCACGGATGTAAAACCATTTCCTCCGCCAGTACTGGACAGATTCGGACATGGAAAAGGAAAAGAATTGCACATTGGGACTGAGGGAGATGATGAAACCCCCAATGGGATACACACCATCCGAACCAGACTGCCTCTTCACGGAATAAAGCTTCCGGAAGAGGCCAAAGTGCGGCTCAATGCCAAGCCAACACTCGCAAAGCGTGATAAAACACGCAATGTGGAGAAGGGAGTTGGGAGACAGATGATGCAACTGAAACCCATAGAAGAAGAGCAGTCCACGAAGGAAGTCATGGACTGGATACGAAAACCCACGCAAGACGAAGGCAAGAAACATAACCCGGTACCCAGATGGGGGACGGGGGATTACCTCATTGCCGGGGAGTTTGACGGCCGTCGTATCCTGCGGGATCAGGCCCCGCTCGTGCAGTTTGCGGAGATCGCTCTCCCGCGTCTCTGATCGCCGCCAGCCACCATTGGTGACGCGAGCAGCGGCGGTGCTCTTCTTGCCTCCGGCGGCGCTGGTCCCAACCGCAGATGAGGACTTCTTTGTTTTCCCCATGGCGCTGCAGCGGTGGTGGCGATGACAACGCAGAAAGAAACGAAGGAAATGTGGAAGGAAAGCTCAGCGCGCAGCAAGAATCGCTCAAGAACAAGGAGGCAGTGAACAGATGAACTGGTGCGGTGAAAAACAAACCACGATTTCACCCAGGATTATAACAACGAAGACGATGCACGCTGGCCGTCCATCGAGAAGACCTAACGCCAACGGTAGATCTGGCCGTACACGTGTCAGCACCAAAACGAACCGTCGTTACCACGCCGTCCACTACGCGCGGAAATCGAGGAGACGCCATAATCATCTCCACGCCGCGCGTGACCGGTCAATTCAAAGTCAGCAAGTGGGACCCACGCTTCGTCCAGTCAAGTCATCTCTGGCGCAGCAGACGCTTGAGGTCATCGATCGTAAGCACTGACGTCATCAAAAGCTATACTAGCACCACTTCGGCTCCACAGCTAAGAGTACTCACTCGAATCTACGATTCGACTAAATACTCGGGGGCTACTCCTATCAGGAGCGTTGGCCGCGCAACCGACAGACAAATGAGGACAAAATTACTTCTCTGAGTCCTATGTCGAGTCTACGACTCCACTACGGACTCGGGGGGCTACTCCCATAGGGAGGATGGATTTAAGCATCCGAACATTTTCGAGTCCTGCGGACCTAAAGATTTAAACAATGCTTGAACTAAAAGTCTCCGTTCGAGTCTACGACTCGAACAGACACTTGGGGGCTACTCCCATAGGGAGCGCTGGTCACGCACCCTATGAAATCTTCGACTGCGATCTTCCGGATCTGCATGCAAAAACTTTTTTGGCAACTCTGCCCCGACAAAACGCTAAGTGAGCAACAATCTCCTTGGCCACCCGAAACACCTCCGAGGTGATAAATGTTCGGATGTTGCGTCTGCGACGCAAAGATAAGACCTACAGATATCATCTGGTGGCCTGGCAACGCACCTGACTGCGCTCTGCTAGTATGAACCCGTACCAGCAGGTACGATGAAAAATCCCGACGGACGCGTTGGGTACACCAATTAAAATCACTGGAATTCCACTCCTATAAGTCCTCCGTGGCCTGAGTTGAATTACGCCAGCATATGTTTCAGGCCCGGGTTAAGGGACCCGAACCTGAAGAAGATCGTGTTGATTCGTCCTAAGACAGTTAACTGACCCTGATCCGTCGGGTGAGTCAGGCACACGCATCAACAATCCCTACACACATATACTATTAACATATAGTTGCTCCCGAAGGATGGAAGAGTCCTCAGCCGAATCTACGATTCGACTGATCACTCGGGGGCTACTGACATGGTTATACCCTACGGGTACGTAACTTCAGCATACCTAGTCCAGCCCGAGGAAGGCCCACGGCAGACATACGCTGGCCCATGAAGATTTTCGGGTGGCCAAGGCCCATGACGTCTTCGGATCCTTGGAGATCAAGACTAGAGGAGATAGGAAATTCAAAGGGGTAAAACCCTAGAACTTGTAACCGACTAGGACTACGCCCGGGACCTGTCTAAGTCTATATAAAGGCCAGGAGGGCACGTCCTAGAAAAACTCGACTCATACTTTCGCACACGCATCCACGCCAGATCGAATTTGCGCACCCTGTAACCTTCGATTCCGCCGTAATCAAAGAGCAGACAAGCAGGAGTAGGGTTTTCCCTCCGGGGGCCTGGACCTGGGTAAATCTCGTGTCCCCTGGTTGCTTGTCTGTTAACCGTGCCACGATCTCCAGCATCCCCATCTTCTCCAAAACCCAAGTCCATAACAATGGGCATTGACGAGATTAAACCTCGTCACCCTGGTACCAAAATGCGGTACTACCGGATCCTGGTCTGGTACTACCGGTCATCACAGAACGAAAACAGCCATAACTTTTGCATACGGACTCCGATTTCGATGATCTTGGGCTCGTTTCGAAGAGGACAGCAACCTCTACAAGATAATGCAAAGAAACATCATATTCCAGCAAGGGAGGATAGATCCAAATGATGAAGTAAAAAACCTTCTGTCGCGCTAGGTACTAAAATGCGGTACTACCGCTTTTTGGTACCTAGCCCGGCAGTGGATTTTGGCAACTTTCCAAAACCTTCTGCCTCGCTAGGTACTAAAATGCGGTACTACCACATTTTGGTACCTAGGAGACCAGCAGATATTCAAACGGCTATAACTTTTGATTGGTAACTCCGATCGACCCGATTCCAATTGCGTTGGAAAGAGGACGACATGAGCTTCCCTATAAAAGGTGAATGTATTGGTTATCACCAAGTGAGAATGTATAAAATATAATAATATGAGATACCTCACTTGGTGAGAAACCGAAAAACCGCATAGATCAAAATCGCAATAAGATATAAAAGAGGGATCCGATTTTGATGAACAAGAGCTTGTTATGTAGATTACCACAAGCTCTATATCCTCACATGGATAAGACCAAATAACAACCAAATACGATGATGCAAGTATGCAAAGGTTTGATCTCTCTCCGAACGATGTGATCGAGTTACTCATTCGAGAGCCCCTCTTGATAGTATGGTTATCTATCCTTAACCCGGTCTTCCACTAATAATATAAGACTAGCAAAAGGGAAAACCTATCAAGATTATACCTTTGCCTTGAGCATTCCACTTGAGCTTGATGTAGACGATCTTTCCCTACTCAAGATGGAACGCCTTTCTTGATTTCTCATCATCGATCCATGATCACCGAGGATGGCAAGCATCAAACATGAGATCTTCTAAAGATTGCGCATTTTGAGCTTGCACAACATATCTTCTTCTCATTTCATCAACCTTGAAGCCGACACAAGCTCCAAGCGATGCCAATGGACAATTCCTACAAGTATAACTTAATACACACATTAGTCCATAAAGATTGTCATTAATTACCAAAACCACACATGGGGGCCCACATGTTCTTTCAGCACCCTTAGGCCCCATGATTTTGGTGCCTAGATTATCTGTGAGCGGCTGCCGGAGGTATAGTCAGACCTTTATGGAGCTTGCTAGGGTCATAACCGGCTCATGGAGTCTTTGGGAACTCATCAGGGTTACAGCTTGCTCGGAAGGGGGCTTAACGGAGATGTAGCTTGGCCTGAAGGATCGTGCAGACATATGGGGTCGTGGAGAAGGGCAGTGATTAGCTTGGATCTTAGATTGGTCCCCATACCAAGGAAGTGTGGACAAGCTTATGACTTGGTTGTGCAACAAGGCTAAGGTCTCTCATGCGTAAAGTAACGCACCTTTGCAGAGTGTAAGAACTGTAACTTGTTACTCCCTAATTTGGGAAGGAGCTATGAACGCGGCAGGAAAGGAACTCCTTGAAAGTTCTGGTAAACCTGTGAAGGCTGACGGACATAGCTTTTCAAAATAAAAGCAGCCTTTGAAGAAATGTTTACAAAAATCTGCATAGCATACGACCTACGGTCTGTGGCTGTAGTTAGTGCATCAAACACTCCTTTTTAGTAAACTTGTTGATTATGCTCGTACTCAACGTATCTTCTTAACCCTTGCTAGATTCCGAAGCTAATACAGACGATGTCTACATCAACTTATGCTCAAGGAAATCATCATCAATAGCTCAAGTTCTTTAATAAAGTCAATGAAGTCAATATATACAACAACTAAAGTGAAGAAGAAGTTGTTGGTTAGATAGGAATCTCTATCCATAGAACCTATTTCTGTAGAGTATTGCAATAGCAGCAATGCAAGCCCAATAGTTTAAATACTAGACTATTATCAGGGTAGTTATAAGTTGATTATTATAGGTTCTTCTTTGTAAGAAGTTTATTTCTCTCTCTTTAACCTAGAGTGTTCTTTGGATCTTTTGTAAAGAATCGAGTTGTAACCTATAGTCATGTCTTGGGCCTACTATGTTTCTGTTGTACCACACTGAAGGATGTAATACTAGTGAACGGTGTTTCATTGGTGTTATGTCAATGACTATAGTATACTACATCATGCAGTGGTATGCCACAATAACTGGGTGGTTATAAAGGTGGCATTGGGTAATCTGAAAGTATGTGTTGAAGCACATGGATCAAGAGTGGGATTTGTCCATCCATATGATGGATAGATATACTCTAGGCCCTCGCGGTGGAATGTCATCCAATTGGCTTGCAAGCATGTGACTAGGTCAGAAGGGATGTCATATCACAGAATGAGTAAAGAGTACTTATCGGAAATGAGGTTGAACTAGGTATAGAGATACCGACGATCGAAACCTCGGATAAGTAAAGTATCACGCGACAAAGGGAATCGATATCGTATGTAAATGGTTCATTTGATCACGAAGTCATCGTTGAAATATGTGGGAGCCATTATGGATTTCCAGATCCCTCTATTGGTTATTGACCGGAGAGGTGCCTCGATCATGTCTGCATAGTTCGTGAACCATAGGGAGACACGCTTAAGGAATCAATGTTGTTAAAGTAGATATGGAATATGAGTTGGATATCGAATGTTGTTTGGAGTCTCGGATTGGATCCAGGAAATTATGAGGAGATCCGGAATGGTATGGAGAATAAGATTCATATAAGGAAAGTGGTTTTCCAGGGTTCAGAAAAGTTTTGGTGTTTTGACCGAATACTTCTAGAATGTTCTAGAGGAACCACCAGTGGTTCCACCACCCCGGGAGGGGGTCACTTGGGTTGTGGCATGCCCTAGGGGCAGTCGCACCAAGCCCTAAAGGGCTAGCCGGCAAACACTAGTAAAAGGGTCAAACCCTAGTTTGAATAGTCAAATCCTAGTTTGAAAAGTCAAACTCTATAGTTTTGGTAAGAGGGAAGACTTGGAGGGAAAGTTCCCAACTCTTCCCCTTGGTGACACGGCTAGGGATAGTAACCCTTGGCCGGCCGTCCCCCACCTATATAAGGAGGGTGGGGTGCACCCCCCACACCTTTTTTCCTTGGCGCCTAACCCTAGACGCCGCTTCCCCTCTCTCTTCTCCACTGTCCTGCTTCGGATTAGGCGAAGCCCTGCAGAAATCGCTCCTCCACCACCACCACACCATCGTGATGTTGGGATTCCGAGGAGATCTACTATCTCCGCTTCCCTGCTGGAACCGGGAGAGGAAGGTCTTTATCGACTCCGTACGTGGGACCGACCGCGGAAGCGCTGCCGAAACACGACGCCGGAAGGATCGTCTACGCGATCTTGAGATTGGCGAGTGATTGACTACATCAACCACAAGAATCTGATATCGTTAAACGATTTGGATCTATGAGGGTTATTTCTCTTCAATCTCGTTGCACCGATCTTGTGGATTAGATCTTGGCTTTGCCACAGATAGGATCTTGGTTTTATGTGTTCTTGCGATAGAATTTTTTTATTTTCATGCAACAAACCCCACACTGGCCTCTCATATAAATGCTGGGAGGAGCCAATGAGGAGGGTACCTTGCAATCTACTGGTAGAAATCCACTGTAATTTAGATCACATCTAACGACTCGGCGACTTTGTACTCTCCATCAATAATAATCAGATAAGCAGGAGTGGGATTTCCTCTACGTGGGCCTAAACCTGGGTAAATCTCACTTTCCTTGTTTGTCTGATAAGCCGACAAAATCACCAACGCTCTACTTTTCCCTAAAACCCAAGTCCATGACTATGGAAATTGCGGAGGTTATCCCTCGACGGTATATGATATCATTCTTGCAACTACTAAAAGGGGTGTTAAAACGAATGGACTACTTCCGATCAAGATTCTTTCGCAAGGAGACAGCGAGAAAAAGAAGTATATACTGTCTAAATGGAGTGTGATATGCTAACCCAAAGACCATGGGGGACTAGGTATGCATGATATTGACATCAAGGAATGCATACCTCCTAGGTAAATGGCTCTTCAAGTTGTTAGTTGAAGACAGGGTGTGACAAACTCTCCTTAAAACAAAATATGTTGGCTCGAAAGTTGTGTCTCAGGTGGTTTGGAAACCTAGTGACTCGCACTATTGGGCTGGTCTGATGGTGACGAAGAAAATTTTCTTCCGCTTTGAATATTTTTTTTAATTAAGAATGGATCTGAGATACGGTTCTGGGAGGATAAATGGCTTGGTAATGCTACCCTCCGGGAACAATATCCTGTGTTGTATAATATCGTTTGTCATAAAGAGGATACATTAGCCACAGTTTTGGAGTCCTTCCCTCCAAATGTGACTTTCGGGATTTGATCGGACTCAGGCTTACCTGTTGGATTACATTGCTACAATGTTCAGCAACTGTCCAACTGACAATCAGGGCTAACGAATTTCGATGAAATTTAAACGAGAATGGTAAATTCTCAGTTAGTTCTTTGTATAAGCTTAAGTCCAGCCAACTGTACCATTGATAATAGGATGATCTGGATGATGTACATACCTTTGAAAAACAAAACAAAACAAAACCTTGGTATCTTGGCTAGGGGATTATTCTTACGAATGATAATCTACTCAAACAGATTTAGCATAGAAATATTAAATATGTATTTTGTCATCATGATGAGACAAATTAACATTGTTTTTCCAATGTAATTTCGCATGGTCTATTTGGTCGGTCCCTCGACCAGCTATCCTATGGTCATGGTCGTCTCTACATCGTGCAGAGTTTCACGACCAATTTATTGAAGTGTGTACGCAGCTGGAGGTGCGGGGTTTATTTATTCAACATGGTTGGCAGCATAATTTTCGGATAGGCTCATCATCTTAAATATTTTTACAATTTCTCAATGTGATATGTAATTTATTTGTTTTATTTTATACTATTCTGGAGTTCTATTCTGTTTTAATTCAGTACTAAGCAATATGGTATTGTATATGACATGGGCATGGTTATCGGGTTCCTATGATTGGCATACCTAGTATCGATCTACACTAAGACCCATAAGGTCCACAAGAAACTAAGAGTCCTGAAAGCATCTGAAGCCCAGGAATCAGACGTGATGATAAGCCCAAGCTGTAACCGACATATTCATAAAGGTTTTTTTCAACATGGATGGTAACATAATCTTAGAATCGGCTCATCATTTTAAACGTTCTTTACAATTTCTCAATGTGATATGTAATTCGTCTATTTTATTTTTATGTTAATCTAGACTTCTATCGATTGTGTGCATCTTAGCTATACAGAGTCCGAGTATAATAATACTTAAAACTTTTAAATAATAAAGACGCCCTTTACAGGGAGGAAAAAGGTGAGAGACTACTCTTGCTGGTTCAGAATGTCCATACACGCCTCGCCATGCAATTAACCCCGACGAAAATATAGGTGACAGGCTCTTTTCAGTTGCCGTCACGCTCTGCCTATGGAGGAGCCTAGCTTGACCTTATGAAACGGCTCAATGATCGAAGTAATCGTTGTAGTACCGATTAATTGCCACGATAACCACCCGTGTGGCCGGTCGGGTGCCACAGCGCCCCATTGCCCAAATCCGCCACTGATTCTGCTCACGACACACATATTACACGACATGATCGAGAACCAGGGAGAAGATTTTGAGCAACCAGAGTGGCACGCACAGCAGCGTCGACCGCTTCCACGAGACCACAAGACACCAAGACGTGACGGCCGATGACAGCCAGGGTGGCCCAAACCTAAATGATGACGATGATTCCAGCACGAATCAGCCATAAATTCCGCGAAACGGAAGTACAACCGCTGCCAGTTCCCGTCCGACCTGACCTGATCCACCGTTCCAAAGAACATGATTACGGGTGAAGCTTCCCTCGCTGATCGATCGATTGTCTTGGCTATATAGCTATGTGTCTGGTCACTGCTCAGGCTGGCGCCACGAAAGACACGCGGGAGCTAGCGTTGCAGCCAGCTACAGATACGCGCAAAAGGTAGACGAGACGACGAACGGCGACCAGCATCTAGTACTGCACACACACAGCCCCTGCCCAGCCCACACGGTGTCGTCTCGCCTTCATTTATGCAGGAGACCGAGACCGGGCCAGGGGAAAAGACAACCGCGAAGTAACGCCTCGTCTCCTTCCTCGTCCTTCTTCGTCTTCTTCTACCCCAAGCAGGCCGAGCTCGCATTTCCATATAGCCCAAGCGAGCGGCAACTGGAGAACACTTCAGAAAGAGATTGCAGTAGCTAGGCAGTAGTAGCGGTAGCATGGGGGTGAGGAGGAGGTGGCTGCCGGATGCTCCTGCGATCTTCAGGCTCCTGCACGGGGCCTTCCTCTTCCACTTGGCAGGTAATCTCCGGCTTAGTTTTCCTCGCTTTCAATCAGAGCTACCATTCTTCCTCTTCTAAATTGCGGTGCAAAACACCGGAAACAATCAAAGGTGGACAGCTTACTATCAAATCCCATCGTGTTCCTATGGAATTATAAGACTTTTTTTTTTCTTTTGTATAACGTACGGGTTAGTTTGGTTATGTTTGGGCAGCGACTTCGCGTTGTGGTGATTCTGTTTCTCGAATTATATATAGTGCGCCGATGCATATTGCTGCACCACGCTTTAGAACCTTGCAAAGATGAACACTAGTTTGCGCAAGGCGTGTTATGCTCCTAAGCTAGCATTAGGATACCGATACAGATACTTACACGTGGTGGTGATTTACTGAACTTTCTTTTCAAGTTACCAGAGCGGTAGGTAAAGTCGATGCCGATTGATGTCACAGCCGTGCTAATTTAAAGTTAAGATCGATGCGGATTTCATGAGATCTACTCTTTCTTTTCCATATGTGGTTTTCTTGTGCTTGTGCTTGGGTCGTGATCATATATATTCCCAACGCGTAGACAGAGAGAGAGAGAAGAATCACTTTTGGATCTGCTGTCAACGGCGATGCTTTAACTATTCCATCCGACCTATTATATGTATAGATAGATACATACGAATCTAGACAAATTCAAGTCAACTGATATGGGTTGAAGGGAGTACCAAAAAGAAACGATTGGTTTTAACTGAACGTGGTGCATTAGCGACTGTATTATTAGCTGTAGGGTAAAGCCTTATGCTCATAGTGGTAAGGAGATTATGAGTAGCTCCTAAGCAACCTCACATGCACGATGTGTTGGCTTGATTGGTAGTATTGGGTGACTTTGACCGCTGTCTCAAACTTTTCGAGTCCAACGAACCCGGTTGGCCATGGAATCTAGTGGTAGGAGCATCAAACTATCAATGCGTAGAAAGAAACAAACAAATAATGGACAGGAAAGGGTCCAGCACCGAACAACTGATGGTGTCCCAGCTGAGAGGCCAAAGACTGTACAACCCCGTGTACGTATACGTATGATTGCTGCTTATCAACAGCTGAGTAGGTACATTTGCATTTGCACGTGGTCGAAACCTGCACTGATGGGCTCTCTCGTCGCCTAAGAACGTCGTTCTGCATTCTAAGTTCCGCACTTCGGCTTATTGGATTTCTTATAAGGAATCAAGATTTCGGTCGCCTAAAGCAAGCACGATCGTGACATGAGAAAATCCCAGTTCTACAAAGAGTGCAAACTCTGGTTTTGATAGTGCCGAATAATTTGGATTGTGGTTTCAGAAAATTCAGGCCACCCAGAATTAGCAAAAATGGGGAAATTAGAACTGCAGACTGTAATAAGCGTTCTAATAACTTGGACTTGTTCTTCATGCAGCATCGCAGTCGTTCATCGGAGTCAACTACGGGACGATCGCGGACAACCTCCCGCCAGCGGCGTCGACGGCCAGCCTCCTGACGTCGACGTCCATCGGCAAGCTCCGCCTCTACGAGCCCCAGCCGGACCTCGTGGCCGCGCTCGCGGGCTCCAACATCTCCATCCTCCTGGGCGTCCCCAACTCCGACGTCCCGAGCCTCGCGTCCTCCCCGGCCGCCGCCGCGTCCTGGGCCGCCGCCAACATCCCCACCACGGTGTCCGTCTCCGCCATCTCCGTCGGCAACGAGCTCCTCAACTCCGGCGACCCCACGCTCGGGCCCCAGCTCCTCCCGGCCATGCAGAACCTCCTCGCCGCGCTCCCCGCCGGCTCGACCACCAAGGTCTCCACGGTGCACTCGATGGCGGTGCTGGCGTCGTCGGACCCGCCGTCGTCCGGGTCGTTCCACGAGGACCTCGCGGCGAGCCTGGACCCGGTGCTGGAGTTCCTGCACCAGAACGGCGCGCCGTTCATGATCAACCCGTACCCGTACTTCGCGTACGCCTCCGACACGCGGGAGGAGACGCTGGCCTTCTGCCTGTTCCAGCCCAACCCTGGCCGCGTCGACGCCGTGTCGGGGCTCACCTACATGAACATGTTCGACGCGCAGCTCGACGCCATCCGCGCGGCGCTGGACGGCAAGGGGTACACCGACGTGGAGATCGTCATCGCCGAGACCGGGTGGCCGTACAAGGGGGACGCCGACGAGGCCGGCGCCACGCCGGACAACGCCAAGGCGTACAACGGCAACCTCGTGGCGCACCTCAAGTCGCAGGTGGGCACGCCGCGGACGCCGGGCAAGTCGGTGGACACCTACATCTTCGCGCTCTACGACGAGGACCTCAAGCCGGGGCGGGTGTCGGAGCGGTCGTTCGGGCTGTACCAGGCCGACCTCACGGCGAACTACGACATCGGGCTCGCCAAAGGCAGCGGCACTGCTCCCAGCACGTCAGGCCAGATCGGTGTTACTCCAGCTCCACCACAGGTGCAGGCGGGGAGTGGGGTGACACCTACGGGATTCTGTGTGACGACGGGCAGCGTGCCAGGAAGCACGCAACAGGAGCAGCAGGGCAGCTCGTGCTACATGCCGGCAGGGGCGGCAGCGCAGACAGATCATGCCGGCATGCAGCAGCTTGTATGGTTTGGTATTTTACTGAGTCTGGCAATGTTGGTGGAAAGTAGATGACTTGTATAGATATTATTATCCAAAATTTGACAAATCTAAGACATCTATTTTGGGATGGAGGGAGTACTAGATAATGTCATCGGCTGCAAAGAATCGGTAGACTTTTGATTCTGAAATGCGCCCATCACCTCTGTGCATAAGTGGATTTCACTGCTAGACAACGAAAATTCACAAAAAGTTGCACATTATCGAATGATGAACGAACCAGCCAAGCCTTGCCACGTTCTGTCCCACCTTAATTAGAAATACAAAAAATCATCTGGTTAACGATGGTGTTGTAATAATTTATCTACAAGGCTAACTAAGGTTAGTTTCGCAATATCAGTTTGTCGAAACAGGCACCACCATACTTTCCTACGCCTCAGTGCAACACAAAATGTGGTAGCCAGCAACAAACTGTACTTCCATTTCCGATATGGCGAGTGCTCCCTAGGCAGAGGCAAGGCAATGGCATTGTTTCGACACCAGGTCTCCTATCCTCGTGCAGTTATGCAAATCATTCTTGCCGTTCACACTGAAAACATCTGACATTGTCATGATTCAAGTTTGTTCCAAAGATACAGTGCTCTTCTGATGATTTGATCTGCTGACGATCCTTCTGCATACGCTTCCAAAGCTCGCAAGAGATTTATGAATTTGGCTCCATCGTCCTGAAGCAAAATAGCAGCATAAGCAGGAAGCAGAAGCACAAAATCAGAAGAATTTAGTGGTAAATTATGCTACAGCTTAAGTGACCTTTGGCTTCTGAAATACAAGGTCAGGCGTCTTAAAAGGAACCATATACGATGGAAGGTCACAACGTAATATGGCCTACAACAAGAGTTAACTTCAATCAGAAGAGTTCTGCTTCCGCTGAGGGATGAAAGAAGCTACTCAAAGATGACAGAATTCAGGACTAATGAAAGAAGACAGTGAGCAAAAAAATACCAGGCTTTTGCAAAGTAATGCCCGTTCTGATTGAGATATCAAAGCCTGTAAAGGACCACAATCAACAGAAGTCAATCTTTCCTCTATGGGAAAAGTAGGGGAGAGCTCTAATGGAACAAATTACTCAAACTATTTGAGAAATGATAAGATGATATACTTTACAGAGAAAAATGCAATCAGTAATCAAGACGACCCTGACATATTTAAAAATTCAGATGCAATTTTAGCATTTTTGTAATCTGCAGGGTTTAGAATGGTCTGCTCTACCTGTTTGATTCGCTCATCCTCAACTTCATTCACACATCTCAATAAATTCTCCAATGAACCTGATCAAGTTCCAGTGAAAGGACAATTTTCAATCAGGGTTGGTGAGAACGTCATTTAATACTTTCAGAAACTCAGAACACTAAATCAACCAAGACTGGTGAACTAGTAATGGAACATCAGTAATTTTTCAACTCTGCAAGTATACACACCCTCCTTTATTGTATCAGAATGCGTCCTTAGCTTGATCAGTTTGCGACAAAGTAAAACTTAAATGAAAGCAAATCCTACATGCTATGAGGTCATAAAGATCTAGTAAGTCTTTCTGAACAAGAACAGTTTGGAAAAATCAACATACCAAACTTAATTATCAGTTTTACTGCATTAACATCTCCAATCCCATCAACTCCTGAAAAAGAAAATGACCAGCCATATAACAGTCAATAGACTCCCATAGTGAAAATAAGGTCACAAATTTGAGTTGCATGAATGAATAATCGACTACTCGACTTCATGCGGTAAATATCTGATAGTAATATTTCTCATTTCTCAGATACAAATTGAATATGCCTAGAAGGTTAACTAAACCCCTTTGGGGGTGTTGGGAGGGGAATCAAAAGGTTAATAAGACTTAGTCATATGGTCAGTTCATACATGGTTTTCCCATATGAAACAGTGATAGAAAAGAAACCGTTATTTATAGTAGATCATGCAACTAGCATTTTCTCCATCAAAAACAGGTTACAGTAAAAACACACAGTATATATTTGCTTTAATATTATCTTCATGTTGTCGATTTTTCATCATTGAGGGTGGGTCCTTCAGTTTAGGGTTACCTAATTATGCATCTTAAAAAATTACCTAAAAAGATATATATGTGCATCATGCCACCTACAAAAAGTCGTGAAAAATAAAACATGATCAAATATGCCCTGCACAAAAAAGACAAAATGTATGACTTCTTTTTTGAACAGTGTAACAGCAACCACTTTCCTTCTCTGTAATTTGGTCATATTTTTGTGAAACTTTGCTGGTGCACAAGTTTTAACATGAAGTAGATCTATGATTTGTTTTTGAGAATTTTTCAAAATGCACAAATACCTAAACCCTGAACTCATGCACCCATCCTTGTGCAGGGTAATATTTGAGAGATTTATGAATTTTATCAATTGAGTGAGCAACAGCACATAAAAAAACAGAAAGGAGAATGAATTGCAGATTTAAGCCTGTTAACGAAATGGTCCTGAATCAATCAACTGACGAAGCAATCAAACCAAACCTTGTTGCAGTTCGTGGATTAAAAGGTTTTGTACAAACAACCTAACTGGTGAAAATCAGGGGAGGAGATAGCTAGAAAGGGGAGAAAATAATTGTGGATGCCGGGATGGTTTACGACAAATGCACAGGCACGTAGCCGCAGCACGTTCAGTGTAGTCAATCATACCAAGGCCAATGCCAGCAAGTCCAGCATAAACGGCTGAGTTTGGGAAGCTGACATGACACCTAATCAGTATGGAGTCGATACCGAGGTGGATGGCATCGTGCCAACGCTTGAGAGCACTAGATAGACAAGAAAATCGGAGAGCTCACTGGAGTTGTTGAAGACTTGGGGGCAGGATGCATGAGAAGCGGACAGAGTTTGGAGGCAAATGGTGCGGCTGCAAGATGGAGGTGGAGCTAAATAGAAGTGGAAGCTTTCTGCTCAGAAGGCATCTGGAGATCAGCCGCGGCCATGGACTCCAATGGAGGCAGTGCTACACTGCTACTTGCTTTCTTTGGTTTCAGTGAAGCAGACGGGTGGGTGGGAACATGGCAACAACTTGTCACAAGCTAGTTTAGCTACCAAAAGCAGCCCACCTCACCCACAGGCCACACAGCCCAGAAACCGCCGAACACGTGCAACCCACTCTGCCTAACTCAGAAAGTTTCTACCTGTTTCCTCATGTACTCGAATTTTTTAACGCATTTGTAAGGTAAAGAGAGATCTGCCTTTCACGTAAAAGATGCATGCCTAACTCCAATAGAGTTGGGCCAGGTTACAATGCGAACTACTAGGAACGGCTTTGTTTACCCCTAGCTAGAACGGCATCAAAAGACACAACTGTACAGAAAATACCTGGTATATTATCAGCTTTGTCACCCGAAAGTGCAACGACATCAACAAACTGTGAGGGCTTTAGTGCTCCAAATCTCTTCACGAAGTCTTCAACTCCAAATGAAACCATCCTGTTTGTTCAGAAAAAATGAAACCATGTCAAAATCATGAAAATTAACTGTTTGAACATTTCCAGCAACACTTAAGGGAGGTAGAAAACAAATACACTGACCCAGAACCACGTGGAGAAATCCTCAGCAAACGCAGAGAAGGTGACAAAATTTGGAAGAAGTCTTTATCAGGAGAGACAACCCGTACCTTCAGAAGAGGACCGGGCATATTGAGACATAAAGACATTATCAGCTAAGTTCAAATCCAACAGACTTCAAGGAGATCAAATTTTATCAGCTAAGTTCACGTCTTGCACTTTTGGTAAAAAATTCAAGAAATGCCGAGACAGCATTTAACTTCAGGCGTTGCCTAGTTGTTCATTTTCCAAGTAAGAATGGTAAATTGTTTTTTTAGGGAAAGAATGGTAAATTGTTTATTATCCCATTGAATACCAGAATTCCAGTAAATTTTGCAAAAGAAAAAGAATCCAGTGAATATATAGTTAAACATCATCATTCAATAGCTAACAGGATATGATACTATGAACAGTCAATCTTTACTATTAAAGCGCAGTTGGTGGTACGTCATGTTTTGTCGTACGTCGTCGCCCTCCTCGAGCGATCGCGGGTTTTTCCCGTTTATTAGACACGACGACGTGTGGGCCACTCGTAATAGCAGCACTCGGGCCATATACCTCCCCCTTCCTATCGCTGGCGTTTCTCGCTCCCGCCCTCGCACCTTTCCCTGGCCCTGGCACACCCTCTATCTGCCCAGCCACACCATAGCGCCGCCTCCACCTCCAACCTCGCCCCGTCTATTCTCACATCTGCCTCTGTGTGGTGCTCAGCTGCCGGTTAGCAGGGATGGAGGGGAGGCTGACTAGGAAGTAGGGCTGTTACCGGCGGCCATTCCCGGGGCCTGAACATGTATACATCCTTGTGTGCCTGAGGTAGTTAGCCCATCGGGTCGTGGCCACATGCTCTACTATATAAATTTATTGTCGGGACACCGAACCCTAACTATTTATTTATGTTACCTCATAGAAACTTCGAATTCATGGGCTATGGAAAGTTGGGACTTGAGAATGACTAGGACGTTCTGCCAAAATTGGAGAAAATACTGGTGCATGATATCGAGTTACATGTTTTTGGAGTAGAGGTGCTACGGAGTACAGTGGTGATGTTGGAGTGTGGTGACTAGGAAGCATGACTGAGGAAAAAACTTGAGGGCCCGTGGCACACATGGGCATTCAACTAGTAACAATATTAGGGTAGAAATACTCATAAAGAGAAATATATTGACAAAACATACATGACAAAAGTATTTGAGGAATAGTTCATGACAGAAGTGTTTTTACCTTGTAGCCTGCAGACACACTGTTGACAGCTAGTGTACCAATAGCATCATCAGCTTCGACACCTGGAACCTACATCAATATTTTTTGACAATCCGAGATATCAATAGATAACAAATAATTCCTTCAAAGCTGCATCTACAGCTACTAAGTTTTTTACCTCAATTACTTTAATTGACATTGCTTTGATAGATGCCTTCAAGTATTGCATGCCCTGAACAATGGTGTCTGGTGTTGAGGTGCGGTTGCTCTTGTAAGCAGGGTATAACATATGTCGAAATGTCATTCCTAGGAAAATGCACAGAAAATAGCATCATGTTTCTATAGATCTGAATCCATAGGGTATAGGAGATAACTGTTACTCCCTCCGTCCTAAAAAGGATGTCGCAAATTTGTCTAAACTTGGATGTATCTATATACTAAATAGTGTATAGATACATTCTAATTTAGACAAATCTTCGGCATTAAAAGTTATTCACAGACCTATATTCCTACAGCTAGTGTTGCTTTATAAATGCTGACCTATTATATGAACAAATAAGACAAAATGGAAAATAAAATGGATTGAAAATGAATTGTTTTGGCCCAGCAGGCTAGAGATAAATAACACACGTCCAGACTTTAGAAGGACCACATCAAATATAGATGAGCCAGAGTCTCCTGCTACACACAACACAAGAGTACAGAATGAGGTTCTGTCCTCCTATGTTACTTTGCTCCAATATACTATTTATCTATTAGGACATCTCTGGAATGCGGGGTTTGTAAACCGTGGAATAGGATGTCATCACATTTTTTAAGCCTAAAGTGATTGAGTGCATGTCATAGTTTTCATAGACACCAAGGAAATCTTTCAAGAGATCTAACCACTTTCTATGAATCCAATGGGATTGGAGTCTACGAAAGCAACCCATAGGAATTCTGGAGGGTTCATAATTTTGAACCCAATGGTCTCTGTAGGAAAAAATTATCTTGGATTGGAATCCTACACTACTTCGAAATTATCTGATCCAAGCAGCCCTAGGCAAAAAAAAAGGAGGGTTTAAACGAGAACTAGAAGTACAAAAACTAATTTCTTACAGATGAAAAGGCTGGCATTCATAAGATGGAGTCCTAGACATTGTATTCTACAACTCATATTTTGCTGCTCCTACCGTTGTACACTTTTCCAGGCCATCCATTGCATAAGAATTTGGATCAGCCTAAACTCTCCAATGCATCAAGATGAGAAGGCCTCAGATTACCATCTCCCATGATCCCATTAAGTTACTTGAGTTTATCTCCACTCTTACCTTTTGCCATGTAACATTCTTTCGATGGCATGGCCTTATATTTACCATATGGGACTCCTGAAAAGAAAAATCCGTCCGCTTATTTATTACTTTAAGAACTATAATGAGATGTATTACTTTGAATTTGCATAGCAAGGGCATTTTGTTTCTTTCCACAAGCTACTAAACAAGGGGATTTCCACTTTTAGGAAGAAACCCAAACACATAAACTAAATCCACAAGGCCACACAATAAAGATAACAATTTCAAATTACGACAAACATGTTGACTTTGAGTTACATTGACTCAAATGAGAACAGTAGGTCTTAATTTATTTATTTTGGATTTGCACCATCGCAAGGATGCATAAATATCATACAGTTTCCCACCTTGTGCAGAAACAAACCATTCATAGTACATTTCAACAGAACAGAGATAGATCATAGATGTGAAAAGAAAGTGAGCAAATTCTAGAGCAGGAAAGATGAACTTCGACAGAAAGTTACATGTCAGGAAAGATGAACTTGGGAGAATGTTGTATACTTGTATGTCCAAACGCAAATAGCAATGCACTAAAGCAAGACAAAGACTTCAAGAGAACAGTAATTGGAATTAATATTTTGACTGTTGAAAACTATGCAAATTGCCATTATATGAAGTGGACATACATTCAATAATGGCAGCAAGAAATTGTGTAAAGGAATCAGTGCAAGAGTAAACATTAAAATAATGAGTGTACTCAATAAATATGAGGATTATCCCAGGGAGACAGGCAGAAAAGCTCACCATCATGGTCAAACACCACCTGCAAATGAGTTTAAAACAACATAAGGGGATCAAGGGCTAAGAGGAAACAAATAAAGGAACACACACAGAAACACACTGTAGTTTCTGCAATACTGTAATCACTTCTCAGTATTTACAGCTTAGGTTGCGAAGTGACAAATGATGCCTAAAGCCAAAATGTTGAAATAATAAGTATGCTAAAGATGTAAAAGTTACCTACAGTTAGTCTCTAAATATTTTATTCTAATGAGAATTACACTAAGGATATTATACATGTCCGCATAAATTGACAAGCAGTTACCAACAAGAAAAGCTCATGCATAGACCACCAGAATGTGGTATTGTCAGTAAAAATACAAAATTAAATCACAGATGCCAGTAGAATCCATTCTAGAATAAGATGACATACCGCAACATGAGATGGAATGAACTCCAACATGTCCAGAAGCTGCAGAGAAAACTCGGTAGATTTAAAAACCACAACAAAGGATCACAAATGTTATCAATTAAACAGATATACAAAGGAAACATTTCTACAATGTAAATAAAAATTTTGGTACTTGAAATAGCGGCAAAAGGTTAATCCGTTGATGATTAAACTGCAGAAGTATCGACCGCTCTCTTCAAAGCCACAGTAAACATGATATGACCTGTTGTGGTTCCCTATGGACCCAGAAGGGACTAATATTAACTGAGGATAAACTTTTATGGTTGATGATGAAATATGCAGTTATGTACAGGAAATTGTGTTTTCCCAAAACTCAACCCTAACGGCTCATCGTAATGGTCAAATATGCCTACTGGAACAAACTTGGTGAAAATCCATGTTATTATCTGCCAATTAGAGTTCATTAATGAAATGTCACTGAAGACAAGCATGGTGGAACAAATTTTGCACCAACCGTCCAGGTATAATGTGCCACTGACCAAAAACATATCTAACTCCAAAAGCTTCTCAACTTTTTTCTCACTTTCCATGTTCTTTCACTTCTCGCCAATTCCTACTTGTCGAGTTAGTAGTGTCTAGTGGATGGTGAGAATTTTTTTTACAGAGAATAAAGTACAATCATGTACCGTGTTCATCACATAAAAATACAAATGAAGAAACAGAATTGCTCTAGCAGATTGTGCTTTTAACAAACTTTACATGAAGCAACACATAAATGCAACATCAATTGTGAACAAATTTGAGTTAATTAACATCTAGGGTGTCATTTAAAAGCTACAAACAAACCATACTCACCAGTGACAGAGCTTTGAATATAGTTAAAACCCAATCCCCATTTCCATCAGCATGCTCCAACTGACCATGTTGCAGCTGTGCTACATCCATAGAAAAGAATACATGAGTTGTATATTACAACACTGAAAAAGAGCAATAGGAAAGAGTAAATTTCACAAACAGGTTTAATGTACTTCAAACTTTGCTAAAACAACATATCTGAGACCTGATTACACATACGTGCAGATTATTCTGCAGTTTTATATTACAGTTGGTCTCTAAATCTATACTGCAAAATTGGTCTTTAAATCTGTAGTTCTGTCATCTTGTGATAGTTTGTAAATGAGCATGTAGATTCACAAATTTACTCTAATAAAATGGGGGCTGAAAGATACAAATTGTGTGACATATTTGTGTTACTGGAAACCTACTTAGAAATCAGCAGCACCATTGTGCCTTTTCTTTTGTGAATATCAATTTATTTTATGCCTGGAGAAAATATCAGGTGGTTTTGCAAGAAGTTGATTTTTTGGGATGGATTTGACCAATTGGCATGGCTATCTGATAGGATTACAGAACAAACAAGCTACTGTCATCAGTTATCAAATGTTCTGCTGCGGTGCTACTTAATATTTCTGTCCAAGCATAGCCCATGGTTAAACCAGAGAGACAGACTAGTAGAAGATAATGTATGTGGTCATCACAGGGAAGGTAATACAGCAGCTGAATAGCTAAACCATCAGTCTGTGAAGACTTAAGACCATTCACATATTACGGGTATGTGAAATTGGCAAAAAGTGACATGCCATATAGAAATTTACATTGCACGTAGGATAACAACAGAGTTCGGCTATACTTTGAAATATCACACCGAAGTAGAACTAAGTCCATCAGTTCCATATCAATGTTGAGTTCCAACATCTCCTCTGCCATTAGGAGTGCTGATTTAAATACATGCTTCAAGATAATTTCTTTTTTGCGATTACAAGGAAGATGCACAGGCGCACAAGCATACGAAGAGCGCCGTAAAAACACACCTAAATTGATGGAAACCAAGAATCTACCAATTTCACAAAGAACATACACAATCTGGTCTGCATGAGAGTCTGAACACCATGATAAACCCTGAAGGGTGGAGTCGTGCAGTACACCCACAACTCCACCACCTTACCAAGAGGTGATTCTCAAGATATAATGACAAGATATACCAATATGTCATTGCACAAGGGAAACACTGACCTAATATCTTGTAGTATGATCTGTACATCACTGAGGTTCCATCAACAAGCATTA
The DNA here is from genome assembly GCA_910589765.1 of Avena atlantica. Lineage (NCBI taxonomy): Eukaryota > Viridiplantae > Streptophyta > Magnoliopsida > Poales > Poaceae > Avena > Avena atlantica. The sequence continues at coordinate 57,030,436 of OU342737.1, forward strand.
TTCTACTCTTTGCAGGATCAGCAGGAGCAACATTCTCGCCAGGATTAGTTAATATGGTCGAGACAATTGAGGGCATGCTGTCATCATACAACGGGATCGGTGGGGCATGCTCCACGGATGGTCCTTGAAAACTCTCAATTGAATCAGTAGTTGGCAACAGTGACTGCTTGGAAAAACCCTAATATATGGAAGGAGACATAGGAACAGTAATTAAATTATATCCATATTAAACCACTTGAGTTACTGTCGAATCTAAAAAGGATTTGGAATCCAATTTGCCACGCATTTACATGAATGTGTTGAACTGAACAACACTAAACTTTATCCAGAGGCAATGTAGTACAAGCAGCAATGAAATGGCCGCCGAACCTTCACCTAATGTTACTAGGGCTAGTTAATGTTGGTATTCCGCTAATTTTCTCTCTCCCGGGCATCTCCAAGAACAAACCTTCGAACTGTGAGATGGGAAGGGGTGAGGTACCAGAGAAGGGGCCAGAACACGTACCCTTCGGGAAACGGCGGGCGGCAACGGGAGGCGCCGCGCGCCGGCGCGGAAAAGGAGGCGGGGCGCCGCGGCGGCGCGGAGGCAGCAGCACGCCATGGCCGGATCGGATGCTACCTCTTCCGCATCGCCCGCCTGGATGACGGAGTAATAGTGGCGGGCAGAAGGCCTAGGGTTTAGAGATAGCGATTGCGGAGGCGCAGCGCAGAGTGTGATGGAAGAGCAGGTGTGGTGTTCGACAAAATGTGCGAGGAGGCGGAGGCTTGGTGGAGGCTGTGGTGGTGAGAAGGGGGATTTTGAATAAGTAATGGACGTAAAAAAAAGTTAAATAAAGTAGCACTTGCATGTACTCCCTCAGTTTGGAATTATAGATCCCGCACGATTAACTAGGTTGTTAATTTAACCAATAAAATATAAGTAAAATAATACAAAAAATATATCATTAGAAACTTTAAATGCTGTATTTTTTAATGGTATAGTTTTTATGCTATATAACTTATATTTTATTAGTCAAATTAGCAATCTAGGTATACGCATAGGACTTATAATCCCAAACAGAGGGAGTATTTGTTGGCGTGGCTCGATTTCAATGAGATCTCCTATACTCATGGAAGAAGGAAGGTGGAGTACCACGACCACAAGCTGCGATGGACCGATTCTGGGCGATGCGTTTGGGGCATCTCTACCGGCTTGACGCATTCAAGTCTGAACTTGTTCGTGCGGACACGTAGGATGTTCGTTGCGCTTCAATGGACTGATCTATTCGGACAAACGTGTTCGGCTCGATCCATCCATGTAGCTAATTTAGGCAACGGTTGCATCGGACCGGACACGCGCGAACAGCGCAGGTGTTCTGCCCGTTGATGCCTCGAGATCATATATAAGAGAGACATTAGTGCTTAAGATAGATATTCGTTAGATTAAGCTCTGTCAGTTATAAAAGACCATTCAAACAAATTAGGGGGCATGCTACTACTGCTACGGCTACAGCTATATGAGGACGGTTGTGGTGACCCAGCATACCACTGCATGATATAGTACACTATAGTCATTGATATAACACCAATAAAACATCGTTCACTAGTATTATATCCCTCAGAGTGGTATAACAAAAATACGGCAGGTCCAAGACATGATTATAGGTTACAACTCGACTCTTTACAAAAGATTCAGAGAACACTCTAGGTTAAAAAGAGTGAAAGAAACTTCGTACAAAAAAGAACGGAAATAATCAATTCATAACTATCATACTAATAGACTAGTATTTAAACTATTGGGCTTGTATTGCTGCTATTGCAATACTCTACAGAAATAGATTCTATGACTAGAGATTATATTCATATCTAATCAGCAACTTAATTTTCACTTTAGTGGATGTATATGTTGACTTCATTGAAGAACTTGAGCTGGTGACGATGATTCCCTTGAGTATAGTTGATGTAGACGTCGTCTATATTGGCTTCGGAATCTAGCAAGGATTAAGAAGATACGTTGAGTACGAGCGTACTCAGCAAGTTCACTAGAAATGAGTGTATGATGCACTAACTATAGCCACATACCATAGGTCATAGGCAATGCAGGTTTTATAAACATTTTTTCAAATATTGATTTTATTCTGAAAAGCTATGTCCGTCAGCCTTCATAGGTTTATCAGAACTTTCATAGAGTTATTTTACTGCAGTGTTCGTAGCTCATTTCCGGAAGACCTTAGCTTTGTTGTGCATCCGAGTTGCAGGATCGTTAACACTTTCTTGGTGTGAGACCCAGAAGATCCAAATGTCTCCTTGGTGTACGCCATGTCCACGTATCAAATTACGGCAATGGTTAGTACAGAACGTTTAGATGCCTGAACTATCGTGGGACGTTGAGGGTTCCCAGTCATATGCTGCATATCCTCTACGAATTACCAATTAATACACGCTACAAGGATAACAGACACGACCCGCACATCCGGCTACATGCGAGAGGAAGAAGGTATAGCTGACTTCTTCGTCCCATTCCAAATCTCATGGTTAACGCGTGATATACAGTGCAAGAATCACTGGCGTTATTTGTTATTAAGTTCTAGGTAATATGTTCCTTTACCACCGGAACTTTTATAGGTTATTACCTCATGGTAAATAATCTATAATCATATTATTATGAAAATAGTATTTTTGACCTTTTTGAAATGCAGGTGATGACAACAATGGATTTGCAAAATATTTGATAGAAAATAACCAAAAGACATGAGCAAGTGTGAACTTGCCTTTTGTGATTACAAGATTATGCACTCACGATCTTCGAGACAATAATGTTGGAGATATGCCCTAGAGGCAATAATAAAAGTAGTCATTATTATATCTTTGTGTTTATGATAAATGTTTACATTCATGCTATAATAGTATTAACCGGAAACATTAATACTTATGTGATTTGTAAACTAATTAGAGTCCCTAGTAAAGCCTCTTTATAAAACTAGCTTGTTGGTTAATAGATGATCATGGTTTCTGGATCATGAACATTGAGATGTTATTAACAACAAGATCATATCATTAGGAGAATGGTATGATGGACATACTTCTATAGATAAGCGTAGCATAAAAATCAAGGCATTTCAATAGTTCGTTTGCTATAAGCTTTCTGATACATAGTAACTTAATTTCTTCGACCTCACCATTACTCGAAGGATACTTTGATGACATCAAACACCACACCGTAACTGGGTGGCTATAAAGATATCATTGAGTGTTTGGAAAGTATGTGTTAAGGCACATGGATCAAGAGTGGGATTTGTCCATCCATATGACGGATAGATATACTCTAGGCCCTCTCGATGGAATGTCATCCAATTATCTTGCAAGCATGTGACTGGCTCACAAGGGGTCACATATCACGGGAACGAGAAAAGAGTACTTATCGGTAACGAGGTTGAATTAGGTATGCAGAGATATTGACGATCAGACCTCGGATAAGTAAACTATCGCAAGACAAAGGGAAATTAGTATCATATGTAAGTGGTTCATTCGATTGCAAAGTAATCGTAGAAATATGTGGGAGCCATATGAATTTCCAGGTTCCTCTATTGGTTATTGATCGGAGAAGAGTCTCGGTCATGTCTGCATAATTCACGAACCGTAGGGAGACACACTTAAGGATTCAATGTTGAGACCGAATGTTGTTCGGAGTCTCGGATGGGATCCGGGATATCATGAGGAGATCCAGAATAGTCCAGAGAATAATATTCATATAAGTAAAGTCCAATTCCGGAGTTCGGAAATGATTCCGATGATTTCACTAGAGAGGTTTTAGAAGGGTCTAGAAGGTTCACCATACTGAAAGGGGAAGGGTGCATGAATGTGTCATGGATAAGTGGAATGATTGAATCATGTCCTATGTCACTTGGTTGGGCATTTGCAAGAAAGAAATTAAACTCCAAATTGAAAGTCAAAAGGCAAGTTGAAAAGTCAAACTGGGACAATGTATCTTGGTGGAGGAAGGAAAGAATCCTTCTTTCCCTCCACCACAAGCCAACTAGGATAGGGAGTTGGGGAAGGATTCAAACTCCCCTCTCCCAAGCTGCCCTCCCTCTCATAAATAGAGGGGAGGGGGTGCCCCAAGGACAGACAACACCAGCCCCTCCGCATCTAGCCGCCACCGCCCCCCAGCGCCGCCGCCGTCAGTTCGTCGTCGTCGCCCTAGCCGTCGCCGACTCCACCTTCTCCTCTCTGGCCTTCTAAACCCTATATCACTGGAAACCCTAATTCCTGCCATAACCTGCTCCGGCTTAGGCAATGCCCTGCAAGATCTTCCCTCTACTTCCGACACCATGCCGTCGTGCTGCCGGAATCGCGAGAGGAGAACTACAACCTTCACTGCATGCTGGAACAAGGGAGAGGAAGGTCTTCATCAAGTACCGAACGTGTGACCGACTGCGGAAGCGCTGCCGGAACGCGGCGTCAGAAGGATCATCTACGCGATCTTGAGATCGGCAAGTGTACGACTACATCACCCACGAGAATCTGCTCTCGTTAACCGCTTTGGAATCTTCGAGGGTGAGTACTCTAATCGACTCGTTGCTACAATCTAGTAGATAGATCTTGGCTTGTTTGTGTTCATACGGTAGAAATTTTTTATTTTCCATGCTATGAACCCCTACAATGGTATCAGAGTCGTGTCTATATGTAGATATGTTGCACGAGTAGAACACAATGGTCATTGCGGGCGTTGATGCTTTTGTTTTCGATTGCTTCTTATGTACTTTGCATCTTGCGGGATGGTGGGATGAAGCGGCCTAGGCTAACCTCACATGACATCATTCATAAGACTTGCTCCACGCTTGACATGCAACTTGTATTGCATAAGTGGCTTTGCGGGTGCATGTTTCTCCTAACATAGTGAAGATTCAATTTACAACGAGTGATTGACAATACCAGTATCAACGTTGTGGTTCTTGTTCATAAGTTAGAACGACACTTATTGAAAGCCCCAAACCACGTAAAATATGCAAAGAAAATTAGAGGCGTCTAACTTTGTTTTGCAGGGGTGTGTTGTGATGTGATATGGCCATGATTGTGATTATATATGATGTATGAAATGTTCCTTATTGTAAGTCGACAACCGGCAGGAGCCTTATGGTTGTGTTTTAATTTCGTTAAGACCCGCGTGTCTATTATTCAAAGTAGTTGTAATAGTTGATTCTGGTGGACAACAACCATGGAGCGGTGCCATTGACCTTGACGCCACGCCGGTGATGATGGAGATCATGTTCGTGCTTGAAGATGGAGATCGGAAGCACAAGAAGAAAGGCCATATCATATCACATATTTTGAAATACATGTGATGTTAATCCTTTTATGCATCTTGTATTGCTTAGTTCGCGACGGTAGCATTAGAAGATGATCCCTCTCACAAAATATCAAGTTATAAAGTGTCCATCCTTAGTAGGCACCATTGCCAAAGCTTGTTGTTTCGAAGCACCACGTGATTATCGGGTGTGTTAGATTCTGCGAGTGTATACAACGGGAGAAAGCCATATTTGCTCATGCGGAAGCTAAGCTTTGACCTTGACGAGCCTAGCATGTATAGACATGGTCTCAGAACACGAATCACCGATAGGTAAAGCATGAGTCATATAGTAGATATGATGAACATGTTGATTGTTCTCCATTGAAGCTACATCATCTCTCGTGTTGATCGGTTTTGATGTGGTGGATTTGGTTCGTGTGATCACTAAAACAATGCGAGGGATGTTGTTTTGAGTGGGAGTTCACTTAGATTAATTTAACTGTTAATTAGAACTCAATTTGTCATAAACTTAGTGATACGTCGGAAACATATCTATAATTTTTTATGTTCCATGCTTGTTTAGTATCTACTTTTCTTTGCTTTGTCCACACTTTAAGGTGCTTTTATATGTTTTCTGGTACTAACCTATTAACAAGTTGCCATAGTGCCAGTTGCCTGTTTTCTGTTGTTTTTGGTTCTAGAAAAGCTAGTAAGGAAATATTCTCGGAATTGGATGGGACAAAAGCCAAAGTCAATATTTCACCAAGGAGAACACGAAGTCCAGATGAGAGACGGAGGGGCGCCATAGGGCGGCTGCACCCCCCAGGCGTGGGCCCACCCTAGGTCACGCCTGGGCATGGTGTGGCCCCCCTGGCCGCCTCCCAGCCTCGCCTCTTCGCCTATAAGAAGCTCCCGATGCCTAAACCCTAAGTACCCGATCAATATTCCATGAAACCGTTTGTAGCCTCCGCCACCATCATCCCTAGATCGGGGGATCTGAAGCTCTTCCGGGCACCCTGCCGGAGGGGAGATCATCCCGGAGGCATTCTTCTTCATCATGTCAGCCTCTGGTATGAAGCATGGGTAGTTCCACCTTGGACTACGGGTCCATGTAGTAGCTAGATGGTTGTATCTCCTCCTTTGTGCTTTCATGTCTAGATCTTGTGAGCTCCGTTCATGATCAAGATCTTATCTATTTGTAATCATGCATGTTGTGTTTGCGGGGATCCGATGGATATTGAGATTACTATGTCAGATTGATTAATGGTTTTGTCTTATTGATTCTATCATGTTTATGTTGTTTGTGATCTTGCATGCTCTCCGTAGTTAGTATCTATCCTGGCCAAGTAGTTGCTAGTGACTCCAAGATGGGGTATTTATGCTCGGTAGTGGGTTCACGCCTCTATTTAATCTAAGGGAAGTGATAGAAATCTCTAAGGTTGTAGATGTGTTGTTGCCACTAGGGAGAAAACAACGGTCTCTTGTTCATGGAACAAGTGGATTGTTTACCTTACACACTTTGCTTAAAGCAGTTGTCTGTTGCTTGCAACTTAATACTGGAGGGGGTTCGGATGATAACCCAAAGGTGGACTTCTAGTCATAGATGCAGTTGGATGGCGGTCTATGTATCTTGTTGTATTGCCCAATCGAATCTCATAGGATCTTTATGTCTAGTATTGCATTGTTATGCGTTGCTCAATCCTGTCAATTGCCCTTCTGTAATTTGTCTAACCCGCATGCCATGTTTGTTTATCTAAGGAGAACACCTCTAGTGAACTATGAACCCCGGTCCAATCTTTACCACTGATACATCTTCCACTGTTACTGTTTACTTTCTGCAAACCATCATCACCTTCCACACCATACAGTTAATCCTTTATTACAGCAACCGGTGAGATTGACAACCTCACTGTTAGTTGGGGCAAAGTCTTGAGTTTGTGTTGTGCAGGTTTCCACGTTGCTTGCAACACCTTTGAGACGTTTCCTTCCTCCTACTGGTTCAATAACCTCGGTTTCTTACTGAGGGGAGACTTGCTGATGTGCTGCATCACACCTTGCTCTTGCTGATATGCCCTAGAGGCAATAATAAAGTAGTTATTATTATATCTTTGTGTTTATGATAAATATTTACATTCATGCTATAATAGTATTAACCGGAAACATTAATACTTGTGTGATTTGTAAACTAATTGGAGTCCCTAGTAAAGCCTCTTTATAAAACTAGCTTGTTGGTTAATAGATGATCATGGTTTCTGGATCATGAACATTGAGATGTTGTTAACAACAAGATCATATCATTAGGAGAATGGTATGATGGACATACTCCTATAGATAAGTGTAGCATAAAGATCAAGTCATTTCAATAGTTCGTTTGCTATAAGCTTTCTGATACATGGTAACCTAATTCCTATGACCATGAGATCATGTTAATCACCATTACTAGAAGGATACTTTGATGACATCAAACACCACACCGTAACTAGGTGGCTATAAAGATGTCATTGAGTGTTTGGAAAGTATGTGTTGAGGCACATGGATCAAGAGTGGGATTTGTCCATCCATATGACGGATAGATATACTCTGGGCCCTCTCGGTGGAATGTCATCCAATTAGCTTGCAAGCATGTGACTGGCTCACAAGGGATCACATATCACGGGAACGAGAAAAGAGTACTTATCGGTAACGAGGTTGAACTAGGTATGCAGAGATATCGACGATCAGACCTCGGATAAGTAAACTATCGCAAGACAAAGGGAAATTGGTATCATATGTAAGTGGTTCATTCGATCGCAAAGTAATCGTAGAAATATGTGGGAGCCATATGAATTTCCAGATTCCTCTATTGGTTATTGATCGGAGAAGAGTCTCGGTCATGTCTGCATAATTCACGAACCGTAGGGAGACACACTTAAGGATTCAATGTTGTTTAGTAGATATGGAATGTAAGTAGGGAGACCGAATGTTGTTCGGAGTCTCGGATGGGATCCGGGATATCATGAGGAGATCCGGAATAGTCCAGAGAATAATATTCATATAAGTAAAGTCCAATTCCAGAGTTCGGGAATGATTCCGATGATTTCACTAGAGAGGTTTTAGAAGGGTCTAGAAGGTTCACCATACTGAAAGGGGAAGGGTGCATGAATGTGTCATGGATAAGTGGAATGATTGAATCATGTCCTATGTCACTTGGTTGGGCATTTGCAAGAAAGAAATTAAACTCCAAATTGAAAGTCAAAAGGCAAGTTGAAAAGTCAAACTGGGACAATGTATCTTGGTGGAGGAAGGAAAGAATCCTTCTTTCCCTCCACCACAAGCCAACTAGGATAGGGAGTTGGGGAAGGATTCAAACTACCCTCTACCAAGCTGCCCTCCCTTTAATAAATAGAGGGGAGGGGGTGCCCCAAGGACACACAACACCAGCCCCTCCCCACCTAGCCGCTGCATCGCCGCCGCCCCCAGCGCTGCTGACGAGGTTCGATCTCGTCAATGCCCATTGTTATGGGCTTGGGTTTTGGAGAAGATGGGGATGCTGGAGATCGCAGAACGGTTAACAGACAAGCAACACGGGACACGAGGTTTACCCAGGTTCACGCCCTCGGAGGGAAAACCCTACTCCTGCTTGTCTGCTCTTGATTATGTCTGAACCGAAGATTACAAGGGTGCGCAGATGCAATCTGGCATGGGGGTGCGTATGCGCTGAGTTGAGAGAGATCTTTCTCGCCGTGCCCTCCTGGCCTTTATATAGATAGGCAGGTCTCGAGCTTAGGTCGAGTCGGTTACAGATTAGGGTTTGCACCCTTTGAAATTCTATCTACTCTAGTCTTGTTCTCCAAGGATCCGAAGACATCATGGGCTTGGGCCACCCAAAATCTCCACAGGCCACGTGTCTTGTCGTGGGCCTTCCCTTGGGCTGGACCAGGTATACTAATATTGTACCCATGGGGTATAACCATGTCAGTAGCCCCCGAGTGCTCAGTCGAATCATAGATTCGAATGGAGACTCTTTAATCTTTCGGGTGCTATTAAGTTGAACATGTCTCACCAAGAGGAAAATGTTTAGTTCATAGGGATTTTTGATGTGTGTGCGTGACTCTCCCGACGGATCAGGGCCAGTTAACTGTTGTAGGACAAACAACACGATCTTCATCAAACTCGGGTCCCTGAACTCGAATTCGGAACGATTGCTGGCGTAATTTGACTCAGGCCGTTGAGGTCTTACAAGAGTCGAATCCCAGTGGTTTTCAGGTGATGTACCCAACGCGTCCGTCAGGATTTTTCATTGTATCTGCTGACACGGAGATTTACTAGCAGAGCGCAGTCAGGTGCGTTACCAGGCCATCAGATGAGATCTGTAGGGCTTATCTTTGCGTTGTAGACACAACATCCGAATTTTTATCACCGCGGAGGTGTTTCAGGTGGACAAGGAGATTGCTTCTCACTTAGCGTTGGTTTGGGCAAACTTGCCAAAAATATTTTGTCGTATTTGATCTGAAGGATCGCACTCGAAGAGTTCATAGGGTGTGCGTCCAGCGCTCCCTATGGGAGTAGCCCCGAGTGTCTGTGATACATCGGAAACGTATCTATAATTTTTGATGCTCCATGCTTGTATAGTATCTACTTTGCTTTGCTTTGTCTACCCTTTGAGGTGCTTTTTATATCTTTTATATAACTAACCTATTAACAAGTTGCCACAGTGCCAGTTGCTTTTTTTCTTCTGTTTTTGGTTCCAGAAAGGCAAAAAATCAATAGTCTCAGAATTGGATGGGACAAAAGCCAAAGTCATTATTTTCCTGGTGCAACACGAAACCACGAAGCAGAGTCGGAGGGGGGGGGGCATAGGGTAGGCGTGGGCAAGACCTGGAGGCGCCCACGGGGTGTGTGGACCCCCTGGACCCCCACCAACCTTCATTCATGCGCCTATAAGAAGCCTCCGACCCAAAAACCCTAGGGCATCCAGAAGAAATCCACGAAAACCTCTATAGCGCCACCGATACCGAAGGGGAGATTCGGGGGACAGAAAGTCTCTGTTCCAGCACCCTGCCGGGACGGGGAAGTGCCCCCGGAGCCATCTCTATCGATCTCCATCGCCATATTCATCACCGTTGTTGATTCCCATGATGAGGAGGGAGTAGTTCTTCCTCGAGTCTAAGGGCTCTACCAGTAGCTATGTGTTCATCTCTCTCCATATATATGCATGATCTTGTGGTCATGAGCTTTGTAATCAAGTAGATATACCTTGATACTCAAGTGCTTCATTAGATCTCTGCTCTCCCCATGTGTGTGAAAGTGAAAGCATGCACACCATGGTGACACTTAGGCTTGAGTCTACATAAATACTCTTTGTGCTTTAATAGATCTATGCTTTTCCCCACGTGTGTGAAAGTGACAGCGGGCATACCTTGTGTGGCACTTTGGCTAGATTGAATATTTTTTATGAGTTATATTTGGAGTTGGATGTCTCTATGAAATTGTGGTGTTTGTTGGAACCATCTAGTGCTCAAGGTGACAGTGTGGGGTTATCTAGATTGGGGAAGGCGGACTTTGAGGTGTGTTGTTATAGACCTACCATGGATTAGAGTGTCCAACCGGAGAGTAGTTAAGAGTAGTATCATGAAGAGAGGATACTTATATGAGAGAGTGTTCACTAGTGAAAGTGTGATCCCTAGGCCTTGTTTCTAAACATTGAAACGCCGTTTGCTACTAGATCTGTTGCATGTTTGCTTGCTTCCATCAGTTTGCCTTTAGTCTGTTCCTCCACGCCATCAGCTATTTACTGGCACCGTTACCCCACGTCAACAACAAGTGATAAGCTCTTTTCTGGCACCGTTACCACTTGTATTTCACTATCTCTTCGCCGAACTAGTGCACCTATACACCTGACAAGTGTATTGGGTGTGTTGGGGACACAAGAGACTTCTTGTATCTTGATTGCAGGGTTGCTTGAGAGGGAATACCTTTGACCACTTCCTCCTTGAGTTCGATAAACCTTGGGTAATCCACTTAAGGGAAACTTGATGTTGTTCTACAAACCTCTGCACTTGGAGGCACAACAACTGTCTACAAGAATAGAAGTGCGTAGACATCAAGCTCTTTTCTGGCGCCGTTGTCGGGGAGGTAAGGTAAAAGGTACTCACATCCTCTGGTGTGAGTGCTCGAAGTTATTTCCTTTAGATTCTGCAATTTTGTCTTTTTGTTTCTTGTTTTCACTAGTTAGGCTTAATGGAAAACAACAACAAAATTAGAGAGCTTTATAGTGTTTATCTTGAGTTAGGACACGGAGTGTTTGAAGAGAAAATTAAAAAACATATGGAGCTTTATTTGCATGCTAATAGCAATGTTATTAGTATGAATTTTTTGAACACCATTGTTACTAATGGTATGGAAACGTCTAAGCTTGGGGAAGCTAGTTTTTATGATAAGGATCTTTTTAGTTCCCCAGATTTAGAGAAGAAAATTTGCTCTTATGATACTTTATCTCCCATATGTGGTAATTCTAATGATACTTGTGATATTTTAAATCCACATACTGAAAGTGTCCCTTTTAAAATACCTATTGAAATTGTTGAACGTGTTATGAATAACTGCTATTTTGGAGATGGAAATGTGCATCCTAGTGATCATTTACTCTTTATACATGAATTATGCGAGTTGTTCAAGTGTGCAGGTATTTCAGTGGACCAAGTTAAGAGGAAGCTATTCCCTTTCTCACTTAGGGACAAAGCAAGGGAGTGGTATGAGCTACTAGATGATCCTCATCATTTGGAGTGGATGGAACTTGAATCTCTCTTTTACTCTAAATTTTATCCTCCTCATGAAATTCATAAATATAGGAACTATATTTATAATTTTCATCCTCATGAGGGAGAAAGTATTGTCGAAGCTTGGGGAGATTGAAGTCACTAATTCTCAAATGTCCCATTCATGAGCTCCCTAGTAATATTATTATCAATAATTTTTATGCAAGACTTTCAGGACATTACAAGGACTATCTAGATACCTGTTCAGAGGGATTCTTCACAAGTAAGAAGGTCAAAGCTAAGTGGGATCTTCTTTAAACAATTCAAAGCAATACTGAAAATTGGGATAACGACAAAGGTAAAGAACCAGGTATAAACTATGAGTATGATTACATTAAGTCTTTCACTGAAACTGTTGATTTTCAAGAGCTTAGTGCTAAATATGGTCTTGATCCTCAAATTCTTATTAGATACTATAGAGACTTTGCTTCCCATATTAATGCTCCTAAAGAAAAATGGTACATGTATCATGAACCTTTTAAAGACACTTGCATGGAAAATGGAAATGTTATTAATGATTGCAATAAACATGCTCAAACTTCTGAAAGTACTATTTCTTATAAGCATGTTAATTTTTGTGGTGTGCATAGACCTTGTGAGAAGAATCAAATAGAAGAAGAATATTGTATCACCCACTGGAACGAAAAAACCAGAACGTGGTATAAGGCTCTAAATGATCTTGGTAAAAAAATGTGCCCTCTACCCTTTTATTTGTGAACTCTACTATGAAGTGGATCATTTCAATTTTCAATGCTCATGCATATGAGTACTGCAAGCTTGTATTATGATAACGCGATCACTTATAATCAACATAATGAACTTACATTGTTTTTGGGGTGTGAAGAGTTATCAAGAAAAACTTCTTTGGTAGACATGAGTGCTTTTGGTATGAATTGTGTCCTGCATGGGTGTCATCTTTATTGTGTTTATAATTGCCACGCGAATACTTACATACAAAATCTTATAAAAGATGATATTTTACCAAAATATGACAGGACCGATATAAGTTTTGTTCTTATTAATGAAAAGTAGGAATCCTCCAAAGTTTCTTCTATTATCTCTAACAATAAACTAGGGTATGTGGAGAAGCTTCCTTTCAAGCCTCTCCCTCCTAAAGCGGAGGAGAAGAAGAAGAAGAAGAAGAAGAAGAGGAGTAAAAGGAGAGAGGAAATAGTATCTTCCTCTAATCATGTTGCTCCTATCATAGTTTTTGCTGATGATTCTGAACTAGATGATGTTCCAATGCCTGTTACCTATAGTAGTGATCATGATTGGGAAAAGCACACCACTTTTGATATTGAAAATCTCTTTGGTACCAATTCTGAAAATGATGATATTAATAATTGTTGTGCTATTAGTGCTATCCATGTTCCTTCCAATGATGATATGTTTACAAATGAACACACTTGGGAAGATATCTATTCTATTGCTTATGATGACACTATACCTCCAATATATGATGATCACAATAATGAATATTATATTTTCAGTCCACCTACTATTGAGGAGCAAATTTATTGTGATTATAATATGCCTAATATATTTGATGATTATGGTGATGAGAATGATAATGATAGTTATTTTGTTGAATTTTCTCCCACTATAATTAATAAGAATGGCTATTCTTATGTGGAGAGTAATAATCATTTTATGCATGTGGCTCATGATAAGAATGTTTTATGTGATATTTATATTGTTAATTTTATTCATGATTCTACTGAAAGTTATTATGAGAGAGGGAAACATGGTCTTATGCATCTAAAAAATATTAAGTTTCCCCTCTTTATGTTCAAAGTCTTGAAGTTGTACTTGTTTTGCTTTACTATGCTTGGTGCTTTGTGCTTTCATGATTTGTTTATTTACAAGATTCCTATGCATATGAAGTGGGTTAGACTTAAATGTGTTTTGAATTTGTTTCTTGATGCTCTTTTTTACTTCAATTCATATTTCTTATGCGAGCATCTTCTCAAACTATCAAGCCTAACTTAAAGGCGGTAAACAAAAGTACTTTTTGGGTGATAACCCAAGAGTTTTCTTGAGTCTTGGAAGTTATTACTTCTGTAATGACCTCTACTTATCCTTTGTTTGCTTTTTGTGCCAAGAATGACCTCTAATGAGAGGGAAGTAAGATTTGGGGAGTTGTTGTCCCGAAACAGATTTCTGTCCTCCACCAAAAAAATTCGTGAGGAGTCTATGTAACTCGTATTGAGCTGAAAATTCATGAATAAATTCCCCGGTATGTTATCTAACTTTCGTTAGTTCAACACTTTTTGATTTGAGCATGATAAGGTCTTCGAAATAATCGGTTTCTACCTGCTGGTCAGTTTTGAAAGATTTCTGCCATTATTTGCATTTGCTTCTTATTGATTCCTTTTTGAGTTCTCTTTTGGGGAATTGAGATTTTTGAAGGAGTTGATACAGTAGCATGTCTTTTTAGTGAAAAGTCTTGCTATTCCAAAGCTTTACCTAAAGGTCTATTATCTTTTGAATACACTAATGTTGCTAATGAAGATTATGTGAAGTTTTGTATGAAGGAAAATTTGTAGGTGTAGAGAAAGAATGATGTAATGAGATGAAGAATGGACAAAAGCTCAAGCTTGGGGATGCCACCCCGGTGTCACCCCAAGAAATATCCAAGAGGTACAAGCGTCAAAGCTTGGGGATGCCCAAGGCATCCCCTTCTTCATCAATAAAAATCTCAGGTCTTTCTAGACACTTCGTTTTTATTGTTTCATGCATTGTTGTGTTGTTCTTGGAGCGTCTTAGTCTTTGTTTTTGGTTTTCGTTTGCTTAGTTTGCTTGAGTAAGTTGGTTGGTTACACCACACTTCTTTTGGAGAGAGACACACTCTATTCCCATTGCCTAGAACACTCTAGTTTTCACTCTTATTGTTTTGTGAGTGTTCACTTTTGCTAGCACTGCATTCAGCCTTAGTTTTCTTGTGCTTTTAGCTTAGAACTTTTTAGTTCTTCTTTGTGGATTTGTGAGACAAGCACACTGATCTTTATTGATTATTATCTTTGTGAGTTGTTTCAAATAAGTTGTTTGGTGTTGGAAAAGAGTAGAAAGTTTCATGCTTATAGTGGTACAAAAGGGAGCTTGTTTTGACTGTGGCTTAGACTTTATCATGGCATGCTAGGTGTTGCTTTGACCTTATGCTTAGTGATTATTGTTGTAGCATGACTTGTTCCAAACAATTAGGATTGCTTAATGTGCCTTGAAAGAATCATGCGTTGTTTTAGCATACAAAAGCATAGTATTGTGGTATTCTCCTTTGATACTTTGTGTGGGTTGACTTGGCACATGCTCACACCATGTTATGACTATGAACAAGTAACCATAGCCTCTTTTATCATCTAGTCCTTGACTTGTAGTACCACTCTATGCTTTGATTAGTAATGTTTTGTTGCTATGCATGACTAGAGCCATTATTGCTCTCTTAGTTGGTTGCTCCCAGTATTTTGCTAGCCTCCACTTGTATGAGTAAGTTCTACTCATGCTTCCAACTCCCAAGAAACCAAGTTATTCCAAAGTGTCCACCATAAACTCCTATGAATGGTGTGTTACACCATTCCAAGTATATTCTTGTTTTCAACTATCTTCCAATTAAAAACTATTTTGTTATGTGAAAACTTAGTGATTAAAGCTCTCACGAACTTGATGGCACACTTTATATTTCTTGCCCATAATAAACTTGAACCATTGTGTCATCTATGTTGTATATGATTGCACTTATACGTTGGAATTAGCAGAACCGTGTTGTCACGGGGAACGTTTTCAACATTGCACTTGTACTTTGTACTCAGTTGATATCATGCTCTTTTGTCTATGGATGTCACTAGTGTGAAATAAAGAGGGAACTTGTAAGTACATGGAGTTTGTATCCTGTGTTAGAGAAATGCCTGGGCCGCTAGCCTAAGCCATGCCTAATCATGGTGGAAACTTGTAGCATCACCATAGTGACATCTATGAAGCATTCTTCTTATAAAAAAGAGACACATTGAGAAAAGAGGAAAGAGAGAAAAAAGCACCATATTCCCATGATAAATAAGAAGATTGCTGAGATGCTCATTGTCTGCTTGCCTTGTCATTTTGGTTATGGGATAGCTCCTGTACCATGTGCAAGGGGTACCCCGTTGGCGGTTCTCAATGATATGCAAATACTTACAATGACAAGAACTTACAGGTGACTAAATTTGAGTAGCATGAGGTGTGGCCCTCGTATTCAAGGGACTTGAGATGGCTAACTTATACTTCGTCAAGCATATACTCCATCTTTGTTTACTTTAACCTTAATCACTTCAAGATGCTTATGATAGGGGCAATGAGGGCTGAAAGCTAACAAGTACCATAATTTTTGGAAGCTTTTTTTAAAACTTGAAATCCCTACTTCCCTTTATGAAGGGCCTTTCTTCCACTATTATATTGAGTCTCCACCTTCTACCTTTTAGGCACCATTAAGAGATCATAGTTGTCATTCTGTGTGCAGTGTCCCAAAGCTTATTGATTGATGCATATTGTGATATTACTTGTTCTTGTGCTATTTGTTTCTAGTCACCCTTGTGAACTTTGAAGGTGTCATATGAATCTATTTTCTACTCTATGAGGGACAAGCTGATTGCCACTATGCCATGTTTTCTGTATGTGAAACAAACAAACGTTCTTCAATGCATGCTATTCATGATCTTTGTTTGTAGCCTTTCATGTTGCATGCATAGTTACTATGTCTTATTTTTATAACTCCATCTTTCATGCACATGTTTAGAGTTCTTTGATCCCAGCTTTCAATGCTTGCAAATGGTTTGATCTTGGTTTTGATGGTGATGTCACCTCAAAAAATATTCTTTTTATCACTTACCTACTCGAGGACGAGCAGGAGTTAAGATTGGGGGATGCTTGATATGTCGGAAACGTATCTATAATTTTTGATGCTTCATGCTTGTTTAGTATCTACTTTGCTTTGCTTTGTCTATACTTTGAGGTGCTTTTTATATCTTTTCTAGAAATAACCTATTAACAAGTTGCCACAATGCCAGTTGCCTGTTTTCTTCTGTTTTTGGTTCCAGAAAGGCTGAAAATCAATATTCTCGAAATTGGACGGGGCAAAAGCCAAAGTCATTATTTTCCCGGAGCAACACGGAACCACGAAGCAGAGCCGGAGGGGGGCCACAGGTGGCCGCACCCCCTAGGCACGGGCAAGCCCTGGAGGCGCCCACAGGGGGTGTGGGCCCCCTGGACCCCCACCGACCTTGATTCCTACGCTTATAAGAAGCCTTCGACCCAAAAACCCTAGGGCATCTAGAAGAAATCCACGAAAACCTCTGTAGCGCCGCCTCCACCGAAGGGGAGATTTGGGGGACAGAAAGTCTCTATTACGACACCCTGCTGGGACAGGGAGGTGCCCCCGGAGCCATCTCCATCGATCTCCATCGCCATCTTCATCATCGTTGCTGATTCCCATGATGAGGAGGGAGTAGTTCTTCCTCGAGTCTAAGGGCTCTACCGGTAGCTATGTGTTCATCTCTCTCTATGCATGATCTTGTGGTCATGAGCTTTGTAATCAAGTAGATCTACCTTGCTACTCAAGTGCTTCATTAGATCTCTGCTCTCCCCATGTGTGTGAAAGTGACAGCGTGCACGCCATGGTGGCACTTAGGCTTGAGTCTACATAAATAGTCTTTGTGCTTTAATAGATCTATGCTTTTCCCCACGTGTGTGAAAGTGACAGCGGGCATACCGTGTGTGACACTTTGGCTAGATTGAATATTTGTTATGAGTTATATTTGGAGTTGGATGTCTCTATGAAATTGTGATGTTTGTTGGAACCATCTAGTTCTCAAGGTGACAGTGTGGGGTTATCTAGATTGGGGAAGGCGGACTTTGAGGTGTGTTGTTATATACCTACCATGGATTAGAGTGTCCAACCGGAGAGTATTTAAGAGTAGTATCATGAAGGGAAGATATTTATATGAGAGAGTGTTCACTAGTGAAAGTATGATCCCTAGGCCTTGTTTCTAAACATTGAAACACCGTTTGCTACTAGATCTGTTGCATGTTTGCTTGCTTCCATCATTTTGCCTTTAGTCTATTCCTCCACGCCATCAGCTATTTTCTGGCACCGTTACCAACGTCAACAACAAGTCAGAAGCTCTTTTATGACACCGTTACCACTTATATTTCACTATCTCTTCGCCGAACTAGTGCACCTATACACCTGACAAGTGTATTGGGTGTGTTGGGGACACAAGAGACTTCTTGTATCTTGATTGCATGGTTGCTTGAGAGGGAATACCTTTGACCACTTCCTCACTAAGTTCGATAAACCTTGGGTAATCCACTTAAGGGAAACTTGCTGGTGTTCTACAAACCTCTGCACTTGGAGGCCCAACAACTGTCTACAAGAATAGAAGTGCGTAGACATCAGTCTGTTCGAGTCGTAGACTCGAGCAGAGACTTTAGTTCATTTATTTTAAGCTTAGGTCCGAAGGACACAATTTTTTCGGATGCCGAACCAATCTTCCCTATGGGAGTAGCCCCCGAGTCCGTAGTGGAGTCGCAGACTCGACGTAGGACTTGAAGATAGTTGTGAGGTGTAGTACCTTAATCATGTCTCAAGTGCGCGGTCAGCGCTCCTGATAGGAGTAGCCCTCGAGTAGTTGCTCGAATCATAGATTCGAGTAGGTACTTGATTGATCAGCCGAAAACTTCCAGCCATTGCTATCTTGGTCTTTATGACGTCTGTGACGACGATTGATGATCTCAACCGCCTGCAACGACAGAGATGACGCGACGGGACGATCGTGGGTCCCATTGCCTGATTTGAAGTTGACTAGTCACGCATAGACGTGGCGAAAATTATGGTGTCTCCTCGGTTTCCGTGCGTAGTGGACGGCGTGCTAGCAACAGTTTGTTGCTGTGCTGACACGTGTAGGGTTGGATCTGTCCTGCACGCTAGGGCTTCTGGATCAACGGCTCATGCACGTCGTCTTACTCTTTTAATACCATGGATAAACAATGATTTTCTTTTACCCTTTGCCATTCTCCTATCTCTATTGCCTCCATTTTCGCGAGCACTGCTTGTCTCCACTACGCACTAGAAATTCTTCGTTCCTTTCCTTCCTCGTTTCTTCGCGCCCACCGTCGCACTTGTCGGTGCACAATGTGCAAGACCAAGAAAGTCGCTGTCGGAGCTGGGTCAAGCGCCGCCGGCAGCAGCAAGAAGGTCGCCACCACGACCCGTGCTACATATGGCGGGTGGAAGCGCACAGAGATGCGTGACAGGGACTTGCGCAAACTACGCGATTCTGTGTTGATTCCCTAGAATAAGGAGGACGCCATCAGTGGCTCTGTCGGAGGAAGCTCCGGCGGCGTATAAGCTCAGGAAGAAGGGTATAGGCGCCTCCATGGGGTTGGCGATGGCGATGGCATCCAGAGTGGAGCTGGACCTGCCGTACATAATATCCCAGATGTCGATGGCTGCAGATGGCTCAGAGGTAGCGTTCGCCCTCTTTGCCTCTCGATGTAAGCGCTATGGGCTTATCGATCTTCTGGCTAAGTACGTCGTGAATCAGCAGAAGGAGGCCAAGAACAGGCAGTCTGGATCTGAGGCCACTCCGGATGTGGGTGCTTAGGCCCATATGTTGTAGCTAGGATACTTTATCCTTTTGCTTCGTTTTGTAACATCATGCTGATGGACAAGCTCGATTATGCCACGAGGTGGATTTATTTATGTATATAAGTCTATCTTTTGAGATGCTGTCAGAAGTGCTTGCGATGTTTACACTTGCATATTTGTCTTTTAGGGTCCTTCGCCTCAGCTTCCTGTTGTCACCCCAAATGCTCCTGAGTCGCGGCCATCCTTGGATGATGCATCGTGGCTGGTTTTTCTGCGCGATCATGTCCGCATCTTGGAAAAAGACATCCTTCGCATTCGTGGCCATGCGGATGTGTGGAAGTCAAAAGCTGAGCGAGCCACTGCTAGGGAGGAGTTCTTGATGGGGGAGTTGAGGCAAATGAGCGAGAAGCTGTAGTGTGAGTCTTTGTGAACTGTTGTTCTTTCGGGTGCACCTTGCTTGTGTGTCATCTTATTCCGTGCTTGGTGCAGGTGTTAATCTCGTTTCGAGGGAGTAGAAAGAGCGCGTCGCGATTCGAATGAATTGCTTAACACAACAGGACTTGGAGGCTGGTGGGTCCTACGTGCCGTCGAACTTCGGAGTGTTCGAAGGGAGCTTGAATTTTTTTGGCACCCGCGTTCGCCGAATGGATCTGCTGAAGCATCTGGCTTTGCATAGCTCTCCGTCGTATTCTTCGTTGGATTCGGTTGAACACACGCGTTTGGCGCGTGCCTTGTCGATCTTGCGCTGGGTGAGATCGTTACGAGCGTCGTAGTCTCTACTGCGTCGCCGTGGTTTCTTGCGACGTCGAGGCATATCGTGATCGTCCTCGTCGGATGAGGGTGCAGGGCTGCGGGTTGTAGCACCCCGGGTAAAATCACTACTAGAATCGTTTGTTGTTTTATCTTTGTGCATCATCATGCATCATTTTGTTTAAAAACTGTTTTGCAAAAAGCCCTATTTTTTTATTTTCTACAAATAGCCCTCTTTATTCAAATACAAAATCAGCGGTCTCTTCCAGATTATTTTATTTGTCTAAAAGTATTTGCAAACGTATTTTTAAAATAAAACAACAAATAAATAAAATAAATGTTTTATAAAAAAAGGGGGAGGCAGACCTCCCAGCCGGCCAGGTCAAGCCCAGCACGGCCGGAAGCCCACCTACAACCCTGGTCCCATCCAAAACTCTAACCCTAGACCAACCAAACCCCCACCTAATCCCTACCCCCTCTCTCACCCCGCCGCCACAGCACACACAAACGCACACCACGCACGCGGTCAACACCATCCCCACCCTCTGGCCCCACCCCACTCTCCTCTCGCTAGTCCCACCCCGTACCCGACGCGGTAGCCCGCCCGTCCCCGCTCCTCTCCGCAACCCACCCCGCTCCTCTCCGCAACCCACCCCGCTCCTCTCGCATCCCCGCCGCCAGGATCCCCTACCTCGCCTCTATGTTTCCGCCCATCAGGCGCCCTCGCTGCCGCCCGATGGCGCCCCTTCCCCTCCCGCGGCCGGCCGTCGAGCCACCCTCGCCATCCCGAGCCTGGTCATCGCCATCCTGAGCCCGACCATCACCCTGCTCGCTGGAGGCCCAGCGACGACCGCCTCCCTGGATCCCCTCCTCTCACCGCGAGCTCCCCGTCGGCCTCGCCTTCTCCTCGTCGCCACGGTTCTCCTCGGCCTCCCCGTGGCGCCGCCTGCAGTCTCTGATCCCGCGTGGCTCCGGACGCTCTGCGTCGAGCTCGTCCCTGAGCCGCCGTCGCCCGCGGCCCCTTCCTCCCGCTCAGGTCGTCGCCCTGCAGGCCCTGCCGCAGCGCGCCGCCGCTGCTCTGCCTCTCTGCTTCACCAGTCGCAGTTGCGGTGGCCCTTTTCCTCAGTCGCTATCTGACGTCGGCGTCCACCTCCCTGTTGCCAGCGCGTCCCGGAGCTCCCCCTCTCCAAGCTCTGCCCTGCCTTGGCTCGTCCCTGTCTTCTCCGTTCGAGCGGTGCATGTCCGAAAACTTCTTGCCGCGTCGCTGCTTTCGGTCTGACGTGCGCCCGTGGCCTGCCCTTAGGCTCCTCTTGTTAATCCTATGTGTGGTTGTGGCCGCATGTTGTTCCAGTGGAGGTGTGGTAGATGTGCAAAGTGATCAACCTTCTATGTACAACAACTCGCGTCCTCTGCTCGTATCCTGTGCCTGGCACCCGTGTTGGCTTGTCCCGGCCTCTTGTTGTTGGTGTGTTGCGCACCCCTTGTTCCTGAGGTTCACAAGATCTTCACTTACTCTATGCCGATGAAGTAAAGTTGCCGAAGGACAAGGCCCGACATTGGTAGATGAACAAGAGGGACCGAGAAGTGGTATTTGAAGACCACCAACGCAATTTCTATTTCATGGAACCCGAGAACTCTAACATGGAAGTTGGGGGCAATCTCGCCAGATCTACAAGATCTTCTTCATGGACCCGAAGATGCCAAGACCTCGAGTGCGCCGACATGGATTCGAAGCCTGATCCTAAAGATCGAGACCAAACCCTGGCGCCCAAGATCTTCGGACCCCGATGTGTGACCCTATCCGAGACCCCTATTTTATAATATCTGACATATCTCTTGTTGCATATTAAATTGTCATGCTTTCATACATTGTGTGGGTTGGGGGCATTATGCCGTTTCACCTCATAATTAAATATGGAGACCATATGTGGGCGAAGCTGGTCTAATATTGTCCCCATTAAAATTTATGCATCGAACTGGTGATATAATTTTGCCTTGTTAAGACAACATTTAAATTGGGGGTATCTAAACAACATGAACTTAATAATCAATTGTCGGGACCCCGGTTCCTCTTAATATTGACTAAATGCATCGCATCCTCGCCATGCCATACATCATATATGCATCATGCCCGATCTTCTGCTGTAGTATTAAATAGTGCATTCGATGTTTCTTCTAGTGCTTTGCTTCTTCACGGATTAGGCCGTCGAGTTGATATGAGCTTCGCTCCGATCTTTGGATGAACCTTCGGCATCATTTCCAGGCGAGCATTCTCCCCCTTTCTAACCATCTTACTTTTATAGTCTTTATTTCCTCCTGTTGATCTATTGCTATCTGTGATGCGATGCTCTAGTTTTCGTACCCGTGATATCCCTTGCAGCCATTAAATTGCCTTGGACACATCCTATTACCTGTTGTTTGGTAGATAGTCAGCCTTGCGAGTCGTAGTTACTCGCGCAGGTGTTGCGTCGCGCCGTCGATGTTCCACAGTTGTTGGAGTAATGCCTTATGTTTAAGGTTGGAGATGATTATAACTTTAATTACCGTTTAATAACTAAAATTGAAGTAGGTAAATAATGCAGAGGCACAAGTGGGCAATAGATGTTATTTGGTTTTTAACCGTCCACTTGTGTCCCGTAGGACCCCGAGTACTTGATACATGTTCTTTGAATATTCGCACTATCCGCATGTGGGACCATGAATCCCCCTAGCCAGAGCTTGAGTCATATTTATTTCTTGGGGCCACAAACTAGTTTGGGGCTTTATTACTATCCCGTACTTATGCCATGCTTTACTGCTTTATTTACGATTGCGCGTGGAGTGCCTGTACTATTTAGGAACCCCGTGCCACGTTTTCGCTGTATCGACAAGCCCAGTCACACTTTTGGGTTCCGAGTCGTTTACCGCCGTCGCCACACACCCTGGGTACGTATCGGAGACGACCGACTTCATTGCGGGTAGCTTAGTGGGGTGGCCCCCTGAAATTTATATGAATCTTGCAATTGCTCTATCGTGATGCCTCGTTGGGTTTTCTTTTGGTTTTTCCCGAGGTTGATCGTGTGTGTGTTGCTATTTGTGCCCCCCTGCAGGGTAAAACTTTCTGAAAGCCGTGTCCGCGGTTATGGACGACTTGGAGCACAGTATCTCGATCATAGACAACTATAACTAAAGTAGAGCTATAAATTTGACTTTATAATGAATAGTAATCAGCTTTACTATAACGGAATGGTTAAATAAAAGTGCCAACAATTGCTGGTTTGGGTTGTCACCCGTTACCACTGTATCTGACTAGTAAGTACTACAACTACAACGGAATGGTTAACTAAAACTGTCCATTGCTTATTATATCAGGATGACTCATGCTATCTATATCTGACTAGTAATTGCCGCAACTATAACGGAATGAATAAAACTGCCAACTGTGTGAGTTCCTCGGTTGACTTCCTCGTTTGGTCTCGAGGGGGAAATACCAGGATGGGTATGCTTGGTGATAGTTTCAGGTTGGATCTGAATAGGTATTTCTTATCTCTATCTGATACCCGCCAGCTGTATTGAGTCTCTATAGGTTGTTTAGTGCATGTTGCGCTGCCGCTTCAGTCCACCATACCTATGTAGGCGAGGACCGCCGAATTCTAGTCTCGCCGTGTACTGGCCTCAGTACTGACCGCTCTATTTTTCCTTTGCCCTTTGTCGGCACCCCTTTTGTTTAAGCAGGTTTTGAGATCGACGTCGTTAGCAGGGTTACCCTTCCGGCTTGGCCTGGGCAGGGTTATGGACGCCATTGGTTATTCTTCAGGGCTCTTAGCCCCATTTGCATCTTTTCCGTACTCGGACGCTATATCATTTTAAGGTGATTTGGATCTTTGTACTGTATATCTGTATTCTTGACTCTTTGAGTCATTGTTGTATATATCTGGTTTGTGGTTCCATCGTGGACTAATGTGTAATGGTATTACTTTGTTTTCCACCCGCACGCAAGTGCCTGGTGGGCGCCTTTGAATCGTTTCTATGCGGTTTTGGCGGAAATCGCTAAGACTTGCATAGGGCCGATCTGAGGGTGTTACACGGGTGAACTTGACCGTAGCTTTTTTCTTCGGCTCCGCAGGAGCCTCGTCGTGGAGCGCAGCTCCGACGAGTCCGAGACCAGCTAGCGCGGACTTGTGCATGGCGCTCTTCGGGTCACCCACCGGAGGTGGATGGGACACAAGGTATGTAGTGTCCACCATGAACACAGCATGCGGTGTCATCGGCATGACGTCGCCGTTCACGTCCATCGTCATGAAGGACGTGTTGAGGGCCCTAGTGACTTCGCGGCGTGCGGCGGGGTCCATGTGCTCCGTGCGGGAGCGATGCTTGTTGGCGTTGTTGCCGTGCGAGCTAGAGCCGCCAGCGGCAAAGAGCACAGCTCGCCGGATGCTAGCCTCCGAAGCCGCCTGCTTACGTTTGTCGAGCTCCTCCATCAGTTTCACCTGCCAGTTATGCTCGTTGATGAGGAGGAGGTGATATGCCATCAGCAGATCCCGTGAAGCATTCACAGGTAAGATGATGTAGCCCGCCACGGCTTCGCGCGCTTGGCGTCATCCTTCCTCGTTGAGGTTGATCTTCTGGTAGGCATTGGCGTCGCCTTCGTTGGGTCTGAGCGGCGGATCTCCCCCGTTTTCTCCGTTCCCAGCTTGCGGGTTGAGAGGTGGGTTGGGAGGTGGGTTTGGTGTACTCGAACCTGGTGGCAGTTCCGATTCGTTCTAGATGACCTCGACGCATAGGTAATGCCCGTAGACTCGATCGCTACTGCCGTAGCTTTTGAATCCGGAACCGTAGGTTCCTTCATTTGAGGGAGGGCCGCACAGATCTGAGTTGTAGCTGCTGCTGTCATCTGACTCGTCTGTCAGCATCGACGCGCGCAACACGTTGATGGGTGGGACCCATGAAGAGGGCCTGATGGATGGTGGTGGCACCCGCTCTGGGAAGCGGAGAGTGCCGGTCTGCCCCACCTAGAAGCAGAAGCTCCCGAATAGCATCTCGAGCCCGTCGCCGATGGACTAGAAATCCCTCAGGGTGGCCGACGAGTGGGCGGTGAAGTCGAAGGCGCCGAAGAGGAGGTGACTCTCTGTCGCCGGTGAGATGTAGATCGCTCTGGATGGGACCATCACGATCGCACAATCAGCGCCCCCAGTTCCCATAGACGGTGCCAATTAACGAGGTTCGATCTCGTCAATGCCCATTGTTATGGGCTTGGGTTTTGGACAAGATGGGTATGCTGGAGATCACGGAACGGTTAACAGACAAGCAACGGGGGACACGAGGTTTACCCAGGTTCAGGCCCCCGGAGGGAAAACCCTACTCCTGCTTGTCTACTCTTTATTATGGCGGAACCGAAGATTACAAGGGTGCGCATATGCAATCTGGCGTGGGGGTGCGTATGTGGTGAGTTGAGAGAGATCCTTCTCGCTGTGCCCTCTTGGCCTTTATATAGATAGGCAGGTCTCGGGCTTAGGTCGAGTCGGTTGCATATTAGGGTTTGCACCCTTTGAAATTCTATCTACTCTAGTCTTGTTCTCCAAGGATCCGAAGACATCATGGGCTTGGGCCACCCGAAATCTCCACAGGCCCCGTGTCTTGTCGTGGGCCTTCCCTTGGGCTGGACCAGGTATACCAATGTTGTGTACCCGTGGGGTATAACCATGTCAGCCGCCTTCGTAGAGTCGCCGCCACCAGTCGCCGCCGCCGGTTCGTCGCCCTAGCCGCCGCCGAATCCACCTCCTCCTCTCCAGCCTTCTAAACCATAGATCGCCGGAAACCCTAATTCCCACCATAACCTGCTCTGGCTTAGGCGAATCCCTGCGGGATCTTCCCTCTACTTCCGACACCATGCTGTCGTGCTGCCAGAATCGCGAGGGGAGAACTACAACCTCTGCTGCCTGCTGGAACAAGGGAGAGGAAGGTATTCATCGAGTACCGAGTGTGACCGACTTCGGAAGCGCTGCCGGAACGCAACGCCAGATGGATTGTCTACGCGATCTTGAGATCGGCAAGTGTACGACTACATCACCCACGAGAATCTGCTCTCGTTAACCGCTTTGGAATCTTCGAGGGTGAGTACTCTAATCGACTCGTTGCTACAATCTAGTAGATATATCTTGGCTTGTTTGTGTTCATGCGGTAGAATTTTTTTTCCATGCTAAGAACCCCTACAAATAAAAGATCCAATATCTGAAATTAGCATCATTGGTTCGGTAAGGACTAATGTTTAAAGAAGCAAGATGTTATTATACATAAGTAATGTAATGCAATTTATAAACTCGAATCCCCGTAATAAACGTCATTGATTTGGGGTTTGGGAACTAGAATTGGTTTGTTTGGAATGTGTTGTCCTTTTAGATTAAGTTTTATATTTGTGCATTTTATTAAGGCTTGTGAGTGTGTGTGAAGCAACATGTAAGTATAATAAGTACCATACAATGATAAAGCACTCAAGTGTGGAATGGTATCTAAAGACTCCTTATATGAAGGTTGTTACTTAAGTAGATTTATTTTGGAATGCTTAAGAATTACTTTTAGTGTATTATAAAAGAATAACTTTTGAAGACTTAACTAAATAAAAGCATTTAGATCTTTAGTTAGTGTTCTTAGGGTTTCTAACTAACTACAGTTTTCAAGAAAGAATTACTTTATTTGAATAATGACCACACTAGTATTTGAGACTTATCTCTCTTGGTCATTAGAGGGTATTATAATTTGTTAATGTTTCTTTAAGGTTAATTAAGATTGGTAACACTTCTATTTGAGTCATGTTTTCTTAACATTATAATTGAATATAATTATTTATCTTTGGATTTATAATATATTTATAAACTTGTGGTTGAAGTAATGGTTAAAGGTTTTATTTTGTTAAAAATATCATTCTTGAAGATTTTATAATTTTATAAGAATCCTTTTAGAAAATAATTTACATTTATAGATGAATGATAATTCATCAAAAATTGTAATTAAGATGTTTTAGACTATATGAATTTCATACTATTAATATTTAAGTCAAATACTATTATTAGGCCTTAGATGTATAATTTTTTAGAATTATTAGCAAATTTTTATTTATCCTTATATGAATTTTCAGTTAAGGAAATAAGTTTAAAGTCAAGTTATTAGAGTATTAATTTGTTTATTTACCTCAAAGTGGAATGTTATAACTTTAACATGTAGATATTATTTTTATGATCATTTTGGTATATTAAAAATATTTTTGTGATTTTTAAATTTTAAGATATGATTTTTATAAGATTTATTAATTTATAAACACTTAATAAATAATAAAAAAATTAATTAAGTGATATAATATTTTATGTTTATAGTTTTACATTTTAGTTCTTATTTTTCTAAGAATTTTAGTTTATTATTTATATTTTTCTTATTTACCAATATTAAAATATGAATTTTCAAAGTATTATTACTTATAAAATCTTGATGAAATAACAATTATTTACATGTCTAACACAATAATGTTTGATAATGAAATTAAGTTATAGGTTTTATTTTTCTGAAAATTTTCATATATTATACATAAATTTCTGGATTATAAAATAAAAGTTATTGATTTTATACTACTTATTCATTTTCTAAAAATAAATATAAATAGGAAATGCTTTTTACACCCGAAGAAAACATACCCTAGGTCACTGACCCGTGGGGTCAGGACCACGTCAACCGCCACGCGAGCAGTGGACTAGTCAACACGTTGAACCGGTCAAGGATGACACAACCGTGACGTCACTTCGCCGGCCACCCCCAAATGGTCACTAGTGACGGCGTTTGCGCGCGTGGGGGCGAGCTGAGCTATGTGTTCGAAAGATTAGGGCACGAGGATGCTATTAGTGGTCGTGCAACCCTCTATTAGTCATCCGAATAACGACATCAACAACGACTGACGGTGGTGGACGATGGCGCTATGGTGCGAGCGTGCCAGAGGGTGAGATAGAGATAGAGAAAAGATGCCTGAGCATCAGTGACTCGCCCAGGTTGCAGCAGTGGTGTCGGTGAGGACAGACGCAGTCAGAGGCGAGCTCCCCGACGAGAATTTCGATGAACCACGGCGGAAGGGAACGACAAAATTTGCCCTGCCCGGAGTTCCCCTTGATGATGTACTCCACCCAGAGGATCTATGAAGCACGAAGCTTCTCCAGGGCTACTCGGAAAGGAGAGACCGGATAGGGCGGCGGCCTCACATTTTACCAAGTCAGAGGATTCAAGAAAAATCTAGAATAAGAATACAAACATTGTCTACAATTAAGATCGTCAGGGAATTCGACAAATGTCATGGTCTACACAAGTCAGACTCACATTTTAGAATGTAAGGGCATCTCTAACCGATGTACAAAAACCGGTTAGAGGAGTAAAAGATGCCTTTTTACTCCTCTGATCGGACCTAACCGAAGCCGAAAATGCTTTATTAGAGTAAAAAATACTCATCGGCTACACCGACCCCTATATTTACCCATCCAAGTGGCGGATGAGTAAAAGTTTCCTTCATCGGTTCTGCATTCACACCTACTCTGCCTCGCCCTCTCCTCCACCTCCGATGACCACCGCCATCCTAGACACCACCAGAGACCACCGATGGTCGGATTCTCTCGCTGACCATCCCCGCCACCCATCCCCAGCGCGCCGCCGACGCAACCCCGCGTCGCTCCCGCTCACAATCGCCTCTTCAATTAGCGCCTTTGAAATGGCGGCGGCAGCACCGGATAGTCCATCGACACCCTCGACTTGTCGGTGCTGCCAACATAGGTCTACCACGGTGTGCGGCAGCACTCGTGGATGGCGTGGGTCGCCGAAATCATCGACCATAACACCCACCGGAAGGTTGTAGGGGTTTGTAGCATGGAAAACAAAAAATTTCTACTGCATACAAACAAACAAGCCAAGATCTATCTACTAGATTGTAGCAACGAGTCAATAGAATAACTCACCCTTGAAGATTCCAAAGTGTTTAACGAGAGCGGATTCTCGTGGGTGATGTAGTCGTACTCTTCCCGATCTCAAGATCGCGTAGACGATCCTTCCGGCGCTGCGTTCCGGCAGCGCTTCCGCAGTCGGTCACACGTTCGGTACTCGACGAAGACCTTCCTCTCCCTTGTTCCAGCAGGCAGCGGAGGTTGTAGCACTCTCCTCGCGATTCCGGCAGCACGACGGCGTGGTACCGGAAGTAGAGGGGAGATCTCGCAGGGCTTCGCCTTAAGCCGGAGCGAGTATGATGGACTATGAGAGAGCCTCGGTGATCTAGGGTTTAGACACACCAAGTAGAAGGAGCTAGGACGGCGGCTAGGGCAACTAGAAGCCCCAACTCGGCGGCTTGGGAGAAACCCTAGGGCGGCGGCGGCTATGGTGGGCGGCGGCTAGGGTTAGGGTTTAGAGGGGCTAGGTGTGTGTGTCTTGGAGGGGCAGCCCTGCCCCTCCTTATATAGGTGGAGGGTCGCGCCAAGGGGAGGGGAGTCCCTCCCCAACTCGGCTTCCAAGGCCGGCGGTGGAGGGAGAGGACTTCCTGCCCAAGTAGGTTTCCTACTCTCCCTCCACCAGACAAAATAGCCGTTTGACTTTTCAAATTGGCGTTTGACTTCTCAAACTAGGATTTGATTTAACCCTTTATTTTGTTCAGCGATGACACCTAGTACATGATGCAACCATTCCAACTTATTATGACACATTCATGTACCCTTCCTCTCTGGAGTGCCGGACATTCCGGAACTTTCTAGAACATTCCCGATGAAAACACCGGAACCATTCTCCAACCCCGAAATAGGACTTTCCTTATATGAATCTTATTCTCCGGACCATTCCGGATCTCCTCGTGATATCCCGGATCCCATCCGAGACTCCGAACAACATTCGGTCTCTTACTCATCATTCCATAACTACTCAACAAACGTCAAATCCTTAAGTGTGTCTCCCTACGGTTCGTGAATTATGCGGACATGATCGAGACACTTCTCCGAACAATAACCAATAGAGGAATATGGAAATTCATATGGCTCCCACATATTTCTACGATTACTTTGTGATCGAATGAACCACTTACATACGATACCAATTTCCCTTTCTCTCACGATAGTTTACTTATCCGAGGTTTTGATCGTCGGTATCTCTGCATACCTAGTTCAACCTCGTTACTCATAAGTACTCTTTTCTCGTTCCCGTGATATGTGATCCCTTGTGAGCCAGTCACATTCTTGCAAGCCAATTGGATGACATTCCACCGAGAGGGCCCAGAGTATATCTATCCGTCATATGGATGGACAAATCCCACTCTTGATCCATGTGTCTCAACCAATACTTTCCGAACACTCAATGCCACCTTTATAGCCACCCAGTTACGGTGTGGTGTTTGATGTCATCAAAGCATCCTTCCGGTGATGGTGATATGCATGATCTCATGGTCGAAGTAATTAGGTTACTATGTATCAGAAAGCATATAACAATTGAACTGTTAAAATGACTTGATCTTTATGCTACGCTTATCTATAGGAGTATGTCCATCATACCATTCTCCTAGCGATATGATCTTGTTGTTAATAACATCTCAATGTTCATGATAGGGAAACCACAATCATTTATTAACCAACAAGCTAGTATTACGAAGAGGCTTTACTAGGGACTTCAATTTAAGTTTACAAATCACACAAGTATTAATGTTTCCTTGTTAATACTATTATAGCATGAATGTAAAAATTTATCATAAACACAAAGATATAACAATAACTATATTTATTATTGCCTCTAGGGCATATCTCCAACAGTCTCCCACTTGCACTAGAGTCAACTAATCTAGATTACATGGTAATATACCGAACACCCATGGCAGTTTGGTGTTGGTCATGTTTTGCCTTCGGGAGAGGTTTAGTCAACGGATCCGCCACATTCAGATCTCTGTGTACTTTGCAAATCTTTATGTCACCATCTTGGACATGTTATCGAATAGCGTGAAAACGTAGCTTGATGTGCTTCAGCTTCTTGTGTGACCTTGGTTCTTGCGCATTGGCTATGGCGCCCATGTTATCACAGTAGATAGACATTGGATCCAGCACACTTGGAACCACACCGAGCTCTGTAATGAACTCTTTCATCCATATCGCTTCTTGTGAAGCTTCCGAAGCAGCCATGTATTCCGATTCAGTTGAAGATCTCGCCACAACGCTTTGCTTTGCACTCCTCCAGCTAACTGCTGCACCATTCAAAGTAAATACGTATCCGGATTGTGATTTAGAATCATCCGGATCGGTGTTCCAACTGGCATCGGTGTAACCATTAACAACGAGTTGTTCATCACCTCCATAAGAAAGAACCATATCATTAGTTCTTCTCAAGTACTTAAGGATGTTTTTGATCGCTGTCCAATGATCCACTCCTGGATCACTTTGATATCTGCTAGTCAAACTAACAACATATGCAATGTCGGGTCTAGTACATAGCATGGCATACATTAGAGATCCTATGGCTGAGGCATAGGGAGTCTTACTCATCCTTTCTCTATCTTCTGTCGTTGCTGTACTTTGAGTTTTACTCAAGGTCGTATTGGGCAACATGGGCAAGAACCCTTTTTTGCTATCTTCCATTCCAAACCTCTTTAGAACTTTGTCCAAATATGTACTTTGTGACAATGATATTAGGCGTATCGATCTATATCTATAAATCTTTATGCCTAATATGTAAGCTGCTTCGCCAAGATCTTTCATTGAAAAACTATTATTCAAATATTCCTTGACACTATTAAGAAGGTCTACATCATTCCCAATCAACAATATGTCATCTACATATAGTATTAAGAATGCTACAGAGCTCCCACTCACTTTCTTGTAAATACAAGCTTCTCCATAAGTTTGTATAAAACCAAAACTTTTGATCACCTTATCAAAACGTTGATTCCAACTTCGGGATGCTTGCTTCAATCGATAAATGGACCGTTGAAGTTTGCATACCTTGTTAGCATCCTTAGGATCAAAAAACCTTTGGGTTGCATCATATACAACTCTTCATTAATGTCTCCATTGAGGAACGCTGTTTTGACATCCATCTGCCATATCTCATAATCATAATATGCAGCGATTGCTAACATAATCCTCACAGACTTTAGCTTCGCTACTGGTGAGAAAGTCTCATCGTAGTCAACTCCTTCAATTTGTCGAAGCCCTTTTGCGACAAGTCGAGCTTTATAGACAGTAACATTACCATCAGCATCTGTTTTCTTCTTGAAAATCCATTTATTCTCGACAACCTTCCGGCCATCCGGTAAGTCCACCAAAGTCCATACTTGGTTTTCGTACATGGATCCAATCTCGGATTTCATGGCTTCTTGCAATTTATTGGAATCTGGTCTCATCATCGCTTCCTCATACATCGCAGGGTCATCGGTGTTGTCCACCAACATGACACTCATAACGGGATCATACCAATCAGGAGTGGTACGAGTTCTCGTTGACCTGCGAGGCTCTGTAGCAACTACAACCGAAGTTTCATGGTCATCATCATTAACTTCTTCCAGTGTTGCGCTACTCGCAAGTTTGAGAGAAGGTTCGACAACCTCGTCAAGTTCTACTTTCCTTCCAGTCACTTCTTTTGAGAGAAATTCCTTCTCCAGAAAGGATCCATTCGTGGCAACGAAGATTTTGCCTTCGGATCTATGATAGAAGGTATACCCAATAGTTTCCTTTGGGTATCCTATGAAGACGCATTTTTCCGCTTTGGGTTCAAGCTTGTCCGACTGTAACTTCTTTACATAGGCTTCGCAACCCCAAACTTTAAGGAACGACAATTTAGGTTTCTTCCCAAACCATAATTCATACGGTGTCGTTTCAACGGATTTAGATGGTGCCCTATATAAAGTGAATGCGGTTGTTTCTAATGCATAACCCCAAAATGATAGCGGTAAATCTGTAAGTGATATCATAGAACGAACCATATCTAAGAGAGTTCGATTACGACGTTCAGACACACCATTACGTTGTGGTGTTCCCGGCGGTGTCAATTGTGAAAGTATTCCGCATTTCTTCAAATGCTCGCCAAACTCGTAACTTAGATATTCACCTCCATGATCAGAACGTAGAAATTTAATCTTCTTGTTACGTTGATTCTCAACCTCACTTTGAAATTCCTTAAACTTCTCGAAAGTTTCAGACTTATATTTCATGAAATATATATACCCATATCTACTCAAGTCATCCGTGAAGGTAAGAACATAACGATAACCACCGCGCGATGCTACACTCATTGGACCACACACATCGGTATGTATGATATCCAATAAGTCCGTAGCTCGCTCCATCATACCAGAAAATGGAGTCTTAGTCATTTTACCCATCAGACATGCTTCACATATTTCAAGTGATTCGAAATCAAGTGATTCAAGAAGTCCATCGGAATGGAGTTTCTTCATACGCTTCACTCCAATGTGACCAAGACGACAGTGCCACATATAGGTCGAGTTATCGCTCGATTTCAAACGTTTAGCTTCAATGTTATTAATATCTGTATTTCCACTATCGAGATTCAATAAGAATAGACCATCTATCAAAGGTGCATGTGCATAAAACATATTACTCATATAAATCGAACAACCATTATTCTCGGACTTAAACAAGTAACCGTCTCACAATAAACAAGATCCCGATATAATGGTCATGCTTAACGCAGGCACCAAATAACAATTATTTAAGTATAAAGCTAATCCCGATGGTAGATGAAGAGGTAGCGTGCCGACCGCGATCACATCAACCTTTGATCCATTTCCCACGCGCATCGTCACCTCGTTCTTCACTAGCTTCTATTTATTCTGCAGCACCTGTTTCGAGTTACAAATATGAGCAACCGAACTAGTATCAAATACCCAGGCACTACTACGAGTACTAGTGAGATACACATCAATAACATGTATATCGGATATACCTTTCTTATTGATGTTGCCGTTCTTCAAATCCGCCAAGTACTTTGGGCAATTCCGCTTCCAGTGACCTTCTCCCTTGCAGTAAAAGCACTCAGTATCAGGCTTAGGTCCAGCCTTGGTCTTCTTCGTCGGTGCGGTAACTTTCTTACCACCCTTCTTGAAGTGTCCCTTTTGCTTAGACTTTCCTTTCTTGAATTTGGTGGTCTTATTGACCATCAACACTTGGTGCTCTTTCTTGATCTCCACTTCTGCAGATTTTAACATGGAGAAGAGTTCTGGCAACTGTTTGTTCATGCTTTGCATATTGTAGTTCATCACAAAGTTCTTGTAACTTGGTGGTAGTGATTGGAGGACACGGTAAATCCCCAAAGCATTAGGAATCACTATACCCAAGCTTTGGAGTTTGTTTGCGTGCCCAGACATCTTAAGCACATGCTCACTGACGGAGCTGCCCTCTTCCATCTTGCAGTTAAAGAACTTTTCAGAAGCCTCATAGCTCTCAGCTGCCGCGTGAGTCTCAAAGATCAGTTTGAGTTCACGGACAATATCATGTGGGTCTGAATTCTCAAACCTTTTCTGAAGCTCCGATTCTAAACCATACAAGATAGCACACTGAACTGTGGAGTACTGATTCTTCCGAGCGAGGTAAACATTCTTTACTTCATCGGTAGCATCAGCTGCAGGCGGGTCACCCAGCGGTGCATCCAGCACATAGGTCAAATTACCAGCATTGAGGACAATCCTCAAATTGCGGAACCAATCCGCAAAGTTGCTTCCATTGTTTTTCAACTTTTCTTTCTCTAGGAACGCATTAAAATTGATGGTAGGGGCCGCCATTGATCTACAACATATTTGCAATAGTTTAGACTAAGTTTATGACAAATTGAGTTCTAATTAATAGTTAAATTAATATAGGTGAACTCCCACTCAAAACAATATCCCTCACATTGTTTTAGTGATTACACGAACCAAATCCACCACATCAACACCGATCATCACGAGAATTGATGTAGCTTCAATGGCGAACTATCGACATGTTCATCATATCTACTATATGATTCATGCTTTACCTTTCGGTGTTCCGTGTTCCGAGACCATGTCTGTACATGCTAGGCTCATCAAGATCAAACCTTAGCTTCCGCATCAGCAAATTTGGCTTGCTCACGTTGTATACACTTGCAGAATCTAACACACCCGATCATCACGTGGTGCTCCGAAACAACAAGCTTTAGCAACGGTGCTCACTAAGGATGAACACTATAGAACTTGAAATTCATGTGCATGAGGGATCATCTTATAATACTACCGTCGTTAACTAAGCAATACAATATGCATAAAGGATTAACATCACATGAAATTCATAATATGTGATATGATATGGCCTTTCTTCTTTGTGCTTCCGATCTCCATCTTCAAGCACGAACATGATCTCCATCATCACCGGCATTGCATCAAGGTCAATGACGCTGCTCCATGGTTGTCGTCCACCGGCTTCAACTATTACAACTACTTTGAATAGACATGCGGGTCTTAACAGAAATTAAAGACAACCATATGGCTCCTGTCGGTTGCCAACTTACAATAAGGAACATTGCATACATCAAATATAATCACAATCATGGCCATATCACATCACAGCACACCCTTGCAAAACAAAGTTAGACGCCTCTAATTTCTTTGCATGTTTTCCGTGGTTTGGGGCTTTCAATAAGTGTCGATCTAACTTACAAACAAGAACCACAACGTTGATGTTTGAACTATCAAGTGCCTGTTGTAAATTGGATCTATACTATAATGGAAGAGACAAACACCCGCAAATCCACTTATGCAATACAAGTTGCATGTTGAGCGTGAAGCAAGTCTCATGAACGATGTCATGTAAGGTTAGCCCGGGCCGCTTCATCCCATCAGACCGCAAGATGCAAAGTACACAAGAAGCAATTGATAATAAAAGCACCACCGCCCACAATGACCATTGTGTTCTACTCGTGCAACAGATCTACATATAGACACGACTCTGATACCACTGTAGGGGTTCGTAGCATGGAAAACAAAAATTTTCTACCGCATACAAACAAACAAGCCAAGATCTATCTACTAGATTGTAGCAACGAGTCGATAGAATAACTCACCCTTGAAGATTCCAAAGTGTTTAACGAGAGCGGATTCTCGTGGGTGATGTAGTCGTACTCTTCCCGATCTCAAGATCGCGTAGACGATCCTTCCGGCGCTGCGTTCCGGCAACGCTTCCGCAGTCGGTCACACGTTCGGTACTCGACGAAGACCTTACTCTCCCTTGTTCCAGCAGGCAGCGGAGGTTGTAGCACTCTCCTCGCGATTCCGGCAGCACAACGGTGTGGTACCGGAAGTAGAGGGGAGATCTCGCCGGGCTTCGCCTTAAGTCGGAGCGAGTATGGTGGACTATGAGAGAGCCTCGGTGATCTAGGGTTTAGACACACCAAGTAGAAGGAGCTAGGCCGGCGGCTAGGGCAACTAGAATCCCCAACTCGGCGGCTTGGGAGAAACCCTAGGGCGGCGGCTATGGTGGGCGGCGGCTAGGGTTAGGGTTTAGAGGGGCTAGGTGTGTG
Source organism: Avena atlantica (assembly GCA_910589765.1). Classification (NCBI taxonomy): domain Eukaryota; kingdom Viridiplantae; phylum Streptophyta; class Magnoliopsida; order Poales; family Poaceae; genus Avena; species Avena atlantica. The sequence goes on from OU342737.1 coordinate 57,067,382, forward strand.
TCTTGGAGGGGCAGCCCTGCCCCTCCTTATATAGGTGGAGGGGGCGCACCAAGGGGAGGGGAGTCCCTCCCCAACTCGGCTTCCAAGGCCGGCGGTGGAGGGAGAGGGACTTCCTCCCCAAGTAGGTTTCCTACTCTCCCTCCACCAAACAAAATAGCTTTTTGACTTTTCAAATTGGCGTTTGACTTTTCAAACTAGGATTTGATTTAACCCTTTATTTTGTTCAGCGATGACACCTAGTACATGATGCAACCATTCCAACTTGTTATGACACATTCATGTACCCTTCCTCTCCGGAGTGCCGGACATTCCGGAACCTTTTAGAACATTCCCGATGAAAACACCGGAACCATTCTCCAACCCCGAAACAGGACTTTCCTTATATGAATCTTATTCTCTGGACCATTCCGAATCTCCTCGTGATATCCTGGATCCCATCCGAGACTCCGAACAACATTCGGTCTCTTACTCATCATTCCATAACTACTCAACAAACGTCGAATCCTTAAGTGTGTCTCCCTACGGTTCTTGAATTATGCGGATATGGTCGAGACACTTCTCCAAACAATAACCAATAGAGGAATCTGGAAATTCATATGGCTCCCACATATTTCTACGATTACTTTGCGATCGAATGAACCACTTACATACGATACCAATTTCCCTTTGTCTCACGATAGTTTACTTATCCGAGGTTTTGATCGTCGGAATCTCTGCATACCTAGTTCAACCTCGTTACTGATAAGTACTCTTTTCTCGTTCCCGTGATATGTGATCCCTTGTGAGCCAGTCACATGCTTGCAAGCCAATTGGATGACATTCCATCGAGAGGTCCCAGAGTATATCTATCCGTCATATGGATGGAAAAATCCCACTCTTGATCCATGTGTCTCAACCAATACTTTCCGAACACTCAATTCCACCTTTATATCCACCCAGTTACGGTGTGGTGTTTGATGTCATCAAAGCATCCTTCCGGTGATGGTGATATGCATGATCTCATGGTCGAAGGAATTAGGTTACTATGTATCAGAAAGCATATAGCAATTGAACTGTTAAAATGACTTGATCTTTATGCTATGCTTATCTATAGGAGTATATCCATCATACCATTCTCCTAACGATATGATCTTGTTGTTAATAACATCTCAATGTTCATGATAGGGAAACCACAATCATTTATTAACCAACAAGCTAGTATTATGAAGAGGCTTTACTAGGGACTTCAATTTAAGTTTACAAATCACACAAGTATTAATGTTTCCTTGTTAATACTATTATAGCATGAATGTAAACATTTATCATAAACACAAAGATATAATAATAACTATATTTATTATTGCCTCTAGGTCATATCTCCAACAAAGGTCTGGATCGACAACTTCCAATTGTCGGAGCAGGCGGCGCTGGCGTATGATGTGAAGAACGTCGAGATCCAAGACTCTAACTGCGGCGAGCTCAATTTCCTGCTAGGGTGATAGACTTGGAGCCGGACGGCCTCCGACTCATATCCGACCGTGAGCGGCGGGAGGACAGGGAGGCCCACGAGCGCCTCGATGCGGCGATGGCGGCAACGCTCATCGGTCTCAACCCGGAGCTCGTCGAGGAGTAGCGGCTCGAGGAATTCGCCGAGGCCTAGCGGAAGGCGGACGCTACAAAAAAGAAGGGGGTTGTCGATGTTGTGGGGCTGTCAACAGCTCCGACGCCGACCAGGGTGAGGGAGGAGGACGTCGACAGCTCCGCTGGCCTGTCGACGACGCTGGCGGTCATCGAGCTTGACATCGACTCCTCCTCCTTTGAGTGGGATGATGATTAGGTTAGGTTTAGTTGAAATCCGATTGAATTTAGCGAAATTCGACCGAATTTTGGGTGTAATATGTATAAATGAAAGTAAACAAAAAAGTAGGTTTCAAATTCCGTTTGAATCGACCAAAATTTGGTCAAATTTAAACGAATTTTGTGGTGATCATCTGATGTACTCCTCTAAGTTTTGTACTTCGATTAGAAACCTATCGGTTACTCCTCTAAGTTTTCTCCGGAGGTTTACTCCTCTAAACTTTATGGGATCAATTAGAGATGCCCTAAGAGAGTTCGAACTTTGGGGATGAAGTTTAGTTTGAGGGGAGAGATTGTAGCATCACAGGATTAAAGGGTAGGATTTAGATGTGTGCATTGCATCCATGCATTAAAAATCTGGTAAATTTTCGCGCAATCTATGTAGTTAACAAAGAGAATAGAGTTTCTGATACTCTAATCATTCTAGGTTTAGATAATCTGAGTGAGTGTGATGAGTTTTGGCATGACCTTTGTTAAATTCTTTGTTTTTAGTTAGATTTATTCAAAAATTGAATTTTCAAATGATATATTTGAATATAAAATAAATATTAAATTCAATTATGATGATAGAAATTGAATTCCAATCATTATTAAAGAATTGAATTATTAGGTACAAATATTTACAAGTTGATTACATTAAAACAAGAATACAATGTTCTTTACGATATTTAGAATAAAATAAAGGTATTTATCTATATTAATTTAAGTACAAGAATTGTAAATTGTAATACTCCCTCCGTCTCAAAAAAGATGTCTCGGATTTGTCAAAATTTGGATGAATCTATATACTAAATAGTGTCTAGAGTCATTCAAATTTTAACAAATCCGAGACATCTATTTTGAGACGGAGGAAATACAAGATAAAGGTTATTATTATCAATTTAAGATAAACATTTAAATAAAAAAAAACCCTAAATCTAATCTTAAGCTGAATTCTATATACTATTTCTTCATTCTTCATTCCCTGCAAAAGAAAAAGTAAAGCAGACAAAGAATAAGAAAAAGGGGTTAGTTGGGTTAGTGTTGCTCTCAGATAGTAACAGTGAGATGCACTATTTAGTTCATCACTAAGCATAGAGTAATCTGGGGCAGCTTAGTAATTTGTTCTTATCAGTGTTTTAGTCTCAGCACAACATCATCAGTTTAGGGGCAAGTTTCACCAAGAGCAAGTTAAAAAGGCAATGGTAAAATTTCAAAAAATATCCAGGTTTCACATGATCTCATCCATAACAGGAGTTACTATCTTTGTAACCTGAACCAGAGAGAGGCACACAAGCAAGCAACTCATAAGAAGCTCCGAGGATATGTGATGTCGACACAACAAGAAGATTAGCATCAGGAACCATATATGAAGAGAGAGAGAGAGAGAGAGAGAGAGAGAGCACAAGTCACATTAGGACTGATAACACTTCATCTTCACACCAGACACATCCAAGAACATTACTAGTTCATCCATAGATCTTATTGTCAAAAAAAGTTCATCCACGGATCTTCACCACAACCATACCAAACACCACCAGCAAGCTTCTCATGGATACCTAGATCAAGATCAACACCAGGAGGAGGAGGACAAGGTAAGGCCAATAGCATAAGGGGAGCAGACCAACTCATAAGAGGGAGGCCAACATATTCAGAAGGAGAAGCATATCTCACCGAAACATCTAGATTCAGAAAGAATTATACCAAGAGAAGTAACCAAGGTCAATATCTTCTAGATCAGATCAAGGCAATTCAACTTGGAAGTAAGGTGAGATAATTAGCCATCTGGATCTATGGTTTCACTCAGCCTAGCCTCATTCTACGCATCATAGGCATCAAGCAGTGCTTGCTTATATAAGTTACTAGCTCATCTAGTGTACATTTTGTAAGTATTCATCCAACTACCTAGCAGCAGATCATGCTAATTCTAGAAAGGGAGACACGAGAATATATCTAGTGATACCACCATCTAAATGATACCATGATACCGGTTTCATAGAAATCCAATTTTAAAGTTTCTAAAAGATTCGAAAAGAGTATATGCATGTTCACAAGATGTGTATTCACAATCCTTAGAATTTTCAGAACCAAATTTGAAACACACAAAAAGAAACTAAAAGTACAATTTGACATGTGAATAGCGTCATTCATTGTTTTGTCTTTTTATAATACTATTCATGTTGATTTCTCATTTTTGTTTATCTACGTGCGTTTCTTATTTGGTTATAAAAAATTCAGAGTCCGTCAACACACCATGTGAACACACAATTATTTTCAAAAAAAATAGAAACTGAAAATTTTATTTTCTAGGGCTGGTATATCATTTAGAGAATGCTATCACTAGATATATTCTCAACACGAGGCACCATGTTCTCATTGGTTTCCTTAGGGCGTGTGCAGTGTTATAAAAATGCTATGTCTAAGATTTTTTTTTGCTCTTAGACCTATGTCTAAACATTCAAGAGGGTGAGCTAGTTTTTCTTAGACTTAGTATAGTACTAGACATATGTCTAAAGAAATCAAATGAAGACGAATCCACTTGTCAGCGTATGATAGACCTTTTTTATTACTTATTTCTATTTTAGCTGGTGGGATCCTTTGCAGTTTGCACAATGTGCTAATGGTGGAGCACATCTACTTTCTTAGTCTAAGAAAAATCTCACGCTATACATGCCCCCTAACAAGTAGCGGAAAATATTTTAGCAATCACAAATCCATTGTCGTCTAGCTCGGTTAGGATATCTGGCTTTCACCCAGACGACCCGGGTTCAAATCCCGGCAATGGAGGGTTTTTTCTCGTTTTTTATGACGGCTGGGGACACGTAGACAACAGAAAGGATAAGATGTCTTTCTTGCATCCGCTAGAGTGAAACTAATCTCCGACTGGCACACATCTGGAGTAGACTTTGGACGGAGCCCAGCAGCAGCGAAGATTCCCACGGTAATCTACTTTACACGTAACGTCCGTAACTTGCAATCATGCATACCATATTTGCTTATATTAGTGAAATTGCATGTTCAGAAATTAACTGTGCAGTGAACGCAAGGCGTACAAGATACAGTACAACTTTTGATGAGCAACACAGAGGAAGCGAAAGCTAAGAGCATTCTGTAACACCGGAGCATCAACAGGGTACATTCACCATTTTCCTTTTACCATGAATCTGAAGACTATTTACCAGCTCTACACAAGTTTTGGCAGGGGTTGAGGCAATCCACTTTAGCCGCTGGCAACAATTTCGTGGATCTTGTCACTGACTTCAGGGTCGTCTGACCTGACCGCGAGCTTCATTGCTACTTCCTTGGGCCCGCTTAGGCCAAATGATAACCTCACAAGAACCTTGACGTCCCCGATAAATACGCCGGATAGCAGGCAAACATGCGATCTTGCATTGCTTGGTACCACCTCTGTGCCCTGTCAAATATGAGTAAACTATTTAGCAACCTTTCAATCAAAAGTTATGGGGTGCGTTTGGTTTGAACCATATTGCATCCTAGAAAGAAATTTGGCCAAGCCAAAATTTTGGCAAAGGTTTAGCTTGCCAATGATTTGGCAAATGCCAGCAAGAAAAATAAACTGGGTAGGAATAGAGGCATTGACATGACCAAACATGGACAACCATCGAAACAAGGCTCCAAGAAACGGCCAAGGATGAATACAAACATGGGCAACCATCCTAACAAATGTTAGTTTAGAAAAATGGTAGCTCACCTCGCACGGTTGCATGCCAAGGATACCAGTGACAGCACTCACAGCCTCAGCTAAGCTCTCTCTAGCACCGAGTCCATACTCATCAACACGCTCACTTTCAGGGTCCATATTTTCCCAAGCATTCCTAAAGTTGGAGACTGCAACCCTCAGCATATAATCAGCTGGAACAATTTCAAGGTCTTCTATCTGGTATTCATCCTCCACGCCATCTTCATCGACTTCCCCTGAAGATGTGTCAACCTGCCAATGGAAAATAGCATTAGCTCAATGAACGGAAAAATTTGTGCCTTTCCCTTGTTTCAAGGATAATGGCATATAATCGTTTGAAGTCCAGAACATGACACTACTACTATATTCCTAATTTCTTTTAGACTATTCCAGTTGTATGAGCAAATGAAGCAGGTTTCGCATGAAAGGGCTGCTTAGTTTGATGCCAACATTTGGCATACCAATGCAGCCAATATTTGGTAAGACCAATACTTGCTAAAATTTAACAGCTTTTTTAGAGGTTGCCAAGGAGGTTTGGTAGCCAACATATTGGCTTGCCTAAACATTGGCATGGCCAATGTTGGCATCAAAACAACCAGCCCGAAGAATCCAAAGTTCCAAAAGGCGAAACCACAATGTTACATACAGAAAGATTTCCATATGGACTAGACATTGAGTGCCAAAGACCCAATTCTTATTATATGGAAAAATGTTTGAATTAGTGGAACCTACAGAAATATTAGTCATGCAGAATCCAATAATATGAGGAACATTGCTTACACTTACTGACTTACCTCTTTAACAGTGAACCTCAGTACATTTGAAAATTTCCCAGTAGCAGGAGCATGCTCTGGCTTTTCGAAAGCAACAAAAATTTGACCAGGTAAATCATATGGCAAGCTTTTAAGAGGCTTTGAACAAACTTCTGAAAACTCTTCAGCATCCGTGGCATCAACATAGACAGTAACCTGAAAGAAGTAACGTACATTAATCAAATTTTATGCGTCAGTTAACAGTTTGTCTCCAATAAAATGCTTTGATGCCATTGCTTACATCTTCTAGCATTTGTTCAGGGATAGTGTTGGTACAGTTGTACTGCAATACAACATGCCTTTCGTATATGTGCTTAACCACGTTAACCGCATATTCAGTCTCTGCCTCTGTCAGCTCCACAGGTTCTGACGACTGGGGCAACAAGAGAAATTTAGAATGTGAACTTGTCAAAAAGCACTAATATGTAATTACTGTGCAAACCTTGAAGAGCCTTCCGAACCCAGAGAACTCAGCAATGGATGAGAGCACCTTCTGATAAGCATCAACAGCTGAAACAGGTGCATGGGCAGGAGCACCAGCAGGTGGCTTCTTTCCAGGGACCTTTTTATCCTGAAGTGGTCGTGACTTAGCTTCTCTTGACACTAAGGAAATATCAAAAGGCTCCTCCGATGGTTCCTGCCATGTTCTTCAAGATTTGAGCATAGCATAGGGAATGATTCAGTTGAAACATGCAAAATGTAATGCTCGCTGTAAACATACATAGGTTCTTAGACTTGCTTCCAAGTTGGCAAGCGGCACATCAAACGATCCAAATAGAAATTCTTTCACATCCTTCTCAGAGTTCCCCACAGCAACTTCACCATTTAGAGTTTCAAGATAAAGTGTAGCACGATCTCGGACCTACAACAGGAAAGACCAATCAATGCTTAATAATTTATTATTGCCCAGATACATCATACAACAACTGTGTTTTACTGCTACAGTGGAATACAACGAGAGGTGTTTTACTGCTACAGTGGAATACAACGAGAGGTGACCTGCTAATTAAGTATTGCAAACATAATAAAAAATTGTTCTTTTGCGGTTTCCATTTCACAAAAAGGAAATCACTAGAATCAAGTGGAATTCCAAGTTTACCTCGTCATCAGTGTCAAACAGGCACCGTCGTAGAAGAACAAATATCCGAGGCTAAAAATATAAAATATAAAAGAGTTAAATATGCAGAAAACAAAGTGGTGTAAGAACGGGAAGAAAGGATGTATGATTTTACCTTCAATTCGTCGACTAAGGCACCAAACTTTGCCAATGTACTAACAGCACTAGCACGAACGGTGGAATTTTCCAATATCACACGGTTGTAGATGTAGCGTATGTATCTGCTTGGATCTGATGTTCTTGGCCCTTCATTTCCCAAAAAGTGCAATATCTGGCACCAAGAGAAGAAACTGTTAATTCTCTAGTTTAAGAGTTGAATCGTCAGGAAATCTTTCTTTACAACAACTCGAAATTCTGTAAGTTAATCTGAAAACTATCCAACAGCTCCTCTCAAGTCTTAACGTCATGGTGAACGAGAAAGTATAATAAAATAATGGTTAAGCAATTGAACACGTTAAACACTTAGGCGACGTTCAGGCTCATATGGTTGTATGGCTAATGGCCATATGTACAAATCTAGACAAAGTATAGGAATATTCAACATGTGTTCATAGTTTCATCGAATGGATTGCACCGTAAACAGACTATCCAGGTGCATTTCAATGTTATTTAAGTACGGTGGCAAAGAACAGTTTGACCTCATCGAGTAAAAATCCCTAATATGAACAGAACCTTTCCTAGGCAAACTTCTGTAACTACAGGCATATTGTCTAATTGACCTTAACTTTGGACAGGGTGTTTGGAGTCACGAGCAAAGATGCACATGCTATCTGGACCACCCGTGTCCTTTGGAGCTCTGTGTCTCGTCAGACTTTTATGTTCGGCCAGGGCCGCGGAAGATAGAAGTACTGGGTCGTTGTTGGATGTGCTACCCGAGTATGGTGGGCCCAAGAATGACGGGCATTTGGGACAAGTTAACAGATCATCTCTGTACATTTGGTGCATTGCGTCTGCAGGGACTGTGCCGGTCGTACAGAAGCGCGATCCCACGGGCCTCTGGTCAGTGTATTTTGGTGGGTTAATTGATTCACAACATGGGTGAGGCGAGAGGGTTCTCGAAGAGAAAGAGAGCGGTACGATCGAAATCCAGCCTTGCACCGGCGAAGAAAGAAATGGCGATAAAAATGCTATACGAAGTGTAATACTTCTGAGTACCACCCATCTTGGAGAAAACGGATGGCAGAGATAAAGGGGGCATCTGTGCCTGGGGTCAAACAAGCATTTTCCCCTAATTTTCACTTAATGTGCTCTATAATATAAGTGCATGCTGTCTTGTTCAAGTGAAATTACCCTTCTAGACAGCTGATTTGCTGGAGACATGATGGTCTACATGGTCAGCTTAATTTGGTGGCAATGCAACTTTATAGTCTAGCTGTTGAGAACTTCTTTGTGCTGTATTTTGATGAAGTATCAAACAATAAGTATGCTGAACTTGGATAACATGGGAGTAACAAGGCTCTCATGTGACACACAATCTTCTGACTACTGTTAGAGATACCAAAATATCACCAATACTGTCCTAGATATCACCATAGTAATAACTGATAAGGTTCACTATCCACAGCATTCTAAAACAATGTCAAGTAATCACTACATGAAATATGTATGGAAGCTGTAAGAGGACTTATTGTGCACATGCCTTAAATATCAGGCAACAACTACAAAAGAAAAGTGCTCAATTCATAGGTAGCTGGAGCTTGCGAGTTAATGACCCATTGCATAATAAACAGTACTAGCATAACAAATGTAAGTACCTGGGTAGAAAGATATGTGAATTCACAGTCTTCAATAAATTCACAGAGATGCAAGAGACCAATTTCTTTAGCGTCTGGTATCGCACTGATCAGAGCAACTATTGAATCAACTATGGCCTTTTTATACTCAAAGCCCCCTTCTTCTCTCAAACTGTTACTCAAAAAAATCATCCTACAGAAGAAATGAAAGTCAAAACATGGACCATGAATGAATGTTATATGAAAGGTATCAACACCCATTAGTTGCTCACATACATCGAACGGTACTTCAGTGGGAATTTCAGGCACAGAGATCGTATAGCTTCAACTACAACTATCTTGAATTCATCTGCTATGTCAGACATGAAACTGGTAATTTGTTTCATGAGGCGATCAACACTTGATTCATTGCCAGTTTTAAGAAGTGTAGTGATTGCTAGGGTTGCTATACTCCTGTTCTGGTCTGACATCAGACTTTCTAGATCAACATTGCAGTTTGTGACGGCCAAAGGGCGTGTTATAGCAACCTGCAAGACAAAAGGTGCATCAAGATATGGACACAACATACTCTTAAAAATAGGATATGAACACAGGACGATATTTGTGTACATCAAAGCTTGCTCAACATGCATGGATTACCTTATTGAGGGTACGGACAGCAGCAAACCGAAGCACAGGTTTGGATGAGCTCAAAAATAACTGTAACACAGTAATTGCTGGTGCTAATTCACGACTTGTGACATCCATCTCTGTTATTTTCCGTGCAGCCTCTAAAATCACCATTTCTGATTTATGTCTGAGACATGATTCCAGATAATCAAAAAATGGGCGATCGCCATTTTGTGTGTTCATGCTCTCCCGTATTACCTACCAAATAACCACTCCCATTTTTAGCCATTTACTCATTTTCAAGGTTCCAGTAGAAGTACATATAGGTTACCTGGCTTGTGTAACGGATCAGAAGACATTGTGCAAGGGGCGAGCGGACCGACCCCCTTGTCAAACTAGAAACCAGCTTGCTAATGGCTAAACGGTCATTCTGTCTGGTCTGCAAGTTTGAGAGAAAATTAACTGAATATGAAGTGTCTGAGGTTAATAGAAACTTTTACATAGCACTACTTTACTCTCTCGTAATGAATGCAGTTCACTAAAACATATTCTTTTTTGTGCGTCGCTATACAATTTTGGACATACTCCCTCCGCTCAGAAAAGGATGTCGCTTATTTGTCTAGATTCACATGTATCTATACACTAAAACGTGTATCTAGACAAATCTGCGACATCCTTTTCCGGGCGGAGGGAGTAGTATAATCAAAGCGGAACTATAGGTGTAAAATGAACAGACCATTTAAATTTTAGTTCAGCAAAAGTCAAAAACAGCATATATAGAACTGCAGTTAAAGCTACTAGTCTCATGAGCTTGCTTATGTAGAAGTTTCCGACATAAAAGGTTCATTACTACAACACTGATATAATGGTGCTGGCATCATCTTGTGCACATGTTAGTGCTCCATAACGTATTTTAACTCCCAAAAGCATACTGCCCAGTACATGACCTGACCAAACCGTTTACTGCACTGAATCCATAAGCTATCAGGTCACCTGGATGCAGGGAACGATTCAGGTAACTTAGCATACAAGGAAACTGTTCTCCTAGAACACCATTAGAAGACGTACAGCTCTATAACTTTCCCTTTTATTCTTGAACAAAAATTATACCTGGTGAAGAAGAGCAAGGCCATGAAATTGCACAAGAGCAGCTCTTGATTGCACAGCTTCCTGCACTTCATTGCTCCATCTTTTCACAATTTCTGGATTTGCCTATATGTTAAGAATATCTTTAAGTATCTATAAACAAGGTATACAAATTTGTGTACAGAACTATGTTAGTACCTGAAACAGGTGAATACCACTAACAAGAGCAGCACTAGCAACCACAGGATTTCTGTCTACAATAGCTTGCTTCAGGTATCTCTCGATTTGAGTAAGGAGATTGCCGTCAATTATTCTACAGAGCACTCTGATAGCATTGGCACGGTACATATCTGTCTTACTGTTCATATCTTTCATCAATGAGCTTGTGACTATGAAAACCTGTTGCAGACATGAAACTCAAGCGACTTAGAATAATAAACATGAAACAAATTAGTGCATCTGAAACAACATTCACCTCATCTGATGATGGAGAAAGTTCTTTGATCATTAAATAAACCAGCCTCCTAAGACCAGCATCATTGGACTGGAATAACTTGGTCACTGCAAAGAAAACTCCAGTGGCCTCAGCCTGCAGAATATATCCATCAGGGATAAAACAAGATCAACATCACAATTGCTCTTTTTAAAAGCTATAAATTGCATTCGAAACACTATTTTAATCTTAACTTCAATACTTGACACTGTGGCTTGCATCAGTGCGCATTACATTAAATCAATAGTAGTTTGCTGCATTCCATCACAAGTTTTGCATAATGCAGATGTTTTCACTATCATACCTTTGTGAATGTCTCTCCTTGATTAAGTAAATACAATAACTTGGTGATGACCTGCAAAATTCAAGGGCATATATCAAGCAAACTGCAAAGCCCATAAGAATAATAGGGCACAAATATACAGTTCAATGTATTATCATAAAGGATGGGAGAAACTGAGTTATTGTAAGCAATGATTACCTGCGAGCATTTTCTGGCATCAAGCTGAGGATCATTGAACACACGCGCCTCCTGCAGAACAGCCCCCTTCTCAATCCCGAAAAATGGCGAGTACTCAACTGCAACAGCTTCCAAACAGTTAATGAACATGTCATATTGTGAAAGCATTTATTCATACTGACCATGATCTAAGAACATAAGAGATAGAGACCTTTCAATAAAATATCAAACTCAAACTCAGTGCCAAAAACCACTGGCCATTTCAAAACCCAGCTGTTAAAAAGAAATTAAGTGTTTTAAAATAACTGAACCAATGCAAATATTGAACCAGAATCCAAGCCCATCTCAAACCTACAGTTGGACCAGTCTCTAAGCCAAACACCAGGAGGATCAGAAGTGCCTCTGTTTAGAAGGTTTAGGCTGGCTTGCTGGCAAAATGCAGAACCACAATTTGATTGAATCATTATCATCATAGGCAAATTTTATGGGCTTCAACAGAGTTATCTGGAACAAAGAAAATTATTTTTCCTGGAATAAATAAAACCATATTGTACTCTCAAGATTCATGTAATAACTCCAGCCCAAAAAAGTGCAACAGTGCAAAAAATATATTGATTGACCAGCATGCGCTTTTGCGATGGTCACACTGCCGTAGTGAAAAGAGGCAAGGCAATTTTAATCATTCTATGGCATTTATGTCACACAGAAAGGACTACGGCACATCCCAGTGCGGTAACACTAAGTCCTGCTTGCTTAACACAGTCCACGCCTCAAATGTATGAATAGAAAAACAAGAAATCCATCGTTCTCAAATCCTGTCAGCTATAAAAATTGTCCACAGCACAGATTACTGTCCTTAAACAGACCAGCCAGTAATGAACTGATTCATGCAGGAAACATGGAAACCAATTGTGTAGAAGATGGTATACTGTCAAGTCAGCGAAGACACCACATCTATAACCAGCCCATGAGAACCTATCACGGAGGCATGCTATCAATCTAATTGGCCAAACAAACAGACAAGCTAAAGGAGCGCGTCCACAATAATGGTACGTGGGCGTAACTCACCGGAGGCTCAGCCAATAGCCGAGCAAATAGGGTTGCGAAGCGGCACCCGATCCGCCCACTTCGTAGGCAAAATTTGTTAGTCTAGCTCAAATTTTTTCAACAAAATGAGTCTAGTTTGAACTAAATTTTGTTTTAGCAGGCTTGTGCGGGTTGCCCCTTGCAACCGTAGTAGCAACTAGCTGCTCGCTACTGGGAGGACGAACCAAAAAGTAGGGGACGCCACAACCGACCGCCCGATGAGGTGCAGAGTTAGTGCAGATCCACCTAAATCCGAGCTCTCCAGCCCCCATTCTGAACCAAATCAACCGTCGATCCAAACAGCGGAGCGGCGTCAAAGAAGGACGCACGGCCACCGCCACTAACAGAAACATCGCGCGCCGGGCACACACTTACGTGAGATCCGCGGCGAGATCGAGCCAGATCCGGCATTCTCGTCGGCGGCGGCGTCCCCTCCTGGTTGCATCATATCCGACCGAGAGCAGCAAGCAAGGTAGGGAGCGCGAGGAGGAGTACTCGGTAGGGGGTTTAGCGGGGGGAGAAGGTAACTAACTCTCGGAATCGTCGTCGTCCTTCTTCATGTAGGGCTGCGCCATCTCCGGGTCCGTGAGGTCACCGGCGAGAGAGCGAGGCATGCGAAGATTTGATTGCGGAACGAACTGGCCGCACTGTGGCGGGTGGCGGGTGGTGGGCGGATTCTGTGTCCTTGGAGCGGAGGAAGCTTCTCTTCGCCCGGATCCTACGCAAACTCGGCCGTGCGGCGGTGGACTGGTGGGCGCAGCGCAGGACGGTGCGGTGGGGATCGAGACTTCGGACGGTGAGCTGGATCGGGACTTTGGACGAGCCTCGGGCTCCGGTTTGTTACGCGCCCTTTTTGCACTTCGGTCCCTCGAGCCGAGTTGGGTCTGCCGTCTGCAAACCTGCCCAACGGGCTGGGCCGGCACAGGCTTGACGTGCCTAGCCCGGCATGACATGCCGCGGCCCGTCAAGCTCATGGACCGGGCTGGGTCGGCACGAGTGCCTCACCCGGCGGCCTAGGCACAGCATAAACGATTGACGGGCCGGTCCGTTGCATGTGAAGCACGCCGATTCATTGCTGCTTTTCGCTAAACCGTCGAAATTACCTTTAATATCAGCTGAATTTATAATATATCAGCTACGGTATAGTGGTTTAGCGGTTAGGTGGAGCGCGTGAGAACAAGATGCCTCGAGTTTGACTCCCCGACATCGTCTTTTTCCATCTATATTTTCTAAATCTCGGTGGACACATGCTAAACGGGTCGTGTCGGGCCAGCCCGCGTGCTTAAGATCGCGGCCCTGGCATGCCATGGGTCGAGCTGGGCCTATGTCGTGCTTTCTTCGTGGGCTATGGGCCGACACACCAAAGCCTGACCCGATGGCCAGGTATGGTCGTTTGCGTGTGCTGTTGGGCCCGAATTCCCCTATTCCAGACACCAAAAGTATCGGATCTAATCCATTTTGCGGTGTCGGGCCGGAGGTCTATGTCCGTGTAGGATAGGTCAGGGCATCTTTATCGGGCCGACCCAAACGCACGATCTAAAACATATGTTTCTGTTTGTTTGGATCGGGTCACGGTCACTTTTAGGTCATGGTCTGGACTGTCCCACCAACCGTGTCCAGGAGGGCGACTCATTTATCCACGCTTGACCAACGGAGACACGCTGTTTTTTTATATTCAAGTTCGTAAATAGTCATATATAATTTATATTCAAAATATAAAAAATGAAATTTAAACTAGCCCTAGCCCTAGCTTGCGATCTTCGCACAGCAACGCCATGATTAGGAGCTATTAGCATGACCGACCAGATTATGGTTACAGACCACATGACCCAATGGAGCTTGTCCAACGCCTGGGGGCAATTCAAATTGTCCTGAAGCTGTAGTATTACATAATGGGTCGCATGATAAAGGCTGAAGACTCACCGAACTATCTATACTAGGCCTAAACATCTCGAGGGGCCTGGAAAACGGGGGCCCTGAGCTGTCATGCACCTCGCTCAGCCCCATCAACAGGCCCGGAGGAGGGTGACGACGAGGAGAGAGGCTCATTGGATTCTACAATTATTGCTTAAAGATGCAATCTTACCGATAGTAAGGAGCGGTACCTGATCAAAATCTATCCTCCAACTGCGTCCTTCATCGGCCTATCATTTGTCACTCGCTTGACAATGACGCATATTGAGCTACACAACATGATATGTTTTCATTTACCATTTTTATCCGGTTGCTACTTTATTCATATTATGCGATGGTGCCTATTGAGATATCTAACTTTTGCATCTTAGAAAATTTTGGAGAGAATGGTTAGTTCTCTTCATATTCCTAAAGAAGTCATGGTTGGAATGCAGATTAAAGCAGGGGGTGGCGTTTCGTACAAGATAGTGACAGATGGTCGCATTGTCTTCAACAACCAAGATTGGATGAACTTCCTTAACTCTCAAGACCTGTATGTTGGGCAAGCCATTATCGTCACCGGCAGGACCACCTCACGCCGTGACCTTCATATGATGTTCGTGATTAACATCATTGATGTTAAGAACATGTGGTGAACCAATTTTTTATTTTCTGCTATGCAACTTCATATGATTGCTGCTGTATTCTCTAAATTCTTGATGATGTACTATTGCTGCGGTGAACCGATTCATTGCCGTTGTATTCTCTAAATTCTGCTATTTTTTATTTCTTGAACTTTTATTAGTGGAGTTTAAAACCACTTGAAAATGCCATGGATGATTTACTTGCTAGTGGCGATCGATGCACACACCATCACCGTAAATGTTACTAGTAGCGTTCAAGGGGCACGCCACCACTATGGATGTTACTAATGGCGTTCAAGCGACACACCACAATTGGTTGCTATCATTGGCGTGAAGTTAGTGACGTGTGCATTCAACACCAGTAGTCTCATTTTTCGAACACCACCAATGAGCTTTGGCTAGAAAAGTCATGCTCCATAAAAAGGATTTGGCTAGAAAACAATCACAAAAGCGAGTGGGAGATCAAGTAGGGTTGTAGGTTATATCCATAGAATGGCATTGCTTGTCAAGGATGTGGCAATATCCATGCCAATGATTGACATTGGAAATAGGATCACACTCATAACATTGATCAACACGGTAAGTAAGGTGGCATCCATGATGACGATGACAGTGAGAGAGAAATAATATGGGAAGACATAAAGCCATATTTTATTTCCTATAAGCAGGTGACATGTTTAGGAGGAAAAACTTTAAAGTGGCTTATTAAAAAATGGCAATTAATAGTGGCACAAAAACTCTCAAGCATAATAAAATATGCTCTCACCACACTGCTACCCAACCCTAGTCGTCGCCTAGGTTTCTTAAACGTAGTCACCCCATTCCCCCTCATCACTTCTGTTTGATGGCCACGTCGGTGGCTAGAGGAGTAGGGACCCATCATCTTCTTTGTATTTGTCTCATAGATCATGTTCCCGTTGTTTTTTGTCTCACTCGCGGCATCTAGGAGGTGACAACGTCGATGGTGCATTGGAATAAGGTCTCTTCGGTCTCTTCTGTCAACACCCGGATTTTTAATCCCAGATGCCTGTTATGCCATACATCGCAATCCCAGGATTACCATTTTTGCGAGACATAACAGAATTGGATACCACAGTACATCATCCATTACAAACCATACATATGGTCTTACACAAATAAGGATCTCATGATCCAGTTCTTAATACAACTCAAGCAGCGGAAATACGTAATAATAACGGTAGCGTAGGCGAAGCTCCATCTTCGGGGTCACAGGCAATGCTGACGATGGGAGATGATCCTAGTTGTCGTAACCTTCCTGGGGTCCATCATCCTGGTACTCCTCTTCATAGTCTGGCCACGGGAATAGCCAGGAACAAAGCCATGAGTAATCTTTAAGTACTCGCAAACTAATACTAACAAGTAAAGGTTTTTTTTATAATAGGACACTAAGCTCTAGGGTTGTTTTGCAAAAGCTAGATTTACCTCTACTAAGTTCAGGGGCAAGAGAAAGCTAGTAAAATTTTCATCACACCTAAGTGGGAACTTGTATCTCGTGCCACAACCCTGTTGTGGTCAAGTCAAAGTCTCAAGTCATTTCACAAGTCATTTTGAAAACATCTGACGGGGGAAACAGTATGGCCACTCCAACTGTCCATAACCGCGGACGCGGCTATTCGAATAGTTTGACACTCTGTAGAGATTGTACACTTTTATCACAACATTCGATACATCCGTCAGGAACAAATCCTAAATTCACCATACTCAGTATGCGGGATAATCAATCCTAACCTTTCAATTACACGCCTTAGTATAAGCACCTCTCCTGTGAGTTTGGCCTCCCAACCATGACCAACTGTCATCTTGGGTACTACACAGGTGGACAATCTTCACAAGGTAGCCTCAGCTCAGACCTTGGCCGTGAGGGAACCAATACTAAGGTATATAAGTTTCCAGTCAAGCCCTACCCAATCTTCTGGTATTGTGGTTGTACGGTAAAATTGGAATGGTATCGCATCTAGACAACCATTAGTTTTATAAAGGGCTAAGGCTCATGCCTCAACATTTTCATCACCAAAATCATCTGGTGTTCAGAAACAAATGTCAAAACATCTTAGTAGAATGATCCATCATTCTAAGGTTTTCATAACCATTTTCTGTAGGGATTCGTAGCATGGAAAACAAAAAATTTCTATCGCATACAAACAAACAAGCCAAGATCTATCTACTAGATTGTAGCAACGAGTCGATGGAATAACTTACCCTCGAAGATTCCAAAGTGTTTAACGAGAGCAGATTCTCGTGGGTGATGTAGTCGTACTCTTCCCGATCTCAAGATCGCGTAGACGATCCTTCCGGCGCTGCGTTCCGGCAGCGCTCCCGCAGTCGGTCACACGTTCGGTACTCGACGAAGACCTTCCTCTCCCTTGTTCCAGCAGGCAGCGGAGGTTGTAGCACTCTCCTCGAGATTCCGGCAGCACAACGGCGTGGTACCGGAAGTAGAGGTGAGATCCCGCAGGGCTTCGCCTTAAGCCAGAGCGAGTATGGTGGAGTATGAGAGAGCTCCTCGGCGATCTAGGGTTTTAGACACACCAAGGAGGAGGGGCTAGAGCCGGCGGCTAGGGTTCCAGGGACCCCAAGTCGGCGGCTAGGGCAAAACGCTAGGTGGTGGCGGCGGCTATGGAGGGCTGCAGCTTTCTAGGGTTTGAGGTGAGGGACTTGTGTGTCTAGAGGAGGGAGCCCTGCCCCTCCTTATATAGGTGGAGGGGCCGGCGCGCCAAGGGGAGGGAGGGGAGTCCCTCCCCAACTTGGCTTGGAGGTGGGCCGCCGGTTGGAGGAGGGATTCCCTCCCCAACTCGGTTTCCCTCCTTCCTCCTCTTTTCCACTTTCCAAAACTTGCCGTTTGACTTTCAAACTAGCCGTTTGACTTTTCAATTTAGGATTTGATTAAACCCTTTATTTTGGACAGCGAATACACTTAGTACATGATGCAATCATTCCAACTTGCAATGACACACTCATGTACCCCTTCCCCTCCGCAGTGCCGGACATTCCGGAACCTTCTAGAACATTCCCGATGAAAACACCGGAATCATTCCCGAACTCCGAAACGGGACTTTCCTTATATGAATCTTATTCTCCGGACCATTCCGGATCACCTCGTGATATCTCGGATCCCATCCGAGACTCCGAACAACATTAGGTCTCTTACTCATCATTCCATAACTACTCAACAAACGTCGAATCCTTAAGTGTGTCTCCCTACGGTTCGTGAATTATGCGGACATGATCGAGACACTTCTCCGAACAATAACCAATAGAGGAATCTGGAAATTCATATGGCTCCCACATATTTCTACGATTACTTTGCGATCGAATGAACCACTTACATACGATACCAATTTCCCTTTGTCTCACGATAGTTTACTTATCCGAGGTTATGATCGTCGGTATCTCTGCATACCTAGTTCAACCTCGTTACCGATAAGTACTCTTTTCTCATTCCCGTGATATGTGATCCCTTGTGATCCAATCACATGCTTGCAAGCTAATTGGATGACATTCCACCGAGAGGGCCCAGAGTATATCTATCCGTCATATGGATGGACAAATCCCACTCTTGATCCATGTGTCTCAACCAATACTTTCCGAACACTCAATGCCACCTTTATAGCCACCCAGTTACGGTGTGGTGTTTGATGTCATCAAAGCATCCATCCGGTAAAGGCGATATGCATGATCTCATGGTCGAAGGAATTAGGTTACTATGTATCAGAAAGCATATAGCAATTGAACTATTTAAATGACTTGATCTTTATGCTACGCTTATCTATAGGAGTATGTCCACCATATCATTCTCCTAACGATATGATCTTGTTGTTGATAACATCTCAATGTTCATGATAGGGAAACCACAATCATATATCAACCAACAAGCTAGTGTTGTGTAGAGGCTATACTAGGGACTTCAAATTAAGTTTACAAATCACACAAGTATCAATGTTTCCTTGTTAATACTATTATAGCATGAATGTAAACATTTATCATAAACACAAAGATATAATAATAACTACATTTATTATTGCCTCTAGGGCATATCTCCAACAGTCTCCCAATTGCACTAGAGTCATCTAATCTAGATTACATGGTAATATACCGAACACCCATGGCAGTTTGGTGCTGGTCATGTTTTGCCCTCGGGAGAGGTTTAGTCAACGGATCCGCCACATTCAGATCTGTGTGTACTTTGCAAATCTTTATATCCCCATCTTGGATATGTTCTCGAATAGCGTGAAAACGTAGCTTGATGTGCTTCAGCTTCTTGTGTGACCTTGGTTCTTGCGCATTGGCTATGGCGCCCATGTTATCACAGTAGATAGACATTGGGTCCAGCGCACTAGGAACCACACCCAGCTCTGTAATGAACTCTTTCATCCATATCGCTTCTTGTGAAGCCTCCGAAGCAGCCATGTATTCCGATTCAGTTGAAGATCTTGCCACAACGCTTTGCTTTGCACTCCTCCAGCTAACTGCTGCACCATTCAAAATAAATACGTATCCGGATTGTGATTTAGAATCATCCGGATCGGTGTTCCAACTAGCATCGGTGTAACCATTAACAACGAGCTGTTCATCACCTCCATAAGAAAGAACCATATCCTTAGTTCTTCTCAAGTACTTAAGGATGTTTTTGACCGCTATCCAATGATCCACTCCTGGATCACTTTGATATCTGCTAGTTAAACTAACAGCATATGCAATGTCGGGTCTAGTACATAGCATGGCATACATTAGAGATCCTATGGCTGAGGCATAGGGAGTCTTACTCATCCTTTCTCTATCTTCTGCCGATGTCGGACTTTGAGTTTTACTCAAGGTCGTATTGGGCAACATGGGCAAGAACCCTTTCTTGCTATCTTCCATTCCAAACCTCTTTAGAACTTTGTCCAAATATGTACTCTGTGACAATGATATTAGACGTTTCGATCTATCTCTGTAAATCTTTATGCCTAATATGTAAGCTGCTTCGCCAAGATCCTTCATTGAAAAACTATTATTCAAATATTCCTTGACACTATTAAGAAGGTCTACATCATTCCCAATCAACAATATGTCATCCACATATAGTATTAAGAATGCTACAGAGCTCCCACTCACTTTCTTGTAAATACAAGCTTCTCCATAAGTTTGTATAAAACCAAAACTTTTGATTACCTTATCAAAACGTTGATTCCAACTTCGGGATGCTTGCTTCAATCCATAGATGGATCGTTGAAGTTTGCATACCTTGTTAGCATATTTAGGATCGACAAAACCTTTGGGTTGCATCATATACAACTCTTCATCAATGTCTCCATTGAGGAATGCTGTTTTGACATCCATCTGCCATATCTCATAATCATAATATGCAGCGATTGCTAACATAATCCTCACAGACTTTAGCTTCGCTACTGGTGAGAAAGTCTCATCGTAGTCAACTCCTTGAATTTGTCGAAACCCTTTTGCGACAAGTCGAGCTTTATAGACAGTAACATTACCATCAGCATATGTTTTCTTCTTGAAGATCCATTTGTTCTCGACAGCCTTCCGGCCATCCGGTAAGTCCACCAAAGTCCACACTTGGTTTTCGTACATGGATCCAATCTCGGATTTCATGGCTTCTTGCCATTTATTGGAATCTGGGCTCATCATTGCTTCCTCATATGTCTCGGGGTCATCGGTGTTGTCCACCAACATGACATTCATAACGGGATCATACCAATCTGGAGTGGTACGAGTTCTCGTTGACCTCCGAGGCTCTGTAGCAACTTCAACCGAAGTTTCATGATCATCATCATTAGCTTCCTCTCTTATTGGTGTAGGCACCACAGGAACTTCTTCCGGTGCTGCGCTACTCGCAATTTTGAGAGAAGGTTCGACAACCTCGTCGAGTTCTACTTTCCTTCCAGTCACTTCTTTCGAGAGAAATTCCTTCTCTAGAAAGGATCCATTCTTAGCAACGAAGATTTTGCCTTCGGATCTTTGATAGAAGGTATACCCAATAGTTTCCTTCGGGTATCCTATGAAGACGCATTTTTCCGCTTTGGGTTCAAGCTTGTCCGGCTGTAACTTCTGTACATAGGCTTCACATCCCCAAACTTTAAGGAACGACAATTTAGGTTTCTTCCCAAACCATAATTCATACGGTGTCGTTTCAACGGATTTAGACGGTGCCCTATTTAAAGTGAATGCGGCTGTTTCTAATGCATAACCCCAAAATGATAGTGGTAAATCTGTAAGTGACATCATAGAACGAACCATATCTAAGAGAGTTCGATTACGACGTTCGGACACACCATTACGCTGTGGTGTTCCCGGCGGTGTCAATTGTGAAAGTATTCCGCATTTCTTCAAATGCTCGCCAAACTCGTAACTTAGATATTCACCTCCACGATCAGAACGTAGAAATTTAATCTTCTTGTTACGTTGATTCTCTACCTCACTTTGAAACTCCTTAAACTTCTCGAAAGTTTCGAACTTATGTTTCATGAAATAGATATACCCATATCTACTCAAGTCATCCGTGAAGGTAAGAACATAACGATAACCACCGCGCGATGCTACACTCATTGGACCACACACATCGGTATGTATGATTTTTCCAATAAGTCTGTAGCTCGCTCCATCATACCAGAAAATGGAGTCTTAGTCATTTTTTCCATCAGACATGCTTCGCATCTTTCAAGTGATTCAAAATCAAGTGATTCAAGAAGTCCATCGGAATGGAGTTTCTTCATACGTTTCACTCCAATGTGACCAAGACGACAGTGCCACATATAGGTCGAATTATCGCTTGATTTCAAACGTTTAGCCTCCATGTTGTTGATATGTGTATTTCCACTATCGAGATTCAATAAGAATAGACCATCTATCAAAGGTGCATGTGCATAAAACATATTACTCATATAAATCGAACAACCATTATTCTCGGACTTAAACAAGTAACCGTCTCGCAATAAACAAGATCGCGATATAATGTTCATGCTCAACGCAGGCACCAAATAACAATTATTTAAGTATAAAACTAATCCCGATGGTAGATGAAGGGGTAGCGTGCCGACCGCGATCACATCAACCTTTGATCCATTTCCCACGCGCATCGTCACCTCGTTCTTCGCTAGCTTCCGTTTATTCTGCAGCACCTGTTTCGAGTTACAAATATGAGCAACCAAACCAGTATCAAATACCCAGGAACTACTACGAGTACTAGTGAGATACACATCAATAACATGTATATCAGATATACCTTTCTTCTTGATGTTGCCGTTCTTCAAATCCGCCAAGTACTTTGGGCAATTCCGCTTCCAGTGACCTTCTCCCTTGCAGTAAAAGCACTCAGTATCAGGCTTAGGTCCAGCCTTGGTCTTCTTCATCGGCGTGGTAACTTTCTTGCCACCCTTCTTGAAGTGTCCCTTCTGCTTAGACTTGCCTTTCTTGAATTTGGTGGTCTTATTGACCAACAACACTTGGTACTCTTTCTTGATCTCCACTTCTACAGATTTCAACATGGCAAAGAGTTCTGGCAACGTCTTGTTCATGTTCTGCATGTTGTAGTTCATCACAAAGTTCTTGTAACTTGGTGGTAGTGATTGGAGGACACGGTAAATCCCCAAAGCATTAGGAATCACTATACCCAAGCTTTGAAGTTTGTTTGCGTGCCCAGACATCTTAAGCACATGCTCACTGACGGAGCTGCCCTCTTCCATCTTGCAGTTAAAGAATTTTTCAGAAGCCTCATAGCTTTCAATTGTCGCATGAGTCTCAAAAATCAATTTGAGATCCTTGACAATATCATATGGGTCTGAATCTTCAAACCTTTTATGAAGCTCCGATTCCAAACCATACAAGATAGCACACTGAACTATGGAGTACTGATTCTTCCGAGCGAGGTAAATATTCTTTACTTCATCGGAAGCATCAGCTGCAGGTGGGTCACCCAGCGGTGCATCCAGCACATAGGTCAAATTACCAGCTGTGAGGACAATCCTGAAATTGCGGAACCAATCCGGGAAGTTGCTTCCATTGTTTTTCAACTTTTCTTTCTCTAGGAACGCATTAAAATTGATGGTAGGGGTTGCCATTGATCTACAACATATTTGCAATAGTTTAGACTAAGTTTATGACAAATTGAGTTCAAATTTAATTAATAAAGTTAATCTAGGTGAACTCCCACTCAAAACAATATCCCTCACATTGTTTTAGTGATCACACGAACCAAATCCACTACATCAACACCGATCATCACGAGAGTTGATATAGTTTCAATGGCGAACAATCGACATGTTCATCATATCTACTATATGATTCATGCTTTACCTTTCGGTGATCCGTGTTCCGAGACCATGTCTGTACATGCTAGGCTCGTCAAGATCAAACCTTAGTTTCCGCATGAGCAAATCTGGCTTGCTCACGTTGTATACACTTGCAGAATCTAACACACTCGATCATCACGTGGTGCTTCGAAACAACAAGCTTTAGCAACGGTGCAAACTAAGGGTGAACACTTTATGACTTGATATTCATGTGCATGAGGGGTCATCTTATAATGCTACCGTCGTCTACTAAGCAATACAAGATGCATAAAGGATTAACATCACATGAAATTCAATATATATGTGATATGATATGGCCTTTCTTCTTTGTGCTTCCGATCTCCATCTTCAAGCACGAACATGATCTCCATCATCACCGGCATTGCATCAACGTCAATGACGCTTCTCCATGGTTGTAGTCCACCGACTTCAACTATTACAACTATTTTGAATAGACACGCGGGTCTTAACATAAATTAAAGACAACCATATGGCTCCTGCCGGTTGCCAACTTACAATAAGGAACATTGCATACATCAAATATAATCACAATCATGGCCATATCACATCACTGCACACCCCTGCAAAACAAAGTTAGACGCCTCTACTTTCTTTGCATATTTTACGTGGTTTGGGGCTTTCAATAAGTGTTAATCACAACTTACGAACAAGAACCACAACGTTGATACTAGCATTGTTAATCACCCGTTGTAAATTGGATCTTAACTATGCTAGAAGAAACAGGCACCCGCAAAGCCACTTATGCAATACAAGTTGCATGTCAAGCGTGGAGCAAGTCTCATGAACGATGTCATGTAAGGTTAGCCCGGGCCGCTTCATCCCAACATATCGCAAGATGCAAAGTACACAAGAAGCAATCGACAATAAAAGCATCAACGCCCACAATTACCATTGTGTTCTACTCATGCAACAGATCTACATATAGAAACGGCTCTGATACCACTGTCGGGATTCGTAGCATGGAAAACAAAAAATTTCTATCGCATACAAACAAACAAGCCAAGATCTATCTACTAGATTGTAGCAACGAGTCGATGGAATAACTTACCCTCGAAGATGTAACACCCTCAGAATCGACCCTATGCAAGTTTCAGCGCTTCCCGCCAAAACCCGCATAGAAACGATTCAAAGGTGCCCACCAGGCACTTTCGTGCGGGTGGAAAATGAAGTAATAACATTACACAACAGTCCTCGATGGGACCCACAGAACAGATATATATAACAGCGACTCAATGAGTCAAGAATACAGATATAATATACAAAGATCCAAATCACCTTGAAAATGATAGAGCGTCCAGCTACGGACAAGATGCAAATGGGGCTAAGAGCCCTGAAGAATAACCAATGGCGTCCATAACCCTGCCCAGGCCAAGCCGGAAGGGTAACCCTGCTAACGACGTCGATCTCAAAACCTGCTTAAACAAAGGGGTGCCGACAAAGGGCAAAGGAAAAAGAGGAGCGTCAGTACTGAGGCCAGTACACGGCGAGGCTAGAATACGACGGTCCTCGCCTACATAGGTATGGTGGACTGAGCGGCAGCGGCAGCAGGCACTAAACAACCTATAGAGACTCGATACAACTGGCGGCTATTAGAGAGGGATAAGAAGGACCTATTCGGAACCAACCTGATGCTACCGCCAAACGAACCCATCCTGGTGTTTCCCCCTCGAGACCAAACGAGGAAGTCAACCAAGGAACTCACACCATTGGCAGTTTTATTTATTCAGTTATCGTTGCAGCAATTACTAGTCAAGTATAGATAATCATCCTGGTAAAATAAGCAGTGGGCCGTTTTATTTAACCATTCCGTTGTAGTTGCGACACTTACTAGTCAAGTACAATTAGCATGAGATAACCCAAAAACCCAGCAGTTGTTGGTACTTTTATTTAGCCATTCCGTTTTAGTTGCAATACTTACTAGTCAGGTACAATGGTCGCAAGCGACAACCCAAGCAAGCAATTGTTGGCAGTTTTAATTAGCCATTCCATTATAGTGAAGCTGATTACTAGTCATTATATAGTCAAATTTATAGCACTACTTTAGTTATCGTTGTCTATGATCGAGATACTGTGCTCCAAGTCGTCCATAACCGTGGACACGGCTTTCAGAAAGTTTTAACCCGGCCGGGGTGCACAAATAGCAACACACACACGATCAACCTTGGAAAAACCAAATCAAAACCCAACGAGGCCTTCACGACAAAGCAATCACAGGATTCATAAATATTTCAGGGGGCCACCCCTTGGAGTACACCCGCAACGAAGTAAGCTAGCTCCGAGACGGACCCGAGGTTTGGGTGGACGGCTATGAACGACTGGGAACCCAAAACTGAGCTTGTCGACACCGCGAAAACGTGTCCCGATCCTAAACAGTACAGTGTGCTACTCGCACAATTTAAATAAAGCAGTAAAGCATGGCATAAGTACAGGATAGTAAATAAAACCTCAAACTAGTTTGTGGCCCCAAGAAATAAGAATGAATCAAGCTCTGGCTAAGGGGGGCCCATAATTCCCCGTATGTGGATAGCGCGATAAATCAAGGAACAGGTATCAAGTACTCGGGGTCCTACGGGACACAAGTGGGCGGTCGGAAATCAAATATTATCTATCACCCACCGATGCCTCTGCTTACTTACTTCAATTTTAGTTGTTAAACAGGAATTAAAGTGAACGATAGGTAAAACCGAGATCATCTCCAACATCAAACATGTGGCAATACTCCAACAACTGTGGTACATGGCGACACGCAACCGCACTTGGGCAAGCGACTACGACGCGCAGGTCCAACTATCTACCAAACAACAGGTAATAGGAGGTGTCCAAGGCAATATATGGCTGCAAGGGGATATCACGGGTACGGAAACTAGAGCATCGCAACACAGATAGCAATAGATCAACAGGAGGGAATAAATACTATAAAAGTAAGATAGGTAGAAAGGGGGAGATGCTCGCCTGAAAACATTGTCGAAGGTTCAACCGAAGATCGGGTCGACACTCGCATCAACTCAACGGCCTTATCCGCGAAGAAGCAAAACACTAGAATAAACACCGGATGCAATATTCAATACTACGGCAAAGGATCGGGCATGATGCATGTATGATGTATGGCATGGCAAAGGTGCAATGCAATTAGGCAATATTAAGCGGAACCGGGGGTCCCGACAATTAATTAATAGATTCAAGTTGTTTAGAACCCCCGCAATTTAAATGTTGTATTAACATGGAAAAAGATAGCGCCGGTTCGCTACACCAATTTAAATGAGGCCAATACAAGACTAGATTTGCCCGCATATGGGCCCCATATTTAATTATATGGTGAATCGGCATAAGGCCCCCAAACCACATGACAATATGCATGCGAGTATGACAATTAATATGCCACAATTTTAATATATAGCATTTATAAAATAGGGGCTCGGGAAAAGGTTCACACATTAGGGTTCGACGATCTTGGTCCGAGGGTTCGACGGGGTTCGGGGTCGGGTCTCGGGGTTTCGGGGGGTTCGACGGAAACGGTCTCGGATAACGGAGTAGATCTGGTGTTCCGGGAAGAAGAACTTGGTTGGCGTCGGGGGCACATCGGTCTCGCCCTGGTCGGTGTCGATCTTGTCGGGCCCGCGTATCAGGTCTGTCTTGGCGTCCGGGATGAAGAACTTGGCGTTCTGCGTCGGTGTCCTTACCGTC
This sequence comes from Avena atlantica, assembly GCA_910589765.1. NCBI lineage: Eukaryota > Viridiplantae > Streptophyta > Magnoliopsida > Poales > Poaceae > Avena > Avena atlantica. Next base: position 57,094,844 of record OU342737.1, read on the forward strand.
CGGGTTCTCGAGCATCGCATCCGGGAAAGGAGTACTTGGAGTCCATCGGTTCCATGTCGACAACCTTGGTTTCCTCGATGGCGAACTCGGTGTATCCGTGTCGTGGTTCTTGTCGGGGTTCTCGGCTTCGGCGCCGGGATCGGGCTTCTGATTCCGGGTGGAAGGCTACAGCACCGGGGTTCGATGTTTCCGCTCCGGGAACGGTCTTGTGGTCTGAGTGGACGATCTTGACGTCGATGGAGTACTTGAATAGATGACAACGAGTTCAATAGGGCCCCTGGGGTTTGGGCTCCTCGCATCACCATCGGACGATCTTGGCGCCGGGCGTCAGTAGATCTTCGGAGCCTCGCAACTTCCTGCAGGTCATACTTATCACATGGCACCTATCATCAGGGACCAGGGACGCATTGGGACATCTCTTGGTCTCGATCAAGGCGCGGCTGAAACCGGTCAGTGCATGGAGGCCTGTAGCAGTACCACACGACTACCATCACTTGCGTAGAGCCCCTTCACATTGCACCAACGAGTTGGCAACGCATCGAACAGGGACCAGCGTCAGTTGGTTGAGGCACTGCTGATGGCGCAGACGAGCTGGGAGTAGCAGATACCGCGGAGGTCGGTGAGGCGCTTGGAGACGCGGAGGCCGAGGGAGCGTCTGCCGGCGGCGGAATGGAGCTCGGGGCTTAGCAGGCGGCCAGGCGATGACTGGAGGCAGGGCTCGGAGGGGCGAGCGGCGGAGGAGAACGGCGGGGCTGACGCGGGGCAGGGCGAGTCCGAGCGCCCGGAGGACTGTGGTGGGGAAGGCGACGGCCGGGCGAGGCGACGGACGCGGCGCGCGACGGAGGTGAGGGCGGGCGCTGCCACGGGAGAGGAGAGGCGACGGCATCGCTCTGGGGCAAGCGGCGGCTCCCAGGGCCCAGCGAGGCGGCGACGTGGAGGAGGCCGTCGGGGAGGGCGCGGGCCGGCGACGGCGGCCTGAGCTTGGGGCGATGCCGGCTGGCTCGGGGTCGGAGCAGGGGAGGCGCAGCGAGGACGGCAAGGCGGCGGCGCTGGCGGACGACCGATCGCGGCGGGGGGTTTCCTGGGCGGCGAGAGGGGGCGGCCGACGCTGTCGGTGGGGATCGAGTCGAGAGGGGAGGAGCAGGCGGCGTGACTCGCGTGGGGAGGACGGTGGTTCAGGGTGGGGTCGGGAACGTGGTGGGGTTCTCTCCATCGCGTGCGTGCGTGCTCTGCTTCTGCGTGTATGTGTGCTTGTGCGACGTGCGGCGAGGAGGGGGGTGTGGCGTGACGGGTGGGTTTGGTGTGGGGAACAGTGTGTGTGTGCACTACGTGCGTGGCGTGTGTGGGTGCGACAGGGGCATGTGCGTGTGTGTGTCCAGGGGGGTGGCGGCGGGTGGTAGGGAGAGGGGGGATTAGGGTTAGGTTTAGATTAGGGTTTGTCTAGGTGGGGACTAGGGTTTTATTTTCTGGGTTGTAGGTGGGCTCCGGTTGGGCCTTTGGGCCTGGCCGGTTGTCTGCCTCCCCAGACAAAATAGATAGTTTTATTTATTTAGTTTATTTTAAATAGTCTTTTGTAAATAGTTTTTAGGCAAACCGAGTTATCCGGAACACCAGAGTTTTGATTTAAAATAAAGAGGAAGGTAATTTAGAAAAATAAAGATAAGATTTTTAGCAAAGTTCTTTAGTGCTGAAAATATGCATGATGTCATGATGATGCAATGCACAAAAACAACACGATTTTCTAGTAGTGGTTTTGCGGGATGCCACAGAAGATTCCAAAGTGTTTAGCGAGAGCAGATTATCGTGGGTGATGTAGTCGTACTCTTCCCGATCTCAAGATCGCGTAGACGATCCTTCCGGCGCTGCGTTCCGGCAGCGCTCCCGCAGTCGGTCACACGTTCGGTACTCGACGAAGACCTTCCTCTCCCTTGTTCCAGCAGGCAGCGGAGGTTGTAGCACTCTCCTCGAGATTCCGGTAGCACAACGGCGTGGTACCGGAAGTAGAGGTGAGATCCCGCAGGGCTTCGCCTTAAGCCGGAGCGAGTATGGTGGAGTATGAGAGAGCTCCTCGGCGATCTAGGGTTTTAGACACACCAAGGAGGAGGGGCTAGAGCCGGCGGCTAGGGTTCCGGGGACCCCAAGTCAGCGGCTAGGGCAAAACGCTAGGTGGTGGCGGCGGCTATGGAGGGCTGCAGCTTTCTAGGGTTTGAGGTGAGGGACTTGTGTGTCTAGAGGAGGGAGCCCTGCCCCTCCTTATATAGGTGGAGGGGCCGGCGTGCCAAGGGGAGGGAGGGGAGTCCCTCCCCAACTCGTCTTGGAGGTGGGCCGCCGGTTGGAGGAGGGATTCCCTCCCCAACTCGGTTTCCCTCCTTCCTCCTCTTTTCCACTTTCCAAAACTTGCCGTTTGACTTTCAAACTAGCCGTTTGACTTTTCAATTTAGGATTTGATTAAACCCTTTATTTTGGACAGCGAATACACTTAGTACATGATGCAATCATTCCAACTTGCAATGACACACTCATGTACCCCTTCCCCTCCGCAGTGCCGGACATTCCGGAACCTTCTAGAACATTCCCGATGAAAACACCGGAATCATTCCCGAACTCCGAAACGGGACTTTCCTTATATGAATCTTATTCTCCGGACCATTCCGGATCACCTCGTGATATCCCGGATCCCATCCGAGACTCCGAACAACATTCAGTCTCTTTCTCATAATACCATAACTACTCAAACAACGTTGAATCCTTAAGTGTGTCTCCCTACGGTTCGTGAATTATGCGGACATGATCGAGACACTTCTCTGAACAATAACCAATAGAGGAATCTGGAAATTCATATGGCTCCCACATATTTCTACGATTACTTTGCGATCGAATGAACCACTTACATACGATACTAATTTCCCTTTGTCTCACGATAGTTTACTTATCCGAGGTTATGATCGTCGGTATCTCTGCATACCTAGTTCAACCTCGTTACCGATAAGTACTCTTTTCTCGTTCCCGTGATATGTGATCCCTTGTGATCCAATCACATGCTTGCAAGCTAATTGGATGACATTCCACCGAGAGGGCCCAGAGTATATCTATCCGTCATATGGATGGACAAATCCCACTCTTGATCCATGTGTCTCAACCAATACTTTCCGAACACTCAATGCCACCTTTATAGCCACCCAGTTACGGTGTGGTGTTTGATGTCATCAAAGCATCCATCCGGTAAAGGTGATATGCATGATCTCATGGTCGAAGGAATTAGGTTACTATGTATCAGAAAGCATATAGCAATTGAACTATTTAAATGACTTGATCTTTATGCTACCCTTATCTATAGGAGTATGTCCACCATATCATTCTCCTAACGATATGATCTTGTTGTTGATAACATCTCAATGTTCATGATAGGGAAACCACAATCATCATATCATACAAACAAGATAGTGTTGTATAGAGGCTATACTATAAGACTTACAAATTAAGTTTACAAATCACACAAGTATCAATGTTTCCTTGTTAATACTATTATAGCATGAATGTAAACATTTATCATAAACACAAAGATATAATAATAACTACATTTATTATTGCCTCTAGGGCATATCTCCAACAGTTTTACCAAGTAATCCCATCTAAAGTTGATCAAGATTTATGCTTAGCACTAGCATCTACAAGTGGGGGTGAGTACTAATGAGGGGTGATAAACAAGTGGAGTTTCAACTAAGTACCACCTCATACCATAGGATGACATCAGGGTTTTCTAACTTAGGCCAAATTTTATGCTCTTTATGCAACCTTCAGTTATCTTTCTAGAATCTACAAGTCACTTAAGCACATTCTAAGGAAGTAGCTTTGATAAAGAAATAAAGTAGAAAGCTTGCAAATAAAACTAGGAGGGGGGATCAAGTGGGTATGATCACATATGCTTAAGGCATATAGTTGGCATGGTAACAAGCAAGTATTTGCTTGCATCAGTAGAGTATCTTGCAAGTGTTGGCTTGCATAGGCCAACTTGATTAGTAAGGATTGCAAGCATTAGTATAAGCTTGCCTTGAGCAGAGCAATGGTTGAAGTTCTCCTCGGCTTCTTCCTCGTAGTATCCTCCTTCCTCCTCGTATCCTTGGTCGGTACTAGCGTCTATAAATAAATACGAGGTACACAATCACCAAACAATACTTAACTACTTGCAATCATCACACAAAGGGGTTCTATAGATGATCTAGCATCATCACTAACATTACAAGACTAAGGCACTTGACTTAATGATTCTAGTTTTAGAAAAGTAATTTCTACTCATTGAAAAACTACTTAATATAAAATATTCTCCAAACCAAACATGGGATCATGTTGACACATGTCATCACCACATATTTTAGTCCATGGGAAAGTGATTTAAAGTGGTGTCACAATTTAATAAGGTTTAACCCTTTTTTTAATTCAATAAAGTGACTAGAAATGCCTATGTGGCATTCTTTTATTACTTGAACATTATTTCTGTAAGTAAACCCATATATTTTTATATATTCTGAAAGGTATCGTTGAATGTGATTTTTGAGAGTTGGAATCAACTCAAAAGCTATTATGGTTTAAATTTGTAAAATGTTTGAATGCAGAAAAGCTTCTGCCTTGTTATTTTTACCAAGGATGATCTACAGATCCAAATGATTTGAATCCAACGGGCTTGGATTCAGCCTTTCCAGACCTTTCTAACAAAATTGGTTTCATTCAATTTGGTTCACTGAATCGAGCTGGGTTGATTTTTGAAACTAGGTGCAAAACTGTGTTTGAATGAAAATGGAAAAATCCAAATTCAAACAAATGGGCTGCACGGAAAACGATACTGGGTCGGCCTGCTAAGCACAGCGCTTACGCGGGCTGGTTCAATTGCTGTCCCCACGCGTCAGTGATTCGAGGGGGTGCGAAGCGGTACGGGGCAACATGGACTGTGGGATCTTGTTCTAATCTAACGGCTCTGGTTCATCGTCCACGTCGAGCAGCGCCGGCGAGACAGAACCCTAACGCGACAGGTGGGGGTCGTGGGAGGCTCACCGTGGCTCAGGCGAGGGTCGGCGATGCGGGCGAACGACGAAGTCGACGACGGCGAACCTACTGGTACCGGCAGCTTCTCCTGGGGCGGCTCCAATCGCTGGTCCCTTCTTCAGCAGCGGCAGGCTCCGGTGAAATTCCGGCGAAGTGCTGCTCGCCTTGCTCCGGGAACGGGGTGGAACGATCAGTGAGGAGAGGGGAGTATAATGGTGTGAAGAGTTTGAGCTGGGGTGGCCTCTATTTATAGACTCGACGACGAGACCGAACGGGATGGGCAGGCGATGGTGGAGACATGGCTACGGGCTGCTAGAGGCATGGTCGGTGGTGGCGATCGATCGGTGGTCTCCTGGCGATGCTCTACGGCTTTAATGCGCGTGTAGGGGCGGTGGTAAACGGTCTAGAACATGCGATGCTCTGCGCGGCAGAGGCGGCGTCTTCAACGGCGAGTGGTGGCTGTGAGGCATGGGGCGGCGAATGGGGATGTCTGGCGGTCTCCTGGGACGGTGGTGATCGTGTATGCACGCGGAGAGGGCGGCGCGCGGTCTGTTGGCGTGTGTCGAGGGTGGCGCTCTGGCGCATGACCGAGATGGTTGACAGAGGCACGGGCGCGGCGTTCCTGGGTGCTCTGGTCGATGTCTTCGAGGCAGGGCTGGCCGAGAGGGGGCGGTGAGGCATGGGTGATCTCCCAGACAAGGTTGACATGGCTAGTTCCTCTCCTAGCTTGTTGTCTACAGTGGGGTGGCATGGGTGGCTTCGGTTGTTCACCATTGATGACATTGCCAAGCTTACAGTGGTGCTAGATGTTTACAAATGAGCTAGATGATCTACTAAAGCCTAGTTGCAACCAGAGAGGGAACAAGTTAGGCTCAAATCACTGCTCCAAATAGTGTTTGGATTTTATTTGATTTGAATCAACAGGGTGTTTGATAAAATGGCCGCATGAATTTAAGTTTTGAATTTTCAAAAGATTTTTGGTGGGTGTGCTAGGTAGGTGCCGGGGAGTCTGTGGATGCTTGGGTTTTGAAAGTTGAGCTTGTTTGAGTGGTTTTTGAAAAAGTGGGATCTTCCCATATGATAAAGATTCAATTTTTAACTGTCATTTAAACTATGCATTCAAATGTTTTTGGATGATCACAAGGTGGGTCTTGGTACTTTGTTATGAGTACTATCAAGGGGTGCAAATATCCAAACAAGTTTCTGTTAAGTTTTGAAAGTTAGAGACAACCAAAGTAGGCATGGGAGTTAAATTGGCCAAAGTGACCATTCCCTTATTTTGTTTGTTTTGAGTTATTTGTCTTTGGGAAAAGTGTGGGGATTGTTTAGATGATGTTTATTTCACCTAAGAATCCATTTACAAGCAAAGAAACACACAAGCAAGGTGATTCAAAAGAATTCAAAATGGAATGCATACACTCATGCATGCTTTCATTTTTTTATAGAAAAGTTTTTTGTTAACCCTAATTTTGATGATTAGAGTTTGATGATCCAAGTTAGTATTTTTGGGATGTTACAAACCTTCCCCCCTTAAACAAAATCTCGTCCCGAGATTTGAAAAAGGACGAAAAGATTACCTAGGATTTGAAGAGATCGGGAAACTTCATCCTAATGTGATATTCGCGGTCCCAGGTAGCTTCCTCTTCTGTGTGGTTGCTCCACTGAATCTTGAGAAACTTGATGCTTCGGGTTCTGGTAGTTCTGAAAGCTTCTTCCAAAATACGGATGGGTACTTCGGGATAGGTCAGGTCATCGTTGATTTCTATGGTCCGGTGATCGATATTCTTGAACACTTTCGTCTTCTCCGGGACTTCGAGGCATTTGCGAAGTAATGAGATATGTAACACATTGTGCGCGGCTGACATCTGTTCGGGCAGTTCCAATTGATACGACACTTCTCCTCGATGGTTCAGAATCTTGAAGGGTCTGATATATCTTGGGGCTAACTTTCCTTTGAGTTGGAAACGCTGCATTCCCTTCAATGGTGACACTTTCAGATACACAAAATCTCCTATGTTGAAAGCGAGGTCTCGACGTCTCTTGTCGGCGTAACTCTTCTGTCTGGACTGGGCTGTCTTGAGGTGCTCATGAATCTTGTGAACCTTTTCTTCTGCTTCTCGTAGGATGTCGGGTCCGAAAATCTGACTCTCTCCTAATTCGACCAGTTCAAAGCGGTGCGATGCTTCCTTCCGTACATGAATTCAAATGGGGCCATTTGCAAACTAGCCTGATAAATGTTGTTGTATGAAAATTCTGCAAAAGGCAGATAGTCTTCCCACTTAGATCCATACTCTAACACAGATGCTCTCAACATGTCTTCGAGTATTTGATTTACTCGCTTCATTTGTCCATCGGTCTGAGGGTGATAAGGGGTGCTGAAAGCTAGGCGGGTTCCTAAACCTTCTTGGACTTTCTTCCAGAATCTCGAGGTAATCTGAGCTCCTCGATCCGATACGATGTTCATGGGGACTCCATGCAAACTAACTATTCTAGCGATGTATAACTCCGCTAGCTTCAAACTCTGATATGTGGTCTTGACGTGTAAGAAATGGGCGAATTTGGACAATCTATCCACTATGACCTAGATAGAGTCATTCCCCTACTAGAAGTAGGCAATCCGGTGATAAAGTCCATTCCAACGGAATCCCATTTCCATTCTGGAATCTACAATGGTTGCAACAATCCAGCGGGTCTTTGATGTCCTGCCTTGACTTGCTGACATATATCAGACTTGGCGATATAGCTTACGATTTCTCTCTTCATCTTATGCCACCAAAATTGCTCCTTCAAATCTTGATACATCTTAGTTCCTCCGGGGTGGATAGAATAAAGAGTATCATGAGCTTCCTTCAGAATGACTTCCTTCAAATCAGAATCTTCTGGTACACAAAGGTGTCCTTTGTACCACAGAACTCCTTCTTCGTCTTCGGTGAATCTGGGTACTTTGCCTGTACCAATACGACGCTTGATTCCGTCGATACTAGCATTTCCTTTTTCTGACTCTTTGATCTGGCTGATCAAAGTAGGCTGAAGTTCTATGCTAGCCAAAAATCCTTCACTCACTAATTCTATTCGAAAATCTTCCATCTCTTTGTGCAAACTTGGTTGCTCCTTTAGAATCATGGAGTTCAAGCGACACGGCAATCTGCTACCACATTGGCTTTACCAAGGTGATAGTGAATGTCCAGGTCGTAATCCTTGATTAGCTCAATCCATCTTCTCTGTCTCATATTCAGCTCCTTCTGAGTGAATATATACTTCAGGCTCTTGTGATCCAAATAAATATCACAACGGTTTCCCATGAGGTAATGCCTCCATGTCTTCAGGGCTAGAACTACGGCTGCGAGTTTGAGCTCATGGGTTGGGTAATTTTGCTCATGTTGCTTCAGTTGTCGAGATAGATAAGATATAACTTTGCCTTCTTGCATTAGCACACATCCGAGACCGATCTTGGATGCATCACAATACACGTCAAAGGGCTTCGTGATATCCGACATGATTAAGATTGGGGCTGAAATCAATCTCCTCTTGAGTTCTTGAAAACTTGCTTCACATTTGTCGGTCCATTCAAACTTATTGTCCTTCTTCAGCATTTGGGTCATGGGTCTGGCGATACTCGAGAATCCTTCTACGAACTTGCGGTAGTATCCCGCCAATCCGAGAAATGCATGAACTTGGGTTTGAGTGGTTGGGGCTTGCCAATCTTCGACATCTTTCACTTTTGCAGGGTCAACAGCAATTCCTCCGGCTGATACAATGTGGCCGAGGAATCCTACCTCCTGTAACCAGAATTCACATTTGCTAAACTTGGCATACAACTGATGCTCTCTAAGGGTTCCAAGAATGGTCCTTAGGTGTAGCTCATGTTCTTCTTCCGATTTGGAATAAATCAGAATGTCGTCGATGAAAACAACGACAAACTTATCCAGGAAGTCCATAAAAATCTTATTCATGAGATTCATGAAATAAGCGGGGGCATTGGTTAATCCAAAAGACATGACAGTATACTCGTATAATCCATATCTGGTGGTATAGGCAGTCTTTGGAATATCCTCTGCGCGAATTTTGAGTTGATGATAACCAGTTCTAAGATCAATCTTAGAAAATACTTTGACATCGGTCAACTGATCAAACAAATCTTCTATCTTAGGCAATGGGTACTTGTTCTTGATGGTGACATCGTTCAACTTCCGATAATCCGTACACAAACGGTTACCTCCATCTTTCTTGTCCACAAACAAAACAGGTGATCTCCATGGTGACGCACTTGGTTGAATCAATCCAATCTCCAACATGGCATCCAGTTGCTTCTTCAGTTCTTCTAGTTCAGACGGGTTCATACTATACGGTATCTGGGCTATGGGTCCAGTTCCGGGGATTAGTTCAATGATAAACTCGATATCCCGATCTGGGGGCATACCGGGCAAAACATATGGAAATACATCGGGGTATTCGCAGACTATCCGTACTTGGTCAATGGTAGGTTGGGCTATACTCTTGTTGCACTTGAATTGACGAGGTAAGGTTTCAGATATATGCTCGACTGCTATTCCGGCTGTACTGGTCATGGTTATGGCTTTCTTGGCACAGTCAATCAATCCTTTATGTTTGGACATCCAATCCATTCCTAGTACTACTTACAAACCTTTAGTTCCGAGTACTATTAGATTAGCATAAAAATCTATGCCATGGATTCGGATAGGGATGGCTTTGCAAATTTGCCTAGCCTTGGTGGTTGATCCGGGAATTTGAACGATCATAACATGCTTCAGTTTGGTTGGTTGAATTTTACTAGTGCATGCAAATTATTCGGTGACAAATGAGTGCGATGCACCAGAATCAAACAACACTCGAGCAAGTACTGAATTAACAGAAAACATACCCAGCACGACGTCTGGCGCTTCCTGAGCTTCTTCAGCATGCATGAGAAAAAGACGGCCGTTGCGGTTGAGCGAATTCCCTGGGGCAAACCTTCTTCCGGGCTGAACACGACGCTGCTGCTGAGCTAGGGCATTGGCATTGGGGGCTGCGGCATTCTTCTTGTTGGTCCACTCGTTGGAATAGTGGCCTTTATTTCCACAGTCATAACAAGTTACCTGCGACTTGTCCTTTGCTGCAACAGGCATAGCATTGCTTCCAGTCCTCGGGGCAGTGTTGGTGTTGGCGGTAGCATTGTTGGTGTTGAACTTGGGTGGGGCACGGTTGAAATTGCTGGAGTTGTCGGGGTTGTTGTGATTTCCTCCGAGCCTAGGGTTTCCACGGTTGGGATAAGTCGGACGGTTCATCGGGGGTCTGTTGGTTCTCGGGGTAAATCCTAGAGATGGGTTAGGGCGATACTTTGGGGTCTGATGGGTTCCTGGATGATGCATCATGCGACGCTTGCGGTTCTCATTGGCTTGGTTGATCTTTCCTTCCATCTGGATGGCAGAGTCGACAAGGGCTTCAATATCAGCAAAGGGGATATTGACTAACACAGTCTGCATCTCATCGTGCAGACCATTCAAGAATCTCTCCTTCTTTTTGGCTTCGGTGTCGATCTCATCCGGGGCATACCTAGCTAATGACAAAAAATTGTCACGGTATTCCACCACGGTCATCCTTCCTTCCTTCAGTTCTCTGAACTCATCTCTCATTCTCTTGATCAAACCCGGGGGCACATGGGTTCTGCTGAACCTGACCTTGAATTCCTCCCAGGTCATCATCTGTCCTCCGGTCATTGCACGAACATTGTTCCACCATGCTCTGGCATCTCTGGCTAGATAGTGGGTGGCGAACAGAACTTTCTCGTTAGCTTCCACTCCGGCGACTTCCAGGTTTCCATGGTTTGCAGCCAATCGTCGGCATCTAGGGTCTCTTCTGACTTAGTGAAAACAAGTGGGTTGGTATTCTGGAAATTCTTGAGCTTAGATCCATGGTTGTCCTGATTTTCGTGGCCTTGATTGTTGTGGGCTAGCTGAGCTATCTGCTGAAGGGTGGCTAGGTTGGCTTGACGTTCGGCTCTTTCAGCTTCGCGGTTAGAAACCAACATTTGCAGGATCTGCAACATCGGGTCTGGGGATGAACCACTTCCTCCGCGTGGCATCTGAAGATTGAGATAGATCATGAGAAAAGAGGGAAATTTCTAAGGTTCTAGGACTTTGAAAAGTTTTTAAAGTTTGGCTCAGATTTTCTAGCAACTTGTTTTTCATTCATTCATAGCACACGATACAACACATACCACAACAAAGGTAAACAGATGGTTTTAGGAACCATTCTCGAAACTATGATACAGTGGGACCAAATACTACTCACTACGCTAGTGCTCAGGTGCTACTACTCCTCGGAGTCGGTGTAGTCGTCATCCTCATCATCCTCGTCTTCATTGATGAAGGCGAAATCCTCCTCATCGGTGAAGAAGTCCATAGCCTGATCCTCCAGAAAATCATCATCATCGCTGAGATAGGAGTAATGGTCTCCACGAAGATCCTCCCCGGCATTCTCTCTTTCCTCCAACTACATGTCTCTCTCGTGGATGGTCTCCTCCAAAGACGAGATACGGTGGCGAAGACGGGCAATGATGCGCTCCTTCTTGTTGAGCTGACGGCGGCGAGACTTGCGATCCTTTGCTAGCATGGCGATGGCCTGACCCTTCGTCTTGATGATGGAGGACTTGTGGTTGGAGTAGTCACGACAATTATCCAACTCCTGCTGACGATCGTACATCATGAAGCTGAGGTGGTCCAACAGAGTCTTCAGCTCGTGGTGGTATGGGGCTTCCAGTGGTTGTCCATTAGCATCACGCCTTGGGCAAAACTCAAAGCGGGTTCCCTTGATCTGATTGATACTTTGCCCACACAAACGGGAAGGAGCTTCCTGCATGGCCCTGGCAAGTCCATCGAGCCAGTTGTTCTCTCTTAAGGTAAACTGAATTCCCTCAGCAGTGGGAGGTTCAATCTTTCCTCGGAGACTTGCAACAATTAGCCACTGCAGATCTTCTCCTCCTTGATCATTGAGCTGAGCTCCGAAGAACTCGGGGTGTGGACGCTCCAGAAGTTCCGAAAGCTGGTCCAAATCCCTCTCAAAGATAAGGTCTCCTCCATTCCCTAACTGATAAAACTTGTTGTACTTCACGTCCATCTATAAGAATATAGGATGAGTAAGTTAGTAGAGTGATCAAGTGTGTCAAGTTTTATGTATTTTGCAAGAGTTTTTGAAGAACATGAATTTTCATGAAAGAAGTAAGTGATAAGAATGGGAATAAGTTTTTGTAAATATTTGCTTCCTTTGGTTTTGAAACTAAGTTTTTTGATTGAAACGTCCAGTCTAACTAGGGTCTCCTATGATCAGGATGGCTCTGATACCAACTTGTTAACACCCGGATTTTTAATTCCAAATGCATGTTATGCCATACATCGCAATCCCAGGATTACCATTTTTGCGAGACATAACAGAATTGGATACCACAGTACATCATCCATTACAAACCATGCATAAGGTCTTACACAAATAAGGATCTCATGATCCAGTTCTTAATACAACTCAAGCAACGGAAATACGCAATAATAACGGTAGCGTAGGCTGTAACACCCTCAGAATCGGACCTATGCAAGTTTGAGCAAAATTCGCCAAACCCGCATAGAAACGATTCAAAGGTGCCCACCAGGCACTTTCGTGCGGGTGGAGAACGAAGTAATAACATTACACAACAGTCCTCGATGGGAACCACAGAACAGATATATATAACAGCGACTCAAAGAGTCAAGAATACAGATATAATATACAAAGATCCAAATCACCTTGAAAACGATAGAGCGTCCAGCTACGGACAAGATGCAAATGGGGCTAAGAGCCCTGAAGAATAAACAATGGCGTCCATAACCCTGCCCAGGCCAAGCCGGAAGGGTAACCCTGCTAACGGCGTCGATCTCAAAACCTGCTTAACAAAAGGGGTGCCGACAAAGGGCAAAGCAGAAAAACAAAGAAGGAGCGTCAGTACTGAGGCCAGTACACGGCGAGGCTAGAATTCGGCGGTCCTCGCCTACATAGGTATGGTGGACTGAAGCGGCAGCGGCAGCATGCACTAAACAACCTATAGAGACTCGATACAACTGGCGGCAAAATAGAGAGGGGTAAGGAAGTCCTAGTCGGAACCAACCTGATGCTACCATCAAACAAACCCATCCTGGCGTTTCCCCCTCGATACCAAACGAGGAAGTCAACCGAGGAACTCACACAGTTGGCATTTTTACTTATTCAGTTATCGTTGCAGTAATTACTAGTCAGATATAGATATTCGTCCTGATAAAATAAGCAGTGGGCACTTTTAGTTAACCATTCCGTGATAGTTGCAACAATTACTAATCAGGTACAGATAGCATGAGATAAACCCAAAACCCAGCATTTGTTGGTACTTTTATTCAGCCATTTCGTTGTAGTTGCAATACTTACTAGTCAGGTACAATGGTCGCGAGCGACAATCCAATCAAGCAATTGTGGGCAGTATTAATTAGCCATTCCGTTATAGTGAAGCTGATTACTAGTCATTATAAGTCAAATTTATAGCAATAAACTTTAGTTATGCTTGTCTATGGTCGAGAAACTGTGCTCCAAGTCGTCCATATCCGCGGACACGGCTTTCAGAAAGTTTTACCCGGCCGGGGTGCACCAATAGCAACACACACTCGATCAACCTCGGAAAAACCAAATCAAAACCCAACGAGGTCTTCACGACAGAGCAATCGCAAGATTCAGAAATATTTCAGGGGGCCACCCCTTAAGTAGATCCCGCAACGGAGTAAGCAAGCTCCGAGACGGCCTCAAGGTCTGGGTAGACGGCTGTGAGCGACTGGGAACCCCAAACGGGGCTTGTCGACACCGCGAAAACGTGTCCCGATCTTAAACAGTACAGTGTGCAGTACCTCGCACAATCGTAAATAAAGCAGTAAAACATGGTATAAGTACAAGATCGTAATAAAACCTCAAACTAGTTTGTGGCCCCAAGAAATAAGACGGAATCAAGCTCTGGCTAAGGGGGGTCCCATATACCTCCCGGATGTGGATAGCGCGATAAATCAAGGAACAGGTATCAAGTACTCGGGGTCTTACGGGACACAAGTGGGCGTTCGGAAACCAAATATTATCTATCACCCACCGATGCCTCTGCTTATTAAATTTTAGTTGTTAAACAGAAATTAAAGTGATGAAAAGTAAAACTAGAATCATCTCCAACCTCAACATGCGGCAATACATCAGCAACTGAGGCATATGACGACACACATCAGCACTTGAGCAAGCAACTACGACGCGCAAGTCCAACTATCTACCAAACAACAGGTAATAGGATGTGTCCAAGGCAATATAGGGCTGCAAGGGATTCCACGGTACGAAAACTAGAGCATCGCAACACAGATAGCAATAGATCAACAGGAAGGAGTAAATTACTATAAAGTAAGATAGGTAAAAAGGGGGAGATGCTCGCCTGAAACATGTCGAAGGGTTTAACCGGAGATCGGGGCGAAGCTCACATCAACTCAATGGCCTTATCCGCGAAGAAGCAAAACACTAGAAGAAACACCGGATGCAATATTTAATAAAACGACAAAAGATCGGCATGATGCATGTATGATGGATGACATGGCAAAGGTGCGGTGCAATTAGGTCATATTAAGCGGAACCGGGGTCCCGACAATTAATTAGATGGTTCGAGTTGTTTAGAACCCCCGCAATTTTAAGTGTTGTTCATAACAAGGCAAGGGAAGATACCGGTCCGCTACACAAGTTTAAATGAGGCCGATATGAGACTAGATTTGCCCGCATATGGGCCCCATATTTAATTATTAGGTGAATCGGCATAAGGCCCCCAAACCACAGATATGCATGCGAGATGACAATTAAATATGCAACAAGTTGTTATGTTATAAAAAATAGGGTTCCAGGAAGGGGTTCACACATCAGGGGACTCGACGATCTTGGTTCCGGGGTTCGGGGTCGGTCTCAGGGTTCGACGGATCTGGGGTTCGGGGGTTCGGCGGAAGCGTTCTCGGACTCCGGGGTCGTTCTCGGTATCGGGGCAGATCTTGCGCATCCGGGAGGGAGAACTGGCGCTCCACGGCGATGTGCTCGTCGCGTCCGTGACGGAGGTCTTGAGGGTCCCTGAACTCGACGAGCTTGGCGTTCAGGGGAGCTTCCGGTGTCCCGAGGAGAAGATCTTGTCGGTCCCACCTCGAAGTCCTTGATGTCCTGCCGTGGGGATCATGGTCATCGGGGTCCGGTTCTTGGTCAGGTTGCCGGTAGCTTTTGGTGTCCAGGGGTCGTCGCTCTGGGAGGTGGATCTTGTCGTCTTGGCGTTATCGTCCCTAGTTTCCGCGGCGAAGTACTCGGGGTTCCCCTCGGTTGTCGGTGTCGAGCTCGGGTGCAGCGTCGATGGTTCTTCGGGTTTGTATCGGGTCGATGTAGATCTTGTCGTAGCTCTCGGGCGTTTTGGGGAACATCGCTCATACACACAAAAACACACGTGGGCCCACGGTGCGGACGCGCTGCAGAGAGGGGAGGGCAGGCAGCGCCGACGGACAGAGGAGCTCGGCGGCGACGCGGGGCCCGGCGAGGCTGCGCCCTGCGAGGAGGAACCTGGCGGGGTTCGGCGAGGGGATGCGGTGCAGGGCCCGACGACGCGCTGCTGCAGCTGGGGGCCCCGGCGGCGAGCGGCGAAGCAGGGCCCGACGCGGCCGGCGGCGGCGGCGGGGGTGCGCAGGGGAGGGGGTGGCCTGAGCGCCTGGGGGAGACGCGGGGTCACGGGCGCGCGCGGAGCGGCGCCGGCGCGGGGTCGGGGAGGCTCGCCTGAGAGGGCGCCGGCTGGAGGAGGGCGGAGGTCCGGCGGCGGGTCGGGCTCGACGCAGACGAGCGCGGCGGCGACGCGGGGCGCACGCGCGCTGCCGGCGGGAGGGCTGCTGCGGAGAGGTAGCTCTGGGGGCGGCGGGGCGAGGTTGCTGGCGGGGCAGGGGCCGGCGACGGCGAGCTCGTCCGGAGCGGCGGAGGCGGCGGTGCGGGAGCCACCGGAGGCGGGCGCCGGCTCGGGGGCGAGGCGGGAGAAGCACGGCGGAGGGAACGGCGGCGGCGGGCCGGCGCAGGACGGCGCAGGGAGGAACGGCCGGGCGTGCGACGGCGGCACGGCGGGCTGCTGGCGAGGTTGAGGCCACGCGGGGCAGCGCCGGGAGCTTGGGGGGAGGAACAGAAGGGAGGAGGCGGCGGAGAGGAGCGCGGTGGCGACGGAGGTTGGTGGGGAACGCGTGGCGCGTGTGGTGGGGAACTGGGAGAGAGCGGGTCTGGGGAGGTGGGGCCCGGCCTGCAGGGTGGGTCCCAGGGTGGTGGGCGGTTCCAGCGGGGTGGGGTGGGAGCGTGCGTTGTGTGTAGTGTGAGGGGGAGAGAGGGAAGGCCACGTGGCTCGGTGGGATAGGTAGAGGGAGTTAGCAGGGTGACGTGGCGGGCTCTGAATGGTGGGAGTGAGGTGGCCAGGGTTGTGGGTAGGATAGTGGGTAGCTTTAGGAATTAGAGGGGCAGACTAGTTGGACCGATTTGTTTAATACGGGGGTGGTCGTTCGGGTCGGGTTGGCCCGTTCGACTGCCCCTACTAAATTAAATTAAATTTTATTTGTTTTAAACAAAGTTTTTTGCAAACCGATATCGGGCAAACCAAAATATTCCGGGGACCCGGTTTTGAGGTTTGAATAAAGAGGGGCGTTTAGAAAACAACACGGGCTTTGTAAACATAGTTTTGGCAAACAATGCATGATGACGACGATGCAATGCACAAAATCAACGCGATTTTCTAGTAGTGGTTTTTGCGGGATGCCACAATTCGACACCACTAACAATGGATCTCGCCCTCGAGATCCGCCTCATGGTACCGGAAGGGAGGTCGGCGATCTGCATCTTCCCGCTTCGCGTAGATTCTCGCGACACCACTAACAAGAGGTCGTTGTCCGTTCGTCAACACTCCGGATAAACAACGGACGAAGATAAAGGTAAGGCCACCTCTAACTTCCATGGAAGGAGTAAAATTGCATTGATCTACCATTCAATGTACATAAGCGAATGATAAGAGTAGTGGTATGGTCGCGACTCCATCCCGCACTCAAAGCATTACTATGTACACGAATAGACAAATTATGCAACCAACTCTCAGGATTCAGACTGAAGATCTCGACAAGCGAGGTTCAAAAACAAAGTGATGCGGACTCTGCATCGGATCTGGCGTAGATGATGTCATCGCGTCGGAAAACACCGGAAGGAACAAACAAGGAACAAAGAATGGTTCCAAGGAAGACGGATTCCTCAGATAGCATGAACACCGGATGGTAGAACACCGTTATCCAAGAAGGAAGCGAAACCCTGAAGGTACGACGAAAACCCAACCACGAGAATTCCTGGACTCGAAGAAAGAGACGAGAGCAGATTCAAAACACGTCGAGATAAGAGGAGAACAGCAGAGGGGTAAGGAGTAAAATCAGACCTAATTAGAACTATCCAACCGTTTTTCAAAAATAGTTTGACACTCTACTTCGGCCGTTAGCTAGGTTATCCTACAGGCTGGACTTGTGGGGTATCGCAACTGCTGAGCTCTGATACCACTCTGTAACACCCTCAGAATCGGACCTATGCAAGTTTGAGCAAAATTCGCCAAACCCGCATAGAAACGATTCAAAGGTGCCCACCAGGCACTTTCGTGCGGGTGGAGAACGAAGTAATAACATTACACAACAGTCCTCGATGGGAACCACAGAACAGATATATATAACAGCGACTCAAAGAGTCAAGAATACATATATAATATACAAAGATCCAAATCACCTTGAAAACGATAGAGCGTCCAGCTACGGACAAGATGCAAATGGGGCTAAGAGCCCTGAAGAATAAACAATGGCGTCCATAACCCTGCCCAGGCCAAGCCGGAAGGGTAACCCTGCTAACGGCGTCGATCTCAAAACCTGCTTAACAAAAGGGGTGCCGACAAAGGGCAAAGCAGAAAAACAAAGAAGGAGCGTCAGTACTGAGGCCAGTACACGGCGAGGCTAGAATTCGGCGGTCCTCGCCTACATAGGTATGGTGGACTGAAGCGGCAGCGGCAGCATGCACTAAACAACCTATAGAGACTCGATACAACTGGCGGCAAAATAGAGAGGGGTAAGGAAGTCCTAGTCGGAACCAACCTGATGCTACCATCAAACAAACCCATCCTGGCGTTTCCCCCTCGATACCAAACGAGGAAGTCAACCGAGGAACTCACACAGTTGGCATTTTTACTTATTCAGTTATCGTTGCAGTAATTACTAGTCAGATATAGATATTCGTCCTGATAAAATAAGCAGTGGGCACTTTTAGTTAACCATTCCGTGATAGTTGCAACAATTACTAATCAGGTACAGATAGCATGAGATAAACCCAAAACCCAGCATTTGTTGGTACTTTTATTCAGCCATTTCGTTGTAGTTGCAATACTTACTAGTCAGGTACAATGGTCGCGAGCGACAATCCAATCAAGCAATTGTGGGCAGTATTAATTAGCCATTCCGTTATAGTGAAGCTGATTACTAGTCATTATAAGTCAAATTTATAGCAATAAACTTTAGTTATGCTTGTCTATGGTCGAGAAACTGTGCTCCAAGTCGTCCATATCCGCGGACACGGCTTTCAGAAAGTTTTACCCGGCCGGGGTGCACCAATAGCAACACACACTCGATCAACCTCGGAAAAACCAAATCAAAACCCAACGAGGTCTTCACGACAGAGCAATCGCAAGATTCAGAAATATTTCAGGGGGCCACCCCTTAAGTAGATCCCGCAACGGAGTAAGCAAGCTCCGAGACGGCCTCAAGGTCTGGGTAGACGGCTGTGAGCGACTGGGAACCCCAAACGGGGCTTGTCGACACCGCGAAAACGTGTCCCGATCTTAAACAGTACAGTGTGCAGTACCTCGCACAATCGTAAATAAAGCAGTAAAACATGGTATAAGTACAAGATCGTAATAAAACCTCAAACTAGTTTGTGGCCCCAAGAAATAAGACGGAATCAAGCTCTGGCTAAGGGGGGTCCCATATACCTCCCGGATGTGGATAGCGCGATAAATCAAGGAACAGGTATCAAGTACTCGGGGTCTTACGGGACACAAGTGGGCGTTCGGAAACCAAATATTATCTATCACCCACCGATGCCTCTGCTTATTAAATTTTAGTTGTTAAACAGAAATTAAAGTGATGAAAAGTAAAACTAGAATCATCTCCAACCTCAACATGCGGCAATACATCAGCAACTGAGGCATATGACGACACACATCAGCACTTGAGCAAGCAACTACGACGCGCAAGTCCAACTATCTACCAAACAACAGGTAATAGGATGTGTCCAAGGCAATATAGGGCTGCAAGGGATTCCACGGGTACGAAAACTAGAGCATCGCAACACAGATAGCAATAGATCAACAGGAAGGAGTAAATTACTATAAAGTAAGATAGGTAAAAAGGGGGAGATGCTCGCCTGAAACATGTCGAAGGGTTTAACCGGAGATCGGGGCGAAGCTCACATCAACTCAATGGCCTTATCCGCGAAGAAGCAAAACACTAGAAGAAACACCGGATGCAATATTTAATAAAACGACAAAAGATCGGCATGATGCATGTATGATGGATGACATGGCAAAGGTGCGGTGCAATTAGGTCATATTAAGCGGAACCGGGGTCCCGACAATTAATTAGATGGTTCGAGTTGTTTAGAACCCCCGCAATTTTAAGTGTTGTTCATAACAAGGCAAGGGAAGATACCGGTCCGCTACACAAGTTTAAATGAGGCCGATATGAGACTAGATTTGCCCGCATATGGGCCCCATATTTAATTATTAGGTGAATCGACATAAGGCCCCCAAACCACAGATATGCATGCGAGATGACAATTAAATATGCAACAAGTTGTTATGTTATAAAAAATAGGGTTCCGGGAAGGGGTTCACACATCAGGGGACTCGACGATCTTGGTTCCGGGGTTCGGGGTCGGTCTCAGGGTTCGACGGATCTGGGGTTCGGGGGTTCGGCGGAAGCGTTCTCGGACTCCGGGGTCGTTCTCGGTATCGGGGCAGATCTTGCGCATCCGGGAGGGAGAACTGGCGCTCCACGGCGATGTGCTCGTCGCGTCCGTGACGGAGGTCTTGAGGGTCCCTGAACTCGACGAGCTTGGCGTTCAGGGGAGCTTCCGGTGTCCCGAGGAGAAGATCTTGTCGGTCCCACCTCGAAGTCCTTGATGTCCTGCCGTGGGGATCATGGTCATCGGGGTCCGGTTCTTGGTCAGGTTGCCGGTAGCTTTTGGTGTCCAGGGGTCGTCGCTCTGGGAGGTGGATCTTGTCGTCTTGGCGTTATCGTCCCTAGTTTCCGCGGCGAAGTACTCGGGGTTCCCCTCGGTTGTCGGTGTCGAGCTCGGGTGCAGCGTCGATGGTTCTTCGGGTTTGTATCGGGTCGATGTAGATCTTGTCGTAGCTCTCGGGCGTTTTGGGGAACATCGCTCATACACACAAAAACACACGTGGGCCCACGGTGCGGACGCGCTGCAGAGAGGGGAGGGCAGGCAGCGCCGGCGGACAGAGGAGCTCGGCGGCGACGCGGGGCCCGGCGAGGCTGCGCCCTGCGAGGAGGAACCTGGCGGGGTTCGGCGAGGGGATGCGGTGCAGGGCCCGACGACGCGCTGCTGCAGCTGGGGGGCCCCGGCGGCGAGCGGCGAAGCAGGGCCCGACGCGGCCGGCGGCGGCGGCGGGGGTGCGCAGGGGAGGGGGTGGCCTGAGCGCCTGGGGGAGACGCGGGGTCACGGGCGCGCGCGGAGCGGCGCCGGCGCGGGGTCGGGGGAGGCTCGCCTGAGAGGGCGCCGGGCTGGAGGAGGGCGGAGGTCCGGCGGCGGGTCGGGCTCGACGCAGACGAGCGCGGCGGCGACGCGGGGCGCACGCGCGCTGCCGGCGGGAGGGCTGCTGCGGAGAGGTAGCTCTGGGGGCGGCGGGGCGAGGTTGCTGGCGGGGCAGGGGCCGGCGACGGCGAGCTCGTCCGGAGCGGCGGAGGCGGCGGAGCGGGAGCCACCGGAGGCGGGCGCCGGCTCGGGAGCGAGGCGGGAGAAGCACGGCGGAGGGAACGGCGGCGGCGGGCCGGCGCAGGACGGCGCAGGGAGGAACGGCCGGGCGTGCGACGGCGGCACAGCGGGCTGCTGGCGAGGTTGAGGCCACGCGGGGCGGCGCCGGGAGCTTGGGGGGAGGAACAGAAGGGAGGAGGCGGCGGAGAGGAGCGCGGTGGCGACGGAGGTTGGTGGGGAACGCGTGGCGCGTGTGGTGGGGAACTGGGAGAGAGCGGGTCTGGGGAGGTGGGGCCCGGCCTGCAGGGTGGGTCCCAGGGTGGTGGGCGGTTCCAGCGGGGTGGGGTGGGAGCGTGCGTTGTGTGTAGTGTGAGGGGGAGAGAGGGAAGGCCACGTGGCTCGGTGGGATAGGTAGAGGGAGTTAGCAGGGTGACGTGGCGGGCTCTGAATGGTGGGAGTGAGGTGGCCAGGGTTGTGGGTAGGATAGTGGGTAGCTTTAGGAATTAGAGGGGCAGACTAGTTGGACCGATTTGTTTAATACGGGGGTGGTCGTTCGGGTCGGGTTGGCCCGTTCGACTGCCCCTACTAAAATAAATTAAATTTTATTTGTTTTAAACAAAGTTTTTTGCAAACCGATATCGGGCAAACCAAAATATTCCGGGGACCCGGTTTTGAGGTTTGAATAAAGAGGGGCGTTTAGAAAACAACACGGGCTTTGTAAACATAGTTTTGGCAAACAATGCATGATGACGACGATGCAATGCACAAAATCAACGCGATTTTCTAGTAGTGGTTTTTGCGGGATGCCACATAGGCGAAGCTCCATCTTCGGGGTCACATGCAATGCTGACGATGGGAGATGATCCTAGTTGTCGTAACCTTCCTGGGTTCCATCATCCTGGTACTCCTCTTCATAGTCTGGCCACGGGAATAACCAGGGACAAAGCCATGAGTACTCTTTAAGTACTCGCAAACTAATACTAACAAGTGAAGGGGGTTTTTGTAATAGGACACTAAGCTCTAGGGTTGTTTTGCAAAATCCAGATTTACCTCTACTAAGTTCAGGGGCAAGAGAAAGCTAGTCAAATTTTCATCACACCTAAGTGGGAACTTGTATCTCGTGCCACAACCCTGTTGTGGTCAAGTCAAAGTCTCAAGTTATTTCACAAGTCATTTTGAAAACATCTGACGGGGGAAACAGTATGGCCACTCCAACTGTCCATAACTGCGGACGCGACTATTCGAATAGTTTGACACTCTATAGAGATTGTACACTTTCACCACAACATTTGATACATCCGTCAGGAACAAATCCTGAATTCACCATATTCAGTATGCGGATAATCAATCCTAACCTTTTAATTACACGCCTTAGTATAAGCACCTGTCCTGTGAGTTTGGCCTCCCAACCATGACCAACTGTCATCTTGGGTACTGCACAGGTGGACAATCTTCACAAGGTAGCCTCATCTCAGACCTTGGCTGTGAGGGAACCAATACTAAGGTATATAAGTTTCCAGTCAAGCCCTACCCAATCTTCGGGTATTGTGGTTGTATGGTAAAATTGGAATGTTATCGCATCCAGACAACCATCAGTTTTATAAAAGGCTAAGGCTCATGCCTCAACATTTTCATCACCAAAATCATCTGGTGTTCGGAAACAAATGTCAAAACATCTCAGTAGAATGATCCATCATTCTAAGGTTTTCATAACCATTTTCACCAAGTAATCCCATCTAAAGTTGATCAAGTTTTATGCTTAGCACTAGCATCAACAAGTGGGGGTGAGTACTAATGAGGGGTGATAAACAAGTGGAGTTTCAACTAAGTAACACCTCATACCTTAGGATGACATCAGGGTTTTCTAACTTAGGCCACATTTTATGCTCTTTATGGAACCTTCAGTTATCTTTCTAGAATCTACAAGTCACTTAAGTACATTCTAAGGAAGTAGCTTTGATAAATAAATAAAGTAGAAAGCTTGCCAATAAAACTAGGAGGGGGTATCAAGTGGGCAGGGGCGGGCCCAAAATTTTAAGTGCGGGTATTCAAAATCATAATTCTCCAATAATAATAATAATTTTGTTGCATGCAATCAAGTCTGCAAAATAATTAGGTATGAACAAACTACCACAAATATTACCTATGTGCTTAAGAGACCCTCACGGTGAAGGACACTTTGCTTGAGAAGCGTATGAATTTACAAAAAATAACAGTGTCGAATTAATATGTAACTCGGTACATATTTTCTAAATAATTGAGTTAACATAACTTGGTACAAATTTATAAATAATTGAGTAACATGAAAAAATAACACTAGAAGAAACACTATATAAGCTATCTATAACAAAAAATTAGATGCAAAATAATATTTTGAAAATGAACAAAAACATGAAGATATGGGGGTTTGAACTCTAGACCTAACGATCATATCATTCCTTTCAAACCATCTTAGCCGCTTCAACATGTTTACAATACTAGGATAGTTAGTTTTATTATACATCCCATATAACATTCACATATTGATATTTTTCAAAAATACTTGGGTATTCACTTGAATACCTTTGAATTGAAGTGGGCCCACCCCTGCAAGTGGGTATGATCACATATGCTTAAGGCATATAGTTGGCATGGTAACAAGCAAGTATTTGCTTGCATCAGTAGAGTATCTTGCAAGTGTTGGATTGCATAGGCCAACTTGATTAGTAAGGATTGCAAGCATTAGTATAAGCTTGCCTTGAGCAGAGCAGTGGTTGAAATTCTCCTCGGCTTCTTCCTCGTAGTATCCTCCTTCCTCCTCGTATCCTTGGTCGGTACTAGCGTCTATAAATAAATACGAGGTACACAATCACCAAACAATACTTAACTACTTGCAATCATCACACAAAGGGGTTCTATAGATGATCTAGCATCATCACTAACATTACAAGACTAAGGCACTTGACTTAATGATTTTAGTTTTAGAAAAGTAATTTCTACTCATTGAAAAACTACTTAATATAAAATATTCTCCAAACCAAACATGGGATCATGTTGACACATGTCATCACCACATATTTTAGTCCATGGGAAAGTGATTTAAAGTGGTGTCACAATTTAATAAGGTTTAACCCTTTTATTTTAATTCAATAAAGTGACTAGAAATGCCCATGTGGCATTCTTTTATTACTTGAACATTATTTCTGTAAGTAAACCCATATATTTTTATATATTCTGAAAGGTATCGTTGAATGTGATTTTTGAGAGTTGGAATCAACTCAAAAGCTATTATGGTTTAAATTTGTAAAATGTTTGAATGCAGAAAAGCTTCTGCCTTGTTATTTTTACCAAGGATGATCTCCAGATCCAAATGATTTGAATCCAACGGGTTTGGATTCAGCCTTTCCAGACCTTTCTAACAAAATTGGTTCAGTGAATCGAGCTAGGTTGATTTTTGAAACTAGGTGCAGAAGTGTGTTTGAATGAAAATGGAAAAAATCCAAATTCAAACAAATGGGCTGCGCAGGAAACGATACTAGGCCGACCTGCTAAGCACAGCGCTTACGCGGGCGGGTTAAGTTGCTGTCCCCACGCGTCAGTGAGACGAGGGGGTGCGAAGCGGTACGTGGCAACGTGGACCGTGTGATCTTGTTCTAATCTAACGACCCTGGTTCATCGTCCACGTCGGGCAGCGCCGGCGAGACAGAACCCTAACGCGGCAGGTGGGGTCGTGGGAGGCTCACCGGGGCTCAGGCGAGGGTCGGCGATGCGGGCGAACGACAAAGTCGACGACGGCGAACCTCCTGGTACCGGCAACTTCTCCTTGGGCGGCTCCAATCGCTGGCCCCCTTCTTCTCCAGCAGCGGCGGGCTCCGGTGATATTCCGGCGAAGCGCTGCTCGCCTTGCTCTGGGAACACGGTGGAACGATCAGTGAGGAGAGGGGAGTAGAATGGTGTGTAGAGTTTGAGCTGGGGTGGCCTCTATTTATAGTCTCGATGACGAGACCGAACAGGATGGGCAGGCGACGGTGGTGACATGGCTACGGGCTGCTAGAGGCATGGCTGGCGGTGGCGATCGATCGGTGGTCTCCTGACGATGCTCTACGACTTTAATGCGCGTGTAGGGGCGGTGGCAAACGGTCTGGAACATGCAATGCTCTGCGCGGCAGAGGCGGCGTCTTCGACGGCGAGCGGTGGCTGTGAGGCATGGGGCGGCGAACGGGGATGTCTGGCGGTCTCCTGGGACGGTGGTGATCATGTATGCACGCGGCAAGGGCGGCGCGCGGTCTGTGGGCGTGTGTCGAGGGTGGCGCTCTGGCGCATGATCGGCATGGTTGACAGAGGCATGGGCGCGGCATTCCTGGGTGCTCTGGTCGATGTCTTCGAGGCAGGGCTGGTCGAGAGGGGGCGGTGAGGCATGGGTGATCTCCCAGACAAGGTTGGCATGGCTAGTTCCTCTCCTAGCTTGCTGTCTACACTGGGGTGGCATGGGTGGCTTCGGCTATTCACCATTGATTACATTGCCAAGCTTACAATGGTGCTAGATGTTTACAAATGAGCTAGATGATCTACTAAAGCCTAGTTGCAACCAGAGAGGGAACAAGTTAGGCTCAAATCACTGCTCCAAATAGTGTTTGGATTTTATTTGATTTGAATCAGCAAGGTGTTTGATGAAATGGCCGCATGAATTCAAGTTTTGAATTTTGAAAAGATTTTTGGTGGGTGTGCTAGGTAGGTGTTGGGGAGTCTGTGGATGCTTGGGTTTTGAAAGTTGAGTTTGTTTGTGTGGTTTTTGAAAAGGTGGGATCTTCGCATATGATAAAGATTCAATTTTTAACTATCATTTAAACTATGCATTCAAATGTTTTTAGATGATCACAAGGTAGGCCTTGGTACTTTGTTATGAGTACTATCAAGGGGTGCAAAGATCCAAAAAAAGTTTCTGTTAAGCTTTGAAAGTTAGAGACAGCCAAAGTAGGCATGGTAGTTAAATTGGCAAAGTGACCATTCCCTTATTTTGTTTGTTTTGAGTTATTTGTCTTTGGGAAAAGTGTGCGGATTGTTTAGATGATGTTTATTTCACCTAAGAATCCATTTACAAGCAAAGAAACACACAAGCAAGGTGATTCAAAAGAATTCAAAATGGAATGCATACACTCATGCATGCTTTCATTTTTTTTATAGAAAAGTTTTTTGTTAACCCTAATTTTGATGATCCAAGTTAGTATTTTTGGGATGTTACATCTTCCTACCTCGAGGATATCCGAATTGGTATGAACGAAGGGCTCATAAGGGTTAGCATCGTCATATCAATTGGTTTTCTTCGGGTCTTGGCAGTTGGTGTGTCTTTTAGGGGAAACAAATGGATGGTTATTGGCGTGGCTGTTGGAGATATGCCCAAAAGGCAATAATAAAAGTATTTATTATTATATCTTTGTGTTTCTAATAAATGTTTATATTCATTCTATAATTGTATTAACCGGAAATATTAATACTTGTGTGATTTGTAAACATATAAGGGTCTCTAGTAAAGCCTCTTTGTAATACTAGCTTGTTGATTAATAGATGATTATGGTTTCCTAATCATGAACATTGGATGTTGTTAATAACAAGATCATAATTAGGAGTATGGTGTGATGGACATACTCCTATAGTTAACCGTAGCATAAGATCAAGTCATTTCAATATTTCGTTTGCTATAAGCTTTCAGATACATAGTAACCTAAATCCTCCGACCATGAGATCATGTTAATCACCATCACCGAATGGATGATTTGATGACATCAACCACCACTTCGTAACTGGTTGGTTATAAAGGTGGCATTGAGTGTTCGGAAAATATGTGTTGAGGCACACGGATCAAGAGTGGGATTTGTCCATCCATATGACAGATAGATATACTTTGGGCCCTCTCGGTGGAATATCATCCAATTGGCTTACAAGCATGTGACTGGCTCACAAGGGATCACATATCATAGGAACGAGAAAAGAGTACTTATCGGTAACGAGGTTGAGCTAGGTATGCAGAGATACCGACGATCAAACCTCGGATAAGTAAAGTATCACGAGACAAATGGAAAGGTATCATATGTAAATGGTTCATTCGATCATGAAGTAATCGTACAAATATGTGGGAGCCATATGAATTTCCAGATTCCTCTATTGGTTATTAATCGGAGAAGAGTCTCGATCATGTCTGCATAATTCACGAACCATAGGGAGACACACAATGTGAGTAAGAGACCAAATGTTGTTCGGAGTTTCAGATTGAATCTGGGACATCATGAGGAGATCCAGAATGGTTCGGAGAATAAGATTCATATAAGGAAAGTCTGATTTCGGAGTTCGAGAATGGTTTCGGTGTTTTCACCGGAATATTCTAGAAGGGTCTAGAAGGTCCACCGATACGTAGTGGGAAGGGAACATGGACGTGTCATAACAAAGTGGAATGGTTTCATCATGTCCTAGGTCACTTGGCTAGGCAATGGGAAGAGAGAAATCAAACTCTAGTTTGAAAGTCAAATGTCAATTTGAAAAGTCAAATCTCAACATGGTTGCCTAGTGGAGGGAGTGAAGGAATCCCACTTAGGGCTCATCTGGTTGTCAGGGGTATAAAACCCTGGGTACTAAACCCCTCGGAGAGGACTTTCTTGTGCACATGGGATCCACGTCCACCTTGGGGAAGATCTCCCGACATGGGAAAAACCCTCGTTGCCATTTGGTCACAAGGGAAACGAAAGGGAACTTGACAATAAATTAAAAAATAGATCATAATACTAGAAAGTTATCATAGCTTACTCTATATTTTCACACATACTATAGAATTTCAAATAAAAATGATTCCGAATTATTTGCAAAATTCCAAAAAATAAAGTAATTCAGAAATTTCAGGAAACTAAAATACATAAAAGGTAAGAAATTAACAAAATATTATCTTAAAACATGCATACAATATATCATACATGTAATTACGCTGTCATACAGATAGCATAGCACCAAGGATAAAACTGGCAATTTACATTTCAAAAGTGGAAATACTAATTACAGCTCAAAGTCCAGCAAGTCAAAGTATTTGATCCATGGCGAATTACTATTGCTAAACTGCCGTTGGAACATCATCACTCTACTTGAACTCACACCGTCAATTCCTATGAAGAGTTTTGTCCGCTTGCTTTAAACAACCTGCAAAGCAAAAGGTATTGACAATATAATGACTCTACTGTATAGAAAAATAAAAGGAATTGTATACATATAGAACAGATTCATATGTGTAATAGCAACAATTCGGCATCATTACCAAGCAATCAGCACTCCCATGTCCCAATGAAACAACATTGTTTACGAGACATGATTTCACTATTTATATTGGCATTTACCAAACTTACCCTACCAATAAAATATGTTGAGAGAAGAAAGCAAACCTGACCAAAAAGTATCTCAGCATGATCAGCTCAGAAGAACAACAACATAACTGCATGTACCAACTAGAATTATGGTTAAAAGTCACTCATGTGCATAAGTATAAGCCATATGGGTACTCATATGCATTGCAATGGGAAGCACAACATTTTTTTTTAATAAAGGACACTTACTTAAAAGGTTTAAGTATTACATGGGCATTGCAATGGGAAGCACGACATAGTAACAAAAATGAGTTATCCAATTGACAAACACAAAATTATTAAAAGGAATTGAATTACACTTCATGGTATAAGCAAAAGGAACACATACAAGTAGCATGATAAAGTACATGGGTTGTTCGCACTGCCAACAACAGGTCACCAATTTTGTTAGCTTAGTTCTTCTAATAGTGAATCATGCATTGAAGAGAAAATCAATAAGGTTAACACGGGAAAAACTTGAGCTGGACCTAAGAATGTGTTTTCAATTTAGAAAATACCTGCAAGAAACCGGATGTTGTGAGCTGAGTGCAGAGTGGCATAAGCTTATTTGGAAAAAAATATTAAAGATGATGCACATTACTCTGAGACAAAAACACACAAGGTGCTGCACATTATTTCCAAGAGAAGTCTGTGGAGATGCTACACACATTATTTCCAGAAAAATCAACATGAAATGCTACATATTATTTAGTTTTTACATCAGTCTAACACTCGTACTCTATGCTAATTTAGGCAATCTTGCAGAAAACTTGTACCTAGAAACAATTCTCAATTGTTTCAGTGATATAAAACCCAACGTATCAGCAAGAAAGTATATACACGTGCAAAACTACATAAGAAATTCAGTTGGATTACAAGAAGAATTCCTACTAGAGATCAACCGTGAATGAAACTTGAACATGAATTGCCTCCCGCTGTACCCTCCCACACGGCCAGCATCTGCCACCCCTTCGTCAGAATGTGAACCCTAGTAGCCCAGATCTGAGGGAATTTCAGGAAAATCACGGGAGGCTCACCCAGTGGGACGTTGGCAGGGAGGAGTCGAGGTCATCCTAGGAGGGTGTTTGCTGGCGGTGACGAGGCCGGTTCGGAGGTTCTTGGTGTCGTTGATCTTGTGGGCGCGGACGGGAGCTGGCAGAGGCGGACGAGGATGGTGGGATCCGGCTGGAGACTATGCGGGAGGACGGCGAGGGACCGCGCGGGACGGAGGAGGCAGATGGTCAACGACGGGACTGGAGGCGGCGGCCTACTGCGGGATGGTGGCGCCAGCGAGTCGAACCTAGCGTCGCTCGTCACCCTGTCGCGCGCGGATTTCCTCCCTGACCTCCTGACTAGTGGCGAGATATCCCGGGGAAGGGCGTGGAGAGGCCCGATTTTCCTTCCCTCGTGGACAACCAAATGATCAGGTGGGCTCACCCAGGGGATATCCGGCCCGCGGTTTACTCGGCCGAGGAAAACGCGCGGATCCGCTCGAGATCCTCCGCATCCAAACGAGCCCTTAAGGAAGGATTCCTCCCTCCCCTTGCCGCCAGCTCAAGGAGGAGTTGGGGGAGGAGTCCTCCCCCAACCGCCTCTCCCACCTATATAAGGAGGAGTAGGGCGCCCCTACCCCTCAACACAAACCCTAGCTTGGCCGCGCCACCACCCCAAGTTGCCGCCGCCCTAGGGATCTCCCAAGTCACCGATGCCTAGGCACTCTCTAGCCGCCGGCCACTACCATCCCTCGGCCCTCTAAAACCTAGATCGTCGAGGCCCTCTTCTACTCCACCATACCCGCTTCGGCTTAGGTGAAGCCCTGCGGAATTTCCCCTCTACTTCCACCACCATGCCGCTGGAATCGCGAGGAGAGATCTACAACCTACGCTGCTTGCTGGACAAGGGAGAGGAAGATCTTCATCGAGTACTGAACGTGTGACCGACTGCAGAAGTGCTGCCTAAACGCGGCGCCGGAAGGATCATCTTCACGATCTTGAGATCGGCAAGTGAATGACTACATCAACCACGAGAATCCGACCTTGTTAACCGCTTTGGAATCTTCGAGGGTTAGTACTCTATCAACTCGTTGCACCGATCTAGTAAATTAGATCTTGGCTTATGTGTGTTCATGCGGTAGAATTTTTTTTATTTTTCTATGCTACGAACCCCTACAGTGGCGACTTCAACCTCTTCTTTCAATGTGTTATGTGGAAAGATCTGGGAGATGTCGTTGTTTGCGGTGAGTGTCTATTGCAGTCTTCAAAGTCTTATTTGGCGAGGGCGTTTGTAGGTGCCCCTGCTACTCTCACCGCAAGTTCAATGTTTATTCGACCTCTCGCGGATGACGAGCAAGCGAAGAAAGGAGACGGTCATCATGATTTTTGATGTTGTTATAATTTTACATGTCTTTTTGTGTCTCTTGGTCTGTCGCTCGCATTGTTATTGATAAATATCAGATGCTAGTATGTAAGATATCCTTTGGGTGCCTTTTCTCAAAAAAAAAAAAACTTAACACTGGCACTTGTCTAGACTTTCCTTTCAAATATATTTCCACTCCAGTCAGCGCCTCGAGCTTGAATTAGCATATCGACAGCTCACTCGGTGAAGTGAGGCTAAAATAGATGAGGTGAAGGACTTGCAAAATGCACGTCGGACCAGCTCACCGTGCTCGAATTCGCTCGAAATCGATCAGATTCAGTCAAATTTTATCGAATTGGACTAATTTGCACCAGGGCCACAAGTTGTGAGAATAATTTTGTCCAATTTAAGTGGGACTATTTTGCACCACAAGCATGATGTGGGACTAAAAATATATATACCTAGTGTCACTTGTTTGGACTTTCCTTTCAAATCTATTTCCAGTTCAATTGTAAATGCATCAATTTAAACGATTATACTCCATCCGTTTTAAAATATAAGATGTTTAGCTTTGTAAAGTAAATGTATCTAGACTTCTATTAATATGTAGGTTCACTTAGATTTAGAGTGAATCTACACGCTAAAAAAATAGATATACAAACCTAAAACATCTTATATTTTAAAAGGGACGGAGTACAACACCGGCTTACAAGCATTGAAGCACGTACATCAAACATACCGCATGTTGCCTCATGTACAAACCAACTCATATACGCACATTTTCTCAAAAAAAAAAAACTCATATACGCGCATCAATCGATCCCTCTCATCTCTTACACCACAGATTTTCAAGATACATACAGTGAAGAGCCGTTGGAAGGACTGATTGTATTAGGCCAGAGCTGTAGACCTAGGCTGCCCGGCCTGGCCCGAAAAAAGCCTGACGGGCCAGGTTTTTAAGGTCTATGGGCCGGGCCTGGGCTCCAGATTTGCAGCTCGAAGGTTGTAGGGGCTGGGCTTGGGCTAGAGAAAAATGCAAAATAGGGAAGAGCTCGGCCCGATGGCTTGAAGGAATATACGTTACATGGGCCGGGCTCAAGGCTCAGTTTTTAGGCCCGATAGCCGGGCCAGGCCGGGTTCGGGCCTGGGATTTGCACGGCCGGGCTTTGTCAGGCTTAACCCAAGCCTGGTCCGGCCCGAAAAATGCCGAGGTATACCGGAGGATTGCAAGTGCTTCCCAAGGTTAGATAAACCTAGGTCTATTCTAGGAAAAAAAACTACTATATTGCATCTGTAATCCGGATCGAAGGTATCATCACCCTATTCCCCTCATCACTCTTGTTTGACGGCCACATCGGCGGCCAGAGGAATGGGGTTCCGTCCTCTTTGTACTTTTCTCATAGGTCATGTTCCCATTGGGTTTTGTCTCACTGGCGACATCGGCGAGGTGGCAACGTTGATGGTGCATTGGAATAGGGTTTCTTCGGTCTCTTTCTACCTCGAGGGCATTCGATTCGACATCAGTGAAGGGCCCATAATAGTTAGCATCGTCATATAAGTTGGTTCTCTTTGGGTCTTAGCAGTTGATGGTGTCTTTCAAGGGAAACGACCGGGTGATTATTGGTGTGGCGACTTTGACCTCTTCTTTGGTTGTGTAAGATCTGGTTTACCCTCTAGATTGGTTGTGAACGATTGCAAGCATGTGATGTGTGGAGTGCTACCCCTACCGATGTTTGCTCGGCGATTACTGGATTTACCACCTTGTTTTGTATCCTCGATTGCTCTAGCCATCCACTGTTGAATCAATTCTTTTGAGATGTCCTCATTTGTGGTGAGTGACTATTATAGTCTTCAAAGTCTTATTTGGCAAGGACGTTTGTAGGTGCCCCTATTCCTTAATGCGGGTTTAGTGTTTTTTTTTACCTCCGGCTGACAACAAGCAAGCGAAGGAAGAAGACGACCAACATGCTTTTTGATGTAATTTTAATTTTATTGGTCGTTTTGTGTCGTATGGTCTGTTGATCGCACTGTCTTATGTTTTCATTGATAAATATCAGATACAATCCTTTGGGTGTCTTTTCAAAAAAGAAAAAAACTTAACAATTGCACTTGTCTAGACTTTCCTTTCAAATCTATTACCACTTCACTTGTAACCGAAGAGCTGTATATGTATGTACATAGACACATCAATTACAACACCGGTTTACAAGCATTGAAGCAGGTACATCAAACATCGCCTCATGTACACACCAACTCATACGCACATCGATCGATCCCTCTCGTAACACGCAAGCCCAACTTACACCACACAGATTTTCAAGATTCATACACGGTGAAGAGCCGTTTGGAAGGACTGATTGTATTAGGCCGGAGGATGCTGTCGTGTTGCTGCGTCCCCCGACTCACCCGTCCCGCCGTACTCGTTGGTGTACTCCCCGCTACTCTCGAACGCGACCTGCCTCAACCTGTTGATGTTGGCCGCGTAGTTCCCGGACTCGTCGGAGCTGTAGATCATGCTCTGCCCGGGCTTCACCCCTTCGTTGAGGTCGTCCAGCGACATGTCGCCCTCCAGGGCCCGGACTATCTGCTTCATCTTGGGGCGGCGCTTGGCGGAGTGTCGGACCGCGGCGGCGGCGCTGGCGGCCATGCGCTCCATCTCCTGCCGGTCGTACTTGTTCTGCAGGCGCGGGTCGACCACCTCGTCGAACTTGCCGCCTTCCGACAGCGCGCTCGCCAGGAGCGGCCTCGCCTGTTGCCAACCGGCCGCCGGCGCGTCAGAACTCAGAAACGAAGCTATAATATGCGTGCACGGATGCTGCGGGAGATCGAGGGAAAGAGGAGCAGTGTGAGCTAACCCAGTCGACCAAGCTGTCCTCCATGTAGTTGGTGGGGTCGACGGGCCGCCGGCCGGTGATGAGCTCGAGCATCATGACGCCGAAGGAGAAGACGTCCGATTTGTCCGTGAGCTTGCCGCTGGAGGCGTACTCCGGGGCCAGATACCTGCACACGCCAACAGACTGTAATTCTTTCTTTCGATTCGCGCGCGTGTGCCAAAGTGCGAGGTGTGTGTACTCGTGCTCACCCGAACGTTCCCATGACGCGCGTGGAGACGTGCGTGTTGTTGTCCGTGGTTAGCTTGGCGAGCCCAAAATCCGCAACCTGCCAACATTCAGAGGATCCGAGTTTTTACTCCGATCTTACAAATCGCCTGCATTTGGTCAGTTCAGTAAAGAATAATTACCTTAGCCTCGAAATTTTCGTCCAAGAGAATGTTAGCCGCCTTGATGTCACGGTGGATGATCTTTGGATGACCTTAACAATGCGCGAGCCGGCAATAAGCCAATAATAATCAGATCGTCAGAAGGAAGTTACCATTGATCGATGTCGCCAATGAAACAGAAGAGAACT
The DNA here is from genome assembly GCA_910589765.1 of Avena atlantica. Taxonomy (NCBI): domain Eukaryota; kingdom Viridiplantae; phylum Streptophyta; class Magnoliopsida; order Poales; family Poaceae; genus Avena; species Avena atlantica. The sequence continues at coordinate 57,129,082 of OU342737.1, forward strand.
TACAATCTTCGTGCAGGTAAGCGAGGCCCTTGGCGGATCCCAGCGCGATGGCGAGCCTTGTCGACCACTCCATCACCGGCAGACCCTGCCCTGCAGCGTAGCCACCAAGTGTCAGAATTCAGAAAGATGCGGGTCGTCAGAATGCACTTGAAAAACAAAGAGTAGAAGGACGAACCGTGGAGGTGGCGCTCGAGGGTGTCGTTGGCCACGAACTCGTAGACGAGGAGGCGCTGGGACGGCGCCATGCAGTAGCCGACGAGGGAGACGAGGTGCCGGTGGTGGACGCGGCTGATGATCTCCACCTCCGCCTGGAACTCGCGCTCGCCCTGCCCGCTCCCGGCCTTGAGCTGCTTCACCGCCACCTCCTTGCCGCTCCCCGGGAGCACGCCCTTGTACACGTACCCGAACCCGCCCTGCCCCAGCAGGTTCGCCTGCGAGAACCCGCCCGTCGCCGCCCCCAGCTCCTCGTACGTGAACGAGCTCTGCGACCCGAACCCCAGCGACATGGCGGGGGACGGCGGCGGCAGCGCCCCCGTCCCGTGCGACCCGCTCATCGTCATCTCCTCGCTCAGCGGCCCCTGCCCCGGCGAGTGCTGTTGCCACCCGCCGCCACCGTGTCCGTCCATCGGCCCGCTGCCCTGCGGCCACTTGGGCATGTTGTTCGCGTAGTACACGTTCCCTGCATGCACGCGCACGTACGTACGCCGCCATGTCAATTGCCACCCCGGCCCCGTGCATGAATTAAATTAGTATGCGCGCGCTACCGTGCTGGTCGGTGTAGTAGGGCATGCTCATGGGCGGGTGCCGCTTCTTCTTCCTCCTGGCGCAGCACACGCACGCCGTGATGCACAGAAGCAGGGCGAAGACGGCAACGCCGATCACCACGCCGGCGACGATGGCCTTCACGGGCGGCGAATCGTCCTGCTTGCTTCCGCTCTTGCCACGGCCGCTCGAACTGCCCCCGCCCTCTCCCTTGGAATTATTACTCCCGCTCTCGCCGCCGCTGCGTTTCGGAGACTGCGGAGACGGGAGGGCATTTTGTCCTGGCGGCGAGACCTGCGATGGGGGAGACCCGCCGGTATCTGCTGGTGGAGCCGGCGGCGATGAGGGCGTCGACGGTGGTGGGGACGACTGCGTGGACGAATCTTGGCCGGAGGAGGTGGTGGATGATCCCGATGACGAATCTGACTCTTCCAACGACGACGACGACGATGTGGACGAGTCCGAGTTCAGTCCGCCGCCTAGCAGGCCCAGGGGTCCGCGGTTTAGGGGCCCGTTGTCAAGCGGCCCATCCATTGTTGACAGGTTTCCTACTTAGCGTTCCCCGCGGCTCACCAGGATGGAGCTCTTCCTGGTGAAGACGATGACTACACCCTCTAGAAGATGCTCTGGGTCGGAATGGCGCCGATCCTCGTCGCCATCGCCCTCCCCATAATGAACCCCTGGAACAATGTTGGAAGAAAATATTTGAACTGCTGAGATTTCAGACTCTGGTTGGACAAAAAATGATGCTCTATCTGGAACTAATCCACCTCACATTTGAGAATGACCAATCCAAGATCATATTAAGCAAGTGCAAGCCACATTTCATGATTGAAGATGGCGGGAAAAACAAATTATGCCTTGTGTCATTGAAATTCCAAGACAAAATGAATGAATACACGAAAGAACCAATCAACCAACCAAAGATGTCAAAACGTGAAGAAAACGAAGCATGCATGATGTACCTTCCTTTTCCCCTTGTTCTTTCGCGAACGAAGAAGAAGAGAAGGGGTTGAAACGGAACCGGAGAGACGGGGAAAGGGAAGTAGGCTTCGGAGGCGTAGGTTTCGTCACATTGCCCAACGCCTCGCCACATTTCTTGGGGTACTGGCCATTGATCTCCTTGCGTTTTTCCATTTTTAGCTTCAGGGCAAAACGGGGGGTTGAAAGCCATTGGACCAAAGCTGTCTAACTCTAACCGCATTACTGCACGTGTTGCTCGTGCTTCTGGCCTTCTGGGAGCCTCCATGCACGTTTACCATGACACTATAGGAAGTGCTGAAACACGACACGGTCCACCAAATAAGTTCTAACTTCTAAGAAGTGTTGATGAAGTTTGCTTACAACAAATACGACCGTGGTAAATGACTCTCAAAATTAGCCGGCATGAACCATTTTCAATAAAAGATCGAAACCAGATACAAACATAATGGCTACCACATGTAGCATACAACAATAACACAACAAAAGACGGAGAAACAAAGCGGGGAAACCGGAAACGAGCAAAATCTACACCACCACCAAGCAATACACTTAGCACCCAGCAACTCTAGAACAAACCTCGAAGAGCATGGATGACTATTGTAGGATCAATCAAAATGATCCTGTAGTCGCGACTACATAGAGAGAGAAACTCGCTTGCTGAGTGATCACTGTACACCTTTAGAACTAGGATATTCACATCCTTAGTCAAAGGGCATCCCCCTGCCGATGTCACCACCGAAGGGCAAGGTTCACCAAGACTAGCAGTGCATCTCCTCTTGGTTTTGAAACAACCATCACAAGAGGAGCGAACCTGAGCACAAAGAGAGGCGACTAGAACCCATATGATATTGAAGGACCACGATCACCGAGACCTCACCGCTGACACGAACATCCCAAAGAGTAGGTCAACCGAAGTTGCATGAAGGACCAAAGAACTTGGCTTGGCACAAAGACAGAGAGCATTGCACCAAGACCAGATCATGTCGAGCATACCCAATCCAGAAGCACCAAAGCCAATTAGGGGATGGGAACCAAGATGACGCTTCCATGGAAGGGAACGACGACTTAGGGCGTCGTCTTCACAAGAGTCAGGACAGAGCTTCCGCTCGTTCCCGAATTTTCCCTGATAGCCCACCACAAGTAGGAGATGGGTTCCTCCACGACGCCTCCGGGGAGAATATCGACGCCCGGAATTCCATCCCTACCGGAGCCTGGAGACATCAAGCACCCCGACCAGCCAGACGCACCTAGATTAGGAAGAGGCCATCCAAACCAAACACCTGGGGGGGGGGGGGGGGGGGGGGGAGGTCCAAATCCCATACCGTAGAACTTGTAGAGACGACACGACCGAACCAAGCGGAAAAGGCCGACGACGCCCATGCTCCAGATCTGGAGGAGGCCGCGAAGACGCACAGACTTGGGCATGGGAGGTGCACCATCGACAAGCAATGACCAGAGTCTGGCTAGGGAGAAGGGGAAGCAGGTGTAGTAACGATGACATTGATGTAGGTGATATGAGGGTGATGCAGGACCCGAGGGCTTTGAGCAGAGGATATCATGGCGCGAGGGAAACAATCTCGGCGCCGCCGGCCACACCTAGGCTTTTCCCGACATCAAGTGCCGGCGATGGCGAGGGGGGGGGGGGGAGAAAGGGGCTTCAACCATGGATTTCTAGGGTTCCGCCCAAGTCAACTCACAAGGATATGACACGGGAGACATGTGCGTTTAATCATATGTATTAGACTACTGAATTATGAGTGACTAAGGATACACGTATGGGTAACCTTACAACTAGACTTCTCTAATCGCCCCCGGAGGTGTGGCTATCAGACAATTCGTTTAACCGATGGAATTGGTTGATGATAAAATCGTTCAATGACTCGTGTGGTTGCGAGCATCAATCAATAACGAGATAGGTAGTTCGCTTGAGGACACGATTGTCCCACTCTTCAAGTCTTGGTGGTACATCATGTAGTGAGTTCCAAACATGCACACAACGTGCTCTCACATCATTAAGTTATACATGCATTTCAGGAAGCACGATCAGAAGTTGCACTTGTGAATCACGTCATTGCACACAGAATATGCTCGCATACTTGAGAAAATCGTTAATCATCGAAGTCGCATGGGGAAAAGATCCAGTGATTACTCCGTAGGACACCATGATTCTATCCGAGAGCCGGGCGACACCGACCCCGACCCCGACCCCGATTGCCACCCAAGCCAGCACCCGACTCCACCGGCGACTGTGACATCGACCTCGGCCCCGATCGCCACCTAGGCCAACACCACTACTCCACCGTAGGCTATCCTGGAGGCTCCTTCTACTATGGTGTATGCTCTCATGGTTAGATTTCCGTAGCCATGTGAGGCCGACATGTGCCCACTTTTTGTTTGCTAGACTTGATTTGCAGCGATTTAAGACGATGTGATCGTCGGGACTATGTGATCGGTTTGTAGGTGTCAAAACTATGTGATCAGCGATATTTATCATGTTTGAAATTTTCATCCATTTGGGGGCGTTTGGGGGCTACGGCTAGGAACTGGTGCCGCCCGATAGGAGTTAGTTGTGTCGGCCGACCCATAAGGCCAAGCACTGGACGCTGTATGTGGGCACGAGTGGAGATGCTCTTAGGGCATATCCACCGGGCCGACCCAACCGGTCGACCTAAACGGTTTGTTTCTATCCGTTTGGGTCGGGTCACAGTCGCTTTTGGGACAGGGTTTGGCCGACCACACTCAGCGGTGCGACCCATCTGTCCATGCTTGGCCATTGCCAACGCCGACATATTTCTAGTGTCTTCCCGCCGCTACGTCGTCTCCCGTCGCTTTCCCCTAGTTTTGGGGGTTTTCCGTTGCGTCCAGGCGTGGCCATAAAAAGTGGAGGTCGCTGAGATATCTTCGACCAGACCCGCACCACCCCCAACACAAAACCACCATGCCTGGCCATCGACGTCGATCCCACGAGCTCCATGGAAACCCCGATGCCGACAGAGAAGAGGTGCCTGAGCGGTTGTTGCAGTCGTGGTGGCCGAAGCCGTCGGTGGCACCGGACGTGTTGCCACCTCCGATTTCGGGGCGCCCACAGATATTCCATATCCACTGCGGTCGCGGCGCTCTGACTACGACTACAACAGGACCATCGGCGAGCGTTTCTCGTTGGAGGTGATGAACCACGTCATTCTGCCGGAGCACCGGCGACGTCTAGCACTCACAGAATTGTGTGACAACCTCTGTGAAGCATTGCGGGCCAATCCCGATGACGCGTGCCTGCGTGCCTGCCTTCCTCAAGACAAAAAAAGAGCTGCAGACGCAGGAAGCGATCTACCGCCTTCTCAGCGAAAAATGGGACTTGCGTACCCATAGGCAGCGCCTAGCTAGGATGGTGTTGAGTGTTGATTGTATTATATGTGGCAGTCGAATAAAACTTTTCTTTGCAAATGGCCTAGCCCACATTGGTACATCTTACATGTCAAATGCAAATGGCCTATCCTACTCGTCGGAATCGGAACGGTAGTAGCGACGACACATGGTGTCATCGAATACGCTGACGGCGAGCCCTCCTTCGCCGTCGTACTTGACTACAACGATGTTGCCCTCTACGATCTGGTGCGCGCGGGCGAAGCACTCCTAGCCGTTGGCAAGGTACATGCGGTGACCCAGCATATCACTATAGTCATTGACATAACACCAATGAAATACCGTTCACTAGTATTACATTCCTCAGAGTGGTACAACAGAAACACAGCAGGTCCAAGACATGACTATAGGTTACAACTCAACTCTTTACACAAGATCCAGAGAACACTCTAGGTTAAAGAGAGAGAAAAAAACTTCTTATAAAGAAGAATCAGAAATAAACAACTCAGAAACTATCATACTAATTCAGACAAACGGTTTAACCTAGAAGACATTTTAAATTTTGTATTTAAATTAAGCTGACTAGTTAATACTTAGCAAGTCAAGATGGGTGAATGCATGTAATTGTTGGGCTGAGACCTTCGTCGGATATTAACTTTCTGAGACCGGTTGCTGCAACGTCCTAAAAACCAACCCAACAAATACTCCATGTTCATTTCCTTGATCTTGGGGGTTTGGGTTTCCCAAGAAAGGAAGGAACAAGCCTGCCACAAAATCCTCGAGAAAATGGCCCATGAATCCGTCTCGACCGAGGCCGTGATTTTCCATACATCCATACTTTCGCCGCGCCAGCCCACAAAATCCTCGTGCTTACTCCACTCCCACATCCACTTCACCGTCGACGCCTCCTCTACAACCTCGCCGCACACCTCGTTCCACTTCCCTCCCCCGCCCACCACTGCCCACACGCCATGGCCGCTACCTCCACCTCCCTCTCCCTTGCCTTCTCCCCTGTACTCCGGCCAAAACCCCAACCCCAATTTCAACCGCGACACCTCGACCCCAAATTCCCTAAACCCCTGCGCCTCAGCCTCGCGCCCGCGCTCTCCTGCGCGCCCCCCCTCGCCGGCGTCCCCGACGGCTTCGCCATAGACGACATCGTAGAGAAGGATTGGTCCTTCCTGAACGCCTCGGGTTCCCAACTCCCCCGCGCGCTCGCCGCGGGGGCGCTCTCGCCGGCGTCGCGGGTGCTGGCCGTGACGCCCACGGCGTCCTTCGTGAGCGCCCTTCTCTCCGAGTCCCCCTGCGATCTCCTGGTCGCCGCGCACGAGTCGCTGTACGTGCTGGGCGGGATCAAGGAGGAGCACGACCAGGTGAGGTGCTTCCATTTGGAGGGAGGGGGAGGGGGGCAGGGAGGTGGCGTGGTGGAGGCCGTGCCGGGGAGGTTCGACGCGTTCGACGTGGTGTTCGTGTGCTACTTCCCGGGGATGGGGGTCACGGCCGCCGCGCTGCTCAGGTCGCTCGCGAAGAGGTGCTGCAAAGGTGAGCGACTTGATGAAATACTACCTTATCTTTGTTCCCATTTGCTGTTTTTCAGTCTGTGTTATCAACGCCATTTGCTGATTGGAAGTGTAAAATTAGACTTGTGCATTTCCTTATGTCCATTGTCATGCATAGATGGCCAGAGGACGTCTCTGAGATCTTATTGCGATGTTCAGTATTCCCTAATGAATTATCAGTACTGCCATAGTGAACTGCAAGTGTTCAGTTTTCCTGGCTGCTCATGTGACTATGCTGCAGCAACCTAACTCTACCGCCAGAAGGAAGCTAACTACATATGGACTAGTCTGAGTACTAGTGGTGACTAGTCAGGACTAGTCTTTGAGTCCCGTTTGCCTAATCCTGTTGCTGCAAAAGCAACCCAGAGTTTTTCTCAAGGTGATTTGTAATACTCCCTTTGTCCCAAAATAAGTGACTTGGATTTGTCTAGATTCGCATGTATCTACATACATGCGAATCTAGACAAATCCAAGTCACTTATTTCCGGATGGAGGGAGTATTTGGATGGTGCCATGGTCATTTTGTCTTTTGTGTCGGTAAATCCAGTGTGTCAGTTCAGTTAGTATTTAGTTGTCCTTGAGTTGTCTCATTTTTGTCACTCTCACCTCTCATAAGAGCCTCTCACAAGGCAGTTAGGTTAGTTGGACTTATATTACCCAAACAAGGGACTGTCTATGCTGCCAAAACTCTTTAACCTTGCCACACCTCTAGCTGAGGCAAATTAGGTCATAAACCAAGCAGCTGCTTACTTTCGGAATGTCAATGTTTCAGTGTTTTACTGCGTGAGTACTTTGGGTATTCCAAACCCCGTGTTCTGCTCAATTGTATAATCTGAAACTCTTTTCATTTTACCTAGGTGCAAGGGTTGTCATGTTCTTGGATCAGGGGAGGCAGAACTTGGCGGAACACCGCAGAGAGCATCCAGACATTGTATTCTCCGACTTGCCTAGTAGGTCTTCGCTGGAGAAGGCTGCAGCTGGGAGCAAGTATGAAATAGTGGAGTTTGTCGATGAGTCAACGCTGTATCTTGCTGTTTTGCAATTCCAAGGGTGAAACCCTTGTTTTGTAAGACATATGTGGACTGGTTTATCATCTCCTTGTTTGTAGATATGCAAGGAGTCCATGTCTGATTTATCATGGTGTGGAAGAGGTCTGGAATACACAGGGACAAAAACTGTGTATAGCATAGGCTTGTATCTCTGATGTTCGTCCTCTTCCAGGCTCCTGGAAGCAAGCCATGCAGATATTCCCAGATTCTGTTTAGTTTGTCAGTCATTCAGTTTCATGGTCACTGCCATCATAGCGCTTCTGCAAGATTATCATTGTTTATCCTACTAAGTTTATATTGTGAATTGTGCGTTGTGAGTGGTCTGTATAGTGTTTTTTTCAAGGCGATCCTTGTTTTTGTTAGTAAGTTCATTGCGTAGTTTGACATGTTGTGATTTGTCCACGTTGATAAATGATGCCACAGCCACCAAGATGATTTAGATGCAAGAATTTTTACAAGTTAGCCATCACCATGAAACCGCACAATAGGGAAACGATGTTTTTTTTTTTGAATTGGTAGAAAAGCAGGATTGATTTAAGAGAGGAAAAAGGGGTGACAGGAGCTAACTCTAATGAAGCAAATTGATTCAGACAATATAAACTACTGGAGCAAACTACGAACTTCAAAGGAATTGGATTAGAAATGAAAATGCTCATAAACTAACTTTTCATACACGGAAGAGAATAACAAGAGGGAAAAAAATGGAGAGGTAAGGCACATAAACATAGAAAAAAAACACTAAAATCTTTTATTTCGTTTAGAGAATACAATCACTCACCATGTACTGTATGTTTTTTTCAGTAAAGTGGGAAAAACATGTCTCCCACACACTTTGCTTTTATCTGGATAAATGAAAATAGGCGCTCTGATCAGTGGAGAACAGATTATACTCCTTCATATCTGTCTGCTCTCTAGAGCAAGGCTGGGCTTGCACAGGAGCAAATGGCGTTCTTGATACCAACTCTACACTCTTACCATCTTTGGATGATGGAGGTGCTTGCGGAGCTATTGGTAGGTTGAACTGGAATAACGAGAAGGATGAACTTCTGTCATGCAATTTGTTACCATCTTCTGCAGCATCCTTCAGGCCCATCGGCTTCAACATGGAACTATGCCTATCTGGATTCAAGTCTCCACCAGGATGACCACTGATCGGCCCTGTCCGATGTCGGTAAGGTGAAGGTGGAGGTGGAGGTGGAGGTGGAGGCATGACTCCGAAGCTTGCTGACGTCTTGCGAATTTGCTCTGGGTGAATAAAACTATAAGCAGGAGCTGGGTAACCATGTACATTGTTGTACTGCACTGGGAAATCTGCAGATTGGTTCCCACGTACTCGGAATCCAAGTGGACCGGAAAAGAAATTGGGAGGCTGGCCGTACTGGAAATATCCATTTGTTGGAGCAGCACAAGAATGACCGTGAGGGCCAACCGTGACTGGCGAATATGCAGGTGCATGCATGTTCTGGTGACGCAATAGCTGATCCTGGCAGGGGGATACATTGAACCCAAATCCGTTGCTGTGAGGGGGACATTTGGCTTTTGGGTGGTATTCTCTGAAACCATTTCCTGCGCATGTCTCGAGTAAAGAACGTGAAGCAGTTCTTGTTGATGGAGCTTCTGTAACGCTGTTGACTCTCTCAGAAGATTCCTCTGAGTCAGATGATGATGGTTCTGGATTATGAGTGCTCAAAGAGGTCATACTGCTTGAACTGCTTTCTCTATCTGCCTCGCTCATACAAGAAGATGAGCCATCAGAACTGGCAGAGTTTGTCATCAGCTCTTCATCCGGCCTAGAGCCTTCATTATTTGTTGAGTAACATTTTTGTTCATTTGTCATAGGACTTCCATCACAACAGGCAGATTGATTTTCCTCATGGTGTTCATGTAACTGACCGGTTTCTGATTTACAAACATCCCTTGACCTTTCAGAAACCTCAACCAGTGTTTCAGGTCCCGTGTCAAGCTTTTCGCATCCACTGATATCACACAGCACTGGTTTGGGTGAGTCGACATCGTCAACTGATACTGACATATTATTTGTTTCGTGTAAGCAAGTCTTCTTTCGGGTATCCATTCGCTCCCATACTTGCTTTGGAATTGCATCTCTCTCTTGTGTGCTACCAACACGGCGGTACTGCACCAAAGGCTTATCAACTCCTGCTTTCCTTGCCATTTTCATCTCCCGACCTGATCTAGCTGTTGGCAAAAAAAAGTTGTCACCTGCTCTCTCCTGATGGTCATAGCTGCAAGAACTATAGTCTTGCCGATCTCTTGTTCTGTTATTTGTACTAAACACTGAGTTACAGCTCCCAGCACCATTTCTCATTCTTTCCATTGAATGCCACTGCAAATTGCCAACACTTCCTGATTCATCTCTGCCATCATCCCAACAAGAGGACTGGTCTTGAGGAATGTCCTTTCTCAACCTCAAATTTCGTCTTGCTGGTTTTGATTGCTCAGATGTGAAAAGTTCACTGCTATCAACTGGAGGACAACTTGTCACTGTATTGCAGCAATTTACATTGTTTTGTCCATTAATTTCTCTGCATGAAGATTCAGTATCAGCGAGGCAAAGATCCACTACAGCAGAATTTTCTTCCTCTTCACTAGCTGAATCTCTAGAGTCAAATGTATTTCCGGATTCATGGTTAGTACATGTTGAGGAGTTGCTTAGAGTTGAAGATGAAATATCATTTGAAGTTTTGAATTCAACTAGCTTTTTCCCCTTGTCCCTTTCCTTTTCTTTCAGTCTCTCTTTTCTCCTGATCTTCTTTTCCCTCTCTTTTGTTCTCTTCCTCATCCTGCGCTCTTGTTCTTCGCGCTTTTCTTTTTCCTCTTCCTCAAGAAGCTTGTTCTGCAAGGTGTCCAATAAATTGATAGTCACAAATACAAATGAGCATATCTTTCCTAAATTCTCTTTGCAAGTATAGCACATACCTGTTTTTCCAACGTAATAATTTCTTTGCATGCAACATGGACTCGCTCCTCCAGAAGTTTTAGTCCAAGAGACACAAAAACACTTTGTGCATTTTGCTGGGCTGCGCCTTCTCTAAAGGCTTTCTCAACCTGCAAAGAAAATCACATTTACTATGATTGAGACTAGGAGTATGGGTGTCTAAATTTCTCAATAAAACCTGAATAAATCTGAATAGTTAGTTGCTGGCAGCTACAGTAACCACACAGAGTATGCAGGAAAAAGAGCTTGTCTGCAAACTATGATTAAGACTAGGAGTATATCACAGTAGGTAGTAACTAAAGCTGTCAATCCTTGTAAATTCATTGATCAGCAGAGAACAATACACTTACTATTTTCTGAGGTGGGAAATCAGATGACACACACTACTAGAAGTCTTCATATAGGAATAACAACTGGTGATCTGTAGTACTTTTATTGTAGGGTCACTACCAAAGGCTAACATCTTACTGAACTCGAACTTGTAAGCTGGAATATAAGGCTAAGCCACCTTAATTTGGTAGACGTTATCCAGAATTTATATAAAAAATATCGTTTTCTTTGTACAGTCAGAATCATTATGCAAGTACTGCTTTGGATAAGTATTGAGTTTTGACAATAAATTACCTGTTCTTTGAAAATGACCGCAGCAGCGTCCAGAAGAAATTCTCTTGCCAGCTCAGGACTCTTGGCATGCTTCTGTGGATGAGAGCCATCACCGTCAAGATCATTTTCATCCCTTTCCATGGCATCATCTTCCTGCTCAAGTTTCCATCAGTCAGAATAATAAAATGTTCCTAATTAAGCCTATCTTAGTTAAAGAACTAAAGACTGTAAGTGATATGCCACATACATCCTCTTCCTCGGCCTCTTCAGCATGCTCGAATAAACTTCTTATACCTTCACCCTTTGTAATCGCCACAAAGCCATCCCCCACCACCAGCCTGTGATGAACACAAGATTGGCCCTTCAATGCATGTGCTTTTACACACAACTCCGTATAGCGTCCATCGAGCTTCCAAGCTCTCAAAGTTATGAAATAATCTTCATACTGATCAAGATCAATCCCACTTCGGTGGACTTGGGTCTTCATCCCAACATTTTCAAAGCCAAAGACATCAGATTGCCCTTCATCAGTCCCAATAGCCCATTCAAAGTGATGATAAGATCCATCTGTCATTGATAAAGATTGGTGCCAATCAACCATGACAGCATCCTCAAACACCTGCATATAAGAGGAGCTATATTAGCTTCATAGGAATTAGAAACCATGTCCTGATCAATTAAATGCAGATCTTGTTGGTAAATATTGAGGAAGTCACTCTGACCTCACACTGAAAGGCATAATCAGCAACACAGAACCAACTGGTGCAGTGAGATTCCCTTCGCATGCGTTTCAATTCCTTTAGCTCCTTGAATTCACGGATAACATTCCTTCGGCAATCTCGGCAAAATCTCTTGCTGTCAAACCTGTTAATTTTTTTCCATACTGTTAACTTTTCTATTAGCAGCTGCCAAAAAATACCAACAAATGGCAGCATTATAGGAAAATTCCACTAACACAAAGCAGGATTAAATAGAACTGATCAGTCTAGTTGAACTCATCAGGTTCTTATCTTACTATATTTATATACTAAACCCCAAAATATATTCTCTCACAGCTGAGTAGCAAATTTCTGGCCATCCACATTCCAGTTTCCCATCAATCTGTGCAACTATACGAACCTTAAAAATACTTTCTAAGTTTGTTCTCTAGGCCATCTACCATTTGGTGGATATAAGCAGACTTAAAATTTCAGCTTGTTAAGGACTCGCTAGTTCAATTCGGTTATTTTTGTCTATAAGTTGAATGCCTAGTTCAGTGAGTACTTTTCTATGTGCCCAACTTTAATTTGAATAAAACAAACGACGTCTCCATTATGCTCACCTGTACATTAATCTTTCAATGAAATCATCCTCCTTCATACGCAGAAGAGAAGATCTAGTTTCTTCGCATAATGCTGACCAGAAATTCACCAGCGTATTACATGAAAGGTGGGCAGTATGCAGAGCACATGTTTCTCTAGTTCCATAACCCCTGCTATAGCTAGCCATCCCTTGGCTAATCCATCCTCTGCCTCCCCCGCCACATGCATCAGGATAAAGCATTTCCCGTTCCCTTTCTCTTGCTCGCGCATTGTCAAACACCTGATTAACACATATGTCAAATGCATTAAGAAATAGAGTGATCAAATATTTCCTAATCAAGAATAAAATATTTTATGTAAAACCCACATGCATGATTTGGAGAATACTTCAGACATACTCCCTCCGTTTGAAAATATAAGATGTTTTAGCTTTGTGAAACAAATGTATCTAGACTTCTTTTAGTATATAGGTTCACTCAGGTTTGGAGTGAATCTACACACTAAAAGAAGTCTAGATACATTTTCTTCATAAACCTAAAACATCTTATATTTTGAAACGGAGGGAGTACAAAGGATCAGTTATTCAATACACTGAACATATGAAAGTGGTTCCTAATCATATTCACCGATGCAGAGAACAAAACATTGGATCGCATGTTACTGTATAATTGTTTATACTTACATTCTGGAGCACCCGTAGTGACTTAGCATTTATAAAACAGTCAATTAGCGTAAGGATGCCATCCTTTGTTGTTGCAAGGCCTCCCCAAGGATGAACAGATGGATCCTGAGACTCAATTTGTTGCCTAATCCTTGATTCACCAGTTGAGCTCAGACAATCAATATCTGAAACTTCTTGCTGCAATGACTTGAAATTTTCCAGAAGCAACCCATTGCACCTTGAGCAGTAGAAATTCTTGCGTGCTTGCTCAATGAGGGTTTGCTTATCCAATTTGAGGAGCTCCCGTCGTGCTTGAGGAGGCAGGTCATTCCAGAACTGAAATAAATTGAATCCACCACCAGAAAACCATCAGTTCCTTTTGCAATAATGTTATCATGAAACCTAGAACATAGCTTCAATTTCCAAGATAAAAATACATATCACTTTATGCATTCTGGTTTATTTCCAGTATAAAATAGATACCCCGAGCGTGAGGACAAGAAAAGAGCTCAATAAGTAACTCTCCCACTGAATAGCAACGGAACAACTTTAATCAAGAGTAGTTTAACACAACATTTACAGCACCAAGGTGGGGGTGCAGCAAATTGGAGGTGCCACAGGTGAGTTATAAGGAAAAATCAAGGTCATTGTAAAAATTATAGCACAAAATCACAATAATAAATTTGATGGCATATATACCAGGATGGGGATAAAACAAAGCGAACTTTAATTCTAGCTGTATCACCATTGGATACCCAATTAAAATTCTGCTTGCAGTTCGCTAGCTTACCATCCTGCTATTGTGGAAGGAAGTAAAGATGTAAACCATGAAGACTTAGGATTGTAGAGTTAAGTACATGATTAGTTTATATGAACCGAGACTCATCACAGCTGGATGAAAAGCTTCGGAGCCATATATTATGCTGCATAAGCAAGTTGTCGAGGTAATATAAGTGTTCTGACAGAATTTTATTTTGCTAACTCGAGCCAGCATTTGACATCTCAGAATTATCCACAGCGCAATGCTTTATATCCCGCTGAAAAAAGGACAGAATCAAAACCACTTCTAACTTTCTCATCGCATCTCACATCAAGTGTCTCAAGCCTCTGCAGACGACTACAACACGCATCACTGACCACTTCAAACTCATAATAGAGAAGTACAAATTAGCCTAGTTTTGTTTTCCCATGTTAAACATACCAAACCAAACCTGCAGACCCAATGGTTTAGAGTCTCTAAGAGCAATGCGCCACCAATATGAACTCAAAGTCAATTCAATAGAGCTGCTCACAAAGTCAATATTGGTACATCTGCTCGTCAGGGGCACGGAAAGTAATCCGGTTGAATCTAGGCAAAATTCAGAAAATAATACCCAGGCAGGACAAGCTTAGTGGAGGGATTCTAACCAACTAAAACAGCTCGTTTTCCCTGGCACCATCTCCAGGCAGCTTTTACCGCGAATCACACGCTGAAATCGAGCCAATCCAAGGCACACGCTGGAAACCAGCTCAGTCACAGATTCGCAGGGGTACCACCACCAATTCACCCAATTCTCACCACTCAAATCAAACCCAGCGTCATAAAAAAAGCAACGCGCTCGCGACCTTACCTTCTGGAGGCGATCGAACGTGATCTCGTCCCGCCGCCGCGACCAGATCCCCGATCCCGACGCCGAGGCGACCGCCGTCTCCGGAGCCACCCCCGTCATCAATTCTCCCCTCCGCCCTCAACGGAACGACGTGTTCGCGCCCGATCCACCGCCGCCAACGACGGCGGCGCAGCAGCCAGAGAACAAGGACGCGGTTGGGTCGCCGGAGCTGCGGGCAGGTCAGATCGGCCGCGGAGGTGGCGCCACCGGGGGTTTTGCTGGCGAGATGGGGAGGAGGGGGGAATGATGAGGTGAGGCGAGGGGAGGCGAGGTGGGGTTGGGTAAAAGGAAGAAGATGAGGAGAGGAAGATGGGAGAGGGAACGCGACGACGACGTAGCTTTTTTAACCGCCACGGTTAGGCCGCGGTGTGATTTCTGATGGGTTCTAGCAGTTTCAGGAATTTTATTCGGGGTGTTTGTTGTAAATCTGCTATAAACAGCCGCGGTGTTTTGCTGGCGTTCAAAATCCGGTGTCACTTTTTATTATCACTGAAGCCCTTATACAATACCTAATTCATGTTTTGTATTCAAAGGGTACCACATAGTGTGTCATCTTTTTTGGAGGTAACACATGGTGTGTCATCATAACTACATATATGAAAGGGAAGCACCTCAGCGACGGTCTACGTGTGCCAAATCAGCCTTTGTACTGTAGACTCGCGCCTCTACAGTAACCGAACATGTACCGTGTAACTTCTTTTCCCAGCCAATTTATCTGCTGCCTCATACGACGAATCCACCGTCTCTCCCCCCTGTCAACCACCGCCCCCGACCTTTTCCACCGCTGCTTCCCCTTCCACCACAGCCCCAGAACTCCTCCGCCACCGCCCCCAACCCCTCCACCACTGCCTCCCACCAAGGCTTGCGCCAATCTCCTCCTCCTCAAACGCTTCCCCTACTCCCCCTCTGCAGATGCCCCATCGGCGACCGATCCGCCGCCGCCGTCGTCGCAGCGGAAGAGTCGAGGCTCTTTCCCTCTCCACACGGCGGTCGACATGGATGCAGCGCGGTCATCAAGAAGATGTACGTGCGGCGACGCGTCCTCACGCCCTCTCCGGCGGGAGGCCACCGTTGGTGCTTCCCCGTAAGATCTTGGCCGGGAGAAGCTAGCCTGATCTCTCCGTGCCCGGGCTCCCTATGGCCGATGATCTCCTTCTCCTCCTTCCTCGCCTCCCCGGCCCCAATGGATGCTTCTGCTGCGGCGGTGGCGGCCACCACGATTGCGGGAGACGACGACCACCACCCGGAGCAGCACCCGTGGCGCCCCACGTTGTCTTCATCTCCATCCTCAGTTCAGGCCCCTTCCTATCTTTCTCCCACACCCTGAGTTAAAGGAAGAAGAAGTGGGGACAAGGGGATAGAAGAGGCGGAGGATGAAAAGAAGTCCTCTCCAACTTCCCCCTTCAAGAATCCTTTTGCCCTCACCACGGAAGTGAGATTTCCCCTATGTTATGTGACGTCTCCCTGTTTTTTGGTGGTGAATTTGTGGGGATTATTCAACAAAAGCAACCCATGTGCAGGATTAGGCAAAGTTTATTCTGTTGTTTTGTGAGTTCATTGATGGTAATCTTTTTTTTCGATTTCGTAGATGGATGAATTAGCAGAAGTCTATATGAGATGAATTGTAGGGCATGTTCATTCTACTTATGATGGTACTTATTCAATTTTGTCGAAAGTATGGTTGGCACATTTTTGTTCATGATTAACTATTCGAAATTTAATTTCCTGAATTGCTTTTTCAATCATTCTAATTTAAAGTCCAGTTTGATAATTGTAGGCAATACTACTAATGCTGCATCAACAGATTTACTGGATAAAAACTGTATGTAGTACTATTATAATGTAAATTTTATACCGTAATAACTATATCACATGATTTCTACATAGTACTTTAACTAATATAAGTGGCTTGATCTCTTGCGTGAGGTGCACAAGTCATCGCGATGCTTTCTTATGCCTTTTCTTCCCTTGCAGGGCTGTCATTTGCTTTCAACAAAAGTGGAAGATTTATTTTGTAAAGCATCATACGTACGTGGGTATATGGCATATACTAAGATCCACAAAATATTAGAGGTTGGATCTTCTCTGATAGTTCATTCAGTTAAACCATGCATGCTGACTACAACTTCAAACCAAGGTAAATAAATCCCCTATTTAAGACATCCATTTTACTTTCCCCTGTAGCAATTAGTATACAATTAAGATCTATGTAAATTTCAAGGAAGTTCAAATATTAGTAAAAGATTTCTTTTCGTTGCTATGAGCTCACATAGAACTTAACGCCGTGGCCCAGCTTCTGGAACCTTTTGTAGCACTACCTTCTGGTATGTCCTCACACCCATTTGGCCTTGCAGCTTTGGCTAAGATCATAGAGATGCCGTATCTCAATCAGCTGCTTTAAAAGGACAAAAGATTATCCACCTCTACTGGATATTATCATCCAAATCATAAGGTCATTTGTTCATTTTATTACTTGCAAGGCTACAAGTATGCTTTCTTTGTTTGAGGAACTGTCATGTATGATAATATGGTCATGAACACTCATGAGGTGCCAAGCGAGCAGTGCAATATTACTCGACAAGATTTTTATATGGTTAATCATATTTCCTCTTTATTAAAAAAATCATATTCATATTTTTTAGAAAGAATTGAAAACAATTCTGGACTTTGCCAATGGTATATCCTACAAGCATGAAAATGCAATGTAGATTTTTTAATTATGGGATACACAAAAATGAAAAAAAGGATATTTTTTTGCAAATTTGAAAATGTGATACTCGGATCCACATTATATTTGTGTACCTCAAAATATGTATTATTCCCGATTGATAGTTTGAACATTTGTGGTACACATCACTGGCTACATCCCGATTTGTTTTAAAAAATGGATCTTTGAAATATGATTTTCGATTTTAAAGAAGTGATCAGTGGTGCCAATGTGCACCAAATATCCACTCGCTTATACAAGTTATAAAACATTTGACATCGAACTAAAATAGTCTAAAAGAAATAAATAGAATCTTATTAGTTTAATGTGTGAAAGATGTGTGAATAGCACAACACACGTTTGTTCGAATACTAACATAAGTGAGTTGACCTTGATATTTTATACAAGACCATAATAATATAATTAGTGCTGCAAAAATCTTAGGAGTATTTTCATGTTGGTTTGGTGCTCCCGAAAGGATCGCATGAGCACCCCACAAAAGGTGATTACATATCATCTATTGAGCGCCTTAGCAAATGAGTACATCCATTTCATAGACAATCAACATTTATACAAGTGGAGACATATTCATGTGGTTTGACGAGACCAATTTGTTCAGCAAAGAAGGAATCCATTAAGTAGAGATAGGTTCATTTTGTCCGGACAACCAAGTGAAACATATATCAATTATTGTGCACAACTTCTTAAGACATTATAGTCTCATTGTGAGTAGGAAATAAAACATGAATGAGATGTCATTTACGATTAAGTCTTATAGGAATACAAGATCATCAAACATAGGGACTCGGCAACCTCTAATTGGATGCATGGTTCATCTGTCGTAACACACAAAATGTCAAAGATGTTCTTAGTAAAATGTTGTGTTCTAGTAGACAAAAAAATATCCTATTGGAAAGGGGTTTGGATTTTGATAAAATCTAAAGATAATCTACTTACTTTGGCTAGTCATGTAAGGGCATGATTATTTTTGCTTGGTTTAGTTAAAAAAGGTTTTCGCGATGACAACCTATAACTTCACCGTACTAAACGTACAAACTATTAGATCACGATACGAAGTTGCTTAAAATGTGTGAAATATATAGGTACCCATATTCGTTGTTTCATTTGTAGTTGTTTTCTCTTTCTTTTTTGACAAATGATAAAGGTTATAGGTCTCTGATAGCTAGCCGAGCTAGATATTCGGAGTTCAAGACTCCGCCTTAATTAAAACCAGTATGATATGCCAAAGATGATCTTTGTAAAAAGTTGTGCTCTACTAGGAAAAAAATGTCCTATAGAAATGGTTCTGGATTTTGATAAAATCTAAAGATAATCTACTTATTTTGGCTAGTCATTTTAAGAGTATGATTATACTTTTGCTTGGTTTAGTTTAAAAAGGTTTATGTGACGACAACATGTAATTTCACTGTACTAAACATATAAAAAGCTGCTTTAAAACGTGTGAAGTTATGGGGATACATAATTCCTTGTTTAATTTGCAGTTATTTTTTCTAAAAAATAACAAATGAGAAAAGGTTATGGGACTTAGTGGCTAGCCCATGTGATGGTGAGCTAGACATCCGGAGTTCCGTGGGTCTTTTTCTATTGGACAGTGCCAGGCGTCCTCCGGGGATGGAAATCCATCCCCTAGGTCCCAGCTGTCCGATCTGCTCAGATCGACGGTCAGATATGTTTTTTGTTCTTCTATCCCGTTTTTGCTAGAACAGTCCCGCTTTTGCTACATATAGTTCCACTTTTGCTACATGTAGCAAATTAATCCAGAAAATAGAAAAATAGACTGAACCTCGCCGAAGACCTCGTTGACGACCGCGTAGCACAAGCTGTGCTAATGTAGCATATCCGACCTTGCCGGTAGACCTCACCGGAGATCGTGTAGCAAAAATTCTATATTGTTGTAGCAAAACCACAAAACGGTGATAGCGAAAAAATATGCTGATGTAGCAAAAAGAACAACCTCACCGGAGATATTGTTGTAGCAACCTCACCGGAGATATTGTTGGAGACATTGCAGCAAAAAAGTTGCTACGTAGCAAAACGACTTCTTCGGAGACTATCGTCGATCATCTTGTAGCAAAAGTTTAACAATATTATAGCAAAAACACATAATAGTTGGAGCAATAAATATATATGTATTTTGCAAATTCCGAGGCCAAAGCAAAAAAATCCCCAACATGAAATCCGTCGCTCAGTCCGTAGCAAATCCATCGGCCGTCGGTAACAATGACGATGTCCGTCGGTAGCTAAAACGTCGACCGGGTTTGTAGAAAAATCTCTCCCAGTGTAGGTAGCATGCAGGAGGCGTCATATCGAAGCAGTGCTCCTCGCCCGTGGTCGGAGAAGCGAGTCGACGTCCGACGTCGCCCCTGCCGGAGGCGAGCCAGTGCAAGGGAGCAATGTCGTCGTTCCCTCTCCCATGACTGGTGTTCGCCATCTCGCTGCGCCGGTGCTCCACTTGTAGGATGGCGAGCTCTGGCCGGCGAGATGGGAAGGCGGCGAGCTCCGGCAGTGCGGGGCAGGAGCAGGCGCGGCGAAGTCCGACCGCGCACGAGCTCCAGCGACGTGTGGCAAGCTGCGGCCGACGCGCGGCGAGCTTCGGCGGCGGAGCGTGGAGAGCTCCGACGGTGGAGGAAACGATCGATGGCAGCGCACGTGGTCTCCTGGCGAGCTCCGACGGTGGAGGAAACGGCCAACGGCAACGCGCGCGGTCTTTGGCGGCGAGCGCGTGCTCACGGTCTGTGGCGGCGGCGTGCAGAAAAAAGGCAACGAGGAGAAACCGGGCGTGCATGAAAGAGATAAGGTATACGGGAGGAAGGCCACCACAACTAATTACACGAGAGACAGGCGGGGTGACGACCCAAAGGATAGAATCACGCAATCCTCCATGAAAGGGGTATCATTATCTTTTTATTTCCGTGTTTTCCAATAAATATGAAAATTATGAAGCAACCATTATGTCGCAACAACTCGAATAGCCACCATGGATCAACGTACGAGTGCTATATTTTTCTCCCAAAACTTCATTTCGGAGGGTTCGAGGCATGAAAAAAAAAGGAGCTTTTGGATGCCATTCTCTGACAGTTCATGAAAAGCTGCAGAGAACGACGGAAAGTACTGCAAAAAGCAGGCACCAAAACTCAAAAAGATCGTGAAGGACAACCGATCTGTGGCCGAACGAAGTAGTAGTAATAAGAGGGAAATAAAAGAGTCACGCTTTTTTGGATCGGGCGCTAGCTATGCTTGATTGATGTAGGTCGCCTGCCTGCCCGCCTAGTCGGGCGCTCGTTGCATTCGCATTCCCCTCCTCGGGTGTCTCTCTCTCCCTGGACGGTAAAGCGTGCGCAAATAGTCCCCGTGCAGAAAAGCGCCGCCACCTTCTTTTGGACATGCGAAAGCGTTACGCTAGTGTGCGGTCTCTTTGCATCTAGTGGAGCAAAGCAAAGCAAAAATAATAATAAAGCCATAGATACACACTCAGCAAAGGGGAGTCAAGAACTACGTGCCGTTTTCACAGTTCTGTGCCAGCCGGTTATCCTTGAAAACTTCGTAAATTTTTTGGGCACATATCCCCAACATGATTGCGTGCCAAATTTGGGGCCGGAACGGCGCACGAAACGCTGGAAACGGGCAGGAGCTATTCGAAAAGTCCCAAAGATTATGCGTCTGTATGTACTGGGTTTTGTCGACCAATGAAACATTCATGTACGTACGGTGGAGAGCTCTGCTTGCCATCATGTCGTCATCTCCGGGGAAAGACCGAGCTAGGCCGTGCTTTATTTATCTCCGGGACAGGCAGGACAGGAGTGATGACATTGTCTCGTTAGCAATTGGAGAAAGAAACGACACACTGGACAGTGGACACCGTTTTTTGGTTAGTAGGAGAAAGAATCATAAATTGCTTTGAGTGAGGACCAGTACTATAGATCAGAATGCACACGAGATGGAGTAAAGATAATGGAATGGTGTTAGTTGCTACTGTCGTTTCGAATTATATAAGACGTTTTGATAGACGGGTATGTCTGAACCATGGTGAACGGTAAACATGAAAAATATTAAATAAAGTCAGAAAATACGAAATAGAATTTTGTTTGTTGAGAATGTACGAAGTTATTGTTAGAAATATTGGGCCAATTCATGTGTATTTTAGATTTTTTCTAAATCTCAAAGCCCAAATTTATGGCAGCCCATATGTGTTTGGTCCTATGTTTGTGGCAGCTCACATGCAAGTGGAGTGGGAGCTCAAGTTTAGTCTCACATGGAAAGTTGGAGGAGAGTTGCACCACCTTATAAGGTGGAGTGTTGCACCACTTTGTAAGTGAGTGGCAATAAGAGAGATACACGCGTGCGCTCCTCCTCCGACGCCGCCGCCGCTCGCATGCACGCACCCGTCACGACGCGCGCGGACGGGTTGCGGAAATCTCGCCGAGCCGAGCTTTATTTTGCTGTTCAGGAAAACTGTGAGGTTTTGACAGAACCGACTCGAACGTGCTCCATCACGGGTTGTCTTCCATCCAAGTCAGGCGGTGCTGCCTACCGCCGTCTTCGTAGTCATCTGCTTTGATCAGTCTTTCCCAAAGTTTCTACTACGACAACCGAACGGTACGCGCTACGTGCTTCTGTTTGGTTATTCATCATGTTCTGCGAGTACATGTTAAGCTGCTGTTTGTTTCCGATCATCTTGTTGTTTTGTACATCTAGTATGTTCGAGTTACATGAGCTAGTAGTTTGTTTTGTCATGATTTATATTCTGGAATTAATCGTGAAAATTATGCCTAATATTTCAACAGTTATGTGCATGACAAGTTTGAAACTTAAATACAAAAGTACGTAACTTGGCCAGAAATGACAGATTGACTAATGGGCGATGCAAAGCATCGTTCAAGTGTGAGGACCATCTGTTGACCGGTGGAGGCTGCTTAGTTTAGTTGCACCTCGCCTATGGGAGGAGGATACACCCAGCTTATAAGAAGAGATTTCTTTCTCCTATCAGTCCGGGTTTTTGGGATGGAGTGAACTCTCCTCTTATTGTTGGACTCTGAACGCATGAACGTCCAGAACGTAGGCTGAGTATTGAGCTGGCCAAGTGGACGCTAACGTCTGGTATCAGAGCCAGCATCGCCATGCCTTCCCGAGGGGCTTCTCAGGGGATGGGATGTGAGGACCCCTCTGTTGACCGGTGGATACTGCTTGGTTTAGTCTCACCTCGCCTATAGGAGGAGGCCACACCCAGCTCCTCCCACTAGTCTGGGCTTTTGGGAGTCCGGGCTTTTGGGATGGAGTGGACTCTCCTTTTATTGTTGGGCTATCAGCGCATAAACATACAGAATGTAGGCTGCGTGCTCGGTCAAGTGAACGATAACATCAAGTTTCATTTTCTCTTTTTTTATAGACCACATATGGTTAAATTATTACTGAAAATTTATAGGAGTAGCTATCGGTACGACTTCTTTGACCCGTGTAGCTCATCGACGGGAAGGGGCGAGGACTTTGGACTTGCGCTCAACGTTGTACTAACACTACAAGAAACGTGATAAGTGTCGATGATCGGCCCCGTCGGCGTAGCTCTAGAACCCCGTCGACGTAGGCTGCGCCTACGGCTGCCGTTGGCGTAGAGAAGTCATCGGTATATAGATACGCCGACGACTTTGCCGTCAGCATAGGCATATGGGTCCCACCTAGACGACTAACGGCCATTTGGCTACGCCGACAGCTTTGCCATCGGCCTAGTTTTTTAAAAAAATTCCAGTCGTAGTCAAACTTACCAATCGGTCACTCATCCTAACACTGTTCCGGCCCAACACGCTTAACTTCTCCATTCCTTTCATATGAGCTTCCGACAAAGAAATTAAAACTTGTTGTGAATACTATCATATCAATCTTATTAATCATTGGACCATGATGTTATACGTCTTTAGTTTTTTTACATTCCATCTAATTATTTAAGTAAACAACAATGAATAAATAATAATAATCTTTAATTCAAATAAAAATAAAATAAAATTTATTTATTTTGCCTTTTTCCATTTAATATTGAATAATTCATATCTACAAATTTGTAAATCATAATTCGACAAATAATATATCCAAATCAATCAGAAAAATGAGAGGAATCCATTATGACATCTAAGAATGACAATTTTACCATGGGGATGGGTACCCGTGGGTACCATACCCACATGGGTAAGATATGAACATACTTTTATACCCATGGTAATACCCAGTACCTGCCCATTAAGTCACGAGTACATACACGCGTATAAGGTTGTACCAGTGGGTATACTCATACCCTTCCCATTTAGACCGACTTGTAAAACTTATCTGTATAGTTCCAGCCTATGTGGCCGGGTAGCCTAGGGGCAAGTATGAGGTTGTGATTTCTAACGTTGATAATTATCATATACTCCTCTACCTATTATTGAGTAGAGATACTTATTTTCTTGTCAAATATGATATTGATTAATGTGAAATTATGAATAACTTGTTTACTATTGGAGAACGTTGTATGGTTCGCATAGAAAACAAAAAAAAATTATCGTATGAACACACAAAACAAGATCTAATCTATGGAAAACCAAAATCTAATCTACGAGATCGGTGCAATGAGATTATAGAGAACTAACCCTCGTAGATCCAAAGAGTTTAACGAGATTCGAATCTTGTGGTTGATATAGTCAATCACTTGTCGATCTCAAGATCGCGTAGACAATCCTTCCGGCGCCACGTTCCGGCAGCGCTTCTGTAGTCGGTAACATATACGATAGTCGATGAAGACCTTCCTCTCCCTTGTTCCAGCAGGGCAGCGGAGGTTGTAGATCTCCTCGGAATCTCAACAACACGACGGTGTGGTGGTGGTGGTGGTGGAGGAGAGATTTCTGCAGGGCCTCGCCTAAGCCGGAGCAGGGTGGTGGAAGTGAGAGGGGTGGTGCCTAGGGTTTAGGCGCGCGGGATAAGGGGCCAAGAGGGGGGCGCCCCACCCCTCCTTATATGGGTGAGGGGCCGGCGGCCAAGGGCCTCCCTGCCCTAGCCGAGTTCCCCCACCCCCTCCCCAACTCGGCTAGCAAGGGGATAGACCCTCCCCAACTCGGCTAGGAAGAGGAGAGGTGGAAACTTGCCTTTCAAGTTTTCCCTTTCCTTTCCAAACTAGGATTTGACTTTTCAAACTAGGGTTTGACCCTTTCTTCCTATTCCTTGGCCGAGTTGCCCTTGGGCTTGGTGCGGCCAGCCCCTTAGGGCATGCCGCATCCCAAGTGACCCCTTCCGGGGTAGTGGACCTTCTAGAACATTTTAGAAGCTTTCGGTCAAAACATCGAAAACATTTTCGAACCCCGGAAATTGACTTTCCTTATATGAATCTTATTCTCCTGACCATTCGGGATCTCCTCGTGTCCTAGATCCAATCTAAAACTCCAAATAACATTCGGTCTCCAACTCATATTCCATATCTACTTAAACAACATTGAATCCTTAAGTGTGTCTTCCTACAGTTCGTGAACTATGCAGACATGATCGAGACACCTCTCCGATCAATAACCAATATAGGGATATGGAAATCCATATGGCTCCCACATATTTATACGATGACTTCGTGATCGAATGAACCATTTACATACGATATCAATTCCCTTTGTCGCGTGATACTTTACTTATCCGAGGTTTGATCGTCGGTATCTCTATACATAGTTCAACCTTGTTACTAATAAGTACTCTTTACTTGTACTGTGATGTGACATTCCTTGTGACCTTATCACATGCTTGCAAGCCAATTGGATGACACTCCACCGAGAGGGCCCAGGGTATACCTATCTATCATATGGATGGACAAATCCCACTCTTGATCCATGCGCTTCGATCCACACTTTCAGAATGCCTAATGCCACCTTTATAACCACCCACTTACGGAAGTGGTGTTTTATGTCATCAAAGCATCCATCCGGTGATGGTGATTAACATGATCTCATGGTCGAAGGATTAGGTTACTATGTACTTGCAAGCTTGTAGCAAACAAAATCTAAATGACTTTACCTTATGCTATGCTAACTATAGGAGTGTGTCCATCACATCATTCTCCTAACACTACAAGAAATGTGTCAAACTATGACGTTTTGGTAGTGACCCTGAATGAAATCGTCATAAATTTATGACGATTCTACACTAGATGGTCGTAAGCTATTTGGGAGGGCCAAATCCTTATTAAACTATGACGATTTCGTGAAAAACGTCGTAATTTCTATGGACAAAATCGTCATAATTTCTAGACAGGTTGAGATATTAGAGAAGGTCAATATCAGCCGTAGGATGTAAACATCATGAACGGATGGATGGTGAAGTATGGAAACTTGTTGTGTGGATCGATGACCTGGCATCCAGCGCACGCATAATCATCTAGGTCAGGCCGCATCCAACCCACCTACCCCCCATCGCGTAGAACCCTTCCTCAGTTCCTCCTCTCCTCAGATCCACCCGCGGGCGCCGCCTCCATCCTGATACCATCTCCTCCTTCCTGGCACCACGTCGTCGGCCACCCCAAACCACCGGCACCCCTCCGCACCACCACTGCCCCCTCACCCTCGACCCCCATATCTGCTCACGGGATTTCTCCTATACGCCTGACCTGATCCAGATCGAGGGAGCACCTGCGCTGTCCTGCCTCTCCTCGCTGGTGGCCAGACATCGACATGGAAAGTGTAGGGAAGGGCGCCGGATGGGTGCCTGTTCTTGCCGGTGGCGCATGAATCGCCGGAGCCCCCATCCTTTCACTCTCCCCCATAGCCGGAACCTCGCCGATGCAAGACACGATTCAGGACCACTCGGACTCCGTCGACATCGCCATGACCATGGAGGTGTGCATCAAGGACGTCGTCACCCCCTCTAGATGCTCAGATACCGTTAGTCTCTCTCTCCCATACTCTCATCGGTCTGTCCTTGCTAATCCATGTTTTGCGTGGGGATGGGATTTGATTTTGGCCATAGGTCCCTTCTCCCAGAGGGTGCTACTCATGGTGGAGGAGAAGAATGTGCCCTGCGAGAAGAAGCTCATCGACGTCATCAACAATCCCCATTGGTTTGTTCCTACATCCCTATCTGATCCTCCCCTCCTCCTAAAATAGTCCACTCACGAAAGTACAAAACCACTTGACGAGTAAGTGCTAGATAGATTACTAGTCAGTCATGTTGGTCATGCCTTCGGTGAAGTCATGTTGGTGCTTCCTTTGGTGAAGTACGAACTGAATTGCGAGGCTGTCAATTTTTAGCAGGCCCGATCATTCCTGTTGGTGCTTACTTAGATGATTCGGGGATTAAAACAGGACAGTTAAATACTCGTCCTTGAATTTCTTCTAGTTGCAGATACATGCCATGATCAAAGTAATAATAGATAATCTGACATCTCCTTGTGTGGAAGAACAAATACCAACTCTGTTTCAGCTGTTCGAATACTATATGATTGATATATTTTTTTGTCCGTAATCTCTACTATTTAAAAAGAACGAACCTGTTCCGTTTTCTGCCTCCGCATCACTACGTCGTACCCTTTCGTCGTGCTCCTCTTCGCGTGTCCCGCTGTGCCCAAATGGGCCAAGCCTAACTAATAGTATCGCTGCCTCCCTATTCTTCCTGGTGTGAGAGTAACTCCGTAACCCTGTCCATCGAGACGAACCCAGAACCCTAGATCGCCGCCACGACTCTCCCATCCCTCCCTGCATGCCAGTCGAGCTCCGCCTCTGTCCGCTGCCCTGCACCCGCCATCGGCCGCCATGCGTCGACATGACCAATTCATGATGCGTGTGCAGGTGCTGATCAACTGAATCCATGTATATAATGGCGTTTGCATCCCTTTCCTATTACCAAAACAGACAGAATACGATCACGAATATGAATCCACCAAATATGTTCTCATATGTATATCCAGTTTATTTTTGTCAATTATTTTACTGCGGTTACTGATTTTCTCTCTGTTTCAGGTTGAGAAATGTTGTAGTTTAAATCCATGGATTTTGAATATGGATGAATATCTATATGGCAGATATTTTGAGGGATCATAATCCTTTGATGGTACTCACTGTTTGCTTCCCTCTTGTATTTTTTTCTTAGGTACTGATTGTTGCTGCTCTCTTGTATTTTTTCGTAGGTGTTATCAAGTATATGGATGAATAAGTGATGCAAGCACGCAGGGATCCAGGTACTGATTGTTGCTGCTCTCTTGTATTTTTTCTTAGGTGCTATAAAGTATATTCAGTTCAGAAGTTAGCAAAGGAGTTATCCAGTATATCCCTTCAATGATAACTCTATTTCCAAGGACATGTGCTCATAAAATTAAGTTTGCGTTGCCCTTCACTTATCAGGATTTCATACCGTGCTTCTTTAAATCTCTAAGAAATTATTCTCTATGGCGGGCAGTGTCAGTCCCATGAACAATAATCCAGAATTCAGTATTATATACTACCTTGGGGTTGCTGGCACTGTAGCACATGGGAACTACTACTCAGGTCAAATACTCAAATCTCATGTAATTTAACATCTTAGTTTGTTGGGTACCTTTTCCTCATTCCATTTTCATGGTGTTTCTTCTATTTGCGTGTCTGAGCAAGGTGTAGGAGTATATGAAAAGTAGGGTTGAGTTTCAGTAGATTATCACAAAAGATTACATTTGCTGAAACTAGTAGCTTGGAGAGGCTTCTTCACAGAGTAATGGCTCTTTCTCTCTGATGGTATGTTCCTCCTGTATGCAATCACACAATGATAATTTTAATGGACCATACAATGATAATTGCCATGAATTTAATTTTTTAAGGCCCTGATAGCTGTGACGATGACTAAGTAGTTTCCATCTCTTTTTAAGAGTGTGAATAGTATATGTACTTATGATGCAGTTCTGCCTCAATCCTCTTTACTTGTTAGTGTAGCGGGGCTCCCTTATTATTAGTGCTCTTATAAAATCATGCATTTTTTAGTATTACTGAAAAATTTACACATGATGACATCAAGAGATAACGAGCATCGTAAGATTACCTTCTGAGGAACTAATACATGACAATTCTGAACTTCAACTGAATGTGAAAGATATCTAGTTTAGGCAATCAAGATAAAGGAATGCATGCGACTTTGTAGTCTTGCAAATGAAAATAACTGATGACTAGTCAAAGATATAAATTTCACTGTGATACTTAATCTCATATTCTTCTGGACTATACTGATTAATATCGTTTTCTTTCTTTACTACCCAGCAATAATACGAAGGGATGGTTTATATATATATATCTTATGTTTTTCCATAGTGGTGATTAGGGAATTTTTCTTTAGACCTAAAAGGTTGATCAGAGTGGTCACTTCCACATGTAAAAAGGTGGTAGGTTCCTGTATTTCACTTTTGAGAATTCTAGGGTAAGCTAACAAATTAGTAAGACTAAGATATGTACTAAGAACGATCACAGTGGGACACTTTCTTAAGTTTTTTTTGTTAATATCTATTTTGAGTCTTGTTGAATTTTGTAATTAGCATGATATAATTATACTTTTTGTCCTCTTGTTGACCTTCTCTTTATTTTTATAATATTCGTGTGGTACTGGATGTTATCTAGTGATCTATTCTGGGTTTTGTGCTGCTAGTTAGTCCTGTATTAGATCTGATTCCTAATGAGAGTTCATGGTATAATCTAGCTTTAATTTGTCCATATATCTCCTAAATTCTTTTTTCTTTGACCTGATCATAAACCATGACATTCTGCTTGACCCACTGAAGACTTCCCCAGTCTCTACTCAATACTGTAGGGATGAGGTGGTCTTTTCCATAATTGGTCCATCTGTTCTACTATTGTAGTACTATCTATCGAGGAAATGCTTTCACTAATGCATATTATGATATAGATTGTTGAGTCCTTGTTGATTGTTATGAATGGATGCTAGGGAATGTGCATTGTACAAAGATATATGCTGATTATGTTTAGCCTATTCAGGCCTTTCCTATCTTCATTTTAATCATTACAACCTCTGGCATAGTAATACAAACACACACACACAGTTTGTTCGCTGACATGAATGGATGCTAGGGAATGCGCATTGTACAAAGATAGATGATGGTTATGTTTTCAGGCTTTTCCTATTCATTTTAACCATTACAACCTCTTATAAGCCAGTTTTCCTATAAAAATGCAGATTAAGCCTCCGTCATCTCAGGTTGGCCGTTTTACTCAAATACTCTCTATAGGCATTGGAGGATCATCTTTGGGGCCTCAGTTTGTTTCTGAGGCACTTGCACCTGATAACCCCCCACTGAAGGTATTGTCCCAAGTTGTCTAATCTGTGCAATGTGGTTTTGTTATCCATCTCGGTGCTGATTATGCTGTGATGTGTTCTGTGACCAGCCGCCGCCAAGCATCGCCGATTTGCTGTTGTTTCGTGGGAGGCTCCTTTTGCCACTGAAACCTGATGTTCCTATGCCGCCCGGAGGGAGTGTCAGGTACGTGGTCGAACTAGCAAATCTCAATTGGTTCTTCCTTTGTTGCCTAGTCCAGAGTTAGCGCCTCGACTGAGGGCATTAGTTGGTTTGAAGGAAATTAAAGATCTGAAGTTTAAATCGCTTAGTCGTGCTTATGAGAGAATTAATTTTTCAAAGATGATGACTGTTTCTGTTGAAGTGCTATTCCAGAATCTAGCTAGTTTCCTGATTCCTTGATCATTCTTTTAGTACCACGGTACGAGGGACAATTTGGTATTCAAGTGTTTGGACATAGTATATATATACTTACAGGTGCCGGAAGCAGTTCTGTTAGTTAAACGTTTTCTACTATTTGAACATATTTCTAACAAAATTAAGTTTGAGCTAAATGTGATGTGTGAACCTAGTGACAAGAAACTTAAGTTCCATTCTAGTCAGGTTTGAAAAAAAGGTTACTTTCAGATACAAACCTTATTTAGGCTTGTAGCCATCAAAGACAACTATCAATTTCACTTATTCTTTCTCATGTTGTAGCTTGAATACGGGAACATAGTATGTTTCCTGAAGCCATTGGCTTGAAGACCTTGAAGATGGTGATACTCAAGTGCTCTATCCATATGTTTCTTCTTTCTTGGAGTATTTTCATAATAATTGGTGGGGATAGTAGGGCGTTCCACAAAATCCGATTTGATCAGTCATCCGATGTTTCTTGCTATATATACAACATTTCTTACTGTACAACTATCCATGTTTCTCTATATTGTCAAAACAGAGACATTTCTTGGTGTATATACACCATTTTCTGTCCAGATGTGCAACTATTACACTGATATTATTTTTGTTAATGTTTACATGCATCGTGGCATAGTAATAAAATAGTGGCTCATAATTCATATAGGTGGCGTCAAGGCCTTATTTGACTTTGGCTTTGCTTTTGTATATGCTTATATGAGATATAATATGAGACATAGGATATAGATTTAACTAGATGGGAGTTTCTGCAATAGCTAGTTTGCAATTTCTGTATTTTACTCCATATTATACATATAGAACTCTTTCAGGTGATTCTACTTGACATTCCCTCAATATTCATATAAATTATGGAGGGTTTTTTCGATGAATTACTATGCTTTGATTTCTGTTGATTCCAATAACAGTGACGGGCTGGCTGACCATCCCAACGAGGCTCTGTAGTGTGTACTACTGTCTAGTTTCTACTGTATTAGGATGTGTAACAATCCTAGTCTAATATTCTAAACTTTCTAGTTATTTTGTAAACCCATTCTTCAGGCTTCAGTCTTTGTACTGTGTACTGATGCATGTTAATGTATTGCTCTTCCTCAATTTGTAGCTAGTTTCTCATGTGCCCTTTATTTGCTACTTTGTAGTGTGTACACAGATGTTTTTATTTGCAGTGTGTACACAGATGTTTTTATTTGCAAGTATAACGTTTTTATTTTGTTGGGACTGTTGCAGATAACCTATTGTTTACAGGAGCTGCGGGCTGATCTGAAAGCATGCATAAGTTCGAGAGGATCAAATTGTAGCTAGTTTTTACACTTGCTCAGAGCTTTAGTTGTTGATTTGTAGGTACCAGGTCATCGAAGATTTGATTTCTAAACTAGTTGTATTTTGAATGAGTGGAGTTTCATGTGTTCCATCTATTCTGACCAGAATATTGTAATAAACTCATCTTTGCTGTGATGTGTATTTTCTACTTATTGGTACATTTTTGCTATTAATCTGGTGTGATTTGTTATTAATGTGACCCCCTGTCCAAAATAATCTTATTACTGGGACCCACTGTCTATCAGTTCTGACAATTTGGACCCGCATTTTCAAAACGAATCAGTCCAAAATAAAGTGGATAGTACAATGGCTATTTACTGGTGTGACCAGCCCAAAATAAGAAGGCCCAAAGTAAGAATCTGCCCATATAAAAGACCAATGCAAAGAAAAACAATCCAGAATAGTTGGGCTGAGCCCATGTGGAACCTAGAAATGGGCTGGGCTGATTTTGATTTAAGACGATTTAATTTCGTCACAATTTTGCCACGTAGGATCAGCCACGTAGGATCTGACTTGGCCAGGCTAGATGGCCCATGACGATATTGGATCGTCATAGACGTTATGACGATCTAATATCGTCATAGACGATTATGATGATTTTACCAAAAACGTCGTTATAGTTCATTTGCGACGCCCAGCTTTCGACGATCTCAAAATCGTCATAGAATCGTCATAAATGGACTACTATGACGATTTTGTGACGAAAATGGAGGGTCATATATAGCCAGATTTCTTGTAGTGTAATGACATGATCTTGTTATTAATAACATCTGATGTCCATGATCAGGGAACCATGATCATCTGTTAGTCAACAAGAGGCTTACTAGGGACTCTTTTATGTTTACATAACACGCAAGTATTAATGTTTCTCGTTAATACAATTATAGCATGTTATGTAAACATTCATCATAAACATAAAGACATAATAATAACCATTTTTATTATTGCCTCTTGGGCATATTTACAACAGTATCCCACTTGCACCAGAGTCAATAATCCAGATTACATGGTAATATACCTAACACCCATGGTGTTCTGGTGTTGGTCATGCTTTGCCCTAGGGAGAGGTTTAGTCAATGGATCTGCCACATTCAGATCTGTGTGTACTTTGCAATTTTTTATGTCACCATCTTGGACATGCTCGCGAATAGCATGAAAACATAGCTTGATATGCTTCAGCTTCTTGTGTGACCTTGGCTCGTGTGCATTTGCTATGGCACCCAAGTTGTCACAATAGATGGCCATCGGTTCCAATGAACTAGGAAATACACCAAGCTCCGTAATAAACTCATTCATCCATATCGCTTCTTGTGAAGCCTCCGAATAAGCTATCTATTCCGATTCGGTTGAAGATCTCGCCACAACACTTTGCTTAGCACTCCTCCAACTCACTGCTGCACCATTAAAAGTAAATACGTATCCAAACTGTGACTTAGAGTCATCCGGATCGGTGTTCCAACTAGCATTAGTGTAACCATTTACAACGAGCTCTTTGATACGTCCAAAATGTATCTACTTTCCCGAACACTTTTGCTATTGTTTCTCCTCTAATTTGTGTGATTTGGATACAACTAACATGGACTGACGCTGTTTTTAGTAGAATTTCCTTGGTGTCTTGTTTTTGTGCAGGAAATCAACTTTTAGGAAAAATCCCGGAAAATATCGCAAAACTCCTATTTTACCAGAAGACTCACGGAGCCAGAAGATGAGACGGAGGAGGGCCACGAGGGGCCCATGCCCCTGGCCACGCGGGCCAAGCCAGGCCACGCCTGGGGGTGGTGAGGCCACCTCGTGCACCCCCTCGGTCTCCCTCCTCTCCTACATAAGCCCTCCAAACTAAAAAATAGAGGGGGTTTGACGTTTTTCTAGATAGAGTTCCACTGTGCCGCCACTACCAGAAACCATGATTCGGAACCAGAAACTCCGTTCTGGCACCCTGCCGGGATGGGGAATTGGAGGAGATCATCGTCAGCATCATAACCGATGCCTCTCCATCAACCATCCATGTTTCCCCCATTCATGAGTGAGTAATCCCCTGTTGTAGGCTATGGGGATGGTAGGGATTGGATGAGATTTATCATGTAATCAAATAAGATTGTTAGGGCATGGTGCCTAGTATCTTTGTTGGTGCCTTTTGACATTGTTGCAACTTGTTATGCTTAATGCTTGTCAGTAGGGCCCGAGTGCCATGATCTCATATCTGAACATGTTATTGATTGATGATGATAGTAATGTTTGCGATCTTACCTGCAATTTGTTTACACATATCATTGTTCGGAACCAAAGGCCCCGAAGTGATAGAAATTGGGATAACCGGAGGGGGTGGTTGTGATATGAAGATCACATGTGTTCATGGAGTGTTAATGCTTTGCTCTGGTACTCTATTAAAAGGAGTACCTTAATTTCCAGTAGATTCCCTTGAGGCCCCGCTGCAACGGGCTAGCAGGACAAAAGATGTTGTACAAGTTCTCATTGCAAGCACGTATGACTATATATGGAACACGTGCCGATGATTATTTAGTATTTGGATGCTTTACCTTATTTATCTGCAATTTCCCTATATCTTGAAATTACATGAATAGTCTTGTCCATGTAACGCCCGTCCATCCATCCCTATGCCTACCGCACTCAAATTCTACTGTTTGCTACTATTATTACTACTGCCTTTGTTTTACTGCTGCTGTTACTTTGCTATTGCTACTACAAAACTGTTGCTATTGATAAACTACTGTGAGCAAGACTATTTACAGGTGCAGCTGAATTGACAAGTCAGTTGTTAAGGCTTATAAATATTCTTTGGCTCTCTTGTGTCGATAATAAATTGGGTTATACTACCCTCGAAGACTATTGCGATCCCCTATACTTGTGGGTCATCAAGACTATTTTCTGGCGCCGTAGCCGGGGAGCATAGCTTTATTTGTAAGTTCACTTGGATTTATTATTGTTCGTTGCTATCCTTTTCATCAGGGAAAGTCTCGTGAAGGAAAATTTCCTATATTACCATCCACTACAAGAAGGAGTATAGTCCTAAACACCTATGTTGCTCATGATTCACCATCTGTTATAAGTAAGATTGTTACACCACCACATACACATGCTACACACACTGCTACTACTGCTGAATTTGAAATTGCTTCTGATGCTCATGATGTTACTTCTACTGTGCTTGATGAGAGTGGTTCATTAGGTCCTTTCCTAGATGCTACAATTGCTAGAAATATATTGGGAAACATTTAAACTCCTAGTGAATACACTATTACACCTGTTAGCTCACCTGAGTCTAGAGAGAGTTATGATATTAATGATGGTTATATTGAAATGACTGATGAATTTATTGAAGAATATCGAAACACACGTGGTTCTAGTGCTATCAGGAGTCTCCTTGAGAAACGTACCATTATACCTAAACTATCTCCTGATGCTAAGTTTGCTACTTCTCCCATAAACATTAAAGATAAGGATTATGATTTCTCTCTTGAATTATCCTATATAAACATTGTTGAGAAAGAACCTTTTTGTGGGACTGAGAATGTTCACCCCTTGATCTTGCAATAGTCACACTCTTCAAATTTCACTACAATTCAATCAAGGTACAAATTCAATCTACCATTCAAGCAATTCATCACATAAAATAATAAAAACAAAGCAATGCATGCAAGCATGCCAAAAATTGTTTTATTTGGACAAGTGGTTTCTAATAGGTTATAAACATTTTAAAACACCTATTGGTCATTTATAAAAGTGGCAAAACCATTTGATATTAAGTTAGTGAAAATGGCCACTTTAAATCATTTTTGTTTTGTTAGAAATGATTTAAATCAAAGCAATACTTTCTAGTATTTGACAAATATATTTTTAAACACAAATGTTAGTGTTTTAAGGTCAAGTGTTTAATATTAAAACCATTTGCAAAAGGTTTCACCTATAAACCATTTTTATTCCAAAGCAATATTTTATTTTTTTGAAAATGCCTATAAGCAAACTAATAATTTTATAGGGTTCACCAAATATATTTTTAAATCCTAAAACTTGGTGTTTAGGGTCAGAGAGTTTAAATCAAATCATTTTCCAAAGGTTTTACTCAAAAAGTATTTTTAAAACACATTCAAAAAATTTATTTAGCTAGAAATGCCTTTAAACAAAGATTTATTCTTTAGCTTCTCAAAATACACTTTTAAATATACAAGTTGGTTTCTATGGTCATTAGGTTCAAAACAAACCATTTACCAAAGATTTTACCTTAAAAATATTTCTAGAATAATTTTTATATTCCAATTATGCCTATACATGTTTCTGCAAAAAACAACTAACTTTTCAGAAGCAAATCACTAAACAAAGTGCATGGTTGGAATGTACTCTTTTTGCTGATTCCATTGATATAAAATTTGTAAAATTTGGACGTGTAGATTTAAAGTTATAAATTTTACAAAATCACATATCTAATAGGAATGTTTCTGTTTTTAAATCAAAGTCTGAGCCACGTGGAGCAATCTTATTGGACGATACCACTTCGGTTGGATCGACCTTTCTGGGCCGTCAGATCTAAATGACTACGCATGGCACAGATCAAAGGATACACCTTTGGTTAAGTTTCTATCGCATCCATTAGATCAAGATCCTACGACTCACAACTACTAGCCATCTACTAGCGGCGCTGGCGGTGGTGAACGGTGGCGGCGCGCTCGGCCAGTGAGGTTGCCGACGATACAGGAGGCTAGAGAGAGAGGGGAAGGGCTTACCAAGTTCACAGAGGTGTGGTGAAGCTCAAGGTCGTCATGGGGAGGCCAGGGGTGCACGGTGTCGACCTGAATCGCTCGCCAGAGTCGTCTCTGTCGATGGGCTCGCTCTGGTGTCATCGATGGTGAGGCTACAAGGCACGGGAAGACCAAATAGTGGCAGCGTTAGACGCGCGAGAGAGCTACGAAGGCATGAGTGTCAAGGAGAGGGGAAGGCGTGGTTAGAGACTACCAGTAGGGTTCGCCGGAGCTGCTGCAGACCGTGGTGGCGCTCGGTGTTGACGTTGCTTACGATGTGGAGCATGCGCGGGCGAGCTGGTGCTGCAGAAAGGTTCACCAGGAGATGGGTAATGTTCTAGTGGAGGTAAGGCTCGGCCGGAATTCGACGATGAGATTGTCGGAGGCAGCGGCAGTGCTGAGAGGAATTGGAGCAGCCTGTGGGCGATCCGGTGCGAGCGAGAGAGGGGAAATGGAGAGGAGTTGCAGGCGATTAAGTGTGCAAGGTCACAGGGAGGATTAATGGCAGCAGTAAAGCGAATTGATGCAATCTTCAACGGCCAGTAACGGCGAGGAGGGGTTAGGGGCGTGGTCACCGCGGGTGAGAACGAAGC
Organism: Avena atlantica; assembly: GCA_910589765.1. Classification (NCBI taxonomy): domain Eukaryota; kingdom Viridiplantae; phylum Streptophyta; class Magnoliopsida; order Poales; family Poaceae; genus Avena; species Avena atlantica. The sequence goes on from OU342737.1 coordinate 57,166,040, forward strand.
CGACGGGGCAGTGGGACCTGGCGACAGTAAGAGAGAGAGAGATGAATGGTAGGGTCCAAGCGTTAGTGGCAGCATGGGTTGCACTTCTGGTGCGAAGCGTTTTCTGCGGGGGAGAGGGAAAATGGGCCTGCTGGGCCAGATAGGCTAGCTAGGTTGGGCTGGTTTGTTTTATTTTTTCCTTATGTTTTCTTTTTCTTTTTCCATTTTGATTTTCTGTTTTCAAATTCAAACTCTTATTTGAATCAGATTTATTTATCAAATCTTTTCAAAAAAATTCAGTAGTTTCTATACTGTTTAAACATGTATTTTATAGAAAATTTTAGAATATTTCTTTTATTCCCACATGGTTTAATTATTTATTTCAAATAGACATTTTGTCTTTATTAAATGGGATTTTAAATATGATTCTAATCCATAGTAATTATTCAAATGATTTAACTTTCTATTTTAAATTCAAATATTTATCAAACCCTTTTTTTAATAAGTTTTATTTATTCAATAGGGTGTTAAATAATTATTTTTGAATTATTTTAATATGTTTTATTAATCATTTAAATTGGGTATTTCCCTTAATTCAAATAGTACTCAATATGGTTTTAAATCCATATAAATTTTATTTAAATGATTCTTTTATTTCATTAAAGTTAATTTAAATAACTTTTATTCCACTTGGGCAAATTCCAATTATTATTTTTCCCATGATTTAATTAATCATTCTTATTAGGGATTTTGTCTTTAATCAAATGGAATAGAATTTGGTTAAGGTCATTTTATTTTATTTGAATATTCTTTATCCCTTTATTTTTATTGGATTATCTTTGTTCCATTTGCTTATGGATTTGTCCAAGGTTTAATTTGGCTTTTAAATATTCCTATTTATTTCTTTTTTTCTTTGTCTTATAAAATCCATATCTTTTTATTTATAGAACCAAACTTGGTGATTCCAATTTGTAGAATTTTATTTAATATTTGATTATCCTTTTAAATCTCTTTTAGGAGTATTTTGCTCACAATTTGGTATGGATTTTAGATAGGAGCTTTATTAGCTTTGGAAATTATTTCTTTTTAACTTGTTAAATTCATAAGTTTTTATCCATGGTTCCAAATTGAATGATACCAATTTCTATGGTTTTATAATGTTTTTTTATTTGTCATTCTTGATAATTTATAAGTGTTTGTTGACCAATTTTTATATGGATCAAATCCATAGGCTTAGAGTAATCTTGGAAATGATTTTCTTCCTTTAGGGTTTTAGAGTTTATGTTTAACTTTTCCAAGTATTTAAATTTCAAAACACATTATTGATGAATGCATTTCTCTTGATTGAAATTTGTTGGATTCCATTTTATTCAAAGTTTGTTCAAGATGGGTTTTAATGTTTCCATTTGGAATCAAAAAGTTTCTTTTCACCCTAAATTTCAACAATTATTTATTTTGTTTATTTATTTTTCACATTTCAAAATTTGGAAAAATTTGGGATGTGACATTAACACTCCCCATGATTTTCTTTTTAGCATTATCTTCAAGTGGGACATCCAAATAGCAATCTTCCAAAGGAGGCTAATAAAGCATTTCATAAATTTTTCTAGGCATAATAGAGACACTAGAACCAAGGTCACATGAAGATTTTAGATCAAAGTCATTCACTTGCATATTAATGATGGGTTCCCAACTATCTTCTACTTTCCTAGGAATGGAGGCCTTGTGTTTCAATTTTTCTTCCTTAATTTAAATGAGAGCATCTGTAATGTGTTTGGTGAAAGCCACATTCATATGACTAGCATTAGGACTTCTAGCAAGATTTTGTAGGAACATAATTACTTCAGAGATATTGCAACCATCAATATCAAAATCAAACTTAGCATCACTGGTATTAGACTCATTGGGTTTAGGCATTGTGGTAGGAGGAATAGGGACTTCTTATGGTTTGGTGGCATCCATATTGGTGGTGGTAATAGTGCAAACACTATTGTTTCTAGCAATTTCAGCTTCTCTTTCCCACTTAGCATGTAGTTGAGCTAACAGTCTAACATTTTCATCAATAGTAACTTGTATGGCATGAGTGGCAGCAAAGGTACTTTCCAAGGTTTCAGGTTTAGAAGCCATTTTATTAATCAAAGAGGACTGTGCTTCAGACAAAGAGGAAATATTTTTCTCAACATTCAATAGCTTTTCCTCCACAGTTTTGTTGAAAATAGTTTGTTTACTAATAAAGTATTTAAGCATGACTTCAAGTTCAGAGGGGGCGCTTCTAGTATTGTTGTAGGAGTTTCCATAAGTATTGCCATTGTTGGGAGGATAAGGCCTATAATTATTGTTACTACCAAAATTATTCATATAAGCATTGTTGTTGAAATTGTTGTTTCTAATGAAGTTCACATCAACTTTTTCTTCATGAGCAACCAAAGAGGCTAAGGTAACATTATTTGGATCTATATGAGCTTTTCCATTAACAAGACATGATAATATCAATTTTATCACTCAAAGAGGAGGTTTCTTCATGTAAGGTTCTCAACCTTTAATAAGGTAGAGATCCCTGTGTTTACAATGCTAATCCCTGGATCAATAGCTAGCATCCACAGTTAAGATGTAATATCAAGAAACAAAGGTCATAATACAACTTTATAACCAGGAATAAAATAATTTATTACATCTTACATAGCTCATTTGGCTATCTCAATACAATGCAGCAGAATATAACAATAGCATGGGGTCCTTCATCTTCAAAGTGCCACAGGCAGACATGTTGGTTGTAGACTTGTAATCCTAATCATTAAACTTCACTAATATCAAACAAACCTGCAACATAACAAGTTACAGCCACAAGGGTCAATACATTTGAATTGTATTGGCAAGTGATACTATGGTAGTATAGTGGAGTCTATCATCTATATGCATTTGGCTAAGTGGAGCTTAGGCTTGCTTTGCTCAAAATATTTTTTCCTTATCATTTGAAAACACTAAGTTTTTGCTTGAAAAAAAATCACCCAAGGCATATCCCAATAGAAATTGGTGATCCTTCAACCCTTGTTCAACCACAAGTTTTTAACTTAGAAATTGGGATGAGGAGATTCTTGATAGCTTCCATGTCTTGATGCTCAAATTGTCCTTTACCAGGGACATGGCTAAGTACTTAGATTTTACACTCTGCAGAGGTGGTGCACTTTCCCCACAAGACTTGGTTTCACCAAGACAAGATCTTTCAGAACCTTTCCCTTAGACCAGAATGGACGCGCTCCAACCTATCAATCCCCTACCACCAACTGTCCATTTGGCTAAGTTATTGCAACCTATATGATCCAGGCAGAGCCCATAATGCCAAGTGGCTGCACTTGAAGCTTCTAAACATTTGACATATCAAATCTCTTTGTTCCTGGGTGGCCATCCACAAGTGAGATACACAAGGTAAACCATAGAAATGGGCCTTGTGTAACCAATCAACACAAACCATTCCTTCCATTCCACCCAGGTGATTCATTCACTTAGTTGTTTTATTAAACAATACACAAGTCCTTGACTTAGAAATATTTCATAGTATGAATATATTCCACCCTTGTTTTCTACTAGCTAAGCTAAGCATGATAGTAGTAGGAATCTTAACTTAGGAAATTTCTACTAAGGTTTCATCTACTAGGATTTCCCATGGCATAGTTTACACTTAGCAAAAATTCCATGCAAGTCCTACTTAGAAATATCACTAATGCATAGTGAAAATAACGGGACAAAAGTATGAAGCATCACTTGCCTTTTTGGTAGAGAACCTAAGTTCACTCCTTGTCTGTGCAATGATCACACTCTTCAAATCACTACAATTCAATCAAGCAAGGGCACAATTTCAATCTACCATTCAAGCAACATCACATAAATTAATAGAATCAAAACAATGCATGCAAGCATGCCAAACTTTGTTTTATTTACAAAAGTGGTTTATAATAGGTTATAAACATTCTAAAACACTTATTGGTCATTTTATAAAGTGGCAAAACTATTTGCAAAATATTTTACCTATAAACCATTTTTAAACCAAATCATTATTTCATGTGGTTGAAAATGCCTTTAGCAAAGCAACATTTTTTATATGGTTCACCAAATACATTTCTAATTATAAAACTTGGTGTTTGGGGTCACAAAGTTTAAATCAAAACATTTCCCAAAGGTTTTCTACCAAAAGCATTTTTAATAAATAAACATTATTTTTATTTGACTAGAAATGGTTTAAATCAAAAGTTCATTCTTTTGCTTCACCAAATATATTTTTGAAACCACAAATTGATTTCTATGGTCAGTAGGTTCTAAACAATCCATTTGCCAAAGGTTTTATCTCAAAAATCATTTTAGAACATTTTTTATATTCTAAACATGCCTACACAAGTTTCTGCAAAAATAATCAATTTAACAGAAGCATTTTACTAAACAAAGGGCATGGTCAGAAAGTACTTGTTTTGTTGAATCCATTGATATAAAATTTGCAAAATTTGGACGTGTGGTTTGAAAGTTATGGATTTTTCAAATTGGAACATCAAATAGAACACAATTTCTGTTTTAAAACATCTCTGGGCCACGTGTCTGTATCCTACTGGCTCATAACGGTTCGGTAGGATCGCGTGATGTAGACCACAAGATTTAAGTGGGATTGTGCGGTGCAGATCAAGCATAACGGTTCGTTTAGTCAATCTATCGCGTACATACGATCAAGATCCAATGGCTCAAACTGATTTGACCAAGGGCTGGCGGCGCTCGACGGTGGTGCGCGGCGGAGACGCTCGGGCAAAGGCGTTCCTACTATTCTAGGAAGAGAGGGAGAGAGAGGAGGGGCTCACTAGGTTCGCAGCGATGTACTAATGCTCAATGTGGTTGTCGCAGGGCAGGAGGCGCACAGGGTTCACGACAATTGCTCGCCGGAGTTCGTGGAATCGTCGGGCGTGCTCAGACGAGGTTGAAGACGAGGCTTCAGAGCATGCCAGATAAAAAGGAAAGCATGGTTAGATGCGCAGGAGAGTGGTGAGTGTAGGAGGGTCATCCAAAGGTGGAGGGGGAGACGTGGCTTACGGGGAGGCGTCGCCGGAGTTGAAGAAGACGGCGACGTTGCTCTAGGAAGACGTTGTCGATGACACGGTGCTTGCGCAGACGAATGGAAGGCATGGGGAGATGCGCCAGGGTCTGCGGAACACGCGTGTGTGGTCGAGGGGGCGAGGGTCGACGTGGAGCTGCCAGAATTGACGTCGGAGTCCGACGGAGGCTGCGGCGGTATAAACAAAAATGGGGACGGCCTCAGGGCAGGGAGTAGGTGATTTTGGGGGGAAACGGAGAGGGGGAGCAGGTGTTTAAGTGTGCGTGATCGGGGCGGGGTTTACTCCAGCATTAGAGGCGAATTTAACGGGTTTGATTCCCGGCCAGAAACGGCAGCGAGGAGAGGGGCGAGGTCATCGCGTGGGTGGAGACGATGGCGAGGTGGCAGTGGGGCCTGGTGTCAGCGAGAGAGAGAGAGGGGAGGTGGGGTCCAGTAGTCATACGCTGTGCGCGTAGAATCTCTGGTGCGAAGCGTTTTCCGCGGGAGAGAAGGAGTGGGCTGGTGTTGGGCTTAGTGGGTTGCCAGATGGGTTGGGTTTGTTTTCCATTTTTTTATACTAAACCTTTTTCTTTTCTGTTTTTTGAATATTCTGATTTGATTTTCATTCAAACAATTCAAGCAACAAATCAATTCAAACCTCAACCAAAATTTGTGTAGATTCATATACTGATTAATAACACATTCCAAAGTCAAATTTAGAATAATTTATTTATTCTTTTTAAGGTCTTTTAATTATTTAAAATAGGCTCTAGTATTAATTAAATAAGATTTAATAATATTTTTCAATCTCCATTTGAATTCAAATCACCACCAAACTTTGGGTGAATTTTTAATTCTGTTTATCAACATATTTCAAAGTACAAAATGGAACAATTATTTTTAGGGTTTATTATTTATTTAAAATAATAATTAAATAGACTTTAATCTTTAATTCAAAATAGGATTCAAATATGTTTAAAACTCTATTTTGAAATCTAAATAATAACAAAATCTTTTCAGTAGGTTTTATTTGGAAAACAAAACACTTGAAAATCACTTATTTAAAGTACTTTAATAAGTTTTAGTGTTTATTTAAAATGGGAAAGCCTTTACTTAAATAAAATTGGATATTAATAAATCCTTATTATTTTATTTAAATAATCCTTTATTCTTTTTAACAAATAGAAATAATTTATTTTATTTGCTTGGCCAAGATTATATTTGGCTCTTTAAAATAATCCTTATTTATAATTCTTCCTTTTCTTATAAAAACCATATCTTTTATTTAAAGATCCAAAAATAGTGATTCCAACTATTATAACTTTATTTATTATTTGTTATCTTTTTAAACCCCTTTAGGATTTTATTTGACTCAAAATAGGTTTTGATGTTTCCAATTGGAATCAAAAAGTTTCTTCTCACCCTAAATTTCAACAAAAATTTATTTTGTTTATTTATTTTTCACATTTCAAAATTTGGAAAATTTTGGGATGTGAAACTTCAACAAAATTTACCTTCTTACCATGTGGAGCTCTCTCAGTGTGCCATTCAGAATAGTTAACCATCATATTATCAAGGAGATTTGTTGCAACACCCAAGGTAATGGTCATAAAGGTACCTCCAGCAGCAGAATCCAACATATTTCTTGAAGAGAAGTTCAACCCTGCATAAAAAGTCTGGATAATCATCCAAGCAGTCAGTCCATGAGTAGGACAGTTCTTAACCAAAGATTTCATTCTTTCCCAAGCTTGAGCAACATGTTCTTTATCAAGTTGTTTAAATTTCATTATTTCACTTCTCATAGATATAATATTAGCAGGAGGATAGTATTTTCCAATAAAAGCATCTTTGCACTTAAACCAAGAATCAGTACTATTTCTAGGCAAGGATAGCAACCATTCTTTAGCTTTTTCTCTCAAGGAGAAAGGAAAAAAATTGAGCTTAATAATATCTCCATCTAGATCCTTATATTTTTGCATCTCACAAAGTTCAACAAAGTTATTAAGGTGGGCAGCAACATCATCAGTACTAGCACCAGAAAATTGCTCTTTCATCACAAGATTCAACAAAGTAGGCTTAATTTCATAAAAGGTAGCATTAGGAGCAGGTGGAGCAATAGGTGTACTCGGGAAATCATTGTTGTTTGTGCTAGTGAAGTCACACAACTTGGTGTTCTCAGCAGAGTTCATTTTTGCAAAGGTGGAGCAAGCCAACAGCAGCAACAACTAGAGTAGGAACTATTTTTTGTGTTTTTATAAGAAAAAGAAAACCAAACGAAACTATTCTTTTTAGTTTTTTGAAAAAAAAGAAGCAAGCAAAACAAGGCAAAAGAAACTAAGCAAACCAGAAAGAAAGTAAAGAGAAAGGTTGTGAAGGACTCCCCTTGTGAAGTCGTCCTTAGCCTCCCCGGCAACAGCGCCAGAAAAATCTTTGATTGCAGCTCAGATCACTTTAGAGCTTCGTTGGGAGATCCCAAGAGGAAGGTACGATGAGTACATCAATAAGTTTTTTCCTCAGTAAGAAACCAAGGTTATCGAACCAGTAGGAGGAAGGAAACGACCCAAAGGTGTTGCTAACAACTTGGAAACCTACACAACACAAATTTAAGACTTTTCCCCAACAAACAGTGAGGTTGTCAATCTCACTGGTTTGCTGAAAACAAAGGATTAAACGTATGGTGTGGAAGGTGATCGTGGTTTGCAGAAAGTAAACCGTAACAGTGGAAGATGTATCAATGATAAAGACCAGGGTCCACAGTTCACTAGAGGTGTTCTCCTTAAGATAAACAACATAACATGTTGGGTAAACAAATTACAGCGGGGAAGTTTACAGGAGAGAGCAAGGCATAATAATGCAATACTAGACATTCATGATCCTATGGGATTCGATTGGGCAATACAACAAGATACATAGAACGCCATCCAAATGCATCTATGACTAGTAATCCACCTTCAGGTTATCATCCGAACCCCCTCCAGTATTAAGTTACAAGCAATTGATAACTGCTTTAAGCAAAGTGTGTAAAGTAAACAATACACTTGTTCCATGAACAAGAGATTGTTGTTTTCTCACTAGTAGCAATAGCACATCTACAACCTTAGATATTTATGTCACTTCCCCAGATTCAATAGAGGCATGAACCCACTATCGAGCATAAAATACCCCCTCTTGGAGTCACTAGCATCTACTTGGCCAAGATAGTTACTAGAAACGGAGAGCATGCAAGATCTCAAACAACACAGACATGATAGAATAAATAAGATAGAATCATTAACTCATATGACATAGTAATCTCCATATCCATCGGATCCCTGCAAACACAACATGCATGATTACAAATAGATGATCTTGATCATGAACGGAGCTCACGAGATCTAAACATGGTAGCACAAAGGAGGAGAAACAACCATCTAGATACTACATGGAGCCATAGTCCAAGGTGGAACTACCCACGCATCATACCGGAGGCTGGAATGGTGATGAAGAAGGCCTCCAGGATGATCTCTCCCCTCCGGCAGGGTGCCAGGGAGAGCTTTAGATCCCCCCACGATCTAGGGACGATGGTGGCGGCGGCTATGGACTGTTTCGTGGAAGATTGGTCGGGTACTTAGGGTATAGGTATCGGGAGGTTCTTATAGCGAAGGGGGGGAGGCCGAGGGGGTGCCCGAGGCGGCTGCACACCCCCAGGTGCGGGCCAGGCCAGGCCGCGCGGCCAGGGGGTGTGGCCCCCTCGAGTCCCTCCTTCGTCTCGTCTTCTGGCTCCGTGTTCTCCTCGGTGAAATATTGACTTTGGCTTTTATCCCGTCCAATTTCGAGAATATTCATTTTCTAACTTTTCTAGAACCCAAAACAACAAAAAACAGGCAACTGGCACTGTGGCATCTTGTTAATAGGTTATTCCTACAAAACATATAAAAATACCTCAAAGTGTAGACAAAGAAAAGAAAAGTGGATACTAAACAAGCATGGAACATAAAAAATTATAGATACGTTTATGACGTATCAAAGGTTCAACAACCTCGTCGAGTTCTACTTTCCTTCCAGTATACCCAATTGTTTCTTTAGGGTATCCTATGGATACACATTTCTCTGCTTTGGGTTCAAGCTTGTCGGGCTGTAACTTCTTTACATAAGCTTCGCAACCCCAAACTTTAAGGAATGGCAACTTAGGTTTCTTACCAAACCACAATTCATACAATGTCGTTTCAACGGATTTAGATGGTGCCCTATTTAAAGTGAATGTGTTTGTTTCTAATGCATAACCCCAAAATTATAACGGTAAATCTGTAAGAGACATCATATAACGAACTATATCTAAGAGATTTTGATTACGCCATTCGGATACACCATTATGCTGTGGTGTTCCTGGTGGTGTCAATTATGAAAGTATTCCGCGTTTCTTCAAATTCATGCCAAACTTGTTACTTAGATACTCACCTCCACGATCAGATCACATAAACTTGATCTTCTTGTTACGTTGATTTTCTACTTCACTTTGAAATTCCTTAAACTTCTCGAAAGTTTCGGACTTATGTTTCATAAAGTAGATATACCCATATATAATCAAGTCATCTGTGAAAGTAAGAACATAACGATATCCACCGCGTGATGCCACACTCATTGGACCGCACACATCAGGATGTAAGATCTCCAAAAAGTCCGTAGCCCGCTCCATTATTCCAGAGAATGGTGTCTTAGTCATTTTTCCCATCAGACATGCTTCGCATCTTTCAAGTGATTCAAAATCAAGTGATTCAAGAAGTCCATCGGAATAGATTTTCTTTATGCGCTTCACTCCAGTGTGACCAAGATGGTAATGCCACATGTATGTGGAATTATCATTTAATTTCATTCGTTTAGCATCTATATTCTGAACATGTTTATCACTACTATCGAGATTCAATAAGAATAGACCATCCATCTCAGGTGCATAACCATAAAAGATATTACTGATATAAATCGAACAACCATTATTCTCGGACTTAAAGGAGTAACCGTCTCGCAATAAACATGATCCAGATATAATGTTCATGCTTAACGCAGGCACCAAATAACAATTATTTAGACTTAAAACTAATCCCGACGGTAGATGAAGAGGGAGCGTGCCGACGGCGATCATATCAACCTTGAAGCCATTCCCAACGTGCATCATCACCTCGTCTCTCGCTAGTATTCACGTATTCTGCAGCACCTGTTTCGAGTTACAAATATGAGCAACCGAACTAGTATCAAATACTCAGACACTACTACGACTACTAGTAAGATACACATCAATAACATGTATATTGAATATACATTTCTTCTTGATATTGCCGTTCTTTAGATCTGCCAGGTACTTGGGGCAATTCTACTTCCAATGACCTTCGCCCTTGCAGTAAAAACACTCAGTATTAGGCTTAGGACCAGCCTTGGGCTTCTTAGCAGGCGCGACAGCTTTCTTGCTGCCCTTTTTGAAGTTTCCCTTCTTCTTAGGCTTTCCTGGCTTCTTGAAATTGGTGGTCTTATTAACCATCAACACTTGGTGCTCTTTCTTGATCTCCACTTCCGCAGACTTCAACATGGAGAAGAGTTCAGGCAACGACTTATCCATGCGTTGCATGTTGTAGTTCATTACAAAGTTCTTGTATCTAGGTGGCAGTGATTGGAGGACATGATGAATACCCAACGCATTAGGAATTGTTATTCCCAAATCTGCGAGTTTATTCGTGTGCCCAGAAATTTTAAGGACATGCTCGCTAACGGAGCTGCCCTCTTCCATCTTGCAGTTAAAGAACTTCTCGGAGGCTTCATAGCTTTCCACGATCGCGTGAGTCTCAAATATCATTTTGAGCTCATTGATAATATCATGAGGGTTGCGGTTCTCAAAGCACTTCTGAAGCTTCGATTCCAAATCGTACAAGATGGGGAACTGGACTATAGAGTATTGATTTTTCTGAGTGAGGTAAACATTTTTCACCTCATTGGTAGCATCATATGCAGGCGGGTCACCCAGTGGTGCATCCAGCACATAGGTCAACTGACCAGCATTGAGGATAATCCTCAAGTTACGGAACCAGTCCGCGAAGTTGCTTCCATTGTTTTTCAACTTTTCTTTCTCTAGGAACACATTAAAATTAAATGGTAGGGTCCGCCATGATCTACAACATATTTGCAAAGAGTTTAGACTAAGTTTATGATAAATTGAGTTCAAATTTAATTCTTAAATTAACTAGGTGAACTCCTGGTCAAAACAATATCCCTCACATTGTTTTAGTGATCACACGGACCAAATCCACTACACCAAGGGCCGATCATCATGAGAGATGATGTAACTTCAATGGCAAACAATCAACATGTTCATCATATCACTCATATGAATCATGCTTTACCTTTCGGTATTCCGTGTTACGAGACCATGTCTGTACATGCTAGGCTCGTCAAGGTTAACCTTAGTATTCACATGTGAAAATCTGGCATGCACCCGCTATATGCACACATATAATCTATCACACCTGATCATCACGAGATGCTTCAAACGATGAGTATTAGCAATGGTGCCTACTAAGGACGAACACTTTATTACTTGATTTAGTGAGAGGGATCATCTTATAATACTACCGTCGTGATCTAAGCAATACAAGATGCATAAAAGGATTAACATCACATGCAATTCATAATATGTGATATGATATGGCCTTTCTTCTTGTGCCTTTGATCTTCATCTCCAAAGCATGAACATGATCTCCATCATCACCGGCATGGCGTCAAGGTCAATTGCGCTGCTTCATGGTTGTCCACCACCAACAACAACTATTACAACTACTTGATGAATAGACACGCATGTCTTAACAAATTTAAAGACAACCATAAGGCTGCTGCCAGTTGCCAACTTACAATAAGTATCATTGCATATATCAAATATAATCACAATCACATCATGGCCATATCTGTAACATCCCAAAAATATTAAACTTGGATCCATCCAACTCTAATCATCAAAATTAGGGTTAACAAAAACTTTTCCAACTAAAAATATGAAAGCATTCATATGTGTGTGTATTAAAGTTTGGATTCTTTTGAATTGCCATGATTTTGTGTTTCTTTGCTTGTAAAATAATTCTTAGGTGAAATAAACATCATCTAAACAATCCCTAGACTTTTCCCAAAGACAAATAACTCAAAATGAATAAATTAAGTGAATGGTCACTTTGGCCAAATTAACTCCCATGCCTACTTTGCTATCTCTAGTTTTCAAAACTCAACAGAAACACGTATGGATCTTTGCACCCCTTGTTAGTACTCATAATAAGGTACCAAGGCCCACTTTGTGATCATCCAGAAACATTCAAATGCTAAGTTTAAATGACAATTTAAAATTGAATCTATCTCATATGGGAAGATCCCACTATTTCAAAAACCACTCAAACCAACTCAATTTTCAAAACCCAAGCACCCACAGAATCCTCAACACATGCCTAGCACACCCACCAAAAATCTTTTCAAATTCAAAAATAAATTTCTTGCGGCCATTTCATCAAACAGGTTGCAGATTCAAATCAACAAAATCACAAACACGATTTTGAGCAGTGTTTTGGCCAACCTTGTTCCCCTCTCTGGTTGCAACTAGCCTTAGTAGATCATCTAGCACATTTTACTAACCTCTAGAACCACTGTGAGCTTACCAATGCCATCAATGGTGAGCAGGCCGAGCCTCACCATGTCACCCCAGTGTGGACAACAAGCTAGGAGAAGAACTAGCCATGCCCACCTTGTCTAGCATGCAGCCCATACCTCACCGCCCCCTCTCGACCAGCCCTAGCTTGCAGACAGAGACCAGAGATGCTAGGAACGCCGCGCCCGCGCCGCTGTCGACCATGCCGACGCGCACTGCAGAGCACGCGCCGTTCCCACGCAACCCGACTACCTTCAGCCCTTGCCGCCCGCCAGCATGCACCCCACCGTCCCAGGAGACCACCAGACATGTTCGTTTCATCGCCCGTACCCCGTAGCCACCGCTCGCCGCGGAGTTCGCCGCCTCTGCCTCACAGAGAACCGCACGTTCCCGACCAATTTCCACCACCCCTACACGTGCATTTACGCTCTAGAGCATCGCCAGGAGACCGCCCGTCGATCGTCAACCGCAGCCATGCCTCTAGCCGCCCGTAGCCGTGTTGCCACCGTCGCCTGTCCATCCCTCTCGGTCTCGCCGTCGAGCCTATAAAAGGAGATGACCCCCGCTCGATTTCTTCACACCATATCACTCCCCTCACCTCACTGATCATTCCACCCTCTAGCCGGAGCACGAGGAGCAGCGCATCACCGGAATTGCGCCGGAGCAGGCCGCCACTAGAGAAGAACGGAGCCGTTGATTTCGACCACCCCCGGAGCTGCCGCGACCATCCCTGAGTTCGCCGTCGTCGACTTTGTCGTTTGCCCGCCTCGCCGTCGTCACTGGAGACCCAGTATGCCCCCTAAGCACCCCCACCGACCCGCTATGGTTCGAGCTCGCCGGTGACATGTTCATCGTCGACGACGACCCTCAACCGTTGATCTCACTTCTAATCCAACGCACCACATCGCCCCGTACCGCTTCACGTGTTATGAGCCACTGACTGGTGGAACCCCCTGTCAGCTGAGCCCTGCGCTGCGTAGTGATACTAGGCCGGCCCATTAACCTTTCCCGCGCAGCCCAAGCGTTTGAAATTAGATTTTTCTATTTTAATTCAAACTTAGTTCTGTACCTAGTTTTAAAAATCAACCCAGCTCGATTCAGTGAACCAAATTGCATGAAACCAATTTTGTTAGAAAGGTACTGAAATGCTTAATCCAAGCCCGTTGGATTCAAGTAATTTGGATCTGTAGATCAACCTTGGTAAAATAACAAGTCAGAAGCTTTTCTGCATTCAAACATTTTTCAAATTTCAACCATAATAGATTTTGAATTGATTCCAACTCTCAAAAATCACATTTGATCGTACCTTTCAGAATATATAAAAATATATGGGTTTACTTATAGAAATAATGTTCAAGTAATAAAAGAATGCCACATAGGAATTTCTAGTCACTTTATTTAAAATAAAAAGGTTAAACCTTATTAAATTGTGACACCACTTTAAATCACATTCCCATGTATTGAAATATGTGGTGATGACATGTGTCAACATGATCCCATGTTTGAGTTAGAGAATATTAAATCTTAAGTAGTTTTTCAATGAGTAAAAAATACTTTTCTAAAAATAAAATAAATAAGACAAAGGCTTTAATCTTTTAATGTTAGTGATGATGCTAGATCATCTATAGTACCCTTTTGTGTGATGATTGAAAATATTTAAGTATTGTTTGGTGATTGTGTACCTCGTACTTATTTATAGACGTTAGTACCGACCAAGGATACGAGGAGGAAGGAGGATACTACGAAGAAGAAGCCGAGGAGAACTTCAACGACTGCTCTGCACAAGGCAAGCCTAATACTACTAGTTGATTTGGCAAGCTAACACTTGCAATTATGAAAGTTAGATGACCTATGTAATGCACTAAGCATGCTTGGTTGGACACATTTGATGATACCCAATCCTATTTTTACTTGCAAGCTTTATACTTTATTTCTTTATCAAAGCTTTATCTTAGAGTTTACTTAAGTAACTTGTAGATTCTAGGAAGATAATTGAAGGTTGCATAAAGAACATTAAATTTGGCCTAAGCTAGATAATCTTGATGTCATCCTAAGGCATGGGATTGAACTTAGTTAAACTCCACTTGTTTACCACCCCTCATTAGTACTTACCCCACTTGTAGATGCTAGTGCTAAGCATAAAATTTTATCAACTTTAGATGGGAATACTTGGTGAAAATGGTTATGAAAACCTTAGAATGATGAGTCATTCTACTGAGATGTTTTGACATGTGTTTCCGAACACCAGATGATTTTGATGATGAAAATGTTGAGGCATGAGCCTTAGCCCTTTACAAAACTGATGGTTGTCTGGATGCGATACCATTCAATTTTACCGTACAACCACAATACCCGAAAATTGGGTAGGGCTTGACTGGAAACTTATATACCTTAGTATGGGTTCCCTCACGGCCAAGGTCTGAGATGAGGCTACCTTGTGAAGATTGTCTACCTGTGCAGTACCCAAGATGACAGTTGGTCATGGTTGGGAGGCCATACTCACAGGAGAGGTGCCTATACTAGGGCATGTAATGGAAAGGTTAGGATTGATTATCCGCATACTGAGTATGGTGAATTCAGGATTTGTTCCTGACGGATGTATCGAATATTGTGGTGAAAGTGTACAATCTCTGCAGAGTGTCAAACTATTCGAATAGTCGCGTCCGCGGTTATGGACAGTTGGAGTGGCCATACTGTTCCCCCGTCAGATGTTTTCAAAATGACTTGTGAAATGAATTGAGACTTTGACTTGACCACAACAGAGTTGTGATATGAAATTCAAATTCCCGCTTAGGTGTTATAAACTTTCAACTAGCTTTTCTTGCTTCTGAACTTAGTAGAGGTAAACCTGGCTTTTTGCAAAACAACCCTAGAGCTTAGTGTCCTACTACAAAAAACCCCTTCACTTGTTAGTATTAGTTTGCGAGTACTTAAAGAGTACTCATGGCTTTGTCCCTGGCTATTCCCGTGGCCAGACTATGAAGAGGAGTACCAGGATGATGGACCCCAGGAAGGTTACGATAACTAGGATCATCTCCCATCGTCAGCATTGCCTGTGACACCGAAGATGGAGCTTCGCCTACGCTACCTTTATTATTACGTTATTTTGTTGCTTGAGTTGTATTAAGAACTGGATCATGAGATCCTTATTTGTGTAAAACCTTATGTATGGTTTGTAATGGATGATGTACTGTGATATCCAAATCTGTTATGTCTCCCAAAAATGGTAATCCTGGGATTGCGATGTATGGCATAACAGGCATCTGGAATTAAAAATCCGGGTGTTGACAAGTTGGTATCAGAGCCATCCTGACCATAAGAGACCCTAGTTAGACTGGACGTTTGAATCAAAAACTTAGTTTCAAAACCAAAGGAAGGAAATATTTACAAAAACTTATTCCCATTCTTATCACTTTGATTCTTTCATGAAAGTTCATGTTCCCCAAAAACTCTTGCAAAATATATAAAATTTGACACACTTGATCACTCTACTAACTTACTCATCCTACATTCTTATAGATGGACATGAAGTACAACAAATTTTATCAGTTGGGGAATGGAGGAGCCCTCATCTTTGAGCGGGATTTGGACCAGCTTTCGGAACTTCTGGAGCGTCCACACCCCGGGTTCTTCGGATCTCAGCTCAATGATCAAGGAGGAGATGATCTGTAGTGGCTAATTGTTGAAAGTCTCCAAGGAAAGATTGAACCTCCCACTGCCGAGGGAATTCAGTTCACCTTAAGAGAGAACAACTAGCTCTCCGCTAGTGCGAGTTGGGGCAAACGGACGAGAAGAGCACGGCGGTCTCCATCATGGTCTTACATGGCCGAGGCGAGCACGGAATCGCCGGCTCCAGCTCACCTCCGATGTAGGGTTCTCGGTTTAGAAGAAGAAAATGGAGAGAGAGCTGTAGAGGGGGAAATTGAGGATGAGGACGAGCAAGGACGTCGCGGTGGCCTCCTTATCCTCTCCTGGCGACGGCGGTGTTGATCTTGGCGCAAGGACGACGATGACGGCATCGAGCGGCGGCGAGCTCCTCCAGCGAGTTGTCTGTGTGCGTGGGGATGACGACGACATGCTATTTTGCAGATAACCCCCTGGCGTTTCTTTCCTCTCAACCCGTAGTCCTTTCCTGGCCCCACTCGTTAGTCACAGAAGAGAAAGAGTTGGGCTAGTTGTTGGGATTTTGTGGGCTGCACATGGGCGTCAGATAAGTACAGAGGTGTTGGGCCACGGCTAGGTAATGTTTTTATTTGTTTTACCTTTTTCTATTTTGTGTTTTCCTTTTCAGATTTGATTTATATTTTGAACTTTTCTTTGTAGGATTTATTTGTTGGATATTTGTAGTAATACTAAAATAGATTTAGTATAATTTGTGAATTTTTATTATATAATCCGTTTATTTTTATTTTATTTTCTTTATATGAACCCCTTTTAATAATTTGTAGATACTTTTCTTATTATTTTTCTATCTTCTTTTAGTTATGGATTTCTGGAATGATGTTTTCTTATTTTTATACAATACTTAAATCTAGTTCATTCAGAGTTTGAATATAAAGTTTTATATGTATAATGGTCCTATATCATTATTTGTTGCATGAAATATGAAAGAAATTAATATGGTTCTTACTACTTCCATTAATTTGGAAAATAACAATGTATATATTCTATTATGATAAATAAAGGAGTTTAGGATTTTGGATTATGATTATTTTCCCTAGGGTTTAGGGTTTTTAATATACTTAGACTCCTATATGGATGGGGTTAAAGATTCCATAACTAAGCATATTGTTTTCTGTTTGGGATATTTGATGACATCACTTTTATAATAGAAAGTTATATCTAGAATGTTTTATAGAAAGAAATTAGTAAGGATACACTTAAGCACATATAATTATGGTGGTTGGAATTGTCAGAGATGTGCTTATGTGATTTGTTATAGGGAAATGTTCCTATCAAGTGATATAGTTATAAGATGAGGAATTCTTAATATGAAATGTATATTATACTTGGTTTTAAGATTTAGAGTTGATTGTTTTCCAAGAATTACTATCTTCCATAATTCATAATTCTAGACTTCTTATGAAAGAATTCCTTTCCTAGATATACCACCTTTTTCTATCTATCATCATGATTAACATGATGAGGTTTACTTCATAGTACTATTCTCATTCACTGATTAACCTTCTAAACTCATGGATGAATCAAATGAGTTTGATACTAAAACATTTCATAACTTCAACATATCCTTGCTTGATTGCACCTACTACTCTACTTCTGATAGCCTTCCATTCAGCAAATAGTTCCTTCAAACTCCACTCGTAATCTTCCTTAGTTCATCCTTCACTAATATTTCTTCATCAGATGGATATATCCAACTATCTTCTTCCTAGGTTTACTATTCTTTAAGATGGATAACACTACTTCCATAACTCTATGCTTTAATTGAATAATATTGTCTTATATTTACTCTATTAACTCATACACCAATCTTACATTATATCATTGTGATTTGTAATAGTTAACCTAGGATAATATATTAAGACTAGGGTTCAATAATGTTCTATCCACCAATGTCACTTATACATGGTAAAGCATTCAATCTTAGTGAACAAGACATGATTATTTTAATCTTTTGATCCCTTATGGTTTAGGTTTCCAGTTGGCTAATCAAGGCTTCATCAATACAACATTATAGTTGTAGTATAATTATCTTCTATTTAGCTCTATTGGATTAAGAGATATAATTCATTAACTATACCTACTTGATCCAATATAACTACTCCTGGTAACTATCTTCAGACTTCACCCTTATAATTTTCTTTTCTATCAAGGAGGGATTTTAACTCCATCAACTATCCTATTGATTGGATTCTTTTCAATCATTCCTATCAAATAGATAACATCTGAAACTAGCATCACTATTCACCTCTTCTTAATTGTTTCTTTGTAGACACTTATTTGTAAGCTGTATTATGATCAAGAGCTTGATAGGTTAAGAATTGGTGAATCATTAGTTGATTACTTAATATTGAGGAACACAGTTATAAGGATAGGATTCAATAGAGATGGTAAGGATTGATATGGAAAGAAGGATATATGGTGAATGATCTTGACTTAGTCTCTTTCCAGCCCAAACTCATTAAAGAGTTAAAGTTAGGTATTACTCCCTCCGTTTAGAAATATAAGATGTTTTAGGTTTGTGAAAGAGATGTATATAGACACCTTCTAGTGTATAGGTTCAAATGAATATAGACACTAAAAGGTGTCTAGATACATCTCCTTCACAAACCTAAAACATCTTATATTTCTAAACGGAGGGAGTACTATGATACTCATAGTAAGAATAGATAAGAGTAAGATAGGTCAGGTTTAGTCATTACATTTATATTGCTTCAGTTTGTAATCTTAACTTGGCACTTATGAATTGTTGTGCTGAATATGATGATAGAATCCCTTAAGGATCATATATTAATTATTTAAGCAATGTATTATGATTAGCATTTTATTATATTTGATCTACCCTTAGATCAAATCATGTTTACCCAAATAAGGTTTTAGCAAAGGTCATGTTGAAACTTATCACAGTCAACTGGCTGATCTACTTCAATTCCATCAAGTTGAGAGAAGCTTCAATCACTTTGACAAGTTTTGTTTAAAAGCGCGAAAATTATTCGGATTTTCTATGCATGAATGCAATGCACACATCTAGGTTTAACTCATTTCTAGGCTCTAATGCTGGGATGTTACATACACGAAAAGCAAGCGACAACAAAAGTATCAACGCCCACAAAACCATTGTGTTCTACTTGTGCAATAGATCTACATATAGAGTCGGATCTGATACAACTCTAGGGTTCGTATCATGGAGAAAAATTCTATCGCATGAACACACAATACCAAGATCTAATCTATGGAAAAGCCAAAATCTAATCTGCGAGATCGGTGCAACGAGATTGTAGAGAACTAACCCTCATATATCCAAAGCATTTAACGAGATTCGGATCTCGTGGTTTATATAGTCGATCACTTGTCGATCTCAAGATAGCATAGACGATCCTTGCGGCGCCACGTTCCGGCAGCGCTTTCGCAGTCGGTCACACATACGATAGTCAATGAAGACCTTCCTCTCCCTTGTTCCAGCAGGGCAGCGGAGGTTGTATAACTCCTCGGAATCCCAACAGCACGACGGTGTGGTGGTGGTGGTGGAGGAGGGGATATTTATGCAGGGGCTTTTCCTAAGCCGGAGCAGGGTGGTGGAATAGAGAGGGGTGGTGCCTAGGGTTTAGGCGCGTCGGACAAGGGGACAAGAGGGGGGCGCCCCACCCCTCCTTATATGGGTGGGGGCGGCGGCCAAGGGCCTCCCTACCATAGATGAGTTCCCCCAACTCGGATAGCAAGGGGAGAGACCCTCCCCAACTCGTCTAGGAAGAGGAGAGGTGGAAACTTGCCTTTCAAGTTTTTCCTTTCCTTCCCAAACTAGGATTTGACTTTTCAAACTAGGGTTTGACCCTTTCTTCCTAGTCCTTGGCCGAGTTGCCCTTGGTATTGGTGCGTCCAGCCCCTTAGGGCATGCCGCATCCCAAGTGACCCCTCCCAAGGTAGTGGACCTTCTAGAACATTCTAGAAGCTTCCGGTCAAAACACTGAAAACATTTCTGAACCCCAGAAATTGACTTTCCTTATATGAATATTATTCTCCGGACCATTCTGGATCTCCTCATGATGTCCTGGATCCAATCTGAGACTCAAAACAACATTAGGTCTCCAACTCATATTCCATATATACTTAAACAACACCGAATACTTAAGTGTGTCTCCCTACGGTTCGTGAACTATGCAGACATGATCGAGACACCTCTCCGATCAATAACTAATAAAGGGATCTGGAAATCCATATGGCTCCCACATATTTTTATGATGACTTCATGATAGAATGAACCATTTACACACGATACTAATTCCCTTTGTCGCACAATACTTTACTTATCCGAGGTTTGATCATATATATCTCTATACCTAGTTCAACCTTGTTACTGTGAAGTACTCTTTACTCGTACTGTGATGTGACATCCCATGTGACCTTGTCACATGCTTGCAAGCCAATTGGATGACACTCCACCAAGGGGGGCCAGTGTATATCTATTCGTCTTATGGATGGACAAATCCCACTCTTGATCCATGCGCTTCAATCCATACTTTCAGAATATCTAATGTCACCTTTATAACCACCCAGTTACAGAAGTGGTCTTTGATGTCATCAAAGCATCCATCCGGTGATGGTGATTAACATGATCTCATGGTCGAAGGACTAGGTTACTATGTATTAGAAAGCTTGTAGCAAACGAACTCTAAATGACTTGACCTTATGTTATGCTAACTATAGGAGTGTGTCCATCACATCATTCTCATGATCTTGTTATTAATAACATATAATGTCCATGATTAGGAAACCATGATCATCTATTAATCAACAAGCTAGTTTAACAAGAGGCTTACTAGGGACTCTTTTATGTTTACAAAACACACAAGTATTAATGTTTCCAGTTAATACAATTATAGCATGTTATGCAAACATTCACCATAAACACAAAGATATAATAATAAATGGTGTGCCTAAATGATGTAGGTGCGCTTCGTCGGGAAACCCCAAGAGCAAGGTGTGATGCAGCACAACAGCAAGTCTTTCCTCAGTAAGAAATCGAGGTTATTGAACCAGGAGGAGGAAACGTCACACAAGTGTTGCAAGCAACGTGAAAACCTGCACAACACAAACTCAAGACTTTGCCCCAATGAACATTGAGGTTGTCAATCTCACCGGTTGCTGTAACAAAGGATTAACTGTATGGTGTGGAAGGTGATGATGGTTTGCAGCAAGTAAATAGTGGAAGATGTATCAATGGTAAAGATTGGACCGGGGTCCATAGTTCACTAGAGGTGCTCTCCTTAGACAAACAACATGGCATGAAGGGTAAACAAATTACAGTAGGGCAATTGAAAGGAACTGAGCAATGCATAACAATGCAATACTAGACAAAAAGATCCTATGAGATTAGATAGGGCAATACAACAATATACATAGACCGCCATCCAACTACATATATGACTAGAAGTCCACCTTCAGGTTATCATCCGAACCCCCTCCAGTATTAAGTTGCAAGCAACAGACAACTGCTTTAAGCAAAGTGTGTAAGGTAAACAATCCACTTGTTCCATGAACAAGAGACCATTGTTTTCTCCCTAGTGGCAACAACACATATACAACCGGAGATATTTCTGTCACTTCCCTTGGAAACTAGAGGCATGAACCCACTATCGAGCATAAATACCCCCTCTTGGAGTCACTAGCAACTAATTGGACAAGATAGCTACTAACAATGGAGAGCATGCAAGATCACAAACAACACAGACATGATAGAATCAAATAGAAAAAACCATTAATCAATCTGACAAAGTAATCTCAATATCCATCGGATCCCCGCAAACACAACATGCATGATTACAAATAGATTAGATCTTGATCATGAACGGAGCTCACAAGATCTATACATGAAAGCACAAGGAGGAGATACAACCATCTAGCTACTACATGGACCCATAGTCCAAGGTGAAACTACTCACGCTTCATACCGGAGGCTGGCATGATGAAGAAGAAGGCCTCCGGATGATCTCCCCTCCGGCAGGGTGCCGGGAAGAACTTCATATCCCCCCGATCTAGGGACGATACTGGCAGCGGCTACAGACGGTTTCGTGGAGTTTTGATCGGGTGCCTAGAGTTTCTGCATCAGGGTCTTCTTATTGGCGAAGGGGCGAGCCAGGGGCCGCACCCTGCCTAGGCACAGGCCAGGCTTGGCCGCGCCTAGGGGGGTCTGGACGCCCTGTGGCGCCCCTCCGTCTCGTCTTCTTGCTTCGTGTCGCCCACGGTAAAATATTGACTTTGTCTTTTGTCCCGTCCAATTCCAAGAATATTGATTTTCTGCCTTTCTGGAACCAAAAACAGAAGAAAACAGGCAACTGGCACTATGGAAACTTGTTAATACGTTAGTTCCAGAAAAGATATAAAAACACATCAAAGTGTAGACAAATCAAAGCAAAGTAGATACTAAACAAGCATGGAGCATCAAAAATTATATATATGTTTCCGACGTATCAAGCATCCCCAAGCTTAACTCCTGCTCGTCCTCGAGTAGGTAAGTGATAAAAGAATAATTTTTGAGGTGACATGCACCATCAAAACCAAGATCAAACCATTTGCAAGCATTGAAAGCTAGGATTATAGAACCCTAAACATGTGCATGAAAGATGGAAATCTAACAATAAGACAAAGTAACTATGCATGCAACATGAAAGGATACAAACAAAGATCATGAATAACATGCATTGAAAAAAGTTTGTTTGCTTCACATACAGAAAACATGGCATAGTGGCATTCAGCTTGTCCCTCATAGATTAGTAAATAGATGCATAGGACACCTTCAAAGTTCATAAGAGTGACTAGATACAAATAGCACAAGAACAAGTAATATCACAATATGCATTAATCAATAAGTTTTGGGACACTGCACATAGAACTAAGAATGACAACTATGCTCTCTTAATGGTTCCTAAAGGTAGAAGGTGGAGACTCAATATAATAGTGGAAGAAAGGCCCTTCATAAGGGGAAGCAGGGATTTCAAGTTTCAAAAGGAGCTTCTAAAAATTATGGTACTTGTTAGCTTTCAGCCCTCATTGCCCCTATCATAAGCATCTTAAAGTGATTAAGGTTAAAGTGAACAAACAATGGAGTATATGCTTGACAAAGTATAAGTTGGCAATCTCAAGTCCCTTGAATACGAGGGCCACACCTCATGCTACTCAGCTTCAGTCACCTGTAAGTTCTTGTCATAGTAAGTGCATGCGTATCATAGAGAACCGCCAACGGGGTACCCCTTGCACATGGTACAGGATCTATCCCATCACCAAAATGACAAGGCAAGCAGACAATGAGCATCTCAACGATCTTTTTATTTACTATGTGCATAGCTTTTTTATTGAGGATGCTTCACAGATAGCTCATTATGGTGATGCTACAAGTTTCCAACATGATTAGGCATGGCTTAGGCTAGCGGCCCAGGCGTTTCTCTGACACAAAATACATAACTCCATGGACTTACAAGCTCCCTCTTTATTTCACACCGGTGACATCCATAGACAAAAGAGCATGATATCAACTGTGTACAAAGTACAAGTGTAATGTTGAAAACGTTCCCCATGACAGCATAGTTCTGCTAATTCCAACGTATAAGTGCAAGCATATACAACATAGATGACACAATGGTTCAAGTTTATTAGGGTCAAAGAATATAAAGTGTGCCATCAAGTTTGTGAGGGCTTTAATCACTAAGTTTTCACATAACAAAATACTTTTTAATTGGAAGATAGCTGAAAACAAGAATATACTTGGAATGGTGTAACAAAACCATGCATAGGAATTTATAGTGGACACTTTGGAATAACTTGGTTTCTTGGGAGTTGGAAGCATGAGTAGAACTTACTCATACAAGTGGAGGCTAACAAAAGACTGGGAGAAACCAACTAAGAGAGCAATAATGACCATAATCATGCAGAGCGACAAAACATTACTAATCAAAGCATAGAGTGGTAATACAAGTCAAGGAATAAATGATCATAGAGGCTATGGTGACTTGTTCATATTCACGACATGGTGTAAGCATGTGCCAAGTCAACCCAAACAAAGCATCAAAGGAGAATACCACAATACTATGCTTTTGTATGCTAAAACAACACATAATTCTTTCGAGGCACACTAAGCAATCCCAATTGTTTGGAACAATACATGCTACAACAATAATCACTAAGCATAAGGTCAAAACAA
The DNA here is from genome assembly GCA_910589765.1 of Avena atlantica. Classification (NCBI taxonomy): domain Eukaryota; kingdom Viridiplantae; phylum Streptophyta; class Magnoliopsida; order Poales; family Poaceae; genus Avena; species Avena atlantica. The sequence goes on from OU342737.1 coordinate 57,190,616, forward strand.
CACCTAGCATGTCATGCTAAAGTCTAAGTCACAGTCAATGCAAGCTCCTCTTGCACTTCCAAGCAAGAACTTTCTACTCCTTTCCAACACCAATTGACTTATTTGAAACAACCCAACGAGAATGGGGGTCCAAACTACTTTATTCAATCAAAATAAACAAACTAAGCAAAGCAAACGAAAACTAAGACGCTCCAAGAACAACACAATAGTGCATGAAACAATAAAAACAAAGTGTCTAAACAGACTTGGGATTTTTATTGATGTAGAAGGGGATGCCTTGGGAATCCCCAAGCTTTGACGCTTGTACCTCTTGGATATTTCTTGGGGTGACACCAGGGGTGGCATCCCCAAGCTTGAGCTTTTGTCCATTCTTCATCTCATTACATCATTCTCTCTCTACACCTGAATTTTTTCTTGGGGTAAAAAGTTTTGTTGTTCCAAAACCAAGCAAACTAAAAACAAAGAAAAGAGAAAGGTTGAGGAGGACTCCCCTTGTGAAGACGTACTTAGCCTCCCCGGCAACGGCGCCAGAAAACTTGATGGCGTGTTGTTGACATGGGAGCTTCTTCTTTAATTCCCCGGCAACGGCACCAGAAAACTTGTTGGTGTGCCTAAATGATGTAGGTGCGCTTTGTCGGGAAACCCCAAGAGCAAGGTGTGATGCATCACAGCAGCAAGTCTTCCCTCAGTAAGAAACTGAGGTTATCGAACCAGTAGGAGGAAGGAAACATCACACAAGTGTTGCAAGCAACGTGGAAACCTACGCAAAACAAACTCAAGACTTTGCCCCAACGAATAGTGAGGTTCTCAATCTCGTTGGTTGCTGTAACAAATGATTAACTGTATGGTCTAGAAGGTGATGATGGTTTGCAGCAAGTAAATAGTGGAATATGTATTAATGGTAAAGATTGGACCAGGGTCCATAGTTCACTAGAGGTGCTCTCCTTAGAAAAACAACATGACATGAAGGGTAAACAAATTACAGAAGGGCAATTGACAGGAACTGAGCAAGGCATAACAATGCAATACTAGATAAAAATATCCTATGAGATTCGATTGGGCAATACAACAATATACATAGAACGCCATCCAACTACATCTATGACTAGAAGTCCACCTTCAGGTTATCATCCGAACCCCCTCTAGTATTAAGTTGCAAGCAACAGACAACTGCTTTAAGCAAAGTGTGTAAGGTAAACTATCCACTTGTTCCATGAACAAGAGACCGTTGTTTTCTCCCTAGTGGCAACAACACATCTACAACCGAAGAGATTTCTGTCACTGCCCTTAGAAACTAGAGGCATGAACCCACTATCGAGCATGAATACCCCCTCTTGGAGCCACTAGCAACTACTTGACCAAGATAACTACTAACAACGGAGAGCATGTAAGATCACAAACAACACATGTTGGGTTCGTAGCATGGAAAACAAAAAAATTCTACCGCATGCACACAAACAAGCCAAGATCTATCTACTAGATTGTAGAAACGAGTCGATAGAGGAACTTACCCTCGAAGATTCCAAAGCGGTTAACGAGAGCAGATTCTCGTGGGTGATGTAGTCGTACACTTGCTGATCTCAAGATCGCGTAGACGATCCTTCCGGCGCTGCGTTCCGGCAGCGCTTCCGCAGTCGGTCACACGTTCGGTACTCAACGAAGACCTTCCTCTCCCTTGTTCCAGCAGGCAGCGGAGGTTGTAGCACTCTCCTCGCGATTCCGGCAGCACGACGGCGTGGTACCGGAAGTAGAGGGGAGATCTCGCAGGGCTTCGCCTTAAGCCGGATCGAGTATGGTGGACTATGAGAGAGCCCTCGACGATCTAGGGTTTAGACACGCCGAGGAAGAGGTGCTAGAGCCGGCGGCTAGGGCTTGGTGGTGCCCAAGTCGGCGGCAAGGAGAACCTGGGAGGCGGCGGCAGCTGCAGGAGGTGGTGGCGCCAAGCTAGGGTTTAGAGGTAGGAACTTGTGTGTCTAGGAGGGGAGCCCTGCCCCTCCTCTTATAGGTGGAGGGAGGCGCGCCTAGGGAGGGGAGTCCCTCCCCAACTCGGACCCAAGGTGGGACGGCGGTGGGAGGAGGAACTCCTCCCCCAAGTCGGTTTCAAACCTCCTTCTCCTCTTTCCCAAAACTAGCCGTTTGACTTTCAAACTAGCCGTTTGACTTTTTCAAACTAGGATTTGAATAAATCCTCTATTTTGGTACAGCGATGACACCTAGTACATGATGCAATCATATCAACTTGATATAACACATTCATGTACCCTTTCCCCTCCGGAGTGCCGGACATTCCGGAACCTTCTAGAACATTCTCGATGAAAACACCGGAACCATTCTCCAACTCCGAAACGGGACTTTCCTTATATGAATCTTATTCTCCGGACCATTCCGGATCTCCTCGTGATATCCCAGATTCCATCCGAGACTCCGAACAACATTCGGTCTCTTACTCATCATTCCATAACTACTCAAAGAACGTCGAATCCTTAAGTGTGTCTCCCTACGGTCCGTGAATTATGCGGACATGATCGAGACTCTTCTCCGATCAATAACCAATAGAGGAATCTGGAAATTCATATGGCTCTCACATATTTCTACGATTACTTTGCGATCAAATGAACCACTTACATACGATACCAATTTCCCTTTGTCTCACGATAGTTTACTTATCCGAGGTTTTGATCGTCGGTATCTCTGCATACCTAGTTCAACCTCGTTACCGATAAGTACTCTTTTCTCGTTCCCGTGGTATGTGATCCCTTGTGAGCCAGTCACATGCTTGCAAGCTAATTGGATGACATTCCACCGAGAGGGCCCAGAGTATATCTATCCGTCATATGGATGGACAAATCCCACTCTTGATCCATGTGCCTCAACACATACTTTCCGAACACTCAATGCCACCTTTATAGCCACCCAGTTACGGTGTGGTGTTTGATGTCATCAAAGCATCCTTCCGTTGATGGTGATTAGCATGATCTCATGGTCGAAGGAATTAGGTTACTATGTATCAGAAAGCTTATAGCAAATGAACTATATTAAATGAATTGATCTTTATGCTACGCTTAACTATAGGAGTATGTCCATCACATCATTCTCCTAATGATATGACCCTGTTGTTAATAACATCTCTATGTTCATGATCAGGAAACCATGATCATATATTAACCAACAAGCTAGTTTAACAAGAGGCTTTACTAGGGACTCTTTTATGTTTACAAATCACACAAGTATTAATGTTTCCGGTTAATAAAATTATAGCATGGTATGTAAACATTTATCATAAGTATGAAGATATGATAATAACCACTTTATTATTGCCTCTTGGGCATATCTCCAACAGTCTCCCACTTGCACTAGAGTCAATAATCTAGTTTCAAACCTTTGTGTATTCAACACCTATGGCTTTCCGGTGTTGTATGTACACGATTGCTAGTGGTCAACTGATCTCCGGATCTGACACTTCCAGGTCCGTGTGTAATTGCATGTCTTTGCGTCTCTACGCATCACTCATTCTCTAATGAGATGGCTTCGTACAAATTTGGTCCTTTGGTGTGACCTTTAGTTCTTTGGGGTTAAAAACATGTTGATAATATTGTCGTACAATATATCTTCATAGTATTATCCCACTGTGAACTACACCTAGTTTGATAACAAACTACTTGACACAAATGCCCTCTTTTGCTGCTAAAATAGCAGTCATACACTTAGCCTTTTGTTGTAGTATCTGTCACAATGTCTTTAACTTTGGAACTCATCCAAATCCATTATGGAACTCACTTTCCATTATATTGTGCCACCCTTGTTTAGATTGAGATAAACTTAATTTGTACTTTGTGACAAAACTAGTATCAATGTAGTACTTTTACAATGAACTAACCATCTATTTGTCACTTCTACAAATAATATACTCTTAGTTCTTCCAAAAGACCATAAGAATATTCTTACTATTGTCCAATGATCATCTTATGAATCATTCTGGTATATGCTCACAACATTTAGAGCATAGGACATATCTGGATTTGTACATTTCACAGTATGATTGATATAAATACTCTTTGTGATCAAGTATCAATCTATACTTGAATCTTGTTTCACTTACCAAATGTCAATACATTTGAATATATCATCAATATTGAACTCATTCAATCCTTTCTGTGCGACAAGAAACTTTCTTGTAGTTTCTATATTGAACTCATTCAATATCTCGTCTATGTACTTCTGGCACAACCATATTAGCGTCTATTCATGCCAAATATTTGGGTTTTGCCTAAGTCTTTCATCGAGATGAAATTCTTATCCTGTGTTAATAAAAGATACATTATTTCCAATCAACAATATGTCTTCCACATAATGTATTAGAAACATGTCTTAGCGCACCCACTTAATTTCTTGCAAATGCAAGCATCTTCATCATATCTGATGAATTTAAACTCTTTTAACATTTTCATCATAGTGAAGATTCCAACTCCGCGATGCTTACTTCAACCATTGAAGTTTGCATATGCTTTTAGCATCCTTTGAATTAACAAAACCCCTATGGACCATGTTATTCACATGTCCTAGGTAACAATTCTATTAGAAGAACTTGTTTTGTTTATTCAACTACCATATAACAAAATTATATGTAGTGGTTGCTACACTAATCCGTCTAGACTAAATATCACTATGAAAGATCAAATCTTATCATAGTCAACCTTTGAACATTGTTGTGAACTTTTTCCCAACATGTCGACTATTTCATAGATGTAAAACATCCATGTCTATTTATTTATAGATCCAAACACGACTGTAAGGTCTTACACCTTTCTCGAGGGTCCTTCAAGTTCAAAACTTGATTTCTCGTGTATGGAACTATCACGGATTTTATGGCTTCAAGCCATTTGACGCAGTCAGGGCTCATCATCACTTCTTTGCATGTAGTCGGATCTTTATTGTCAAATAATGATTTAACTCTCAAATCTTCGTATTCGATTGTTCATCCGACCTACTTGTTTCAATAGGAACTTGGATCTCCATGACCACAACCTTTGAGGTACGTGAGCCATGAGCATTGTTGCTACCTCCGGAACACTTTTCGGTGCTGCACAACTTTGCACATATAGCTAAGGTTCCTTTAACCTTATCAAAGTTCTATTGTCCTTGTAACACCCTCAGAATCGACCCTATGCAGGTTTCAGCGATTCCTGCCAAACCCGCATAGAAACGATTCAAAGGTGCCCACCAGGCACTTTCGTGCGGGTGGAAAACGAAGTAATAACATTACACAACAGTCCTCGATGGGACCCACATAACAGATATATATACAACAGCGACTCTATGAGTCAAGAATACAGATATAATATACAAAGATCCAAATCACCTTGAAAATGATAGAGCGTCCGACTACGGACAAGATGCAAATGGGGCTAAGAGCCCTGAAGAATAACCAATGGCGTCCATAACCCTGCCCAGGCCAAGCCGGAAGGGTAACCCTGCTAACGACGTCGATCTCAAAACCTGCTTAAACAAAAGGGGTGCCGACAAAGGGCAAAGGAAAAAGAGGAGCGTCAGTACTGAGGCCAGTACACGACGAGACTAGAATTCGGCGGTCCTCGCCTACATAGGTATGGTGGACGGAAGCGGCAGCGGCAGCATGCACTATACAACCTATAGAGACTCGACACAACTGGCGGCTATAAGAGAGGGGTAAGAAAGACCTATTCGGAACCAACCTGAATCTATCATCAGACAAACCCATCCTGGTGTTTCCCCCTCAAGAACCAAACGAGGAAGTCAACCGAGGAACTCACACAGTTGGCAGTTTTATTTATTCAGTTATCGTTGCAGCAATTACTAGTCAGGTGTAGATAATCATCCTGATAAAATAAGCAGTGGGCCGTTTTAGTTAACCATTCTGTTGTAGTTGCATCACTTACTAGTCAGATACGATTAGCGTGAGATAACCCAAAACCCAGCAGTTGTTGGTACTTTTATTTAGCCATTCCGTTTTAGTTGCAATACTTACTAGTCAGGTACAATGGCCGCAAGCGACAACCCAAGCAAACAATTGTTGGCAGTTTTATTTAGCCATTCCATTATAGTGAAGCTGATTACTAGTCATTATAAAGTCAAATTTATAGCACTACTTTAGTTATAGTTGTCTATGATCGAGATACTGTGCTCCAAGTCGTCCATAACCGCGGACACGGCTTTCAGAAAGTTTTACCCGACCGGGGTGCACAAATAGCAACACACACTCGATCAACCTCGGAAAAACCAAATCAAAACCCAACGAGGCCTTCACGACAAAGCAATCACAAGATTCAGAAATATTTCAGTGGGCCACCCCATTGAGTAGACCCGCAACGAAGCTAGCTGACTCCGAGACGGACTCAAGGTTTGCGTCAATGGCTGTAAACGACTGGGAACCCGAAAATGTGACTGGGCTTGTCGATACCGCGAAAACATTCCGCTTACCTAAACAGTACAGTGTGCTCCTCGCACAATCGTAAATAAAGCAGTAAAGCATGGCATAAGTACAGGATCGTAAATAAAACCTCAAACTAGTTTGTGGCCCCAAGAAATAAGAATGAATCAAGCTCTGGCTAAGGGGGGGTCCCATAATCCTCCCGGATGTGGATAGCGCGATAAATCAAGGAACAGGTATCAAGCACCCGGGGTCCTACGGGACACAAGTGGACGGTTAACAACCAAATAACATCTGTTGCCCACCTGTGCCTCAGCTTACCTACTTCATTTTTAGTTGTTAAACAGTAATTAAAGTGAATGATAAGTAAAGCCGAGATCATCTCCAACATCAAACATGTGGCAATACTCCAACAACTGTGGTACATGGCGACACGCAACAGCACTTGAGCAAGCGACTACGACGCGCAATCCAACTATCTACCAAACAACAGGTAATAGGAGGTGGCCATGGCAATATAAGGCTGCAAGGAATATCACGGGTACGAAAACTAGAGCATCGCAACACAGATAGCAATAGATCAACAGGGGGAATAAATACTATAAAAGTAAGATAGGTAGAAAGGGGAAGATGCTCGCCTGAAAACATTGCCGAAGGTTCATCCGAAGATCGGGGCGAAGCTCACATCAACTCAACGGCCTTATCCGCGAAGAAGCAAAACACCAGAATAAACACCAGATGCACTATTTAATAAAACGGCAGAAGATCGGGCATGATGCATGTATGATGTATGACATGGCAGAGATGCGATGCAATTAGGCATATTAAGCGGAACCGGGTCCCGACAATTAATTAATAGGTTCATGTTGTTTAGATACCCCGCATTTTAATTGTTGACTTAACATGGCAAAATAAGTTACCGGTTCGCTACACCACTTTAAATGAGGCCAATATATGACTAGATTTGCCCGCATATGGGCCCCATATTTAATTATAAGGTGAACCGGCATAAGGCCCCCAAACCACATGACAATATGCATGCATGAATAATTAATATGCGACAAGTTGTATTATATTATAAAATAGGGTTTCGGGAAGGGGTTCACACATTAGGGTTCGGCGACCTTGGTCCGGGGGTTCGGGGTCGGTCTCAGGGTTCGACGGGATCGGTCTCAGGGTTCGGATCCGGGTTTTGACGGGATCGTTCTCGGACTCCGGGATTGGCGAGGTTCGGAAAGGAGGTCTTGTCGCATCCGGGAAGAAGGACTTGGTTGGCGTCGGGGCGCATCGGGCTCACCCTGGTCGGCGTCGATCTTGTCGGGCCCGCGGTCGTCGGGTCATGGCGTTCCGCGGCGTAGATCTTGGTGTTCCGGGTCTCGGCGTCTTGGGATCCGAAAGGAAGTACTTGACGTGCCGGAATGAAGAACTTCGCGTTACGGTGGCGATCTTGGCGGTCTTCGGTTCGGGTTTTGGCGTCCGAGGAAGTACTTGGCGTTCCGGGTCGGTCTCGGATCCAGGATGGTGACCTTGGGGCTTCGCGGTTACGTTGTTGGTGCCGAAAATTCGTTGGTGAAGATCTTGGTGGTTCCTGGAAGGAGCCCTTGAGGTTTTCGGCTTGCTCGCAGATGGCGATCTTGAGGTTTAATTGGGGTTCGTTGTCATGGTCGTCCTGGATTACACGGACTCGAGAGCGACGGTCCCGTAAGAGTGGCACTTGCGAGCTTGCACGGAGAGCCAACAGAGGAGGGGCGCGTTGTTCCCTGCAGAGGAAGGCCGGCAGGGTCGCAGGAGGGCACGAGGTCGAGCGGCGGGGACGTCGGGGAGCTCACGGTGTAGAGGGCGAGGACGGAAGCAGCAGCGCTTGCGGCGATGGCGGAAGGCGGGGCGCCACCGGCGGGCTTGGCCGGATGACGAGGAGGGTCGGCCGGTGCGGGCCCGCGAACGGCGGCGGGACGAGCTTGACAACAGGGGGGAGCCGACGGACTCCGGGGCGGTGAGCGGTGAGTCGCGGCCGTGGCCGAAGACGGCGGCCCGTGGAGGAAGACGACGACGGCTCGGCCGCGCAGGAACCCGGGGAGGTCGCGGACGGGCCGGGGCGAGCGGAGCGGAGCTCGGTGGCGGCGGTTGAGGGCGGCGGCAGGGCGGACGGCTAGCCTGGCAGGGCAGGGATAGGCGGAGGCCGGAGGTGGAGGCCGGGCTGGGTGGCGAGGAGGAGGGGCGCCGACGAGGAGGGGCGTCGGGCCAGGGCGGAGGGCGGCGCGCTCGCGCCGGCGGCAGGGACGAACGGCGAGGAGGGAGTCGTGGGCGGGGCGGGGCTTGGTGGAGGCCGACACGGCGGCGAGGAGCTCGAGGGGGGGTCGGTCCGGCGAGGTGCGGGGAAGGGGCAGAGCCGGGGAGGAGAGGACCCGAGGCGGCGCTCGAGCGGGCCGGCCGCGGGCGTCGCCGGAGGACCTGAGGCCGGCGGGGAGGAGGAAGACGCGGGCGAGAAGGAGGGCCGAGGCGCGACGGAGGCGAGCTGGCCGAAGGCGGCGGAGCGGAGGGAAGCGGCGGCGGAGGGGGGAGAGGCCGCGGGGCGAGGTGGCGGGGGGAGCGGCGGCTCGCTGGAGCGGGGAGGAGCGGCGAGGGGGCGGCGCTCGGCCGGAGCTGGGGAAGAAGGGGGCGGGGCGTGGCGAGGGTGCGGGGAGGGAGAGCGAGGCGCGTCGGTGGGGAGGGGAGAGGTGGTGGTGGGCCAGGGGGAGTGCAGGGGGCCACGCGGGAGGGTGGAGTCTGGTGGGGCGCGTGGGTGGGGAAGTGGGGTCAGGCGGGGTCGGGTGGGACCGGTTGGCAGCGGGTGTGTGCTGTGTGCGTGGCAGGTTGAGAGGGGAGTGGGGTGAGAGAGGTTGGCCAGGTGGCGGGCTGGGATTGGGTAGAGGGAAGGAAGAGGGTGAGGTGGCAGCCAGAGATTGGTGGGGGTGATGTGGTTGGATGGGTGGGTAGAATAGGATTGGTAGGATTAGGAATTTAGGTGGACCGTTTTTATTACCGACTGGGTCGAATCGGCCCGTTCGACTGCCCCACTAAAAATAATTAAATAATTTATTTATTTCAAACAGACTTTTGCAAACCGATAGCAAACAAAACAAAATAATCCGGAGACCCGGGTTTTGCGTTTGAATAAAGACGGGGTGTTTAGAAAACAAATTAGGTTTTCCCGAAAATAGTTTTTTGCGAACAAATGCAAGATGATGACGATGCTCAAATGCAATGTGGCATGATGACATGAGCATGCGGTCATGATGATGCAATGCACACAAAATAACGCGATTTTCTAGTAGTGGTTTTGCGGGATGCCACAATTCGACACCACTAACAATGGATCTCGCCCTCGAGATCCGCCTCATGGTACCGGAAGGAAGGTCGGTGATCTGAATCTTCTCGCATCGTGTAGATCCTCGCGACACCACTAACAAGAGGTCGTTGTCCGTGATCGTCAAGAGAACACTCCGGGAACAAAAGGGCGAAGGTAGAGGTATCCACAAATAAAGCCACCTCTAACTTCGATAGAAGGTGAGAAAAGATGCGGCCTATCCCACTTCAATGTACGAGAGCAGATAGAAAGGGTAGTCGGCATGGGGGCCAATCCATCACGCACCCAAACTATTACTCTGCACAATCAGTAGAAAAGCATGCAACCATTCTCGGAATCGGACTGAAGATCTCGACAATCGAGGTTCGGAGACAAAGGAGTGATGCAGACTCTGCATCGGATCTGGCGTAGATGATGTCGTCGCGTCGGAAAACACCGGAAGGCACAAACAAGGAACAAAGAATGGTACCACAGTAGACGGATTCCTCAGGCAGCATGAACACCGGATGGTAGAACACCGTTATCAAAGGAGGGAGCGAAACCTTGAAGGTACGACGGAACCCAACCGCGAGAAATCCTGGACTCGAAGAGAGGGAAGAGAGCGGATTCAAAACACGTAGAGGTAAGAGGAGAATAGCAGAGGGGTAAGGAGTAAAATCAGACCTAATCAGAACTATCCAACCGATTTTTGCAAAATAGTTTTTTGACACTCTACTTCGGCCGTTAGCTAGGTTATCCTACAGGCTGGACTTGTGGGGTATCGCAACTGCTAAGCTCTGATACCACTCTGTAACACCCTCAGAATTGACCCTATGCAGGTTTCAGCGATTCCCGCCAAACCCGCATAGAAACGATTCAAAGGTGCCCACCAGGCACTTTCGTGCGGGTGGAAAACGAAGTAATAACATTACACAACAGTCCTCGATGGGACCCACAGAACAGATATGTATACAACAGCGACTCTATGAGTCAAGAATACAGATATAATATACAAAGATCCAAATCACCTTGAAAATGATAGAGCGTCCGACTACGGACAAGATGCAAATGGGGCTAAGAGCCCTGAAGAATAACCAATGGCGTCCATAACCCTGCACAGGCCAAGCCGAAAGGGTAACCCTGCTAACGACGTCGATCTCAAAACCTGCTTAAACAAAAGGGGTGCCGACAAAGGGCAAAGGAAAAAGAGGAGCGTCAGTACTGAGGCCAGTACACGGCGAGACTAGAATTCGGCGGTCCTCGACTACATAGGTATGGTGGATGGAAGCGGCAGCGGCAGCATGCACTATACAACCTATAGAGACTCGACACAACTGGCGGCTATCAGAGAGGGGTAAGAAAGACCTATTCGGAACCAACCTGATTCTATCATCAGACAAACCCATCCTGGTGTTTCCCCCTCGAGAACCAAACGAGGAAGTCAACCGAGGAACTCACACAGTTGGCAGTTTTATTTATTCAGTTATCGTTGCAGCAATTACTAGTCAGGTGTAGATAATCATCCTGATAAAATAAGCAGTGGGCCGTTTTAGTTAACCATTCCGTTGTAGTTGCATCACTTACTAGTCAGATACGATTAGCGTGAGATAACCCAAAACCCAGCAGTTGTTGGTACTTTTATTTAGCCATTCCGTTTTAGTTGCAATACTTACTAGTCAGGTACAATGGTCGCAAGCGACAACCCAAGCAAACAATTGTTGGCAGTTTTATTTAGCCATTCCATTATAGTGAAGCTGATTACTAGTCATTATAAAGTCAAATTTATAGCACTACTTTAGTTATAGTTGTCTATGATCGAGATACTGTGCTCCAAGTCGTCCATAACCGCGGACACGGCTTTCAGAAAGTTTTACCCGACCGGGGTGCACAAATAGCAACACACACTCGATCAACCTCGGAAAAACCAAATCAAAACCCAACGAGGCCTTCACGACAAAGCAATCACAAGATTCAGAAATATTTCAGGGGGCCACCCCATTGAGTAGACCCGCAACGAAGCTAGCTAACTCCGAGACGGACTCAAGGTTTGCGTCAATGGCTGTAAACGACTGGGAACCCGAAAATGTGACTGGGCTTGTCGATACCGTGAAAACATTCCGCTTACCTAAACAGTACAGTGTGCTCCTCGCACAATCGTAAATAAAGCAGTAAAGCATGGCATAAGTACAGGATCGTAAATAAAACCTCAAACTAGTTTGTGGCCCCAAGAAATAAGAATGAATCAAGCTCTGGCTAAGGGGGGTCCCATAATCCTCCCGGATGTGGATAGCGCGATAAATCAAGGAACAGGTATCAAGCACTCGGGGTCCTACGGGACACAAGTGGACGGTTAACAACCAAATAACATCTATTGCCCACCTGTGCCTCTGCTTACCTACTTCAGTTTTAGTTGTTAAACAGTAATTAAAGTGAACGATAAGTAAAACCGAGATCATCTCCAACATCAAACATGTGGCAATACTCCAACAACTGTGGTACATGGCGACACGCAACAGCACTTGAGCAAGCGACTACGACGCGCAATCCAACTATCTACCAAACAACAGGTAATAGGAGGTGGCCATGGCAATATAAGGCTGCAAGGAATATCACGGGTACGAAAACTAGAGCATCGCAACACAGATAGCAATAGATCAACAGGGGGAATAAATACTATAAAAGTAAGATAGGTAGAAAGGGGAAGATGCTCGCCTGAAAACATTGCCGAAGGTTCATCCGAAGATCGGGGCGAAGCTCACATCAACTCAACGGCCTTATCCGCGAAGAAGCAAAACACTAGAATAAACACCGGATGCACTATTTAATAAAACGGCAGAAGATCGGGCATGATGCATGTATGATGTATGACATGGCAGAGATGCGATGCAATTAGGCATATTAAGCGGAACCGGGTCCCGACAATTAATTAATAGGTTCATGTTGTTTAGATACCCCGCATTTTAATTGTTGACTTAACATGGAAAAATAAGTTACCGGTTCGCTATACCACTTTAAATGAGGCCAATATATGACTAGATTTGCCCGCATATGGGCCCCATATTTAATTATAAGGTGAATCGGCATAAGTCCCCCAAACCACATGACAATATGCATGCATGAACAATTAATATGCGACAAGTTGTATTATATTATAAAATACGGTTTCGGAAGGGGTTCACACATTAGGGTTCGGCGAACTTGGTCCGGGGGTTCGGGGCCGGTCTCAGGGTTCGACGGGATCGGTCTCAGGGTTCGGATCCGGGTTTCGACGGGATCGTTCTCGGACTCCGGGATTGGCGAGGTTCGGAAAGGAGGTCTTGTCGCATCCGGGAAGAAGGACTTGGTTGGCGTCGGGGCGCATCGGGCTCGCCCTGGTCGGCGTCGATCTTGTCGGGCTCGCGGTCGTCGGGTCGTGGCGTTCTGCAGCATAGATCTTGGTGTTCCGGGTCTCGGCGTCTTGGGATCCGAAAGGAAGTACTTGACGTGCCGGAATGAAGAACTTCGCGTTACAGTGGCGATCTTGGCGGTCTTCGGTTCGGGTTTTGGCGTCCGAGGAAGTACTTGGCGTTCCGGGTCGGTCTCGGATCCAGGATGGTGACCTTGGGGCTTCGCGGTTACGTTGTTGGTGCCGAAAATTCGTTGGTGAAGATCTTGGTGGTTCCTGGAAGGAGCCCTTGAGGTTTTCGGCTTGCTCGCAGATGGCGATCTTGAGGTTTAATTGGGGTTCGTTGTCATGGTCGTCCTGGATTACACGGACTCGAGAGCGACGGTCCCGTAAGAGTGGCACTTGCGAGCTTGCACGGAGAGCCAACAGAGGAGGGGCGCGTTGTTCCCTGCAGAGGAAGGCCGGCAGGGTCGCAGGAGGGCACGAGGTCGAGCGGCGGGGACGTCGGGGAGCTCACGGTGTAGAGGGCGAGGACGGAAGCAGCAGCGCTTGCGGCGATGGCGGAAGGCGGGGCGCCACCGGCGGGCTTGGCCGGATGACGAGGAGGGTCGGCCGGTGCGGGCCCACGAACGGCGGCGGGACGAGCTTGACAACAGGGGGGAGCCGACGGACTCCGGGGCGGTGAGGGTGGTCGCGGCCGCGGCCGAAGACGGCGGCCCGTGGAGGAAGACGACGACGGCTCGGCCGCGCAGGAACCCGGGGAGGTCGCGGACGGGCCGGGGCGAGCGGAGCGGAGCTCGGTGGCGGCGGTTGAGGGCGGCGGCAGGGCGGACGGCTAGCCTGGCAGGGCAGGGATAGGCGGAGGCCGGAGGTGGAGGCCGGGCTGGGTGGCGAGGAGGAGGGGCGCCGACGAGGAGGGGCGTCGGGCCAGGGCGGAGGGCGGCGCGCTCGCGCCGGCGGCAGGGACGAACGGCGAGGAGGGAGTCGTGGGCGGGGCGGGGCTTGGTGGAGGCCGACACGGCGGCGAGGAGCTCGAGGGGGGGTCGGTCCGGCGAGGTGCGGGGAAGGGGCAGAGCCGGGGAGGAGAGGACCCGAGGCGGCGCTCGAGCGGGCGGCCGCGGGGCGCCGGAGGACCTGAGGCCGGCGGGAAGGAGGAAGACGCGGGCGAGAAGGAGGGCCGAGGCGCGACGGAGGCGAGCTGGCCGAAGGCGGCGGAGCGGAGGGAAGCGGCGGCGGAGGGGGGAGAGGCCGCGGGGCGAGGTGGCGGGGGGAGCGGCGGCTCGCTGGAGCGGGGAGGAGCGGCGAGGGGGCGGCGCTCGGCCGGAGCTGGGGAAGAAGGGGGCGGGGCCGTGGCGAGGGTGCGGGGAGGGAGAGCGAGGCGCGTCGGTGGGGAGGGGAGAGGTGGTGGTGGGCCAGGGGGAGTGCAGGGGGCCACGCGGGGAGGGTGGAGTCTGGTGGGGCGCGTGGGTGGGGAAGTGGGGTCAGGCGGGGTCGGGTGGGACCGGTTGGCAGCGGGTGTGTGCTGTGTGCGTGGCAGGTTGAGAGGGGAGTGGGGTGAGAGAGGTTGGCCAGGTGGCGGGCTGGGATTGGGTAGAGGGAAGGAAGAGGGTGAGGTGGCAGCCAGAGATTGGTGGGGGTGATGTGGTTGGATGGGTGGGTAGAATAGGATTGGTAGGATTAGGAATTTAGGTGGACCGTTTTTATTCTGGGGTGGTCGACTCGGTCGAATCGGCCCGTTCGACTGCCCCACTAAAAATAATTAAATAATTTATTTATTTCAAACAGACTTTTGCAAACCGATAGCAAACAAAACAAAATAATCCGGAGACCCGGGTTTTGCGTTTGAATAAAGACGGGGCGTTTAGAAAACAAATTAGGTTTTCCCGAAAATAGTTTTATGCGAACAAATGCAAGATGATGACGATGCTCAAATACAATGTGGCATGATGACATGAGCATGCGGTCATGATGATGCAATGCACACAAAATAACGCGATTTTCTAGTAGTGGTTTTGCGGGATGCCACAGTCCTCCCACTTAACTTTTCACAAAAAATTCCTTCTCAAAGAAACTTGACGTTCTAAGCGACAAACACTTTTGTCTCCGGTGTTATGGAGGATTACTTAACAGTTATTCGAAATAACATACAAAGACAGGTTCATCCGACTTTGGTTGCAAACATCTTTTTTTATGCATAGCATACCAATGTTTAAGAAAGGACTACTTGGGTTTTATCCCAAACCATAACTTTATATGGTGTCATTTCAACGGATTATGATGAAGCTCTTTTCAGTGGGAAAAACGGTAGTCTCTAAAGCTTAAAATATAATGGCAGTTTTATGAATTATACCTTTGATCTTACCATGTCAAACAAGGTTTAATTACATATCTCGAATGCTCCATACTCTTATGGTGTTTCGGGAAATGCAAATCCACGGAACGATTCCATAAATCTTAGGTATTATGCTAAACTTTGTAACTCAAATATCTTCCTTTATGATCTTTATCATAAACTGTTTATATTCTTGTTACAATGATTTTGCACTTCATCTTTAAAGTCTTTGAACTTTTCAAATGTTTCATACTTCATCCTTATTAAGTAAATATTCATATATTCACTCAAATTTTCGGAGAAAGCATATGAAGTTGAAATCCATCGCTCTTGACTACACATAATGGACTTCATACAACAATATGTACAAGTTCCAATAAGCTAGTCATTCGTTCCCTTTTGGCCTATGAACGAAGTTTTAATTATTTCTAGGAAAGTTTCACAAGCGTCATTTGATCAAAAATCAAAAGACTCCAAAATTCCATCCACATGGAGTTTCTTCATGTTTTCTTTCAATATAATTTAAACGGCGATGTCACTTCCTAAGTGATATTTCAATCAATTTGTCTTTCGACATCTTTAGCACTAGTTTTATGGATGTGATTTCTCCAACGAGATTTGCGAATCCATCTTTTATGGATTACGGCAATTATTTGAACAACCCTTTTGTTCTCATAATACCTGATAAAACAAATGTTTGAAGGCAAGCTTTGATGTTTAACGAGCAACACAATAACCCTTTATTTGTTCTCGATGAACATCATCACATATTCTTTTGCTAGTTACTTAGGCCATTGTAGTTCATGAATTGTGTTGTTTCGTATGACGATTCACACCAACAAATTCAGTATCAAATACTTAAGAACCACATTGTTTAATAAGCAAAGAATATAGCCATAACATGTATATCATCTATATACTTAAACTGAACAATTCCAGTCTTTCCTTTTCTGCCATATATTTATGAGATTCTCTTTCAGTATTTCCTTTTCTGTTTGAAAGAA
Source organism: Avena atlantica (assembly GCA_910589765.1). Classification (NCBI taxonomy): domain Eukaryota; kingdom Viridiplantae; phylum Streptophyta; class Magnoliopsida; order Poales; family Poaceae; genus Avena; species Avena atlantica. Next base: position 57,207,068 of record OU342737.1, read on the forward strand.
TCTATCAACATCAATAGTGGAGTCATACATATGACACATAGTCCAAAGCGTGTATAATTAAATACCAATGTCTTTGGACTTGCACTTTGAAGTAGATCACCATCATCAAATGTTTGGTGTACTTTCAAATTCCATTCTTTAGTAATCTCTTGGTGTAGTAAACATTTTCTCTGCATCAAATATTCACCCTTATCATGGAATGATCCATGATCAAGCTACTTTTAGCTTATAACGGTGAATCATGAGTATAATGTTGCTCTCCAAATCCTTTTGGAGGATTAGGACAACTAGTGTCTCCAACCTTTTGCAAATTCTCATCAAATATGATAACATGACTTTTGCCATATTATACTCTATCATGGTGTAACCAAAACTTCGTTTCAGATATCACAATATCTTCCACACATCATGGTTTCTGAAACAACTCTTTCAGATCCTAGATAACCTTGATATTAAGATAAGCCTTTGAATATCAAGAATCATGGAGACAAACATGATACTCATACACTAACACTTGGAATTGTCACTCTTGATTTAATACCAATTATTAAACTTCATGGAGTAACCGGAATTTACTGAAAGTTTGCAATAGGACTTTTAAACTTTAGATTAACACTTCAAAACAATACGATACCAGTTCGTAAAGTAACTAACCAGAATTCTATAGTTCTATCATCTCAATTATAACTAAGCGCAAGGTGGTAAACGGATGCCAATGACTACAACAATTATGCAAATTCACTTTGAGTTAATTTATGATAAATAGTAATCAACTTTTAATCATATTGCTGTTAAACTCCCACTAAAAACAATATCCCTCACATTGTTTTAGTGATCACACGAACCAAATCCACCACATCAAAACCGATCATCACGAGAGTTGATATAGCTTCAATGGCGAACAATCAACATGTTCATCATATCTACTATATGACTCATGCTTTACCTTTCGGTGATCCGTGTTCCTGAGACCATGTCTGTACATGCTAGGCTCGTCAAGATCAAACCTTAGCTTCCGCATGAGAAAATCTGGCTTGCCCACGTTGTATACACTTGCGGAATCTAACACACCCGATCATCACGTGGTGCTTCGAAACAACAAGCTTTAGCAACGGTGCTAACTAAGGGTGAACACTTTATGACTTGAAATTCATGTGCATGAGGGATCATCTTATAATGCTACCTTCGTCTACTAAGCAATACAAGATGCATAAAAGGATTAACATCACATGCAATTCATAATATGAGATATGATATGGCCTTTCTTCTTTGTGCTTCCGATCTCCATCTTCGAGCACGAACATGATCTCCATCATCACCGGCATTGCATCAAGGTCAAGGACGCCGCTCCATGGTTGTCGTCCACCAGCTTCAACTATTACAAATACCTTGAATAGACATGCGGGTCTTAACAGAATTTAAAGACAACCATATGGCTCCTGCCGGTTGCCAAATTACAATAAGGAACATTGCATACATCAAATATAATCACAATCATGGCCATATCACATCACAGCACACCCCTGCAAAACAAAGTTAGGCGCCTCTACTTTCTTTGCATATTTTACGTGGTTTGGGGCTTTCAATAAGTGTCATTTTAACTTACGAACAAGAACCACAACATTGATACTAGTATTGTTAATCACCCGTTGTAAATTGGATCTTAACTATGCTAGGAGAAACAGGCACCCGCAAAGCCACTTATGCAATACAAGTTGCATGTCAAGCGTGGAGCAAGTCTCATGAACGATGTCATGTAAGGTTAGCCCGGGCCGCTTCATCCCAACATACCACAAGATGTAAAGTACACAAGAAGCAATCGACAATAAAAGCATCAACGCCCACAATGACCATTGTGTTCTACTCGTGCAAACAGATCTACATATAGACACGGCTCTGATACCACTGTTGGGTTCGTAGCATGGAAAACAAAAATTTTCTACCGCATGCACACAAACAAGCCAAGATCTATCTACTAGATTGTAGCAACGAGTCGATAGAGGAACTTACCCTCGAAGATTCCAAAACGGTTAACGAGAGCAGATTCTCGTGGGTGATGTAGTCGTACACTTGCCGATCTCAAGATCGCGTAGACGATCCTTCCGGCGCTGCGTTCCGGCAGCGCTTCCGCAGTCGCTCACACGTTCGGTACTCGACGAAGACCTTCCTCTCCCTTGTTCCAGCAGGCAGCGGAGGTTGTAGCACTCTCCTCGCGATTCCGGCAGCACGACGGCGTGGTGCCAGAAGTAGAGGGGAGATCTCGCAGGGCTTCGCCTTAAGCCGGAGCGAGTATGGTGGACTATGAGAGAGCCCTCGACGATCTAGGGTTTAGACACGCCAAGGAAGAGGTGCTAGAGCCGGCGGCTAGGGATTGGTGGTGCCCAAGTCGGCGGCAAGAACCCTGGGAGGCGGCGGCAGCTGCAGGAGGTGGTGGCGCCAAGCTAAGGTTTAGAGGTAGGAACTTGTGTGTCTAGGAGGGGAGCCCTGCCCCTCCTCTTATAGGTGGAGGGAGGAGCGCCTGGGGAGGGGAGTCCCTCCCCAACTCGGACCCAAGGTGGGCTGGCGGTGGGAGGAGGAACTCCTCCCCCAAGTCGGTTTCAAACCTCCTTCTCCTCTTTCCCAAAACTAGCCGTTTGACTTTCAAACTAGCCGTTTGACTTTTTCAAACTAGGATTTGAATAAATCCTCTATTTTGGTACAGCGATGACACCTAGTACATGATGCAATCATATCAACTTGATATAACACATTCATGTACCCTTTCCCCTCCGGAGTGCCGGACATTCCGGAACCTTCTAGAACATTCTCGATGAAAACACCGGAACCATTCTCCAACTCCGAAACGGGACTTTCCTTATATGAATCTTATTCTCCGGACCATTCCGGATCTCCTCGTGATATCCCGGATTCCATCTGAGACTCCGAACAACATTCGGTCTCTTACTCATCATTCCATAACTACTCAAACAACGTCGAATCCTTAAGTGTGTCTCCCTACGGTTCGTGAATTATGCGGACATGATCGAGACTCTTCTCCGATCAATAACCAATAGAGGAACCTGGAAATTCATATGGCTCCCACATATTTCTACGATTAATTTGCGATCAAATGAACCACTTACATACGATACCAATCTCCCTTTGTCTCACGATAGTTTACTTATCCGAGGTTTTGATTGTCGGTATCTCTGCATACCTAGTTCAACCTCGTTACCGATAAGTACTCTTTTCTCGTTCCCGTGGTATGTGATCCCTTGTGAGCCAGTCACATGCTTGCAAGCTAATTGGATGACATTCCACCGAGAGGGCCCAGAGTATATCTATCCGTCATATGGATGGACAAATCCCACTCTTGATCCATGTGCCTCAACACATACTTTCCGAACACTCAATGCCACCTTTATAGCCACCCAGTTACGGTGTGGTGTCTGATGTCATCAAAGCATCCTTCCGGTGATGGTGATTAGCATGATCTCATGGTCGAAGGAATTAGGTTACTATGTATCAGAAAGCTTATAGCAAATGAACTATATTAAATGACTTGATCTTTATGCTACGCTTAACTATAGGAGTATGTCAATCACATCATTCTCCTAATGATATGACCCTGTTGTTAATAACATCTCTATGTTCATGATCAGGAAACCATGATCATATATTAACCAACAAGCTAGTTTAACAAGAGGCTTTACTAGGGACTCTTTTATGTTTACAAATCACACAAGTATTAATGTTTCTGGTTAATACAATTATAGCATGGTATGTAAACATTTATCATAAGTATGAAGATATGATAATAACCACTTTATTATTGCCTCTTGGGCATATCTCCAACAACACATACATGATAGAATCAAATAGACAAAACCATTAATCAATCTGACATAGTAATCTCAATATCCATCGGATCCCCACAAACACAACATGCATGATTACAAATATATTAGATCTTGATCATGAACGGAGCTCACAAGATCTATACATGAAAGCACAAGGAGGAGATACAACCATCTAGCTACTACATGGACCCATAGTCCAAGGTGGAACTACTCACGCTTCATACCGGAGGCTGGCATGATAAAGAAGAAGGCCTCCGGGATGATCTCCCCTCCGGCAGGGTGCCGGAAAGAACTTCAGACCCCTCCGATCTAGGGACGATGGTGGCGGCGGCTACAGATGGTTTCATAGAGTTTTGATCGGGTGCCCAGGGTTTCTGAATCGGGGGCTTCTTATAGGCGAAGGGGTGAGCCAGGGGCCACCAGGGGGCCACACCCTGCCCAGGCGCGGGCCAGGCTTGGCCGCGCCTAGGGGGTCTGGCCGCCCTGTGGCGCCCCTCCGTCTTGTCTTCTGGCTTCATGTCGCTCACGGTAAAATATTGACTTTGGCTTTTGTCCCGTCCAATTCCGAGAATATTAATTTTCTGCCTTTCTAGAACCAAAAATAAAAGAACACAGGCAACTGGCACTGTGGAAACTTGTTAATAGGTTAGTTCCAGAAAAGATATAAAAACAGCTCAAAGTGTAGACAAAGCAAAGCAAAGTAGATACTAAACAAGCATGAAACATCAAAAATTATAGATACGTTTCCGATGTATAAATAACCATTTTTTATTATTGCCTCTTGGGCATATCTCCAACACGGGTACCCAACGGGTATGGATACCCATAGGGCATGTGCATGGGTAAAGATTTATACCCGCGGATACGAGTATGGTTAAAGTTTTCTACCCATTGACTACACGGGTATGGTATTACTCTACCTTGTCCATACGCTGCCCATTGCCATCCTTAATGACATCCCTATCATCTATTTAATTATGTATCATATCTTTTTAACACTATACCAACCAAAACTATGTCAGGATTCATGAAACACCTTTTTTTGCACTCGGAAAAAAAGAAAATGGCTTTTTGGTGCGACAAAAAGAAAAATTTGAAGTGGATCCCTAATGAAATAGCATGTTGTGAACCCAAAAATGTTTTTTCCTAAAAATTATGAGCATTATATCATGTACATGTAGTTCATATATGACCCACTTCCTACCGATTCGACATGATTTATCTTTTTCACGAGGGGTGGAAGAAAAGGTTTAAGGTATTCCGGTTGGGACATTGTCCATGTATGATGGTCTAGTATTTTTAAAAAATAGGATGATACCATTTTAAAACTTTTATTTAGTGGTTGCTTCACAAAACACCTATTTTTTAGCACTCTGAAAACGAAGAATAGCTTTTTGGTGCGATGAAAAAGCTTTTAGATTCTTGAACACGAGAGACTCTAGGGGATGAATCACATTATCATGCTCCATGCTAAGATGACCTATCATGCCACAGAGGGCACGCCAATCTGACAGTCATTCATATTTAATAAGGAACAATTGCCTCTGACCTTCACGAATCATAGACACCACAATCTTTAGGGGCCTCCTCACATCATACTTAACCCTCACACTGAAGAAGTTTTCAGAAAAATCACCTGACGTTGGCTCAGCATGAATCACCTCTCACACTTTCCCTGCCAACACTTTCAACATGGGTTTTATAATCAGGCAAATCATGTATTTGAATACAGATTTTAAACGTGAATAAATCCACTTCCGACGGCTTTGTGAAACCATCGTATTCTTCCAGCGGCACCGGGTGATCTCTAAAAATCCATGGTCCTCCCTCCATGACCTTGTCCCAATCACCCAAATAAGAGAATTGAATCTTATATAGATTCCCATCCAAAGCTCTAAATTTCACATCCTGAGCCAGATTTCAAGCTATCCTCATACTTTTATAAAACCAGAAATCGCTGAATTCCTGATCTAATTTTTAACATTAATTAATAATTATCCGGTAGGATAGAATGCCTTACTGTTTGCCCGTCAAAAAAATCTGTTGTAATCATGTAATGTCCTTTTTGTTGCGGGAAATCATGTAACGTTTGCACAATATGTATGCTGACCGATGGCTAAAAGCCTGGATCATTGTCTTACAATATATTTTGAATAATAAAATATTCAGACTGAAATACACTCCCCCGGCGATTTCGTAGAAAAAAGTAAAGAAGATATTTAGGTCTCACGATTTATGCATGCACGTGGAACGGTGGAAGTGAAAGACACGTCTCTTCAATGCGTGTCTAGCCATGTGATGTCTCCTTATTTCGCGTAAAGGCCACATGTTCCGTATCGTCACTCTTTGTTTTCTTTTGCGAGATAAAAATACGCAAGTACTACGAACCTTGGAGCATCCCTACTTTGTCTAGGGCTCAGCTAGAACCTGACGGTGGCAGCGGTCTAGATGTAGCTGAGGTGTGTAGCACCGAAATTAATTTCGAAACGTGGCGTGGTGGAGCACTTGGGACTGACATCTTTGCTCATGGTATCTGACAAGGTTTGGTCAGTAATCTAATGAAAGTACGGTGTATAAGTTGTTTAAATATTAACTTTTATACCTCTAACCTTTTTCTGTAGCTCCAGTCACAACGAAGCTGCAAACAACAGTGTGGCTCCACAGCTCATGGCGTCACACAATAGGCTGTAACGTCATAATCTATGGCTCCACATTAAAATTTTGTAGCGCCGTAGCTTGTGGAGCCGCACAGTGGGTTGCGGCGCCGTAGCTTGTGGAGCCACGCGATTGTTTGCAGCTCCTGGGAGCTAGAGAAAAAATTAGGCGCTATGAATTTTTTTCCTAAAAGGTTTAGTATTTAAATTTGTTATAAATTTGAGTTATTTTTATTTAAATTGCCGTATAAGTTTTGGTGAAAGTACTTTATAAAGTTTGACTAGTTATATAAAAAAATCAATATTTACAATAGCAAATACACACCATATGAATCGACGGTCCCGTCTCCTCTGCTTGTTGTCCCGGCGGTAGGAGGAGTAGGGGCCTTGGACCTGCGTTCGGTACTGTTGAAGGGTCTCTAAAGTTAGAGTTTGGCCAACCGGCATCGACGTTATGGTGGGTATGACGGCGTTGTGCAGGATAAGAATAAGGTATACCCGCCTCCTCTTCCATCTTGTCGGTGACGATCTTGCCGTTGACGTTGAGGAGGGCAGGGATTTGTCTGGTCATCGCTTTCATGGAGTGGTGCATCTCGTCCAATACATGTGTTTTAAGTTTGGTGTTACAAGTTTTGGATTAATTCACGGGTTCAGTAGCGATAGCTTCAACTCTATGGCGCTAGTCCTTAGGGGCACATGCACGAAAATTCCCGACTGTCATCAACAGCGGCGACAATGGCGAGTCGGCGGCTCGCTCTAGTGGGAGTAGTGGTTGTTAGGTGGTCTAAGGACCTCAAAGTAATTTTTATTATGTTTGGGATGCTTTATACTTTCTTGTGAATTCACGAAATTCGGATCTATGTGAAGTTTGACCTTGACCGGAACTTATATGCATTGTTTTGTCCTTTTAGAAAACAAATCTTGTCCTCTGCGTTTGTCTGTTAACGGGCCTGATCTTCTATTCAATATCTGGACCGCATGTTGGGCTCATGGACTTGTCTTCAAATATGTCAAGAAGGGAGAGGGCCTGCAGATACAAAAACTTCTCAGTTAGATCGTTCAGTCAACCCTCAAAAAAAAAAGTTTCGTTCAGTCATGTGGTGATGGTACTCCAAGGAAACCAGATTGACTCGACCAATCGGCTGCTGCCGCAAGTTAGTAACACGTGTGCATGCTGACTTTATTTTCTTAGATACAAAGGAGGAAATTACTGACTCTGTATTTACTGATGCACGAAGCCATTTTGTGTTTCCAGCTCAGGTATGGCAATCAAAATAGAGATTACAATTACTCTAGCAGAATTTATCAGTGGACATGGTGCATGTATTTTCTTCCTCGCGTCTATAGCTCTCAAACAGAATGTGATCGAATGGAACGTTACTCATCTCTCTTTCACCATTGCTTTAAATAGTTTTTTTTCGCGGGGGCATTGCTTCAAATAGTTATCCTACAGGCTTTCTTAGATTAAACTTCGGATTTGCTAGTTCTCAGGCGCCTGAGAACTTCTTAAGTCTCAGTCGCCTCTTTCACCGTTTGATTTACCTCGTGATTCGTGCTACACATGAGTTGCAACTCGAGTGTAACTGAGAATTTAATGAGAACTGAGAACTAGTACAAATCTTATGAGTTGCAATTAGGTTGTAACTGAGAATTAACACAAATATTAGGATGACATCAGCGACTTAGACATAACTAATTCTCAGGCACCTGAGATCTAGGCACTCTTATTAAACTTTTGGCTTACTTGCATAGAAGATTCAATGACGAGGGGTTTTTAGGCCCAAATTTTTAGCTTTTTGAGTTAAAAAGAGGTAGATGAACAAAAGCATCAGAGACTGCAATATTAAAGAAGGGTGGGATTCAGAGCATCTCCACTCGGCTTCCTAGGACGTCGATCCCAGGGCAAAATTTAGGTTCGGACGCGAAATTAGCCCAGTCGTGTTCTTAGGACCCTGATTTCGTTCGAATTTGGGCGAACTTTGATCCGGCCTTTCCAGGCCATTCCCAGCATCCCGGAAACGTCCTGAGAACGTCGGACGAAGCGAAAACAGGCGTGGGTCAGCTCTGTCAGCGACAGAAGGCCGAATTCTCCTCACATCCACTCGCCAGACTGCCGTGAAGAGCTCCCCAGCTGTCTCTGCCGCCATGACTTCGCCGGCGGAGCTCCTCCACGCCGAGACATACCCACACCTCTAGATAGGCTCGCCGCTTTTGCCGCCCAAACTTCACCGTAGCTCGGATTCGTTACGAGCTCCAACCACCTCGCCCCCAAGTGTTCGCCGAACTATGTTTAAACTTACGCCAAACTATGGTCAATTTTATCCGAACTATGCCAAATTGTGCTGTATATTCATATTATGTCAAACTATGCAGAAAACTGGACAAATTTGATCCAAATTTGGGTGGAAAAGAGGCGTCCCGAGAACTTGGCCCGGGAACGCGAGTGGGAAACTCGACGTTCCCAGACCGAAAACGAGTTTCTGCTATATTTTGGTCCGGATTTTGGCCTGGAAACGCCTAACAAGTGGGGATGCTCTCAGAAGAGATATTATCATACGTACAGCAATTTTCAAATTCTATGCAAAAAAAAATTCTCAAGACTACACGCACAATTACTAGTGGACTGAAAGGAGACAACTGTGCAGAAGAGTTTTGTTCGGTCTTTTGCTTATTTGGAACAAGCGAGATTAATATACTGGCTGAATAAAAGACTTTCCCTAAATGTTTTTCTTTGGAATAAACATATCAGCAAAAGCTTTGTATTGGATACTAAAATCAAACTGATTTTGAACAAAGAAAAACAGATCGCTTCATTTTTCTGCCCAACGTTTACACACTGCAGCCCTAGTAGCAGCGTAGCATACAGACAATGACATCTTCAAGGCAAAAGAACAAAAAAAAACACAGTCTCCAGTTTTCTCTCTTATACATAGCCTAAACTAGAATATCATGGCCGACAACGCCTCACCCAACTTCAGCCCTTTCATGTAGCACAGGACACCAAAGTACTCTAGCAGATCTTGCACAACAAGCAAAATAGCCAGGACTTCCTTCTACATGGCCGAATTCGACGGGCAATCAAGGTTGGCTGCTAGGAAGCTTGCTGAGGATCGAGTGCTCTGGCTTGTGGTCACACTCAAAATCAAGGTGGACGAACGCCCGCTCGACTTCTGGGAGTTCCTCGATCTTTATCTGAAGTGATTCACCGATGGCATGTGCCTCCTTGAGCGGCAAGTCCTCTGGGAGCTCAATGTCAACCTGCCAGTCCATAGACCACATGAGATGCAATTTCATCAAAATTACTGAAAACATTGTTACTATAAAAATTATATGCAGGAAGCCCCACTGAATTACCAGTTTCTAACACGCTTTGAGCATCTCTGTCATTTTTTGGGGTCAAAATACTAATTCTATCGCGGCAAGAAAAAGTCCGTACAGTGTAACCATTTTATGATCATAGACCAAATAGACCGAAGTGAAGCGAAAGTCCCAGTATAAATGAGTAACAACTTATTGACTGATCACATCACAAAGAAGCGCCTCATACTTAATTAGCCATCCCATTCAAAATTCAAACAAAATGAACCGATGTAAGAATGAATTGAGCAAGGATCTAGAGAGAAAGCAACACAAGGACTGAAGACCACAAAAACAAATTGAGGAGCAAGCAAGCACAGGTAAGAATCACAGCAGTTTCAGGTAAACTGAAAACGCAGCACCACACACCATACTACTGCATCTGGTTAAATATTGTAGGGAAGAGAATAGATTCACCTGAAGAAGGGTATGCAAAAGAACAAAATATAAAAAACAAGGATATACTAACCTCAACAAAGTAAAGCACCCCAAATGTATATGCCCGAACTGTATCAACACGCTTAATTTGAGGATCATGCCTGATAGCTAGGTATGTCAACTTCTGCAGCACTTCCGGGGAAGCTGATTCACCTACTAGTGACACTGCATCCAGAATAGTGATATGTATTACTATATAGCTAAATGTCAGGGTAACCTAAAAATCTAATGCAAATTCTAGCATTTCAAATTTCAAGAATGGTTTCAGTTGTACTACCTCCGTTCCTAAATATAATACGTTTTGGTAGGCTAAACATGCAAGTAATCTTGATTTCATATTCAAGCAATTGTACTTATATGCGAGTTACAAAAAAATTAGAGCTATCAACTGATTTACAAGTTATGCATTGCTTTTATTTATAAAATGTTCTTAGTAGCCCTACAAACATTGTCCTAACAGATGTTCTTGTGCCAAAAAAATTCCGGCGGCACTCGATTTTGATAAGATTGGAGAGTTATATACGGGTGCAACCGTACAAGTGATGTTTCACATGCTAAATTTTAATGTTCTAGCGAGTATGAGTAGTGCAAACCTGCATTTTCCCACACAGTTCCAGACCAGTTTGTAATTGTATAGACTGCAAGGACGATAGCACCAATTGGGTCGATCCACCAGTAGAACCTGTCACCGAGAACAGCAGCAGCCAAACCGACGACATTCGTGACCACATCAAAATAATGATCCTGTGAAAATAAACCAATCACATTACTTTTGCCAAACCTATCCACATTTGATCATTTGAATCTTGTCAAATAGAGAAACACAGCAAGATATAAACCTTAGCATATGCGCGGACTATGTTGTTACCAGATGTCCGGCAGTAGAACCACAGAGCTAGCTTAACTACTGTTGCAAAGATCATGATTGAATATAGCCATAGAAGTTGTACTGGGTTCAGTTTATCAGGAGCTTCGTTCACTACCAGCTTTTCAGCAGCTTGAAGAAATACTTGGAATCCTGGAATTTTAAAACAATTATTCCTTAAATCTTGAAGAGAACGGTACAGGTCCATATATAAAGGCAAACAAGTAGAAACATCACTTGATTCGGGACGGAACTCATTTCCGACAAGAAGCAAACATACCTAAAGTAGCCATAACAGCCGCAAAGATGATAATGCCTACTGGCTGCACCCTCAGTTTACCAATGGGATACTTGTAGACGTTGATGCTCTTCATCGATAGATGTGTGAACCAAAGGATACCACCAGCCATGAGATCAAGCAATGAATCAAGTGTTGATGCAGCTATAGCAATCGACCCACTTTTAACTGTCGCATATATCTGAAGAGAAGGAGAGAGTATGAATTGTGTAATCAAACCTAAAGGTGTTGAAGCAAGTGGACTGAAAACAAAGGAAAAATGACAACCTTCAATGACAAGAGAAGAATATTTGCATAATTTGATATCTTCATGGCAAATTCACTCTGTCTTTGTTCCATGAGCTCTTCCTCTTCGCTTATAACATTGGATTCTTCTATTGAGTCAACTTCCTCAAAGGATCTCAAGGTGGCAAATTGTTTCTCGTAGTATTCTTTCTCTCCTATATAGGTCCAAAAGGCGATCACGTTAGAGTGTTAAATCAATAAAAGAGTTCATGCTGTGCATATAGAAAGAGAGAAATTAGTAGGTCATATCCTACTTGCGGATCATGGGGAAGCATCCAAAACTATGGAATCTAGGAAAGTTCATATATAATATGCTTGTAGATTCCACTAGTATGCTATGGCATAATTATCTTGACAGTAAAAAAATATTACCAGTTTAGTAGGTAAAAGAAATATCTTCGAGTGAAAAGTGGAACATCTGTAAAACAAACAAAATTGGAACGCCTACTAAAACAGTAAAAATAGGAATATGAACAGAAAAAATGAATTTGAATGGTGCAAGGCTAGCAGATTATGAATGAAGTGATCTTGCAGACTGTTCAACATCTATGATTGCCATCTCAAAAAAAAAATCTATGATTGCCCCGGGAGACAGAAAAGGACAGACAAGGACATCCTGAGACAGCTATCTTGGATTGGATCCAACTATGGATACAAATAAGAGAACTCTCCAATTTTTTTCAAAGAAACAAAGAATGTGAACACTATAGACACTGAAGAATGAAAATGTACGGCCGATGGAATCACACTATTCTTGATAGTGTATAGGAACAGTTCCCATCCCTTGCAACTTGCAAAAATTAAAATAAAACAAGAAAAGTCTGAATTTTCAGCTTTCCTACTAAAATAGTTATAAAAAAAGAGCACATCGCAGATGCAGAACGTCCTGACAAAGATATCGGTATTATAAAGCTACGCCGGGCAGCTATTGTAGATTCTAGATGCTCCCCTCATTTGAAAATTCATTGTTTTGTCTTGATGTTTCTTACTCAAACACGAATTGACCAAGCATCTAGAGATAAAGAAACACAAGTAGTATCAAAGACCACAAAAATGAATTAAGCAATAAGCAAGCACAGCTAAGAATCACAGTAGTTTCGGGGTAAGCTGAAAACAGAGGCACCACGCATCATACTACTGCATCTTGTAGCGTGGAATATTCTCCAAAAAAGAAACAAAATAGTTGGAAGGAGTTTTGACCAAGACTGGATAAATTTCAAAGAGCATACAACGAATGAATATTGACCTGGGGGCCAGGACCGTGACAACAAAACAGAAAGGTGAAATGTCCCCGAGTACACAACACTGGTTATGTTACAAGTTACAACCTGCAACCATACGAGACAACCAGAAGCACCGATAGATAGCAAACCCAATAAGTACTCCATCATAAAGTAAGAAACTATACCATACAGAACCAATATCCCTAGAATAAAAAATTTGGTACTTTGTACCAGCAATACAGCCATAACGATTTAACGATCACCAACAGTCCAATTATCCGTGGGATTCAGGAATCTAGGATCACAGGCACAGCCACCAGCCATTCAACCAATTACCAGTAGACAACCACGAGCATGCGACAAGAAAACCCACAAAACTGCCACCTCCCTCGCAAGCCAAAACGCCAGCACCAGCATAATGCCAAATACTACTCCAGATCAAATCAAATGAGAAAAAAAAATAACAAAATCCTGTCTAAGACGAGAAGTGGTAATGTTCGAGGAGGAGGAGGGTTGCAGAACCTTCTCGGAGGCCCTTGGAGCGGGAGAAGTCGACGTGGGAGGGCCTCTCCGGGTCGACGGCGTCGAGCACCTTCTTGGGCAGGCGCGCCACGAACTCTCCGCGCATGGACCCGACCGAGTTGTTCCGCCGCCCGGGCCCGCCGACGAGGAGCGGCGCCCGCGCGTCATTGTCCCCGCAATCCTTGGCCTCGTCCATCGTCCCCAGGCCCAGCGCGAGTCGGAAGAGTCGAAGCCGCCTGCCTCCTCCTCCGTTCCCCTCTCCGCTCTCCCTCTCTCCTTCCCGTGTGCGCGATTCGATCGTCCCCTTCGCCGCTTCTTATTTTTGGCGTCTCGTTCCGTCTCCTAGCGATACGTATATACGGCACGCTACGGGCTGAGCGCTGAGCGGTGGGGGCCTGCTTAAACGGAGACCAGACGAGACGATGGTGCAGATCACGGTATTAATTACGAGGAGAATGTTTTGAGCTAGCACCAGCTACCGGTCTCATATGTGTTGGATATTTCTCGGTCGAACAGCTTGGCATATTATAAGTTTTAAAAAAATATGTTGGCATATGGCCAGAGATGTGCTGGATGTTTACTCATGTCACCATGTGCAATGGTGACTACATGGTGCATTGGTGAACTTCTCTCGTTCTCAGGTCATTCATTTCGGTACAAGGTCATGCTAGGTTCGCCCGACAATGCTTAAAGCGTGTCTTTTAGATAGAGTAAAACTCCCGGGGTCATGAAGTTGCCATGGTTTGGATTGGTAACCCACTGGAAAAATGCTAAGGATCTTAGTGACACGTTGGTCATTCTGTCACAGACAGACGGTGTTTGTCAAGCTTCATGCACTAGCTAAGGCAACTAAAAATCCAAACTGATAGAAAGGACTAGTGCAATTCACTTATACACTTCAACACCCCCTCTCATGTGTGGCGGAGAGAAGTCAGCACCTGCAACCGAAAGAGAGCGACGGCGCGCGAAACTTACGTATGACTCAAGAGGCCTATACGTGGACACAGCGGGTCAATAACAATTTTAGGATAAATTGCGAAAGACAAGACTCGAACTCGAGACCTTAGGCTCTGATACCATGTCAAGCTTCATGCACTAGCCAATGCAACCAAAAGTCCGAACTAATGGAAATGGCTAGTGCAATCCACTTATACACTTCAACACCCTCTCTCACGTGTGACGGAGAGAAGTCGGCACATGCAACCGGAAGAGAGCGACGGCGCGCGAAACTCATGTATAACTCAAGAGGCCTATACGTGGACACAGAGGGGTCAACGGCAATTTTAGGATAAATTGCGAAAGCCAGGATTCGAACTCGAGACCTTAGGCTCTGATACCATGCCAAGCTTCATGCGCTAGCCAACGAATCAAAAGTCCAAACTGATGGAAAGAGCTAATGCAATCCGCTTATACACTTCAACACCCCCTCTCACGTGTGACAGAGAGAAGTCAGCACGTGCAACCGGAAGAGAGCGACGACGCGCGAAACTCACGTATGACTCAAGAGGCCTATACGTGGACATAGAGGGGTCAACAGCAATTTTAGGATAAATTACGAAAGCCAGGACTCGAACTTGAGACCTTAGGCTCTGATACCATGTTAAGCTTCATGCACTAGCCAACGCAACCAAAAGACAGTGTTAAGTTAGTTGTGGCTGCTATTTTTTTGCAAAATATACCCTATATTTTCCTTCTTCTGATCCTTTGGACCCTATGGATGAAATCTAGGCTAGACTATTTATTGTCTTAACCTCACACCATGACCAGCACATATTGCCTCATTTCCCATGTGTTATCTTAGTGTGTGACTGATGCATGTAAAAATCATCCATGAACTTTGTAGTTTATTATCACATATTCTAATATATTTGCAT
This sequence comes from Avena atlantica, assembly GCA_910589765.1. Lineage (NCBI taxonomy): Eukaryota > Viridiplantae > Streptophyta > Magnoliopsida > Poales > Poaceae > Avena > Avena atlantica. The sequence continues at coordinate 57,222,423 of OU342737.1, forward strand.
ATAATCTACTATTATATTCATGTTTTACATTAATTTTTAGGGATTAATGATCCCTTTTATTTGGGTTATAACTCCGCAGAACAGAAAACCATGTTTTGTGTATTTTTAAGTTTTAGGAACCTTAGCAAAGTTAAACAGACCTGAGATTTTCCGTAGTACATTTTCTATCGAAGATGAAAGACCTGGAGCTTTTGGACCAGAAGAGAGGGGCCACGAGAGGCGCGAGAACCCAGGTGGCACGATCAAAGCCCATGATCGCGCCACCTAGGGGTTCTCCCCCTCGAGCGTCTGTAGCCATCCGTCTTGATCTGAGAGTCTGTGTTTTGACGTAAAAATGCCTATAAATAAAGCCCATATCGTGATCTTAGAGGAGGCAGAGTGGAAACACAGAAACATCGAAACAAATGCAGAACTAGCGAAGATTGAAGGAGGAAACGCCGCCGGAGCCATCCCCGGTTGCATCTCCACTCTCTCCAACATCATCATTAACATCTCCATGATAAAGAGGGAGTGGTCCACCTTTGGATTATGGGTTTATGGCAGTAGCTTGATCTATCTATTTCTTGTGCTATCATTGTTTACAACCGTATGAGCTATTTTACATGATTATGGTTATATGTGTAATTCCTAAGTGGTGGATTTTTGTCTTATGAAACGATATATGGGATTGCAAATTCTGTTATGTGTTTGATGATTGATAGATGCATGTTATTACCTTGTTCTTAAGTGATTTTTCTGATCAAACTTGTATGTAAAGGCGTGTGGGGGGACATGGGAATTAGATGGAGTAACATGGTGTCAGTGATTGGATAGTGACAGAAAATTCGAGATCTACTATGATCTTTACCTTTATTTTATTTTTATGTGTTTCATCGAGAGTTGAAATCCCCAACGGTCCCCACCGCACGGTTGTGCATATCACGAAATTAAAGTGTGAAATTCAGTATCGAATGCTATTAAGTGTATATATGCGTGTAATCGCTAAAACTTAATTGATAAGTAGATAGTGGGAGATTTTGGGAACTTGATGTGTGTATTTACTTGACTACTAGGTTAAATTATAGTGGGAGATTTTTTCCACGATTAATTCTGTCTAATTTTGTTTGTAGCACACTGAATCTCACAAAATCATATTTTAGGAAGACCTCACAGATTCTAGTGAGAATAGAAACAAGTAAATCTTTAGAATGTGATTCTGCTGAATGGATCCGAGTTGTACTCGTCATGTGGCATCTGGTCGTATAGTCAAGTCGGAATTGTGGTGCAACGAGGTGGTCTTGTGCTCTATGGGTGTGTTTGGTAGGTCGGGTCATCAGAGAATGACTTTCTCACCTAAGATATTCTCACCTTATGCAAGCTTCATCGAGATTTTATCACGTGTTTGGTGGCTCGTGTGTGTTCGCCCATGATGTGTCCAGATCTGAGTTAGATCTGCTTACTTACACATAGGACCTTCTATCAGAAACTAAATTGCAAAAAAGTCCAACATTTTACACACAACACCCTGAATAAAAACAAAAATCAATCCAGTCCCCTCTCGTGTGTGGTGCTGGTGGCTGGCAACGTTGACTCTGGGCGCCGCCGTCGGTGGGAATCGAGGCAGGACGGCGAGTTGCGGTGAAGATCGGGGCTGGGACCGCGAGCCGCTCCTTGGGCAGGGATCGTGGCGGCGCGAGGTGGTATGCGCAACGAGCAATGCAGCCTTCGTGCTATGAAGGGCGGGCCGTTGCTGGGGCTGGCCGTGGAGGCGGTGGCCGCGCCCGGGCTGGCCATGGAGGTGGAGACACTGGCCGCGGGCCGTGGCGCCCCAGCATCGAGGTGACGGCGGCGGATCCCGACGTCGAGGAGGCGGAGGCCGACGTCGAGGCACAGGCCGGCGGCGGCAGTTTTCTAGGAGAGAGGTGAGCGAGAGAGAGACAAGCTTGGGGGGATGAGGCCGCAGGTGTAAGACCCCTACGCGCGACGTCGGGGTGCGCGGACGCGGGGCTGGTTTCTCTCTCGGGCAGGACTGTGCGGCATTTTTCGGGTGAACTGGGCACTGCCCACTCCGTCGAGCCGGGGTAACAAACAGAAAAATTTGCAAATACTCAGTTGATATGAAAATAGCTAAGCACATCAATTATTTGCTTCTCTCGTTAATAGACAGAGTTTCTGTTTTTTGCCGAGAAAATGGCATATATCTTAGAACATTTTATTTGATTCACTGATTGAAAGCTGGTCCAGCGATTTGTTGTTTGCATACCACCTCAGCCACAGGTGGTACATAGGAAGAAAAGATTCGGCAATTGCGATGCACGTTGTTGCCGTCTGCTGGACGCCTTGTCCGAAATGAACGTTTCTTGTATATTTTCATTGTCCCAAATGGAAGTTTCTTGTATGTTTTCCTTGTCCCTGTCTATTTGCAGGCGCCTTTATTCCATATAGGTTTCAGGATTACCATCTCTTTTTCCTACTTTGCAGCCTCATATCTGTGTTCGGCACCTTAGACCAGACAATTTATTGGGAGAAATGGCACTCCCAATAAATTATAGACGGCATAGAAGAAAAAAAATAACGTGCAAGTAGGCCTTGGAAATAGAAAAGGAATTTGCTGAGGTCGATCTAGTCATATGATCATCTGGGCCAGTCTTCAACTCATCATTGCACGGCTACATCACCCAATCCCAAGACTTGGATTAGCAGCGGCGCTCAATCATACCCAGTCAATAACACGCAGCAGAGTTAGCGTCAGACAGAACCCCTCCAGATCCAGTAAACCGGGGGCGGGTTTTATTTCATACAGTATCAGTCTGTCTGGGCTTAAAACTGCAGCACATCCCCCTGACTCGCAGTTGGCAAGTATTGTGGCCGGAACCTCTGAATTAGATTTATTGTTGTTGACATGAGCCATGAAATTCAGGGGGAGACTGGGACAGACAGTGACCGTAGCTTTAAACTAGAGCTGGAAGCAGAACTAGCTAAAACGGAGAGTCGTTCTAAAAAGAACATTAAGAGCAGCTGCAGTACGTCTGCAGGCCGAGGAATACCTTCATTTAGTAGGAGTTTGCCTGCACAATAATCTAACACAGAACTGGCGGAAGAAAAGTTCGGTTTGGGAGCTGTATCTCGGGACACAGATTGGAAAAAATAAAAAATCACGGTTTGGTTACTCGCGACAGATTGGGATAAATAAAAAATCAGGGTTTGTTTAGTCAGTCGGAGATCATCTCAGATATGCTTAACGTTGGTATCTAACCGGAAAGTTACTCCTTCCGTTTCAAAATATAAGATGTTTTACTTTTATGAAACAAATGTATCTAAACTACTTTTAGTACGTAGGTTTACTCATATTTAGAGTGAATCTACACCCTAAAATAAGTCTAGATATTCTTTTTTATAAACCTAAAACATCTTATATTTTAAACGAAGGGAGTACTACGGAGTACTAGTATTTATGTATTCCCTATGATTTAAATTATGGGTCAGATTTGTTTAGTCATGTTTTACTGCTATATAAGTACTAGTACATCCGAAATGGGCAGAGGTTTATCTGGGCAGATCGGGATCTCTACTAGCTCGATCGGCACCTCAAATGCCTTCCACTGCGAACTCGCTGCCGCTGTCTTTCACCTAGCAGCACATGCTGCTGCCTGGGTCGCGACAAGGAGAGGGGGGAAATGATCAAACCATTGTGGGTCTCTCAAGCTGTGCCTCTCTAGCTAGCGTGCCGGATGAGGATGAACGATGTGATTTTTCGCTGCAGGCCTGCCTCACGTTGTTTTCTGAGATCCAAGAACAAAATCGTGTCAATCCACGCGTACGATCGATACTGGTACGTGGTGTCGGGTACCGACCCGATGAAGCTTTTGTTCTTTCCTGGTGCGAACAGTAGGCGGATTGGTATGGGCCGGCGTATGATGGTCGAGATCGCGAGTACAATGGAGCACCGGAATTCCCAATGCAGGGTACGCCGACCAGACTCTGAAACGCTATCTGCTTCTCGGCTAAGTGGCCGGTTTTTTCCTGTCCATTTTTGACTGTTATCATCTTCTCCACGACGTCGAGACAGCAAAGCCCGAGAGCATGGGTTTCGTAAGGGAGAAAAGGACTGGCTACTGTAGTAGTATTTGTACACGTGGTACCTTATGTACCGGCAGGCGTCGATACCCACGCAACGCAATGGGCGTCACATATCCCCCGCCGGCCGGCTTGTCGGTAGCATCACCGCTGATCCCTACCATGGGATACGTGTAAACGCTTGAATGCTCGGACCAGTACAGAGCGTGCGTATACAAACGAATCCAAGCAAGGCGACGCGTCTTCTACGGCATGCGGTTGCCGCTCCAATGGCTTGCTTCTCCTCTCTCCTCTCTCCTCTCTCCTCTCTCTCTAAATCTCGCCCACCAATCATCCTCTTGTTCCGACGCTGCTGCAAGGAAATTCTGAAAGCGACGTGTAACGCAGCAGCTAGCTGCTCGAGACGCATCTCTCCCTTGTGATCTGAGCGCTACTACGTACTATCCTCGTCTTATCTCTCCCCACGCAAATAGAGTCCACCTGGTGCAGCATTACCAAGGCTGAAGCACTAGGGAGAGTGGAGCAGGATCATCTTTCTTATTCGTGACCCAACACTGACGGACCACAGTCTGAACTCTCAAGAGAGAGATAGACCGGCCAACAAACCGAGCATCTGCAACTACACTGAAAACGCTGTCCCGATTCGCGCATCCTAGCGTCTTCTTCCGAGACAGCTACGCACCTTAACGTATTCTCTCTGGACGGAATCTTTGAGTTTGATGATATGATTTACTATTACGTCTCGTGCAGTATACTTGCCTGTACGGCTTGTCGCCCACCGCTCTAGGATAAGAACCGATGTAGCCCGACCCCTCTCGACGGAGTCAGAGTGAGAGAAATCTGGTTCTGATTATAATCTGAGGCTACGAGATGCACCAGCGAGGCAGCGAAGTGAACATTGCCAAACTGAACACTTGAACCCTCTGCAAATAGATACTAGATGGATATTATGTTCATCTACTACACCTCCTAGGTCCTAGCGTTTGGCGATGTACACACACGTGAACCTATAGTTTGCACAAGGACAACGTGCATGCGTTTCTGTCTCTCAGTCTCTGCCCGGCCGTCTTCTCCTTCTTCTTGGATGCTAACATAACATTGCAGAGACGTTGGCCACTCGCTCGTACGTGTGTTTCTTGGATGGTCGTGTCATGTGCGACCGAAAATCCCACTCGTATTGCACGCACAACGTTTGAAACACGCACCATCTTATAGCTTTACTTGTAAGAGTCACCCAGCGTTGTTAAATGGTAGGCCGGTCATGGACTCGTCAGTCCTCACCTTTTCACTGCAGCTTTTGGTGGATCGATGCACTGCATGCTTCGCCTTGTCTTCGCTCAGTTACCTCGGCGTCGCCTTGGTTAAGTTTTGTGCGAGGAAACTGAACATTCAGAATTAGTTCATCGGTACGAATGTGGATTTTGGTCAAGCCATGAGACCAAATAATTGCAACTAGAGATGGGGATGGCCCTACCCAGGTTACAAGACCGCTTTCCCTTTGCGTTGCATGGTCCACGGCCACGGGCTTCCTCCCCGTTAGGTCAGCTTTTTTTTTTTGAATTGGCGCTTTATTACTTGACAGTAAGTTTACACCTGGCCTCTGCATAACTAGGCTGCACACAGCTGAACAACCACACAGTCTCGGTCCAACGCAATAAAAGCTGGATTACAAAATATTATAAATGAAAACATAGTTCTCCAAATTATCTAAGGAAGATCTATCCACAACGGTTGTGCCATCCATGTCGGGAGAAGATATCTCGCGTCGTATCTTTCAACCGCCTACAACCCTCCGCAAACAAGTCGCGGAACTCCATACGTTATAAAAAAGTCCATGATCGAAGGACAGCCGTGGCCCGATAGATAACCTGCAAGGGAAAAGATACAACATTATTAAATATCTTGTCATTTCTACATAGCCAAAGCGACAAATAATGGCAAGCGCTCCCACCCTAAATAAAGACTCATATTTATCCTCAATTTCATTCATCCAGTTGCCAAATACATTGACTACCGATCGAGGAGGAGATAAACCAGAGGCTATTTGAATGATTGACCATATAGCACGAGCAAATTTACAATGGAAAAATAAATGACGTATTATCTCATTATGGTGACAAAATACGCATTCAGTGCTACCATGCCAATTCCTCCTAACAAGATTATCTTTTGTGAGAATCACCCCTTTACGGAGATACTAAGCGAAAATCTTCGTTTTAAGGGGTATCCTCAACTTCCAAATTTTACTATTGTCATCGACTGGAATATTAGGTTGGACCAAAGCTATATAAAATGAATCAACAGAAAATTTTTCCACTATGTAGTAGTTTCCATTTGAATTCATCCATGCCCTCAGATAGTTGTATCCTGGATAATCTTACTAAAAGATTATTCCAAGACACCAGTCTAGGACCTAAGAGACTTCGTCTGAAAGACACATTAGGAGGATTGGTTTCCATTACCTCAGCAAGAGTATCCCCTTTGTACCTAACAATCAAATATAGAGCTGGATACACGGAGAGAAGTTTGGCCAAACCATTTATCTTCCTAAAACCTAATCTGTGAACCATCCTTAATATTAAAATTGCCAAATCTGAAGAAGTGCGTTTTGGAAGCCATTAGTCCAGCCCAAAAGTGTGAATCACCTGGTTTCCAAACTAGTGTAGACACAGCTTTTGAGCCAACATATTTCCTCCATAGAATGTTTTTCCAGACCCCTTCTTCGATAAGAAGTTTGAATAACCATTTATCCAGTAATGCGGTGTTTTTGAATTTTAAATCATGTATGCCCAATCCACCATATTCTTTGAATCGGCAAACAACATTCCATTTGGCCAGTCGATATTTCTTTTTCTCACTATCCCCTTGCCAAAAGAATCTTGAGCGGAAATAGTCCACTTTTGACAATACTCCTTTTGGTAACTGGAAGAATGATATCATATACAGTACCAAGTTGGTGAGTACTGAATTAATGAGGACTAGTCTTCCACCGAGGGATAGCAATTTACCTTTCCAACTATTAAGACGTTTCTGAAGTCTTTCCTCAATGAGTTTTCATTCAGAAATCGTGAGCCGCCGATAATATATCGGTATTCCAGACAATTGATTGGAAATTGCCCTTGACCACAGCCAATGAGATCGGCATACAGGTGAGCCTCGTCTTTAGCCTCTCCAAAACAATACAAATCACTCTTATGGAAGTTTGTTTTCAATCCAGAGAGCTATTCAAATGCTGGAAGTATCAGTTTCAGATTCTTGGCTTTCTCTAGATCATGTTCCATAAATAGTATTGTATCATCGGCATATTGAAGAATAGATAGACCACTATCAACACGATGTGGAACCAATCCTTCAATTTGGCCATCAGTATTCGCTCTCTCAATAAGGATAGCCAGCATATCTGCCACTATATTAAATAGTATAGGCGATAGTGGATCCCCTTGTCGCAGCCCTTTTTTGGTCTGAAAGTATTTACCTATGTCATCGTTGACATTAATGACAGCACTACCACCAGACACAAAAGACTGTATGAGAGCACACCACTCTTTAGAAAAGCTTTTCATACAGAGTGTTTGCTGTAGGAAAGACCAATTAACTTTATCATATGCCTTCTCAAAATCGATCTTGAACAATACCCCATTTAGTTTTTTTGAGTGCAGATCATGAATCGTTTCATGCAGGGTTACAATGTCATCTAAGATGTTTCTCCATTGCATGAAAGCGGTTTGAGAAGGTTGAACAACATGATCAGCCACTGAATTCAGTCTAATCGTAGCAGCCTTTGTAAAAATTTTAAAACTAACGTTAAGGAGGCAGATTGGACGATATTGTTGTATATGTTCTGCGTTCTTAACCTTAGGTCTTAAAATTATGTTGTCAAAATTTAACCTGAATAGGTCCAGCTGACCAACATGCAAAAACCCAAACAAACGCAGAAGTCGACCTTGATAACTTCCCAGAATGTTTGGTAAAACTCTGCTGGAAAGCTATCAGGCCCTGGCGCTTTGTTATGTTTCATTTGGAAGACGGTCTTCTTAACCTCCCCTCAGTATAAGGAGCAGTCAGAAAGTTGTTTTCTAGAATAGAAACCTGAAGAATATCCTCCGTTCGGGACTCATCCAACAAAAAGGAATTTTCTGGTGGTACCCCAAACAAGGATTTATAGTAGTTGGTAATATAAGATTTAAGATGTTGCTGACCTTCAATCGTCCCTTCTTCCTGAATTAGAGAATGAATAAGTTTCTTCTTATGCTTGACATTTGCAACAGCATGGAAGTATCTTGTATTCGCATCTCCTTCCAGGATGAATTTGGCTTTAGACCGTTGGTACCACTTGAGTTCTTCCTCATGCAGAAGTCTGGCAATTTCTGCATTCGATTGGTTTTTAAGCTCAATCTCTTGTGTGGTCAATAACCTAACCTCCGCCGAAGCCTCCAAGTCATTAATAAAAGTAGAAAGGCGTATTTTTCTTTTTTAAGAATACCAGAAGTATGTCTAGCCCAACCACGGAGGAATTTGCGTAAGATGCGCATTTTATTGTTCCAACGTTGTATAGGTGTGCGACCACTAACTGGTTTTTACCAAATAGCCTTCACTAGGTCATAAAAACCATTACCCTCAATACATCCCAGTTAAAACTTGAAACTGTTTTTGGATTTCCGTGGTGGTATTCTGACAGATAACAGTAATGGAGCATGATCCGATAAAGCCTCAATATGCTCTAGAGCGCGAATAGTTACCATATGAAATTTATCTTTCCATTCGGTATCCATAAGCACTCTATCTAATTTTTGTATGAAGGCTTCAGAAGACTATTAGCCCAAGTAAACTGTCTTCCTAACATTGTAGCATCTCTTAAGTCCAAGCTGTCAATGACAGCATTAAACATCAAAGGCCAATGTTCATCAAATCGGCCCCGACTTTTTCTCATGAGGAAATCTTAGCAAATTAAAATCCCCATCTATAAGGATAGGATAGGGATTGTCCTTAGCAAGATTAACCAACTCACGTAAAAAGTACGCTTTATAAACCTCCTGGCAGCCCCTATACAGCGACTAGATACCAAGCGAAGTCATCAGCCTTGTTTCGGATATGGAGTTTAATAAAAAAAATCTCCAACCGAACTGGCTAAGATTTCCATTGTCTTATCTCAGACGCCTAACAGGATTCCCCCGGAACGCGCCCGCGGCGGACGTGATACCCATGTAAAATCCACTCCACCAGAAAGGCGATTGAGTTGACTTTGTGAGAAATCAAGTCTACCAGTCTCAAAAATACCAAAAAAATCCAACTTATAATCTCTCACACAATCGACAAAGAACAAATGTTTAGCCAAGTCACGAGGACCTCTGCTATTTGAGAACATGCCATTCATTGAGAAACAATTGGAGATTTGGATACACGAGATCTCTTACGGGACCGATGGCCCTTTAATTTCTGACCGGAAGTTGTAAGATCATATAATGAATCCAGCCCAGTCTCATCAAAGCCCACATATGATACTTCACCAACTAAGTGGGATAGGAGTTGACCATCTATTGTGACATGCAACTCCTCCTCCATTGGTGAAGAGTCAGGAACAACAGAGATTTTAGGAGTAACCGTTAGACGGTCAACCTCCATATGTCTCAAAACAGAATTAGAAAGATTAACTTCACTTACAGATCTTCCCAAAATAACACCGATGTTAGCCAGCTTATCCATAATAGAGTTATCTGAAAAAGAAAGAAAGGATTTAGAGGAAATACCCAGGGTGTCCAAATTCTTCTCCGCCCTCCTCTGCATGGCCTTGCCCAAGGAGTCCTCATTCGTGGCAGAGGCTCCCAATGCGTCAACATCATGACGAGAACTCCTGCGCGTCGGGGTCCCGGCGACGAAGATATGACCGTCGGCAGCTAGGGACAAACCAAACCCCTCCTGGGCCAGGTCCATCCTCCCTGCCACCTGTCCACCAACTGAGCTAGAGCGTCCCTCCATGTACGACGGACAAGCACCATGGGAGGGGCCTCCAGCATCCCGTGTCACAGCCGCAGAGGGTTGCACCGCCAGGGGCATAGGTGAAGCACCCTGCGCCCCGGCAGCCAGCCCAGCAGCCCCGCGGTCGGCGAGTCCCACCTGGGCCAGCCTCCGCGCCGAAGACCCGGAGACGACCTCCTGCACGACCGGTGCCACCTCCTATAGCACCGGATCCGCCCGCGTGGGAATAGAACGACCCATCATGTTAGGTCTCCCGCGCGTGGGAGAAGCCTGAAGCGAAGAAACACCATACGTCTCCAAAGAACCACAAGCTCCATGCAAGGCCTTCTGAAGTTGTGAAGGAGAGACACGAGGAGAGCACAACACCGGTCCAGATCCACGCAGGGGAGAGTCCAAGGGAAGCGCCTCCAAAAGCTCTTTACCACGAGGAGTGGCAGGGTTAGCATTAAAAGGAGTAACAGCAAATCAGTAGCACAGGATCCGAATGCTCTGAATAGTCCAGCTGAGCTCCCTGCCTGGTGGGAAGCTGCGTCGAGCCACTCTGCCTAGTAGAAGTCGAAGAAGATCCATCCCCAACAGCTTGTGATCCACCCCCCGTGTCAGAAGTATCCATAGCATCATTAGAAGGCTTCTCATTCGCTTCATCATCCTGGTCATCCTCTCTCTTCCTCCATAAGAAAGGTGCAAACTCAGGCTAAGGCACATAACCCTCCGGCTCCAAACGAAAACGAAGCTCATAAGCCTTGAGACCCACCACAGCATCAGTCACAATGTAATGTCCAAGGGAATCCTGCAGCCTCAAGAAAACACTAGTATCTGTCATAGCAACAAGAATTCGAATGACACCACGCCTCCTCAAACCGAAAAGGTCCACATCGAAAGTAGTGCCCATGATACCACCGACCGCTCATAGACCCAAGAAAGACCGCAAACAATGTGGCGCCCCATCGACATGCAGCCAGACCTGCTGAAGCTCAAGCTTGTGGGGCACCTCCTGTGTCCGGTAAACAGAAAACGAGAGCTGAGAGGTGCTCAGCGGCACCGATATCTGGATCCCATCCACCCTATCCAAATCCTCCATCGACAGAAAACTCACAAGAAAGGCAGATTCCCCATATGGCATCGTTTCCCACTTCCACTGACTACTGACCGGACATCTCCTGGCAATCTGTCTCTGAACCACATCTGCAGGTACCATCGGCCCAGTGACCTGAACAAGAGCTATGGGGGTCAAGTTGGCCCCCAGATGATCCCGCACCACAGAATCAGGAATCTGAGAAAATAAAGTCAACTCATTGCCAATACCGGACATCACAAGGGTAGGCCTTGTCTGCTTTAGAACGGGATAACAAAAAGTAGGGTGAGCCGAATTATCACAAATGTAGCAAACATGAGCCACCTTACAATCCTTTGTTGCATGTGTATTGACCGCACACTTCCAACACCGAACAGATTTCTGTCTCTTCTTACCCACACCTACAGAAACTGGTGCAGCAATAGCAACCTCGACAGTGGCCTCGGCTGGTACAACACTGTCCATCATCCCCTGAGGCCCATACTGATAGGGCGCCTGCTGTCCCATCACCTGGAAAGAAGGATCCGCCAGCCCAGCGGGATACCCAAATTGCTGAAACTGAGACTGAGGTTGGTGAGGCACCTCCTCCTGATTTGCATGCACATGTGGCAACTTCTTCTTCTTATTCCGCTTCTGCACCGGAGCGCCCATAACTCCGACCCTAACAGCGAACGACTGGGGCACTGAGGCTTGCGGAAACATCCCCTGTTGTGCCATAGGACCTCCAGTTGGCGGATGACCACAGAACGATGGCTACAACGGTTGCGGCGCGAATTGTTGTCGCGGCGCAGAGAAACGAGCCCTAGGAGCAGGATGGTACGGCGGCCTCACACTCATCCCTTGATGAAAGTCACCCGGCGGCGGCATCCCCGGCGGCCCGGAGAAGGGGGGGCGACCCATGATTACCATATTGTCCTGACGGCTGCTGCGCTGCGAAGGTCGGCCGAGTCCCATAGACATGCTGGTAGGCGTTGGCGTTCGACGGACCGGTTCTCGGCATCGCCCCGGCATGCAGCTGCTGCACAGGGGCCTGGGAGGATGCATGCCATGCCCGCCATGCATAGGAGCAGCAGGAGGGGCGCCCTTGGAGCCGCAGGTGAGGGCGCCCTTGGAGCCGCAGGAGGGGGCACCCTTGGAGTTGCCGTCGCTGGAGCAGCGGCCGATGCTGGCGAAGGCGCGGATGGACGTCCAGGGATGCCCGCCATCCCAATGAGAGCCTGAGCGAAGGAACGCGACGGCGAGGAGCAGTGCGGCGGCGAGGAGCAGTACGACGGCGGAGCGGTTGGCGATGCAGAACACGAGTAGGCAGAACGCGAAGGAGGCAAGTCGCGTGGACCAGGTAGCGATCGCCCCAGCCCTAACTTGCGGGCCACCGCGCGCCAGGGGCCACAGTAGTCTGAACTTGTATCTGACACGGTCCCACCTGCATGCACGATATCCTTCCGCGGCGGGATCCTCGGTAACCCCCTCGCGGACTTCACGCCCCCCCCTTCCCAACGCCGCCAGGAAGGAGCCCAGCACCGCTGGCGCGGACGCTTGCCGAGGAGGCAGAGGCCCCTTCCATGGCTTCACCTTGGGACCTCTGCTAAGAAGGAACCCCACCGGCGAAGCAACCGATCCTCTCCGAGCCACCGACGATGACCTCTGCAGCGTCGGCGACGGAGAACCGCGTTCCCAGAACCTAGATGCTGGCGTCGGGAACCCAATCTCCTCCCAGAAAGCTTGCCACAGCTCGTCACCGGACTTTTTACGCCGGCGGCAGACCGTAGTCCACCCCAATTCCCCCGTAACATCATCCAGATCCTCAAGTGCTTCACGGGTGTCCATGGCATCCTCCCCATCCAAGCCGGACTCCGAACCAAGGCAATGAAACCGAGAGCCCGAATCCACCAGCACCGAGGTGGCCGATCTCGCCGCCGGCGAACCAAGCGTCCCTGGCACCAGGGTGAACCGGCGACCCCGACCTATCGTCGCCCTCAGCCTTCGGCTCTATGTGGGCTCTCACTTCAAACTCGCGCTAAGTTGTCCGGTACATGGAATATTGGGCCCCGTCAGGTCAGCTGCCCCATTATTGCATACCTTCAGATTACATTATCCAGAACTGGTCAAGATTCATGGTCATCGGCGGCTTACTCCGTCTACCGTAGCATGGTACCCGTCTAGCTGAAGGAGCACGCCCGTGGAGTGCAGCCGGCCGGGCGGCGCTGTGGTGATCTGGGTGGTAAAAGTTGAAGTCCGCGAGCTTGGACTCCTACTCGTCGAAGAGGAACAGGACCGCACGCCCTGGTGGACGATGATGGAACTTGGAATCCTGCAACTTCTCGTGGAGGCATTCCAGGCCTCTCGCCGCGTCGTAGGTCATCTTTACCCACTGGGCCTAACGCCTTACTGACAACCTTCTTGCCTGTAATATTTTTTTTTTAAAGTCAAAAGATTTGCCATTTTCATTAATAAGGAGTTTAAAGAACAAATGCCTAGGGCATGCCCTAGTACTTTGACAGAAACCTAATTTTCTGAAATTACATTGCTCAAAAACTTTGCCCCGGCTAGGCTCCTAAGCTTTTGCCTTGTCTTTAATTCTCCCAATTATCACGGGTGTGGGAGAATAGGTGTTACGAAAGACTCTAGCATTACATTCCTTCTAAATCTTCCATGATACTAGCATGATCATTGAAGCCATTTCCTTCCTCTCCTTTCCTTTTCGGGAGCAACACTTGTCCACCACGTCTCCACCGATTCCTCGTTTGCCCATTGGGCCATGAGATTGTCATTGATACCACTCTATGATAGGATCTCCTTCTAAATTCTTGTGGTGAACCTACACTTGTGTAGAAGATATGCCACCAACTCTTGTACTTGATTGCTTAGTGGGCAATTTCAATAATTTGGCCACCGTCATCGTTGGAGCCTATCCGCCATCCAAATCCTATCATGCACTTGATTGCAACATTTTGTTTTAGTTTCTCATACGATGGGCATCAAGCCGTGAGTCAGGTTTTTCATGTAGAGTCCTAACGATGATCCGCAAGTGTACATTAGTTAGTAATTTACTGCTAGTACATAGTGTGTCATTCGTTGCGACCTGGTAGATCAGGACACTGCGGCTGTGGATGAAGTACCCGCTCTATGTCCTCGAAATCATCAACAGCTGCACCGGTTGAGTCGCAAAATTTTCAGTATAGTTTCTCAATCTTGGGTTATTGTGTCAGAACTGGTGTAGTACTACCTCCGATCGATATTAGTTGATTTAAATTTGTCTAAATTCGGATGTATCTAGTACTATTTTATGAGTACCTGTGTTTTGCACGCTGAGACCAACGCCTTCTAACCAAGGCTGCCTGTGATGTCGTTCTGCTCGACCATTGGGGATAGCTGGCACGTCGACAGGAAGGACCTTCCGCGCCGCGTTGCTCCTTGGCGCATTCGGCTCCTCTCAGCTTGCCAGGGCCTGCTATGGCAGCGACCATGCAATGAGATTTTTCAGTAACCAATGGTTTGGAAGATTATTGGAGCTTGTCAGGTAGATAGAGCAGGCCAAGTAGTACTAGAGTTTCTTATTTGCCCAGATCTTGTGAAGAGATAACGACTGAGAAAATAGCGGTAAACTGTTGGCATCTTTGGTGGGAGCGAAGGCAATCTATGCAGGGTGAGAAGGTTCAGCCTCCACGAAGAATTGCAATGTCAACTCGGTACTGACTGCAAATTCAACTAAACCATAGAGAGAGAAATTGTAGCCTGGGTGAAGCCTCCATTTGACCATGTGAAAATAAAGGAATGACCTCTTTTAACGAGAAACCATTTGAGTAGATTTTGATGATAAAACCATACTATAGTGCTAAGCCACACACAGGCGCTCATGGCCAGGGTTATAGGAGAAACCAGACATCTGCCAGGATTGACCAACCGCAGGACAGCATTGCAGAACACAAACAACTAGATCCACAAGAATGCACAACAGACAGAGCAGATACCACAAAATTATGAGTAGTTTGCTACCATATACCAATACTGCCAAGTATCACCACAACGATAAGAGCATAATAGCAAAATAACTAAAGGTTCAACGACGACCAGACACGATAATAAAGCATAAAATCTCTGACACCGGCAATGGATTCAACCGGTCCATGAAACTGACTAGAGGCACTCTAGTTCTTGATCTTCTTCTTGGGCCTCAGCTGGTTGCTGTGGCCACACTTCTTCTTGCGGCAGTTGACAGCCCTGGGGTGCAGACGTGCATAGCACCTGCAGGTACAAGGAAAGATTAGCATGTGGCAAAATAAAAAAGATTACTAGAGTTGCACGTTTGTAAATGAGAAGTAGGATAATGGAAGATTTATTAGCTCAAACATGATTTGACTGATTTGAACAAGAAAATCAAGAGAGCAGACTAAGAGAACAGAACACAATAATCAGGAAGCAGCATGAAAAAGAAGAGTTCTAGATAAGAGGGGCTCTCAGTCAAGGCCAGTTTTTTCCACATGGCAAGGATCCTTCAAAAGAGATTCCCCCTATCCATAGTTGATGCTCCTCACTCTCATTGAATCCTTCTGTCTCAACCTTTTGATGGAGAACAAAATTAGGGAAAGTAAATTTCACTAGTTCTTCACCAAAAGGAAGAGATTTCACAAGGAATCACCAAGAGAGAAGAGCAGACAATAACAGATGAAAAGGAAACCACTTCATCCAGCCTTCATATTCGGTGTGGTTAAAGCAAGAGTAGTCATCATCGAGCCAATAATTTTCTGTTGCACATGCACACTAGGAGAAGCAAAACATAACGGTGAACAACACATACAATCTCCTAGTATTTGCAGGAACCAAAGAACACTACGCTACCATATGTGATAGTAGCAATTCTTATGAAAGAAAGCTTCAGGTTATCACATTGGTGAAACCAAAGACCATAAATCTATGAATACAGCACAATATTTAGTTAAATCTCAATCTCAATGAATAGAACAGAATAAAAAGACAACTTCATGTAAATATTGAATTGGGTGCTACAGATGTAGGAATTGTTAATAAATGTGGCAGACATTACTCAATTTGAAGTCTGCACAACCTAATAAGCAAAATTAAAATTCAGCACCTCTATGGATCCTATAGGATCACAAAAGCATGTATCACCAATACAGCTAAGAGTTTTGGTACATCAAAACCAGCTCGACTGAAGAAGAGATTTCAAAATACAGTGGCATTTGCTTAATTTAAGCTTTGCACAACCTTATAAACAAAACTAGAACTCTGCACACCTATATATCCTGTTAGGATCACTAACTCGTTCACAGAAACAAGTACCGCCGCTTCAGCTAAGAGATTTGGTGTATTGTAATCATCTCAATTTAAGAAGAGATTTTAATATAAGGACTAAATAACAACTTGATAAACACCATCTAATGTATAAGATTAGTCGTAAAGTTCTAACTTCTTTTATTGTATGAATGATGTCAAATTCCAGTATTTGTAATTCATCCATGAGGAGAGTACATCCAAGATTTTGCAGTTTTAGTAATAACCTAAACCGCTACAACTATATTATATACATCTAACAGAGAGACAATACAACTTGATACACACGATCTAATGAATTAGATTAGTCTTGATTTAACTTCTTTTCTTGCACGAACTGGTGTCAAATTTCAGTATGTATAAATCATTCATGAGGCGAGTGCATCGAAATAGCTAAGCATATTACATATTGTGCGATTTTAGATAGTAATCTAAACAGCTACAACTATATAATTTAGATCTAACTGAGAGATGATCATGTGCTAAACATAAATGAAGTCTAAACAATAACGGTAGTTGAATAGTAAAGAAAGGGACTAAGGTTTTCTTACTTGCGGCAGATCATCTTCTCCTGGTTATACTTGCGGGCGAGCGCCTGCAGGGAGGGCTCGATGATGCCTCCACGGAGCCTGAGGACGAGATGGAGGGTGGACTCCTTCTGGATGTTGTAATCCGCAAGGGTACGGCCATCCTCCAGCTGCTTGCCTGCGAAGATCAGACGCTGCTGGTCCGGCGGGATTCCTGCCATAACAAATCGAGAGATTAGTTAATAATACCCACCACGGCATCTGGAAATGAATGCAAAACCGAAAGAAGAACATCGGAGAAGAAAAGACTTACCCTCCTTGTCCTGGATCTTAGCCTTGACATTGTCGATGGTATCGCTGCTCTCGACCTCGAGGGTGATGGTCTTCCCGGTGAGGGTCTTCACGAAGATCTGCATTTTGGCCGAGGGTTGTGAGGCGGCGGCGGCAGGGGGTGAGGCATTTTATAGGGTTCGTGCTCGGTGCCCTAGGGTTTCTGGGAGAGTGGGGGAGTGGGCTAGCTGGGCTGGGAGATGGGGCGTTCAAACCGGGCTGTATTTGCTCCTCTTCGTTACTGGTTTCTTCCGATGAGAATGAGCGAGCCCACTAACCGTCGACCACAGAGAAAAAATCTCAGAAAGCAGAATGGAACACAAAACAAAAACATGATTAAAAATATTTCTTCTTCCTAACATCACATAAATGGGAGAGCTACTGGGCAGAATATGGATGGAGTACAAAAATATTTTTTCTTCCTAACATCATATAAATGGGAGAGCTACCGGGGAGAATATGGATACAATTCGTTTGTTTCACATCGTGTTCAAATTCTGCTTATGTTTGCAGGGATGTTCCACATAGTTCTACTAAAATGCAACATAAATTAGCTCAATTTGGATGAAAATAACCCATAAAAAATAACAAATTCACGAAATGAACTCTGTCCAAAAAAAAATTACTCCACTAACCCTTTTTGCAACATCGTAGACGATGGCGCCGCACTCCGAAGAGCAGCGCCATGAGGTGTGGTGTCGCGCACCTGCCAGCGTGGCTCGCTCGTGGCCTCGTGGGCCCCGGTCCCGCCAGTGTGGCGTCGCACTGTGTAGTGCAGCGCCAGCGCGCGTGGCGTCGCACATTAGGTCTTGTACCAGCGCAGCGCCAACCCTCCCGACCCAGCCTCATTCTTTCTCACCCACAGGAAGTTGCAGCGGCGGCGGCGGCTCTGCTACCCCCTCCACCTCCTCCCTCCTAGTGCCCAAATCGGAAGCCTCTCTCCGTGGATTTCGATCCTCCAAGTGCCTTGAGGTATTCTTTCCCTTCTTCTTTGATTTCACCCATTAATTTCTTGTTTTGGTCCATATCTTGCAAACCCTAGGTTGTTTTGTAAGATGCATGGTAGAATGTTGTTGCATTGGCATAGGGGTTGGGTATTGTGTTAATGTTAGCATGGGTATCTGTTGAGTATGTTGACCATGTGAAAGTACAAAGGAAGTCGCCTGGAGGGGGTGAATAGGCGTTTTAAAATATTACGGTTTAGGCTCAAGTAAATGCGGAATAAAACTAACGTTTAATTTATTGAGCACAAAACCTAGCCACTAAGTTCACCTAAGTGCACCCACAACCTATGCTAAGCAATACAAGCAACAAGGTGATATCAAGATATAAATACTTCAAGCACGATGGCTATCACAATGTAAAGTGCATAAGTAAAGGGCTCGGTTGAGAGATAACCGATGGACGTGGAGACGGAGATTTGTTTCCCGAATTTCACTTCCAAAGAAGCTACGTCTCCGTTGGAGAGGTGCGATGGCGCAATTCTCTCCGAACGCCACAAATGGCTCACCTCGAGGTGTGGTGGCTCGATGCTCACCAAACGTCACACAAGGACTCACTCCGAATGCGGAAGCATGCAACTCACCGACACCACAAAAGGCTCACCATATTCTCCCGAGTGCGCACCACAAAAGGCGGGCACTCGCTCCACTATGGGACGCTTGAAGGCGGTCACTAAACCCGTATAAGATTGAGGCTAACTCCACAACTCAATTGGAGGCTCCCAACAACAAAGCCACAAAAGGCTACAAATGCCACAAAAGGCCAACAAAGCCACAAAAGGCTACAAGACCACAAAAGGTCAACAATCCAACCACACAACCGTCTAGAGTTCCAAGGAACCCAAGAGAAACAAGCTCACAAGCTTGAAGTCGCCGAATCTCCGAGAAAAACTCAAACCTATGCACCAAATGCAAGGGCAAGTCCTTCTCTCCCAAATCCCAACAAAGCTACAAAAGCTATTGGGGGAATAAGGGAGGAAGAACACAAGAGGAGAATACAAAACTCTCCAAGATATAGATCCCAATGA
This sequence comes from Avena atlantica, assembly GCA_910589765.1. NCBI lineage: Eukaryota > Viridiplantae > Streptophyta > Magnoliopsida > Poales > Poaceae > Avena > Avena atlantica. Next base: position 57,241,708 of record OU342737.1, read on the forward strand.
TTCCTTCACAAAGAAGGGATTTGGCTTGGGGGGGTTGTAGATCTAGATATCCTCTCACAAATCCCTCAAAAAGATGCAAGAATCATAGGAAGGTAAAGGAAGAGGAAAATCTTCTTCAAGGTTAACAACGGAGGAGAGAGAGAAATCCAAGAACCAAGAATAAAAGCTAGTGCCCACGAAGGGGAAGAGGAGCCCCTTTTAAAGGGCTCCCAGATCTGCCCGTTATGGGCATTCGCGACTCCTGGCCGGAACTTCCGGTGGGAGGCCGGAAGTTTCGGTGGCACACAGCCAACGGTCAAAAATTGCGGAGCGAGAAACTAAAAAAGCGAATCCTGGTCGGAACTTCCGCCGGTTCACCGGAACTTCCTGTGGGAGCGAAACTTCCGGTGGAAGTTCTGAAAGAAGTTCCGTCAAATTGACACAACGAAAACAGAAGGTTACTGAACGCGAGCGGAACAAGAGCCTGAAATTAAACCGGAACTTTCGGCCTGAGCGGAACTTCCGGTCCCTGGCCAGAACTTCCGGTGGGAGCGGAACTTCCGGTGGAAATTTCGACTGAAGTTCCGTCAAATAGCACATCCAAAACAGAAGGTTACTGAGCGTGAGAGGAAGAAGACCCGAAACTTCCACCGGAACTTTCGGCGGCAAAAATGCCCTAGCGAACTTCCGATGGCAAGCCGGAACTTCCGGTCAGGGAAATTTCAGAAACCATAAATGCAATAACTTTTGCATCCAAACCCCAAACGAGATGAAACCAATTTTGTTGGAAATATAATGACGAATAGAGTCCATGAATATATTGGGTATCACCTTGGGAGAAAATACCATGAATATATATGTGAAATATCCCCCAAGGTGTGGAGCCAGAAAAACTCGCAAGATCAAAAACCGCAATAAGATATGCAAGTGAAATCCTTAAATTATAAACTAGAGCTTGTTATGATGATGACCACAAGCTCTAGATCCTATCATGGACAAGAACCAAATAACAACCAAGAAAGATGAGGCTATGAATGCAAAGGTTTGAGCTCTCTCCGAACGATGCAAACGCGACACCCGCTTGAGAGCCCCTCTTGATAGTACGACTATCTATCCTAAACCCGGTCTCCCAACTAACAATACGAGACCGACAAAAGAAAAGCCCTATCAAGAACATACCTTTGCCTTGAGCATCCCACTTGAACTTGATGTAGACCGTCTTGTTCTTCTATAGTGGGAACACCTTTCTTGGATGCTCTTGCTTGATGAAGATGAAGACTTGCAAATTGCTCCCCCATACTCCATGGGGAAACCTCTTCTTTGAACTTGCCTTCATCATTCCATGAGCACGAGGATGGCAAGCTTCAAGCATGACATCTTCTAGAGATGGCGCATCTTGAGCTCGCCCTTCTTCATCCCTACTTGAGGTTGATCCATCTTGATGCAACTCTTTGCACATGCCTTGATCGACCTTCAAGCTCCTTTCTTCATGATTCCAATGGGCACAAAGCCCTTGGACATTTCTTCGTCTTCCAACCTTGAGACCAACACATGGCCCAATCGATGCCAATGGACAAACCTACAAGTGAAACTCAATTTACACATTAGTCCATAGAGATTGTCATTAATTACCAAAACCACACATGGGGGCATACATGCCCTTTCACCATGGTATTGTTGTTGTGATTATATTAGGCATGGCAAGAATTGTTCATGTTAACCATGTAGACAAGGATGCTTTTTTGAGAGGTAACATAGAACCGGACCCGGACGAGCTCGATTTGGTGTTTGAGCGTACTCCAACCTATGTCGAGGTCTTGGAGCAATTGAGGATTGAATTGAAATGGATGGAACCAAATGATTTTGTTGAGTTGGAGGAAAGACATAATGTTGGCTTGGGAATGCATGTACGTTGGAAGACCATGTGTATCTTCTCCGAGGCCCGTTGGCTTGCATACAAGGAGGTGGTGGCCGAATCACTAGACAAGGCTCTTGAGCTATTTTCCACCAAGAAAGTTGGTAGTTCATTCTCTTTGGACTTGAACCGTATGGCATCCCCATTGCGAACTATGAGTCCTCCACCCGTAGACCAAGAGCTAAGCCGTGAACCTCCCTTGACCCAAACATTGAGCCCGATTTCAAGACACTAAGACGAAGTGTTGGAAGAGGACAATGATGATTGTGGGGGTAAAGATGAAGATAACAATGATGATGTTGAACTCCACGACAACAATATTGGAGATTTGGAGAAATATATCACGCAAGATGACATGGACCGTGACCTCCCATATTCTCGAGTCTATGCATCGGACTCGGATGATGATGGTCACAAATAAGAAGTTGACGAGGAGGGGTTCACGGCTAGAGAGGCCGAAATCCACGATACCGTATTGGGATGGGACCATCGGGTGCCTTTGTTTCGTGATCTTAGTCTCGCGTATGAAGCCACGGTTGATGGTGGCAAGGGCATAGTGCTTGGACCAAGGACAAGTTCTTACCGGGATGGCAATAAAGTGAATAGTGGCTTTTGCAAAGGATCAAGGTTCAAGACCTTGTTGGAATTTAAGCAATGGATAAAGGACTTCTCGGTGAAGCATCATCATCCTTACATGGTCGTGCACTTGGACATCAAGAAGCGTTACACGGTGAAGTGTGAGGAGAAAGGATGTACTTGGATTGTGCGTGCAAGACCATTCAAGGGAGGTCCCGATTGACACATATCTAGATGTGTATCAACTCACATGTGCCTAGGCCCGGTGGTGGATGGCAAGGATGCAAAGCACGAGCACCGACAACTCACCTTCGAGTTCCTCACTTATAGGTTTTTCAATGACATCGCGTCATTTCCAATAATGAGCATCAAGATGGTTATGGAGCTTGTGAAAGCCCTCTTTCACTACGAGTAGTAACAGGCTTAGATAGATATTTTTTAGTGGCATCTAAAATAAAATGGAAGCCACTACTCCAACAAAAAAGAGTTGCAGCGTTCAGGAAAAAGCGAACGCCGCCACTATAATCTAGTCATGGCGTTCGAAAGACAGAGAACATCGGTATTAAGTCAGGACCACGATGCGAGCCGGGACCAATGTAGCCTAGGGGTTCGGCACCTTTAGCCTATGGTGTAGTCGTGCGTCCCATAAATTGGAGACGCCACCACTGTGACATCCAAAATTTTGCTAAATTAACATGTGTTGCCCGTCATTCCCTCTTTTCATTCCAACCACTCCCGCGCGTGTTCCCCTCATTCCCAAATCGCCGCCCCAGTGCAGCCCTTCCCCGCCCCGACCTCGCGCCTCTTCGATCGGCGCACCTCCCGATGACCCTCGTCATCGTGCCTCTCCGCCCTCGCCCGCGCCTCTCCGACCCATGCCTCTCCCGACCTCGCACCGCCGCAGGTAGACTCACTCCTCGCCCCCTCTCTTAGTTATTGTATTTAGTTTAGTGGTTTTTGTGTAGTGTAGATAATCAGTGATTCTAGGGATTTTTTTAGTGTATAAAATCTAGATAATTTTAGGGATTTTTATTAGTATAGCAAATTTTCAGGATTTTAGGGGTAGAAAATCTAGATAATTTTAGGGATAGATATAGGAAATTTACGAGATTTTAGAGGTAGAAAATCTAGATAATTTTAGGAATATATGTACCAAATTTACATGATTTTAAGGGTAGAAAATCTAGATAATTTTAGGGATAGATGTAGCAAATTTACATGATTTTGGAGGTAGAAAATCTAGATAATTTTAGGGATAGATATAGCAAATTTATATGATTTTAGGGGTAGAAAATATAGATAATTTGGGATAGATATAGCAAATTTACATGATTTTAGAGGTAGAAAATCTAGATAATTTTAGGGATAGATATAGCAAATTTATATGATTTTAGGGGTAGAAAATATAGATAATTTAGGGATAGATATAGCAAATTTACATGATTTTAGGGATAGAAAATCTAGATAATTTTAGATATTAGGATGCGATATGGGGATGGTGTTAGTGAGCCTTGTGATTTGCACACAAAAAATCTAGTGCATTCTACTTGGATCAGTGACACCATCCCTCTACATATGTATCCTATATAAGTATGAGACCCTACTTAGCTCGATATTTCTACATAATGTTTACATATATATTTATGTCTTATATGTTGACTAACAATTATATCAATATTGTTATTTAACTACTTAATTAGTATCACGTAGGAAGCTCAGATCATGTTCGTAATGAAGATCATGTTTGTAACGAAGCTGAACTTTCCTCGTGTTCACCGATAAACCACAAAGACCCTGACTTGGGTAGCTCAGATCATAGTGGATAACATGAAAATTCAGCTAGGTACTTCCGGGTGCTCATGGCGGGCGGTCTGCGCCTATGAATATGTCGTGATCCAGCACTTTAGGATAAGAGCGGTCCTCAACTTCGAGGATGAGCGTCACGTGGCGCGTCTACACCGGCAGGCAGAGAAACAGTTGGCATGCCACGGTCGTGAGGAGGATGACCCCTTGGTTAGGGATCTCCTACTTGATCCCCAAGTGATGGCGGTCCAGTACGAGGTCCTTAACGAGAGACGACAACAACGTAGGCAGGGCGAGACCTTCCCATCCAGCACGCACCAGCAGGGCCAATCCGGCCCTTTCGGCACGCAGCAGGACGACTCTTGCAGCCTGACGTCCTCTTTCTAAACTATGACCATTTTGTATGACGACGTCACTGATATTGGGTCTAATCGAGTTTAGGATATTCTCATGTGGTTGTCGTATACTACCTATCGTATTACTTATATAGACTTATCATGCTATTATTGTACTACTTATATACGATGCTAGTTAAATCTTATTTATATGTTATGTTGATATATTGTACTACTTATGATGCTAGTTAATTTAATGGTCAATTAAGTTTGTATGATCATATATAGATATAATGAATGATGATCGGTGTGAGCATTGTGGTTATCAAGAGTGCAAGAACAAGAAGGTTGTCATAGTGCTCTCTTATAACTACGAAGTTAGTATGGTATGTCCATTTACAAGCAATCAAACTATATATACCGTGCAATTAAATTACATGCTAATTGTTGCTTTCCTATGATTCTGTATGCAGAACATACCCTGCAAGTTTAGACTTAATTTTCTAGACCATTTTAATTAGCCATTATGGTAGTAGGGATAGTTTCAGGTCGATTTAATGTCCCTAAAAGCAACCTAGACCGACCTACATGGTCCAAGAAATGAAAGAGGCGAACCGCACTTTTTTCGGTGGTCCGAGGTGGACTGTGATGATTGATGCCTATGCGATGTAAGCCCAATAGAAGTTGGTATTCTATCTCCATGAAGATCGCATGACTTACTTCGACTACGGAGGCCCTGGAGCATCGACGGACTCTGATGCTTCATCAGATAACAAGATTCCTGTTGCCGCCATTAGGTATGGCATCGTTATTGCCGATAATCCCGTTGAGGACTAGTGGTTAGTGCTATGTACACTATATGTAGTTAGCTAGCTCTACTATATGCACTTGACTATAATAATGTGCTACCATTTCTATATCTTGTTGTGCTATGAATATTCAATTGGAAGCACCAATTTTTTTTTTGAAAACTCACATGTGGCGTTTAAAGTAAAACGAACGCCATAATTAGATATATAATGGTGGTGCTTACAGTAAACGCCATCACTAGAAATCCTACTAGTAGCGTTTGATGGAGACATCACCACTACAACCTACCAATGGCGTGAGGTTAGTGGCATGCCGCTTAAACACCACGAACCCCCTTTTCCGAACGTCACCTCTAGGATTTTCCTACTAGTGTGAAAATGACAGGCTGATAAGTTTATGTTCATAAATAAATAAAACTTCATGATAAATCTCATGTATTCTTGTTTAGCTTCCCCTTCATTTCCGAGGCATACAAATTTTTGTTAAGACATGTTTTCTTGGAAGTCGTAGATTTTTTTTATTAGTCACTTTTTTACATTATTATGTCACCTCTCATAGATACGCAAGAAATAGTACAGTTATATTACATAATTTGCAAACAATCAAGAGTACAGTGCTAACTAATGTACAACTTGAGCACCCCACCCCTTTTTTTTAATTACCCTACATTCTAGGTTCAGTCAAACTTTGTAAAGTTGAACAAGTATATCACTAGTACCAAATGGTCAGATGTGCAAGTTCAGAAAGTAAACAGGGTTTGTAAGAGGGCAGGAGATGAACTAGCTAAACTAACCATGAGTTCACGGAGTGGAATCTTCATAGCCCCCATTGGTATGCTACACCGGGAGTGTAATCCCCTATTCGGATGATTAATGAAACACTCTTTACATTTAAAAAATCCAACCTACATTTCGAGAAATAAAAAGAGAAAGTAAACATGTTAGAAAATAGGGACATTGTTCATATAAAGTTTTTTCTGTCCCTTTTGATGTACATCTAGGTGTTGGTTAGTTCACCATATATCATACTTATTCGTGTAAATATTCCTTGAACTGTTTGTTACCATTTTCTCCACTTTTTTAGTTGGTATCATGATATCATCTAAACTCGAAATAGTCTTGGAGAAACAAAATATATGTGTTTTCTCCATTTTTAAGTTATCCCACTCCGACAAAAGGAAACTATATATGTACACCCTCCTCCCAAATATATGTTTTGAAAACATATTTCATGGTGGAGCTATGTGTTAATATGGATGAAAAAAGTCTGACCACTTATAATACAGAAATATCTACACCTATGTACCAAACAAATATATACATCATGGAAATATACTTCTTTGTATTTACGCGGAGAACATATGATGAATAAAAAGTTTCACTTGGGAAAAAATCTCTATACCTTTTTTTTAAAGGAGAGAGTACATGCTTTGTTTCTACCACTTCGGACGATTATATGAAAAGGCCCCAAACGAAGAAAAAAGGATCGGATGTTCTGCTGGTGAACTACTGTGAAGTATTAATACATCGACAAAAAGAATACTCCCTCCGATCCATGTACAATATTAGAAAAGACATGCATTTTCTTAGCTCTTCACATCATTTAGAGAATATAAAATTATAACATCCCAATATTTAGGAACCAACAAAGGGTAGAAATAGGATTATGTGCATATGCATGCATTCATCTGTAAGATATGGGTAAATTTTTCGCCAAACAAAAACCTAAAGTGATCAGAGTTTCTTTCACTCTCTAGATATAGAGAGAGCTCTTGAGAGTGATAGTTATAAATTTTGACATGATCTTTATGAATTAATGTGTTTTGGGGTAAATAATACGAATTCAAATTTGAATTTTGAATCAATTGGAAAATAATTAAAATTTAGGATTTGGTATTTTAAAATGATTTCCACAATCATTTATTAATACTATTTGTTATAATAAAGACATAATAAATAATCATAAGAAATTAATATAAAGAAATTCAAATAAGAAATGAATTCTTATTCCTTATCTTTATTCCATACACATTGTACAAAGATGAATTCATTCAATTAGTGAAATGATTCATTATAGTAAAGAAATTACAAGAATAGAAATCCTAAATAATTAAGTAAATATAAAATTCTTACAAAAAGAATAAAATAAATATTACAATGATAATCTATTTATCTATCTAATCATATACTAAATCTTGAGCACCGGATCTTGTACCTGCAAAAATACAAAACAAACAAAATGAAGATAAAAGATTAGTTTGTTAGAATTACTCTCAGTTGAGAGCAGTGAAGTGCACTGCTCAAGATACATCATTGACTAATAGTAAAAAAAGGGGCAAGTTTCACCAATGTGTAAATATGTGTTCTTTTATATCAAATAAGCCACAAGTCAATATATCAACAACAAGTAAAAGGGGTAGATTTCACAGGTAAGTGAAATGTGAAAAGTTAAAAGGTGAAACACCTCACTGATCTGATCCACATGATGTACCACACAGACAGGCGACACGGTCATCTTACTGCATGGGATGTGCTGTCAACACGGCAGAAACAGCCACACAAGCAAAAGGAGAGTACACAGCCGTAGCACAACCCAGCAGCTCATTCTCACACCCAAGCACCAAACCAGGAACACATCCATCTTGTCAAAGCCAAGAAAAACCACCAGCCGAACCATACACGGATCATCCAAACCTTCACCAGATGGTGAAATAAGAAGGGGGTGGAGCAGGTGGATAGCAATATCTAGGACAAGCTTCCAAGAGCTAGAAGTAGCAGGAGCATCACAAGGAGGAGAAGAACCAGATCAGGCCAGTAACACAAGCTAGCAAGATCAAGTCACCGGATCAACTAGAAACCACAACAACAATCCAACTGTTATGGTGAGTAATATAAAACCCTCACATGATCTAATTATCTCATTTAGATAAGAATTCATGTGTTGTTTCATATTTAATCTCCCAGAAATCACCCAAGTGGGGTGAATCCATCATAGAGGATTTTGAATACAAAATCCATAAGTAAACTATACAAACCAAACTAGGATCTCAGACCAACCTCATTGATCCTGGCTATAAAGTTATATTCCATACTCTAAAATAAACATAGTCAAGGTTTGGAAATCTAGGCACATCTCTTAAAAGAGTATCACCCCAGAATCCATGAATCTTATGAATCTATAACAAACAATAAGCACACCAACCATTTTATAAAAAAGATTCAAGATTCAGTAACTGGTATTAATACCAGAAAATATCTAGGAGGGACAACAAGCTAGGAATCTAGTTCCTAAGCCTGAGACCAACATCATTGGCATAAATGTTAAAAGAAGCTTTCAACTTATTTTGGCATTTACCCAATCTTAAGCACTGACAAAATAAATCCCAGTAGTAGAACCACAACTTCTGTGCCATTCTAAGATAGTGTCACAAGAACAAGTTCTAAAACCCAAGCAATACAATTACTTAGCTTTCAGAAATAAACTGGCAAGCCATTAAATATCATTTTCCTGGAATCAAACACCAGAAATCATCATCAAGCTTATCTATTCATCATCAGAGCATCATTGTAATAATATGCTAACACTCAATCTGTATGTGACTATACAAGCCAACATTTAAAGATGCAGTGAATGAATCACTGACAAAACCACTGTCAATAACAAGATCATGAAAGTAGTGAACTTCCAAATCACTAGGATTCACAAGTAATAATCCCACAGTAGCACTATCATTTAGTCAATGTCCAATTACCAATTGGAATTAGTCTGATAAGCCACTAACATCACCAAAACCAATTGTAGACAGTAATCCACATAAAAAAACCATTTACCATCCTCAATTACCATTACTACTAATTTCAATCCATCATATATAGCCAAAGATAGAAGGATGAAACCTAATCAAGTCATGAACCCTAATTAGGGATGGCCACTAGAGGCACACGGATGAAATCAAAGGATATAGAGGACAGAAGGCACGGGTGGTGATCAAGACCAAACTCACCAGTGGTCCTTGTTGTAGATTAGAAGAGGAAGTAGAGGGGCCGACTAGCGCACGACGGCATGGAGACCACCCAAAGGGCGCTGCAACACGCACCAAGCCGAGGCGGCGGCCACAACAGCGCATGAGGACGAACAACACCACCACAGCAACACACGAGCACATCATAGCACCACGGGAGCAGCGGCGAAGGCATCACCGGCAGCACCCCAAACCCTAGGGTTCGGGACGGAGCCAACCTGGCCGATGGAGAGCCCTAGAACCAAATCGAATTGGACCAGACGAAGGAGCAGGGTCAGCAACCTCGCCATACACCACGACAGCAGCCAGGGAGACCCAATGCGACGTGAATTGCACGGCGGCGGTGTCGGCAACACCACAAGGTCGAGGAAGAAGGAGAGGAGCGAACGAGAGAGAGTGGAGTGTACTGGGTCGATAGGGCCATTACCACTTCAGGGAGTTGTTTTGACCAGGCCAATTGGGCCAAGATGGGCCCAAATAGCCCAATAGGGTTGGCCCAAATATTAAAAGAAAAGGAATTTAATAATTTAGCAAAAGACCAAAATACCCCTAGGATTAAATAAATTCTAGTAAATAAAAGAAACACCCTAAAAATACAAATAATATATTTTTAGGTTTATAATAATACAAGCTACTTAATTAAATTAAGAAGTTTATTTTTAATAGCATAAAATTAGGTTAAAGATTTTATTAATATCCATTCCTTATGGAATTTTATAAAAATCAATAAAATACCTAAAAATAAATAAAAATAACTTTTATCATCCTTAATTATTACGGTATTTTAGAAAAATACTAAATGGATATTTAAGCTATCAAAATAAAATCCTCTAAAGTACAATGCTTATTCTTAAAAAATAATATTAAGAAAATAATAATAGGAGTCAAATTAAATAAAAATATATTAATAATATATTACATTATAAAAAATAGTGAATGTAATATTTATAAAATATTAAAGGTTATTCCTAAAAAATCCTTATTACATAAAGAAATTCCAGAAACTAAAATATTGGGTAAAACACACAAAGAAGATAAATAATAAATGATGCATTACATTAATATGCATATTCATTCTACTTCTTTAAATATTGTCCTTACCTGGAAATAATGGTGTTTTGTAGACATAGAAGCTCAAGGTCCAGTGCAAGCATCCGACTTCACTACCTTGCGATCACAAGGCAAGTTCATCACTTGCTCATGTCCTTTGAAGAGTCTTTATCAAAGTATTTACAAACTGTGTGTTACCATCTATGTTTCGAAGAAAGAAAATATTATTTTCTCAAAAAACTAAATTGTTGATATCATCCTAAGTGATGATATGGATAAGGTGGGCAATGGAACTTAGGTTTCCATTTGCAATGAGATTAAACACTTAGGATTTAACAACCCATGACATCAGTGAATCTAGCGCCGTATATCACGCGTTAACCATGAGATTTGGAATGGGACGAAGAAGTCCGTTGTATCTTCTTCCTCTCGCATGTAGCCGAATATGCGGGTCGTGGCTGTTATCCTCGTAGTGTGCATTAATTGGTGATACATCGGAAACGTATCTATAATTTTTGATGCTCCATGCCTGTTTAGTATCTAGTTTTCTTTGCTTGTCTACACTTTGAGGTGCTTTTTACATGTTTTATGGTACTAACCTATTAACAAGTTGCCACAGTGCCATTTGCCTGTTTTATGTTGTTTTTGGTTTCAGAAAAGTTAGTAAAGAAATATTCTTGGAATTAGACGGAACAAACGTCAAAGTTAGTTACTTTCCATGGGGAACAAGAAGTCCAGAGGGGAGCCGAAGATGCGGGCTAGGGCGCCCAGACCCCCCTAGGTGCGGGTGGGCCCTGCCCCGCGCCTAGGCAGGGTGTGGGGCCCCTAGCCACCGCCTTGGCCTCCCCCTTTGCCTATAAGAAGCCCCCGATGCAGAAACCCTAAGGACCCGTATGTACCCGCCGCCACCATCGTCCCTAGATCGGGGGTATGAAGTTCTTCCCGGCACCCTGCCGAAGGGGAGATCATCCCAGAGGCCTTCTCTCTGGTATGATGCGTGAGTAGTTCCACCTTGGACTATGGGTCCATATAGTAGCTAGATGGTTGTATCTCCTTCTTTGTGCTTTCATGTATAGATCTTGTGAGCTCCGTTCATGATCAAGATCTAATCTATTTGTAATCATGCATGTTGTGTTTGCAGGGATCCGATGGATATTGAGATTATTATGTTTGTTTCATTGATGGTTTTGTCTTTATGATTCTATCATGTCTGTGTTGTTTGTGATCTTGCATGCTCTTCGTTGTTAGTAGCTATCTTGGCCAAGTAGTTGCTAGTGACTCCAAGAGGGGGTATTTATACTCGAAAGTGGGTTCATGCCTCTAGTTTCCAAGAGAAGTGACAATAATGAATTCGGTTGTAGATGTGTTGTTGCTACTAGGGAGAAAACAACAGTCTCTTGTTCATGGAACATGTGGACTGTTTACCTTACACACTTTGCTTAAATAAGTTGTGTGTTGCTTGCAACTTAATACTGGAGGGGGTTCGGATGATAACCTGAAGGTGGACTTCTAGTCATAGATGCAGTTGGATGGCAGTCTATGTATCTTGTTGTATTGCTCAACCGAATCTCATATGATCTTTCTGACTAGTAATTGCATTGTTATGCCTTGCTCAGTTCCTATCAATTGCCCTGCTATAATTTGTTTACCCTTCATGCCATGTTGTTTATCCAAGGAGAGCACCTCTAGTGAACTATGGACCCCAGTCCAATCTTTACCATTGATACATCTTCCACCGTTACTTGTTTACTTGCTGCAAACCATTACCTTCCACACCATACGTTTAACCATTTGTTACAACAAACTGGTGAGCTTAACAACCTCACCGATTCATTAGGGCAAAGTCTTAAGTTTGTGTTGTGCAGGTCTCCGTGTTGCTTGAAACACCCGTGTGACGTTTCCTTCCTCCTACTGGTTCGATAACCTCAGTTTCTTACTGGGAGAAACTTGTTGTTGTGTTGCTTCATAACTTGCTCTTGGGGTTTCCAACGAAGCGTCCCACGACAAGTGTTGGACGCCATCAAGCTATTTTCTAGTGTCGTTGCTGGGGAGGATAAGGACTTATTCACTAGGGGAGTCCTCCACTTCCTTTCTCTTTACTTTGTTTCTTTTGCTTGGTTTTGTTTGCCTCTTTAAAAAAAAACCAAAAAATAGTCTAGTTTGGTTTGCTTTCTTTATTCAAAATCACAAAAAAATAGTTCCTACTTTAGTTGTTACCATGTCTGGTTTGGGACAAACCATGGGGTTTCCAACGAAGTGTCCCACGACAAGTGTTGGGCACCATCAAGCTATTTTCTGGTGTCGTTGCCGGGGAGGCTAAGGACGTATTCACTAGGGGAGTACTCCACTTCCTTTCTCTTTTCTTTGTTTTTAGTTTGCTTTGTTTCTTTTGCTTGGTTTTGTTTGCCTCTTTCCAAAAAAAAACAAAAAAATTAGTCTAGTTTGGTTTGCTTTCTTTATTCAAAATCACAAAAAAATAGTTCCTACTTTAGTTGTTACCATGTCTGGTTTTGGACCAACCTTTATTTTCCCTATGGAGAAATCTCTACTTTTAAGCAAAAAAGTGAAGAAAGTTTTAAAGAAGCTTGGTCCAGAATCTCTGCTTTACAGAGGGAAACTGAGCGTAAGGTGAGCCTTAGCTTAGTTATTGATAGTTTCTACTGTGGCATTGCTCTTCGTTATAGATATGCTTTGGATGTTGTGACTGAGAAATATTTTTTGCTATGTACTGAGGATGAAGCTTTTGATGCCATAAAGAAATTAATCATGATTTATGGTACACCTGGCAAGTCTGATTCCTCTTTCACAATTTTTTTTGCTATGTTAAACACTTTTGAGACCGGTATTGCTGTTATGAATAGTTGCTATCACAAGCTTAGGTATTACCATGATTATGTTCCCATAAATTATGAGCCTTCAAAGTGGTTTCCCACAATCAAAGTCTCAATAAACACTACACTTTTTGATGCTCGATGTGATATCATGTCTGAATTTTGCCTCATGCCTACAGATATTTATGATTCCTTGAGTCTTTGGGGGCTTACTGAAGGAGGAGAGGAAATCTCTCTTACCAACAATGCCACTATATTGCCCATTGTAATAGCTGAAGGTGTGTTTACAGAAATCTTAGGGAAAATGGTGTCTAGTGATTATCTTGTTATTGAATGTGTAGGCAAGGGACAGATTACACTTGGAAGATCCCTACTGAAACACTTTGGAGCGGTAATAGATGTGGGAAAAGGCATTATGCACTTTGATCCTCCGATAAGCAATCATATATTCCCTAAAGATAAGAAGAAAGGTAAGAAAGGAAAGAACAAGAGGGGCAATTCTTCATTTGAAAATACTTGATTCTTCTTGCTTCTTGTGCCTAACTTAAAGGCATTAAAGAAAAGTACTTGTTGGGAGATGACCCAAGAGTTTCCTCGAGTCTTGAAAGTTATTACTTCAGTAATGACCTCTCATTATCCTTTTTGTTTCCTTTTTGTGCCAAGAATGGCCTCTAATGAAAGGGAAGTAAGATTTGGGGAGTTGCTGTCGCGAAACAGATTTCTGTCATCCACCAAAGAATTTTGTGAGGAGTCTCTGTAACTCGTATTGAGCTAAAAATTTACGAATAAATCCCCCATTATGTTAGATAACTTTCGTTAGTTCAACACTTTTTTATTTGAGCAACATAAGATGTTAGAAAAAATCGGTTTCTACCTGCTGGTCTGTTTTGACAGATTTCTGCCATTATTTGCATTTGCTTCTTATTGGTTATTTTTGAGTTCTTTTTAGGTGAATTGAGCTTTTTGAAGGAGTTAATACAGTATCTTGTGTTTTTAGTGAAAAGCCTTACTGTTTCAAACCTTTGACAGAGGTCTAATATCTTTTTAATAAACTAATGTTGCTAATGAAGATTGTGTGAAAAAAAATCAGGTGTAGAGAGAGAATAATGTAATGAGATGAAGAATGGACAAAAGATCAAGCTTGGGGATGCCACCATGGTGTCACCCCAATAAATATCCAAGAGGTACAAGCATCAAAGCTTGGGGACATCCCCTTCTTCATCAATAAAAAGCTCAGTTTTGTCTAGACACTTCGTTTTTATTGTTTCATGCACATTTGTGTTGTTCTTGGAGCGTCTTAGTTTTTGTTTGCTTTTCTTAGGTTGTTTAGTTTGATTTAATAAAGTAGTTTGGACCCTCGTTCTCGCTGTGTTGTTTTGCAAGTAAGTTGGTTGGTGTTGGAAAGGAGTAGTAAGTTCTTGCTTGAAGTGCAAGAGAAGCTTGCATTGACTATGACTTAGACTTTAGCATGACATGCTAGGTGTTGTTTTGACCTTATGCTTAGTGATTATTGCTGTAGCATGACTTGTTCCAAACAACTGGGATTGCTTAGTGTGCCTTGAAGAAATTATGCGTTGTTTTAGCATGCAAAAGCGTAGTATTGTGGTATTCTCCTTTGATGCTTTGTTTGGGTTGACTTGGCACATGCTCACACCATGTTATGACTATGATAAGTCACCATTAGCCTCTATGATCATTTAGTCCTTGACTTGTAGTACCACTCTTTGCTTTGATTAGTAATGCTTTGTTGCTCTGCATGATTATGGCCATTATTGCTCTCTTAGTTGGTTGCTCCCAGTCTTTTGCTAGCCTCCACTTGTATGAGTAAGTTCTACTCATGATTCCAACTCCCAAGAAATCAAGTTATTCCAAAGTGTCCACTATAAACTCCTATGCATGGTGTGTTACACCATTCCAAGTATATTCTTGTTTTCAGCTATCTTCCAATTAAAAACTATTTTGTTATGTGAAAACTTAGTGATTAAAGACCTCGCAAACTTGATGGCACACTTTATATTATTTGCCCTAATAAACTTGAAACATTGTGTCTTCTATGTTGTATATGCTTGCACTTATACGTTGGAATTAGCAGAACCGTGTTGTCACAGGGAACATTTTCAACATTGCATTTGTACTTTATACTTAGTTGATATCATGCTCTTTTGTCTATGGATGTCACCGGTGTGAAATAAAGAAGGAACTTGTAAGTCCATGGAGTTTGTATCCCGTGTTAGAGAAACGCATGGGCCACTATCCTAAGCCATGCCTAATCATGGTTGAAACTTGCAACATCACCATAGTGACATCTATGAAGCATTCTTCTTATAAAAAAGGAGACACATTGAGAAAAGAGGAAAGAGAGAAAAAAATACCATATTCCCATGGTACATAAGAAGATTGCTGAGATGCTCATTGTCTGCTTGCATTGTCATTTTGGTTATGGGATAGCTCATGTACCATGTGCAAGGGGTATCCCATTGGCAGTTCTCAGTGATATGTAAATACTTACAATGACAAGAACTTACAAGTGACTAAAGTTGAGTAGCATGAGGTGTGGCCCTCGTATTCAAGGGACTTGAGATTGCCAACTTATACTTTGTCAAGCATATACTCCATCTTTGTTCACTTTAACCTTAACCACTTCAAGATGCTTATGATAGGGGCAATGAGGGCTGAAAGCTAACAAGCACCATAGTTTTTGGAAGCTCTTTTTGAAACTTGAAATCCCTGTTTCCTTTATAAAAGGCTTTTCCCCCACCACTATTGAGTCTCCACCTTCTACCTTTAGGCACCATTAAGAGAGCATAGTTGTCATTCTGTGTGCAGTGTTCCAAAGCTTATTGATCGATGCATATTGTGATATTACTTGTTCTTGTGCTATTTGTTTCTAGTCACCCTTGTGAACTTTGAAGGTGTCCTATGCATATATTTGCTACTCTATGAGGGACAAGCTGATTGCCACTATGCTATGTTTTCTGTATGTGAAACAAACAAACGTTTTTCAATGCATGTTATTCATGATCTTTGTTTGTAGCGTGTCATGTTGCATGGATAGTTACTATGTCCTATTGTTAGAACTCCATCTTTCATGCACATGTTTAGAGTTCTTTGATCCCAGCTTTCAATGCTTGCATATGGTTGGATCTTTATTGTGAGGGTGCATGTCAGCTCAAAAATTATTCTTTTTATCACTTACCTACTCGAGGACGAGCAGAAGTTAAGCTTGGGGATGCTTGATACGTCGGAAACGTATCTATAATTTTTTATGCTCTGTGCTTGTTTAGTATCTACTTTGCTTTGCTTGTCTACACTTTGCGGTGCTTTTTACATGTTTTCTGGTACTAACCTATTAACAAGTTGCCATAGTGTCAGTTTCCTGTTTTCTACTGTTTTTGGTTTCAGAAAAGTTAGTAAAGAAATATTCTCGGAATTGGACGGGACAAACATCAAAGTCAATTACTTTTCATGGGGAACAAGAAGTACGAAGGGGATCCGGAGAGGCGGGCTAGGGCGCCTAGACCCCCCTAGGCACGGGTGGGCCCTGCCCGCGCCTAGGCAGGGTGTGGGGGCCCCTGGCCACCGCCTCGGCCTCCCCCTTCACCTATAAGAATCCCCCGATGCAGAAACCCTAAGGACCCGATCAAATCTCCACGAAACCGTCTGTAGCTGCTGCCACCATTGTCCCTAGATCGAGGGGGTCTGAAGTTCTTCCCGGCGATCATCCCGGAGGCCTTCTCTCCGGTATGATGCGTGAGTAGTTCCACCTTGGACTATGGGTCCATGTAGTAGATAGATGGTTGTATCTCCTCCTTTGTGCTTTCATGTATAGATCTTGTGAGCTCCATTCATGATCAAGATCTAATCTATTTGTAATCATGCATGTTCTGTTTGCGGGGATCCAATGTATATTGAGATTATTATGTTGGTTTGATTAATGATTTTGTCTTTATGATTCTATAATGTCTGTGTTGTTTGTGATCTTGCATGCTCTCCGTTGTTAGTAGCTATCTTGGCCAAATAGTTGCTAGTGACTCCAAGAGGGGGTATTTATGCTCGATAGTGGGTTCATGCCTCTAGTTTCCAAGGGAAGTGACAATAATCTCTTCGGTTGTAGATGTGTTGTTGCTACTAGGGATAAAACAACGGTCTCTTGTTCATGGAACATGTGGACTGTTTACCTTACACAATTTGCTTAAAGCAGTTGTGTGTTGCTTGCAACTTAATACTGGAGGGGGTTCGGATGATAACCTGAAGGTGGACTTCTAGTCATAGATGCAGCTGGATGACTAGTAATTGCATTGTTATGCCTTGCTTAGTTCCTGTCAATTACCCTGTTGTAATATGTTTATCCTTCATGCCATGTTGTTTATCCAAGGAGAGCACCTCTAGTGAACTATGGACCCCGGTCCAATCTTTACCATTGATACATCTTCCACCGTTACTTGTTTACTTGCTGCAAACCATTACTTTCCACACCATATGTTTAATCCTTTGTTACAGCAAACCGGTGAGCTTGACAACCTCACTGATTCGCTGGGGCAAAGTCTTGAGTTTGTGTTGTGAAGGTCTCTGTGTTGCTTGCAACACCTGTGTGACGTTTTCTTCCTCCTACTGGTTCGATAACCTCGGTTTCTTACTAAGGGAAACTTGTTGCGGTGCTGCTTCATATCTTGCTCTTGGGGTTTCCAACAAAGCATCCCACGACAAGTGTTGGGCGCCATCAATTGGTAATTCATAGAGGATATACAGCATATGGATGGGAACCCTCAACGTCTCACGATTGTTCTGGCATCTGACGATCTGTACTAATCATTGTCGTAATTCGATGGGTGGGCATGGTGTACACTAAGGAGACATGCGGGGTCGCTAAGGGAGCAGTGATTGGCTTGGATCACCTACTGGGCCCCACATCATGGAATTGTGGACGAGAAAGTACGCCCAGTTGTGCAACAAGGAGTTGATCTCTTATGGGTAAGTAACACACCTCTGCAGAGTGTAACAACTGTTACTTGTTATTCTGGGAAGGAGCTACGAAAGCGGTAGGAAAGGAACTCCATGAAAGTTCTGGTCAACCAGTGAAGGCTGATGGGCATAGTTTTTGATAATAAAATCAATCTTTGAAGAAAGATTTATGAAAATTGCTTAGTACCAAGGAATGATAGTCCGAGGTGGTAGATAGAGAATCAAACTTCCCACCTTGCATATAATGAACTTGCTGGGTAACACTGTTACTCACCCTTTCCTTTGATCCCCTGCTTAGACTCTGAAGATCCAGAAGATATTCTGTTGTACTCAGCTGAAGGTCAAGAGGATATCTACTACGATGAGCCAGATCTATCTGGAGGAGTGGAAGGAGTCGACTACGAGATCAAATATGGGGTGGATGGCAATGAGTTAGATTAGTTGCCTTAGTTATTAGTAGTCGATTGAGCCGAGCAACATGAACCTTATATAATAAGTTGTTGAGTTCAATTCGAGGTTTAAGTTGAAACTTTAAGTATTCCGCTAAAACAGTTTTAAATTGGTTTGTAATTCGAATCTTCTGAAGTCCTGAACTCCTGGTACTGTAATAATAATAATGTGTGTATGTTTGTAATATGGACCCACAATGTTTGAGTTGTACCACTTTGAGGGATGTGATATTTATGGAACGGTGTTCTATGGATGTCATGTCAACGATTATAGTGTACTACACATGCAGTGATTGTTGGGTCACCGCAGCTGGTATCAGAGAAATTGTTTGACCTTAGGTTGGAATCCTAGTAAAGGGTATTACCTGTAGGACCTTATAGCAACAATAAAGAATTCTCTAAAAGGGTATAATGGGTATTCAAATGAGAATATTCTGTTGTATATTTTAGTGCGATAATTCTTTGTTATGATGCAATAATTCTATTGTTTACTAATCAAAATATTTTGTATACAGTGTTATGGCACCAAAGTTTCCAAAACAAACTTTGGTAAGGAAAGAGGAGACTAATGATTATTTGGGATCATTCACTGATTAGCTTCGTCAAATCTTGAGGATTTTTAGTTGTCCAACTAAGATTCTAGTGAATACCATAAACTATTATGATGGTCGAATGTTATCCAAGTATCGTGTGAGTATCCAACTTCCACAGGAGCTTGGATTATATCATGATCTACCTATAGGTGAAGGTAGAAGCCATTTAGGAGCATACCGTGTTGCTATTTTGGAGGCGATAACCAATATCCATGAGCACAAAGCTCAGGAGTTATGTAACATACCAACATTAGAGCTTAGAAATAAGCTGAACATAGATGTGTGCGTTGCATTCATGCATAGAAATATGAATAATTTTTGCGCTTTTAAATAAAAACTTGTCAAAGAGATTGAAGCTTCTCTTAACTTGATGGAATTGAAGTAGATCATCAAGTTGACTGCGATAAGTTTCAATATGACCTTTGTTAAAACCTTATTTTGGGTAAGGGAGATTTGATCTAAGGGTAGATCAAATGTAATAAAAGTTAACCCTACTATATTACTTAATGGTTCATATTTGATACTTAAGTAATCATATCCTAGTATTCATAATAATCACTCATGAATACCAAATTATAAATATAACACAAATAATAAGAATGTAACAACTAATTCTTGATCTATCTTAATCTCATCTACTTATACCATGAGTATCATGGTAACACTTAACCTTAACTCTTTAGTGAGTTTGAGTAGGAAAGGAATCAAGTCAAGATCATTTACCATATACCTTGCTTTCCATGGCAATCCTTATGGAATCCTATCTCAATATCTGTTGTTGATCAATGCTGAGTAATCAACTATTGATTCACCAATTCTTAACCTATCAATCCTTGACCTATCAACTCTTGTCCTTATTATAGCATTCACTTAGGGCTTATAAAGAAAGAAGTAAGAAGAGGTAAATAGTGATGCTACTTCTAGGTGTCATCTATAGGATGGGAGTGTTGGAATAGAATTAAATCCATGTGGTAATTGATGGAGTTAACTCACTCCTGAAATGATAGAAGAGTTATATGTAACCTATAATTATATGGTGATAAAGAAGATTATAAGGATGAAGTCTGAAAATAAGTTACCAGGAGTAGTCCTATTGGATCAAGTAGGTATAGTCAATGAATTATATCTCTTAATCCAATAGAGATAAACAGAAGATAATTATAATACAACTGTAATGTTGTATGGATAGAAGCCTTGATTAGCCAACTGGAAACCTAAACAATAAAGGATCAAAGGATCATAATGATCATGCCTTACTCACCAAGATTGAATGCTTATATCATGTATAAGTGACATTGGTGGATAAAACATGATTGAACCAGAATATAGATATAGTATCCTAGATTAGCCATTACAGGTCACATTAATATAATGTGAGGTTGGAGTATTTGTTACTAGAGTTAAGTAGAGACAAGATAGCATGATTAAGGTGATGTTAGAGCAACATTGGATTATAGAAAAAGTAGTTTTCTCATGGGAAATACTAATACTTGAGGTGAAGTAAAGTTATATATATATAGCTACTAGGGTAATATTAGTGGTGGATGATTAAGGAAAAGTATGAATGTAGTTAGAGGTAACCATATGTTGGATTGGAGGTTATCAGCAGTAGAATAGTTGATATACCCAAGTATAGATATGAAAAGATTAGGAAATGCTTTAGAATCAAGCTCATTGGAATTTACAAGTGGATTTAGAAGAATAAAAGGTGGATAAGAATATTTTGTGAAGTAAAGTTCATCATGTTAACACATGATGATGGATAGGAACAAGTAGTATATCTAGGAAAGAAATTCCTTAATCAGAAGTACAGAATTATGAAGTATGGAATATAGGAATCCTTGTTAAAGCCTAAACTTTAAATCTTAAACCAAACATAATATTCATTTCATATTATTGATCTATTATCTTATCTCCATACCACTTTATAGGAATAGTTTCCTATAGCAGATCACATAAGCACATCTTTGTCATTCCTAACTATCATAGTTATATGTACTTAGGAGTTATCCTTATCAATTATTTCCCATAAGACCTTCTAGGAAATAACTCTCTTGTATAAAAGATGAAGTCATTCTTGAACACCAACATAAGGACAATCTGTCTTAACCAATAATATTTATTCATATAAATAAAAGGATGAACAAAAATATTAAAACTCCTAAAACCATGGTAAACAATTACAATTTAAAAACCCTAAATTTTATTTCAATCATTTATGCCTAGAAACTAGAATTATCAATTGTCTCCCATGATTCGTTTCAAATAATAACTATTTATTTTAAAGTGTGACATTAATAAAGATCCTAAACATAAAGATAGTATGTTTAACCATTAACCCTTATTCACATCAATAAAAGAAATATGAGAATATCAAATCTTCAAAGAACTTATGGTAAGTATTTTCAATTCAAACTTTAACTCTTATGTTAGTCATAATAAAATATATACATATGTATAAGGAAATAAAAAAGTGATAACTTTATATAATAAAAGTTCATAAATAGTTCAAAATAACTCATTATTGATGCTTGTATTCAGCAAAGAACTTTTATAAAGAAATATTCCTAAAACAAATGTGTAATACACAAATCTGAAAATAAAACAGAAAAGAGAAAAGGAAACAGTAAAGAAAAAACTATAACCAGGCCGAAGCCCATTAACTCTCTTTCTTATCCATCGCCACGAGCAACCACAGCGACCCAACTGAAGCCCAGTAGCAGCCCAGCAGCAGCCCAGCAACCAACCCAATTTATCTTTCTCTCTGGTTGACAAGTGGGACCGAGGAGGTACCACGGAACAAATTAGAAGAACTGCTGGGGGGTTTCCGCGAAAGGTACGTTGTCGTCTTCCTCCCTGATGTCACAAGCAGTTGGCTGTCAGCATCGCCGCCGTTCGCTGCCGCGCCATGACGTCTAGCCGCGCCAGGATCCACGCCACCGCTCCTGGTCGTCTACAAGATCCCCTCCTGCGCAGAAACGAACCCTATCTTTTCTCTTTCCCCAATTCCCCTTTGAGCCGGAACCCTAGCTCGCCGGACCTCTCTGTTCCCATCATCTCCGGCTATTCCAGGCCAAGCCAGGACAACCGTTCGACTCCCCTCGCTCGACTTGTTCATTCCCCTAGAGGAATCGACGCCGTTCAACCTAAATTGAGCTCGCCATCACCGACGTTCCGCCGCCAGTTGTCGTGGTTTTATCGACACGTACGCCATAGGGGTATCCCAACAGCGAGTTTAGAGACGTGGGGGGAAGACGGAGAGCGTCCGGGTTGGATTGACATAGTTTACCCAGGTTCAGATCTCACGATGGTGGCGAGATCCTACTCCTGCTATAAATCACTATAATGGTAATACGCCGAGTTACAGGATTGGGGATTCGCTGTGTGCAGGTAGTGCTATGCACGTGTTGTTCTATTGTGTGTTGCCCTAAAGGCTCCCGTAGGCCGGCTTATAAGGACGCCAAGACCTAGGGCTACATGGAGAGTCCCAGCCGGATACAGATACAGAGTCCCAAACTAACACTAACTAGTCTTCGTGTCCTCCAAGGCTTCAGCTTCCATCTATGGCGGTGGCACGTCGCCTTCCATCATCCCTGCTGGACCTCCGGCTTCCTATCAGCAACTGGGCCGCCCGGTTATGCCATAGGCCTAACCACCAACTGTGGGCAACCCGGGCTTGCCGGTATGAGACTATGCCGTAGGTATACCCATTTGGTATATCCACAACAGTAGACCCCGGAGTTCTTCAAGATCCTCGCGTTCCTCCGTCTAGCCTTGAGCGTAAGTATCACGTCGTCTTCAATTTGTAGGCGTGCTTCGTGAAGAATCTTGGAGAGCTCCCATATCATATTCTCATCCGACTAAGCCTAGCCAGAGAGTTGCTTGTATGCTTTTGCGAACGAGTCCAAGGCGGAGAATTATCTAACGAATCGTTAGTGATTCTTCCAAGCTCTAGGAACGTCTTCAATATCATCATCCATAAAGGACGATATGTAAGCCGGAAAAAATCACGGATACCAGAACACGGTCGTAAAGGCTGCCAAACCTCCGACTTAGAGCTAGCAAAGTCACAGACATAAGAGCTTGCCGAATTAAGGTCTTAGAGCTTCTCATATCACAGACGTTTAAGCCATCGAGCCGTGTAACCCAGGAAACTTCCGTGAAGGCAAAGTTGATGTCGAGCCCCCGGGTTTCGCTAGCCGGATTCTTCACCGTCTTGAAAGTTTCTTGACATAACTATATGTATCCCCCGAGCATTGAGTCGGCTTCGTCGAAGGCGGCTCGATGCTCAAAAGAACATGCATAATTGTACATCAAACGATTGTAGTCCCCCGAGCGCCAAGTCGGAGTTTCAGAAGAAATTCGTCTTGGTGCTCTCAGAGTAGCTTTAGTAAAAACGTGAATAATGTAGCCCCCGAGCGCCAAGTCGGAAATACTTTCGGCTTGGTACTCCAGAGAGAACTTCACAAAAAATTCAGCATCGGTGTAGCCCCCGAGCGTCAAGGTGGAATTCACATGATTTTTCCTACTAGAAGCTCAAAGTGAACTAAACAATGTCTTGGAGATCATCGTATTGTAGCCCCCGAGGATTGTTCCGGCTTGGACGCAAGGCGGGACAAAACTCTTAAATTAGAGATGTCAAGACCCCCAGCGTCGATCCGACTTCCTCAAAGGTGGCTCAAGTCTTGGTCAACAACTGCGATCGCAGCTCCCGAGGTGTCGAGGCTAGCGCAAAGCCGGCTCAAAAACACCTTAATCCGAGGAACGCGGCAATGTCCAAGCGGCATGTACCTGAAAATAAACATAAAAATACAAATGTATTAAATTGTTCCTTTAATCGTGTCCAACAAATAAATGTAAGGCGGAACAAACACGGCCTTTAAACAAAATGCTTTAAATCTGAAACAATGCAGCAGCTGGACAACATAAAACTGTTTAGGAGGAAAAAACTCAACTAATTTAAACAGTTTATGTAAAATTTTGTTTAAGCAAGTGCTGGCTTATCCATTATTCTGGTTTTATGCTTGACCTTTCGTGAGACGGAAGACTCGTAGCACAGAACCATGTCCTTGGGCGATGATGGCATCATCGAGAACCTAAGGCTAAAACGCGGGCTTTGAGTGCCGAAAAGTCACTACTCCGGAATCCACATAAAAACAACAGAAAACGTGTATCCAGAAAACTTAAGCTAACACCCGAATGCGGGTTTTTTGCATGGTACTGGGCCTTAAAATAGGAAGCCAGTAAAAAGTTTATACTCACGAGCGCAAGGCAAATCGTGGAAAAAGATATGACCAAAAACGAAAGCGGTAAAAGACTCATAATATGAGTGAACCAATCTTATTCTAATAATCATAACAAAAATAATAATAAATATAAATAGGGACTTAGCTATTTTGAGTGTAGCCGGTATTGTTCATGGCGAAGACCAATCTGGTCGGGACGAAGCTGGTCGGAAGATCGTCACCACAGGAAGGAAACCGAGTTGCTGCCGTATATATAAGTAGCTTGTCGGCCGTTTTGATGGAGCACGATTTTTTGGGATGAGCGTAACACAGACAGAAATCAAACTCGGCGGTGCCGACATGCGGACTGAAATCCACGCATCGTGGCTAGCTAGCCTAATTTGATTTTGCTCCGGCATTGATTTTCCTTGGGATTTGTGACCCTCCACCTTTGCTTGAAATTACTTGATTGGCGTGTGTGCAGCACCACCACGCAATCACGTAGGGCTCTTGTAGACAGAAATATTTTTTATTGATCTATCTTTCTCTGACACAAGCAGTTCGCGCAAGCTCCGATTGAGTCTGTCCAAGCCGGAGATTTGCTCTGAAGTGGCTACCATGGGAAGCGAAAACAACAGCCAATCGAAAATTCTTGACGAGCTCGGCTTAGCGTGGCGAGGAATAGATTTCGCGGATTGTGACCAAAGGTCCATAACGAATCACGTGAACATTCACCTACAGCCACCTAAGCCAGAAACACTCGTTGTTTTGTTGATGAAGATCCCCGTGACGCCGCCATCTTCGCCATATGCTCGAGAGGAGAGATGATAAGTCCTCTTCATACTCTCAAAAGCGATAACAAAAACAGAGCGCCGATGAAGATATGATTTGTCCGGCTTCGAAGACGGCAAGGGATCCCGTCCAGATCCGTGTTGTAAGCGCCTCTTGCCCCACGGTGGGCGCCAACTGTCGTGATTTTATCGAGACGTACGCCATAGGAGTATCCCAACGGCGAGTTTAGAGACGTGGGGGAAGACGGAGAGCGTTCGGGTCGGCTTGCCACAGTTTACCCAGGTTCAGATCTCACGACTGTGCCGAGATCCTACTCCTGCTATAAATCACTATAATGACAATACGCCGAGTTACAGGATTGGGAATTCGCTGTGTGCGGGTAGTGCTATGCACGTGTTGTTCTATTGTGTATTGCCCTAAAGGCTCCCGTAGGCCGGCTTATAAGGACGCAAGGACCTAGGGTTACATGGAGAGTCCCAGCCGAATACGGTTACAAGAGTCCCAGACTAACACTAACTAGTCTTCGTGTCCTCCAAGGCTCCGGCTTCCATCTATGGCGGTGGCACGTCGCCTTCCTTCATCCCTGCTGGACCTCTGGCTTCCTATGAGCAACTGGGCTGCCCGGTTATGCCATAGGCCTAACCACAAATTGTGGGCCACCCGGGCTTGCCGGTATGAGACTATACCATAGGTATACCCATTTGGTATATCCACAACAGTAGCCCCCGCGGTTCTTTAAGATCCTCGCGTTCCTTCGTCTAGCCTTGAGCGTAAGTATCACGCCATCTTCAATTTGTAGGCGTGCTTCGTGAAGAATCTTGGAGAGCTCCCACATCATATTCTCATCCGACCAAGCCTAGCCAGAGAGTTGCTTGTATGCTTTTGCGAACTAGTCCAAGGCGGAGAATTCTCTAACGAATCGTTAGTGATTCTTCCAAGCTCTAGGAACGATCTTCAATATCATCATCCATAAAGGACGATATGTAAGCCGGAAAAAAAATCACGGCTACCAGAACACGGTCGTAAAGGCTGCCAAACCACCGACTTAGAGCTAGCAAAGTCGCAGACATAAGATCTTGCCGAATTAAGGTCTTAGAGCTTCTCATATCACAGACGTTTAACCATCGAGCCGTGTAACCCAGGAAACTTCCGTGAAGGCAAAGTTGATGTCGAGCCCCCGAGTTTCGCTAGCCGGATTCTTCACCGTCTTGAAAGTTTCTTGACATAACTATATGTAGCCCCCAAGCATTAAGTCGGCTTCGTCGAAGGCGGCTCGATGCTCAAAAGAACATGCATAATTGTACATCAAACGATTGTAGTCCCCCGAGCGCCAAGTCGGAGTTTCAAAAGAAATTCGTCTTGGGCTCTCAGAGTAGCTTTAGTAAAAAGTGAATAATGTAGCCCCCGAGCGCCAAGTCGGAAATAATTTCGCCTTGGTACTCCAGAGAGAACTTGACAAAAAATTCAGCATCGGTGTAGCCCCCGAGCGTCAAGGTGGAATTCACATGAATTTTCCTACTAGATGCTCAAAGTGAACTAAACCATGTCTTGGAGATCATCGTATTGTAGCCCCCGAGGATTGTTCCGGCTTGGACGCAAGGCGGGACAAAGCTCTTAAATTAGAGATGTCAAGACCCCAAGCGTCGATCCGACTTCCTCAAAGGTGGCTCAAGTCTTGGTCAACAATTGCGATCGCAGATCCCGAGGTGTCGAGGCTAGCACAAAGCCAGCTCAAAAACACCTTAATCCGAGGAACGCGGCAATGTCCAAGCGGCATGTACCTGAAAATAAACATAAAAATACAAATGTATTAAATTGTTCCTTTAATCGTGTCCAACAAATAAATGTAAGGCGGAACAAACACGGTCTTTAAACTAAATGCTTTAAAGCTGAAACAATGCAGCAGCTGGACAACATAAAACTGTTTAGGAGGAAAAAACTCAACTAATTTAAACAGTTTATGTAAAATTTTGTTGAAGCAAGTGCTGGCTTATCCATTATTCTGGTTTTATGCTTGACCTTTCGTGAGACAGAAGACTCGTAGCACAGAACCATGTCCTTGGGCGATGATGCCTAATGGCACCATCCAGAACCTAAGCCAAAACGCGGGCTTTGAGTGCCGAAAAGTCACTACTTCGGAATCCACATAAAAACAACAGAAACGTGTATCTAGAAAACTTAAGCTAACGCCCGAATGCGGTTTTTTTGCATTGTACTGGGCCTTAAAATAGCAAGCCAGTAAAAAGTTTATACTCACGAACCGCAAGGCAAACCGTGGAAAAAATGTATGACCAAAAACGAAAGCGGTAAAAGACTCATAATATGAGTGAACCAATCTTAATCTAATAATCATAAAAAAATAATAATAAATATAAATAGGGACTTAGCTATTTTGAGTGTAGCCGGTATTGTTCATGGCGAAGACCAATCTGGTCGGGACGAAGCTGGTCGGAAGATCGTCACCACAGGAATGAAACCGAGTTACTGCCGTATATATAAGTAGCTTGTCGGCCGTTTTGATGGAACACCATTTTTTGGGATAAGTGTAACACAGACAGAAATCAAACTCGGCGGTGCCGACATGCGGATTGAAACCACGCATCGTGGCTATCTAGCCTAATTTGATTTTGCTCCGGCATTTCTTTTCCTTGGGATTTGTGACCCTCCACCTTTGCTTGAAATTACTTGATTGGCGTGTGTGCAGCACCACCACGCAATCACGTAGGGCTCTTGTAGACAGAAATATTTTTTATTGATCTATCTTTCTCTGACACAAGCAGTTCGTGCAAGCTCCGATTGAGTCTGTCCAAGCCAGAGATTTGCGCTGAAGTAGCTACCATGGGAAGCGAAAACAACAGCCAATCGAAAATTCTTGACGAGCTCGGCTTAGCGTGGCGAGGAATAGATTTCGCGGATCGTGACCAGAGGTCCATAACAAATCACGTGAACATTCACCTACAGCCACCTAAGCTAGAAACACTCGTTGTTTTGTTGATGAAGATCCCCGTGACGCCACCATCTTCGCCATATGCTCGAGAGGAGAGACGACAAGTCCTCTTCATACTCTCAAAAGCGATAATGAAAACAGAGCGCCGATGAAGATATGATTTGTCTGCCTTCGAAGACGGCAAGGGATCCCGTCCGGATCCGTGCTGTAAGCGCCTCTTGCCCCACGGTGGGTGCCAACTGTCGTGGTTTTATCGACACGTACGCCATAGGGGTATCCCAACGGCAAGTTTAGAGATGTGGGGGAAGACGGAGAGCATCCGGGTCGGCTTGACACAGTTTACCCAGGTTCAGATCTCACGACAGTGGCGAGATCCTACTCCTTCTATAAATCACTATAATGGCAATACGCCGAGTTATATGATTGGGAATTCGCTCTGTGCGGGTAGTGCTATGCACGTGTTGTTCTATAGAGTATTGCCCTAAAGGCTCACGTAGGCCAGCTTATAAGGACGCCAGGACCTAGGGTTACATGGAGAGTCCCAGCCGAATACGGTTACAGAGTCCCAGACTAACACTAATTAGTCTTCGTGTCCTCCAAGGCTCCGGCTTCCATCTATGGCGGTGGCACGTCGCCTTCCTTCATCCCTGCTGGACCTCTGGCTTCCTATGAGCAACTGGGCCGCCCGGTTATGCCATAGGCCTAACCACCAACTGTGGGCCACCCGGGTTTGCCGGTATGAGACTATGTCGTAGGTATACCCATTTGGTATATCCACAACAGTAGCCCCCGGAGTTCTTCAAGATCCTCGCGCTCCTCCGTCTAGCCTTGAGCGTAAGTATGACGCCGTCTTCAATTTGTAGGCGTGCTTCGTGAAGAATCTTGAAGAGCTCCCATATCATATTCTCATCCGACTAAGCCTATCCAGAGAGTTGGTTGTATGCTTTTGCGAACGAGTCCAAGGCGGATAATTCTCTAACGAATCGTTAGTGATTCTTCCAAGCTCTAGGAACGTCTTCAATATCATCATCCATAAAGGACAATATATAAGCCGGAAAAAATCACGGCTACCAGAACACGGTCGTAAAGGCTGCCAAACCGCCGACTTAGAGCTAGCAAAGTCGCAGACATAAGAGCTTGCCGAATTAAGGTCTTAGAGCTTCTCATATCACAGACGTTTAAGCCATCGAGCCGTGTAACCCAGGAAACTTCCGTGAAGGCAAAGTTGATGTCGAGCCCCCGGGTTTCGCTAGCCGGATTCTTCACCGTCTTGAAAGTTTCTTGACATAACTATATGTAGCCCCCGAGCATTGAGTCGGCTTCGTCAAAGGCGGCTCGATGCTCAAAAGAACATGCATAATTGTACATCAAACGATTGTAGTCCCCCGAGCGCCAAGTCGGAGTTTCAAAAGAAATTCGTCTTGGTGCTCTCAGATTAGCTTTAGTAAAAACGTGAATAATGTAGCCCCCGAGCGCCAAGTCGGAAATAATTTCGGCTTGGTACTCCAGAGAGAACTCCACAAAAAATTCAGCATCGGTGTAGCCCCCGAGCGTCAAGGTGGAATTCACATGAATTTTCCTACTAGATGCTCAAAGTGAACTAAACCATGTCTTGGAGATCATCGTATTGTAGCCCCCGAGGATTGTTCCGGCTTGGACGCAAGGCGGGACAAAACTCTTAAATTAGAGATGTCAAGACCCCAAGCGTCGATCCGACTTCCTCAAAGGTGGCTCAAGTCTTGGTCAACAATTGCGATCGCAGCTCCCGAGGTGTCGAGGCTAGCGCAAAGCCGGCTCAAAAACACCTTAATCCGAGGATCGCGACAATGTCCAAGCGGCATGTACCTGAAAATAAACATAAAAATACAAACGTATTAAATTGTTCCTTTAATCGTGTCCAACAAATAAATGTAAGGCGGAACAAACACGACCTTTAAACAAAATGCTTTAAAGCTGAAACAATGCAGCAGCTGGACAACATAAAACTGTTTAGGAGGAAAAAACTCAACTAATTTGAACAGTTTATGTAAAATTTTGTTTAAGCAAGTGCTGGCTTATCCATTATTCTGGTTTTATGCTTGACCTTTCGTGAGACGGAAGACTCGTAGCACAGAACCATGTTCTTGGGCGATGATGCCTAATGGCATCATCGAGAACCTAAGGCCAAAACGTGGGCTTTGAGTGCCGAAAAGTCACTACTCCGGAATCCACATAAAAACAACAGAAAACGTGTATCCAGAAAACTTAAGCTAACGCCCGAATGCCGGTTTTTTGCATGGTACTG
Organism: Avena atlantica; assembly: GCA_910589765.1. Lineage (NCBI taxonomy): Eukaryota > Viridiplantae > Streptophyta > Magnoliopsida > Poales > Poaceae > Avena > Avena atlantica. Next base: position 57,272,280 of record OU342737.1, read on the forward strand.
GGCCTTAAAACAGCAAGCCAGTAAAAAGTTTATACTCACGAGCACAAGGCAAATCGTGGAAAAAGGTATGACCAAAAACGAAAGCGGTAAAAGACTCATAATATGAGTGAACCAATCTTAATCTAATAATCATAACAAAAATAATAATAAATATAAATAGGGACTTAGCTATTTTGAGTGTAGCCGGTATTGTTCATGGCGAAGACCAATCTGGTCGGGACGAAGCTGGTCGGAAGATCGTCACCACGGGAAGGAAACCGAGTTACTGCCGTATATATAAGTAGCTTGTCGGCCGTTTTGATGGAACACAATTTTTTGGGATAAGCGTAACACAGACAGAAATCAAACTCGGCGGTGCCGACATGCGGACTGAAATCCACGCATCGTGGCTAGCTAGCCTAATTTGATTTTGCTCCGGCATTGATTTTCATTGGGATTTGTGACCCTCCACCTTTGCTTGAAATTACTTGATTGGCGTGTGTGCAGCACCACCACGCAATCACGTAGGGCTCTTGTAGACAGAAATATTTTTTATTGATCTATCTTTCTCTGACACAAGCAGTTCGCGCAAGCTCCGATTGAGTCTGTCCAAGCCGGAGATTTGCGCTGAAGTGGCTACCATGGGAAGCGAAAACAACAGCCAATCGAAAATTCTTGACGAGCTCGGCTTAGCGTGGCGAGGAATAGATTTCGCGGATCGTGACCAGAGGTCCATAACGAATCACGTGAACATTCACCTACAACCACCTAAGCCAGAAACACTCGTTGTTTTGTTGATGAAGATCCCCGTGACGCCGCCATCTTCGCCATATGCTCGAGAGGAGAGACGATAAGTCCTCTTCATACTCTCAAAAGCGATAACGAAAACAGAGCGCCGATGAAGATATGATTTGTCCGACTTCGAAGACGGCAAGGGATCCCGTCCAGATCCGTGCTGTAAGCGCCTCTTGCCCCACGGTGGGCGCCAACTGTCGTGGTTTTATCGACACGTATGCCATAGGGGTATCCCAACGGCGAGTTTAGAGACGTGGGGGAAGACGGAGAGCGTCCGGGTCGGCTTGACACAGTTTACCCAGGTTCAGATCTCACGACGGTGGCGAGATCCTACTCCTGCTATAAATCACTATAATGGCAATACGCCGAGTTACAGGATTGGGAATTCGCTGTGTGCGGGTAGTGCTATGAACGTGTTGTTCTATTGTGTATTGCCCTAAAGGCTCCCGTAGGCCGGCTTATAAGGACGCCAGGACCTAGGGTTACATGGAGAGTCCCAGCCGAATACGGTTACAGAGTCCCAGACTAACACTAACTTGTCTTCGTGTCCTCCAAGGCTCCGGCTTCCATCTATGGCGGTGGCACGTCGCCTTCCTTCATCCCTGCTGGACCTCCGGCTTCCTATCAACAATTGGGCCGCCCGGTTATGCCATAGGCCTAACCACCAACTGTGGGTTACCCGGGCTTGCCGGTATGAGACTATGCCGTAGGTATACCCATTTGGTATATCCACAACACCGGTCGACGCCGTTCCCAGTGATTCCGGTCGAGCCTTGACTCACCAACACCTCTACTAGCTTCATGGTAAGGTTCTGCTCCCGATGATCCTCTCCGATTCGTTGCCCGCTTGCTGTAGCCGTCTATCCGCGTTGACACCGACCGCACCACCGCAGAGCTCGTTGCCGATGAGGCTCCGACGACCATTTCTTGACAGCGCCGCCACACTAAGGTTCAACACATCGTGCTTAGACGATCTAGGTTAGTCACGTTAGCCGAGGCACCGTCGATCGCCACCGACGACCTCATTCTGGTGGTGGAGACCAGGCTGGCGTCATGCTGACGTCATGCCTGTGTCTGTTGACCCGTCCTCTCCCATGTGGCAGGTGACGTGGTTCAGGGCCCACTTGTCATTGGCTAGGAGTAGGAATACTTTTGGTAACAAAAACATTAATCAAGCTGAGCATGCCATGTGGCATGTGACCCACCAGTCAGGGACATAGTCTAGGTTAGCTTCAGTATAAAAAGTATTTATGTGTATGAAATAGATAAAACAATGTTAATTCAAATATAAGTATTTCCTGAAATGAAATAAAGGAAATAAAACTTGTTTAATTAATATCTTTTGTTTTATAATTCAGAAAAATATGTTTAATATATGAAATTTTTCAGAAAAATAAAATCTACAACATAAAACTATTATCAAATATTATTATGAGGATTATTTAAATACATGTTATTTAATAAAAAGTTCTATAAGTAATAAAACTTTGATAATTAATATTTTAATATTAGTAAATATTAAAATATAAATAAAATACTAAAAATATTAAAAAAATTACAATTTAAAACTATAATCATGCATTATTATTACACTTAATTAAATATTTGCTATTTATTAAGTCCTTATAAAATAATAAGTATTATAAAAATCATATCTTATTATTTTTAAATCACAAAAATAAGTGTAATACACCAAAATGATCACACAGATAGTATATATGTTAAAAATATAATATTCCAATATTAAGTTAAATAAAAAGTTAAACACTTTAATAACTTGAATTTAAAACCTATTTCTTTAGTTAATAATTCATATAAAAGTAAATAAAAATCTCAAATATTTTAAAATCAGCCAATTGAATCTAATAAATAGTATTAGCCTTAAATACTAATCTTATGAAGTCAAAATGGTTTAACACATTTTAAATATAATTTTATTAAGTTATCCTTCAACCATAAATGCAGATTCTTTTATAAAAGGATTCTTATTTAATATGTAATATCCAAGAATAATTGTAATGAAATAAAACCTATTCCTTTACTTTAACCACAAGTTTATAAACAAATCAAAACACTGTAAGTGAGTTCATAAGTAGTACATAATATTATTTACTTATTCACAAACCCTAACCACACCCTTATAGGGAGGTAAATCCCTTTATACATTCATAATGTAAAGAAACCACTACCAAACAAAAGTAATACCATTTTTTAGTAACTTTAAAGAAACATTATAAAGTGAACAAGGTATAAGTATAACAAGCATTTCACCTAAAGTCCGTATATGTCTTTAAAGTTAACTTTAGTTTATAATACTTTAAATAATGCTAAAGACTTTATTATATACTTTATAGTTAACTTTGGTCTGCTATAATCAAGTTATAAAGTATCTTAATACCAAACCAACCAAGTTAAAAACCAAGATAGATAAGTCTCAAATACAAATGTTGTCATTATTCAAATGGAGTAATTCTTTCTTACTTAAAGACTATAACTAGAAAGAACACCTCATAAGATTAACTTAAAAAGCTTTAATGCTTGTACTTAGTTGAATAAAAATTTCTCCAAATGTTATTCCTTTTGCCACTTCAGAAAACAGATGAAAGCTAATCACAACCACCTTACTTTATACCTTACTTGTATAATAATATTTTTAAATACTTAAACTCTTTATAAGTGACATTACTTGTAAAGTGAAACTTAAAGATAAACAATTAAGATGTAAGCAACCTTGAGTAGCGTTCCATATGTGTGTATTTTATTGTTGTATAGATACATGTTGTTTCACACACTCACAAGCCTTAATAAGAAACACAAATGTGAAGCTTATCTAAAAGTACAACACATTCTTAAGAAACCATTTCCAGTATCCAAAACCTAGAACAACGTTACCCTCGAATTCGCGTTTATCAACTTGCATTACATTACTTATGCATAAAAGCATCTTGCTTCTTTAAACATTAGTCCTTACTGGACCAATGATGCATATTTCAACTATTGGATCTTATATTGTCTTGAAGACCGTGAGTGCATAATCTTGCAATCACAAAAGGCAAGTTCACACTTGCTCATGTCCTTTGATTATTTTCTGTAAAGTATTTTACAAATCCAGTGTTGTCATCACCTGCATTTAAAAAAGGTCAGAAAACACTATTTTCATAATAATGTGATTATAGGTTATTTACCATGAGGTAATAACCTACTATAAAAGTTCCGGTGGTAAAGGAACATATTATCTAGGACTTAACAACCAATATCGCCAGTGATTCTTGCGCCGTATATTACGCGTTGACCATGAGATTTGGAATGGGACGAAGAAGTCAACTGTATCTTTTCCCTCTCGCATGGAGCTGGATGTGCGGGTCGTGGCTGTTATCACTTGTAGCGTGCATATTATATGGTAATTCGTAGAGGATATGCAACATATGGGTGGGAGCCCTCATCGTCTCACAGAAAGGTTCAATATAGAATCTACAAGAAAGGTTCTTGTCGCACAGAAAGGATTGAATGAGTTCAATATTGATGATATATTCAAGTGTATCGACACTTGGTAAGTGAAACAAAGATTCAAGTATAGGTTGATACTTGATGTATGAAATCACAAAGAGTATTTATATCAATCATGCTGTGATATGTACAAATCCAGATATGTCCTATGCTCTAAATGATGTGAGCATATACCAGAATGAATCATAAGATGATCATTGGACAATAGTAAGGATATTCTTATGATCTTTTGGAAGAACTAAAGAATATATTATTTTGTAGAAGTGACAAATAGATGGTTAGTTCATTGTAAAAGTACTACATTGATACTAGTCTTGTCACAAAGTACAAATTAAGTTTATCTCAATCTAAACTAAGGGTGGCACAATATGATGGAAAGTAAGTTCCATAATGGATTTGGATGAGTTCCAAAGTTAAGACATTGTGACAGATACTACAACAAAAGGCTAAGTATATGACTGCTATAATAGCAACTAAAGAGGGCATTTGTGTCAAGAAGTTTGTTATCAAACTGGGTGTAGTTCACAGCGGGATAATACTATGAAGATATATTGTACAACAATATTATCAACATGTTTTAACCCCAAAGAACTAAAGGTCTCACCAAAGGACCAAATTTATACAAAGCCATCTCATTAGAGAATGAGTGATGCGTAGGGACGCAAAGACATGCAATTACACACGGACCTGGAAGTGTCAGATCCGGAGATCAGTTGACCACTAGCAATCGTGTACATACGACACCAGAAAGCCATAGGTGTTGAATACACAAAGGTTTGAAACTAGATTATTGACTCTAGTGCAAGTGGGAGACTGTTGGAGATATGCCCAAGAGGCAATAATAAAGTAGGTTATTATCATATCTTCATGCTTATGATAAATGTTTACATACCATGCTAAAATTGTATTAACCGGAAACATTAATACTTGTGTGATTTGTAAACATAAAAGAGTCCCTAGTAAAGCCTCTTGTTAAACTAGCTTGTTGGTTAATATATGATCATGGTTTCCTGATCATGAACATAGAGATGTTATTAACAACAGGGTCATATCATTAGGAGAATGATGTGATGGACATACTCCTATAGATAAGCGTAGCATAAAGGTCAAGTCATTTAATATAGTTCATTTGCTATATGCTTTCTGATACATAGTAACCTAATTCCTTCGACCATGAGATCATTCTAATCACCATCACCGGAAGGATGCTTTGATGACATCAAACACCACACCGTAACTGGGTGGCTATAAAGGTGGCATTGAGTGTTCGGAAAGTATGTGTTGAAGCACATGGATCAAGAGTGGGATTTGTCCATCCATATGACGGATAGATATACTCTGGGCCCTCTCGGTGGAATGTCATCCAATTAGCTTGCAAGCATGTGACTGGCTCACAAAGGATCAAATATCACGGGAACGAGAAAAGAGTACTTATCAGTAATGAGGTTGAACTAGGTATGCAGAGATACCGACGATCAAAACCTCAGATAAGTAAACTATCGTGAGACAAAGGGAAATTGGTATCGTATGTAAGTGGTTCATTCGATCGCAAAGTAATCGTAGAAATATGTGGGATCCATATGAATTTCCAGATTCCTCTATTGGTTATTGATCGGAGAAGTGTCTCGGTCATGTCTGCATAATTCACGAACCGTAGGGAGACACACTTAAGGATTCGATGTTGTTGAGTAGTTATGGAATGATGAGTAAGAGACCGAATGTTGTTCGGAGTCTCGGATGGGATCCGGGATATCACGAGGAGATCCGGAATGGTCCGGAGAATAAGATTCATATAAGGAAAGTCCTGTTTCGGGGTTGGAGAATGGTTCCGGTGTTTTCATCGGGAATGTTCTAGAAGGTTCCGGAATGTCCGGCACTCCGGAGGGGAAGGGTACATGAATGTGTCATAACAAGTTGGAATGATTGCATCATGTACTAGGTGTCATCGCTGAACAAAATAAAGGGATAAATCAAATCCTAGTTTGAAAAAGTCAAACGCCAATTTGAAAAGTCAAACAGTTGTTTTGTTTGGTGGAGGGAGAGTAGGAAACCTACTTGGGGAGGAGTTCCTCTCCCTCCACCGCCGGCCAAGGAGGCCGAGTTGGGGAGGGACTCCCCTCCCCTGGCACGCCCCCTCCACCTATATAAGGAGGGGCAGGGCTCCCCTCCTAGACCTACACCTTGCCCCTCTAAATCCTAACCCTAGCCGCCGCCCTAGGGTTTCTCCCAAGACGCCGAGTTGGGGCTTCTACTTGCCCTAGCCACCGGCCTAGCTCCCTCTACTTGGTGCCTCTAAACCCTAGATCGCCAAGCCTCTCTCATAGTCCACCATACTCGCTCCGGCTTAAGGCGAAGCCCTGCGGGATCTCCCCTCTACTTCCGGTACCACGCCGTCGTGCTGCCGGAATCGCGAGGAGAGTGCTACAACCTCCGCTGCCTGCTGGAACAAGGGAGAGGAAGGTCTTCATCGAGTACCGAACGTGTGACCGACTGCGGAAGCGCTGCCGGAACGCAGCGCCGGAAGGATCGTCTACACGATCTTGAGATCGGAAGTGTACGACTACATCACCCACGAGAATCTGCTCTCGTTAACCGCTTTGGATCTTCGAGGGTTAGTATTCTATCGACTCGTTGCTACAATCTAGTAGATAGATCTTGGCTTGATCATAGATTAGATCTTGATTGTGTGTTCATGCGATAGAAATTGTTTGTTTTCCATGCTACGGACCCCTACAGTAATACTAGTGAACGATGTTTTATTAGTGTTATGTCAACGACTATAGTGTACTACATCATGCAGTGGTATGCTGGGTCACCGCAAGTTAGAAGGGAGCACATTTTCTATGATTCCTCATGACTCTATAGACATGGAGACGGTACCAGATCATTTTACTTTGGTAAAGAAACATTGTAAACTAGCTTCCAAGTTTATGGATCGATATCGACTGATTGTTGGGTCTTTATATAAGACACATCAAGTCATAGTTGAGGATAAAAATGACATGTTGGTATGTTGGATGTCATGTCAACCATTATAATGTACTACACATGGAGTAGTATGTCGGGTCACCGCAAAAATATATAACTTGCACAATGTATTATCTCTTATTGCTATCTCTAGAAAATTGATTGACTAAGAGAATACATATGGTACAATAGATAAAATAGTCTTATGTTATTTTTAAAAGACCATCCCTTAGAGCATATTCACTTGTTGGCCGTTCCTAGGCCGAAATCCAGACGTATTTTGTTTTCGGCCTGGAAACACCGAGTTTCGCACTCACGTTTCCAGGCCGAGTTCCCGCATTTGGCTAAAATTCACAAATTTCGGCAAACTTTGGGTGAATATAGGTTGTTTTGGGCGAATTTGGGCGAACTTTGGGCGAACATAAGCGGTTTTGGGCGAATATTAGCGGTTTTAGGCGAATATAGACAAATATGGGTGAACTTTGGGCGAATATGGGCGAATATGGTCGAATATGAGCGAATATGGGCAAACTTTGGGCGAATATGAGAGAATATCTGCTGACTGGGCGGTTCACTCGCCGACTATTTTTTCCACTAAATTCGCTTCATCCGGCATTCTCGGAGCGTTTCCGGGATCCTAGAAATGGTGTGAGAAGTTCGGACCAAAGTTGCCTCAAATCCAAACGAAACCGGAGTCCTCAGAACGTGACTGGTCTAATTTTTAGCCTCCAGACCAAAAAATTGCCCTGGGTTCAGCGTCCTGAAAACTTGAATGGAGATGCTCTTAGCTAAGAGAAGACAAGCTTCTCTTTTTTGTTTCTCTTTTCTCCAACTAAGCAAAAATCCAACATGACAAGCATAATGAAAAGCTAACGTCACCGTGTTGTACGTGCCCTAAAAGAAATGGCAGAAAGCCTATTTGTTTTTTCAAAAAAACTCCTTCTGACACAACGCGTTTGATTTCCTTCCTTATACCAAAGGAATTCCATCTTTCTCTTGCCGATCGCATCCGAGGCATTTTGTCGGAATACATAGTGTCTTTTAACCCCTGTAGTCAAAGCAACCGAGGCTTACCATTTATTTTCTTCTTCCTTTGCGAAGAACAACCAGTCGAGGTTTAGCTGGCTATGACGCCCGTGAACTGAGGTGGTTCCCGTTGTCCCGTAGAATAGGTTTATTTCATTTTCTCTTCGGAATATCGTATCCAATTAGGCCGCCATAGTCATGATCTGACCATCGGGAAGATCAACGGGAGGAAAGTGAAATGTTCAGCACTGAGCAAGATGTGTAGTTAAAGCCCCTCACAACGACTTCGTACGCAAACCGCATTCTGTAAGTATGTATATTGTATATTAATTACTACTAGATGTATGGACTAATTCCGTGCCAGGAAGCGTATCAAGTGTTGCTGACGAACACACGGGTTCAAGAAGTGTTTATAACAACACTAACTGGCGAAGATTTCGCATGTCAAAGAAAAGTAGTGAAGGGCGACCGCAAAGAAAAGAAAAGGGTAGGAGCACGTACTACTCACGCTCTCGGAACATATTGTAGTATGATGATGTTGGTTGTGTGTGCTCCCGGTGCTAGATCGCATCAACACGTAATTTAGCTACCGCGGGACGACGACCATTTCACGCCCGCCTCCATCTCGAAGTGACACAGTCCCGGTGATCTATCAAGACCCTTTCTGCCACACTGCTAAAACTAATCAAAAGTTGGTGCTAATCTCCGCGTTGCAGGAGCGAGTCCAGGCATCATCGTCATCGCAGCCGCAGGATAGCAACACATTCAACTCAAACCACGGCCATGTCAACCTCGCGCCTTAGCTATAAGTAGAGCCATAATATCGACATCCACCAAACCACAGACAGATCGAAAACAAAGTTAGTGAGCACCGATCGAGCAAGAGAGCACACACGCAAATTAGCAGCTAATTTAATCGTTCCAGCACAAGCTAATCGTTCTTGGGGCTAGCAGCAAATTAGCAAAGATATACATGGCGCTTCCTTCTCCCATGCCGGCGGTACTACTGGCCGTGTGCGCCTTGCTCGCCGTCGTCGCGCTCCACGGCGCCGCCGAGGCGCAGCAGCTGAGCGCGTCGTACTACGACGGGTCGTGCCCGAACGTGTACAGCACGGTGCGGCGCGTCATCCAGCAGGCGCGCGTCTCCGACCCGCGCATCCTCGCCAGCCTCATCCGCCTCCAGTTCCACGACTGCTTCGTCAACGTACGTACCAATACCATCATACCGATCATCATGCATGCTGCCCCCTGTACGTGATTTGAGCTGAAACTAACGTGTGCGTGTGTGTATGTGCGCAGGGCTGCGACGGATCGCTGCTGCTGGACGACAGCCCGACGATAAGGAGCGAGAAGAACTCCAACCCGAACGCGAACTCCGCGCGCGGGTTCCCGGTGCTGGACGACATCAAGGCCGCGCTGGAGACCGCCTGCCCGGGCACCGTCTCCTGCGCCGACATCGTCGTGCTCGCCGCCGAGGTTTCCGTCGACCTGGCAGGAGGGCCGTCCTGGAGTGTGATGCTGGGGCGGAGGGACGCCACCACGGCCAACTTCGGCGGCTCCAACAACCTCCCCGCCACGACGGACGATATCAGCGTCCTCAGGCAGAAGTTCGCCGCCGTCGGGCTCGACGACACCGACTTCGTCGCCCTCCAAGGGGCGCACACGATCGGCCGGGCGCAGTGCCGGTTCTTCCAGGACAGGCTCGACGACTTCGCCGGCACGGGGCGGCCGGACCCGACGCTGGACGGGGCGTTCCTGGACACCCTGCGGCAGAGCTGCCCGGCATCGGCGGGCACGGACAACACGCGCCTGAACAACCTCGACCCGGCCACGCCCGACGTGTTCGACAACAGCTACTACGCCAACATCGTGCGCAACCGCGGCCTGCTCCGGTCCGACCAGGTGATGCTCTCAGCGCCGGGCGGCGCCGCGTCCACCACCGCGCCCATCGTCCAGCGCTTCGCCGGCAGCCAGGCTGACTTCTTCGGGAGCTTCGCCACGGCCATGACCAAGATGGGCAACATCTCCCCGCTCACCGGGAACATGGGAGAGATCAGGAGGAATTGCAGGGTGGTGAACAGAAGCTGATCCATCTGTGTCCAAATAAAACCCCAGTAATCCAACGGACATGATTGAATTGTGTAAATTTTCCCCTTTTTATTAAGGGGTCCATTTTTTCGTGAATAAAAACCATTGATTAGTGAATGTAATAAAAAAAAATTGTAAGGCTCATAAAAAGATGTTCTAAACAAGGAAATATCCCAGATCCCAGGAGAATAACTTGTAAAAGCGGAGTTTGCCATAGTTAGAAATCAAGGGTGTTCCTAACTGGTTCGGATGCAAACCGTGCAACCCATAGTTCATTTTTGTAACCATCTCTGATGCTCCTGTTGGCATTAACCAAAGGAAATGAACTAGGGGACTGACTGGTGGCAGTTTCTACGGTTTGCATCCGAATCATTTGTGAACACCCCTGCCAGAAATTGTTCAATCTGACACCCAAAAAGATTCTTAAAACACATTTATATGGAGAAAATTGTTGCAAGAAAATGCTTATCTGTCTATAATAACACATTCTTATGCAAAGACGCAGTCTAGTAACAGTACAACAACTGGAATGATGTTTCAGCTTCTTCGGACTCTGTAACTTGACATGACAACACAAAGACTACATGGACGGATTAATGCAAGTCTGTCACTGCTCGCTGGGTGGAGGTGGGGGTGGGGGCAAAAGAAGTGCAAGGCGCTGCTTGTATCTTTCGATCCGGACTTGCCGCTCCTTGCGCAATCTGCCAAACAAACTTGCATTAAAATGGAGGAACATAACAGACAGTACATCCGAGATCGCATTTGCATGTTCAGTTCAAATTTCCAATGTATGTTGTAAACTGTTACACAACCGATACAAACAAGCTGTCAGCTCTGCACATGGAAAGGCTCATCTAATTATCCAACTTAATAACCCCACAAGGCAAAACAAAACTATTCCATTGTCATATTTTGGCTTAATCCTTTCCTATAAAACTATTACTGTCCTCACAATTGTTTGGCCTAATCTTCTTTGGGTGATTGATTCAGCATATTTCAGAAAGACAGAAGAGGGATAGAAGAACAAAAAACATACTTAGCACGTATCTTCTTTGCACGGGTTACATGCTGCTTCAATAAGTCAGCTGCAGTATAATCACCAATATCCTTCTGCACAACAAAATATCAAATCCAATGGTATCAGAGTCTAACAGCTGAACTATTAAATGTAAGCAGTGGTGGTTTTGGTGATAGAAAAGTACAATAGATGTAAATTAACCAACAGCTACAAGGTAACAAAAGATCATAAAGCAGGTAAATCCCGATAAGAATCGTATTATAAAAAATGACCCTTTAACTGTTCTGTCTCAAGAATGAGAAACAATCTCAAGAATGAGAAACAATCTTCGGAATGTAACATTTTCTGGGTAAGGTACAACAGATGAGCCCAATCTTGGCAACAGGTTTGGTTTGGAACCTGTAGCTAGATACCATTTAGTGAAGTGCTCACCTACACAATTTAACCCTTCCAAGGAGCAAATGAAACACAAGTTTTGACTTTCCATAACAGACAAATAATTGAATCTTAAGGATTAGAAATGGTCCCAATGAACTGTACCATATGCAGGATACAGGGCATCAAATACTTCTATAAACAGAAAAAAGTAAAAGGTGAGAAATGAATGAAACAGGGCAGAACTGAAACTCGCTCACTAAATAGATGAAGTTATATCCTCTTTTTGAGGAAACACAGACAATACTAAAATGGTTATCACTTGTATCAAGTGTTGAACGGACTGCCTAATAATCTGTTATTTAGTGGTGTTGGCAGTGAATTAGCACATACCCTTATTGAGATATGTTTAGAATTCAGATATTGCTACTGATGGAAGCTTATTAGTCATTCAAAAATCAAAGAGTGGCTACAGACTTTGGACATTACAGTTGACATGTAAAAATTTAGAACTGCCTGAAACAAGAATATATTTAACAGGTATGGTCGGCACTGCCTTTGAATCAACAAAGTATTAAAACAAAGTACAATGATGTAAATTTGCTTTTTACAGGATACCTTCTCTTCTTCTTCTTCTGAATCTTGATCTTCAGCATCATTGTCCTTTTCTGACAGCCTAGAATCTACAACTGAAGCAGGCAAAGGTCTTGGAAGAAGTGGTCCAACGTTTCCACCAAAACTTGGCTGAGAACACAAATGAGAAAAGTACTTTGAATAAGAGCCCAGATGTATACAGTCCCTGAAAGTAATAAAAGGGGAACCCCAAACACCCAAGAATAAATCCAGTTTTATGCTAACAACTCCATCTAGAATATGCCACAAATATCTTTTGATGATATTTTTGGACACAAAGTGAAGATCATGTTTAACTCAACTCGTGTTCTGGAGAATAGAATTGTAGAATATACGGATGAGATCAATGCAAACAAAAGTGAGCAAAAGTTTTTCAGGGAGAACAAATAGTAATTTCCCAAAATCAGATGTGTTCTACAGTCTTAATTTCCATTTGACCAGTACAACGATCAAATTCCGTTTGACCTAAGCAACATCTGTTTTCTCAGACAGCACATAAAATATTTTTCTGGGGAACATCCATCAGTTTAAAAGGAGTGAAGAGAAAAAAATGAAGTGCAAAAGCCACCAAAAAGACATCCGACACGCCTTCAAACATAGAAGGAACTGATGTAGAGATTAGAGAGTGCAGAAGTAAGGAAATTTTTGACAAGCAAGTAAAATGCATTCAAATGAAAAAGGAAGTATGCTAACCTGAATTTCATGTGGAACACCATTACGCACCCAAGATCGGCAAAGAGCATACAAGGATCCTGACTCACTGTCCAACACGTTAACCTTCAGAACAACCAAAACAAAATCAGAAATGTTGGTTCCTGTATGACATCCAACTCGCCTCTCCAGATGAAAAACAAGGCATCCATAAATTTGATAAAGTGATCAACATAAATTTGATTGCAGTGTCATATCATTTATCATCTCTCTATAGTAAAAGTACTAAACTCTCTGAGCTATGAGGCCATATGACCGTATTAGGAACTAAAATAGCATATCAAAAATCAGTACAAAGTACAAACTCATGCCATGATCAGAAGTATACAGATGATTTTAGATCCATTTGCATTTGCAATAGCAGCTGGACATGCTGAAACTAATCAAAAATAGAATCATTCTTCTTTTACTAGACCATTAACAATAGTATAAATGAGCACATATATTGCATCTCTCAATTCTATCTCTAAAGGTGAAGCTTTAATAAACATGCACTCACTTTGCGATCATTGATCACCACTGTTGCAGCGTCTTGTTTGTTACTTTCTCTGCAATGAATTCAAGTTAGAAGTTTTCACTTGCAAATTGTCAGTGCAAAAGAAAAATTTATATGCTCGTAGTTTCGATGTTTACCTTTCCTTTGTGTTGCTATTCTCTGGAGGGGTTGGAGTAACAGCTGGAGCTGGAGCTGGATTAAGCTAAGGCGTTCCCCCAAAAGAACAATAAACGTTACAAGGGAACATCACAAATAATAATCTTGACTAGAGAATTGAGCACTAAGGAAGTAAGGAACATCCTAATAAGGAGAAAAGCCTGAAAGGCTATATAAATCAACCCAAATCAGCACTGTGTAAAATCAAGCAACACGCTAAAGTAACAAGATACTATGATTTCCTATGTCCAATAATTTCACAGGCTATAAATCCCCAATGCCTGACCATTCACATAACCCTGTCTCCAAAATTTATAGTACACCGTAATGCCAAACACGGGCATTAAACACTTTAACCTGCGTATGAAACCCTAGAAACATGATTGATTAGGCATTTCACTGGAGAGATCCCAAGCCTTATAGTGACAATTGAGGGAAGGATCGAGCTGTAGTGCAATTCCCTTCCAGTAAAAAGCCCATAAACTGAAATTAAGCTATTCACCTTGGGATGAGGCTGCGGAGGTACTATAGGAACCCCTCGCGGAGGCTGTTCGGGACGCGGCGTCACACCGGCCACCACGGCCCGCGGCACGGCAGCGTACGACCGTGGCTGCGTCGGCACCTGGGGCTGCGGGGACGGCGCGATGGGGACGGCGACGGGGTGGGCACGCGGGTAACCGACGGAGAGTTGGGGGATACGGCGGTGGTTGGCCACCGCGGCGGCGGCGGCAGCGGCGGCGGGGTAGGAGGACGTGGCGACGGGGTAGAGTATGCCGTGGGCGGGGGAGGCGTTGGTAGGGTTAGGGTTTAGCGGGCGGCCGGTGAAGAGCGGCGGCGGCGGCGTCGGGGTCGCCGCGGCGGCCCGCTGAGGCGCGGAGGTGGCGAGGTAGGCGCGGGGCAGGGGCTGCGTGGCGGTCGCCGGAGGAGGGGGCGTGACGGTAGGCGCGGCAGCGGGAGGAGGTGGGCGCTGTTGTGGTGGGGACGACATTGCTGACACGCGAGGTTCGAAAGGTTTTGGTGTGTCAAAGCGGGGTTCCTCGTCTTTGAAAAATGTTTTTGAAATGGACTCGCGTGTGTGGCTGGGAGAATTTATTTCGGAAATTCCCAGCTCAGCGACAGCTTTGCGGCGGCGCTCCCGGCCAAATCACAATCTACGGGGAACGTCTGTAGTACAGGTGTATGCTCTCTGGAGGAAGGTCGCGTCTGGTCTCCGCAGAGCGTGCAAAGGACGCTGCTCCCGTGGGGCGTGGATGGTCGTACAACCGTCGGGCTAGGTTTACTCTACGACGACAGTCAAAAATTACCCTGAATAACTTTATTCAACCCAAAATTTATTGGAGAATATATTTACACACGAAACATGATATACAAACAAAAAGTACCATAAAGCTATGGCTAAAAAAAAGACGATTGAACGTTATTCGTCTTCTTCACCGTACTCATCTAGATCTAAATCAACCCGGTTCAAAAAAAAAAAGAGATCTAAATCAAGACTACCAATACCAAGCTAAGATCCATCAGATCTAAAAAAAAAGAAAATCTGCAACAAAAATGTTCAATATGGTTCATGCAAGCAAAAGAAACTAAAGATCTTGTGTCACCAAACTAGAAGTCCACACGGAGATCTAAAAAATCATCGTGCTCGAAACAACAAATGGAAAAGGAGATCTTAAAGATTTAGGTGGGTCCACCTGTTGGGATTTTTTCGTCGTCTTCGTCTCTCTCCTTTTTCGTCGCTGTGGTCGCTGACTCTTTGGTAGCCACTCGTCGCCGCTGGTACCAGATTCGATCGACGCCATTAGAATACGAAGATCTTCGACCTATTGAGATCTGTCGTGGGTGGTTTTCTAGCGCCTCTCTATGAGATCTTTCTTTTGCTCGACCATGTGTTGACGCGGCCTAAGGCGGATCCTATTGTGTGGAGCTATCCCTTGGCCCTCTTGCTATTATGCTTCTTCTACGCTTGTCTATCGCCGCCGCATAGAGATGGAGGGAGGATAAGATGTGTTTCTCAAACATTAGGGGTGGGAAAGGGAGGTGTGTTTTATAACGTGGGTTCCACTTCCAGATCAAGGGGCGTGAAAAATAAGCGCACGTGATAATTGTGGACCCACTTGACAAAAATATACTCCAAAACCTAAGAGTACCAAAAGGCACAACATTTTTCTAAATATGTACAAATTAATTTGCATGTACTTTTAAAATTAACATATTTGAACCCCCACACCATGCAAAGATTGAGATCCGCAAATCCTCTTGATATTGAATTTCCTCAATAGGATCCCTTGTAAGACCTTTGTGGTAATTTAGGGTAAGAAACGCAACTACAAATGTAAAAAATTATAAACTAAGAGGGTAGGTACTCACATAATGTAATTCGATATAAAAATGGCTAGTTGTAAATTGGATACAAATCACAAAAAATTATCAAATATGATAACCATATAATTCACAATATTTGTACATATTTCCAAACTTTACATGTATCTGTTTGTACTTATCCTCTACATGTGTAAGCATTATCCTTCAAATTATTTGTCAAGATTGCTTTCATGTTGATAACCCCCAAGTCCAGGGGATCACCGTAGTATAATTCAATAAGTATTTGAGTGTCAAACCCACGAGGGGCTGAAGATAAACTATCTATTCTCTAAAGCCCTATAACTGCGGTGACCCAGCATACCACTGCATGATGTAGTGTATTATAGTCATTGACATAATACCAATGAAATATTGTTCACTAGTATTACATTCCTTAGAGTGGTACAACAGAAACACAACATGTCCAAGACATAACTATAGGTTACAACTCGACTCTTTACAAAAGATTCAAAAAACACTCTAGGTTAAAGAGAAAGAAACTTCTTACAAAGAATAACCATAAATAATCAACTCATACTATCATGCTAATAAAATTAGCATTTAACTATTTGGCTTGTGTTGATGCTATTGCAATACTCTATAAAAGTAGGTTTATGGCTAGATATTATACTCTTATCAATCAGCAACTTTGTCGTCACTTTAGTTGATGTATATGTTGACTTCCCTTGACTTTATTGAAGAACTTGAGCTTTTGGTGTCTATTTCGTTGAGCATAAGTTGATGTAGACGTCGTCTTTATTGGCTTCATAATCTAGCAAGGGTTAAGAAGATACGTTGAGTACGAGCGTACTTAGCAAGTTCACAAAAAAGGAGTGTTTGATGCACTATCTACAGCCACAGACCATAGGTCGTAGGCAATGCAGGTTTTCATAAACATTTTTTCCAAGGTTGCTTTTATTCTGAAAAGCTATGTCCGTCAGCCTTCACAGGTTTACCAGAACTTTCGTGGAGTTCCTTTTCTACCACGTTCGCAGCTCCTTCCCGGAATAGGGAGTGACAAGTTATAGTTCTTAGACTCTGTAGAGGTGTGTTACTTTATCCATGAGAGACCTTAGCTTTGTTGCACATCCGGGTTGCAGGCTCGTTCACACTTTCTTGGTATGAGGCCTAGACTAAGATCCAAGCCAATCACTACCCTTCTCCACGACCCTATATGTCTACACAATCCTTCGGGCCGGACTACATCTCTGTTAATCCCCCTTTCGGGCAAGCTATAACCCTGATGAGTTCCCGAAGACTCTATGAGCCGGTTGTGCCCCTGACAAGCTCCATAAAGATCTGACTATACCTCTAGTAGCCGCTCACAGATAATCTAGACACCAAAATCGTGGGGCCTAAGGGTTCCCACCCATATGCTGAATCCACACAAGGAATTATAGCGTCACATTAAGGTCTTCTTGCTTACATACGGAAGGAAGAAGATCTAGCTGACTTCTCAATCCCATTCCAAATCTCATGGTTAACGTGTAATATATGACGCAAGAATCACTAGTGACATTGGTTGTTAAGTCCTAGATAATATGTTCCTTTACCACCGGGACTTTCATAGTAGGTTATTACCTCTTGGTAAATAACCTATAATCATATTATTATGAAAATAGTGTTTTCTGACCTTTTTGAAATGCAGGTGATGACAACACTAGATTTGTAAAATACTTGATAGAAAATAACTAAAGGACATGAGCAATTGTGAACTTGTATTTTGTGATTGCAAGATTATGCACTCACGGTCTCTAAGACAATAGAAGATTCAATATCTGAAAACAGCATCATTGGTCCGGTAAGGACCAGTGTTTAAAAAAGCAATATGCTATTATGCATAAGTAATGTTATGAATTTTATAAAACTCCCAAGGTGAATTCCCAAATAGTGAAAGTGAATTGAACTTAGGTGATTTTTTAAGATTTGATGTGTCTTCAGATTTACTTCACAAGGTAATATATCTAAAAGAAACTTAAGACTAACACACATGACATTAAAGTAAGGTATAATAATACTATATAATTGAGATTAATTTATATTATGTAACTATTATGATATTTTATCTTTTAGGTGGTGAAGAGTTAAAAGAAACTATTATGGAGTTATGGTTTGAAGTGGCAAAAAGAATAACCTTTGAAGAAAATATTTCTTTGATAAGATCTAAATAATTATGGTTAATAGAATGTGATCGAGGTTGTTTGCGTTTCTCGAATAGTTTGGACTTGAGATGGATTAATTGTAATAGACCAAAGTTAATTATAAAATATATAAATAGTTTTTTTAGTCATGATGTTTATGAGCTTTGAGACTAAAGTTATAAAAGCATAAATAAATTTAAGTTGTAATATGCTTTTATTATTACCAAGTTTTAGGGTTATGATAAGTATGATTAAGGGTGTGAGATCATTCACTTTTAATTTAAGTGACTGATGAGTTTAAAATTTAATTTGCTGTTATGAAACTAGTATTTAGGTTAGGTTAATTAATCTTGAAGGTTACTAGGGTTTACATTAGGGTTTGTTATGGTTACAAATGATGTTGAGTTATTATACTTTAATTGGTAGTATAAGTGACCAAAGTTAACTATAAAAACATGAATAAACTTCAATTAAGATGTTTATGATTGTTTAGACCAAAGTTAACTATAAAACTAGAAGTGAATCTTAAGGTGTAATGTTTTTAGAACATTATCAAGTTTTAGGGTTTTGAATAGTAAAGTTGTTAATGTAGAATCATTCAGTTTCAGTTCAAATGAATGATGAGTTTGAGATTGGATGTTTTATTAGGAAAATAATTTATTAACGAGAGCATAATTAGATGATCTTAGTACTTTGTTAGGATCTGATGTCATGTTAGTAATGATTAAGAGATAAAGATCACTCACCCAAAATATAGATGAATGATGTGTATTGTTAGTTTAAAGGTTGTTGTGTTTAAATTGAATTTAAAGTTCAAAATAATTATTATAAACTTAATGGTTTACACTTACGTTTTATTATAGATTCAAGTTATGGTTTTGGAATTAGTATTTAGATGTAAAATATTTAAGGTTTTGTAATATATTATGATTATTTCTTATTTAAGAAATGTTTTTAAAGAATTAACAAAAATAGGTATTATATAAAATAGATAAGGATTTATTACTTTAAAATCTTTAAAAAACCTTTGTAATAATATATTTAATATTTTTATAGTAAAATATATTTATTCAATATCTTAAAATGATTTTTATTTATTTTTAAGTATTATTTTCATTTTTTATAAAATTCTACAAAGTATTAAATGTCTTTGAATATTTACTTCAAGTTTTATTTGTAAAAAATAAGTTAGTATTTTTATAAAGTAGAAGTTTTATTTTGGGGGTTTCTATTTTCGTGCCCCTGGTTCATTAGCTATACTCGGTTTTCCCCAGCCGCTTAACTTTTCCTCACTTTTGCACATCCCCTACTATGAAACTCTCACACGGTCTGTGATACGTCCAAAACGTATCTACTTTCCAGAACACTTTTGCTATTTTTTCTCCTCTAAACTTGTGTGATTTGGATACGACTAACACGGACTGACGCTGTTTTCAGCAGAATTACCTTGGTGTCTAGTTTTTGTGTAGAAAATCAACCATCAGGAAAAATCCCGAAAAATATTGTCAAAAATCCTATTTCACCAGAAGACTCGTGGAGCCAGAATACGAGACAAAGTGGGGCCCTGGGTGGCCCACACCCCCTAGCCGCGCGGGCCAGGCTTGGCCGCGCCTGGAGGGTGTGTGGCCACCCCAGGCACCCCCTCGGCCTCCCTCTTCGCTTATAAGTTGCCTCTTGACCTAAAAACCGAGGGGGTTCAACATTTTTCTAGAAAGAGTTCTGTTGCACCGCCACCACCAGAAACCGCGATTCGAAATCAGAAACTCTGTTCTGGCACCCTGCCGGGACGGGGAATTTGGAGAGGATCATCGCCATCGTCATCAACAACGCCTCTCCATCAACCATCCATGTTTCCCTCATCCATGAGTGAGTAATCCCCCGATGTAGGCTATGAGAATGGTAGGGATTAGATGAGTTCTATCATGTAATCGAATAAGATTGTTAGGGCATGGTGCCTAGTATCTGTATTAGTGCTATTTGACTTTGTTGCAACTTGTTGTGCTTAATGCTTGTCACTAGGGCCCGAGTGCCATGATCTCAGATCTGAACTTATTATTGAATCATTATGATAGTACTGTTTGTGATCTTAACTGCAAGTTGTGTACACATATCATTGTCCGGATCCAAAGGCCTGAAGTGATAGAAATTCGGACAACTGGAGGGGATGGCTGTGATGTGAGGATCACATGTGTTCATGGAGTGTTAATGCTTTGCTACAGTGCTCTATTAAAAGGAGCACCTTAATTGCTAGTAGTTCCCTTGAGGCCCCGTTGCAACGGGCTGGCAGGACAAAAGATGTTGTGCAAGTTCTCATTGCAAGCATGCATGACTATTTATGGAGCACATGCCTATGATTGTTTAGTACTTGGATGCTTTGTCTTATTTATTTGTAATTGCACTAGATCTTGAAGTTACATGTTTAGTCTCGTCCATGCATTGCCCGTTCATCCATCCCTATGCCTACCGTGCTCATATCCTACTATTTGCTACTACTGTTACTATTGCTCCTGTTTTGCTGCTGTTATTATTTTGCTATTGCTACTACAAATTGTTGCTTCTGATAAACTTTTGTGAGCAAGAACTATTTCCAGGTGCAGCTGAATTGACAACTTAGTTGTTAAGGCTTGCAAGTATTCTTTGTCTCCCCTTGTGTCGAATCAATAAATTGGGTAATACTACCCTCGAAGACTGTTGCGATCCCCTATACTTGTGCGTCATCAAGACTATTTCTGGCGCCGTTGCCGGGGAGCATAGCTTTATTTGTAAGTTCACATGGATCAATTATTTTTCACTGCTACTCCTTTCATCATGGGGAAGTCTCGTGATGGAAAGTTTCCTATTTTACCATCCACTATAAGAAGAGGTACGGTCCTAAACACCTCTGCTCCTCTTGATTCACCGTCTGTTATAAGTAAGCTTGTTACACCACCACATACACATGCTATACACACTGCTATTACTGCTGAATCTGAAACTGCTTCTGATACTCATGATGTTACTTCTACTGTGCTTGATACGAGTGGTTCATTAGTTCATTTCCTAGATGCTACTATGGCTAGTCTAGGAAATACTGAAACTCCTAGTGAAGACACTATTACACTTGTTAGCTCTCCTGAGTCTAGAGAGAGATATGATATTAGTGATGGTTACATTGAAATGACTGATGAATTTATTGAAGAGTGCCGAAACACACATGGTGCTAGTGCTATTAAGAGTCTCCTTGAGAGACGTACCATTATTCCTAAACTATCCTCTGATCCTAAGTTTGCCACTTTGCCCATAGATATTAAAGATGAAGATTATGATTTCTCTCTTAATTTATCCTATATAGACATTGTTGAGAAAGAACCTTTTGTGGGACTAAAAATGAGAGTGTTGTGGCACATATGAATGAGCTTTCCACTATGAGTGCTTTATTTTCTGATGATTTCAGAATGTGCAAGTACTTTGTTACAAAGATCTTCCCTTTTTCACTGAAAGTGGAAGCTAAAGCTTGGTTTAATAGATTACCTCCTGGATCCATTGATAGTCCCGATTGTTTGATTGCTTCTTTCTTCCAGAAATATTTTCCTCCTAGTGATAGACATGCTGCTTTGCAGAAACTTTTTGATTTTAAACAGGGAGAAGAAGAGAAATTGCATGAGTCATGGACAAGGTTCCGTGCCTTGATTCATGCACATCCTGGATGTCCATTGCCTAAAAATGAGCTTCTTGATATTTATTATAATGGACTAACTGATGATTCGAGGACATACCTAGATAGTTTTGCTGATTGTGTTTTTAGGAAAAGAACTCCTACAGATGCTGGAGAATTAATGGCTAAAATAAGCAAGAATTATGATGATTGGACTTCAACTAAGCTAAATACACCTGAGCATATTACTCCTGAACCAGTTGTGCCTGAACCAGTTCCAACACCAACACCAACACTAACACCAACACCAAAGAAGAGGGGAGTAATTGCATTAAATGATGAAGTGATGAAGGAAGCTAAGAAATATCTAAAGGAGAAATGTATTAGAGCTGAAGATGTGAAGAATCTACCTCCTGTAGAAGAATTATGCAAGTCAATTCCCCACTCATCTACTATTGAGGTACACTCTCTCCACTTTGATGAATGTGATATTCCCTATGGTAAGCCTCCTGATCAATGCTTAGATGAACTTGACACATTTATAGTTAAACAAGGTAATTTTAATAAACAAGTTCAGAATCATTTATTGGAAAACTCTAGAGCTATTAATGAGTTGAAATATATTGTAGAAAGAACTGCTAGTGATATTAAAATGCTTTGTAAACACTTTCAAATGGTTCAAACTCAAATTGATTAACTTGCTAAGGTACAAAAGGATATGCTAGTTAATGCCTCAAGAGATAAACATGCTTATGGAATTAGAACTAAGAGTGGTATAGCTACTCAAGATCCTTTATATCCTTAAGGACACCCTAAAAGAATTGAGCAGGACTCTCAACAAGGTGAAAGTAGTGGTAGTCCTCGTAAGAGAAAGCAAAAGAAACACAAAATAGTTGAGGAACCCTCTGAACCTGTTGTGGATCCTAATAGTATATCTGTCTCTAATGCTGAAACTGAGAGTGGTAATGATAAAAATGATGCTCCTGATAGGGAGGAAGTTGAGGAAGAACCCGAGAAGAACACTAAGGGAGATTTTATTGCTAAAAAACATGGTAGTGACAGAGAACCTTGGGTGCAAAAACCTATGCATTTTCCCAATAAGAAACACAAGCAAAGGAGGAAGAACACTATAACAAGTTTAGTGAGTGGATGAAACCTTTATTTTTGCAAATTCCTTTGACTGATGCTATTAAGTTGCCTCCTTATTCAAAGTATATGAAGGATATTGTCTCTAATAAAAGGAAGATTCCTAATGAGGAAATTTATACTTTGCTTGCTAATTCTTACTTTAATGGTAAGGTTCCAAAGAAACTTGGTGATCCAGGTATACCAAATATTCCTTGCTCTATTAAGAATAATTATGTTAGAACTGCTTTATGTGATTTGGGAGCTAGAGTTAGTGTTATGCCTTTTTCTCTCTACAAGAGACTCCAGCTAGAAAAGTTGATACCAACTGATATATCTTTGCAAATGGCTGATAAGTCAACTACTATTCCTGTTGGTATATGTGAGGATGTTCCTGTTCAGGTAGCTCATAATTGCTTGGTTTTAACTGATTTTGTTGTGCTTGAAATGCCTAAAGATGATAATATGTTCATTATTCTTGGGAAACCTTTTCTTAATACTGTAGGTGTTGTCATCAATTGTAATCAAGGAAAAGTAACTTTTAATATTAATGACAAAGAGCATATTGTCTATTTCCCCAAGAAGATTGATAAGAGCTATTGCCTGAATTCCATTGAAAATATTGAGAGCATCAAAGTTGGAGAAATATATTGTCCCATTCCACAAGAAAGTTTTGAACTATTATGATTGGGACCATTGCTATCAAGTTTGAGGTAACATAATCACTTTGTGGATGCAAAGTTTTGTTTCATATAAGATTGTTTTGGTAACAAGACTTGATCAACCTTGTTAACAGAGGGATTTTAATGAACAAAACAATGCTTTCACAGTGGTTATACTCGCTCACTTTTACTTTTCTCCTTCCTAGTTTTTGCTCTTTCTCTTGTTAGCTTTAGTTTTTCTTGTTAGAGTATCTTAGAACTTTTGTAGTTTTGGTTTTGTTTGCTTTTGTTTCTCCTAAAAAAATCTGTTTCTACGAGAAAATCAATTTTCATACCCTAAACGTGGGCCAAAAATAAAGTTTACCGAAAAATTCCAGAAAATTCATATTATTTTTTCCTCGAAAAAAGGGGCAGAGGGACACCTGGAGTGGCCTAGGGTGACCCACCAGGCCAGCACACCCCCTGATGGCGCGGCCAGCCCCCAGGGCGCGCCTGGCCTGGGTGGGGCCCACCTGTGGCCCTCCAAGTTGTCTCCTCCCAGCCACTTCTTTCTCTCTCCCAAAAAACATCGGAAAAATTTCTCAAGCTCGAGTTCCTGCTGTTCTTGCTCCCGATTTTTTATATCCTTGCTCAGCCCATCTTTCTGCTGATTTTTGGAGGGATTGATCCTTGGAATGTGCCTCCTCCGCTTGTCCAATTAGATTTTTGATTGGTATATTGTATCTTGAGTATTTTTCTTCTGTAGGTGACTGGTTGTGTGAGCTTGCATGCTTGTTCTATGCTTAGAGATTTCATTTTGATGCATGTGTAGCCCTCTAGCAAGTTCCTATAGTAGTTTCTCATCATTTATCAACTTGGAAATCACTTGTTTGATGTTTGTCAAAAACTTCAGAAAAAAGGGTCATGGACAACCACACCTTTGGTGAAATATTTGAGAGTGATGCACCTAGGAGGACAAGGCCTTCAAGATCATCCTCCCGAGCTAGGCCCTCATACAATGAGGATCTCATTACACCGTGATTTGTCGACGAGGGAGATGAGGGGGATGCACACCCTTCTACCTTCCCTTATCCAACCTTTTTGCGGGTTGCAAGGATTCTCAATGATTTCCTAACCTTGGTTCGGAGGGTTGGACTAACGAGTTATATGCAAGATGAGAGTGTGCAGTATGCTACGCTCACTAAAACCTTTGTGGAGAGTTTATCTTTTTCTAACAGTCCGTTCAAACCAGATGTGTCTTTCAAAACCTATAACAGGCCTTTCTCCATGACATTGAAGAAATTTTGTGAAATCTTGGGTATTGGCACGGCTAGGACGGTGAAGAAGATTCCAGCTAAACCCGCTGATTTGTTGGAGCTCTGCCGCGGGATAACTAATGATGATGACCGTAGAGCCCAGCGTGGAAAGATAAAAAATATTCAACTCCCATCTATCAGGGACCTTGGTCACGCTCCAAGGAGGAGATGGATGAGAAGATATGCATTCGTGGTTTCCATGGACACTATTAGGGGGACGCGCCCTCATACAACCCCTCTGTTCACTACACAGGGGAGTCCTCGAGCTCGTACCAGGATGAAGGAGCCTCTTCGTCGTATTACGAAGGTGCACCTTCTTGGTCACCATGGAGTTGAGCCCCACTTAGGACAAAAGCCTAAACTTGGGGGGAGGTATACCGACATCACACTCATCTATATATCATGTTTGATCGGTTCTTTGTATATCCATGTTTCGCTTTCTTTATGGTTTTTGGTTTTTGTTTCTTCTTTCTCAAAACACAAAAATACCAAAAATATTTTCGTTGTTTCTCTTGGTTTGTTTCTTTGCTTTTTAGCTTTTGTTTGCCTTAAAGAAAAATATCCAAAAAGATTTTGCTTTGTTTCTTTTTGCTTTGTGTGCTTGCTTTAAAAATCAAAAACACCAAAAATATTTGTTGTTCTTCTTTGGTTTTGTGAAGTTCTTTGCAGGGTTCAGCAGTCCTCAGTGGAGTTTGGTTTCATGTTATTATTCAAGCCACATAAGTGAAGGGCAATAATGAATATTAAGACAACTTGAAGTGTGGTAAGAGGCTGGTAACGAACTCTATTTGTTTTCATTTTTGTACATATACTCATCATTGTGAGCATGCTTAGTCTGTTCATGTAAGGTGTATGTTATTTATGGATGCTTAGTAGTTCTTGATCTCTTGTGATTAGCTCCAGCCTGCTAATAGTTCGTAGCATGTCATATGAATGTTTGCTTGCATTGTTCTATTCATATTTTGGTATGATATTGTGGTATCCTCCTTTGAATGTTTCATGTGAATCGACTTGGCTTATTCTCACGCATGCATATGACTAAACAATAGTCAGTAAGCCTCGATGATTTATTTTGCATCGGAGTTCTTGTATCACTTTCATGCCATAATTAGTCTTGTTTTGTTGCAAGCATGATTATGATAGTTATTGCTCTCTCGTTTGTCGCTCCCTCTCTATTGCTAGCCTTCACTTGCACTGAGTATGAGCTCTACTTGTGCATCCAACTCCCCAAAACCAATATTGCCAACAGTGTCCAGCATACCTACCTACTAGCATCATTTGCTATTCCGTGCATATTCATTATGCATTGTTTTCTTCCAAATAAAATGTTTGCTTGTTATGAGAAAGTTAGTTAGTAAAGCTCTCACGAACTTGATGACACACATTATTCCTTGTACTTAATAAACTTGAACCATTGTGACTGTCCATAAGAGTTATATGCTTGCAAATTATAGGATGGGAGTTAGTAGAACCATGCTATCACAGGGAACACTTTCAACACTTATGGATACATATATCCAGTTGATATCATGCTCTTTTGTTTGTGTATGTCGTCGGTGTGAAATAAAAGGGGAGATTGTAAGTTCATGGAGTTATATATATGTGTTAGAGAAACACCTGTACCGCTAGCCTAAGCCATGCCTAATCATGGTGGAAACTTGCAGCATAACCATAATGAGCAATCTGTGAAGCATCTTCAATAAAAACATATGCAAATAGCAAATAAAAATCGCTAAGATGCTTATTGTCTTCTTGCCTTGTCATTTTGATTATGGGATAACTCCTGTATCATGTGCATGGGGTACCCCATTGGCGGTTCTCTATGATATGCATGTATTTACGATGACAAGAACTTACAGGTAACTAAAGTTGAGTAGCATGAGGAGCGGCCCTCGTACTCAAGGGACATGAGATTTCCAGTTTATGGTCTGTCAAGCATATAACTCATATTGGACCTCACTTTCACCTTTAACCATCTAAATATGCCTATGATAGGGGCAATGAGAGCTCAAAGCTAATGAGTACCATACTTTCAGCATTTGGAAGCCTTTCAAACCTTTCAAAACCTTTTCACTTCCTTGTTGAGTCACCACTTATTCTATGAGCACCTTCTTGAGAGCATAGTTGTCATTCTTAGTTTAATGTGCTTGTCTCAAAACTTGGTTAATTATGTCATGACTTTGATGCTTGTATCTCTGATATCTTTACTTATAGTCTTCACTTGAACATTCAGAGGTGCCTTGAAATTCTTGTTTTGCTCCACCATCAAAGGCAAGCGAGATACCACTCTATCATACCTTATTATGAGCATTGCAATGTTGCTTATGTTTATGTTTCATGCTACTTATTATTATTGAGTTGGAATCTCTTCATAGCTTGCAATGACTATTGAGTAGACTTAGTTGCATACTTCTTATTATGAATTGTCTAAGTATCTACTCTTGTGCTGGGAATATTTACATCATATGAAGCAAATGTGTTCGTGAAAGTTCTTTTATCGCAATCAGTTTTCAACTGAATTGCTTGAGGACAAGCAATAAGCTAAGCTTGGGGTAGTTGATGCGTCCAAAACGTATCTACTTTCCGAACACTTTCGCTATTGTTTCTCCTCTAAACTTGTGTGATTTGGATACGACTAACACGGACTAACGTTGTTTTCAGCAGAATTACCTTGGTGTCTAATTTTTGTGCAGAAAATCAACTATCAAGAAAAATCCCGGAAAATATGCCAAAAATCCTATTTCACCAGAAGACTCATGATGGTGCTGACATGGAGCACTTCGTTGGAAACCCCAAGAACAAGGTGTGATGAGCACAGCTGCAAGTCTTCCCTCAGTAGAGACCGAGGTTATCGAACCAGAAGGAGGAAGGCAATGTCACATAGGTGTTGCAAGCAACACGGAGACCTGCACAACACAAATTCAAGACTTTGCCCCAACGAATCAGTGAGGTTTTCAAGCTCACCGGTTTGCTGTATCATTAAACGTACCGTGTGGAAGGTAATGGTTTGTAGCAAGTAAACAAGTAACAGTGGAAGATGTATAAATGGTAAAGATTGGACCGGGGTCCATAGTTCACTAGAGGTGCTCTCCTTAGATAAACAACATGGCATGAAGGGTAAACAAATTACAGCAGGACAATTGACAGGAACTAAGCAAGGCATATCAATGCAATTACTAGTCAGAAAGATCCTATGAGGTTGACGGGGCAATACAACAAGATACATAGACCGCCATCCAACTACATCTATGACTAGAAGACCACCTTCAGGTTATCATCTAAACCCCCTCCAGTATTAAGTTGCAAGCAACAGACAACTGCTTTAAGCAAAGTGTGTACGGTAAACAGTCCACATGTTCCATGAACAAGAGACCGTTGTTTTCTCCCTAGTATCAACAGCACATCTACAACCATAGAGATTTCTGTCACTTCCCTTGAAAACTAGAGGCATGAACCCACTATCAAGCATAAATACTCCCTCTTGGAGTCACTAGCAACTACTTGGCCAAGATAGCTACTAACAACGGAGAGCATGCAAGATCACAAACAACACAGACATGATAGAATCATAAAGACAAAACCATTAATCAAACCAACATAATAATCTCAATATCCATCGGATCCCCGCAAACACAACATGCATGATTACAAATAGATTAGATCTTGATCATGAGCGGAGCTCACAAGATCTATACATGAAAGCATAAGAAGGATATACAACCATCTAGCTACTACATGGACCCATAGTCCAAGGTGGAACTACTCATGCATCATACCAGAGAGAAGGCCTCCGGGATGATCTCCCCTCCGGCAGGGTGCCGGGAAGAACTTCATACCCCCCCGATCTAGGGACGATGGTGGCTGCGGCTACTGATACGCCCAATTTGCATCACCATTCTATATCATAATTTACCTCTATTCATTGGTATTTATCTTATTATGAGGTATTACTTATGGCTTTTCATCTGTTTATGCATGTTGGATGATTCTTGGAGGATGGACTGCCGGAGTCTGGATTCTGATGGAAAAGAAGGTGTTTCGATGCAATTTCGTGAAGATCAAAAAAATACAAGAAAGATATGGAAACATATTATTTTCCCAGAAGACGAAGGAAGCCAGAAGGAGGAGCGAAGAGGGGCCGCAGGGGGCCCACACCCCTAGGCGCGGGCCCACCTGACCCCGCGCCTTGGGCAGGTGTGGCCCACCTGCCCGGCCTCCGACTCCGCCCCTTCGCCTATATCTTCCCTACGGAACCCTAAGCCTGGGGGAGCGACCACAGATAGATTTGCGACGCCTCTGGGGGCGGAAAACAGCGAGAGAGAAAGATCTCTCCGGCAGACAGATTTCTACCAGGGGAATTCCTTCCCGGAGAGGGGAGACCATCGCCATCAACACCATCGTCAAGCTATGCTTCATCGGTATCATCATCATCATCCGCACCATCATCTCCATCAGCACCATCATCACCATGATACGTTGGAAACGTATCTATAATTTTTGATGCTCCATGCTTGTTTAGTATCTACTTTGCTTTACTTGTCCACACTTTGAGGTGATTTTTACATGTTTTCTGGTACTAACCTACTAACAAGTTGCAACAGTGCCATATGCCTGTTTTCTGTTCTTTTTGTTTCAGAAAAGTTAGTAAAGAAATATTCTCGGAATTGGATGGGACAAAGGACAAAGTCAATTACTTTCCGTGGGTAACAAGAAGTCCAGAGGAGAGCCCGGGAGGCCAGCCAGGGGGGCAGACTAACCCTAGGCGCGGGTGGGCCCCACCCTAGGTGCGGGTGGGCCCCACCCTGCGCCTGGCTAGGTTTTGCCAACCCTGGCCGCCTCCTCGGTCTCCCCCTTCGCCTATAAGAAGCCCCCGATGCAGAAACCCTGAGTACCCGATCAAATCTCCACGAAACCATTTGTAGCCACCGCCACCATCATCCCTAGATCGGGGGGAGGGGATCTGAAGTTCTTCCCAGCACCCTGCCGGAGGGGAGATCATCCCAGAGGCCTTTTCTCCGGTATGATGCGTGAGTAGTTCCACCTTGGACTATGGGTCCACGTAGTAACTAGCTGGTTGTATCTCCTCCTTTGTGCTTTCATGTATAGATCTTGTGAGCTCCGTTCATGATCAAGATCTAATCTATTTGTAATCATGCATGTTGTGTTTGCGAGGATCCGATGGATATTGAGATTATTATGTTGGTTTGATTAATGGTTTTGTCTTTATGATTCTATCATGTCTGTGTTGCTTGTGATCTTGCATGCTCTCCGTTATTAGTAGCTATCTTGGCCAAGTAGTTGCTAGTGACTCCAAGAGGGGGTATTTATGCTCGATAGTGGGTTCATGCCTCTAGTTTCCAAGGGAAGTGACAATAATCTCTTCGGTTGTAGATGTGTTGTTGCTACTAGGGAGAAAACAACGGTCTCTTGTTCATGGAACATGTGGACTGTTTACCGTACACACTTTGCTTAAAGCAGTTGTCTGTTGCTTGCAACTTAATACTGGAGGGGGTTCGGATGATAACCTGAATGTGGACTTCTAGTCATAGATGTTGTTGGATGGCGGTCTATGTATCTTGTTGTATTGCCCAATCAACCTCATAGGATCTTTATGACTAGTAATTGCATTGTTATGCCTTTATCAGTTCCTGTCAATTGCCCTGCTGTAATTTGTTTACCCTTCATGCCATGTTGTTTATCTAAGTAGAGCACCTCTAGTGAACTATGGACCCCGGTCCAATCTCTACCATTGATACATCTTCCATTGTTACTTGTTTACTTGCTGCAATCCATTACCTTCCACACCATACGTTGAATCCTTTGTTACAGCAAACCGGTGAGCTTGACAACCTCACTGTTCGTTGGGGCAAAGTCTTGAGTTTGTGTTGTGCAGGTCTCCACGTTGTTTGCAACACCTGTGTGACGTTTCCTTCCTCCTTCTGGTTCGATAATCTCGGTCTCAACTAAGGGAAAACTTGCTGCTTGCTCTTCACACCCTGCGCTTGGGGTTACCAACAAAGTGCCACGTCGAGCACCATCACACCACTCCGTCCTGCTGTAAAAATTGTGTTGGATATTGCTTTAGTTCTTAGGGGAAAATTTCCTGGTGTTGATTACTATTGTAGTTGATGCTTGTGAGTGGAACCATTGGATTATTGTTTATGTTCAGATTGTTATCCATTACCATATCATATTTGATCTTGATACATATGATGTATTGTGAGTAGTTCGTTGTGTTCTTGAGGACATGGGAGAAGTCATGTTGTTAGTAGTGAATTTGTGTTGAGTTATTATTCAATGGTTTAGTATTTAAGTTGTGGTGCTATTCTTCTAGTGGTGTCATGTGAACGTCGACTACATGATACTTCACCATTTATGGGCCTAGGGGAATGCATTGTGTATTTGGCTACTAATTATGGGGTTGCCGGAGTGACAGAAACCTGAACCCCCGTTAGGACACCTTTGCACAAGGGACTGTAGGATCTCAGAGTTTAAGGTTGTGGTTAGATTTATATCTTAATTACTTTCCTGTTGTTATAGATGTTTGCAGGGGGTTTAATCACAAGTATGTATTAGTCCAATAAGGTCGGTACATTAGCACAGGTTCACCCACACAACACTTACAACACCAAAGAAGAGTACTCGGCTATTTGAAGCGAAAGCACTTGACAGAATTCCCATGTGTCCTCGAGAACGTTTGGTCCTTATAAGTATTTCCACCGGCTTGTCCTTTGCTAATAAAGGATTGGGCCACTTGCTCTGTTTGTTCGTTTTCTTTATTACTTGCTCTTTTTTTGTTGCCTTATCAAAAAACCACTAAAAATCCGTTTGCTAAGTATTCACAGGGATTTCCTGCTCCATACCACTGTTCAGCACCTTCTGCTCCTTGTTGGGATTGACACTCCTATTTATTGAAATTACTATGATACACCCCCTATACTTGTGGGTCATCAAGACTATTTTCTGGCGCCGTTGCCGGGGAGTGAAGCGCTATTGAAGAGTGGAACTGGTAAGGGAAACTTTTACTGTGAGTATTGCTTTTGTTACTGCTTGTTACTTTGTTTCCAATATGGATAACCCACTTGGTTTTCTGTTTGGGAAAACTACTACCACTGCTAGGGTAGTATATGAACCACCACCTGTTGAGATATATCCTTTTAAGATACCTACAAGTATTCTTAATCATGTTAAGGATAATTATTATTTAGGGGATGTAACTGTCCATCCTGGTGATCACTTGCTTTTTATCCATGAATTGTGCAGGTTGTTTAAGTGTGCAGGTATCACAACTAAACAGGTGAAGAAGAAGTTACTCTCCATATCCTTGAAAGGGAGATCTGAAGAATGGTATAAGCTGCTAAAGAATGGACAATCCATGGAATGGAAGGAGATGGCATCTCTCTTTTACTCTAAATTTTATCCTCCCAGTGAGATTCATAAGGATAGAAATCTTATATATAATTTTTGGCCTCTTGATGGAGAAAGTACAACTCAAGCTTGGGGGAGATTGAAGTTACTAATGCTTAAATGTCCTATTCATGAACTCCCTAACAATATTATTCTCAATAATTTTTATGCTAGGCTTTCTCTTCATGATAAAGATTTACTAGATGCTTCTTGTGCTGGATCATTCACACGTATGAAGGAAGAAGCTAAATGGGATCTCTTAGACCGTATTCAAGATAACACTGAAGCTTGGGAGAATGACAAAGGAAGAAAGTCAGGTATAAACTATGATTATGAATGCATTAAATCTTTTATGGGAACTGATGACTTCTGTGATATTAGCAATGAGTTTGTTCTTGATTCCCATAGTATTGCCAACTATTTTAAAACCTTTGCCTCTTACATAGAAATTCCCCAAAAGAAGTGGAATAAGTACCATGCTCCTTATAAAGATGTTGTTAATCATGCTCCCATTAGAAGTACTCAAGTTTGTACTACTAATCATATTGTGCCTGAACCTCCTGTTGAGAAAATGCCTTTCCCAGCTAAGGTAAAAGAGTATTCTATGATTATTAGTGCAAATAACAAAGGTACAATGAAAACTGTGGAGCCTGGTAAGCAATTGAATGTTGAACCTGTGGTAGCTATTGTGAAAGACACTGTCACTAGAAATATAGAGGGTGAGCATATTGTCTTTTGTGAAGACGTTTCTAATATTATCTCTCATCCTAGTAAAGCTAGAAAAGCTAGTGTTCTTGTGCTTTCTGTTAAAATTGGTGATCATTGCTACTATGGTTTATGTGATATTGGTGCTAGTTCTAGTGCTATTCCTTATGAGCTTGACAGGGAAATTATGCATGAGATTGGTCCTTGTGAGCTTGAGGACATTGATGTGGTTATTCACCTTGCTTACAAGGAAACCATTTGCCCCATTGGTATTGTCAGAGATGTGGAGGTTCTCTACGGTATGATTAAGTATCCCGCTGATTTTCTAGTGCTTAATTCAGCAGCTAGCAAAACTTGTCCTATCATTTTTGGTAGACCTTTCTTGAATACTTGTGGAGCTATTATTGATTGTAAGAAGGAAAAAGTTTTAACTAAGTTTGATGGAGATTCCTATGAGTTTAACTTTTCCAAATTTGCTAAAGCTCCTTATGAAAATAGCTTGCCTAATAAAGATTTCAGGATGGAACAACTTGCTTCTATTGATCTGGTTTATGACCTTGGACCTCTTTTTGGTGATTGTAAGTATGCTTACTAAGATGATAAAGTTGTTGCCAGTGACATTTATATTGTTAAATTTATTCAAAGTGCTACTGAAAGTTATTTTGAGAGAGGGAAACATGGATTTATGCATCTCAATGATGTTAAGTTTCCCCGTTTTATGTTGAAAGCTTTGAAGTTGCGTCTATTTTGTCTTCCTATGCTAGTGGATTTTTGTTTCAACAATTCATTTTCTCATGATACCCCATGCATAGGAAGTGGGTTAGACTCAAGTGTGTTGGTTATTTGCTTCTTGATGCTCTCTTTCACTTTAAATATATATATCCTATGTGAGCATCTTTGAAAGTTTCAAGCCTAACTTAAAGGCATTAAAGAAAAGTACTTGTTGGGAGATAACCCAAGAGTTTTGTCGAGTCTTGGAAGTAATAACCGCTCCTTATCCTTTTTCTTTTGGATTTTGTGTCAAGTTCAACTACTTTTGTGAAGTAGAGGAGTTGTGAAAAGTGGCTGTCCTGGGACAGATTTTTGTGCTGTATTGTAAAATTTCATGAGGGAGCTCAGTACTTCGGATGGTGATGCATTTTCCTGATCTTGTTCTACAGGTTGTTACCCAAATTTCATTAGTGCTGCACTTTTTGATTTGAGCAACAGAAGGTCTTCAAAAAATCAATCTTTACCTGCTGGTCTGTTTTGACAGATTTCTGCCATCATTTGCATTTGCCTCTTACAGAAGCTTTTGTTTTGATGGGTTTTCAGTTGAAGTGTGTACCAAAAGGTTTATTGTTTTTTCTTACACTAATGTTGTCATTGAGTTTGTGCAAGGGTTTTGTATGAAGGAAATTCTCAGGAGAAGGAGAAAAGGAATCTGCAGAGTTCGTCTTTGAATAGGTAAAAGTGGTGAAAACAGAAGGTTCGTGAAACCCCAATCTTTTTATATTTTTTATGTTTTTAATACATAAGGAAGACTACGATAGGGAACTGAAGAGGAAATGGAGTCCGGGGTGGACAAACTCGCCCCAGGCGTGGGCCCAGCCTGGCCGTGCCTGAGGGGGTGTGCCACCCTCGAACTCCGTCTCCGCCTCGTTTCCGTGTCAGTACCTTCCTTATGCCTTGAAACTTCGTAATATATAACCCCCAGATCCCCCGAGGTTCATGCATCGTGTTCTCGTCGTGTTTTCATTTCAATCTGTTTTTGTCGGGAGATCTTCTCAAGTTTAGAGCACCATGGCCTCCGCCAACGACAAAGGCAAGAAGCCCGTGGAGATAAAGTTGGAAGAACAAACCGCTGCATGAACAAGGGGAAGGAAACCTACTTTTGTAGGAGAAATTAACACTGCGGATGCTTTTTCTCGTCACATGCAGGGAATCATAGCCTTTGGTCCAGACTTCAGATACTGCCCCGAGGCAGCGGAAGCCCTTCGAACCACTGATGAGTTTTGTGAAAGATACCGTGCTTTGAGGATAAAGGTGGATGAACTTCAAGAGGAGAACAACAAGCTTCGTAAGATGCTGGAGGGTTTTCTTATCCTAAACAAGGGGGCAACACCACCACCGAAGGAGTAATTCATCATCAGGTTTGGCATCCCCTTGGCTTGTTCCAAGATTGGGGGAGTGCCGCGGTATCACCACCATTATATTTTTTCTTTTACCTTTTTAGTGATTCATATCTGTGGTAGAGAGGTTATCTTATAGTTTGGTTTGCATGTGGAAGTATCTCTCCTTTAGTTGATTATCTATGTATCCCTTGGTGTGAGTGCCTTTATTGGAATATTAATGAGAAGTCTCATCTTTTACTTTTTGCACTTCTTATTTTAGTTTGCAATCTCTATTATATGATGGATCTTGTTGATCAGTATTGGCACCACTTTGGGAGCATCAAGTGGATCTAAATTGGTTTTGGCAAATCAAGTTCTGGTCAGTAGCAATACTTTTTGAGGTTTTAAAGAAAAAGAGAAAGAAAAAAGCTTACAGGTATTTTGTATCATTTTTTTCTTTCTTATTGGCTCATATGCTTAGTATTCTTTATTTAAGATATTTTGTGTCTTCAAGGAAGATTGCATGTTTGGCTTTATTACCTGTATGTTTGCTTGTCAACTCTCTTGCTTGCTACCTAGCCTTGCTAGCTAAAAACCTGTTTTGAGAAGGCATACTTCTCATGTTCCCAAACCCTTTGAACCAAAACTTTTGCCACTTGTGTCCACCATATCTACCTAGTGGCTATTGCTATTTCAAGCAAATTTTCAAGCTTCATCTACCTTTCAAATTAAAAATTATTTTGTTATGTGAAAACTAGTTAGTAAAGCTCTCATGAACTTGATGCCACACTTTATTTCTTGCCCCTAATAGACTTGAACCATTGTGCCATCGAAGTTGTATATGCTTGCATCTATACGTTGGAATTAGCAGAACCGTGCTGTCACGGGGAACGTTTTCAACATTGCACTTGTACTGTGTACACAGTTGATATCGTCCTCTTTTGTCTATGGATGTCAATGGTGTGAAATAAAGAGGGAACTTGTAAGTCCATGGAGTTTGTATCCTGTGTTATAGAAAAGCCTGGGCCGCTAGCCTAAGCCATTCCTAATCATGGTGGAAACTTGTAGCATCACCATAGTGAGCTATCTATGAAGCATCCTCAATAAAAAGATATGCACATAGTAAATAAAAAGATCACTGAGATGCTCATTGTCTTCTTGCCTTGTCATTTTGGTTATGGGAAAGCTCTTGTACCATGTGCAAGGGGTACCCCGTTGGCGGTTCTCAATGATATGCAAATACTTACAATGACAAGAACTTACATGTGACCAAAGTTGAGTAGGATGAGATTGCCAACTTATATTTCGTCAAGCATATACTCCATCTTTGTGCACTTTAACCTTAATCATCTCAAGATGCCTATGATAGGGGCAATGAGGGCTCAAAGCTAGTAAGTACCATAATCTTTTGGAAGCTCTTTATGACTTGTAATCCCTCCTTCCCTCTAAGAAGGGACCTTTCTCCCACTTCCAAGTTGAGTCAGTAAACCTACTTCCTCTCTATCTCCAGCAAGCATTTGAGTTGTTGTGTTTCGAGAATTCATATGGTGATTTATTCAATCATGGTCTTTATCCTCCTTGTTTGCATAAAACTCTTATCTATTGAGTATTACTTTGAAAGCCTTCACTTGTGAAAAACCTTTTTGAGCAAAGAGTGCTCCTGTTTTGAAACTTCTACAAAGAGCTTTCTGTGAAACTGTTTGCCAGGTGTTACCTGACCAAGAACACGTTTGCCAATTCCAATTATGATTTATCTTTATGCATCTTTATTGTGACTGTTGTACTTGGTTGCAAGCTAAGTTATATAATGGTGAGTTGCTTTCTTCTATGAGTTGTGCAATGGTAAGTTTGATGCTTCTTGTTCATATTCTTTTATCGACACTTCACTCCATAAACCTGTGGACATGTTTACTGAGCTCAATTTTCGCTTGGGGACAAGCGAAGTCTAATCTTGGGGGAGTTGATACGCCCAATTTGCATCACCATTCTATATCATAATTTACCTCTATTCATTGATATTTGTCTTATTATGAGGTATTACTTATGGTTTTTCATCTGTTTATGCATGTTGGATGATTCTTGGAGGATGGACTGCCGGAGTCTTGATTCTGATGGAAAAGAAGGCGTTTCTATGCAATTTCGCGAAGATCAGAAAAATACCAGAAAAATATGGAAACATATTATTTTCCTAGAAGACGAAGGAAGCGAGAAGGAGGAGCGAAGAGGGGCCGCGGGGGGCCCACACCCCCTAGGCGTGAGCCCACCTGACCCCGCGCCTAGGGCAGGTGTGGCCCACCTGCCCGGCCTCCGACTCTGCCCCTTCGCCTATATCTTCCCTACGGAACCCTAAGCCTGGGAGAGCGACCACATATCGATTTCCGCCGCCTCTAGGGGGCGGAAACTACCGAGAGAGAAAGATCTCTCCGGCAGACAGATTTCTGCCGGGGGAATTCCTTCCCGGAGAGGGGAGACCGTCGCCATCAACACCATCATCAAGCTAGGCTTCATATGGATCATCATCATCATCCACACCATCATCTCCACCAGCACCATCATCACCACTCCGTCCCGCTGTAACAATTGTGTTGGATATTGCTTTAGTTCTTAGGGGAAACTTTCCCGGTGTTGATTACTATTGTAGTTGATGCTTGTGAGTGGAACCATTGGATTATTGTTTATGTTCAGATTGTTATCCATTACCATATCATCTTTTATCTTGATCCATATGATGTCTTGTGAGTAGTTCGTTGTGTTCTTGAGGACATGGGAGAAGTCATGTTGTTAGTAGTGGATTTGTGTTGAGTTATTATTCAATGGTTTAGTATTTAAGTTGTGGTGATATTCTTCTAGTGGTGTCATGTGAACGCCGACTACATGATACTTCGGCCTAGGGGAATGCATTGTGTATTTGGCTACTAATTGTGGGGTTGCCGGAGTGACAGAAACCTGAACCCCCATTAGGACACCTTTGCACAAGGGAGTGTAGGATCTCGGAGTTTAAGGTTGTGGTTAGATTTATATCTTAATTACTTTCGTGTAGTTACGGATGTTTGTAGGGGGTTTAATCACAAGTATGTATTAGTCCAAGTAAGGTCGGTACATTAGCACAGGTTTCACCCACACAACACTTGCAACACAAAATAAGAGTACTCAGCTATTTAAAGCGAAAGCACTTGACAGAATTCCCATGTGTCCTCGAGAACGTTTGGGACTTATAAGTATTTCCACCGGCTTGTCATTTGCTAAGAAAGGATTGGACCACTTGCTCCGTTTGTTCGTTGTCTTTATTACTTGCACTTTTTTGTTGCCTTATCAAAAAACCACTAAAAATCTGTTTGCTAAGTATTCAGAGGGATTTCCTGCTCCATACCACTGCTCAGCACCTTCTGCTCCTCGTTGGGATCGAGACTCCTATTTATCGAAAGTACTACGATACACCCCCTATACTTGTGGGTCATCAGCTACAGACGGTTTCGTGGAGATTTGATCGGGTGCTTAGGGTTTCTGCATCGGTGACTTC
Organism: Avena atlantica; assembly: GCA_910589765.1. Lineage (NCBI taxonomy): Eukaryota > Viridiplantae > Streptophyta > Magnoliopsida > Poales > Poaceae > Avena > Avena atlantica. Next base: position 57,310,974 of record OU342737.1, read on the forward strand.
TTATAGGCGAAGGGGGAGGCCGAGGAGGAGACCAGGGGGGTCAAACCCTACCCAGGCGCAGGCCCACCCCTGGCCACGCCTAGGGGGGGGTGGCCGCCCTGGCACGCTTCCTCGTCTCCCCTCTGGACTTCTAGTTCCCCACGGAAAGTAATTGACTTTGGCGTTTGTCCCGTCCAATTCCGAGAATATTTATTTAATAGCTTTTCTGAAACCAAAAACAACATAAAACAGGCAACTGGCACAGTGATAACTTGTTAATAGGTTAGTACCAGAAAAAGTGTAAAAAGCACCTCAAAGTGTAGACAAAGCAAAGAAAAGTAGATACTAAACAAGCATGGAGCATCAAAAATTATAGATACGTTTCCGACGTATCAAGCATCCCCAAGCTTAACTCCTGCTCGACCTCGAGTAGGTAAGTGATAACAGAATAATTTTTGAGGTGACATGCACCCTCACAATAAAGATCCAACGATTTGCAAGCATTGAAAGCTGGGATAAAAAAACTCTAAACATGTGCATGCAAGATGGAGTTCTAACAATAGGACATAGTAACTATGCATGCAACATGACAAGCTACAAACAAAGATCATGAATAACATGCAATGAAAAACGTTTGTTTGTTTCACATACAGAAAACATAGCATAATGGCAATTAACTTGTTCCTCATAGAGTAGCAAATAGATGCATAGGACACCTTCAAAGTTCACAAGGGTGACTAGAAACAAATAGTACAAGAACAAGTAATATCACAATATGCATCAATCAATAAGCTTTAGAACACTGCACACAGAATGACAACTATGCTCTCTTAATGGTGCCTAAAGGTAGAAGGTGGAGACTCAATAATGATGGAAGAAAGGTCTTTTTGTAAAGGAAGCAGGGATTTCAAGTTTCAAAAAGAGCTTCCAAAAATTATGGTACTTGCTAGCTTTGAGCTCTCATTGCCCCTATCATAAGCATCTTGAAGTGATTAAGGTTAAAGTGACAAAGATGGAGTATATGCTTGACGAAGTATAAGTTGGAAATCTCAAGTCCCTTGAATACGAGGGCCAATCCTCATGCATAGTCAACTTCAGTCACAGGTAAGTTCTTGTCATTGTAAGTATTTGCATATCATTGATAACCGCCAATGGGGTACCCCTTGCACATGGTACATGAGCTTTCCCATAACCAAAATGACAAGGCAAGCAGATAATGAGGATCTCAGCGATCTTTTTATTTACTATATGCATATCTTTTTATTGGGGATGCTTCATAGATAGCTCACTATAGTGATGCTGCAAGTTTCCACCATGATTAGGCATGGCTTAGGCTAGCGGCCCAGGCGTTTCTCTAACACAGGATACAAACTCCATGGACTTATAAGTTCCCTCTTTATTTCACACCGGTGGCATCCATAGACAAAAGAGCATGATATCAACTGAGTACAAAGTATAAGTGCAATGTTGAAAACGTTCCCCATGACAACACGGTTCTGTTAATTCCAACGTATAAGTGCAAGCATATACAACATAGATGCCACAATGTGTGAGACCCTGGCGCATGGCTCAATAGGATTGATAGGAAACTCATACCAACAAGTTGCAACTTCTTTTCCGGAAGCTCATTCGAAAAGAACTCTAAGGTTAAGCGTGCTTGGCCTAGAGCAGTTTTAGGATGGGTGACCGACCGGGAAGTGGGTAACCGGGTGCGCACGAGTGAGGACAAAGCGCGCAGAAAAGACTAGTGTTGGTCTGTGGGGTTAGTCTAGAGATCCTATTGAGCTGCCAGAAGTGACAGCCGTCGGTCCGGAGTGACCGGGGGTGTTACACAATGGTTCAAGTTTATTAGAAGATAGTTGAAAACAAGAATATACTTGGAATTGTGTAACACACCATGCATAGGAGTTTATAGTGGACACTTTGGAATAACTTGGTTTCTTGGGAGTTGGAAGCATGAGTAGAACTTACTCATACAAGTGGAGGCTAGCAAAAGACTGGGAGCAACCAACTAAGAGAGCATAATGGCCATAATCATGCAGAGCAACAAAGCATTACTAATCAAAGCATAGAGTGGTACTACAAGTCAAGGACTAAATGATCATAGAGGCTAATGGTGACTTGTCATAGTCATAACATGGTGTGAGCATGTGCCAAGTCAACCCAAGCAAAGCATCAAAAGAGAATACCACAATACTATGCTTTTGCATGCTAAAACAACGCATAATTTCTTCAAGGCACACTAAGCAATCCCAATTGCTTGGAACAAGACATGCTACAACAATAATCACTAAGCATAATGCCGAAAAAACACCTAGCATGTCATGCTAAAGTCTAGTCACAGTCAATGCAAGTTCCTCTTGCACTTCAAGCAAGAACTTGTTACTCCTTTCCAACACCAAGCAGCTTATTTGCAAAACAACACAGCTATAACGGGGGTCCAAACTACTCAAACAAACTAAAAAAACTAAGCAAATAAAACCAAAACTAAGACGCTCCAAGAACAACACAACTGTGCATGAAACAATAAAAACGAAGTGTCTAGACAGACCTGAGCTTTTTATTGATGAAGAAGGGGATGCCTTGGGCATCCCCAAGCTTTGACGCTTGTACATCTTGGATATTTCTTGGGGTGACACCATGGTGACATCCCCAAGCTTGAGCTTTTGTCCATTCTCCATCTCATTGCATCGTTCTCTCTCTACACCTGAAATTTTTCCTTCATACAAAACTTCACACAATCTTCATTATCAACATTAGTTTATTCAAAAGATATTAGACCTCTGGCAAAGCTTTGTAACAGGAAGTATTTTCACTAAAAACACAAGCTACTGTAGTAACTCCTTCAAAAATCTCATTTCCCTAAAAGAGAACTCAAAAGGAATCAATAAGAAGCAAATGCAAATAATGGCAGAAATCTGTCAAAACAGACCAGCAGGTAGAAACCGATTTTTTCGAATATCTTATGTTGCTCAAGTGTTGAACTAACGAAAGTTAGATAACATACAGTGGGATTTATTAGTAAATTTTGAGATCAATCTGAGTTACAAAGACTCCTCAAGAATTTTTATGGTGGAGGACAGAAATCTATTTTGGGACAGCAACTCCCCAAATCTTACTTCCCTCTCATTAGATGTCATTCTTGGCACAAAAAGCAAAGAAAAAGGATAAGGAGATATTAGTATTGAAGTAATAACTTCCAAGACTAGAGTAAACTCTTGGGTTATCTCCCAACAAGTACTTTTATTTAACGCCTTTAAGTTAGGCTTGATAGCTTGAGAAGATGCTCACAAAGAATTATGAATTGAAGTCAAAGAGAGAATCAAGAAGCAAATTTAAAACACATTTAAGTCTAACCCTCTTCCTATCCATCGGAATCTTGTAAAGAAACAAGTCATTAAAGCACAAAGCAACAAGCATATGAAAGCAAAACAAGCGCAACTTCAAGATTTTCAACATAAAGAGGGGAAACTTAATATTGTTGAGATACATAAGACCATGTTTCCCTCTCTCATAATAACTTTCAGTAGCATCATGAATAAAATTGAAAATATAACTATCACATAAAACATTCTTATCATGAGCCACATGCATAAAATGATTATTATTCTCCACATAAGTAGTGGGAGCAAATTCAACAAGATAGCTATCATTATTATTCTCATCACCATAATCATCAAATATAGGAGGCATATTGTAATCACAATCAATTTTCTACTTAATATTAGGTGGACTGAAAATACCAATATCATCATTGTAATCATCATAAATTGGAGGTAAAGTATCATCATAGGCAATAGAATTTTCAGAATTGGTACCAAAGAGATTTTCAATATTAAAAGTGGTGTGCTTTCCCTATCATGATCACTACTATAGGTAACATGAATAGGAACATCATCACAAGTTTTACCTATAATAGATATTTCAAAAGAATCCACAAGAGCATAACATTCATCCTTCTCTTTTTCATCTAATGAGCTTCCTGTTTCAGCAATTTCTTCTTCCATAGGCTCCTGCAAGGCATTAGTCTCTTCCATTTGTGGAAAGCACCTATTAAAATATTCAAGAATATAGCCATTTTCTTCCTTGTAATTATCAAAGCAAAATTTAAGTATCTCATAAAACTCATGTTCATAAGGTGCATCATCAGTACTTTCAAGCAAACTGGCAAGTTCAAATGCACCCTTGAAAGCAATAAATTCTTCAATTTGTTCCACATCATCAAAGTCATAATTTCCTTTAACATAAGAGGATATGGTAACATTATCATTATGCTCACATTGAGAAGGCAGGTGTTTATACCTCCTATAGCAACAAGACTTGTCAAAGCAATAAGTAACATTATAAGTAGAGCACACCTCTCTAGCAATAGTATTCAACTTATCAATTTGTTCCCATAAGTGTTTACCTTTTTGTGATAAATGATGTTCCTTATAATAATACTTTTGTTCTTCCGTGAACCCACCTTGCCAATAAGAACTAGTTTCAAAGAAACCATCCATTGATAGAAAGCATGACCAAGCAAGGCAATAACAAACCAGCAACCAGAGTAGGAACTAATTTTTTTGTGTTTTTGAATAAAGCAAGCAAACCAAACTAGACTATTTTTTTTTGTTTTTTTAAAAGAGGCAAACAAAACCAAGCAAAAGAAACAAAGCAAACTAAAAACAAAGTAAAGAGAAAGGAAGTGAAGGACTCCCCTAGTGAAGACGTCCTTAGTCTCCCCGGCAACGACGCCAGAAAACTTGTTGATGGTGCTGACGTGGAGCACTTTGTTGGAAACCCCAAGAGCAAGGTGCGATGAGCACAGCAGCAAGTCTTCCCTCAGTAGAGACAGAGGTTATCGAACCAGAAGGAGGAAGGAAACGTCACATAGGTGTTGCAAGCAACGCAGAGACCTGCACAACACAAACTCAAGACTTTGCCCCAATGAATCAGTGAGGTTGTCAAGCTCACCGGTTTGCTGTAACAAAGTATTAAACGTACCGTGTGGAAGGTAATGGTTTGCAGCAAGTAAACAAGTAACAGTGGAAGATGTATAAATGGTAAAGATTGGACCGGGGACCATAGTTCACTAGAGGTGCTCTCCTTAGATAAACAACATGGCATGAAGGGTAAACAAATTACAACAGGGCAATTGATAGGAACTGAGCAAGGCATAACAATGCAATTACTAGTCAGAAAGATCCTATGAGATTCGATTGGGCAATACAACAAGATACATAGACCGCCATACAACTGCATCTATGACTAGAAGTCCACATTCAGGTTATCATCCAAACCCCCTCTAGTATTAAGTTGCAAGAAACAGACAACTGCTTTAAGCAAAGTGTGTAAGGTAAATAGTCCACATGTTCCATGAACAAGAGACCGTTGTTTTCTCCCTAGTAGCAACAACACATCTACAACTGAAGAGATTTCCGTCACTTCCCTTGGAAACTAGAGGCATGAACCCACTATCGAGCATAAATACCCCCTCTTGGAGTCACTAGCAACTACTTGGACAAGATAGCTACTAACAACAGAGAGCATGCAAGATCACAAACAACAAAGACATGATAGAATCATAAAGACAAAACCATTAATCAAACCAACATAATAATCTCAATATCCATTGGATCCCCGCAAACACAACATGCATGATTACAAATAGATTAGATCTTGATCATGAACGGAGCTCACAAGATATATACATGAAAGCACAAGGAGGAGATACAACCATCTAGCTACTACATGGACCCATATTCCAAGGTGGAACTACTCACGCATCATACCGGAGAGAAGGCCTCCGAGATGATCTCCCCTCTGGCAGGGTGCCGGGAAGAACTTCAGATCCCCCCGATCTAGGGACGATGGTGGCGGCAGCTATAGACTGTTTCGTGGAGATTTAATCAGGTGCTTAGGGTTTCTGCATTGGGGGCTTCTTATAGGCGAAGGGGGAGGCCGAGGAGGCGACCAGGGGGGTCAAACCCTACCCAGGCGTGGGCCCACCCCTTGCCGCGCGTCGGGGGGGGGGGGGAGGGGGGTTTAGCCGCCCTGGCACGCTTCCTCGTCTCCCCTCTGGACTTCTTGTTCCCCATGGAAAGTAATTGACTTTGGCATTTGTCCCGTCCAATTCCGAGAATATTTCTTTACTAGCTTTTCTGAAACAAAAAACAACAGAAAACAGGCAACTGGCACTGTGGCAACTTGTTAATAGGTTAGTACCAGAAAACGTGTAAAAAGCACCTCAAAGTGTAGACAAAGCAAAGTAGATACTAAACAAGCATGGAGCCTCAAAAATTATAGATACGTTTCTGACGTATCAACTCACGGAGCCAGAATACGAGACGAAGTGGGGCCCTGGGGGGCCCACACCCAGCCGCGCGGGCTAGGCTTGGCTGCGCCTGGAGGGGGTGTGGCCACCCCAGGCACCCCCTCGGCCTCCCTCTTTGCCTATAAGTTTCCTCTTGACCTAAAAACCGAGGGGGTTTGACATTTTTCCAGAAAGAGTTCTGCTGCACCGCCACCACCAGAAACCGCGATTCGGAACCAGAAACTCCGTTCTGGCACCCTGTCGGGACAGGGAATTTGGAGAGGATCATCGCCGTCGTTATCAACAACGCCTCTCCATCAACCATCCATGTTTCCCTCATCCATGAGTGAGTAATCCCCCGCTGTAGGCTATGGGTATGGTAGGGATTGGATGAGTTCTATCATGTAATCGAATAAGATTGTTAGGGCATGGTGCCTAGTATCTCTATTAGTGTTATTTGACTTTATTGCAACTTGTTGTGCTTAATGCTTGTCACTAGGGCCCGAGTGTCATGATCTCAGATCTGAACTTATTATTGAATCATTATGATAGTATTGTTTGTGATCTTATCTGCAAGTTGTGTACACACACTACTAGGAAACCAGCAATAGATAGACAGACCTTCTGTGGCGCATGGTTCTGACCATGTGCCACAAAAGTTGTCCAGTGGCGCATTTCAGACAATGCGCCACAGAAATCTTCACACTTCTGTGGCGCATATAGGAAAAATGCGCCACAGAAGTTTACTTCTGTGGCGCATATGGACATATGCGCCACAGAAAGTGAGGGTAGGACCCACCACAGGATTCAGTTGACCAAAGTTTTGTGGCGTATACCTATATATGCGCCACAAAACATGGAAACATAGATTTCACCCCCCCTTTGGATCGCCTTTTAACTTTTGTAAAAAATAAATGAAAATGATAAAAAATTCAAAAAAATAATTCCTCGAAGTTGTAGTTGTATTTTGGGGTATAGTTGTAGGGAAAATTGAAAAAAAAAATGAATTTCGATGTATTTTGCAAAAAAAGTTCATGGGACAGTAAAACGGCCGTAACTTTTGTATACGATGTCGGAAAAAAAGTTTAATATACCAAATTGATCGTCTCGAAATTTCCTACTCGATTTCCTAAATTCAAAATTAGATAATACTACCCTCGAAGACTGTTGCGATCCCCTATACTTGTGGATCATTAGTCTGGAACTTGTTGTCCGTCACCCTTGCTATTACGTGCTGACAAGTGGGCCACGTTCATTCAGGTCCCGTAGTGGACCCTCGCCGTTACGTCCTGACAAGTAGGACCAGTTGGTCAGGTACGCGTTATGCTGACATGTAGGGCCGTGCCATGTTGGACTGCATGGGGCCGGCTTGTTGGAAACACGTTATGATGAATGTGGTGTGGGACCATGTGGGACGCGTTTGGTGGTTACGTGTGTTCTGTCGCCTAAATTGGAAGTTTTCTTTTTTGTTATTTTTATTATTGGCATTTTTAAAAGCGTATTTTCCCCCTTATCTCATTAAAAGTTGTGTTTTTTGGCCAAAAAGGTAGCAAATATAGAGCAGCAAATCTAACCAACACGATAAATATATTCAGTAAACAGAGCATATGTAGATAAAGCAACTAATATAGGATATATAGTACGATACTTAAACAAGGTTCGACAATTAGGCTGCTCAGCAGCAGCGGACACGTTCAACACAGACAAAACAAAAGAAGCTGCTTTACAGCAGCAGCAACACAAGGTTAGTGGCCCGTCAGTGTTGGGAATATGCCCTAGAGGCAATCATGTATGATGAGATTTATCATTGTAATCATAAAGATATTAAGTTGTCCTTGTATAAACATCTTATGTGTATCATTGAATATGTGATTCGGTTGTGGAACTATATATTCATGTTGTTTGTACTAAATATCCTTGGTCATTGAGGTTGTGCTGGACACACAACTTAGACCAATGTAAAAGTCGGCTTGATGACTCGGTTCCACTTGTCATGGGCATGGAGATGCCATTCCGACTTACACAGATTCGGCTAAAGAGTTTAGCGAGTCGGATTGACCCATATTGAGGTATAACGAACAAGTTGTTATTTGTATATCTCAATCAATGTAATCCTTAGACCTGAGGTTATTGCATAATCCGAGTTGGGGATCACCGACTTAGGTTCTGTCAAACGCTGATCCGTAACTGGGTAGTTATAAAGGCAGAGTTCGGTTCGACTGAGAATCAAGCTGCGTGATGTGAATAACCAAGATGAAATTTTGCCCCTCCACTCAGAGAGATATTCTCTGGGCCCTCTCGTGAGATATGATTCGAAAAGCATGGCCATTCACGACTCGGTTAAGTGTTAACCGAGGCGATCGACTAAGAGTTAGTCGGATGAATCACTTATCTTGGATCGATAAGAGAGTCGGACTATTTAAGGGATGGCAATTATTCGCCTATAGTCTGACAAGGTATATCGTGAGGCAAAAGGGACTCGGACGTAAGTCACATTGGAAAGTCAAGTCGTCATGACTCTTTGGTACTTGGGAGTCGGCACGTTCTGCTAGGAGCTGCTACCCACTAATCGATTGAGAGTCAGACTCTAATCGTGTCCAAGTAGCCATGAGCCTGCGGGGTCACACACTTAAGAGCGGGAGCAAGTTCGGATTGGATCTGAACTGGAAATCTGTTTAGGTTAGACCCGAGCCTGATTTGGACTGAGTTAGTGAGTTGGACTCACAGGGACTAATATTATATGGGCTTTAGTAAATGGGTCGCGCGAACAGATCCCACATTCACTCCCTATATATAGTGGAGCACCGTAACCCAGAAAGGTTAATCGTTGTTCGGTTAGGTCATTTCATGTGTTGGAAACCCTAGCTCCACAGCAGTCCTACCGTCGATACGAACCTACCAGTTCGCTGCCGGTGCTCCTCCTTGTACGTGTGGATACTAGCAGAGGTGTTGTACGATCAGAATCAGGACGATCGGATCGCAAAGGACTACACGACATCAACTGACGCGCTTCGTCAGTAATCTGCAACTGCGCGTCTAGTGGTAAACCTCGTGGCATTCTACTTCGGCTAGATCTTGGGATCACCACGTTAGAGGAAAAAGTTTTGTTTAATCTCTGTGTGGCCCAACAGTCATGGCCTCTGCTAGGAGGGCCTCCGCATCCTCCCTCTGGCGCTTCCTCCACTTCTTGCTGCCCTGTCCCTTGTCCTTGGGCGCATTGTGCTTGATCGGGGGCATGCGATCCTCCTCAATGGCCACCTTCTGTAGGTTGCGAAGGTGAAAAACTAGTGCCTGGTGCTTGGCTCTGAAGCCGTTGAAGTTCACGGATGGGCCGCAGGTCTTCACGTCCTTGACATGCTTCACGAGGGAGTTGAAGTCGGTGGCGTGTAGCCTCCTAGTGCAGAAGGGGAACCTGTAGACGTCATCGTTGAAGAAGTTATCGTACTTTCCAGACTTCAGCCTCCTCACCACTTGACGAGTCTTGACGTCCTTGGACTCGTTGTCGTTGCAGACGTCGCTGCTATCCACCTGTTGGAAAAACAGTAGAATACAATAATGACATAATTGTCGGGATTGATTACTTGCATAATTTAACCGATATAGATCCCCTGATTATTCCCCCAATCCCCAAATCTCTAACCAAATTCAATACTGATCCCAACTATAGATCAGCACTAGTACTAACTAGGGAATCCCTTAACTGCAACTCAGAGGACAAATAAAATAGGATTGAAATACGAATAGGGGCATTCATCGAAATACGATATCTAACACAAGAGGACTAGCTAATGTAAAATACCTAGCATCCAACGATTGAAAATACGAACAGCCGAACCATAATAACACATGATCTAGCATCCAACGATGGGAATGGGGGAGAACAAAGGAAGGGGATAAAACCCTAGTTACCTCCGACCATGGGTCGGGGATGCTGGTGTCGTAGGGGTCCTCCTCATAGGGGTCCCAGCTGTGTGGGATCTTTCCTAAACCGGCGGGAGCCTTCTCGCCGGTGGCTACGGCGGAAGCGGGTCTGGGGGTATGGACGGGGACGGCGGTTGCCTTCGACGTAGGGTCCGCAGCATAGAAAACAAAAAATTCCTACGATGGGAACAACCGAGTACCAAGATATATCTACTAGATACAAGCAACAGGTGGATATACATCCATAGAGAACATACCCTTATAGACCGACAAAGTTTAACAAGGTTGTACTCGTGGATGATGTAGACGAACGCTTGCCGATCTTAAGATCGAGAAGAAGTCCAGCGCCGCAAATCGGCAGCGCATCCATGATCGCACACACGTCAAGCCACCGAGAAACCTCTGCCTCCTCGCTCCATCGATGCAGCGGAAGCAACAACTCTTTCCAAACGAAAGCCACCGGAACATGTATCTCGCTAGTCCGAGACCATGGGGGATAAACTAGAGGGGGAGAGAGATCCTTCACGAGGAGGTGTGAGTGTGAGAGAGGGAGAGGGGGCTTTATATAGGAGGAGGGGGACCCCAAGGGGTGTGGCCGGCGGCCATGGTGGCTGCCCCCACCCCTTCCTCCATTCATATGGGTGGAGCTCCCACTCACAATTTGCCCCTTCATTTCTCCACTCAAAATCCCATTAAATTTCCACCAAATTTAATGTAATCTCTCATTAAATAAAACTTATTTTATTTATTTATTCAGATTTTTTGTCAACTACATTAATTAACAAATATTCACATAAAACCCCTTGCTAGTAATCTATTTCACATGCAGAAACAATTTCAGCAATTTCACCCAAAACAATTCCGGTGTCTAGTGAAATAATTCCTACGCTTTGCAATTCTTTTTGTCTAGAACATATTTGTTCCAAATGGTGTCGATGTATCTTAAGTGTGTCACCCTACGGTTCGCGAATAATATGGACATGATCGAGACCCCTCTCGGATCAATAATCAGAAGCAGGACCTGGAGATCCATAGTGACTCCCACACATTCAACGATGACTTCTCATGATCATGAGAACCTTTTACGCTAGTAACTTAATCTATTTGTCTCGCAATATATTACATGCCCGAGATCAATCATCGGTATCTCCATACCTAGTTTGATCTCGTTACCGATATGTACTCTTTTCTCGTTCTCGGGCCAAAGCAGTGCCTAGTCTTGAGCTACCAGTAGTTGATAGTGAGGCCAATATCAGAGCTGCTCTAGAGCAGACACTTGCCAGAAGAGTGATCCCTAAAAACAATGAGTAAGTTGTTCACTGGCAAATCAAGTGGGTTAATCTGTTTGCTGAAGCACTTAATAGGGAGGATGAACCCTTTATCCATGCAGTATTTCCATGGGCGGGCACAAAATATTTCCAATGGGTATTCAAGGTAAAAAAAATCCAATGCAACACTTGACAGTTCTAGTTCTGGTGTAGAGGTGGAACCAGTCCTTTTTGTCTTTGAAACTCTCTCCCACAATATCTTCAAAACACCATTGTTCCTCTTCATTTCTATGTAAGTATGTTCTTGCCACAAATTCAATACAGTTGCAACCTAGATCATCATTGGATTGATGGAGTCGCAATCAATCAATAAATAATCTAACTGAAAGAGCAAGAAATTTTATAGTTCATAAATTAGAAAAGAAATTGTCTCGCCTCGGCAACTGAACCAATCGATCGCCGTCTCACATACTCCTGTGAGGTACCAAGAAGCCCGGAGAGGGATTAGTGGTGCCTCACGACTAGTACTGGAGCCAAGTTACTGCTGGTGTTAGCAAAATTTCGCGTGGAGATGCTATGGACCAAGCGGCCAGCTAGATTAGTTGTACCTAATACTATTACATGATATTTTTGCCAAAAACTAATGGATACTAGACGGGAAGGCGCGCTTCGCCGTGCCGACTATATTGCGTGGTAAGGATGGTGGGTCTGCAGGTGTTTTCAGATGTGTTGATGTCCTCTGTAATGTATTCAGTTTTTCTGGTTTTTTAACGACAGTAAACAAAATAAAAACGTAGGCGTAACGCATTTAGTTTTCCTACTTTTTTATACCGATGGTAAACAAAATAGAAAGGAAGGCACTTTTTGCCACACCGGTAAAATCTGAATTGTTCAGTCTTTTCATCACCTTTGTCTCACCATATGGAATTATGCTGACATATATTACACATTGCTCTATGTTGGAATGTTTAGCTAGGTATAAGCCCACTTCAAGCTTCTTTGGCATGCAAGCGATTAATCTTATATTTATGTCGACAATGGAGAACTTATCTACTCCACTTATTTCAAAAGGATGTGCACAATATAAGTAAGGTCGATATTAAAATTGGAGTCGTCGGATTGAATGATACAATAGCTCGCCTTCAATTAGTAAGATGCTAGTAAACACGAATATAAAATGAATATGAGCAAGCAAAGGTGCCGGTTATCTGAGTAATTCTCTGGCCGATAATGTTCATACTTTTGCTATTTTGCAGCAATCTATCCCAAAGAATTTTCATTGTTTTCTCACTTTAAAGTATCAAGTATTAGAGCGCATTGTCTAATAGCAAGAAATAAAGAGCATATAGGTAAGGATTTTGCCTGAGAAGACAAAAGGTGTGTTTGCCGGTCAGATTATTATGACAACTCAAGGCCAGTTACGTCATTGTCAAAGTCATTCATGGAGATGACCAGGTCCGGCTGCCGGTAGAACACGTGCATGGTGTCTATCTCGCTAGGTATAGTTGGTCGTGTTCCTCTCTCTCATCCCCTTAAAATGAAGAACTACATCTCATTTTTCATCCTCCCTTTCTTCCACTCTCTCAGGATTGGCGTCCATGCACCCACATCCACATGAGAAATTGGTGGCAACAAAGAGGCTTTAGAGAGCGGCCTCATACAACAAGGAGGCTTTAGAGAGCGGCCTCATACCAAAGAAAGATGCATCAGTGAGGAGATGTGAGGTGAGCATAATGTGAGAAAGAAACCATGGAAAGCTACAAAATTTCATGGTGCTTATTTCTTACTGTTATATGAAATACTGCTACTTCACTTCTAAAACTTCTAGGAGACCCTAGATCAAATATAAACACGCTTAATATGATCATTTTGACCATTCATGGAAAAGGACGAGAGTTTTCAGATAAAAGCAATGCTTTGCAGAAATATAAACTTAATTTGAGATGGAATAAAAGTTACCAAAACAGATGGCAAAGTGTTCTAGAGAAGTGGCATGTAGCTTAAAAAACATGTGTTATCTTATGTATGGAATTTAAACAAATGGTGTGCTGACAACTTCAAATGGACTCAACTTTGAAGGAGGGCAGATATAATCTGTCTTGGACACTAACTAAAATATACTGGTTAGAATAACATAAAGGTAACATACTATATACATATATATATATATTAGTATAGAGATCCTGATGCTCCAATATCTTATTTTGATTGAAGAACTCAAGGTTCTCTTTCTATAGTTGACGACTTGAACTTAATACACATTTTTATCATCAAGATTCCAACTTAACACTGCAACTGAAATTGAGAAAGGAGGTGTTAGCTTATGTGTAACATTTAAATAAATGGTGTAGTACAACTGAAAATGGCCACAACTTCTAAACAACCCTAAAATCATCTTTTTGGGGAACTAACACCAAAACATTATGGTGGTTTTCAATTAACAGATAGATAAATAACTCTACATGCATATATGAATGTTTAAGTTTAGAGACCCAGATGCTCCAAATTTCTCATTTTGATTTGACAACTTAAGGTTCTCTTTCCATAATTAACGCCTGGAACTGAAATTCACATTTTGTCACCAATATTTCACATTGACACTGAAAATAAAACTAACATAACAATTCTCAAGTCATAGGACGTTTGTGCTGATTTTAATCGCACTTGATTGAAGATGTGGTGTGCTATCAGACTCAATGAAGCAAAAAATATGATAACTAATCATTCATGCAGTATTCTGATGGTTTTACTAAAGAAAAGTCATCATATTTCGATTGCTCCATGTGATACACTTATAAACTAAAAAGGACTTAACAAATCTCAAAGAACAGACCATTTGTCCTGATTAAGTCCTACCCTTGACTGAATATGTGCATGTTACAACTTTGCTATTAGACTTAAGAACGCACGAATAATAATAATTAATCATGCATGCAATGTTATGCTATTTTTTCATATGAAAATTAATCATATTTTAATTGCTTCAAGTGATCTCTTTACAATTACAAAGGTGAAAAAGCAAAATGCAAAAAACCTAGGACATCCAGGTGTGTAGAACTTCTTATTTGATAATTGAGTTCTCACTCATCATGAATCAGATGTTAAAAGTCATGAAACATTACAGATAATTGAGTTCTCACTCATCGGTATTTCGAAAAACTTTACCCAACACTAATCAGAACAGTTTGGTTCCGGACACTGGGGCTGGTCCCAATTATTGAAAACCAAGATATTACAACCATGCAAAGAAATGTACAATTTCACAGTATATCAAAACTAAATATCACCATCCTTATTATTTCAAATCCAGAAGAAACTTCTTTCTTTATCCTATACAGCTAACACATGAGCTCAAAATGATCTAGTATGATCTTAATTATAACTTACCTAGGCCGATCACTGACATTAGAGCCTCCTGGGCAATCTCCAACTCCCGTCTCACATTTTCTGACAGCCAGGCCATGACACCCGAAAGGTTCGAGAGTTGATCGAACATTGTGGTTAGACTGTCCTGCAAGGTTGCCAGCTTCGATTCAGTCTCAGATTTGACATTGTCTGCATCGTTATTCACCACCTGGTGCTTGTACATTTTCTTGAGATCTTCTACAAGGTTTTGATGGAATCACATGATTCACCACCTAGTCTTATGCACGATAATAAGTATGATATCTACATTTTGTGTCGGGGCTTGCATATAAGGGATAAGATGAATATTTGGCCAATATTTTCTGCATATACAAGTACTCCATCAAATGAATACTACATTATTTAACTATAACAGGTGCAAATATAGTTCAACAATAGTTCTGAAGTCCATGTATGTGGTGTACATATCACTAAGCAAATAAAATCATAAGCTTGCAGCAAGGAGTCAGAGCTACATCTCTTCGTCTCATAACTTCTGATGTATGGTACTTCAATACCTAGCAGTTGAGTCCAGAATACAACTCTTGGATAGCAGTTGAGTTCTGTCAACTTGCTTGGCACATATTTTATTGTATATCTGCTCGACTGATTCAAGATTTTACAAAACCCCACAACAATAGAAGCAATTAGGTCAGAGCATAGTGAATAGTTATTACCTATAGAAACTGAACATTGCATTCGTCCCAATTTCAGTTGAGCACAAGATTTCAAGGGGTTCAGGATTTAAGACGCCTGGATGTTCTCACGCAAATCTAGAAATGCCTCTATCCTTTAGATTCAAACTAACCGTAGCATATTACCAGCATACACTTCTTAGTAGATCACCAGCGTGACACTAATATGACTCGGTGAAATAATTGATGTGAGCAAGAACATCAAAATCCCCAAATTCAACCTCCAATCAAACTAAAAAAAACTATAATAAATGCAGGAGATGCCAAATTCGTTCACCTCTTAGGAGGGAACTCGACTGTTGTGTGACCAACCATGTGGAAACGTGGCCAGCAACTCTCTTCAACCTTCACGTCTGCGTCCTCCTCATCCCTCTCGCCATGGACGGCAGGTACATCACCTACCTCCCCTTCGGAGGCGGCAAGATTGGGGCCAGTCTGACCTGCAGCGCTGGGCGGCGCGGCTGAAAGGGGAAAGTGGGTTGGAGCGCAGGGCCGTATGGGATGAGGAGGCACGCCGTCGGCGGTTCAAGGTGGGGAAAGAAGATTGGCCAGAGCGGCGCCGTCGTGAGGGTTTGTCGTGGGTCGTGGAGATGGGTGCTGCAGCGGTTGGGTTTTCACTTTACTCGCCGAACACAGGATGCTCCCATAGATCTCGGCGGACACCAGTTTGTCGAGGACAGGCGAAGACGGCCAGAGAATAGGAGAGTAGGGCTAGGAAGACGACGATGGGGCAGTTCCTGGGAGGGGGGGGGGGGGGGGCGCTCGCCTCCATCGCCATGGAGGGGATCCCTTGACGGCGCGGCGGCGGTGGTACGATGGGATTAGAGAGGAGGCGATGGGCACGGGATCGCTTGGGGAAGTAGGAGGAACGACCACGCCAACCAGATATTTCTCGATACCTCTAGTGGCCGGTTCGCTGGTTTTTCTTTTTTGGATTTTTTGTTGTAGCTAAGCGCGTGAGCACTATAGCTAAGCGCGAGCCGGTGCTCAGCACGCTGCGTTTCCCTCACGCGTAAGCTATAGGATAATTCAGCTAAATACCCATGAATACATGTGTGTCCGCTCATGAGTATTTCCGACCTTCCATCATCAAGGACGAGAATGAACTCAAGGGAAGGAATTACCATGACCAGCTTAAATTCAGATGGGAGCAGTGAGCAGCTGTTGATCCACATTTCTCACTACAGCTATCGGACAACTCACAACGTTGGATACCGTTTCGTTGAAGGTGATCACAGGGCGCAAATTCAAGTGACATGTAGCCGTTTGGCGTCAAACCATGTTTCTCAACTCCAGTCTGAAGCATGTCGCTGCCGCTCATTTCTTTTCATTTCCTTCTATTATCCGTTGCATCAAAGCTATATAAGTTCGTCTGTGTAACCTAAATGGATCATCCCGAATATTTCTACATCTCACACCCTCTTCTCTGTTATTTCATCCCTGTTTCTCTTAATTTACTCATCCCTTGGTGATTTATCTGTGATTGAGTGTTCATTTTGGAGAATTTGTATTATCAAGTATTACATGAACATTGATGTTTATCTGAATTTAAGGAATCTTGCATGCTTGCAAGGCATTTGGCCTGATGCCAGGCTGAGGCGTATATAGCTAACAGTAATCGGTGACCAAGCACGAGATGCTTACTTTTTTTTCCATACTACTCACACGAGCTGGGTTTCATTGTCGACAGATAACAGAACACGAGATGTTACTTGATTAATTATGTTCCTAATTTATAATTATTTCCTGGCCGCGAACATGATTAATGGCGTGCATAAATAACCGAATAAATTTATAAATTAAAGTGTTTAAATAAAGTACATGCATGCTTGAGCGCATCGTAGATGGAAACATTACACATGACCAAAAAAAAAATGCCTGAACTGAAATTCATCGCATTTACAACCTGACGACGCATCCCCGCTTTAATTTCTAGCTTCCATTGACCTTCCTGCAGTTCTGCCGGACCTCCCCCTGGCCGCCCGTCAGCGGCTTGGCGTTCCCCATCTTGACCATGGACGCGGCGAAGCTCCTGAAGAATGCCTTCTCGCTGCTGGCGAAGCGGTCGACGATGGCGGCCGTGGGCGCGCCGGGCGTGGAGAAGAGCTCCTGGTCGGAGCGGAGGAACCCGCGGTTGGCCTCGAGGTTGGTGAAGTAGTTCTTGTCGAAGGCGTCGGGCGTGGTCGGGTCGAGGTCGTTGAGCGCCGTCTTGTTCCCGCCCCGCCGCGGGCAGCTCGCCGCGAGCATGGCGCGGTAGCCGCCGTCCAGCGTCGGGTCCGGCTTCCCCGTCTTGCTGAAGTTGTAGAGCCTGTCCGTCACGAACTGGCACTGCGCGCGCCCGAACGTGTGCGCGCCTGCGATTAATCCACGAGGTAACGATCGAGCGTCAGGATCACGTACGGCATGACGATCGAGATCAGCAGACGGTGAGTTTTTTGGTTGTTGCTTACTACCTGAGAGGGCGACGAGGTCGGTGTCGTCGAGGCCGACGGTGGCGAACTTGCGCTGGAGCGTGGTGAGGTTGTTGCGGGGGCTCGGGAGGAGGCTGTTGGCCCCCGTGATGTTGGCCGTGGTGCCGTCGCGCCGGCCCAGCTGGACGCGCCACCGGGGGCCGCCGGACTGCACGCACGCACGTGAATGTGATCCATATGAGACGTCCGTTCGTCATGTGATGTGACAGCAGACAGTGTGTTGGATTAAAGAACGACACTGAATGGAAAGGTTTGGTGTGATGTAACGTCTGGTGCCGATAGATTGACAGCCGGTGCGATGTGACTTACTAGGTTATCCCCACCTCGTACTAGCTAGCTACGTTCTGTCTTTTGCGGTTTTGCAATGGAACCACGTGCCCGCCTCTAAAAATTCAGGCAGTGAAATGCTATGCCGTCGATGGTACGTCCTTTGTAGAGCTCAAATTATTTTACACTGACGGGTTCTGAATTATTGCTGCGGTAGTACTTCCTCCGTTTCAGGGCTTAAGGCGTTCTCGTTTTGCGTGTTTTTTCTTTGATCAAGAATTACTCTAAATACGTAAATAGTTTTGGTATAAAACTAGTATCACCGGAAAGTATTTTTCAATATGAATCCAACGGTACTAATTATGTACAATATAATCAAGATTTTGTTGCTTAATTCTTTTGGTCAAACTTTGCTTTGGAAAACGTGTACCCCTTAAGCCTTGAAACGGAGGTAGTACGTGTGTAGGGTCTGGCATATGTAGGCTACAGCTACCGCACCTTTTAGCTAGCAGTACATTGCCATGCATGTTGGTAGCTAGCCAAGCATGTGTCCATGGGTCAACTTCCAATGGAGTTCGCTTTTTGAGGAACTTCCAACACTAATGGAATTGACGGATGACCCGCAAAAAAAAATTGGAATTGACGGATGCGAGAGAACATGTATTTATACTGTTATATACTACATCGGTCCATACACGTTGCCTCTATATATGTACGTACCAGTTCGACGGAGACCTTGGCGGCTATGGCGAGGATGTCGGCGCAGGAGACGACGCCGGGGCAGGCCTTCTCCAGCGCCGCCTTGACGTCGTCCACCACCGGGTACCCGCGCGCCGAGTTGTTGTTCGGCTTCGCGTACTTCTCCGACACGATGCTCGAGCTGTTGTCCAGCAGGATCGACCCGTCGCATCCCTGACGACGATCAAAGTTTAAAACACTATGCACGTACGGCGGGCGGAAGGCTGGTTCCATTGCTTACTTGGACGAAGCAGTCGTGGAAGTGGAGGCGGGTGAGGCTGGCGTAGATGCGGGGGTCGGCCCGGTGCGCCTCCTTCAGCACGCGCCGCACGACCCTGTGCACGCCAGGGCACGACCCGTCGTAGAACCGCTCGCTCAGCTGCTGCTGCTGCTGCTGCGCCGCGCCGCCGCGGACGCCGAGGCCGAGCACGACGGCGACGGCGACGGTCAGGAGGAGGACGGCGCGAGCGCCAACACCATACACGCCACAAGCCATATTTTTCCGGCAGAATGGAAAGCCTGCGTGTACAGGTTCGATCGTACGTACGTGTGTTTGCAGGTAGGTGCTGTACTCTCACTCTGTGTGCATGTGGCTCGGTGGTTCACGGTCTCGGTCTGTCGAGAGCGAGCTTTTATAGGAAGAGCCCTGGCGATCACGAGAGGCGCTTTGCTTGGATCCGAAGGATGGATGGCTCAATCATTTTCTGTCCAGGGGATTCCGTCCCGCCCGGTGTCCTTTTCAGATGCCAGTTCATGCATGCAGGTAGGTATGCGAAAAAACAAAGTCACTTGCATTGCATGCATGCCGCGTTTCCTTTTTTTTTAACGAGGGTAATGCATGCCGCGCTTCCTATTGGTGCGCGTAATTTTTACTTTCAAACGGAGCAATGATAGGTACGGCGGTGCCAATAATATCATGGTAAAAAATAGCCCCGCTATAGAGTTAGTTCTGAGGCATGTCTCGCTAAATAAATCAGTGTATATTATTTCGTTAATAGCATGCTATAGCGCGATAGATTACACTAATAGCGTATTTCTAATACTGACGCTATTTGCTATAGAGCCTTTTTTTTTCCTTGAATAATATAGAACAGACGCCTGGACCTTGTGATTTGTTGACACTCATTCGATAGTGCACATGGTTACTCACTTTGGTTTTATTTACTTCAATCTTCTGGGTTTATTCAAAGTCAAATTTTATATAAAAAAAAGTTATGAAAAATTTACCAATCTATAAATGATCATCAAACGACAGTATAAAGCCATGAAAGTAACACTATTTTTTTAAAAAAATGTCCTTATTAGACCACTCAGCAACGACTACAAATACTAGTGTAATCTGAACATGCACCGTTATTCTCGTCACTTCATCACTGGTGCCGAACAAAGCTTGTCGTGATAGACCTTATTGTATTAGACAAACAAGAAGTCATCGTGCTAAAACCTCAAAGGACCAACGCACCAGAGCAACAACCATCGTCAATGATGACAACTAACTGGAACCACACCAACAAACACGAAAACCGTCTGGATCCCAGGAGATCTTTCGGACCAACGATTCCACGTGCCCTCCGTCAACACTAGACGCACCACCAGAGCGAGGATAGAACATGGAGAAACCTTATTCTGGTTTATGGATATAGTTCTCGCGTCGTCATCCAAAAGAATACACTAAAAAACAACCTAAACAAAGAATTAGAACCCTCCCGCTGGCAAAGAGTCATGGTCCACCATACCTCCAAGGCCCGAAAGCTACCAGAGACGGAGTGGACCCTTAGTGCTACCGGTGAGGGGAGGGGGGGGGGACCCTAGATGGGATTTAAAAGGGTCTCCTGTTGGCTCTCTGGTGGACATGGTTTCTCAATACCCCTGAACTTTATCAAGTTTGACAAAAAAATATAGGGAAAAAACGACATTTGTAATATGAAACATAAATAATATAAATGTACATTTTGAACTCCACTACTATAAGTTTTATTGCAGACGATGTACCTTTTTCCTAAATATCTGGTAAAACCTTATAATTTTTTTTGCAGGTAAAACCTTATAAATTTTGACTATGACTATAACCATAATTAGTTGGATGTGGCAATCAAACTGTAGTAAGATTGAGGAAGAGTGGGAGAATGATTCATATCTAGGAGAGAAGGGACAATAGGCTTTCTCATGATCGGATGATCTCATGCGCTATTCTCGCTTCTAATAAAATTAGTAGTCGGTTTTTCCAGCTTGTTCGAGGGTTTCTTCTGCATCGTTGTGTTGCTATAGAGTCGGAGCTGCGGTGGAGCGTGTCCAGGCGACAATGATGACCGGCCACCGTTGGCCTCTGCAAAGTCCCGTTGTGCACAAGATCAACATAATTCTCTTGTGAAGCTCGTTGTCTGAGTCGAAGCTGTCTGTCCTTGGCGCGTGTGGTCAATCGATGGCATGGGCAGGCATGGCCTTTGGCGCCGTCTATGAAGCTCAGTTTGGGAAGTTGTCAGTGAAGTCAGAGTCACTGGCTCGCAGAGTGATGATGATGACGCTCGTGACAACCTCGACGCGGCTCTCCTTATGTGTCTATGTTTCGTGTAGGTAGCCAGGTTGGTTGTGGTGATGTGTCTAATATGATCGGGTTTTATGATAATATTGGTATATTTGTATGGGTTTTTGGCCGATTTTCCTGCAGATAAATCGGTCAATTATTTTCGGTATTTTTAAATAAAATAAGACAAAATTGCCTGTTTTGTTAAAAAAAAATGCACCCACGGGATGAAGAGACCTTGCAATGAATTGAAGAACTGTCCTAATTTCGTGAATCTGAACTCGAAAGTACGTAACTCTATTTTCCCAACTGCTTGACGAGTAACCGCAAACCGCTGCAGAGTCTTTGCTCCCCGGCCGGCCGGTCAGAGCCAGATCGCATTCGGAACAGTACCACAATGTCGGTCGATACCTATGATTTTGACCTGCCTGTGCGATCAATGCTGTCGCTTTGTCACCGCATCATGCGCCACACGTATTCGAAAAGTTCCTTATTTGGATTCGATTGTACTCCATTCGGATAGTCTAATTACTTAATTAGATCTCTAATCATAGAGAGGACGAGGCATCCTTCTCAGAACAGTCGATGATGAACGGGACACGGAAATGCAGTGCTGCCTGAAGGTCCTTGCAAATTAAGGAGCCGCTGGCATGGCCTTAATTTCACTCTTGCTTGTTCAAGACTTCAACTGAACGACACACCTACCAATCAAACCGCAGCGGCAGCTACAGAGATTCTTTTACTCCTGGTAGGTACCACCACTCATCAGTCAATCGACGCATGCAGATTGTCCCACGAACTGCGATGCGGATGCAGGTTCAGAGGACGAGCAGCTTCGCATCCTAGCTAGCTTATACCAAACGGAACTTAACAGCGCACACCACGAGAGGACGATCTCACACGAACATACACACATCCAAAACATAAGACATCGGATGCAGCGATGCATGGTCAGTTGACGGCGCTGCATTTCGTGCGGATCTGGCCGGTGGAGGAGTTGAGCGGGGGTATATGTTACCCATCCTGACCATGGAGATGCCGAAGTCGTAGAGGAAGCGCTGGCTGCTGGCGCTGTACACCCACTACTAAAAATCCCCTGATTTCCGACGGTGAGACTTAATGACCGACGGCCCGTCGGCTATTACGGTGATAACCGACGGTAGCTTCAATGGGCGACGGTTCTTGCATACCTCTCGGTTATGGTTACCATTAACCGACGGTCCATATGTAACTCTCGGTTGTAAGTGAGTTAGCCTACGGGAAATAGTAATGGCCGACAGTCCAACTGTAACTCTTGGCTATGAGTGAAAATGGCTGATCGTGTGTTGTTTACTCTCGGTTATTAGGGAAGATAGCTGACGGTAAGGAATAATAACTGACGGTCCAAATGTACTTGGCCTAATAAGAGTCAAAACTAGAAGAGTCAAAACTAGAAGGTAAGCCTGAATTTTAATTTTGAATATCAACATTAGAAAGTTGAAGTATTTATGAATTATTGAAGTATACAGAATTCGCGGTTGTGGGCTCACGGTGCAAACGCACGGACTTTTTTTTGGGGCTATCATGTAGCGCGCCCACTAAAATAAGTAGTCCCGCGCGCTGCGCAACCGCACCCAATATTTTGACTCTTAATAAACTGCCGCAGTCTGCTGAACTGCTTCCAGAAAAAACTCATCCTCGTTCTCCAAAACAGATCTAGGGCTTTCCTCGTTTGCTTGCTCACCGGCCTCACCGGCGGTCGACGGATGCCCAGGTGCCCCTCTGGTTCCACTCTGGCGGCGGGTGCCCAGGAGTTCCTCTACCAACTGCCGCGGGACGAATTATGTATGTCCATCTCTCTCACGCGACCCAATCGAGTTATGTATGTGCTTCTGTGTGTAATGGTTGTTTCTTGATTACAATTCTTCAGATGAATTTTAGTTAGGACATGATCCGTTAGCCAGGATTCGCTGGCTATTCATAACGTTTGTTTGTCTCGTTCTAGCACTAATTTCCTAATTAGTCACCTTATATAGAACTAATAGCTCTTTGTTAATTAGCTTACAATTAACTAGAAACTCACTTGCATGCAAACAGTAACCAAGCCTGTTATGTTTCATACTTTACAAGTAATCTTAATTTTCTTTTCTTTGTAAACCAGGTTAGGTGGGAATTAGTATTGTGAGAAACAGGGAGATGAAGGGAATATTTTGTAGAAGCTTAACACTACACTTTGGCTGGTGCATATGCTTACACAGGGGTAATGTTCTGTACCTTATAACTAGCACAGCAATTTAAAGTTGGTTTCACCCATTATTTCAGTAATTCGTTTAGGAGCGACAGTGGATAATGTTTTTTGTAGTTGTTGATTATTCCATGAGTTTATCATATGATTGTCACTTACTTTTGGTTCAAATCATAACTTCAAAAGTAGATAGCATGGTAGATGACAAAATTAGCTTGTCTCCAACTGGTATGTGCTCCTGATGGACGTTAAAAACCTGAACCATTCCCTCTGTTTTCCGTTCAGAAAGTTGCAGATGTTAGTAATAAACCTGCCCATGAGTTTGCTTCTTTTTCTAGAGGTCTTAACGATAATATTGTTTGGTATGGCATATGCAGGACAGATGTAGAATTGTTTGATGTTGGGCGCTTGTAAAATAGGAGCAATCACTGAATTTTATTATTTTGTCTCTTATACTGAAACTCAACTTGGATCAGCATCTTTTGTACTCAAATTAAAGTTAGATCTGCATTTTGTCACCTATGCAGAATATATGATGTTTGGAGATCCATGATTAAATCCAATGCTTATGATATACTCATGCCTCTTTATGGACAGATGCTACATGAGGAAAAGACAGTAGCCACCAAAAAATTACAGAAGAAGGGACAGGTGCGTATGGATGTGGATGACCGTGACCTCAGGCTAATGAAGGAATCTTTAATTTCCACCAAGCCACTTGACGTTGGCACCTCTTGGCTAGTGTTTAACACATCTAAGAAGTAGGTTTGCAACAGTAATACTATTAGGTAATGCATCTTTTGTGTTTAATATATCGGGGGCACCAGATTCAGAAGTCAGATTTGAAAGAGGACAAGATGCTGTTTGTCAACACGAAACCGAAAGGTTAGTTCAATGCGGATTCTGCAAGCAGTAATAAATTAAGTACTTGGAAAAGTACAGTCTACATTAAAGGACGGCAATAAACATGTACAAATAGACTCAGTAAGCATATCCATACGGACACTTTTCGAATGGGCTAAACATAAGCATCTGTGACATATTTTTTAGTCATGGTCAAATATTTACTGTTGTTTAGGTGGCTTCTTGTATTTTGTTCCTTCTGTAAACTATGCAGCCACTTCATGAGTAATTACAGAAGATTGTTAGAATGTTTTGGAAGTTTTGCCTAGTAATGTAATTCTTAGTAAGTGCTAGCATAATTAGAGTGATTACTTAAAATGCATCAAGTAGACTGATATGACTTTCATTGTTGTTCATTATCTGCCTATATGTATGGTTATAAGAGGAGTGAAATACGCGTGTAACACCAGTAATTCTTGTTGTACAGTTACGTGAGTTCTTAGTTGCAGTACTAAGTGTGATTAGGTTTATATATATACCTGTGTGTAGATGATTCCAGAACAATATAGTCTGGTCCTGTAGCTCAATTAAATTTCACCTACATTACATTATTTCCATGTTTCTTGAAATCATTCATGTCATCTTTTAGGGAATGGAAGCAATACTCGAGGGATTCTGAGCCGTGAGATTGATCGTGGTGTTAATGATATTGAGGATGACATCTATGGCAAGGAGCCAGATGGTCTCTATTGCGAGGATGATAATGATGGATATGGCGATGAGCACAATGATATCAATGGTGATTATCAGTGATGAGTCTAATGACCTCCTTGAAGACATGCAACAACGTGATGTTCTGAAGTTTGTTGATAACTTAGCTCATGCGAGTTGCTAGACCAATATATCTTAGTTACTAGATGGATAATATACTTTCCGAGGTTATGCTAAATATTTAATTTTGTCATGTGTGGTTTTGAGATTATGTAAATATGAGATGTTTTTAGTAAGCTAATATTCTGGAACGCTTCCATCCTGACTAATTTTTCCATGTTGTGCAACACCCTTGTTTTTCCTGTTGTGTAAGACCCCTACGTGAAAGTAATCCATGAGAGGTGATCACCTCTCAACGATGGGGATTCCTGACAAGGCATATGCACCATCGACAATCGTACTAACTAACGGTTTGGTTCTACTCTTGGTTATAACTAACTTTGACGGGTCACAAAACTATCATAAAAACTGACAGGGGCAATTACCGTCAGAAAGCTAATACACGACAGGGGACCGTCGGCTATAAGCACAGTCGGGTTATTACAGGGCGGATGGTGACCAAAACTTGTCTGAAGGAGTACCGTCGAATTTTTACCGTGGGCAAAGATAATACACGACCGTACCGTCGGGTAACAGAGTAATGGCCGACCAAGCATAGCCGACGGGAGATTACCGACGGTTCACCGTCGGTTATACGTGTATCCGACGGTAAATTAAAATACCCGACGGTATTTTGACCCTCGGATATAATGTCATATCTAGTAGTGACCTCGACGACAAATAGCATTTTGATCTAACCATTGTATCGCGAAATATCAGGCTATAATAATTATTAAGTGATAACATAGATTAAAGTCTTAAGAAGTGATATTGATGTTGTTTCTAAATGGATCGCTAAACTAAGATCGTGCTTCCCTTTTTATCACTGGTTTTTTTACGAGAACGCTGCTCACCAAGTATCTTACCTCAAGCCTTTATCAATCTCTGAGATTTTGGGTACCTACAAGTCTATAGATCGAGACAATAGAGAAAAAAAACAAATATACAAATCTCTATTCAATCAATACACAATACTCCCATGAATTTGATATACATAATCACTGCAAGGTTTCGTCCTAACCCGCAGCGCATGAGGACTACTCACTCATAACAATAAGATCAAGGATAGAAAATATTATGCAAAATATTTAGATTAAAATCATATATTCTTACAATAGTCATCGAATCACAATGAGATCTCTAGTAGAAGTTAATGGCTATGGCTATGGAGAGGATGAAGGATAGAGAGAATAAACTATGGTGGTGGATCTCGTTCGGTGATGTTGTGATGCAATCTAGGAATGACGGCTCTCTGCGCGACGGCTAGGACCTCAAAATATATAGGAGCCTTCACAAAAGTTATAGGGCTTAACAAGATGAAGCCACTGAACATGGTATGGGCAGTCATACTGGAGGACCTTGCCCGTATCAGTGGTCGTTTAGCCTCCAGTCAATGGGTTTTCGACCAAGGTTTGCTTGGCCGTGTAAACAACCTCGAAAACTTTATTAATAGCTCCTGATTTCGCCTTAAAAGCGTGATTTCCTGCACAACACAATTTAAAGCAAGGAATTGCACATCTTTATAATAGTTAGTCATTAGTAGCAAGACTAAAAAGATTCTTGATCCTTTTTTTAACTAAAATGTGATTTAAACACGGAGAAACATGGCTATTTTCACAGCCATCACACTGCTTAAGACCATTCAAATACTTCACTAACTTACACACCTTTCCTTCTTGACCATCTACGACAAATCCATTAACTGCTCCATATAAATTTCCTCATCTAGATCTCCATTTAGAAAAGTTGCAATCCATTTGATGAACAAGAAGACCGTGTGAGACAGCCAAGGATAATAGTACTCGAATAGTGGTCAATCTGGCTATATGTGAGTAGGTATCGAAGAAGTCTTCACTTTCTTTTTGGGTATAACCCTTGGCCACAAGACGTGTCCTATAATTTTCAGTAGTACCATCAGGTCTAAGCTTTTTCTTGAACATCCACTTACATCCTACAGGTTTGCACCCATAAGGACGATGAGTGACTTGCCAAGTTTCATTAGCTAAGATGGAGTCCATATCGTTTTAGACATATTCCTTTTAGTAGTTAGCATCATGAGATGCATAGGCTTCTGGAATTGAAGTGGGAGTATCATCCACAAGGTATACAGTGAAATCATCACCAAATGACTTTACAGTCCTTTGTATCACTACAAGAAAAATTAGCTTTTACAACGGATGATTTTCGTGGTTGAAGGCCCATTTTCTATGGTTGAAAAGCCTTCTATGATGGATGCCATTCGTGGTAAAATCCCTGTCACAAATGAATCTACCACGTTTTTTTTCGACCGTGGCGGATCGCACCCTTTAGCCATAAAAACTTGTTCCATCGTAGATCCGTTTGCTATCCATGTTGACTGTTAATGTCATGCAAATTGTCACGTGGCAAACATCGTTAATGGCCAGTTACTGTTGTTAACGATCATGAAAACTGTGGTATAAGCCAGACCCAACCAAGGCCTGCAAATTATTAAGTGGGCTGGCCCATTAGAATAGCCCAACACAAAGAGGGTTTGTTATTGTTTTGCCTTGCACTATTTGAAATGGGCCCATTAGTGCAACCCATTGCGGCCTGTGAACACTCAACCATGTCACTTTTTTGGCCAACATAAGGCCCACGTCAGCCCAACACTGTGCGCCCACTTGCAGCCTACGCCACGCTGAGCCAATGATGTCCAGGCTTGTTGTTAATATGGACGTCTACTGATCCGGCCTACCGTCAATCCGGTCTTTTACTGTTTCGGCCTGCTGATCATCTAGCCTTTTACTGTTCAGGTCTATTAGTATTCAGGCATGTTACTATTCCAACCCATCAGGATTTTGGGCATGTTACTATTCAGGCCATTTATTGTTTTAGCATTTGTCTGTTCATGCCGAATACTGTATTGGCCGGCTAATGTACTGGCCAGGTACTGCTGTGGCCTGGTACTGTTCCGGCCTTTCACTACTTCGGTCTTTCACTGTTTTGGCCTTTCACTATTCTGGGTTTTTTACTGTTATGACCTTTTTGCTGTTATGGCTCATTACTGTTATGGCCTTTTACTGTTATGACCTTTTAGTATTTTGGCCCTTTAATGTTTTGGTCTTTTACTCTTTTGGCATTTTATTGTTTTGTCCATTACTGTTCATTTTGGACCGCCCATGCTCACGTTGTTTCATTAATCGTTCTGTTCCGGCATGTTACTGTTTTGGCCTTTTTTGGAAGCACCGACTTATTTTGTAGAACAACACAGGAATGTCAAGAAGTCAATTAATAAACATGCGAAAATTTAAACTACTTATTACACAACAATAAAAGTTTATTACAACAAATCATTAAACAAGAGTTGCATTCTAAAAGATTACAAAGTGTTCGTATCCTCAATAAGAGATCGGTACATGGCGATTCTCTTCAATGCATCAGCTATCCTCTTCTTTAGCATTTCAGCTACAGATCTAAGAGCAGCCACACCCTTTCTTTCTGCATGCAATACAACCTTTATATATTTATCACATATAGGAGGTGTTCTAGATGGACTGTTAAGTAAGTTGTTTGCTTCAGAAATACAATGGGAGGATGAATAAGAAGAGCGATCACAACTTTCAGTCCTGCCTTCCGAGGACTCCTGCTTGGTTTTAACTATGGCCTGGTAAAATATGGTGAAAGGGTTAAAACAAATAAAAAGGGAAAAGAGTAGTATTATATAAATTAGAGATTATTTAAGAGCAAACACAGCGTGAGCCTTACTAGATGTGGCTAAGAAATTTACTAGACTCGCATCTAAGAAAATAAAATATGCTCCACCGTTTACACCAGATAGGGGACCCACTGTGGAAAGAAACAATAAAGGCATGGGTCTTGTACTAGACCTAGGATCTAGAAAAACTTAGCTAGACTCACCCTCTCTAGTGTTTAGACTTAGGTCTAGTAAGAAAAAGATTCTCTTAGACACCCCAAAATTCCACTGTGGCAGATGCTAGACATCCACTATGTATGAATAAACCACACCATAAGCCAAAAAGTGCATCTTAAGAGCTATCCATATACATAATAGACCTTATCCACAAGCCAAAAAGCTTAAGGGTGACCCATAATCTTTAAGTAAGTATGAATTTACAGTAGCTTGTTTAGGCTGACAGTAGCTCTTTCTCAAGCGGGTGTGAATCCTAATCTATCTGCTAGTAGTATCTGAGTCGAGCAGCTGGAACTCTGGTCCTTGTACTCTATTGTCCTTGCTCTGCATTAAGGCATGCCATTTAAAACCGAGTTAACTGGTTTGGAAGGATGAAAGATCTTGAAAAACACCAAAAGGATAGCATTAAAAATGATCAGATGTATGATTCAAACTAGCTAGATGGTTTGGAAGGATGAAAGCAGCTGAAAACACCAAAAATATAGCATTAAAAATGACTAGATGGACATTTTGTGAATTAAGCATTCGCATATAGAACAACAAAACATGAGTGGAAATGTCATTGCAGGTTTTTAGGTCAAATGACTTATTAACTTAATATGTATACGAGTTATATAACTTATTAACATGAAAAGAAACTTGCCTAAGTAACACACGGAAACCTCGCACTTCAGCCTTGCTTGGCGTCAAATTGTTAGTGTTGGATCCTTTATAAGTTATTCGCATGACCCATCCGAGCGCTCAGAAAGAATAACATCTATGAGTTAGTGTTGCAGGATTATACCGATAGCCACCGATAAGTTTGGTTGTGGTAATAAACTAAGGATGCATGAGGTGAAGATTGGAAATGAGCAATGGCCAACCTATGAGTGCACCTGCAACAAACCAAAGTTGCTTCACCTGCCCTGCTGATGACTCCTTGTTGACGTGGAGCACTTCGTCGGGAAACCCCAAGAGCAGGGTGTGAAGCAACACAACAACAAGTCTTCCCTCAGTAAGAAACCAAGGTTATCGAACCAGTAGGATGAAGGAAACGCCTCAAAGGTGTTGCAAGCAACGTGGAAACCTACACAACACAAACTCACGACTTTGCCCCAACGAACAGTGAGGTTTTCAATCTCACCGGTTGATGTAACAAAGGATTAACTGTATGGTGTGGAAGGTGATGATGGTTTGCAGCAAGTAAACAGTAACAGTGGAAGATGTATCAATGTTAAAGATTGGACCGGGGTCCATAGTTCACTAGAGGTGTTCTCCTTAGATAAAAAAACATGGCATACTGGGTAAACAAATTACAGCAAGGCAATTGACAGGACTGAGCAAGGCATAACAATGCAATACTAGACAAAAAGATCCTATGAGATTCGGTTGGGCAATACAATAATATACATAGACCGCCATCCAACCACATCTATGACTAGAAGTCCACCTTTGGGTTATCATCCGAACCCCCTCCAGTATTAAGTTGCAAGAAAGAGACAACTGCTTTAAGCAAAGTGCCTAAGGTAAACAATCCACTTGTTCCATGAAGAAGAGACCGTTGTATTCTCCCTATTGGCAACATCACATCTACAACCGTAGAGATTGTTGTCACTTCCCTTGATTAAGTAGAGGCATGAACCCACTATCGAGCATAAATACCCCCTCTTGGAGTCACTAGCAACTACTTGGCCAAGATAGCTACTAACAACAAAGAGCATGCAAGATCACAAACAACACAGACATGATAGAATCAAATAGACAAAACCATTAATCAATCTGACATAGTAATCTCAATATCCATCGGATCCCCGCAAACACAACGTGCATGATTACAAATAGATTAGATCTTGATCATGAACGGAGCTCACAAGATCTAGACATGAAAGTACAAGGAGGAGATACAACCATCTAGCTACTACTTGGACCCGTAGTCTAAGGTGGAACTACTCACACTTCATATCGGAGTCTGGCATGATGAAGAAGAAGGCCTCCGGGATGATCTCCCCTACGGCAGGGTGCCGGGAAGAGCCTCAGATCCCTCCGATCTAGAGATGATGGTGGTGGCGGCTATAGACGGTTTCGTGGAAATTTTGATCGGATGCCTAGGGTTTCTGCATCGGGGGCTTCTTATAGGCGAAGAGGCGAGGCAGGGGGCACCAGGGCGACAGCACCCCCCCAGGCGCGGGGTGGGCCCACCCGCACGGCCAGGGGTGTGGCCCCCTGGTGGGTCTCCTTCGTCTCAAACTCCGGCTTCGTGTTCCCCACGGTAAAATATTGACTTTGGCTTTTGTCCCGTCCAGTTCCGAGAATATTGATTTCTGCCTTTATGGAACCAAAAACAGAAGAAAACAGACAACTGGCACTATGGCAACTTGTTAATAGGTTAGTACCGTAAAACATATAAAAACACCTCAAAGTGTGGACAAAGCAAAGCAAAGTAGATAGTAAATAAGCATGGAGCATCAAAAATTATAGATACGTTTCCGACGTATCAAGCATCCCCAAGCTTAACTCCTGCTCGTCCTCGAGTAGGTAGGTGATAAAAGAATAATTTTTTAGGTGACATGCACCATCAAAACCAAGATCAAACCATTTGCAAGCATTGAAAGATGGTATCAAAGAACTCTAAACATGTGCATGAAAGATGGAGTTCTAACAATAGGACAAAGTAACTATGCATGCAACATGGAAGGCTACAAACAAAGATCATGAATAACATGCATTGAAAAACATTTGTTTGTTTCACATATAGAAAACATAGCATAGTGGCATTCAGCTTGTCCCTCAAAGAGTAGCAAATAGATGCATAGGACACCTTCAAAGTTCATAAGAGTGACTAGATACAAATAGCACAAGAACAAGTAATATCAACAATATGCATCAATCAATAAGTTTTGGGACACTTCACATAGAACTAAGAATGACAACTATGCTCTCTTAACCGGTGCCTAAAAGATAGAAGGTGGAGACTCAATATAATAGTGGAAGAAAGGCCCTTCATAAAGGGAAGAAGGGATTTCAAGTTTCAAAAAGAGCTTCCAAAAATTATGGTACTTGTTAGCTTTCAGCCCTCATTTCCCCTATCGTAAGCATCTTGAAGTGATTAAGGTTAAAGTGAACAAAGATGGAGTATATGCTTGACAAAGTATAAGTTTGCAATCTCATGTACCTTGAATACGAGGGCCACACCTCATGCTACTCAACTTTGGTCACGTGTAAGTTCTTGTCATAGTAAGTACATGTGTATCATAGAGAATCGCCAATGGTGTACCCCTTGCACATGGTACAGGAGCTATCCCGTAACCAAAATGTCAAGGCAAGCAGACAATGAGCATCTCAGCGATCTTTTTATTTGCTATTTGCATAGGTTTTTATTGAGGATGCTTCACAAATTGCTCATTATGATGATGATGCAAGTTTCCACCATGATTAGGCATGGCTTAGGCTAGCGGCGCAGGAGTTTCTCTAACACAAAATACATAACTCCATGGACTTACAAGTTCCCTTTTTATTTCACACCGGCGACATCCATAGACAAAAGAGCATGATATCAACTGAGTACAAAGTACAAGTGTAATATTGAAAACGTTCCCCATGACAACATGGTTCTACTAATTCCAACATATAAGTGCAAGCATATACAACATAGATGACACAATGGTTCAAGTTTATTAGGGGCAAGGAATATAAAGTGTGCCATCAAGTTTGTGAGGGCTTTAATCACTAAGTTTTCACATAACAAAATACTTTTTAATTGGAAGATAACTGAAACAAGAATGTACTTGGAATGGTGTAACACACCATGCATAGGAATTTATAGTGGACACTTTGGAATAACTTGGTTTCTTGGGAGTTGGAATCATGAGTAGAGCTTACTCATACAAGTAGAGGCTAGCAAAATACTGGGAGCAACCAACTAAGAGAGCAATAATGGTCATAATCATGCAGAGCGACAAAACATTACTAATCAAAGCATAGAGTGGTACTACAAGTCAAGTACTAAATGATCATAAAGGATATGGTGACTTTTTCATAGTCATAACATGGTGTGAGCATGTGCCAAGTCAACCCAAACAAAGAATCAAAGGAGAATACCACAATACTATGTTTTTGTATGCTAAAACAACGCATGATTCTTTCAAGGCACACTAAGCAATCCCAATTGTTTGGAACAAGTCATGCTACAGCAATAATCACTAAGCATAAGGTCAAAACAACACCTAGCATGTCATGCTAAAGTCTAAGTCACAGTCAATGCAAGCTCCTCTTGCACTTTCAAGCAAGAACTTTCTACTCCTTTCCAACACTAATCGACTTATTTGAAAAAACACAACGAGAACTGGGGTCCAAACTACTTTATTCAAGCAAACTAAACAAACTAAGCAAATAAAATGAAAACTAAGACGCTCCAAGAACAACACAACAGTGCATGAAACAATAAAAACGAAGTGTCTAGAAAGACCTGAGCTTTTCATTGATGAACAAGGGTATTCCTTGGGCATCCCCAAGCTTTGACGCTTGTACCTCTTGGATATTTCTTGGGCTGACACCGGGGTGTCATCCCCAAGCTTGAGATTTTTTCCATTCTTCATCTCATTACATCATTCTCTCTCTACACCTGAAATTGTTCCTTCATACAAAACTTCACACAATCCTCATTAGCAACATTAGTGTATTCAAAAGATAATAGACATTTGGGTTTAGCTTTAGAACAGCAAAATTTTTCACTAAAAACACAAGCTACTGTAGCAACTCCTTCAAAAAGCTAAATTTCCCCAAAAAGAACCCAAAAAGGAATCAATAAGAAGCAAATGCAAATAATGGGAGAAATCTATCAAAACATACCAGCAGGTAGAAACCGATTTTTTAGAAAATCTTTTGTTGCTCAAATCAAAAAAGTGTTGAACTAACGAAAGTTAGCTAACATACTGGGGGATTTTGTTCACAAATTTTCAGCTCAATACGACTTACAGAGACTCCTCACAAATTTTTATGGTGGAGGACAGAAATCTGTTTCGGGACAGGAACTCCCCAAATCTTACTTCCCTCTCATTAGAGGTCATTCTTGGCACAAAAATCAAACAAAAAAGGATAAGGAGAGTTCATTACTGAAGTAATAACTTCCATGACTCAAGGAAACTCTTGGGTTATCTCCCAACAAGTACTTTTCTTTAACGCCTTTAAGTTAGGCATGAGAAGCAAGAAATCAAGTATTTTCAAATGAGGAAGCATTAACTCTCTTTCTCCTACCTTTCTTACCTTTCTTCTTATCTTTATGATTGCTTACTGGAGGAGCAAAATGCATTCTGCCTTTTGCCATCTATTATTGCTCCAAGGTGTTTCAGTAGGGATCTTCCAAGTGTAATCTGTCCTTTGCCTACACATTCAATAACAAGATAATCAGTAGACACCATTTTCCCTGAGATTTGTGTGAACACTCCTTCAGCTATTCCAATGGGTAATAAAGTTGCATTATTGGTAAGAGATATTTCTTCTCCTCCTTTAGAAAGTCCCCAAAGACTCAAAGACTCATAAATATCTTTAGGCATAAGGCAAAATTCAGACATGATATCGTAGCGAGCATCAAAAGTGGCACTGTTTATAGAAATTTTGATTGTGGGAAACCAGTTTGAAGGCTCAGAATTTATTGAAATATAATCATGATACGCCCTAAGTGTGTGATAGCAACTGTTCAAAGCAGCAGTACTGGACTCAAGAGTGTTCAACCTAGCAAAAATATCTATAAAAGAGGAATCAGACTTGCCAAGCGTATTATAAATCATATTCAATTTCTTTATGGCATTAAAAGATTCATCCTCGGTACATATAAAAATATCCTTCTCAGCCACATCATCCAAAGCATATCTATAACAAATTGCAATACCATGGTAGAAACTATTAATAACCAAGCTAAGACTCATCTTAGGCTCAGTTTCCCTTTGTAAAGCAGAGATTCTAGACCAAGCTTCTTTAAAACTCTCTTCACCTTTTTGCTTGAAAGCAAAGATATCTTCCATAGGTGTTAGAGAGATAGGACCAAAACCAGACATGGTACCAACTAGGGCAGGAACTAATTTTTTGTGTTTTTGATAAGAGAAAGCAAACCAAACTAGACTGTTTTTTTTAGAGTTTTTGATAAAAAGAGGCAAACAAAACCAAGAAAAATAAACTAAGCAAACTAAAAACAAAGTAAAGGGAAAGGTTGAGGAGGACTCCCCTTGTGAAGACGTCCTTAGCCTCCCCGGCAACGGCGCCAAAAAACTTGTTGATGACTCCTTGTTGACGTGGAGCACTTCATCGGGAAACCTCAAGAGAAAGGTGTGAAGCAGCACAGCAGCAAGTCTTCCCTTAGTAAGAAACCAAGGTTATAGAACTAGTAAGAGGAAGGAAACGTCTCAAAGGTGTTGCAAGCAACGTGGAAACCTACACAACACAAACTCAAGACTTTGCCCCAAGGAATAGTGAGGTTGTCAATCTCACCGGTTGCTGTAACAAAGGATTAACTGTATGGTGTGGAAGGTGATGATGGTTTGCAGCAAGTAAACAGTAAAGTGGAAGATGTATCAATGGTAAAGGTTGGACCCTCTGGAACACCCTCAGAATCGGACCTATGCAAGTTTTAGCGAAACCCGCCAAACCCGCATAGAAACGATTCAAAGGTGCCCACCAGGCACTTTCGTGCGGGTGGAAACGAAGTAATAACATTACACAACAGTCCTCGATGGGACCCACAGAACAGATATATATAACAGCGACTCAATGAGTCAAGAATACAGATATAATATACAAAGATCCAAATCACCTTGAAAACGATATAGTGTCCAGCTACGGACAAGATGCAAATGGGGCTAAGAGCCCTGACGAATAACCAATGGAGTCCATAACCCTGCCCAGGCCAAGCCGGAAGGGTAACCCTGCTAACGACGTCGATCTCAAAACCTGCTTAAACAAAAGGGGTTCCGACAAAGGGCAAAGGAAAAAGAGGAGCGTCAGTACTGAGGCCAGTACACGGCGAGGCTAGAATTCGGCGGTCCTCGCCTACATAGGTATGGTGGACTGAGCGGCAGCGGCAGCATGCACTAAACAACCTATAGAGACTCGACATAACTGGCGGCAATCAGAGAGGGGTAAGAAAGACCTATTCGGATCCAACCTGATACTACCACCAAACAAACCCATCCTGGCGTTTCCCCCTCGAGACCAAACGAGGAAGTCAACCGAGGAACTCACACAGTTGGCAGTTTTATTTATTCAGTTATCGTTGTGGCAATTACTAGTCAGGTATAGATAATCATCCTGATAAAATAAGCAGTGGGCACTTTTAGTTAATCATTCCGTTATAGTTGCAACACTTACTAATCAGATACAATAAGCATGAGATAACCCAAAAACCCAGCAGTTGTTGGTACTTTTATTTAGCCATTCCGTTGTAGTTGCAATATTTACTAGTCAGGTACAATGGTCGCGAGCGACCACACAAGCAAGCAATTGTTGGCAGTTTTAGTTAGCCATTCCGTTGTAGTTGAAGCTGATTACTAGTCATATCAGATACAAGTCAATTTATAACAGTAAACTTTAGTTAGAGTTGTCTATGATCGAGATACTGTGCTCCAAGTCGTCCATAACCGCGGACACGGCTTTCAGAAAGTTTTAACCCGGCCGGGGTGCACAAATAGCAACACACACACGATCGACCTCGGAAAAACCAAATCAAAACCCAACGAGGCTTTCACGACAGAGAAATCACAAGATTCAGAAATATTTCAGGGGGCCACCCCTTAAAGTAGACCCGCAACGAAGCCGGCCGGCTCCGAGACGGACTCAAGGTTGTGGGGACGGCTGTAAACGACTGGGAACCCGAAAGTGTGGCTGGGCTTGTCGATACCGCGGAATCGTGCCACGATCCTAAACAGTACAGTGTGCTCCTCGCACAATCGTAAATACAGTAATAAAGCATGGCATAAGTACAGGATAGTAACAAAACCTCAAACTAGTTTGTGGCCCCAAGAAATAAGACGGAATCAAGCTCTGGCTAAGGGGGGTCCCATAATTCCCCGTATGTGGATAGCGCGATAAATCAAGGAACAGGTATCAAGTACTCGGGGTCCTACGGGACACAATGGGCGGTCGGAAACCAAATATTATCTATCACCCACCGTTTCCTCTGCTTACTTACTTCAATTTTAGTTGTTAAACAGGAATTGAAGTGAACGATAAATAAAGCCGAGATCATCTCCAACATCAAACATGTGGCAATACTCCAACAACTGTGGTACATGGCGACATGCAACAGCACTTGAGCAAGCGACTACGACGCGCAAGTCCAACTATCTACCAAACAACGGGTAATAGGATGTGTCCAAGGCAATATATGGCTGCAAGGGAATATCACGGGTACGGAACTAGACCATCGCAACACAGATAGCAATAGATCAACAGGAGGGAATAAATACTATAAAAGTAAGATAGGTAGAAAGGGGGAGATGCTCACCTGAAAACATTGC
Organism: Avena atlantica; assembly: GCA_910589765.1. Lineage (NCBI taxonomy): Eukaryota > Viridiplantae > Streptophyta > Magnoliopsida > Poales > Poaceae > Avena > Avena atlantica. Next base: position 57,348,852 of record OU342737.1, read on the forward strand.
CGAAGGTTCAACCGAAGATCGGGTCGGTACTCGCATCAACTCAACGGCCTTATCCGCGAAGAACCAAACACTAGAAGAAACACCGGATGCAATATTTAATACTATGGCAAAAGATCGGGCATGATGCATGTATGATGCATGGCATGGCAAGGTGCGATGCAATTAGGTCATGTTAAGCGGAACCGGGGTCCCGACAATTAATTACATGGTTCAAGTTATTTAGATACCCCGCAAATTAAATGTTGTTTTAACAAGGCAAGATGAGTTACCGGTTCGCTACACAAATTTAAATGAGGCCAATATAAGACTAGATTTGCCCGCATATGGGCCCCATATTTAATTATTAGGTGAATCGGCCTAAGGCCCCCAAACCACAGACAAGTATGCATGCATGACAATTTAATATGCAACAAGTTGTATTATGTTATAAAATAGGGTTTCGGGAAGGGGTTCACACATTGAGGGGTCTCGACGGTCTTGGGGATCCGGGGGTTCAGGGTTCGACGAAAAACGTCCTCGGATAACAGAGGGGGTCTTGTCGCATCCGCGGAGGAGAGCTTGGTTCGGTGTCGGGGGCGCATCGGATTCTTCCGGGTCGGTGCCGTCCTTGTCATCGCGAAGGTCTTGTCGGTCCCACGGGGTCGATCTTGCCGTTGCGAGGGTCTTGTCGGGCCCGTGCCATCGAGTCGGTCTCGGCATCCGGGGTGAAGTGCTTGTCGTCCCGGGGTTCGGCCTTCGGGGTTTGGACTCCGGTAGAAGTTCTTGTCGTTCCCTGAGGAAGATCTTGGTGTGCCAGCTCGATCATCTGTGGCCGACATCGGGTTGGTCTTGTTCGTGAGGAGATCTTGGCGACGGAAGCGACGAACTTGTTACGGGTCGGTCTTGATGGCACGAGTGTAGATCTTGTGGTGCCATCTTGGTTTGCCAGTGTCGGGCTCGGTTTCAACGCTAGTGGTTCATCGGGTACATCCGGGCGGTGTCGATCTCGTCTTCCCGTGTCGGCGTGCGTAGGGATCCAACTTCGGGTGTTGAGGATGGTCTTGGGTTAGCAGCAGTCGCTCATCGGGTTCCTCTTCGCTTGTCAATCCTCGCGGGGCGGAACTTGTCTATGGGTGAGCCCCAAACGAGCAGTTCCACTTGGCTTGGGCGTTGAACACAGGGGATGTGCGGCGGTTGCTTGCGGCGGCCTGCCAGGTGTTGCTGACGAGGCGACAACTAGCGGCCAGACGCAGGCCGACGGAGAGGAGGCCCCAGGCGGCGGGCGAGACGCGAGGGAGAGCGGGGCCGGCGACGGCGGGAGCGCCCGCGGCGGCGCGACGACCTGCTCGCGGGGACGCGTGGGGGGCCGGCAGTGGCGGCGGGCCCGGGGTCCCTGGCGGCGCGCGCCATGGCTGGGGAGGGGCGGAGGTCGCGGCGCTCGGGGGAAGAGGAGAAGCAGGGGAGCGGCGGAGCAGGCTCGCTGGGAGGGGGCGGTGGCGGGCAGACGGGGAGGCGGCGAACGCGGTTGGCGGCCGGAGGCGAGCTTGGGGAGAGGGGGAGGGTCGCGGCAAGCGAGGCAGCTCGGGGTGGAGGCGGGCCGGCTCGCCGGCGGAAGGCGCGGCCGGGGGAAGACCGGCGGAAAGGAGCCGAGGTAGGGAGAAGGCCAGCGGAGGGGGCGCTGGTGGCGGAGACGGTGGGGAGCGGCGGCGGGGATCGGGCGCTGCGGGAGGGAGAGGTCGCGTCGGTTGCAGAGGGAAGGAGAAGGCGGCGCTCGCGTCGGGGATGGAAGACGCGGGGCAGGTGGGGAGCGTCAGGGGTGGGGCCAGGGGTCTGCGGGCCAGGTGGGGGGAGCTGGTGGGCGCGTGGGACGGGTGGGTGCGTGCGTGCGTGGCGTGGTTGCTGTGGTGTGGGGTGTTCGGCGGGTGGTGTGTGTGCTTGTGTGTGTGTGGGCAGGTGGAGGGTTAGGTGGCAGCGGTTGATAGGGTTAGGGGAAGAGAGGGGTGAGGTGGCGGTCACGGATTGGTCCGGGTGAGGTGGCCAGAGGGGTGGGTAGATAGGTTGGTAGCTTTAGGATTTAGGTGGGACTGGTTGGTTGGACCGATTAAATTTCTGGGGTGGTCGTTCGGGTCTATCCGGCCCGTTCGACTGCCCCACTAAAATAATATAATAATTTTATTTAATTCTAAATGCACCATTTGCAAACCGATAGCAGACAAACAAAAATATTCCGGAGACCCGGGGTTTGCATTTTGAAAACAAGTCGGGGCGTTTAGAAACAAAACTAGGCTTTTCAAAAATAGTTTTATGCAAGCAAATGCAAGATGATGACGATGCTCAAATGCAAGGTGGCATGATGACATGAGCATGCGGTCACGATGATGCAATGCACAAAAACAGCGCGATTTTCTAGTAGTGGTTTTGCGGGATGCCACAATTCGACACCACTAACAAGGGATCTCGCCCTCGAGATCCGCCTCATGGTACCGGAAGGAAGGGTCGGCGATCTGCGTCTTCTCGCTTCGTGTAGATCCTCGCGACACCACTAACAAGAGGTCGTTGTCCGTGATCGTCGGGAGAACACTCCGGAAACAAAAGGTCGAAGGTAGAGGTATCAGCAAATAAAGCCACCTCTAGCTTCCGGGAACGGAGCAAAGTTGCTGGATCCACTGATTCGATGTACAAGAGCGAATGATAAAAGTAGTGGTATGGTAGCTACTCCATCCCGCACTCAAACCATTACTCTGCACACGAACAGGCGGATTATGCAACCAACTCTCGGAATTAGACTGAAGATCTCGACAATCGAGGTTTGGAAACAAAGGAGTGATACAGACTCTGCATCGGATCTGGCGTAGATGATGTCGTCGCGTCGGAAAACACCGGAAGGCACAAACAAGGAACAAAGAATGGTACCACAGCAGACGGATTCCTCAAGCAGCATGAACACCGGATGGTAGAACACCGTTATCAAAGAGGAAGCGAAACCCTGAAGGTACGACGGAAAACCCAACCACGAGAAATCCTGGACTCGAAGAGAGAGAAGAGAGCGGATCCAAAACACGTAGAGGTAAGAGAGGAAATAGCAAAGGGGTAAGGAGTAAAATCAGACCTAATCAGAACTATCCAACCGATTTTGCAAAAATAGTTTTGACACTCTACTTCGGCCGTTAGCTAGGTTATCCTACAGGCTGGACTTGTGGGGTATCGTAACTGCTGGGCTCTGATACCACTCTGGAACACCCTCAGAATTGGACCTATGCAAGTTTTAGTGAAACCCGCCAAACCCGCATAGAAACGATTCAAAGGTGCCCACCAGGCACTTTCGTGCGGGTGGAAAACGAAGTAATAACATTACACAACAGTCCTCGATGGGACCCACAGAACAGATATATATAACAGCGACTCAATGAGTCAAGAATACAGATATAATATACAAAGATCCAAATCACCTTGAAAACGATATAGCGTCCAGCTACAGACAAGATGCAAATGGGGCTAAGAGCCCTGGCGAATAACCAATGGCGTCCATAACCCTGCCCAGGCCAAGCCGGAAGGGTAACCCTGCTAACGACGTCGATCTCAAAACCTGCTTAAACAAAAGGGGTTCCGACAAAGGGCAAAGGAAAAAGAGGAGCGTCAGTACTGAGGCCAGTACACGGCGAGGCTAGAATTCGGCGGTCCTCGCCTACATAGGTATGGTGGACTGAGCGGCAGCGGCAGCATGCACTAAACAACCTATAGAGACTCGACATAACTGGCGGCAATCAGAGAGGGGTAAGAAAGACCTATTCGGATCCAACCTGATACTACCACCAAACAAACCCATCCTGGCGTTTCCCCCTCGAGACCAAACGAGGAAGTCAACCGAGGAACTCACACAGTTGGCAGTTTTATTTATTCAGTTATCGTTGTGGCAATTACTAGTCAGGTATAGATAATCATCCTGATAAAATAAGCAGTGGGCACTTTTAGTTAATCATTCCGTTATAGTTGCAACACTTACTAATCAGATACAATAAGCATGAGATAACCCAAAAACCCAGCAGTTGTTGGTACTTTTATTTAGCCATTCCGTTGTAGTTGCAATATTTACTAGTCAGGTACAATGGTCGCGAGCGACCACACAAGCAAGCAATTGTTGGCAGTTTTAGTTAGCCATTCCGTTGTAGTTGAAGCTGATTACTAGTCATATCAGATACAAGTCAATTTATAACAGTAAACTTTAGTTATAGTTGTCTATGATCGAGATACTGTGCTCCAAGTCGTCCATAACCGCGGACACGGCTTTCAGAAAGTTTTAACCCGACCGGGGTGCACAAATAGCAACACACACACGATCGACCTCGGAAAAACCAAATCAAAACCCAACGAGGCTTTCACGACAGAGCAATCACAAGATTCAGAAATATTTCAGGGGGCCACCCCTTAAAGTAGACCCGCAACGAAGCCGGCCGGCTCCGAGACGGACTCAAGGTTGTGGGGACGGCTGTAAACGACTGGGAACCCGAAAGTGTGGCTGGGCTTGTCGATACCGCGGAATCGTGCCACGATCCTAAACAGTACAGTGTGCTCCTCGCATAATCGTAAATACAGTAATAAAGCATGGCATAAGTACAGGATAGTAACAAAACCTCAAACTAGTTTGTGGCCCCAAGAAATAAGACGGAATCAAGCTCTGGCTAAGGGGGGTCCCATAATTCCCCATATGTGGATAGCGCGATAAATCAAGGAACACGTATCAAGTACTCGGGGTCCTACGGGACACAAGTGGGCGGTCGGAAACCAAATATTATCTATCACCCACCGTTGCCTCTGCTTACTTACTTCAATTTTAGTTGTTAAACAGGAATTGAAGTGAACGATAAATAAAGCCGAGATCATCTCCAACATCAAACATGTGGCAATACTCCAACAACTGTGGTACATGGCGACACGCAACAGCACTTGAGCAAGCGACTACGACGCGCAAGTCCAACTATCTACCAAACAACGGGTAATAGGATGTGTCCAAGGCAATATATGGCTGCAAGGGAATATCACGGGTACGGAACTAGAGCATCGCAACACAGATAGCAATAGATCAACAGGAGGGAATAAATACTATAAAAGTAAGATAGGTAGAAAGGGGGAGATGCTCGCCTGAAAACATTGCCGAAGGTTCAACCGAAGATCGGGTCGGTACTCGCATCAACTCAACGGCCTTATCCGCGAAGAACCAAACACTAGAAGAAACACCGGATGCAATATTTAATACTACGGCAAAAGATCGGGCATGATGCATGTATGATGCATGGCATGGCAAGGTGCGATGCAATTAGGTCATGTTAAGCGGAACCGGGGTCCCGACAATTAATTACATGGTTCAAGTTATTTAGATACCCCGCAAATTAAATGTTGTTTTAACAAGGCAAGATGAGTTACCGGTTCGCTACACAAATTTAAATGAGGCCAATATAAGACTAGATTTGCCCGCATATGGGCCCCATATTTAATTATTAGGTGAATCGGCCTAAGGCCCCCAAACCACAGACAAGTATGCATGCATGACAATTTAATATGCAACAAGTTGTATTATGTTATAAAATAGGGTTTCGGGAAGGGGTTCACACATTGAGGGGTCTCGACGGTCTTGGGGATCCGGTGGTTCAGGGTTCGACGAAAAACGTCCTCGGATAACAGAGGGGGTCTTATCGCATCCGCGGAGGAGAGCTTGGTTCGGTGTCGGGGGCGCATCGGATTCTTCCGGGTCGGTGCCGTCCTTGTCATCGCGAAGGTCTTGTCGGTCCCACGGGGTCGATCTTGCCGTTGCGAGGGTCTTGTCGGGCCCGCGCCATCGAGTCGGTCTCGGCATCCGGGGTGAAGTGCTTGTCGTCCCGGGGTTCGGCCTTCGGGGTTTGGACTCCGGTAGAAGTTCTTGTCGTTCCCTGAGGAAGATCTTGGTGTGCCAGCTCGATCATCTGTGGCCGACATCGGGTTGGTCTTGTTCGTGAGGAGATCTTGTGGTGCCATCTTGGTTTGCCAGTGTCGGGCTCGGTTTCAACGCTAGTGGTTCATCGGGTACATCCGGGCGGTGTCGATCTCGTCGTCCCGTGTCGGCGTGCGTAGGGATCCAACTTCGGGTGTTGAGGATGGTCTTGGGTTAGCAGCAGTCGCTCATCGGGTTCCTCTTCGCTTGTCAATCCTCGCGGGGCGGAACTTGTCTATGGGTGAGCCCCAAACGAGCAGTTCCACTTGGCTTGGGCGTTGAACACAGGGGATGTGCGGCGGTTGCTTGCGGCGGCCTGCCAGGTGCTGCTGACGAGGCGACAACTAGCGGCCAGACGCAGGCCGACGGAGAGGAGGCCCCAGGCGGCGGGCGAGACGCGAGGGAGAGCGGGGCCGGCGACGGCGGGAGCGCCCGCGGCGGCGCGGCGACCTGCTCGTGGGGACGCGTGGGGGGGCCGGCAGTGGCGGCGGGCCCGGGCTCCCTGGCGGCGCGCGCCATGGCTGGGGAGGGGCGGAGGTCGCGGCGCTCGGGGGAAGAGGAGAAGCAGGGGAGCGGCGAACGCGGTTGGCGGCCGGAGGCGAGCTTGGGGAGAGGGGGAGGGTCGCGGCAAGCGAGGCAGCTCGGGGTGGAGGCGGGCCGGCTCGCCGGCGGAAGGCGCGGCCGGGGGTGGACCGGCGGAAAGGAGCCGAGGTGGGGAGAAGGCCGGTGGAGGGGGCGCTGGTGGCGGAGACGGTGGGGAGCGGCGGCGGGGATCGGGCGCTGCGGGAGGGAGAGGTCGCGTCGGTTGCAGAGGGAAGGAGAAGGCGGCGCTCGCGTCGGGGATGGAAGACGCGGGGCAGGTGGGGAGCGTCAGGGGTGGGGCCGGGGGTCTGCGGGCCAGGTGGGGGGAGCTGGTGGGCGCGTGGGACGGGTGGGTGCGTGCGTGCGTGGCGTGGTTGCTGTGGTGTGGGGTGTTCGGCGGGTGGTGTGTGTGCTTGTGTGTGTGTGGACAGGTGGAGGGTTAGGTGGCAGCGGTTGATAGGGTTAGGGGAAGAGAGGGGTGAGGTGGCGGTCACGGATTGGTCCGGGTGAGGTGGCCAGAGGGGTGGGTAGATAGGTTGGTAGCTTTAGGATTTAGGTGGGACTGGTTGGTTGGACCGATTAAATTTCTGGGGTGGTCGTTCGGGTCTATCCGGCCCGTTCGACTGCCCCACTAAAATAATATAATAATTTTATTTAATTCTAAATGCACCATTTGCAAACCGATAGCAGACAAACAAAAATATTCCGGAGACCCGGGGTTTGCATTTTGAAAACAAGTCGGGGCGTTTAGAAACAAAACTAGGCTTTTCAAAAATAGTTTTATGCAAGCAAATGCAAGATGATGACGATGCTCAAATGCAAGGTGGCATGATGACATGAGCATGCGGTCACGATGATGCAATGCACAAAAACAGCGCGATTTTCTAGTAGTGGTTTTGCGGGATGCCACAACCGGGGTCTATAGTTCACTAGAGGTGTTCTCCTTAGATAAACAAACATGACATACTGGGTAAACAAATTACAGCAGGGCAATTGACAGGACTGAGCAAGGAATAACAATGCAATACTAGAAAAAAAGATCCTATGGGATTCGGTTGGGCAATACAACAATATACATAGACCGCCATCCAACTGCATCTATGACTAGAAGTCTACCTTTGGGTTATGATCCGAACCCCCTCCAGTATTAAGTTGCAAGCAACAGACAACTGCTTTAAGCAAAGTGTGTAAGGTAAACAATCCACTTGTTCCATGAACAAGAGACCGTTGTTTTCTCCCTAGTGGCAATAACACATCTATAACCGTAGATAATTCTGTCACTTCCCTCGATTAAGTAGAGGCATGAACCCACTATCGAGCATAAATACCCCCTCTTGGAGTCACTAGCAACTACTTGGCCAAGATAGTTACTAACAACGGAGAGCATGCAATATCACAAACAACACAAACATAATAGAATCAAATAGACAAAACCATTAATCAATCTGACATAGTAATCTCAATATCCATCGGATCCCTACAAACACAACATGCATGATTACAAATAGATAATATCTTGATCATGAACGGATCTCACAAGATCTAGACATGAAAGCACAAGGAGGATATACAACCATCTAGCTACTTCATGGACGCGTAGTCCAAGGTGGAACTATTCACGCTTCATACCGGAGGCTTGCATGATGAATAAGAAGGCCTCCGGGATGAACTCCCCTCCGGCAGGGTGCCGTGAAGAGCCTCAGATCCCCCCGATCTAGAGATGATGGTGGCGGCGGCTACAGACAGTTTCGTGGAAATTTGATCGTGTGCCTAGGGTTTCTGCATCGGGGGATTCTTATAGGGGAAGAGGCGAGGCAGGGGGGCACCAGGGCGGCTGCACCCCCCAGGCGTGGTGTGGGCCCACCCATGCGGCCAGGGGGTGTGGCCCCCTGGTGGGTCTCCTTCGTCTTGTACTCCAGTTTCGTGTTCCCCATGGTAAGATATTGATTTTGACTTTTGTCCCATCCAATTTTGAGAATATTGATTTGTTGCCTTTCTGGAACCAAAAAACAGAAGAAAACAGGCAACTGGCACTGTGGCAACTTGTTAATAGGTTAGTACCAGAAAACATATAAAAACACCTCAAAGTGTGGACAAAGCAAAGCAAAGTAGATAGTAAACAAGCATGGAGCATCAAAAATTATAGATATGTTTCAGACGTATCACTTGCTCGCATGTTCTTGCTACTTGCGGACAGCTAGGGATGGACGCTATCTCGTTCATGTCTCTCTTCTCCTTGACATAATTTGTGGTCAATACCTGGACCGGTGAGATGTCATGATTTCGAATAGTGGGAAATTTTAGCACTGTGAACCCTGGTGAAAGGAAGTACATCCCCCACCTTGGTCTAATCGAACATGTAGATGCAGATGCCAGTGCAGGTGAATCCGGAATGGTATGGACAAAGCAGCAGCTAGAGGCCCAACTTGGATTGGCCACCCACTGTCACGCAGAAGCACTTATTAGCCGTTGATTTGGTCCATGGAATGAATCAAAACCGCTTATCAACAGTGCACTCAAGATATCCAATGGCTAATATTTGCCGGATTCGCCTCGTACGGATAGGCGCCAAAACAAGGCGAACGAGAATTTTCTGGAGTTCTCGTGAACCCGGTCGACCTGCATGCGTCCAAAGCCCTCCACGATCATAATTTTTTACTGTGGGATATGTTGTGGATGTTTTGTGATGTAACTCATTGAGTTTTGCAAAAACGAGTTCTTTTGAGAGATATGAATCGTGAGACCATGTTTGCAGTTTGATCAAAAGACACTACATGTGAGCCGGTGTAATCTTGTTTGCAGACTAATCACAAGACACCACATGCACTTCTTTTTGTTATGGGGTAACCCGGGGGTTGGCCCGATCTTTCACGAATTCCACGAGAAACGAGGGGGAAAGCGGTGGTCGTGGATGAAAACGAGGAAGGAGAGGAAAACCACGAACACACGCACACCAAAACACGATACACGCCTATATCTCACGCCGGTGGCAACCGGTCCAACATAATCCCTAGGATCGGTGTTGGGCGAAGCTCGCTCTCCACGCCAACAACGGGGGATGAGGTGCTTGGTGAGATCTTGACGACTTGGGGGCGAGAAACCGAGAACCCATGGCCTTGTACAACTTGAACGCACTAGGCAAGATCCAAGAGGGGGGGTGGATAATCCGGTGCTCCTTGGTAGGAGCATGAGACCAATAGATATAAGTCCTCAAAGGGTTTCCTTAATATCTATTATTATCCAAGTCTAGGGTTTACAATGGAGGGTGGGGCTATATATAGTCCAGCCACAAAACAGGGGTAGTTTCGGAACGAAAAGGCAAATTATAGTAAGGGATACAAGGCACTGGGCCGAATTCAGGCGTTCAGGGTCAGTCAGGACCGGTAGTACCGGTCCGACAACCGGTAGTACCGGTCGCAACCGGTAGTACCGCTTCGGGGGCGGTAGTACCGCTGGGGGGCCTAGAGCTTCGGTCGGAGGCGCCTGTAGCGAGCGGTAGGAGGGGGCGGTAGTACCGCTGACCGGTAGTACCGGTTGCTGGGCCGGTAGTACCGCTGGCGTCTGGGGCGTGGAGTGGTTCTTCCTGGAGCGTCCGGTAGCTGGGGCCGGTCGAACCGCTTGGAGCTGTAGTACCGGTCGGCTCAATCGGTAGTACCGCTGGCGTCTGGCAGCGACTGATTGCTTCCCCTCCGTTCCTTGGGTCCTTCTCTTTGTACCTGATGATGCACAGTGTATGCGTATGAAGTAGCAAGTCATCCAAGGGTGTGTCGAAGTCACACAAGGAGAGGAGCGAGTTCACCTTAGCTTGAAGGAATTTGGCTCGGGCGCGAGTCATGGGTCCACTTGGGGAGCTCGTGGGAGTAGATGTAGTAGCGGTCGTAGGACGGGCTGCATCAGCTCCCCCCCTTGGGAAAGAGTCGTCCTCGACTCTTCAACCGTCACAACTTCCTCTTCGCCATGGTAGGGTGAGAGGTCCTTGACATTGAATGTCGAGCTCACAAGATACTTCGATGTTGGTATATCGATGACATAGGCGTTGTTGTTGATTCTCTTGAGCACCTTGAATGGTCCATCGCCTCTTGGCTTTAGCTTGGAATCGCGTTCCTTGGGGAAGCGGCCTTTACTCAAGTGGATCCACACAAGGTCGCCCTCATCAAAGATCATCTCTTTCTTGGTCTTGTTTAGCCTTGATGCTTGGCGAAGGACTTGTTGCTCGATCGTAGCTCGTGTGTCTTCATGGGGTTTCTTCATTGTTTGGGCACGCTTGACAACGTCCATATTGGCATGTTCATGAAGTGGAAGTGGAAGGATATCGAGCGCGGTGAGAGGCTCGAAGCCGTAGACGATCATGAACGGGCTCCTCATGGTGGTGGAGTTCTTGGCGCGGTTGTAGGCGAACTCGGCGTGTGGAATACATTCCTCCCAGTCTTTAAGGTTCTTCTTTATCAACACCCGGAGGAGTGTGCCAAGACTTCGATTGACGACCTCGGTTTGTCCATCGGTTTGAGGATGCGAGGCGGACGAGAAGAGGAGCTTGATGCCGAGCTTGGCCATGAGAGTCTTCCAGAAGTAGCTCATGAATTTTACGTCGCGGTCGGAGACGATTGTTCTAGGCACACCGTGTAGCCGAATTATTTCCCTGAAAAACAAATTGGCTACATGTGAAGCATCATCGGTCTTATGGCACGGAATGAAATGTGCCATTTTAGAAAAGCGATCCACGACTACAAATATGGAATCATGTCCATGTTTAGATCTAGGCAAGCCTAACACAAAGTCCATGCTAATGTCCGACCAAGGTGTATGAGGAATAGGCAATGGCATATAAAGACCAAAGGGGTTGGACTTAGACTTAGCTTGGATACATGTAGTGCATCGTTGGACGTGGCGCTCCACGTCGCGCTTCATCTTTGGCCAAAAGTAGTGAGTGGAGAGCATGTCATATGTCTTGTCACGGCCAAAGTGACCCATAAGGCCTCCACCATGGGACTCTTGAAGAAGCAAAAGTTGGAGAGACGATTTCGGAATGCAAAGCTTGTTTTGTTTGAAAAGAAAACCCTTATGCAAATAGAAATCATCAATCCCTTTGTCTATTGAACATTGTGCAAATATTGGTCCAAAGAAAGAGTCGGACGCGTACAAAGATATGATGTCATCAAGACCCAAGACATTGACTTCGAGTCGTGTAAGAAGGCTTGTGTTTTTGCAAGACAAGGCGTCCGCTACCACATTTTCTTTGCCCTTCTTGTATTTGACAATGTAAGGAAAATACTCCATAAACTCAACCCATTTTGCGTGCCTTTTACTCAAGTTGTCTTGGCCGTTAAGATATTTCAACGACTCATGGTCGGAATGGATGATAAATTCTTTGGGCCAAAGATAGTGTTGCCACACTTGAAGAACTCAAACCAAGGCAAAAAGTTCTTTGTCATAAATGGGATAGTTTAGGCGTGCGCCATCAAGTTTCTCACTATGGTAAGCAATAGGACGCCCATTTTGCATAAGGACGCCACCAATGCCAATTCCACTAGCGTCACATTCAATCTCAAAGGTTTTTGTGAAATCCGGCAATGCAAGAAGTGGTGCTTTGGTGAGCCTCTTTTTGAGATCATCAAAAGCTTTTTGTTGTGCTTTTCCCCAAACGAACGTGACATTTTTCTTGGTCAATTCGTTGAGGGGGCAAGCAATTGTAGAAAAGTCTTTGACAAAACGACGGTAAAAGCCAGCCAACCCATGAAAACTACGAAGTTCACTAACATTTGTAGGGATGGGCCAATCTCGTATGTCCTTGACTTTTGAGACATCAACTTCAATGACATTAGAAGACACGACAAAACCAAGGAAAATCAACCTGTCTCTTGCAAAAGTGCACTTTGGGAGATTAGCATAAAGCTTTTCATGACGAAGGATTTGAAGAACCTCCTTAACATGAGTAACATGCTCCTCTAGTGATTTGCTATAGACAAGAATGTCATCAAAGTAAACAACGACACTCTTCCCGATGAGAGATCGCAAAATATGGTTCATGAGGCGCATGAAGGTAGATGGGGCGTTAGATAATCCAAAAGGCATAACCAATCATTCATAGAGACCAAGCTTGGTCTTGAAGGCGGTTTTCCACTCATCACCTTCGGCCATGCGAATTTGATGGTAACCACTACGAAGATCAATTTTCGAAAATATAGTGGCTCCACATAACTCATCAAGCATGTCATCAAGACGCGGTATAGGATGTTGATAACACACGGTGATAGCATTGATTGGACGGCAGTCCATTCATAACCGCAACGTATCATCCGTTTTTGGAACAAGAATCACGGGGACCGCGCTTGGGCTAGTGCTTACTTGGATCAAACCTTTGGAGACGAGTTGGTTGATTTGACGTTCTATCTCCTTTGTCTCTTCCGGGTTCGTGCGATACGCGGCGCGGTTTGGGAGTGGTGCGCCGGGTATGAGGTCGATGCGGTGTTCTATTCCACGAAGAGGAGGAAGGCCATGAGGAAGCTCTTCGGGAAATACATCTTGGAATTCCTGCAAAATATCCATCAAAGAAGGAGGAACATTTGTCAAGTCGTTAGTTCCTTGCACTAGTCCCTTGCATACAAGGACATAGTGCAAGATGGATGGGTTGTTCCACACTTCTCTCATCTCACTTTTGGTGGCAAGAAGAACACTCTTAGTTTTTCCACTCAAGTTTGGCTTGTAGCTCTCACTCACTATGGTGTGGTTCTCTCGCTCACCACTCTTCTCACAAGGTGTTTTTGCATGTTGCGCCCTCGCTAAAGCCTTTGCATTGTCCGCAATTATTTGGCTAGGAGTCATTGGTTGCAACACACAAGTTTTATCAAGCCATTTGAAGGTGTAAGTGTTGGAGTGACCATTATGCAAAGCACGCTTGTCATATTGCCACGGCCTTCCGAGCAACATATGGCAAACCGTCATTGGGACCACGTCACATTGCACCGTGTCCTTGTAGTGCCCAATTGAGAACATCACCGAGACGGTGTGCTTGATCTTGACGGATCCTTGGTCACTTAGCCATTGGATATGGTAGGGGTGTTTATGCGGATGGAGGGTGAGGTTGAGTTTCTCACACAATTCTGTGCTTGCAAGGTTGTGGCAACTCCCTCCATCGATGACAACTTTGATGGATTTCCCATTGATTCCGGCACGAGTTTGGAAGATGTTCGAGCGTTGGTCTTCATTTTCATTGACTTGGGTAGTCAAGACCCTTGTGACCACAAGCGATGGACTTGCGTCATGCTCACACACGAGAAGTTCTTGGTCCTCTTCCAAATGTTGCCTTGCCATGGCTTCCTTGACCCTTGCATCAAACTCTTCTTCACTCAAGTATTCTTCATCGCCATTGTCATGGATGAACAAAACTTTCTTGTTTCCACATGCATTCGACTTGTGTCCTTTGCCTCCACACTTGTAGCATTCACCATTGAATGGTTGATCATCCCTTGTGTTTTTGCCACTTGGGGGCTGTTTCCTTGAGGGAGAGTTGGCTTGAAGGGAAGCTTGGTGGTACTTGAGGAGCTTCCACTTGGTGTTGTTGGAGTAGTGGTTGATGCTTGCTTGTAGGTGAAGTACGTCTTTGGCTTGTTGTACTTGATGTCCTCTTGCACTTGGCGCTCAGCCTTGGATGCGATGTGCACAAGCTCAACCATGTTGTTGTACTTTTGGAACTCGGTGATGCGCTTGATGGGATGGTTCAAGCCATTGAGGAAGCGTGCCATTGTTTGTTCATCCCGCTCTTCAATGTTGGCACCGATCATGTTGATCTTCATTTGCTTGAAGTACTTTTCCATGGTCTTTGTCCCTTGACTAAGCGTTTGAAGCTTGTTGAAGAGGTCACGCGTGTAGTGTGAAGGAACAAAGCGGGATCTCATATGAGCCTTCATATCTTGCCAAGTTGCGATTGGAGGCTCTTCTTTTGCTTCGCGAGCGAGTTGGACTTGTTCCCACCAAAGGTTGGCATACTCATCAAACTCGAGGGATGCCATGGACATCATCTTCTCATTGCTATAGTTGTGCATGCGGAAGATCCTGTCGACCTTGAGTTCCCAAGAGAGATATTCCTCGGGCTCATTGGAACCGGTGAACTTGGGCATGGTGAATTTGAGCTTGCCAAAAGTTTCTTCTCCATTGCGGTTCCGGTTGCGTCGGTGGCCATGATTTGGGCGGTCATCATCATCATCCGAGATCTCATGTCTTGCTTGGTGATTGTTGTGTTGCTCTTGCGGTTGTTGAGGTGCCGCGTTTGGTGGTGGAACTTGGTTTTGACGACGAGCTTGGGGAGCTTGCTCGTTTTGTTGTCGTGGTTGAGGACGAGGAGGAGGGTGATGGTCCTCACGACGAGCTTGGGGAGCTTGCTCTTGTTCTTGTCGTGGTTGATGCCGAGGAGCATTGTCTTGCGCCCTGTGGCGAGGAGGACGTCGAGCCGCATGCGCAATGGGCTGCTCTTCTTCTTCTTGATGTGGCGGAGGCTCGTCATGACCATCATGTTGACGACGTGGACGATCATGTCGATGATGACGCCTTGGAGGATCTTCCAGTGCTTCACGTCGACGGTGATCTTGTTCGTCCTCTTCGGATGCTTCACTTGGAGTGGAAGGGACATGTCGACGACGATGGCCTTGGTGGTCCATGTGAGTCACAAGTGCCCTTGGTTGTGGCCGGTTCGCTTCGCGCCGTGGAGGTCTTGCGGAGAGGTCACCATCATAGCTTGACGTTGCGGCGTGACGCGGAGATGGTACCGCTTGCGAAGAGCTCATGGATTGAAGAACGGGTCCATCCCGGTGCCTTGAAGCGTGACGGCAAGGTGCACTTGATTCACTTGAGGAGTGCCGAGATGAGCTTGATTCGCGCGAGCGTGGCCTTGCTAGTCCATCAATGAGGCGTTGAAGCTTCTCATCCGTTGAGGCGATTGCACGACCAAGAGCTTCATTTTGATGACCTAGGTTGTCTTGCATGGCATGCATTTGGCCACGGACTTCTTCGAACCAGTTGTCGATGTTCTTGAATTCCACACGGGCCTCGCTAAATTGTTCATCTTGGCGCCTCTCGAGAGCTTCACAACGATAGTTGAATTCTCCGCGGACCTTCCAATGGTCCCATCTTGTCATGAATTGTGTGTCATCCTCCGGAGGTTGTGGTGGTTGGGATGGCTCTCCATGCATGTCCATGATGAAAAGCCAACAAGGTGTTGTATATGGAGAATAAGGGTGCGGAGAGTTAGCCTTTTACCTCACCTTGGAGATTATATCAAACCAATTGCCACACAAATGAGTGAAAAGCGTGCAAAGTGAAATGGGCAAGAAACTCACACACAAAGATGCTACAACTCACAAAAGCTTTTGGTGGAAGGTTAGGGTTGTGGAAAACCAAACGAAACGATCCAAGCAAAAGTTTATTGTCCTACGTGGTAAAGAACCAAAGATCAAAAGCAAAAGGATACGATCTACAAAACACGGAAAACACACACGTGGAGAAAAACGGGGTTAGCACGACTATGAAAATGAGCACAAAAGGTCCTAACGAAGACTATGATCGGTTGTCGTGCCAACTCAAGGAGAGACCACAACTCGTTTGCCAAAAGAGGATAAGCAATAGATTTGTGCACTTGCCTCGGTGCGCTCTTTCTTCTCTCTTTCTTGGCTTACAAGCTTGGTATTCTCTTTGTATTGGGAGACTATGTATCTTTTTCTCTTTTTCTTTTGTTCTTTTTTTTTGATTCTTTTTCCTTTTTCTCCCTTTCTATGCTACTATGTTAGCTTTTGTATTTGGCCTCACACTCTCACTTTCCGAAGGCAAGTGCACAATGCTTAGACAAACACAAAATGAGTTGCTCTCATAGGATGGATACACACAAAGGAAGATATGAGGTTGTCAAACTGGTGCAAGTTATACCTTTGGTATTGTTGAGGACTTGCAACCGTTGGTGGTGGATGATGTTCGAGTGTCGCGGTGTCGATGAGCGCGGGTGACTTTGATGCGGAAGCTTGTGTTAAGATGGCAACAAACACGCGAAACACGAACAAGCTAAAGGGGAAAAGTCAGCAAACGAAAATGAGGCGTCAAAGGGCAAGGAAGCACGGTCAGAGGCGAGCGGTAGTACTGCTTGCAACGACCGGTAGTACCGGCGAGCGGTAGTACCGCTTGTACTACCGGTAGTACCGGTTACTTGCGGTAGTACCGCTTGCACGGCCGGTAGTACCGCCAGTTGCGGGACAGGACGAACTCAACTTGACCAAAATCCTCAAATTCGTGGAGATCTGACCGAAAGGCTGGGCTAGGAACAACAGAGGCTATAGATCGACTCCCAAAGCAACATATCTATGGACCAAAACCACGAAAAACTCACCAAATCCTGAGATCGATCCGAAGGCAAATTGGGGCTCTTTTTGGTGGGATTTTCGATTTTAGGGTGGAAAAAAGAAAATTTGTGGGAAAATTCGTGATCAACCGTGCTCTTGATACCAATATGTTATGGGGTAACCCGGGGGTTGGCCCGATATTTCACGAATTCCACGAGAAACGAGGGGGAAAGCGGTGGTCGGGGATGAAAACGAGGAAGGAGAGGAAAACCACGAACACACGCACACCAAAACACGATACACGCCTATCTCTCACGCAGGTGGCAACCGGTCCAACATAATCCCTAGGATCGGTGTTGGGAGAAGCTCGCTCTCCACGCCAACAACGGGGGATGAGGTGCTTGGTGAGATCTTGACGACTTGGGGGCGAGAAACCGAGAACCCAAGGCCTTGTACAACTTGAACGCACTAGGCAAGATCCAAGAGGGGGTGGATAATCCGGTGCTCCTTGGTAGGAGCATGAGACCAATAGATATAAGTACTCAAAGGGTTTCCTTAATATCTATTATTATCCAAGTCTGGGGTTTACAATGGAGGGTGGGGCTATATATAGTCCAGCCACAAAACATGGGTAGTTTCGGAACGAAAAGGCAAATTATAGTAAGGGATACAAGGCACTGGGCTGAATTCATGCGTTCAGGGTCAGTCAGGACCGGTAGTACCGGTCCGACAACCGGTAGTACCGGTCGCAACCGGTAGTACCGCTTCGGGGGCGGTAGTACCGCTGGGGAGCCTGGAGCTTCGGTCGGAGGCGCCTATAGCGAGCGGTAGGAGGGGGTGGTAGTACCGCTGATCGGTAGTACCGGTTGCTGGGCCGATAGTACCGCTGGCGTCTGGGGCGTGGAGTGGTTCTTCCTGGAGCGTCCGGTATCTGGGGCCGGTCGGACCGCTTGGAGTGGTAGTACCGGTCGGCTCAACCGGTAGTACCGCTGGCGTCTGGCAGGGACTGATTGCTTCCCCTCCGTTTCTTGGGTCCTTCTCTTCGTACCTGATGATGCACAGTGTATGCGTATGAAGTAGCAAGCCATCCAAGGGTGTGTCGAAGTCACACAAGGAGAGGAGCGAGTTCACCTTAGCTTGAAGGAATTTGGCTCGGGCGCGAGTCATGGGTCCACTTGGGGAGCTCGTGGGAGTAGATGTAGTAGCGGTCGTAGGACGGGCTGCATCACTTTTAGTAGGCGTAGTACCTGTGCAAGGACGGGACACACGAGGTCGAAGAGGTAGAGGATGTGGGCGAAACTAGACGTTGACCAATATATGAAGAATTATGTTTTAGTTTGTAATATTTGACAAACTATGTTAGTATTTGTAATATGTGAACAACTATGTTTCAGTTGGTAATATGTGATGAACTATGTTAGTATTTGTAATGTATGATTGTAATATGTGACAAAGTATGTTTCAATTTGTAATATGTGACAAACTATGTTTCAATTTGTAACATGTGAACAACTATGTTTTAATTTGTAATATGTGGTGAACTATGTTTTATTTGTAATATGTGAATAACTATGTTTTAATTTGTAAATTATGCAGAAATGGAGAGAAGATACGTGTTGCTCAATGCAGACATTGAAAAGAAGCATCGTGCTAGAATTTTGGAGGATGAGCCTAACTCCTCGAGCCCTTGGTCACTCGCACTCCTAATGTAAACATGATAATACACCTGGCTTGGGTTGCTAGGTACGATTTAATCATGCATTACATGAATATTGTTTGGACGCACTAAATGATTTGACATGCTATTTGGATATATAGGTTGAAGTGGGCTGGGATTTTACCTTTCGCTCGTCTGGTTGAGGACACTGGAGACTCTACACGCATGTTATATGACCAGTCATTGATCACCTGCTTGATTGACCGCTGGAGGCCTGAGACCCACACTTCTCACTTTCACTAGGGAGAGATGGCTCCTACTCTCCAAGATGTGTCATACCTGTTGGGACTTCCTTTGGCAGGCCAACCCATTGTACCAGTGCAAGCACTGACAAGTTGGCAAAGCGATATGGCACAAAGTTTCCAGGGTATTAGTGGTCCCTTTGAGCACGATGATCACGGACCCAAGTTCGACTGGTTACTAGGATTTCAGGTGTGTTCGCTAAGTTGTCATTATTCTGTTAGACAATGCACCGTATCATCCTATGCTTTTACTTATTGAACTATCTTTGATCAATGCATATCCAAAGGTTAGGTTATCCAGATACCCATTTGACTGAGCCACGGATCACTCGGTGCTTCGAGGCATACATAATTTGGCTTCTCGGGAAGGTGATGTTCAACAAGAACCATGTCACCACTCGCTACATCCCTATTGCATTGGAGATTGCTAATGCAACTAGCACCGACATGATTACACAAAGGAGCCGGGGTTCTGCGGTCTTAGCGGCTATGTACCGAGTTATGTGCAACGGTTGCCAGTGTAAGGCGTCTAAGTCAGGATTTCTTGGATTCCCACTACTATTGCAGCTTTGTTCCTGGGATCGTCTTCCTAGAGGCCGACCGGACGTTTGTGTTGTCAAGGCTTACCCATCGGCTGATTTGGGTGACCCTCCGATCGGATTGTTCGATGCAGAGCTCGTTGACTTGCCTACTTTTAGTACAGTTTGGACACGTCACACGCTATGGGAAAAGTTTGATGTACTTTCATTAATTAGTTCATGTATAGTATGACTGGAAATGACAAAGATTTTTGGTAGAGTCGCTTTTCTTATGGTCAAGTGAGGGGTTGCTACCCCGCATTGTTCGAACAGTTTGACGTACTACTCGGAGTCCGATGACGTGGGATCCTTACATGAATGCAGCCATCGATGATAGATTCCGCAGGGATGGGGACTACATGGGGATTTCTATTCTCTATATCAGAGACGCGGCGTATTGGCTACAAAATCAAAGATCATCTTCGACATGCATGCAAAGGAGATGAGCCTACAGAGAGTAATGAGGCAGTTCAGTCTTCGCCATTTGGTTGATCCTCGTCCTACGGAGAGTGTCATACCTTCGGTCGTCCACACATATGTTTATTTTACACATTTCTTCCATCTTACATAATTTATTGACTGACCACAATCACTTTCCAATTGTAGGTTTTCAAGGGAGGGAAGTAGCAAGACCGCCACCGGTTGGCTCCAAAGGGTTGGGTTGTACGTTGCAAAGTGTCACACCGCTACAACACGAGTCTAGAACTCGGATGCCCACTTTTTCATGGAAGAATTCAACAACTATTTGGATAGGTACATGAGCGCCACACGTCTATGCATCGCGCAACAGTTTCACCCAGAGGAGATGTCAGGCATAGCTACTTGGGATAGTTATCCGAGCCAGTCTACTGCACGCAATAGAGAGCATGTGATAATACATTGTCTTTATCTAATGCACCTACTTATTACATAGTTTCCCGTCCATTTTTTCAACCTAGTTGTGACAATGGCAGGCACAGTTGATAGCCGATCTTGAGATGGAGAGACTGATTATAGACGCCCCCTTTTGTTCATACCTCTGCTTATACAATACCAAGACTAGTAGACCTGGCTGGGTCGCCTGGAGGAGAAGCTATGACGTATCCATGTGGTTATCACATGCACCCGCTCTTCGGGCATTGCTCACCACCCGACACCGCAACAGCCTCTGTGTCACTCGACGCACTAGCACCAGCCACGTCCACCTTTGCCCCTATGATAGTATCCGCGTCCACGACTTACACCATAGACGACGCAGAGACCTCCTCCCCTAGACTAGGCTGGAGGTTCGTCATGGTAGTAGCAGTCTTCTTTCGACTTGTGGCAGCATCAGCCACCTTTTCAGGGTGGAGGTTCGTCGTGGCAGCAACATCACGAGTCTTGGGGCCACCCTCCCACGCTGAACTACGAGTTTCATCCCCAGCCACAGACACAGGGTACGTTTCTTAGACGGAAAGTGCCGAGGCTTGGTTCATATCAATTTCTTATATACTTCGGTTTTCATGTGCAGGAGCCGAGTGCAGGGGTCTATGTCTGGCTATCAGTCATCTATGTCTGGATCCGTGTGGACGAGTGATCACGACATTGATCAAAACACTCAGGAATTCATGATACAAAGCAGTTGGTTGAACATTTTTCAGACTCCTCCCCCAGACCCCACATAGGAAACTTAGTATGACGAGCACTGGTCAGTGATTCCTCCGCGAGAAGTTCGGCCGCCCCACAGGTTCAGCTAGACGACGCCCCTAATCCACCACCTAAGCGTCGTGGCAGACGACATCGTTGACACGTCAGACATGTCTATCTAACTATGTATGAAACATATATCTATATATGTGCAATACATATATCTATCTATGCATGAGTCACTTTTCTATTATTTCACATTTTTATTCGACAAACATTTCAACATAGCTTGCAGTAGAGTTCAATATAACTTGCGATAGGTAATTAAGATACAAATAAGAACGCTCTCTCCCAACGACTATGCCTTGCTCTAATTCTTCCTCTGATAGGTAATTGCCTCGCCCTTACCCTTCGACGTTGCCTCTCCCTTATCCTTCCACAATGCCTCACCCTTACCCTTCGACGATGCCTTGCCCTTTCCCTTCGACGATGCCTTCTTCTGGGCCTGCACCTTGTCCCACTTAGATCTCTCCTTGGTGCCAACGATCGGCGGCATGAAGATATTATCTTCATCTTCGCTCTCTTCTATCCACAACCAAGGGTTCTCAGCCTGCTACTGCATTTCAACTTCACTCTTGCGTTTAACCTTGTTCCACCTTGCATTGATCCTGAGAAGCTCTTGTCATATCTCCTCTGGGGTCGTCGATGGCCACCCTTTCCTACATACTACCTCACCCAGCTCAATGAGGAGATAATTACTAGCAATGAGTTCCTCCAATTGGGATGGATTATTGTCTATCCTACAAGTCTTGGCAAGATAAAAAGGTCTTCGAACATCTTTTTGTGGGGAAAAGCCGCCGACATAGTGGTGCTCTCGAAGAGAATGGTGTGCTTACCCAGCTTCGTGAGGAGGGGTTTTTTATAGAGTAAACCAACAAGAAATGGCAGAAACTCATTGGCGGGAAAAACTAAGCAGGAAACATTTTGACGGGAAACATTTAAGATACATTGTCTCTGAAATTAACTGACAACTACAAAATAATGCGGAAAATAAGATACATCACGACACCACAACTGGAATAAAGATACATCACAACACTGCAACTAAAATAAAGATATCAGGACATTACAACTAAAATGAAGATACTTTGCTACCGATACATACATATACCTTCCTTAAGTCTAGCGCGGGTACTTCCCGGTCTTATCCCCATGTTCTTATACCGCCTGCGCCTCAACAACACTTTCTCTTAATCTCTTCCTTTCCGCCACACGGGTCTCCTTGCGCACCCGTTCCTCTGCATACCTGCGCTCTTCCTCTTCCGCCATCCTCTTCCTATTTATCTCCCGGTTCCGAGCTCTCTCTTCTCTTACTTTTTAGCTCTCTCTCTCTCCTGCTCCTTCTTCTCCCGTCCGGCCATCTTTTCGGCATGTTCGTCAGTGTGAAAGTCAGCCCACACAACTCGGTTCCTATCATGAATCTCTTTCACGGCCCAAGATGGTTGCTCCATGTCAATCCAATGGTACCACTTGTAAAGAGGAGGAGGAGGAGACTACAAGCATATTAATGAAATGAATAAAAGAACACATAATAACGTAAATCATTCATATTCATCATGCTTTGGGAACATACCAGAGGCTTCTCGTACGATGAACTTTCTTGTCGGGGCAGGCTTGGGTCGTAGTTCGCACACATGAAAAACTTCATGCCCATGCAAGTGGAGAAATCGATCGACTCATTCACTTTGGCGAGATGTTCGCACCAACAACGCTCTTGTTTCACCCCCTCTAGCAACCTGGCATCTTTCATCTTCCTAAGCCTATACTCTCGGTGTGAACAAGGCACACTCATGATGGAATCTCGGAAGGATTGGCGAGAGAACAAGGAGGAGCAGATGACGAGGTTTGATCTCATCAATGCCCATTGTTATGGACTTGGGTTTTGGAGAAGATGGGGATGCTGGAGATCGTGGAACGGTTAGCAAACAAGCAACACGGGGAAACAAGGTTTACCCAGGTTTAGGCCCCAGGAGGGAAAACCCTACTCCTGCTTGTCTGCTCTTGATTACGGTGGAACCGAAGGTTACAGGGGTGCGCAGATGCAATCTGGCGTGGAGGTGTGTATGCGAAAGTATGAGAGAGAGAGTTCTGGGTCGTGCCCTCCTGGCCTTTATATAGGCTTAGGCAGGTCCCGGGCATAGACCTAGTCGGTTACAACTTTTAGGGTTTTACCCCTTTGAATTTCCTATCTACTCTAGTCTTGCTCTCCAAGGATCCCAAAGCGTCATGGGTCTTGGCCACCCGAAAATCTTCATGGGCCGGCGTATAGTTGCTGTGGGCCTTCCTTGTGCTGGACCAGGTATGCTGAGATCATGTACCCGTGGGGTATAACCATGTCAGTAGCCCCCGAGTGTTCAGTCGAATCGTAGATTCGGCTGAGGACTCTGCAATCTTTCGGGTGCAACTATGTATTTCAATAGTTCATGTGTAGGGATTGTTGATGCGTGTGCCTGACTCACCCGACGGATCAGGGTCAGTTAACTGTCTTAGGACGAAACAACACGATCTTCTTCAGGTTCGAATCCCTCAACTCGAACCTGGAACATATACTGGCGTATTTCGACTCAGGCCGCGGAGGACTTACAGGAGTGGAATTCCAGTGAATTTAACTGATGTACCCAACGCGTCCGTCGGAATTTTTCATCGCACCTATTAGCACGGGTTTTTACTAGCAGAGCGCAGTCGTGTACGTTGCGAGGCCATCAAATGGTATCTATATGTCTTATCTTTGTGTCGTAGACACATCATCCGAATGTTTATCACCGCGGAGGTGTTTCGGGTGGCCAAGGAGGATGTTACTCACTTAGCGTTTAATTGGGGCAGAGTTGCCGAAAAGTTTTGCATGTTGATCCGAAGGATCGCAGTCAAATAATTTTTTTATAGGGTGCGTGATCAGCGCTCCCTATGGGAGTAGCCCCCGAGTGTCTGTTCGAGTCGTAGACTCGAGCTGAGACTTTTATTCAGCCGTTGTTCCGCTTCAGGTCCGTAGGACACAAATTTTTTTGGATGATTAAATCCGTCCTCCCTATGGGAGTAGCCCCCGAGTCCATAGTGGAGTCGTAGACTCGACGAGGGACTCGAAGTAACAGTTTGCTTCTATTCATCTTTCGGGTGCACGGCCAGCGCTCCTGATAGGAGTAGCCCCCGAGTAATTGGTCGAATCATAGATTCGAGTGAGTACTCTTAGCTTTGAAGCCGGAGAAATTGTAGTTGTTTCTAATGTAGCTTTTGATGACGTCAGTGCTGACGATCGATGACCTCAAGCGTCTGCTGCGCCTGAGATGACTTGACTGGACGAACATGGGTCCCACTGTATGACCTTGAATTGACCGGTCACGCGCGGCGTGGAGATAATTACGGCGTCGCCTCAATTTTCGCGCGTAGTGGACGGCATGTTAACGGTGGTTCGTTGTGATGCTGACACGTGTATGGCCAGATCTGCCGTTGGCGTTAGGTCTTCTCGATGGACGGTTGTCGTGCATCGTCTTCGTCTTTATAATCATTGGGGAAAACTTCAGTTTATTTTCACCGCATCGATTCTTGCTTTCACTGCTTCCTTGTGTTCTGAGAGCTCTTGCTGCGCGCTGGAATATTCTTTCACATTTCCTTCTTCCATACTGCGTTCTTGATGCCGGCGCCGCCGTACCGCGATGGGGAAGCCGAAGAAGTCGTCGTCTGCGGTTGGCACCATCGCCGCCGGAGGGAAGAAAAGTGCCGCCGCTACCCGTGTCACCAACAGTGGCTGGAAGCGATCGGAGACGCGGGAGAGTGATCTCCGCAGGCTTCGCGAGCGGGGCCTGATCCCACAGGATAGGGAGGCCGTTAAACTCCCAGGCAGTGAGGTAATCCCCCATCCGCCCGTTGGGTATCGGGTTATGTTCCTTGCCTTTGTCTTGTGCGGATTTTCCTTCCCAGTCCACGACTTCCTTCGTGGACTACTTTTTCTATACGGTGTCCAATTGCACCATCTTTCCCCCAATTCTCTTCTTCACATTGCTTGTTTTATCACTTTATGCGAGTGCTGGCTCGATATTGAGCCGCATTTTGGCCTCTTCCGGAAACTTTATTCCATGAAGAGGCAATCTGGTTCGGATGGTGTTTATCCCATTGGGGGTTGCATCATCTCCCTCAGGCCCAATCTGCTTTTCTTTTCTTTTTCCATGTCCGAATCTGTCCAGTACTGGCGGAGGCGATGGTTTTATATCCGCGATTTCGTAGTACTTGGGCAAGATTTTGGTCTTGTTCCTTTCGACCCCTCCCAGGAGATTGAGCCGAAAAGGTCTTGGAAAAACAAGATCTTGGATGGCGAGGTGGCGGAGATAGAGGCTCTATATCGTCGGGTGGAGGATCTCCAGTTGATTCCGGAGAAGGAAGTGAACGGTGTGGATATAATCCGCACCTTTCTCGAGCGTCGGGTGCAGCCACTCCAGGATAGGGTGCACCCAATATTCCTTTATGCTGGCCGGCGTGATCCGACGAGGGTTTCGGCTGAGAAAATCTCCCAGGGAGATCTTGACAGGGCCCTTCGCTTGCTGCTGAAGTTCAAGGCCGGAGAGGAAATCCCAGGGAAGTCGCTGACTCCTCTGTTTTCTTCTTCGCTTCCTAATCGACAGGTGTAGATCCGTGCGCGTAGCGCTATTTTTCGACTGCATTGTTTTGTATTTGTTTTGCTGAGAAATGTTCTTCTCTTGTGCAGAGCTTCAAAGTGTCGGGTATGTCGCCTCCATTACCCGAAGTATATCCGGATGCTCCGGACAATGATTTGGTGGATTCCATGTCCGAGCTGCCATCAGCGCGATCTCCGGCTGAAGATGCCAACGAGTCGAGCGAGGACCACACGCGCAAACGATCGCGGAGCTCCAGCGAGTCTTCGGATGCCTCGACTCCTCCGACTCCTAGGAACCCTTCGTGTATTGAGCGTCATAGTGACGGGCATGGAGGCTCTTCCTCTCCTATTCCTGCTCTCCCCGTGCGGGCTGTAGCGCCGCACCCGCCAGCGAAGCGGAAGAAGGAAGAAAAGAAGGAAGAGAAGAAGGAAGAGAAGAAAGAGGAGAAGAGAGTCCGAAGGACCCCTCCCGTCTTCAACCTGAACTCGCTGGACTCGTAAGTTTCCTCTGTACTGCTTTTCCTGTGTTGTTGACTTTGTGCTTGTGCTAATTTGTCCTTGTGCAGGCACTCTTCCAACGATTCCTCCAGTGATGGTGCTCGAGAGATGATGGGGGAGTCGAAAGTTGTGTCTCCTCCTCCTCAGACAGTGGCAACTTCTGAGGGCGCTGCTCCGAACCCTCTTCTGCGGGAGGTTCAGGTGGTTGTGCCTCAGAATTTTGCTAGCGGACCTTCGACGTCGCCATTGGATCATGTAAGTCTCCTGCCACGGGGGGAGCCCCCGAGAGTTTGTAAAAGAGTTTTCTTGTTTTGTTCTTTCAAGTCTCGGGGGGAGCCCCCGAGCGTTTTCTTGTGTGTATCTTGCTTCTGTTCTTTTCTGGTGGGCGTAGCCCCCGAGTCCTTTTTCTGACTAGTAGGTCTTCTTCCTGTAGCCTTTTGTGCAGGATGACAAGCGACTTGTGCAGGAGCACCTGGTGCTGGAGGCCAGCCTCAAACAACTTCAAGGTACTATTATGCCTTTGATGTTTGCTTCTTCGTATATTCTTGTCCTGTTATCTGACACCTGTACTTTTTGGATGCAGAGGAGCATAACACCTCCCTTCGTGAGATCGATGATCTCAAAAAGAGCCTTGGTCAAGCGGAGAAGAAGGCCGAGGTCGCCGTTGGTGCGAAGGAGCGCCTTGAGATGGAGCTGGCTACTGCGGCTGAGGCTAAGGAGCGCCTGCAGCAGGAGGCCACAGACCACGAGGAGCAGCTTGCCACTGCTGCGGCTGCGCGTGAAAGAGAAGTGGCTGGTAAGCTCATGGCTGCTGCCAAGGCTATTTCGGGTGAGTATCTTCTTTTGCCCCTTTTATTTTTCTTGTCTTTCTTCTGGGTGCTTTCTTCATTTCTTTTCTTTATTGTCTCAGATGCCGCAGGCATCGAGTTTGACCGCAGCGCTCTGGAGCACGGGAGTGCTCTAGATGATGCTACTGCAGCGGTCGAAGATCGCTGCAGCACCGTCGGCGGCTCACTTGCCAAGGCCAAGGAGGTCCTTGGCCGCTTCTACAAGGAGCTTGTCCCCAAGGGTGCGGCTCTTGATGATGTTGACGCTTTGGCGGAGGCATTGTTAGCCGAAGCGCCTGCGGCGTACAAGCACAAGCAGAAGGGCATCGGCGCGTCCGTCGGGCTGGCGATGGACTTGGCGGCTGGAGCGGAGCTGGACCTTCCCCAGATCACCTCCCAGATGCCGACAACCGCGGATGGATCTGAGGTAGCCTTCGCTACCTATTCTGCTCGCTGCAAGCGATATGGGCCCAAGCTGATTGATCTGCTGGCCGAGTACGCGCTACAGCAGCAGGGGGAAGCCAAAGCGAGGTAATCCGGCTCCGAGGCGACTCAGGGCGCCGCGTCTTAGGCGATGTAGTTGTAGGATAGTTTGTAATTTTATTTTGCTGTAATTATGTTGAAGAAACAAAATCCCTGTGCCACGTAGTGGTGTTTATCCACTAAATGAATTTTGCTGAGTTGTGTTCTTCGTTGTCTGAGTGTTTATGTCCTTTTCTTTTCTGCTGCTCTAGGTTCCTTCAGGTGCTGATCCCGTTGACACCCCGCCTGCAGCACGGCAGCGGCCATCTTTGGATGATTCGTCACAACTTGCTTTTCTTAGAGACCATGTCCGTAGTCTTGAGAAGGAGTTGCTTGGGGTGCGTGGTCACGCCGATGTTTGGAAGTCCAAGGCAGATCACGGTGCAGCTAGAGAGGAGTACTTGATGGCGGAATTGCTTTGACTGTCTGAGCAGCTTCAGTGTAAGTTTTTTTTTTCGAGCTGCTGCTTATTTCTTCGGATGCGTATGCTGGCCTGGCATCTTACTTTTGTGCGAGTATCACAGGTGCTAACCTTGCTCCAAGGGATGAGACGGAGCGTGTTGCTGTTCGGGTCAATTGTTTGACTCAGCAGAACATGGAAGCTGGCGGGTTTTTCTGGATGCATCGCGACCGTGCCATGGCTCTGGCAACGGTGTAGGATCGCGTTCACCAAGTATCGCGGGTGCTTTGCCAAGTGCAGACTTTGCTCTCATCGGTTCTGCATGTGATGTTTCCCCTGGATGCTGTGCCAACAACCCTGTCCGGTCTTCTGTCTAGATTTCGGAGCGTGACCCGTGTCCAGGAATTGGTGAGGCAGCAACTCGTCACAGGGGTGAAGGCTGTGTTGTCCCTTGTTAGGCTGCATCGTCCTGATGTAGATCTGTCTGTTGTAGCAGCTGGGCCACCTCTTTGGCCGGATGGTGGAGAGTGGGATATGCGTCCGTATTATGCGGCTGTAAGGCAATATGCCGAACAGGTCGTAGATTTGTTTGAGCAGCGTGCTCAAGTTATTCTCCAGAATAGGTAGTACCTGTAAAAGAGATAGATGTAAAATTTGTATATTTCGACTAGGCATGTTGTGCTCTTTGTTATAAAGGTTTGTTTGTGGTTTGAGCACGCAGTACTTTGTTTGAGTATGTGTCCTTTTCGTTTGCCTGATGTTGTCAGCTACTCAGGTGTACACGTGTGATCCTCGGTCGATGAAATCGTGAGGTGGGGGGAGCCCCCGAGTGCGTTTGTAGCATAAAGTAAAGTTGCAAATAGTGAACGAAATTTTGCGGCGAGACACTTAGCTTTATTTATATCGAAATGGAGGAAGTACATTGTTCGGCTGAATAGCCTTGGCTGAAAAGCCTTATTGAAAGTAAAGGGGTAGGTAGCTAGGGGTAGAATCGTCGCAAGTGTGCGATGTTCCATGGGTTGGAGTATGCGACTCCAGACTCCACGTGCTTGAGGCGATAGGCGCCACCTGGGATGACTTCGGTGATGATGTAGGGCCCTTCCCATGGTGACTCAAATTTCTTCGGTCGCTCTTGCTTGAGTCGCAAGACGAGGTCTCCTTCGACGAAGGACCTTGGGCGCAACCGGCGGCTGTGGTAGTTGCGGAGACTCTGCTGGTAAACTGCTGATCGATCTGCTGCCACGTCTCTTGCCTCGTCGAGTGTGTCGACGGCGTCTTCGAGTGCAGCCGTGGATTCGGCTTCGCTGTAAGCGACGACCCGGGGGGCCTGGTGGCGTACTTCTGCTGGTAGTACGGCTTCGGCTCCATGCACCATGAAGAACGGTGTGTAGCCGGTGGAACTGTTTGGCGTGGTACGCAAACTCATAGGACGAATGGCAGCTCTTTCGTCCAGGCTCCGGCCTTTCGTTCGAGTGGGGTCATGAGGCACTTCTTGATGCCAGCGCCAATTAGGCCGTTGGCCTTTTCGACCTGCCCATTCGTTTGCGAGTGAGCCACTGAGGCGTATGTGATGTTGATCCCGAGGCCTTCGCAGAAGTCTTGGAATTCTTTGGAGATGAAGTTCGATCCATTGTCGGTAATGATGTTGTGCGGTACGCCGAACCTGTAGACAATGGATTCGAAGAACTTGACGGCGGTCTTGCCCTTTTGGTTGGTAACCGGCATGGCTTCGACCCACTTGGTGAATTTATCGACTGCGACCAGGAGGTAAACGTGCCCCCCTTTCGAGGACTTTGGCAGTTTGCCGATCATGTCGAGGCCCCATTGAGCAAAGGGCCAGGCTATAGGTATGGGTCTGAGCTCTGACCTGGGTGCGTGCGGTTTTTCAGCTAACCGTTGGCACCCGTTGCATCTTCGGACGATGTGCTTTGCATCGCTCATGGCCGTTGGCCAGTAGAATCCAGCTCGTAGAGCTTTGGCGAGAAGGGAGCGGCTGCCTGCGTGATGGCCGCAGATGCCCTCGTGGATGTCTTGGGGGATGGCTTTCCCGTCACCGATGGTGACGCACCTTTGTAGTACACCCGAAATACTGCGCTTGTACAGCTCGCCATTGATGATGGTGAAGGCTTTTGACCGACGAGATATGCGCCGGGCATCCGTCGGGCTGTCAGGCAGTTCTCCGTTTATCAAGAACTGGAGGTATGGTCGTGTCCGAGTTTCTTCGACTACCATGACCTGCATCAGGTTGACCATAGCGACCTCTGTGTCCAGTTTCTCGGGCCCTTCGTGTCCTTCGGGAAGGCGTAGCCCCCGAGTGTTCTGCTTCTTCGGGTGATCCCTTGGGGAATTTCCGCTTGATGGATGGCACGTAGATCTGTTCGGGGAACACACCCGGTGGCACCTTTGCGCAGGTGGAGCCGATGTTGGCGAGTCTGTCGGCTTCCTCGTTGCTTTCTCTTCCGACGTGCCGAAGCTCGCAGCCGTCGAATTCTCCTTCGAGTGCGTTGTAGAGTGCGCGGTACGCGATCATGTTTTTGGCGTGTGCGTCGCACTCGTTCATCGTCTGCTGGACGACGAGGTTGGAGTCACCATAGATGACCAGGCGCGTTGCGCCGCAGATCTTTGCCATCCTCATGCCATGGATGAGGGCTTTGTATTCGGCCTCGTTGTTGGAAGCTCGGAATTTCATCCGGAGGACGTACTTCATCTGGTCGCCCTGCGGGGAGGTCAGTATGACCCCGGCTCCTGCTCCAGCTTCATGCTTGGAGTCGTCGAAGTGCATCGTCCATGACTGCGACATGTCTGGGGTGTCTGGCAGCTGCAGCTCCATCCAATGTACAAGGAAGTCCGGGAGGACTTAAGATTTGATTGCGAGTCTCTTCTCGTAGACGATGTCCAGGGGTGACAGCTCGATGCCCCACAGGGCCACGCGTGCTATGGCCTCTGGGTTATTCAGGATGCTGTTCAGGGGTGCCTCGTTGACGACCATCACCTGGTGCTCCTAGAAGTAATGGCTCAGCCGTCGAGCCGTCATGAACACGCCGTAGGCGAGTTTCTGGTAGTGAGGGTACCTCTGCTTTGTTGGCGTCAGTACCTCGCTGAGGTAGTAGATTGGGCGTTGGACCCCGTGGGCCTTGCCTTCTTCGGGTCGTTCGACCACTAGCACAGTGCTGACACCTGGTGTGTGGCTGCTATGTACAACAACAGAGGCTCAGCTCCTTTGGCGTGACCAGGACGGGCGAGGTGGACGGTAGCCGTTTGGGGCTTTCGAACACATCGTCGGCTTCGGGCGTCCACTCGAATTTATCTGCCTTGCGTAGAAGCTGGTAGAATGGCAGGGCCTTCTCGCCCATGCGGCTGATGAATCTGCTCAACGCCGCTATTCGTCCTGCGAGCTGCTGGACGCCCTTGAGGTTTTTCGGCTTCTCCATCGCCATGATGGCCCTGATTTTCTTCTGGTTCGCCTCAATCCCTCGCTGAGAGATGAAGTACCCAAGCAGCTGACCCGATGGGACGCCGAAGGCGCACTTTTCAGGCTTGAGCTTGATCCTGTAGCGATCGAGGTTATCGAACGTCTCGCAGAGATCGTCGATGAGTGTTCTTGCCTCCCTGGTTTTAATGACTATGTCTTCGACATAGACTTGAACGTTGCGACCGATCTGGTCCTTGAGGCATGCCTGCATGCATCGCTGGTACGTGGCACCTGCGTTCTTTAGCCCGAAGGGCATTGTGTTGTAGCAGAACACTTCGAACGGTGTGATAAACGCCGTTTTCTCTTGATCTTCGACCTTGAGCCGAATCTGGTTGTAGCCTGAGTAGGCATCGAGGAAGGAAAGTATCTCACATCCTGCGGTCGAATCGATGATCTGGTCGATCCGAGGAAGAGGGAAGTGGTCCTTTGGGCAGTGCTTGTTCAATGGCGTGAAGTCTACGCACATCCGCAGGATATCCGTGTCCTTCTTGGGGACCATCACTGTATTTGCGAGCCACTCGCTTTCTTTAATCTCCCTGATGAAGTATGTGGCGAGTAACCTGTTTATTTCCTTCCCGATGGCTTCGGCCCGTGGCTCGGACAGTCTCCGGATGGACTGTTTGACGGGCTTGGTGTCTGGAAAGACGTTGAGTGCGTGCTCGGCGAATTCCCTAGGAACTCCTGGCATGTCCGCAGGACACCAGGCGAAGATTTCCTAGTGCTCACGGAGGAATTCGACGAGCGCGCTTTCCTATGCGGGGCTGAGGTCGTTGGCGATCAGCGCCGTCTTGGAGGCATCCGTCGGATGGACCTGGACCTTCTTTGTGTTGACGGTGGAGTCGAAGGACATGTCAGGTGCGTTTTGTCGTGCGACTGGGGGTGTCCCATTGTCCGTCACCTCGTGGAGCCTTACAAGTTCCTCCTGCATGCCGAATGATTGGGAGATTCTGTTGAAATCCCTGTCGCATTGGTCCGATTGGGTGAAGCTCCCGTGGATTGTGATGACGCCCTTCGGCCCTGGCATCTTGAGTAGCAGGTATACGTAGTGTGGGACAACCAAGAACCTTGCGAATGCTACACGCCCTAGGATGGCGTGGTACTGTGATGGCCAGTCCACCACTTCGAATTCGAGCCGTTCCAGTCGGAAATTGTCCGGCTTGCCGAAGATGACGTCGAGCCATATTTTGCCCAGGGGGAATATGCCCTTTCCTGGGACAATGCCGTGGAACGTTGTATCTGACTGTTCCAGGCTACACTGCGGGATCCGCATTGCTGCCAGAGTACTTGCGAACATCACATTGATGCCGCTGTCGTTGTCCATGAAGACGCGACTCATCTCGAAACCTCCGATCTGCGCCTCCAGCACCAGGGCAACATGACCTGGGCGAGGGATCTGGCAAGGGTGACCCGAACGACTGAACGTGATGCAGGACTCTGATCCGCTGAGGTACTCAGGGATGGCGGGTGGAGTTGCCATGGCCAGGTTGATCTGTCGGGTGATTTTCTTTTGCACCCTATTCGTGGGGCGCCCCTTCTGGATCATCAGTGCTCCTTTCGGCGAGGGATACCCGTTCGCAGCGTTGTTCTGCGGTGGTGCGACTGGTTGGTTCGGGCCTCCTACAGGTGGCGGTGGAGGAGCTCCATGTGCTATCTCACCTGGCGCGGGTGCATTCCCGAATCCAGGAAGTGGAGCTTGCTGCCTCATCTGGACCATGCTTTCGCTGAGTTTCTGGAACTCGCGGCAGTCCTTGAGCATGTGGCTTGCCTTCTTTTTGCCATCCTGCTTGTCGATGTAGAAGTGGATGGTGCATGGACCCGAAAGTTTTTCGTATGCTGAGGGTCCGTTATCGCGGTCGCGACGCTGCCACGACTGTGCTGGGCGTCCTCCGTCGCGGAATTTTCCTCCGCGGTATCCTCCGCTGTTGCGGTTGGTGTTGTTGCGGCGATCGGCGTAGACGGCCGCGACCATGTCGGGTCCATCGCGATCGTCGTAGACGCGCGATCTTCTCTTTCTACGGTTCTCTCGTCGTCGACCGTAGTCGTCCTCTTCTTCCGATTGTGCTCGGTGAATGGAATCTTCGCCGTCAGCCCACCTGTTGGCGATGTCCATGAGGTGGTCGAGTGTTTTGGGCTTGACGCGCCTGAGTTCCTCCTTGAAGTCTTGGCGCTTGACGCCGTCCCTGAAGGCGTCGATGGCCCTCTCTTCGGAGATGTGCGCTGTGGAGTTCTTTGTGTTGGACCAGCGTAGTATGTACGAGCGAATGGATTCGCCCGTTCGTTGGGTGCAGGCTCACAACTCTTCTATTGAGGCGGGCCTCTTGCTGGTTCCCTTGAAGTTTCGGATGAAGCTGTAAGCTAGCTCATCCCAACTTCGGATGGACCCTGAAGATAGGCTGCTGAGCCAGATCCGGGCCGCTCCTGTCGCTGCAGCTGAAGGCATTGCATGGCGGTTTCCTTGTTTCTGTCGTGCAATTTGACAGACAATAGGTGGTCGCTGAGCCATGCCTTTGGGTCTTGTGTGCCGTCGAACTTTGGAGTATTCCAAGGAAGCTTGAAATTGCGCGGCATCTTTGTTCCCCGAATAGATCTGCTGAAGCATCGGGCTCCGCAGAGTTCTCCTTCGTCTTCGTCCATCTCGGATTCAGACGAGCATGCGCGCTTGGCTTGCGCTTTGTCGATTTTGCGCTGTGTGAGCGCGTCTCTGGCGTCGTAGTCGCGGTTGCGGTGGTGCGAACTCTCCTTCCTCCGAGGAAGGTCATGTTCCTCTTCTTCGGATGAAGGGGTGGGGCTGCGGTCGAACCTGACCGGAGCTTTCTTCTTTGGCTCCGTGGGAGCTTCCTGGTGGAGCGCGGATCCGACGAGTCCGAGTCCGGTAAGTGCGTACTTGTGCATGGCCCTCTTCGGGCCCCCCTCTGGAGGTGGGTGGGCTGCGAGGTACGCAGTGGCTACCATGATCGCATCCTGCGGCGTTTTCGGGATGACGTTGCCATCGGCTTCCATCTCCATGAAGGATGTGTGGAGGGTTCGGGTCACCTCACGGCGCTCCTTGGGATCCATGTTCTTCATCTGAGAGCGGTGCTTGTTGCCTTGGTTGCCGTTCGAGCTAGAGCCGATGCCCATGGCGGAGAGCGCGGCTCGTCGCGCGCTGGACTCTAAGGCTGCTTGCTTGCGTTTATCAAGCACCTCCTGCATCTTGACCCGCTTCTTGTGCTCCTCGATCAGGAGTAGGTGGTAGGCCATCAGCAGATCCCGGGAGGAGTCTGCAGGCAGGACTATGTTGCCTGCCACGGCGTTGCGTGCCTGGGACCATCCTTCTTTGCTAAGGCGGATGACATGGCCGTTGTTTTCCCCTTCGGGTGGGGGGGGGGGACTGGCTTCTTCTATTCCCGCCGTTTCGATCTGGCGGGTTAGGTGGCGGGTTGGGCGGCGGGTTGGGTGTTTGCTGATCCTCGTCAGCCTGTATGACTACGGCGCATTGGTAGCGTTTGTAGATTGGTCCGCTGTTACCGCAGCTTTCAGATCCGGAACCGTAGGTCCCTTCATCCGATGGCGGATCGCACAGATCGAAGTTGCAGTTGTTGCTGTCATAGGAATCATCTGTTGATGATGTTGTGCGTAGCACGGGGTGTGGGGTCCATGAAGCGGGCCTGATTAATGGTAGGGGCACCCGCTCGGGGAGGCGGAGGGTGCCAGTTTTCCCCACCTGGAAGCAGAAGCTCCCGAACAGGATTTCAAGTCCGTCGCCTACGGACTCGAAGTCCTTCATGGTGGCCGATGAGTGGCCGGTGAAGTCGAAAGCGCCGAAGAGGAGGTGACTCTCCGTCGCCGCAGAGTTGTAGATCGATCGGGTTGGGACCGTCACGATCGCACAATCAGCGTCCCCGTTTCCCACAGACGGCGCCAATTGACGAGGTTTGATCTCATCAATGCCCATTGTTATGGACTTGGGTTTTGGAGAAGATGGGGATGCTGAAGATCGTGGAACGGTTAGCAAACAAGCAACACGGGGACACAAGGTTTACCCAGGTTCAGGCCCCCGGAGGGAAAACCCTACTCCTGCTTGTCTGCTCTTGATTACAGCGGAACCGAAGGTTACAGGGGTGCGCAGATGCAATCTGGCGTGGAGGTGTGTATGCGAAAGTATGGGAGAGAGAGTTCTAGGTCCTGCCCTCCTGGCCTTTATATAGGCTTAGGCAGGTCCCGGGCATAGACCTAGTCGGTTACAAGTTCTAGGGTTTTACCCCTTTGAATTTCCTATCTACTCTAGTCTTTCTCTCCAAGGATCCGAAAGCGTCATGGGCCTTGGCCACCCGAAAATCTTCATGGGCCGGCGTATAGTTGTCGTGGGCCTTCCTTGGACTGAACCAGGTATGCTAAGATCATGTAGCCGTGGGGTATAACCATGTCAGCAGATGAATTGGTGGAAAAAAAACATATCGATGCCCGAATTTATGGAGGCACCGGCAGAATAGGTAGGAGAAAAATGATAGGAAATGATGGCGGGATAAATTGGCGGGAAACGGCGGCGAGAGAAAAATGGAAGGAAAAAAGAGGCAGGCTAGAACTAACGTCGTGTAGGTTTAGATTAATCACGTAGCGTTGCATTGATCATGTAGGATTTGGCCTGGCCTAAAACTATTAAGGTAAACCGTTTGACCTAGGCATGACCGAATAAAGCAATCGGTTAAGGTCTAACCGATGGATGTAGTCGGTCTGGCCTTGTCGATTGCATGCTAGTCACCAGCCGACGGTCCATTCGGTCAGGCCAGACCGACTGAAAGCCCAACAATATGCTAGGTTTGTTAATTGTTACTCTAAAAATAATTTAAAAATGTATATTATTTTATAAAAATTCGCAGGAGCCTAGACTAGTTTTAGGATTGAGCCGTGTATTTTAGGATTGAGTAAAAAAAACAAAAAACAAAAAACGAATCCGTGTCCGGCTCGAGACGGGAGTACTGGATAATATAATTAGAGAGGGAGACTGGGGGAGGAGACGCAAAGGGAGGGAGGGTGGGAACAAGATTCGATTCTTGCGGGGATGTCGCCGGCGCCGCGTGATGGATCCAAGGTGCAGGTGGTGGACGTCCGGGCAAGCAACGAGGAGGAAGAGCTGTATCTCCTCCGCGCCTGCGCGCGCGACTTCCCCATCGCCGCCGTGGCCACCTCCCTAGATCTCCCGGGCCCCGCCCGCACCCTGGACGGGGCCTACGAGGCCGTCCGCGCCGCCATCGACCGCGCACCATCTAGGCAGGTCGTCGGTCTCGCCCTCCTCAACCCCGACGGCGTGCTGGCCCTCGGCGGCCGCGTCTGGCGGTTCCATCTGGGCGACGGGCACGACGACGCCGACCCCTCCCGCGTGTGCGAGGCTTTTCGGGCGTGCAGCCGCGCCGCGGTGCCCGAGGGCGTCTGGGTCACGCGGGACGGTGCCGCCGACATGGCGTACCTGGTCAGGCACCTGAACGGCGGCACCCTCCCACCCAAGCGCGAGGCGTTCCTGCACCTATGCAACGTCTTCTTCCCCGACTTGTACGACCTGAAGGTGCTGGCGGAGTGGAGGGAGGTGGAGGACGGGGATCCCCCGCTCGCCCGCGACCACAACTTTGGCCGATTCCTTGAGCTGGTGCGGAAGTGGGGGTTCAGTGAGCTCATGACAGGGTACAACGCGTTCCTGTCGGGACTTGGCCGGCCGACGAGTATGAGCTCCTCTTACACAAGAAGGCGGCGGCCAAGCAGCAGGAGAGTACAAGGAAGTGGACCGAGATGCTCCGTCAAAAGGGCCGTAGCGAGGAATATATTCGAGATGTGCTTTTTCACTGCGTCTGTAACTGACGTATTTGCTGTCTTCCCCCCTAGATTTAGATTGAAAACGGGGGAAAGACCCGTGGAATAAACCGACTATTCAGGGTCCCCCAAACTAGTCCTTTTCTGCAATGGACTAGTAGTGCTTAACAGTGAGTAAAACGCAGAATACCTGCCTGTATGAATTACTGTAGCTGAATTTAGGGCTTAAGTAATACTGCGCATCCTGAAGATTTTAGGTCTTGAATGGCATCACTTGACCATCAGTAGTTCATGTTATTTTGTGATAAATTCAACTGTGGATATACATATACTCCATCCGATGTTTTTAACTTTTTAAAGATGTGTATCTAGACTTCTTTTAGTATATAGGTTCGGAGAGGTTTGGAGTCTAAATTCATTAGTTTCATAGAGCTAAAATATCTTATATTTTGATAGAAAAAAGTACAACATAGCACGTGGTAATGGGAAAGTGCTCAAGTTAGATGATCTAGCAAATTCTAGTTAGCATTCCTGAATAGTTGCATAAAGTAAAGCATTTTCACGACAAGGCCAAACAACTATGTTTGAGCTCTGATCTACAATAACTAACCTCTGTCATGATTTACAAAAATGAATGTTGAGACACACAGCCGGGGATTTTGACTGAATTGTGATCTCCCAACTGCCGAGCCTTTCACTTCAAGGTTTCATTAAAGCCAACGAAGCATATTCATGTCCTGGTAAAATTATCATGCAGTCAAAAGCCATGGTTCAGTTTATGCGTAGGTTCAGTTTTGGAGTATCTCGGAAATTTTTGGTGGTATTTGGGCAACACCAAAATTCTGACTGGTATTTTGCAGTGGCAAAAGTGCTACTGAGGCAATTGTCTCTAGAACAAGATCAGAGAATCATGTGAAGGGATGAAGCTTCAGCAAGGAAAGGTTGGTCTGACCATGGAAGTCACTTAAGATTTTCATCACAGCATGTATCATGCTTTCCAGAATATGAAGCATACCCTACTTCTGGACATGTCGGTTGAGATGCAAAACACAAGTTTCCATTTAATCTGACGAATGACCTGAAAACCAAGTTTTCTTTTACAAAATTCCACCCATCTATTGATAATTATCAACAATAATATAAAAAGATCTAAAAGTAATAAAAAATACAATAGGTCATTGGATCACCTAGCGACGATTAAAAACATACCATAATAAAAGCACCCTTGGGTGACTGTATGCGGTGAACCCACAGGTCAGACCAGGAGGAAAATGATAACGTAGAAATAAAAAAATAGGGATTTCTATTTCCGTGTCCTCGGTTCCTTAGTTGTACTCATTTTTCTTCAGGCGCGAAACTTTTCATCACTTTTACCCAACCTCTTGACCGAAACTCTCACGCAGTCCGCAACTCGATGTCCGTCAGCCTTACCGTTACGTGCTGATAAATGGGGCCGCGTTTAGTCGGGTCCCGTAGTGGACACCCCTCCACTTATCCAGACCAGTGTGGGACCCACATATTATCCATGTGAGAGGAAATGATTTTATTCTATTAGGGTTTAGGGTTTTGGTTTATTTCCCAAGTGTTTAAATTTCGAGATGCATTTTATGAAGACTGCATTCCACTTGATTTGAATTTTAGTTGGATTCAAATAATAACCAAAGTTTGTTCAAGATGGGATTTTAAGTTTCCAATTAGAAACCAAAGTTTCTTTTCACCCTAAATTTCAACAATTATTTATTTTTCACATAACAAGATTTGGAAAATCTTGGGATGTGAGAGGGGTACCCCTTGCACAACGTACAGAAGTTTTTCCATAACCAAAATGACAAGGCAAGCAGACAATGAGCATCTCAACAATCTTTTTATTTACTATATGCATAGCTTTTTATCGAGGATGCTTCATAGATAGCTCACTATGGTGATGCTGCAAGTTTCCACCATGATTACGCATGGCTTAGGCTAGCATCCAGGCGTTTCTCTAACACAGAATACAAACTCTATGGTTACAATTTCCCTCTTTATTTGACACCGGTGACATCCATAGACACAAGAGCATGATATGAACTAAGTACAAAGTACAAGTGCAATATTGAAAACGTTCCCCATGACAGCATGGTTCTACTAATTCCAACGTAAAGTGCAAGCATATACAACATAGCGCCACAATGGTTCAAGTTTATTAGGGGCAAAGAATATAAAGTGTGCCATCAAGTTTGTGAGAGCTTTAATCACTAAGTTTGTGAAAAGAAGAATATACTTGGAATGGTGTAACACAACATGCATAGGAGTTTATAGTGGACACTTTGGATAACTTGGTTTCTTGGGAGTTTGGAAGTGTCACATCCCAAGATTTTCCAAATCTTGTAATGTGAAAATAAATGAATAAAATAAAACTTTGTTTGATTTTCAGAGCCAGAAGAAACTTTTTGAATTCAATTGGAACTTCAAACCCATTTGAATTAAATAAAACCTAAAGGGATTTAAAAGATAAAGATTTAATAAAAGGAAAAAAATAAAAACGTTTGGAAATACTATTTTGAAACAATTAAATGAAAAGATTTGTTTTCAAATGAAATAGAAGTTTATAAATAAAGAATATTTTATAAAGCCAAATTAAACCTTGGCCAAGCTTTGGAATTAAAACATTTTATCTTTAATAAAATTAGCAAAGGTTTATTTAAATAAAATAATAAGGAATTAATATCCAAACTTTATTTAAATAAAAGGTTTTACCAATTTAATTGAAACATCAAAACTTATTAAAATTATTTAAAATAAGTTTTACAAATATTTGATATTCACAAATAAAACCTACTAAAGTGTTTTGGCTTTATTTTAGATTTCAAAATAAATATCTCAATAAAACAAATCCTATTTGATTTAATAACTAAGGCCCATTTTATTTAATTATTAATGAACCCTAAAATAAAAGGTTATTTTGTTTTAAACAAGTTTTCCAAATATTCTTTACTTTCAAATAAAACCTACTGATAAGATTTTGGATTTCAAATGAAGATTTTATTAAATAAACCAAACCCTATTTTGATTAAATAAACAAAAGGTCCATTCTATTAAATAATGAATGGATTCTAAAATGAATAATAATATTATTTTATTTTGGAATTTAGGTTTATGCTGATAAACAGAACCAAGTTCAAAATTGTGAAGTGTGGTGTTTGTTTGAGTTGATTTGGTTGAATGAATCATTTGTTTGAATTTCAAATCAGTAAATTGAAAATAGAAAAGGAAAAAGTTTCAGACAGAAAAAAATGGAGCAGCCCACCATCTGGCCCAGCTCCAGCCCAACAGCCCACCTAGCCCACCTGTTCCCACGCCCCCGAAACGTTTTCTTCACCGCAGAAGCGATCCGCTGAGTGACTGACTACTGGACCCCCACCCACACCCCCTTTCTTTCACTGCCAAACGGTCCCACTCCCCCTAGTCATCGTCTTCCCCACCCGCAGACGACGCCCACCCCTCGCCGGCCGTTGCAGGCGGAATAACTCCGGCGTAATACGTCTTAATCACGCAATGAAGCAGCCCTTGACCACGCAGGATAAATCGTCTGCCTCCCCTCTTCCGTTTCCCCCAGACACCCCTCCTCGACACGCCCCCAGGCTGTCAGATTTTGCTCGGACATCCCCCTGTCTCCGACGACCCTCCTCGCCGATTCCGGCCAGCACACGCCCCCTCCTGCCTTCTCGAGCACACAGCGGTGATCAGCATTCCCCAACGGACCTCTCTGCAGTCGTAGCTCACTCGCGCGCGCCCTTGAGCATCGGCAATGACAACCTCCAGCACCGCCGCCGTCTGGTTCTTCTCCGACGTCGTCTCCCCGGTAAACCAAACCGCCCCTCCTCTTCTCTTTCACGCACGCGTCACCGCACTGACCTTGCGCAGCTAACCTTACCCTCTGTTTACCTTCGTGTGATCTGTAGTGTCGACACCGACCGCGAGCAGGACCATCTGACGCCGACGATGACTCCGGCGAGCGATTACCTCCGTCTCCGTGCGCCCCTTGCTTCCTCGAGAGTACCTTGAGCACCACCTCGTCCTCGCGAACCCGGTGAGCACCCTCTCCGTCTTCCTCGCTTCCTAGAACCACCGTAGCATCACTGCCTGGCCGTGCGCCGCCGCAAGCCACCGCCAGCGCCGCCGATCCTTGGCAAGCGTGCTAGCAGCCGTAGGATTCAGATCCAGCGCTCACGATTAGTTCACTTAGCCGTGAAGAGTTACGCACTCTAGACCACACGATCGATTAGATCCAACGCACCGCAACGCTGATCCGCGCGAAGCGGTATCGTCCAATGAAATCACGCCGCGTGTCACCTATTCTATTTAAAAACAAATTTGAAAACAGAATTATTTGCAAACTTCAAACCCTTGTATCTTTGGATCCACACGTCCAAAAATTGCAAATTTTATGTCGTTGGATTCAGGAGAGCAAGCCCTAGCCAACTGTGGAATAAGTTTAGAAAATAGTATCTGTTAGTTTGCTTGTTTTTGCAGATTCTTTTGTGAGCTTGTTTAGAGTAGAAAAATTGTTTAAAATTGATTTTGGGGTCAAAACTTTTGCAAAATGGTTTGATGTGATCTTACTGACCCTAGGAACCAACCCTTGGTGTTGAAAATGATTTTGGTAAAGTTTAGGTTAGATTATTTGACTTAGCCATTTTCTAGCCAAATAAAATTATTGATTTTATTATGGAAATGTTTTTGCAAAGAAAACTTTGGGAAAATGTTTTGGACCAAACCTACTGACCCAAAACACCAACTTTGCAAATGGCAACTTACTTGGTGAAAAACATAAAAGTTTTGCTTTGATAAAAATATTTTTCACCACATGAAATGATGATTGGATTTTAAAAATGGTTTATGGACTAAAGCCTTTTGCAAATGACTTTGCCATTTTGATAAATGACCAATTTGGACCTTACAAAGTTTAGAAGCCTAGTGGAGACCATCCTTGCAATAGAACCAACCTTTGCATGCTTATGCATGACTTAGATTCCATTACTTTGTGTGTGAAAAATTGTTTGTTTGACTTTGGTTGGAATGTGAATTGAATTTGTGTTTGCTTGATTGACTTGTAGAGAAGTGTGAGACTAGCAAGATCAAGGAGTGAACCAACATTCCCTACCAAAAAGGCAAGTGATGCTTCATACTTTTTGTCCCATTACTTTCACTATGCATTAGTGATTTTCTCTAAGTAAAACTTGCATGAATTTTGCTAAGTATAGACCTTGCTAGTAAAACCTAGTAGATGAAACCTTAGTGGAAATCTTCCTAAGTTAAGATTCCTATTACTGTCAAGCTTAGCCTAGCTAATAGAAAACATGGGTGGAAAATATATTCACACTATGGAAAAATCTCTAAGTCTGAGGACTTATGTTTTTGTTTAATAAAACAACTAAGTTAATGAATCACCTGGGTGGAATGGAAGGATTGGTTTATGTTGAGTGGTTCACAAGGCCCATGTTTATGGTTTACCTTGTGTATCTCACTTGTGGATGGCCACCCAGTAACAAAGAGATTTGAGATGTCAAATGTTGAGAAGCTTCAAGTGCAACCACTTGGCAATATGGGCTCTGCCATGATCATTTAGGTTGCAAGAACTTAGCCATATGGACAGAGGGTGGTAGTGTTTGATAGGTTGGAGCGCGTCCATTTTGGTCTAAGGGAAGGCTTCTGAAAGATCTTGTCTTGGGAAACCAAGTCTTGTGGGGAAAGTGCACCACCTCTGCAGAGTGTAAAATCTAAGTACTTAGCCATGTCCCTGGTAAAGGACAATTTGAGCATCAAGACATGGAAGCAATCAAGAATCTCATCATTCAAATTTCTAAGTTAAAATCTTGTGGTTTGAACAAGGGTTGTTTGAAATATTCAATCTTTGATGGAGAGATGCCTTGAAAGGATCTTCGAATCTTTGATTGAGAAAAATGATTTTGCCAAGCTAAACTTAGTATTTTCCAATGTTAATAAAAATCTATTTTGAGCAATGCAAGCCTCAACTCCACTTAGCCAAATGCATATAGATGATAGACTCCACTATACTACTATAGTATCACTTGCCAATACAATTCAAATGTATTGACCCTTGTGGCTGTAACTTGTAATGTTGCAGGTTTGATTGATTTTAGTGAAGATTGTTTCATTAGGATTACAAAGTCTACAACCAACATCTGCCTGTGGCACTTTGAAGATGAAGGACACCATGATTTTAGTTATTCCGCTGCAATGTAATGTAATAGCCATATGAGCTATGAAAGATGTAACAAAATTTATGTTATTCCTGGTTATAAAGTTATATTATGACCTTTGTTTCTTGATATTACATCTTAACTGTGGATTCTAGCTATTGATCCAGGGACTAGCATTGTAAAACACAGGAGGAATCTACCTTATTAGGTTGAGACCCCTACAGATGGTATCAGAGCATTGTGTTGCCTGTAGGATTTGTAAACCTAGGATTGGACAAAAAACCTTAGAAAGATAGGAATTGTTCTTGTTCCAAAACTTACTTACAAACAATCTTGTAAACTCTTTCCTCAACCATTTTGGTTTCAACTCTACATCTCATCTATTTCAAACTTGATGGAAAACCTACCCCATGGCCAAAGACTACACCATGTGCAAAGGACTTCTTCAACTTCTTCAACTCTAATGACTTCAACTTCTTCAACTCT
Source organism: Avena atlantica (assembly GCA_910589765.1). Lineage (NCBI taxonomy): Eukaryota > Viridiplantae > Streptophyta > Magnoliopsida > Poales > Poaceae > Avena > Avena atlantica. The sequence goes on from OU342737.1 coordinate 57,392,700, forward strand.
AATGACTTCAACATCTTCAGCATATTCACCAAGTACTTCCAACTTGGAAACCACTAAGGACTACAAGAGAGACAAGGAAATCCTACTCAAGATTTAGAGACTAAGGGAATGCAAAATAAGAAGGAGCCATCAACAACTTTGAAGTATTGTAACCAAGAGTTTTTCCCAAGGAAACCATGATCTCATACAAGAAGAATCAACCAAAGAAGGATGGAAAGATCACAAGTGAACCATATAGATGGACCACCATATTTTAGTAAGTCAAAACCACCAACTTATGTGGTGTAACAAAAATATTTTGTTGCCTAAGTATGTGATTGAACCTTGTTTGAGTGAAATGTTTGGTTTGTGATTGCATGCACATTGCTTGTGTGAATTGTGATATGTGTGATTAGAATTGAATCCTTAGAAATATCCTGCCTATTCTAATCTCCCTTCAAACCCAAACAGATGACTACTCCAAGAAATTCCAACATCAAGGTTGATGACAACAACAAAAACCAAGAGGACAACATGAGAGAACTTATAGCAACTCAAAACCAGTTGAACCAAGAGACAACTCAGCTTTTAGCCAACAACAATGGACTAGACCCAGCCATACAAAGGATTTTGAAGCTTCAATCCCAATTGTTGCAAGGATTGGTTACTCAAATGATCAACATGGGAGAAAACTTTTCCCAAAGAGCTAATGACAACAAGGATGACAAAGATGCTATTCTAGAAGGAACCCAAGCTAGCAATATTTTTAGAGACAAGGATCATGCATCCAAGGAACATGAAGATCAATGCCCCATGAAGAGAGAAAGATCTCCCACCTATGAAGAACATGAACTAGAAGAACTCCTAGCTTTGGAGAGACCCAAAAAGAAGAAGAAAGACATAAGCCAGTTGCAATGTTACAATTGCAAAGAGATGGGACACTATGCCAGTGAATGCCCAGAAAAGAAGAAGAACCAAAGAAACAAACAAAAGGCAATGATACCAAAGGAAAAGAAAGATATCAGCCAAGTGATGTGCAAACACTGCAAAGAGTTAGAACATTATGCAAGCAACTGTCCAGAAAAGATGAAGAACAAATTGAACAAGCCTATGGAAAAACTCAACCTTGGTCCATGAGTCAAGCATGGAAACAAAGGACTCAATGCAAATGTTTGCTTAGAGAAATTTTCCCCCGGGATCCCAAGAAGGACAATATGTAATTTTTTGTTTGAAAATTTTTAAGGGTGGTAGTACCCTAGTTGTTTTGAACTTGCTTGTAACCCTAGCTTCCCCAAATCTCGGGACGAGATTTATTTTAAGGGTGGTAGCCTGTCACATCCCAAGATTTTCCAAATCTTGTAATGTGAAAATAAATGAATAAAATAAAACTTTGTTTGATTTTCAGAGCCAGAAGAAACTTTTTGAATTCAATTGGAACTTCAAACCCATTTGAATTAAATAAAACCTAAAGGGATTTAAAAGATAAACATTTAATAAAAGGAAAAAATAAAAACATTTGGAAATACTATTTTGAAACAATTAAATGAAAAGATTTGTTTTCAAATGAAATAGAAGTTTATAAATAAAGAATATTTTATAAAGCCAAATTAAACCTTGGCCAAGCTTTGGAATTAAAACATTTTATCTTTAATAAAATTAGCAAAGGTTTATTTAAATAAAATAATAAGGAATTAATATCCAAACTTTATTTAAATAAAAGGTTTTACCAATTTAATTGAAACATCAAAACTTATTAAAATTATTTAAAATAAGTTTTACAAATATTTGATATTCACAAATAAAACCTACTAAAGTGTTTTGGCTTTATTTTAGATTTCAAAATAAATATCTCAATAAAACAAATCCTATTTGATTTAATAACTAAGGCCCATTTTATTTAATTATTAATGGACCCTAAAATAAAAGGTTATTTTGTTTTAAACAAGTTTTCCAAATATTCTTTACTTTCAAATAAAACCTACTGATAAGATTTTGGATTTCAAATGAAGATTTTATTAAATAAACCAAACCCTATTTTGATTAAATAAACAAAAGGTCCATTCTATTAAATAATGAATGGATTCTAAAATGGATAAAAATATTATTTTATTTTGGAATTTAGGTTTATGCTGATAAACAGAACCAAGTTCAAAATTGTGAAGTATGGTGTTTGTTTGAGTTGATTTGGTTGAATGAATCATTTGTTTGAATTTCAAATCAGTAAATTGAAAATAGAAAAGGAAAAAGTTTCAGACAGAAAAAAATGGAGCAGCCCACCATCTGGCCCAGCTCCAGCCCAACAGCCCACCTAGCCCACCTGTTCCCACGCCCCCGAAACGTTTTCTTCACCGCAGAAGCGACCCGCTGAGTGACTGACTACTGGACCCCCACCCCCACCCCCTTTCTTTCACTGCCAAACGGTCCCACTCCCCCTAGTCATCGTCTTCCCCACCCGCAGACGACGCCCACCCCTCGCCGGCCGTTGCAGGCGAAATAAGTCCGGCGTAATACGTCTTAATCACGCAATGAAGCAGCCCTTGACCACGCAGGATAAATCGTCTGCCTCCCCTCTTCCGTTTCCCCCAGACACCCCTCCTCGACACGCCCCCAGGCTGTCAGATTTTGCTCGGACATCCCCCTGTCTCCGACGACCCTCCTCGCTGATTCCGGCCAGCACACGCCCCCTCCTGCCTTCTCGAGCACACAGCGGTGATCAGCATTCCCCAACGGACCTCTCTGCAGTCGTAGCTCACTCGCGCGCGCCCTTGAGCATCGGCAATTACAACGTCCAGCACCGCCGCCGTCTGGTTCTTCTCCGACGTCGTCTCCCCGGTAAACCAAACCGCCCCTCCTCTTCTCTTTCACGCACGCGTCACCGCACTGACCTTGCGCAGCTAACCTTACCCTCTGTTTACCTTCGTGTGATCTGTAGCATCGACATCGACCGCGAGCAGGACCATCTGACGCTGATGATGACTCCGGGGAGCGATTACCTCCGTCTCCGTGCGCCCCTTGCTTCCTCGAGAGTACCTTGAGCACCACCTCGTCCTCGCGAACCCGGTGAGCACCCTCTCCGTCTTCCTCGCTTCCTAGAACCACCGTAGCATCACTGCCTGGCCGTGCGCCGCCGCAAGCCACCGCCAGCGCCGCCGATCCTTGGCAAGCGTGCTAGCAGCCGTAGGATTCAGATCCGGCGCTCACGATTAGTTCACTTAGCCGCGAAGAGTTACGCACTCTGGACCACATGATCGATTAGATCCAACGCACCGCAACGCTGATCCGCGCGAAGCGGTATCGTCCAATGAAATCACGCCGCGTGTCACCTATTCTGTTTAAAAACAAATTTGAAAACAGAATTATTTGCAAACTTCAAACCCTTGTATCTTTGGATCCACACGTCCAAAAATTGCAAATTTTATGTCGTTGGATTCAGGAGAGCAAGCCCTAGCCAACTGTGGAATAAGTTTAGAAAATAGTATCTGTTAGTTTGCTTGTTTTTGCAGATTCTTTTGTGAGCTTGTTTAGAGTAGAAAAATTGTTTAAAATTGATTTTGGGGTCAAAACTTTTGCAAAATGGTTTGATGTGATCTTACTAACCCTAGGAACCAACCCTTGGTGTTGAAAATTATTTTGGTAAAGTTTAGGTTAGATTATTTGACTTAGCCATTTTCTAGCCAAATAAAATTATTGATTTTATTATGGAAATGTTTTTGCAAAGAAAACTTTGGGAAAATGTTTTGGACCAAACCTACTGACCCAAAACACCAAGCTTTGCAAATGGCAACTTACTTGGTGAAAAACATAAAAGTTTTGCTTTGATAAAAATATTTTTCACCACATGAAATGATGATTGGATTTTAAAAATGGTTTATGGACTAAAGCCTTTTGCAAATGACTTTGCCATTTTGATAAATGACCAATTTGGACCTTACAAAGTTTAGAAGCCTAGTGGAGACCATCCTTGCAATAGAACCAACCTTTGCATGCTTATGCATGACTTAGATTCCATTACTTTGTGTGTGAAAAATTGTTTGTTTGACTTTGGTTGGAATGTGAATTGAATTTGTGTTTGCTTGATTGACTTGTAGAGAAGTGTGAGACTAGCAAGATCAAGGAGTGAACCAACATTCCCTACCAAAAAGGCAAGTGATGCTTCATACTTTTTGTCCCATTACTTTCACTATGCATTAGTGATTTTCTCTAAGTAAAACTTGCATGAATTTTGCTAAGTATAGACCTTGCTAGTAAAACCTAGTAGATGAAACCTTAGTGGAAATCTTCCTAAGTTAAGATTCCTATTACTGTCAAGCTTAGCCTAGCTAATAGAAAACATGGGTGGAAAATATATTCACACTATGGAAAAATCTCTAAGTCTGAGGACTTATGTTTTTGTTTAATAAAACAACTAAGTTAATGAATCACCTGGGTGGAATGGAAGGATTGGTTTATGTTGAGTGGTTCACAAGGCCCATGTTTATGGTTTACCTTGTGTATCTCACTTGTGGATGGCCACCCAGTAACAAAGAGATTTGAGATGTCAAATGTTGAGAAGCTTCAAGTGCAACCACTTGGCAATATGGGCTCTGCCATGATCATATAGGTTGCAAGAACTTAGCCATATGGACAGAGGGTGGTAGTGTTTGATAGGTTGGAGCGCGTCCATTTTGGTCTAAGGGAAGGCTTCTGAAAGATCTTGTCTTGGGAAACCAAGTCTTGTGGGGAAAGTGCACCACCTCTGCAGAGTGTAAAATCTAAGTACTTAGCCATGTCCCTGGTAAAGGACAATTTGAGCATCAAGACATGGAAGCAATCAAGAATCTCATCATTCAAATTTCTAAGTTAAAATCTTGTGGTTTGAACAAGGGTTGTTTGAAATATTCAATCTTTGATGGAGAGATGCCTTGAAAGGATCTTCGAATCTTTGATTGAGAAAAATGATTTTGCCAAGCTAAACTTAGTATTTTCAAATGTTAAGAAAAATCTATTTTGAGCAATGCAAGCCTCAACTCCACTTAGCCAAATGCATATAGATGATAGACTCCACTATAGTACTATAGTATCACTTGCCAATACAATTCAAATGTATTGACCCTTGTGGCTGTAACTTGTAATGTTGCAGGTTTGATTGATTTTAGTGAAGATTGTTTCATTAGGATTACAAAGTCTACAACCAACATCTGCCTGTGGCACTTTGAAGATGAAGGACACCATGATTTTAGTTATTCCGCTGCAATGTAATGTAATAGCCATATGAGCTATGAAAGATGTAACAAAATTTATGTTATTCCTGGTTATAAAGTTATATTATGACCTTTGTTTCTTGATATTACATCTTAATTGTGGATGCTAGCTATTGATCCAGGGACTAGCATTGTAAAACACAGGAGGAATCTACCTTATTAGGTTGAGACCCCTACAGGAAGCATGAGTAGAGCTTACTCATACAAGTGGAGGCTAGCAAGAGACTGGGAGCAACCAACTAAGAGAGCAATAATGGCCATAATCATGCAGAGCAACAAAGCATTACTAATCAAAGCATAGAGTGGTACTACAAGTCAAGGACTAAATGATCAGAGAGGCTAATGGTTACTTGTGATAGTAATAACATGGTGTGAGCATGTGCCAAGTCAACCCAAACAAAGCATCAAAGGAGAATACCACAATACTATGATTTTGCATGCTAAAACAACGCATAATTTCTTCAAGGCACACTAAGCAATCCCAATGACTTGGAGCAAGACATGATACAGCAATAATCACTAAGCATAAAGTCAAAACAACATCTAGCATGTCATGCTAAAGTCTAAGTCACAGTCAATGCAAGCTCCTCTTGCACTTCAAGCAAGAACTTACTACTCCTTTCCAACACCAATCAACTTATTTGCAAAACAACACAGCGAGAGCGTGGGTACAAACTACTTTATTAAAGAAAACTAAACAAAGCAAAGCAAATGAAAACTAAGACGCTCCAAGAACAACACAACTGTGCATGAAACAATAAAAGTGAAGTGTCTAGACAGACCTGAGCTTTTTATTGATGAAGAAGGGGATGCCTTGGGCATCCCCAAGCTTTTATGCTTGTACCTCTTGGATATTTCTTGGGGTGACACCATGGTGGCATACCCAAGATTGAGCTTTTGTCCATTCTTCATCTCATTGCATCATTCTCTCTCTTCACCTGAAATTTTTCCTTCATACAAAACTTCACACAATCTTCATTAGCAACATTAGTGTATTCAAAAGATATTAGACCTCTGGCAAAGCTTTGGAAAAACAAGACTTTTCACTAAAACACAAGCTACTGTAGCAAATCCTTCAAAAATCTCAGTTCCCCAAAAGAGAACTCAAAGGAAATCAATAAGAAGCAAATACAAATAATGGCAGAAATCTGTCAAAACAGACCAGCAGGGAGAAACCGATATTTTCGAACATCTTTTGTTGCTCAAATCAAAAAGTGCTGAACTAATTAAAGTTATCTAACATACTGGGGGATTTATTCGTAAATTTTGATCTCAATCCGAGTTACAGAGACTCCTCACGAATTTTTTTTTGGTGGAGGACAGAAATTTGTTTCGGGACAGTAACTCCCCAAATCTTAGTTCCGTCTCATTAGAGGTCATTCTTGGCACAAAAAGCAAACAAAAAAGGATAAGGAGAGGTCATTACTGAAGTAATAACTTCCAAGACTCAAGGAAACTCTTGGGTTATCTCCCAACAAGTAGTTTTCTTTAACGCCTTTAAGTTAGGCACACGAAGCAAGAAGAAGCAAGTATTTTCAAATGAACAAGCATTAAGATCAATACTTGCAAAATCTTCAACTATGAAAGGTATCTCATCCAAATGGGTTTTGTAAGATCCCCTCTCATCTCTCCTTGGTATACTACTTTCATCAAAAAGATTTTCAGGAGCAATCCAATCAAAATTCTTTTCAAAGGCCTCATGCATTCCAACAAGCTTAAAGGGTATGGGTATCTTAAATTCTTCTTTAGGCTTAGTTTTATCAGAAATACCCACAACATCTACATTTGAGTCTAGCATATTGAAACTCTCAAAGACCTTTTTGGCTTCCCTAGCAACATCATGGAATTCATTTAATAAAGTCTCAAGGATGAATTCCCTCTTTTCAGCATTCTTTTCTTCTTTTAGTTTTAGGAACAAGAATTGTATGAAGGGTTTAAGGCTATAAAACCTAGCCTCCAACATATGAACTAAAGAAGCTACAGCAATCTCATAATTAGGAGCAAGTTAAGCTATAGATTTGTCCTCAATATCCTCATGCTTGCTAACATGATTAAAGAATTCTTCAATATTATCTTTCCCAATTATGGAGCCACTACATATTGCAAGATCTTTTAGGGCGAACTTGGGGAACAACATGGTGAGCTAGAGCAAGGTGGCAGCTAGAGTAGGAACTGATTTTTTGTGTTTTTTGAAATAAGAAAGCAAACCAAACTAAACTAATTTTTTTGGGTTTTTGAAAAGAGGCAAACAAAACCAAGCAAAGGAAACAAAGGAAACTAAAAACAAAGCAAAGATAAAGGAAGTGGAGGACTCCCCTTGTGAAGATGTCCTTAGCCTCCCCGGCAATGGCGCCAGAAAACTTGTTGATGGTGCTTGACGTGGAGCACTTTGCTGGAAACCCCAAGAGCAAGGTGTGATGAGCATAGCAGCAAGTCTTCCCTCAGTAGAGACTGAGATTATCGAACTAGAAGAAGGAAGGAAACGTCACACAGCTATTGCAAACAACGCGGAGACCTGCACAACACAAACTCAAGACTTTGCCCCAACGAATCAGTGAGGTTATCAAGCTCACTGGTTTGCTGTAACAAAGAATTAATTGTATGGTGTGGAAGGTAATGGTTTGCAGCAAGTAAACAAGTAAAAGTGGAAGATGTATCAATGGTAAAGATTGGACCGGGGTCCATAGTTCACTAGAGGTGCTCTCCTTAGATAAACAACATGGCATGAAGGGTAAAAAAATTACAGGAGGGCAATTGACAGGAACTGAGCAAGGCATAACAATGCAATTACTAGTTAGAAAGATCCTATGATATTCGATTGGGCAATACAACAAGATACATAGACCGCTATCCAACTGCATCTATGACTAGAAGTCCACCTTCAGGTTATCATCCGAACCCCCTCTAGTATTAAGTTGCAAGAAACGGACAACTGCTTTAGGCAAAGTGTGTAAGGTAAACAGTCCACATGTTCCATGAACAAGAGACCGTTGTTTTCTCCCTAGTGGAAACAGCACATCTACAACCAAAGATATTATTGTCACTTCCCTTGGAAACTAGAGTCATGAACCCACTATCGAGCATAAATACCCCCTCTTGGAGTCACTAGCAACTACTTGGCCAAGATAGCTACTAACAACAGAGAGCATGCAAGATCACAAACAACACAGACATGATATAATCATAAAGACAAAACCATTAATGAAACCAACATAATAATCTCAATATCCATCGGATCCCCGCAAACACAACATGCATGATTACAAATAGATTAGATCTTGATCATGAACGGAGCTCACAAGATCTATACATGAAAGCACAAAGGAGGATATACAACCATCTAGCTAGTACATGGACCCATAGTCCAAGGTGGAACTACTCACGCATCATACCGGAGAGAAGGCCTTCGGGATAATCTCCCCTCCGGCAGGGTGCCGGGAAGAACTTCAGATCCCCCCGGTCTAGGGACGATAGTGGCGGTGGCTATAGACGGTTTCATGGAGATTTGATCGGGTGCTTAGGGTTTCTACATCTGGGGTTTCTTATAGGCGAAGGGGAAGGCCAAGGAGGCGACCCGGGGGGTCAAACCCTACCCAGGCGCGGGCCCACCCCTGGCCACGCCTAGGGCGGTTGGCCGCCGTAGCACGCTCCTCTGTCTCCCCTCTGGACTTCTTGTTCCCCACAAAAAGTTATTGACTTTGACGTTTGTCCTGTCCAATTCCAAGAATATTTCTTGACTAGCTTTTCTGAAACCAAAAACAGCATAAAACAGGCAACTGGCATTGTGGCAACTTGTTAATACGTTAGTACCAGAAAATATGTAAAAATCACCTCAAAGTGTAGACAAAGCAAAGCAAAGTAGATACTAACAAGCATGGAACATAAAAAAATATAGATACGTTTCCGACGTATCACCAATAAGAACTAGTTTCAAAGAAACCATCCATTGATAGAAAGCATGACAAAGCAAGGCAATAACAGACCAGCAACCAAAGCAGGAACTATTTTTTTGTGTTTTTGATAAGGGAAAGCAAACCAAACTAAACTATTTTTTTTTGGAGTTTTTGATAAAAAGAGGCAAACAAAACCAAGCAAAAAAACTAAGCAAACTAAAAACAAAGAAAAGAGAAAGGTTGAGAAGGACTCCCCTTGTGAAGATGTCCTTAGCCTACCCGGCAACGGCGCTAGAAAATCTTGATGCGTGCACCCGGTGTTGACGTGGGAGAACTTCGTTGGAAACCCCAAGAGCAAGGTGTGATGAGCACAACAGCAAGTTTTCCCTTAGTAGAGACCGAGGTTATCGAACCAGAAGGAGGAAGGAAACGTCTCAAAGGTGTTGCAAGCAACATGGAAAACTGCACAATACAAACTCAAGACTTTGTCCCAACGAACAATGAGATTGGCAAGCTCACCGGTTTGCTGTAACAAAGGATTAACTATATGGTGTGGAAGGTAATGATGAATTGCAGCAAGTAAACAGTAATACTGGAAGATGTATGAATGGTAAAGATTGGACCGGGCTCCATAGTTCACTAGAGGTGCTCTCCTTAGATAAACAAACATGGCATGAAGGGTAAACAAATTATAGCAGGGCAATTGACAGGACTGAGCAAGGCATAACAATACAATACTAGACACAAAGATCCTATGAGATTCGATTGGGCAATACAACAATATACATAGACCGCCATCCAACTGCATCTATGACTAGAAGTCCACCTTCACGTTATCATCTGAACCCCCACCAGTATTAAGTTGCAAGCAACAGACAACGTCTTTAGGCAAAGTGTGTAAGGTAAAAAATTCACTTGTTACATGAACAAGATACCGTTGTTTTCTCCCTAGTGGCAACAGCATATCTACAACCGTAGATATTTCTACCACTTCCCTTGATTAAGTGGAGGCATGAACCCACTATCGAGCATAAATACCCCCTCTTGGAGTCACTAGCAACTACTCGGCCAAGATAGATACTAACAACGAAGAGCATGCAAGATCGCAAACAACACAGACATGATAGAACCAATAAGACAAAACCATTAATCAATCTGACATAGTAATCTCAATATCCATCGGATCCCCATAAACACAACATGCATGATTACAAATAGATGAGATCTTGATCATGAACAGAGCTCACAAGATCTAAACATGGTAGCACAAAGGAGGAGGTACAACCATCTAGCTACTACATGGACTCGTAGTCCAAGGTGGAACTACTCACGCTTCATACCGGCGGCTGGCATGATGAAGAAGAAGGCCTCCGGGATGATATCCCCTCCGGCAAGGTGCCGGGAAGAACTTCAGATCCTCCCGATCTAGGGAAGATGCTGTCGGCGACTACAGACGGCTTCATGGAATATTGATCGGGTGTTTAGGGTTTAGGCATCGGGGGGAATTTAAAGGCGAAGAGTCAAGGCAGGGGTCCACCAGGGTGGCTGCACCCCTCTAGGCGTGGCTAGGGCTAGCCCGCATCCCTAGAGGGTGTGGCCCCCTGGTGAGCCTCCTCCGTCTCGTATTCTGACTTCGTGTTCCCCATGGTAAAATATTGACTTTGGATTTTGTCCCGTCCAATTCCGAGAATATTGATTTTCTGCCTTTATTGAACCAAAAACAGAAGAAAACAGGCAACTGGCACTATGGCAACTTGTTAATAGGTTAGTACCAGAAAACATATAAAAACACCTCAAAGTGTAGACAAAGCAAAGCAAAGAAGATACTAAACAAGCATGGAATATCAAAAATTATAGATACGTTTCTGACGTATCATGATCTTGCATGCTCTCTGTTGTTAGTAGCTATCTTGGCCAAGTAGTTGCTAGTGACTCCAAGAGGGGGTATTTACGATAGATAGTGGGTTCATGCCTCTATTTAATCTAAGGGTAGTGACATAAATCTCTAAGGTTGTAGATGTGATATTGCCACTATGGAGAAAACAACGGTCTCTTGTTCATGGAACAAGTGGATTGTTTACCTTACACACTTTGCTTAAAGAAGTTGTCTCTTGCTTGCAACTTAATACTGGAGGGGGTTCGACTGATAACCCAAAGGTGGACTTCTAGTCATAGATGCACTTGGATGGCGGTCTATGTAGGGTTCGCAGAATAGAAAACAAAAAATTTCCTACGATGTGAACTATATACCAAGATCTATCTACTAGATACAAACAACGGGCGGATGTATATCCGTAGAGAACATACCCTTGAAGACCGACAAAGCTTAACGAGTTCAACTCGTGGTTGATGTAGACGATCTCTTGCCGATCTCAAGATCGAGAGGAAATCCTAGCGCCGCAAACCAGCGGCGCATCCGTGCTCACACACACGTTCGAGGCACCGAGCAACCTCTGCCTCCTCGCTCCAGCGATGCAGCGGAAGCACAACTCTTTCTTGCCGAATAGCCACCGGGAACATGTATCTCGCTAGTCCGAGACCATGGGGGATAAATTCTAGAGGGGGAGAGAGATCCTTCACGAGGAGGTGTGAGAGACAAGTGAGGAGGGGGGCTCCTTTTATAGGAGGAGGGGGGCACCCAAGGGGGTGGCCGCCGGCCATGGGGGCTTCCCCCTCCCCTCCTTCATTCATGTGGGTGGACACTCCACTCACAAAATGCCCTTTAAAATCCCTCCACTCAAAAGTCCACTCAAAATCCCATTAAATTTCCACCAAATTTAATGCAAACTCTCATTAAATAAAACTCTTTTATTTTATTCAGAATTTTGTCAATTACTTTAATGACAAACATTCACAAATAACCCCTTGCTAGAATTCTATTTCACATGCATAACCACTTTATGCAATTTCACCCGAAAACCTGTTTCGGTATCTAATGAAATAAATTCCTGCGCTTGTTCATTCTTTCGGCATGAAACATTTGCTCCAATTGGATGTCGGTGTCTCTTAAGTGTGTCACCCTACGGTTCGTGAATAATGCGAACATGATCGAGACCCCTCTCGGATTAATAATCAGAAGCGGGATCTGGAGACCCATACTGACTCCCACACATTCAACGATGACTTTCTTGTGATCGTCGGAACCTTTTACGCTAGTATCTTAATCCCTTTGTTTCACGATATATTACATGTCTGAGATTCGATCATCGGTATCTCCATACCTAGTTTGATCTCGTTACCGACATGCACTCTTTTCTCGTTCCTGTGATATAACATTCTAGTGATCAAATCACTTGCTTGCAAGCTAATAAATGTGATATCACCGAGAGGGCCCAGAGTATATCTATCCGTCATCGGGATGAACAAATTTCACTCTCGATCCATGAGCCTCAACATAACAATTTATTAGTTCTGAATCCATCTTTATAATCACCCTGTTACGGTGTGACGTTTGATGTTATCAAGAAACTCTTCCGATGTTAGTGATTGACATGATCTCATGGTCTAAGGATTAGGATCACTTCGTAAGTTGTTATAGCAATATAAACTCAATGACTTTGATCGTAATGCTATACTTCGGATGAATGTTCATCACATCATTACACTAATGTTGTGATCCCATTATTAATAACATCCAATGTCCATGATCAGGAAACCTTGATCATCTTGTTAATCAACGAGCTAGTTTATGAGAGAGGCATAACTAGGAACATTCTGTTTGTTTATTAAACACACATGTATTAACGTTTCCGTATTAATACAATTATAGCATGCAAAATAAACATCTATCATATACTTGGAATACACATAATAAACACTTTATTATTGCCTCTCAGGGCATATTCCCTTCAGTCTCCCACTTGCACTAGAGACAATAATCTAGTTACATAGTGATAAATCTAACACCCATTGAGTTCTGGTGTTGATCATGTTTTGCTCTAGGGAGAGTTTAAGTCAACGGATCTGCTACATTGAGATCCGTATGTACTTTACAAATCTTTATATCTCCATCCTTGACATGCTCGCGGATGGAGTGTAACCGACGCTTAATATGCTTGGAATGCTTGTGAGACCTTGGCTCTTTGGCATTGGCAATGGCACCATTGTTGTCACAATAGATTACCATTGGTTCCAACGCGTTTGCCACCACTCCTAGTTCGGATATGAACTCCTTCATCCAAACTGCTTCCTGAGCCGCTTCTGAAGCAGCAACATATTCGGCCTCCGTTGTTGATCCCGCCACCACAGGTTGTTTGGAGCTCCTCCAACTAACCGCTCCACCATTCATGAGAAATACGTATCCAGATTGAGACTTAGAGTCATTCGGATCGGTGTCAAAGCTAGCGTCGACATAACACTTAGCGACGAGCTCTTCTTCACCTCCGTATACAAGAAACATATCCTTAGTTTTTCGTAAGTACTTAAGGATATTCTTGACCGCTATCCAGTGTTCCGAACCTAGATCCGATTGGTACCTACTAGTCAAACTAATAGCATGTGCCACATCCGGTCTTGTACATAGCATGGCATACATTATAGAGCCTATGGCTGAAGCATAGGGGACTTTGTCCATTATCTCTCTTTCTTCCGCCGAAGCCGGACTTTGATTCTTACTCAATGTCTTGCCTTGCAACATAGGTAAGAACCCCTTCTTACTTCCGTCCATTTTAAACTTCTTTAAAATCTTATCAAGGTATGTACTTTGCGATAGCCCTATTAGGCGCCTAGATCTATCTCTATAGATCTTTATGCCTAATATGTATGACGCTTCACCTAGGTCCTTCATTGAAAATTTGCTGTTTAGATAACTTTTAACACTGTTTAAAAGATCTATATCATTTCCGATCAATAATATGTCATCCACATATAATATCAGAAATGCCACATTGCTCCCACTCACTTTCTTTTAAATACAAGCTTCTCCATAAGTTTGGACAAATCCAAACTCTTTGATCACCTCGTCAAAGCGGAGATTCCAACTTCGTGATGCTTGCTTCAATCCATAGATGGATCGCTGAAGCTTGCACACCTTGTTAGCATCCTTAGGATCGACAAAACCCTTTGGTTGTATCATGTACAACTCTTCTTCAATATTACCATTGAGAAACGCGGTTTTGACATCCATCTGCCATATCTCATAATCGAAATATGCAGCAATTGCTAACATAATCCTAACTGACTTTAGCATCGCTACGGGAGAGAAAGTCTCATCGTAGTCAACTCCTTGAATTTGTCGAAACCCCTTTGCGACAAGTCGAGCTTTATAGACGGTCACATTACCATCAGCATCAGTTTTCCTTTTGAAAATCCATTTGTTCTCCACGGCCTTTCGGTCATGAGGTAATTCCACCAAGTTCCAAACTTGATTTTCATACATGGATTCCATCTCGAATTTCATGGCTTCTAACCATTTGTTGGAATCCGGGCTCATCATCGCTTCTTCATACGTCGCAGAGTCATCATTTTCATCAACCATGAAATTCATGACAGGATTTCCGTACAGCTCAGGAGCTGCACGCGTCCTGTTTGACCTGCGAGGTTCGGTAGTACTCTCTTTCGGAGTTTCATGATCATTATCATTAGTTCCCTCTTCAACATGTGGAGCCAACTCCGGAACAACTTCCGGCGCTGCGCTACTCGCCATACTTTGAAGAGAAGGTTCCACAACCTCTTCGAGTTCTACCTTCCGACTACTCACACCTTTCGCGAGAAACTCTTTCTCTAGAAAGGATCCATTCTTGGCAACAAAAACCTTGCCCTCGGATCTGTGATAGAAGGAATACCCAATAGTTTCTTTAGGGTATCCTATGAAGACGCATTTTTCCGCTTTGGGTTTGAGTTTATCCGGTTGAAGTTTCTTCACATAAACATCGCATCCCCAAACTTTAAGAAATGACAGCTTAGGTTTGTTTCCAAACCACAATTCATACGGTGTCTTTTCAACGGATTTAGATGGTGCCCGATTTAAAGTGAATGCAGCAGTTTCTAGTGCATAACCCCAAAATGACAACGGCAAGTCCGTCAGAGACATCATAGATCGAACCATATCTAATAAAGTACGAATACGACGTTCCGACACACCATTTCGCTGTGGTGTTCCGGCAGGTGTGAGTTGTGAAACAATTCCACACTCTTTCATGTGAGTGCTAAACTCGTAACTTAGATACTCACCTCCACGGTCGGACCGTAGAAATTTGATCTTTCTATTACGATGATTTTCCACTTCATTCTGAAATTCCTTGAACTTTTCAAAGGTTTCAGACTTGTGTTTCATCAAGTAGATATAACCGTATCTACTCAAATCATCCGTGAAAGTAACAAAATAACGATATCCACCTCGCGCCGACACACTCATTGGACCACATACATCAGAATGTATGATTTCCAATAAATCTGTCGCCCGTTCCATTGAACCGGAAAACGGTGTTCTAGTCATCTTGCCCATAAGGCATGGCTCACATGTATCAAATGATTCATAATCAAGTGATTCCAAAAGTCCATCCGAATGGAGCTTCTTCATGCGTTTAACGCCAATATGACCTAGACGGCAGTGCCACATATATGCGGATATATCATCATTAAGTTTAATCCTTTTAGCATCAACATTATGAATATGTGTAACATTATCATCGAGATCTAATAGAAATAAACCATTCATCATCGGTGCATGACCATAAAAGATTTCATTCATATAAATGGAACAACCATTGTTCTCGGATTTAAATGAATAACCACTTCGCATCAAACACGATCCAGATACAATGTTCATGCTCAGTGCAGGCACCAGATAACATTTATTCAAGTTTATAACTAATCCTGATGGCAAGTGGAGAGTCAGCGTTCCGGCGGCGATCACATCAACGCTTGATCCATTGCCGACACGCATCTTGACCTCACCCCTTGCTAGCGGTCGCTTGTTCCGCAGCCCCTGATTCGAGTTACAATATTAGCAACTGAACCGGTATCAAATACCCAGGTGCTACTGCAAGCACTAGTCAAGTACACATCAATAACATGTATATCATATATACCTTTGTTTGCCTTGCCGGCCTTCTTGTCTGCCAGATACTTGGGGCAGTTGCGCTTCCGGTGGCCAGTCCCCTTACAATAGTAGCACTCGGAATCAGACTTAGGTCCAACTCGGGGTTTCTTTTCAGGCGCGGCAACAGGCTTGCCGCCCTTACTTCCCTTCTGTTTTCCCTTCTTGTCTTTCTTGAAACCAGTGTTCCTATTGATCATCAACACTTGATGTTCCTTTTTGATCTCCACTTCTGCAGTTTTAAGCATTGACAGAAGCTCGGGGAGAGACTTCTTCATGCCTTGCATATTATAGTTCATCACGAAGCTCTTATAGCTAGGTGGCAGAGACTGCAGAACACGATGGATGCCTAAGTCAATGGGAATCGATATTCCCAAGGACACAAGCTTATCGGCGTAACCCGACATCTTGAGTACATGCTCACTAACGGAGCTGTGCTCTTCCATCATGCAGCTAAAGAACTTTTCTGAAGCGTTGTAGCTCTCTACAGCAGCATGTGTGTCGAAAATCATTTTCAACTCACCCATTGTATCAATTGCTGTTTTCGAAACGCTTTCGAAGTTCCGGCTCTAGCCCATACAATATGCCGCAATGAACTAAGTTGTGGTCCTCCTGACGAGTCTGATAGACATTCTTCTCCTCGTCAGGGGCATCATCTAAAGGTGGGGGGCCTAACGGCGCTTCTAGCACATATTGCTTTTGTGCAGCAGAGAGGAGAATCCTCAAATTCATGGCCCTTTCGGTAAAGTTGCTACCGTTCGTTGCTAGTTTCTCTTTCTCCATGAACACATTGAAATTAAAAGCAGGTGGTGCCATCTACAACAGAATTTGTAAAGTTTAGACTAAGTGTATGATAGATTGAGTTCAACTAATCTATATTACGAATGAACTCCCACTCAAAAACGACATCCCTCGTGCCTTTTTGGTGATTACATGAACCAAATCCACTACACCAAGTCCGATCATCACGTGAGTCGGTATAGCTTCAAAGGCGAGCATCAAATGGGCATCATATCAACTATATGACTCATGCTTAACCTTTCGGTCCGTGTTCCGAGGCCATGTCTGTACATGCTAGGCTCGCCAAGTTAGAACCTTAGTATTCGCGTGTGTAACTGTTTTACACCCGAAATATGGTCGTGGATCCAAGAACACCCGATCATCACGTGATGTCTTGGAGCGACGAAAACATAATCGGTGCATACTAAAGGAAGAACACATTCTTATCTTGATATTTAAATGAGGGATCATCTTATTATGCTAACAAAGCGCTAAATAAGCAATATAAGATGCTATCAAACATCATATGTTTATTAGTGAAATTATATGGTTCCCGCAGATGATCTCTATCATGTGCATCGTGGTATGATCACTATCATACCTATATGTGTAAATCCAAGGTCTATGGATTTTACACGCTATGTGTGTTGTAAGAGTATCATCTCATACTTCTACTTACAACACTACCATATCATAACACTAGCCCAGCAACAATCTAAACTAGACGCCTCTAATTTATCCATTGCAAGTTTTACGTGGCTTAGGGCTTTCGAGATAGAACCGTTCTTACCTACGAACATGAACCACAACGAGGATAATCAAATTGTTGACAACTCGCTTGCAAAATAGATATTGACTATAGTAGGAGAGACAGACACCCGCTAGCCACTTATGCAAACTAGTTGCATGTCAAGCGTGGAACAGGTCTCATGTGCGAGGACATGTAAAGTTTGTCCGGGCCGCTTCATCCCACTATGCCACAAATATCCAAAATTACAACAAAGGAGCAACAACAGGATCATCATCGCCCACATACTCATATGTGTACTACCCGTGTAAAGTATCTACGCATAGATCCGGCTCTGATACCACTGTAGGGTTCGCAGCATAGAAAACAAAAATTTTCCTACGATGTGAACTATATACCAAGATCTATCTACTAGATACAAACAACGGGCGGATGTATATCCGTAGAGAACATACCCTTGAAGACCGACAAAGCTTAACGAGTTCAACTCATGGTTGATGTAGACGATCTCTTGCCGATCTCAAGATCGAGAGGAAGTCCTAGCGCCACAAATCAGCAGCGCATCCGTTCTCGCACACACGTTCGAGGCACCGAGCAACCTACGCCTCCTCGCTCCAGCGATGCAGCGGAAGCACAACTCTTTCTTGCCGAATAGCCACCGGGAACATGTATCTCGCTAGTCCGAGACCATGGGGGATAAATTCTAGAGGGGGAGAGAGATCCTTCACGAGGAGGTGTGAGAGACAAGTGAGGAGGGGGGCTCCTTTTATAGGAGGAGGGGGGCACCCAAGGAGGTGGCCGCCGGCCATGGGGGCTGCCCCCTCCCCTCCTTCATTCATGTGGGTGGACACTCCACTCACAAAATTCCCTTTAAAATCCCTCCACTCAAAATTCCACTCAAAATCCCATTAAATTTCCACCAAATTTAATGCAAACTCTCATTAAATAAAACTCTTTTATTTTATTCAGAATTTTGTCAATTACTTTAATGAAAAACATTCACAAATAACCCCTTGCTAGAATTCTATTTCACATGCATAACCACTTTATGCAATTTCACCCGAAAACCTGTTTCGGTATCTAGTGAAATAAATTCCTGCGCTTGTTCATTCTTTCGGCATGAAACATTTGCTCCAATTGGATGTCGGTGTCTCTTAAGTGTGTCACCCTACGGTTCGTGAATAATGCGGACATGATCGAGACCCCTCTCGGATCAATAATCAGAAGCGGGATCTGGAGACCCATACTGACTCCCACACATTCAACGATGACTTTCTTGTGATCGTCGGAACCTTTTACGCTAGTATCTTAATCCCTTTGTTTCACGATATATTACATGTCCGAGATTCGATCATCGGTATCTCCATACCTAGTTTGATCTCGTTACCGACATGCACTCTTTTCTCGTTCCTGTGATATAACATTCTAGTGATCAAATCACTTGCTTGCAAGCTAATCAATGTGATATCACCGAGAGGGCCCAGAGTATATCTATCCGTCATCGGGATGAACAAATTCCACTCTCGATCCATGAGCCTCAACATAACACTTTATTAGTTCTAAATCCATCTTTATAATCACCCTGTTACGGTGTGACGTTTGATGTTATCAATAAACTCTTCTGGTGTTAGTGATTGACATGATCTCATGGTCTAAGGATTAGGATCACTTCGTAAGTTGTTATAGCAATATAAACTCAATGACTTTGATCGTAATGCTATACTTCGGATGAATGTTCATCACACCATTACACTAATGTTGTGATCCCATTATTAACAACATCCAATGTCCATGATCAGGAAACCTTGATCATCTTGTTAATCAACGAGCTAGTTTATGAGAGAGGCATAACTAGGAACTTTCTGTTTGTTTATTAAACACACATGTATTAACGTTTCCGTATTAATACAATTATAGCATGCAAAATAAACATCTATCATATACTTGGAATACACATAATAAACACTTTATTATTGCCTCTCAGGGCATATTCCCTTCAGTCTATGTATCTTGTTGTATTGCCCAATCGAATCTCATAGGATCATGATGTCTAGTATTGCATTGTTATGCCTTGCTCAGTCATGTCAATTGCCCTGCTGTAATTTGTTTACCCAGCATGCCATGTTTGTTTATCTAAGGATAATACCTCTAGTGAACTATGGACCCCGGTCCAATATTTACCATTGATACATCTTCCACTGTGACTGTTTACTTTCTACAAACCGCTATTACCTTCCACACCATACAGTTAATCCTTTGTTACATCAACCGGTGACATTGACAACCTCACTATTCGTTGGGGCAAAGTCTTGAGTTTGTGTTGTGTAGGTCTCCAAGTTGCTTGCAACACCTTTGAGACGTTTCCTTCCTCCTACTGGTTCGATAAACTCGGTTTCTTACTAAGGGAAGACTTGCTGCTGTGCTCTTCACACCTTGATCTTGGGGTTTCCCGACGAAGCGCTCTCAGGAGCCATCACCATCCTATAGATCACAGAGGATCAATGGTTGGTGTACACGACCCGCATGACAACTGTCTCGGCTAATAAGAGCATAGCAGCGAAAATGAACACAAATGTGAGAGTTTGTGACTAAGAGAGAGGGGTAAAACTGAGTAGTACTAAAAACTAAGGGCAAAACTGAGAAAGGGATTCAAATAGAAAATAGAAACAAATTTACAAAATGGAAAATGCGTATTTCATAAAATGAAATACATCTTGGCATACATCAAATTATTTGCAATTCAAATATACATGAGTGTACCAATTATTTCCTCATTTATACAAACTATGTTTGGGAAAAGATGTTTTGGGAAGGGACTTGAATCGAAAGCCATGAACCTTCATAGATAGTAGGTGATTTGAGAAGTGGTGATTTAGGTTAAAACTTGATTCCTTTACGTTTCTTATGGTGGCAATTCACATAAGAAGACTCCATGGATAGGTGCCACTATGCAATGTTTTTTAAATCTGTTATGCATAAAATGACTCAACTAGCTAGGAAAACCCCATTTATTGACTCTCTATTGACCAGTCACCGGAGGGTAAAACTGAGTATATTGCACGCGGTAGTGTTAGTACTCTAGGGAAAAACTAAGTACAACCAAATTGACAATGTTACTCTCGAGGGTATAACCGAGTACACCTAACTCGCCAGTGTTAGATATGAGGGGAAAAATGTGATGCATGGTACGCGTATCACGGTGCATGGGGTGGTAGCGGACGCGTGTGGCCGTGCACAGTGTAGTAGCATATGCGGTTACGCGGTGCACGGTGTAGTAGCGTATGCGGTAACGCGGTGCACGGTGATGCAACGAAACTTCTCTTCCCTTCACCTTTATAGAGGCCCTCTCCATCTCCCACTCTTCATCCACACTCTCACTCACGCAACTGTATCCACGATCCCATCATCTTCTGCAAACCTATAGGAAAATCCCAAATAAAACCCCAACCACGCCGGTGATGGGGAAGAATGGTGTGTGGGCCATTGTCGCCTCCAACGCCGCCGGCGAGGAAGCCCTGTCCCCGTCCAGGCCCATGTGATGCTATTATCGATGAGTACGCCATGGAGGGGTCCTCACATAGCATATTTAGAAAGGTGGGAGAAGGCAGCGAGTTGGCGGGTACGAGGTGATACATCGGAAACGTATCTATAATTTTTGATGTTCCATGCTTGTTTAGTATCTACTTTCCTTTGCTTTGTATACACTTTGAGGTGTTTTTATATATTTTCTGGTACTAACCTATTAACAAGATGCCACAGTGCCAGTTGCCTGTTTTCTTCTATTTTGGGTTCCAGAAAGGCAGAAAATCAATATTCTCGGAATTGGACGGGACAAAATCCAAAGTCAATATTTTACCGTGGGGATATGGAGCCAGAGTACGAGATGGAGGGGAGGCACATGGAGGACACACCCCCTGGAGGCGCGGTCTAGGGCTAGCCGCGCCTAGGGGGTGTGACCACGCTGGCCGCCCCCTGCCTCACCTCTTCGCCTATAACGACCCCCCTCCCCCGATGCATAAACCCTAAGGACCCGATAAATATTCCACAAAACCATCTGTAGCCGCCGCCACCATTGTCCCTAGATGGGGGGATCTGAAGCTCTTCCCGGCACCCTGCTGGAGGGGATATCATCCCGGAGGCCTTCTTCTTCATCATGCCAGCCTCCGGTATGAAGTGTGAGTAGTTCCACCTTGGACTACGGGTCCATGTAGTAGCTAGATGGTTGTATCTATCCTCCTTTGTGCTACCATGTTTAGATCTTGTGAGCTCTGTTTAAGATCAAGATCATCTATTTGTAATCATGCATGTTGTGTTTGTGGGGATTCGATGGATATTGAGATTACTATGTCAGATTGATTAATGGTTTTGTCTTATTGATTCTAGCATGTCTGTGTTGTTTGTGATCTTGCATGCTCTCCGTTTCTAGTAGCTATCTTGGCCGAGTAGTTGTTAGTGACTCCAAGAGGGGGTATTTATGCTTGATAGTGGGTTCATGCCTCTACTTAATCAAGGAAAGTGACAGAAATATCTACAGTTGTAGATGTGTTGTTGCCACTAGGGATAAAACAAAGGTATCTTGTCATGGAACAAGTGGATTCTTTACCTTACACACTTTTCCTACAGCAGTTGTCTGTTGCTTACAACTTAATACTGGAGGGGGTTCAGATGATAACCTGAAGGTGGATTTCTAGTCATAGATGCAGTTGGATGGCGGTCTATGTATCTTGTTGTATTTGTTGGAGATATGCCCAAGAGGCAATAATAAAATGGTTATTATCATATCTTCATACTTATGATAAATGTTTACATACCATGCTATAATTGTATTAACAAGAAACATTAATACTTGTGTGATTTGTAAACATAAAAGAGTCCCTAGTAAAGCCTCTTGTTAAACTAGCTTGTTGGTTAATATATGATCATGGTTTCCTGATCATGAACATAGAGATGTTATTAACAACAGGGTCATATCATTAGGAGAATGATGTGATGGACATACTCCTATATTTAAGCATAGCATAAAGATCAAGTCATTTAATATAGTTCATTTGCTATAAGGTTTCTGATACATAGTAACCTAATTCATTCGACCATGAGATCATGTTGATCACCATCACCAGAAGGATGCTTTGATGACATCAAACACCACACTGTAACTGGGTGGCTATAAAGGTGTCATTGAGTGTTCGGAAAGTATGGGTTGAGGCACATGGATCAAGAGTGGGATTTGTCCATCCATATGACGGATATATATACTCTGGGCCCTCTCGATGGAATATCATCCAATTAGCTTGCAAGCATGTGACTGGCTCACAAGGGATCACATACCACGGGAATGAGAAAAGAGTACTTACCGGTAACGAGGTTGAACTAGGTATGCAGAGATACCGACGATCAAAACCTCGGATAAGTAAACTATCATGAGACAAAGGGAAATTGGTATCGTATGTAAGTGGTTCATTCGATCACAAAGTAATCATAGAAATATGTGGGAGCCATATGAATTTCCAGATTCCTCTATTGGTTATTGATCGTAGAAGTGTCTCGATCATGTCCGCATAATTCACGAACCGTAGGGAGACACACTTAAGGATTCGATGTTGTTGAGTAGTTATGGAATGATGAGTAAGAGACCGAATGTTGTTAGGAGTCTTGGATGGGATCCGGGATATCACGAGGAGATCCGGAATGGTCCGGAGAATAAGATTCATATAAGGAAAGTCCTGTTTCGGAGTTGGGGAATGATTCCGGTGTTTTCATCGGGAATGTTCTAGAAGGGTCCAGAAGGTCCGGCACTCTGGAGGGGAAGGGTACATGAATGTGTCATAACAAGTTGGAATGGTTGCATCATGTACTAGGTGTCATCGCTGAGCAAAATAAAGGGATAAATCAAATCCTAGTTTGAAAAGTCAAACGCCAATTTGAAAAGTCAAATGGCAAGTTTGCTTGGTGGAGGGAGATTAGGAAACCTACTTGGGGAGGAGTTCCTCTCCCTCCACCCGCCGGCCAAGGAGGCCAAGTTCGGGGAGGACTCTCCTCCCCTGGCCGGCGCCCTCCCACCTATATAAGGAGGGGCAGGGCTGCCCCTCTAGACACACACCTCTCTCCTCTAAACCCTAGCCCTAGCCGCCGGCCTCCAACAAGTCGCCACCGCCCCTAGGGTTTGCCTAGCCGCCGAGTTAGGGCCCTCCCCTTGCCCTAGCTGCCGGCCTAGCCCTCTCTACTTGGTGCCTCTAAACCCTAGATCACCAAGGCCTCTCTCATAGTCCACCATACTCGCTCCGGCTAAAGCGAAGCCATGCGAGATCTCCCCTCTACTTCCGGTACCACGCCGTCGTGCTGCCGGAATCGCGAGGAGAGCGCTACAACCTCCGCTACCTGCTGGAACAAGGGAGAGGAAGGTCTTCATCGAGTACCGAACGTATGACCGACTGTGGAAGCGCTGCCGGAACGCAGCGCCGGAAGGATCGTCTACACGATCTTGAGATCGGCAAGAGTACGACTACATCACCCACGAGAATCCGCTCTCGTTAAACACTTTGGAATCTTCGAGGGTGAGTTATTCTATCGACTCGTTGCTACAATCTAGTAGATAGATCTTGGCTTGTTTGTTTGTATGCGGTAGAAAATTTTGTTTTTTCATGCTACGAACCCCTACAGTGGTATCAGACCCGTGTCTATATGTAGATCTGTTGCACGAGTAGAACACAATGGTCATTGTGGTCATTGATGCTTTTGTTGTCGATTGCTTCTTGTGTACTTTGCATCTTGCGGGATGGTGGGATGAAGCGGCCCGGGCTAACCTTACATGACATCGTTCATGAGACTTGCTCCACGCTTGACATGCAACTTGTATTGCATAAGTGGCTTTGCGGGTGCCTGTTTCTCCCAACATAGTTAAGATTCAATTTACAACGGGTGATTAACAATACTAGTATCAATGTTGTGGTTCTTGTTCGTAAGTTAGAACGACACTTATTGAAAGCCCCAAACCACGTAAAACATGCAAAGAAAATTAGAGGCGTCTAACTTTGTTTTGCAGGGGTGTGCTATGATGTGATATGGCCATGATTGTGATTATATATGATGTATGCAATGTTCCTTATTGTAAGTCGGCAATCGGCAGGAGCCATATGGTTGTCTTTTAAATCCGTTAAGTCCTGCGTGACTATTATTCAAGATAGTTGTAATAGTTGATGCTGGTGGAAGATAACCATGAAGCGGCGCCATTGACCTTGACGCCACACCGGTGATGATGGAGATCATGTTCGTGCTTGAAGATGGAGATCGTAAGCACAAGAAGAAAGGCCATATCATATCACATATTATGAATTGCATGTGATGTTAATCCTTTTATGCATCTTGTATTGCTTAGTTCACGACGGTAGCATTATAAGATGATCCCTCAAGCACACAATTTCAAGTATTAAAGTGTTCATCCTTAGTAAGCACCGTTGCTAAAGCTCGTTGTTTCGAAGCACCACGTGATGATCGGGTGTGTCAGATTCTGCGAGTGTATACAACGTGAGCAAGCCATATTTGCTCATACGGAAGCTAAGGTTGATCTTGACGAGCCTAGCATGTACAGACATGGTCTCGGAACACGGATCACTGAAAGGTAAAGCATGAGTCATATAGTAGATATGATGAACATGGTGATTGTTCGCCATTGAAGCTACATCAACTCTCATGATGATCGGTTTTGATGTGGTGGATTTGGTTCGTGTGATCACTAAAACAATGTGAGGGATATTGTTTTGAGTGGGAGTTCAACAGCAATTTGATTAAAAGTTGAACACTATTTATCATAAATTAAATCAAAGTGAATTTGCATAGTTGTTGTAGTCATTGGCATCCGTTTACCACCTTGCACTTAGTTTTAATTGAGATGATAGAACTATAGAATTCTGGTTAGTTACTTTAAGAACTAGTATTGTATTATTTTGAAGTGTTAATCTAAAGTTTAAAAGTCCTATGTCAAACTTTCAGTAAGTTACGGTTACTCCATGAAGTTTAATAATTGGTATTAACACAAGAGTGACAATTCAAGTGTTAGTGTATAAGTATCATGTTTGTCTCCATGATTCTTGATATTCGAAAGATAGTTTCAATATCAAGGTAATCTAGGAGTTGAAAGAGTTGTTTCAGAAACCATGATGTGTGGAAGATATTGTGATATCTGAAACGAAGTTTTGGTTGCAACATGATAGAGTATAATATGGCAAAGGTCATGTCCTCATATTTGATGAGAATTTGCAAAAGGATTGGAGACACTAGTTGTCCTAATCCACCAAAAGGTTTTGGAGAGCAACATTATACTCGCGATTCATCGTTATAAGCTAAAAGTAGCTTGATCATGGATAATTCCATGATAAGGGTGAATATTTGATGTAGGTAAAATGTTTACTACACCAAGAAATTACTAAAGAAAGGAATTTTAAAGAACACCAAACATTTGATGATGGTGATCTACTTCAAAGTGCAAGTCCAAAGACATTGGTATTTAACTATACATGCTTTGGACTATGTGTCATGTATATGGCTCCACTATTGATGTTGATAGATTTTTTCACAAAGAAAAGGAAATACTGAAAGAGAATCTCATAAATATATGGCAGAAAAGAAAAAGACTAGAATTGTTCAGCTTAAGTATATAGATGATATACATGTTATGGCTATATTCTTTGCTTATTAAACAATGTCGTTCTTAAGTATTTGATACTGAATTTGTTGGTGTGAATCGTCATACGAAACAACACAATTCATGAACTACAATGGCCTAAGTAATTAGCAAAAGAATATGTGACGATGTTCATCGAGAACAAATAAAGGGTTATTGTGCTGCTTGTTAAACATCAAAGCTTGCCTTCAAGATTTGTTTTATCGGGTATTATGAGAACAAAAGGGTTGTTCAAATAATTGCCGTAATCCATAAAAGATGGATGATTCACAAATCTCGTTGAAGAAATCACATCCATAAAACTAGTGCTAAAAATGTCGAAAGACAAATTGATTGAAAGATCACTTAGGAAGTGACGTCGCCATTTAAATTATATTGGAAAGAAAACATGAAGAAACTCCATGTGGATGGAATTTTGGAGTCTTTTGATTTTGATCAAATGACGCTTGTGAAACTTTCCTAGAGATAATTAAAACTTCGTTCATAGGCCAAAAGGGAACGAATGACTAGCTTATTGGAACTTGTACATATTGTTGTACGAAGTCTATTATGTGTAGTCAAGAGCGATGGATTTCAACTTCATATGCTTTCTCCGAAAATTTGAGTGAATATATGAATATTTACTTAATAAGGATGAATTATGAAACATTTGAAAAGTTCAAAGACTTTCAAGATGAAGTGCAAAATCATTGTAACAAGAATATAAATAGTTTATGATAAGATCATAAAGGAAGATATTTGAGTTACAAGTTTAGCTTAATACCTAATATTTAAGGAATCGTTCCGTGGATTTACATTTCCCGAAACACCATAAGAGTATGGAGCATTCGAGATATGAAATTAAAACCTTGTTTGACATGGTAAAATCAAAGGTGTAATTCATAAAACTACCATTATATTTTAAAGATTAAAAGCTTTAGAGAATACCGTTTTTCCACTGAAAAGAGCTCCATCATAATCCGTTGAAATGACACCATATAAAGTTATGGTTTGGGATAAAACCCAAGTTGTCCTTTCTTAAACATTGGTATGCTATGCATAAGAAAGATGTTTGCAACCAAAGTCGGATGAACCTGTCTTTGTATGTTATTTTGAATAACTGTTAAGTATTCCTCCATAACATCGGAGACAAAAGTGTTTGTCACTTAGAACATCAAGTTTCTTTGAGAAGGAATTTTTCGTGAAAAGATAAGTGGGAGGACAATAGAACTTTTATAAGGCTAAAAGAACCTTAGCTATATGTGCAAAGTTGCGCAGCGCCGAAAGGTGTTCCGGAGGCAGCAACAATGCTCATGGCTCACGTGCCTCAAAGGTTGTGGTTACGGAGGTCAAAGTTTATATTGAACCAAGTAGGTCGAGTAAACAATCAAATACCAAGATTTGAGGGTTGAATCATTATTTGAGAATAATGAACGGACTACATGCAAAGAAGCGATGATGAGCCCTGACTCCGTAAAATGGCTTGAAGCCATAAAATCCGTGATAGTTCCATACACGAGAAATCAAGTTTTGAACTTGAAGGACCCTCGAGAAAGGTGTAAGACCTTACAGTTGTGTTTGGATCTATAAAGAAATAGACATGGATGTTTCACATATATGAAATAGTCGGAATGTTGGGAAAGAGTTCACAACAATGTTCAATGGTTGACTATGACAAGATTTGATCTTTCATAGCGATATTTAGTCTAGACGGATTAATGTAGCAACCACTACATATAATTTTGTTATGTGGCAGTTGAATAAACAAAACAAGTTCTTCTAATAGAATTGTTATCTAGGACATGTGCATAACACGGTCCATAGGTTTTTGTTAATTCAAAGGATGCTAAAAGCATATGCAAACTTCAATGGTTGAAGTAAGCATTACGGAGTTGGTATCTTCACTATGATGAAACTGTTAAAGGAGTTTAAATTCGTCGGAGACGATGAAGATGCTTGCATTTGCAAGAAATTAAGTGGGGGCGCTAAGACATATTTCTAATACATTGTGTGAAAGACATATTGTTGATTGGAAATGATGTATCTTTCATTAACACATATTAAGAATTTCATCCCGATGAAAGACTTAGGCAAAACCCAAATATTTGGCATCAATAGACGCTAATATGGTTGTGCCGAAAGTACATAGATAATGTATTGAATGAGTTCAATATAGAAACTACAAGAAAGGTTCTTGTCGCACTGAAAGGATTGAATGAGTTCAATATTGATGATATATTCAAGTGTATTGACACTGGGTAAGTGAAACAAAGATTCAAGTATAGATTGATACTTGATATGAAATCACAAAGAGTATTTATATCAATCATACTGTGATATGTACAAATCCAGATATGTCCTATACTCTAAATGTTATGAGCATATACCAGAATGATTCATAAGATGATCATTGGACTATAGTAAGGATATTTTTATGATCTTTTGGAAGAACTAAGAGTATATTGTTTGTAGAAGTGACAAATAGATGGTTAGTTCATTGTAAAAGTACTACATTGATACTAGTTTTGTCACAAAGTACAAATTAAGTTTATCTCAATCTAAACTAAGGGTGGCACAATATAATGGAAAGTAAGTTTCATAATGGATTTGGATGGGTTCCAAAGTTAAGACATTGTGACAGATACTACAACAAAAAGGCTTAGTATATAACTGCTATTAAAGCAGCAAAAGAGGGCATTTGTGTCAAGTAGTTTGTTATCAAACTAGGTGTAGTTCACAGCAGGGATAAAACTATGAAGATATATTGTATGACAATATTATCAATATGTTTTAACCCCAAAGAACTAAAGGTCACACCAAAGGACCAAATTTGTACAAAGCCATCTCATTAGAGAATGAGTGATGCGTAGAGACGCAAAGACATGCAATTACACACGGACCTGGAAGTGTCAGATCCGGAGATCAGTTGACCATTAGCAATCGTGTACATACAACACCAGAAAGCCATAGGTGTTGAATACACAAAGGTTTGAAACTAGATTATTGACTCTACTGCAAGTGGGAGACTGTTGGAGATATGCCCAAGAGGCAATAATAAAATGGTTATTATCATATCTTCATACTTATGATAAATGTTTACATACCATGCTATAATTGTATTAACAGGAAACATTAATACTTGTGTGATTTGTAAACATAAAAGAGTCCCTAGTAAAGCCTCTTGTTAAACTAGCTTGTTGGTTAATATATGATCATGGTTTCCTGATCATGAACATAGAGATGTTATTAACAACAGGGTCATATCATTAGGAGAATGATGTGATGGACATACTCCTATAGTTAAGCATAGCATAAAGATCAAGTCATTTAATATAGTTCATTTGCTATAAGCTTTCTGATACATAGTAACCTAATTCCTTCGACCATGAGATCATGTTAATCACCATCACCAGAAGGATGCTTTGATGACATCAAACACCACACTGTAACTGGGTGGCTATAAAGGTGTCATTGAGTGTTCGGAAAGTATGGGTTGAGGCACATGGATCAAGAGTGGGATTTGTCCATCCATATGACGGATATATATACTCTGGGCCCTCTCGATGGAATATCATCCAATTAGCTTGCAAGCATGTGACTGGCTCACAAGGGATCACATACCACGGGAATGAGAAAAGAGTACTTACCGGTAACGAGGTTGAACTAGGTATG
The DNA here is from genome assembly GCA_910589765.1 of Avena atlantica. NCBI lineage: Eukaryota > Viridiplantae > Streptophyta > Magnoliopsida > Poales > Poaceae > Avena > Avena atlantica. The sequence continues at coordinate 57,422,710 of OU342737.1, forward strand.
CAGAGATACCGACGATCAAAACCTCGGATAAGTAAACTATCGTGAGACAAAGGGAAATTGGTATCGTATGTAAGTGGTTCATTCGATCGCAAAGTAATCGTAGAAATATGTGGGAGCCATATGAATTTCCAGATTCCTCTATTGGTTATTGATCGTAGAAGTGTCTCGATCATGTCCGCATAATTCACGAACCGTAGGGAGACACACTTAAGGATTCGATGTTGTTGAGTAGTTATGGAATGACGAGTAAGAAACCGAATGTTGTTTGGAGTCTTGGATGGGATCCGGTATATCATGAGGAGATCCGGAATGGTCCGGAGAATAAGATTCATATAAGGAAAGTCCTGTTTCGGAGTTGGGGAATGATTCCGGTGTTTTCATCGGGAATGTTCTAGAAGGGTCCGGAAGATCCGGCACTCCGGAGGGGAAGGGTACATGAATGTGTCATAACAAGTTGTAATGGTTGCATCATGTACTAGGTGTCATCGCTGAGCAAAATAAAGGGATAAATCAAATCCTAGTTTGAAAAGTCAAACGCCAATTTGAAAAGTCAAATGGCAAGTTTGCTTGGTGGAGGGAGAGTAGGAAACCTACTTGGGGAGGAGTTCCTCTCACTCCACCCGCCGGCCAAGGAGGCCGAGTTGGAGGAGGACTATCCTCCCCTGTCCGGCGCCCTCCCACCTATATAAGGAGGGGCAGGGGTGCCCCTCTAGACACACACCTCTCTCCTCTAAACCCTAGCCCTAGCCGCCGTCCTCCACCAAGTCGCCGCCGCCCCTAGGGTTTGCCTAGCCGCCGAGTTAGGGCCCTCCCCTTGCCCTAGACGCCGGCCTAGCCCTCTCTACTTGGTGCCTCTAAATCCTAGATCACCAAGGCCTCTCTCATAGTCCACCATACTCGCTCCGGCTTAAGGCGAAGCCCTGCGAGATCTCCCCTCTACTTCCGGTACCACGCCATCGTGCTGCCGGAATCACGAGGAGAGTTCTACAACCTCCGCTGCCTGTTGGAACAAGGGAGAGGAAGGTCTTCATCGAGTACCGAACGTGTGACCGACTGCGGAAGCGCTGCCGGAACGCAGCGACGGAAGGATCGTCTACACGATCTTGAGATCAGCAAGAGTACGACTACATCACCCACGAGAATCCGCTCTTGTTAAACACTTTGGAATCTTCGAGGGTGAGTTATTCAATCGACTCGTTGCTACAATCTAGTAGATAGATATTGGCTTGTTTGTTTGTATGCGGTAGAAATTTTTGTTTTTTCATGCTACGAACCCCTACAGTATTGCCCAATCGAATCTCATAGGATCATGATGTCTAGTATTGCATTGTTATGCCTTGCTCAGTCTTGTCAGTTGCCCTGCTATAATTTGTTTACCCAGCATGCAATGTTTGTTTATCTTAAGGAGAACACCTCTAGTGAACTATGGACCCCGGTCCAATCTTTACCATTGATACATCTTCCACTGTTACTGTTTACTTTCAGCAAACCACTATTACCTTCCACACCATACAGTTAATCCTTTGTTACAGCAACCGGTGAGATTGACAACCTCACTATTTGTTGGGGCAAAGTCTTGAGTTTGTGTTGTGCAGGTCTCCAAGTTGCTAGCAACACCTTTGAGTCGTTTCCTTCCTCATACAGGTTCGATAACCTTGGTTTCTTAGTGAGGGAAACTTGCGGCTGTGCTCATCACACCTTGCTATTGGGGTCGCCCAACAAGGTGTCAATAACACGCCAACAAGCTTTTCTGGCGCCGTTGCCGGGGAGGCTAAGGACGTCTTCACAAGTGGAGTCCTTCACAACCTTTATCTTTACTTTTTTTGTTTTGCTTAGTTTATTTTGCTTGGTCTCGTTTGCCTCTTTTTATCAACAAATCAAAAAAAATTAGTTTGGTTGGTTTGCTTTCTCTTATCAAAAACACAAAAAAATTAGTTTCTGCTCTAGTTGCTGCTGTTGTTGGCTTGCTCCACTTTTTCCAAAATGAACTCTGCTGAGAACACCAAGTTGTGTGACTTCACTGGCACAAACAACAATGATTTCCTAAGTACTCATATTGCTCCACCTTCTCCTGATGCTACCTTTTAAGAAATTAAGTCTGCTTTGTTGAATCTTCTGATGAGAGAGCAATTTTCTGGTGCTAGTTCTGATGATTCTGCTGCCCACCTCAATAACTTTGTTGAACTTTGTGAGATGCAAAAATATAAGGATGTAGATGGAGATATTATTAAGCTCAAGTTGTTTCCTTTCTCCTTGAGAGGAAAAGCTAAAGAATGGTTGCTATCCTTGCCTAGAAATAGTGTTGATTCTTGGATTAAGTGCAAAGATGCTTTTATTGGAAAGTACTACCCTCCTGCTAAGATTATATCTATGAGAAGTGATATTATGAAATTTAAACAACTTGATAATGAACATGTTGCTCAAGCTTGGGAAAGAATGAAATCTTTGGTTAAGAATTGTCACACTCATGGACTTACTGCTTGGATGATTATCCAGACTTTTTATGCAGGTTTCAACTTCTATTCAAGAAACCTGTTGGATTCAGCTGCTGGAGGTACCTTTATGACCATCACCTTGGGTGTTGCAACAAAACTCCTTGAGAGTTACAACATGGTAAGAAGGTAAATTCTGTTGAAGAAACCTCCTCTTTGAGTGGTAAGATTGAGCTCCTTTAGATCCTAATAATGTTCCCTTATCCTCTTTGGTCGCTCAAGAAGAGCAAGTTGATGTGAACTTCATTAGAAATAACAATTTCAACAATAATGCCTATAGGAATAATTTTGGTAGTAACAAAAATTATAGGCCTTATCCTCCTAATAATGGCAATACCTACAGAAACTCCTACAACAATGCTAGAAGTGCTCCCTCTAAAATTGAAGTCATGCTCAAAGACTTTATTAGTAAACAAACCACTTTCAATAAAATTGTGGAGGAAAAACTTTTGAATGTTGAGAAAAATATTTCCTCTTTGTCTGAAGCACAGTCCTCTTTGATTAATAAAATGGCTGCTGAACCTGAAACCTTAGAAAATACCTTTGATGCTACTCATGCCATACAAGTTACTATTGATGAAAATGTTAGACTGTTATCCCAACTACATGCTAAGTGGGAAAGAGAAGCTGAAATTGCTAGAAACAATAGTGTGTGCACTATCACCACCACCAATATGGATGCCACTAAACCACAAGAAGTCCCTATTCCTCCTACCATAATGCCTAAACCCAATGAGTCTACTACTAGTGATGCTAAGTTTGATTTTGATCTTGATGGTTGCAATATTTCTGAAGTGATTATGTTCCTACAAAAGCTTGCTAGAAGTCCTGATGCTAGTGATATGAATGTGGCTTTCACCAAACACATTACTGATGCTCTTATTAAAATTAAGGAAGATAAGTTGAAACACAAAGCCTATATTCCTAGAAAAGTAGAAGATAGTTTCGAGCCCATTATTAATATGCAAGTGAATGACTTTGATCTCAAAGCTTCATGTGACCTTGGTTCTAGTGTCTCTATTATGCCTAGAAAGATTTATGAAAAGCTTGATTTGCCACCTTTGGAAGACTGTTATTTGGATGTCCCACTTAATGATAATGCTAAAAAGAAACTCTTAGGGAGTGTTAATGGTGTTCTTATTATGGTTAAAAATGCTTATGTCCCTATTGATTTCTATGTTTTGGATGTTGAATACAATGCTTCTTGTCCTATTACTTTGGGAAGACCTTTACTTAGAAGTGTTGGTGCCATCATTGATATGAAAGAAGGCACCATTAAATATCAATTTCTATTCAAGAAAGGTATTGAACACTTGCCTATGAGGAGAGAGAAGTTCCTTTTTGCTCCTCCTCTCAAAGCAAGGTTTGATGTTAATGCTTCTTCATTTGAAAATACTTGATTCTTGCTTCTTGTGCCTAACTTAAAGGCGTTAAAGAAAAGTACTTATTGGGAGATAACCCAAAAGTTTTATTGAGTCTTGGAAGTTATTACTTCAGTAATGACGTCTTCTTATCCTTTTTATTTGCTTTTTTTTCCAAGAATGACCTCTAATGAGAGGGAAGATTTGGGGAGTTGCTGTCCCGAAACAGATTTTTTGCGATCCACGATAAATATTCGTGAGGAATCTCTGTAAGTCGGATTGATCTGATATTTTCTGAATAAATCCCCCAGTATGTTAGGTAACTTTCATTAGTTCAACACTTTTTGATTTGAGCAACATAAGGTCTTCGAAAAAATCGGTTTCTGCCTGCTGGTATGTTTTGATAGATTTCTGCCATTATTTGTATTTGCTTCTTATTGATTACTTTTTAGGTTCTTTTTGGAAATTTGAGATTTTTGAGGGAATTGCAACAGTAGCTTATGTTTTTAGTGAATTTTTTTTGCTTTTCTAAAGATAAACGCAAAGGTCTATTATCTTTTGAATACACTAATGTTGCTAATGAAAATTGTGTGAAGTTTTGTATGAAGGAAAATTTTCAGGTGTAAAGGAAGAATGATGTAATGAGATGAATAATGGACAAAATCTCAAGCTTGGGGATGCCACCCCATGTCACCCCAAGAAATATTCAAGAGGTACAAGCGTTAAAGCTTTTCATCAATAAAAATCTCGGGTCTTTCTAGACACTTCGCTTTTATAGCTTCATGCACGGTTGTGTTGTTCTTGGAGCGTCTTAGTTTTCGTTTAGTTTTCTTGAATAAAGTAGTTTGGGCCCCTATTCTCGCTATGTTGTTTCAAATAAGTCGATTGGTGTTGGAAAGGAGTAGAAAGTTCTTTCTTGAGTAGTACAAGAGGAGCTTGCTTTGACTGTAACTTAGACTTTATCATGCCATGCTAGGTGTTGTTTTGAACTTATGCTTAGTGATTATTGTTGTAGCATGACTTGTTCCACATAATTGGGATTGCTTAGTGTGCCTTGAAACAATCATGCATTGTTTTAGCATACAAAAGCATAGTATTGTGGTATTCTCCTTTGATGCTTTGTTTGGGTTGACTTGGCGCATGCTCACACCATGTTATGACTATGAACAAGTCACCATAGCCTCTATGATCATTTAGTTCTTGACTTGTAGTACCACTTTATGCTTTGATTAGTAATGTTTTGTCGCTCTGCATGATTATGACCAGTATTGCTCTCTTACTTGGTCGCTCCCAGTCTTTTGCTAGCCTCCACTTATATGAGTAATCTCTACACATACGTCCAACTCCCAAGAAACAAAGTTATTCCAAAGAGTCCACTATAAATTCCTATTCATGGTGTGTTACACCATTCCAAGTATATTCTTTTTTTCATCTACCTTCCAATTAAAAAGTATTTTGTTATGTGAAAACTTAGTGATTAAAGCTCTCCCGAACTTGATGGCACACTTTATTTTTATTGCCCCTAATAAACTTGAACCATTCTGTCATCTTTGTTGTATAACTTATACGTTGGAATTAGCAGAACCATGTTGTCATGGGGAACTGCACTTGTACTTTGTACACAGTTGATATCATGCTCTTTTGTCTATGGATGTCGTCGGTGTGAAATGAAAGGGGAGCTTTTAAGTACATGGAGTTATGTATGTGTGTTAGAGAAACGTCTGGACCGCTAGACTAAGCCACGCCTAATCATGGTGGAAACTTGCAGCATCACCATAATGACATCTATGAAGCATTCTTCTTATTAAAAAATAGATATAAGAAGATATTGAGAAAAAGAAAAAAATATGAGAAAAGAGGAAAGAGAGAAAAAAGCACCATATTCCCATGGTAAATAAGAAGAATGTTGAGATGCTCATTGTCTGCTTGCCTTGTCATTTTGATTATGGGATAGCTCCTGTATCATGTGCAAGGGATACCCCGTTGGCGGTTCTCTATGATACACATGTACTTACTATCAAGTAACTAAACTTGAGTAGCATAAGGAGCGGCCCTCGTATTAAAGGGACATGAGATTGCCAACTTATACTTTGTCAAGCATATACTCCATAGTTTATTTACTTTAACCTTAATCACTTCAAGATGCTTATGATAGGGGCGATGAGGGCTAAAAGCTAACAAGTATCATAATTTTTGGAAGCTCTTTTTGAAACTTGAAATCTCTGCTTCCCTTTATGAAGGGCCTTTCTTCCACCATTATATTGAGTCTCCACCTTCTATTCTTAGGCACCAGTTAAGAGAGCATAGTTGCCATTCTTAGTTCTATGTGTATTGTCCAAAAACTTATTGATTGATGCATATCGTTGATATTACTTGTTCTTGTGCTATTTGTATCTAGTCACTCTTATGAACTTTGAAGGTGTCCTATGCATCTATTTGCTACTCCATGAGGGACAAGCTGAATGCCACTATGCTATGTTTTCTGTATGTGAAACAAACAAACATTTTTTAATGCATGCTATTCATGATCTTTGTTTGTAACCTTTCATGTCGCATGCATAGTTACTTTGTCTTACTGTTAGAACTCCATCTTTGATGCTCATGTTCAGAGTTCTTTGATCCCAGCTTTCAATATTTGCAAATGGTTTGATATTGATTTTGATGGTGCATGTCACCTCAAAAATTATTCTTTTTATCACTTACCTACTTGAGGACGAGCAAGAGTTAAGCTTGGGGATGCTTGATACATCGGAAACGTATCTATAATTTTTGATGTTCCATGATTGTTTAGTATCTACTTTGCTTTTCTTTTTCTACACTTTGAGGTGTTTTTATATGTTTTCTGTTACTAACCTATTAACAAGATGCCACAGTGCCAGTTGTCTATTTCCTTCTGTTTTTGGTTCCAGAAAGGTAGAAAATCAATATTATCGAAATTGTACGGGACAAAAGTCAAAGTCAATATTTTACCATGGGGAACACGTAGCCAGAGTACGAGACAGAGGGGAGGCACCAGGGGGGCACACCCCCTAGCGGCGCGGGCTAGGGCTAGCCGCGCCTAGGGGGTGTGACCACGCTGGCCGCCCCCTGCCTCGCGTCTTCGCCTATAAAGACCCCCCGATGCATAAACCTTAAGGACCCGATCAATATTCCACGAAACCGTCTATAGCCGTCGCCACCATCGTCCCTAGATCGGGGGATCTGAAGCTCTTCCCGGTACCCTGCCGGAGGGGAGATCATCGCGTAGGCCTTCTTCTTCATCATGCCAGCCTCCGGTATGAAGCGCGACTAGTTCCACCTTGGACTACGGGTCCATGTAGTAGCTAAATGGTTGTAACTCCTTTTTTGTGCTACCATGTTTAGATCTTGTGTGGCATCCCGCAAAACCACTACTAGAAAATCGCGTCGTATTTGTGCATTGCATCGTCATCATCATGCATTGTTTGCATAAAACTATGTTTGCAAGCCCGTGTTATTTTCTAAAAACGCCCCATCTTTATTAAACGCCAAACCCCCGGATGTTCCGGATAATTTGTTTGTCTAAAACTAGTTATAAAAGCTATTGGAAAATAAATAAAATTTTAAATTATTTTTAATAGGGGCAGTCGAACGGGCCGATTGACCCGAACGACCGCCCCAGAAAATATAAACGGTCCACCAGACAATCCTAAAGCTACCCGAAGACCTACCCACACCCCCTGGCCACCTCACCCTGCCCAATCCCCATGCGCCACCTCACCTCCTCCCTCTCCCTCAACCACTCACACGTCGCCACGTCGCTCCCTCTCTCCCCAACCCACTCAGCTCCCCAGACACCCCCACACCCGCACCCCTCACGCACACACTACACGCCCCCGCGCCCCACACCCGACACAGCGCCTGCACCGTCCCCACCTGGGCCCCCGCGGGACCCACCCCCACCGACGCCCTCATCCCCATATTCTTCCCGCACGCGCGCCTGCAGCCTAGCAGCCCCGCAGCACCGCGCCGCCGCTCCGGCCCCGGCCGCTCCCACCAGCCGCCGCCGCCGTGCGTCCCCGCAGCCCCGCTCGCCTCCCCCTCCTTGCCGCCTGCCTCGCGAGCCCGCCTCCGTGCGCCTCCGCGGCCTCGCCCCCTCCCCGAGCGGCCGCTGCACCAGACCCCCCCCCACCATCTCCGGCCACCGCGGCCCTCCTCGCCACCCGACGCGACCGCCCCGGCCGTCCGCCGCTGCTCCGCCCACCGGCGCCCGCCTCCGCGGCCTCCCCCAGCGTCCCCGCGTCCGCCCTGCCTCGCGCTCGGCCCCGCCCTCCGCGCCGCCGGCCGCGAGCTCCGCGCGGCCCGCCCTGGCCTCTGCCGCCGCCTCGGCCCGGCCACGCCCCGCGACCACGCCTCGCCGCCCCAGTGCCGCGCCGCCACGCGGCTCTCTGCCGGCGTCCTCCTCCTCCGCCTGAGCGCGCCCCGCCGATCTCCATCGGTCGCAGGCCCTGCCCCGGAGCCCCAACGCCGGCCGTCCGCCCCGCTGCCTGCCGCGAGCCGCTTCGCCTGGGACCGCCTCTGCCGGCTGGCTGCGGGTACCTTCTCCCCGTGTGAGGCGCAAGTGAGCCAGAGCCGTTCGGGTTCTGCAGTGTGGATGCTGCTACCTGACCGTACAGTGGTGACTTGGTGTTGGTGTGAACCCCAAATCGTGTTGTCCCAAGATCTTCCTGAGACCATCGACGAGCCCCGAGCCCTCCTTCATGGAAAACATGATCGCCCACACGAACCCTAGCGCTTGCTCCCGGGACTCGAAGACCGAACACGGCGTACTCTTCCTCGTGGATCCGAAGACCGATCTTTAAACCCTCCGAAGCCGCCAAGATCGCCATGGAACGACAAGTACTTCCCCCGGACATCGAGACCCTGGGCGACAAGTGCTTCTTTCCGGACGCCGGGACCGCCGAGAACCCGGACGCCCAGATCATCTACACGGATGCGACAAGTGCTCCTCGAGGATGCCAAGTTCCTCACCCCGAAGGCCAAGACCAACTCGATGGCGCGGACCCGACAAGATCGACGCGACGACAAGAACGGCACCGACCGGAACAAACCCGATGCGCTCCGGCACGGAACCAAGCCCTTCATCCCGGCTGCGCCAAGATCTACCCCGTTATCTGAGGATGCTTCCGCCGAGACCGGACCCTAGACCGTCGAACCCCGAGACCGACCCCGAACCCCGGAACCCCAAGATCGTCGAGAACTCTAATGTGTGAACCCCTTCCCGGAACCCTATTTTATAACATAATAACCACTTGTTGCATTTAATCATTCATCTCGCATGCATATCATTGGTTTGGGGGCCTTATGCCGATTCACCTTATAATTAAATATGGGGCCCATATGCGGGCAAATCTAGTCTCATATTGGCCTCATCTAAATCTGTGTAGCGAACCGGTGCTATCTTTTGCCTTGTTAAACAACATTTAAAATGCGGGGTTTCTAAACAACTTGAACCACCTAACTAATTGTCGGGACCCCGGTTCCGCTTAATATTGACCTAACTGCATCGCACCTTGCCATGCCATGCATCATACATGCATCATGCCGATCTTCTGCCGTGTATTAAATATTGCACCCGTGTTTATTCTAGTGTTTTGCTTCTTCGCGGATAAGGCCGTTGAGTTGATATGAGCTTCGCCCCGATCTTCGGTTGAACCTTCGACAATGTTTTCAGGCGAGCATCTCCCTCTTTCTACCTATCTTACTTTTATAGTCTTTATTTCCCTCCTGTTGATCTATTGCTATCTGTGTCGCGTTGCTCTAGTTTTTCGTACCCGTGATATCCCTTGCAGCCTTATATCGCCTTGGACACATCCTATTACCTGTTGTTTGGTAGATAGTTGGACTTGCGCGTCGTAGTTGCTTGCTCAAGTGCTGATGTGTGTCGTCATATGCCACAGTTGCTGATGTATTGTCGCATGTTGAAGTTGGAGATGATTATGGATTTACTTATCGCACACTTTAATTCCTGTTTAACAACTAAAATTGAAATAAGCAGAGGCATCGGTGGGTGATAGATAATATTTGGTTTCCGAACGCCCACTTGTGTCCCGTAAGACCCCGAGTACTTGATACCTGTTCCTTGATTTATCGCGCTATCCACATATGGGGAGTATGGGCCCCCCTTAGCCAGAGCTTGATTCCGTCTTATTTCTTGGGGCCATAAACTAGTTTGAGGTTTTATTTACTATCCTGTACTTATGCCATGCTACTGCTTTATTTACGATTGTGCGAGGAGCACACTGTACTGTTTAGGTAAGCGTAATGTTTTCGCGGTATCGACAAGCCCAGCCACACTTTCGGGTTCCCAGTCGTTTACAGCCATTGTCGCAAACCTTGAGTCCGTCTCGGAGCTTGCTTACTTCGTTGCGGTTCTACTCAATGGGGTGGCCCCCTGAAATATTTCTGAATCTTGTGATTGCTCTGTCGTGAAGACCTCGTTGGGTTTTGATTTGGTTTTTCCGAGGTTGATCGTGTGTGTGTTGCTATTTGTGCACCCCGGCCGGGTTAAAACTTTCTGAAAGCCGTGTCCGCGGTTATGGACGACTTGGAGCACAGTATCTCGATCATAGACAAGCATAACTAAAGTTTATTGCTATAAATTTGACTATATAATGACTAGTAATCAGCTTCACTATAACGGAATGGCTAATTAATCCTGCCCAAATTTGCTTGTTTGGTTTGTCGCTTGCGATCATTGTACCTGACTAGTAAGTATCGCAACTACAACGGAATGGCTGAATAAAAGTACCAACAACTGCTGGGTTTTGGGTTTATCTCATGTCATCTGTATATGATTAGTAAGTGTTGCAACTATAACGGAATGGTTAACAAAAAGTGCCCACTGCTTATTTTATCAGGACGACTACCTTTAACCTGACTAGTAATTGCTGCAACGATAACCAAATAAGTAAAACTGCAAACGGTGTGAGTTCCTCGGTTGACTTCCTCGTTTGGTCTCGAGGGGGAAACGCCAGGATGGGTTTGTTTGATGGTAGCATCATGTTGGATCCGAATAGGTCTATCTTACCCCTCCCTGATTGCCGCCAGTTGTACCGAGTCTCTATAGGTTGTTCAGTGCATGTTGCCGCTGCCGCTCAGTCCACCATACCTATGTAGGCGAGGACCGCCGAACTCTAGCCTCGCCGTGTACTGGCCTCAGTACTGACGCTCCTTCTTTTTCCTTTGCCCTTTGTCGGCACCCCTTTTGTTTAAGCAGGTTTTGAGATCGACGCCGTTAGCAGGGTTACCCTTCCGGCTTGGCCTGGGCAGGGTTATGGACGCCATTGGTTATTCTTCCGGGCTCTTAGCCCCATTTGCATCTTGTCCGTAGCCGGACGCTCTATCATTTTCAAGGTGATTTGGATCTTTGCATAACATATCTGTATTCTTGACTCTTTGAGTCGCTGTTATATATATCTGTTCTGTGGGTCCCATCGAGGACTGTTGTGTAATGTTATTCCTCCGTTTTCCACCCGCACGAAAGTGCCTGGTGGGCACCTTTGAATCGTTTCTATGCGGGTTTGGCGAATTTTGCTCAAACTTGCATAGGTCCGATTCTGAGGGTGTTACAGAGTGGTATCAGAGCCCAGCAGTTGCGATACCCCACAAGTCCAGCCTGTAGGATAACCTAGCTAACGGCCGAAGTAGAGTGTCAAAACTATTTTTTGCAAAAACGATTGGATAGTTCTGGTTAGGTCTGATTTTACTCCTTACCCCTCTGCTATTCTCCTCTTACCTCGACGTGTTTGAATCCGCTCTCTTCTCTCTCTGCGAGTCCAGGAATTCTCGTGGTTGGGTTTCCGTCGTACCTTTAGGGCTTCGTTTTTCCCCTTTTGTAATGGAGGTGCTACGATCATCAATCTGCAACTTGTCTGTTGTACCCTTCCTCCAATCTGTTGTTCTTGAGCTCTTTATCTATGTGTGTTCCTTGCTGGATATCAGTGTCGTTGAAAAACATATGAGAAGGACGAGCTTTGGTGAAGTTGGAGTCGACCTTGAGCATGTGTTATTCATGCCAATGGAACCATCGCGGAACCTAATCATTGTGTCTTTCATACGATTCCTGCTGGCATCATCCCTTTGTTCCGGATACCGCCTATGAGGATCTTCAGTCTAAATCCCGAGAGTTGAGTTGTCTGATTTTCCGATTCATGTATAGAGTTGATAGTGTGGGTACGGGATGGACTGATCACCCTACCCGACTCTTACTGTTCGCTCTGTACATCGAACTGGTGGATCAATGTAACTTTTCCCTCTTCTAACGGAAGTTAGGGGTGGCCTTATCGTTTGATGCCTCTATCTTCGTCCTTTGTTTCTCCGGAGTGTTCTCTCGACGATCAGGAACAACGACCCTTTGCTGGTGGTGTCGCCGTTTTCCAGATGAAGAAGGAACCCTCGTTAGTGGTGTCGCGAGGATCTACACGAAGCGAGAAGACGCAGATCGCCGACCTTCCTTCCGGTACCATGAGGCGGATCTCGAGGGCGAGATCCCTTGTTAGTGGTGTCGAATTGTGGCATCCCGCAAAACCACTACTAGAAAATCGCGTCGTATTTGTGCATTGCATCGTCATCATCATGCATTGTTTGCATAAAACTATGTTTGCAAGCCCGTGTTATTTTCTAAAAACGCCCCATCTTTATTAAACGCCAAACCCCCGGATGTTCCGGATAATTTGTTTGTCTAAAACTAGTTATAAAATCTATTGGAAAATAAATAAAATTTTAAATTATTTTTAATAGGGGCAGTCGAACGGGCCGATTGACCCGAACGACCGCCCCAGAAAATATAAACGGTCCACCAGACAATCCTAAAGCTACCCGAAGACCTACCCACACCCCCTGGCCACCTCACCCTGCCCAATCCCCATGCGCCACCTCACCTCCTCCCTCTCCCTCAACCACTCACACGTCGCCACGTCGCTCCCTCTCTCCCTAACCCACTCAGCTCCCCAGACACCCCCACACCCACACCCCTCACGCACACACTACACGCCCCCGCGCCCCACACCCGACACAGCGCCTGCACCGTCCCCACCTGGGCCCCCGCGGGACCCACCCCCACCGACGCCCTCATCCCCATATTCTTCCCGCACGCGTGCCTGCAGCCTAGCAGCCCCGCAGCACCCCGCCGCCGCTCCGGCCCCGGCCGCTCCCACCAGCCGCCGCCGCCGTGCGTCCCCGCAGCCCCGCTCGCCTCCCCCTCCTCGCCGCCTGCCTCGCGAGCCCGCCTCCGTGCGCCTCCGCGGCCTCGCCCCCTTCCCCGAGCGGTCGCTGCACCATACCCCCCCCCCACCATCTCCGGCCACCGCGGCCCTCCTCGCCACCCGACGCGACCGCCCCGGCCGTCCGCCGCCGCTCCGCCCACCGGCGCCCGCCTCCGCGGCCTCCCCCAGCGTCCCCGCGTCCGCCCTGCCTCGCGCTCGGCCCCGCCCTCCGCGCCGCCGGCCGCGAGCTCCGCGCGGCCCGCCCTGGCCTCTGCCGCCGCCTCGGCCCGGCCACGCCCCGCGACCACGCCTCGCCGCCCCAGTGCCGCGCCGCCACGCGGCTCTCTGCCGGCGTCCTCCTCCTCCGCCTGAGCGCGCCCCGCCGATCTCCGTCGGTCGCAGGCCCTGCCCCGGAGCCCCAACGCCGGCCGTCCGCCCCGCTGCCTGCCGCGAGCCGCTTCGCCTGGGACCGCCTCTGCCGGCTGGCTGCGGGTACCTTCTCCCCGTGTGAGGCGCAAGTGAGCCAGAGCCGTTCGGGTTCTGCAGTGTGGATGCTGCTACCTGACCGTACAGTGGTGACTTGGTGTTGGTGTGAACCCCAAATCGTGTTGTCCCAAGATCTTCCTGAGACCATCGACGAGCCCCGAGCCCTCCTTCATGGAAAACATGATCGCCCACACGAACCCTAGCGCTTGCTCCCGGGACTCGAAGACCGAACACGGCGTACTCTTCCTCGTGGATCCGAAGACCGATCTTCAAACCCTCCGAAGCCGCCAAGATCGCCATGGAACGACAAGTACTTCCCCCGGACATCGAGACCCTGGGCGACAAGTGCTTCTTTCCGGACGCCGGGACCGCCGAGAACCCGGACGCCCAGATCATCTACACGGATGCGACAAGTGCTCCTCGAGGATGCCAAGTTCCTCACCCCGAAGGCCAAGACCAACTCGATGGCGCGGACCCGACAAGATCGACGCGACGACAAGAACGGCACCGACCGGAACAAACCCGATGCGCTCCGGCACGGAACCAAGCCCTTCATCCCGGCTGCGCCAAGATCTACCCCGTTATCTGAGGACGCTTCCGCCGAGACCGGACCCTAGACCCGTCGAACCCCGAGACCGACCCCGAACCCCGGAACCCCAAGATCGTCGAGAACTCTAATGTGTGAACCCCTTCCCGGAACCCTATTTTATAACATAATAACCACTTGTTGCATTTAATCATTCATCTCGCATGCATATCATTGGTTTGGGGGCCTTATGCCGATTCACCTTATAATTAAATATGGGGCCCATATGCGGGCAAATCTAGTCTCATATTGGCCTCATCTAAATCTGTGTAGCGAACCGGTGCTATCTTTTGCCTTGTTAAACAACATTTAAAATGCGGGGTTTCTAAACAACTTGAACCACCTAACTAATTGTCGGGACCCCGGTTCCGCTTAATATTGACCTAACTGCATCGCACCTTGCCATGCCATGCATCATACATGCATCATGCCGATCTTCTGCCGTGTATTAAATATTGCACCCGGTGTTTATTCTAGTGTTTTGCTTCTTCGCGGATAAGGCCGTTGAGTTGATATGAGCTTCGCCCCGATCTTCGGTTGAACCTTCGACAATGTTTTCAGGCGAGCATCTCCCTCTTTCTACCTATCTTACTTTTATAGTCTTTATTTCCCTCCTGTTGATCTATTGCTATCTGTGTCGCGTTGCTCTAGTTTTTCGTACCCGTGATATCCCTTGCAGCCTTATATCGCCTTGGACACATCCTATTACCTGTTGTTTGGTAGATAGTTGGACTTGCGCGTCGTAGTTGCTTGCTCAAGTGCTGATGTGTGTCGTCATATGCCACAGTTGCTGATGTATTGTCGCATGTTGAAGTTGGAGATGATTATGGATTTACTTATCGCACACTTTAATTCCTGTTTAACAACTAAAATTGAAATAAGCAGAGGCATCGGTGGGTGATAGATAATATTTGGTTTCCGAACGCCCACTTGTGTCCCGTAAGACCCCGAGTACTTGATACTTGTTCCTTGATTTATCGCGCTATCCACATATGGGGAGTATGGGCCCCCCTTAGCCAGAGCTTGATTCCGTCTTATTTCTTGGGGCCATAAACTAGTTTGAGGTTTTATTTACTATCCTGTACTTATGCCATGCTACTGCTTTATTTACGATTGTGCGAGGAGCACACTGTACTGTTTAGGTAAGCGTAATGTTTTCCCGGTATCGACAAGCCCAGCCACACTTTCGGGTTCCCAGTCGTTTACAGCCATTGTCGCAAACCTTGAGTCCGTCTCGGAGCTTGCTTACTTCGTTGCGGTTCTACTCAATGGGGTGGCCCCCTGAAATATTTCTGAATCTTGTGATTGCTCTGTCGTGAAGACCTCGTTGGGTTTTGATTTGGTTTTTCCGAGGTTGATCGTGTGTGTGTTGCTATTTGTGCACCCCGGCCGGGTTAAAACTTTCTGAAAGCCGTGTCCGCGGTTATGGACGACTTGGAGCACAGTATCTCGATCATAGACAAGCATAACTAAAGTTTATTGCTATAAATTTGACTATATAATGACTAGTAATCAGCTTCACTATAACGGAATGGCTAATTAATCCTGCCCACATTTGCTTGTTTGGTTTGTCGCTTGCGACCATTGTACCTGACTAGTAAGTATCGCAACTACAACGGAATGGCTGAATAAAAGTACCAACAACTGCTGGGTTTTGGGTTTATCTCATGTCATCTGTATATGATTAGTAAGTGTTGCAACTATAACGGAATGGTTAACTAAAAGTGCCCACTGCTTATTTTATCAGGACGACTACCTTTAACCTGACTAGTAATTGCTGCAACGATAACCAAATAAGTAAAACTGCAAACGGTGTGAGTTCCTCGGTTGACTTCCTCGTTTGGTCTCGAGGGGGAAACGCCAGGATGGGTTTGTTTGATGGTAGCATCATGTTGGATCCGAATAGGTCTATCTTACCCCTCCCTGATTGCCGCCAGTTGTACCGAGTCTCTATAGGTTGTTCAGTGCATGCTGCCGCTGCCGCTCAGTCCACCATACCTATGTAGGCGAGGACCGCCGAACTCTAGCCTCGCCGTGTACTGGCCTCAGTACTGACGCTCCTTCTTTTTCCTTTGCCCTTTGTTGGCACCCCTTTTGTTTAAGCAGGTTTTGAGATCGACGCCGTTAGCAGGGTTACCCTTCCGGCTTGGCCTGGGCAGGGTTATGGACGCCATTGGTTATTCTTCCGGGCTCTTAGCCCCATTTGCATCTTGTCCGTAGCCGGACGCTCTATCATTTTCAAGGTGATTTGGATCTTTGCATAACATATCTGTATTCTTGACTCTTTGAGTCGCTGTTATATATATATCTGTTCTGTGGGTCCCATCGAGGACTGTTGTGTAATGTTATTCCTCCGTTTTCCACCCGCACGAAAGTGCCTGGTGGGCACCTTTGAATCGTTTCTATGCGGGTTTGGCGAATTTTGCTCAAACTTGCATAGGTCCGATTCTGAGGGTGTTACAGAGTGGTATCAGAGCCCAGCAGTTGCGATACCCCACAAGTCCAGCCTGTAGGATAACCTAGCTAACGGCCGAAGTAGAGTGTCAAAACTATTTTTTGCAAAAACGATTGGATAGTTCCGGTTAGGTCTGATTTTACTCCTTACCCCTCTGCTATTCTCCTCTTACCTCGACGTGTTTGAATCCGCTCTCTTCTCTCTCTGCGAGTCCAGGAATTCTCGTGGTTGGGTTTCCGTCGTACCTTCAGGGCTTCGTTTTTCCCCTTTTGTAACGGAGGTGCTACGATCATCAATCTGCAACTTGTCTGTTGTACCCTTCCTCCAATCTGTTGTTCTTGAGCTCTTTATCTATGTGTGTTCCTTGCTGGATATCAGTGTCGTTGAAAAACATATGAGAAGGACGAGCTTTGGTGAAGTTGGAGTCGACCTTGAGCATGTGTTGTTCATGCCAATGGAACCATCGCGGAACCTAATCATTGTGTCTTTCATACGATTCCTGCTGGCATCATCCCTTTGTTCCGGATACCGCCTATGAGGATCTTCAGTCTAAATCCCGAGAGTTGAGTTGTCTGATTTTCCGATTCATGTATAGAGTTGATAGTGTGGGTACGGGATGGACTGATCACCCTACCCGACTCTTACTGTTCGCTCTGTACATCGAACTGGTGGATCAATGTAACTTTTCCCTCTTCTAACGGAAGTTAGGGGTGGCCTTACCGTTTGATTCCTCTATCTTCGTCCTTTGTTTCTCCGGAGTGTTCTCTCGACGATCAGGAACAACGACCCTTTGCTGGTGGTGTCGCCGTTTTCCAGATGAAGAAGGAACCCTCGTTAGTGGTGTCGCGAGGATCTACACGAAGCGAGAAGACGCAGATCGCCGACCTTCCTCCCGGTACCATGAGGCGGATCTCGAGGGCGAGATCCCTTGTTAGTGGTGTCGAATTGTGGCATCCCGCAAAACCACTACTAGAAAATCGCGTCGTATTTGTGCATTGCATCGTCATCATCATGCATTGTTTGCATAAAACTATGTTTGCAAGCCCGTGTTATTTTCTAAAAACGCCCCATCTTTATTAAACGCCAAACCCCCGGATGTTCCGGATAATTTGTTTGTCTAAAACTAGTTATAAAAGCTATTGGAAAATAAATAAAATTTTAAATTATTTTTAATAGGGGCAGTCGAACGGGCCGATTGACCCGAACGACCGCCCCAGAAAATATAAACGGTCCACCAGACAATCCTAAAGCTACCCGAAGACCTACCCACACCCCCTGGCCACCTCACCCTGCCCAATCCCCATGCGCCACCTCACCTCCTCCCTCTCCCTCAACCACTCACACGTCGCCACGTCGCTCCCTCTCTCCCCAACCCACTCAGCTCCCCAGACACCCCCACACCCGCACCCCTCACGCACACACTACATGCCCCCGCGCCCCACACCCGACACAGCGCCTGCACCGTCCCCACCTGGGCCCCCGCGGGACCCACCCCCACCGACGCCCTCATCCCCATATTCTTCCCGCACGTGCGCCTGCAGCCTAGCAGCCCCGCAGCACCGCGTCGCCGCTCCGGCCCCGGCCGCTCCCACCAGCCGCCGCCGCCGTGCGTCCCCGCAGCCCCGCTCGCCTCCCCCTCCTCGCCGCCTGCCTCGCGAGCCCGCCTCTGTGCGCCTCCGCGGCCTCGCCCCCTTCCCCGAGCGGCCGCTGCACCAGACCCCCCCCACCATCTCCGGCCACCGCGGCCCTCCTCGCCACCCGACGCGACCGCCCCGGCCGTCCGCCGCCTCTCCGCCCACCGGCGCCCGCCTCCGCGGCCTCCCCCAGCGTCCCCGTGTCCGCCCTGCCTCGCGCTCGGCCCCGCCCTCCGCGCCGCCGGCCGCGAGCTCCGCGCGGCCCGCCCTGGCCTCTGCCGCCGCCTCGGCCCGGCCACGCCCCGCGACCACGCATCGCCGCCCCAGTGCCGCGCCGCCACGCGGCTCTCTGCCGGCGTCCTCCTCCTCCGCCTGAGCGCGCCCCGCCGATCTCCGTCGGTCGCAGGCCCTGCCCCGGAGCCCCAACGCCGGCCGTCCGTCCCGCTGCCTGCCGCGAGCCGCTTCGCCTGGGACCGCCTCTGCCGGCTGGCTGCGGGTACCTTCTCCCCGTGTGAGGCGCAAGTGAGCCAGAGCCGTTCGGGTTCTGCAGTGTGGATGCTGCTACCTGACCGTACAGTGGTGACTTGGTGTTGGTGTGAACCCCAAATCGTGTTGTCCCAAGATCTTCCTGAGACCATCGACGAGCCCCGAGCCCTCCTTCATGGAAAACATGATCGCCCACACGAACCCTAGCGCTTGCTCCCGGGACTCGAAGACCGAACACGGCGTACTCTTCCTCGTGGATCCGAAGACCGATCTTCAAACCCTCCGAAGCCGCCAAGATCGCCATGGAACGACAAGTACTTCCCCCGGACATCGAGACCCTGGGCGACAAGTGCTTCTTTCCGGACGCCGGGACCGCCGAGAACCCGGACGCCCAGATCATCTACACGGATGCGACAAGTGCTCCTCGAGGATGCCAAGTTCCTCACCCCGAAGGCCAAGACCAACTCGATGGCGCGGACCCGACAATATCGACGCGACGACAAGAACGGCACCGACCGGAACAAACCCGATGCGCTCCGGCACGGAACCAAGCCCTTCATCCCGGCTGCGCCAAGATCTACCCCGTTATCTGAGGACGCTTCCGCCGAGACCGGACCCTAGACCCGCCGAACCCCGAGACCGACCCCGAACCCCGGAACCCCAAGATAGTCGAGAACTCTAATGTGTGAACCCCTTCCCGGAACCCTATTTTATAACATAATAACCACTTGTTGCATTTAATCATTCATCTCGCATGCATATCATTGGTTTGGGGGCCTTATGCCGATTCACCTTATAATTAAATATGGGGCCCATATGCGGGCAAATCTAGTCTCATATTGGCCTCATCTAAATCTGTGTAGCGAACCGGTGCTATCTTTTGCCTTGTTAAACAACATTTAAAATGCGGGGTTTCTAAACAACTTGAACCACCTAACTAATTGTCGGGACCCCGGTTCCGCTTAATATTGACCTAACTGCATCGCACCTTGCCATGCCATGCATCATACATGCATCATGCCGATCTTCTGCCGTGTATTAAATATTGCACCCGGTGTTTATTCTAGTGTTTTGCTTCTTCGCGGATAAGGCCGTTGAGTTGATATGAGCTTCGCCCCGATCTTCGGTTGAACCTTCGACAATGTTTTCAGGCGAGCATCTCCCTCTTTCTACCTATCTTACTTTTATAGTCTTTATTTCCCTCATGTTGATCTATTGCTATCTGTGTCGCGTTGCTCTAGTTTTTCGTACCCGTGATATCCCTTGCAGCCTTATATCGCCTTGGACACATCCTATTACCTGTTGTTTGGTAGATAGTTGGACTTGCGCGTCGTAGTTGCTTGCTCAAGTGCTGATGTGTGTCGTCATATGCCACAGTTGCTGATGTATTGTCGCATGTTGAAGTTGGAGATGATTATGGATTTACTTATCGCACACTTTAATTCCTGTTTAACAACTAAAATTGAAATAAGCAGAGGCATCGGTGGGTGATAGATAATATTTGGTTTCCGAACGCCCACTTGTGTCCCGTAAGACCCCGAGTACTTGCTCAGTCCTGTTAATTGCTCTGCTGTAATTTGTTTAACCAGCATGCAATGTTTGTTTATCTTAAGGAGAACACCTCTAGTGAACTATGGACCCCGGTCCAATCTTTACCATTGATACATCTTCCACTGTTTACTTTCAGCAAACCACTATTACCTTCCACACCATACAGTTAATTCTTTATTACAGCAACCTGTGAGATTGATAATGTCATTGTTCGTTGGGGCAAAATCTTGAGTTTGTGGTGTGCAGGTCTCCAAGTTGCTAACAACACCTTTGAGTCATTTCCTTCCTTCTACTGTTTCGATAACCTTGATTTCTTACTGAGGGAAAACTTGCTGATGTGCTCATCACACCTTGCTCTTGGGGTCTCCCAACGAGGCGTCAATAACACGCCAACACGAGGTAACATACCCCTGTCAGAAGAACATCTAGGAGGACACACATGACAAATGCTTATCTATGTCGTGTGTCTAACGGCGAGGGCACACAACAAAGGATTACCGTCAACTCCTTCCCGGCAGGTGCACCTGTGGGACCGCAGGTCCCACCTTGTTGCCGTGATTAAATCCTTTGTCGTGTGTCCTTGTGGCCTTTCGGTGTTTTTTTTTGCTATGTTCCATTATTCGTTGCTCTTTGTCGCATTCTTTTCTTTGCAGTGTTCTTTTCTAAAACTCTGTCGTACTGCTAAGCTTTGCCTTGTGTTTTTTGTGATACACACGGCAGTGTATTTCTTTGACGTGTTCCGGACACGACAAAGCCTTGTCTACATGGATATTTTTTCCCGTAGTGGCTCTAGGGAGCTCAAAATTTGGCTCGGTCTACCAATCATGTCAATGTCTTAAAAGTTTGTGCTAGTTGGGTGCCTGTTATGACGATTGCACGTTTGCACTGGCCCTGGGTATAGTTGGTTTGCACTTGAACCTACAGTGCACATAAGTACTGTCATCTTCAGAAGAGTACTGACACATATAAGTAAACATATACTGTCCCTGTGTGATGCAGCTGCAGATTCAGAGGAGGAGCAACTTGCATCCTGTCTAGCTTTAACAGTTGAGCCAAGCGTAACTAAACAGAGCGCAACACGACACAGGACAATTTCACACGAACGCACACACATCCAAAACACAAGACACACGGCTCTCCTGTCTCCAAGCATGAAGGCCCTGGTGCATGCATATGCTCAGTCTCAGTTGACGGCGCTGCATTTCGTACGGATCTGCCCGGCGGATGCGTTCGGCGAGGGTATGTTGCCCATCCTGACCATGGAGACGCCGAAGTCGTAGAGGAAGCGCTGGCTGTTGGCGCTGTACCCTTGCACGAGCGCCTTGGTGGCGTTGACGCCGTCGGGGCTGGAGAAGAGGCCCTGGTCAGAGGAGAGGAGGCCCTTGTTGGTGAGCAGGTTCTTGTAGTAGTGGTTGTCGAAGGCGTCGGCCGAGCCGGCGTCCAGGTCCGCGGTCTGGTTGCCGTCGCCGCCGCTGCACAGCTGCTGCAGGCTGGAGGCCAGCGCCGAGTCCAGCGTCGGGTCCACCGAGTCCGTCGCCGAGAAGTTGGCCAGCCGGCTGCGGAACAGCACGCACCGGGACCGCCCGATCGTGTGGGCTCCTGTTTTTCGTGCGTGCATGGAGGATGGTTAATCGATCGGTCACCGGTGGTCATGGATGTAAACCATATTTGTGCTCTTGATCTCTACATCGAGACATCGAGTACGTATATAGTATACCTGATAGGACGACCACGTCCTTTGTATTCAGACCCACGTCCTTGAATTTCTGCGTGATTACGCTGATGGAGTTGAACGGCGAGGGAAGGTTGCTGTTGGCCCCGCTCTGGTTCGCCACCGGGCCGTCCTTTCTTCCCAGACGAACATCGTAGTCAGGTCCCCCGCTCTGAACATGTGAACAGAATTTCGCATCTTTCAGGCCTTGCGCATGCTTAGACTTAGTGCTGACAGCTGAATTCTAGTGGTAGCGATCGAGGAGCGAGCTAGCTAGGGAGAGGAAGGAAACGTACGAGGAGTACGCCGTATTTGGCCGCGTAGGCGACGACGTCGGCGCAGGAGACGACCCCGGGGCAGGCCGTCTCGAGGTCGGCCTTGATGGCGTCGATGACCTCGTAGCCCCTCACCGAGTTGAGGTTCGGTAGCGCCAGCTTCTCGCTGTCGGGCCCGTCCAGCAGGATCGACCCGTCACAGCCCTGCATATATGCACGCGCGGCCAAGTAAGGCTCAGCATACCCAACATGATATATATGGTCAGAGTCTCAAAATGCCAGAGTCAGTCTGTGCCACGTACGTTGACGAAGCAGTCGTGGAAGTGGAGCCTGAGCAAGGAGGCCCCCATCCGGGCCTCCGCCTTCATCGCGGCGGACACGCGCGCCTGGACGATGCTGTCCAGGTTCGGGCAGCTGGCTTTGTAGTAGTTGCAGCTCAGCTGGCCCTGGCCGCTCGCCCCGGCGCACAGGCACAGCAGCACCACGGCTCCGGCCAGCAGGCGGCCGCTGCTCGCACGGTGATCCCTGCAAGAGTACTCCATCTCTGATACCTCTTGATCGATGTTATTCGTACGTGCTGGTCTGATTTCTCCTCGCTTATTGCAATGTTTATATAGACGGTTTACTGAGTGACAAGTGACTCTGCTGACAGTATAAATTATGAATATCCCGTTTGACTAGTCTCCGAATAAATGGGCGGCTCGGCGGTCTGTCGTCAGCATGCATGCATAGTCTATCCAAATTATACAGTTTACATTTTGAAGATCTACCAATGCCTATGCGGATTATGCACTTTTATTTACTGCATGCATGGCTGACTAAACGTGTACTAGTGCTGAACTTCTGTAGCTAGTGGAGCCGCACTTGGCGCTGGCACGCCTTCTATCCTGTTGCTGTTTTTCTGTTCTGACGAAACCCAAGTGGTACGTAGTGGAGCACCTACCTAATTTAAGCGCAACCTCTGTGGACGCAGTGCACGTTTCGGCGATGCATTGCCATTGCGACGATTCAACCTGCATGTGGTGCATGCATGTAGGCGGTGGCTGCAGCAGCCTCAGGGTGGAGCGTGACGGAGGTGCGGCAGGCGAGCACTGCAGGTGTTCGTGTGTTAGGCAGGGACGTGCACTAGCGAGCGAGCTGTTTGATTCAAAAGATTTTCAAAGAAATTTTATAAGACTCTAATCTATAATTTTTTTCTAATAAGGTGTGTTTGTTTTAAAGGATTAAATCCATAAAATTTCTATGCATCGCTTTCCTAAAGTACAATTCTATAGGATTCCTAAAAAGAGGCGAGACCTCTTGCAAAAATTCCTATGTGTCTATGACAAATATGACATGTATCTAAATCCTATAAAATTTCCTGCGGTGCAATCAAACAATTTTTTTATCAATTTCTGTATTTTTTCATTCCTATAGAATTCTAAGTGTCATGTTTTACTTTTTTTTTTGAATCAAACAATACCTGGGTGAGTGAATTATATGGGGCCGCAGCAAGATCGACATGAATGGATCGATTACGGGTCATATTACATTGTTTATCCCCGCGCTCGGCTGGAGACGTACGCGAGTTAGGGCCTCAGCACGGTTGAAAATTTAAAACTACCACTGCGAGACTAATAACCATGTGTACCTCTCCCAAAAAAAGGGTGTACAACTGTGGTGCTCTCTCACTGACGTATTGAAACCGGAAGGCCAATGTACAATAGATGAACACCACTTACTTGGTGCACACGAGTCACACGACCTGTCCACCCAGCGTGCGTGTAAGAGTCCAAGAGCATCTAGCAGGACAGGGAAATCGCAAAATACATTTTTTTTGTGGTTTTGGTTAAAAAATGTACATGGAATAGACCCCGCAAAGCGGTTTGTTTCCCTGCAAATCGATCCCTAAGCTCGAATCCACGGTTACGAGGCTCAACTTGTGCATCAATCTTCGATTTCCGACAAGGAGATTTGATTTTTTACATCTATTTTCAATTTCTAAGCACAAATCACTGATTCCTTGTCGATTCCTGCCATGGTCGGTGCCCCGAGCTCGACAAACCGTTTTTGTGTTACATTTATGCTAGGTCTGCTAGAGATGCTCTGATGCACGTCAATATCTAAATACTCCCCGCATTCCAATAAATTAAAGTTCTAGTTTCGTTCTAAATGAAACTTCTTTTAAGTTTAACAAAGTTTATAAAAAATGTATCAACGGTTAGAACACCATTTTAATTTATTATATTTATCATGTAATATTTTTTCATTTATATAGATCGATGGTCCTTATGGAGGGTTCTCGGGGATGCTATGTAGTAGCAGTTACATGTATTGCATACAGAGGAATTGCCCAACAACATGACACGGGCATTGGCGTGATCCAACGATCATACTTCATTGCATCTGATGATCTATAGATTTGACATGTTATTTTGCGATACATAGCTCATGCAACGATCTTTTGTTATTGTAATGATCACATCTATTTGCAAGGCTTGCTGCTTGAGAAACGCTGATACGTTCAAAACGTATCTACTTTTTCGAACATTTTGCTATTGTTTCTTCTCTAAACTTGTGTGATTTGGATACAACTAACACGGACTGACGCTGTTTTCAGTAGAATTACCTTGGTGCCTTGTTTTTGTGTAGAAAATGAACTATCAGGAAAAATCCCGAAAAATATGCCAAAAATTATTTTTTACCAGAAGATCCACGTAGCCAGAAGGGGAGACAGAGGGGAGGCCTAGGGGGGCCCAGACCCACCCTAGGCGCGGGCCCATTGACCCCGCGCCAGGGGGAGGTTTGGCCACCCCAGGCAGCCCTCGACCTCCCTCCGCGCCTATAAGTTGCCTTTCGACCTAAAACCGAGTGAGGTTCGATAGTTTTCCAGAAAGAGTTCCGCTCCATCGTCGCCACGAGAAACCAAGATTCGGATCCAGAAACTCCGTTCTGGCACCCTGCCAGGACGGGGAATTTGGAGAGGATCACCGTCATCGTCATCACCAACGCATCTCCATCAACCACCGATGTTTCCCTCATCCATGAGTGAGTAATCCCCCGCTGTAGGCTTGGGGATGGTAGGGATTGGATGAGTTCTATCATGTAATCGAATAAGATCTGTTAGGGCATAGTGCCTAGTATCTCTATTAGTGCTATTTGACTTTGTTGCAACTTGTTGTGCTTAATGCTTGTCACTAGGGCCCGAGTGCCATGATCTCAGATCTAAACTTATTATTAAATCATTATGATAGTATTGTTTGTGATCTTATCTGCAAGTTTTATACACATATCATTGTGCGGATCCAAAGGCCCCAAAGTAACAATAATTGGGACAACCGGAGGGGATGGCTGTGGTGTGAGGATCATATGTGTTCACGGAGTGTTAATGCTTTGTTCTGGTGCTCTATTAAAAGGAGCACCTTAATTGCCAGTAGTTCCCTAAAGGCCCCGCTGCCACGGGCTGGCTGGACAGAACATGTTGTGCAAGTTCTCATTGCGAGCACGTATGACTATATATGGAGCACATGCCTAGGATTGTTTAGTACTTGGATGCTTGTTATTATTTATCTGCAATGCCATAGTTCTTGAAGTTACATGTTTAGACTCGTCCATGCAACGCCCGTCCATCCATCCCTATGCCTACCGCACTCGAATCCTACTGTTACCGTTACTATTGCTATTGCTATTGTTTCACTATTGTTGTTACTGTTGCTGTTGCTTTGCTATTGCTACTACAAACTATTTCTACTGATAAACTTCTGTGAGCAAGAACTATTTCCAGGTGCAGCTGAACTGACAACTCAGTTGTTAAGGCTTGCAAGTATTCTTTGGCTCCCCTTATGTCGAATCAATAAATTGGGTAATACTACCCGCGAAGATTGTTGCGATCCCCTATACTTGTGGGTCATCAAGACTATTTACTGGCGTTGTTGCCGGGGAGCATAGCTTTATTTGTAAGTTCACTTTGATCTATTATTGTTCACTGCTACTCCTTTCATCATGGGGAAGTCTCGTGATGGAATGGTCCCTATTTTACCATCCACTACAAGAAGAGGTACAGTCCTAAACACCTATGTTGCTCTTGATTCACCGTCTGTTATAAGTAAGCTTGTCACACCACCACCACATACTCATGCTACACACACTGCTACTACTGCTGAATCTGAAACTGCTTTTGATGCTCATGATGTTACTTCTATTGTGCTTGATGTGAGTGGTTTATTAGGTCCTTTTCTAGATGCTACTATGGCTAGTATAGGAAATACCAAAACTCCTAGTGAATACACTATTACACCTGTTAGATCACCTGAGTCTAGTGAGGGTTATGATATTAATGATGGTTACATTGAGCTCGCTGATGAATTTGCTGAAGAGTGCCGAAACACACATGGTACTAGTGCTATGAAGAGTATCCTTGCTAGACGTACTATTATGCCTAAGTTGTCCTATGATCCTAAGTTTGCCACTTCTCCCATAGATATTAAAGATAAAGATTATGATTTCTCTCTTGATTTATCTTATTTAGATATTGTTGAGAAAGAACCTTTTTGTGGTACTGAAAATAAGCGAGTTGTGGCTCATATGAATGAGCTTTCTACTATGAGTGCTTTGTTCTCTGATGATTTTAAAATGCGCAAGTACTTTGTTGCTAAGATCTTCCCTTTTTCACTAAAAGGAGAAGCTAGGGCTTGGTTTAATAGATTGCCTCCTGGTTCCATTGATAGCCCTGATTGATTGATTGCTTCTTTCTTCCATAAATATTTTCCTCCCAGTGCTAGACATGCTGGTTTGTAGAGAATTTTTTATTTTAAACAGGGAGAAGAAGAGAAATTGCCTGAGTCATGGAAAAGATTATGTCCCTTGATTCATACACATCCTGGATGTCCATTACCTAAGAATGAGATTCTTGATATTTATTATAATGGACTAACTGATGATTCTAGGACATACCTAGATAGCTTTGCTAATTGTGTTTTCAGGAAAAGAACTCCTACATATGCCGAGGAATTAATGACTAAGATAAGCAAGAATTATAATGATTGGACTTCAACTGAGCTGAATACACCTGAGCCTATTACTCCTGAACCAGTTGTTCCTGAACCAGTTCCAACATCAACAACAAAGAAGAGGGGAGTTATTGCATTGAATGATGAAGTGATGAAGGAAGCTAAGAAGTGTCTAAAGGAGAAAGGTATTAGAGCTGAAGATGTGAAGAATCTACCTCCTATAGAAGAATTATGTAAGCCAATTCCCCACTCATCTACTATTGAGGTACACTCTCTCCAATTTAATGAAGGTGATATTACTTATGGTAAGCCTCCTGATCAATGCTTAGAGGAACTTGACACATTTATTGTTAAACAAGATAATTTTAATAAACAAGTTCAGAATCATTTATTGCAAAACTCTAGAGTTATCCATGAGTTGAAAGATATTGTGGAAAGAACTTCTAATGATATTAAAATGCTTTGTAAACACTTTCAAATGGTTCAAACTCAACTTGATTAACTTGCTAAGGTACAAAAGGATATGGTAGTTAATGCTTCAGAAAATAAACATGCTTATGGAATTAGAACTAGGAGTGGTGCAGCTAATCAACATCCTTTATATCCTGAAGGACACCCTAAAAGAATAGAGCAGGATTCCCAACAAGGTAAAGATAGTGGTAGTCCTCGTAAGAGGAAGAAAAAGAAACATAAGAAAGTTGAGGAACCACTTGAACCTGCTGTAGATCCTAATAGTATATCTGTCTCTGATGCTGAAACTGAGAGTGGTAATATTGATGAGTCTCCTGATAAGGAGGAAGGTGAGGAAGAACCTGAGAAACACACTAAGAACACTAGGTACACAAAGGAAGATTTTATTGCTAACAAACATGGTAAAGAGAGAGAACCTTGGGTGCAGAAACCTATGCCTTTTCCAGATAAGAAACACAAGTCAAAGGAGGAAGAACACTACAACAAGTTTTGTGAGTGGATGAAACCTTTATTCTTGCAAATTCCTTTGACTGATGCTATTAAGTTGCCTCCTTATTCAAAGTATATGAAGGATATTGTCTCTAATAAAAGTAAGATTCCTAATGAGGAGATTTCTACTTTGCTTGCTAATTACTCCTTCAATGGTAAGGTTCCAAAGAAACTTGGTGATCCAGGTATACCAACTATTCCTTGCTCTATTAAGAATAATTATGTTAGAACTGATTTATGTGATTTGGGAGCTGGAGTCAGTGTTATGCCTTTTTCTCTCTACAAGAGACTCCAGCTAGAAAAGTTGATACCGACTGATATTTCTTTGCAAATGGCTGATAAGTCAACTATAGTTCCTGTTGGTATATGTGAGGATGTTCCTGTTCAAGTTGCTCATAATTGCATGGTCTTAACTAATTTTGTTGTGCTTGAAATGCCTGAAGATGATAATATGTCTATTATTCTTGGAAGACCTTTTCTTAATACTGCAGGTGATGTCATCAATTGCAATCAAGGAAAAGTAACATTCAATATTAATGACAAAGAGCACACTGTCTATTTCCTCAAGAAAGTTGTTAAGAGCTATTGCCTGAATTCCATTGAAAATATTGAGAGCATCAAGATTGGAGAAATATATTGTCCCATTCCACAAGAAAATTTTAAAACTATTATGATTGGGACCATTGCTATCAAGTATGAGGTAACATAATCACCTTGTGGAATGCAAAGTTTTGCTTCATATAAGATTGTTTTGGTAACAAGACTTGATCAACCTTGTTAACAAAAGGATTTTAATGAACAAAATAATGTTTCCATTGTGGTTATACTTGCTTTCTTTTTTCCTTTCTCCTTCCTAGTCTTTGCTTTACCTTTAGTTTTGCTAGTTGTTTGCTTGTTTGAGTTTCTTAGAGCTCCTGTAGTTTGGATTTTGGTTTGCTTTTGCTTCTTCTGAAAAAATTGTTTCTGCAAGAAAATCAATTTTCATACCCTAAAAAATGGCCAAAATAAAGTTTCCCGAAAAATCCCAGAAAATTCAAAATAAATTTTTCCTCGAAAAAAGGGGCAGAGAGGCACCAAAGGTGACCCAGGGGGCCACCCCAGGCCACCACACCTGTGGTAGGCGCAGGCCCACCACTAGTGGCGCCTGGGGGGGCTGGCCCACCTGGGCCCCTCTAGGCTGCCTCCTCAAAGCCACCTTCTTTCTCTCTCCCAAAAAACACCGAAAAATTTGCTCAAGCTCGAGTTCTTGCTATTCTTGCTTGCGATTTTCGATCTCCTTGTTTAGCCCATCTCAAGTGCTGATTTTTGGAGGGTTTGCTCCTTGGTATGTGCCTCCTCCACTTGTCCAATTAGATTTGTGATTGGTAGATTGTATCTTGAGTATTTTGCTACTGTAGGTGACAGGTTGTTTGAGCTTGCATGCTTGTTCTATGCTTAGAAACTTTGTTTTGATGCATGTGTAGTCCTATGGCAAGTTCCTATAGTAGTTTCTCATCATTTATCAACTTAGAAATCACTTGGTTTGATGGTTGTCTATTTTTTTTAGAATAGGGAAGTCATGGACCACCACACCTTTGGTGACATATTTGAGAGTGATGCACCTAGAAGGTCAAGGCTCCCAAGGTCATCTACCAGCTCCAGACCCTCATACAATGAGGATCTCATCACTCCGCGGTTTGGTGACGAGGGAGATGAAGGGTATGCGCACCCCTCCACCTTTCCTTGTCAAACTTTCTTGCGAGCTGCTGTGATTCTTAATGATTTCATGGCTTTGATTGAGAGGGCTGGTCTAACAAGTTTCATGCAGGAGGAGAGTACACAATATGCTTTGCTTACTAAAACATTTGTGGAGAGTTTCTCCTTCACCAATAGTTTGTTCAATCCTTCTTTGTCTTTCAGACTCATATGGCAGGGCTCATTCTATGTCTTTGAAGAAATTTTGCAAGGCCTTGGGACTTGGTACAAATGGGTCATCAAAGAAGATTACAGCTCTTCCAGCTGATCTATGACCGCAGAGCTCAACGTGGGAAGATAAAGAATATTCAACTTCCAGCCATCAGGTATTTTACCTACTATCTTACCACCAGTGTTCTTGGTAGGGAGAACACTAGTAATATATCCAACTATCAATTGGCCTTCTTAGCTATTGCGCTCTACGGTGAGGATAAGTATAATCTTGGTTCCCTCATTGCTCGTTGTTTAGCTGCTAGGGGACCCATTCATGGGGGAATTATTGCTACTCGTATCGCTGCTGCCTTGGACATTGTGGTTGATCCACATGATACAGTTTTGGCTCCTCTAAGGCTTGATCTTGCTGCCATGAAGGCGCACCACTTTTTCACCTCTAGCTCTACTCTTGAGAACTTGGTTTATATAATGTTGTTTACTAACGGGGAAGAGAGAGAGATCCCTATACCCCAAACCACTTTGCTCAGTATTTCTCAGGGACCTTGGTCACGCACGAAGGCGTAGATGGATGACAAGATGCGCTCTCTCAACTTCCACGGGAACTATCGGGAGTAAGCGCCCTCATATGACCCCGCAGTACACTACACAGGGGAGGCCTCGAGCTCGCACCAGGACGAGGGAGCTTCCTCGACATACTATGGAGGTGAATCTACTTGGGAACCATGGGATTGAGCCCCACTTGGGCCAAAATCCTAAGCTTTGGGGGAGGTATAACGACGTCACACTCATCTATATATCATGCTCGGTCGGTTCTTTGTATATCCATTGTTTTCGCTTTCTTTTTGGTTTTTGTTGCTTCTTTCTAAAAACCCAAAAATACCAAAAATATTTTCGTTGTTTCTCTTGGTTTGTTTCTCTGTTTCTTTGCTTTGGTTTGCCTTAAAGGAAAAATCCAAAAAGATTTTCCTTTGTTTTTGTTTGGTTTTTCTTTGTTTGCTTCTTTCTAAAAAAATCGAAAACACTAAAAATATTTGTTGTTCTTCTTTGGTTTTGTGAGTTCTTTGCAGGGTTCAGCCGTCCTCAGTGGATTTTGGTTTCATGTTAATTATTCAAGTCACACAAGTGAAGGGCAATAATGAAGATTAAGACAACTCGAGGTGTGGTAAGAGGCTGGTAACGAACTCTATTTGTTTCACTCTTGTACATATACTCATCATAGTGAGCATGCCTAGTCTGTTTGTGTAAGGTGTATGTCATTATGTATGCTTAGTAGTTCTTGCTTGTCTATGATTAGCTCCAGCTTGCTAATAGTTTTGTAGCATGTCATATGAATGTTTTCTTGCATTGTTTTATTCATCCTTTGGCATGACATTGTGGTATCCTCCTCTGACTGTTCATGTAAATCGACTTGGCACATGCTCATGCATGCATATGACTAATCAATATTCAGTAAGCCTCGATGATTTATTTTGCCTCAGAGTTCTCGTATCACTTTCATGCCATAGTTAGTCCTGTTTTGTTGCAAGCATGATTATGACAGTTATTGCTCTCTCGTTTGTCGCTCCCTCTCTATTGCTAGCCTTCACTTGCACTGAGTATGAGCTCTACGTGTGTTTCCAACTCCCCAAAACCAGTATTGCCAGCTGTGTCCACCATACCTACCTATTAGCATCATTTGCTATTTCAGTGCATATTCTATATGCCGTGTTTTCTTCCAAAATAAAATGTTTGTCTGTTTTGAGAAAGTTAGTTAGTAAAGCTCTCACGAACTTGATGGCACACTTTATTCCTTGCGGTTAATAATCTTGAACCATTATGACTAGTCCATGAAAGTTATATGCTTGCTTATTATATACTGGGAGTCAGCAAAACCGTGTTATCACGGGGAACGCTTTCAACACCTGTTGGATATCTCATCCAGTTGATTCCTTGCTCTTTTGTTTATGGATGTCGACGATGTGAAATAAAAGGGGAGGTTGTGAGTTCATAGAGTTTATACATTGTGTTAGAGAAACGCCTAGGCCGCTAGCCTAAGCCATGCTTAATCATGGTGGAAACTTGCAGCATCACTATAATGAGCATCTATGAAGCGTCCTCAATAAAAAGCTATGCATATGGTAAATAAAAAGATTGCTGAGATGATCATTGTCTGCTTGCCTTGTCATTTTGGTTATGGGAAAGATCCTGTACCATGTGCAAGGGGTACCCGTTGGCGGTTCTCGATGATATGCATGTATTTACAATGACAAGAACTTTCAGGTGACCAAAGTTGAGTAGCATGCGGAGCGACCCTCGTACTCAAGGGACTTGGGATTTCCAGTCTATGGTCTATCAAGCATATGATTCAGAGTGGACCTCACTTTCACCTTAACCACATGAATATGCCTATGATAGGGGCAATGAGATCTCAAATCTAATGAGTACCTTCCTTTCAGCATTGGGAAGCCTTTCAAACCTTTACAAAACCGTTTTCACAACTTTGTTGAGTCGCCACTTATTCTATGAGCACCTTCTTGAGAGCATAGTTGTCATTTTTGTGTTTGTTCCAAAACTTGGTTAATTATGTCATGACTTTGATGCTTGTATCTCTGATATCTTTATCTCTAGTCTTCACTTGAACTTCAGAGGTCCCTCGGCATTTATATTATGCTCTTCAAACAAAGGCAAGCGAGATACCACTCTATCATGCCTTATTATGAGCATTGCAATGTTGCTTATGTTTATGTTTCATGCTACTTATTATTATTGAGTTGGTTTCTATTCATAGCTTGCAATGACTATTAAGTAGACTTAGTTGCATACTTCTTATTATGAATTGTCTAAGCATCTACTCCTGTGCTGAGAATATTTACATCATATGAAGCAAAGTGTTCGTGAAAGTTCTTTTATCGCACTCAGTTTTCAACTGAATTGCTTGAGGACAAGCAATAAGCTAAGCTCGGGGGGAGTTGATACATCCAAAACGTATCTACTTTCTCGAACACTTTGCAATTGTTTCTTCTCTAAACTTGTGTGATTTGGATACAACTAACACAAACTTACGCTGTTTCCAGCAGAATTACCTTGGTGTCTTGTTTTTGTGCAGAAAATGAACTATTAGGAAAAATACCGGAAAATATGCAAGAAACTATTTCTCACTAGAAGATCCACGGAGCCAAAAGGGGAGACAGAGTTGAGGCCTGGGGGGCCAGACCCACCCCAGGCGCGGGCCCACTAACCCTGCGCCTGGGGGAGGTTCAGCCACCCCAGGCAGCTCCTCGGCCTCCCTCTGCGCCTATAAGTTGCCTTTCGACCTAAAAATCGAGTGGGGTTCGATAGTTTTCCAGAAAGAGTTCCGCTCCACTGCCGCCACGAGAAACCAAGATTCGGATCCAGAAACTCCGTTCTGGCACCCTACCGGGACAGGGAATTTGCAGAGGATCACTGCCATAGTCATCACTGCAGTGACCCAGCATACCACTGCATGATGTATTACACTATAGTCGTTGAGATAACACCAATGAAACACCGTTCACTAGTATACACCCCTTAGAGTGGTACAACATAAACACAGCGGGTCCAATAAATGGCGAAAGGGTACAACTCACTCTATACACAAGATCCAGAGAACACTCTAGGTTAAAGAGAGAGAAAGAACTTCTTACAAAGAAGAATCAAAGATAAATAATGCACCAACTATTTTACTTTTAAGACTAGTATTTTAACTAAGGAGTTGGCATTGCTGCTATTGCAACGCACTACAGAAATAGGTTCTTTGGCTAGAGAGTATATTCCTATCTAATCAGTAACTTCGTCTTCACTTGAGTTGAGGTATTTGTTGACTTCCTTGTCTTTGTTGAAGAGCTTTAGCTTTGGATGATGATTCCTGGAGCATAACTTGGTGTAGACGTCGTCTTAATGGCTTTAGAATCTAGCAAGGGTTAAGAAGATACTTTGAGTACGAGCATACTCAGCAAGTTCACTAGAAAAGGAGTGTTTGATGCACTATATCTACAGCCACAGACCGTAGGTCGTAGGCAATGCAAGTTTTCGTAAACATTTCTTCAAAGGTTGCTTTTATTCTGAAAAGCTATGTCTGTCAGCCTTCATGGGTTTACCAGAACTTTCATGGAGTTCCTTTCCCGCCGCGTTCGCAGCTCCTTCCCGGAACAGGGAGTAACAAGTTACAGTTCTTACACTCTGCAGAGGTGCGTTACTTTACCCATGAGAGAACAACTCTTTGTTGCACAACCAGGCAGCTTATTCCCGTCCACAATTCCATGATGTGGGGCCTAGAAGATGATCCAAGCCAATCACTACCCCCTTCGCTACCTCGCATGCCTCCTTGGTGTACACCATGCCCACATATCGAATTACGGCAATGGTTTGTACAGACCGTTAGATGTCAGAACTATCGTGGAACGTTGAGGTTTCCCACCCATATGTTGCATATCCTCTATGAATTACCAATTAATATGCACGCTACGAGGATAACAGCCACGACCTGCACATCCGGCTACATGCGAGAGGAAGAAGATACAACTGACTTCTCCGTCCCATTCGAAATCTCATGGTTAACGCGTAATATACGGCACGAGAATCACTGGCAACATTGGTTGTTAAGTCCTAGATAATATGTTCCTTTGCCACCAGAACTCTTATAGTAGGTTATTACCTCATGGTAGATAACCTATAATCATATTATTATGAAAATTTTGTTTTCTGGCCTTTTTCAAATGCAGGTGATGACAACACTGGATTTGCAAAATACTTTACAGAAAATAATCAAAGGACATGAGCAAGTGTGAACTTGCCTTTTGTGATTGCAAGATTATGCACTCACGATCTTCAAGATAATATAAGATCCAATATCTGAAATCAACATCATTGGTCCGGTAAGGACTAATGTTTAAAGAAGCAAAATGCCTTTATGCATAAGTAATGTGATGCACTTTATAAACGCGAATCCCGGGGATAACATTGTTCTAGGGTTTGGATACTAGAAATGATGTCTTTGAAATGTGTTTTACTTTTAGAATAGTTTTACACTTGTGCTTCTTATTAAGGCTTGTGAGTGTGTGTGAAACAATATGTAGTTACAATATCATAAAACAATGAGACACACACAAATGTGAAATGCTACTCAAGATTTCTTATATAAGAGTTGTTGTTTGAAGTGACAAAAAGATAACATTTGAAGAAAAGATTTATTTTCTAAGGTTTAAACAATATTTATTGTTAAGAGGATGTGTTCAATGTCTTTTGTTGTGTGATTAATTTGTTTGTACTTGAGATGCTTTATGTCTTAATTGGAATAAACCAAAGTTAACTATAAAAACATATGTAGTTTTTTAGATATAATGTTTATAAGCCTTGAGACTAAAGTTAACTTAAAAAACATAGATGGTTTGAAAGTGTAATGCTTATGATATTTGTACTTTGTGTATCTGATAATGTTTCCTTAAGGTTACTTAAGAATGGTTATCCTGTTACTTGGTGTAGTGGTTTCTTGATTTTATAATGGAATAGTATCTTTTACCTTTTTGATAAATGAGTGGTTATAGTTTATAAACAAAGAAGTAACATTACTTAACTTCTTATGGACTTACTATAGTGTTGTGAAGGTTTTGTAATCTGATGGTTGAAGTATATGGAAAATATTGGATTTAATCACAATTATTCTTGGGGATTTTATATTGGATAAGGGTCCTTTTAGAAAATAATCTACACATTTGGTTGAAGGATAATTCAATAAAATTGTAGTTATAATGTTTTGAACCATTATGCCTTCATAATATTAATATTTAAGACTAATACTATTTATTAGACTTAATTGACTAATTTTAGAAATATTAACAAATTTTATTTACCCTTATATAAATTAATGACTAAGGAAATAGGTTTAAGTTCGAGTTGCTAAGGTGTTTTAATTTTTTATTTACCTCATAAGTGGATTATTATATTTTAAACATGTAGGTATTATTTTTGTGATCATTTTGTTATATTACATTTATTTTTGTGATTTATAAATAATAAGATATGATTTTCATAAGATTTATTACTTTATATATATTTAATAAATAACAAATACTTATTTAAGTGAAATAATAATGCATGATTATAGTTTTAAAGTATTGTTTTTATTTTTCCAAGATTTTTGGTATTTTATTTATATTTTTAACGTTTACCATCATTAAAATATGAAATATCAAAGTTTTATTACTTTTAAAATATTTATTAAATAATAATTATTTAAATTGTTAACATAATAATGTTTGATAATAGTTTTAAGTTATGGCTTTTATTTTTCTACATATTTTCATATATTATACATATTTTTCTGAATTATAAATCAAAAGTTATGGATTTAATAAGATTTAATGATTTTATTTTATTTCTGGAATATTTAAATTTGGGCTTATGACATTTTATTTATTCATCAGACAGAAAATAGCTTTTTGTACCGAGGCTAATCTTACCCAAGGTCACTAACTGGTGGGCCAGTGGCCACATCATCACTCAGGTTAATAAACGCACTTGTTATCGACCCTTCTTCTACTCCCAGACAATGACAGATGGGCCCTAAGCCATGTCACTTGCCACGCGAGACAAAGACCAGGTCAAATAGTCTGGCTAGGCAGAGGGTGACGTTGGCATGACGTCGCTATGGCGTCAGCACAACCACCGCCGTCAGTGGGTTGTCGCCGGTGACGATCTACGGCGCCCTAGCAAACGAAACTAGCCTAGTTCGAATCAGCACAACATGCTGGACCCTAAAGTGACGACACCGCTCAGAAATGGTCATCAGAACCTTGGCTCCTATGAGCTCCGACGGTGGCATAAGGCGTGACGACGTTTTACAACGAGATAAGGCGATTTAGGGTTACTCGAAGGTTCAGGAACTCACCCTGATTGCAGTGGTGGTGTCGACGAGGACTGGTGCGGTCGGAGACGAGCTCTCCGACGAGGATTCTAACGAACTGTCGCAAAGAGGAACGACAAAATTCGTCCTCTCCAGTGCTCCCTTTGATGCAAGATTTCACCCAGAGGATCTATGGAGCACGGGGCTTCTCCATGGCTACTTGGAAGAGAGTGAGGAGGTGCGGCTCGACGGCGAGGCGTGGCTCCGGTGAGTTAGGGTTTCGGACCCATTCGAATCAGAGAGGATAAGGAGGGAATGTGGATAGGTATTGAGGTAGGGCGTCGCGGTGGCCTTCTTATCCCCCTCTGGAACGACAGAGAGCATCTTGACGCACGGCTGACGACGACGATAGCATCGGCCGACAGCGGACTCCTCCAGCGAGCTGCCTGTGTGCGTGAGGATGACGGCGACGACTGTTTTGCAGAAAACCCCCTGGCACTTCTTTCCTCTCAACCCGCGATCCTTCTTTGGTCCCACTCGTCAGTCATAGAAAAGGACGAGTTGGGCTGGCTGCTGGGCTTTTGTGGGCTGCACATGGGCGACAGATAAGAAGAGGGAAGTTGGGCCACTGCCAGGATTTTTTTTATTTGCTTTACTTTTTCTATTTTCTGTTTTGCTTTTCATATTTATATTTAATCTATAATTTGAGCTTTTCCATCAAATTTTATTTGTTGAACATTTGCAGCAACAATTAATATTGATTGAAATTTATTTTGTAAAGCTTAATGACAAATATTTTTTGTTTATATATTTCTTTATTTAATTTATATAAATCCCCTTTCAATATTTTGTAGAAGACTTAATTATTACTTTTCTTTCCATATTAAACCATGGATTTATTAAATGATGTTTCCTTATTTGTTTACAAAACTTAATTATAGTTAGCTCATAGTTTGGATGGAAATTTTTATATATGATCCTATATCATTATTTGATGCATGATATTCAAAGGAAACTATTTGGTTAATATTACTCCCATCAATTTAGGAAATAACAATGTATATATTTTATTATAATTAATATAAAAGTTAGGGTTTGAATTGCAAGTGACTACCCTAGAGTTTAGGATTCTTAATATACTTATGTTCTTTTGTTGAGGAAAGTTCATGGCTAAGCATATTATCTTTTTGTTTGCGATCTTTAATGATATTACCTTTTAAAATAGAAAGTGATTAACTGGAATGTCTTATGAAAAGGATTGATAAAAATATCTCCTAAACACATATGGTTAAGACAATTGGAAATGATAAAGATGTGCTTATGTGATTTGCTATAGGAAAATGTTCCTGTAAAGTGGTATGGAGACAAGATGAGGGATCAATAACATTAAATGGATATTATGTTTGGTTTGAGATTTAAAGTTGGGTGTTTACCAAGAATTCCTATCTTCCATAATTCACAATTCCGGACTTCTAATTAAGGAATTCCTTTCCTAGATATACTACTTCTTCCTATCCATCATCATGGTCAACATGATGAGCTTTACTTCACAAGAATATTCTTATCCATCTTTTATTCTTCTAAAATCATTGATGAATCCAATGAGTTTGATACTAAAGTATTTCATGATATTCTCCTATCCAGACTTGGTTATATCAACTACTCTTCTGCTGATAACCTTTAATCTAACAAGTAGTTATTTATAACTCCATTCCTATTCTTCCATAATCATCCACCACTAATATTACTCTAGTAGATGGGTTTATAATTAGATGTATATCCAATCCTACTCCTCCTCAAGTGTTCACTATTTTCTCAGAGGAAAATACTAACTCTTTAATGCAATGGTGCTCTAACATCATCTTAATCATACAATCTTACATTTACTTTACTCTAACAACTCATACTCCAACCTCACATTATATTAATGTGACTTGTAATGACTACTTTAAGCTAACTTATCTATACTAGGGTTTCAATGATGTTCTACCCACCAATGTCACTTAGACAGGGTATAAGAATTCAATCTTGGTGAGTAAGGCATGATCCTTATAATCCTTAAATCATTTATAGCTTAGGTTTCCAGCTGGGCTAATCAAGGCTTCATCAATACAACCTTACAATGGTATTGAAATTATCTTCGCAGTATCTCTAGTTGGATTAAGGCTGTTGTTCATGGACTATGCCCACTTGATCCAATAGAATTACTACTGGTAACTATCTTTAGGATTCAGCCTTGTAATCTTCTTTACTACCATATAATTATATAATATAAATAACTCTTCTATTCATTCAAGAGTGATTTAACTCCACCAATAATCCTATTGATCTTATTTACTTCCAACACTCCCATCCTATAGATGATATTTGAATCGAGCATTACCATATACCTTTCCTTACATCCTTCTTTAAAGGATTTAAGTGAATGCTATGATAAGAACAAGAGGTAATAGATCAAGTATTGATAGTTTAAGAATTGTTGAATCAATAGTTGATTACTCAACATTGATGAACAATAGATATTAGAATAAGGTTCAATATAGATGACAAAGATTGATATAGAAAGAAATATATGTGGTGAATGATCTTGACTTAATTTCCTTCCTAACTAAAGAGTTTGAGTGAAGTGTTACCATGTTTCTCATGGTAGAAATAGAATAGGGATTGAATGGGTCAATAGTTAGTTATTACATTCTGGTTATTTGGTATTTATGATTTATTTTGATGAATAATATGGTATGATCCCTTAAGGATCAGATATTAATCATTTAAGCAATGCATTATGAGTAACATTTTATTATATTTGATCTACCCTTAGATCAAATCATGTTTGCCCAAATAAGTTTTTAGAAAAAGTCATATAGAAACTTATCACGGTCAACTTGATGATCTACTTCCATTCCATCAGTTTGAGAGAAGCTTCAATCACTTTGACAGGTTTTGTTTAAAAGCGCAAAAATTATTCGGATTTTCTATGCATGAATGCAGTGCACACATCTGAGTTCAGCTTATTTCTAAGCTCTAATACTGGGATGTTATAGACTCCCCCCCTTAAAATAAACTTCGTCCTCGAAGTTTGCAAACTCTCACGTTTCGGAGTAAGGAATTGACTTGTAGTGGTTGCTACTTTTCTCCACTCTATGGTGACCTTAAATAGAAATAATTGTAGTATTCTATATCCATATTAGGTATCCTAATACAACTTTTTATTTTATTTTTAATCATCAAACTTTATTACTATGTTAGATAAGGTCTAGAAAGTCTCCCTAAATCAAGTTTTAAGTTTCTATATGCCAGTGGTTGTGGTCAAAAGACTATATTTTTATTATTGTCATAGTATAGTTGATACTGGTAAACTCCTTTTTAATACAAATAGATGATACCCCACGCGTTGCGGCGGGGATTTTCTAGTTATTGTTCATGGATTTTACTAAATACTTCCATACAAACATGGCATTTCATGATTTTTAACTCGATAAAAGGTTTGTTATAGGATCAGGTACTTGATTTGTGCATTGATAATATGTCAGTTGTGAAGAACGGATGATCCGATGCATGTAGCTTTCCAATGTTTGCACGTAAAGGTGTGTCACCGTGTCTCCGAGTTTTTTTTACTGCATCATATACATCTTGCTAGATTTTGTTTGCCGATGAGCTGAAGGTAGAAGTACATATGGGGTGGCCATCTTCTGCATGGTGGATAGAAAGCTTTGTACATGAAGGTGACAGTATGTGTACTTTCATAGGAATGTGGTTGCATTTGTACCTTCATATGAATATATAGTTTGCATCACATAATGGAGAAACATATAGCTTGAAAGTTGCATTTGTACTTTCATAGGAATGAAAGAAAGGAGATTGTTCCTATTATATGGAGGGATTGTGTGGTTCGTAATCTTTTTAGAAGTTACTACAACACCCTTAAAATGGACGCTAATAAAAAATGAAGATAGTTTGTGAGCAATAAATTTGCATTGATTAATTCTTTTAACTGACTACTGTTTTCATGCAATTAGTTGGAGAGAGAGAGGGAGTAACATGATTCATCTTTGATATTGAATTGAAGAGGCTCCGATCTAAAAAAAACAGGAGGCTCATGATATTCTATTCTGTTAGGCACAAAGGTTTGGAAAAATGAACAATACATTCTTTAGACCCTTCATAGTATTTCCTATAACTATTTTTCAACATGTGAATATCCAAACTCCAAAGTAAGGTGAACTATATAATAATCTATAAATTACTCGATTGTCGGAGGTACCTTCAGAGAGGTTTTAT
This sequence comes from Avena atlantica, assembly GCA_910589765.1. NCBI lineage: Eukaryota > Viridiplantae > Streptophyta > Magnoliopsida > Poales > Poaceae > Avena > Avena atlantica. The sequence goes on from OU342737.1 coordinate 57,463,946, forward strand.
TAAACATATGCGTACATGAATCATGTATATCACCAATATCTGAATTTCCATTTTAAAAGTATGCATTGCCAAAAAAATATTAAAAGCTTTTGTTAGTTGAACATAAAATAAAGGATTTACTGTATATCGTCAGATAAAGCTATTACATACCTCAGAAACTTCAGGAGCAGGCATTCATTTGGTACTCTTTATTTCATCTAATATACAGATCAAACCTCCAATCTAAAAGAAAGATATTGCCAACTTTGGATCATTTGGTAGTTCACCTTACAACGGAAGCCAATTTCGACAGTTAGCTTGAACAATTTGGTTGAGACACACATCTATAGTCTTTGACTGACCTGGTTTATGAATTCATAGCAGGAACAGTCGAAACAGAAGTTACACTTGAAAGCACTTGGAAATACATTACTCTTCGTCATGTCATGTTTCTTTATGGTTAATTAGACCAAAGCCAAGGAAAAATAAATCAGTCCCCTGGAAGTATTCCTTTTTCAGATTATTGAGAAAAATTGAGCATCAGTGAAATGCTATAGCTAAAACTATCAAATATTTCAACGTTGTCTAACTGTATTTGAAAAAGGATGAGAATGTACACATCACACATGACCTCAGAAATTACGTTCAGTATAATCTGAACTTCATCAGCAAACGGGTGCATAGAGATGACCTGAAGAGCATAGATGAAGACCAGCGGAATAAAATCTCCGGTTCCACCACGCAATATAGGCATGGGCGTTCACAAACGTGTGTAGCTGAATGCATACCAGGATGCCTCGAAGAAGTTTCAGGATTCCCCGTCTTTGCAAAACACACATGTGCAAATTGCCGTTAAATGAAGGAAATAGTGTTGTTCTGGTCTCTAGCAATATGGTTTACCAAATTCGTTTAATGGTGCGACCACCAAGAGTAAGAAAATAGAAAATTAATATTCTCACCCAATGTAAATTAAAAAATAAAAGCAAGAGATGAGAGATTGTGTACCAATGGAAGCCGCTTCCTCCTTGCTTGAGCGATCAGGACACAAAATCCAATCGAAATCACATGATGGTAGCCTCTTCCTCATTGTTGCCTGAGCGACCATGACGCAGTCCAATCGAAATCCAATAAAATCGGGGCTGCCTTGATAGAGCAGTACACAGAATCTAACGAAAATCCAATCAAATCAGGGGTGAATGCAAAACGTTGATCAGGTTCTACCTGAAAAATTAGCAAATATGAGTGGGTGGGGGTTAGAAAAAAGAAAAGTAGAAAGAAAATCGGGAGCATACAACTACAGTACCAGATTGGAAGACCGTGCCACAGATAGCGAGGTGAGCAGGCGGGCACGCTGGATGTCCAAGGCAACATGGCTAGGTTTTTAAACATAGAGGCTGGGACGATTCACTTGATCTGATCAGTTTCTTGCGCAGGACAATGATATGCCGTGAATGCTGGAAGGAGCCTTAGGTCGCAGCAGGAGCATTCATGCCGAAAGGCCGTAGGTCGAGGCAGCGGAGGAAATAATGAGTACATGGAGAAGGAACATGTACAGCAGCCGATACATAGGATTGTAGGAACAACCTATCCGTCTAGCCCAGGTATGGGTGTATTGTACAACCCAAGAAGGGAGACAGCCCGTGTATGAAGAAAATTTGGAAACGTGACATGGATGTAGCGACAATTACGGGATGGTCGACCCCCCGTAGACTGTAGCGGAAAATAGGACGAGGTGGCCTCACGGGAATGCAGGAAAATCAGGTAGTGGGGACTCCTTTTTAGATATAGACGATTTCACACTCTCAATGCAATAAGAGAGTTTACTTTGTCGATGCTTGAGAAGTTATGATAAAGGATATTGAGAGAGCTTTCGGGTGTTGCAAGCTCACTTTTGAAACCGTTCATGGACCTGCCTTCTCTTGGAAACAGAAGACGACGAGGAGAAGGATGACAACATGTGTGATTTGTCATAATATTATTTGTTCGACAAAGAAAATTTCGCGACGATACTAATTACACGGGCTCCTCGCCAACAAAATGTCCAACTAGAGTTTGATGATGCACACAACCAAAAAGAGAAAAAAAAGAAAAGCATTAGCACGATACTAATTACACGGGCTCACTCGCAACAGCAACACACTAACCACCACAACTCCCGGACCCACAAAAGAGGTCTTCCAAAGGCGACGCCTCCAAGAAGGAACAAAGCATTAGCACCGTTGTCGCCTAATCAATGATCTTAGGTTTTCACGTGGAAAAAGTCCAAGTTCTATAAACAATGCCTTCAACATGGCCATTGCCAGGTACAACCAATGAAGACCAAACCTTACCGATCCTGCATAACATAATAGAGAAAATGACGGGAGGCAACATGAAAACTCCAAGTACGATTTTATGTGAGCACTTTATGTAAAAAAAATTACGGGGACACCTGTGATGGTTAAGCAGAACGAATACCTAACGCATAGATTACTTGAACTTCATCCAAGAGTAGAAGACCGACATACGCATGAGCAACTCCGAGATAACCTTGTCGAGCAAACATGGCAAGTTCATGGGCAACAATTCATTCATGTGTCATCGTGTTTTATTTGAATTATTTAATTCATTTGGACCTTATATGCTCTTTGAATTCAGTTCTTCCAAAAAAATGTATTTGAAATGTTATTTTACTCGTGCATCCTAATCATCAAATTTGATGTCGACGTGTAGTTGAAATGATGTCTATATGTGTAACGGATGAGAAATTGGAAAAATAAAATTTATCAAAGTCAAGTAGCTGGCAGCGGCGGAGCTTTGTTGAAGCAAAACCATGCCATGGCCCGCCCAGCTTAGCGATTATTCAACACTAAAACATAATTAGTTCTATCCAATTTCACTGTTCCTGTTGTTTTCTCCCTAAAAACTTTTTGTGGCCCGCTCTGAGTTTTCAATTAAGCTTCGCTACTGGTAATTGGGGATCTACTATTCCGTAGATGAGATCCTCTCAATACCTACATTCTCTTGGGAGCTCTCCTAAAATTGTTCGAAAGTTAAATCTTCTTCCTTATATGGATCTGAGTATCTCCTAGGACGTATTCTTAAAAAACTATATGTGTAAGGGATGAGAAATTGGAAAAATAAAATCTATCAAAGTCAAGTAACTGGTAGCGGCGAAGCTTTATTGAAACAAAACCGTGCCATGGCCCGCTCAGCTTAGCGATTATTTAACACTAAAACACAATTAGTTTATCCAATTCCATCGTTTCTGTTGTTTTCTCTCTAAAAACTTTTTGTGGCCCGCCCTGAGTTTTAGTCAAGCTTCGCTAATGATAACTGGGGTCTACTATTCCGTAGATGAGACCCTCTCAATACCTAAATTCTCTTGGGAGCCCTCCTAAAATTGTTTGAGAGTTAAATCTTCTTCCTTATATTTGGTGATCGAGACGGACTATCTAGAGGTGGTGGATCTCTGGACCTCACGCTACAACTCGTGTTCTGTTGTGACGCCGATCCTAGAAGAAATTGGAGATATGGTGTGCCAGTTCTCTTCGTTTTCAATATAGCATGTTAGAAGAGATGCGAATAACTCGGCTCATTTGTGTGCAAAGCTTGTTAGCACACTAGAGGGGACGAGTAGCTGGCTTAGCAAGAGCCCTGCATTTCTTTTAAGCAGTCTGATGACTGATTGTAAGCTGAACTCTTTGAAATAATAAACTCCAGAGCTTCTATGCAAAAAAAAAGGAAAAAAATGGACCTGAGTATTTCCTAGGCGTATTCTTAAAAAATACTATAAACCGAAAAAAAATGAACGAATTAGAGGAAGAGTGAAAGAATCAAGGGAAGACAGTTGCAACCACGAGTACTCCCTCTCCTACTCTCTCCTCCCCGACCTCGACTACTCTTCTGCTTCCCCAACTCTGTCCAATCCACCAGCCTCTCTCCGCCGCGAAACCCTAGCCCCTCAGCCTCCCCGTCGTGGCCGCTGCGGATGGCGAAGGCGTGATCGGCGCGGATAACACCCCGTCCCCGCCTTCAGCCCCGCATCTGATGTTCCTCTCCCGCATCGTCCTGCGCGACCTGGACTCCATCGACTCCCCCTCCTCCATGGCTTCTTCCAAGAAGGTGGTGACGCGCGACGAGTGGGAGCGGAAACTCCGCGACGTCAAGATCCGCAAGGAGGACATGAACCGCCTTGTCATGAATTTCCTCGTCACCGAGGGCTTCGTCGACGCCGCCGACAAGTTCCGCGTCGAGTCCGGCACCCAACGTACTGTATACGCTTCGTCGCTACGCTAATCGGGCCTCATACTCTCTTGTAGTAATACTTGAGTTTTATGGACACTGAAGTGTGATTCCTACGGTTTTGGTTGCAGCGGACATTGACCTGGCGACCATCACAGATCGGATGGAGGTGAAAAAAGCGGTCCAGTCAGGGAATGTTCAGGAAGCTATCGAGAAGATCAATGATCTTAACCCCACGGTTCGCTCCTGTCTCCGCCATTTCAGTTCGGATTTCGAAATTGGACTATCAGGAAAGTTAGCATAGAGGAGGAAGATGACCTTGCAGTTTTGGGTATTGTGCTGTATGAGGACCTTATGGTAGTCTGGTTATCCCCAACTAGTTTTAGTGCTTCATGAGGTATGGTAGATTATCAGTCAGAGGGCAATTGTTTGTTGCAATGTGGAAATATTTGTGGTCTCTCGTGGTTCTCCAGAGCTTGAACTAGTTTTGGAAATAGGATCTGAATACCATGGCCCATGTTTTCCAGCCAATCCTATTTGTCATCTTTGTATGTGTTAATTTATATGTTTTATGCTTTTGGAGAGTACCTTTTGCCAGGTCCAAGTAATGGCGTAACCTGCCAATTCAACTCTTGAATCAGGCAAATTGAGTTTTATAAGAGACCAGGGAAAAACATGTGCCCCCTCCCGTGCTGACTTATTATTAAGTACGAGTGTTCAACTTGTCAAAAAAAAAAGCAGCAGTCTTTGAATCTGGGCGGGTGGGTTCACAACCATGTCTGCCCACTGTTGCACCCCCAAGAGGCGAGAACTTCTCCTGGCAAATTGGATTTATTCATGCTATTTTGTTAGTTGATATATATAGAAATCTGCCAGATGGTAATGCATAGGATGGATGTATTTAACCCTCTAGTGCTTTTCTTACTGTTGAAATTAGTTCCAATTTTTTATTTTTTCTGCTGTACAGAAGCATTGCAAATTTTTACCATTGAACCAAGACACTCAAACAGCAGAGTTAGAGAAGTTATAATTGTCCATTTTTTCAGGAAGCACTCACTACGACAGTTGTTCACTTAGTGTCCTCTTATCACATGTTGTGAAATTTTATCTGGTTTATTTAACTTGTAGTTCGAACAATCTGGGAATATTACCATGCATTTGGATTGAGTAAATTTTGACGTAGAAACTTTCTTGGTCTTGATATTAGTTGTCTTTATTTGGATACAACTGATTGTGAAAAAAAGAGTGGCGCTACCAACTGACCAGATGACACAATTTTCTCGTATAACACTAAACCCTAAAATTGTATACCCGTTTCATAGTTGGATCTGTAACCTGGTACTTGGGACAGGACAATGGCTATCAGACTAGCAGTGTATATGATATGGCATTGGTTAATGGGTTCACCATTATGTTCACACCTTTTCAGTTTTCACAAATACTCCGTAGCAGTAGCACAGTAGAGCAAAGTGTAAACCCATAGGGGTGTGTCAGAGTGGTGAGGTTTCTCTTGGAATCATGTTAGTTTACTGTTTAGATGTTTCCTTTTTTACATGCAACTAGATGTGTGTTTGTGAGGAATTAAATATTTGGTGTTTGCCAGAAAATAACTTTTGCTCTGTTTTTTTCCACCATTGCTATTGTATGTATACTTCTGAACCCATGTGTATATCGTGAAAGTCCAATGTTGGATTTTTTTTGTGCATTTTTCACAACAGGGTGTGGCCACACCCATGTGTATATCGTGAAAGGCAAAATCTTATTTGAAATTGTGATTTGTTATCCTGACTTGAATTATAACATGCAGATTCTGGATACAAATCCCCAATTATACTTCCATCTACAGCAACAAAAGCTAATAGAGTTAATTCGTGTGGGGAAAATAAATGAAGCTTTGGAGTTTGCTCAAGAAGAACTTGCACCAAGAGGCGAAGAAAATGTGAGTTAGGACTCAGGGTTTAAACCTAATATTGATCACAAACCAACTCATTTTATCTATAATTCTTGGTAATACCACTGATTTTCAGACCATGCTGTGACGTTACTTATCATTTGTGAAATGTTGCAATTTTGCAGCAAGCCTTCCTCGAGGAAATAGAGAAGACTGTAGCCCTTTTGGTTTTTGAAGATGTAAAAAACTGTCCATATGGCGAACTGTTGGATGTTTCTCAGCGTTTGAAGACGGCAAGTGAAGTTAATGCTGCCATTCTTACAAGCCAAAGTCACGAGAAAGGTCAGTAGCATGAGGATGCATGTGTTGTGATTCATATTACTTATTTCTTTATTTTGTGATTTATTGTCACTGAGGTGGACCTGCATGCACTTGACATATGTACTGATTGACCTGATATCAAATTTCTTATACTCCCTCCATCCCAAAAGGATGTCGCAAATTTGTCCAGATATTAGAATATCTACCTTTTGGTACAAGAATCTGAAACTGACAAGTCTATATCCAATCTAGATCAATGAACAGAGTGTTGTGCATTTATTCTCATTTTATACCTAGCAAATCTAAGACTGAATTTTATCAGGAAGTTACATAAGTATACATACGGCCATGCTCAAAACAGGCACTTGAGCTGATCATGTGTGACTGATGATAACAGTAGCAAATACTGTCAACTAATTGCATATCGCTACTTCTTGAATATCTTTTTTCAGACGTGACACTGAAAAAATGTCTTTTATGTGGGCTTTTTGAAAATACTAGAAATAAGTGACTTGAGTTTGTCTAGATTCGCATGTATCTACATCTAGATACATGTGAATTTAGACAAATCCAAGTCACTTATTTCAGGACGGAGGGAGTACTAGCATTGTAGCATATGTGCTATAGCGTTTGTCTTTGGTTAAGGTCCTCGATCTTAATGTTTGTCGCATATAACAGATCCAAAGCTCCCCAGCCTGTTGAAGATGTTGATTTGGACTCAAAACCAGCTGAACGAGAAGGCAGCATATCCCCGAATCAATAACTTGTCCACCGCCGCACTGGAAGATCCGGCTATATGAGCTGCTGCCGAGGTGTTGACTACGGAGCTTAGGGCAACAGCAGCCTTGTCTGCCTCCGTACACACACTCTGTCTTAGGTCTGTTACTTGTTCATCACCTGCAGTCTGCAACACCTGAACACGCTTCTTTCATCAGTGTTCGAGCTCAGTGTAAAAAAAAACGACATTCATCCAGACTCACCTGTTGTATATGATGCAGTCATGCAGAGGATGTTCTCATCACATTTTAATCAGAGATAAATGTTGCATTTGTTTTTTATTGGACAAGCTATCTATTCAACTAGTGGTGCTTATGTTACACCGAAGATATCTCGGTCAACATTCGGTTTAATTTTGCTTGTTTTTCTTGTTGCAAATGCCCGATACGATGCAACAAATGTGAAGCAAGGAAGCAGTTTTAGCTTGTACTATATCTGTATATGCAGAAGATTATGCAAGAGTTCGTGCAACATATTCGTGGTAATTGCCAAATGTGCATAAACTGTAAGATGTCATACATCTGACTTAAAAATTGAATGCCAAACCATTTCTAAGCTATGATTTCGGCTGAGTTCGTCATGGCTCATAGGGACGACTCCCTTCGTCTATGGCGAGCCGCGGCCATGTATGACACTGCCACTATAGCATCCCAGCTCCACGACTTCGATGAAGACGACGAAGTGCCCGACCTTCTCCGTCACCACCGCGTCCCAGCTCCACGACGCTATCGACCGCCTCCTCCCGCTCCTCCGCGCCGACGCCTCCCACCTCCAAGCCGCGCGCTCGCTCGCCGCCGCCGCCGCCTCGCTCCCGCCCTCCACGCTCCTCTCCAACCGCCTCCTCCACCTCCTCTCCTCCCACCCAGCCTCCCTCCCCGACGCACTCTCCCTCTTCTCGGCCATTCCAAACCCCGACCGATGCTCCTACAACACTCTCATCGCCGCGCTCTCGCGCTCGCCGCGCCACCTCCCTTCCGCGCGCGCACTGTTCGACCGAATGCCCCAGAGGGACCACTTCTCCTGGTCAGCCATCCTCTCCGCCTACTCCCGCCACGGTCAGCCCTTCGACGCGCTCGCCCTCTACCGGCGGATGCAGCAGGAGGAGCCGGGGAACGCCGGAGCGGACAACGAGTTCACCGCGTCCAGCGCGCTCGCCGCAGCCACGGCCGCCCGGTGCGTCCGTGCAGGCAGGGAGCTGCACTGTCACGTGGCGAGGAGAGGGATCGGTGCAGGCGACACGGTCATGTGGAGCGCGCTCGCGGACATGTACGCCAAGTGCGGGCGAGTGGATGATGCGAGGAGAGTGTTCGATGGGATGCCGGCTCATGACGTCGTCTCTTGGACGGCGATGGTGGAGAGGTACTTCGACGCTAGGCGTGGCGGGGAAGGATTCAGGCTGTTCCTCGACATGCTGAGGACTGGAGGTGTTTGGCCCAACGGGTTCACCTACGCGGGGGTTCTGCGTGCCTGTGCAGAGCTCGCCGTAGAGAGCCTCGGGAGGCAGGTGCATGCTCGGATGTCGAAGAGCAGCATCGGGGACTTGTTCGCAGAGAGCGCACTCCTGCACATGTACTCCAAGTGTGGGGACATGGAGAGTGTGGTGCGTGTATTTGAGGGGCTGACAAAGGCAGACCTCGTGTCATGGACTGCGGTGATCTCCGGCTATGCACAGAATGGTCAGCCAGAGGAGGCATTGCGCTACTTCGACATGTTCTTGAGGTATGGAATTAGGCCTGATCATGTCATGTTTGTTGGTGTTCTGTCTGCGTGTGCTCATGCTGGTCTGGTCGACAAAGGCCTCGAGGTCTTCCATTTGATAAAGGATGAGTATGGCATTGCACACACTGCTGATCATTATGCTTGCGTGGTCGATCTCCTCAGCCGTTCAGGTCAGTTTGAACGAGCTGAAGAGATGATCAACAAGATGACCATCAAGCCCAACAAGTTCCTATGGGCATCCTTGCTTGGTGGCTGCCGGATTCACAAGAACATTCACCTGGCAAGGCGGGCGGCAGAAGCATTGTTCGAAATTGAACCTGAAAATCCAGCGACCTATGTAACTCTAGCTAACATCTATGCATCAGTCGGTCTGTTTGATGAAGTTGAGGGTGTAAGAAGGACCATGGAGTCAAAGGGCATAACAAAAATGCCGGCTTCGAGCTGGATTGAAATTGGGAGAAGAGTGCATGTATTTCTGGTCAGTGACAAGTCACATCCTCGAGCTGAAGAAATCTATGCGCTTCTGAAGAAGCTGTATGCTAAGATGAGGGAAGAAGGCTATGTGGCAGACACTGGATTTGTTCTCCATGACGTTGAGGACGAGCAGAAGGAGCATGACATTGGTTACCACAGTGAGCGTCTTGCTGTTGCATTTGGGATCATTGCTTCTCCGAAGGGTGCTGCTATCAAGGTTTATAAGAATCTGCGGATCTGTGGGGACTGTCATAGTGCTATTAAGCTCATATCGCAGATTGCTCAGAGGGAGATCGTTGTCAGGGACTCAAATAGGTTCCATCACTTCAAGAATGGGAGTTGTTCTTGCAAAGACTACTGGTAATGTCCACTGCATATATCGATACTTTTTACTTCTGATAATGAGAATTATTATCCATTTTTCCATAGCATGGCCTCCAAAATATTGTAGTACTATACCGTGCAGTCTTGCATAATGTATCTGCTCTGATAAGATATTAAATTGTGTGCACGTGCCGTTGCTAATGATACAAAAAAAAAATGAAACTTTGGAAAATTCCTTAGGAAGTTGGATTTGATCATGGAGCTTCTCAATTTCCCATCTGCAAGTTTTGCTCTTACCTGCATATGCTACCCATAGTTTTCAGTACAAAAGGGATTAATGAATCGCTTTTGAAGGAATATCAGGATGCTTGTAAAATGAAAGAGTAGCAAATAGGTAACACTGGTGATACCCATTTGATAAAAATTGTAATTACCAGTTTTTTATAAAGTAAATCACCGGAGGAATTGCAAAAGGAAAAAACCCAACTTCAAGTCTTTCTTGAGGAAAGGCAGCTGATTGCTTCCATGCATATGAAGTATGGAATTATAAGTAATAAACTGACCGATAGTAATTATAACCATCACACATGTTTGTATCTGTATCTCATTGCGCAACCAAGATATACCAGAAAATTTACAAAGCTGATCCCTTCAATCAACCAAAAGAACCGATCAAGATGGCCTTCATTCAGGTTATCTGGGATCCATCCAGGATTTCCCCCTTGAGTTGTAACATACGATACCAAGGTTAATATGACAGAGCTTAAATAGCTTCCCACTGAGATCGTAAGGAGTGCAAATGCAGCACATAAACTCCTCATGGCACCTGGGGCCTGACCGTAGAAGAACTCAAGTTGACCACGCAGCACCAAGAAAGAAATACTGTGGTATTTGCCAAAGAATGCTCATTGGAACAGCAACCTTCTCACGAATAAGACCTTCAGACCTGGCAATCTCTAATCGCTTCAATTCAACAAGAGCCATATCATGACACTGATTACATCAAAAGTTGAGAGGGATGCAGGAGGAATATTGAAAGATCCAACCTGCTTGTCAAGAACCATACCCTGCTCTATGAACATGGAAGAGTTCTGAGCATACACCACACTGAATACGATAGTAGTCGCCCAAACCTTGGAACATTCTTACGAGGATCTTAAGTTCTTCTACCTGGGTGACTGCATACTCTCCATGGGTTCGTAAAAAAGTCTGTCTTGGCATCAGCAGATGAGATGATGGTAGCCTTGTCAAGGAATCTATACCGAAGAGAGAGATGAAATGTTGTAGTAGTCATACAACAATAATAGTAGTGAGGCAAGCTACCTATATAACATCCAAAAAGTGATAGTACAGCCTTATCCTGATCTTATATAAGACCGACCACTATCGACACGAGTAGCACTCTCGTTATGCTCATCGTATTTTGTACCCACAACCCAGTATGCACCATGATCTGCTAAAAAGACCGAGCATGACTGCCTACAAAATTTCCTTTTTGGGGTCTAGCTATTTTTTCCACCAACCTCAAATTTAAAATCTTACAAAAGGTTGTTTTATGCTTCATTGTCTTCATTACAGCAAACTTCTATTGTTTTATAATATATCTACAGACGATACTAAAAGCATGTCAAGATGCAGGGACAAAAGATAATTACCCAAGTTCGCTCGTGTGCTCCAGCTTCCGGCTTCCCACTATTGCTGAATATTGACCATCAATTTCATAAAGAAGAGAAGTATCATGTGGCACTTCGACACGCCACTTACAAAATGCTGCGGCAATGACCTGACACACTCTGGTAAGCGGGCTCCCACCAGGTTTCTGAAATCTGTACATATTTGAGGCAGCAAAGAAGCTTGCGGTAGCCAATGCCATAAATACAGTAGGGATTGCAAATCCAATTCCCCAACCCAAGTTATCTTGTATCCAAACAATAAGAGTGCCTGATGTGAATGAACCAATATTTATACAGAAATAACCCCAATTGAAGTAGGAACCCTGCTTTACTCTCTCTGTTGGATCACTGTCATCAAATTGATCAGCTCCAAAGGGTGACACACAAGGTTTAATGCCTCCAGCCCCTAGGGCAATCATATAGAGACCCAGGAACAATGCTCCGTTCTGAAGTAAGCTTGGTTCTGGACAAACAGACCCTAAGCATGCAGGTGGTTGAAGTGCTGGAAGTGATGCTGAAAGCGTTAAAACTGCCATACCCTTCAGCAAAGAGGGTTATACATGATTAATTATTTTTCCAAGAACAATGGTCCACTCTTATTCTTCATTAGTACTCCCTCCGTTTGGAAATAAGTGTCGCAAATTTGTCTAGATATGCATGTATCTATACACTAAAATGCTTATCTAGACAGATCTGCGAACTTATTTCCGAACGGAGGAAGCAATATTTATGGATGATTCAGAATATTGAGATGCACAAATCTGTGATCCAATAAAACCAAACTGAATATAACAAGACCCCCATGTTCATTATATGTAATGAAAAGCATACTGTTTTTGGATTCAAATATTCAAGTGCTCAGAAATAGCAAGCAGAATGTGCATATTGCTTTCCATGCCATCGTGGAGCTTTATGTGACAAAGGAGATAGAGACAAGTTGGGGTGGCTTTGTCTTTACTTACAATGAAATAAATTGACGAGAAAACAGCAATAGTCCAGTACTTTCCCCAATAAGAATCTGCTAAGAGGGCTCCAATGAGGGGAGTCAGATAGCATGTCCCTTGCCAAGTGGTAACATTTCTTGCAGCTTCAAGATTGCCTTGATGAAGCTTTACTTTCAGATAAGTGACTAGGTTTTTCGCAATTCCATAGTAGGCCAGACGCTCACAGCACTCGTTCCCTGTCACCAGACTAGCATCATTGAAACTTGCCAAACCTCATTGTTGATTATACAAAATATGCAAAACAGTCCCCAAACTTTCTAGCATATGACCAACAATCTTTAGTATTCATGTAATCAAAGAATCTAATAATTGTGAGTTAAAATTTTGAGAATCTGCCCTAGTATTATGGAGCACCAGGCAGCACCAAATCTGTTAAAAGTTTAATCGTTCATATGCTTACTAAGGTAAATAGCTCACTACTACAGTCTACAATAATCATCTGTTATGAGAAATAAGAATTTTCTTTTGTGGGATACATGTATGTTACCTAGTATGAAGAAGCATGCTCGCCAGTTGCCTGTCGTGCGCCTTGTTGCAGGGCGCCCTTTGATGTCAACGGATCCATCACCTGTGTAAGCATCTGTATCCTGCTAAGAGATAAACAGCACTCCGATTCAGTCTTAACCACAGAAGGGCATAAAAGGCGCCAAATTGCGTCCTGTAATTTTCCTACCGTGGACGAAGAGCTGAAGCCTGAACCCAGGATATTCAGTTCGTTACATTTGCACCTCCAACGGGGTTTATTCGGCCAAATCTGCCTACACGGCTCGGTTTTTGGGTAAAGCGGTGCCTATACCAGAAGTACGTACTATGTTTTTTCCGCTGCGAGCTCGTTTTCTTTTCAAATGACATGTTCATTGTCACACTTATTTGTTGCTAATTTTGTAAAATGCATTTGCAGCACTGCTGTTAGGGGTCACTATCAGGAGCAAAGGCGTGATTTTGCTATTGTCATCATCTTTAAGGAATCCAGAGGTTTTGTAGTGGAGCCAAGACTAGCGAATCTCTGTATTTTTGGCTGCTATGGACATCTTGTTACTAATTTCGGTGTTTGATTTAGGATATTTGAAGGCTGAAACTATGTTGCAACGGTTTGTACTTGGTCGGTGGCTCTTGCCGGCAGCAGCAATGAGCCAAACGTACAGCCAAAAGTAAGGCTAGCAAACCGGAGCTAGGAAAGCTGGGCTAGCTCAGCTATGGCCTGACAGAGCAATGGAATCAGACACACCATCTCTTGGAACAAAAAAGCAGAAGAGAATAGCCAGCTTCGTTTAATAGGAAAAATGATTGAACTCTGCAAGCTAGAAGCCTAGAACAATGATTTCAGGAAAGGAAGAGTGAGAGACAAATTTAAGAAAAAACATACTGTACCAGGAAAGGAAGGAGCAGCTGCAGCTCATGATCCTCATCTTGTTGGACCAGTAATCCCCTCTCTTCTGCCGCGTCCATGGTGATGGAGGGTCTGTCTATCAGCAACAGCAAATAACGGAACTGAGTGGGGTACACAATTGCATTGGCTTGGCGTTCGGTTGGTGACTACTGACTACTTAACGTGTGTTTTTCCTGCAGTCAGGTCCCACGAGAAAGCTCTGTGCCGGGTGCCTCGTGCCTGTGGTCAGATCTCCTTCAAGTAACACAGCAACAATTAAACAAGGTGGCTCGTACATCTTCAACACGGCTGTGCCGAAGATCAGACGCACTACATTGGAGAAGATATATACTACCAGTACTTAGATTAAATAAGCTCTAGAGACGTTTTTTTCTACTCCCTCCAACCCATATTAGTTGACTTGGATTTGTTTAGATTCGGATGTAAAAAGAAGCATGAAGTTTATACTCCCTCAATTTGGAAAAGTATGTCGTAAATTTATCTAGATACACGGAGGGAGTACTTATAAAGATTTGAGTTGGTGGTCCTCCAGTCACTCCCTTCTCCGACCTTCCTTGTGTTTAGCGGTGATAAGTCTACAGCAAACGACATCCCCTAATCATCCTACTTTCTGCCCTTGCCCTTCCCCAATCCCATTCCCTTGCCGATTCCCAATCACATAATCCCTCTCTTTCGATGTTTTCCAGACTGGTACAAAATTGACCTTTAAGTAAACTACCAACTGTTAGATGTATATATCTGTATATTGTATTTTCCTCATATGTTCGGGACTTTCTGCATATTTGTCCAGTACCTCTAATATATATTATGGCCTTTGGCCCCCAGAGTAATACAAGTTGTCTATTCCTAACATGGTATCAGAGCCACGTTAGCTCCATCCTCTTTCTCGCAACTTCGTCAGCCGCCACCGTCTCTGTCGCCGCCGGCCTTGCCGTCGTCGTCGCCGCCGGTCGCTGCCCGTTTTGTTCCGTTTTCAGATCGGTTTCAAATCGGATCATACTCTCAGATCCGATCAGGACTCCTGGATCGATTCCAGTTCCGCTGTCACGTCAAATCACCATGACGCCGCCCGAGCTGCTGCCTCTCCGATCAAGCCGATCGATTCAAGCTGCAACCTGCACATCCACGCACGCCCGACCTGCTGCTTCGCGTCCTAGCACTGCTGCCCGGGCGCCCCGTGCTCTGTCTGCTGGCCCCGTCTGCCGGCCGTCTGACGGACTGCTGTTCTTCGTCGTTCCCGATTGGATCTGACAGTTGACCTAAAAAAAATGAGAGATATGTCTTCTGCATCGGGCTATGTTGCGATTCCTCGCTGTCCGGTAATCTTCGATGGCGCGAATTATCCTGATTTTGCTGCCTTTATGCGCGTTCACATGCGCGGTCTCCGTCTTTGGGGTGTGCTCTCTGGCGAGGTCCCCTGTCCGCCGTGCCCCCTGCTCCTGTGGCTCCTCTTCCGCCGACGCCGATTGTTCTCGGCGCTGATGCTTCTCAGAAGGCCAAGGATGCTGCTCAGAGTGCTGATGATAGTGTTGTTGCTGCTTATGACCTGAAGCTCAAGCAGTACTCTGCTGATCTCGAGTCCTATCGCCACGCTCTGACTGCCTACACTCAGTGGGTCGATGAGGATGCTCGTGCTGCTGCTGTTCTCACCTCCAGTGTTCTTCCCCAGTATGCTGCAGAGTTCATGAGTCTCCCTACTGTTGCCGCTCAGTGGGCACATCTTCGTCAGTGCTATCAGCCGTCTGGGGATGCTCTTTACCTGTCTGTGGTTCGCCAGGAGCATGCTCTTCAGCAGGGTGATTCCACTATTGATGAGTTCTATACTCAGAGTGCTGCTATCTGGCGTCAGCTTGATTCTCTCCGTACTGCGGTTTGTGGCATATGCTCGTGCTGCCAGATTGTGCGCTCAGATTTAGAGTTTCACCGCATCTATGAGTTTCTGTCTCGGCTCCGCCAGGAGTTTGAGCCCCGGCGTGCTCAGCTCAATGCTCGTGGTCGTGTTCCGCTCTCTGAGGTGTTGTCTGAGCTTCGGGCTGAGGAGACCCGTCTCCGTGGTGCTGGTCTTCTTGCGGTTCCGTCTGTGCTTGCTACTCGTGGTCCTCCTATGCCGTCTGCTCCCTCGACTCAGCCGCGGTCCTCTGTGCTGCCGCCGATACTACCCACTCCTCCAGGTCAGGGTCAGCTTCATCTTCAGCAGTCTCAGGGTCCGAGTCAGCACCTGCAGTCTCAGGGTCCTAGTCAGCACCAACAGGCTCGTGGTCAGGGTCGCTGTGGTTCTCTTCGTCACTGCTCTTACTGCAACAGGGATGGCCACACTTGGGCCACCTGTTATACACGGGATCCCAGTTTACGTCAGCAGCACCAGGCTCGTGGACAGTCGACTCCTTCTGGGTCTTCAACAGTTGCTCTCTCTGATCAGGACATTATCATGAGTCTTCGTGGTCTGCTTGCTGCTACAGGCTCTTCTTCGACGGGCACTGCTGGTTCTGTGACTGATTCTTCAGGCACTGCGCGACCACCACCTTCTACACAGTCAGGTACGTCTCCGTGGTATCTGGATTCTGGAGCTTCTTTTCATATGACCCATGAGTCTTATTTTCTGTCCGCTCTTCGTTCTCTCCCTTCTCCTGTCCGTGTTTTCACGGCTGATGGTACCTCTCTTCCTGTTTCTAGTCGAGGCACCATTTCTACTTCTTCTTTTTCTGTTCCTGATATTTCTCATGTCCCTCTTCTTAAGATGAATCTGTTCTATGCTAGCCAGCTTACTGACTTTGGTTGTCGCGTCATTCTTGATGCTGATTCTTGTGTTGTCCAGGACCATCGCACATAGGCCCTGGTTGGAGCTGGCCCTCGCAGCCGTGACTCTTCAGGACTTTGGGAGTTAGACTGGCTTCGTGTTCCTTTCGCTGCCAGTTCTTCTCTGGTCGTCGTCTCTGCTACTAGCTCCTTTCAGCAGTGGCATCATCGTCTTGGTCACCTTTTTGACTCTCGCCTGTCGTCATTAGTTCATCGTGGTCTTCTGGGGTCTGTCTCAGGAGATGGGTCTTTACATTGTCAGGGCTATAGGTTGGGTAAACAGATTCAGCTTCCCTATCCTACTAGTGCGTTTGTATCTCAGCGACCTTTTGATTTAGTACATTCTGATGTTTGGGGTCCGGCTCCTTTCGCTTCGAAAGGGGGCCATCGTTACTATATTTTATTCATTGATGATTTTTCTCGGTACACTTGGTTGAATTTTATGCGCTCTCGCAGTGAAGTGCTCTCCATATATCAGCGTTTTGCGACCATGGTTCGTACTCAATATTTTACCCCCATTTGTGTGTTTCGTGCTGATTCTGCTGGTGAGTATATCTCCCAGATGTTGCGAGGTGTTCTTGCTGAGCAGGGCACTCTTGCTCAGTTCTTCTGTCCTGGCGCACATGCCCAGAATGGCGTTGCTGAGCGTAAGCACCGCCATCTTCTTGAGACCACTCGTGCCATGATAATTGCTTCTTCTCTTCCGCCGCACTTCTGGGCTGAGGCTGTCGCTACGTCGGCTTATCTCATCAACATTCAGCCTTCTGTCGCTCTGCAGGGTGGCATCCCTCTTGAGCGCCTATCTGGATAGTCTCCAGACTACTCCATGCTTCGCTTGTTTGGTTGTGTTTGCTATGTTCTCCTTGCTCCTCGCGAATGCACCAAACTGACCGCTCAGTCTGTTGAGTGTGTCTTCCTTGGATACATTGATGAGCATAAGGGCTATCGTTGTTGGGATCCCGTTTGTCGTCGGATGCGTATCTCTCGTGATGTTACTTTTGATTAGACGCGTCCTTTCTATCCTCGTCCCACCGCTGGTACCTACCCGGTGGAAGATATCTCTTTTCTTCTCTTTTCTGACATACCTCCTTCTACTCCTATTGTGTCTTCTTCAGGATCTCCTTCCCCTGATGTCTCTTCTTCGACACTGTCCTCCTCTGCTCCGTCTAGTTCTCCTAGTTCTCCTCGTTCTCCGGAATCTTCCTCTGCTATTCCTTCTTCTTCATCGTCGTCTCCTGAGTCGTCTTCCTCTGATGAGCTTCCCTCTACTCGTCCTATTCGTCAGCGTCGTGCCCCCAATCGTTACTCTCCTAGTCAGTATGTGAAAGAACATGTTGGGCCCCCATGTGTGGTTTTGGTAATTAATGACAATCTTTATGGACTAATGTGTGTATTAAGTTGTACTTGTAGGAATTGTCCATTGGCATTGCTTGGAGCATGTGTTGACTTCAAGATAGATGAAATGAGAAGAAGATGTGTTGTGCAAGCTCAAAATGCGCCATCTATAGAAGATCTCATGTTTGATGCTTGCCATCCTCGGTGATCATGGATCGATGATGAGGAATCAAGAAAGGTGTCCATCTTGAGAAGGACAAGATCGTCTACATCGGTCTCAAGTGGATTGCTCAAGGCAAAGGTATAATATTGATAGGTTTTCCCTTTTGCCGGTCTCATGTTTGTTGGGAGACCGGGTTTAGGATAGATAACCGTACTATCAAGAGGGGCTCTCGAATGAGTAACTCGGTCACATCGTTCGGAGAGAGATCAAACCTTTGCATACTTGCATCATCATATTTGGTTGTTATTTGGTCTTATCCATGTGAGGATATAGAGCTTGTGGTAATCTCCATAACAAGCTCTAGTCCATCAAAAACGGATTTCCCTTTTATATCTTATTGTGTTTTGATCTTGGAGGTTTTACCGGTTTGTATTTTAGAGATAGGTAAAACCTTCCATTATTTGGTTCTTACTCATGTGAGGATTTAGAGCTTGTGTTAATCTCCATGACAAGCTCTCGTTCATCGAAAACGGATTTCATATGCATTTTCTATTACGTTTTTTATGTTGGAGGTTTTATCGGTTCATCTTTTTGATAGAGGTTAAACCTTTCGTCATTTGGATCCATCCTCCCTTGCTGGACTATAATGTTTCTTTGCATTATCTTTTATAGCTTGTTGTCCTCTTCGAAACGAGTCCAAGATCATCAAAATCGGAGTCCGGATGCAAAAGTTATGGCTGTTTTCGTTCAGGGCTGACTGGTAGTACCGGACCAGGGTCCGGTAGTACCGAAGGTCCGGTACTACCGCCCCGTAGTACCGGTCGGTACTGAAAAAGGTGCGTTTGGCGACCTGGGATCCCCAGGGATTGTCCGGTAGTTACCAGGAATGTCCGGTAGTACCGGGAATGTCCGGTAGTACCGGGATTCGCGTTTTTTTGGCTTCAACGGTTGGATTTTCGGGGAACCTATTTAAGGGGCATTCTTCCCCAATGGTTCCCTAACCATTCTTGCAAGTTTTCCCCTCCATTGTTGACCTTCTTGAGCTTGCTTTCTCTCAATCCCTCCAATGATTCTTGCATATTCTTGAGGATTTGAAAGAGGAGATCTAGATCTACAATCCCACCAATCAATCTCTCCTCTAAGTGAGGGGAACATATTGGGATCTAGATCTTGGAGTCTTTTGTGGATTTCCTCCATTGTTCTTCCTCTCTTATTCCCCCATAAGCTTTTGTAGCTTTGGTGGAATTTGGGAGAGAGAGATTTGAGCACCTTTGTGGTGTTCTTGCCATTTGCATTTGGTGCATCGGTTTGAGTTCTCTTTGGAGGATTTGATTTGAGTTACTCATTGGAGCTTGTCCCTCTTGGGTTCTTGGAACCCTAGACGGTTTGTGGCCTTGGTGGCATTGTGGCCTTGGTGGCATTTGTTGGGAGCCTCCAATTAAGTTGTGGAGTTGTGACCCAACCTTGTGAGAGGTTCCGGTTGCCACCGACAAGTGCACCGATAGTGGAAGCGTGGATCGATCCCATTGGGTGAGATTCACCGGAGAATAAGGGAGGCCTTTCGTGGCGTTGGTGGTTTGATACCACCCCCTCTCTAAACGAGACGTACTCCATGTTGGGAGGAACTCGGTAAAATATCGGTGTCCCCGCGTGCCTCGGTTATCTCTATACCCGAGCTCTTTACTTATGCACTCTACATTGTGATAGCCTTCGTGCTTGAAGTACTATATATCTTGCTATCACTTTGTTGCTTGTATTGCTTAGCATAAGTTGTTGGTGCACATAGGTGAACCTTAGTTGTTCTAGGTTGTGCTTAACAAAGTAAACACTAGTTTTATTCCGCCTTTGTTGAGCCACTCTAGGAAAAGTTTTAATCGCCTATTCACCCCCCCTCTAGGCGACATCCGTATCCTTTCAATTGGTATCAGAGCCCGGTCTCTCATTTTAGGCTTCACCGCCTTGAGAGTAAAGATGTCGGCTAGAGGATTAGTGCACAAGGACACGCTCACATTCGATGGCACAAATTATGATGTTTGGAAAATTCGCATGCTTAATTTATTTCGGGAAATTCACCCAATTATCGAGAGCTATCTATATGTGGGTTTCTCTTCTCCTATGGATACCCAAAACGAATCTTTAGAGGAGAAGTTGAGCTCTCATATAGATGCTCTAGCTACTAAAATTCTTTTGCATGTTGTGAGCAATATAGATGCTCTAGCTACTAAAATTCTTTTGCATGTTGTGAGCAATGTAGTTCTTTCGTCTATCATGCCTTATTCAAGAGCTCGTGAGATATGGACCAAGCTTCAAGATAAATATAGCAAGTCCAACATTATTGAGGATGATTGTGTTGCTTCCACTTCCGGTCGAGATGAGTTCTCATCGTGTACCACTTCACCAACATGTGATGTTTCACAAGGTAATGATATGGTGAGTGGTGATAGAAATTGCAATATGGATAGTGTGTTCACTATTTGTAATCCCTCATATCTATCTAGTTGCAATGATCTATCTTTGGACCTTAACACTTCTAGCACTCAAAACTCCTTACATGCTTGTGTTAATAGTCCTTGCATATCATGTAGAAATGACTTGAATAAATCTCATGATGATATGCTCTTGTTGTCTTGTTGCCATGATAAAAATGCTTCTATTTCCTCTAGTGCTTGTGTTGCTAACCATGTAGAGGAAAATGAAGATTCTATGGGCCAAGACAAGGTCTTGAAGAGAGCTACAAGTGCAATCTCAACATCACCGTCCTCCGGTTCTCACATGTGCCTTATGGCTAAGGGAACAAAGGTAACCTCTTTGAATCCCATTGTATCTCATGATGATGATGATGATGAGGTTGAGAATGATAATGATGATTATAGAGGTAAGTATGATATTACCTCTATTAAGAAAATGGGAGAGGTTGTCTATAGTGTTCTCTACAAAAATAAACTTGCTTCCTCCAACCTTCTTGAAATCTTGAATTATGCTATAGAAGGCAATGATCTTATTGAGGAGCAAGAAAACATAATTGATGAAAAGTTTGCACTTGAGCGTGAATATGCTAATGAACTTGCTCAAGTAAAGGACTCCCTTGAAGAAGAACAAACCACCAAAGAATCTCTTGAGGAGACTTTTACTCTAGAATTATCTAGAGTAAAGGAATACCATGATAGAGAACTTGCGGTGGCTAACTCCTTCAAGATTAAAAATTATGAACTTGAAGTTGCTTATGCTAAATGTGGCATCCCGCAAAACCACTACTAGAAAATCGCGCTGAATTTGTGCATTGCATCGTCATCATCATGCATTGTTTGCCTAAAACTATTTTTCGCAAAGCCCGTTTTGTTTTCTAAAACGGCCCATCTTCATTCAAATGCAAAGCCCGGTTCTCCGGATTAATTATTTTGGCCGCTATCGGTTTGCACACGGCCCGTTTAAATCAAATCAAAAGTTCAATTATTTTTAGCGGGGGCAGTCGAACGGGCCGAATCGACCCGAACGACCACCCCCATTTCTAAATCGGTCCGCCCCAACAATTCCTAAAACTACCAACTAACCTACCCACACCAACCCCTCCACCTCACCCTGCCCAATGGCCTGCTGCCACCTCACCCCTCTCCCTTCCCCAACCACTCATAGCCCTCCACATCACCACCCCTCTCCACCCCCCACTCATCCACCACACAACCCTGGGCCACACACAACTCACACCACACACAGCACGCACGCACGCACTCACACGCCAGCCGCCCTGCCCACACACGCACGCCCTGCACGCGGGACCCACCCCTGGGCCCCACGCCCCACCCACCTACCGCGTCCCCTGTTCTTCTTCTTCCTCCCACCCGCGCCGCGCACGCCGCTCTCCGCGCGCCCGCTCGTGCCCCCAAGCTCTCCGCGCGCCCGCTCGCGCCCCCCAAGCTCTCCCGCGCTGCGCCTCCCTCCGCCAACCTCGCCTCCGCCGCCGTCAGGCGCGCGCCCGAGCCGGCCCCGCTCCTCCGTCCCCGTCGCCCCGCCGCGGCCCGCTCGCCGCCTCCTCTCCTGGGCCTCGCGCGTCGCCGGCCCCTCTTCCCCGAGCTCGCCGGCAGCCGCGGCTCTGCCCCGGCGACCTCCGTTCCTGCCCGCGCTCACCCCTGCAAGCCCCGCCCCGCCGCGGCACTCCCCGGGGCCCCGCCGTCGCCAGGCGTCCTCCGCCTCGCCGGCGCTGCCTCCAGCCGACCCGCGCGCTCCAGCACCGCGAGCTCGCCCCAAGCCGGCTCCCCGGAGCCGCCCGCAACCGCCCTCTGCCGATCCCGTCGTCCTCGGCCCGTCCGACGAGCGCCGCCCTCGTCCCTCGGCAAGCTCGCCCCGGCCCTCCTGCGCTCTACCCGTGCCCGTCCGCGCCTGCCTCGCCCCTGCAAGCTAGCCTCCGCCGACGGTCCCCGGCGTCGCGGTCGCCTCTCCCGTGCCTTAGGCAGCAGCTTCCCTCAATAGTACCAGGGGCACCTGTTGGGTGCAGGACCGCGAGAAGAACGACAAGACCTTCGCCTCAGAGCACCAAGTAATCCGCTTGAACCCCGAAGACCCGAACCCTCGCCAAGATCTTCAGTGCCGAGACCCGAGTCCGACACCGACAACCAAAGACCGCGGAACCGACAAGTTCGCCAACCCGGGACCAAAGTGCGAACCCCGGTATCGACATGCCATGTTCTCCTTCACGGATGCCAAGACCGAATCTCGTCGGGCCCGGATCCCGAAGACCGAACCCGACCCGCGTACCGGCAAGATCCCCGCAACAACAGGAACGACACCGACCAGGGCGGGTCCGCTGCGCCCTGATGCCGAACCAAGTCCTTCCTCGCGGAACGCCAAGATCTACCCCCGCTATCCGAGACCGCTTCCGTCGAACCCTGAACCCCAGATCCGTCGAACCCTGAGACCGACCCCGAACCCCGGAACCCCAAGTTCGTCGAGACCCCTAATGTGTGAACCCCCTTCCCGCAAACCCTATTTTTATAAATGAAATACAACCTTGTCGCATATTAAATTGTCATTCATCTTGCATGCATATCAGTGGTTTGGGGGCCTTATGCCGATTCACCTAATAATTAAATATGGGGCCCATATGCGGGCAAATCTAGCCTTATATTGGCCTCATTTAAACTTGTGTAGCGAACCCGTATTATCTTTTGACATGTTAAACAACATTTAAAATGCGGGGTTTCTAAATAACACGAACCACCTAATTAAATGCCGGGACCCCCGGTTCCGCTTAATCTTGCCTAATCGCACTGCACCTTTGCCATGCCATGCATCATACATGCATCATGCCGATCTTATGCCGTTGTATTAAATATTGCATCCGGTGTTCCTTCTAGTGTTTTGCTTCTTCGCGGATTGGGCCGTTGAGTTGATGCGAGTGTCGACCCAATCTTCGGTTGAACCTTCGGCAATGTTTTCAGGCGAGCATCTCCCCCTTTCTACCTATCTTACTTTTATAGTATTTACTCCCTCCTGTTGATCTATTGCTATCTGTGTTGCGATGCTCTAGTTTCCGTACCCGTGATATCCCTTGCAGCCTTATATTGCCTTGGACACATCCTATTACCTGTTGTTTGGTAGATAGTTGGACTTGCGCGTCGTAGTCGCTTGCTCAAGTGCTGTTGCGTGTCGTCATGTACCACAGTTGTTGGAGCCTTGCCACATGTTTGATGTTGGATATGATCTCGGCTTTACTTATCGTTCACTTTAATTCCTGTTTAACAACTAAAATTGAAGTAAGTAAGCAGAGGCATCGGTGGGTGATAGATAATATTTGGTTTCCGACCGCCCACTTGTGTCCCGTAGGACCCCGAGTACTTGATACCTGTTCCTTGTTTTATCGCGCTATCCACATATGGGGAGTATGGGCCCCCCTTAGCCAGAGCTTGATTCCGTCTTATTTCTTGGGGCCACAAACTAGTTTGAGGTTTTATTTACGATCCTGTACTTATGCCATGCTTTACTGCTTTAATTAAATTGTGCGACAGATAGCACCTGTACTGTTTAGGATCGGGACACGATTCCGCGGTGTCGACAAGCCCAGTTTTGGGTTCCCAGTCGTTCACAGCCGTCTACCCAAACCTTGAGTCCGTCTGGGAGCTTGCTTACTTCGTTGCGGTTCTACTCAATGGGGTGGCCCCCTGAAATATTTCTGAATCTTGTGATTGCTCTGTCGTGAAGACCTCGTTGGGTTTTGTTTTGGTTTTTCCGAGGTTGATCGTGTGTGTGTTTCTATTTGTGCACCCCGGCCGGGTTAAAACTTTCTGAAAGCCGTGTCCGCGGTTATGGACGACTTGGAGCATAGTATCTCGACCATAGACAAGCATAACTAAAGTTTATTGCTATAAATTTGACTTTATAATGACTAGTAATCAGCTTCACTATAATGGAATGGCTAATTAATACTGCCCACAATTGCTTGCTTGGAGTGTCGCTTGCGACCATTGTACCTGACTAGTAAGTATTGCAACTACAACGGAATGGCTAAATGGAAGTACCAACAACTGCTGGGTTTTTGGGTTATCTCATGCTAATTGTATCTGACTAGTAAGTGTTGCCACTATAACGGAATGGTTAACTAAAAGGGCCCACTGCTTATATTATCAGGACGATTATCTAAACCTGACTAGTAAAGTGTTGCAACGATAACTGAATCAATAAAACTGCCAACTGTGTGAGTTCCTCGGTTGACTTCCTCGTTTGGTCTCGAGGGGGAAACATCAGGATGGGTTTGTTTGGTGTTAGCTTCAGGTTGGATCCGGATAGGTCACTCTTATCCCTCTCTGATAACCGCCAGTTGTATCGAGTCTCTATAGGTTGTTTAGTGCGTGCTGCCGCTGCCGCTTCAGTCCACCATACCTATGTAGGCGAGGACCGCCGAATTCTAGTCTCGCCGTGTACTGGCCTCAGTACTGACGCTCCTCTTTTTCCTTTGCCTTTGTCGGCACTCCTTTTGTTTAAGCAGGTTTTGAGATCGACGTCGTTAGCAGGGTTACCCTTCCGGCTTGGCCTGGGCAGGGTTATGGACGCCATTGGTTATTCTTCAGGGCTCTTAGCCCCATTTGCATCTTGTCCGTAGCTGGACGCTATATCGTTTTCAAGGTGATTTGGATCTTTGTATATTATATCTGTATTCTTGACTCTTTGAGTCGCTGTTGTATATATCTGTTCTGTGGGTCCCATCGAGGACTGTTGTGTAATGTTATTACTTCGTTTTCCACCCGCACGAAAGTGCCTGGTGGGCACCTTTGAATCGTTTCTATGCGGGTTTGGCGGGTTTTCGCTAAAACTTGCATAGGGCCGATTCTGAGGGTGTTACACTAAACTTGTTGAGGATTTTAAGCACCTCGAAAATGGCTCTCGGGTCGTTAAGAGGGAGCTCATCAAACTCACCGAGTCACATGAGAAACTTAAAGCTTCATATTTAAAAGAGCTTGACAAGTTATCCTCACCTCTCACTAATAATGATGATGCTCGTGCTACTAACTCTATTTCTTGTGAAGCATCTATTTTGGAGGAGAATGTTGAGCTAAAGGCTCAACTTGCGTTGCTAACTAGCAACTATAGGAAATTAGAAGAAAGTCATGTTAAGCTCTCAAGCTCGCATGAGGATCTTCTAGTCTCCCATGGTAGGCTAAAGTTAGCTCATGAGGCCATCGTGTCAAAGGTAACACCTAGTGGGCCTCATGTGGACATTAGCACTACATCTACTCCAAATGTTATATTGCCATGTGCTAGTCCATGTAATTCATCCTCTCACAACCATGCTATATCTCGTGATGAATTACATTCCGTGCCTTGTTGCTCTAACAATGTGGCATCTACTTCCTCTAGTACATTTGTTGAAACTAACCATGTAGAGGAAATCAAAGAGCTCAAGGCTCAAGTCACTTCTTTGAAGAATGACTTGAAAAGGGGTCATCAAGGGAAGGCCGCACTCAACAAAATCTTGAGTGTGCAAAAATCCCCCAATGACAAGAGTGGGCTTGGATTCAACTCCAATGTCAAGAACAAGTCCACTATCAAGTTGAAGCACAAGGACAACAAGAATAATGGCCAAGATCAAGTCAAGAATCCGGCCAACATTGTTTGCTTCAAGTGCAAGGAAGAAGGGCACCATGTTAGATCTTGCCCATTGAAGAAAAAGCCTCTTAGTGTGAAGCAACAAGGGAAGCGGCCTCAAGATCCACCTCAAGTCATTAATGGACCTCTTCCTAAGAGGACTACTCGAGCTCTTCCTCTAATTGTGGCTTCACCTAAGAAGAAATATGGCAAGAGTAAAACTTGCTACATATGTCGTGAGAAGGGGCTCATATCTTCCGCATGCACTATTGGTATCTCCTCATCGAATCCTATCTTAATTGATGATGCTTATTCACTTTATAAGGATGAGGTTGGCAATGTGTTTGCCAAGTTTGTTGGTGCTCAATGTGGGTTCAAGAAAAGAACCATTTGGGTTTCCAAGCCTATTGTGACTAACCTATTAGGACCCAACTTGGTTGGGGACCAACAAGCCAAAACTTGATCAATAGGTATTGTTGGAGGGAATTGGAGACTTGGCTACATCATGAAGAATTAAGGGATCTTCATTATTATTTTTGTCAAAGCCAAGCCATGTGGATTATATTGATCCTATTATATTTCCAATGTTCCTCCTTGCGGTAACATATGCTTAACTCATTTCATTGAAAGTTACTCGCCCCCTTGTGCATGTGTTGGTTTTGTATCTTCCATGTTTTTGTACATTTTGTGCTTTCCACTTAATTAACTTGAGATATAAATCATATTTGTGTATGATTAAGTGGCACAACATGTATGTGTGTTTCTTGTGCTTGAGCCTTGCTTGGTTATATTTGGTATCTTATTTGGCTCTTGTGAGAGATTAATGGATTATCCCATTTTGGGGGAGTGTTATGCTTGGGCATTCCACAATCCTAAAATTGTGTGTACATGAGGAATACCACCTAGTATTTATATTGGATTATTATCTAGTCTCTATGTGGTACAATTCTCATGATAAATTTAAGTTTTATAATGTCCATTAATTATCTCTATTTGTATTATTTTGCCTCGTGTTGGTTTTATGGTAGTATCACATTATGGGGGAGTCATATGCTTAGTGCATATTACAATCCTAGAAATTGTGAATATTCGAGGTTGTGTCACTTAGAATTGATATTGATAATTATCTAGCACCTATGTGACACATTTGCTCATACAAGTTCCAATTTGCTCGAATGCCTTTTTTGATCATATCTTGGATCTTGTATATGAGAGTGTTTTTTGGTATGTGTTTCCTCATATTTGATCTCTATATCATCATGGAAACCATTTGCTTCAAGTTACTCTAATCACTAGTGATTATGTGACTATTGGAAGCCACCAAGAATCTTGTTTGAAGTATCATGCTTAATTTTTTATATTTAGTTATATGCTTATTGTTGTGACTATGATCTTGGATATCCATGCAAGCTACCTTGGGAAAATTACTCCCAATATTTCTTGTCCTTGGACAATGAGCACCCAACGTATGGTAGAATTTATTGATCATATTCACCTTGGCCCTTGCTTAATTTTATCCTATCTTTGGCCAAGAAAATGTTTTGTGTTGTCTCCCAAGCCTTCCTTGCTTCTCATGGATCTTCTTATTTTATTGATATCCTCTTGTGTTTATTTAATATAGGTAGTAGTGATGATCCCATTTGTGTGCATTTTGCATTCAAAAGGAAAATCCTACATAATGTACTATCCATGGGGGAGCTATCCTATATTATGGAAAACACTCTTATTCATGCTTCTTTGTTTTGATCCATATCGGGTTATTTGTGCTTGGAACCTCAGTATTTTCGTTTTGGTACTTTGTGCCATCATGAGAAGTTTGGGGAGTTTGGTTTCTTATTGGAACCTTACTCTTTTTGGGAGTTGGTTTTGTCTCATTCCTTGTTTCATGATTTGACCATTTTAGAATGAGATAAATCCTTGAGCATTTTTATTTCTATCTATCTTTTGCTCTTTTGGTCTTTGCCTAGTTCATTTGTTGAACTTGTGTTCTTTCATGTGTTGAATTGGTTCTTTGATACAATTTGGACACCGCTTGTCTTGTCACACTCTTTTGTGTGCAATCTTGATTTACTTGGTGTTTTTGTTCAAATTGTATCTCCCTTTTGGTTCTTGAAAGCTTTATGCATGCATATTTACTATATGTTTATATTATGACATGCTTGCTTTCTTTGATCCAATATATAGGGGAAACTCCACCAAATCCCATCGGCTAAGTTGTGCATGAAATTCAATTTCATATTAATATGCACATATTTATGTGGAGTCTCTCCTATATATTGTAGTTTCTCTAACTACTTTGGAACCAATAAGTTTGGGGACCATTTTGTCCTTAATTGTGTTTTAGGTACATTGGAGACATATTGGATGCTTGTCTCTCAATTTTGAAAAAGTGGTGCATACATGAAAATTTGAGACAAGCTATGGGATGATCAATGAATTCATATCCTCTATATACTACCAATTTTATCTCGGTAACAAGTATCTCTTTCTCATGCTCATATATCTTGATTCCAACCGTTTGTCGGTTGCCTTGTAGCATGAATTAATGTATTTGTAATTGTTGTAGTTCTAGCCATGGTGTTAAGAGGACTCTCTAGTGTATATGTGTTTAAGTTGAGATGAGTACATGTAGTTGGGACTATACAAAATCATGCACATGATCCTCCAATCCCAAATATGTCAATCTAGCAATTTCCTCAACTTCTCTCATATGCAATAGTGAGTTTTTGCTAGTCTATTTTCTATTGTGATATTTGTTGCCTTTCTTCATATATTTCAACTTTCTCCTTTTCCCTTGGTGATAGTTGTAATATATGGAGTGTGTTGGTGTTTGAAGCCCATTATGTACAATAAGATATATGTGAGCCTTTGGCCATGCTTTGAAGCAAAAATCTTATTGATATATGTTATGACTTCATTTTTTCCTTTTATGTGCTTTCTTGTATAATCTTCTTTATGTGTGCATTTTTCTTCTTTGGAATATGTCTTTGTGATATTTTCCACTTAGAGACATATACTCATATGAGAACATAATTTTAGTTGATTTTTAATCCTTCGAGACCACCTTTCTATTCCTTTTGATTCTTCGGTGGCTTCCAAATTTATTTTCCTATGAGTGTCCTCTTGTTTGCATCTTTGGGCACTCATATTTGTTCTCTCATGCCTTGTATTATTAAATGAACTTGGATGAGTGAGGATTCCATGATTATGCACCTTGTTCCCAAATCCAATTATCACAATTGGTGCATTATCTTTGGGGAGCTCATCTAATTCATTTAAATAATGCTTATTTACATTTTTTCTCATTTATTGCGTCTTAAATGCTTATGGGGGAGCAAGGATTCCATATTTGTGCATTATGTATTCCAATACATTTATGTTGAATTGTGCACAAACCTTGGGGAGCTTCTCTATTTGTTATTTAAAACACTCTTTTGCTCATATCATAATATCTTGTTGTTTCCATTTGGACTCATTTGTTGTTTTCAAATTAGCTTGTCGGACTTGTAGTTGCTTACATCATGTGACTTTATTTTGGCAACCTTCGGGTCCTCGATATAGTTCTACTCCCTCCCAAGTATTCATCATTGGATATGTGCGAAAGCACACCTTTGGAGGAATTATTACTATATTTGCCTTCTAGAACTTGTCACCCATTTCGGCAATCGATGCCAATGGGGGAGAAGTTTTAGAGGGTTTAAGGGAAGTTGGTTTATGCATTAAGTTTGTTCTTGTGCATTTGCCTCTCATGCTCTTGCATCGTTGTTGTTGCTTAGCATGTGGTATATATAGAGGGAACTCCACCAATGATAATGATTGGAAATATATGCAATGAAATTCAAGTTCATCACACATGCATAGATTGTGGGGGAGTTTGCTCTATATATGATGGTGGTACCAATATCACATACTTTTGTAGTATTTGATATTGGTATTACCATTTTATTCATTAAAATTCCTTATATAAACCCTCTTAAGGGGATTGTCATCAATTACCAAAATGGGGGAGATTGAAAGAACATGTTGGGCCCCCATGTGTGGTTTTGGTAATTAATGACAATCTTTATGGACTAATGTGTGTATTAAGTTGTACTTGTAGGAATTGTCCATTGGCATTGGTTGGAGCATGTGTTGACTTCAAGATAGATGAAATGAGAAGAAGATGTGTTGTGCAAGCTCAAAATGCGCCATTTATAGAAGATCTCATGTTTGATGCTTGCCATCCTCGGTGATCATGGATCGATGATGAGGAATCAAGAAAGGTGTCCATCTTGAGAAGGACAAGATCGTCTACATCGGTCTCAAGTGGATTGCTCAAGGCAAAGGTATAATATTGATAGGTTTTCCCTTTTGCCGGTCTCATGTGTGTTGGGAGACCGAGTTTAGGATAGATAACCGTACTATCAAGAGGGGCTCTCGAATGAGTAACTCGGTCACATCGTTCAGAGAGAGATCAAACCTTTGCACACTTGCATCATCATATTTGGTTGTTATTTGGTCTTATCCATGTGAGGATATAGAGCTTGTGGTAATCTCCATAACAAGCTCTAGTCCATCAAAAACGGATTTCCCTTTTATATCTTATTGCGTTTTGATCTTGGAGGTTTTACCGGTTTGTATTTTAGAGATAGGTAAAACCTTCCATTATTTGGTTCTTACTCATGTGAGGATTTAGAGCTTGTGTTAATCTCCATGACAAGCTCTCGTTCATCGAAAACGGATTTCATATGCATTTTCTATTACGTTTTTTATGTTGGAGGTTTTATCGGTTCATCTTTTTGATAGAGGTTAAACCTTTCGTCATTTGGATCCATCCTCCCTTGCTGGACTATAATGTTTCTTTGCATTATCTTTTAGAGCTTGTTTTCCTCTTCGAAACGAGCCCAAGATCATCAAAATCGGAGTCCGGATGCAAAAGTTATGGCCGTTTTCGTTCAGGGCTGACCGGTAGTACCGGAGGTCCGGTAGTACCGCCCCGTAGTACCGGTCGGTACTGAAAAAGGTGCATTTGGCGACCTGGGATCCCCAGGGATTGTCCGGTAGTACAGGTAATGTCCGGTAGTACCGGGATTCGCGTTTTTTTTGGCTTCAACGGTTGGATTTTCGGGGAACCTATTTAAGGGGCCTTCTTCCCCAATGGTTCCCTATCCATTCTTGCAAGTTTTCCCCTCCATTGTTGACCTTCTTGAGCTTGATTTCTCTCAATCCCTCCAATGATTCTTGTATATTCTTGAGGGATTTGAAAGGGGAGATCTAGATCTACAATCCCACCAATCAATCTCTCCTCTAAGTGAGGGGAACATATTGGGATCTAGATCTTGGAGTCTTTTGTGGATTTCCTCCATTGTTCTTCCTCTCTTATTCCCCCATAAGCTTTTGTAGCTTTGGTGGAATTTGGGAGAGAGATATTTGAGCACCTTTGTGGTGTTCTTGCCATTTGCATTTGGTGCATCGGTTTGAGTTCTCTTTGGAGGATTTGATTTGAGTTACTCATTGGAGCTTGTCCCTCTTGGGTTCTTGGAACCCTAGACGGTTTGTGGTCTTGGTGGCATTGTGGCCTTGGTGTAATTTGTTGGGAGCCTCCAATTAAGTTGTGGAGTTGTGCCCCAACCTTGTGAGAGGTTCCGGTTGCCACCGACAAGTGCAACGATAGTGGAAGCGTGGATCGATCCCATTGGGGTGAGATTCACCGGAGAATAAGGGAGGCCTTTTGTGGCGTTGGTGGTTTGATACCAACCCCTCTCCAAACAAGACGTACTCCATGTTGGGAGGAACTCGGTAAAATATCGGTGTCCCCGCGTGCCTCGGTTATCTCTATACCCGAGCTCTTTACTTATGCACTCTACATTGTGATAGCCTTCATGCTTGAAGTACTATATATCTTGCTATCACTTTATTGCTTGTATTGCTTAGCATAAGTTGTTGGTGCACATAGGTGAACCTTAGTTGTTCTAGGTTGTGCTTAACAAAGTAAACACTAGTTTTATTCCGCCTTTGTTGAGCCACTCTAGGAAAAGTTTTAATCACCTATTCACCCCCCTCTAGGCGACATCCGTATCCTTTCAGTATGGTCTTTCTGTTGCCTTTGAGCCGACTTCTTATCGGGACGCTGAGCATCATCCTGAATGGCAGCTGGCCATGGCTGAGGAGATTGCTGCGCTTGAGCGCACTGGCACCTGGGATCTTGTTTCTCCCCCTCCCGGTGTTCGTCCTATCACGTGTAAGTGGGTCTATAAGATTAAGACCCGCTCTGATGGATCTCTTGAGCGCTATAAAGCGCGTCTTGTGGCTCGTGGTTTTCAGCAGGAGTATGGTCGTGACTATGATGAGACCTTTGCTCCTGTGGCTCATATGACCACTGTGCGTACTCTTCTTGTTGTTGCTTCTGTTCGTCACTGGTCTGTGTCCCAGCTTGATGTTCAGAACGCCTTTCTCAATGGTGAGTTGAGTGAAGAGGTTTATATGCAGCCTCCTCCTGGGTATTCTGTTCCCGAGGGGATGGTTTGTCGTCTTCGACGTTCTCTTTATGGCCTCAAACAGGCCCCTCGTGCCTGGTTTGAGCGCTTTGCTTCCGTAGTGACTGCTGCTGGTTTCTCCCCTAGTGCTCATGATCCAGCGCTATTTGTTCACACTTATCCTCGTGGATGCACTCTTCTTCTTCTCTATGTTGATGATATGATCATTACTGGTGATGATTCTGAGTATATTGCCTTTGTTAAGGCTCGTATTCATGATCAGTTTCTTATAACTGATCTTGGTCCTCTTCGATACTTTCTTGGGATTGAGGTTTCCCCCACTCCTGATGGCTTTTACATCTCCCAGGAAAAGTATATCCAGGATCTTCTTGCTTGTGCTGCGTTGGGGATGAGCGCACTGTTGAGACCCCTATGGAGCTTAATGTTAAGCTTCAACCTACTGATGGTGATCCTCTTCCTGATCCGACGAGTTATCGTCATCTTATTGGGAGTATTGTTTATCTTGCTGTCACTCGTCCTGACATCTCTTATCCTGTTCATATTCTGAGTCAGTTTGTTTCTGCTCCTACCACTGTTCACTATAGTCATCTTCTTCGTGTTCTTCGTTATCTTCGTAGTACGATCACTCGTCGCCTTTTCTTTTCTCGTTCCAGCTCCCTCTAGCTCCAGTGCTATTCGGACGCTACGTGGGCGAGTGATCCTTCGGATCGTCGTTCCCTTTCTGCTTACTGTGTGTTTCTTGGTGGTTCGCTCATTGCTTGGAAGACGAAGAAACAGACAGCGGTTTCCTGTTCGAGTGTTGAGGATGAGCTGCGTGCTATGGCCTTGTTGACTGCTGAGGTGACCTGGTTACGGTGGTTACTTGCGGATTTTGGGGTCTCTATTACCACACTCACTCTGGTTTTGTCTGACAGTACATGTGCTATTAATGTTGCACGTGATCCGGTCAAGCATGAGCTTACCAAGCATATTGGTGTTGATGCTTTCTATACACGTTTCTCATGTGCAGGCTCAGGTTGTTGCGCTTCAGTATGTGTCTTCAGATTTACAGTTGGCGGATTTCTTTACGAAGACACAGACCAGAGCGCAACATGATTTCTTACTCTCCAAACTCAGTGTTGTGGATCCACCATGAGTTTGAGGGGAGGAAGGAGGGAGGTGTGTGTGTGTTAGATGTACATATCTGTATATTGTATTTTCCCCATATGTTCGAGGCTATTACTAGCTAAATTCTCTGTCAGTACTCCACAATTGATAGAAGAAAACATCAAAGTGAACGAAGATTTTCAGTCAATCATTTGAGTAAACTAGCTATATGGTCCACTTTATTTTTTATGGTTCCATAGCATAGCATAGCCCAGACGTCTTGCAAGAGGATCAGGTTCCGCTGTTGTACCCAAGCACAAGCCTTCAAACCGACATAGGCCCTCGTGGATATAGAGCATGCAATTCGCCTAGTTTCGTTAATGACAAGTCGTCGAGTTGCACATACAACTCGCCAGACCCACCTTGTAATCACTATTTGTACTCTCTCCTGATATCAATTAAAAAGAAACACGCGAGTAGGGGTCTATAACCCATCTTTGGAGGGGCGAGGGGAGGGGAAGGGGCCTTGGGTGAGCCACGACCAATAACACAATCCTTTGATCACTAAATTAGGGAGTGACTAATTAACAGATAGCCGTGTTTCAATTGAAAAACAGACACATTTGTAAACCAATACAAACCCGCCAGATGTAAGGTAAAAAATGAAAGAGGAAGGGGAAAATGTGTCTATTTTCAGTTGTCTCCAAACGTTCAGTTTTTCTCCCTCGGCCCAAAAACCTCATTCCACACAGCCCAGAAAACACTCAGTATTGGAGTCCACTGTTTAAGTTACAGAAAAATAGAGCTACAAAGGCAGGAGGAAAAAAGCCCACAAACGCCCAGAAACCAGTGGGGAAGCTCAGTTAACTCTCAGCTCTACCTTCTTCTCCCCCAAGAAAGAACGCATCGCACATGACGCAGAGCCGATCTTGGAAGCGAGAAAAGAACAACACAAACTGGTCAATTTCTCCTCTTTTTGTTCTTAGTCGATCTGGGTCATTCTTATCCGACAAATCCCCCACTGGTTTGTGTTGGATAAGAATGACAGCCCAAGAGGTGAAGCAAATCATTACGATTTCGACCATACATGGAACATGGATGGTCAAAATGATCACAATAGTGAAGATCAGAACGACATGTCCAATGAAAATAGACACAAGGACAGAGAAGAGATAAATGAGGAAGATATTGAGAATTTTTTAGAAAATGATACACCAGAAACTGAGAAAGAAAACTCAGCCGTAAGCGCTGAATTTATGCCAGAGAAGGGTATGGAATTTAAATCAAGAGAAGAAGCTCATCAATTCTTGAACATGTACTCCTTTGCAGCTGGTTTTTCAATTGCGGTTGTGTATGTTTACCGAACAAGCAACAAAAAAAGAAATAATGAGGTGACAAGGGTGACAATCAAGTGTAACAAGCAAGGTCATAACACAGAAACTAAAAAGGAACAGTTAGTAGGACAAAGACAATGCACAGGGATTGTTAAAACAGACTGCAAGGTGGAGATGGTCATTAGTGAGAAAAATGGGATATGGCGGATAACTAACCTGATGCTTGAACACAACCACCCTCTTGATCCAGGGAGCGCGTTTTTCAGATCACATGTCTGCATGACAAAGGAGGAGAAAGCAATCATAAGAACAATGAAGCAATGCAACATTCCCACTAGAAATATTGTCTCTGTTCTAGCACATATGAGGGGGGAGGGGGGGGTGGACCGGCTACCATACAACAAAAGGAAAGTGTGCAACTATGGTACAAGTGTGAATAGAGAATTGAAGAACAGTAATCTAATGGAAGTACTAGCCTGGTTTAACAAGAAACAAGCTGAAAACCCAGGCTTTTACTACTCATTGGAACTTGATGCTGAAAACAAAGTTAGGAGTCTTTTCTGGTCAGATGCAAGATCGAGGCAATATTATGATCTGTATGGTGACTATGTTAGTTTTGACACAACATTCCTCACAAACAAGTACAACTTACCATTTGCACCTTTTTTTGGAATCTCGCCACATGGAAAAACATATCTATTCGCTGCCTTCATCGTGAATGAGACAGCAAAAACATTTAAATGGTTGTTCAAAGAGTTTGAGACCTACATGGGGGGCACAGAACTTGTTCCATGTGAAAAAAAGTGTGATGACAAAAATGGGCCAACATTTCAAGAAAATGAGGGGTTATGGGAAGAAATGCAAGATATAATAGACAACTCATTGACAGTTCAAGAGTTTGAAACACTATGGATGGCTATGATTGAAGAACACAAGGTGGAAGGTGTAAAAATCTTTAATGACATGTGGGCATCGAGAAAGAAGTATGTACCAGTATACTTCAAGAAGAGCTTCTTCCCATTCATCCAAACAATGGCAAGGAGTGAGGGAACAAATGCTTTGTTCAAGAAAGGAGTGGGTGCACAGTTCATCATGACAAGCTTTCTAAGAGAGTATCAGAGAATTTTGGACACTATCCATGCAAGAGAGGATGAACTTAACCATAATGCATCAAACAAGACAGTGCCACCGACAAAATTTTGTACTAAATACTACATAGAAAGACAAGCTCATGACCTCTACAACTTGGCAATATTCAGAAAATTCCAACACATACTGAATGATGTTACAAGGCTGCACATTATAGAGGACACAGAAAGAAAGATTTATGTGCTATTTCAAGCACCCAACTATCCAGTCAAAGAACACAGACAAAGAAACTTCATAGTGCAAGTAAATTTGGAAAATGAAGAGTATTCATGTATATGTTGTAGGTTTGAAAAAGATGGCATCCTATGCTCACACATTTTGAAAGTGATGCTACACCTTGAAGTGGATAAGATACCAGAGAAGTACATCATTGAAAGATGGAGAAAGCGGGAAAAGAAACTGAGCTACTACACCCTGCCCCATAGGAAATTGATAATGAATGCCTTAGATACAACTTACTATCAAGAAGATTGACTCAAATAGCTTCAAAAGGATCAAAGAGCAGGGAAAAATGTCAGTATTTGCTAGAACAAGCTCAAAGAATAGAGGACCACATGGATGCTATGGACAGGACTACCGAAAACACTGATGAGACGCAGCCAAATACTCAGCAAACTTCAACAAGGACAATATCAAACTTGTTTAATGCATCACTTCAAGAGGGTACCAGTTCCACTATTGAAATCCTTAACCCTGATCATGCTCATACAAAAGGATGCCCAAGGATGTTGACAATAAAAGATAAGATAAAGGCAAATAAGTTTTATAAATGCAGCCACTGTGGTAGTACTCAACACACGAATAAGAACTGCACAAACAAGCACCAAGTCTACAACTTGCGGAAACCTAAAAGGACGAGAAAATCAAAACCTGCAGGAACATGTAGCAAAAATAGACTTAAAAGACAAAATAACTGCAGGAAGAGGTAGCAAAAATAGACTTAAAAGACAGAATAACTACATTCTGTAAAAAAAATTAACAGCGCATTTTAACTACAAATTGTTTTCTTTTGCTTGCAGGAATAGACTCTCCAGCAAAGAAAACAGCGAAGAAAGGGGACAAAAACAAGACAGGAGCTCAATCAAATCAAGATATCCCAAATCCATGTACCGAAGAAGCGTCTACAACAACGATGTAGTTGTAAAAAAATAGGAAATGTATTTGTTCTGACCACCATTAAGTGTAATAATGAGAAAAAATGATACAACTGTGCTTGTGCTTGTATCGGGAGAAATCTTATTTATTCATGTTGAAAAAATGTGATCATGCATGTTATATTGTGCTACATACAAACCTGATGCTGTATACATCACTTTTTAAAAAATAAAAACGATCCATTGAAAACAAATAATGAGGATTCAACAAAAAATAAGGAGATACATAGCTCCTGGATGCTAGCCATCATCTACCAGATGAATATACAATAAGAAAACGTGGATCAGGGAGAAACATGAAGTGATAAACTGAAGAAAAGAAGGATTAAAAAAATTAAAATCAGTGGTTCCTCCTCCTTTACCCGGGCTTGGAACCGGCTATCCAAATTGTTGGATAGGCGGAGTTCCCCACAAAAAACCCTTCCCCGCAAATAGAGAAAACACATATGACTCAGAAAAAGAAGAAAAAACTTAAAACTAAAAGACTGAAATATTAAAACAAGGAAAATTTCAAAAATGAGAAACTGAAATATTAAAAAACTTTACACTAAAAGACTGAAGAAAAGGGGATAAACATAGTGACTCAAAGCTGAAAAAAGGCATAGAACAAAGAATAACAAGTGAAAGAATTAGTGACAGACAAACTAATTTACTTAATACCGAGACACTGAAGAACGGGACTAAATAAAGATGGAATGAAAACAAGAAAGGCTGAAGATTGCAAAACTGAGAATTAGGAGACTAAAGAAACAAACTGAGACAATAAGATGTTGAGAGAATAAACAATGAGACACTGACAAAAATTGAATAAAAAATATACTCAGAATGAAAAATTGAGAGACTTAAGAAATAAAATGATGCAATAAGATACTCAGAAACTAAGAAACTAAAAACATCAACTAGAATAATAAAATGTTGAAAAAATCAGAGAAACTGGTAGATTGAAAGGCTAAACAATGAGAAACTGAAGAAACAATGAGAAACTGAAAAAACAGTGAGATTTAAAAAATGAAAAAAATGAGCAAAATAAGATAATTGAGAGGCTAAACAGTGAGAAACTGAAGAAACATTAATAATTGAGAAACTTAAGAAAGGAACTGAGACAATAAGAAGATGATAAAATGAAGAAAGAATACTAAAAAATTGAATATGAGAAAGTTAATAAGAGGCTTAAAAAGTTACTGAGCAAATAAGAATATGAGAAACTAACTAATGACTGAAAAAAATGATATAATGAGACAAAGAAGATCATATTACTTAGACAGATCACATAGTTCCACATACACATTATAGTAAGTACAAGTGTCCAAAACATAACTAGGATGATGGATAGGTTCGAACTTCATAATGCATACAAAGGAGGATCAATATATCGACGGTTACCGCAACTAACGGAGGAATATGCATCCAAATTTAACATACAAAAAATCAGCTCTCGGTAGACATCTGCAAGACCGTAATCAAATATTTATCAATGCATCTGGCAGAGAACTATGCAGAAAATAAAGATAAAACAAGTTAAAAAGTGATAATATATGAGAAAAAAGAAGGAACAATAAAAAGGTACAAAAGGTACCTAGCTAACATGATCGAGGACAAGGGACTTGTCGGCGCTGTTCCTTCTGCAGAAGAAAAGCTTGTTCGCAAACTGAATCCTGATATTCACAATATCTGCTTTGCTAAAGAAACGATGCATATCCAATTCAGGCTTAAAAATTTCTATCAACTTCATTGCAAAAATACCGCAATCATCACTATAGGATTTTTAAAAACAAGATAAAAAATTATAAGAACAAAATGTATAAAACAAAAGATATAATAAAATAAACAAGAGGGAGGATGCATGAAAAAACATGATCAAGATTTTACTAAACTTACGCATTGTCTTGCTTGGGAATGTTCGCATACATCACTCCATATTCCTTGAAGATATTTTCTTTGGTTTTGAAAATTTGTTTCCATAGTTTGATAAAGTTGTTGATCTAAAAAGTGAACAAAAAAGATAAATAGCATTAATATAGAAAACGGAGAACAAAAAGTATGGATGCATAACAATAGAAAATATAGAAATAATAAAAACAAAAATGTAAAACGAAAGTATATATATTCACGGTTAAATCAAACTTACAAGGCGTTTCTTTATTGAAGTATGAAATTCGTCATCCTTGTTGTAGAGAGAGTCAAGGAATATGAATGATCTATACTTGAAATCGACGGAGAAAGTAAACCAATGGCGCATCCGGCATATCGGGAAAAACAGCTGACAGAAGTGAAAAAAATGTACAAAACAAAAAAGATTGAGAACAAAATGATAGAAAAGAACAGGAAAAATAAAAAGTATTAAACTTGTACCCTATCTGACAGTTCCAAACGCTTCCCTCTGCTAGCAGATGCAGCACCTAAAAATGCCTTTGAAATAAATGAATACTAAACATCATTTTGGTAATCAAGGATAGACTCCTGACAAGAAAATATAGATGAAAATATCAGTCAAAAAATAAAGCAAAAAACAATGGATGAAATACATGAAAAAACATAAAGAGAGAAGGATGAAAGGACTAACACCAACAAGGGAGAAGAAGTAGTGTCTGCCAGATTTACTTGGATGATTATCTTCAAATAATTTACGACAGAACACAGGAAGCAAGAAATTATCAACATGGCCTTCAACCATTAAAGATTGCCCCAATGATATAAAACTACAATGAACCTTAGGATACTTGATAGCGTACGATCTACAGAAAATAAAATTAATCAATTTTAAAAACATACAGACATGGAAAATACAAAACACAAAACACTGCAGAGATGGGATGAAGAAGGTTTACTTTTGAATTCCTTGAGTATATGCAAAGTCTACAATTGCACAGAAGTGCTTGATATCCAGATCTGACACGGGGAATCGACCATTCTGAACCAAAGGGGGAGCCAAATAATTCTTAGGCTGAAGAATAACTAATTTATCTTTCACAGCCCTATCTTCAATATCATGCTGAGACAAATCAATAAAATCTTCATCACTCTTCTCATTAACAAGTTTGATTCCCATTGGTTCCTTTCCCTGCATAACAACATTGTTAGCCATGTTGTTATAGAGATGATCTACATCCTTAGCTAGCTGATCTTGTCTAAAACTAAAACTGGTTGTCCCGGTAATCTGCACTTCGGGAGATTGAGAGATATGCAGCAATAAAAATTAAGTGACAAATATAAATAAGCAAAGAGGATACAGCAGACAAAAAATAAGGTACAAAAATAAAAAAAACAAGGTATAATAAAAATGAGCAGAAAATAGACAATTCTTAAACTTACAAGGTGAGGTATAGGAGAAGAATCAACAACCGCGATAGGAGCATGCTTGGATCCATTGACATTCAAGTTTGTACCAATTTCTTTGGTTGCTACATTGCATACTTTAGAAACACAAGGTGCATTCAGAACCTATGGGCAGAAAATTGAAAAAACAAATGATTAAAAGA
This sequence comes from Avena atlantica, assembly GCA_910589765.1. NCBI lineage: Eukaryota > Viridiplantae > Streptophyta > Magnoliopsida > Poales > Poaceae > Avena > Avena atlantica. Next base: position 57,504,770 of record OU342737.1, read on the forward strand.
AGAAACAAAAGAGATAGTAATGAGATGATCGTATATATGACGATTACATAAGGGGAAACAAAAAAAGAGATAATGAATATAAACCTTATCTTTTGAGAGCGGGGAGAAATTGATCCGAGAGATTGGAGAGCTAATGCACAAGAAATACTTGGGAACACTAGATGGTCCAGTGTTCATAGAGGGAAAACTTTCTCTACGGGTACTGGAAGTGGAAGTGGAAGTCTGGATCTAAATTTTTGCATAGGTTGAATTGCAGGAGCTATAAAAAGATGCAATCATCAAAGAGAAAAATGATATATTACAAACTAAAAAAGGAAAAAAAGAGAGAAAAAAAGGGCGAAAAGTAGACGTGTTGACCTACCTGTATTGAAAGTACCAACCTCAGCTGCCTTGCATGGCACAAAATCAGGACTTGCTGCAAAAATAGAGAAAAATGTATGTAAAATAAAATCAATATCTATCAGTATTCATAAAAAGAATGCTTAAAAGCAAAAGATTTTTACACAGGAGAGTATATACCAGGAGTACGAAATGATGTGTTCCCAACTTCGCTACTGAGTGGTACTTTGGAGAAAACATTGGGACTAATCAAAGCCAATTTGCTTGCAACATCACTCTAAAGAACGCAAAATCAATCAAATTAATGTATTGAGTCCAAATAAAAGATAAACAAGAAGTAAAAGAGAAAACCAAATGAAAACTATATTGACACAATGTCCTTGCACAAACCTCGGTTACAGCATGACCAGAACTGCAATTATCTCGGCCTACAGAGAAAGAAAAAACCAAAAATAAGAAATGAAAAACATATTTGACAATGCCGCCAAGCCAAAAAAAAGTACACGGTTTAGATAAAAGGGAGGCAAAAATGAAAAATAAAAATACCTAGAACGCTCTGATCTTTGACATCATAAGATTTGGAAACCATCAAAACATTTAAGACATTGCTGACCAACAATTCACATTTCTGAACAGATTTCAATTTTGCTAGTTGAGCAGACTCAACAGATTCAACAATGCCATTGATAATCTGAAAAATGTCAACAATAAATAAAAACGTAAGACATAAAATTTTAGAAAAGCAGAAAAGTGAAATAAAACAAAATAACAAATGTTTCAAAAACAGATATGAGAAGCCGAAAGTACCTTGGATTCAAGTGAGTTGCCAAACCTCTCGTGCAAACTGTGCTTGAACTCAAACGAGAAAATAGGTTTATCGTGCTCGAAAACATCATTTTCACTTTTGCAACTGAGAGAGAGAGAGAGAGAGAGAGAGAGAGAGAGAGAGAGAGAGAGAGAGAGAGAGAGAGAGAGAGAGAGAGATAAAAAGATAAAAAGAACTCACTGAAAGAGCATAGTAGCAGAACTCAAAAACTTTAGGCTTCCTTCCATTTAATTTACAAATACTTCTGAATTTGGATAAACCAGAGATGAGATGCTCATACACAAGTAAAGAAAGATCAACACCAATAGCAGAAGTAGGTTCTTCGAGAATGGACAAGAAATCAGTGTTTGGGTAATCATCAACTGTGGGGAGAAGGAAACACTTAAATGCGACCACCATGAAACAAACAAAAACTTATTTATCTGCTAACACTTCTTTAGACTTCAGCTTATTTCCAAACAAAGTGATGTGGGGCAGTTCTGTCAAACCAAACATAGACATGACAAACTTAGCCCCACTTTCGCTATCTGGCATCAGGACAGATCCACTGTTTGGCAGTAGAATGACATGATGTACAAGATCCTTTGATATTGGTAAAACTTTCGAATCATCAATAATGATCTGGGAAGAAACAGTGTCGACGCAGCTAGCAAGCCAACGAACAAAAGCTGAAGGAATTTCACATTTCTCAAAGGACAAAAGACAGCCAAAACCAAAATTCCTAATAACTTCTTTTCGACGATTGGACAAGGCATTCAAAACCTCCCAGAAGTACTTGATAGAATAGGAACTAAAATCATCTCTCCCAATAACTTGCCCACTGAGCTTTCTATTCTGAAAAAAATTACAAGAAAAAGAGAGAACCATAAATTTAAAAAGTTCAAAACGAGTCACATGAGAAAAGAACAAGAAAAGAAAAATAAAAAGACACCGGCAAACAAACCTTTGTCCAGTCATCATTGCGGTGGCAGAAACTTGAGAAGTTCTCATTCAAAGTTTTTACAGCCTAGTATAAGGACGAACAAAAACAAAAATGAGTGAGTATTTAGAACTACTAGTTACAAAAAATAGCACAAGAATATGCATAAGCATAAGCATTTCAAACTCATAATTTCAAGAAAACCTCTTTGCAGAAGAACTCAAACAATGCATCATACAAAAGTCTTTTCCTCCCAGGCTTTACATTCTCCTTCCCAAAAAATAAAAACAACAAAAGAAGTGAAAACACGCCACACAAAACGAGATGGGAGGCCACCCCAAATCAGCAAAAACATTCAGTAAAACACAAATGCAGAGAAAAAAAATACAGAATATAATACTTTGTCACTTGATGACAAACTGAACTCAACACTATCAATGTGAGACAACTCGCAATCAGGATCATAATTGGGGGAGTGAGAAAATCTTGAATTCTCTATGCCCAAACTATCACCAAACCTCCTTTTGTTAGTAAATCTGCAAAAAATATCAAAAGGGAAAACACACAGATTATTTATGTATAAAATCACAAGTAAAAAAATCATATACAGCTTACATACAATCATATCTAAAAAAACAGGACACGTATGAGCCCACCTCCCCATATCCCCAGGATATCAACTAAAAACAGACCCTGATATAATGAAACAAAAGCAAAAATATAAACTGATGTGCAACTGACAACGGCCATATCTAATCAAAACAAAAAGTGCCAAAAATAGTCATCAATCTAGAGTGAATATCAACAACTCCCTCTGACCCATATTAGTTGACTCAACTTTGTCTAGATTCATATGTATCTAGACTAATTTAGTGGGAATAAAAACACATATCAGATTTGTCTTCATTCATTCAGAGGGAGAATGAAAACACATATTCTACTGTCAGCACATGTAAATCCAAACACCTCTCTATACCCGCAGTTCAGATCAGCTTAGCTTAGAAAATGAGGCCGGACATCAGGGAACTACAAGTACAAAACAAAGTAGAACAACATAGCACATCAGCACATCAGCTTGATGCCCAAAAAACTAAGAACATATCGCACATCGAAAATGGAGATTTAGGGATGCATCAACGAAGACCTGCAATATGAAGAGCCTAAACGCATCCAACAGTTCACCCCATCCGAACATATCACACGCAAACAACACACTACATCGACGCAGCCAATCGAAATTGGAGAAATCTGGCTACAACAACGGTGACATGCAACAGAAAACGAAGAGCCTAAACACCCCAACATATCACCCAATCGGTAGATCTCAGACGCTAAAAACCACTACATCTACGACGCCCAGACTCAATGACAAATCAACAATAGATGCTACACAACAACAGCTACAGGCTAGAAAAATTCAAACGAGATTGACCAACCCCGCAACATGCGCAATCCATATACTGTGAGGGACGGAGGCATACCTATCATTCCGGGGGCGACCATGCCTTCCACGCTTGTGGCGCCCCGCAAAAACCACTACTAGAAAATCGCGTTGTTTTTGTGCATTGCATCATCATGACCGCATGCTCATGTCATCATGCCACATTGCATTTGAGCATCGTCATGTCATCATGCATTTGTTTTTCTAAACTATTTTCTAAAAGCCTAGTTTTGTTTTTTTAATATTCCCCGTCTTAATTTCAAATCAAAACTCCGGACTTTTCCGGGTCTTTTATTTGTCTAAAAACTATTTACAAAAGTCTATTTTTTTAAAATTAAAATAAAAGTTTATATTATTTTTGGGAGGCAACCAACCAGGCCCGAAAACCCGGCCAGCCACCTCCAAACCCGAATAAAATATCTAGTCCTAAACTTTTCCTACCTAACCCTAACCTACCCAGCCCCCTCCACCTCACTTCAGCCAACCACCACCCTCCACATCACATGGCCCAATCCCCCACCCACTCACATCGCGCCACCTCACTCCCTCTCCCCATCCCAGCCGCCAGCCTCTCTCCCCTGGTCCCACCTCCCTGCCTCACTCGCCGCTCCCCTCCCACCATCTCTCCTTCCCCACCCCGCCACGCACGCCACCACCCACTCCTGCCTCTCTCCCTGGACCCCACCGCGCCTCGGTCTTATCGCCACCCGACCGCGTCCTCCCCCTCCTGCCCCGCGTCTCTCTTCCTCCCGCAAGCCCCGGCGCGGCCACCAACCTCGCCATGGCCGCCGGCCCCGCCTCTACACCACCATCCTCTTCCCTCCTCTCTGGCGCTCCGGGTCTCCCTTCCCCAGCTGTCGGCCGCCGCCCCTTGCTCTTCCGCGAAGCCGCCCGCCGCCCTCTGCCTCGCCCGCTGCCCTCTGCCTCGCCCGCCACCGCGAGCACCTCCTCGCCCGCCGGCCGCCACCCCCGCCTCTCTCGGCCGCGTGCGCCGCCGTCCTGCGCGTGACGCCCCCGAGCCCCGCCTTCCGCATGCTCCGGACGCCTGCGCAGGCCGTGATGCCACCGTTCCCGCCCTTCCTCCGCATCCGCCGACCTTCCTCGCCTCCGCCGCCAGCGGGCCCCTCCACCGCCTCCTCCTACCGCGAGTGGTTCCGCATCGACCGGCCGCCGCCACCAGAGGTCCTCCCCACGGCCGCGCGCTCGACCCCTTTCCCCATAGCGCCGCCTTCCCTGGTGCCCTCTTGCAAGCGGCCATCGCCTGCAGCGCTGGTCACCGCCTCCTCTCCCTCGTCCAGCCCTGCGTGGCTCCGCCTTGCGTCGACCCTCCTGCACCTCCTGCTGCGCCGTCCTTGACCGGCCCCGCCCGCCTCTGCACCGGCGCCGGCCTCCTCGAGCTTCCGCATCGCCATGCCGCCGTCCCCCTGGGCGTCCTCCCAAGCCCCGTGCTTCCTGCCGCCAAGTACCAGAACCAAGCCTGGATGCGTTCATCGTCGCGTGGCCCTCCAAGTCAGTGTGCTCGAATCTCCTTGATCGGTCAACACCAGACTTCCACGATTTATCTACAAGTATTTGTTCTATGACACAAGACCATCGGTAAAAGATGCGAAGGACCTGGACCGAGAACGTCAACTCCTCAGACACGGGTGCCAAGACCTCTATCACGGAAACGGCAAGATCTTTCGAAGACCAAGATGCACCCCAAGTTCGCCAACGACCATCGGCGCCGAACCCGATGACTGCCAAGCTCGCCACAAAAACGACAAGCACTTCACCGCAGGACACCGAGAATGCCGACATGGAACCTGGGACCGACAAGTTCTCCTTCACAGATCCGATGACTGAGACCCTAAATACCGATCCGAAGCGCCAGGACCTCCTTCTCGAAACCACCAAGTACTCCTTCCCGGACGCCAAGTTCGCCGAGAACCCGGATGCCAAGGTCACCGACACGGAACGACAAGACCTCCTTCCTGCACCGGAGCCGACGACGTCGCACGCCCAATTCTTCTTCCCGAACGTCAAGACCGACCCGATACGAGGACCCGACAAGATCTTCGTGACGACAAGATCGGCACCGACCAGGGCGGATCCGATGAGACCCCGACGCCAACCAAGTTCTTCTTCTCGGATGCGACAAGATCGACTTCCGTTGTCCGAGACCGATCTCGTCGAGCCGTTCTCCCGTCGAACCCTGAGACCAACCCCGAACCCCTCGGAGCCCAAGTTCGCCGAACCCTAATGTGATTCCCTATTCGAGACCCCCCATTATTTTATAATATGACATTATCAACTGATGCATATTAAATTGTTCATGCATGCATACTTGTCTGTGGTTTGGGGGCATTATGCCGATTCACCGCATAATTAAATATGGAGTCTGTATGCGGGATATCTTTGTCTTATTCCGGACTCCATTTATATTGGTGTAGCGAACCGATGCCATGTTTCGCCCTGTTAATCCAACACTCAATTTGTGGGGTATCTAAACAACATGAACCATCCAATAAACTGTCGGGACCCCGGTTCCACTTAATATGGCCTAATTGCATCGCACCTTTGCCATGTCATACATCATACATCCATCATGCCCGATTTTCTACCGTAGTATTAAATAGTCCATCCGGTGTTTCTTCTAGTGCTTTGCTTCTTCACGGATTAGGCCGTTGAGTTGATGCGAGTGTCGACCCGATCTTCGGATGAACCTTCGACAATGTTTTCAGGCGAGCATCTCCCCCTTTCTACCTATCTTACTTTTATAGTATTTATTCCCTCCTGTTGATCTATTGCTATCTGTGTTGCGTTGCTCTAGTTTTCATACCCGTGATATCCCTTGCAGGCTTATATTGCCTTGGACACATCCTATTACCTGTTGTTTGGTAGATAGTTGGACCTGCGCGTTGTAGTCGCTTGCTCAAGTGCTGTTGCGTGTCGTCAAGTACCGCAGTTGTTGGAGTATTGCCGCATGTTTAATGTTGGAGATGATCACGGCTTTAATTATTGTTTAATAACTAAAATTGAAGTAGGTAAATGCAGAGGCACAGGTGGGCAATAGATGTTATTTGGTTGTTAACCGTCCACTTGTGTCCCGTAGGACCCCGAGTTCTTGACACCTGTTCCGAGATCGAGCGCGCTAACCACAGGTGGGGTGTATGGGCACCCCCATCGATTTAGTACCTGATTACAAGTACTGTACTAGGGGCCACAAAGTAGTTTGGGGCTTTATTACTATCCTGTACTTATGCCATGCTTTACTGCTTAATTTAAGATTGTGCGAGGAATGCACCTGTACTGTTTTGGAAGCGGAGTGTTTTCGCGGTATCGACAAGCCCGAGAGTTTCGGGTTCCCAGTCGTTTACAGCCACTGACGCAAACCCTGGGTCCGTTTCGGAGCCGGCCAACTTCGTTGCGGGTAGCTTAGTGGGGTGCCCCCCCGTGCTTGCTTTGGGTCTGGGAAACGTCGTGTCCGAAACCCCGTCGACATACCGTTGGGTGTATGTTTTGTGATCTTATACCTACCTGATCCGACAACAAGGGTGTAGGTGCGTGTGGAAACTTTGGTGCACCCCTGCAGGGTTAAATCTTTTCGAGAAGCCGTGTCCACGGTTATGGACGACTTGGAGCACAGTTCTCGATCATAGACAACTATAACTAAAGTTTACTGCTATAATTTGACTTGTATCCGATATGACTAGTAATCAGCTTCACTACAACGGAATGGCTAAATAAAAGTACCAACAACTGCTGGGTTTGGGGATATCTCATGCTAATTGTATCTGACTAGTAAGTGTTGCAACTACAACGGAATGGTTAACTAAAAGTGCCCACTACTTATTATATCAGGATGACTATCTATACCTGACTAGTAATTGCTGCAACGATAATCGAATAAATCAAACTACCAACGGTGTGAGTTCCTCGGTTGACTTCCTCGTTTGGTCTCGAGGGGGAAATACCAGGATGGGTATGTTTGGTGGTAGTATCAGGTTGGTTCCGAATAGGTCTTTCTTACCCCTCTCTGATAGCCGCTATTTGTATCGAGTCTCTATAGGTTGTTTAGTGCATGCCGCGCTGCCGCTTCAGTCCACCATACCTATGTAGGCGAGGACCGCCGAATTCTAGCCTCGTCGTGTACTGGCCTCAGTACTGACCGCTCTCTCTTTTTCCTTTGCCCTTTGTCGGCACCCCTTTTGTTTAAGCAGGTTCTGAGATCGACGTCATTAGCAGGGTTACCCTTCCGGCTTGGCCTGGGCAGGATTATGGACGCCATTGGTTATTCTTCAGGGCTCTTAGCTCAATTTGCATCTTGTCCGTACTCGGACGCTGTATCGTTTTAAAGGTGATTTGGATCTTTGTCTTGTATATCTGTATTCTTGACTCTCGGAGTCATTGTTCTATATATCTGTTCTGTGGGTTCCATCGTGGACTATTGTGTAATGGTATTACTTCGTTTTCCACCCGCACGAAAGTGCCTGGTGGGCACCTTCGAATCGTTTCTATGCGGGTTTGGCGGGAATCGCTGAAACTTGCGTAGGGCCGATTCTGAGGGTGTTACAGAGTGGTATCAGAGCTCAGCAGTTGCGATACCCCACAAGTCCAGCCTGTAGGATAACCTAGCTAACGGCCGAAGTAGAGTGTCAAAACTATTTTTGAAAAAATCGGTTGGATAGTTCTGATTAGGTCTGATTTTACTCCTTACCCCTCTGCTGCTCTCCTCTCACCTCTGCGTGTTTTGAATCCGCTCTCTTCTCTCTCTTCGAGTCCAGGATTTCTCGTGGTTGGGTTCCATCGTACCTTCAGGGTTTCGCTTCCTCATTTGATAACGGTGTTCTACCATCCGGTGTTCATGCTGTCTGAGGAATCCGTCTACTGTGGTACCATTCTTTGTTCCTTGTTTGTGCCTTCCGGTGTTTTCCGACGCGACGACATCATCTACGCCAGATCCGATGTAGAGTCTGCATCACTCCTTTGTTTCTGAACCTCGATTGTCGAGATCTTCAGTCTGATTCCGAGAATGGTTGCACGCTTTTCTACTGATTGTGCAGAGTAATAGTTTAGGTGCGTGATGGATTGGCCCCCATGCCGACTACTCACTCTATTCGCTTGTGTACATTGAAGTGGATGAGAATGCATCGATTCTCTCTTTCTATCGAAGCTAGAGGTGGCTTTATTTGTTGATACCTCTACCTTCGACCTTTTGTTCCCGGAGTGTTCTCTCGACGATCACGGACAACGACCTCTTGTTAGTGGTGTCGCGAGGATCTACACGATGCGAGAAGATTCAGATCGCCGCCCTTCTTCCCGGTACCATGAGGCGGATCTCGAGGGCGAGATCCATTGTTAGTGGTGTCGAATTGTGGCGCCCCGCAAAAACCACTACTAGAAAATCGCGTTGTTTTTGTGCATTGCATCATCATGACCGCATGCTCATGTCATCATGCCACATTGCATTTGAGCATCGTCATGTCATCATGCATTTGTTTTTCTAAAACTATTTTCTAAAAGCCTAGTTTTGTTTTTTAAATATTCCCCGTCTTAATTTCAAATCAAAACTCTGGACTTTTCGGGGTCTTTTATTTGTCTAAAAACTATTTACAAAAGTATATTTTTTTAAATTAAAACAAAAGTTTATATTAATTTTGGGAGGCAGCCAGCCAGGCCCGAAAACCCGGCCAGCCACCTCCAAACCCGAATAAAATATCTAGTCCTAAACTTTTCCTACTTAACCCTAACCTACTCAGCCCCCTCCACCTCACTTCAGCCAACCACCACCCTCCACATCACATGGCCCAATCCCCCCACCCACTCACATCGCGCCACCTCACTCCCTCTCCCCATCCCAGTCGCCAGCCTCTCTCCCCTGGTCCCACCTCCCTGCCTCACTCGCCGCTCCCCTCCCACCATCTCTCCTTCCCCACCCTCCACGCACGCCACCACCCACTCCTGCCTCTCTCCCTGGACCCCACCGCGCCTCGGTCTTATCGCCACCCGACCGCGTCCTCCCCCTCCTGCCCCGCGTCTCTCTCTTCCTCCCGCAAGCCCCGGCGCGGCCACCAACCTCGCCATGGCCGCCGGCCCCGCCTCTACACCACCATCCTCTTCCCTCCTCCCTGGCGCTCCGGGTCTCCCTTCCCCAGCTGCCGGCCGCCGCCCCTTGCTCTTCCGCGAAGCCGCCCGCCGCCCTCTGCCTCGCCCGCTGCCCTCTGCCTCGCCCGCCACCGCGAGCACCTCCTCGCCCGCCGGCCGCCACCCCCGCCTCTCTCGGCCGCGTGCGCCGCCGTCCTGCGCGCGACGCCCCCGAGCCCCGCCTTCCGCATGCTCCGGACGCCTGCGCAGGCCGTGATGCCACCGTTCCCGCCCTTCCTCCGCATCCGCCGACCTTCCTCGCCTCCGCCGCCAGCGGGCCCCTCCACCGCCTCCTCCTACCGCGAGTGGTTCCGCATCGACCGGCCGCCGCCACCAGAGGTCCTCCCCACGGCCGCGCGCTCGACCCCTTTCCCCATAGCGCCGCCTTCCCTGGTGCCCTCTTGCAAGCGGCCATCGCCTGCAGCGCTGGTCACCGCCTCCTCTCCCTCGTCCAACGCCGCGTGGCTCCGCCTTGCGTCGACCCTCCTGCACCTCCTGCTGCGCCGTCCTTGACCGGCCCCGCCCGCCTCTGCACCGGCGCCGGCCTCCTCGAGCTTCCGCGTCGCCATGCCACCGTCCCCCTGGGCATCCTCCCAAGCCCCGTGCTTCCTGCCGCCAAGTACCAGAACCAAGCCAGGATGCGTTCATCGTCGCGTGTCCCTCCAAGTCAGTGTGCTCGAATCTCCTTGATCGGTCAACACCGGACTTCCACGATTTATCTACAAGTATTTGTTCTATGACACAAGACCATCGGTAAAAGATGCGAAGGACCTGGACCGAGAACGTCAACTCAGACACGGGTGCCAAGACCTCTGTCACGGAAACGACAAGATCTTTCGCAGACCAAGATGCACCCCAAGTTCGCCAACGACCATCGGCGCCGAACCCGATGACCGCCAAGCTCGCCACAAAAACGACAAGCACTTCACCGCAGGACACCGAGAATGCCGACATGGAACCTGGGACCGACAAGTTCTCCTTCACAGATCCGATGACTGAGACCCTGAAGACCGATCCGAAGCGCCAGGACCTCCTTCTCGGAACCACCAAGTACTCCTTCCCGGATGCCAAGTTCGCCGAGAACCCGGATGCCAAGGTCACCGACACGGAACGACAAGACCTCCTTCCTGCACCGGTGCCGACGACGTCGCACGCCCAGTTCTTCTTCCCGAACGTCAAGACCGACCCGATACGAGGACCCGACAAGATCTTCGTGACGACAAGATCGGCACCGACCAGGGCGGATCCGATGAGACCCCGACGCCAACCAAGTTCTTCTTCTCGGATGCGACAAGATCGACTTCCGTTGTCCGAGACCGATCTCGTCGAGCCGTTCTCTCGTCGAACCCTGAGACCAACCCCGAACCCCTCGGAGCCCAAGTTCGCCGAACCCTAATGTGATTCCCTATTCGAGACCCCCCATTATTTTATAATATGACATTATCAACTGATGCATATTAAATTGTTCATGCATGCATACTTGTCTGTGGTTTGGGGGCATTATGCCGATTCACCGCATAATTAAATATGGAGTCTGTATGCGGGATATCTTTGTCTTATTCCGGACTCCATTTAAATTGGTGTAGCGAACCGATGCCATGTTTCGCCCTATTAATCCAACACTCAATTTGTGGGGTATCTAAACAACATGAACCATCCAATAAACTGTCGGGACCCCGGTTCCGCTTAATATGGCCTAATTGCATCGCACCTTTGCCATGTCATACATCATACATGCATCATGCCCGATTTTCTACCGTAGTATTAAATAGTCCATCCGGTGTTTCTTCTAGTGCTTTGCTTCTTCACGGATTAGGCCTTTGAGTTGATGCGAGTGTCGACCCGATCTTCGGATGAACCTTCGACAATGTTTTCAGGCGAGCATCTCCCCCTTTCTACCTATCTTACTTTTATAGTATTTATTCCCTCCTGTTGATCTATTGCTATCTGTGTTGCGTTGCTCTAGTTTTCGTACCCGTGATATCCCTTGCAGCCTTATATTGCCTTGGACACATCCTATTACCTGTTGTTTGGTAGATAGTTGGACCTGCGCGTCGTAGTCGCTTGCTCAAGTGCTGTTGCGTGTCGTCAAGTACCGCAGTTGTTGGAGTATTGCCGCATGTTTAATGTTGGAGATGATCATGGCTTTAATTATTGTTTAATAAATAAAATTGAAGTAGGTAAATGCAGAGGCACAGGTGGGCAATAGATGTTATTTGGTTGTTAACCGTCCACTTGTGTCCCGTAGGACCCCGAGTTCTTGACACCTGTTCCGAGATCGAGCGCGCTAACCACAGGTGGGGTGTATGGGCACCCCCATCGATTTAGTACCTGATTCCAAGTACTGTACTAGGGGCCACAAAGTAGTTTGGGGCTTTATTACTATCCTGTACTTATGCCATGCTTTACTGCTTAATTTAAGATTGTGCGAGGAATGCACCTGTACTGTTTTGGAAGCGGAGTGTTTTCGCGGTATCGACAAGCCCGAGAGTTTCGGGTTCCCAGTCGTTTACAGCCACTGACGCAAACCCTGGGTCCGTTTCGGAGCCGGCCAACTTCGTTGCGGGTAGCTTAGTGGGGTGCCCCCCCGTGCTTGCTTTGGGTCTGGGAAACATCGTGTCCGAAACCCCGTCGACATACCGTTGGGTGTATGTTTTGTGATCTTATACCTACCTGATCCGACAACAAGGGTGTAGGTGCGTGTGGAAACTTTAGTGCACCCCTGCAGGGTTAAATCTTTTCGAGAAGCCGTGTCCACGGTTATGGACGACTTGGAGCACAGTTCTCGATCATAGACAACTATAACTAAAGTTTACTGCTATAATTTGACTTGTATCCGATATGACTAGTAATCAGCTTCACTACAACGGAATGGCTAAATAAAAGTACCAACAACTGCTGGGTTTGGGGATATCTCATGCTAATTGTATCTGACTAGTAAGTGTTGCAACTACAACGGAATGGTTAACTAAAAGTGCCCACTGCTTATTATATCAGGATGACTATCTATACCTGACTAGTAATTGCTGCAACGATAATCGAATAAATCAAACTACCAACGGTGTGAGTTCCTCGGTTGACTTCCTCGTTTGGTCTCGAGGGGGAAATACCAGGATGGGTATGTTTGGTGGTAGTATCAGGTTGGTTCCGAATAGGTCTTTCTTACCCCTCTCTGATAGCCGCTATTTGTATCGAGTCTCTATAGGTTGTTTAGTGCATGCCGCGCTGCCGCTTCAGTCCACCATACCTATGTAGGCGAGGACCGCCGAATTCTAGCCTCGTCGTGTACTGGCCTCAGTACTGACCGCTCTCTCTTTTTCCTTTGCCCTTTGTCGGCACCCCTTTTGTTTAAGCAGGTTCTGAGATCGACGTCATTAGCAGGGTTACCCTTCCGGCTTGGCCTGGGCAGGGTTATGGACGCCATTGGTTATTCTTCAGGGCTCTTAGCTCAATTTGCATCTTGTCCGTACTCGGACGCTGTATCGTTTTAAAGGTGATTTGGATCTTTGTCTTGTATATCTGTATTCTTGACTCTCGGAGTCATTGTTCTATATATCTGTTCTGTGGGTTCCATCGTGGACTATTGAGTAATGGTATTACTTCGTTTTCCACCCGCACGAAAGTGCCTGGTGGGCACCTTCGAATCGTTTCTATGCGGGTTTGGCGGGAATCGCTGAAACTTGCGTAGGGCCGATTCTGTGGGTGTTACAACGCTCGTGACTTGAGGATTTCATTTCCCGCGTGCGAAAGGGGGCGCATGCACCTGGTGATTCCTTCGGCTTCAGCACTTTCCTATCCAATGGATCCGCCTCGCAAAGCCCCATCCCCGCTGGCACCGGCCGAGATAGCTGCGGAGACGCCGCTGCCCTCTCCGCCATGGATTGGTTTCTCCCTCTCGAAGAACACGAACAGATAGACAGAGGGGAAAAGGTGAGGAGACGGGAGAAAAGCGAAGAGCTAAATGAAAATTCAAAATAAAAAAGAAAGAAAGGGAAAGACGGAGCGCGCTGAAGCGGCAGAAAAGAAAAAGACACGCGCAGAGATTCGGACAGTGATCCAACGACCCACAAAGTAGATGTTTTTCAATTGCAAAACATATAGCTGTTAATTAGGAAAAATTATCTTATCAATCATTGTACATGTCTTTAGGATTTCCTTAAAATAGGGTTTCGTCCCGTTTTATAGATAAAGCACACAGGTAAGACCGCTGCTGGACCAGATACCATAACACCCAAAGGTAGATACATAACACGATACAGTAGGCTCGGGAGAACCCAAGCCCAAGACGAAAAAAAGAATAAATAAAAGAAAAATAAAGCCGAGAACGACGATGTGCTGAAAACGGAAACAACTCGCAACTGATACGCCCTCCAAAGAAGTACCACCACACGACCCCAGTCCAAAGCGCCTGCGTACCAAAACAGCACCTCGAAGAAGAGGAGTGACGACAACGACACTTCTATCCGGCCGGGATCTAGGGTTTCCCCCGGTACGCAGCGGGGTGGGGGAGGGAGGGATGTCCCCGACACCCTTCAAGAAGGAAGGTGATACCCGTAGGCTTCATCGTGACGGTGTCAACAGACAAGGAATTCTCCCGACCTCTCCATAACCACACGCCCGAGCACTTTGTAAAGCTCCACCAATCACGTCACCCACGAGCACGCGCCATCCCGGTCTTGAAGTCGCCACCGCCGTCACACCGAAACAGAGCAAAGCCGGTAGGCCGAGAGAGCGGATACTTCGGCGAGGGCTGGCCTGCCAACAGTACGCAGGAGGGAACTACCTCCACCACCAGCAGGTGGTAGCTGACCGGATGCAACAGCAAGACAAACCAGGCCCTCTGGCCCGACCGAGCCCGTGGAGGCTCGTGAAGTCCCGCCGCCGCACTGCAGCAAGGGTGTCACCGAACACGCCAACCGCCACCCCATTCCCTACTCCTCCTTCCACCAGGAGATCCGCCACCACGACAAATCTCGATCGACAAGCAACAACACCATCGCCACTGAGCTCCCCCGGGCCTGCCGGACTGCCACCGGTCTGGGGATCGCACGTCACCTCCCGGAGCCTCCTCCGCCGGAGGGAAGTCGTAACCGTCCACCTTCTGAGGCCACCGCCCCGACTTCCACGAGCTTGAGTCCTTACCTCCGCCAGCAACACACTCCAAAGGCCGTCGGAATGGGTAGGGTGATCAGGTGCTATCTCCTGTGGCTGTTAGTCCGTGCAGCCATCAAAGTGCGGGGTACTACCCACCACCACCCGAAGCGGACGCTACCCGGACGCAGCGGCAGGGCCGATCAATGGGGACCAGGCCTAGATCAGCCCGCAGGCCCCATAGGCCCAGATCTGGCCAAGATCAGCCCCGCTGCCGCGCTTTTGCGCCTTGGTCTCGCCGCCGATCGAGCCCCGGAGAACACCCTCCCAACACGACCACCATCGAGCCGTCCTCCATTGTGCGCCGCCGCCGCAGGCCCTCCGCGATCCGGTCCTAGACACCAACAAGGGAAGAGGCTCACCGCGACGTCTAGGGACAGAGGAGGCCAAGTCCGCCTCCACCGCCGGCCGAGCTCATTCGACCCGCAGCCCCGCCACCAGGGCTGCCGGCCCGCCGCCGCCAGATCTGGGGCAAGCCCAGGCCGTCTGCCGCTCCCAAGGGACCCCCCATCGCGCATCCCGCCTCGCCGCCGACCAGCCCGAGGCACCTCCGCCAGGGCCCGTTGCCGCGACACCGTGCCCCACGCCAGCGCTCTGTCTCCTTCCGAGGTCGACAACATGCGACGCCACCACCACGCGGAGAGGAGAGGACGCCCCGCCTCCGCCGATGCTGGCCAAGCTTTGCCCGTCAGCGGGCCTTGGCGGCGGCAAAGAGAGGGAGGTGAGAAGGGGGCGGCCAGCGGCGGCGAAACTGGGGTTCGCCTCGGTCACTCGCAGGAGCGACGCGGAGGCGTTTTTTTCCCAGAGCAGACCTGCCTTTAGGATTTTATGGACACTGAGATATGGTAAGCTAGACTACACACTCGTGTGAAAAATAAAACCAAATAGTATGACCTTTCATGTGTGAATCCCAAGGCATACCATATGAATTATAGACATAAAGAGATGAAAAGATGAGATGAGACGACCTCATGTTAGTTTTTTCAAAAGTTACTATGAAATAGGCATTCCATATGAATTTCAAAGAAAATCTAGGATTCATATTCTCGTGTTCCAAATGGCACCAAATGATTTTTTTCCTATAGAGGTACTCCTAGTACTATTCTCCAAAATTCTATTGTTTCCCTTTGTTCCAAATAGGGCACAGCAAAACCCTATTTTGTCGCTTTTCATCTTCCGTGGTCTCCAACATGAATACATCGTCGTTGTCTCCTGCTTTGGTGCACAGTCCGATAGGTGCGAGAAAGAAGCATCTCACCAAGAGATGTACCGGGTGATTGGATTGCAGACCTAGCAATGCGGTGCACCGGCTTGACGTGTCCATGGGGCCGGGCGCTGACAGCGTACACCACGATTCCTCTTAGATTTAGTAGTTGGGTATGTTAATGGGTGGTAAGTTTGATGGAAAATACGATTCATTGTCGGGTTTGTGGATTTTTTTAGGCCGCCATTGGTCCGGCCGGCACACGACGATAGCGTTATTCTTTTTTTTTAAGAGCGTTAGGTGTACCTCTCTCATTCTTGTCCGTGTATTGGAAGAAATTCTAGGATCAGCCCGGATAACAACTTCATCGTTGTTGTATTCTTCTTTAAAGGTGTTGTTTGCTACGCGAGGATTGAGAGGCATAGGAGTGTGGTGGAAATTGGTAACGGGTCATTAGCACATTCATCGATCTGGCGAGGTCGGCATTAGTTTCTTTTTTTTCTCTTGTTATTCCTCTTGGTCTTAATTGTGTTGTCTGTCCCACGTCAGTTTTAGTCACATCCGCCGATAATTAGAAGAAAAAAATCCGAGAGTACATCTTTTGTGTCGTAATGTTCATTTTCTCCATCGTATACCGCAGGTCTATATCTGGGACAAATGCACCGGCAATACTGTACCAACAATAAAAAGCCACGGCACTCCAAGAAGGAGATTTGCTCGTGATGGTCAAACTTGGCTCCCTATCGCTGTGAACAGCTAAACGCACCAATCAGGTTTTATGATGCTTGTAATGGTGTTACCAGCATGCAAGCTTGTGTTCTGTTGCTGATTAGTACGTGCAATTCTGGTGTGGTACCGGTTTCAGTTTTATCCAAAAGGGGGATATCTTTGACCCCATCATTTGTTTATATAAGACTAATTATAATAGAGAGTATCATATAGTAGTATCATGTATATGATATTAGTATATGATACCATCTCTACAATGCATAATATCATGTAGTAGTATTACAGTCTTAGTGTATTTATTGTTTTTTAGAATCTCAATGTAAAATTATGTCCACGATTTATTTAAGATTATTTATTCTAGTTTTACGTGCTATGATACTATATCTATCTATGATACCAATACAACCTCTTTTATCATTAATTGCTGTGACACATAAGCATTTTGCATGTATATAGTGCATAATACTACCTATGATATCCTTATTGGGCTAGTTTGATATCCCTACTGGGGATAGTCTAAGCCCTGTTGTATAAAAAGCAAAAAAAAAAAGTAAAATTATACTCTCTCCGACTCATATTAGTTGACTTAGATTCATATAGATACGAATGTATTTGGCTAAGTAGATCCGTATATAACAAATTTGAGTCACCTAATATAACTAAGAAGGAGTAATAAAATTTTATTAAATATGCATTTGCCAACTAAGCACAACGGAACTAGAGCTTGCAACTCGTGAAACATAAGTCACCGTCAGCCATATTTGTCGAGCAAAGCCAGAGCTACCATCTTCAAGGGGCTGCACTTAAAAATTACTCAATAATATAACTGTCCCCACACGCTGCAATAAGCACCATGTACATATTCGGTGGGTGACCATGAAGATAAGTACATAACCTGGTATTTTGTCTCCGGCACGCTCCCGTCTGATGGAAATATACCGACTAGGGTATACCCAGCAGGACGTTTCTTACTAGCTCATACTGCCAGCGAGTGAGCCTATAGGATGACGACTGGATCACAATCCAAGAAGAAGTTAGGCGACTGGAAGCTGGAGACCTAGAAGCGTAGCTAGGCCCAGTCGGATTAGGTCAAGGACCCTCTGAGTCCTTATCCAACTCGGTTGCAGATCTGTAAACCCTAGCGATGTGACACTATATAAACCTCCCTAGAGTACGCATAGAACTTACATTCTATCATACACCCCTTCGACTCTCCGTCTAGCCGCCGAGCTTGCCCTTTGTACTCTCTCATCAATACAATCTAGCAGGAGTACGTCTTCACCCTCCAGGGGGCCGAACCTGGATAAAATCCTGTGTCTTTGCCCTCATTTCACACCGCAGATGGCTGTCCGCCCTTGCCCCTTGTTCTACTACTCGCTGCCGATTGCAGCATCTGCCGTGGCCATTCCCACGACAGTGGCGCCCATCGTGGGGTATGGCCGGTCAGGCCTGTGTTCTGCGGCGAGACCCTACTTGCCAATCAACCAGACGATCGCCACCGGTCGTATGATCGCCATCGGCGAGATCCTCCGGACCTTGCCAAGCAGCGACGTCCCGGCGACGCGCCCGGTCACGCATAGCGTGATCATGCCGGTCGGCACGATCAGCCTCTTCGACGGCTTCACCGATGTCATCGTCTCGGAGGACCCGGCTCGCATCCGCGAGTCGCCACCACGCGATCGGCTCTCTGAGAGTCAGGTCCGCACCATCCATCGCCTCGCCTCCGAGTACGGCTCGGCCAACAGCAACGTGGCCGAGACCAGCGCGGCCACAGACGACGCGAGACGCGACCCTCAACGATGACGCCGACTCGGCGACCCCGACGTCAATCGCCGGATCCATTGTCGCCGCGTCACCCGCGGGCTCCATCACCCAAGTCTCCAACGTGGGGGACTTCGAGGATCCTTCCATCCTCGGGATCTTCGACTCCGACTCCGGATCGGAGAACTTCGGCAACCTCTAAGCCGGATCTGGTCGCTTCATTGCGACCTACATGGCGAGTGACACGAGCGCCCTGCCAGACCCCTTCTCCACGCCGACCTAGCTGACCCCGTCGACCGCGACAGCGACGGAGGTCGAGGAACTCCGCCTGCGCCTGGAGGATGCGGTTCGCAAGGAACAAGCCGAGTGTAAAAAATTTCGCCTCGAGCAAACGACAGCGCAGGATATCTCGCTCTACCACCAGCGCCGCATCAGGTCGCGCCTGAACCCTACCATTCAGGGCCGCGCTCTGAACTTCGACGACGAGAACGACCCATCCCGCATGGCCGACCGCGTGGTTTGCGAGAACGTGTCACCAGGAGTAAGTGCCCGGCCACTGCCAGGCGCAACGGCGAACGACGCTCCCCCCACCGCCCGGTCGCACGCCCCTCCAGACCAGCCAAGGATCATGATCTCCCCGCAAGAGCGGGACGCAAACGGCCTCCCGCTGTCTCCACCCCCATGGACAACGTCATCGCGAGTCGAGCCACGGTCGCCAACCTCAACGTGACGGGGAGGGCACGATGTAGATCTAGTATGCCAAGGCCCTACTCGCCAAGGTCGTCGAGCAACAAACTGCAGGCGTCGACTCATGGGGGCGCATGTACTCCCGTTCCTCAGGAAGAAGGGCAGCCTCGAGTGGACGCCCAACGATGGCAAACACTCTCAATTTCCCACCACCTGAGCCCTTGCAGCTCCAACCACGACCCGCGCACGCGGAACTCTCCACCAACGACCCGCGACCGACGAACAACATGGTCACTGCCAACGGGCAGCCAGTCGACGCGCGGACCCACATCATCAACAACCAAAGCTGGCGCACACGCCAGACGACGACCTAAGGCACACGCTCACCAACCGCCGCGACGGTGAACCTAGGGGCTCGCTCAGCCGAGTCGGCCCCGAGTGCTTCGGACCAATGATCCGAGGCGAAAAATATCCGGCAAATTTTAAAGCGCCAAAAGAGATCGAAAAATACGATCCTTCATATGACCCGTCCGTGTGGCTGGACACCTACCTCATGGCGATGGGCATCGCCGGCCACACCGACCTACTCGTCGCTCGCTACCTCCCCCTGATGATGGAGGGAGCAATCCGGCAATGGATCAACACCCTCCCATCGGATAGCATCGATTCCTGGGAGGACATGCGAGACGCCTTCGTAGGCACTTCGAGGGTTCCTACACCCGTGCCACTAGCATCGAGAACCTAGAACGATGCGTCCAGGGGCCCTGCGAGTCGACTCGGAACTGGCTCCAAAGGTGGCAAGACCTGTGGTTCAACACGGCCGGTATCCACCCGGAGACGGCGATCCACTACTTCAAAACATCATGCCGCTATGAACCACTGGTCGTCAAACTCAAGCGGGTGTACAAAACACTCGACAACATCCCAGACCTCCTCGAGATCTCTAAGCGGTATGCGGAGGATGACCCAAACCAAGAAACCGACGACGAGTCGGGTGGAAATCTCCACCCAAGCGGCGACGACAACGGGAGGCGTCCCGAGCTACGGTACAACAACACTCGCCTCACCGGCAAGCACCGCGGTGATGAGCGAGTCGACTTCGTCGCCAACACTGGTTACACGCCATGCGACCCCAAGATCTTCCGTCGCGACGGAGGCCAACACCGCGACAATAGAAACTACAAGGCGAGACCGAAATTCGACCCCGTGGCTCTCCTTAACCAGCCCTGTGTGTTCCACAGCAGGGAGGGGAAGCCCGCCACGCACACGACCGCCGACTGCCACTCCCTGAAGGAGATAGAGAAGGCACGACGCGCACGGGAGGACCCCAACAACCACCCGCCAAACGGCGGGGCATTCGGCAACGACGTCGGGTCGCTCCACACCTTCACTGGATTCAGCACCAAGCGCGATAAGAAGGTCATCGCCCGCGTCGTCGTCGTTAACGCTGTTTCCCAGGTCGACGTGCCTCGCTTCCTCAACTGGTCTGAACAGCGCATCATCTCGATCCGTGAGGACCACTCGCCACGGATCGAATATCCGGGACGAGTCGCCCTGGTGGTCAAACCCAAGGTGGACGACTCCTGGCTCCCCAAGATGTTGATGGACGACAGGAGCTCCATTAACATACTCTACCTAGACACGTTCAGGCGACTGCGGCTCCCGCAGTCGAGTCAAGACGACCTACACCACCTTCCACGACATCGTCCCCAGCCGGAAGGCGTACCCGATCGGCAAGGTGACACTGCTAGTCACCTTCGGTACACCAGCGAATTTTCCGCACCAAGCAGACCGTCTTCGAGCTGGTGCCCTTCAACAACCCCTACCATTGAATCTTGGGCGGCAAGCATTCGCCAAGTTCATGGCAGGGCCACACTACGCATACATCGCGATGAAGCTCCTAGGGCCGTGTGGCATCATCACCGTCCACGGGGATCCCGACATGGCTGCGGAGTGCGAGGCAAAGGGCGCCGAGCTCGCAGACGCTGTCATCGCCGCGGAGGCCAACCACGCGGAGGAGCTCGCCAGATACGCGATCAGGGTCGAAAATGACGATCCCACAATACTCAAGAAGCCCAACTCGAAGAACAGCGGCTCGACCGCGTTCGAAGCCACCACGCACACGCGCTCCGTCGAGCTGGTCCCAGGCGATTCCAGCCAGACGGTGACGATCGGGACAGACATGAGCCCCGCATAGGAAAGAGCGCTCATCGAGTTCCTACGTGAGAATCGCGACATCTTCGCATGGAAGCCATCCGACATTCCATGTGTCCTGAGGGAACTCGCTGAGCACAAATACAACGCCGACCCCAAAGCGCGACCTGTCAAGCAGTCGCTGCGGCCCTTCAATGAAGAGCGCCGCCGAGCAATCGCCGAAGAGGTGCAACGTCTACTCGCTGCAGGCTTCATACGGCCAATCAAATACTCCAAGTGGCTGGCAAACCCAGTCCTGATCGAAAAGAAGAATGGGACCTGGAGAATGTGTATCGATTACACAAACCTCAACAGCGCCTACCCAAAGAAGCAATTCATCCTCCCGCGAATCGATCAAATCATCGACTCGACCGCGAGCTTGGAGTCAGTATGTTTCCTTGACGCCTATTCTGGTAACAACCAGATCAAAATGGCAGTCGAGGACGAGGAGAAGACGGTATTCATCACGCCATTCGGTGCATTCTGCTACACTACCATGACTTTCGGCCTCAAGAACGCCGGAGCGACTTACCAGAGGTGCATGCAGGAGTGCATTGCGAGCCACATTGGCCACAACATCCATGTCTACATCGACGACATGGTGGTGAAGTCCACTCGCCAGGGCGATCTACTCGCCAACCTGGCCAAAACCTTCACAAACCTGCGGAGGTACAAGATCAAACTTAATCCAGGAAAGTGCACCTTCGGTGTACCTAATGGACAGCTACTGGGGTATGTAGTCTCCAAGCGAGGCATCGAGGCGAACCCCACCAAGATCAACACGATCGCCTGGCTCGGCAAACCCGAGTGCCTCCGCGACGTCCAGAAGTTGGCCAGGCGAGTCGCGGCTCTCAGTCGCTTCATCCCCTGGCTAGGCGAGAAGGCAATGCCACTCTACCACCTAATGCACAAGAACCCCACGTTCCAGTGGGACAAGGAGGCGGACGACGCGCTCCACGCGCTCAAAGAAGTGCTACTCGTGGCCCCGCTGATCGCCGCCCCCACCGACAAGGAGCCAATGCTCGTCTACGTCGCGGCATCCGAGCGAGTCGTCTGCGCCGTTATGGTCGTCGAACGGCCAGAAGAGGGCAAGGAGCGCCCCGTGCAGCGACCTGTCTACTACATCAGCGAAGTCCCTCACCGAGTCGTGACAACGCTACCCGCAGTACCAGAAGTTGGTATATGCGGTCTCCCGAGCCCAGCGGCGACCGCCGCACTACTTTCAGGAGCACCCAATCACGGTCGTCTCCTCAGCGCCGTTGCAGGACATCATCCACAACCGCGAAGCGACTGGGTGAGTCACCAAGTGGGCCGTCGAGATCGGCGTCCACAACATCAAGTACGAGCCGCGCAAGGCAATCAAGTCGCAGGCCCTGGCTGACTTCCTCGCTGACTGGGAGGAGGCGCAGCAGTCGGAGAAGTTGTCGTACCTCCATTACTGGTCGCTCCACTTCACAGGTCCAAGAACGCAGACGGCGCAGGGGCAGAGATCGTCCTCACGTCCCCCAAGGGCGACAAGCTACGCTACGTACTGTACCTCGACTTCACCCCCTGCACCAACAACATGGCCGAGTACGAGGCCCTCCTTCCCGGCATGCGAGCCGCCAATGAGATGAACATCAACCGCCTACGGTGCTACCGCTACTCCGACCTCGTCGCCGTGCAAGTCGCCGGCACCTGCGACGCCATCTCCCCCACCATGTCGGCATACCGCCAAGCAGTGGACCAACTGGGGGGCCACTTTGCTGGCTACTCCGTCGAGTGGATCGACCGGCGCAAGAACAAAGAGGCCGACTCCCTCTCTCGCATCGGGCCATCTCGCCATGCGCCACCCGCCGGTGTCTTCCTCGACACCATCACCAATCCATCCGTCTCTCCCCCGAGGGAGATCGACATCGGGATACCGGTGCAACCAGAACCAGCCATGGTCGCCATGATCGTGGAGCCAAGCGACAGGACCACGTCATACATCGCCTACCTCGAGGGAGGGACCCTACCCGCAGATGATACGAAGGCTTGCATGATCGTGCGTCGCTGCAAATCCTTCGTCATCCTCAATGGCGAGCTCCACAAGCGCAGCGCTAGCAGCGTGTTCCAATCCCGCGTGCAGCCCGCGGAAGGTCACAAAATCCTCCAAGACATCCATGCCGGCGACTGCGACCACCATGCTAGCACCCGGTCCCTAGTCGCCAAGGCCATGCGACATGGCTTCTACTGGCTCACCGCACACGCCGACGCGGTCGACATCGTTCAACGCTGCGTCGGGTGTAAGAAGTATGCCAATCAAACGCATGTACCAAGCTTGACACTCAAGACCATCCCCATCACCTGGCCATTCGCCGTGTGGGGTATGGACATGGTGGGCCCCTTCAATAAGGCCCCCTCCGGGTACACTCACCTCCTGGTCGCAGTCGGAAAATTCACCAAGTTGATGGAGGCCAAGCCAGTCCGCAAGTGCGACCGAAAGACAGCCGCCAAATTCCTATGCGAGCTCATCTACCGCTACGGATTCCCGCACAGCATCATCACGGACAACAACACCAACTTCGCCAAGGGCGCCATGGCCGAGTACTGCGAGGAGCAAACATACGCCTCGACCTCGCCTTAGTCGCCCACCCGGAGTCTAACGGCCAAGCGGAACGCGCCAACCAGAGCATCCTCCACGGGCTGAAGCCGCGACTGCAAGTTCCTGTCGAGCGAACTCTAGGGTGCTGGGTCGAGGAGCTTCCCTCTGTCATCTGGGGCATTCACACCTCCGTCAATAGGTCGACTGGGTTCACCCCTTCTTCATCATGTACAGCGCTGAAGCCATCATGCCGACCGACCTCGATCACGACTCGCCTCGGTTCGTCAACTACGCGGAGGCTGACAACGATCTCGCGCGCCAAGACGGAGTCGACCAGCTCGATGAAGCACGCGACCTAGATTGCTCCCGCACCGCCATCTACCAGCAAGGACTCCACCGCTACCACAGCCGCCGAGTCCGGACTCGCACCTTTCAGGAAGGCGACCTGGTGTTGCGACTGATCCAGGACAAGAAGGGCATGCACAAGCTCTCTCCCCCGTGGGAGGGACCATTCGCCATAGGGCGAGTCCTGCGCAACAACGCCTACTACCTCATCGACGTTCGAGGCAACGAACAACTCGATGTCAAGCGGCCGTGGAATGTAAACCTCCTAAGGAAGTTATATACCTAGAACTTTGACATGTACTACCCGCACTATGAAATAAAGATGATCAATTCACACAAATTGTGTCCACTCTCCAAGTCTTGTGCCACTCGCACTCGTAAAAACAGCGTCACGCTACTCACGGAAGTCAACCCTTGGTCGCGCGACCGCCACGGCTAAGTAGTGCGATATAAGGGCATCGATAAAATTCGGGCCTTGTGTCGTCCATGAAAACGCCAACCCGGAGCCCCATCAGAGTCGCCTCGCTCGACTGGCCCACCGGGCCAAGACGACCGCACTCGCTTCTCACAGCGACGCAGTCCTCAGCATCCTTGCCGCAGCGACTTGAACGGTTAAGTACCACGCTCGGGGACTGACACCAGTCCAAACCCACGCGGCTCGGGAAAACACCAAGTATGAGAGCGCGTCCTGGACTCGCCATGCGACTGGCTCTCCGAGTCAGATGGAGCGACGCTCCAAACACAACGCGCTTCGTCCTCACCTACCTTGGGCATGCGACTAGAACATCTAAGTACCACGCTCGGGGACTCGTCCAACCGACCCCGTTCGCGTCTAGGAAAACGGCTAAGTACAAAGCACCCCTTGGGGTCACCATGCGACTGGCTTCCCAAGCCACGGCGAGTCGACCTCAACTAACTAACAGTACAAAAACAAACATACACACAAAGACACGAGGCAAAACCCATACAAGGGTGGGCGCGCTCGGGGACTCGCACAACACAACAATCCAAAACCAAAACAAAACTGAAAAAATCATACATGCATTCCTTATGGCAACAAAATCTATTCGCTTACAAGGGAGGGCGTACACTTCTTTACAACTGACGCCAATCGGCAAAGTGGTCTACTCCGCAGGTTTCGACGATGACGCGCCACCGCCACCACAGACACGGATGAAGGGAACCCACGGGTTCGACGGATACATCGTCAAGGCGCCCGCCATCACCGATTGGAATGCCCGCTCCACCTTGAAGTCACGATGCGCCGGCTCGGGGTTGTTCGGGGCGAAGATCGTCTCCTGATACGAAAGAAGATCGCCCATCGCCAACACTCGATCGGAGTAGATCGCGGCCCGGTTGGTCAGCTTCAGCATGCCGGAGATCTCGACCGACCCAGTCGACGAGGGATACCCGCTGGTGACATCATCGAGGTCAAAGTCGTCGGGGAAGTGCGCGAGCCCAAGGCTAAGAGGAGTCACAGCCCCACAGCGGAATGCCGACCACGACATGAACTCAACAACCACCGGAGCCCTCTCCAGGTAGCGCCAGACCTCAGTGAGTTCACTGGGGATCACCTCCATCGACGAGATCTCCTGAAGATACGCGCGAATACAGGTTGCCGAAAGGGCGACAGAGTCCACCAGCATGGTGACACACTCCCGCGCGTCGTACAACTGCGCCTCGGGCTCATCATCAAGAATTTTCCCTTCAAAGCACAAGCAGTTCAACGTCAGAAGGGCGCACAATGACAACAGCGACCCGCTCGCTCGGGGACTCGCCAAATCAATCAAACGCAAGATGAAGGAACTCACCAATTAAGGGATGACAGCGCCCCGTAACGAAGTCTTGGAGACTTGACAAGTCAGTCTGCAGCCCTGCGACGAGAGCATCCGACACCTTCCGCTCTTTCGTTGCGGCAGCGACAGCCTCCTTAGCCCTCTCGTCCGCCGAGTTCGCCTCCGCCTTCGCAGCCTTGAGCTTTTGCTCCATCTCGGCCACTCGCTTCTCTGCGACGGTCAACGATGACTGGGCAGTCGTTAACTCGCTAGCGGGGACCAAACCCTCACGAGCCTTTCCACCGCGCCCGCATGTCCCTCTACAACAACATGAGCGTGAGTACAAAGTCAGGAAAAAGACATCTATGGAGAAGGGCACCTCACAGACCTGCCAGTAGTCGCTTGAAGCTGTTTATTCACCTCTTGCACGGAGCGGAGGTCTCTCTCCAGACGCTCCTTGACGGCCAATCGCTTCATCGACTCGCGCTGGAGGCCCTGCGTAGACATGGTCAAACATCAGCAAACATCGAAGAAAATCCTAAGCGCCTAGCCGCTGAAATTCAGCGACTAGCCACTCGGGGACTGGACATCGAAGAAAAACAATAAGAATCTACCCGCTGAAATTCAACGACCAGATCCTTGGGGACTAGACATACCTGAATAGCCACACCCAGCATGTTGTGCAGCTCGAGCGCATCCACCGTCGGGAGCACAAGAGGTGTGTGCCCGCGACGCTGCTCGACTTTTGATCCCAAAACCTCGGGCATATGGGTCGACTGCGCCGACACACTTGCGGTGGAGGCTCTCGCCATAAAGCGAGGGAAGGTCGCCACCGCCGCTCCCGCAACACTCGTTGAAGGGCCCGCCGCCTCGACCAATGCCACAGGTTCTACCTGCTGCGACCCCGCGTCCACTACGGCCTTCACGTCCGCATCCGCCTCAGTCGGAGCCTCATTGGGGCGTCGATTGGCTCGTCCGAGATCGTGACAACCCTCGTCGCCCTTCACCTTCTTCGTGCCCTTAGCAGGCGTCTGGGCATCGTTGCCCTTCCTCTTCTTTGAGGGATCAGCCTTCGCTCCCGTGGCGTCTACTGGAACTTTGGCTACTGAGGGGTGACTGGTCTTCTTCACGCCAGTCCTACAAAAAGAAGTTATCAGCGAGATCGCCCGACAATTTCAAACCAGTAGATCAGGAGAATACATCAAGACAGTTACCTGGCGACTAGGATGAACCGCATGCTGGTGCGGATGTGCGCCGGCTTCTCCAACTCTGGCCCCAGCTTCCGGCTGATGCCCGTCTTGAGCAGGGTCGGAGCCCACGACATGGAGGCCTTCTTCGAGGATGAGGCCGTGGCAGGAAGCTCCCCTCCAATCGTCGCGGGTGCTTCCCTCAATGGCGATGCCCCCGTGGGTGGAGTAGCCCCGAGCCCGGTGACTGCGGAGAAGGGCGGCGAAAGTGATGCCAATGGCACCTCGTCTTCCACCACTGCCGCACTGGCCGCCGCAGTCACCTGCACCGACACGCTGGCCCCGGTCTCGTCGGTCGCGCTAGTCTTGTCAGAGCTAGTCGCGGATCGAGGCGGCGACACCGCTTTGGTTGTCCCCTTTTTCTTCTTCGGCGACTTCTTTTTCGATGGCGTAGCCATGCACCATGAAGTATGTTCGAGGGCTTCGTCTTCGCCCCTGTCATGAGCCTCGAGGCTCTTGCTGGCCTCGAGCTCGCGCTGCCGTTGTTCGCGGGTCTTCCGAATCGCGGGTGCGGCGACCTCTATGGCCTCGTCATCATTTCCGTCATCATCGTCGCCTCCGACATTCTCCTTGTCGGAGGAAGATTCGCTCTCGCCCTCGGCGGACTCGTTTGAACTTCCGTCATCAGCGGGTGGAAGCCAACATTCCACCACTTGGAACAACTACACAAACAAAACACAATCAGCAAAGCCGCGACTGCATTTCTGCGACTACGAAATAGACAAGGAAGGGCAGACTTACCGGTGGCGCCTTGCGCTTCATGGTGTACGGGGGAATCCCGGCCTTCGGGTCGAGGTATTCCGTATCAGTGATCTTCTTTAGCGCGAGGGCGTAACCGTCAGCACTCCACTCGGCGGTGCAGGACTTGGTCGTGTCGTCCTTGCTCGTGTACTCGTACATCCAGTGAGCACGGCTAGCCAGGGGCACCAGCCGCCGCCTGAGCCAGCAGTTGTACAGATTGATGGTTTGGAGGCCGTTCTTCTTCAGTTGACGAATCATCTTCAACATCTTGTCGACTACCATCCGCTGGTCGAGCGGAAGCTTGGTGACCCGAAGTCGGCGTGGCTCAGGCCGGTCGGCGGAGTACATCGGAAGCGCTACCTCGCCGTCCGGAGTCGATTCGCTGACGTAGAACCAGTGCTTCTTCCACTCGTTCGCTGCCTTCTTTGGAAGCATGAGGTCGAGGAAGGAGGCCTTGGACTTCAGCTGGAAGGTGAGGCCGCCCGCTGCTAGCATCGGGCCGCCTGCCCCTTCGCGTCTGACCCGCCCGTGGAATAGCTCCTACCACAGGGGAAAATATGGGCGACAGCCCAGATAACACTTGCAAAACGCCACGAAAATGGCGAGTTGCTCGATGCTATGCGGCCCTAGATCCGATGGCTGGATGTCGTAATACGAGCAGAAGCGGCAGAAGAAGATCGAGGTGGGGAAGCTGAGTCCCCTCTCGAGATGGCTGGTGAAGCAGATGAACTCCCTAACGCGCGAATTCGGCTCCACCTCTTCGGCCGTGGGGATTTGCCATCTCCCGGCGCAGAGAATTCCCGCGTCCTCGAAGGACTTCAGCAACACCTTGGTGCACTTGGATCTCCCCCACAGATCTTTTGGTTGCGCCATCGATCGAACGATCTGAGATCGCGGGATCGCTGTGGAATCGCTAGATCGCTCTGGCTCGCTCTGAAAGGGATGGAAGATTGGGAGACGCGCGAAGTCAGAGGAAATGTGGGGAATGATCGCTTTCCACCCGTCACTCTCCTTATAGTGTGGTTGGTACCCGCCATTTTCGGGGAGCTGTTACCGCGCGGTGATTACGCCGATATTACCGTTGGATTACCCAACGGCTAGTTTGAACAGATTGACGGTCCAACTTCGTCTACTCGACTCGCCGACCCATTCGCCATAGATGCGATTCTACTACTCGCCGACCTATTCGCCATAGCTGCGATTCGACTACTCGCCGACCTATTCACCATAGCCACGACTCGATTATTCGTCGAATTGGCGATTCGACTGGACGCCGTTATTGCGACTGAGGAAACATGCTGAAGATTCTTTCTTTCATTGAAGGAGTTCACCGCCGATTCGACTGGGCGTCCAAATTGGACCCGAATACTCCGACTGCCAAAGAACACCTGCAACGAATCAACGACAGCCTCGGGGACTACTGATGGGGATATGTCGAGTGGGGTATACCCGGCAGGACGTTTCCTACTGGCTCATACTGCCAGCAAGTGGGCCTGCAGGACGAGACTGGATCACGACCCAAGAAGAAGTTAGGCGACTAGAAGCTGGAGGCCCAGAAGCGTAGCTAGACCCAGTCGGATTAAGTCAAGAACCCTCCGAGTCCTTATCCAACTCGGTTGTAGATATGTAAACCCTAGCGAGGTGACTCTATATAAACCTCCCTAGGGTATGCATAGAACTTATGTTCCATCATACACCCCTTTGACTCGCCGCCTAGCCACCGAGCTCGCCCTTTGTACTCTCTCATCAATACAATCTATCAGGAGTAGGTCTTTACCCTCCGTGAGGGAGAACCTGAGTAAAACCCTATGTCTTTACCCTCATCTCGCACCGCAGATGGCTGGCCATCTTTGCCCCTCGTTCTACTACTCGTTGCCGATTGTAGCATCTGTCGTGGCCATTCCCACGACACCGCCTGAATCTGAACTATAAGATTGGGGCACCAAAAGAAGAAATGTTGAATTGTTCGTCTATAACAACACATCTTGCTATCATTCCACCAAAGTTTGGCCAAATTATCCCATCCCACTCTAAATTTTCACAGGAATTTCTCGCCGAAACTAATATCATCATTCATCATGTACAAATAATTTAACCATAGACGTACCGAACTTATGTGGTTTCCAACAGAACTCATCAGTTCCCGGATATTGAAGGTTTAAAGGAAATACTGGAAGTAATATTCGAAGGAACATAAGAGAGGGCAGCACAAATCTTTAAAGCACACATTGTACTATTGTAACACCTCACGACTCCTAGGCCAGCAGTAGAGTTACTCTTGGCAACTCTCCAGAATTCTTAGACTAGATCCACGAACAAGCACTGTCTTCACTCATACGCACCGGAAAACTTTCGGTCACTCATCCAAATATTGCTCCCAAGCACGCTTAACCGGTAGATTTTATGGAGATAAGCTTCCAAAAAAGAAGATGCGTCTATCCTGTTAAGCTCTAGGCCATGATGTCACAACTATATTTTACAGTGAAAGATACTGCTCATAGAGCAGACCATCCCCAAACCATGTATCCTCCCAAAAGCTAAAATATTCATTTTCACCCCCAAACCGCATGGACCCTTTACAGAAAGACATATCGGTGGATTAACAGTGACATGGGACAAAGTTTGTGAATGGACCAATTTCATAACAAACTTAACCGCCAAACAGTCAAACTTTCATCAATATAAAACACCAGAAGAATTGCACAAGAGACCCCAACTCCAAGTCATTTCCTTGTGGACTTCCAGTCTAGTCAATACAAAGCATTTCTTCCATGAGTAGGGAATCTCAAATTACAATAAACTGACTTGAAAGTAACTATAAGGGTCAAACATTCTTATATTTATATCTCATGGCGCAACCAATGTAAACCAGCAAATTTACAAAGCTGATCCCCGAAATCAACCAAAAGAACCGGTCAAGATGGCCTTCATTCAAGTTATCAGGGATCCATCCAGGATCTCCTCCTTGAGTTGTAAGGTATGACACCAATGTCAATAAGATTGAGCTTAAGTAGCTTCCTGCTGCGACAGTAATGAGTGCAAATGCAGCACATAAACTCCTCATGGCATCCGGTGCCTGGTCGTAGAAGAACTCCAGTTGACCTATAGCAGTGAAAACCTCGGCAGCACCCGCACAAAAATATTGTGGTATTTGCCAAAGAATGCTCATGGGAACAGGAACATTCTCATGGATAAGACCTTCAGACCTGGCAATCTCTAAGCGCTTCACCTCAACAAGAGCTGCACATGCCGTTGTCATAATGGACATGATCAATCCAATGCCCATCCGCTGTAGATCAGAGAAACCTTTTTCCCTTCCAGTGAATTTTCTAGCTATGGGTATGAGAACACGGTCATAAAATGGAATCCAGATCATGACACTGATTACGTCGAAACTTAAGAGGGACGCGGGAGGAATATTGAAAAATCCAACCCGTTTGTCAAGAACCATTCCCTGCTCTACGAAGATGGAATTCTGAGCAAACACCGCACTGAATACGATAGTAGTCGCCCAAACTGGGAACATTCTTATTAGGATCTTCAATTCTTCCACCTGGGTGACGGTGCAAAGCTTATATGGGTTTGCAAAAGGGTCACTCTTGGCATCAGCAGCTGAGATGATGGCAGCCTTGTCAAGGAATCTATACAAAAGGGAGATAGATGAAATTTTGTAAGTCATACAACAAAGAATTAAGAAATAATATGCTGTGAGAAAGGTGGGCATCGCATCCAAAACGCAAGTCAATCATTATCCTGATTTTTTTATCAGACCGATCGTCGCCACAGCAGTAAAACCCCTTATAAAATAATTATGGTTATATGCATTCATGATGCAGAGGCCAAGGGTAAAAGAGATTCTATTTTCTAGAAAGTAAAACTTATTATGCTCCTATGATATTGTGTACCAACTACCTAGTACGCACTATGAACTAATGCCATACATATTGACATGTCTGCCCCTATCCATATTCCTTTTGTTGCTTTAGTATTCATTTTCCACAAAGCTCGGACTGAAACCTTACTAAAGGTTGTGTCACACATAAGTTTCTACATTAGTACTGAAAATAACTCTTTGTTGTTCTATAAATACGTCGACATATGAAACTAAAAGCAAGGCAAAGATGCAGGAAGATAATTACTCAAGTTCACTTGTGTGCTCCAGCTTCCGGCTTCCCTCTATTGCTGAATTTTGACCATCAACTTCATATAGAAGAGAAGCATCATGTGGCACTTCTACATGCCATTTACGGATTGCGGCGACAATGACCTGGCACACTCTTGTAAGTGGACTCCCACCAGGTTTCTGAAATCTATACATATTAGAGGCTGAAAAGAAGCTTGCAATAGCCAATGCCATAAATACCGTAGGAATGGCGAATCCAATTCCCCAACCTGAGTTATCTTGTATCCAAACAATAACAGTGCCTGATATTAAAGCACCGGTGTTTATACAGAAATAGAACCAGTTGAAGAAGGAACCCTGCTTTACTCTCTCTGTTGGATCACTGTCATCAAATTGATCAGCTCCAAAGGAGGATACACAAGGTTTAATGCCTCCAGTCCCTAGGGCAATCATATAGAGACCTAGGAAAAATGAGCCATTCTGAAGTAAGCTTGCTTCTGGACAAACAGATCCTAAACATGAAGGTGGTTGAAGTGCTGGAAGTGATGCTGAAAGCGTTAAAACAGCCAGACCCTACAGTAAAAAAGATGACACATGATTAAAATGGATGATTCAATATATTGAGATGAATGAAGTTTTGGTTCGTTAAAACCCAAGCGAATCTAACAACACCCACATTGCATTCAGAATTTTAAGTACACACATTTTTTTGAAAGGAAAGCAGTGGGGGAAACCCCCACAGCGAGTTTGATTATTAAATAATAAGAACCCAATTTCGCATCCGTGAGGACTTGAACCTGGGCTTCTGGGTCGTACATCCACTCCCCTACCCTAGTGAGCTGGGCTCACTTATTTTAAGTACACATATATTACCAAGTAGAACGTGCAGCATTATTTTTTATGCCACAATGGAGCATATGGAAAAAAGGAGGTATATGGGTCACTTCATCTTGTACTTACAATGAAATAAACTGATGAGAAAATAGCAATAGTCCAGTACTTTCCCCAATATGAATCTGCTAAGATGGCTCCAATGAGGGGAGTCAGATAGCATGTCCCCGACCAAGTGGTAACATTTCTTGCAGCTTCAAGATTGCCTTGATGAAGCTTTACTTTCAGATAAGTGACTAGGTTGTTTGCAATTCCATAGTAGGCCAGACGCTCACAACACTCAGTCCCTATCACCAGACTAACATCATTAGAACGTTCCAAACCTCATTGCTGAATACACAAAATATACACAAGAGTCTCCAAAATGACCGATCATATTTTGGCTAGCTATTTTTTTAATACCATATAGCTGTAACTAAAGGATCATATAACTGTTATTTGGAATTCAAGAAGCTATCATACTATTATCACTAACAGTTTTTTTGAAGGGGATTATCATTAACAATAATAGGTAGTAACCAATACATAAATGTTTAATCGTTCCTAAAAATGCATTAATGGATGTGCGTATTAGGGAAAATAGATCACTAGTACAATTATGTGTTATGAGAAAAAAAAGGAGTTTCTTCAGTAAACACTCATGTCACTCTGCCAAACAGTGAATAAAGTTGGGATTCAATCTAATTTTTCTTGAAAACTTGTGATAAAATAGAATTATGGTCACTGCTAGCTAGGTTGGATCAAACTGCCCAAATTGTGTATGAACACCCTATATGTTACCTAGGATGAAGAAGCATGCTCGCCAATTGCCCGTGGTGCGCCTTGTTGCAGGACGCCCTTTGATATCAACTGACCCATCACCTGTGTAAAGACTTGCATCCTGCTAAGAAATAGCAATCACTTAGACTCAGTCTTAAAAACCTAAGGACACACTGAATAAGAATTTCCAAGTTGTATCAATTAATTTTCCTAACATGGGCATATAAAAGGGATTATGTAGTAATTTGGTACAAAATTCCTCTTAGAATCCTGAACTCCATGTGAGGCCTAAAGATTACGACTCCCTGCGATCTGATTTAATTGTCGCAGATTAAGGTGCCTAAACCTGCGACAATTAAATTGGATCAGAGGTTGTACTACACATTAGAGAAATGTGTTGCACCTGAGTCAATTTTTTACTCGAACACACACTTTGGTGCGTGTCTTTGTATATTATAAGAAACTAGAACTTGCTAGTCTCTTTTCCAATACATCTGGTTGCCGTGCCTGAGAGCACATCGTTGCGTTAGGAGATGGAAAATTGACTCGCTATCCTGATCACATAGTGCACAAACTGTCAAGATCAGACAGGCCATGGCGCAAGCGACGTTGAAAAAATCTTGCGTTTGAGAGGTTCCCAGAATTCCGAGATAGATTTCCAATACGTGAATCAAATTTTCAACATCACTGAAGCAAGAACTCAGAAGATAGCTTCCATTCATCATCTTGCTGTCTTGAATTTCTTTTTTTGAGAATGTGCTGACCCCAGAGGCCAAGAAGATGAAGGATTTATCAACTTAATCTTCTATTTCAGTAAAACACAAGAGGATCACTAGCATGTGATCACTAGCTACATAGGAGAAAAGTTTAAGCTCTACAGGATAGAACTAACTAGGACGAAATACAGTCTGTGCAATGGAAGTTCAGAAAAGGAAAAAAAGGAAAACGGTAAGATTTACCAGGGAAGGAAGAAGGAGCGGAAGATGATCCAAATCCTCTCGGACACTTAATATTCTCTCTTCTGCTGCGTCCATGGAGGACCTCCCCTCGCGGAGATCGAATCTGCAAAGAGCAATCAAGAAACTGGGAAGGTTGGGTTTGACCGCCGAGTCTCCCCGAGTCCTGAGTGTTTAATTTGGCCTTTTTGCAGACAGGTCCTATAACTCTTCTCTTATTTACTTATCACATTAGTGGGTGCAGAACTCCCCTTCTTCATTGCTTAATTAATCCATTTTTAGCTTTCATGACTAAATTTGATGTGCAGTTGTGCAGCAGATGTTCAAGCGAGGTGATTGAAACATCAAGCTTCAAGAGATTGTCCTTCTCAGGCTGCCATTAGCTGCTATGCCAGATACTCTCTTAGATTGCTTCGGCTTAGCTTGCAATGCCGCCTTGGGTTGAGTTGTATGGTGTGGGTGTTGGCCCTTCTTTGGACTTGTAAATTGACTCTTTTTTAATCTATCAATGCATCAAAATACAAAGCTTTTACGTTTTCGCGAAATTCCTACGTTTCAAAGGGCACAAAGTTATTTTCTCCTATAGAATTCCTATCCTTTGAAACTCCTACAAGAATCCTTTGTTCCAAACGGCCCATGAAACATAAATCACCGTTAGCCATATTTGTCGAACAAAGCAATAGCTACCATCTTCAAGGAGCTGCACTTAAAAAATAGATAATGTAGCGTCTCCACACGCTGCAGTACGTACATATTCGTTGGGTGACGATGAAGATGACACGTAAGAATTTG
This sequence comes from Avena atlantica, assembly GCA_910589765.1. Classification (NCBI taxonomy): domain Eukaryota; kingdom Viridiplantae; phylum Streptophyta; class Magnoliopsida; order Poales; family Poaceae; genus Avena; species Avena atlantica. Next base: position 57,540,341 of record OU342737.1, read on the forward strand.
ATTTGTTTTTTTCTTAAAAATCATACCTTCGTGGCAATTCAATATAGCTCAAGATAAAAGCACACGCTCCTGTCCAGATCTGAATTTTCAGTTGACTCTTTACCCTGTTCAATCAATAGCCAAACATATTAAAACAAAGGGTTAGTTGGGTGTATTTTTTTCCATACGACTCATATGAGCCGGGTTCCATTATCAACAGATAACAGAACAACTAGTCTGATCACTACACCAGGTAAGCAAAAAGAAATAAACAAAAAATGTCTCCAAGCTAAACTTAACCAAATAACCACAAGACCACAACAAAAGTACGCCGTTCATAACAAAAATGATACCACAGAACCACTATCCAAAAGAGGAACCCAGGACACTGACTAAACCACTTCTAATCCCAACACGAGGTTGTCAAACTCCTATTTTTGTACTTTTTGTTCAAACTTTAGGTGCATCTGTCTCTACACCATCTTCAGTGTTCTTGACCCTCAGCGTAGAAGCACGGCGTGCATGAGCAATGAGCCATACGAGGCAAGATAGGAGGCACCAAAAGAAGAAATGTTGAATGTCCGTCTATAACAAGACATCTTGCTACCATTCCACCAACGTTTGGCCAAATTGTCCCATCCCCCTCTAAATTTCCACTGGAAACTATAATTTAACCATAGACATACCAAACGCATGTGGCTTCCACCAGAACTCATCGGTTAACGGACATTAAAGGTTTATAAAGGAAATACTGGAAGTAATATTCAAAGGAACATAAGAGAGGGCAGCACAAATCTTTAAAGCACACATTGTACTATTGTAACACCCCGCCACTCCTAGGCCAGCAGTAGAGTTACTCCTGGCAACTCTCTAGAATTTTTAGACTAGATCCACGAGCCAGCACAAATCTTTCTAACACATTTCGTCTTCACTCATACATACCCCGAGAAACTTTCTCGGACGTCACTCATCCAAATATTGCTCCCGGCTAGGCACGCTTAACCGGTAGATTTTATGGAGATAAGCTTCTGAAAAAGAAGATTGCATCGATCCTGTTAAGCTCTAGGCCATGATGTCACAACCATATTGTACAGTGAAAGATACTGCTCATAGAGCAGACCATCCCCAGATCATGTATCCTCCCAAAAGCGTGAATCGGTTCCGTTACAATCTTGAAAGCTAAAATATTCATTTTTCACCCTCATGGACCCTTTCCAGAAAGACATATCGGTGGGCTTAACAGTGGCACGGGATAAAGTTTGTGAATGGACCAATTTCAAAACAAACCTAGCCCCAAACAGTCAAACTTTCATCTATATAAATCACCAGAAGAATTGCACAAGAAACCCAACTGCAAGTCATTTTCTTGTGGACTTCCAGTCTAGTCAATATAATGCATTGCTTCCATGAGTAGGGAACTCAAATTACAATAAACTGACTTGACAGTAACTATAACCGTCAAACATTCTTATATTTATATCTCATGGCGCAACCAATGTAAACCAGCAAATTTACAAAGCTGATCCCCGAAATCAACCAAAAGAACCGGTCAAGATGGCCTTCATTCAAGTTATCAGGGATCCATCCAGGATCTCCTCCTTGAGTTGTAAGGTATGACACCAATGTCAATAAGATTGAGCTTAAGTAGCTTCCTGCTGCAACAGTAATGAGGGCAAATGCAGCACATAAAGTCCTCATGGCATCTGGTGCCTGGTCGTAGAAGAACTCAAGTTGACCTATAGCAGTGAAAACCTCGGCAGCACCAGCAAAAAAATATTGTGGTATTTGCCAAAGAATGCTCATGGGAACAGGAACATTCTCATGGATAAGACCTTCAGACCTGGCAATCTCTAAGCGTTTCCACTCAACAAGAGCTGCACATGCCGTTGTCATAATGGACATGACCAATCCAATGCCCATCCGCTGTAGATCAGAGAAACCTTTTTCCCTTCCAGTGAATTTTCTAGCTATGGGTATGAGAACACGGTCATAAAATGGAATCCAGATCATGGCACTGATAATGTCGAAACTTAAGAGGGACGCTGGAGGAATATTGAAAGATCCAACCCGTTTGTCAAGAACCATTCCCTGCTCTACGAAGATGGAATTCTGAGCAAACACCACATTGGATACGATAGTAGTCGCCCAAACTGGGAACATTCTTATTAGGATCTTCAATTCTTCCACCTGGGTGACGGTGCATAGCTTATATGGGTTTGCAAAAGGGTCACTCTTGCCATCAGCAGCTGAGACGATGGCAGCCTTGTCAAGGAATCTATACAAAAGGGAGATAGATGAAATTTTTTAATTCATACAACAAAGAATTAAGAAATAATACACTGAGAAAGGAGAGCATCACATCCAAAATTCAAGTCAATCATTATTCTGATTTTTTTTATCAGACTGAGCGTCGCCACAGCTGTAAAACCCATTATACAATAAGTCAATAACTATGGGTATATGCATCAATGATGCAGTGAAATAATCATGGTTATATGCATCTATGATGCAGAGGCCAAGGGTAAAAAAGATTCCATTTTCTAAAGAAAGTAAAACTTATTATGCTCCAATGATATTGTGTGCCTACTACCTAGTACGCACTATGAACTACTGCCATACATATTGACATGTCTGCCCCTATCCATATTCCTTTTGGTGCATTAGGTATTCATTTTCCACGAAGCTCGAACTGAAACCTTACTAAAGGTTGTGTCACACATAAGATTCTACATTAGTACTGAAAATAACTCTCTGTTCTATAAATACGTCGACATATGAAACTAAAAGTAAGGCAAAGATGCAGGAAGATAATTACTCAAGTTCACTTGTGTGCTCCAGCTTCCGGCTTCCCTCTATTGCTGAATTTTGACCATCAACTTCATATAGAAGAGAAGCATCATGTGGCACTTCTACATGCCATTTACGGATTGCGGCGACAATGACCTGGCACACTCTTGTAAGTGGACTCCCACCAGGTTTCTGAAATCTATACATATTAGAGGCTGAAAAGAAGCTTGCAATAGCCAATGCCATAAATACCGTAGGAATGGCGAATCCAATTCCCCAACCCGAGTTATCTTGTATCCAAACAATAACAGTGCCCGATATTAAAGCACCGGTGTTTATACAGAAATAGAACCAGTTGAAGAAGGAACCCTGATTTACTCTCTCTGTTGGGTCACTTTCATCAAATTGATCAGCTCCAAAGGAGGATACACAAGGTTTAATGCCTCCAGTCCCCAGGGCAATCATATAGAGACCTAGGAAAAATGAGCCATTCTGAAGTAAGATTGCTTCTGGACAAACAGATCCTGAACATGAAGGTGGTTGAAGTGCTGTAAGTGATGCTGAAAGCGTTAAAACAGCCAGACCCTATAGTAAAAAATATGACACACGATTAAAATGGATGATTCAAGATATTGAGATGAATGAAATTTTGGTTCGTTAAAACCCAAGGGAATCTAACAAGACCCACATTGCATTCAGAATTTTAAGTACACATATATTACCAAGTAGAATGTGCAGCATTGTTTTTTATGCCAGAATGGAGCATATGGAAAAAAAGGAGGTATATGGGTCACTTCATCTTGTACTTACAATGAAATAAACTGATGAGAAAATAGCAATAGTCCAATACTTTCCCCAATACGAATCTGCTAAGATGGCTCCAATGAGGGGAGTCAGATAGCATGTCCCCGTCCAAGTGGTAACATTTCTTGCAGCTTCAAGATTGCCTTGATGAAGCTTTACTTTCAGATAAGTGACTAGGTTGTTTGCAATTCCATAGTAGGCCAGACGCTCACAACACTCAGTCCCTATCACCAGACTAGCATCATTAGAACTTGCAAAACCTCATTGCTGAATACACAAAATATACACAAGAGTCTCCAAAATGACCGATCATATTTTGGCTAGCTATTTTTTTAATACCATATAGCTGTAAAGAAAGGATCATATAACTGTAATTTGGATTTTAAGAAGCTGTCATACTATTATCACTAATAGTTTTTTGAAGGGGATCATCATTAACAATAATAGGTAGTAACCAATACACAAATGTTTAATTGTTCCTAAAAATGCATTAATGGATGTGCGTACTAGGGAAAATAGATCACTAGTACAATTATTTGTTATGAGAAAAAAAAGGAGTTTCTTCAGTAAACACTCATGTCACTCTGCCAAACAGTGAATCAAGTTGGGATTCAATCTAAGTTTTCTTGAAAACTTGTGATAAAATAGAATTATGGTCACTGCTAGCTAGGTTGGATCAAACTGCCCAAACTGCCCAAACTGTGTATGAACACCCTATATGTTACCTAGGATGAAGAAGCATGCTCGCCAATTGCCCGTGGTGAGCCTTGTTGCAGGACGCCCTTTGATATCAACTGACCCGTCACCGGTGTAAAGACTTGCATCCTGCTAAGAAATAGCAATCACTTAGACTCGGTCTTAAAAACCTAAGGACACAGAGAATAAGAATTTCCAAGTTGCATTAATTAATTTTCCTAACATGGGCATATAAAAGGGATTATGCAGTAATTTGGTCAAAATTCTTCTTAGAATCCTGAACTCCATGTGAGGCCTAAAGATTACGACTCCCTGAGATCTGATTTAATTGTCGCAGGTTAAGGTGCCTAAATCTGCGACAATTAAATTGGATCAGAGGTTATACTACACATTAGAGAAATGTGTTGCACCTGAGTCAATTTTTTCCTCGAACACACACTTTGGCGTGTGTCTTTGTATATTATAAGAAGAAACTAGAACTTGCTAGCCTCTTTTCCTATACATCTGGTTTCCGTGCCTGAGAGCACATTGTTGCGTTAGGAGATGGAAAATTGACTCGGTCTCCTGATCACATAGTGCACAAACTGTCAAGATCAGACAGGCCATGGCGCAAGCGACGTTCAAAAAATCTTGTGTTTGAGAGGTTCCCAGAATTCCGAGATAGATTTCCAATACGTGAATCAAATTTTCAACATCACTGAAGCAAGAACTCAGGAGATAGCTTCCATTCATCATCTTGCTGTCTTCAATTTCTTTTTTTGAGAATGTGCTGACCCCAGAGGCCAAGAGGATGAAGGATTTATCAACTTAATCTTCTGTTTCAGTAAAACATAAGAGGATGACTAGCTACATAGAAGAAAAGTTTAAGCTCTACAGGCTAGAACTAACTAGGACGAAATACAGTCTGTGCAACGGAAATTCAGAAAAGGAAAAAAAGAAAACAGTAAGATTTACCAGGGAAGGAAGAAGGAGCGGAAGATGATCCACATCCTCTCGGACACTTAATATCCTCTCTTCTGCTGCGTCCATGGAGGATCTCCGTCGCGGAGATCGAATCTGCAAAGAGCAATCAGGAAACTGGGTGGGTTGGGTTTGACCGCCGAGTCCTCCTTGACTCCTGAGTGTTTAATTTGGTCTTTTTGCAGGCAGGTCCTATAACTCTTCTCTTATTTACTTATCATATTAGCGGGTGCAGAGCTCCCCTGCTTTGTTGCTTAATTAATCCATTTTTGCTTTCATGGCTAAATTTGATGTGCAGTTGTGCAGAAGATGTTCACGCGAGGTGATTGAAACATCAAGCTTCAAGAGATTGTATCTGCTCAGCTGAAAGATTAAATTGTGTGCAAATTTGCTTTCCTCTCTCAACATATCTTGTAAATATCAACATTATTTACAGCTGCTGGTTTGCAAGAAATGATAAGACAGCAACAACGACAAAAAAATATACTTTATAATGTTGGATTTGGTTGAGGAGCTTCTCAATTTCTCAACTGTAGTGTTAGTTCTTGCCTGCACATGCAACACATATTTTTCAGTAGAATAGTGCTTTTTGGCTAGCTTTTGAACAGGAAAAAATTGAAATGCACCTTGTATAATTCTGGTGATATCCATTTCATACAAAACCCAATCACCAAATTATCAAAGAAATTGTCTAAAATTCATCACCAAGAATAGCAAATGAAACCCAATTGAAGGCCCTTTTTTTTCTCGAAGGCATCATGATATGTCTTACAGTTTAGTCTATACAATGCATTGCTTCCATGAAATTACATATAACCATCACACATTCTTATACCTGTATCTGGCTGCGCAGACAATGTAAACCAGCAAATTAACAAAGCTGATCCCGGCAATCAACCAAAAAAAACGGTCAAGATGGCCTTCATTCAGGTTATCCGGGATCCATCCAGGATCTCCCCCTTGAGTTGTAACATATGACACCAAGGTCAATATGATTGAGCTTAAATAGCTCCCAGCTGAGACCGTAACGAGCGCAAATGCAGCACATAAACTCCTCATGGCATCTGGGGCCTGATCGTAGAAGAACTCAAGTTGACCAATATTAGTGAAAACCTCGGCAGCGCCAACAAAGAAATATTGTGGTATCTGCCAAAGAATGCTCATTGGAACTGCGACCTTTTCATGGGTAAGACCTTCAGACATGGCAATCTCTAGGCGCTTCATCTCAACAAGAGCTGCAAATATCATCGCAATAATGGACAGGACTAGTCCAATGCCAATCCTCTGTAGCTCAGAGAAACCCTTTTCCCTTCCAGTGAACTTTCTAGCTACAGGTATGACAACACGGTCATATAGTGGAACCCATATAATGACACTGATTACATCAAAAGTCGAGAGGGATGCAGGAGGAACATTGAAAGACCCAACCCGCTTGTCAAGAACCATTCCCTGCTCTATGAACATGGAAGAGTTCTGAGCGTACACCGCATTGAATATGATTGTAGTTGCAAAAACCGGGAACATTCTTACTAGGATCTTTAGTTCTTCCACCTGGGTGACTGTGCATAGCCTCCATGTGCTTGTCAAAAGGTCACTCTTGGCATCAGCAGATGATATGATGGCAGCCTTGTCAAGGAATCTATAGAAAAGGAATGTAGATTAAATGTTGTAATAGTCGTATGACAAAGGAGTTGAGAGGAAAGCTAGCTACAGAAAAAAATATTGAGAAAAATGTGAGTATCATACAAAAAGTGGCAGTCCAGCCCTATCCTGAAATTATAGTTATACTTTTTTTGAACCATGCAGGAGTGCTGCATGTATATATTAAGGTGAGAGGAAAGCCATAAGAATGGCTGAGTACATGAGACAATACAAGACAGAGGGGGTGCACCACGACCCAAAACAAAGGCGACCAAAAGAACAGAAAAACTCACGGACACACAGGAAAGGAAAAACAAAAAGAAAACCCCCTAACTACCTTATCCTGACGGCAAGGTAAATCTGCCCTTGCTAGAACTTACGCATAATATAGCATCTGATTTGATCTGATCAATGATCCTCTGTTGAGAAGTCTGAGAAAGACTCATCAACATGTGTTGAGATATATTTAATCTGCAGACATCAGATGAGATCGATCACTATCGATACCAGTAGCCATAACTGTGTTCCCAGTACCCACGGGAATTACTGCTATGCATATAGCATGGTGTCCTGGCTCTGTCCGCTCTACTTCAGTTGTACAAAGGTATTTACTTTCTCCCAATATCAAACTCAAACCATAATGAAGGTTGTGTCACAGTTCAATGTCTTCACTAGTCCTGCAAATAACTTCCTTCTTTCTACAAGTACATCCACATATCACAAAAAAAAGTAAGGCAATGATGTAGCTTAAGGAAGATAATTACTCAAGTTCGCTTGTGTGTTCCAACTTCCGGCTTCCCTCTATTGCTGAATGTTGACCATCGACTTCATATAGAAGAGAAGCATCATGCGGAACTTCGACATGCCACTTACGGAATGCTGCAACTACGACCTGGCACACTCTTGTAAGTGGGCTGCCACCAGGTTTCTGAAATCTATACCTATTTGAGGCTGCAAAGAAGCTTGCGATAGCCAATGCCATAAATATAGTAGGAATCGCAAACCCTATTCCCCAACCTGAGTTATCTTGTATCCAAACAATAACAGTGCCTGATATGAATGAACCGATATTTATGGAGAAATAGAACCAATTGAAGAAGGAACCCTGCTTAACTCTCTCTGTTGGATCACTGTCATCAAATTGATCAGCTCCAAAGGATGACACACATGGTTTAATGCCTCCAGTCCCTAGGGCAATCATATATAGACCTAGGAAAAATGAGCCATTCTGTAGCAAGCTTGCTTCTGGACAAACAGATCCTAAGCATGACGGTGGTTGAAGTGCTGGAAGTGATGCCGAAAGCGTTAAAACGGCCAGACCCTTCAGTAAAAAGTAATACACGATTAAAATGGTTGCTAAATACATTAAGATGCACGCATCGATAGTTCATCAAAATCAAACTTTATATAACAAGATCAACATGTTCAGCATATTAACTTAAAATGAAAGACCTGTTGGATTCTTATCTTGAAGTACTCAGAAGTTACCAAGTAGAATGTGCAACATTGTTTTCTATGCCTGGATGAAGCATTATGGAACAACTTAGATAGAAAAAAAAAGTTGGTTGAAATTATCTTGTACTTACAACAAAATAAATTGATGAGAAAACAGCAATAGTCCAGTACTTTCCCCAATAAGAATCTGCAAAGACGGCTCCAATAAGGGGAGTCAGATAGCATGTCCCTTGCCAAGTGGTGACATTTCTTGCAGCTTCAAGATTGCCTTGATGAAGCTTTATTTTAAGATATGTGACCAGATTTTTTGCAATTCCGTAGTAGGCCAGACGCTCACAACACTCATTCCCTGTCAGTAGATTAGCATTACTAGAGTTTGCCAAACCTAATATACAAAATATGCACAGAGTTGCCAAATTATTTTGCGCCATATGTCCTACAGTCTTTACTCTTTAGACTAATTACAAATTTTTTATTTCATTTACCTCCAAATAAAAGATGGGATTCTTGTAACTGTAATTTGAAGAAACTGGCATACTATACTAACAGGCAGCACCCAATGGGTTAAATGTTTAACCCTTAGTCAAAATGCATTGAGGGATGTGCTTACTAAGGAAAACAGCTCACTACTACAATAATTATCTGTTATGAGAAAACAAGGAATTTCTTCAGTAAACACTTCGCCAAACTTTGGTGCGAACATGGGTTTTACCAAACCGTGTAAAATCAGCATAGAGAAGCAATTTGGCATTCAATTTAATATTTCTTGAGAACTTGTGAAAGCATACAACTATGGCCAGTGCTAGCCGGATTGGAACAAACGGCCAAACCGTGTATGAACAACGCTATATGTTACCTAGGATGAAGAAGCATGCTCGCCAATCCCCTGTGGTGCGCCTTGTAGCAGGACGCCCTTTGATGTCAACAGACCCATCACCTGTGTAAATACTCGCATCCTGCTAAGAAATAGCAGCACTCAGGCTCAGTCTTACGTCTTTACCACCTAAGGAGTAAGGATGAAAGCGTACTTCCTTTAATTTTCCTAACTATGGAAAAATAGAAGGGATTACGTAGTAATTTGGTACAAAATTTCCTTGATAATCCTTGATTCCAAATGAGGTCAACAGATTACTACTGCACATTAAAAAAACTGTTGTGCATCAATCAAAATTTCAACATCACCGAAGCAAGGACACGGGAGACTCTCATCTTACTGTCTCCAGTTTCAGTTTGGACTTTGAATCCAATAGAATGGAGGATTTACCAAATTACTAGGATGAACTGTAGGAAATTTAAAGTCTACACGCTAGAACTAACTAGGATGAACTGTAGTCTGACCAATGGAAATTCAGAAAAAAGAAGAATAAAAAAACAGTAAATTTGACCAGGGATGGAAGAAGGAGCGGCTGATGATTCCCAACCTCTTGGACCAGTAATCCCCTCTCTTCTGCTGCGTCCATGGAGGTCCTCCGTCGCGGAGACCGAACCAGCAGGAGCTAGTCAAGCAACTGGATAGACGGCAGTACTGTAGTGGGCTGGGTTTGACCAGTGAAAACTAAGCGCTGAATATCCTGATTCCTGAGCGGAGCTTTTTTGCACTCAGGTCCCATAACCCTTCTCTTATTTATTTATCATCACAGCAAGGGGCGTGCGGACTCAGCCGCAGGTGGTGCTGTGGTGGCCGGCGGCGAAGGTCAGTGCAGGTGCAGCAACGCGTTATCACCTACCCGGTGCTTCCGCTCAGTGTTCAGCCAAGCATTTTGGTGCTTCCGCTCTTGTGTTGAAGCATTCAAGCATTGTCGTCCATTTCTTTGTGTAGATGGAACGTTCCTTACAAGGAAGTTTAGGGGCACCCTTCTTGTTGCCATCTCTTGCGACCCGGACAACCGATTGGTCCCGCTTGCCTTTTGTCTTGTGGAAAAGGAGGACAACGTCATCTGGAACTGGTTCATGCACTTGGTGAGGACTACAATTGTTAGCCCGCAAGAGAAGTCTGTGTCATTTCTGACCGCAATTCAGCCATATTGAATGCCATGAGGGCAAAAATGCCTAGGCATCCCCTAGTCAGGTACCGTTGGTGCATAAGGCATTTCGCGGGTAATTTCTATCGTGCTTGTCGTAATAGAGAAATGACTGAGTATCTCTGTAGGCTTACCTTGGTGTTCGAGCCGACTGTATTTGAAGAGATGTTCAATGAGTTGTATGGCTTGGCAAATAAGAAGGGGAAGGGTTTTCTTAGGGAGAATTTGCCGAAGAAACACCTATGGGCTCAAGCTTTCGATCAGGATGGGGTTCGGTATGGTCACATGACAAGTAACATGGCCGAGATATTCAATAAGGTGTTAAAGGGTATCTGCACGCTACCGGTAACTGCCATCGCATCCTTTACTTTTGACAAGTGCAACGAGTATTGGGTCACGAGGAGTGACAAAGTCAAGGTGCTAATTAATGCCGACAAAAGATGGCCAAAGACTGTTGAAGAAGAACTTGGATATCAAGCTACAAAATCTCATGACCAAACATGGACTTGTTTCGATAAGGAGGTCTGGAAGTATGAGGTTTCGGAGGTAGGAAGTACCAACTTAGGTGGTGAGCAGTATGGTGGTCGCAAATATGTTGTGCTTGCTCAATACTCTTGCACGTGCCAGATGATCTAGAATGATTCTGGAGTATATCTCACTCACATACAAGCTCTAGTCACTCTAAAGAACAAGATACCCTAAGCGTGTGACCCCACATGTTCGGTATTATGTGTTAATATCCACGGAACTCTTTCTGGATAATAATCAACAATTGGGATCTGGACACCCATGATGATTCCAACACAATCACGAAGTAATAGAATGAACCTATTGATGTCAATACTATCCCTTTGCATCACTATACATGACAGTCCCAAGGTAATACAATTCGGTATCCTCGTAATCCATGTTGACCTTGTTACCGGTTTGTTGGTCTTTCTCTCATTCGCATATTCCAATATCCGGTGAGATCCATCACTCCGTGTCTATCCAAACATAATGGTGATACCGTAATATCGATAAGGGCCCAAGAGTATCTCTTCATTGACAGAGGTGCAAATCCCATCTCGAACCATCTTATGTCCAGTCATAGTTTCTAACATATCTGAAAGCATCCTTTATTGCCTCCTGGTTAAAGGAGACGTTTGCAAGCAATTAAGACATATCTTCCACTATGAAGGACAATTGATATCCTCATGGTCGAAGGACTAAGTGATATGACAACAACAACGATATACGAACAACAGAATGACGACCTTTATCTTTAGTAGATCATTTTGACTTGGATCACTTCAGCATCATTGTTAAGTCATAATAATGTCCCCTTATTGTCAAATGGTATTCTCGTTATAATAATTATACCATGATCTAGGAAACTTGATCATCGTTGACAATGAGATAGTCATGCCCATGAGAGCAAGAACACTTGGTGTTTATGCCTTTACACATGCTACTGAGTTTTTCTTTTGATTCTCACAACTAACATAAAAAATAAATAATAAGTATGAATAATAAAATAACAATAAATATTTATTAGCCTCTAGGCCATATTTCCAATAGGCAGACCACACATAACTTAGCGAGTCTACACGTCCTTTTCTCATTGTCGTCATGCGAAAAGAATCTGGATCGAAAATAATCTAACAATTTTAAGACTCCTTTTGGTAGATGGAAGGAGGATACTATATCCAATACCATATTACTCAGGACTGAATTGATAAGAATCAGTCTTCCCCTAGAGACAATAGTTTATCTTTCCAACTATTTAATCTTAATTATAGTATTTTTTGACCAGGTTCCATTCAGCATTTGTAAGTCTCCGATAAAGAATCAGGATACCCAAATATCTAATAGGAAAATGGTCTTGGCCGTAGCCAAAAAGCTCAGCATACTGATTAGCCTCATCTCGAGCTTTGCCGAAACAAGATAATTTGCTTTTATAAAAGTTAATTTCCAAACCAGAAAGTTGTTCGAAAGCTAAAAGAATTAACTTCATATTTCTTGTATTTCGTCAACCAGATGGAGAATCATTCCTTTAATTTGTACATTAAATTTTGTACGTTCAATCATAACAACTAACATATGTATCCTTATTTTCTCTAAAAGTAGTGACCAGCGTTATCATTGACTTTAATGGTTACGCTATCTCCATCTCCTGACAAAAAAGCTATGGACGAGAGCATGTCACTCCTGACACAATAGAAATGTATGTGTCTTAGGAGTAAAAAAATGAATCATTTCACATTTATGAAGGTACAAACTCTCGCAAGACATGAGATACAATCTAGAAGCGCATTTCTAAGGCTACAAAACATTCTTGCACTTGTATCTCTTGGCACAGCAGACGAAAACCGCCAGATTCAGCGAGCTGAGGGCAGCGATGAGCCAGAAGAAGCGGTCGAGGTGGCCGTCGTTGAGGTTATCAGGTATCCACCCGGGCTCGCCGCCCCTCGTCGTGACGCTGGACACGACGGTCACCACGAGCGAGCTGAGGTAGCTCCCGAGCGACACCGTGAGGAGGCCCAGCGCGGAGCAGAGGCTCCGCATCGACTCCGGCGCCTCGTTGTAGAAGAACTCCGACTGCCCGACGCACGCGAACACGACGCTGGCGCCGACGAGGAGGTACTGTGGCACCTGCCACAGGATGCACATCGGCGGCGCCCCCGCCATCCGGTCGAGCGCTAGCCGTCGCGTCTCGACCACCGCCGCGGCCGACATGACCAGGACGGACAGGAACAGGCCGATCCCGAACCGCTGCAGCTCCGAGAACCCGCGCTCGTTGCCGGTGAACCTCCTGGCCACCGGGATGAGCACCCTGTCGTAGACGGGCACGAAGAGGATGACGCTAACGGCGTCAAAGGAGGCCAGCGACGCCGGAGGGATGGCGAACGCGCCGACCGCCGTGTCCATCATCCTCCCCTGCTCCAGGAACGTGGAGGAGAACTGCGCGAGGACGGAGAAGTACACGATCCCGGTGGCCCAGATCGGGAGCATGCCGATCACGATCTTGAGCTCCTCGACTTGCGTGACGGTGCAGAGCCTCCATGGTTCAGAAGTAAGCTCATCCGTGGAGGAAATCACTGCAGCCTTGTCCAGGAAACTTCACAAGAAAAAACTTGCAATCAGTCACATAAAAAAAAATCCAGCCCTTTGTTCATTACTATTACAGATCCATATAACTAGCTAGTTACCTGAGCACCGGTGTGTGCTGCAATTTCTTGGTACCGTCGTCCGCCATTGATGCATCCTCCGGTAGCTCGTAGAGAAGGGAAGCGTCACGCGGCATACCTACATTCCGTTTCAGGAACGCCGCCACGACAACCTGTGAAACCCTTTCGATTGGGCTTCCCAGTGGCTTCTGCACCCTGTACGAGCTTGAGCCCAGCAAGAAGCTTCCGATAGCCAGCGCGATGAACAGGGTCGGGATCCAGAGGCCTATGACCCACCCGCAGTGGTCCTGCACCCACACGACGACGGTGCCGGAGACGAAGCTGCCGATGTAGATGGAGAAGAAGAACCAGTTGAAGAAGGAGTTCTTCTTCAGCCTCTCTGCCGGGACGCCGTCGTCGAACTGGTCGGCGCCGAAGGAGGACACGCAGGGCTTGATGCCGCCGGCTCCGATGGCCATCATGTACAGGCCAAGGAAGAATACGGCGGACTGGGAGGACGAAGACGGTGCGCCGTCCTGCAGGCAGTCGAGCCCGGTGCACGCCGCCGCCGGGAACGATGCTGAAATCGACATTGCAGCCATTCCCTTGTGTTGCAAAAAACACAAAACGTAGAATTATCACGATCCTAGCTACTAGTTCCGTCTGAAGGTGGATTGCTTAATTAACAGCATGCGTGGCATCGAAAGGATTAGCTTGCGTGTGCTTACCATTAGGTAGACTGCGAAGAAGGCCAGTGTGGTCAGGTATCTTCCCAGATAGGAGTCTGCCACGATTGCTCCGACGAGGGGAGCGATGTAGCAGGTCCCCTGCCAGTTGGTGTAGTTTCTTGCTGCCGAGACATTGCTCTCCTGCAATATCGTCCTCAGGAAAGTCACCAGGTTGAATTGGATCCCGTAGTAGGCTAGCTCCTCGAAGCATTCAGTCACTGCAGTGTAAAACGGCAGCTCAGATGCACTAGTACTACGACTCAAGCAAAGAGAATTCTCTAGCTAGATAATACAGTATTAGTATAGTGTATGGATCATCAGTTCATCACCCTCATGGGCTCTGCATCATGCGACGCACACATCAAAATCAGGCATTTTTTGTCTGAGCACAAGATTTGTACAACTGAACCGAAATATGAAGTACCGTTAACATTTTCCTGCCAGATCTGCATCAAGAATTGATAGTTCCCGCTTACCTAAGATAAACTTGCATGCTTTCCAACTGCCTGTACGATTCTTCGTTATAGGAGTTGGAGTTCCTTTAATGTCAACGATTCGGTCCTCTCTATGTGCTACTGAATCCTGCAATAAGACAAACCTAATTATATTCAGGGCAAAAGCATGAAATAGCTGTATGTGTAGTACATGATAGAAAGTAGCCTAGAATCTTTAATGGTTTTGTTGCCTACGAAATTGCCAAGCAAGCAATCATTTTTCAAGGACAATATTATGACAAAAAACAGTACTTCATAACTCATGTAAAAGACAACATTTTGTAGATCTCAGCACAACAATATGCAGGTAATAATTCGCTAGTCTGCAGCGGCAAAAAGACGAGAGATCTATTCTCTCCGTCCTAAAAATAAAGTCATAGATTTGTCAAGATTTTTATATATCTATACACAAAAACGTGTCTAAATATATATAAATTAAGTAAATCTGCGACATCCTTCTTCTTAGAACCAAGGCGTATTTGTTTCAATTCACTGTCAAAGAACTGATATGGCATGCATATGCAATGGCACAAATATTACTTTGGGACATCAAAAGAACGACTCTCCAAATTTATGACGATGCCACAATATTTGTAAAATCTTGTCGATGCAAAAAGCCAAACAATTGCTTTACAACCAGACTACCGCTAGATTTGAACGTAGAAGAGATAGAGAAACTAACCTCGAGAAGCGGTTCTTCCAGCTGCAAGTTCTTCTTCGGAGATGCCATGGTGGTCCAAGTCGATCCCAGTCCTGTAGTTGAGAAGCAACAGCAAACCGTGTAAGCAGGTTCAACACAAAGGCATGGCCGCACATCTCAATTTATAGATCTGACGTACAAATTTCAATGCACGACACAAAATAAAAAAATATTAATTTACTAGCACTAGCGTACTGTGCTCGCTTCGAAAGTCTGTAAGCTCATAAAAAAGTGGCCATTTAATACCATCCATCTCTAAAGGTGCCATTTGATTCCCGGTTTAAAGATCCACTATTCGTAATGATGCAACAGTTGCTGGTATGATATGAAACGCTATTCAATATCCCCAAATTTTCAAAATACTCCCTCTCCTCCAAATTATAAGTTGTTTTAGCCTTTTTTTTTTAAAAAAAAACGTACATATGCAGAGTTTTTGGGTTAAGGGCAAAATGATACACGTGTTTCAGAAAAGAGACTAAACCATCTTATGTTTTAAAACAGAGGGAGTATATCTCCAGTGGACAACTTTTTGCATCACATGTTATCAAATGATATTCTGAATTCAGAAATGTTACTAGGGTTTTGTTAGAATTGTATAGGCCTTTTACCTGTATATCCCTGAAGTTCGAGGGGTTTCCTGCACTTCACATGTACATGTTGGACTTCGGTCATCTGTCAATGTCAAGTTGCTCATTCCAACAGATTTAACCAAAAGGCATGTTAGCCATGCTTTCCTTAGTCAATTGTCTTTACGCGCAGAATCTTGATCTTGGCTAATTTAAATATGTCTTTACTAATTCTTTTTTCTAAACCTCATTGGCAATTCCTAGAGGGACACATGAATGACCCTTCCGTGAAACAACTATATCGCTCACAGGGTAAGAGCATCCCACTGGGCTGATTTCAGGCCAAAATTCGGACCATTTTTAGGTGGAATGAAACTCGTTTTTGGTTCACACTTGCATTTCCAGGCCGAGTTTTCGTGTTCGGCTAAAATTCAGTCGAATTGACCGAATATAGGCGGATTATATTGAATTTAAACTATATTTAGATAAAAAATTAGGAAAATATAATAGGCCACGCCGTCGCGCGAGGCCGATGTTGGACGCCGCTTCTACATGCTGAAGTTGCCGTAGAAGGACGTTTAGCCGGGATCGGTCTTGTCGTCGTTGTCGTCGCCGTCTTCGTTGTCGTCGCTCGGCGGCTGCGGCAACTCCCCTGGCTGGCGTCGCCGCACCTCCAGGGCTGGTAGGAGGAGCCGACTTCGTCGTCATCGTCGAGGACGACGAGTGGGGCGCCCTGGTAGGCGAGCACGCGGCTGGACCATGCCTAGCGCTCGACCTGCTCCTGCTGGCGCTGGACGCGGAGGCGCTCCTCCTCCTCCCAGTCTACCCTGGACCAGGCGAGTATGTCCGACAACGATGACTCCACCGGCGGCGGCGTCGCCGACTCCCGAAGGGACTGCTCCATCGCCATCTTCATGGCGAATGCGTCCTTGTCGACGGGCACAACCCAATCGACCGGCTCTGGCTTCGGCTGGCGAAGCCGGAGATGCCCAGTGGGCGGCGAGGGCACGCGCGGCTCGTTGATGACGATGCTGCGCGCCCTTGTCCTTGGCGGCGAGCGAACCGGCGTCTCCGGCTCGTGCTTGATCGGCCGTAGAGGCAGCGATGTCGCTAGTGTGGACCCGGAGGAGCGGGACGCCGAGGCTGCGGAGGAGGAGGAGAGGCTAGCCATCCTCCTCGGCAACCAGTTGGCCGGAGGACGGGCCCTCGCCCTTGACGCCGGCATCGTGTTGCGGGGGAAGCCGAGGCGGGGAGTGTTGCCGGCGTGGATGTGCTCCAGCACGGCGACGAGGGTTCGCCCTGGAGCGCTCCACCAACGGAGATAAGACGCCGTGTTGTTCCTCTTTGGCGGCCCCTCATGGCGGTCCGTCGCGGGAGCCGAGGAGGCAGCGGTGGCGCGACATTATGGCGACGCGTGGCCGAAGCGATGCGCAGTTATTGTCCGGTGGTCCTCCGTGGGGTTCCGACGCGGAAGGATGACGACAACTCGGCTTCCATCTCTGACTGGGCGGGTCCACTCGCCGTCTCCTTTTTTTGCTGAATTTTCTTCGTCCGGCGTTCCCAGGGCGTTCTTGGGATGCTGGGAAGTCTGGATAAAAGTTGGCCCAAATCCAGACGAAACTAGGGTCCTAGGAACGCGACTGGGCCGATTTTCGGCGTCCGGACAAAAAAACACCCTAGGATCGCATCCTGGATAGGCGAGTGGAGATGCTCTAAGTTCCAATCGGTAGAGCCTCCAAGCATGCAAAAAAGAAAAGCATGTCAGTTTTTTTGTTGGAGATATGCCCAAGAGGCAATAATAAAGTGGTTATTATCATATCTTCATGCTTATGATAAATGTTTACATGCCATGCTATAATTGTATTAACTGGAAACATTAATACTTGCGTGATTCATAAACATGTAAGGGTCCCTAGTAAAGCCTCTTGTTAAACTAGCTTGTTGGTTAATTTATGATCATGGTTTCCTGATCATGAACATTGAGATGTTATTAACAACAAGGTCATATCATTAGGAGAATGATGTGATGGACATACTCCTATAATTAAGCGTAGCATAAGATCAAGTCATTTAAATAGTTCACTTGCTATAAGCTTTCAAATACATAGTAATCTAGATCCTTCAACCATGAGATCATGTTAATCACCATCACCGGATGAATGCTTTGATGACATCAAACACCACTTCGTAAATGGGTGGTTATAAAGGTGGCATTGAGTGTTCGGAAAGTATGTGTTGAGGCACATGGATCAAGAGTGGGATTTGTCCATCCATATGACAAATAGATATACTCTGGCCCCCCTCGGTGGAATGTCATCCAATTGGCTTGCAAGCATGTGACTGGCTCACAAGGGATCACATATCACATGAATGAGTAAAGAGTACTTATCGGTAACGAGGTTGAACTAGGTATGCAGAGATACCGACGATCAAATCACGGATAAGTAAAGTATCGCGAGACAAAGGGAAATTGGTATCATATGTAAATGGTTCATTCGATCATGAAGTAATCGTAGAAATATGTGGGAGCCATATGAATTTCCAGATTCCTCTATTGGTTATTGATCAGAGAAGAGTCTCGATCATGTCTGCATAATTCACGAACCGTAGGGAGACACACTTAAGGATTCGATGTTGTTTAGTAGATATGGAATGTGAGTAAAGAGACCGAATGTAGTTCGGAGTCTCGGATGGGATCCGAGATTTCACGAGGAGATCCGGAATGGTCCGGAGAATAAGATTCATATAAGGAAAGTCCAATTCCGGAGTTCGGGAATGGTTCCGGTGTTTTCACCGAAATGTTCTAGAAGGGTCTAGAAGGTTCACCAATTCAGAGGGGGAAGGTTACATGGATGTGTCATGACAAAGTGGAATGGTTGCATCATGTCCTAGGTCACTTGGCTGGACACTTGGAAGAGAGAAATCAAACTCTAGTTTGAAAGACAAAAAACCTGTTTGAAAAAGTCAAACTGGGACAACGATTTCCAAGTGGAGGAAGGGAAGGGTTCCTACCTAGGGAAAGAATCCTCCCTCTCCCTTGCGTCGGAAACGTATCTATAATTTTTGATGTTCCATGCTTGTTTAGTATCTACTTTGCTTTGCTTTGTCTACACTTTGAGGTATTTCTATATCTTTTCTAGAACTAACCTATTAACAAGTTTCAAAAAAAAAGTTGCCACGGTGCCAGTTGCATGTTTTCTTCTGTTTTTGGTTTCAGAAAGGCAAAAAATCAATATTCTCGGAATTGGACGGAAAAAAGTCAAAGTCAATATTTTACCGTGGGCGACACAAAGTCCAGAGGAGAGACGGAGAGGCGAACCAGGGCAGCCAAACCCCCCCTGGAGCGAACAGGGTGGTCTCGCGCCTGGGTAGGGTGTGGCCCCCCTGGTTGCCTCCCAGCCTCGCCTCTTCGCCTATAAGAAGCCCCCGATGCAGAAACCCTAGGAACGCGATCAAAACTCCACGAAACCGTCTATAGGCGCCGCCACCATCGTCCCTAGATCGAGGGGATCTGAAGTTCTTCCCGGCACCCTGCCGGAGGGGAGATCATCCTGGAGGCCTTCTTCTCCGGTATGATGTGTGAGTAGTTCCACCTTGGACTATGGGTCCATGTAGTAGCTAGCTGGTTGTATTTCCTCCTTGTGATTTCATGTATAGATCTTGTGAGCTCCGTTCATGATAAAGATCTAATCTATTTGTAATCATGCATGTTGTGTTTGCGGGGATCCGATGGATATTGAGATTACTATGTCAGATTGATTAATGGTTTTGTCTTTATGATTCTATCATGTCTGTGTTGTTTGTGATCTTGCATGCTCTCTGTTGTTAGTAGCTATCTTGGCCAAGTAGTTGCTAGTGACTCCAAGAGGGGGTATTTATGCTCGATAGTGGGTTCATGCCTCTAGTTTCCAAGGGAAGGGACAAAAATCTCTTCGATTGTAGATGTGATGTTGCTACTAGGGACAAAACAACGGTATATTGTTCATAGAACAAGTGGATTGTTTACCTTACACAATTTGCTTAAAGCAGTTGTCTGTTGCTTGCAACTTAATACTGGAGGGGGTTCAGATGATAACCCAAAGGTGGACTACTAGTCATAGATGCAGTTGGATGGCGGTCTATGTATCTTGTTGTATTTCCCAATCGAATCTCATAGGATCTTTTTTTCTGGTATTGTATTGTTATGCCTTGCTCAGTTCCTGTCAATTGCCCTGCTGTAATTTGTTTACCCTTCATGCCATGTTGTTCATCTAAGGAGAGCACCTCTAGTGAACTATGGACCCCGGTCCAATCTTTACCATTGATACATCTTCCACTGTTACTATTTACTTGCTGCAAACCATCATCACCTTCCACACCATATGTTTAATCCTTTGGTACAACAAATCGGTGAGCTTGACAACCTCACTGATTCGTTGTGGCGAAGTCTTGAGTTTGTGTTGTGCAGGTTTCCGCATTGCTTGCAACACCTGTGTGACATTTCCTTGATCCTACTGGTTCGATAACCTCGGTTTCTTACCGAGGGAAGGCTTGCTGCTGTACTACTTCACACCTTGCTCTTTGGGTTCCCAACATGATCTACACGTAGCCATCAATGGTGTTAATCCTTTTATGCATCTTGTATTGCTTAGATCACGACGGTAGCATTATAAGATGATCCCTCTCACAAAATATCAAGTTGAGTGTTCATCCTTAGTAGGCACTGATACGTCGGAAACGTATCTATAATTTTTGATGCTCCATGCTTGTTTAGTATCTACTTTGCTATGTTTTGTCTACACTTTGAGGTATTTTTATACACTTTCTGGTACTAACCTATTAACAAGATGCCACAGTACCAGTTGCATGTTTCTTCTGTTTTTGGTTCTAGAAAGGCAGAAAATCAATATTCTCGGAATTGGACGGGACAAAAGCCAAAGTAATTATTTTTCCCAGACCAACACGGAACCACGATGCAGAGACGGAGTAGGGCACCAGGGTGGACGCACCCCCCAGGCGCAGGCAAGCCCTGGTGGCGCCTACAGGGGGTGTGGGCCCCCTGGCCCCCATCGACCTTGCCTCCTTCGCCTATAAGAAGACCCCGGGGATAAAACCCTAAATCATCCATCATACTTCTAGAAAAAGTTCCGTTGTGCCGCCGCCACCGAAGGGGAGATCCGGGGGACAGAAAGTCTCTGTTCCGGCACCCTGCCGGGACGGGGAAGTGCCCCCGGAGCCATCTCCATCGATCTCCACCACCATCTCCATCACTGTTGTTGATTCCCATGATGAGGAGGGAGTAGTTCTTCGTCGAGGCTAAGGGATCTACCGGTAGCTATGTGTTCATCTCTCTCTATGCATGATCTTGTTGTGGTCATGAGCTTTGTAATCAAGTAGATCTACCTTGCTATTCAAGTGCTCCATTAGATCTCTGCTCTCCCCATGTGTGTGAAAGTGACAGCGTGCACGCCATGGTGGCACTTAGGCTTGAGTCTATATAAATACTCTTTGTGCTTTAATAGATCTATGTTTTTTCCCACGTGTATGAAAGTGACAGCGGGCATACCGTGTGTGGCACTTTGGCTAGATTGAATATTTTTTATGAGTTATATTTGGAGTTGGATGTCTCTATGAAATTGTGGTGTTTGTTGGAACCAACTAGCGCTCAAGGTGACAGTGTGGGTTATCTAGATTGGGGAAGGCGGACTTTGATGTGTGCTGTATAGCCCTATCATGGATTAGAGTGTCCAACCGGAGAGTAGTTAAGAGTAGTATCATGAAGAGAGGATATTTATATGAGAGTGTTCACTAGTGAAAGTATGATCCCTAGGACTTATTTCTAAACATTGAAACACCGTTAGCTACTAGATATGTTGCATGTTTGCTTGCTTCCTTCTTGTTGCCTTTAGTCTTTACCTCACCGTCAAGCTATTTTCTAGCACCGTTACCACTTGTATTTCACTATCTATTCGCCGAACTAGTGCACCTATACACCTGACAAGTGTATTGGGTGTGTTGGGGACACAAGAGACTTCTTGTATCTTGATTGCAGGGTTGCTTGAGAGGGAATACCTTTGACCAATTCCTCCCTAAGTTCGATAAACCTTGGATAATCCACTTAAGGGAAACTTGTTGCTATTCTACAAACCTCTGCACTTGGAGGCCCAACAACTGTCTACAAGAATAGAAGTGCGTAGACATCAGGCACCATTGCCAAGACTCGTTGTTTCGAAGCACCACGTGATGATCGGGCGTGTTAGATTCTGCGAGTGTATACAGCGGGAGCAAGCCAGATTTGCTCATGCGAAAACTAAGGTTAAATCTTGACGAGCCTAGCATGTACAGACATGGTCTTGGAACACGAAATACCGAAAGGTAAAGCATGCGTCATATAGATGATATGATGAACATGATGATTGTTCGCCTTTGAAACTACATCATGTCATGTGATTATCGGACTTGGTGTAGTGGATTTGGTTCATGTAATCACTAAAACAATGTGAGTGATATTGTTTTGAGTGGGAGTTCAACAACAATATGATTAAAAGTTGAACACTATTTATCATAAATTAAATCAAGGTGAATTTGCATAGTTGTTGTAGTCATTGGCATCGGTTTACCACCTTGCACTTAGTTATAATTGAGATAATAGAACTGCAGAAATCTAGTTAGTTACTTTATGAACTGATATCGTATTTTTTTGATGTGTTAATCTAAAGTTTAAAGGTCCTACTGCATACTTTCAGTAAGTTTCGGTTACTCCGTCAAGTTTAATAATTGGTATTAAATCAAGAGTAACAATTCCAGTGTTAGTATATACGTATCATGTTTTGTCTCCATGATTCTTGATATTCAAAAGATTGTTTTAATATCGAAGTAATCTAGGAGCTGAAATAATTGTTTCAGAAACCATCATATGTGGAAGATATTGCGATCTTGACGTGGCTCAACTTTAGAGCTTTGGTTGGGAGACCCCAAGAGGAAGGTATGATCGGCGGCAAATTTTCCCTTAGTTATGAAACCAAGGTTATCGAACCAGTAGGAGCAAGAAAACAACCCCAAGGCATTGCTACCAACTTGGAATCCTGCACAACACAAACTCAAGACTTTGCCCCAACTTGCAATGAGGGTGTCAATCTCACTGGTTTGCTGAAAACAAAGGATTAAACGTATGGTGTGGAAGGTAATGGTGGCTTGCAGAAAGTAAATGGTAACAGGAGAAGATGTATCAATGGTAAAGATTGGACCAGGGCCCACAATTCACTAGAGGTGTTCTCCTTAAGATAAATAACACAACATGCTGGGTAAACAAATTACAACAGGGAAATTGACAAGATAGAGCAAGGCATAACAATGCAATATTAGTCATTCATGATCCTATGAGATTTGATTGGGCACTACAACAATATACATAGACCGCCATCCAACTGCATCTATGACTAGTAATCCACCTTCAGGTTATCATTCGAACCCCCTCCAGTATTAAGTTGCAAGCAACGGATAACTGCGTTAAGCAAAGTGTGTAAGGTAAACAATACAATTGTTCCATGAACAAGAGATTGTTGTTTTCTCCCTAGTCGCAACAGCACATCTACAACCTTAGAGATTTCTGTCACTTCCCCAGATTCAGTAGAGGCATGAACCCACTATCGAGCATAAATACTCCCTCTTGGAGTCCTGGCATCTACTTGTCCAAGATAGCTACTAGAAACGGAGAGCAGGCAAGATCTCAAACAATACAGACATGATAGAATCAACAATCATAAAGACAAGATATAATCATTAATCAATATGACAAAGTAATCTCAATATCCATCGGATCCCTGCAAACACAACATGTATGATTACAAATAGATGATCTTGATCATGAACGAAGCTCACAAGATCTAAACATGATAGCACAAAGGAGGAGAAACAACCATCTAGCTACTGTATGGACCCATAGTCCAAGGTGGAACTACTCACGCATCATACCGAAGGCTGGCATGGTGATGAAGAAGGCCTCCGGGATGATCTCTCCCCTCCGGCAGGGTGCCAGGAAGAGCTTCAGATCCCCCGATCTAGGGACGATGGTGGCGGCGGCTACAGACTGTTTCATGGAAGATTGATCGGGTACTTAGGATTTAGGTATCGGGGGCTTCTTATAGGCGAAGAGGGAGGCCGAGGGGGTGCCCGAGGCGGCCGCACCCCCCAGACATGGGCCAGGCCTGGCCACGCGGCCAGGGGGTGTGGGGCCCTCGAGTCCCTCCTTCGTCTCGTCTTCTGGGTCCGTGTTCCCCTTGGTGAAATATTGACTTTGGCTTTTCTCTCGTCCAATTCCAAGAATATTCATTTTCTGGCTTTTCTGGAACCAAAAACAGAAGAAAACAGGCAACTAGCACTATGGCATCTTGTTAATAGGTTAGTCCCAGAAAACATATAAAAATACCTCAAAGTGTAGACAAAGAAAAGCAGAGTTGATACTAAACAAGCATGGAACATAAAAAATTATCGATACGTTTACGACGTATCAAGCATCCCCAAGCTTAACTCCTGCTCGTCCTCGAGTAGATAAGTGATAAAAAAGAATAATTTTTGAGGTGACATGCACCATCACAATCATGATCAAACTATTTGCAATCATTGAAAGCTGGGATCAAAGTACTCTAAACATGAGCATGAAAGATGAAGTTCTAACATTAAGACATAGCAACTATGTTGCAACATGAAAGGATACAAACAAAGATTCATGAATAACAATGCATTGAAAGAAGTTTGTTTGTTTCACATATAGAAAACATAGCATAGTGGCATTCAGCTTGTCCCTCATGGAGTAGAAAAACATAAATGCATAGTACACCTTAAAAGTTTATAAGGGTGACTAGATTCAAATAGTTCAAGAACAAGCAATATCAACAACATGAATCAATCAATAAGTTTTGGAACAATGCACATAGAACTAAGAATGACAACTATGCTCTCTTAATTGGTGCCTAAGGTAGAAGGTGGAGACTCAATATAAAAGTGGAAGAAAGGCCCTTGGGAAGCAGGGATTTCAAGTTTCATAAAGAGCTTCCAAAAATTATTGTACTTGTTAGCTTTTAGCTCTCATTGCCCCTATCATAAGCATCTTGAAGTGATTAAGGTTAAAGTGAACAAAGTATGGAGTATATGCTTGACAAAGTATAAGTTGGCAATCTCATGTCCCTTGAGTACGAGGGCCGCTCCTCATGCTACTCAACTTTAGTTACCGGTAAGTTCTTATCATAGTAAGTACATGTGTATCATAGAGAACCGCCAACGGGGTACCCCTTTCCCCATGACACAGGAGCTATCCCATATCAAAATGACAAGGCAAGCATACAATGAGCATCTCAACAATCTTCTTATTTACCATGGGAAAATGGTGTTTTTTTCTCTCTTTCCTCTTTTACTGTGTCTCTCTTTTTTTATAAGAAGAAAGCTTCATAGATTGCTCACTATGGTGATGCTACAAGTTTCCACCATGATTAGGCATGGCTTAGGCTAGCGCCTAGGCGTTTCTCTAAAACATGTACATAACTCCATGGACTTACAAGCTCCCCTTTTATTTCACACCGACGACATCCATAAACAAAAGAGCATGATATCAACTGGATAATTATCCATAGGTGTTGAAAGTGTTCCTCGTGATAGAACGGTTCTGCTAATTCCAACGTATAAGTGCAAGCATCTACAACATAGATGACACAATGGTTCAAGTTTATTATGGGCAAGAAAAATAAAGTGTGCCATCAAGTTTATGAGAGCTTTAATCACTAATTTTTCACATAACAAAGTGACTTTTTAATTGGAAGGTAGATAAAACAAGAATATACTTGAAATGGTGTAACACACCATGCATAGGAATTTATAGTGGACACTTTTGAATAACTTGGTTTCTTGGGAGTTGGATGCATGAGTAGAGCTTACTCAATATAAGTGAAGGCTAGCAAAAGACTGGGAGCGACCAACTAAGAGAACAATAATGGTCATAATCATGCAGAGCGACAAAACATTATTAACTAAAGCATAAAGTGGTATCACAAGTCAAAAAGTAAATGATCTTAGAGGCTAAGGTGACTAGTTCATAGTCATAACATGGTGTGAGCATGTGCCAAGTCATCCCAAACAAAACATCAAAGGAGAATACCACAATACTATGCTTTTGTATGCTAAAACAACGCATGATTCTTTCAAGGCACACTAAGCAATCTAAATTGTTTGGAGAAAGTAATGCTATAGCAACAATCACTAAGAATAAGGTCAAAACAACATCTGGCATGACATGGTAAAGTCTAAGCCACAGTCAAAGCAAGCTCACTTTTGTACCACTATAAGCATGAAACTTTCTACTCTTTTCTAACACCAATCAACTTATTTGAAAACATCACAGCGAACACGGGGGTCCAACTACTTTATTCAATCAAACTAAACAAACAAAAACCAAAAACAAAAACTAAGATGCTCCAAGAACAACACAACAGTGCATGAAACAATAAAAACGAAGTGTCTAGAAAGACCTGAGATTTTTATTGATGAAGAAGGGGATGCCTCGGGCATCCCCAAGCTTTGACGCTTTTACCTCTTGAATATTTATTGGGGTGACACGGGGTGGCATCCCCAAGCTTGAGCTTTTGTCCATTTTTTATCTTATTACATCATTCTTTCTCTACACTTGAAAATTTGCTTCATACAAAACTTCACACAATCTTCATTAGCAACATTAGTGCATTCAAAAGATAATGCACCTTTGGGTTTAGTTTCAAAACGGAAAAACTTTCATTAAATACATAATCTACTATAGAAACTTCTTTTAAAAAGCTCAATTTCCCAAAAATAACCCAAAAATAAATAGATAGGAGACAAATGCAAATAATGACAGAAATCTGTCAAAACAGACCAACAGGTGAAAACCGATTTTTTAGAAGCCCTTCTGTTGCTCAAATAAAAAAGTGTTGAACTAACGAAATTCAGATAACAACATGGGGGATTTATACAGGGAACTGCAGCTCAATCCGACTTACGTAGATTTTACATGAATTTGTACAGTGAAGTACAAAACTCTGTTTTGCGAAAGCAACTCCCCAAATCTTACTTTTCTCTCATTAGAGGTTATTCTTGACACAAAAATCAAATAAAAAGGATAAGGAAAGGTTATTACAGAAGTAATAACTTCCAAGACTCAACTAAAACTTTTGGATTATCTCCCAATAAGTACTTTTCTTTAACGCCTTTAAGTTAGGCACAAGAAGCAAGAATCAAGTATTTTCAAATGAAGAAGCATTAACATCAAACCTTGCTTTAAAAGGAGGAGCAAAAGGTCACTTATCTCTCCTCATAGGGAAGTGTTCAATACATTTCTTGAATGTAAATTGATATTTAATGGTGCCTTCTTTCATATCAATAATGGCACCAACAGTTCTAAGAAAAGGTCTTCCCAAAGTAATAGGACAAGAAGCATTGTATTCAACATCCAAAACATAGAAATCAACAGGGACATAAGCATTATTAACCATAATAAGAACATCATTAACACTCCCTATGAGTTTCTTTTTAGCATTATCATCAAGTGGGATATCTAAATAGCAATCTTCCAAAGGTGGCAAATCAAGCATTTCATAAATCTTTCTAGGCATAATAGAGACACTAGAACCAAGGTCACATGAAGCTTTGAGATCTAAGTCATTCACTTGCATATTAACTATAGGTTCCCAACTATCTTCTACTTTCCTAGGAATAGAAGCTTTGTGTTTCAACTTTTCTTCCTTAATTTTAATGAGAGCATCTGTAATGTTTTTGGTGAAAGCCACATTCATATCACTAGCATTAGGACTTCTAGCAAGCTTTTGTAGGAACAAAATCACTTCAGAAAAATTGCAACCATCAAGATAAAAATCAAACTTAGCATCACAGGTAGTAGACTTAGGCATTGTTGTAGGAGGAATGGGGACTTCTTGTGGTTTGGTAGCATCCATATTGGTTGTGGTAATAGTACAAACACTATTGTTTCTAGCAATTTCAGCTTCTCTTTCCCACTTATCACGTAGTTTAGATAATAGTCTAACATTTTCATCAATAGTTACTTGTATGGCATGAGTAGCAGCAAAGGTACTTTCCAAGGTTTCAGGTTTAGCAGCCATTTTATTAATCAAAGAGGATTGAGCTTCAGACAAAGATGAAATATTTTTCTTAGCATTCAAAAGCTTTTCTTCCACAGTCTTGTTGAAAGTAGTTTGTTTACTAATAAAGTCTTTAAGAATGACTTCAAGTTCAGAGGGAGCACTTCTATTGTTGTTGCAGGAATTTGCATAAGCATTACCATTGGGAGGATAGGGCCTAAAATTATTATTACCAAAATTATTTCTATAGGCATTGTTGTTGAAATTGTTGTTTCTAATGAAGTTCACATCAACTTGCTCTTCTTGAGCAACCAAAGAAGCTAAAGGAACATTATTTGGATCAATATGAGCTTTTCCATTAACAAGCATAGCCATAATAAAATCAATTTTATCACTCAAGGAGGAGGTTTCTTCAACAAAATTTACCTTCTTACCATGTGGAGCTCTCTCAGTGTGCCATTCAGAATAGTTAACCATCATATTATCAAAGAGTTTTGTTGCAGCACCCAAAGTAATGGTCATAAAGCTACCTCCAGCAGAAGAATCCAACAGATTTCTTGAAGAGAAGTTTAACCTTGCATAAAAAGTTTGGATAATCATCGAAGCAGTCAGTCCATGAGTGGGACAGTTCTTTACCAAAGATTTCATTCTTTCCCAACCTTGAGCAACATGTTCATTATCAAGATGATTAAATTTCATTATCTCACTTCTCATAGATATAATCTTAGTAGGAGGATAGTATTTTCCAATAAAAGCATCTTTGCATTTAATCCAAGAATCAATACTATTTCTAGGCAAGGATAGCAACCATTCTTTAGCTTTTCCTCTCAAGGAGAAAGGAAACAATTTGAGATTAACAATATCTCCATATATATCCTTATATTTTTGCATCTCACAAATTTCAACAAAGCTATTGAGGTGGGCAGCATCATCATCAGAACTAACAAGAAAATTGTTCTTTCCTAACATGATTCAACAAAGCAGGTTTAATTTCATAAAAGGTAGCATCAGGAACATGTGGAGCAATAGGTGTACTTAGGAAATCATTGTTGTTTGTGCTAGTAAAGTCACACCACTTGGTGTTCTCAGCGGAATTCATTTTTGCAAAAGTGGAGCAAGCCAACAGCAACAGCAACTAGAGTAGGAACTAATTTTTTGTGTTTTTTGATAAGAGAAAGCAAAACAAAGGAGACAATTTTTTTTTAATTTTTGATAAAAAGAAGAAAACAAAACAAGGCAAAAGAAACTAAGCAAAACAAAAACAAAGTAAAGAGAAAGGTTATGGAGGACTCCCCTTGTGAAGCTATCCTTAACTCCCCGGCAACAACACCAGAAAATATCTTGACGCGGCTCAACTTTAGAGCTTCAGTTGGGAGACCCCAAGAGGAATTTATGATGAGCACAACGGCAAATGTTCCCTCAGTTATGAAACCAAGGTTATCGAACCAGTAGGAGCAAGGAAACAACCCCAAGGTGTTGCTACCAACTTGGAATCCTGCATAACACAAACTCAAGACTTTGCCCCAACTTGCAGTGAGGGTGTCAATATCACTGGTTTGCTGAAAACAAAGGATTAAACGTATGGTGTGGAAGGTAATGGTGGCTTGCAGAAAGTAAACGGTAATAGCAAAAGATGTATCAATGGTAAAGATTGGACCGGGGTCCATAGTTCACTAGAGGTGTTCTCCTTAAGATATATAACATAACATGCTGGGTAAAAAAATTACAGCAGGACAATTGATAGGATAGAGCAAGGCATAACAATGCAATAATAGTCATTCATGATCCTATGAGATTTGATTGGGCAATACAACAATATACATAGACCACCATCCAACTGCATCTATGACTAGTAATCCGCCTTCAGGTTATCATCCGAACCCCCTCCAGTATTAAGTTGCAAGCAACGGATAACTGCGTTAAGCAAAGTGTGTAAGGTAAATAATACAATTGTTCCATGAACAAGAGATTGTTGTTTTCTCCCTAGTGGCAACAATACATCTACAACCTTTGAGATTTATGTCACTTCCCCAGATTCAATAGAGGCATGAACCCACTATGGAGCATAAATACTCCCTCTTGGAGTCACTAGCATCTACTTGGCCAAGATAGCTACTAGAAACGGAGAGCATGCAAGATCTCAAACAACACATACATGATAGAATCAACAATCATAAAGACAAGATAGAATCATTAATCAGTCTGACAAAGTAATCTCAATGTCCATCGGAACCCCGCAAACACAACATGTATGATTACAAATAGATGATCTTGATCATGAACGGAGCTCACAAGATCTAAACATGATAGCACAAAGGAGGAGAAACAACCATCTAGCTACTGTATGGACCCATAGTCCAAGGTGGAACTACTCACGCATAAAACCGGAGGCTGGCATGGTGATGAAGAAGTTCTCCGGGATGATCTCTCCCCTCCGAAAGGTTGCCGGGAAGAGCTTCAGATCCCCCTCCCCGATCTAGGGATGGTGGTGGCGGCGGCTACGGACTGTTTCGTGGAATATTGATCGGGTACTTAGGGTTTAGGTATCGGGGGATTCTTATAGGCGAAGAGGGAGGACGAGGGGGTGCCCGAGGCGGCCGCACCCCCTAGGCACGGACCAGGCCTGGCCGGGCAGCCAAGGGGTGTGGGCCCCTCAAGGCCCTCCTCCGTCTCGTCTTCTGGATCTGTGTTTCCCTCGGTGAAATATTGACTTTGGATTTTGTCCCGCCCAATTCCGAGAATATTCATTTTCTGGCTTTTCTGGAACCAAAAGCAGAAGAAAACAGGCAACTGGCACAGTGGCATCTTGTTAATAGGTTAGTCCGAGAAAACATATAAAATACCTCAAAGTGTAGACAAAGCAAAGCAAAGTTGTACTAAACAAGCATGGAACATAAAAAATTATAGATACATTTATGACGTATCAAGCATCCCCAAGCTTAACTCCTACTCGTCCTCGAGTAGGTCAGTGATAGAAAGAGTAATTTTTGAGGTGACATGAACCATCACAATCATGATCAAACTATTTGTATGCATTGAAAGCTAGGATCAAAGTACTATAAACATGAGCATGAAAGATGAAGTTCTAACATTAAGACATAGCAACTATTGTTGCAACATGAAAGTATACAAACAAACATCATGAATAACAATGCATTTGAAGACCTTTGTTTGTTTCACACATAGAAAACATAGCATAGTGGCATTCAGCTTGTCCCTCATGGAGTAGCAAAACATAAATGCAAAGGATACCTTCAAAGTTCATAAGGGTGACTAGATACAAATAGTCAAGAACAAGAAATATCAACAATATGAATCAATCAATAAGTTTTGGGGCAGTGCACATAGAACTAAGAATGAAAACTATGATCTCTTAATTGGTGCCTAAGGTAGAAAGTGGAGACTCGATATAAAAGTGGAAGAAAGGCCCTTCAAAGGGAAGCAGGGATTTCAAGTTTCATAAAGATCTTCCAAAAATTATGGTACTTGTTAGCTTTCAGCTCTCATTGCCCCTATCATAAGCATCTTGAAGTGATTAAGGTTAAAGTGAACAAAGTATGGAGTATATGCTTGACAAAGTATAAGTTGGCAATCTCATGTCCCTTGAGTACGAGGGCCGCTCCTCATGCTACTCAACTTTAGTTATCGGTAAGTTCTTGTCATAGTAAGTACATGCGTATCATAGAGAACCGCCAACGGGGTACCCCTTTCCCCATGACACAGGAGCTATCCCATATCAAAATTACAAGGCAAGCATACAATGAGCATCTCAACAATCTTCTTATTTACCATGGGAAAAATGGTGTTTTTTCTCTCTCTTTCCTCTTTTACTATGTCTCTCTTTTTTTATAAGAAGAAAGCTTCATAGATTGCTCACTATGGTGATGTTGCAAGTTTCCACCATGATTAGGCATGGCTTAGGCTAGCGGCCTAGGCATTTGTATAACACATATACATAACTCCATGGACTTACAAGCTCCCCTTTTATTTGACACCTAGGACATCCATAAACAAAAGAGCATGATATCAACTAGATAATTATCCATAGGTGTTGAAAGTGTTCCCCGTGACAGCACGGTTCTGCTAATTCCAACGTATAAGTGCAAGAATCTACAACATAGATGACACAATGGTTCAAGTTTATTATGGGCAAGAAAAATAAAGTGTGCCATCAAGTTTGTGAGATCTTTAATCACTAATTTTTCACATAACAAAGTGACTTTTTAATTGGAAGGTAGATAAAACAAGAATATACTTAGAATGGTGTAACACACCATGCATAGAAATTTATAGTGGACACTTTGGAATAACTTGGTTTCTTGGGAGTTGGATGCATGAGTAGAGCTTACTCAATATAAGTGAAGGCTAGCAAAAGACTGGGAGCGACCAACTAAGAGAGCAATAATGGTCATAATCATGCAGAGCGACAAAACATTATCAACTAAAGCATAAAGTGGTATCACACGTCAAAAACTAAATGATCATAGAGGCAAAGATGAATGGTTAATAGTCATAACATGGTATGAGAATGTACCAAGTCAACGCAAACAAAACATCAAAGGAGAATACCACAATACTATGCTTTTGTATGCTAAAACAATGCATGATTCTTTCAAGGCACACTAAGCAATCTCAATTGTTTGGAGCAAGTCATGATACAACAATAATTACTAAGCATAAGGTCAATACAACATCTAGCATGACATGGTAAAGGCTAAGCCATAGTCAAAGCAAGCCCACTTTTGTACCACTATAAGCATGAAAATTTCTACTCTTTTCCAACACCAATCAACTTATTTGAAAACATCACAACAAAAACAGGGGTCCAACTAATTTATTCAAACAAACTAAGCAAACGAAAACCAAAATGAAAACTAAGACACTCCAAGAACAATTAAACAGTGCATGAAACAATAAAAATGAAGTGTCTAGAAAGACCTGAGATTTTTATTAATGAAGAAGGGGATGCCTTGGGCATCCCCAAGCTTTGACGCTTGTACCTCTTGAATATTTCTTGGGATTACACAGTGTGGCATCCCCAATCTTGAGCTTTTGTCCATTCTTCATGTCATTACATCATTCTTTCTCTACACCTGGAAATTTCCTTCATACAAAACTTCACACAATCTTCATTAGCAACATTAGTGCATTTAAAAGATAATAGACCTTTGGGTTTAGATTCAAAACAGCAAAATTTTCATTAAAGACATAAGCTACTGAAACAACTTTCTTTAAAAAGCTCAATTTCCCAAAGAGAACCCAAAAAGAAATCGATAGGAGACAAATGCAAATAATGGTAGAAATCTGTCAAAACCGATTTTTTCAAAGACCTTCTGTTGCTCAAATAAAAAAAGTGTTGAACTAACGAAAGTTATCTAACCACCTAGGGGATTTATTCAGAAAATTACAGCTCAATCTGACTTACAGAGATTTTTCACGAATTTTTAAGTGGGGCATAAAAATCTGTTTTTGAGACAGCATCTCCCCAAATCTTACTTCCTTCTCATTAGAGTTTATTCTTGGAACAAAAATAAAATAAAAAGGATAAGGAGATATTATTACAGAAGTAATAACTTCCAAGACTCAACTAAAACTTTTGGGTTATCTCCCAATAAGTACTTTTCTTTAACGCCTTTAAGTTAGGCACAAGAAGCAAGAATCAAGTATTTTCAAATGAAGAAGCATTAACATCAAACCTTGCTTTAAAAGGAGGAGCAAAAGGTCACTTATCTCTCCTCATAGGGAAGTGTTCAATACATTTCTTGAATGTAAATTGATATTTAATGGTGCCTTCTTTCATATCAATAATGGCACCAACAGTTCTAAGAAAAGGTCTTCCCAAAGTAATAGGACAAGAAGCATTGTATTCAACATCCAAAACATAGAAATCAACAGGGACATAAGCATTATTAACCATAATAAGAACATCATTAACACTCCCTATGAGTTTCTTTTTAGCATTATCATCAAGTGGGATATCTAAATAGCAATCTTCCAAAGGTGGCAAATCAAGCATTTCATAAATCTTTCTAGGCATAATAGAGACACTAGAACCAAGGTCACATGAAGCTTTGAGATCTAAGTCATTCACTTGCATATTAACTATAGGTTCCCAACTATCTTCTACTTTCCTAGGAATAGAAGCTTTGTGTTTCAACTTTTCTTCCTTAATTTTAATGAGAGCATCTGTAATGTTTTTGGTGAAAGCCACATTCATATCACTAGCATTAGGACTTCTAGCAAGCTTTTGTAGGAACAAAATCACTTCAGAAAAATTGCAACCATCAAGATAAAAATCAAACTTAGCATCACAGGTAGTAGACTTAGGCATTGTTGTAGGAGGAATGGGGACTTCTTGTGGTTTGGTAGCATCCATATTGGTTGTGGTAATAGTACAAACACTATTGTTTCTAGCAATTTCAGCTTCTCTTTCCCACTTATCACGTAGTTTAGATAATAGTCTAACATTTTCATCAATAGTTACTTGTATGGCATGAGTAGAAGCAAAGGTACTTTCCAAGGTTTCAGGTTTAGCAGCCATTTTATTAATCAAAGAGGATTGAGCTTCAGACAAAGATGAAATATTTTTCTTAGCATTCAAAAGCTTTGCTTCCACAGTCTTGTTGAAAGTAGTTTGTTTACTAATAAAGTCTTTAAGAATGACTTCAAGTTCAGAGGGAGCACTTCTATTGTTGTTGTAGGAATTTGCATAAGCATTACCATTGGGAGGATAGGGCCTAAAATTATTATTACCAAAATTATTTCTATAGGCATTGTTGTTGAAATTGTTGTTTCTAATGAAGTTCACATCAACTTTCTCTTCTTGAGCAACCAAAGAAGCTAAAGGAACATTATTTGGATCAATATGAGCTTTTCCATTAACAAGCATAGCCATAATAAAATCAATTTTATCACTCAAGGAGGAGGTTTCTTCAACAGAATTTACCTTCTTACCATGTGGAGCTCTCTCAGTGTGCCATTCAGAATAGTTAACCATCATATTATCAAGGAGTTTTGTTGCAACACCCAAAGTAATGGTCATAAAGGTACCTCCAGCAGCAGAATCCAACAGATTTCTTGAAGATAAGTTTAACCCTGCATAAAAAGTTTGAATAATCATCCAAGCAGTTAGTCCATGAGTGTGACAATTCTTTACCAAAGATTTCATTCTTTCCCAATCTTGAGCAACATGTTCATTATCAAGTTGTTTAAATTTCATTATGTCACTTCTCATAGATATAATATTTGCAGGAGGATAGTATTTTCCAATAAAAGCATCTTTGCATTTAATCCAAGAATTGATATTATTTCTAGGCAAGGATAGCAACCATTCTTTAGCTTTTCCTCTCAAGGAGAAAGGAAACAATTTTAGCTTAACAATATCTCCATATATACCCTTATATTTTTGCATCTCACAAATTTCAACAAAGCTATTAAGGTGGGCAGCAACATCATCAGAACTAACACAAAAAAATTGCTCTTTCATAACAAGATTCAACAAAGCATGTTTAATTTCATAAAAGGTAGCATCAGGAACAGGTGGAGTAATAGGTGTACTCAGGAAATCATTGTTGTTTGTGCTAGTAAAGTCACACAACTTGGTGTTCTCAACAGAATTCATTTTTGCAAAAGTGGTGCAAGCCAACAGCAGAAGCAACTAGAGTAGGAACTAATTTTTTGCATTTTTAATAAGAGAAAACAAAACAAAGGAGACCAAATTTTTTTTTGTAATTTTTGATAAAAAGAAGCAAGCCAAACAAAGAAAAATAAACTAAGAAAAACAAAAACAAAGTAAAGAGAAAGGTTATGAAGGATTCCCCTTGTCAAGCTGTCCTTAACTCCTCGGCAATGGCGCCAGAAAATATCTTGACGCGGCTCAACTTTAGAGCTTCAGTTGGGAGACCCTAGGAGGAAGGTATGATGAGCACATCGTCAAAATTTCCCTCAGTTATGAAACCAAGGTTATCGAACCAGTAAGAGCAAGGAAACAACCCCAAGGTGTTGCTACCAACTTGGAATCCTGCACAACACAAACTCAAGACTTTGCCCTAACTTGCAGTGAGGGTGTCAATCTCACTGGTTTGATGAAAACAAAGGATTAAACATATGGTGTGGAAGGTAATGATGGCTTGCAGAAAGTAAACGGTAACAACAGAAGATGTATCAATGGTAAAGATTGGACCGGGGTCCACAGTTCACT
The DNA here is from genome assembly GCA_910589765.1 of Avena atlantica. Taxonomy (NCBI): domain Eukaryota; kingdom Viridiplantae; phylum Streptophyta; class Magnoliopsida; order Poales; family Poaceae; genus Avena; species Avena atlantica. The sequence goes on from OU342737.1 coordinate 57,576,619, forward strand.
AGAGATGTTCTCCTTAAGATAAATAATATAACATGCTAGGTAAACAAATTACATCAGGGCAATTGACAGGATAGAGCAAGGCATAACAATGCAATACTAGTCATTCATGATCCTATGAGATTTGATTGGGCAATACAACAATATACATAGACCGCCATATAACTACATCTATGACTAGTACTCCACCTTCAGGTTATCATCTAAAACCCCTCCATTATTAAGTAGCAAGCAACAGATAACTATGTTAAGCAAAGTGTGTAAGGTAAACAATACAATTGTTCCATGAACAAGAGATTTTTGTTTTCTCCCTAGTGGCAACAACACATCTACAACCTTAGAGATTTCGGTCACTTCCCTAGATTCAATAGAGGCATGAACCCACTATCGAGCATAAATACTCCCTCTTGGAATCACTAGCATCTACTTGGCCAAGATAGCTACTTGAAACAGAGAGCATGCAAGATCCCAAACAACACAGACATGATATAATCAACAATCATAAAGACAAGATAGAATCATTAATCAATCTGACAAAGTAATCTCAATATCCATTGGATCCCTGCAAACACAACATGTATGATTACAAATAGATGATCTTGATCATGAACGGAGCTCACAAGATCTAAACATTATAGCACAAAGGAGGAGAAACAACCATCTAGCTACTATATGGACCCATAGTCCAAGGTGGAACTACTCACGCATCATACCGGAGGCTGGCATGGTGATGAAGAAGGCCTCCGGGATGATCTCTCCCCTCCGGTAGGGTGCCAGGAAGAGCTTCAGATCCTCCTAGATCTAGGTATGATGGTGGCGGCGACTACGAACTATTTCATGGAATATTGATCGGGTACTTAGGGTTTAGGTATCGGTGGCTTCTTATAGGCGAAGAGGGAGGCCGACGTGTGCCCGAGGCGGCCGCACCCCCCAGGCACAGGCCAGGCCTGGCCGCGCAGTGATACATCCAATTTGCATCACTATTCTATATCATAAATTGCTTCTATTCATTGACATATTCCATATTAAAAGGTGATACTTATGTCATTTCATCTGTTTTTGCATGTTGGATGATTCTTGGAGGATGAACTGCCGGAGTCAGGATTCTGATGGAAAAAGCGGTGTCTAGATGCAATTTTTGTGAAGATCAAAAAAATACTATAAAAACTACAGAAAATTATATTTTCCCAGAAGACGAAGGATGCCAGAAGGAGAGGCGGAGTTGGGCCACAGGGGGCCCACACCCTCCCAGGCGCAGGCCACCCTGGGCTGCACCTATAGGGGGTGTGGCCACCCTGGCCCACCTCTGGCTCCGCCCTCTCGCCTATATCTTCTCCTCGAAACCCTAAAGTCAGGCAGAGCGACTACAGAAAGATTCCTCCGCCTCTGCGGGGCAGAAACTACAGAGGGAGAGAGAAAGAGCTCTCTGGCAGGGAAATTCCTTCCCAGAGAGGGGAGATCATCGCCATCAACACCGTCATCAAGCTAGACTTCATCGGGATCATCATCATCATCCACACCACCATCTCCACCAGCACCATCATCACCACTCCATCCTGCTATAACAATTGTGTTGAATCTTGCATAGTTCTTAGGGGAAACTTTCCTAGTGTTGATTACTATTGTAGTTGATGCTTGTGAGTGGAACCATTGAATTATTGTTTATGTTTAGATTGTTATCCATCATTATATCATCTATTATCTTGATCTATATGATGTCTCATGAGTAGTTCGTTTAGTTCTTCGGGACATGGGAGAAGTCATGTTGTTAGTAGTGGAATTGTGTTGAGGTATTATTCAATGGTTTAATATTTAAGTTGTGGTGCTATTCTTCTAGTGGTGTCATGTTAATGTCGACTACATGATACTTCACCATTTATGGTCCTAGGGGAATGCACTGTGTATTAGGCTACTAATTGTGGGGTTGCAGGAGTGACAGAAACCTGAACCCCCATTAGGAAACATTTGCACAAGGGAGTGTAGGATCTTGGAGTTTAAGGCTGTGGTTAGATTTTTATCTTAATTACTTTCTTGTAGTTGTGGATACTTGCAAGGGTTTTAATCACAAGTATGTATTAGTCCAAGTAAGGTTGGTACATTAGCACAGGTTCACCCACACAACACTTATAAACCAAAGAAGGTTAATCAACTATATGAAACAAAAGCACTTGACAGTATGTCCTCGAGAACGTTTGGTCCTCATAAGTATTACCACCGGCTTATCCTTTGCTAAGAAAGGATTGGGCCACTTGCTGCAATTATTTGTTGTCTTTATTTACTTGCACATTATTTCCTTGCTTTATCAGAAAGCCCCTAAAAATCCGTTTGCTAAGTATTTACAGAGAACTCTGGAGCCAGTACCACTAGTCAGCACCTTCTGCTCCTCGTTGGGATCGACACTACTATTTATTTAAAGTACTACAATACATCCCCTATACTCGTGGGTCATCAAGACTATTTTTTGGCGCCGTTGCCGAGGAGTGAAGAGCTATTGAAGAGTGGAACTGGTAAAGGAAACTTCTACTGTGAGTATTGTTTTTTATTTCTGTTTGTTACTTTATTTCCAATATGGATAACCCACTTGGTTTCCTATTTGGGAAATCTACTACCACTGTTAGGGTAGTAGATGAACCACCACCTGTTGAGATAGATCCTTTTAAGATACCTACAAGAATTGTTGATCATGTTATGGATAATTATTATTTTGGGGGATGGAACTGTCCATCCTGGTGATCACCTGCTTTTTATCCATGAATTATGCGGGTTGTTTAAGTGTGTAGGTATCACAACTGAACATGTTAAGAAGAAGTTACTCTCTATATCATTTAAATGAAGAGCTGAAGAATGGTATAAGCTGCCGAAGAATGGACAATCTATGGAATGGGAGGAAATAGTACCCCTCTTCTACTCTAAATTCTATCCTCCCAGTGAGATTTATAAGGATATGAATCAAATATATAACTTTTGGCCTCGTGATGGAGAGAGTACAACCCAAGCTTGGGGGAGATTGAAGTTGCTAATGCTTAAATGTCCTATTCATGAACTCCCTAACAATATTATCATCAATAACTTTTATGCAATGCTTTCTCTTCATGATAAAGATTTATTAGATGCTTATTGTGTTGGATCATTCACACGTATGAAATAAAAAGCTAAATGGGATCTTCTAGACCATATTTAAGAAAACACCGAAGCATGGGAGAATGACAAAGGAAGAAAGTCAGATATAAATTATGATTATGAATGCATTAAATTTTTTATGGGAACTGATGACTTCCGTGATATTATTACCGAGTATGGTCTTGACTATCAAGTTATTGCCAATTGTTTTAAGGCGTAACCAGGACGGGGGGTGTGGGCCCCTCGAGGCCCTCCTCCGTCTCTTCTTCTGGCTCCGTGTTCCCCTCGATGAAATATTGACTTTGGCTTTTGTCTCGTACAATTCCGAGAATATTCATTTTCTGGATTTTCTGAAACCAAAAACAAAAGAAAATAGGCAACTGGCACTGTGGCATATTGTTAATAGGTTAGTCCCAGAAAACATATAAAAATACCTCAAAGTGTAGACAAATCAAAGCAAAGTGATACTAAACAAGCATTGAACATAAAAAATTATAGATATGTTTACGACGTATTAGCGAGCTTCTGGTAGTGGGGGTACCTCTACTTTGTCGGGGTCAGTACCTCACTGAGGTAGTAGATTGGGCGTTGGACCCCGTGGGTCTTGCCATCTTCAGGTCGTTCGACCACGAGTGCAGTGCTAACCACCTGATGCGTGGCTGCTATGTATAGCAGCAAAGGCTCCCTCTCCTTTGGCGTAACCAGGACAGGTGATGTGGAGAGCAGGTGCTTGAGGTCTTCGAGTGCCATGTCTGCCTCGGCTGTCCACTCGAATTTGCCAGCTTTGCGCAACGGCTGATAGAAAGGGAGAGCCTTCTTGCCCATGCGGCTGATGAATCTTCTGAGCACCGCGATTCGCCCAGCTATCTGTTGGATCCCCTTGAGTTTCTTGGGCTTCTCCATGGCTAGTATAGCCCTGATTTTATTTGGGTTTGCCTCGATGCCGCGCTGAGAGATGAAGTATCTGAGTAACTGGCCAGACGGGATGCCGAAGGCGCACTTTTCTATGTCCAGCTTGATCTTGTAGCGATCAAGGTTGTCGAATGTCTCGCGGAGATCGTCGATGAGTGTCTTGGCCTCCTTTGGCCTTGATAACTATGTCGTCAACATATACCTGGACGTTGCGACCAATCTGGTCCTTCAGACATGCCTGCATGCATCTCTGGTAAGTGGCGCCTGCGTTCTTCAGCCTGAAAGGCATTGTGTTGTAGCAGAACACCCCGAACGGCGTGATGAACTCCGTTTTCTCCTGATCATTGGCCTTCAGCCGAATTTGGTTGTAGCCTTAGTAGGCGTCAAGAAAGGAGAGTTTCTCGCATCCTGTAGTGGAGTCGATTATTTGATTGATCTGTGGGAGAGGAAAGTGGTCCTTGGGATAGTGCTTGTTAAGCGATGTGAAGTCCACACACATCCATAGGATGTCCGTGTCCTTCTTGGGGACCAGCACGGGGTTGGCCAGCCACTCGCTTTCTTTGATCTCGCTGATGAAGTTGGCATCCAGGAGTCTATTGACTTCGATGCCAACGTCTTCAGCTCTTGGCTCTGACAGTCGATGCATCAACTGCTTGACTGGCTTCTGTAAGGGGTCCCAATCTTTAATAAGATAGAGCCCTCTGTGTTTACAATGCTAGTCCCTGGATCAATAGCTAGCATCCACAGTTAAGATGTAATATCAAGAAACAAAGGTCATAATATAACTTTATAACCAGGAATAACATAAGTTTATTACATCAAACATAGCTCATTAGGCCATTACATTACATTGCAGCGGAATAACTATGGTCAAGTGGTCCTTCATCTTCAAAGTGCCACAGGCAGATGTTGGTTGTAGACTTTGTAATCCTAATCAAACAATCTTCACTAAAATCAATCAAACCTGCAACATACAAGTTACAGCCACAAAGGGTCAAAACATTTGAATTGTATTGGCAAGTGATACTATGGTAGTATAGTGGAGTCTATCATCTATATGCATTTGGCTAAGTGGAGTTGAGGCTTGCATTGCTCAAAATAGATTTTTCTTATCATTTTGAAAATACTAAGTTTTTGCTTGACAAAATCATTTTTCTCAATCGAAGATTGAAGATCCTTTCCAAGGCATCTATCAACCAAAGATTGAAGATTTCAAACAACCCTTGTTCAAACCACAAGATTTTAATTTAGAAATTTGAATGATGAGATTCTTGATTGCTTTCATGTCTTGATGCTCAAATTGTCCTTTACCAGGGACATGGCTAAGTACTTAGGTTTTACACTCTGCAGAGGTGGTGCACTTTCCCCACAAGACTTGGTTTCCCAAGACAAGATCTTTCAGAAGCTTTCCCTTAGACCAAAATGGACGCGTTCCAACCTATCAAACACTACCACCCACTGTCCATATGGCTAAGTTCTTGCAACATATATGATCATGGCAGAGCCCATATTTCCAAGTGGTTGCACTTGAAGCTTCTCAACATTTGACATCTCAAATCCCTTTGTTTCCTGGGTGGCATACCACAAGTGAGATACACAACCCAAGTCCATGGCCTTGTGTAACCACTCAACATATCCCAGTCCTTCCATTCCACCCAGGAGGTTCATTAACTTAGTTGTTTTATTAAACAAAACCTAAGTCCTCAGACTTAGAATATTTTCCCATATTGTGAATATATATTCCACCCATGTTTTCTATTAGCTAGGCTAAGCTTGATAGTAGTAGGAATATTTAACTTAGGGAAATCCTACTAAGGATTCATTTACTAGGTTTTACTATAGCAAAGTCTATACTTAGCAAAATCCATGCAAGTTTACTTAGCAAAATCACTAATGCATAGTGAAAGTAATAGGGTAGAAAGTGTGAAGCATCACTTGCCTTTTTGGTAGGGAATGGTGGTTCACTTCTTGATCTTTCTAGTCTCGCACTTCACTACAAATCAATCAAGCAAACACAAATTCAATTCACATTCCAAACCAAAGTCAAACAAACAATTCTTCACACACACAAAGTAATGGAATCTAAGTCATGCATGGGAGCATGCACAAGATAGTTTTATTTTGCAAAGGGGTCTCTATGGGGTTTCTAAACTTTTTAAGATCCAAATTGGTCATTTACCAATGTGGCAAGGTCATTAGCAAGAGGGTTTTGTCCAAAAACTATCTTTAAATCCATTCATCATTTTATGTGGTGAAAAATGTTTTTATCAAGGCAAAACTCTTAAGTTGTTCACCAAATGAGTTGCTAATTTGCAAAACTTGGTGTTTTGAGTCAGTGGGTTTGATCAAACCATTTTCTTAAAGTTTTCTTTCCATAAATATTTTTATAACAAATACCATTCTTTTTATTTTGCTAGAAAATGACTAAGTCAAGTAATCCAACCTAAATCTTTCCATAATCATTTTTTAACACCAAGGGTTGGTTCCTAGGGTCAGTAAGATCACAACAAACCATTTTGAAAGGTTTTAATCCAAAAATCATTTTTAAACAATTTTTCTAATCTAAACAAGTACACAAATGTTTCTGCAAATTCAAACAAGCTAACAGATACTATTTGTCAAACTAAGGCCATGGTTGGCTTGGGCTTGTTCTCCTGAATTCATTGATATAAAATTTATAAAATTTGGACGTGTGGATCAAAAGATACAAGGGTTTAAAGTTTGCAAATAAATCTGTTTTCAATTTCTCTTAAACAGATCTAGTGCCACGCGTCGTGTTCCTATTGGTCCATACCGGTTCGGTTGGATCGCGGCTGTGGGGCGTTGGATCTAGTTAGATCGAGTGGTCCAGAGGACATACCCCTTCGATGTTTAAGTAATCTATCCGATTCGTTCGATCCAGATCTAACGGCTACTACTGCCTGGTCACAGATGGGCGGCGCTGTGCGGCGGCAGACGGCGGCGGTGCTCTGGCGGTGGAGTTCCGGCTAACACAGGAAGCGAGAGAGAGGGAGGAGTGGCTCACAGTGGTCGCCGAGGAACGGCGATGCTCAACCTGCTCGCTTCGGTCGAAGGGGCGCACGGGGCTGTCCTAAATTGCTCGCCGGAGTTAGGGCTGGCGTCGGACGGCTCTGTCCACGGTCGAAGGCGAGGCTGCGATTCGTGCCGAAGCAAAATAAGTACACTGTTAGACGCGGGATGATCTGGGGGTGATGTGAGCATCAATAGGAGGTGTTGGGGCGGTCGGAGTTCACCTGGAAAGTTCGTCGGAAAAACGGCAGACGGCGGTGTGATGTTGTGGTCGTCGTTGTCGAGGCTCTGGAGTGCCCGCGGGTGAATGAATGGCACAGAAAGATGCGCTAGGATGCGGTGAGCGAGATCGTGTGTTCGGGGAGGCAGGAGGCGGTGTGACTTGGTCGGAATCGGTACTGGACCTCGTCGGAGCAGAGGGTGCTCGGGAAGAAATTGGAGGCGGTCTGGGGCGTGCGAGCGCGAGGTGTCAGAGGGGAAATATAGAGGATGCCCTGGCGTTTCCATCTGCATGATCAAGGCTGGTAACGTCGGTCGCGTTAAAGCGAATTAAGCTGGAGAAATCAATGGCAGAACGGGGGAGAAGAACTGGTCGCTGCGGGATGGGTGAAGGAGACGATGAACAGTGATAGCGGGCCTACCAGTCAGTGGGAAAAGGAGAGAGGAGGAGGTCCACTGGTCAGTGTCTCTGTGGGTTGATTCGGCGGTGAGGAAAAACGGTTCGGGGAAAAATTAAGAGGAGGTGGGTCTGTTGTCAGTGAGTGAGTGAGAGGGAGAAGTGGGCCCCGTTTGTCTGTGACTGAGTGGGTAAGAAAGTTGGTGCCAATTGTTTTATTCAAGGAGAAGACTGGGCTGGTTTTGCTGGGCCTTAGTGGGCTGGGTCTGTTGCACTATTTTTTTCTGTCTAAACACTTTTCTATTTTCCAAAACTATTTCTGTTTTGAAATTCAAATCAATTATTCCAACATTCAAACAAATCAAACAATGTTCAAATCAATTCAAACAACACCCAAACTTTGTAATATTGAAATTAGTTCTGTTCAGTAACATGAACCAAAATCCAAAATAAAAATAATATTTTAAATCTTTTAGGTTCTTTTTATTAATTAAATAAAATGGTCCATGGTTTATTAATAAAACAAGGTTTGGTTTATTTAATAAAATCTTTATTTGAAATCCAAATGCTTTCAAAACCCAATCAGTAGGTTTTATTTGGAAATAAGGAATATTTGGAAAACTTGTTTAAAATAAAAATAATCTTTTATTTTAGGGTCCATTAATAATTAAATAAAATGGGCCTTAGTTATTAAATCAAATAGAGTTTGATTTTATTAATAAAATCCTTATTTGAAACCTAAATATTTTCAAAACCAAATCAGTAGGTTTTATTTTGGAAATATAGAATACTTGGAAACTTGTTTAAAACAAAATAACCTTTTATTTAAATAAAGTTGGATTTTAAATCCTTATTATTTTATTTAAATAAACCTTTGCTAATTTTATTTAAAATAAAATGTTTTAATTCCAAAGCTTGGTCAAGGTTTAATTTGGCTTTATACAATAATCCTTATTTGTAAAACATCTATTTCATTTGAAAACAAATCTTTTCATTTAATTGTTTCAAAATAGTATTTCCAAATGTTTTATTTTTCCTTTTATTAAACGTTTATCTTTTTAAATCCCTTTAGGTTTTATTTAATTCAAATGGGTTTAAAGTTCCAATTGAATTCAAAAAGTTTCTTCTGGCCTTGAAAATCAAACAAAGTTTTATTTTATTAATTTATTTTCACATTACAAGATTTGGAAAATCTTGGGATGTGACAGGCTACCACCCTTAAAATAAATCTCGTCCCGAGATTTGGGGAGGCTATGGTTACAAGCAAGTTCAAAACAACTAGGGTACTACCACCCTTAAAAATTTTCAAACAAAAATTACATATTGTCCTTCTTGGGATTATGAGAAATATTTTCTCTAAGCAACAGTTGCATGTGTCCTTGGTTTCTTTACTTGACTCATGGGCCAAGGTTGAGATCCTTCATAGACTTGTTTAACTTGTTCTCCATCCTTTCTGGACAATTGTTTGCATAGTGGCCTAGTTCCTTGCATTTGAAACATGTGACAAGGCTGAGATCCCTCATAGGCTGGTTTATCTTATGCTTCATCTTTCCTGGACAGTAGTTTGCATAATGTCCTAACTCTTTGCAGTGTTTGCACATCACTTGGCTAAAATCCTTCCTTATCTTGGGTTTCACTAGCTTTTTTTTTGTCTTCTTGTCTCTTCTTCTTTTCTGGGCATTCACTGGCATAGTGTCCCATCTCTTTGCAATTGTAACACTACAACTGGCTTATGTCCTTCTTCTTCTTTTTGGGTCTCTCCAAAGCTAGGAGTTCTTCTAGTTCATGTTCTTCATAGGTGGGAGATCTTTCTCTCTTCTTGGGGCATTGATCTTCATGCTCCTTGGATGCATGATCTTTGTCTCTAAAACTATTGCTGGCTTGGATTCCTTCTAGATTAGCTTCTTTGTCATCCTTGTTGTCATTAGCTCTTTGGGAATAGTTTTCTCCCATGTTGATCATTTGAGTAACCAATCCTTGCAACATTTGGGATTGAAGTTTCAAAATCCTTTGTATGGCTGGGTCTAGTCCATTGTTGTTGGCTAGAAGCTGAGTTGTCTCTTGGCTCAACTGGTTTTGGGTTGCTATGAGCTCTTTCATGTTGTCAGCTTGTTTGGTGTTGGTGTCGTCAACCTTGATGTTGGAGTTTCTTGGAGTAGTCATCTGTTTGGGTTTGATGGGAGATTAGAATAGGCAAGATATTTCTAAGGAAATATTTCTAATCACACACATCACAATTCACACAAACAATGTGCAAGCATTCACAAACAACTTTTCACTCAAACAACAAAGTTCAAGCACATTTTTAGGCAACAAAATATTTTTGTTACTCCACATAAGTTGGTGTGTTTGACTTAACTATAAATGGTGGTCCATCTACATGGTTCACTTGTGATCTTTCCTTCCTTCTTGGTTGATTCTTCTTGCATGAGATCTTGGTTTCCTTGGAAAAACTTTTGGTCACAATACTTCAAGTGATGTAGGCTCCTTCTAACTTTTGCATTCCCTCAGTCTCTAAATCTTGAGCAAGATTTCCTTGTTTCACTTGTAGTCCTTAGTGGTATCCAAGTTGGAAGTCCTTGGTGAATATGCTGGAGATGTTGAAGTCATTAGAGTTGAAGAAGTTGAAGAAGTCCTTTGCACATGGTGTAGTCTTTGGTCATTGGGTAGGCTTTTCCATCAAGTTGAAGTAGAAGAGATGTAGAGTTGAAACCAAAATGGTTGAGGAAAGAGCTTACAAGTTTTTGTAAATAAGTTTTTGAAACAAAACAACTCCTATTTTTCTAAGGGTTTTTGTCCAATCCTAGGTTTACAAATCCTACAGGAAACACAATGCTCTGATACCATCTGTAAGGGGTCCCAATCTTTAATAAGATAGAGCCCTCTGTGTTTACAATGCTAGTCCCTGGATCAATAGCTAGCATCCACAGTTAAGATGTAATATCAAGAAACAAAGGTCATAATATAACTTTATAACCAGGAATAACATAAGTTTATTACATCAAACATAGCTCATTAGGCCATTACATTACATTGCAGCGAAATAACTATGGTCAAGTGGTCCTTCATCTTCAAAGTGCCACATGCAGATGTTGGTTGTAGACTTTGTAATCCTAATCAAACAATCTTCACTAAAATCAATCAAACCTGCAACATACAAGTTACAGCCACAAAGGTTCAATACATTTGAATTGTATTGGCAAGTGATACTATGGTAGTATAGTGGAGTCTATCATCTATATGCATTTGGCTAAGTGGAGTTGAGGCTTGCATTGCTCAAAATAGATTTTTCTTATCATTTTGAAAATACTAAGTTTTTGCTTGACAAAATCATTTTTCTCAATCAAAGATTGAAGATCCTTTCCAAGGCATCTATCAACCAAAGATTGAAGATTTCAAACAACCCTTGTTCAAACCACAAGATTTTAATTTAGAAATTTGAATGATGAGATTCTTGATTGCTTTCATGTCTTGATGCTCAAATTGTCCTTTACCAGGGACATGGCTAAGTACTTAGGTTTTACACTCTGCAGAGGTGGTGCACTTTCCCCACAAGACTTGGTTTCCCAAGACAAGATCTTTCAGAAGCTTTCCCTTAGACCAAAATGGACGCGTTCCAACCTATCAAACACTACCACCCACTGTCCATATGGCTAAGTTCTTGCAACCTATATGATCATGGCAGAGCCCATATTGCCAAGTGGTTGCACTTGAAGCTTCTCAACATTTGACATCTCAAATCCCTTTGTTTCCTGGGTGGCATACCACAAGTGAGATACACAACCCAAGTCCATGGCCTTGTGTAACCACTCAACATATCCCAGTCCTTCCATTCCACCCAGGAGGTTCATTAACTTAGTTGTTTTATTAAACAAAACCTAAGTCCTCAGACTTAGAATATTTTTCCATATTGTGAATATATGTTCCACCCATGTTTTCTATTAGCTAGGCTAAGCTTGATAGTAGTAGGAATATTTCACTTAGGGAAATCCTACTAAGGATTCATTTACTAGGTTTTACTATAGCAAAGTCTATACTTAGCAAAATCCATGCAAGTTTACTTAGCAAAATCACTAATGCATAGTGAAAGTAATAGGGTAGAAAGTGTGAAGAATCACTTGCCTTTTTGGTAGGGAATGGTGGTTCACTTCTTGATCTTTCTAGTCTCGCACTTCACTACAAATCAATCAAGCAAACACAAATTCAATTCACATTCCAAACCAAATTCAAACAAACAATTCTTCACACACACAAAGTAATGGAATCTAAGTCATGCATGGGAGCATGCACAAGATAGTTTTATTTTGCAAAGGGGTCTCTATGGGGTTTCTAAACTTTGTAAGATCCAAATTGGTCATTTACCAATGTGGCAAGGTCATTAGCAAGAGGGTTTTGTCCAAAAACTATCTTTAAATCCATTCATCATTTTATGTGGTGAAAAATGTTTTTATCAAGGCAAAACTCTTAAGTTGTTCACCAAATGAGTTGCTAATTTGCAAAACTTGGTGTTTTGAGTCAGTGGGTTTGATCAAACCATTTTCTTAAAGTTTTCTTTCCATAAATATTTTTATAACAAATACCATTCTTTTTATTTGGCTAGAAAATGACTAAGTCAAGTAATCCAACCTAAATCTTTCCATAATCATTTTTAACACCAAGGGTTGGTTCCTAGGGTCAGTAAGATCACAACAAACCATTTTGCAAAGGTTTTAATCCAAAAACCATTTTTAAACAATTTTTCTAATCTAAACAAGTACACAAATGTTTCTGCAAATTCAAACAATCTAACAGATACTATTTGTCAAACTAAGGCCATGGTTGTCTAGGGCTTGTTCTCCTGAATTCATTGATATAAAATTTATAAAATTTGGACGTGTGGATCAAAAGATACAAGGGTTTAAAGTTTGCAAATAAATCTGTTTTCAATTTCTTTTAAACAGATCTAGTGCCACGCGTCGTGTTCCTATTGGTCCATACCGGTTCGGTTGGATCGCGGCTGTGGGGCGTTGGATCTAGTTAGATTGAGTGGTCCAGAGGACATACCCCTTCGGTGTTTAAGTAATCTATCCGATTCGTTCGATCCAGATCTAACGGCTACTACTGCCTGGTCACAGATGGGCGGCGCTGCGCGGCGGCAGACGGCGGCGGTGCTCTGGCGGTGGAGTTCCGGCTAACACAGGAAGCGAGAGAGAGGGAGGAGTGGCTCACAGTGGTCGCCGAGGCACGGGGATGCTCAACCTGCTCGCTTCGGTCGAAGGGGCGCACGGGGCTGTCCTAAATTGCTCGCCGGAGTTAGGGCTGGCGTCGGACGGCTTTGTCCACGGTCGAAGGCGAAGCTGCGATTCGTGCCGAAGAAAAATAAGTACACTGTTAGACGCGGGATGATCTGGGGGTGATGTGAGCATCAATAGGAGGTGTTGGGGCGGTCGGAGTTCACCTGGAAAGTTCTTCGGAGAAACGGCAGACAGCGGTGTGATGTTGTGGTCGTCGTTGTCGAGGCCCTGGAGTGCCCGCGGGTGAATGAATGGCACAGAAAGATGCGCTAGGATTCGGTGAGCGAGATCGTGTGTTCGGGGAGGCAGGAGGCGGTGTGACTTGGTCGGAATCGGTACTGGACCTCGTCGGAGCAGAGGGTGCTCGGGAAGAAATTGGAGGCGGTCTGGGGCGTGCGAGCGCGAGGTGTCAGAGGGGAAATATAGAGGATGACCTGGAGTTTCCATCTGCGTGATCAAGGCTGGTAACGTCGGTCGCGTTAAAGCGAATTAAGCTGGAGAAATCAACGGCAGAACGGGGGAGAAGAACTGGTCGCTGCGGGATGGGTGAAGGAGACGATGAACAGTGATAGCGGGCCTACCAGTCAGTGGGAAAAGGAGAGAGGAGGAGGTCCACTGGTCAGTGTCTCTGTGGGTTGATTCGGCGGTGAGGAAAAATGGTTCGGGGAAAATTAAGAGGAGGTGGGGTCTGTTGTCAGCGAGTGAGTGAGAGGGAGAAGTGGGCCCCGTTTGTCTGTGACTGAGTGGGTAAGAAAGTTGGTGCCAATTGTTTTATTCGAGGAGAAGACTGGGCTGGTTTTGCTGGGCCTTAGTGGGCTGGGTCTGTTGCACTATTTTTTTCTGTCTAAACACTTTTCTATTTTCCAAAACTATTTCTGTTTTGAAATTCAAATCAATTATTCAAACATTCAAACAAATCAAACAATGTTCAAATCAATTCAAACAACACCCAAACTTTGTAATATTGAAATTAGTTCTGTTTAGTAACATGAACCAAAATAAAAATAATATTTTAAATCTTTTAGGTTCTTTTTATTAATTAAATAAAATGGTCCATGGTTTATTAATAAAACAAGGTTTGGTTTATTTAATAAAATCTTCATTTGAAATCCAAATGCTTTCAAAACCCAATCAGTAGGTTTTATTTGGAAATAAGGAATATTTGGAAAACTTGTTTAAAATAAAAATAATCTTTTATTTTAGGGTCCATTAATAATTAAATAAAATGGGCCTTAGTTATTAAATCAAATAGAGTTTGATTTTATTAATAAAATCCTTATTTGAAACCTAAATATTTTCAAAACCAAATCAGTAGGTTTTATTTTGGAAATATAGAATACTTGGAAACTTGTTTAAAACAAAATAACCTTTTATTTAAACAAAGTTGGATTTTAAATCCTTATTATTTTATTTAAATAAACCTTTGCTAATTTTATTTAAAATAAAATGTTTTAATTCCAAAGCTTGGTCAAGGTTTAATTTGGCTTTATAAAATAATCCTTATTTGTAAAACATCTATTTCATTTGAAAACAAATCTTTTCATTTAATTGTTTCAAAATAGTATTTCCAAATGTTTTATTTTTCCTTTTATTAAACGTTTATCTTTTTAAATCCCTTTAGGTTTTATTTAATTCAAATGGGTTTAAAGTTCCAATTGAATTCAAAAAGTTTCTTCTGGCCTTGAAAATCAAACAAAGTTTTATTTTATTAATTTATTTTCACATTACAAGATTTGGAATGTCGTGGGAATGGTCACGGCAGATGCTGCAATCGGCAGCGAGTAGTAGAACGAGGGGCAAGGGCGGCCAGCCATCTGCGGTGCGAGATGAGGGCAAAGACACAGGGTTTTACCCAGGTTCGGCCCCCCGGAGGGTAAAGACCTACTCCTGCTAGATTGTATTATGGAGGTGTTACAATGGGCGAGCTCGGCGGCTAGGCGGCGAGTCGCTTGGGTGTATGAGGGAACGTCTCTCTATTCACCCCATAGGGAGGTTTATATAGGCTCACCTCCCCTAGGGTTTACATATCTCAACCGATTCGGTTACAGCTTCGGTAATCGTTTAACCTAGTCCGACTGGGCCTATCTACTCGCCTGGGCCTTCAGCTTCCAGTCGCTTGGTACCTTGCTGGGCTTTGATCCACTCGCCGTTCTGTAGGCCCACTCGCCAGCCCTCGGGCCAGTCGGAAACGTCCTGCTGAGTATACCCCAGTAGGCGTATCCCCATCAGTAGTCCCCGAGGCCGTCGTCGATTAGGCGTAAGTGGCTGCTGGCAGTCGGAGTATACGGCTCCAAAGTAGGCATCCAGTCGAATCGTCGGCGGGCTCCTGTATGAAGGAGAAAATCCGGTGAACCGAGTCGCGTCCTGGGCGAGCCGAGCTGACGGAACGCGGTCGCGGCGAATGACCTAGCGAGCCGAGTGGCTGGAGTTGGACCGTCATGCGTGGTCAAACTAGCCGTTAGGGAAACTCAACGGTAACTTTCGGCGTAATCATCGCGCGGTAACGGCCCCCTGATTTGGCGGGTAACTCCTGCTATATAAGAGGAATGGCAGGCAATCGTAGAGCCAACTGCCCACCACTTCTTCCGAGTGCGCGCATTCTCTTTCCTTTGCTCCTTGATCCAATCGACCCGAAATCCTCCGATCTCCAACCAACCTCTCGGCTATGGCCCTTCTCACCGAACCATGGGGCAGGTCCAAGTGCACGAGGGCGCAGCTGGCCTCCTTCGAGGAGGCTGGAATCCTGCGAGCCGGCTGTTGGCGTATCCCCGCAGCCGGAGAAACGACCCCAAACCCGCGAGAGAGGGAATTCGTCTGTTTCACCAGTCATCTCGAGCGGGGGATAGGGTTTCCCACGTCTTTGTTCTTCCGGCGTTTTTGCGCCTACTACGGGATCCAGCCTTCAGATCTGGGTCCCCACAGCATCGAGCAGCTCGCCATCTTTGTGGCGTTCTGCGAGTGCTACTTGGGCTGCCGGCCCTACTTTCCCTTGTGGCAAGATCTGTTCCACGGACGGATCAGCCGCGAGGAGGCAGGCGGCCCAATGCTAGCCGCGGGCGGCCTGACGTTCCATCTCAAGTCCAAAGCTTCTTTCTTCGATCTGATGCTACCCGCCAAAGCAGCGAGCGACTGGAAAAAGTCATGGTTCTACGTGACCGAGGCGACCCCGGAGGACGAGGCGGCGATCCCGCGGTACTCGGCCAATCGTTCCGAGCCGCGCCATCTCCAGGTCGGCAAGCTCCCCGACGACCAGCGGATGGTCGTCGATGAGATGCTCCAGGCCATCCGTGGTCTGAAGAAGAAGGGCCTTCAGACGATAAACTTGTACAATTGCTGGCTTGGGCGACGGCTCGTTCCGCTCGCCCAACGCGACCACTACATGTATCAGTACACGGGCCGGGGAGACTCGACGAAAGCCTGCCTCGACGAGTGGAAGCTGGAGGACTATCTCCCAGCGTTGAAGAAGATCACCCAGGCGGTGTACGTGGATGCACAGGCCGGGGTCGCCCCCTACACCGCGAAGCGTCCGGCTCCAACGGTAATTTCTTTACCTTGTTCGCAGTCGCAGCGTATGCAGTCGCGGTAATTCTGACTCTGTTTCGTATTCATCGCAGCTGTTCCAAGTGGTGGAAGGGTGGCTCCCACCTTCTGACGATGAGAGCCCGGGGCCATCCGCCCAGGATACAGGCGAATCGCCACCCGCGAAGGGCAACGAGGACGACGAGGACGAGTCCGAAGAGGACATCGCCCCGCTGGTCCGAAAGACCCGCGGGCAACGTCAGCGCGAAATCGAAGCGAGCAGGAGCCTCGAGCGTCATGATGACGATGACGAGCTCCCAGAAACCACCTCGCGCCGCCAGGCCACTCCTTCGAAGAAGAAGAAGAAGAAGAAGGAAAAGGAAGCGAGGCCCCCCCGAAGAGGAAAACGAAGCCGGCGAGGATGGCCTCGCCGCCGCACTCGACGAGCAGCTCCGATGCTCACAGCTCGGCCGGTGACGGCGCGGCCCCAGCGACAACCGCGCTAGACACGCCGACTATGGAAGTGCCGCTGGCCTCAATGCCCCCGCCATTCGCGCCAGTCTCTGGGCTAGGGAAGGCTCCAGCTGCGGCGACTTCGCCTCGCAAGGAGGTTCCGATTGGGGCGGCTTCGCCCCGCAAGGAGGCTCCGGCTGTAGCGGCTCCAATTCGCGAGGAAGCCCCTGCCGAGGGTATCCCAGAGTCGCCAGCCGCGGCCTCAACGACGAAGAAGCCGTCCGTGTCTTGGGCACGCGACGTCCTGGAACTAGGGCTCAGTCGCCAACTGGGCCCCGAACTGGAAAAACCGGCCGGCCTACGCACAGGGCTACGTTTCATCCCAGTTGCCAAGTGAGTGCATTCGACCTTCCCTATTTTCCATAGCTATTTCGATTGTCTTTATTGATTCGACTGATGTGCAGGACCGGAGTGAAAAGGATGGGCCACCCGACCGTGGCCCAGGTACCCTCCACCGCTAGCGAGGAGGATCCTTCCCGTAAGAGGAAAGCGGACGAGGTCGTTGCCTCAGCGGATGGCAGCAAGAAGGCCAAGGGCGACGACATCGTCACTGTCTCTGACGACACGGCGGTCGCGCCGGCCGGCCCCGCGGTGGAGGCAGCCGCGTCTACGAAGGAGGGCGTTTCCTTGCCTGGAACGGCGGAGGCGACTTCCTTTGGAGCGGGTGCCTCTATCGCTACCTTCCCTCGCTTCGTGACCAAGGCGGCCGCGGCGAGCGGGGCTGCGCCCCCGAGCCTCGCCCCAGGGACCGCCGATGCTGAAGTCGACCAGCGTCGTGGGCACACGCCAGCGTTACTCGCGTCCGTGGACGCGATGCAACTTCATGGCATGCTTGGCGCAGCCATCCAGGTATATCCAGTCCCCGAGGATCAGGTCGGTGCTTTGCAGCGGCTTGATTCTTATTATTTTCTCGTCTTTTATTTTCGTATCCAGTCCCCGAGTGCGCACGCGCTAAATTTTAGCGGGGTGGGCACTTGGGAATTTCTTGATCGCCAGTCCCCGAGTGCGCACTCGCTAAATTTCAGCGGGTGGGCACTTAGGAGGTTCGTTTTTACTGACTTTTTTGATGATATGCAGGGTCTGCAGCTCGAGTCGGCGGACCGATTGGCCGCGCAACAGCGTGCTGAGAAGGAGCTGACCACCATCCAGGAGGCGAACAAAGAGCTCCAGGCTGTTGCTGCGAAGGCAGAGGAAGCTCACCAGGAGCTTGTCCCTGCTGGTGAGTTGGAGGCGGCGCGATCTGCTCTGGGCGCTGCTGAACAGCGGGTCGCCGACCTCGAGTGCGAGCTGCGGGAGGCGAGGGAAGAGGCGAGCTCGGCGGACGGGCGAGCTAAGGCCGCCATTGCAGCCGCGGAGGAGGATCGCAAGGTGTCGGAAGTCCTTATTGCTGGGCTTCAGGACGACCACACGTCGCTTCAGTGCTTCATCACGGGACTCGCCCGCCCGTTGCTTGGTGAGTGCATCCTCCCTTTCCGTTAGTTGGGGTTTTTGTGGTGTCCGTCGCACTCATCATTGTCTCCTTCTCGCAGGTCGCGTTATTGGTAGCCAAGAAGAGGCGAGCTCGCTCGACGCGAGGCAGTGCGTAAGCATGCTCGTCGACTCGGCTACGCTATCGGCGACGTGCATCCGCGCCTACCTTCAAGAAATGTCGCCCACGGAGGTTATTCCCAGCGACCTCGTTGAGGTGTGGGAATATTTGGAGAAGGCGCCCGCGGTCGTTGAGTTCATGACGCGGTCGGCGTTTCGGCGTGGAGCGTCGACAGCACTGAGCCTTGGACTCGCCCACTTCCCCGAGGATTTCGACCTCGACGATGTGACGAGTGGGTATCCATCGTCGACTGACGCGGTGGATCTGTCCGAGGTTCTCAAGTTGCAGGAACGTGCCGCCACGTACTCGGAGCGTGTCTGGGCGATGGGCGACCTCCTTCCCTACCAGGAAACGGTCGTCGCGCCGAACGACCCCGAGCCGCCGCATCGTGACTTCAAGGTCGAGCAGCCTTTTCGCGCGGCGATGGCGGGTGAACTGACGACGTATCCATCAAACCCGTACACCGCGTTCATCCGTAGTCGCCGGGATTCTGGCGAGTCGTCATCGAAGCCTGCAGAGTAGGGTAGTTTGCCTTGAAGTGTTAGCAGCAGCTCTGCCACGCGGGCATATTTTGTAATATAAGACAATGCAATATGCGATTGAATGGGACGTCGTGTTTATTTTGCTATTTCTTTGTGTGCTTTGGATTGATTTTGGACGAGTCCCCGAGCGCGTCCGCCCTTTTGTGGGGTTCACCTCGTATATGATGTTTGTTGTTATCATGTGTTTTGTTGATTTAGTCGACTCGCCCGAGCTCGGAGAGCCAGTCGCAAGGCGACTCCCTTGAGTGCTCTGTACTTTACCGTTTTCCCGTACGCGGACGGGGTCGGGTGGCCGAGTCCCCGAGCGTGGTACTTGGTAGTTCTAGGCGCGACTCGAGGGTGGTTGAGGACTTAGCGCGTTGGTGTGAACGCGTCACTCCTGCCTGGCCCGTGGGGTCAGTCGCGTGGCGAGTCCTGGGCATGCTCTCTTACTTGGCGTTTTCCCTGACCGATCGCGACGAACTGGTATTCAGTCCCTGATCGTGGTACTTAGCCGTTCGAGTCGCTATGCCGAGGATGCGGAGGACCAAGGTCGCTGTGAGAAGCGAGGGCAGTTGTCTTGGTTCGTAAAACCAGTCGAGCTAGGCGACTCCAATGGGGCTCCGGATTGGCGTTTTTCGTGGACGACGCAAGACCTGAAATGATTCAGTGCTCTTACGCCGCACTACTTAGCCGTGCCGATCGCTGTACCAAAGGTTGACTTCTGCATTTTAGCGTACCGCTGTTATTACGAGTGCGAGTGGCACAAGTCATGGAGAGTAGACGCAATTTGTGGTAACCGTTTCTTTTATTTCATAGCGACTGGAGAGTACATGTGTGGGGTTCTAGGAATAAAACTTCCGGAGGAGGTTTACGTTCCATGGTCGCTTGACGTCGAGCTCGCCGTCCCCGCGAACGTCGATGAGGTAGTAGGCGTCGTTGCCGAGTACGCGCCCGATAGCGAACGGGCCTTCCCACGGAGGGGAGAGCTTGTGCATGCCCTTCCTGTCCTGGATGAGGCGTAACACCAGGTCGCCTTCCTGGAAGGTGCGGGTTTTCACCCGTCGGCTGTGGTAGCGGCGGAGTCCTTGCTGGTAAATGGCGGTACGTGATCGAGCGAGGTCGCGTGCTTCGTCGAGCTGGTCGAGCCCATCTTGGCGGGCCAGCTCGTTTGCGGCCTCCGTATAATGGACGACCCGCGGCGAGTCGTGTTCGAGGTCGGTGGGCATGACTGCTTCGGCGCCGTAGACCATGAAGAAGGGAGTGAATCCCGTCGATCTGTTAACCGAGGTGCGGATTCCCCAGATGACGGAGGGCAACTCTTCGACCCAGCATCCAGCGGTGTGCTCGAGTGGTACTTGGAGTCGCGGCTTCAGGCCGTGGAGGATGCTTTGGTTGGCTCGTTCCGCCTGGCCGTTGGATTCCGGGTGGGCGACTGACGCGAGATCGAGCCGGATGTGGTGCTCTTCGCAAAATTCGGCCATTGCTCCCTTGGCGAAGTTTGTGCCGTTGTCCGTGATGATACTGTTTGGGAATCCGTAGCGATATATGAGCTCGCGTAGGAATTTATTGGCGGTCTTCCGTCGCATTTCCGGACTGGCTTGTCCTCCACCCACTTGGTGAATTTGTCGATGGCGACTAGCAGGTGGGTGTAGCCGGAGGGGGATTTCTTGAAGGGGCCTACCATGTCCATGCCCCATACGGCGAATGGCCAAGTGATGGGGATCGTTTTGAGCGCTGAGCTCGGTACGCGCGTCTGATTGGCGTACTTCTGGCACCCGGCGCATCGCTGGACGATGTCGACAGCGTCGGCGTGTGCGGTGGGCCAGTAGAAGCCGTGTCGCATAGCCTTGGCCACCAGGGAGCGAGCGGCGGCGTGGTGGCCGCAGTCACCTGAGTGAATGTCGTGGAGGATTTTGCGTCCTTCAGCCGGTTGGACGCAACGTTGGAACACGCCGGTGACGCTGCGCTTGTGTAGCTCGCCGTCGATGATGGTGTAAGACTTGCATCGGCGAGCGATCATTCGAGCGTTTGTCTCGTCTGCTGGCAGGGTGCCGGTTTCCAGGTAGTCGATGTAGGGCTTGGTCCAGTCGTCTGGCTCGGTGATGAGTGCGACCAAGGCTGCCTCTGGTTGGAGTGGGACTCCGATGTCGATCTCCCTCGGGGGAGAGACTGATGGTTTGGAGATTGTGTCGAGGAACACGCCGGCGGGTGGTGCGAGTCGAGCCGACCCGATGTGGGAGAGGGCGTCGGCCTCCTCGTTTTTTCGCCTGTCGATCCACTCGACAGAGTAGCCGGTGAAGTGGCCTCCCAACTTGTCCACCTCTTGGCGGTATGCCGCCATGGTAGGGGAGATGGCGTCGCAGGTACCGGCGACCTGCCCCACGACGAGGTCGGAATCTCCGTAGCATCGAAGGCGATTGACGTTCATCTCCTTGGCGGCTCGCATGCCGTGGAGTAGGGCCTCGTATTCAGCCATGTTGTTGGTGCAGGGCGTGAATTCGAGGCGGAGGATGTAGCGGAGCTTGTCGCCCTTTGGTGAAGTCAACACTATCCCTGCTCCTGCACCGTCCGCGTTCTTGGAGCCGTCGAAGTGTAGGCTCCAGTAATGGAGGTACGGCACCTTCTCTGGCTGCTGGGCCTCCTCCCAGTCGGCGATGAAGTCTGCCAGTGCCTGTGACTTGATCGCTCTTCGTGGCTCGTATTTAATGTTGTGGGTGCCGATCTCGACGGCCCACTTGGCGACCCGTCCGGTCGCCTCGCGGTTGCGGATGATGTCTTGCAGTGGCGCTGAGGAGACGACCGTGACCGGGTGCTCCTGGAAGTAGTGCGGCAGGCGCCGCTGAGCCCTGAAGACCGCGTATACTAGCTTTTGGTACTGTGGGTACCGCTGGCGCGACTCGGTGAGGACCTCGCTGATGTAGTACACCGGCCGCTGAACCGGGCGCTCCTTTCCTACCTCTGGTCGTTCGACGACCATCACAGCACTGACGACGCGCTCGGACGCCGCGACGTAAACCAGCATAGGTTCTTTGTCGGCGGGGGCGGCGAGTAGTGGTGCGGCGAGTAGCACCTTTTTGAGGTCGCGGAGCGCGTCGTCCGCCTCCTTGTTCCACTGGAAGGTGGGGTTCTTGCGCATCAGGCGGTATAGGGGCATCGCCTTTTCACCCAGGCGGGGGATGAAGCGACTGAGGGCCGCTACCCGCCCGGCCAGCTTCTGGACGTCACGCAGGCACTCGGGCTTGCCGAGCCGGGCGATCGTGTCGATCTTTGTTGGGTTCGCCTCAATCCCTCGTTTGGAGACGACGTACCCCAGTAATTGTCCGGCAGGTACACCGAAGGTGCACTTGCCTGGGTTGAGCTTTATCTTATACCTTCGCAGATTGGCGAAGGTTTCCGACAGGTCGGCGAGTAGGTCGCCTTGGCGAGCGGATTTCACGACCACGTCGTCGATGTAGACGTGGATGTTGCGGCCAATTTGGCTCGCGAGGCATTCTTGCATGCACCGCTGGTAGGTTGCCCCGGCGTTCTTGAGGCCGAAGGTCATGGCGGTGTAGCAGAAGGCTCCGAATGGCGTGATGAACGCCGTCTTCTCCTCGTCTTCGACAGCCATTTTGATCTGGTTGTACCCGGAGTAGGCGTCGAGGAAACATAGCGACTCCGAACCCGCGGTTAAATCGATTATCTGATCGATCCGCGGGAGGACGAACTGCTCCTTTGGGCAGACCCACTGTTCAGGTTTGTGTAGTCAATACACATTCTCCAGGTCCCGTTTTTCTTCTCGACCAGGACTGGGTTTGCCAGCCACTTGGAGTATTTGATTGGCCGGATGAAGCCGGCAGCGAGTAGGCGCTGCACTTCCTCGGCGATTGCTCGACGGCGTTCTTCATTGAAGGGCCGTAGCGACTGCTTGACAGGTCGCACTTTGGGGTCGGTGTTTAGTTTGTGCTCAGCGAGCTCCCTAGGGACACCGGGCATGTCGGAGGGTTTCCATGCGAAGATGTCCCTATTCTCACGAAGGAACTCGATGAGCGCGCCTTCCTATGCTGGGCTCATGCCTGTCCCGATCGTCACCGTCTGGCTGGAGTCGCCTGGGACCAGCTCGACGGTGCGGGTGTGCGTCGTGGCCTCAAAGGTTGAGGTGTTTGTGCCCTCTGAGTTGGGCTTCTTGAGTATTGTGGGATCGTCATTGATGACCCCGCTCGCGTATTTGGCGAGCTCGTCGGCGTGATTAGTCTCTGCCATGATGACGGCGTCGGCGAGTTCGGCTCCTTTGGCCTCGCATTCGGCGGCCATGTCGGGGTCGCCGTTGATGGTGATGACGCCGCACGGCCCGGGGAGCTTCATCGCGTTTTACGCGTAGTGGGGCGCTGCCATGAATTTAGCGAACGCCTGGCGCCCCAGGACGCAGTGGTAAGGGCTGTCGAAGGGCACCAGCTCGAAGACGATCCGCTCGGTGCAGAAGTTTGCCGGACTACCGAAAGTGACTGGCAGCGTGACTTTGCCGATCGGATACGCCTTCCGACCGGGGACGATGCCGTGGAACGTGGTGTGGGTTGTCTCGATCATCGACTGCGGGAGCCGCAGCCGCCTGAAGGTGTCGAGGTAGAGGATGTTGATGGAGCTGCCGCCGTCTATCAGTGTCTTGGGGAGCCAGTAGTCGCCAACCTTGGGCTTGACCACCAGGGCGACTCGTCCTGGGTACTCGATGCGTGGCGAGTGGTCTTGTCGGCTCCAGGTGATGGGCTGTTCCGACCAGTTCAGGAACTGGGGGATGTCTGTTTGGGCCACCGCATTGACGGCGACGGCGCGGGCGATGACCTTCTTCTCGCGCTTCGTGTTGAAGCCTGTGAAGGTGTGGAGCGAGCCGGCTACTTTGCCGAATTTTCCGCCATTTGGCGGGTCGTTGTCGGTGTCCTCCCGCGCGTGCCGTGCCTTCTCGATTTCCCTGAGGGTGTGGCAGTCGGCGGTGGTGTGCGTTGCGGGCTTCCCTTCCCTGCTGTGGAACGCACATGGTTGGTTAAGGAGGGCCGTAGGATCGAACCTTGGCTTGTTCTTGTAATTGCCGCCATCACGCCGTTGCCCTCCGTCGCGGCGGTAGCTCTTGGGCTCGGGCTGTGCGTGCCCAGCGTTGGCGACGAAGTCGACTCGCCCGTCGCTGCGGCGCTTGCCAGTGAGGCGGGTGCTGCTGTAGCGTAGGTCGGTTCGGCGTCCGCTGTCGTTGCCGCCCGTGCGGCGTTGCCCTCCTGACTCGTCGTCGGTTTCCTGGTTTGGATCCTCCTCGGCGTACCGTTTGGCGATCTCGAGGAGGTCGGGGATGTTGTCGAGTGTGCGGGAGTGTCGCTTCAGCTTGGCGACTAGAGGCTCGTAGCGGCACGAGGTCTTGAAGCAATGGATCGCGGTGTCCTGGTGGATGCCGACCGCGTTGTACCAGAGCTCTTGCCACCGTTGGACCCAGTTGCGGGTCGACTCGCGGGGTCCCTGGACGCATCGTTCCAGGTCCTCAATGGTGGTGGCGCGTGTGTAGGAGCACTCGAAGTGCCTGACGAAGGCGTCGCGCATTTCCTCCCAGGAGTCGATACTGTCCTGGGGGAGTGTTGATCCACTGCCTGCACGTCCCCTCCATCATCAGTGGGAGGTAACGGGCGGGAGTAGGTCAGTGTGACCCGCGATCCCCATTGCCATGAGGTATGTGTCGAGCCAGACTGCGGGGTCGTACGAGGAGTCGTATTTTTCTATCTCCTTTGGCGCCTTGAAGTTTGGCGGGTACTTCTCGCCTCGGATCATTGGTCCGAAGCACTTAGGCCCAAGTCGACTGAGCGACCCCATAGGCTCGTCATCGCGGCGATTATTTAGGGTGTGCCGCAAGTCGTCGGGCTGGCGTGCGCGCCAGTTTTGGTTGTTGATGATGTGAGTGCGGGCGTCGATGGGTTGTCCGTTAGCGGCGACGAAGTTGGTCGCCGGCCTGGGATCGTTGGTGGAGAGTGCCGCGTTCGCGGGTCGGTGTTGGAGCTGCAGTGGCTCTGGTGGCGGGCAATTGAGGGTGTTTGCCGCCGCTGGGCGGCCGCTTGAGGCCGCTCTGCTTCCCGAGGAACGCGAGTATACTCGACCTTGCGAATCGGAGCCCGCTTTTTGCTGCTCCACGGCCTTCGCAAGCAGGGCCTTGACGTACTGGATCTGTAAGGCGCCGTCGCCAGTGGCCGTGATGCTATCGGCTGCTGCTCGGCCTGCCACGAGGTTGTCCATTGGGGTGGAGAACAGTGGGAGGCCGTTTGTGTCTCGCTCCCGTGAGGAGACAACTATCCGCGGTTGGTCCCTGGGAGGGGTGCGGTTGGGTGGTGGTGGGGCACCCATCGCCGTTGATCCTGGCGGGGGCCGGACGCTTCCTCCTGGTGGCGCGTTCTCGCAGATCGTGCGCTCGGCTATGCGGGCCGGGTCGTTTTCGTCGTCGAAGTTCAGGGCACGCCCTTGAACGGTGGGGTTCAAGCGTGACCTGATCCGCTGCTGGTGGTAGCGTGACAGCTCCTGCGCCGTCACCTGTTCGAGGCGAAATTTTTCGCGCTCGGCCTGCTCTTTGCGTACCGCCTCCGCCAGTTTCAAGCGGAGTTCCTCGACCTCCGTTGCCGTGGCGTTAGGAGGGATTGGGGTGGAGAAAGGATCCTCCGGTGGATCGGTGCCGGTGGCCATGTAAGCCGCGGCGTGGCGATTGGCACCATCGCGGAGGTCGGCGGAGTTCTCCGACCCGGAGTCGAATTCGAAGATCCCGAGGATGGAGGGGTCCTCGAAGTCTCCCGCGTTGGAGACCTGGGCGATGGAGCCCGCGGATGAGGCCGCGGTGATGGATCCGGCGAGTGACGCCGGGGTCGCCGAGTCGGCGTCATCGGTGAGGGCCGCATCTTCTGCGGCCGCTGAGTTCCCGGCCACATTGTTATGGGCCGAGTTGTACTCGGAGGCAAGGCGGTGGATCGTGCGAACCTGGCTCTCGGAGAGCCGATCGCGTGGCGGCGACTCGCGGATGCGAGCCGAGTCCTCCGAGACGATGACGTCGGTGAGGCCGACGAAGAGGCTGATCGTGCCGATTGGCAGGATCACGCTGTGCGTGACGGGACGTGCCGCCGGGACGTAGCTACTCGGCAAGATCTGGAGCATCTCGCCAATCGCTATCATGCGGCCGGTGGCGACCGTCTCGTTGATGGGCAGATTGGATCTCGCCGCAGAACACCGGCCAGACCGGCCAGGCCCCACGGTGGGCGCCACTGTCGTGGGAATGGTCACGGCAGATGCTGCAATCGGCAGCGAGTAGTAGAACGAGGGGCAAGGGCGGCCAGCCATCTGCGGTGCGAGATGAGGGCAATGACACAAGGTTTTACCCAGGTTCGGCCCCCCGGAGGGTAAAGACCTACTCCTGCTAGATTGTATTATGGAGGTGTTACAATGGGCGAGCTCGGCGGCTAGGCGGCGAGTCGCTTGGGTGTATGAGGGAACGTCTCCCTACTCACCCCATAGGGAGGTTTATATAGGCTCACCTCCCCTAGGGTTTACATATCTCAACCGATTCGGTTACAGCTTCGGTAATCGTTTAACCTAGTCCGACTGGGCCTATCTACTTGCCTGGGCCTTCAGCTTCCAGTCGCTTGGTACCTTGCTGGGCTTTGATCCACTCGCCGTTCTGCAGGCCCACTCGCCAGCCCTCGGGCCAGTCGGAAACGTCCTGCTGAGTATACCCCAGTAGGCGTATCCCCGTCATGGAAAATCTTGGGATGTGACAGCTTCGCATCTGGAAACACATTGAGTGCATGCTCGGCAAATTCCCTGGGAACTCCTGGCATGTCCACAGGACACTAGGCTGAAATTTCCCAGCGCTCATGGAGGAATTCGACGAGCGCGCTTTTCTATGCGGGGCTCAGGTCATTGGCGATCAACACCGTCTTGGAGGTGTTCGTCAGGTGAACATGCACCTTCTTTGTCTTGACTGTGGAGTCGAACAACATGTCAGGTGCGTTCTTCCTAGTGACTGGGGGTGCCCCGTTGTCTGTGACCTCCTTGAGCGTTGTTAGCTCCTCCTGCATGCCAAATGACTGGGAGATTCTGTTGAAGTCTCTGTTGCAGCTGTCCGACTTGGTGAAGCTTCCTGCGACGGTGATGACACCTCTGGGTCCTGGCATCTTCAGTAGAAGGTACCCATAGTGCGGTACTGCCAGGAATCTTGCGAATGCTACACGCTCGAAGATGGCGTGGTACTGTGAGGGCCAGTCCATCACTTCAAATTCCAACCGATCACGCCTAAAGTTTTCGGGCTTGCCGAAGATGACATCGAGACATATCTTGACCAGGGGGTATATGCCCTTCCCTGGGACGATGTCGTGGAACGTCGTGTCCGACGGCTCTAGGCTGCAGAGAGGGATCCGCATGGCTGCGAGTGTGCTGGCGAACATCAGGTTGATGCCGCTGCCACCGTCCGTGAAGACGCGGCTCATCTCGAATCCTCCGATCTGGGCCTCGAGCACCAAGGCAGAGTGACCTGGGCGAGGTATCTGGCACGGCTGATTCGAACGGTCGAACGTGATGCAGGACTCCGAGCCGTTGAGGTGCTCAGGTATGGCTGGTGGGGAGGTCACGGCCAGGTTGACTTGGCGGGTGATCTTATTCTACACTTATTGGTTGGGCACCCCTTCTAGATCATCATAGACCCTATCGGTGGTGGGTATCCGTCTGCACCGTTATTCTGTGCGGGTGCAGCCGCAGGTTGCGAGGGTCCTCCAGGTGGTGGTGGTGGAGCCCCGTGAGCTACGGCTCCTGGAGCCGGAGCGAACCCTGGGTTCACCACCTGGTGTCGCATCTGGGTGAGGCCCTCGCTGAGCTTCTGGAACTCCCGGCAGTCCTTGAGCATGTGGCTAGCCTTCTTCTTACCATCTTGTTTGTGGATGTAGAAGTGGATGGTGCAGGGACCCGATAGCTTATCATATGATGAAGGCTCGTCGTCGCGGTTGCGACATTGCTACGTTTGAGTGCGCCGCCCACCATCGTGGTACCCGCTGTTGCGGTTGCCATCATCGTGGCAATCGGTGTAGCCAGCCGCGACCATATTTACTTCCTTGCGATAGTCATAGACGCGGTCTCCTTTTTTCGCGACAATCGCGCCTGCGGCCGAAGTCATCCTCGTCATCCGAATGTGTTCGGTTCATGGCATCCTCGCCATCTGACCAACTGTTGGCGATATCCATTAGGTGATCAAGGGTTTTGGGCTTGACGCACCCGAGCTCCTCCTTGAACTCACGACGCTTGACGCCGTCCTTGAAGGCGTCGATTGCCCTCTCCTCAGTTGATGTTCGCGGTGGAGTTCTTAATGACAGACCAGCGTATAATGTACGAGCGGATGGACTCATTGGTCCGTTTTGTGCAGGCCCGTAGCTCTTCGATTGAGGCCGGCCTCTTGCTGGTGCCTTTGAAGTTGCGAATGAAGCCGAAGGGGAGGCTGCTAAGCCAGGCCCTGGCTACGCCTGTCAGCTGCAGCTAAAGGCACTGTAGGGCAGTGTTCTTGTTCCCGCCGTGGAGCTTGACTGACGACAGATGATCGTCGAGCCAGGTTTTTGGCTCTGCGCACCATCAAACTTCGGGTTGTTCGAAGGGAGCTTTAAGTTCTCTGGCATCCGCAATTGTCGAACGGATCTGCTAAAGCATCTGGCTCTGCACAATTCCCTGTCGTCCTCTTTGGAATCAGTTGAGCACGCGCGCTTAGCACATGATTTGTCGATCTTGCGCTGTGTGAGCTTGCTACGAGCATCGTAGTTGCTGCTGCGGCGCCGTGGGCTCTAACGGCGTCGAGGTACCTCATGCTCTTCTTCCTCGGATGAGGGTGTGCGGCTTCGAGTGAACCTCACCGTGGCCTTTTTCTTTGGCTCCGTGGGAGTTTCTTTGTGGAGCGCAGCTCCGACGAGTCCGAGGCCTGCTAGCGTAGACTTATGGTTCGCGTTCTTCGGGTCTCCCGTCAGTGGTGGGTTAGACGCGAGATAGGTGGTTGTAACACCCCCGGTCACTCCGGACCGACGGCTGTCACTTCTGGCAGCTCAATAGGATCTTTAGACTAACCCCACAGACCAACACTAGTCTTTTCTACGCACTTTGTCCTCACTCGTGCGCACCTGGTACCCACTTCTCGGTCGGTCACCCATCCTAGAATTGCTCTAGTCCAAGCACGCTTAACCTTAGAGTTCTTTTTGAATGAGCTTCCGGAAAAGAAGTTGCAACTTGTTGGTATGGGTTTCCTATCAATCCTATTGATCCATGCGCCAGGGTCTCACATACACCCACCCTTAGAAGATCGACGTCCTCGTCGATCAGCCACAAGCCAGGAACGTCCCCTCTTGGCACATGTCTGTGCGTCCAATGCCGGCACATTGCCATGATGTGTCCACTCTGGGCCACACGCGCCGTGCTACACATGTTCGCCACTAACCAGCACACACCCATGTAACCGCGAGGGTCAACTCTGATACCACTTGTAACACCCCCGGTCTCTCCAGACCGACGACTGTCACTCCTGACAGCTCAAAAGAATCTCTAGACTAACCCCACATACCAACACTAGTCTTTTATGCGTACTTTGTCCTCACTCGTGCGCACCCGGTACCCACTTCCCGGTCATTCACCCATCCTAGAATTGATCTAGGCCAAGCACGCTTAAGCTTAGAGTTATTTTAGAATTAGCTTCAGGAAAAGAAGTTGCAACTTGTTGGTATGGGTTTCCTATCAATCCTATTGATCCATGCGCCAGGGTCTCACAGTGGTGGCCGCCATGATCGCAGCCTGCGGCGTTTTCGGCATGATGTTGCCTTGCGATTCCATCGTCATGAAGGACGTGTCGAGTGCCTTGGTGACCTCGTGTCGTGCGGCGGGGTCCATGCGCTACAGGCGAGAGCGATACTTGTTGGCGTTGTTCCCGTGTGACGAGGATCCGCCAGCGGCGAAGAGCGCAGCTCGCCACATGCTTGATTCGTCAGCTGCCTGCTTGCGCTTTTCAAGCTCGCCCTGTAGCCTGACCTGTCGGTTGTGCTCATCGATCAGGAGCTAGTGATAGGCCATCAGCAGGTCACGGGAGGCGTCGACAGGTAGGATGTGATTGCCCCGTACAGCCTCACGCGCAATTTCCTAGCCCTCTTTGTTGAGGTGGATTTCGTTGTGGGACGGTTTACGCCCTCAGCGCCTTGAGCTCTCCTATTTGGCGGGTTCACCCTGTTTCCGGTGTTCTCGGCCTGAGGGTTGGGAGAGGGATTGGGAGTTTCATCCAGCGGTGGATCGGCTCCATTGTTGACATCGCTGCCATGGATGATGGCGCACAGGTAGCACTTGCAGAGAGGGCCGCTGCTTCCGCAGCTCTTAGATCCGAAACCGTAGGTTCCTTCATCCGAAGGGGGGTCACATAGATCGGAGTTGCAGCTGCTATTGTTGTCTGAATCGCCCATCAACGTCAACGTGCGTAGGGCGTCGATGGGTGGGACTGTGGCATCCCGCAAAACCACTACTAGAAAATCGCGTTGTTTTTGTGCATTGCATCATCATGACCGCATGCTCATGTCATCATGCCACATTGCATTTGAGCATCGTCATCATCTTGCATGTGCTTGTATAAAACTATTTTCGGAAAAACCGGTTCTTGTTTTCTAAACGCCCCGTCTTTATTCAAACGCAAACCCGGGTCGCCGGAATATTTTGTTTTGACTAAATATGTTTTGCAAACGGTCCGTTTAAATAAATAAAATATTGCATTATTTTTAGTGGGGCAGTCGAACGGGCCGAATCGACCCGAACGACCACCCCCGGTTCCAAATCGGTCCGCCTAAATTCCTAAACCCACCCAACCTAGTCTACCCACCCCTTTGGCCACCTCACCCCGGCCAACCCCGTCGTGCCACCTCATCTTTTTCCCTTCCCCAACCAACCAGCATCTGCCACCTAATCCTACCCTTTCCCCACCCCACTCCCCACTCAAACCGCACCCTCTCTCCTCCCTGTCCCTGGCTAGCCCCACCGACCCTGTCCCCGGGCCCCGCCCCTGGGCCCCACTCATGCACCCCACGCGCACGCACGCGACCACCCGCAGCGCCCCGTCCCCACCCCGGCTCTCTCCCTCACGCGCTCGCCCTCCTCTCCCATCGTCTTCCTCCAACCGCCTGCGGCCCCACGCGGTGCACCCCGCCGGCCACCGCTCCTCCTCCGGCGCCGCACCTCCCCGCCTCCCACCTCGAGCCTCGACCGCCGCGCGGCCTTCCCTTCCGCCGGTGCCGGCCCCCTCTCTCGCCGCTCCGCCGCCAGCGCCCTCCTCCTCCCGCTCGCCTCCGCTCGCCCCGGCTCCCACCCCGAGCAGCGCCCCGACGCCTTCCCTCTCCCTCGCCGGTGACCCCCCCTCGTCGCCGTCGACCCTGCCCCGGCCCCTTCCTCTGGCCGCCGGACCCGCCTCCACCCGCCTGCTCTCTCTCCTCCCGCGCGCGCGTGCGCAGCCGCCGCGCGAGCTCACTGCTCCGCCGGCGCCTCCCCCGGCCGCGTCGCCCCATCGCCCCTCTGCCGGCGCCCTCTCCGGCCGCCGCCAAGCTCGCCTTCCTCTGCCCTCCGGCTCGCCGGCGACCCCAGCTGCCGTCTGCGTGCCGCCCGGCTCCGTCCGCCCCCTGCGCGTCCCCGGCGGCATCCTCCCGCGTCGCAGCGACCCGGCGCCATTCCGAGCCCGCCTCGCCCCGAGCTGCTCCCCGCTTCGCCGCCGTCGGGCCTCCCCCTCTCTGCAGCGAGCCGGCAGCGAGCTCCGCCTCCCTGGCTCTCCACCTCGCTGTCTCCGGCGGCGCCGCCGTCGGCCACGCTCCACCGTCCAACCTCCACCGCCAGCCCGTCCTTGTCCCTGTCGGCATGCCTGCCTCCACCCTCTTCAACAGCAGCAGCTTTGTGGTGTCGTGGTGTCGTGGGGGCTCGAGATCTTCTCTGAAGAAAGGATACGAGGCGCCTGGTGCAGAACAAGCTCGCCACCGACCACCGACGTCGCCTTCACGGACGACAAGTAGTCCTTCTCGGACCACAAGGCCGACACGAGTCGAGAACCGGGGAACTATGCAATACCTCGGCGTCGGGACCGAACAAGATCTACCACCTGGTCGCACCATGGACTCGGAGAAAACCCTTGGACGCCAAGATCGTCTCGATAATGATGTTTTGAAGAATGGACCTGGCGTACCCCGAGGACCCTCACGCCGTTTCCAAGTTCGCCACTGGAGAATAAAGGGAAAACATCAAGATCTTCACGGTACGCCAAGTTCGCCAACGTGGTAAGTCCGAACCCGGAGAACTCCATCGCGGGACATCAAGTACTCCGCCATGGACCCGATTGAAGCAAACCCGAAGACGGTAGATGCGACAAGTACTCGTTCCCGGACGCCATGACCCCTTCAAGGATCCGATGGCCGAGACCCTGAAGACCGATATAGAGCGCCAAGGCCTTCGCATGGAGTCGGCAAGATCATCCGGAAACACCAAGATCAACTGCGCGGGCCCGACAAGTTCGACACCGTCCAGGGCGAGACCGATGCGCCCCTGACACCGAACCAAGTACTCCTTTCCGGACGCCGATCTCGCCGAGAACCCGGATGCGACAAGATCTACCCCAGTAATCCGAGAACGCTCCCGCCGAGACCGAACCCCAGATCCGAACCCTGAGACCGAGCCCGAACCCCGGAACCCCAAGTTCGTCGAGACCCTCTAATGTGTGACCCCTTTTTCCCGAGCCCTATTTTTATAAATGAAATATCAAATTGTTGCATATCAACTTGTCATACTTGCATGCATCTTGTCATGTGGTTTGGGGGCCTTAGGCCTATTCACCTCATAATTAAATATGGGGCGCATATGCGGGCAAATCTAGTCTCATATTGGCCTCATTTAAATTTGTGTAGCGAACCGGTGATATATTCTGCCTTGTTAAACGACATTTAATTTGCGGGGTAGATAAACAACTTGAACCATCTAACTAAGTGTCGGGACCCCGGTTCCGCTTAATATGACCTAATTGCATCGCACCTTTGCTATGCCATGCATCATATCATAAGCATGCCGATCTTTTGCCGTAGTATTAAATATCGCACCCGGTGTTTATTCTAGCGTTTTGCTTCTTCGCGGAGAAGGCCGTTGAGTTGATGCGAGTGTCGACCCGATCTTCGGTTGAACCTTCGGCAATGTTTTCAGGCGAGCATCTCCCCCTTTCTACCTATCTTACTTTTATAGTATTTATTCCCTCATGTTGATCTTTGCTATCTGTGTTGCGATGCTCTAGTTTTCGTACCCGTGATATCCCTTGCAACCATATATTGCCTTGGACACACCCTATTACCTGTTGTTTGGTAGATAGTTGGACTTGCGCGTCGTAGTCGCTTGCTCTAGTGCTGTTGCGTGTCGTCAAGTGCCACAGTTGTTGATGTATTGCCGCATGTCGATGTTGGAGATGATCATAGCTTTACTTACCGTCCACTTTAATTCCTGTTTAACAACTAAAATTGAAGTAAGCAGAGGCATCGGTGGGTGATAGATAACATTTGGTTTCCGAACGCCCACTTGTGTCCCGTAGGACCCCGAGTACTTGATACATGTTCCTTGATTTATCGCGCTATCCACATATGGGGAGTATGGGCCCCCCTTAGCCAGAGCTTGATTCAGTCTTATTTCTTGGGGCCACAACTAGTTTGAGGTTTTATTTACTATCCTGTACCTATGCCATGCTTTACTGCTTTATTTACGATTGTGTGAGGAGCACGCTGTACTGTTTTGGAAGCGGAGTGTTTTCGCGGTATCGACAGTCCCCATTTGGGGATTTGCTGTCGTTTACAGCCATTGTCGCAAACCTTGAGTCCGTCTCGGAGCTTGCTTACTTCGTTGCGGGTGTACTCCAAGGGGTGGCCCCCTGAAATATTTCTGAATCTTGTGATTCCTCTGTCGTGAAGACCTCGTTGGGTTTTGATTTGGTTTTTCCGAGGTTGATCGTGTGTGTGTTGCTATTTGTGCACCCCGGCCGGGTTAAAACTTTCTGAAAGCCGTGTCCGCGGTTATGGACGACTTGGAGCACAGTATCTCGACCATAGACAAGCAAAACTAAAGTTTATTGCTATAAATTTGACTTTATAATGACTAGTAATCAGCTTCACTATAATGGAATGGCTAAATAATACTGACCACAATTGCTTGTTTGGTTTGTCGCTTGCGACCATTGTACCTGACTAGTAAGTATGGCAACTACAACGGAATGGCTGAATAAAAGTACCAACAACTGCTAGGTTTTGGGTTATCTCATGCTATCTGTATCTGATTAGTAAGTGTTGTAACTATAACGGAATGGTTAACTAAAAGTGCCCACTGCCTACTTTATCAGGACGATTATTTAAACCTGACTAGTAAAGTGCCGCAACTATAACTGAATAAGTAAAATTGCCAACTGTGTGAGTTCCTCGGTTGACTTCCTCGTTTGGTATCGAGGGGGAAACGCCAGGATGGGTTTGTTTGATGGTAGTATCAGGTTGGTTCCGAATAGGTCTTTCTTACCCCTCTCTGATTGCCGCCAGTTGCATCGAGTCTCTATAGGTTGTTCAGTGCATGCTGCCGCTGCCGCTCAGTCCACCATACCTATGTAGGCGAGGACCGCCGAATTCTAGCCTCGCCGTGTACTGGCCTCAGTACTGACGCTCCTCTTTTTCCTTTGCCCTTTGTCGGCACCCCTTTTGTTTAAGCAGGTTTTGAGATCGACGTCGTTAGCAGGGTTACCCCTCCGGCTTGGCCTGGGCAGGGTTATGGACGCCATTGGTTATTCTTCAGGGCTCTTAGCCCCATTTGCATCTTGTCCGTAGTCGGACGCTCTACCCTTTCAAGGTGATTTGGATCTTTGTATATTATATCTGTATTCTTGACTCTTTGAGTCGCTGTTGTATATACATCTGTTCTGTGGGTCCCATCGAGGACTGTTGTGTAATGTTATTACTTCGTTTTCCACCCGCACGAAAGTGCCTGGTGGGCACCTTTGAATCGTTTCTATGCGGGTTTGGCGGGTTTCGCTAAAACTTGCATAGGTCCGATTCTGAGGGTGTTACAGAGTGGTATCAGAGCACAGCAGTTGCGATACCCCACAATTCCAGCCTGTAGGATAACCTAGCTAACGGCCGAAGTAGAGTGTCAAAACTATTTTTGCAAAATCGGTTGGATAGTTCTGGTTAGGTCTGATTTTACTCCTTACCCCTCTGCTATTCTCCTCTTATCTCGACGTGTTTTGAACCTGCTCTCTTATCTTTTCTTCGAGTCCAGGAATTCTCGTGGTGGGTTTTCCGTCGTATCTTAGGGTTTCGCTTCCTCCTTGGATAACGGTGTTCTACCATCCGGTGTTCAAGATGCCTGAGAAATCCGTCTGCTGTGGTACCATTCTTTGTTCCTTGTTTGTGCCTTCCGCTGTTTTCCGACGCGACGACATCATCTACGCCAGATCCGATGCAGAGTCTGCATCACCCCTTTGTTTCCGAACCTCGCTTGTCGAGATCTACAGTCTGATTCCGAGAATGGTTGCGCGCTTTTCTACTGATTGTGCAGAGTAATAGTTTGGGTGCGTGATGGATTGGCCCCCATGCCGACTACTCACTCTATTCGCTTGTGTACATTGAAGTGGACGAGAATGCATCGGTTCTCCTTTCCATCGGAGCTAGAGGTGGCTTTATTTGTTGATACCTCTACCTTCGACCTGTTGTTCCCGGAGTGTTCTCTCGACGATCACGGACAACGACCTCTTGTTAGTGGTGTCGCGAGGATCTACACGAAGCGAGAAGACGCAGATCGCCGACCTTCCTTCCGGTACCATGAGGCGGATCTCGAGGGCGAGATCCATTGTTAGTGGTGTCGAATTGTGGCATCCCGCAAAACCACTACTAGAAAATCGCGTTGTTTTTGTGCATTGCATCATCATGACCGCATGCTCATGTCATCATGCCACATTGCATTTGAGCATCGTCATCATCTTGCATGTGCTTGTATAAAACTATTTTCGGAAAAACCGGTTCTTGTTTTCTAAACGCCCCGTCTTTATTCAAACGCAAACCCGGGTCGCCGAAATATTTTGTTTTGACTAAATATGTTTTGCAAACGGTCCGTTTAAATAAATAAAATATTGCATTATTTTTAGTGGGGCAGTCGAACGGGCCGAATCGACCCGAACGACCACCCCTGGTTCCAAATCGGTCCGCCTAAATTCCTAAACCCACCCAACCTAGTCTACCCACCCCTTTGGCCACCTCACCCCGGCCAACCCCGTCGTGCCACCTCATCTTTTTCCTTCCCCAACCAACCAGCATCTGCCACCTAATCCTACCCTTTCCCCACCCCACTCCCCACTCAAACCGCACCCTCTCTCCTCCCTGTCCCTGGCTAGCCCCACCGACCCTGTCCCCGGGCCCCGCCCCTGGGCCCCACTCACGCACCCCACGCGCACGCACGCGACCACCCGCAGCGCCCCGTCCCCACCCCGGCTCTCTCCCTCACGCGCTCGCCCTCCTCTCTCATCGTCTTCCTCCAACCGCCTGCGGCCCCACGCGGTGCACCCCGCCGGCCATCGCTCCTCCTCCGGCGCCGCACCTCCCCGCCTCCCACCTCGAGCCTCGACCGCCGCGCGGCCTTCCCTTCCGCCGGTGCCGGCCCCCTCTCTCGCCGCTCCGCCGCCAGCGCCCTCCTCCTCCCGCTCGCCTCCGCTCGCCCGGGCTCCCACCCCGAGCAGCGCCCCGACGCCTTCCCTCTCCCTCGCCGGCGACCCCCCCCCCTCATCGCCGTCGACCCTGCCCCGGCCCCTTCCTCTGGCCGCCGGACCCGCCTCCACCCGCCTGCTCTCTCTCCTCCCGCGCGCGCGTGCGCAGCCGCCGCGCGAGCTCACTGCTCCGCCGGCGCCTCCCCCGGCCGCGTCGCCCCATCGCCCCTCTGCCGGCGCCCTCTCCGGCCGCCGCCAAGCTCGCCTTCCTCTGCCCTCCGGCTCGCCGGCGACCCCAGCTGCCGTCTGCGTGCCGCCCGGCTCCGTCCGCCCCCTGCGCATCCCCGGAGGCGTCCTCCCGCGTCGCAGCGACCCGGCGCCGTTCCGAGCCCGCCTCGCCCCAAGCTGCTCCCGCCTCGCCGCCGTCGGGCCTCCCCCTCTCTGCAGCGAGCCGGCAGCGAGCTCCGCCTCCCTGGCTCTCCACCTCGCTGTCTCCGGCGGCGCCGCCGTCGGCCACGCTCCACCGTCCAACCTCCACCGCCAGCCCGTCCTTGTCCCTGTCGGCATGCCTGCCTCCACCCTCTTCAACAGCAGCAGCTTTGTGGTGTCGTGGTGTCGTGGGGGCTCGAGATCTTCTCTGAAGAAAGGATACGAGGCGCCTGGTGCAGAACAAGCTCGCCACCGACCACCGACGTCGCCTTCACGGACGACAAGTAGTCCCTCTCGGACCACAAGGCCGACACGAGTCGAGAACCGGGGAACTATGCAATACCTCGGCGTCGGGACCGAACAAGATCTACCACCTGGTCGCACCATGGACTCGGAGAAAACCCTTGGACGCCAAGATCGTCTCGATAATGATGTTTTGAAGAATGGACCTGGCGTACCCCGAGGATCCTGACGCCGTTTCCAAGTTCGCCACCGGAGAATAAAGGAAAACATCAAGATCTTCACGGTACGCCAAGTTCGCCAACGTGGTAAGTCCGAACCCGGAGAACTCCATCGCGGGACATCAAGTACTCCGCCATGGACCCGATTGAAGCAAACCCGAAGACGGTAGATGCGACAAGTACTCGTTCCCGGACGCCATGACCCCTTCAAGGATCCGATGGCCGAGACCCTGAAGACCGATCTAGAGCGCCAAGGCCTTCGCATGGAGTCGGCAAGATCATCCGGAAACACCAAGATCAACTGCGCGGGCCCGACAAGTTCGACACCGTCCAGGGCGAGACCGATGCGCCCCCGACACCGAACCAAGTACTCCTTTCCGGACGCCGATCTCGCCGAGAACCCGGATGCGACAAGATCTACCCCAGTAATCCGAGAACGCTCCCGCCGAGACCGAACCCCAGATCCGAACCCTGAGACCGAGCCCGAACCCCGGAACCCCAAGTTCGTCGAGACCCTCTAATGTGTGACCCCTTTTTCCCGAGCCCTATTTTTATAAATGAAATATCAAATTGTTGCATATCAACTTGTCATACTTTCATGCATCTTGTCATGTGGTTTGGGGGCCTTAGGCCGATTCACCTCATAATTAAATGTGGGGCCCATATGCAGGCAAATCTAGTCTCATATTGGCCTCATTTAAATTTGTGTAGCGAACCGGTGATATATTCTGCCTTGTTAAACAACATTTAATTTGCGGGGTAGATAAACAACTTGAACCATCTAACTAAGTGCCGGGACCCCGGTTCCGCTTAATATGACCTAATTGCATCGCACCTTTGCCATGCCATGCATCATATCATAAGCATGCCGATCTTTTGCCGTAGTATTAAATATCGCACCCGGTGTTTATTCTAGCGTTTTGCTTCTTCGCGGATAAGGTCGTTGAGTTGATGCGAGTGTCGACCCGATCTTCGGTTGAACCTTCGGCAATGTTTTCAGGCGAGCATCTCCCCCTTTCTACCTATCTTACTTTTATAGTATTTATTCCCTCATGTTGATCTTTGCTATCTGTGTTGCGATGCTCTAGTTTTCGTACCCGTGATATCCCTTGCAGCCATATATTGCCTTGGACACACCCTATTACCTGTTGTTTGGTAGATAGTTGGACTTGCGCGTCGTAGTCGCTTGCTCTAGTGCTGTTGCGTGTCGTCAAGTGCCACAGTTGTTGATGTATTGCCGCATGTTGATGTTGGAGATGATCATAGCTTTACTTACCGTCCACTTTAATTCCTGTTTAACAACTAAAATTGAAGTAAGCAGAGGCATCGGTGGGTGATAGATAACATTTGGTTTCCGAACGCCCAGTTGTGTCCCGTAGGACCCCGAGTACTTGATACCTGTTCCTTGATTTATCGCGCTATCGACATATGGGGAGTATGGGCCCCCCTTAGCCAGAGCTTGATTCAGTCTTATTTCTTGGGGACACAACTAGTTTGAGGTTTTATTTACTATCCTGTACCTATGCCATGCTTTACTGCTTTATTTACGATTGTGTGAGGAGCACGCTGTACTGTTTTGGAAGCGGAGTGTTTTCGCGGTATCGACAGTCCCCGTTTGGGGATTTGCTGTCGTTTACAGCCATTGTCCCAAACCTTGAGTCCGTCTCGGAGCTTGCTTACTTCGTTGCGGGTGTACTCCAAGGGGTGGCCCCCTGAAATATTTCTGAATCTTGTGATTGCTCTGTCGTGAAGACCTCGTTGGGTTTTGATTTGGTTTTTCCGAGGTTGATCGTGTGTGTGTGGTTCTATTTGTGCACCCCGGCCGGGTTAAAACTTTCTGAAAGCCGTGTCCGCGGTTATGGACGACTTGGAGCACAGTATCTCGACCATAGACAAGCATAACTAAAGTTTATTGCTATAAATTTGACTTTATAATGACTAGTAATCAGCTTCACTATAATGGAATGGCTAAATAATACTGACCACAATTGCTTGTTTGGTTTGTCGCTTGCGAACATTGTACCTGACTAGTAAGTATGGCAACTACAACGGAATGGCTGAATAAAAGTACCAACAACTGCTGGGTTTTGGGTTATCTCATGCTATCTGTATCTGATTAGTAAGTGTTGTAACTATAACGGAATGGTTAACTAAAAGTGCCCACTGCCTACTTTATCAGGACGATTATTTAAACCTGACTAGTAAAGTGCCGCAACTATAACTGAATATGTAAAAATGCCAACTGTGTGAGTTCCTCGGTTGACTTCCTCGTTTGGTATCGAGGGGGAAACGCCAGGATGGGTTTGTTTGATGGTAGTATCAGGTTGGTTCCGAATAGGTCTTTCTTACCCCTCTCTGATTGCCGCCAGTTGCATCGAGTCTCTATAGGTTGTTCAGTGCATGCTGCCGCTGCCGCTCAGTCCACCATACCTATGTAGGCGAGGACCGCCGAATTCTAGCCTCGCCGTGTACTGGCCTCAGTACTGACGCTCCTCTTTTTCCTTTGCCCTTTGTCGGCACCCCTTTTGTTTAAGCAGGTTTTGAGATCGACGTCGTTAGCAGGGTTACCCCTCCGGCTTGGCCTGGGCAGGGTTATGGACGCCATTGGTTATTCTTCAGGGCTCTTAGCCCCATTTGCATCTTGTCCGTAGTCGGACGCTCTACCCTTTCAAGGTGATTTGGATCTTTGTATATTATATCTGTATTCTTGACTCTTTGAGTCGCTGTTGTATATACATCTGTTCTGTGGGTCCCATTGAGGACTGTTGTTTAATGTTATTACTTCGTTTTCCACCCGCACGAAAGTGCCTGGTGGGCACCTTTGAATCGTTTCTATGCGGGTTTGGCGGGTTTCGCTAAAACTTGCATAGGTCTGATTCTGAGGGTGTTACTTACTCTAAGTTGTTCTAGTGTGGCTTGG
The DNA here is from genome assembly GCA_910589765.1 of Avena atlantica. Lineage (NCBI taxonomy): Eukaryota > Viridiplantae > Streptophyta > Magnoliopsida > Poales > Poaceae > Avena > Avena atlantica. Next base: position 57,617,258 of record OU342737.1, read on the forward strand.
CCCATCGCACTATCGTGTTGCGAATGAACTCGCAAACATAGTATCTACATAAGTTATTGCCGGGTTCCTGATGCGCGCACTTTACGAGAATAGAGAGTTCAATCAAAATAATAATCAATAAAGCATGATATAATGGAATTGGAAGCAGAATCAAAGAGATACGCAGACCTAGCTAGCTAGTATTACTTACATTTTGGTCTACAAATTTTAGTTCTTTTGACCATTCACCCACGGCCCTGCCCGTGAACCTTTTCCAAACCCTGTCCGGCAAAGAAAATGGATAAAGGAGTAATTAATTACTTGTTGTCACGAAAGTTGCCGATCTAGTGCGATAATATGATTGAAATTACCTCTGGAGCATCTCTTTAAAGTCTGCCCATAGATCTTGGTCTTTTCGTAACGAGTCCATGACAAGGACTTTTCCTAAGTTAGGTTGAATGACTAGCAGAATAAAGTGGAACCTACGCACGCATAACTCATCATCAGTTACACTTAACATCGAGTAAGCCGAAACAGAATGTATAAAAGAGAGGGTAACACTCACGAGAAGTTGTAAGGCAATATTATTTCCCTTTTGGTTTGTTGTCTCAGTAAAGACGTTAGCAAGAAATCTTCTGTTTGCCCGGGAATGAGTTTTACCACTTGTTCATGAACTCTATTTGGGTCAACGAACCCAATGTCAAAAGGGCCTCCTTTCATGCATTCCATAACCTTTTTCCTGCATAATAGTATATATATACATATATGGTGAGCATATATATACATGAAATTAATGAATTGAATGAGATGAGATAGAAATTACAGAAATAGTACTTACACACAATAAAGGCTGATGGCAGCTTTGTCGAGTTCCTTATGATTGAATATAAAATGCAAGTCTTGAATGTTGAAGCTGATCTCATCGTCTCCGCACAAGAAAATCCGATCTCTTATATGCGTCGTGATCCATTCTTCCTTTCTCGTCTTGCAGAAATCAAGGTACTACTTATGCAATCTTCACATCTTTGTTGGTAGATTCTTGAGCTCCTCTTTCTTGAAGAGATTCTTCCCATACTTCCATGGCTCTATGGGGTTGGCATCCCCTTTGGGAAAGTTGTCTCCCATGATGTTCAAATATGCAATGTAAGTTATCCCCATCTCATTGGCCTTTCTTTGTAGATCTGCCTCGTAATCATTTACAGGAGGAGCGTTCCGTGTGTCGAACACTTGGAGCGGGGCGCATGATTGGTTTTCCTGCTCTCCGAGCATGGGAAATGTTTTCTGGGGTACCGCATGACTGCTACTTTCAGTCTCCCTCCACCTTGCACCCCCCCTTCAAAATCTGGCGCTCGTATTCCGGCACAAGTGGAGTTTTAGGTTTGAAAAGATTATTGTAAAACTTCTCCACCACCGCCGGATCTAGTTTCTCCTTTGGCTCGGCCCGTCTAGGTGCAAAAAATTTCTTGACCTCTTCTTCCGAGATCCTATTGGTCTCCTCGTCGCTTCGATTCCACGGTAAAACCGGCAATGGCTTGGCGGAAGGCAGCGGGACGTAGTTTCTTGAACTCTTTGGCGTACGGTTTCCTGTGGATTTCTTCGTGGCAGTGCTAGTGATGCTCTTCGTGGCAGTGCTCTTCCACTTACGCTGAGGAGATGGCTGAAGCGCCGGAGATGGCTGACGCGCAGAAGATGGCTGGCGCGCCGAAGATGGCTGGCGCGTAGGAGATGGCTGGCGCGCCGGAGATGGCTGAAGCGCCGGAGACGACAGGGGAGTATTCTGATGACTTGGAGACGACTGAGGCGTCTCAGACTGCTGACGCTGCGGAGACGGCGGGGGTGCCAGTGGCCTCCAATTTGGAAGCCTGATGTGTTCCTTCTTCCAAAGAATGGTTGTTTTCACTTCAAATTTGAGTTGAGTTTCCCCTTCACCTGTAGCATGGTCAAGCGGTGCTTCCTCATATTCCTTCACAACCTCATCCACCCCGACAATAGCATAGCCATCTGGAATCGGGCAGCAGTGGTAAGTTCCACCAGCTACAGGAGGTAAGGCATAGCCGACCACCACCTTAATGGATAAGCCCATCCTTCCACGTCATACCCCCTGTGCCTCGTGCAAGTCCAGGGTGTTCTTTTTTACCGATGGCGCGTGTGAGCTGGTCATTCTCTCTGTCGGGATGGAAGGTCCTAGCGGCTGTTTCCTCTTATGTCGTAATGAGTTCAGTGACGGATTTGTCAAGGAGGGTTGGGAAGATACACAATCCCGTTTCTGGGTCCAACCTTGCCCCGATTCCGTAGAACCAAGTCTTTGCACGTAGGTCCCACCCATGTGTCTTGGGTGTGATCCCTCTATCGCGTAGGGCCTTCTCAGCTTCCTCCCACTCAGGCCTCTAAGATAAGTAGCCACCTGACCCCGTCCTCTGGTGATATTCCTTCTTCTGGGCATTTAGCGTATTGGTTTATGAACTCTTTGTAGCTATAGCACCTTCCTTGTATGCCACAAATTCGGGCCAGTGAGGTCTTATCTTCGCATAATATGCGTCTTCGAAATCTGGAGTCTCGCGAGCTTTGACAAATTTGTTCAATTTGTCTTCCAGTTGCGGAAAGCGTCAGCCATGTTCTTTAGAGTCCACTCTTTGACCTTTTCCTTTATAACCGGTTTATTTTCATCCTCCTCTGGCGGAAGGGTGAAATTTACCAACAGCAAATTCCAAAGCATTTCTTTGGATCTTTCATCGACAAAGGTACCGTTGCCCTTCTTTGGCTTATTCCAATATTCAATTATGATTGGGATTTGGTCCCTAACAAGAACTCCAGCCTGACGTACAAATTTGTTTGCGGCCTTCTTGGGCTCCATCGGCCTGCCATCAACACGGACTGCTTCGATCGTGAACTTTGCACGATCTTTCAACCGATGGCTCGTGCCTCGCTTGCTCTTTTTCATAGAAGAAGATTGTTGCTGGCTGGTCGATCCGGAGGGCTAAAATAATAAAGAAGCGTTAATTAATACATGTACACATATATACAAATCAATCGGTGAAAGTCAGTAGAGGCTTAATCCATGCATATACCTCGACGGACTTTGCAATCACTAAAGTGCGTTCACTGGAGTCGTCATCTTCTCCATGACTACTTGAGCTGTCATCATGTCCCTCCAAGTTCAGATATTGTGAGGTGTCCTCGTGGATCATGTTCTCCATTATTTCTTCCTCTTCAAGGTTTCTACTGAGTGGATCCATAGTTTCTAAAACAATAATATTATCACACAAATATCAGTAATACATCTATTGAAATGCTCGAGCAAGGATGATGATTTGACAGGGGTTCCAAGGGGTTAAAACCCTAAAGCATACACATACACATACAAAAAATATATACATGAAAACCCTAAAGCATGCTCGACAACTTAATCAGGGTTCCGAGGGGTGAAAACCCTAATTCGAGGAAACTCCGGATGTATATGAGAGGGGTTACTATGTTCTCTAATTAAACTTGTCTTGAAAGTTGTTCAACAATGCATAATTATAGCTTAAATAGTTAGATCTCATTTTTCTGAACATTTTGATATATTATACATATTTTTATGACTTATAAATCATTAGATATTGAATTTACAAGTTTTATTCATTTTCTGAAATTGTTTAATCAATTTAAATTGAATTATTACATCAGCTGGGCGGTTTAACCTATTTACACCACTACTGGTCCTAGCCACTGTGGCTGACTGTGGGCCAGGGGCCATGTCACTGCCACCTCAGGCGGGACCGTGGGGGTCAGGGGCCATGTCACTGCCACCTCAGGCGGGGGTCGCCGGCGACGACAAAGGCCACGCCAGCATGCAGAACTAAGCTCGTTCGAACGGGCGCGACATGGGGATCCTAAAACTGGCGGCGCTGATGGCTTAAGGTCATCGGAATAGTGAATCCGGCGAGCGGAGACGCTCACAAATGGACATGGGGTAAGCGGACCAGAGCGAGAGAGGGAGAGAGAGATGACGCCTGCGCACCATTTGCTCACCAGGAGGCGATTGAGGGGGTCGGCGAAGCGAACGATGACCCGAATCAAAGGCGACAGCGACGGCCGGAGCCCGGGAAGGGGCGGTTGATTGCGTCGACTGGGGGCTCCTTGTCTCGATTCCATCGGCGAGGAGGCTCAGTACAGCGAGGCGAAGGCGAGGGCGCGGACGGCTGGCGTGGACGGCGACGGCGAGGGCGTGGACGGCGATGTGCTGCGGCAGCCTCTGCTATTCTTCCTCTGCATGCTTGATCTAGCTGGGGGGAAGAAGGAAGTGGCGCGCATTATAAATCCCCCATTTAACACCGGTTCGTGGCTGGAACCGGTGTTAAAGGGGGGAATTCGTTTTCCGCCCGCACCCCCCCCTTTAACACCGGTTCCAGCCACGAACCGGTGTTAAAGGGGGCGGTGTGCGCGAAACTAAATAAATGCCCCCCTTTAACACCGGTTCGTGGATGGAACCGGTGTTAAAGGGGGGCATTTATTTCGTACATTAAAGGGGTGGAGGCATTTTTAATTCAAAAAATAGGATAGAATTTAGAAAATTCATATCTTTTTCATTTCAACTCAGAAAAATATGAATAATATATCATAATTTTCAGAAAAATAAGATCTATCCATTCATATAAAAACATTTTATAGTTACTGTAGATGAAAATTTTCAAAATGATTAAAACACTTACATATAAATTTTGATTATTCAATTAAAACAAAAATAAAATAGTCAAACCCTAAAACTTTGAACATAAGAAATATTAAGCATCTAAAAATAATCTAACCCTATTTTATTAGAGCAAATCATATTTTATTTTGTATTAACATTTTTGAATTGTTTGGATATTTAAATGCCGCATCTTTTGTATACTTTGGAATCTGACAAAACCTCGCTAAACTTGCATTGGATTTTTGATAAAATAGCATATTGTGAAACTAAAAATGATTTTTGTAAAAAATCATGAGCATCGTATCATGTACCTGTAGTTCATATCTCACCCACTTCCTACCGATTCGGCAGGAATTTGTCTTTTTCACCAGAGGTGGACGGAAAGGTTTCAGATCCCCCTGTTGGTACATTGTACATATAAGGTGGTCTAGTATTTTTTGTAAAATGTGGTGGTAGTTTTTTGAATTAGCCATTTGGTGGTTGCTTCACAAAACCATCCGTTTTTTATGCTCGGAAAATGGAAAATGCCTTTTTGGTGCGACAAAAAGGAAAACTTCCTCTTGCAACATTGTTTGTCATCCCATGATGCACATGTATGCACAATATGGCCATATTATCACAAACTATGCCTTGATTCTAGCCATAACATTGGTCATTTGACCCGAAAGCCAAGAAACCTCGAATGAGATAGGTCATTTTGTGAAGGTTTTTTGAGACATAATCAATATACTCAGTTTGATATTTTTCCTTCTAACTATGTCACATAATATAACACCACGCGAAGGTTTCACATTGTTTCGATCATTTTTTAATTTTTTTATCCCCGTTTTAAACTATCGTCAAACTTTGTCGAACAACGGGCATGAAGATTCTTAGCTCGGGGCCAAGCCTCGCTAAACTTGCATTGGATTTTTGATAAAATAGCATATTGTGAACCTAAAAATGATTTTTTAAAAAAATCATGAGCATCGTATCATGTACTTTTAGTTCATATCTGACCCACTTCCTACCAATTCGGCAAGAATTTGTCTTTTTCACCAGAGGTGGACGAAAAGGTTTCAGATCCCCCTGTTGGTACATTGTCCATATAAGGTGGTATAGTATTTTTTTTAAATGTGGTGGTAGTTTTTTAAATTAGCCATTTGGTGGTTGCTTCACAAAACCGTCCGTTTTTATGCTCGGAAAATGGAAAATTCCTTTTTGGTGCGACAGAAAGGAAAACTTCGTATTGCAACATTGTTTGCCAGCCCATGATGCACATGTATGCACAATATGGCCACATTATCACAAACTATGCCTTGATTCTAGCCATAACATTGGTCATTTGACCCGAAAGCCAAGAAACCTCGTATGAGATATGTCATTTTGTGAAGGTTTTTTTGAGACATAATCAATGTACCAAGTTTGATATTTTTATTATGATAGAACTGGAATTAAAGTACATAATGCAACTAACAGTAAGTTACATAAAGCACGACTAAAAATTAAGATACATAAAAGAACTGAAAATTAAGATACATGGCTAGATTAAGTCACAATCGGCCGAACTTGTTTTGGAATGTTGGAGTGATTCAGTCATGCTCCTGCCTACACCTGTAATACTCGCCACTGTAGTCGTCGTATTCGCTGCGGCCGTCGTTGCTGTCGTTGTCTGGGTCGCCGTAACTGATCACCTTGAAGGCTGAGTACGCGTGGGCTGGACTTGAGGGTAGCGCATACGGGGGTTAGAATCGGCGGCAGTGTCGTAGGCCATGTCGCTCTGGAGAGTCCGGCCGCGCCACCACAGCCGATGTCCGGCATCGTTGAAGTTCGTAGGAGGTGGGCCGTCCTCCTCGTGCCTGGCGAGCGCCCTCTCACGCCGATCCCCGAAGAAGGCTTCCCAAGTCGGGAAATAGACGGGATGTCATCTGGGATTCCTCCGCTGCTTCGGCGTGAGGTCGAAGTAGTAGTGGTTCGTGATGGCCATCCGGCGCGCCACACCTAGAGGGACAGGAGGAACCGACATGTCTCCGGTGCTCAGCATCCAACCGACGGGGACACAGTAGCCCGGCGGGCAGGGGTAGTTCGAGGCGCAAAGCGCCTCCGCCTCCCTAGGGGTTAGTGCTATGGTGGAAGCCATGGGAAAGAGTGATGAGGTTGCAAATATGAGTCTAGAGATGTGCAATGACAATGTAGGCCAACCCTACATATATATATATAGTGAGAAGAACTGGCGGGAAAAACTGGCAGGAAGAAATGGCGGGAAGAAATGGCGGGAAGAAATGGCGGAAAAAATGGCGGGGAGAAAATTGGCGGGAAGAAATATGGCAGGAAGAAAAATAGCGGGAAGAAATGGCAGGAAGAAAAATGGCTCATTTAATACATATAATATTAACAGAAGAAATATGACATTGATTTCCATGTTGAGATACATATGTGTGCCAAAAATGGCTCAATTAATACATATAGTCAATCTTATGATCGCGTCGGCCGTAACCATGGAGTATCAGCACCGTTTAACAGGATGGTTGGGTCAGTCTTCACTCTGAAGGGCGGAATTTCATCAAACTTATTATAATCTTCTGACATGTCTGTCTTGTCCTCCACTCCCACGATGTTTATTTTTCCTGAAAGAACTATGTGACGCTTTGGCTCATCGTGTGATGTATCTGTTTGCTTATTTTTTCTTTTTTTCGGTTTGGTAGACATGTCCTTCACATAGAAAACCTGAGCCACATCATTGGCTAAGACGAATGGTTCGTCTAAGTTCTTTTCTACCTTCATAAGATTGTTGAGATCCACTGTTGTCATTCCATACTTCTTGTCTACCTCAACCCCTCCTCCTGTTAGCTTGACCCATTTGCACCGAAACAAGGGGACCTTAAAATTAGGTCCATAGTCAAGTTCCCATATCTCCTCTATGAACCCATAATACGTGGTCTTTTGCCCATTGTCTTCTGCTGCATCGAAGCGGACACCACTGTTTTGGTTGGTGCTCTTTTTATCTTGTCCTATCATGTAAAATGTATTCCCATTTATCTCGTACCCTTGGAAAGTACATACAGTCAAAGATGGTATCCTAGCCAATAAGTACAGCTGATCCCCAACAGTGGTGTTATTCGTGAGAAGTCTTTGCAGCCAGCTGCCAAAACTCGTCATGTGTTCACTTATAATCCATTCATTAGACTGTCCCGGTTGTTTGAGGCGTATTAAATTCTCGTGTTCATTGATATATGAGGCAACCAAGATAGATCTTTGTAAAATCGTGTAGTGTGCTTGATTGAGAGAATGTCCGTCCCTACATATCATTGCTTTACATCCTAGAGTGCCTTTTCCACGCAGTCTCCCCTCATGTCGTGATTCTGGAACACCAATCGCCTTAAGGCCAGGAATAAAATCAACACAGAACTCAATGACCTCCTCTGTTACATAGCCCTTGGAGATGCTTCCTTCTGGCCTAGCACGGTTATGAACATATTTCTTTAAGACTCCCATGTACCTCTCAAAGGGGAACATATTGTGTAGAAATACAGGACCAAGAATGGCAATCTCTTCTACTAGGTGAACCAGGAGATGCGTCATAATATTGAAGAAGGATGGTGGGAACACCAACTCAAAGCTAACAAGACAATGGGACACATCTGTCTGTAACCCTGGTAGGCTTTCTGGATTGATTACCTTCTGAGATATTGCATTGAGGAATGCACATAGCTTCACAATGGATACTCGAACATTTTCAGGTAGAAGCCCCCTCAATGCAATAGGAAGCAATTGCGTCATAATCACGTGGCAGTCATGAGACTTCAGGTTCTGGAATTTTTTCTCTGCCATATTAATTATTCCCTTTATATTCGACGAGAAGCCAGACGGGACCTTGATACTGCTCAGGCATTCAAAAAAGATTTCCCTCTCTGCTTTGGTAAGAGCGTAGCTGGCAAGAGTTAAGTGGCATCGTTTACCCTTCTCGTTCTTAGGATGCATAGGCTCTTCAGGGTCTTTCATATGTTGCTGGTCCTGCCGTGCTTCCGGTGTATCTTTTGTCTTCTCATACACTCCTAGGAAGCCTAGCAGGTTCACGCAAACATTCTTCGTCACGTGCATCACGTTGATTGAAGAGCGGACCTCTAAGACTTTCCAATAGGGTAGGTCCCAAAATATAGACTGCTTCTTCCACATGGGCGTGTGTCCGGCATCGTCATTCGGAACAGATAGACTGCCAGGACCTTTTCCAAAGATTACTTCTAGGTCCTTGACCATACCAAATACCTCCTCACCGGTATGGAGGACAGGCTTCCTCCGAGTTCTGCCAGACGTTTGAAATGCTTGCCTTTCTTTCTTACTGGATGCAGGTTCGGAAGAAATCAACGATACCCTAGGTACACAACCTTCTTACATTTATCCAAATATACACTTTCAGTCTCATATAAACAGTGTGTGCATGCATTGTATCCCTTGTTTGTCTGCCCTGAAATGTTACTAAGAGCAGGCCAATCATTGATGGTTACGAAAATCAATGCTTGTAGGTCAAATGGCTCCCCTTTGTGCTCATCCCACATACGTACACCTGGTTTGGCCCATAGCTGTAAAAGTTCTTCAACTAATGGCCTTAGGTACACATCAATGTCGTTGCCGGGTTGCCTCGGGCCTTGGATGAGCACTGGCATCACAATGAACTTCCTCTTCATGCACAACCAAGGAGGAAGATTATAGATACATAGAGTCATAGGCCAGGTGCTGTGACTGCAGCTCTTCTCACCAAAAGGATTCATGCCATCTGTACTTAGACCAAATCTTAAGTTCCTTGCGTCACGTGTGAAGTCCGGATACTCTCGCTCGACTTTTCTCCACTGTGACCCATCAGCGGGGTGTCTCAACACCGCGTCTTTCTTACGGTCTTCCATGTGCCATCGCAACAACTTGGCATGCTCTTTATTTCTGAAGAGATGTTTTAACCGTGGTATTATAGGAGCATACCACATAACCTTGGCAGGAACCTTCTTCCTAGGGGCCTCGCCCTCAACATCGCCAGGATCGTCTCGTTTGATCTTATACCGCAGTGCAGTGCATACCGGGCATGCATCCAAATTCTCGTACTTCTCACCGCGGTAGAGGATGCAGTCATTAATGCATGCATGTATCTTCTGCACGTCTAATCCTAGAGGGCAGAGAACCTTTTTTGCTTGGCATGTACTATCGGGAAACTCATTATTTCTTGGAAACAGATTCTTCATTTTTACCAACAACTTTGAAAATGCGCTGTCAGTCACACCGTTCTCTGCCTTCCATTGCATCAGTTGGGTACAACAATGTTTTGTGATCCTTTAACATCTGCTCCAGCTTCTCCTTCTCCTTTGCATCAGTAATGGCCCGACCAAGATCGTCATCAGCGGGCATCTTCGCAAGTTTGAAAATGTGCTGTGTGGTACCTAGCTTTTTGTGGCCATCTTCGCAAGTTGGGTACAACAATGTTTTGTGATCCTTTAACATCTGCTCCAGCTTCTCCTTCTCCTTTTCAGTTTCACATTCTTCCTTTGCATCAGTAATGGCCCGACCAAGATCGTCATCAGCGGGCCCATCTGCTGCCTCTTGATCTTCATTATCTACCCCCGTTGCAGTATCATCATATTCGGGATACATATTATGATAGTTGTCATCATCCTCTTCTTCTTTGTTGTCTTCCGTCACAACCCCTTTTTCTCCGTGCTTGGTCCAACAATTATAGGTGGGCATGAAACCGGATCGAAGCAGGTGGGCGTGAATGGTTCTGGTATTTGAGTAGTCTTTCTTGTTCTGACAGTGAACACACAGACAACACATAAAACCATTGTGACCATGGTTTGCATTAGCCATAACGATGAAATTTTGGAGGCCCGTAATGTACTCGGAAGTGCGTCGGTAACCATGCATCCATTGCCGGTTCATCTGCATTAATATATAGTATATCAAAAATTAATAGGGAGATGACCATTTATATATAGTACATCAATGAAACATGAAAGGATAAAGTTGCCGACCTCTATTGGGAAGGAAAGAGCAACGAGAAAACTTATTTCGAGCTCTCGGGCATTTCACCAAACACCTCTTGTGCATAGGAAAAAAACACAAAATAGCACACCTCTCACCCTCTTGCTAGGATCCAAAATGAGAGAGTGAAAAATGGAAGAGAGGGGTGTGGGCTGCGGTGTGTTATATAGCCCCCCCTTTAACTCCAGTTCAAGCCACGAACCGGTGTTAAAGGGGGGGCTGCGCGGGCCACTGGTGCAGAGCCTTTAACACCGGTTCGTGCCACGAACCGGTGTTAAAGGGGGTGCTCCTTTTTGCTATATGGACCACACTGGTACGGGCACCCCCTTTAACACCGGTTCGTAGAAGAACCGGTGTTAAAGCCCATTTCCGACCTCAACCAAAGGCCTTGTTTCCACTAGTGTGGGATTGTGTCTGCCTGTGAGAGAGGAGGAAGCCACTTCGGTTGAGTTTATATTTTATTTTGTGGTAGGTATAACATACTATGAAGTGTAGCACTTCGCAAAGAAAAGGAACCCTCATTAGTTTTCACAAAATTTTCCTAGAATCTGCTAAAAATCTCCAAACACGATCTTTTACACATATATGTTACCTCTGGATACTTTCATCTCAGAATCCAGTCTGGTATGTATGTAGTAAGAACCACCAACCTTCATAAACGCTTATAGATGATAGGGCTGACACTTCTGAGTCAATATTGTCGGGTACCTCCAAGCAGGGACTTTGCATTTTTATGTCCAACTCTAAATTTGAGGTCTGCTCCAGTACATCCCCCTCATACAAACTCATTAAGGATAAAATAGTCATTAGACACTAATTAATTAATAAATGGATTTACTTTTCTGAAACAACTAAATGGATTTACTTACTTTGCTTAGCCTATATCTAAACTTGTATACTCGTGTATTACCATACGGTATTCCGCAACTATCCCATGATATTTTTTTAAATAATACATTTTTTTAATAATTTCCATGAATAATACACGAATCTGGCAATTCTCAGTTCTAGCACGGTCTCGGTGGCTCAACTCCTGAAGGAAAATTGTCGACGGTTCAACTCCCGCTCGGTGATATGGGTGTTTAAAGTACCAACCAGAGTGTATTGCGGGCCCGCATGGCCGGGCTCTTGGTCGACAGGGGAGGAGTGGGAGGCGTCGGGAGTTGAAGTACCGACAGCCTGGTCGGGTTTTGAACTCCCGAGGACTTCGCCTTCTTATCCACGCACGACGTCGGCCAGCCTCGTGTCCTCTTCTTCTCCCTCTCTCCTTTCTTCTTGCTCTTGTTTCCAGCCACTGCTGCACCGATTTTCAGCTCATATTTTCATCCAAACTTGGTGATGAAATACATTAGGAAGCTAGGAATGTCCCGATCTACTAATGGGATAGACTGGTGAAGTGATTTGGGGCATTTTTGTGGAGGAAGTTGGTGGTGTTCTTGGGGAGCAATGGCTATGGTGGAGGATGGGGCTGCAGCTTGAGGCAGTTGCATGGTGGAGGTGCCAATCCGATAACTATCGGCTGCTACACGGCAGGACCTCGCACGCTTTAAGGGTAAACCCTAGCTTCTCGCTAAGTGTAGTCGTTACTGTTTGTTTATGGGTACACTTGGATGTGGTATGTTAGCTATAAGATTATTCGGCTAGAAGTATGTTTATAAACTATAATGTGCCATGGTCCCGGTATTTGACGTGTTTCGGTATTTTTCTAGGTCGAAAGCTATGTCAGACAATGTATTGTTTAGGTTTCACTATGGTCATGGTGTCGTTAGAACAAATGAGCACGGAGTTGATTTGAGCGACTTTTAGTGCATTCTTAAAGAGCTCCAGGCTCCTAAAACATGTTCACTTAGTGAGTTCAAGGATTGATTATCTGCATCTTTAGGGCTCCCTCCGACCCATACTATCGGTGTGCATGCATTATGGACTAAATCAAGGACTTTCCCGTTTTTTTATTTGAGACCGATAGAAGTGCAATCTAAATGGGTCAAATGGATGGAAGCCTGCCATAAAAGGAAAGTTAACCCCATTGTATTAGTGTTACCTGTGGCGAAAGAGCGCGAGTACGATCATGGACAGAGTGGTTAGACCCAATATGTTGGTGCTGGTTACGAACATGGCCAGAGTAGTCAGACCCAGGATGGAGGTGGTGGTGGTTACTATCATGGCCAGAGCAGTCAAGGCCAAGATGGCTGTGGTGGTTATGAATCTGGTCATAGTAATTATGCATACGCTGTGGATGGTGGTTATGAGTCAACTGATGGTAGTCTTCATGAAAGGCAGCCCACGCAGCTTGGCTCCTATCTCGAATCTCTTGCATGGCCCAAGCTGGCTGCTCCGTGTTAATCCAATGGCATCACTTGCAAAGAGAAGGAGGTGACTGCAAGAACATAAATGGAATGAATAAAAGAACAAATAATAACGTGAATCATTTATATTCATCAAGCTATGCGAACATGTCGGAGGCCTCTCGTATGCCGAACTTGCTTGCCGGGGCGGGCTTGCGTCGTACTTGGGACACATGAAAAACTCCATGCCCATGCAAGTGGAGAAATCAATCGACTCCTTGACCTTGGCGAGATGGCTGCACCAATAGTGCTCGTGTGTCACCCCTTGTGGCAACCTGGCATCTTTCATCTTCCTAGGCCTATACTCTGGATCGGAACAGGACACACTCATGATAGAGAGGAGAGGGAAATGTAAGATAAAGAGGAGGAACATATGAACTGGGGGAATAGATAACATGTGGCATCCCGCAAAACCACTACTAGAAAATTGCGTTGATTTTGTGCATTGCATCATCATGACAGCATGCTCATGTCATCATGCCACATTGCATTTGAGCATCGTCATCATCTTGCATTTGCTTGCATAAAACTATTTTCGAAAAACCTATTTTGTTTTCTAAACGCCCCGTCTTTATTCAAACGCAAAACCCGGGTCTCCGGATTTATTTTGTTTGTCTGCTATCGGTTTGCAAAAATTTTGTTTGAAACAAATAAAATTATTTGATTATTTTTGTGGGGGCAGTCGAACGGGCCGATTCGACCCAGTCGACCACCCCCGGTATTAATCGGTCCACCCAAAATCCTAAAACTACCAGTCCTATTCTACCCACCCCTCCTCCACCTCACCCGGACCAATCCCTGGCTGCCACCTCACCCTCTCCCTCCCCTCTAACCAATCCTCAACCGCCACATCACCCAACCCGCTGCCACCTCCCCCCCAACTCCCTCTCTCACCCACCACTTCCCTACCCCCTCTCTCTCCACCTGGGCCCTCACCTGCCCACCACACCTCTCTGGACCCACTCCCCTCTCCCTTGCCACCTCCATGCCAGCTGGACCCACCCCTGGGCCCCGCCGGCCACACACCACCTCCCCTCCACTCACCCCGCCTGGCCACTCCCCTGGACCGGTCCATCCCATCCGCGCGCCCCACGCGTCCCCCAGCCGACGCGTCCCCCACGCGTGGCCGTCCCCCACCTCACCACCTCTCTCCTCCCACACCTTCCTTTCTCTCCCAGCCCCGGCGACCACCGCCCTTCCCGCTTCCTTCCGCCGCCTCGGAGCTCCTCTCTCCGGCCACCGCCACCGGCCCGCGCCTCCCTCTCCCTCCGCTCGCCGCCCTCTGCTCCTCGCCCCCGAGCAACCCCCTCGTCGGCGCGCCCCGCCGCCTCCGGCTCCCCTCCTCCGGCCTCCTCTCCACCCGCCGGCGAGCTCCGCCTCCACCGCCTCCCGCTCGGCCGCGCTCCTCGCCGCGCCCGCCGCTCGTCTCCGCCTCGCCGTCCTGCGCCCGTGCCCCTGAGCTGCCTCCCCGCCCCGCCGCTCGAGTTCCCCGTCGCGGCCACCGGCGCCTCGCCCGCATCCGTGCCCCCTCATCTCTGGCCGGGCCCGCCCGCCGCTGTGCCGCCCTTGGCCGCTCGCGCCGGCCTCCTCCCCGCCTTCTGCCGCGGCCCCGTGCTCCGGCAGGCCCCCTCGGAGCTCCGCCGGTCGCCTCTCCCTCCCGCTCGGCCGCGCCCCGCCTCTCACCTCGCTCCGCTCCTCCACCAGCTCCGTCGCCATGCTCGCTTCGGCGCCCGCGCGGCTCTCCTCCGGCCGGCGTCGTCCCCGCGAGGCACCGCTGCATCCCGCTGCTCTCCGGCCGGTGCGCCGACTGCGCCCCCTCCGTCTGCAGTACCAGGTCGGGTTGGTACCGTCCTGATGGCGTCTAGTTGCTGTGTGGTGGTTGTTGGATAAGTGACATTGCCCCGGGATGTTTCGGTTCATCCGTCGCCACTGGCCAATGCTGATCGAGAGGCAGACCGAACCCGATAACCGCCAAGGCCGCCGTCACGGATACACCGAGATCTCCATCGAGGACACCTAGACCGTCGACATGGAACCAGATGACGTCAAGTTCTTCGTCCCGGCACGCCAAGTTCTTCCTCTCGAACCCGAAGACGCCGAGATTCGGGACGCCAAGATCTCCGCGTGAGACGACAAGACCGCAACATGGCCCGACCACCGCGAATGCGCCAAGACCTACCTCCGTTGTCCGAGAACGATCCCGCCGAGACCGAACCCCAGATCCGAACCCTGTCGAACCCCGAACCCCCGGACCAAGATCGCCGAACCCTAATGTGAACCCCTTATCCGAGAACCCTATTTTATAAATTGTCAACTATATAAATTGTTGCATATTGAATTGTCATACTCGCATGCATATCATCATGTGGTTTGGGGGCCTTAGGCCGATTCACCTCATAATTAAATATGGGGCCCATATGCGGACAAATCTAGTCTTATATTGGCCTCATTTAAATTTGTGTAGCGAACCGGTAACTTGTCTTTCCCTGTTAAAACAACACTTAAATTGCGGGTTATCTAAACAACTTGAACCGTTTAATTAATTGTCGGGACCCCGGTTCCACTTAATATTGACCTAGTTTCATCGTATCTTTGCCATGTCATGCATCATTCATGCATCATGCCCGATCTTCTGCCGTAGTATTAAATAGTCCATCCGGTGTTTCTTCTAGTGTTTTGCTTCTTCGCGGATAAGGCCGCTGAGTTGATGCGAGTGTCGACCCGATCTTCGGTTGAACCTTCAACAATGTTTTCAGGCGAGCATCTCCCCCTTTCTACCTATCTTACTTTTATAGTATTTATTTCCCTCCTGTTGATCTATTGCTATCTGTGTTGCGATGCTCTAGTTTCCGTACCCGTGATATCCCTTGCAGCCTTATATTGCCTTGGACACATCCTATTACCTGTTGTTTGGTAGATAGCTGGACTTGCGCGTCGTAGTCGCTTGCTCAAGTGCTGTTGCGTGTCGTCAAGTGCCAAAGTTGTTGGTGTATTGCCGTCTGTTTGGTGTTGGAGATGATCATGGCTTTACCTATCGTTCACTTTAATTCCTGTTTAACAACTAAAATTGAAGTAAGTAAGCAGAGGCATCGGTGGGTGATAGATAATATTTGGTTTCCGACCGCCCACTTGTGTCCCGTAGGACCCCGAGTGCTTGATACCTGTTCCTTGATTTATCGCGCTATCCACATCCGGGAGGATTATGGGACCCCCCTGAGCCAGAGCTTGATTCCGTCTTATTTCTTGGGGCCACAAACTAGTTTAAGGTTTTATTTACTATCATATACTTATGCCATGCTACTGCTTTATTTACGATTGTGCGAGGAGCACACTGTACTGTTTAGGATCGGGACACGTTTTCGCGGTGTCGACAAGCCCAGTTTTGGGTTCCCAGTCGTTCACAGCCGTCCACCCAAACCTCGGGTCCGTCTCGGAGTCAGCTAGCTTCGTTGCGGGTGTACTCCAAGGGGTGGCCCCCGGAAATATTTCTGAATCTTGTGATTGCTTTGTCGTGAAGGCCTCGTTGGGTTTTGATTTGATTTTTCCGAGGTTGATCGAGTGTGTGTTGCTATTGGTGCACCCCGGCCGGGTAAACCTTTCTGAAAGCCGTGTCCGCGGTTATGGACGACTTGGAGCACAGTATCTCGACCATAGACAACTATAACTAAAGTAGTGCTATAAACTTGACTTTATAATGACTAGTAATCAGCTTCACTATAATGGAATGGCTAAATAAAACTGCCAACAATTGCTTGTTTGGGTGTCGCTTGCAACCATTGTACCTGACTAGTAAGTATTGCAACTACAACGGAATGGCTAAATAAAAGTACCAACAACTGCTGGGTTTTGGGTTATCTCATGCTAATTGAATCTGATTAGTAAGTGTCGCAACTACAATGGAATGGTTAACTAAAAGTGCCCACTGCTTATTTTATCATGATGATTATCTATACTTGACTAGTAATTGCTGCAACGATAACTGAATAAATAGAACTGCCAACTGTGTGAGTTCCTCGGTTGACTTCCTCGTTTGGTCTCGAGGGGGGAAATACCAGGATGGGTATGATTGGTGGTAGTATCAGGTTGGTTCCGAATAGGTCTTTCTTACCCCTCTCTGATAGCCGCTAGTTGTGTCGAGTCTCTACAGGTTGTTTAGTGCATGCTGCCGCTGCCGCTTCAGTCCACCATACCTATGTAGGCGAGGACCGCCGAATTCTAGCCTCGCCGTGTACTGGCCTCAGTACTGACGCTCCTCTTTTTCCTTTGCCCTTTGTCGGCACCCCTTTTGTTTAAGCAGGTTTTAAGATCGACGTCGTTAGCAGGGTTACCCTTCCGGCCTGGCCTGGGCAGGGTTATGGACGCCATTGGTTATTCTTCAGGGCTCTTACCCCATTTGCATCTTGTCCGTAGTCGGACGCTCTATCATTTTCAAGGTGATTTGGATCTTTGTATATTATATTTGTATTCTTGACTCTTTGAGTCGCTGTTATATATATATCTGTTCTGTGGGTCCCATCGAGGACTGTTGTGTAATGTTATTACTTCGTTTTCCACCCGCACGAAAGTGCCTGGTGGGCACCTTTGAATCGTTTCTATGCGGGTTTGGCGGGAACCGCTAAAACTTGCATAGGGCCATTCTGAGGGTGTTACATAACATCTCGCGGATTTATAGAGGCATTGGAAAGAATAGGCGGGAAAAAATGGCGGAAAGCGGTGGCGAGAGGTAAACGGCGCGAAACATTGGCGGGAATCGGCTGACAGGAACCAAAAACTAATCACTTTATTAGGCTAACTAAACACCTCACATGATCCATGCAACCGTAGGGGAGCAACTAAGGTAGTCAGCGGTTTAACCCCCGACTTGTCCTATCGATAGTTCAACCCTCGACCATCTCTCTGCCATGGCAGGCGGTGCTTCGACAGGCCAATCAGGACTTCAACTACCGACAGAGCCTGGTCGGGATTTGAACCCCCGAGACCGTGCTAGATCTGTAAATCCTCTAATTCATGTATTATTCGTGGAATTTATTAAACAAATATTTTTTTTCCTATTGCATTGTCCCGCTCCGGCGATGATCCGTGACCACGCGGACAAGTCCCGTCACCTGTGTTGAATATAAATATACTGCCTAGTCTCGGTCTTTTAAGATGATTGGCTAGTGTATAAATATTATGGTATCATAGCCAAAAGATATTGAGTTTAAGACCTTGTTCAGACATTATTAAAAAAAGATTCTGCGGCCTACTACTATTCCACGCTAAGGACTAAAATATGCTAAAAATATGCTAAACGTGAGTGAGTGGTGAATATAAATAGGGGAAATCTATGTTGAGATGTCAAATTCTAGCGGGATCACCTCTAAGAACAGAGTGTCTGAACATATTGTTCGCTAAATAATAAAATCAGATCAGAGCCAGCTTAGAATCATAACGAAAATTCAAAATGTTTTATAGATCAAATCGTTTATCCAATTTAAGATTTGTTTTTATCTTTAGAATAGTCGTGATGAGATCTTTAAAATTAGATCTCATATTGAAACGTTTCGATTAAAAAAGTTAGACAAAAAAGTTGTCCACCTTCAATACTTGAGTTATCTATGACATAATATGTAAGCTATCCATCCTGTAACGTAAATTATCCACCGTATAAACATGTTGGATATATGGGTTCTCGTATACGTATTGAGCAAGTTTAATTAAAATACGAAGCCTATTAGTGTACCTGTCTAATCTCTTTCTATTAGATCAGTCTTTTAGAATAATTAGCTAGTGTATGAATTCGAAGGCTAGCTACTCCATTCGTCACGATTTGGAGGATGTTTTAGAGAGATTGTTGGAACCTAGGTGAACGCTGATTGGGCTAGATTCGTGCCAAAAACATGCTTCCATTAATTATTTGGCGTCCTATTAAACGTAATTACTCAATGGAAATGAGGAGTTTAGGCGCATGTATTGGTGGAGTTGCATGTAAGAATTAATTCCTTGCTGCATGAAGTAGAAAGTGAGGAGAAAAATAGAAACATTAATTCTGTAATTAAGTCTAACGCGCTTAAAAGGAGAGGAGTTTTGAAAACGCATGAGTTATATAAGACTCCCTCCAAACCGTGACGCAGGAGTAGCTTCTATCGATCGATGCTTGGCCTCCGTTTGTACCCCTCGAGTTGACTCAGCTTATTTTTAAAGATCCAGCCGGCATGTGTGAGTTGCACTACTGGAAAAACCATCTTCAGTTCGACGTGAACAAGGCCAGCAGTCCCGGCCTGGCACAGCCCGCGACTAGTGAGAGCACTAGTCACGGCCGTGAGGCCTCTAACGGCTAGAAACGGATCTTGCTATGTATGCTTATGTAAACGTCCGCAGATTCTACTGGATCTTGCTAAACATTCAAGTTGACAACTCCCTAGTTGAAGTCCACGACTCATTAAGTTGGGACCAAGAGCAGTAGAGCGACATGAAAGTAATGATTCATAAGTAATTTCAATCATTATCGCATTATATCATCCTCTTTCATTTATTTCCTGATATCAAGTAACTAATAACTCCTTTGTTCATTTTCTTTGCCGAGAAGGTGTTGGACACGGTTTAAACAGAAAATACCAGGTCCATTCAAAGAGGAGTTAACTAATAAAATGGTGAAGAGTTTACACCAACCACCGGGAACTCATTTATATAGATACTACGTCTGCGAGTACATCCACGAGTTGACCAGTGAGCGGAAAGTTGACTCACATTATATTTATGATTTGCGGGAGAAACTAGAGCCAGACCAGCGTATAAGAGCAATTCAAGAGGAGTTGACGGGATTTATGATGAAGGAAGTCCTTGATGTACATGGAGAGCATTATGCGGATGACGTGGAACTCCATTTACCTTAGTCATCTCCATGTAGCTGATATTATATATATATTTATCAATGACCATGTAATTTCAAAACATTTCTTCCTTTTGATATGATTGATTATATGTATGCTTACAAGGGATCAATTAATTATATAAATACATCGACGTGTAGTGTGTATGTAGTAGCGTATAATATGTATTTGAATTATAGTGAAACACAAAACAAAAAAAGGAACAAAATGGAAAAAAAGGAAGTACACAATCTCTGCCGCGGCAGAGAAACACACAATTCTCTACCGCGGCAGGAAACCTTATAGTCCCGGGTGATGTTACGGCCCGGGACTAGAGGGTTTCCGCCCCCCGCGGCGCTGAAACAACACGTGACTGTTATCAGTCGCGGGCCGTAGCGAGCCGAGACTAGAGGGGGTGTCTCTAGTCCCGTTTTCGCAGTCCCGAGCCCAAAATTAGGACTAAAGCCTGTTACGGCCCGGAACTACAGGCTCTTTTTTCACCAGTGTTGATGACTCTACGCAATATGGTGATTCGCTTTGACTTCAGGGCACCTCTACCGGCGGACATGCAGTTTGATGCGTCTCATTTTTGCTGGTGCATCCGGTCTGATGTGTTCGGCCTGACCTATTGGTGTATTAAATTTAGGTTACGTTTGCTGGTGCACCCAGCGCATGCGCGATCTGCAGGGGGGCGACGATCGCCTCCTCCTCCCCCGCCTTCGTCTCCATCTCCGTTTCGCTTCCGTCGACAATAGCCTACGCGGCCGCCGCCGGCATTGGCCATGCGCTGCGCCGTTTCCCCTGCCCTGCGCACGGCGACGGCGTGGCGAAGCTCGCGCACAACGACCTTGGCACCCCCTGGCCACCTCCTCCAGCGTGGCCATGGCCACCTCGTGGCAGATCTCGCGAAGGGCCACTAATGCGGCCTCCCTGGCCACCGCCTCCTTGGCGGCGACGTGGTGAATCTCTCACACCGCCAATTGGGCGGCCACCCTTGAAACCACCTCCACCACCTGCTCCGGTGCCTCCTTGGCCACATGGCAGTGTTTGCTCTTACTTGGGCTTGTTGGCTCCACTACATCGGCAATCGTCTTTTATAGACCGCGGCGAAGGAGAGAAACGACCGGCCAGGCGTGGGAAGTTTTCTGGCACCGGGTGGGAAGGTGCCCGCGGGAAACGAGACGCAACAATGGCGGGAAACGCCGGCCATGCGGGAAGCCACCAGCGATGATAGCCGACGTAACGTCTCCATTAACGACCTATCATCGAGGGCGTCAAGCGATGACAGTGGGGGAGACGGACAAGACGACGATCCAAATCCCGTGTGACCCGATCCATCTAGACAAAAATGGACAATTTGAGTCGCCTGTTTGGGTCGGCCTGTGGAGATGCACTCATGTTTGCATGATTGGAGAGACGGCTGGACAAGTTGCCAGACCATCCGGCAACGTCTCCACCATGCCGTACATATTTCGTCAATACTCTTACAGTATATGGTCGGGTAGATATTTAATTCGGCCATATATAGGTTCTACGTATGAGTTAATTAATGTATTAATTATATATCAAAGACCATTGTATCTTTAATTACGATAATTACGAAAAGGTATCGAGCAATATTGGTCGTTGTTATGTTTGAATTTGAGTGAGGTCTTGTACGGGAGGAAACCCCTGATTACATAAGAGCACTAGCAGATACCGTATCTGACTCCGCACCCGCAAAATAACCGTCAATTTGCGGTATGAGATGGAAAAAATGGTCATTTCTGATACCCTAAACGGTACCACATCTGAAATATTATTGCGGTTCACCGTATTGAGGGCTCGCGATGCGGTTCACCGTAAAACGCCGCTTACGTTGGCAGGAGGGAAATTACCCATCTCCTTCTTCCCGCATAGCAACCACCGCCGCGGATGTTCCGCCGGCGGCTTTTTCCACCGCCACTATCTACTTCCTCCCCACTGCCATGGCAAGACACAGTCTAAACCAGTACGAGGTCGCGGGTTCATGCAGTACAACATCCTCGCGCCGCCTCGCGTGACGCTTTCGGCTCACTAGGGACTGAGCTATGCTAGGGTGCCAGTGAGGCCGATTCCGCGCAGCTACTGGTTGTCTCGCCGGATCGAGGAGCGCCGCCGTCAACTGCCGGAGTGGAAGAGGGCAATGCCCCGATACACGCCAGCGAGCTCCTATTGGTGCAAGCGTTTCGAGAAGGAGAGCAGGGCGGAGCTTGGCCTCTACATCGTTCACGGGCGGTAGGTCTACCCCGATATCCACAACGCCGAAGGGAGGGCGCGCTTCTGGGCAGTTTGTGTTTGCACAATCGACTCCGTCATCGCTCAGGCACGCCGAGAAGAGTTCCAGTGACAGGCGAACCTCGTTGGAATCATCGAGATTCATGACAGTGGAAGCGGCGCGGAGGAGGCGGGGTACGGTGGCGCGGAGGCGGACAGCGGAAGCGACGCGGAGGACGGTGGCGCTGAGGCGGACGGCGGCTCGGAGGCGGACAACGGAAGCAATATAGTGGATTAGGTTTTTATATTAGTCGTTTGTTATTACTAATATCTACGTTGAATTGTGTGACGTAATTACTAATATTTATGTTGAATTTCCATACTATATCAAGTAATATGTGGATCGAGGTGAAATTTGTATGATTTGAGGTGAAATGTGGTTTGTGGTACATGCGATGGTGCTGAACAGATAAGGCATACCTAACCCATAAAAATGAATATTAGTTTTTACGACACTATATGCAGCATCTGTTCCACCCAGCATTTTTTGTACCACAAGGGCAAGATGTAGTTCATTGCAAACACATTTTATGGTACGCCGGATGATCTACCTGATAGAGATGCTTTAAGAGCGTTCTTCCGCTAACGTTTCCTTAATAATTTAAATAGGTGTGCATATTTTTATATTTCTTGTTTGAACGCATCCACTCATAGACAATGTACATCAGTGATTAAGTATCCCTGTGCGCACGCTGGTACAACTCACCGACAACTAATTCCTCTAAAAACAATTAAAGAAAAAGTGCACGACCGCGCATGATTTTATTCCCTGCTGTTGCAGCCTTGAAGGAGCATATCTGTGGACACTTACGCTTTATTTAATTATTTAGGATTCATAAGAAAAATTATTGCAGATCGTGATCTGCAGGACTGCAATAGATGTATCATACACGTTTGATGCAGTATCCGTGAGATTTCTTCCTGTGTTGGACTTCCTGCTGCCGATTGTCAGGGTTGGGAGACTCCTCCCTTCCATCTAAAAAGAGGTTATTTTTTATCTCTGCAAATATTGAATAATAATACAGATTAAAACCAATCATATTGGCAAACTTTGTATCCCTACAATAGTGAAGTTTTTCGGAGCAATTTGCCTGGTTACTCTAGCGACCAGATCAGTGGCTCACAAGACAAATTAGGGAGTCAAGGTTGAATAATCTATGTCCCCGGACACTACAGAGATGACTGGTGTGGCCAATGTAACTTAATAGCATAAAACCACCACTTTTCATATTTTGGCAAGTTTTATTTTGCAAAAAGAGTAAACTAGAATTGAATTCGAATTGACGGCATTTCTAACATCGGGACCCACCTAGGAGGTTGATGTTTCATGGGTAGACGACGCGCGAACACGGCCGTCGTGGGGACCACCGTCAAGCTGCACGGACATAGCATATTTGGATGTTGACAGGTTTCCTCACTCTCGTCCTCACTCCCTCCAGCACTCTGTCGGACACCGTCGCCATGTCCAGCTAGAACGACGGCGACTCTTCGATCCATTTGTGGCGTGGGGTAAGTTCCCCATTTTATTTCTAGGGTTAAGGTTTGGTTCTGATTTGGAAATGTTAACTTGGCCTCGATTTACCACGATTAATCTTTATTTCTTTGAAGTTTATGTTCAATTAAGATGCTAACAATATGGATTATATTCCAGATACATCGATGTCCCAATATTCCGTTGGTCAGTGGTAGATTGTCCTTGCGGTGACCTAACACACCATATGTTGTAGTACGCAATATAACACTCATGAAACACCATTTCACAAATATTATATCTCTTAATGGTACAACAAAAACATCGTGGGTCCAATTTTTTATATATTCATTTCCATAAGAAAAAGTGTACAAAAGCTTTGAAATCCTTTTTGGTCCAATGAGGATTCACGGTTGAATTCAAATTCAAAATCACTAGCTTTAAGATCAATGATACTACTAAGCCTAGCACCAATGGAGCTCAGCAAGTTATTTAATAAAGTTCTATGCTTCTCAGCTCATCTAACTTATGCTAGTTTTAGCTAAGTTTCCATGTCTATATCTTCATCTTCAGCTCCGTAGTCTATCATGTAGTCTACACCTTCTAGGCCTCTAGAAAGATTTGGTTTCCCATAGTAGATTTCTCCCTCTTCAAGTTCCTTAGAAGTTTCCTCATCGGTCTTCTTACAATCTAAGCATGGGTTTAAAAAGGTATGGTTAAGTACGAGAGTACTCAGTAAGTTCTAAATATGTGGGTGTTTGTGGATTGTAGATCCTAGGCATATGCAATTTTGTAAAATAGTTTCTTGAAAAGGTAAGTTTTTTTAGAAAAAACGCGTCCATCAATCTCACGGGTTGTTATGTCTTTGTGAATTCCCTTTCTCGCTGCGATCGTAGTCTAATTCTTAAACAGGGAGTGACAAGCCATGTTTATTACACTCTGCATAGATGCTCTACTTTTCCCACAAATATCATTGGTCTTGTTGTCCTTATTCACACTTCCTTAGGTACGAAACCAGAACCAAGTATATCCGAGCCATGTCGAGTCTTTCTCCACGACCCCGCCGTCCACCCTTTGTAACAAGTTTTGGTGAAGAGACTTACGCTTAATTACCCTCCCTTCAAAGACACTTAAATCACCCAGCAGCATAGGATGAAGACATTACGGGCTCCCACATGTTGTTCACCACTTTGGATTACAACCTGACCTAGCATAGGAAAACATATGGAAGAAAGAACGTACTTCTGACTTGATCGCCCAATAAAAAGGTATGTGTTCAACTTTGTCTACATGGCGCAAGAATTACCGACTACATTTTTTGTTAATCTGGCCTATATGCATTTTCCCGATATAATGGAACCTCAACTACAGGTTTCCCATCCCGTATTCCAATCGTAGTTTCATTTCCCACCATTTGACAGCTCATTGCATTCATAAAAACTGTATTTGCTTTTGAATGCAGGCAACAATACTTTTTAAAAGTAGTTTATATAAAATATTTTAAAGGACATGCAAGATTAAACTTGCAAGATAACCGCGAGATAATGGAGTTCCAACTTAACTCTAGACCTCGGGTTTTGAAATAACATCATTGTCCTGTAAGAACAATGTTTAAAAAACCAATTTGATCATATTATGCATAGGTATGAACTGCATTTTTGACGTGTTGTTAACTCCCCATCATTGATTTTGGATTTGCTCTTGGTTTAGAAATATTTACCAAATTACCCTTGAAGGGTTAATGTGTATTTATCTTGTCTTAATAATATTGTATTATTGATTTGGTCGAATTTCACTTTGGATATACTTAAAATTCAAGAATATTATTTTAAATAGTATTTATATAATATTTATGAACTTTATTGTATTATAAATTTATTTATAATTATTAAATGATTTCTTTCTGGTATTTTAAATACCTTGATTTCTTTTCCAATCAAAAGTATTCTTAATAATTCTACAAAAATAATATTTGAATTGTTCACATTACTTCCTACTTGGAGATATTTTATTTTATTTTTAGGCATTTGTTTTCATAGGTATTTAATTGGTTGTATTCAACACCAACTATGAAATTAATGAAATATCCCTAGGCCCACCTATCAGCCCAACTAAAATCGGCTGTGCCCACTCGCACTCTTTCTATGTATGTTTCTCTCTCTTAGTGCGAGTGAGAAGAGAAGGACTCCACATGCACTCCTCCGTCCCGTTCGCCTCGTCTGCACGCGCAATGCGTTTCATGAATCGAGTTCGAGTTAGAAATTATTTTTGTGGAGATAGAATTTTTACATGGTGAACCAACTGTTTGAATACGTGTCAACATGCGTGTGCATGTTCTACGCGTGTCATCGTGTTCCACCATGTGGCGGCTCAGCCGACTCACCTCAAAAGCTATAAAGAGAGACATAATGTTACATGTTCTTTCTTTGACTCTAGCACCCTTTGTTTCTTTTGCTGCGTTGCTCTTTAGACTTCCTCATCCGATGACTATGTGCACAACCGTCCATGAGAGCAGGCCTTCGAAGTCATGTTCGTCGTGATCCTACACCTGAAGACAGGCAATAAATTTTCTGGGGAACGTCTCAACGCAAATTCTCGCCTGTGTTTGTCTCCATGCAAGCCGGCAGTGCATCTTTCTTCCTATATGCATCGGGTGACCGACTATCTCAACGACACCATGGGCGACAACAACAATGACCGTGGTGCTGCTATAGTGACCTTCCTGATCAACGTGTATGTGATATTCCTCTCTTTATTTGTCTAGTTCTGCTAAATTTACGGATCTACTAGATGTGCATATTTGTATATGATTAAATCTGCTAGTGTTTACATGATGTTGATTTCAGTAATTAATCTCATGTAAATATTGCTTAATATTTTAACAGTTACATATAAGGTTGATGTTCCACCTTTCCTAAATACTTCAAACAGGTAAACAGGCAAAAAAAAGATTATTAATCAACTATAGAAAAAGTAGCTGAGTGGACAGTAGTGCTGCCGCACCGTTACTTCCATAGCTGTAACGATCCGTCCAGATCTCCATTTGTGTCCACTAGCAGCACGCAGACCCTAGTCACTATTCCACAACACAGAGAAATATATTAGAATAATTCAGGAAAGCTGCTGATCTCTGCAGCCGACAAGCACCTACACCTGGAATGGGCGATATAGAAATTTAACAAGTAGGAGCCCTTTCCCATGACTGTAATTTACAATGTCCAGATCTGTTATTCTGCCAATAGAAATCACACAGATCTTCTGACACCTCATGTCAGCAACTTTCGCGAAAACGCAAAAACTTTACGTTTCGATTTATTGATAAAAAGTAAAACGACCCGAATCCCGCGAGCCCAACGACGGCTCAGATAGGAGCATCACTGCTCTGGCCTTAGCCCAGATCCGGGATACGCCGTCGGTGCAACGGCTACCTCCGAGTCACCTCAACGGACGTTCAAGCGTGCAGTCTTTAGCGGCCCGCCATCAGGCACAGAGGCCATCCCACCACTGCTCATCCGGAGGCTTGCTTGCGTTGTTCGAGGAAGATCCTCGTCGCGCAAGCTACTGCGATGCCACTCGAGAGGTTGGCACGCCATTTGCATCCCAAGACACCTCATATGTGGCTGACACTAAGATCCATGATAAAAAACTACGGCCTGAACCTGAGAGTCAAGTCCCCAAGACGACGTCTCCATGGAGGGTGTGACGTCAAAGCCGTCGTCGTCGCCCGATTTGGCAAGCCAAATCCGAAGTTTTCACCCGGGACATGAAAATATAGACGAGAAAGGTGCTGAAACTCCTTGATGACGCCTCATAGGGAACGGCGCCCTCAGGCGTCGCCATCATCAGCTCTGAAAGGCAGGGCTCTGGCCTGGAGCATGGCACCTTATCGCCGTAAACCGAGCATTGTCTGTTCTTCTCCAGGAGCTCCTAGGTTGGCCCTTCATGGGAGGAGTCGCCAGCAGGTCCGCACACAGCGACCTCAAATTAGCATCGCTAGCCACCTAGCATCACCCACCCCGCCGTCAGCGGCACGGGCTCCATGAGCCGCCACATCAAGATGGCGTTGGGCTAAGCTCAACCAGAAAGAGTAGCAACACTCTGCGCTCGAAACCTAGGAACATGGACGACGAGGGGGGGGGGCACCCAGGCACGAGGGGCAGAACGGCTAGGAGCCGCTTGACCCAGGTCAGACCTGAGATCTGGGCCAGCAGACCAGCACCGCCATGGCACCATCCCTGGCTGCCATCGCTGTCGCTCGCCTTCCAGCCACAGCGCGGCCAAGGAAGGATCTGGCACCAGAGCCCGGCCGTGACCAACCAAGCCTAGGCGGGTCTGGATAGGGCCCGAGCAGCAGTGCCATCACGCCCTCCACCATGCGTCGCCACCGGAGCCTCACCCGACCGAGCCACACCAGCGAAATGATTGATACAACGGATGTGTCAGTTAAAGCCAAGTGCGTGCTTCTACATGCTTACAAGCTTCATTAATGAAAGGGAAAAGTACAAAACTAATCCCACCGTCCAAGTAAAGTAACTGTATCCAAGTATCACAAGGATGCATTACAGAAGAGACTGTACAATGTAGTTTGTTGGTGAGAGAAATATGCACACAACTTTCTGTACAATAATACATGGCAAAGGCGAAAAAAAAAGGAAAGCCGACATGTGATATCAAAGTACAGAAGCTTTCTTGCACTTGTACTGCTGTGCAAAATAAATGAAAGCCAGAAAGTTCAGAGAGCTGAGGCCAGCAATGAGCAGGAAGAAGCGGTCCAGATGGCCTTCATTCAGGTTGTCAGGGATCCACCCGACCTGCCCTCCTTGCGTCGTGAAATAGGACACCAGTGTCAGTATGAACGAGCTGAGATAGCTTCCGAGAGACACGGTGACGAGGGCGAAAGCGGAGCACAGGCTTCTCATGGAATCCGGAGACTGGTTGTAGAAGAACTCGGCTTGCCCGATGGACGTGAACACCTCGCCGACGCCGATCAGCAGGTACTGAGGCGCTTGCCACAGAATGCTCATGGGAACAGGCACCTTCTGATGGATCAGGTCCTCTGATCTCGCGCTCTCAAGGCGCTTGATCTCGACCAATGCTGCAACCGCCACCGCGATGGTGGACACAAACAGACCGATCCCCATGCGCTGAAGCTCCGAGAAGCCCCTCTCCCTACCGGTCAATCTCCGGGCTATCGGCACGATGAATCTCTCATAGATGGGGACCCAAACAACAATGCTGATTACGTCCAAAGATGAGAGGGTGGCTGGCGGGATCTTAAAAGATCCAACTTTGTTGTTGAGGACCATTCCTTGCTCTATAAACATTGATGAATTTTGAGCGCACACTGTGAAGAACACGATGCCTGTTGCCCAGATTGGGAACATCCTCATTAATATCTTAAGCTCTTCAATCTGTGTGACAGTGCAAAGCCTCCAAGGGTTATGACAACTATCGCGTTCAGTCTGTATAATCACTGCAGATTTGTCGAGGAAACTGTAGAGGAAAGATAACGCATCAGGTCAGAAGTTATGCAAGTCTTTTGCAGAGTACTCACATCTCGTGTAAGGTTTACCTGTCATGATTCTGAAAATGGGTTGCTGTGTCCAGGAAGTCCCAAGACACAAGAGCATGTGAATGTCAGACCAATAGAGTAGCATACTATGCAAATCCATGTCAACTATGTTACACCATATTACTTCCATTCTAGAATAGATGGTGTACTACGAAGCATGTGGTTGGACATTTCTAACTTTATTTTTACTAACATATTCAAATTTTAAAAAAGTCAAAGTTGCATTATAAAGACTGTCCATGTCCAAAACATCACATATTATTTGAAACAGTGGGAGTGAAATTATTTACTTGTTTTCTTCAACCCTTTTATATTTCAAAACAGCAATCTGAACTACATTATCCGAATGATTTCTCCCATTAATTTGGTAAAAGTAATAACATCTTGGATAGCAAATCTTGTCAAGGATAGCCAAGAAAAGTACCTGAATTCACTGCTGTGCACCAGCTTGCGGCTCCCCTCAATAGCTGACGTCTTACCATGACACTCATAGAGAAGAGAACTATCAACTGGCAAATCCACATTTCGCTTGCGAACGGCTGCAACAACTACCTGACATGCTCTTGTAAGTGGGCTTCCTCCAGGTATCTGAAATCTATATACCTCTGAACCTAGAAAAAAGCTTCCGATAGCTAAGGCAATGAATAAAGTAGGGATCGAAAATCCAATGCCATAACCAAAATTTTCTTGTACCCAAATAAGAACAGTGCCAGAGATCAATGAACCAATATTTATGGAGAAATAGAACCAATTGAAGAAAGCGCCTTTCTTTGTTCTCTCAACTGGATCAGTATCATCAAATTGGTCAGCACCAAAGGATGAAACACACGGCTTGATACCTCCAGCCCCTAAAGCAATCATATACAGTCCAATAAAGTATATCAGATACTGTGGTAAGGCTGGTTTTGGACAAAAGGACCCAATACATTGAGGGGGCTGGAGAGAAGGAACTGATGCTGATAGTGTCAAAGCTGCCATCCCCTTCAATTAAATGCATGTTGAGGAACCATTAGTACAAAATATTAGCAGGGACAAGTGCATCAGTGGGATGTAGGATTCAAAATTAGGAAAACTGGACAAAGTGGGACTGCAAATGATGATCCAATACAAGTAATCTAACAAGTTAGTAGATATGGTTCAACTACTATTATGCATGCGATCATAATGCTGGTTATGTGATAAGCTACATAAGCACGGTTCACCCTTTCAAATTGTTAACCTCTCCACGAGAAAATACCAATGGCCAATGGGAACAACACCATAATGTAGTAAAATAGGAATTTAAAATATGTGCAAAGTATTAAACACTAATACGCAATCCATTCAACTGAACATGAGATAAAACTATCTGATATATCTCTCCCTGTGTGAATTTCTTGAGGTACATGTGTATTTAGCCAGTTGCAACTTACAAGAAAGTAAATAGTTGAGAAAACAGCAATTGTCCGGTACTTTCCCCAGTATGAATCTGCTAGGGTTGCTCCAATAAGTGGTGTGAGATAACATGTTCCTTGCCAGGTAGTAAAGTTTCTTGCTGCAGAGACATTGCCTTCATGCAGTTTTGTTGAAAGGTAAGTGACCAAACTTTTTGAGATGCCATAGTAGGCTAAGCGCTCACAAACTTCAGTTCCTATAATATAAGAAAAGACAACCGCCAGTTGAATTTAACATTAGATACAGGTATAACAGGAACATGTTTCTGGTATTTAGGAATAAATATATTTTCAGATAACAATGTTTCAGCACAAAAATACAGAAATAGACTTAAAATTGACAAGAATTTACACCCAATCAGTTCCAAGCTTAAAACTTTGCAGGCCAGCTGAGAATATGTTCTAAAACATAAGTTCTCACTCGATACAATTAAATATAAATCGTTTTTCCCTACAGAAAATGGTCACTTGAGTTTTGGTTACATTACCAAGAATCAATGAGCATGCTCTCCAATTGCCTGTATTATGCTTTAAAACAGGATCACCTCTGTAGTTGACTGACCCATCACCTGTGTATTCATCAAAATTCTGTGAAGAAAGTGAAATTATTAATAATTGATGTAGAAATCATATGTTGAGTGGGAGCTCTATAGCATGATCAAAATCAGAAAACAAATGAAAATATACAACATTTAACTGTTGCACGAAAAAGAAAAGCAAGACAAACGAAGCTGCAACAAACCCAACAGTTGTGTAATAATTTTTAAAGGAATTGTGCCACTAAATATGCAAACTTCATAATTGACAGTAAAGGCAAAGAGTCTTGATTAAATCACCATGATTCAATGCAGGAAATATGGCGTAGACATTCTGATAGTTATCAAATATGTAGGCCGGTTCCCTAGAAGGCTAGAACTCATGGAGTACAGGATATGAGCATATCTCTCTCATGATCTTATAGAGTACGATTATATTCCAATGGGAATCATTGATTTGCACATTTCACACATCACATGGTTTCCTTTCAAGTTCCTTTAGTACGAAATAATACAGATATGGCTGAAGAATATTGATTTTTAGGAAAAGTAAAGTACTAGATAGCCAATACATAAAATTTAATAAAAATAAAATTAGCTAAAAAAAAAATATAGCCAATACAAGTTTCAGCTATGGATACATGTAACAACAAATATTAAAATGTTGTACTTACATCTAACCTGATATAGCTCAGTGACCAATACCATGATTACAGAACAAAGGAAATCTTTCGTGGATAGGTTGATTGAAATAGACAGTTATCCAAATATAACAAAAGGAACAAGATAATCGCGCCTAACCAACCTGTGTTTCAGTCAAACACGTGTAACCCGTTCCACTCAATCTGTTTCAATTAAACCATATAAATTGTACCAGTCAAATTAACCGGCAGACCTCTGAAGCAAGACAGGTCAGCAAATTTGACACCAACAAGCAAACCAAGTTTCTGAAAGCAATTTCTACAAGTTAATCGATGTACAAACCTAATAATTGTTGCCTGCTCCAAAATTCCAATACGATATATCCAACCCAAGGTGCATCAGGATTCTAAAGCGGTAGCCCGTCACCTCTGTGGGGCTCAGCTGTTAGTCACAAGTCACAACTACCTCTCTAAACATTTCCCCTTTCGTTCTCGGTCCTATGACAATTCGATATTTTGCAAGAGGCCAATCAAATAACTGCACTTCGATCGAGGAGTTCTACGCGAACCCAGTGATCCCAGAACTGAGAAATCTGGGGTATTTTTTTGTCTTTTTTTTTCACTATATCGATCAAATTAAAGAGCCAAGACAAAGGGAGCAGCTGGAAACCCTACGAATTGTTGAATCTTGACGGAACACCGAAAATTCCATGGGGAGGGGGATGAGAAGACGTTGAGTACCTCCGGCTGCGTCGCGCGCACTAGCAGGATCTGCTGCTCCACCTCCTCCTCCACCAGCGACCCCATGAATGCAGCAGCTTTGGAAGTTCCCTCCCTTCAACGAAAACTTCGGAGGCTGGGTCAGATAGCGACTAGTATTAGCGAGTTACCCTTGAACCGCCGCTGCTGGACGGTAGTACTAATCCAAGAAGCAGGGAGACGAAGCAACAGGTTTGACTCTGCTGCTGCTGCTGCTGCCTCCTACTGTCATACAGAATCCAGACACTGATTACTACTTGATTGGTCCGCCATTGTTACTAGTGATACTGCAATTGCAACCTCGAAAGTTCAGTAATTGCGGGAACATCCTTACTTGGACTGCATTGCAGCTGTCTGTGCTTGTTTCTTAGCCTTTTTTAATTAATAAAATTGTTGGCGCATTTGGTTGGCCACTGCCTTTTCTTCCTCTTTAAACACGGTCAATTATAACCACATGGGGCAGTGCTCATGAAACATCTGAGAGTGTTCTTTGATTGATATACATTAATGAAGCGCCTGTCGCAGAGAAGAGCTGAATAACACAGCGCTCATCTCATCTCATCTCGTGCCTAGCATGTCGAGTCTCGTAATATGCAAATTTGTCAGAGACTTAGATGCGATTGTGTTTTTGTTTTATCTTATCCATTTTCCGACGAAGCCACGTCGTGGAAACCGGGACAGGCTCCACGAAGCGGATAGCGACTGGATCCCCCTCTGATGCCAGGGGCGGCGACTTCTGCAGCTGCAGGTCAGGTCTTTTCTTTTACCGTCCCATCTCTATTTTTGTCCAGTCCAGTGTGCGAATAGGGCATCATCTCCAGTGATGTCATAGGCTGACGAACCTGATCTCCCTGACAGTGTTTTCCGATGCGATGTCGTATCTGTTGCTGTTGTAGACCTGCCTTGAATATGAGAAATTACGTTTTTTCCTTAGCTAATAAAGAAAGAGGAAGTTGCTCGAGGTGTTTCAAGGGGCATTTACACGAACAGATCAACTCCGTACATCTGAAGAAAAATCTAGTTAGGGCACCAAATTTGATGGCGTTTTGGTGCACATAAGCGCCCTACACTGATGTACAGTTTCAGTTTTGCTGCAATTTCTAACACACCCTTTTTTCATTCCTTAGCGAATACAGTATGGAGTAGGATACCCAAAGCTCTGATCCACTCAAAATGTTTATAGCTCTGTTCTAACACACACTGGCATATAATTTTTTCAGGCCGTCGCTGCCAAGGGATTAAAAGTTTGATAAAAGTAACTGGCAAGTTCAGGTATTTATATATTTTTACAATAAAGACATATTGTACAATTGAATTCAACACTATTTCTTTTCCTTACCGAGAACATGAACAACACCTTTTCTCAAAATGAGATGTAGGGTCTCACATTGATTATTTACAATTGGGCTTGGAAAGAAAAAATCTTCCAGGTTATTATTTCTAGTTACAATGCCAAGGTCAACTGACTCTCAGGAAGCCTTCTTGCTTTTATACCTCATGGCACAGAATGCAAAGATAAAAATATTCAATAAACTAAGACCAGCCATCATCAGGTAGAATCTATCCAGATGCCCTTCATTCAGGTTATCAGGTATCCACCCTGGGCTGCCTCCTCTCGCCGTGAATACCGGCACAAGAGAAAGGATAAACGAACTAAGGTAGTTTCCAGCTGATATGTTAAGAAGTGAGAATGCCATACATAAGCTTCTCATGGCGTCTGGAGATTCATCATAGAAAAATTCAGTTAACCCAATGTTGGAGAACAACTCGGCGACGCCTAGCAGGAAGTAC
Source organism: Avena atlantica (assembly GCA_910589765.1). NCBI lineage: Eukaryota > Viridiplantae > Streptophyta > Magnoliopsida > Poales > Poaceae > Avena > Avena atlantica. The sequence goes on from OU342737.1 coordinate 57,651,609, forward strand.
TGAGGTGTTTGCCACAGGATGCTCATCGGAACAGCCACCTTGCGGTGCACCAAACCTTCAGCCTGCGCAATCTGCAACCGATTACTCTCCACCAACGCCGCTGACACCATTGCGGACATGGAGAAAAATAAACCAATCCCTATTCGCTGCAGTGTTGTAATGCCGTTCGGTCTGCCGGTGAATTTTCTGAATACTGGAATGACCCTCTCATAAACTGGAACTAGCATAATGACAGCAATTGTATCTACACATTGGAAGGATGCAGCAGGTATTTCAAAAGACCCGATGTGTCTCTCCATTGCCATTCCTTGCTCTACAAATGTTGAGAACATTTGTTCCTGAACTGCAGCAAATAATAGCATTGCAGACCAAACTGGGAACATTCTGATCAAAAGCTTTAACTCCTCCACCTGAGTGACAGTACAAATCTTCCATGTATTAACTAGGCCAGGAGATTCACAGTCAGATTGTGTCACAATTGCAGCTTTATCGAAGAACCTGAATGAGCGAGAAAAATGATTACTACCTTGATAACTACAGAGATATACTTGATCAGGTTATATGTGTCTTATCTCCCCTGAATACTCAAATATAAGTGAAAGATGATTTTGTTTTACAACTTCAGCACAGCCATTTGGTACCATAGAATTTTCACTATATTATCTAAATTACTATAGTGTGCAAGATTTCGTTTATCTCCAGGAATTCAACATGTCAGATGTAGCGTAAGATAATATATTCAAACAAAATGAAATAAACATCTATAATTGAATGGAAGTTAAAAAAGATGAATACATAGATGATTATAAACTTAAGAGTTGAAATCTCAGCATAGAGTATTACTCAAGTCCAGTTGTATGCTCCAATTTCCGGCTTCCTTCAATTGCTGAACCTTGCCCCAGAAATTCATAAAGAGCTGAGGAATCATGTGGCAATACTTTATCAAAGTTCCGAGTAGCTGCGACAACTACCTGGCATATTCTGGCAAGAGGGCTGCCTCCAGGTTTCTGAAATCTATACACAATGGATCCCAGGAAAAAAATAACCATGCCTAAAGTCACAAATAGTGTAGAAATGGTAAAACCCCAGATCCAACCTTCATGTTCTTGAACCCACACAATAACAGTCCCCGCGATAAATGAAGCAGCATTGATTGTGAAATAGTGCCAATTGAAGAAAGAGCTTTTTTGGGTTTTCTCCACTTCGTCGGTGTCGTCAAATTGATCCGCTCCAAAGGTTGTAACACAGGGGCTCTGTGCACCAAAACCTAAACCAACCATGTACAACCCACTGAAGAATATGATGTACTGAGAGGAGACTGGATCTGACCAAACAGTCCAACTCTGAGGACCAGATGAGATTAATGGAAGTGCTGCTGAGAGAAGCAACATTGCCATTCCCTGAATCGACAGAATGAAAAAAAAAACAAGGCAAAGAAACATATTAAGAAAAACGAGCCCAAGTGTCGAACGTACCATGTTAAGGTAAACAAACATATTTTCATCTCTCTTTTTGGTTAGGCATGTTGGTTGGTTACTAGTTTTCTTAGGAGGTATACTTTGTGTAGCTTCTCTTTTCTTTTGGTAGGAACCACCTTTGTATCTGTGTTCCTAGGTGTTATAGTTTTGCACATTTTTCGCGTTCTCCATCTAATACAAAATGATGCACATTTAGATGCATGTTTGAGAGAAAAATGATGTGTTGAATGCACATATACATCAGAACATCATGATATCATGTATTCCCTCCGTCCTAAAAAGGATGTATCAACTTTCTCTAGATACGTATGTATCTACACGCACAGGAGTACTAAAAATAAAGTTTCTACTCTTTCAGTGTAGATAGGATCTCCTTCGTAAGTGATTACTTAAAGAAAAATGGAATGACACTCTCTGTTGTGGTTGTAAATTGTAAATGGACAGGAGTAATTTGTAGCACTTACAATGATGAAAATCATGCAGGATATCAAAGCTGTACGGTACTTTCCCAGGTATGAATCTGCAACGAAGGCTCCAAGCAGAGGCGCGAGATAGCTAGTGCCTTGCCAACTTGCAACATTTCTTGCAGCAGTCACATTTGTTTCATGCAAGACTTTTGTGAGATAACTGACTAGGTTTTTCGCGATCGAAGAATATGCCAGATAACAGCAGAATGTACAAACTGCAACAAAGTAGCTTGCTTTCAGTTGTATTTTGCATTGAATACAGAATGTGGGCATAAAATTCTAGTGTAAAATTCAACAAGAATTTTGTTCAGTATCTGAAGAAGTAAATATCCTCACAAACACTGTTGAGACTTTGCATATATCTGAAGGTGTGTTTTCTGTATTCAATGCAAGTATAGTTGTCATTGTTCAAGTATTTATTCTTCAGAAAAATGCTTAACAGTATTTAACTGTCACCATGTCTATGCTCTTTGGATAGAAGGTTGATTACAGATGAGTATTCTCTACTACTAACCTAAGGTTAAGGAGGAGGCCTTCCAGTTCCCTGTATGTTTTCTGGATGCAGAATGCCCACTGAAGCAAACAGATCCATCACCTGTATATTCCGTGGTATTCTACAATTCACAGTAAGGAAAAAGTAGATATAATGATAAGTCTCTCCCACCTAACTTGGCAAGGATGCCTCGATAGAGAATTGTGTATTAAAACATTATTATGGCATTCACAGGTCAACTATTATGAACAGAGGCAGGGCTGGCAATAAATAAGTATACTAAGTATTATAGTTACAAACAGGAAGTAATTAGTCTCAGAACAGGTGAGTATTGTTTTGCGAATCGTCCTTCATCTACTTCTACATTAACACATCCAAAATCTGCTTACAAAGTATAATGCCAAATTCAACTTGGAAATTAAAACAGAATGAAGGTCACAAAGGAATCGAGTACACAATATTTAATTCCAACAGAACTTTTTCCGTCTTTTATCTGAACTTGCAACAGCGAGGTACTAAGTTCTCGCAAAAACCTTGTAGTACTAAATTCTTAAATGTTCCGCTTCAACGACCAAAAGCTGTATATTCAAACAAATTGATAACTGATGCAGATCGGAATGAACAGCATGCACATGAAGTATGGCTAAGGAGAGATTCTTTTCCTTAAAGTTTGTTTCTATTGATTAAGAACAGAGAACCCCCTAGTTTCTTGGAAATTTACCCACCCACCGGGTCGAAGATCTTCTGAATGACCATTCGGTTGAGTGGGCAAGGCGTTCTGCTAATTAATGTAGTTACTCAGAATTTAGCTAGGGAAGGCTGCAGTGCTGAATCAAGCAAGACATGGTGTACTCTTCCACCTGATTGTATTAGGGACCATTTGGCCCTGGATATATCCAGGAATTAATAAAAACGGAGCTATTTCCTCTCTCTCAGAAAAAAAGATAACTAAGTATGGACGTAAGAGGAATGCAAAGCACTGTTGCCAGAGCAGTATACACTACTTACATTAATAATAATCCAGATCACTCACAGTACCAAAAGTAGGGGTGTTCTTGTGAACTATGATGAACAAAGGTTGAAGCAATACATGTGTAAAAATGAATGCATAACTGACAACAACAAAACTGCACAAGCAAAGCAAGCCTTGAAAGCACAAACCTCCTGTAAGGAATTGCCTCGGTCCATGTCTAGCAGAGGGCTCTGGTCCAACTGATCCATGGAGTCCATGACTCTGTTTCCTCTTACAAGTAAAGAAACGACGTGAATATGTTGAGAAAGCGAGAGGAAGAAGATAACATGAAAAGAAGTGGACCTGCAGGTTGGACGTCTCAATCAACCTATGCCTCTACAATGATGCGCCTGGAATAAGCAACAAATAAACAGTGGCTCCAACAACCATGCAGAGTGCGTGGGATGCTTATTCCAACTGCCTCTAATGTGAAGCATCGACAGTCATGCTACACATAATGAGACTTTTTTTCTGATAAGGGGCGATTTATTAGACTCGAACAGATTACATCAAGATGATACAAACTATAGAGTCCACCCAGACTCTGCACAGCTAGGATGCACACAGCCGAAAAAGAAAATAAAAAAAAAGACCTCGCCAAAGTTAACATAGACTTGCAGCAGCAACAACACCACCAGTGGTGGCGACACCTCGACTCCTAGTAAAGCTTCTCCAAAAATGATGCCTTAAAGAAGGAAACAGTGCAAGAACACCGTTATCGTCCGGTCTGACCAACATAGTCTGGGTTTTCATCCTGGGGAAGGTCTACAATCCAGACAATGACTTCAACAAGGAGATGACTCGGGAGCCACCGTTGCCAGGTACAACCACTGAAGTTTGGACCTAGGATTTTCACCCCGGACATGAGACATGGAGCTACAAGAGCACGGCCAAAGAAGAAGTCTGATAACACCATCATCTGACAGGCACACATACGTCTACTTCCATCCATTTGATCCTTGACACCGCTAATGCAGCAGACCTCATAGGTCCTCTGTCCTCTACTCGCCTTTACTAGCCATCTTCGACCGAGCCATTGGAACCGGGGCAAAGTGGATCATGGGAGTGCCAATTGCCCTCCACCATCAGCAGCAACGATCCAAACATGCTGGGCGTGCGACACTGGAGTATCTGAAGGCACACCCTGAAGAAGAAGACTCGGTTCACGTGGTCTTGGGTTGATCGCCCTCAGTCTGCTCCTCTTCTCCCTACCTGGTTGTGGTTTGAGTTTGTTCCTTCTCCGGCTCAGTTTGTAGTTGGGCCTAGAGTTTTCAGACTGTGTTTTGAGCGTTTGTCAAGACTTTGTAGCTTTTTGTTTTCGCTCTGGGTGTGTGCTGCTAGTTGGTGTGGTCTCATTTTTTAATAAAATGGGGTCGAGGGAGCGATCTCTTTTCATCTAAAAAAAAATCAGCAGCAACGATGGAGCCACTCTGAGGCCCCCTGGATTTAGCACACAGGCAGCCAATAGGCCAAACGCCAGAGTCAAATCTCAGGGCCAACCGGGCGCCCGCCTGCCTGCCCCGGTCACATCAGCCGCTTGGGCCCTTTATGACCGGTGGTGAGAAGGCGGTCCGCCATTGAACTCCGGCGAACTAGATCAGGTGCTTGCACTCATGGAATAAACGGATCTCGGGAGATGCGAAGTTGAGCTAGATGTTAGGGCCGCCGCCTGGCTCTTTATTCTGCGAGACATGGGATCCCGAGATCCGCCACATCTCGCTGCCCACCTCCGGCGGAGAAATAGGGGGCTGCCGCCTCCATGCCCCGAGCCGCCCCTCCGGCGCCCATGTGAAGCGGGCAGCGCCGGCCGTCGTTGCCGCGCAGGCAGGAGACGAGCAAGGTTGCAGGAGCTCTCCCTCTGGTCCAGTACGGGCCAAGAAATCGCCCTGCCCCCACCGACGGATGCCTGCGGCCGACGCCTCCGGCTGTCGTCGCCGCGCGCCACCATGACTGCAGGAGATAGAAGTGCGTCGCCGACACCCCCCGACCACGACCAGTGGGTGCCCCGCCGCCGCCATGCCGCGCGGGCTTATCCCGACGACGCCTCCGGCAGCGGCGGATGAAGGAGGGACGGGAGGGCGGCTGGTCGGGATTCCCCCGGGGCGGCCCAGCCCGCCACCACGGGGTCGGGGGTCATTTTTCACTTCAAGCGGGGAGCAGAGGACATGGCAGGTGTGCCAACCTGTCTCTCTCTCTCTCTCCTAGTATGTGAGAAAATAAACGGAGCAAACAAACCATCGAGCGTCACCAGGCTGCTCATCTGTCTGCGACATGGATACACACACGATCCTGCCCAAATTTCGTCCTAACTGAAGAAGAAATGCAGCGAGCGCCGTTCCGTTCTCCACAGCACCACGCTGCAACCCCGCGGAACCTCCCCAACTCAATTCCCACCCAAATCAACGAAGAAGCGCATGCGCTGCAGATTCTAGGAGAGGAACGGACTGTAGAAATTCGGAGAATTTACTCACCGCGAGAGGGCAGCCTGAAGTGGTCGAGCGGAGAGCTCGAGGCCGCCGGAGAGCGGGCAGCGTGCGCTGCGGGACTAGAAGCAAGGGGAGGAGACGCACCACGAGCCCCCGCAAGGAAAATAGCTGTCGCCGCTACTGTGGAGTCCGCCTGGTAGTAGGTCACTCGCAGCTGAAAAACATGCTTTGCCCCCATGTGGTCCTAGATAGCACGGTCGAAAACACTCAAGGCCTGGTTTCTTTCCATCGTCCAAAGGCAATTTGGCCAAAAATAATTTCTTTTAAAAATAAATTTATAAAATGAACTCTGGCGAAAACTAATTCACCCGACTAACCCTTTTTATAACGTCATCAGCGGTGACGTCGCACCCGGAAGAGCAACGTCATGAGGGGTGGCGCCGCACTCCTATAGCATGGCCTCGTGGACCCCGGTTCCGTAAGTGCGGCGCCATGTGCAACGCTGGCGCCGCACTTTAGAACAAGTACCAGCTTGTAGCCAGGCCCTCCTCAGCCCAGACCTCATTTCCCCTGACCCACAAACCTCATGGAGGCTAGGGTTCGTCGCCCCTGGTGATTCTCCTCTCAAGAAACCGACAGATCTGAAGATATTTTTCAAGGATCTTCCTCCAAATCCCTCCCCCAGGTATCTCCTCTCAATCCCATCCGAAAATCCCTTGCTAACTGTCTCCTTTTCTTCAAATTTCGGTGAAACCCTAGTTTCAATTGGATTTAGAGATTGATATGAAGCATTGACAAGTTTATTTGATCTTTAGGTTTAGAAATACTTGTAAGATGGATAGTGAACTCCTAGGTTACAATTTCTCTTTATATTATGAAGCATTGCCAATATATATTACCAATATGAAGCATTGGTATGAAGCATTGCCAATATATATTACCAATACTTGTAAGATTGATATGAAGCATTGCCAATATATATGTTAGTATGTGTTTTTTATATTACCAATTTCTCTTTATAGTATGTTAGAGGATATGTTGCAATTTCTCTTTTAGTATAGAAACCAATACATATGTTAGCATGTGTTGTTCATTTTTGAACTATTGATAGAGTTAGACGGCAATTTGTAATGATACAACTATAGTTAGAGTAAGGTGGAAAATATGTTCATGTGTGCCGAATGTTTGTTTTCCGTCTTGGACCTTTTCACACCTCGCACGGATAACTTACTAGTTTTTTCCTGTTTATGATAGCGCGCGGAGGTAAGAAAGTCCGTCGATGCATGCGAGGATGCTTTCGAGACATACCCTCGCAGAGAGAAGGGAGAGGGTATGTTTCGTAAATTTATTAAGAAGCATGCCCAATGGTTAAGGCGGTTGTCGAACTTGCTAGGTTGTCGTGACCCCGAGGTGGCAACACCGTCCGCATCGCGGTCCAACACGCCTCGAGATGACCATTCTGGCGATCATCACTCCACATCTGAAGTTTGCACAAAAGTGTCTCATGCACCATGGATGGCGCAACAGAACATGGTCGGGAATATCAATCATCACCGCATTGAGAATTCCTTGATGACGGTCAGAGATGACACATATTTCCCTTTGAGGGGGTAATATCTTGGTTCTCAAAATATGGAGGAACCACTTCCAATTATCATTGCTTTCTACCTCCACCAAAGAAAACGCCAAAGGAATCAACCGGTTGTTGGCATCATTGCCTATTGCAATCAAGATAGTGCCCTTGAATTGTCTGATCATAAAGGTGCCATCAACGGAGATGACCAGCCTACAATGTTCAAAATCCCGAACACATTGCTCGAAACCCCAAAATGCACGGCCAAAAACTCTAACGGTTCTTCTGTTTACTAACCTCGTCTTGTTCCCATAAGGTTCAACCACATGAACCATGCCCGAGTTAGCATTGGCCATCGCTCCCAACAAATTTTGGATTCGGTTATAAGATTCCTCTCAATCACCATAAAACATCTTGAATGCGGCTTGCTTAGCCTTCCATGCCTTTCCCGTACTTCACCTCATAGTGAAAGAGGGCTTTCACAAGGTTCATGACCATCTTGATGCTCATTATTGGAAATGATGTGATGTCATTGGAAAGCCTATAAGCGAGGAACTCGGAGGTGATTTGCCGGTGCTCGTGCTTTGCATCCTTGCCATCCACCATCGGGCCTCGGCACATGTGAGTTGATACACAACTAGATATGTGTCATTCGGGACCTCCCTTGAACGGTCTTGCACACACAATCCAAGGACATCCTTCCTCCTCGCACTTCACTGTGTAACGCTTCTTGATGTCTGAGTGCATGACCGTGTAAGGACGATGATGCTTAACCGAGAAGTCTTTTATCCATTGCTTAAATTCCAACAAGGTCTTAAACCTTGATCCTTTGGAAAAGCCACTATTCACGTGATTGTCATCCCGGTAAGAACTTGTCCTTGGTCCAAGCACTATTCCCTTGCCACCATCAACTGTGGCTTCATCCGCGAGACTGAGATCACGAAACAAAGGCACTCGATGGTCCTGGCCCAATATAGTATCGTGGATTTCGTCCTCTCTAGCCGTGAACCACTCCTCGTCAACTTCTTCTTCGGGACCTTCATCATCTGAGTCCGATGCATAGACTCAAGAATATGGGAGGACACGGTCCATGTCATCTTGCATGATATATTTGTCCAAATCTCCAACATTGTTGTCGTGGAGTTCAACATCATCATCATCACCCCCACAATCATCATTGTCCTCTTCCAACACTTCTTGTTGTTTTGAAATCGGGCTCAATGTTTGGGTCAAAGGAGTTTCACTCCCTAGCTCTTAGTATACGGGTGGAGGACTCCTAGTGTGCAATGGGGAGGCAAGACGGTTTATGTCCAAAGGGAATAAACTATCAACTTTCTTGGTGGCAAATAGCTCAAGAGCCTTGTCTAGTGATTCGGCCACCGCCTCCTTGTATGCAAGCCAACGGGCCTCGGAGAAGATACGCATGGTCTTCCAACAGACATGCATTCCCAAGCCAACATTATGTCTTCCCTCCAACTCAACAACATCAGTTGGGTCCATCCATTTCAATTCAATCCTCAATTGCTTCAAGACCTCGGCATAGGTTGGAGTACGCTCAAACACCAAATCAAGCTCGCCCGGGTTTGGTTCTATGTTACCTCTCAAAAAGGCATCCTTATCTACATGGTGAACATGAAAAATTCTTGCCATTCCTAAGATAATCACAATAACAATACCATGGCCAACATACTCAATAGATACCCATGCTATCATGAACACAATACCCAACTCATATGCCAATGCAACCACAATCTACCATGCATCTCACAAAACAACCTAGGGTTTGCAAGATATGGGTCAAAACACGAATTCAATGGGTGAAATCAAAGAAGAAGGGGAAGAATACGTCTAGGCACTTGGGGGGATCAAAATCCATGGAGAGGAGCTTCCAATTTGGCCACTAGGAGGGAGGGATTTGAGAGGGGACCCGAGCTGCCGCCACCATCGTTGTGTACTGGTCGATGGGGGAGAGAAGTGAGGGATGGGTCGGGACTGGGGCGGCCGCGTGGGGTAACCCTAGTTCTAAAGTGCGGCGCCATGCACAATGGCGTGCACTACATAGTGCGGCGCCATGATATGTGGCGCCGCACTTACAGAACCGGGGCCCACGATGCCATGGCGAGGCCACGCTGGCAGGTGTGCGGCGCCATAGTCCATGGCGTTGCTCTTCAGGGTGCGGCGCCACCGTGATGCGGCTCAGATAACTGTAGAGCTTCGTTGGGAAACCCCAAGAGGAAGGTATGATGAGTACAGCAGAAAGTTTTTCCCTCAGTAAGAAACCAAGGTTATCGAACCAGTAGGAGGAAGGAAACGACTCAAAGGTGTTGCTAGCAACTGGAAACCTGCACAACACAAACTCAAGACTTTTCCCCAACAAATAGTGAGGTTGTCAATATCACCGGTTTGTTGAAAACAAATGATTAACTGTATGGTGTGGAAGGTAATAGTGGTTTGCAGAAAGTAAAGAGTAATAGTGGAAAATGTATCAATGGTAAAGATTAGACCAGGGTCCATAGTTCACTAGAGGTGTTCTCCTTAAAATAAACAAACATGACATGCTGGGTAAACAAATTACAGCAGGGCAATTGACAGGACTGAGCAAGGCATAACAATGCAATACTAGACATTCATGATCCTATGAGATTCGATTGGGCAATAAACAAGATACATAGACCGCCATCCAACTACATCTATGACTAGTAATCCACTTTCAGGTTATCATCCGAACCCCCTCCAGTATTAAGTTGCAAGCAACGGATAACTGCTTTAAGCAAAGTGTGTAAGGTAAACAATCCACTTGTTCCATGAACAAGAGACCGTTGTTTTCTCCCTAGTATAAACAACACATCTACAACCTTAGAGATTTCTGTCACTTCCCTTAGATTAAATAGAGGCATGAACCCACTATCAAGCATAAATACCCCCTCTTGGAGTCACTAGTATCTACTTGGCCAATATAGCTACTAGAAACGGAGAGCATGCAAGATCATAAACAACACAGGCATGATAGAATCAATAAGACAAAACCATTAATCAATCTGACATAGTAATCTCAATATCCATTGGATCCCCGCAAACACAACATGCATGATTAAAAATAGATGATCTTGATCATGAACGGAGCTCACAAGATCTAAACATGGTAGCACAAAGGAGGAGATACAACCATCTAGCTACTACATGGACCCGTAGTCCAAGGTGGAACTACTCACGCTTCATACCGGAGGCTGGCATGATGAAGAAGAAGGCCTTCGGGATGATCTCCCCTCCGGCAGGGTGCTGGGAAGAGCTTCAGATCCCCCCGATCTAGGGACGACGGTGGCGGCAGCTACAGACTGTTTCGTGGAATATTGATCGGGTGCTTAGGGTTTTGGTATCGGGGGGTCTCTATAGGCGAAGAGGCGAGGCAGGGGGCAGCCAGGGTGGCAGCACCCCCCCCCCATGCGCGGGCTAGGACCAGCCGCACGACCAGGGGGTGTGGCCCCCTGGTGGATCCCCTCCGCCTCGTATTCAGGCTTCGTGTTCCCCACGGTAAAATATTGACTTTGGCTTTTGTCCCGTCCAATTCCGAGAATATTGATTTTCTGCCTTTCCTGGAACCAAAAACAAAAGAAAACAGGCATCTGGCACCCTGTCATCTTGTTAATAGGTTAGTACAGAAAAACATATAAAAACACCTCAAAGTATAGACAATGCAAAGCAAAGTAGACACTAAACAAGCATGGAACACCAAAAATTAAAGATACGTTTTCAACGTATCAAGAATCCCCAAGCTTAACTCTTGCTCGTCCTCGAGTAGGTAAGTGATAAAAAGAATGATTTTTGAGGTGACATGCACCATCAAAATCAAGATTAAACCATTTGCAAGCATTGAAAGCTGGAAGAACTCTAAACATGAGCATGAAAGGTTGAGTTCTAACAGTAAGACAAAGTAACTATGCATGCAACATGAAAGGTTACAAACAAAGATTCAAGAATAACATGCATTGAAAAACGTTTGTTTGTTTCACATATAGAAAACATGGCATAGTGGCATTCAGCTTGTCCCTCATGGATTAGCAAATAGATGCATAGAACACCTTCAAAGTTCATAAGAGTGACTAGATACAAATAGTTCATGATCAAGCAATATCAACAATATGAATCAATCAATAAGTTTTGGGACAATGCACATAGAACTAAGAATGGAAAATATGCTCTCTTAATTGGCGCCTAAGGATAGAAGGTGGAGAATCAATATAATAGTGGAAGAAAGGCCCTTCATAAAGGGAAGTAGGGATTTCAAGTCTCAAAAAGAGATTTCAAAAATTATGGTACTTGTTAGCTTTCAGCCCTCATTGCCCCTATCATAAGCATCTTGAAGTGATTAAGGTTAAAGTGAACAAACTATGGAGTATATGCTTGACAAAGTATATGTTGGCAATCTCATGTCCCTTGAATACGAGGGCCGCTCCTCATGCTACTCAAGTTTAGTTACTTGCAAGTTCTTGTCATAGTAAGTACATGTGTATCATAGAGAACCGCCAAAGAGGTACCCCTTGCACATGATACAGGCTATCTCATAATCAAAATGACAAGGCAAGCATACAATAAGCATCTCAGCAATCTTCTTTTTTACCATCGGAAAATGGTGCTTTTTTTCTCTCTTTCCTCTTTTCTCATATTTTTTTCTTTTCTTTTTCTCAATCTCTATCTCTTTTTTTTATAAGAATAATGATTTATAGATTGCTCACTATGGTGATGCTGCAAGTTTCCACCATGATTAGGCATGGCTTAGGCTAGCGGCCCAGGCATTTCTCTAACACACATACATAACTCCATGGACTTACAAGCTCCCCTTTCATTTCACACTGATGACATCCATAGACAAAAGAGCATGATATCAACTGGGTAGATATTTACAGGTGTTGAAAGCGTTCCCCGTGACAACACGGTTCTGCTAATCCCAACATATAAGTGTAAGCATATACAACATAGATGACACAATGGTTCAAGTTTATTAGGGTCAAGAAAAATAAATTGTGCCATCAAGTTCGTGAGAGCTTTAATCACTAAGTTTTCACATAACAAAGAGACTTTTTAATTGGAAGATAGATGAAAACAAGAATATACTTGGAATGGTGTAACACACCATGCATAGTAATTTATAGTGGACACTTTGGAATAACTTGGTTTCTTGGAAGTTGGATGCATGAGTAGAGCTTACATACAAGTGGAGGCTAGCAAAAGACTGGGAGCGACCAACTAAGAGAGCAATAATGGCCATAATCATATAGAGCGACAAAACATTACTAATCAAAGCATAAAGTGGTACTACAAGTCAAGAAATAAATGATCATAGAGGCTATGGTGACTGATTCATAGTCATAACATGGTGTGAGCATGTGCCAAGTCAACCCAAACAAAGCATCAAAGGAGAATACCATAATACTATGATTTTGTATGCTAAAACAACGCATGATTCCTTCAAGGCACATTAAGCAATCCTAATTGTTTGGAACAAGTCATGCTACAGCAATAATCACTAAGAATAAGGTCAAAACAATATCTAGCATGGCATGATAAAGTCTAAGTCACAGTCAAAGCAAGCTCCTCTTGCACTATTCAAGAAGGAACTTTCTACTCCTATCCAACACCAATCAACTTATTTGAAACAACATAGTGATAATGGGGGTCTAAACTACTTTATTCAAGCAAAATAAGCAAACCAAAACGAAAAACGAAAAACAAAAACTAAGATGCTCCAAGAACAACACAACTTGTGCATGAAACAATAAAAACGAAGTGTCTAGAAAGACCTGAGATTTTTATTGATGAAGAAGGGGATGCCTTGGGCATCCCCAAGCTTTGACGCTTGTACCTCTTGAATATTTCTTGGGGTGACACGGGGTGGAATCCCCAAGCTTGAGCTTTTGTCCATTCTTCGTCTCATTACATCATTCTTTCTCTACACCTGAAAATTTTCCTTCATACAAAACTTCACACAATCTTCATTAGCAACATGAGTGTATTCAAAAGATAATAGATCCTTGGGGTATAATTTTAGAACAGCAAAACTTTCACTAAAAACACAAGCTACTGTAGCAATTCCCTCAAAAAGCTCAATTTCCCAAAAAGATCCCAAAAAGGAACCAATAAGAAGCAAATGCAAATAATGGCAGAAATCTGTCAAAACAGACCAGCAGGTAGAAACAGATTTTTTTTTAAGATATTTTGTTTCTCAAATAAAAAAGTGTTGAACTAACAAAAGTTATCTAACATACTGGGGGATTTATTCAGAAAATATCAGCTCAAACCGACTTACAGAGATTTTACACGAATGTTTATGGTGGAGCGCAAAAATCTGTTTCGGGACAGCAACTCCCCAAATCTTATTTCCCTCTCATTAGAGGTTATTCTTGGCACAAAAAGCAAATAAAAAAGATAAGCAGAGGTCATTACTGAATTAATAACTTCCAAGACTCAAGAAAACTTTTGGGTTATCTCCCAATAAGTACTTTTCTTTAACGCCTTTAAGTTAGGCACAAGAAGCAAGAATCAAGTATTTTCAAATGAAGAAGCATTAACATCAAACCTTGCTTTCAAAGGAGGAGCAAAAAGCAACTTCTCTCTCCTCATAGGGAAGTGTTCAATACCTTTCTTGAATGGAAATTGATATTTAATGGTGCCTTCTTTTATATCAATGATGACACCAATAGTTCCAAGAAAATGTCTGTAACATCCCAAAAATACTAAACTTGGATCATCAAATTCTAATCCTCACATTTAGGGTTAACAAAAACTTTTCTAAATAAAATTATGAATGCATGCATATGTGTATGCATTGATTTTGAATTCTTTTAAACCCACCTTGTTTGTTGGTTTCATTGCTTGTAAAATGTTTCTTAGGTGAAATAAACATCATCTAAAACATTTCCCACACTCTTCCTAAAGACAAGTAAATCAAAACACATATATTAAATGAATGGTCACTTTGACCAATTTAACTCTCATGCCTACTTTGGCTGTCTCAAACTTTCAAAACCTAACAGAAACTTTTCTGGATCTTTGCACCCCTTGAATGTACACATAACAAGGTATCAAGGCCCACCTTGTGATCATCCAGAAACTTTCAAATGCATAGTTTAAATGACAATTAAAAATTTAATCTTTATCATATGGGAAGATCCCACTTATTCAAAAACCACTCAAACAAGCTCAACTTTCAAAACCCAAGCATCTGCAGACTCACCAGCACCAATCTAGCAAACCCACCAAAATTCATTTCAAAATTCAAAACTTGATTTCATGCGGCCATTTCATCAAACAGGTTGTAGACACAAATCAAACAAACATCAAACACTATTGTGAGTAGTGATTCTTGCCTAACTGGTTCCCCATTTAGCTCACACACAACTCAGTAGATCATCTAGGAAGATTAGCCAGGCACTAGCACCACTGTAAGCTTGCCATTGTCATCAATGGTGAATAGCCGAGCACCCTCTTGCCACCCCATAGTCGACAGCAAGCTAGGAGCAGCAGCAAGCCTAGCCAGCATGTCTGGGAGGCAGCACACCGTCCACCGCCACTCCCTGTCCCAGCCGCGAGCATTGCCAAGCCCTGGACCACGCGCACAAGTCGCGCCCAGACCGCCAGAGAGCATGCCAAGCGCGCGCCGGAGCACCACCCTCGACCAGCGCCCACAGACCGCGCGCCGCCCTCACCGCGTGCACACACGATCACCACCGACCCAGGAAACCGCCAGACATCCCCGTTTGCCGCCCCGTGCCATACAGCCACCGCCCGCCGTCGAAGACGCCGCCTCTGCCGCGTAGAGCATCGCCCGTTCCAGACCAAGCCGCACCGCCCCATGCCTCGAGACCATGTCGTTGAGCATCGCCAGGAGACACCGGGCCGTCCCCTACCCTTTCTCATGCCTTTAGACGCCTGTAACCTCGCCCCCGACGAACTCACCGTGCGCCCCGATGGTCCCCTATCTCGACTATAAATAGAGGCCACCCCCGCACGATTTCTTCACACCATCTCACTCCCCTCTCCTCATTGATCGTGCCACACCGTTCTCAGAGCAAGGCGAGCACCACCCCGCCAGAATTTCACCAGAGCCTGCCGCCTCTGGAGAAGAAGGGAGCCAGCGATTGGAGCTTCGCCTACGCTACCGTTATTACTACATATTCCGCCGCTTGATGTTGTATTAAGAACTGGATCATGAGATCCCTATTTGTGTAAGAACTTATGTATCGTTTGTAATGGATGAAGTACTATGGTATCCAATTCTGTTATGTCTCGCAAAAATGGTAATCCTGGGATTGCGATGTATGGCATAACAGGCATCTAGGATTGAAAAATCCGGGTGTTGACAATGTCTTCCCAAAGTAATAGGACAAGAAACATTGTATTCAACATCCAAAACATAGAAATCAATAGGGACATATGCATTTTTAACCATAATAAGAACATCATTAACACTCCCCATGAGTTTCTTTTTAGCATTATCATTAAGTGGGACATCCAAATAACAATCTTCTAAAGGTGGCAAATCAAGCATTTCATAAATCTTTCTAGGCATAATAGAGACACTAGAACCAAGGTCACATGAATCTTTGAGATCAAAGTTATTCACTTGCATATTAATGATGGGTTCCCAACTATCTTCTACTTTCCTAGGAATAAAGTCTTTGTGTTTCAACTTTTCTTCCTTAATTTAAGAGCATCAGTAATGTATTTGGTGAAAGCTACATTTATATCACTAGCATCAGGACTTCTAGCAAGCTTTTGTAGGAACATAATTACTTCAGAAATATTGCAACCATCAAGATCAAAATAAAACTTAGCATCACTAGTAGTAGGCTCATTGGGTTTAGGCATTGTGGTAGGAGGAATATGGACTTCTTGTGGCTTAGTGGCATCCATATTGGTGGTAGTAATAGTGCACACACTATTGTTTCTAGCAATTTCAGATTCTCTTTCCCACTTAGCATGTAGTTGGGCTAACAGTCTAACATTTTCATCAATAGTAACTTGTATAGCATGAGTAGCAGCAAAGGTACTTTCCAAAGTTTCAGGTTTAGCAGCCATTTTATTAATCAAAGAAGACTGTGCTTCAGACAAAGAGGAAATATTTTTCTTAGCACTCAAATTTTTTGAATGTAAACTAGGAAATTCTCTATTCAAATTCTCAAGTTGATGACTAATATTTTTCAAGATACCAGATTATTCTTCCATAGTTTTAGTGAATATCTTGTTTTGCTCATATTGCATTTGCATAAATTTTTGGTGGATCTTTCAACTTCTAGAATCCTATCTTCACTAGGCATTCCAGATCTACCATGATAAGTATTGCCATTATTAGGAGGATAAGGCCTATAGTTATTACCATAAGCATTATTGCCAAAATTATTATTCCTAATGAAGTTCACATCAACTTTCTCTTGTTGAGCAACCAAAGAGGCTAGGGGAACATTATTTGGATCAATATGAGCTTTTCCATTAACAAGCATAGCCATGATAACATCAATCTTATCACTCAAAGAGGAGGTTTCTTCAACAGAATTTACCTTCTTACCATGTGGAGCTCTCTCAGTGTGCCATTCAGAATAGTTGACCATCATATTATCAAGGAGCTTTGTTGCGGCACCCAAGGTAATGGTCATAAAGGTACCTCCAGCAGCTGAATCCAACAGGTTTCTTGAAGATAAGTTCAAACCTGCATAAAAAGTTTGGATAATCATCCAAGAAGTAAGTCCATGAGTGGGACAATTCTTAACCAAAGATTCATTATTTCCCAAGCTTGAGCAACATGTTCATTATCAAGTTGTTTAAATTTCATTATTTCACTTCTCATAGATATAATCTTAGCAGGAGGATAGTATTTTCCAATAAAAGCATCTTTGCACTTAATCCAAGAATAAATACTATTTCTAGGCAAGGATAGCAACCATTCTTTAGCTTTTCCTCTCAAGGATAAAGGAAACAACTTGAGCTTAATAATATCCTCATATACATCCTTATATTTTTGCATCTCACAAAGTTCAACAAAGTTATTAAGGTGGGCAACATCATCATCAGAACTAGCACCATAACATTGCTCTCTTATCACAAGATTCAAAAAAGCAGCCTTAATTTCATAAAAGGTAGCACCAGGAGCAGGTGGAGCAATAGGTGTACTCAAGAAATCATTGTTGTTTGTGCTAGTTAAGTCACACAACTTGGTTTTCTCAGCAGAGTTCATTTTGGCAAAAGTGGAGCAAGCCAACAACAACAACTAGAGCAGAAACTAATTTTTTTGTGTTTTGATAAGAGAAAGCAAACCAGACTAAACTATTTTTTTTGGAGTTTTTGATAAAAAGAGGCAAACAAAACCAAGCAAAATAAACTAAGCAAAACAAAAACAAAGTAAAGAGAAAGGTTATGAAGGACTCCCCTTATGAAGACGTCCTTAGCCTCCCCAGCAACGGCGCCAGAAAATCTTGATGGTGGCTCAGTTGATTGTTGAACTTCGTTGGGAGTCCCCAAGAGGAAGGTGTGATGAGTACAACAGCAAGTTTTTTCCTCAGTAAGAAACCAAGGTTATCGAACCAGTAGGAGGAAGGAAATGACTCAAAGGTGTTGCTAGCAACTTGGAAACCTGCACAACACAAACTCAAGACATTGCCCCAACGAACAGTGAGGTTATCAATCTCACCGGTTTGATGAAAACAAAGGGTTAACTGTATGGTGTGGAAGGTAATAATGGTTTGCAAAAAGTAAACAGTAACAGTGGAAGATGTATCAATGGTAAAGATTGGATCGGGGTCCATAGTTCACTAGAGGTGTTATTCTTAAGATAAACAAACATGGCATGCTGGGTAAACAAATTACAGCAGGGCAATTGACAGGACTGAGCAAGGCATAACAATACAATACTAGACATTCATGATCCTATGAGATTCGATTGGGCAATACAACAAGATACATAGACCGCCATCCAACTGCATCTATGACTAGTAATCCACCTTCAGATTATCATCCGAACCCCCTCTAGTATTAAGTTGCAAGCAACGGATAACTGCTTTAAGCAAAGTGTGTAAGGTAAATAATCCACTTGTTCCATGAACAAGAGACTGTTGTTTTCTCCCTAGTAGCAACATCACATCTACAACCTTAGAGATTTCTGTCACTTCCCTTAGATTAAATAGAGGCATGAACCCACTATCGAGCATAAATACCCCCTCTTGGAGTCACTAGCATCTACTTGGCCAAGATAGCTACTATAAACAGAGAGCATGCAAGATCTCAAACAACACAGACATGATAGAATCAATAATACAAAACCATTAATCAATCTGACATAGTAATCTAAATATCCATCGGATCCCCTGATACGTCGGAAACGTATCTATATTTTTTATGTTCCATGATTGTTTTGTATCTACTTTGCTTTGCTTTGTCTACACTTTGAGGTGTTTTTATATCTTTTCTGGAACTAACCTATTAACAAGTTGCCATAGTGCCAGTTGCATGTTTTCTTCTGTTTTTGGTTCCAGAAAGGCAGAAAATCAATATTCTCGGAATTGGACGGGACAAAAGCCAAAGTCAATAACTTTCCATGAGGGACACGAATCCAGAAGGAGGGACGGAGAGGCACCAGAGGGTGGCCAGAACCCCCCTGGGCGCGGCCAAGCCTGGCCCGCACCTGGGGATGGTGTGGGCCCTCTGGCCGCCTCCTCGGCCTCCCCCTTCGCCTATAAGATGCCTCCAACCCAAAAACCCTAAGGCATCCAGAAGAAATCCACGAAAACCACTGCTGCGCCGTCGCCACCAAAGGGAAGATTCGAGGGACATAAAGTCTCTGTTTCGGCACCCTGCCGGGACGGAAAGTGCCCCGGAGCCATCTCCATTGATCTCCATCGCCATCTTCATCACCATTGCTGATTCCCATGATGAGGAGGGAGTAGTACTTCCTCAGGGCTAAGGGCTCTACCAGTAGCTATGTGTTCATCTCTCTCTCTATGCATGATATTGTGGTCATGAGCTTTGTAATCAAGTAGATCTACCTTGCTACTCAAGTGCTTCATTAGATCTTTGCTCTCCCCATGTGTGTGAAAGTGACAGCGTGCATGCCATGGTGGCACTTAGGCTTGAGTCTACATAAATACGCTTTGTGCTTTAATAGATCTATGCTTTTCCCCACGTGTGTGAAAGTGACAGCGGGCATACCGTGTGTGGCACTTTGGCTAGATTGAATATTTTTTATGAGTTATATTTGGAGTTGGATGTGTCTATGAAATTGTGGTGTTTGTTGGAACCATCTAGCGCTCAAGGTGACAGTGTGGGGTTATCTAGATTGGGGAAGGCGGACTTTGAGGTGTGTTGTTATAGCCCTACCGTGGATTAGAGTGTCCAATCGGAGAGTAGTTAAGAGTAGTATCATGAAGAGAAGATATTTATATGAGAGAGTGTTCACTAGTAAAAGTATGATCCCTAGGTCTTGTTTCTAAGCATTGAAACACCGTTTGCATCTAGATCTGTTACATGTTTGCTTGCTTCCTTCTTGTTTCCTTTAGTCTTTACCTCACCATCAAGCTATTTTCTGGCACCGTTACCACTTGTATTTTACTATCTATTCGCCAAACTAGTGCACCTATACACCTGACAAGTGTATTGGGTGTGTTGGGGACACAAGAGACTTCTTGTATCTTGATTGCAGGGTTGCTTGAGAGGGAATACCTTTGGCCACTGATACGTCGGAAACGTATCTATAATTTTTTTTATGTTCCATGCTTGTTTAGTATCTACTTTGCTTTGTCTACACTTTGAGGTGTGTTTATATCTTTTCTGGAACTAACCTATTAACAAGTTGCCACAGTGCCAGTTGCCTTTTTTTTTCTGTTTTTGGTTCTAGAAAGGCAGAAAATCAATATTCTCGGAATTGGACGGGACAAAAGCCAAAGTTATTATTTTTCCCCGGAGTAACACGAAACCATGAAGCAGAGCCGGAGGGCCGCACCCCCTAGGAGCGGGCAAGCCCTCGAGGCGCCTAGGGAGGGTGTGGGCCCCTGGCCCTCCATCTACCTTGCCTTCTTCGCCTATAAGAAGCCTCCGACCCAAAAACCCTAAATCATCTAGAAGAAATCCACGAAAACCTCTGCTGCGTCGCCGCCACCGAAGGGGAGATTCGGGGGACAGAAAGTCTCTGTTCCGGCACCCTGCCGAGACGGGAAAGTGCCCCCGGAGCCATGTCCATCACCATCTTCGTCACCATTTCTGATTCCCATGATGATGAGGGAGTAGTTCTTCCTCAGGACTAAGGGATCTACCGGTAGCTATGTGTTCATCTCTCTCTATGCATGATCTTGTGGTCATGAGCTTTGTAATCAAGTAGATCTACCTTGGTACCCAAGTGCTTCATTAGATCTCTGATCTCCCCATGTGTGTGAAAGTGACAGCGTGCACGCCATGGTGACACTTAGGCTTGAGTCTACATAAATACTCTTTGTGCTTTAATAGATCTATGCTTTTCCCCACGTGTGTGAAAGTGACAGCGGGCATACCGTGTGTGGCACTTTGGCTAGATTGAATATTTTTTATGAGTTATATTTGGAGTTGGATGTCTCTATGAAATTGTGGTGTTTGTTGGAACCATCTAGTGCTCAAGGTGACAGTGTGGGGTTATCTAGATTGGGGAAGGCAACTTTGAGGTGTGTTATTATAGCCCTACCAATGATTAGAGTGTTCAACCGGAGAGTAGTTAAGAGTAGTATCATGAAGAGAGGATATTTATATGAGAGAGTGTTCACTAGTGAAAGTATGATCCCTAGGCCTTGTTTCTAAGCATTGAAACACCGTTGCTACTAGATCTGTTGCATGTTTGCTTGCTTCCTTCCTTTTGCCTTTAGTCTTTACCTCACCGTCAAGCTCTTTTCTGGCACCGTTACCACTTGTATTTCACTATCTCTTCGCCGAACTAGTGCACCTATATTGTGTGTGTTGGGGACACAAGAGACTTCTTATATCTTAATTGCAGGGTTGCTTGAGAGGGATACCTTTGACCACTTCCTCCCCGAGTTCGATAAACCTTGGGTGATCCACTTAAGGGAAACTTGCTGCTGTTCTACAAACCTCTGCACTTGGAGGCCCAACAACTGTCTACAAGAATAGAAGTGCGTAGACATCAACCACTTCCTTCCTGAGTTCGATAAACCTTGGGTAATCCACTTAAGGGAAACTTGCTATTGTTCTACAAACCTCTGCACTTGGAGGCCCAACAAATGTCTACAAGAATAGAAGTGCGTAGACATCAAGCTCTTTTCTGGCGCCGTTTCCGGGGAGGAAAGGTAAAAGGCACTCACACACGTTACCTCACGGCAACTGCAAGCCAGAAAGCTCTTTTCTAGCGTCGTTGCCGGGGAGGTAAGGTAAAAGGTACTCACATCCTCCGGTGTGAGTGCTCGAAGTTATTTCCTTTAGATTCTGCAGTTTTGTCTTTTTGTTTCTTGTTTTCACTAGTTAGGCTTAATGGAAAACAACAAAAAAATTAGAGAGCTTTATAGTGTTTATCTTGAGTTGGGACATGAAGTGTTTGAAGAGAAAATTAAAAAAACTATGGAGATTTATTTGCATGCTAATAGCAATGTTATTAGTATGAATTCTTTGGACACCATTTTTGCTAATGCTTTGGAAAAGTCTAAGCTTGGGAAAGCTGGTTTTGATGAAAATGATCTTTTTAGTCCCCCAAGCATAGATGAGAAAATTTTATTTGATGATACCAAACCTCCAATATTTGATGATTATAATGATGAATATGATATTTTCAGTCCACCTACTATTGAGGAGAAAATTGATTGGTGATTACAATATGCCTCCTATATTTGATGATTATGGTGATGAGAATAACAATGATAGCTATTGTGTTGAATTTGCTTCCACTACAGTATAAGAATGGCTATGCTTATGTGGACAGTAATAATAATTTTATGCATGTGGCTCATGATAAGAATATTTTATGTGATAGTTATATTGTTAATTTTATTCATGTTGATACTGAAAGTTATTATGAGATAGGGAAACATGGTTTTATGTATCTCAACAATATTAAGTTCTCCCTCTTTATGTTGAAAGTCTTAAAGTTTCACTTGTTTTGCTTTCCTATGCTTGTTGCTTTGTGCTTTCAAGACTTGTTTCTTTACAAGATTCCTATGCATAGGAAGTGGGTTAGACTTAAATGTGTTTTGAATTTGCTTCTTGATGATCTCTTTTACTTCAATTCATATTTCTTATGTGAGCATCTTCTCAAACTATCAAGCCTAACTTAAAGGCGGTAAAGAAAAGTACTTGTTGGGAGATAACCCAAGAGTTTCCTTGAGTCTTGAAAGTTATTACTTCAGTAATGACCTCTCCTTATCCTTTTTGTTTGCTTTATGTACCAAGAATGACCTCTAATGAGAGGGAAGTGAGATTTGGGGAGTTGCTGTCCCGAAACAGATTTCTGTCCTCCACCATAAAAATTTGTGAGGAGTCTCTATAACTCGGTTTGAGCTCCAAATTTATGAATAAATCCCCCAATATGTTAGATAACTTTCGTTAGTTCAACACTTTTTTATTTGAGCAACAGAAGATGTTAGAAAAAATCGGTTTCTACCTACTGTTCTGTTTTGACAGATTTCTGCCATTATTTGCATTTGCTTCTTATTGATTCCTTTTTGAGTTTCTCTTTCGGGGATTTGAGATTTTTGAAGGAGTTGCTATAGTATCTTGTGTTTTTAGTGAAAAGTTTTGCTGTTCCAAAGCTTTTCCTAAGGGTCTAATATCTTTGGAATACACTAATGTTGCTAATGAAGATTGTGTGAAGTTTTGTATGAAGGAAAAAATTCAGGTGTAGAGAGAGAATGATGTAATAAGATGAAGAATGGACAAAATCTCAAACTTGGGGATGCCACCCCGGTTTCACCCCAAGAAATATCCAAGAGGTACAAGTTTCAAAGCTTGGGGATGCCCAAGGCATCCCCTTCTTCATTAATAAAAATCTCAGGTCTTTCTAGACACTTCGTTTTTATTGTTTTATGCATTGTTGTGTTGTTCTTGGAGCATCTTAGTTTTCATTTTTGGTTTTAGTTTGCTTAATTTTCTTGAGTAAGTTTGTTGGTTACACCACACTTCTTTTGGAGAGAGACACACTCTGTTTCCATTGCCTAGAATACTCTAGTTTTCACTCTTATTGTTTTGTGAGTGTTCACTTTTGCTAGCACTGCGTTCAGCCTTAGTTTTCTTGTGCTTTCAGCTTAGAAATTTTTATTTCTTCTTTGTGGATTTGTGATACAAGCTCACTGATCTTTATTGATTATTGTCTTTGTGAGTTGTTTGAAATAAGTTGTTTGGTGTTGGAAAAGAGTAGGAGGCTTCATGCTTAAGTGGTACAAAGGTGAGCTTGATTTGACTGTGGCTTAGACTTTATCATGTAATGCTAGATGTTGTTTTGACTTTATGCTTAGTGATTATTGTTGTAGCATGACTTGTTCCAAACAATTAGGATTGCTTAATGTGCCTTGAAGGAATCATGCATTGTTTTAGCATGCAAAAGCATAGTATTGTGGTATTCTCCTTTGATGCTTTGTTTGGGTTGACTTGGCACATGCTCACACCATGTTATGACTATGACAAGTCACCATTAGTCTCTATGATCATTTAGTCCTTGACTTGTAGTACCACTCTTTGCTTTGATTAGTAATGCTTTGTTGCTCTGCATGATTATGGGTATTATGCTCTCTTAGTTGGTTGCTCTCAGTCTTTTGCTAGCCTCCACTTGTATGAGTAATTTCTACTCATGCTTCCAACTCCCAAGAAACCAAGTTTTTTCCAAAGTGTCCACTATAAACTCCTATGCATGGTGTGTTACACCATTCCAAGTATATTCTTGTTTTCAGCTATATTCCAATTAAAAACTATTTTGTTATGTGAAAACTTAGTGATTAAAGCCCTCACGAAATTGATGGCACACTTTATATTCTTTGCCCCTAATAAACTTGAACCATTGTGACAAATTTGTTGTATATGCTTGCACTTATAAGTTGGAATTAGCAGAACCGTGCTGTCACGGGGAACGTTTTCAACATTGCACTTGTACCTTGTACTCAGTTGATATCATGCTCTTTTGTCTATGGATGTCATCGGTGTGAAATAAAGAGGGAACTTGTAAGTCCATGGAGTAAGTATTCTGTGTTAGAGAAACGCCTGGGCCACTAGCCTAAGCCATGTCTAATCATGGTGGAAACTTGCAGCATCACCATAGTGATTTATCTATGAAGCATCCTCAATAAAAATCTATCCATATAGTAAATAAAAAGATTGCTGAGATGCTCATTTGTCTGCTTGCCTTGTCATTTTGGTTATGGGAAAGCTCATGTACCATGTGCAAGGGGTACCCCGTTGGCGGTTCTCAATGATATGCAAATACTTACAATGACAAGAACTTACCTGTGCCCAAAGTTGAGTATGCATGAGGTGTGACCCTCATATTCAAGGGACTTGAGATTGCCAACTTATACTTTGTCAAGCATATACTCCATCTTTGCCACTTTAACCTTAATCACTTTAAGATGCTTATGATAGGGGCAATGAGGACTGAAAGCTAACAAGTACCATAATTTTTGGAAGCTCTTTTTGAAACTTGTAATCCCTGCTTCCTTTCCAAAAAGGCCTTTCTTCCACCATTATTGAGTTTCCACCTTCTACCTTTAGGCATCATTAAGAGAGCATAATTGTCATCCTGTGTGCAGTGTTCCAAAGCTGATTGATTGATGCATATTGTGATATTACTTGTTCTTGTACTACTTGTTTCTAGTCACCCTTGTGAACTTTGAAGGTGTCCTATGCATCTATATTGCTACTCTATGAAGGACAAGCTGGTTGCCACTTTGCTATGTTTTCTGTATGTGAAACAAACAAACATTTTTCAATGCATGTTATTCATGATCCTTGTTTATAGTCTTTCATGTTGCATGCATAGTTACTATGTTGTTAGAACTCCATTCTTTCATGCACATGTTTAGAGTTCTTTGATCCTAGCTTTCAATGTTTGCAAATGGTTGGATCTTTATTGTGAGGGTGCATGTTCACCTAAAAAATTATTCTTTTATCACTTACCTACTCGAGGACGAGCAGGAGTTAAGCTTGGGGATGTTGATACGTTAGAAACTTGTATATAATTTTTGATGTTCCATGCTTGTTTAGTATCTACTTTTCTTTGCTTTGTCTACACCCTAAGGTGTTTTATATCTTTTCTGGAACTAACCTATTAACAAGTTTCCACAGTGCCAGTTGCATGTTTTCTTCTGTTTTTGGTTCCAGAAAGGCAGAAAATCAATATTCTCGGAATTGGACGGGACAAAATCCAAAGTCAATAACTTTCCGTGAGGGACACAAATCCAGAAGGAGGGACGAAGAGGCACCAGAGGGTGGATAGACCCCCCTGGGCGTGGCCAAGCCTAGCCCACGCCTGGGGAGGGTGTGGGCCCTCTGGCCGCCTCCTCGGCCTCCCCCTTCGCCTATAAGATGCCTCCGACCCGAAAACCCGAAGGCATCCAGAAGAAATACACGAAAACCTCTGCTGCGCTGCCGCCACCGAAAGGGAGATTCGGGGGACAGAAAGTCTCTGTCCCGGCACTCTGCCGGGATGGGGAAGTGCCCCCGGAGCCATCTCCATCGATCTCCATCGCCATCTTCATCACCATTGCTGATTCCCATGATGAGGAGGGAGTAGTTCTTCCTCAGGGCTAAGGACTCTATCGGTAGCTATGTGTTCATCTCTCTCTCTCTCTATGCATGATCTCGTGGTCATGAGCTTTGTAATCAAGTAGATCTACCTTGCTACTCAATACTTCATTAGATCTATGCTCTCCCCATGTGTGTGAAAGTGACAGCGTGCATGCCATGGTGGCACTTAGGCTTGAGTCTACATAAACACTCTTTGTGCTTTAATCCTCACGTGTGTGAAAGTGACAGCGGGCATACTGTGTGTGGCACTTTGGCTAGATTGAATATTTGTTATGAGTTATATTTGGAGTTGGATGTCTCTATGAAATTGTGGTGTTTGTTGGAACCATCTAGCGCTCAAGATGACAGTGTGGGGTTATCTAGATTGGGGAAGGCGGACTTTGAGGTGTGCTGTTATAGCCCTACCGTGGATTAGAGTGTCCAACCAGAGAGTAGTTAAGAGTAGTATCATGAAGAGAAGATATTTATATGAGAGAGTGTTCACTATTGAAAGTATGATCCCTAGGCCTTGTTTCTAAGCATTGAAACACCGTTTGCATCTAGATTTCTTACATGTTTGCTTGCTTCCTTCTTGTTGCCTTTAGTCTTTACCTCACCGTCAAGCTATTTTCTGGCACCGTTGCCACTTGTATTTTACTATCTCTTCGCCGAACTAGTGCACCTATACACCTGACAAGTGTATTGGGTGTGTTGGGGACACAAGAGACTTTTTGTATATTGATTGCAGGGTTGCTTGAGAGGGAATACCTTTGAACACTTCCTCCGTGAGTTTGATAAACCTTGGGTAATCCACTTAAGGGAAACTTGCTGTTGTTCTACAAACCTCTGCACTTGGAGATCCAACAACTGTCTACAAGAATAGAAGTGCGTAGACATCATCCCTGAAACACAACATGCATGATTACAAATAGATGATCTTGATCATGAACAGAGATCACAAGATCTAAACATGGTAGCACAAAGGAGGAGATACAACCATCTAGCTAATACATGGACGCGTAGTCCAAGGTGGAACTACTCACGCTTCATACCGAAGGCTGGCATGATGAAGAAGAAGGCCTCCGGAATGATCTCCCCTCCGACAGGGTGCCGGGAAGAGATTCAGATCCCCCGATCTAGGGACGACTGTGGCGGCGGCTACAGACTGTTCGTGGAATATTGATTGGGTACTTAGGGTTTTGGTATTGGGGGGGTATTTATAGGCGAAGAGGCGAGGCCGGGGGTAGTGATGACCCACAAGTATAGGGGATCGCAACAGTCTTCGCGGGTAGTATTACCCAATTTAATGATTCGACACAAGGGGAGCCAAAGAATACTTGCAAGCCTTAACTACCGAGTTGTCAATTCAGCTGCACCTAGAAATAGTTCTTTCTCACAATAATTTATGAGTAGCAACAGTTTGGAAGTAGCAACAGCAACAGTGAAACATGGGCAGTAGTAACAGTAACGGTAAACAGTGGGATTCGAGTGCGGTAGGCATAGGGATGGATAGACGGGCGTTGCATGGACGAGTCTAAACATGTAACTTCAAGATCTAGGGTATTACAGATAGATAATTACAAGCATCCAAGTACTAAATAATCCTAGGCATGTGCTCCAAATATAGTCATACGTGCTCGCAATGAGAACTTGCACAACATGTTCTGTCCAGCCAGTCCGTGGCAGCGGGGCCTCTAGGGAACTACTGGAAATTAAGGTGCTCCTTTTAATAGAGCAACGGAGCAAAGCATTAACTCTCCATGAACACATGTGATCCTCACACTACAGCCATCCCCTCCGGTTGTCCCAATTTCTGTCACTTCGAGGCCTTTGGATCCGGACAATGATATGTGTACACAACCTGCAGTAAGATCACAAATAATACTATCATAATGATTCAATAATAATTTCAGATCTGAAATCATGGCACTCGGGGGCTAGTGACAAGCATTAAGCACAACAAGTTATAACAAAGTTAAATAGCATTAATAGAGAGACTAGGCACTATGTCCTAACAATCTTATTCGATTACATGATAGAACTCATACAATCCCTACCATCCCCATAGCCTACAGTGGGGAATTACTCACTCATGGATGAGGGAAACATTGATGGTTGATGGAGAGGCGTTGGTGATGACGATGGCGATGATCCTCCCCAAATTCCCCGTCCCAGCAAGGTGACAGAATGGATTTTCTGGTTCCGAATCTTGTCTCTGGTGGTGGCGGCGTAGTGGAACTCTTTTCTGAAAAAACGTCGAACCCTCCTGGTGTTTTTAGGTCAAGGGGTAATTTATAGGCGTAGAGGGAGCCCGAGGGGGTGCCTGGGGTGGCCACACCCCTAGGCGTGGGCAGGGCCCACTCACGCCTGGCTGGGGTGTGGCCCTCCCAGGCCTCCACTACGTTTCGTCTTCTGGCTTCGTGGATCTTCTGGTGAAATGTAATTTTTGGCATATTTTCTAGGATTTTTCCTGATAGTTGATTTTCTGCACAAAAACTAGACACCAAGGTAATTCTGCTGAAAACAGCGTCAGTCCGTGTTAGTTGTATCCAAATCACACAAGTTTAGAGGATAAACAATAGCAAAAGTGTTTGGGAAAGTAGATACGTTTTGGATGTATCAACTCCCCCCAAGCTTAGCCTATTGCTTGTCCTCAAGCAATTCAGTTGAAAACTGAGTGCGATAAAAGAACTTTCATGAACACATTTGCTTCACATGATGTCAATATTCTCAGCACAGTAGTAGATGCTTACACCATTCATAATAAGAAGTATGCAACTAAGTCTACTCAATAGTCATTGCAAGCTATGAAGAGAAACCAACTCAATAATAAGTAGCATGAAACATAAACATAAGCAACATTGCAATGCTCATAATAAGGTATGATAGAGTGGTATCTCGCTTGCCTTTGTTTGAAGAGCACAATATAAATGCCAAGGCACGTCTGAAGTTCAAGTGAATACTAGAGATAAAGATATCAGAGATACAAGCATCAAAGTCATGACATAATTAACCAAGTTTTGAGACAAACACAAGAATGACAACTATACTCTCAAGAAGGTGCTCATAGAATAAGTGGTGACTCAACAAGGTAGTGAAAACATTTTGAAAATGTGAAGTTCCCAACCTTTAATAAGGTAGAGATCCCTGTGTTTACAATGCTAGTCCCTGGATCAATAGCTAGCATCCACAGTTAAGATGTAATATCAAGAAACAAAGGTCATAATACAACTTCATAACCAGGAATAAAATAATTTATTACATCTTACATAGCTCATTTGGCTATCTCTTTACAATGCAGCAGAATATAACAATAGCATGGGGTCCTTCATCTTCAAAGTGCCACAGGCAGACATGTTGGTTGTAGACTTGTAATCCTAATCAATAAACTTCACTAACATCAAACAAACCCGCAACATAATTAGTTATAGCCACAAGGGTCAATACATTTGAATTGTATTGGCAAGTGATACTATGGTAGTATAGTGGAGTCTATCATCTATATGCATTTGGCTAAGTGGAGCTTAGGCTTGCTTTGCTCAAAATAGATTTTCCTTATCATTTGAAAACACTAAGTTTTTGTTTGACAAAAATCACCCAAGGCATCTCCCAATAGAAATTGGTGATCCTTTCAACCCTTGTTCAACCACAAGTTTTTAACTTAGAAATTAGGATGAGGAGATTCTTGATAGCTTCCATGTCTTGATGCTCAAATTGTCCTTTACCAGGGACATGGCTAAGTACTTAGATTTTACACTCTGCAGAGGTGGTGCACTTTCCCCACAAGACTTGGTTTCACCAAGACAAGATCTTTCAAAAGCCTTCCCTTAGACCAGAATGGAAGCGTTCCAACCTATCAAACCCCTACCACCAACTCTCCATTTGGCTAAGTTATTGCAACCTATATGATCCAGGCAGAGCCCATAATGCCAAGTGGTTGCACTTGAAGCTTCTCAACATTTGACATCTCAAATCTCTTTGTTCCTGGGTGACAATCCACAAGTGAGATACACAAGGTAAACCATAGAAATGGGCCTTGTGAACCACTCAACATAAACCATTCCTTCCATTCCACCCAGGTGATTCATTCACTTAGTTGTTTTACTAAACAAAGCACAAGTCCTTGACTTAGAATTATTCCATAGTATGAATATATTCCACCCTTGTTTTCTACTAGCTAAGGTAAGCATGATAGAAGTAGGAATCTTAACTTAGGAGAATTCTACTAAGGTTTCATCTACTAGGATTTCCCATGGCATAGTTTACACATAGCAAAATTCCATGCAAGTCCTACTTAGAAATATCACTAATGCATAGTGAAAATAATGGGACAAAAAGTATGACGCACCACTTGCCTTTTTGGTAGAGAATATAAGTTCACTCCTTGATCTTTGAAATATTCACACTTTTCAAATCTCTACAATTCAATCAAGCAAGCAATATTTCAATCTACCATTCAAGCAACACATCACATAAAATGATAGAAACAAAACAATGCATGCAAGCATGCTAAAGATTGTTTTATTTGGAAAAGTGGTTTCTAATAGGTTATAAACATTCTAAAACACTTATTGGTCATTTTATAAAGTGGCAAACCTATTTGAAAAAGATTCTACCTATAAACCATTTTTAAACCAAAGCATTATTTTATGTGGTGGAGAAATGCTTTTAATAAGGCAACAATCTATAGGGTTCACAAAATATGTTTTCAAATCATAAAACCTTGTGTTTAGGGTCATAGAGTTTAAATCAAAACATTTCCCAAAGGTTTTCTCCAAAAAGCATTTTTAACAAATAAACAATATTTTTATTTGACTAGAAATGGTTTAAATCAAATATTTATTCCTTTGCTTCACCAAATACATTTTCAAATCCATGAGTTGGTTTCTAAGATCAGTAGGTTCAAAACAATCCATTTGGCAAAGGTTTATCTCAAAAATCATTTTAGAACAAATTTTATATTCTAAATATGCCTACACAATTTTCTGAAAAAACATTCAATTTAACAGAAACATTTTACTAAACAAAGTGCATGGTAAGAAAGTACTTGTTTTGCCGAATCCATTGATATAAAATTTGCAAAATTTGGACGTGTGGTTTGGAAGTTATGAATTTTGCAAGTTACTAATACAATAGATCAAATTCTGTTTTTTTTTAAATAACACACTGGCCACGCGTCGTGATTCTATTCGCCCATACCGGTTCGTGCGGATCGCTTACTCTGGTGCGTTGGATCTAAGAGCGTGTTCGGGAGTTCTCCAGCTTCCAGCTTCCCTAAAATTCGTCGTAGAGCAGTGCCGAACATCCTAACTCCACGAAGCTAGATCTGAGAAGCTAGTCTAATTTTATGTACAAAACTCGGAGCACCTCATTTAGAGATTCCCGGAATAGAAATTTGCGGAGCAGTGATAAATTACGGACAGTATGCCACCGCCGAGTGAAAATAAAAGTTTGCATCCTATTCTGTTTCCCCTCGTTGCTTCTCGTCCTCATCCTTGGCTCGCCCATTGACCTCGAGCTCTGCTCCGCATCCCCGCATCGGCGCCTCGAGCGATGTCCTCCTCTATACGAGGACTAGGAGGCGAGGCGGGAGGCCAGCACGTCCTGGCCCGAGGCAGCGAATCTTGCTTCCAGATCCCGCAGTTGGCGTTCGGGAAGACGTAGTTGAGCTGCAGACTCCTCTCGGGCTCCATCCCGAGGTCCCCGGCCTCCTCGTCGCGCCGATGGCAGCCACAACAATTTGATCGAAGATTCCCTGGCTTCTTCCTGGCGGGGAAGGGGAGGTACAAGACCACTGCAACCACCCGGACGTCGTTTGTATGGCATCATTCACGACCGCGGCTACCAGCGCACGTGACGGGGCCGAATCCAGGGACAAAAGGGGCTTCGCTGGAGGAGGAAGCTACTGTATACCTCGTTGCCGTCGATTAAGCTGCCGGAAAGCAGGAATCAATGGGGATTTGTGTGCATCCATGGGCATGCGTCGGTGGGGATTTTGAGGAGATGTGGAGAAGAAGATAACGATGTGTGGGATGTACTCGTCAGCGGCTGCTTGTGGTTGGGCTGGGCTAGCAGTTTCCCTTTGAACGGACTGAATACATCCTGAGTGGGCTGTTGGCCCTAGAGAAATGAGGTGGAGCTGTGCCGAACGTTCACTGCTCCATGTGCGAAGCCGGAATCGTCCCAAGAAGCTGGATCGACGGATCTCAGTGAAGCCGGAGGATTGCCGAACACAGCCTAAGTATAATCGTGCGGCTCAGGGCACTACTTACCCATTCGGGTTAGTTCTAATCTCAATCGTCAGATCAAGATCCTACGGTCCTCATTGCCTTGACCAATAACCAGCGGTGCTAGCGGTGGCGACTGGCGGCGACGCGCTCTGGTGGCGGCGACTGGCGAGTACAGGAAGCAAGGGAAGGAGGGGAATTGCTTACAGTGTTCGCGTGGTCGAGGTGAAGCTCGAGGTGCGGTCTGCTAGTCGAGGGGCGCGCTGGAGCTGTGTGGATTGCTCGCCGGAGTCAGTGATGGTGTCGGGCTCGCTCAGTTGTCGATGGGGGCGAGGCTACAGGCCACGGGAAGGAAAAACAACAGTTGCATTAGATGCGTACGAGGTCTGCGATCATGTGTGCATCAACGAGATGTATGGGGGTGGTCGGTTACTACCTGGAGGACTCGTCGGAGAAAAAAACAGACGGCGGCGCTGCTGGTCGTCGTCGTTGTCGATGCTGGGGGTCAAGCGCGGGCAAGATGAGGGTGCAGAGAGAAGCGCCAGGGACTGGGGATCACGCTTGTGTGATCGAGGAGGCGAGGGGCGATGGCGAGTGGCCGAAATTGCCGCCGGAGGGCATTAGAGGCAGTAGAGGTTCGGAGATGATTCCGAGCAGCCTGGTGGCGGGGAGGGTGTCGGGACGGAGGGGAAAGAGAGAGGGCGTAGAGGCTCTTTAATGAGCGTGGTCGCAGGGGGTAAAGGCTGCATCAATCCGTGAATTAAATCGAGTTTTATTCGGCTAGAAACGGCCGACGAGGTGAGGGGAGAAGAAGTCACGACGAGGAAGATGCTGAGGTGGCGATGGGGTCCACTTGTCGGCTAAAGAGAGAGAGGGAAGGTGGGTCCAGTTAGTCAGTGACTGCGCGGTTAAGCTTTCTGGTGTGAAACGTTTTCTGCGGGGAAGGAGAGAGTGGGCTGATGATGTGTCAGTTGGGCCGGCTGGCTGGGCTGAGTCCTTTCATTTTTTTGTACAGATTCTTTTTACCTTTTCCATTTCTATTAATCTGTTTTGATTTTTTTAATTATTTCAAACATCAATTTGATTTCAAAACTCAACCAAAATTTGTGTAGATTCAAATACTGATTAATATTTCATTTTAAAGTCAAAATTTAGAATATTTCTTTTATTATTTAGGATCTATTAATAATTAAATAAATAGACCTTAGTCTTTAATTCAAATAGGTTTTAATTTATTTTAAAACTCTTTTTGAAATCTAAATAATATCAAAATCTGTTCAGTAGGTTTCATTTGAATAACTAAAACACTTGGAATTCTTATTTTAACAACTTTAATCAATTTTAATGTTTATTTGAAAGGGAAAAGACTTTACTTAAATAAAATTGGATATTAATAAATCCTTATTATTTTATTTAAATAAACTTTTATTCTTTTTAACAAATAGAAATATTTTATTTCATTTGCTTGGCCAAGATTTAATTTCGCTCTTTAAAATAATTTATTTATATTTCTTCCTATGCTTATCAAAACCATATCTTTTTATTAAAGATCAAAAAATAGTGATTCCAACTATTATAACTTTATTTATTATTTGTTTATCTTTTTAAATCCTTTTAGGATTATTTGCTCACCATTTGGTATGGATTTTGGATAAGGGCTTTATTAGCTTTGGAAATTCAATTTCCTTATCTTATTAAATTCATAAGATTTTATCTATGGCTCCAAACTAAGTGAAACCAATTTATATGGTTTTATATTATTTCCATTTGTCATTCTTGATCATTTTGAAATGTTTGCTTGACAACTTTTTATATGGATCAAATCCATGGTCTTAGAGATAACTTGAAAATGATTTTCTTCTATTAGGGTTTTGGGTTTTGGTTTAACTTTTCCAAGTGTTTAAATTTCAAGATGCATTTATGAAGAATGCATTCCTCTTGATTTGAATTTAGTTGGATTCAACATTGGCCAAAGTTTGTTCAAGATGGGATTTTAAGTTTCCATTTAGAAACAAAAGTTTCTTTTTACCCTAAATTTCAATAATTATTTATTTTGTTTATTTATTTTTCACATTACAAGATTTGGAAAATCTTGGGATGTGACAGGCTACCACCCTTAAAATAAATCTCGTCCCGAGATTTGGGGAGGCTAGGGGTTACAAGTTGGCTCAAAGCAGCTAGGGTACTACCACCCTTAAAAAATATTTCCAACTAGATTACTTCTTGGCTTGCTTGGGATCTTGTTGAAACCTCTCTGGGCAAACATCTGCATAGTGTCCTTTGTTTCCACACTTGAAACATGTGACAAGGCTGAGATCATTCATAGGCTTTATCTTGTGCTTCATCTTTTCTGGACAGTTGCTTGCATAATGTCCTTGGTTACCACAATTGTAACATGTGATAAGATTGAGTTCTTCACGTATCTTCTGTGGACAAGTTGACACATAATGGCCTAACTCTTTGCAGTTGTTGCACCACACTTGGCTAATCTCCTTATACTTTTTATTCTTCTCTGGACATTCATTGGCATAGTGTCCCATCTCTTTGCAATAACAACATTGCACTTGGCTTTTGTCTTTCTTCTTCTTGGGTTTCTCCAAAGCTAGGAGTGCTTCTAGTTCATGCTCTTCATATCTTATCTCAAAGGTAGGAAAGTTTCCTGGTCTCCTTGACCCTTTCCTTGGATAATACATATGTCTCCTCTTTGGTCCTTTAAATTGAGTCATATTGCATGGAGGTGCAAGCTGAGATTTTCCTTTGTCTTCATCCTTCTTGGTAGAAGTTGTTATCTCATGGTAGTCTGCAATCAGTTGTTGCACTCCACCTTGTTTCCTTTGTTGAACTATGGAATAGATGGGGCATTGGATAGGGACATGATTATTTCCTTCACATAGGAAACAAGTAGCTTGAGATGTGAGGCATTGATTATTTGGATGTTTCTCTTCACAATTGGGGCATTGATCTTCATGCTCTTTGGAAGTGTGATCCTTGTCTCCACAAACATTGCACGCTTGGGTTCCTTCTAGGATATCATCCTTGACATCCTTGTTGTCACAAACTCCTTGGGAAGAGTTGTCTCCCATGTTGATCATTTGATCTGTCACCTTATGCAACAATTGGGTTTGGGTTTCCAAAAACCTTTGCATGGTTGGGTCTATCTCACTGGTGTTGGCTAAAAACTGAGCTGTCACTTGGTTCAACTGGGTTTGGGTTACTATGAGTTCCCTCATGTTAATCTCTTGGTTGTTGTTGTCACCATCCTTGATGTTGGAGTTTCTTGGAGTAGTCATCTGTTTGGGTTGGATTGGGATTAGAATAGGCAAAAGATTTCTATGGAAAATAATTCTAATCACTCATACCTCAATTCACACGAGCAATGAGCAAGCAATCACAAACATTCCACTCAAATAACAAGTTTCAAGCACACTTATAGGCAACAAAATATTTTGTTACACCACATAAGTTGGTGAATTTGGTTTGATCTAAATATGGTGGTCCAACTATATGGTTCACTTGAAATCATTCTATCCTTCTTGGTGGATTCTTCTTGAATGAGATCATGGTTTCCTTGGGAAAGTTCTTGGTCACAATTTTTTTAAAGTGATGATGGTTCCTTCTAAGTTGTATTCCCTTAGTCTTCAAGTCTTGAGTAATATTTCTTGTCTCACTTGTAGTCCTTAGTGATATCCAAGTTGAAGTCCTTGTTGAGACTAAGGTTGAAGTCACTTGATTTGATGAAGTCCTTGCTAAAAATATAGTTGAAGTCTTTGGTCATGGAGAAGGCTTTATCCATCAAGTTGAAATAGAAGAGATGTAGAGTTGAAACCAAAATGGTTGAGGAAAGAGTTTACAAGGTTGTTTGTAAATAAGTTTTGGAACAAATACAACTCCTATTTTTCTAAGGGGTTTTGTCCAATCCTAGGTTTACAAATCCTACAGGCAACACAATGCCTTGATACCATCTGTAAAGTTCCCAACCTTTAATAAGGTAGAGATCCCTGTGTTTACAATGCTAGTCCCTGGATCAATAGCTAGCATCCATAGTTAAGTTGTAATATCAAGAAACAAAGGTCATAATACAACTTAATAACCAGGAATAAAATAATTTATTACATCTTACATAGCTCATTTGGCTATCTCTTTACAATGCAGCAGAATATAACAATAGCATGGGGTCCTTCATCTTCAAAGTGCCACAGGCAGACATGTTGGTTGTAGACTTGTAATCCTAATCAATTAACTTCACTAACATCAAACAAACCTGCAACATAATAAGTTATAGCCACAAGGGTCAATACATTTGAATTGTATTGGCAAGTGATACTATGGTAGTATAGTGGAGTCTATCATCTATATGCATTTGGCTAAGTGGAGCTTAGGCTTGCTTTGATCAAAATAGATTTTCCTTATCATTTGAAAACACTAAGTTTTTGTTTGACAAAAATCACCCAAGGCATCTCCCAATAGAAATTGGTGATCCTTTCAACCCTTGTTCAACCACAAGTTTTTAACTTGGAAATTAGGATGAGGAGATTCTTGATAGCTTCCATGTCTTGATGCTCAAATTGTCCTTTACCAGGGACATGGCTAAGTACTTAGATTTTACACTCTGCAGAGGTGGTGCACTTTCCCCACAAGACTTGGTTTCACCAAGACAAGATCTTTCAGAAGCCTTCCCTTAGACCAGAATGGAAGCGTTCCAACCTATCAAACCCGTACCACCAACTCTCCATTTGGCTAAGTTATTGCAACCTATATGATCCAGGCAGAGCCCATAATGCCAAGTGGCTGCACTTGAAGCTTCTCAACATTTGACATCTCAAATCTCTTTGTTCCTGGGTGGCCATCCACAAGTGAGATACACAAGGTAAACCATAGAAATGGGCCTTGTGAACCACTCAACATAAACCATTCTTCCATTCCACCCAGGTGATTCATTCACTTAGTTGTTTTATTAAACAAAGCACAAGTCCTTGACTTAGAATTATTACATAGTATGAATATATTCCACCCTTGTTTTCTACTAGCTAAGCTAAGCATGAATAGAAGTAGGAATCTTAACTTAGGAGAATTCTACTAAGGTTTCATCTACTAGGATTTCCCATGGCATAGTTTACACTTAGCAAAATTCCATGCAAGTCCTACTTAGAAATATCACTAATGCATAGTGAAAATAATAGGACAAAAAGTATGAAGCACCACTTGCCTTTTTGGTAGAGAATATAAGTTCACTCCTTGATCTTTGCAATATTCACACTTTTCAAATCTCTACAATTCAATCAAGCAAGCAATATTTCAATCTACCATTCAAGCAACACATCACATAAAATGATAGAAACAAAACAATGCATGCAAGCATGCTAAAGATTGTTTTATTTGGAAAAGTGGTTTCTAATAGGTTATAAACATTCTAAAACACTTATTGTTCATTTTATAAAGTGGCAAACCTATTTGAAAAAGATTCTACCTATAAACCATTTTTAAACCAAAGCATTATTTT
Organism: Avena atlantica; assembly: GCA_910589765.1. NCBI lineage: Eukaryota > Viridiplantae > Streptophyta > Magnoliopsida > Poales > Poaceae > Avena > Avena atlantica. The sequence continues at coordinate 57,689,511 of OU342737.1, forward strand.
ATGTGGTGGAGAAATGCGTTTTATAAGGTAACAATCTATAGGGTTCACAAAATATGTTTTCAAATCATAAAACCTTGTGTTTAGGGTCATAGAGTTTAAATCAAAACATTTTCCAAAGGTTTTCTCCAAAAAGCATTTTTAACAAATAAACAATATTTTTATTTGACTAGAAATGGTTTAAATCAAAGATTTATTCCTTTGCTTCACCAAATACATTTTCAAATCCATGAGTTGGTTTCTAAGATCAGTAGGTTCAAAACAATCCATTTCCCAAAGGTTTTATCTCAAAAATCATTTTAGAACAAATTTTATATTCTAAATATGCCTACACAATTTTCAGAAAAAACATTCAATTTAACAGAAACATTTTACTAAACAAAGTGCATGGTCAGAAAGTACTTGTTTTGCTGAATCTATTGATATAAAATTTGCAAAATTTGGACGTGTAGTTTGGAAGTTATGAATTTTGCAAGTTTACTAATACAATAGATCAAATTCTGTTTTTTTTTAAATAACACACTGGCCACGCGTCGTGATTCTATTCGCCCATACCGGTTCGTGCGGATCGCTTACTCTGGTGCGTTGGATCTAAGTATAATCGTGCGGCTCAGGGCACTACTTACCCCTTCGGGTTAGTTCTAATCTCAATCGTCAGATCAAGATCCTACGGTCTTCATCGCCTTGACCAATAACCAGCGGTGCTAGCGGTGGCGACTGGCGGCGACGCGCTCTGGTGGCGGCGACTGGCGAGTACAGGAAGCAAGGGAAGGAGGGGAATTGCTTATAGTGTTCGCGTGGTCGAGGTGAAGCTCGAGGTGCGGTCTGCTAGTCGAGGGGCGCGCTGGAGCTGCGTGGATTGCTCGCCAGAGTCAGTGATGGTGTTGGGCTCGCTCAGTTGTCGACGGGGGCGAGGCTACAGGCCACGGGAAGGAAAAATAACAGTTGCTTTAGATGCGTACGAGGTCTGCGATCATGTGTGCATCAACGAGATGTATGGGGGTGGTCGGTTACTACCTGGAGGACTCGTCGGAGAAAAAACAGATTGCGGCGCTGCTGGTCGTCGTCGTTGTCGACGCTAGGGGTCAAGCACGGGCAAGATGAGGTTGCAGAGAGAAGCGCCAGGGACTGGGGATCACGCTTGTGTGCTCGAGGAGGCGAGGGGCGATGGAGAGTGGCCGGAATTGCCTCCGGAGGGCGTCAGAGGCAGTAGAGGTTCGGAGATGATTCCGAGCAGCCTGGTGGCGGGGAGGGTGTCGCGACGGAGGGGAAAGAGAGAGGGCGTCGAGGCTCTTTAACGAGCGTGGTCGCAGGGGGTAAAGGCTGCATCAATCCGTGAATTAAATCGAGTTTTATTCGGCTGGAAACGGCCGACGAGGTGAGGGGAGAAGAAGTCACGGCGAGGAAGATGCTGAGGTGGCGATGGGGTCCGCTTGTCGGCTAAAGAGAGAGAGGGAAGGTGGGTCCAGTTAGTCAGTGACTGCACGGTTAAGCTTTCTGGTGTGAAACGTTTTCTGCGGGGAAGGAGGGAGTGGGCTGATGCTGGGTCAGTTGGGCCGGCTGGCTGGGCTGAGTCCTTTCATTTTTTTTGTACAGATTCTTTTTACCTTTTCCATTTCTATTAATCTGTTTTGATTTTTTTAATTATTTCAAACATCAATTTGATTTCAAAACTCAACCAAAATTTGTGTAGATTCAAATACTAATTAATATTTCATTTTAAAGTCAAAATTTAGAATATTTCTTTTATTATTTTAGGATCTATTAATAATTAAATAAATAGACCTTAGTCTTTAATTCAAATAGGTTTTAATTTATTTTAAAACTCTTTTTGAAATCTAAATAATATCAAAATCTTTTCAGTAGGTTTCATTTGAATAACTAAAACACTTGGAATTCTTATTTTAAAAACTTTAATCAATTTTAATGTTTATTTGAAAGGGAAAAACCTTTACTTAAATAAAATTGGATATTAATAAATCCTTATTATTTTATTTAAATAAACTTTTATTATTTTTAACAAATAGAAATATTTTATTTCATTTGCTTGGCCAAGAAATAATTTGGCTCTTTAAAATAATCCTTATTTATATTTCTTCCTATGCTTATCAAAACCATATCTTTTTATTTAAAGATCAAAAAATAGTGATTCCAACTATTATAACTTTATTTATTATTTGTTTTTCTTTTTAAATCCTTTAGGATTATTTGCTCACCATTTGGTATGTTTTTGGATAAGGGCTTTATTAGCTTTGGAAATTCAATTTCCTTATCTTATTAAATTCATAAGATTTTATCTATGGCTCCAAACTAAGTGAAACCAATTTATATGGTTTTATATTATTTCCATTTGTCATTCTTGATCATTTTGAAATGTTTGCTTGACAACTTTTTATATGGATCAAATCCATGGTCTTAGAGATAACTTGAAAATGATTTTCTTCTATTAGGGTTTTGGGTTTTGGGTTAACTTTTCCAAGTGTTTAAATTTCAAGATGCATTTATGAAGAATGCATTCCTCTTGATTTGAATTTAGTTGGATTCAACATTAGCCAAAGTTTGCTCAAGATGGGATTTTAAGTTTCCATTTAGAAACAAAAGTTTCTTTTCACCCTAAATTTCAATAATTATTTATTTTGTTTATTTATTTTTCACATTACAAGATTTGGAAAATCTTAGGATGTGATAGAAAAGTTTTAAAGGCTTCCAAATGCTGAAAGGAAGGGACTCATTAGCTTTGAGCTCTCATTGCCCCTATCATTGGCATCTTCATATGGTTAAGGTGAAAGTAAGGTCCAATCTGAGTTATATGCTTGACAGACCTGATGGGGATACGCCTACCGGGGTATACCCAGCAGGACGTTTCCGACTGGCCCAGGAACTGGCGAGTGGGCCTGCAAGATGGCGACTGGATCAAGGCCTGGTGTGGATCCAAGCGACTGGAAGCTGAAGGCCCAGACGAGCAGATAGGCCCAGTCGAGTTAGGTTAAACGATTACCGAAGCCTTAACTGATTCGGTTGAGATATGTAAACCCTAGGGGAGGTGAGTCTATATAAACCTCCCTACAGGGCGTGTAGAGATACGTTCCATTATACACCCAAGCGACTCGCCGCCTAGCCGCCGAGCTCGCCCTTTGTACCACCATCATAATACAATCTAGCAGGAGTAGGTATTTACCCTCCGGGGGGCCGAACCTGGGTAAAACCTTGTGTCTCCGCCCTCATCTCGCACCGCAGATGGCTGGCCGCCCTTGCCCCTAGTTCTACTACTTGCTGCCGATTGCAGCATCTGCCGTGACCATTCCCACGACAGTGGCGCCCACCGTGGGGCCTGGCCGGTCTGGCCGGTGTTCTGCGGCGAGATCCAATCTGCCCATCAACGAGACGGTCGCCACCGGCCGCATGATCGCGATCAGCGAGATGCTCCAAATCTTGCCGAGCAGCTATGTCCCGGCGGCGCGACCCGTCACGCACTGCATGATCCTGTCGGTCGGCACGATCAGCCTCTTCGTCGGCCTCACCGACGTCATCGTCTCGGAGGATTCGACTCGCATCCACGAGTCGCCGCCACGCGATCGACTCTCCGAGAGCCATATCCGCACGATCCATCGCCTCGCCTCCGAGTACAACTCGGCCCACATCAACGTGGCCGAAAACTCAGCGGCCGCAGAAGACGCGGCCCTCAACGACGAAGCCGACTCGGCGACCCCGGCGTCACTCGCCGGATCCATCAACGCGGCTTCACCCGCGGGCTCCATCACCCAGGTCTCCAACGTGGGAGACTTCGAGGATCCCTCCATCCTTGGGATCTTCATCTTCGACTCCAGGTCAGAAAATTCCGCCGACCTCCGCGACGGGACCGGTCGCCACGCCGCAACCTACATGGCAACCGGCACCGATCCACCGGAGGATCCCTTCTCCACCCCGATCCCTCCTAATGCCACGACAACGGAGGTCGAGGAACTCCGCCTGAAGCTGGCGCAGGCAGTCCGCAAGGAACAAGCCGAGCGCGAAAAATTTCGCCTCGAGAAGGTAACGGCGCAGGAGCTGTCGCGCTACCACCAGCAGCGGATCAGGACGCGCCTGAACCCCACCGTCCAGGGGCGCGCCCTGAACTTCGACGAAGAAAACGACCCGGCCCGCGCGGCCGAGCGCGCGATCTGCGAGAACGCGCCACCAGGAGGAAGCGCCCGCCCCCCGCCAGGGTCGACGGCGATGGGCGCCCCACCTCCACCCAACTGCACACCCCTCAGGGATCAGCCGCGGATAGTAGTATCCTCATGGGAGCGAGACGCGAACGGCCTCCCACTGTTCTCCACCCCGATGGATAACCTCGTGGCGGGCCGAGCAGCAGCCGACAACATTACGGCCACCGGCGACGGCGCCCTACAGATCCAGTATGTCAGGGTCCTGCTCGCAAAGGCCGTCGAGCAGCAAAACGCAGGCGCCGACTCACAGGGTCGAGTGTACTCGCGTTCTTCGGGAAGCAGAGCAGGCTCAAGCGGCCGCCCAATGGTGGCAAACACCCTCAACTGCCCGCCACCAGAGCCATTGCAGCTCCAACACTGACCCGCGAACGCGGCACTCTCCACCAACGACCCCAGGCCAGCGACCAACTTCGTCGCCGCCAACGATCAACCCATCGACGCCCGCAACCACATCATCAACAACCAAAGCTGGCGCGCACGCCAGCCCGACGACCTGCGACACACCCTAACCAATCGCCACGACAGCGAGCCAATGGGGTCGCTAAGTCGACTCGGCCCCAACTGCTTCGGACCGATGATCCGAGGCGAGAATTACCCGCCGAACTTCAAGGCGCCGAAGGAGATAGAAAAGTACGACCCTTCGTACGACCCCGCCGTGTGGCTCGATACATACCTCATGGCGATGAGGATCGCAGGCCACACTGACCTGCTAGCCACCCGTTACCTCCCCCTGATGATGGAGGGGACGTGCAGGCAGTGGATCAACACCCTCCCCCAGGATAGTATCGACTCCTGGGAGGAGATGCGCGACGCCTTCGTCAGGCACTTCGAGTGCTCCTACACCCGCGCCACCACCATTGAGGACCTGGAGCGATGCGTCCAGGGACCCCGCGAGTCGACCCGCAACTGGGTCCAGCGGTGGAAAGAACTCTGGTACAACACGGTCGGCATCCACCCGGACACCGCGATCCATTGCTTCAAGACCTCGTGCCGCTACGAGCCTCTGGTCGCCAACCTCAAGCGACATTCTCGCACACTCGACAACATACCAGACCTCCTCGAGATCGCCAAACGGTACGCGGAGGAAGATCCAAACCAGGAAATCGACGACGAGTCGGGAGGCCAACGCCGCACGAGCGGCAACGACAACGGACGACGGTCCGACCTACGCTACAGCAACAGTCGCCTCACTGGCAAGCGCCACAGTGACGGGCGAGTCGACTTCGTCGCCAACACCGGGCACGCACAACGCGAGCCTAAAAGCTTCCGCTGCGACGGAGGACAACGCCGCGACGGCGGCAACTACAAGGCCAAGCCAAGGTTCGACCCTGCGACCCTCCTTAACCAACCTTGTGCGTTTCATAGCAGGGAAGGGAAGCCCGCAACGCACACGACCGCCGACTGCCACACCCTCAGGAAGATCGAGAAGGCACGGCGAGCACGGGAGGACCCCGACAACGCCCCGCCAAACGGCGGAAAATTCGGCAAAGTGGCCGGCTCGCTCCATACCTTCACAGGCTTCAACGCGAAGCGCGAGAAGAAGGTCATCACCCGCACCATCGCCGTCAACGCGGTGGCTCAGGTGGACGTTCCCCAGTTCCTCAACTGGTCGGAGCAGCCCATCACCTGGAGCCGCCAGGACCACTCGCCACGCATCGCGTATCCAGGCCGAGTCGCCCTGGTGGTCAAGCCTAAGGTGGGCGACTACTGGCTCCCTAAGACATTGATGGACGGCGGCAGCTCCATCAACATCCTGTACCTGGAAACCTTCAGGCGGCTGCGGCTCCCGTAGTCGATGATCGAGACAACCCACACCACGTTCCATGGCATCGTCCCCGGTCGGAAGGCGTACCCGATCGGCAAGTTCACGCTACCCGTCACCTTCGGCACACCAGCAAACTTCCGCACCGAGCGGATCATCTTCGAGCTGGTACCCTTCGACAGCCCCTACCATTGCGTCCTGGGGCGCCAGGTGTTCGCCAAGTTCATGGCAGCGCCCCACTACGCGTACAACGCGATGAAGCTCCCCGGGCCGTGTGGCGTCATAACCATCAACGGCGACCCCGACATGGCCGCCGAGTGCGAGGCCAAAGGAGCAGAACTCGCCGACGCCGTCACACGGTAGAAACCAACCACGCCGATGAGCTCGCCAAGTACGCGAGCGGGGTCAACAATGACGACCCCACCATACTCAAGAAGCCCAACTCGGAGGGCGCAAACGCCTCAACCTTCGAGGCAACGACGCACACCCGCACCGTCGAGCTGGTCCCAGGCGACTCCAGCCAGACAGTGACGATCGGGACGGGCATGAGCCCAGCCTAGGAAGGCGCACTCATCGAGTTCCTCCGTGAGAACAGGGACATCTTCGCATGGAATCCCTCTGACATGCGTGGTGTCCCTAGGGATCTCGCTGAGCACAAACTAAACGCCGACCCCAAAGTGCGACCCGTCAAACAGTCGTTGCGGCCCTTCAAAGAAGAGCACCGCCGAGCCATCGCCGAGGAGGTGCAACGTCTACTCGCTGCAGGCTTCATCCGGCCAATCAAGTACTCCAAGTGGCTGGCAAACCCAGTCCTGGTCGAGAATAAGAACGGGACCTGGAGGATGTGTATCAACTACACAAACTTGAACAACGCATGCCCGAAGGAGCAGTTCGTCCTCCCGCGGATCGACCAAATAATCGACTCCACCGCGGGCTCGGAGTCGCTATGTTTCCTCGACGCCTACTCTGGATACAACCAGATCAAAATGGCTGTCGAGGACGAGGAGAAGACGGCGTTCATCATGCCATTCGGAGCCTTCTGCTACACCGCCATGACCTTCGGCCTCAAGAATGCCGAGGCGACCTACTAGCGGTGCATGCAAGAGTGCCTCGCGAGCCAAATTGGCCGCAACATCCACGTCTACATCGATGACGTGGTCGTAAAATCCACTCGCCAGGGTGATCTACTCGCCGACGTGGCGGAAACATTCGCCAACTTGCGAAAATACAAGATAAAGCTTAACCCAGGCAAATGCACCTTCGGTGTACCAGCAGGACAACTACTGGGGTACGTCGTCTCCAAGCGAGGGATCGAGGTGAACCCCACCAAGATCAACACGATCGCCCGACTCGGCAAACCCGAGTTCCTGCGCGACGTCCAGAAGCTGGCCGGGCGAGTAGCGGCTCTCAGTCGCTTCATCCCCCGCCTGGGCGAAAAGGCGATGCCCCTATACCGTGTGATGCGCAAGAACCCCACCTTCCAGTGGGACAAGGAGGCGGACGACGCACTCCGCGACCTCAAGAAGGTGCTACTCGCCGCACCGCTACTCCCCGCCCCCGCCAACAAAGAACCCATGTTGGTCTACGTCGCGGCTTCCGAGCGCGTCGTCAGCGCCGTCATGGTCGTCGAGCGGCCGGAGGAAGGAAAGGAGCGCCCAATACAGCGACCGGTGTACTACATCAGCGAGGTCCTCAGTCGCGCCAACAATACCCGCAGTACCAGAAACTTCTATACGCGGTCTTCAGAGCACAGCGGCGCCTGCCGCACTACTTCCAGGAGCACCCGATCATGGTCGTCTCCTCAGCACCGTTGCAGGACATCATCCGCAACCGTGAGGCGACTGGGCGAGTCGCCAAGTGGGCCGTCGAAATCGGCGTCCACAATATCAAGTATGAGCCACGAAAAGCGATCAAGTCGCAGGCTCTAGCGGACTTCATCGCCGACTGGGAAGAGGCCCAGCAGCCAGAAAAGCTGCCATACCTCCATTACTGGAACCTGCACTTCGACGGCTCCAAGAACGCGGACGGCGCAGGAGCAGGGATCGTGCTGACTTCCCCGAAGGGCGACAAGCTCCGCTACGTCCTTTGCCTCCACTTCACCCCCTGCACCAACAACATGGCCGAGTACGAGGCACTACTCCACGGCATGTGAGCTGCCAAGGAGATGAACGTCAACCGCCTACGCTGCTACGGAGACTCCGACCTCGTCGTCGGACAAGTCGCTGGCACCTGCGACGCCGTCTCCACCACCATGGCGGCATACCGCCAAGCAGTGGACAAGCTGGGCGGACACTTCGTAGGCTACTCCGTCGAGTGGATTGACAGGCGGAAGAACGAGGAGGCCGACGCACTCTCTCACATTGGGTCGGCTCGACTCGCACCACCCGCCGGCATCTTCCTCGACACGATCACCAAGCCATCAGTCTCTCCCCCAAGGGAGATCGACATCGGAGTCCCGCTGCAGCCGGATGCAACCCTGGTCGCACTCGTCACCGAGCCAGACGACTGGACCAAGCCCTACATCGCCTACCTGGAGGCCGGCACCTTGCCGGCAGACGAGACGGACGCTCGGATGATCGCACGCCGATGCAAGTCCTACACCATCATCGACGACGAGCTCCACAAGCACAGCGTCACCGGCATGTTCCAACGCTGCGTCCAACCCGCCGAAGGACGCAAGATCCTCCACGAAATCCACTCCGGCGACAGCGGCCACCACGCCAGCGCCCGCTCTCTGGTCGCCAAGGCTATGCGGCATGGCTTCTACTGGCCCACCGCACACGCCGATGCCGTCGACATTGTCCAGCGGTGCGCCGGATGCCAGAAGTACGCCAACCAGACGCACGTGCCGAGCTCAGCGCTCAAGACAATCCCCATCACCTGGCCATTCGCCGTGTGGGGCATGGACATGGTAGGCCCCTTCAAAAAGGCTCCCTCCGGATACACCCACCTCCTGGTCGCGGTCGACAAATTCACAAAGTGGGTGGAGGCCAAACCAGTCTGGAAGTGCGACGGGAAGACCGCCACTAAATTCCTACGTCAGCTCATATATCGCTACGGGTTCCCAAACAGCATCATCACGGACAACAGCACCAACTTCGCCAAAGGAGCCATGGCCGAATTCTGCAAAGAACACCACATCCGGCTCGATCTCGCATCAGTCGCCCACCCGGAATCCAACGGCCAGGCGGAACGGGCCAATCAAAGTATCCTCCACGGCCTGAAGCCGCGACTCCAAGTACCACTCGAGCGCACCGCCGGGTGTTGGGTCGAGGAGCTACCCTACCTCATCTGGGGCATCCGCACCTCGGTCAACAGATCAACAGGGTTCACCCCCTTCTTCATGGTGTACGGCGCCGAGGCAGTCATGCCCACCCACCTCGAGCACGACTCGCCACGGGTCGCCAATACACGGAGGCTGCGAACGAACTCGCCCGCCAGGACGGAGTCGATCAACTCGACGAGGCACGTGACCTCGCTCGATCATGCACCGCCATCTACCAACAGGGACTCCGCCGCTACCACAGCCGGTGGGTGAAAACTCGCACCTTCCAAGAAGGCGACCTGGTGTTGCGCCTCATCCAGGACAAGAAAGGCATGCACAAGATTTTCCCTCCGTGGGAGGGACCATTCGCCATCGGGCGAGTACTCGGCAACAACGCCTACTACCTCATCGACGTCCGCGGGGACGGCGAACTCGACGTCAAGCGACCATGGAATGTAAACCTCCTACGGAAGTTCTACTCCTAGAACCCCACATATGTACCCTCCAGTCGCTATGAAATAAAAAGAATTGGTTACCGCAAATTGCGCCTACTCTCCGTGTCTTGTGCCACCCGCACTCGTAATAACAGCGTCAAGCTAACCGCAGAAGTCAACCTTTGGTACAGCGATCGGCACGGCCAAGTAGTGCGGTGCAAGAGCACTGGGTCACCTCAGGTCTTGCATCGTCCACGAAAAACGCCTACCTGGAGCCCCATTGGAGTCGCCCAGCCCGACTGGCTCTACTAGCCAAGACAACTGCCTTCGCTTCTTACAGCGACCATGATCCTCCGCATCCTCGACATAGCGACTCGAACGACCAAGTACCACGCTCGGGGACTGACGACCAGTTCAGCGCGAGCGGCTCGGGAAAACGCCAAGTATGAGAGCATGCCCAGGACTCGCCATGCGACTGACCCAACGGGCCAGGCAGGAGTGATGCGCTCAAACTCACGCGCCAAGTCCTCACCCACCCTTGAGTCGCGCCTAGAACAACCAAGTACCACGCTCGGGGACTCGGCCACCCGACCTCGTTCGTGCAAGGGAAAACGGTGAAGTACAGAGCGCTCAAGGGAGTCGCCTTGCGACTGGCTCTCCGAGTCCGGGCGAGTTGACCGCAATAACAAAACATTCAAAAACCGCAAACACATTACAAACGAGGTCAACCCCATAAAAAGGGCGGACGCGCTCGGGGACTCGTTCAACCCTCAATCGAAAAACACATGACAAATCACAAAACAAACACGATATCTCATTAATAGCATGTCGCAAATTGTCTCAAAATACATAGTATGCCCAACGGCAGAACTGTTACTAACGCCCCAGGGCAAACTAGTTCACTCTGCAGGCTTCGACGACGACTCGCCAGAACCCTTGCGATTGTGGATGAAGGGAGTGTACGGGTTCGACGGATACGTCGTCAGCTCACCCGCCATCGCCGCACGAAAGGGCTGCTCGACCTTGAAGTCCCGGTGCTACGGCTCGGGGTCGTTGGGCGCGACGACCGTCTCCTGGTAAGGAAGGAGGTCGCCCATCGCCCAGACGCGCTCAGAGTACACCGCGGCGCCGATCCGTCAACTTGAGCACCTCGGAGATCTCCACCGCGCCAGTCGATGACGGGTAGCCACTCGTCACGTCGTCCAGATCGAAATCCTCTGGAAAGTGAGCAAGCCCAAGGCTAAGCGCCGTCGCCGCTCCGCGCCGGAACGCCGATCGCGTCATGAACTCAACGACCGACGACGCCTTCTCCAAGTACCTCCACACCTCGACGAGGTCGCTGGGAATTACTTCCGTGGGCGACATCTCCTGGAGGTAGGCTCGGATGCATGTCGCCGACAACGTCGCCGAGTCGACGAGCGTGGCCACACATTGTCGCGCGTCGAACGAGCTCGCCTCTTCCGCGCTATCAAGGATGTGACCTGCGAATAGAAGATAACAGTGAGTACATCAGATATTACAAAAAGGCACATAGGCAGGGGCAGACACACTCACCAATCAAGGGACGGGAGAGATCTGTGATGAAGCTCTGAAGAGAAGTGTAATCATCCTGAAGCCCAGCAACAAGGGCGTCGAAAACTTACGTTCTTCCGCAGCGGCCGTAACGGCGGCCTTGGCTCGACCATCCGCCGAACTCGCTTCTTCTTTCGCCTCCCTCAGCTCGCGCTCGAGGTCGGCGATCCGCTTCTCAGCCGAGCTCAACGACGATTGAGCCGCTACCAACTCATTCGCTGGGACAAGTCCCTGGCGGGCCTTCTCTGCCTCCGCGGCAATTGCCTGAAGCCCTTTATTCGCCTCTTGGATGGTGGCCAGTTTCTTCTCCGTGCGGCGTGTCGCAGCAAGACGGTCAGCTGACTCACGTTGCAGACCCTGCACACAATTCAAACAGTTAACCAAAAGCGGAATTCAAAGTGCCCACCCTCTGAAATTCAGCGAGTGCGCACTCGGGGACTGGCAATAAAAAACTACTAAGTGCCCACCCGCTGAAATTCAGCGAGTGCGCACTCGGTGAATGGCAACCAAAAAATCCTAAGTGCCCACCCGCTGAAATTCAGCGAGTGCGCACTCGGGGACTGGCAATCAAAAAAATCCTAAGTGCCCACCCGCTGAAATTCAGCGAGTACGTCCTCGGGGACTGGACATACCTGGATGGCTGTGCCGAGCATACCATGAAGTTGTATCGCATCCATGGACGCGAGGAGAGCCCGCGTGTGCCCGCGACGCTGCTCGACCTCCGTGTCGGAGACCCCAGGCGCATGGCTCGAGGGCGAGGTACCACTCGTTGTAGCCGCTTTGGCCATTAAGCGCGGGAACGTTGCGATGGAGGCACCGGCACCAAAGGAGGCTGGCTCGGCTGCCCCAGGCGAGGGAGCACCCTCCTTGGCGGGTAAGGCCGCCTCCGCTACGGGTTCATTCGGCGCGGTCGCCGTGTCATCGGACACTGTGACGACTTCGTCGCCCTTGGCCTTCTTGGCGCTATCCGCGGGGATGACGACCTCGTCCGCCTTCCTCTTCCAGGAGGGATCCTCTTCGCTAACAACGGGTGGTACCTTAGCCACGGTTGGATGGCCTATCTTCTTCGCTCCGGTCCTGCAAATTGATCGTGTGAGCAAGATAATCCAAGTACAATGAAAGACAAAAGAAAGCCAGCAAACTCACTTGGCGACTGGAATGAAGCGTAGCCCCGTGCGGATGCCGGCCGGTTTCTCCAGTTCGGGGCCCAGTCGGTGACTGAGGCCCATTTCCAAGACATCGTGTGCCCAAGACATGGATGGCTTCTTTGTCGTCGAGGCTGCGACGGGAGCCTCTGAGACATCTTCAGCGGGAGCTTCCCTGCAAGGTGAAGCCGCCGCGACCGGGGCGGCCCCTAGCCCAGAGACTGGGGCGAATGGCGGAGGTATCAAGGCCAGTGGCACCTCGCTCAGGACAGTGGCCGTGTCCAGCACGGTTACCGTCGGAGGCGCCTCGCCCTTGGCCAGGCTGGTGGCGTCGGAGCTGCTCGCCGAGTGCGGCGGGGAAGCTGGTCTCACCGGCTTCGTCTTCTTCTTCGGAGGGGCCTTCACCTCCTTCTCCTTCTTCTTCTTCTTCTTCTTCGACGGAGTAGCCTGGCGGTGCGGGGTGGTCTCCGGAAGTTCGTCGTCATCATCATCATGACGCTCGAGGCTTTTACTCGCCTCAAATTCATGCTGACGCTGCCCGCGGGTCTTGCGAATCAGCGGGGCGACCTCCTCCTCGGATTTATCATCGTCGTTGCTCTTGTCGCTCTTGGTGTCACCCTTGGCGGGAGGCGACTCGCCCATGTCTTGGATGGATGAGCTCAAGTTCTCGTCGTCTGAAGGCAGGAGCCATCCTTCTACCACTTGGAATAGCTGCAATGAGCATAAGATGAAATTAGAATGACCGCGACTGCATAAACTGCGACTGCGAATGATGCGAGGTGACTTACCGTTGGGGCTGGATGCTTCGCGGTGTAGGGGGCAACCCCGGCCTTTGCGTCCAGGTACACCGCCTGGGTGATCTTCTTCAGTGCTGGGGTATAGTCCTCCAGCTTCCACTCGGCGAGGCAGGACTTCGTCGAGTCCTCCCGGCCCGTGTATTGGTACATATAGTGGTCGCGCTGAGCCAGAGGGACGAGCCGCCGCTCGAGCCAGCAGTTGTATAAGTTAATTGTCTGGAGGCCCTTCTTCTTCAGATCGCGGATGGTTTGAAGCATTTCGTCCATGACCATCCGCTGGTCGGTGGGGATCTTGCCGACTTGGAGTCGGCGCGGTTCGGGCCGGTCGGCGGAGTATCGTGGGATCGCCGCCTCGCCCTCCGGAGTCGCCTCGGTAACATAGAAGCAAGACTTCTTCCACTCGCTCGCCGCCTTGGCGGGCAGCATCAAGTCAAAGAACGAGGCCTTCGACTTCAGCTGGAATGTCAGGCCGCCCGCGGCAAGCATTGGGCCGCCCGCTTCCTCACGGCTGATCAGTCCGTGGAATAGATCTTGCCATAGAGGGAAGTAGGGCCGGCAGCCCAGGTAGCACTTGCAGAACGCCACGAAGATGGCGAGCTGCTCGATGCTGTGCGGACCCAGGTCCGACGGCTGGATCCCGTAGTAGGCGCAGAAGCGTCGAAAGAACAGGGACGTAGGGAATCCCAGCCCCCGTTCTAGGTGGCTGGTGAAGCAGATGAATTCTCCCTCGCGCGGGTTCGGGGTCACCTCTCCGGCCGCAGGGATGCGCCACCTGCCGGCGCGCAGGATCCCGGCCTCCTCGAAGGACGCCAGTTGCGCTCTCGTACACTTAGATCTGTCCCAAGGCTCGGTGGAGAGGACCATTGGTGGAAGGATTCGTGGGGGTCGGAGGATTTCGGGTCGGCTGGATCGCGATGCGAAGGAAGGCGAAAGTATGCGCAATCGGAGGAAATGACGAGGAGATGGTTTTCTGATTGCCTGCCATTCCCCTTATATAGCGGTTGTTACCCGCCAAATCAGGGAGCCGTTACTACGCGGTGATTACGCCAAAAGTAACCGTTGGATTACCCCAACGGCTAGTTTGACCGCGTTTAACGGTCCAACTTCAGCCACTCGGCTCGCCGACCCGATCACTACGACAGTGACTAAGTATTTCACCGACTCGACTCGCCAAAGTTGTGATCAGAATGACTAGTTTTTTCCTTCATTTAGGAGCCCGCTGACGATTCGACTGGATGCTTGCTTTGAAGTCGTATACTCCGACTGCCAGCAACCACCTGCGCCCAATCAACGACGGCCTCAGGGACTACTGATGGGGATACGCCTACCGGGGTATACCCAGCAGGACGTTTCCGACTGGCCCAGGAACTGGCGAGTGGGCCTGCAAGACGGCGACTGGATCGAGGCCTGGTGTGGATCCAAGCGACTGGAAGCTGAAGGCCCAGGCAAGCAGATAGGCCCAGTCGAGTTAGGTTAAACGATTACCGAAGCCTTAACTGATTCGGTTGAGATATGTAAACCCTAGGGGAGGTGAGTCTATATAAACCTCCCTACAAGGCGTGTAGAGATACGTTCCATCATACACCCAAGCGACTCGCCGCCTAGCCGCCGAGCTCGCCCTTTGTACCACCATCATAATACAATCTAGCAGGAGTAGGTCTTTACCCTCCCGGGGGCCGAACCTGGGTAAAACCTTGTGTCTCCGCCCTCATCTCGCACGCAGATGGCTGGCCGCCCTTGCCCCTCGTTCTACTACTCGCTGCCGATTGCAGCATCTGCTGTAACCATTCCCACGACAAGACCATAAACTGGAAATCCCATGTCCCTTGAGTACGAGGGCCGCTTCGCATGCTACTCAACTTTGGTTACCTGCAAATTCTTGTCATTGTAAATACATGCATATCATAGAGAACCTCCAACGGGGTACACCTTGCACATGATACAGGATCTATCTCGTGATCAAAATGACAAGGAAAGCAAACAATGAGCATCTCAGCAATCTTTTTATTTACTATGTGCATAGATTTTTATTGAGGATGCTTCATAAGTGCTCATTATGGTGATGCTGCAAGTTTCCACCATGATTAGGCATGGCTTAGGCTAGCGGCCCAGGCGTTTCTCTAACATAATGGATAGACTCCATGAACTAAAAAGCTCCCCTTTTATTTCACACCGTCGACATCCGCAAACAAAAGAGCAAGGTATCAACTGGATATGTATCCAAAAAGTGTTGAAATCGTTCCCTGTGACAACAGGGTTCTGCTGACTCCCAGCATATAATTTGCAAGCATATAACTTTCATGAACAAGTCACAATGGTTCAGGATTATTAAGTGCAAGGAATAAAGTGTGCTATCAAGTTCGTGAGAGCTTTACTAACTAACTTTCTCAAAACAGACAAACATTTTATTTCGAGGAAAACAAGGCATGTTGAATATGCACTGAAATAGCAAGTGATGCTAATAGGTAGGTATGGTGGACACAATTGGCAATATTGGTTTCGGGGAGTTGGAAGCACATGTAGAGCTCATACTCAGTGTAATTGAAGGCTAGCAATAGAGAGGGAGCGACAAACGAGAGAGCAATAATTGTCATAATCATGCTTGCAACAAAATATGACTAACTATGGCATCAAAGTGATACAAGAACTCTGAGGCAAAATAAATCATCGAGGCTTACTGACTATTGTTTAGTCATATGCATGCGTGATCATGTGTCAAGTCGATTCACATGAAACTTTCAGAGGAGGATACCACAATATCATACCAAATTATGAATAAAACAATGCAAGCAAACATTCATATGACATGCTACAAATTATTAGCAAGCTGGAGCTAATCATAGACAAGCAAGAACTACTAAGAACTCATAATAACATACACCTTACATGATCAGACTAAGCATGCTCACAATGATGAGTATATGTACAAAGATAAAAACAAATAGAGTTCGTTACCAGCCTCTTACCACACCTCAAGCTGTCTTAATCTTCATTATTGCCCTTCACTTATGTGACTTGAATAATAACATGAAACCAAACTCCACTGAGGACGGCTGAACTCTGCAAAGAACTCACAAAACCAAAGAAGAAGAACAAATATTTTTGGTGTTTTCGATTTTTTAAAGAAAGCAAATAGAACAAAATAAAGCAAAAACAAACCAAAAGAAACAAACATAGCAAAATCATTTTGTATTTTTCTTTTAAGGAAAACCAAAGCAAAGAAACAAACCAAGAGAAACAATGAAAATATTTTTGGTATTTTTGTGTTTTTTGAGAAAGAAGCAATAAGAACCAAAAAGAAAGCAAAACAATGGATATACAAAGAACCGACCGAACATGATATATAGATGAGTGTGATGTCGGTATACCTCCCCCGAAGCTTAGGCTTTTGGCCTAATTGGGGCTCAATCCCATGGTGCCCAAGTAGGTGCACCTCCGTAGTACGACGAGCAGGCTCCCTCGTCCTGGTATGAGCTCGGGGACTCCCCTGTGTAGTGCACAGAGGGGTCGTATGAGGGCGCGTCCCCCTGATGGCGTTCGTGGAAGCCAAGAATGTGTAGCTTGTCATCCATCTCATCCTTGGAGCGTGACAAAGGTCCCTGAGAAATACTGAACAAAGTGGTTTGGGGTAGAGGGATCTCTCTCTCTCTTCCCCTTAAATAAACATCATTTTATAAACCAAGTTCTCAAGGGTAAAGCCATTAGTGACAAAGTGGTGCGCCTTCATGGCAGTAAGATCAAGCCTCCGAGGAGCCAAAACCGTATCATTTGGATCAACAACAATGTCCAAGGTAGTAGAAACACGCGTAGCAATAAATCCCCCATAAATGGGTCCCTTAGCAGTTAAGCGACGAGCAATGAGAGAACCAAGATTGTACTTAGTTTCATTGTTGAGCGCAGCAGCTAAGAAAGCCAAATGATAGCTATAAATATTACTAGTGTTCTCCCTACCAAGAACACTAGTGGCAAGATAGTAAGCGAAGTACCTGATGGCTGGAAGCTGAATGTTTCTTACCTTTCCCCGTTGAGCTCTATGGTTACCATCATTGGTTATTCTGCGATAGAGCTCCAACAAATCAGCGGGTTGAGCTAGAATCTTCTTTGCTGACCCAGCTGTACCAAGTCCCAGAGCTTCACAAAATTTCTTCAATGTCATATGGTAAGACCTGCCATAAATTTTGAAAGAAACATCTGGATTGAACATGCTGTTAGTAAAGGAGAAGCTCTCCACAAATGTTTTAGTGAGCGTAGCATATTGCACACTCTCATCCTGCATAAGGCTTGTTAGTCCAGCCCTCCAAACCAAGGTCATAAAATCATCAAGAATCCCAACAGCCCGCAAGAAGGTTTGGCAAGGAAAGGTGGAGGGGTGCGCATCCCCCTCATCTCCCTCATCGCCAAATCGCGGAGTGATGAGATCCTCATTGTATGAGGTCCTAGCTCGGGAGGATGATCTCGAAGTCCTTGCCCTTCTTGGTGCATCACTCTCAAATAATTCACCAAATGTGTGGTTGTCCATGACCTCTTTATTTCTGAAATTTTTAGACAAACATCAAACCAAGTAATTTCCAAGTTGATAAGTGATGAACAACTACTATATGAACTTGCTAGAGGGCTACACATGCATCAAAATGAAATTTCTAAGCATATAACAAGCATGCAAGCTCACACAACCTGACACCTATAGCAGAAAAATACTCAAGATACAATCTAACAATCACAAATCTAATTGGACAAGTGGAGGAGGCACATACCAAGTAGCAAACCCTCCAAAAATCAGCAGCAAGGATATCGAAAATTGCGAGCAAGAACATCAAGAACTCGAGCTTTAGCAAGTTTTCTAGTGTTTTTGGGGAGAGAGAAAGAAGATGGTTCTGAGGGGGCACCTTGGAGGGGCCCAGGTGGGCCAAACCCCCCCTAGGCGCCACCCATGGGTAGGCCGCACCTACCTGGGGTGTGGGCGCCTGGGGTGGCCCCTGGGTCACCCTTGGTGTCCCTCTGCCCCTTTTTCGAGAAAAAAATTATTTTGAATTTTATAGGATTTTTGGGAAACTTTATTTTTGGCCAATTTTCAGGGTATGAAAATTGATTTTCTCGTAGAAATAGTTTTTTCAGAAGAAGCAAAAGCAAACAAAAGCCAAACTACAAAAGTTCTAAGACACTCTCATAAGCAAGCAACTAGCAAAACTAAAGCTAACAAGAGAAAGAGCAAATACTAGGAAAGAGAAAAGTAGAAGAAAGCAAGTATAACCACGGTGAAAACATTATTTTGTTCATTAAAATCCTTTTGTTAACAAGGTTGATCAAGTATTGTTACCAAAACAATCTTATATGAAACAAAACTTTGCATTCCACAAGATGATTATGTTACATCATACTTGATAGCAATGGTCCCAATCATAATAGTTTCAAAATTTCCTTGTGGAATGGGACAATAAATTTCTCCAACCTTGATGCTCTCAATATCTTCAATGGAATTCAGACAATAGCTCTTAGCAACCTTCTTGGGGAAATAAACAATATGATCTTTGTCATTAATATTAAAAGTTATTTTTCCTTGATTACAAGTGATGACAGCACCTGTAGTATTAAGAAAAGGTCTCCCAGAATAATAGACATATTATCATCTTCATGCATTTCAAGCACAGCAAAACCA
The DNA here is from genome assembly GCA_910589765.1 of Avena atlantica. Lineage (NCBI taxonomy): Eukaryota > Viridiplantae > Streptophyta > Magnoliopsida > Poales > Poaceae > Avena > Avena atlantica. The sequence goes on from OU342737.1 coordinate 57,708,347, forward strand.
GTTGAAACCAAGCAATTATGAGCCACTAGAACAGGAACATCCTCACATATACCAACATAAATAGTAGTTGACTTATCAGCCATTTGCAAAGATATATCAGTTGGTATCAACTTTTCTAGTTGGAGTCTCTTGTAGAGAGAAAAAGGCATAACACTAACTCTAGCTCCCAAATCACATAAAGCAGTTCTAACTTAATTATTCTTAATAGAGCAAGTAATAGTTGGTATACCTGGATCACCAAGTTTTTTTGGAACCTTACCATTGAAGGAATAATTAGCAAGCAAAGTAGAAATCTCCTCATTAGGAATCTTCCTTTTATTAGAGACAATATCCTTCATATACTGTGAATAAGGAGGCAACTTAATAGCATTAGTCAAAGGAATTTGCAAAAATAAAGGCTTCATCCACTCACAAAACTTGTTGTGGTGTTCTTCCTCCTTTGACTTGTGTTTCTTACCTGGAAAAGTCATAGGTTTCTGCACCCAAGGTTCTCTCTCTTTACCATGTTTATTAGCAATAAAAACTTCTTTAGTGTACCTAGTATTCTTAGTGTGCTTCTCAGGTTCTTCCTCAACTTCCTCCTTATCAGGAGCATCATTTTTATCATTACCACTCTTAGTTTTAGCATCAGAGATAGATATACTATTAGGATCTATAGCAGGTTCAAGTGGTTCCTCAACTATTTTGTGTTTCTTTTTATTTCTCTTACGAGGACTACCACTACTTTAACCTTATTGAGAATCCTGCTCAATTCTTTTAGGGTGTCCTTCAGGATATAAAGGATCTTGAGTAGCCATACCACTCCTAGTTCTAATTCCATAAGCATGTTTATCTCCTGAGGCATTAACTAGCATATCTTTTTGTACCTTAGCAAGTTGATGAAGTTGGGTTTGAACCATTTGAAAGTGTTTACAAAGAATTTTAATATCATTAGAAGTTCTTTCCATAATATCTTTCAACTCTTTAATAGCTCTAGAGTTTTCCAATAAATGATTCTGAACTTGTTTATTAAAATTACCTTGTTTAACAATAAAAATGTCAAGTTCCTCTAAGCATTGATTAGGAGGCTTACCATAAGTAATATCATCTTCATCAAAGTGTTGGAGAGAGTGTACCTCAATAGTAGATGAATGGGGAACTGGCTTACATAATTCTTCTATAGGAGGTATATTCTTCACATCTTCAGCTCTAATACCTTTCTCCTTTAGACAATTCTTAGCTTATTTCATCACTTCATCATCTAATGCAATAACTCCCCTCTTCTTTGGTGTAGGTATGGGATCTGGTTCAGGCACAACTGGTTCAGGAGTAATAGGCTCAGGTGTATTTAGCTCAATTGAAGTCCAATCATCATAATTCTTGCTTATTTTCGCCATTAATTCTTCAGCATCTCTAGGAGTTCTTTTTTCTTGAAAACACAATCAACAAAGATATCTAGGTATGTCCTAGAATCATCAGTTGGTCCATTATAATAAATATCAAGAAGCTCATTTTTAGGTAATGGACATCCAGGATGTGCATGAATCAAGGCACAGAACCTTGTCCATGACTCAGGCAATTTCTCTTCTTCTCCCTATTTAAAATCAAAAAATTCTCTGCAAAGCAGCACGTCTAGCACTAGGAGGAAAATATTTCTAGAAGAAAGAAGCAATCAAACAATGAGGGCTATCAAGGGAACCAGGAGGTAATCTATTAAACCAAGCCCTAGCTTCTCCTTTTAGTGAAAAAGGGGAGATCTTAGTAACAAAGTACTTGCGCATATTTAAATCATCAGAGAATAAAGCACTCATAGTAGAAAGCTCATTCATATGAGCCACAACACTCTCATTTTTAGTCCCACAGAAAGGTTCTTTCTCAACAATGTCTAAATAGGATAAATCAAGAGAAAAATCATAATCTTTATCTTTAATATTTATGGGAGAAGTGACAAACTTAGGATCAGAGGACAACTTAGGAATAATGGTACGTCTTGCAAGAAGACTCTTAATAGCACTAGTACCATGTGTGTTTCGGCACTCTTCAACAAATTCATCAGTAAACTCAATGTAGCCATCATTAATATCATAACTCTCTCTAGACTCATGTGAGCTAACTGGTGTAACAGTGTCTTCACTCGGAGTTTCAGTATTTCCTAGAGTAGCCATAGTAGCATCTAGGAAAGGACCTAATGAACCACTCACATCAAGCATAGTAGAAGTAACATCATGAGTATCAAAAACAGTTTCAGACTCACCGGTAGTAGCAGTGTGTGTAGCATGTGTATGTGGCGGTGGTGTAACAAGCTTACTAATGACAGACGGTGAATCAAGAGCAACAGAGGTGTTTAGGACTGTACCTCTTCTTGTAGTGGATGGTAAATAGGAAACTTTCCATCACGAGACTTCCCCATGATGAAAGGAGTAGCAGTGAACAATAATAGATCCAAGTGAACTCATAAATAAAGCTATACTCTCCGGCAACGGCGCCAGAAAATAGTCTTGATGACCCACAAGTATAGGGGATCGCAACAGTCTTCAAGGGTAGTATTACCCAATTTATTGATTCGAGACAAGGGGAGCCAAAGAATACTTGCAAGCCTTAACAACTGAGTTGTCAATTCAGCTGCACCTGGAAATAGTTCTTGCTCACAGAAGTTTATTAGTAGCAACAGTTTGTAGTAGCAACAACAAAGCAACAGCAATAGTGAAACATGAGCAATAGTAACAGTAACGGTAACAGCAGGATTCGAGTGCGGTAGGCATAGGGATGGATGGACGGACGTTGCATGGACAAGTATAAACACGTAACTTCAAGATCTAGGGAATTGCAGATAAATAAGGATAAGCATCCAAGTACTAAACAATCCTAGGCATGTGCTCCATATATAGTCATACGTGCTCGCAATGAGAACTTGCACAACATCTTCTGTCTAGCCAGCCCGTGGCAGCGGGGCCTCTAGGGAACTACTGGCAATTAAAGTGATCCTTTTAATAGAGCACCAGAGCAAAGCATTAACACTCCATGAACACATGTGATCCTCACACCACAGCCATCCCCTCTGGTTGTCCCAATTTCTATCACTTCGGGGCCTTTGGATCCGGACAATGATATGTGTACACAACTTTCAGATAAGATCACAAACAATACTATCATAATGATTCAATAATAAGGTCAGATCTAAGATCATGGAACTCGGGCCCTAGTGATAAGCATTAAGCACAACAAGTTGCAACAAAGTCAAATAACACTAATAGAGGCACTATGCCCTAACAATCTTATTCGATTACATGATAGAACTCATCCAATACCTACCATCCCCATAGCCTACAATGAGGGATTACTCACTCATGGATGAGGGAAACATTGATGGTTGATGGAGAGGCGTTGGTGATGACGATGGCGATGATCCTCCCCAAATTCCCTGTCTCGGCAGGGTGCCAGAATGGAGTTTCTGGTTCTGAATCTTAGTCTCTGGTGGTGGAGGCGCAGCGGAACTCTTTCTGGAAAAATGTCGAACCCCCCTCGGTTTTTAGGTCAATAGGAGTCTTATAGGCGAAGAGGGAGGCTGAGGGGGTGCCTGGGGTGGCCGCACCCCCTAGGCGCGGCCAGGCCTGGCCCGCGCCTGGCAGGGGTGTGGGCCCCCCAGGCCCCCACTCCGTCTCATACTCTAGCTTCATGGATCTTCTCGTGAAATAGGATTTTTGGCATATTTTCCGGGATTTTTCCTGATAGTTAATTCTCTGCACAAAAACTAGACACCAAGGTAATTCTGCTGAAAACAACGCCAGTCCGTGTTAGTTGCATCCAAATCACACAAGTTTAGAGGAGAAACAATAGCAAAAGTGTTTGAGAAAGTAGATACGTTTTGGACGTATCACCCCTCTGGGGACTCCTGGGGAAACTCCGGACCACACCGGAGACTCCGGTCCACACAGACCGGAGACTCTGGTCTGGACCAAATATGAGGCAAACTTCAAATGGCGATATCTAGAGTTTGGAAACTCATATTGACCTGAAACCAATTTTGTTGGAAACAGGACAACAAGAGCTACCCAACAAGACTGTCCCAGGATGAAAATATTGGATACCACCAAGATAGAACATTTCAAGTATTATAATGTGAGATACATCTCTTGGTGAGAAACCGGAAAACCTCAAAGATCAAAAACACAATATGATATAATAGGGAAATCCGTTTTTGATGAACTAGAGCTTGTTATGAATATTACCACAAGCTATATAACCTCACGTGGATAAGATCCAAATAACAACCAAGAAAGGATGATGCTAAGTATGCAAAGGTTTGAGCTCTCTCTGAAAGATATAATCGAGTTACTCACTTGAGAGCCCCTCTTGATAGTAAGGTTATCTATCCTATAAACAGGTTTCCTCAACTAACACCACGAGACCGGTAAGAAGGAAACCCTATCAATATCATACTTTTTCCTTGCGTATATTCCACTTGATCTTGATGTAGAAGATCTTGTCCTTCTCAAGATGGAACACCTTTCTTGATTGCTCTCGCATGCACTTGCTTGATTAAGACTTGCAATTTTCTCCCCGTACGACATGGGGAAACCTTTACTTTGACCTTGTCTTCATCGATCCATGATCACTGAGGATGGCAAGCTTCAAGCATGATATCTTCTAGATATGGCACATCTTTTAGCTTGCACAACATTTCTTCTAACACCATTTGGATTATGTCTTGAAGATACATATGATGAACTCTATCTTCTTCTTTAAGACACCCTTGCAATGGGCTCAACTCTCACATGACCAATCTGTGAATCACTCCTTGAACACCTTGGTCATCTCTTGATATTCTTTACTTTCTTCTTCTCCAAACCTTGAAGCTAACATATGGTTCAAGCATTGCCTATGGCTAATTCCTACAAGTACAACTTGATACAAGCATTAGTCCATAGAGATTATCATTAATTATCAAAACCACATATGGGGGACCACATGTTCTTTCAAGAGGTGACCTTTTCCTCTAAAAACATAAAACATGAGAGTTGTGCGGATTAGCGAGTTAAATCTATTTCTAAAAGAAATTTCAAATGCTTCACCATATAGGATAAATCTGAAGAAATGCGCTAAAGGAATCTTAAAACAAGAACACGAATCTATGAAGATACAATTGACGAAACTCGATGCCAATTTTTGGAATGTAACTCCATCACCAACCCGCATCTTTTTCATGTAAAGATTATTTTGACTCGAAGCATCACATGCTAATGACAAGAGGCCTGGAAAGAAGAAAGTTAATGGAGGAAAGAGAAAGTTCATCACCATGCAACGAGCACACGAGTTTCTCCTAGGCTATCCAATTTTTTTAACGATTCGAGTGTTCCTCTATAGGACGGACCAAGAGATGTTTTAAGAGCATCTCTAGCAGATACATATCCCTGTATTGCAAAATAAACGCCAGTTTGCGGTACGAGGCGGAAAAAGTGGCTATTTTAGATACCCTAAACCGTACCGTATCTGATTTTTTAAAGGTTTCTCGCATATTTCCCGTACCAAGGGTTCCGGATGCGGCACCCCGCGTCCTTAATTTTGCTTGGCGCGAGGGACATTTCCGCCCCCGCCGCTGCCGCCATTTTCCGTTCTCATCGTCCTCACACCTGTAGCCTCTCCCCGCCGCGCCATCACCCACCACCACCGTCATGGAGAATCCCCAGCCTCAGCCGACCGATTCCATGGTGGAATCTATGCCGGTGACCCCTCCGGTCACAGATGTCGTTAATGACAGTATTGCGCTTACGCCAGTGGCGAAACCGGCGAGGAAGCGACTAGGAGCGCTTCCTCATGTAGTTGGTGGTTCGACTGGCCTGCGGACCTCCGACGTCAGAAGAAAATCAGCGGATCAAAGGTTCCTTCCATCCCAAAGTCCAAGAGACCCGTCAGTTGGAAGCCCCTCTCGACATGCACGCCAGTGACGACGGCTCCTTCGCGTCCGCCCACCCAATTCGCCCATGTTCCTAGAGGGTATTGTGGCATCCCGCAAAACCACTACTGGAAAATCGCGTTATTTTTTGTGTGCATCGCATCATCATGACCGCATGCTCATGTCATCATGCCACTTTGCATTTGAGCATCGTCATCATCTTGCATTTGCTTGCATAAAACTATTTGCAGAAAAACCTGTCTTTATTCTCTAAACTCCCCGTCTTCGTTTCAAACGCAAACCCCGGGTCCCCGGAGTATTTTTGTTTTGTCCGCTATCGGGTTGTAAAAGCCCCGTGTTAAACAAATGAAATGTTAAATTATTTTAGTAGGGGCAGTCGAACGGGCCAATTCGACCCGAACGACCACCCCCAGGAATTAAAACGGTCCACCTAAATTCCTAAAACTACCAGTCCTATTCTAACCACCCCTCCTCCACCTCACCCCACCCAATAGCTGGTCGCCACCTCATCTCTCCTCTACCCCCAACCAATCGAACACTGCCACCTCATCCCCCAACCCCCACTCCCTCACACCCTCACAGCCAACCCCACACCACTCCCTCTACCCACGCACGCACGCCACGCTGCAGCCCCCTCTCCCCGTCACCCCGCACGCTCCCCTTCCCACGGAAACCGCCACCACCCCTCACCATGCCACCGTCTGTTCCGCGTGGACCCCACCATGTGGGTCCCGCGCCTCTCTCTCTCTTCCCCCCGTCCTCACCTTCCTCTCTCTCTTCCCACGTTCCTCTCCTCCCTCCGTTCCCAACCCGACAGCCCCCGCCACCTCACGGCCAGCCTCGCTCCGCCGGCTAGCACCCCGGCCGCCGAGCCCGGCCCTCCCCCGTCTCCTCGCCGGCCCCGCGCCACTGCCACCGGATTCCTTCCCCCGTCCTCTCTCGCCGAGCCGTCGACCTCCACCGTCGGCCGCCCGTCCTCGCCGGCCGCCCGGGGGCACCCCTCGCCCTCAACCCCCCCATCCTCGCGGCGCGCCTCCTCTCCCCCTCGCGTTTACCCCGACCCCCTCGGTTCGTTGGCCTCCCCGCTGCCGCTGGCCTCGGGCCGCCGCCGGCCGCTCCCCTGCGAGCTCCCTCTGCCGGAGCGCCGCCGCTCTCCTCCGCAACCGCCGCCGTCGCGTGGCCCTGCCCCGACCTTGGGCGTCGCCTCGTCCTCGCTCGCTCCCCGTTTTCCCCTCCAGCCCGCAAGCCTCCGCTCGCCGACACCCCCTCTGCTCGCCGGCCGCGCCACCGCGGTCCCCGTCCTCCGTGCCGTCGGCCGCGGCCTCCGCTTACCCCTACCTGGCGCCGGCCATCTCGCGAGCCCGCGCGCCGCCAGGCTCGCCCGTCAGAGCCGTCTGCTATTCGGTCTAGCAGCGGGTCAAGTCGCATCCACATGTCTCCAAGCACTCCTTCGGTGTGTGTTGCTGCTGCTTCATTTTGTTTTGGCCCTGTCCGCGTCCCATCGAGCATCTCGGCATTTTTCGGTTTGGCTACCTCCTCGGACACGACCGATGACAAGATCTTCGGAAGCATTGACGCCTGTGCGACAAGATCTACCTCTCGAATGCCAGGACCCTCGGATCCAATGCCTCGGAGCCGGACCCAAAATTCAAACCCCGAAGACAGATCCCATCGAACCCTCGGAGATGCCGGAACGCCAAGTTCGCCGAGACCGAACCCGCCGGTACCTCAAGATCTACCTCCCGGAACCGAAGACCGTACCTTCGCGGAACAAGTTCACGGCCAACAACCAAATTCGGAACCCCAAGGTCGTCAACACAGACTCGGGGAATCCCCGGACAATGAGCCCTTCAGCTCAGACGCCAAGTTCGTCGAGAGCCCGGACGCCAAGGTCGCCAATGCGAATACGACAAGTACTTCATCCCGAACGCCATGACCTCCTTCAAGGATCCGATGGCCGAGACCCTGAAGACCGATCTAGAGCGCCTAGGCCTTCGCATGGAGTCGGCAAGATCATCCGGAAACGCCAAGATCGACTGCGCGGCCCCGACAAGTTCGACACCGTACAGGGCGAGACCGATGCGCCCCGACACCGAACCAAGTACTCCTTTCCGGACGCCGAGTCCGCCGAGAACCCGGATGCAACAAGATCTGCCCCGTTGTTCGAGAATGTTCCTGCCGAGACCGATCCCGTCGAACCCAAGACCCCGAGGCCGAACCCCGAACCCCGGAAACACCAAGACCGTCGAGACCCCTCAATGTGTGAACCTTTTCCCGAGCCCCTATTTTATAAATGCCAAATATAAAACTTGTTGCATATTAAATTATCATACTTGCATGCATACTTGTCTGTGGTTTGGGGGCCTTATGCCGATTCACCTCATAATTAAATATGGGGCCCATATGCGGGCAAATCTAGTCTCATATCGGCCTCATTTAAATTTGTGCATCTAACCGATACTATCTTTTGCCATGTTAAAACAACATTTAAATTGCGGGGTAGCTCAACAACTTGAACCATCTAACTAATTGTCGGGACCCCGGTTCCGCTTAATATGACCTAATTGCATCGCATCTTTGCCATGCCATACATCATACATGCATCATGCCCGATCTTTTGCCGTAGTATTAAATATTGCATCCGGTGTTTCTTCTAGCGTTTTCCTTCTTCACGGATAAGGCCGTTGAGTTGATGCGAGTGTCGACCCGATCTTCGGTTGTACCTTTGGCAATGTTTTCAGCCGAGCATCTCCCCCTTTCTACCTATCTTACTTTTATAGTATTTATTTCCCTCCTATTGATCTATTGCTATCTGTGTTGCGATGCTCTAGTTTTCGTACCCGAGATATCCCTTGCCGCCTTATATTGCCTTGGACACCTCCTATTACCTGTTGTTTGGTAGATAGTTGGACTTGCGCGTCGTAGTCGCTTGCTCAAGTGATGTTGCGTGTCGCCATGTACCACAGTTGTTGGAGTATTGCCACATGTTTGATGTTGGAGATGATCTCGGCTTTATTTATCGTCCACTTTAATTCCTGTTTAACAACTAAAATTGAAGTAAGTAAGCAGAGGCATCGGTGGGTGATAGATAATATTTGGTTTCCGACCGCCCACTTGTGTCCCGTAGGACCCCGAGTACTTGATACCTGTTCCTTGATTTATCGCGCTATCCACATACGGGGAATTATGGGACCCCCCTTAGCCAGAGCTTGATTCATTCTTATTTCTTGGGGCCACAAACTAGTTTGAGGTTTTATTTACGATCCTGTACTTATGCCATGCTTTACTGCTTTATTTACGATTGTGGGAGGAGCACACTGTACTGTTTAGGATAGTGGCACGATTCCGCGGTGTCGACAAGCCCAGTTTTGGGTTCCCAGTCGTTCACAGCCGTCCCCACAACCTTGAGTCCGTCTCGGAGCCGGCCGGCTTCGTTGCGGGTCTACTCTAAGGGGTGGCCCCCTGAAATATTTATGAATCCTATGATTGCTTTGTCGTGAAAGCCTCGTTGGGTTTTGATTTGGTTTTTCCGAGGTCGATCGTGTGTGTGTTGCTATTTGTGCACCCCGGCCGGGTTAAAACTTTCTGAAAGCCGTGTCCGCGGTTATGGACGACTTGGAGCACAGTATCTCGATCATAGACAACTATAACTAAAGTTTACTGTTATAAATTGACTTGTATCTGATATGACTAGTAATCAGCTTCAACTACAACGGAATGGCTAAATAAAACTGCCAACAATTGCTCGTTTGATTTTTCGCTTGCGACAATTGTATCTGACTAGTAAGTATTGCAACTACAACGGAATGGCTAAATAAAAGTACCAACAACTGCTGGGTTTTGGGGGTTATCTCATGCTAATTGTATCTGACTAGTAAGTGCCGCAACTACAACGGAATGGTTAACTAAAACGGCCCACTGTTTATTTTATCAGGATGATTATCTAAACTTGACTAGTAATTACTGCAACGATAACCGAATAAATAAAACTGCCAACCGTGTGAGTTCCTCGGTTGACTTCCTTGTTTGGTCTCGAGGGGGGAAACACCAGGATGGGTTTGTTTGGTGGTAGTATCAGTTTGGTTCCGAATAGGTCTTTCCCACCCCTCTCTGATTGCCGCCAGTTGTATCGAGTCTCTATAGGTTGTTGAGTGCATGCTGCCGCTGCCGCTTCAGTCCACCATACCTATGTAGGCGAGGACCGCCGAATTCTAGCCTCGCCGTGTACTGGACTCAGTACTGACGCTCCTCTTTTTCCTTTGCCCTTTGTCGGCACCCCTTTTGTTTAAGCAGGTTTTGAGATCGACGTCGTTAGCAGGGTTACCCTTCCGGCTTGGCCTGGGCAGGGTTATGGACGCCATTGGTTATTCTTCAGGGCTCTTAGCCCCATTTGCATCTTGTCCGTAGTCCGACGCTCTATCATTTTCAAGGTGATTTGGATCTTTGTATATTATATCTGTATTCTTGACTCTTTGAGTCGCTGTTGTATATATCTGTTCCGTGGGTCCCATCGAGGACTGTTGTGTCATGTTATTACTTCGTTTTCCACCCGCACGAAAGTGCCTGGTGGGCACCTTTGAATCGTTTCTATGCGGGTTTGGCGGGAATCGCTGAAACTTGCATAGGTCCGATTCTGAGGGTGTTACAGGTATGATCCCAGCTGATCTGATTGCTGTCGAATTCCCCCCTAATTTGTCGCACACCTCGCGTAGAATTTGATTGCGTCAAAATCGCTAATTTTGGGTAATCATAGTGAGGATCTTCTGTCGGTTTCGTGTTCATTCGTTGACATGATAAACGACGCGGCAGTGAACCTCAACGGAGGTCCACCCCTACCTGACGAGCCCGCTAATGGTGAAGGGGAGGGTGAAGGGGAGCAAGTTCCTAAGACCGATGAGTGGGACGACGATGAACTAGAGGAGGTGGACGAGGAGGCCTTTGATGCAGCTCAAGATAAGGTAAAATCTAAGAGATCGACAAACTACACCGTGGAGGAAGACACGACATTGATCCGGGCTTGGGAAGGTGTGTCCATGGATGCTGTCACCGGAAGTGACCAATCCCGGAAGAAATATTGGCAGCGGATCAAGGACAATTTTTCAAGCTAGTTCCAAAAGGAAGCACTCGCACATTGAGATCTCTCCAAGGACGGTGGGATACAATCAAACAATCTTCCAGTCGATGGAGTGCTACCTACGAGCAAGTCAAGAATCACCCACCTAGCGGGGTAAACATTGATGAATATGACAAGGTTGCCCAACTTAGGTACAGGGACATGGCTGCCTCGAGGAACAAACCTTTTGTTGTCCATCACTGCTGGGAATTGCTCAAGGACAGTGAGAAGTGGAGGGTACGAGATCGAGAGGCACCACCTCCTAGAAACGGTGCTGCAATTAACTTGGAGGAAGAATATGAGGATGAAGATGAGGAACCGAAAGCAAAAAGAAAAAGGCCAAATGGTGCGAAGAAGGTGAAAGAAGAGATCAAGAGAAAGGTTGAGCACGAAAAGTTGAGGAATAAGATTGATGAACTGATGAAGCACAAGTTGCTAGTGGCACATCAACAAATGAAAACCAATCTCAAACTAGCTGACAAGAGAGAAGAAAGCAAACTACAACTATAGCTAGCAACTCGTGAAGACGAGAAGCATAAAGCTGAGTTTGAGGAGAGGAGGATCCGTCTTGAAGAGAAAAAAAGTTAGGGCAGCTGCGATCGCCGACGAAACTCGAGTTATGACCATGGACCCCGAGAAGATGGATCCGATCACAAAAGAGTGGTGGGAAGATTGAAGGAGGGGGGTCCTCGAGGCGCGCAAAGCTCACAGAGCTGCTGCAAGTGCTGCTACGAATGGTGAAGCCAATCATCAGGAAGCCCAACATGTTTATTTCCTTTTTGTTCGTGTTGTTTAACAGCGTGTTAATGTAAAAAACTTTGATTTTTTATATTGGTTTGAGCTATTGGTTTATAGAATCTGATTTGCATTATACGTTATTTTGCAGTATGACAGACAGGACGGAACGGAATATTCTATTTTACGGTTCAATATGCGACATCTGATCAGCCTCGTACTATCTCACACCACAGATCTGGTTTCCAGTTTACCACATCCGCTATTTGCACTACCGCAATAATTATTTAAAGGCTTAAGCCTGGATAAAGACCCGGCTGGAGAGGGCCTCCCGGCACGACCCTCTACTGGCCATTTGATCGTTGCACGGAGCATTCTGGTACGTGCGATTTGGGCTGCCGAGACAATCTTTTATTACCATGCGTCCGTTTCGTTTCACGGATACCATTGGGCTACAGTTATTACGGCCCCACAATACAGCGACAGAGAGGTGGTCGTGACTCGTGAGTTAGGCTAACTCCTCTGTTCCTTATCTCCACGGTTACGCCATCGCAGCCTCCCTTCCTCCGCCGACCGGCGAGCGTTGTTGTTCTTCCACATTCCCATGCATTCTCTGATTCTCAAGCCCCGGCTCGGGCTGATCCCACCTCCTTCGCTAACCCCCTGCTGCTCGGTGGCGCCCTTCCCGCTGGCCTCTAACTAATTTTCTCTCTCTCGAGGATTATTCTGCGGAGGGTGACTTCTCTCGATTCGTCCGCCTGGTCGATTTGGGATCGGTCCTTGCATATGTCCGTGAGGGTTCGAGGTCGGCTGGGTGTGTGGCGCACTCCGGCGCGCATCGGTGCTTCCGTGCTGGTCGGGGGCTGCCTGTTGGGTCTTGCAGCCGAGGGTGGATCCTTCGTGTTGCTTTCGTCCAGCCGGGCGGCAGGCTGAGGTTGGTGCTGGATCTTGGAATCACAGCCTTCTTTCAATTTTTTCTTAATACTTTAAGAACCTTGTGCGCTACAACGTGGAGCCTGTGCAGGCATCCAACCAGCCAAACTTATTCTCCACGGATCTTTGAAAAGTCCGTCCGCTCTCGTGACGATTCGTGCCGCTTCTGGCGACTTCGTGGCGACCCTGTTGCGTCTTCGTCGGCAATTCTTGCCGCTTGATCCCCAGCCAAATCCAAGTTCCAGTGATTAATCCAAGCCAAAAAAAACACACGAATTCACTAGATCCCATCAAATCCAATCCCATCTTGGTGTGTCTTGTCTGGAGTTTTGGGGTGAGGATCCTCGTCGAAATTTTCACACATTCCGCCACCGCCGTCTCTCCCTGAGCTCCGACGAGGCCAATCTCCTGCTCGTTTTCCTCCCCTGTCCCCCCCCACCCCCACCCCCGACCCCTCCACCCCCACCCCGACCCCCCTCCCCTGCCCCGCCCTGCCACCCCCCTCATAATCCAATCCTGGTACAACTTCCTCAATCCCTGAGCAGAGCTTGAGGTGTTGTTGGCCATAAAAGTACCGAAGGTAGCTAGTAGGAGGATCCCTGCCTATTTCAATGGCAGGTGCCATAGAGAAAATTGAAGGCCTGTTAAAGAATCTGAAGCTTTCGGAAGTAGAGAAGAGGGGACTGAAGATTGGGAGTACCAGCAAGGGGAAAGCTTCTGCGTCGGATCCGAAAGCAATGGGGAAGGTTTTTTCCGAGAAGCCAGCTAATGCAGATGGAATTGCAAATGCGCCGGGAAGAATTTGGTGCCCTCTGCGGGGCATCCATTGCAAGAAAGTAGGTGAGAATATCTTCCTCTTCACCTTCTATCAAGCAAGTGGCAAACGGAAAGCTTTAGAAGTCCGTGGATGTTTGGTAATGACCTGTTAATCCTAGAATATTATGATGAATATAAAGATCCAGAAGAATATGAATTTTCCAGCTTTCCGATCTGGGTGCGTGTCTTCAAACTCCCTCTGGGTATGATGAGTAGAGACACATGCTCAGCCTTAGGTGGAGAGATAGGGAAATTCATTGAGGTTGAAACTGATGAGGATGGTATGGCATATGGGCAATATCTGCGCATAAAGGTTAGACTTGATGTTACAAAACCTTTGATGAGAGGTAAAATGGTACAAATAGGCGATGAAGGAAAAATGAGATGGTGCCCCTTTGAGTATGAATTTCTCCCTGACTTCTGTTTCACTTGTGGTATGATTGGACACACAGACAAAGGGTGTTCAATTAAACTGAAGGAAGGAGAAACTCAACAATTTGGCAAATGGCTGAAGCGAACCCCTAATCAGAAGGGGGCAGGAAATTTTGACAGATCTCAAGGAAGTAACAGTAGAAATGGGGACAAAAAAATCATGGAAGTTATGATAGCAGAGGAACTGGATCAGAAAGTGATAATCGGTCATGGCGAAAGGAGGATCTATCTCTAGTGAAGGAAATTGACAAGAAAGGAGAGGAAAAGGAGGTTATTAGCCCAAGGCAGAAGATGGCTATAATGGCCTCTGAGGCTGACATGAACAAATCAAAAGGGAGTTTTTAAATCATAGAAAAAGGAAAGACAAAGGAGGTTGAAATGAAGCCAGTGGATATTGAGCTCTATGAACAAACAAAAGCTAATGAAGACATAACACAAAGAACTAATGAAAAGACAACTAAAGAAGGAAAAAATAAGTTGACAGTAACGAATGAAGAAGACCTGGTATCTATATCAGTGGAAATAGGCTCGTTACATATGAAGGATGGAGAAAGAAAGGAACATAAAAACTCCACTTTCAGAAGAAGAGCAAGGAAAAAAACAGAAACGAGTTTGGCAAAAACGGGTGAGGCTATTGCATGTACTGGTCTAAAAAGAACAAGTACATGGGAAGATATGGAAGTGGATACTGAAACTGTAGTAAAGAAATTCAAGAAGATTGAGGTCCAAGAAGATAATCAAACCAATTTCGCGGGGCTGTCGGAACAGCCCTGCGGGAACCAATGAGAATAGGGAGCCTGAATTGCCGGGGTTTGGGGAATGGCCCGGCAATTCGCAGTCTTCTGGAATTCCAGAAGAGGGAGGACCCCGACATTTTGTTCCTTTCAGAAACAAAACTAGACGAAAGAAGGTTGCAATGGTTTAGGTGGAGACTGGGCTTAACTAATATGGTTGCTAAAGATTGTGAAGGACAGAGTGGAGGACTGGCTCTATTCTGGAGGAAATAAATAAATCTCACAGCTGGTCTAAAATCTAGATATCACATTGATGCAACTATAACATGTTAGAGATATGCCCAACAGGCAATAATAAAGTGGTTATTATCATATCTTCATACTTATGATAAATGTTTACATACCATGCTATAATTGTATTAAAAGGAAACATTAATACTTGTGTGATTTGTAAACATAAAAGAGTCCCTAGTAAAGCCTCTTGTTAAACTAGCTTGTTGGTTAATATATGATCATGGTTTCCTGATCATGAACATAGGGATGTTATTAACAACAGGGTCATATCATTAGGAGAATGATGTGATGGACATACTCTTATAGTTAAGCGTAGCATAAAGATCAAGTCATTTAATATAGTTCATTTGCTATAAGCTTTCTGATACATAGTAACCTAATTCCTTTGACCATGAGATCATGTTAATCACCATCACCGGAAGGATGCTTTGATGACATCAAACACCACACCGTAACTCGGTGGCTATAAAGGTGGCATTGAGTGTTCGGAAAGTATGGGTTGAGGATCATGGATCAAGAGTGGGATTTGTCCATCGATATGACAGATAGATATACTCTGGGCCCTCTCGGTGGAATGTCATCCAATTAGCTTGCAAGCATGTAACACCCTCAGAATCGGACCTATGCAAGTTTGAGCAAAATTCGCTAAACCCGCATAGAAACGATTCAAAGGTGTCCACCAGGCACTTTCGTGCGGGTGGAAAACGAAGTAATAACATTACACAACAGTCCTCGATTGGACCCACAGAACAGATATATGTAACAGCGACTCAAAGAGTCAAGAATACAGATATAATATACAAAGATCCAAATCACCTTGAAAACGATGGGGCGTCCGACTACGGACAAGATGCAAATGGGGCTAAGAGCCCTGAAGAATAACCAATGGCGTCCATAACCCTGCCCAGGCCAAGCCGGAAGGGTAACCCTGCTAACGGCGTCGATCTCAAAACCTGCTTAAACAAAAGGGGTGCCGACAAAGGGCAAAGGAAAAAGAAGGAGCGTCAGTACTGAGGCCAGTACACGGCGAGGCTAGAATTCGGCGGTCCTCGCCTACATAGGTATGGTGGACTGAGCGGCAGCGGCAGCATGCACTAAACAAACTATAGAGACTCGATACAACTGGCGGTTATCAGAGAGGGGTAAGATAGACCTATCCGGATCCAACCTGAAGCTAACACCAAACAAACCCATCCTGGTGTTTCCCCCTCGAGACCAAACGAGGAAGTCAACCGAGGAACTCACACAGTTGGCAGTTTTATTTATTCGGTTATCGTTGCAGCATTTACTAGTCAGGTTTACATAATCATCCTGATAAAATAAGCAGTGGGTCATTTTAGTTATCCATTCCGTGATAGTTGCAACAATTACTAATCAGGTACAGATAGCATGAGATAAACCCAAAACCCAGCAGTTGTTGGTACTTTTAATCAGCCCTTTCGTTGTAGTTGTAATACTTACTAGTCAGATACAATTGTCGCAAGCGACAATCCAACAAGCAATTGTGGGCAGTATTAATTAGCCATTCCGTTGTAGTTGAGCTGATTACTAGTCATTATAAGTCAAATTTATAACAGTAAACTTTAGTTATGCTTGTCTATGATCGAGATACTGTGCTCCAAGTCGTCCATATCCGCGGACACGGCTTTCAGAAAGTTTTACCCGGCCGGGGTGCACCAATAGCAACACACACTCGATCAACCTCGGAAAAACCAAATCAAAACCCAACGAGGCTTTCACGACTGAACAATCACAGGATTCAGAAATATTTCAGGGGGCCACCCCTTGGAGTACACCCGCAACGAAGTAAGCTAGCTCCGAGACGGACCCCAAAGTTTGTGGGGCCGGCGGTAAACGACAGCAGATCCCCAAACGGGGACTGTCGATACCACGTAAACGGGTCACAGATCCTAAACAGTACAGTGTGCAGTACCTCGCACAATCGTAAATAAAGCAGTAAAACATGGCATAAGTACAGGATAGTAATAAAGCCCCAAACTAGTTCGTGGCCCCAAGAAATAAGAATGAATCAAGCTCTGGCTCAGGGGGGGTCCCATATACCTCCCGGATGTGGATAGCGCGATAAATCAAGGAACAGGTATCAAGTACTCGGGGTCTTACGGGACACAAGTGGGCGTTCGGAAACCAAATATTATCTATCACCCACCGATGCCTCTGCTTATTCAATTTTAGTTGTTAAACAGGAATTAAAGTGACGATAAGTAAAACTGGAATCATCTCCAACAACAACATGCGGCAATACATCAGCAACTGTGGCACCTGACGACACGCAACAGCAATATAGCAAGCGACGGCGACGCGCAAGACCAACTAGCTACCAACCAACAGGCAATAGGGTGTGTCCAAGGCAATATATGGTTGCAAGGGATATCAAGGGTACGGAATCTAGAGCATCGCAACACAGATAGCAATAGATCAACAGGAGGGAAGTAAATACTATAAAAGTAAGATAGGTAGAAAGGGGGGAGATGCTCGCCTGAAAACATTGTCGAAGGTTTTCCCCGAAGATCGGGGCGAAGCTCACATCAACTCAACGGCCTTATCCGCGAAGAAGCAAAACACTAGAAGAAAACCCCGGATGCAATATTTAATACAACGGCAGAAGATCGGCATGATGCATGCATGATGAATGACATGGCAAGGTGCGCTGCATTTAGGTCATATTAAGTGGAACCGGGGTCCCGACAATTAATTAGATGGTTCAAGTTATTTAACTCCCGCAATTTAAATGTTGCATTATCAAGACAAAAGATAGAACCGGTTCGCTACGCAAGTTTAAATGAGGCCAATATAAGGCTAGATTTGCCCGCATATGGGCCCCATATTTACTTATTAGGTGAATCGGCATAAGGCCCCCAAACCAACAGACAATATGCATGCAAGTATGACAATTCAATATGCAACAAGTTGTTATTATGTGATAAAATAGGGTTTCGGGAAGGGGTTCACACGTTAGGGGTCTCGACGGTCTTGGGGTTCCGGGGTTCGGGGTCGGTCTCAGGGAACGTTCTCGGGCCACGGAGGTAGGTCTTGTTGCATCCGGGAAGCCGAGCTTGGTTAGGTGCCGGGGCGCGTGGAATTCGTTCTGGTCGGTACCGTTCTTGTCGTCATGCAGATCACGTCGGGTCCCACGGGGTCGATCTTGCCGTTGCGAAGGTCTTGTCGGGCCCGCACAGATCTTGTCGAGTCCTCGAGCCGGGACGGTCTTGACGTTCGGGGTGAAGCACTTGTCGTATTTGCATGGGCGACCTTGGCGTCCGGGTCCTCGGCATCGGATCTGGGGAGAAGTACTTGTCGCATCTGCCGTCTTCGGGTCTGCTCCAAGCGGGTACATGACGGAGTACTTGTCGTATCATGTGGTCTACGGATCGGGCTCCGGGATCGGTCTTCGGGGGTTCGACCATCGGATCCGTGACGAAGAACTCAGGGCCTTGGGTCCGAGAACGAGGTCTTCGCATTCTAGGGTGAAGTCCCTGTGGGTACGCGGTATCGGACATAAGCTCCGTGAAGAAGATCTTGTCGATGCGAGGGTGTCGAGTTCAAGGGTCTTGTGCAACTTGTCGGGGGCGTCCAGGTGCTCTTAGCAGCAGAACGGTGCCTTAATTCTTGTCATCTCCGTTGGCGTCTGAAGCATTGAAGTGCTCCTCTTTCCACCACGGGAACCCTAATGAATTGCCCTCTCCATGGGTCTCTTTGCGCAGCGTCTGGAAGTCCCTAAAGGAGACGATCCCGTCGCCGTTCTTGTCGTATAGCTCCATCTCCCTGGCAGAGCGATGGAGCTGGTCGCCCCTGGCCTGCTGGAGGTTCCACCTGATGAGCTCATCGAGAGAGACGAAACCGTCTTGCGGGTTGAGGTCGATCTTGGGGAGAAACGCGCGGATCCGGTCAGAGACGGGGGTGGCCGGGGCGCGGCTCGCGCGCAGCCGGTGGAGGGGCGCCGGAGCGCGCCGGGGCCGGGCTCGGCCGGGGCGAGCTCGCTGGGGCGCACGGGGCGCAGGGACGCGGCGGCCGGCGTCGGGGACGTGAAGGCGGACGGCGGAGCGGTTCGGGAGGGTGGCCGCGCGCGCGGAGGGGAGACGGGCGGGGTCGGCACCGGAGAAGAAGACCGGCGGGCGGCGGGGTCGTCGGCCGGAGCTCGAGCGGCGGGAGGCTCAGGGTCGGGGCGCCCGCGTCTGGAGGAGGACGGGGCGAGCGCGGGGCTCGGGGGCGAGGTGAGCTGAGGGAGGGCCGGGCGCAGCGGGCTTGCAGAGGGTGGGGGGCGAGGACGGTGGAGCAGAGGAGGCGGAGGGCACGCTCGCCGGCGGCGGGGCCCCGAGGGAGAGGCGCCGGCGAACGCTGGAAGGTGGGCAGAGGGGCGGTGGTTGCTCGGGTCCTGGGGAGGAGGAGAGGGACGGGGCGGCGGTTGCGAGGTGGGGAGGCCGGAGGCGGGGGAGGAGAGAAGGCGCAGGCGCGGGCGGGAGCGGCGCATGCGGAAGGTCGCCGGCGAGCGGTGCGTGAGCAGAAGAGAGGAGGAAGAAGGGAGAGAGGAAAAGAGGAGGTCGCGGGGGAGGCAGGTCCCGCGTGGGCCTGGGGGACAAGCTGCCAGGGGAGCGGGTCCCGCGTGGGCCTGGGGCCACGCAGGCGTGCGGTCGGCGTGAGTGTGTGCGTGCGTTGTGTGGTGGAGGTGGGAAGAGCTGGGGTTGGTGGATGAGTGGGGCTGGTGGCTGGCTGGCCACGGGGGGCGAGTGGGGGGTCGGGCCCAGCGTCAGGGGCAGGGGGCGGTTAGCGTGCTGCGCGTGGTGTGCGTGTAGAGTAGAGTGTGGGTGGTGGGCGGTTGGGTGCGTGCTGGGGCGGGGCCCGCGCGCAGGGAGGTGTGGGGTGAGAGAGAGAGAGAGGCTGTGAGGGATTGGGGTGGGCTAGTTGGCAGTTTAGGATTGGGTAGTGGGGAGAGGGGTGCTGAGGTGGCGTGTCCTGATTGGGTGGGGTGAGGTGGAGGGGAGAGTTGGGTAGAAAGATGGGTAGGTTTAGGAAAAAAAAAGGTGGGCGGGTTGGACCGTTTTATATTTTCTGGGGTGGTCGATCGGGTCAATCGGCCCGTTCGACTGCCCCTATCAAAATAATTTAAATTTTTATTTATTCTAATTGGGCCGTTTGCAACCCGATAGCAACAAACAAATTAACTCCGGAGACCCGGGGTTTGGCGTTTGAGTAAAGATGGGGCGTTTTAGAAAAACAAAACGGGCTTTGCGAAATTAGTTTTAGCAAACAATGCATGATGATGACGATGCAATGCACAAATTCAACGCGATTTTCTAGTAGTGGTTTTGCGGGATGCCACAAAGCATGTGACTGGTTCACAAGGGATCACATACCACGGGAACGAGAAAAGAGTACTTATCGGTAACGAGGTTGAACTAGGTTTGCAGAGATACCGATGATCAAAACCTCGGATAAGTAAACTATCGTGAGACAAAGGGAAATTGGTATCGTATGTAAGTGGTTCATTCGATCACAAAGTAATTGTAGAAATATGTGGGAACCATATGAATTTCCAGATTACTCTATTGGTTATTGATCGGAGAAGTGTCTCGGTCATGTCCGCATAATTCACGAACCGTAGGGAGACACACTTAAGGATTCGATGTTGTTGAGTAGTTATGGAATGATGAGTAAGAGACCGAATGTTGTTTGGAGTCTCGGATGGGATCCGGGATATCACGAGGAGATCCGGAATGGTCCGGAGAATAAGATTCATATAAGGAAAGTCCTATTTCGGAGTTCGGGAATGGTTCCGGTGTTTTCATCGGGAATGTTCTAGAAGGTTTCGGAATGTCCGACACTCCGGAGGGGAAGGGTATATGAATGTGTCATAACAAGTTGGAATGATTGCATCATGTACTAGGTGTCATCGCTGAACAAAATAAAGGGTTTAATCAAATCCTAGTTTGAAAAGTCAAACGTCAATTTGAAAAGTCAAACGACTATTTTGTGAAGTGGAGGGAGAGAAGGAAACCTGGGAAGAGAAGGTTTCCCTTCTCTCCTCCAAACCGCCGGCCAGCAAGGGAGTTGGGGAGGACTCGGCTAGCCCTAGCCGCCCCTCCCACCTATAAAAGAAAGGGAGGGGGCGCCCCCTCTCTCTACACCTTGCCCCTCTAAACCTAACCCTAGCCGCCGCCGGCCACAATAGCCGCCGCCGCCCTAGGGTTTGCCCAAGCCGCCGACTTGGGGCAATCCCATTGCCCTTGCCGCCGGTCTAGCTCCCTATCCTTGGTGCCTCTAAACCCTAGATCGCCAAGGTCTCTCTCATAGTCCACCATACTCGCTCCGGCTTAAGGCAAAGCCCTGCGAGATCTCCCCTCTACTTCCGGTACCACGCCATCGTGCTGCCGGAATCGCGAGGAGAGTGCTACAACCTCCGCTGCCTGCTGGAACAAGGGAGAGGAAGGTCTTCATCGAGTACCGAACGTGTGACCGACTGCGGAAGCGCTGCCGGAACGCAGCGCCGGAAGGATCGTCTACGCACTCTTGAGATCGGCAAGAGTACGACTACATCACCCACGAGAATCTGCTCTCGTTAACCGCTTTGGAATCTTCGAGGGTGAGTTCCTCTATCGACTCGTTGCTACAATCTAGTAGATAGATCTTGGCTTGTTTGTTTGCATGCGGTAGAAAATTTTGTTTTCCATGCTACGAACCCCTACAGTGGTATCAGAGCCGTGTCTATATGTAGATCTATTGCACGAGTAGAACACAATGGTCATTGTGGGCGTTGATGCTTTTGTTGTCGATTGCTTCTTGTTTACTTTGCATCTTGCGGTATGGTGGGATGAAGCGGCCCAGGCTAACCTTACATGACATCGTTCATGATACTTGCTCCACGCTTGACATGCAACTTGTATTGCATAAGTGGCTTTGCGGGTGCCTGTTTCTCCCAACATAGTTAAGATTCAATTTACAACGGGTGATTGACAATACTAGTATCAATGTTGTGGTTCTTGTTCGTAAGTTAGAACGACACTTATTGAAAGCCCCAAACCACGTAAAACATGCAAAGAAAATTAGAGGCGTCTAACTTTGTTTTGCAGGGGTGTGTTGTGATGTGATATGGCCATAATTGTGATTATGTTTGATGTATGCAATGTTCCTTATTGTAAGTTGGCAACCGGCAGGAGCCATATGGTTGTCTTTAAATTCTGTTAAGACCCGCATGTCTATTCAAAGTAGTTGTAATAGTTGAAGCTGGTGGACGACAACCATGGAGCAGCGTCATTGACCTTGATGCAATGCCGGTGATGATGGAGATCATGTTCGTGCTTGAAGATGGAGATCGGAAGCACAAAGAAGAAAGGCCATATCATATCACATATTATGAATTGCATGTGATGTTAATCCTTTTATGCATCTTGTATTGCTTAGTTTACGTCGGTAGCATTATAAGATGATCCCTCAAGCACACAATTTCAAGTTTTAAAGTGTTCATCCTTAGTAAGCACCATTGCTAAAGCTCGTTGTTTGGAAGCACCACGTGATGATCGGGTGTGTTAGATTCTGCGAGTGTATACAACGTGAGTAAGCCAGATTTGCTCATGCGGAAGCTAAGGTTTGATCTTGACGAGCCTAGCATGTACAGACATGGTCTCGGAACACGGATCACCGAAAGGTAAAGCATGAGTCGTATAGTAGATATGATGAACCATGTTGATTGTTCGCCATTGAAGCTACATCAACTCTCGTGATGATCGGTTTTGATGTGGTGGATTTGGTTCGTGTGATCACTAAAACAATGTGAGGGAAATTGTTTTGAGTGGGAGTTCAACAGCAATATGGTTAAAAGTTGAACACTATTTATCATAAATTAAATCGAAGTGAATTTGCATAGTTGTTGTAGTCATTGGTATCCGTTTACCACCTTGCGCTTAGTTTTAATTGAGATGATAGAACTATAGAATTCTGGTTAGTTACTTTACGAACTGGTATCGTATTGTTTTGAAGTGTTAATCTAAAGTTTAAAAGTCCTATTGCAAACTTTCAGTAAAGTTCCGGTTACTTCATCAAGTTTAATAATTGGTATTAAATCAAGAGTGACAATTCCAAGTGTTAGTGTATGAGTATCATGTTTGTCTCCATGATTCTTGATATTCAAAGAATTGTCTTAATATCAAGGTTATCTAGGGTCTGAAATAGTTGTTTCAGAAACCATGATGTGTGGAAGATATTGTGATATCTGAAACGAAGTTTTGGTTGCAACATGATAGAGTATAATATGGCAAAGGTCATGTTCTCATATTTGATGAGAATTTGCAAAAGGTTGGAGACACTAGTTGTCCTAATCCACCAAAAGGTTTTGGATAGCAACATTATACTCGCGATTCATCTTTATAAGCTAAAAGTAGCTTGATCATGAATAATTCCATGATAAGGGTGAATATTTGATGTAGGTAAAATATTTACCACACCAAGAGATTACTAAAGAATGGAATTTGAAAGCACACCAAACATTTGGTGATGGTGATATACTTAAAAGTGCAAGTCCAAAGACATTGGTATTTAATTATACACGCTTTGGACTATGTGTCATATGTATGACTCCACTATTGATGTTGATAGATTCTTTCAAACAGAAAAGGAAATACTGAAAGAGAATCTCATAAATATATGGCAGAAAAGAAAAGACTAGAATTGTTCAGTTTAAGTATATAGATGATATACCTGTTATGGCTATATTTTTTGCTTATTAAACAATGTGGTTCTTAACTATTTGATACTGAATTTGTTGGTGTGAATCGTCATACGAAAATACACAATTCATGAACTACAATGGCCTAAGTAACTAGCAAAAGAATATGTGATGATGTGCATCGAGAACAAATAAAGGGTTATTGTGCTGCTTGTTAAACATCAAAGCTTGCCTTCAAGATTTGTTTTATCGGGTATTATGAGAACAAAAGGGTTGTTCAAATAATTGCCGTAATCCATAAAAGATGGATGATTCACAAATCTCGTTGGATAAATCACATCCATAAAACTAGTGCTAAAAATGTCGAAAGACAAATTGATTGAAAGATCACTTGGGAAGTGACATCGCCGTTTAAATTATATTGGAAAGAAAACATGAAGAAACTCCATGTGGATGGAATTTTGAAGTCTTTTTGATATTTGATCAAATGACGCTTGTTAAACTTTCCTAAGAGATAATTAAAACTTCGTTCATAGGCCAAAAGGGAACGAATGACTAGCTTATTGGAACTTGTACATATTGTTGTATGAAATCCATTATGTGTAGTCAAGAGCGATGGATTTCAACTTCATATGCTTTCTCCGAAAATTTGAGTGAATATATGAATATTTACTTCATAAGGATGAAGTATGAAACATTTGAAAAGTTTAAAAACTTTCAAGATGAAGTGCAAAATCATTGTAACAAGAATATAAATAGTTTATGATAAGATCATAAAGGAAGATATTTGAGTTACAAGTTTAGCATAATACCTAAGATTTAAGGAATCGTTCCATGGATTTGCATTTCCCGAAACACCATAAGAGTATGGAGCGTTCGAGATATGTAATTAAACCTTGTTTGACATGGTAAGATCAAAGGTGTAATTCATAAAACTGCCATTATATTTTAAAGATTAAAAGCTTGAGAGACTACCGTTTTTCCACTGAAAAGAGCTCCATCATAATCCGTTGAAATGACACCATATAAAGTTATGGTTTGGGATAAAACCCAAGTTGTCCTTTCTTAAACATTGGTATTCTATGCATAAGAAAGATGTTTGCAACCAAAGTCGGATGAACCTGTCTTTGTATGTTATTTAGAATAACTGTTAAGTAATCCTCCATATCGGAGACAAAAGTGTTTGTCACTTAGAACGTCAAGTTTCTTTGAGAAGGAATTTGTCGTGAAAAGATAAGTGAGAGGACAATAGAACTTTGATAAGTTTAAAAGAACCTTAGCTATATGTGCAAAGTTGCACAGCGCCGAAAAGTGTTCCAGAGGCAGCAACAATGCTCATGGCTCACGTGCCTCAAAGGTTGTGGTTACAAAGGTCAAGTTTCTATTGAACCAAGTAGGTCGAGTAAACAATCAAATACCAAGATTTGAGGGTTGAATCATTATTTGAGAATAATGAACATACTACATGCAAAGAAGCGATGATGGGCCCTGACTCCATAAAATGGCTTGAAGCCATAAAATCCGTGATAGTTCCATACACGAGAAATCAAGTTTTGAACTTGAAGGACCCTCGAGAAAGGTGTAAGACCTTACAGTTGTGTTTGGATCTATAAAGAAATAGACATGGATGTTTCGCATCTATGAAATGGTCGACATGTTGGGAAAGAGTTCACAACAATGTTCAAAGGTTGACTATGACAAGATTTGATCTTTCATAGCGACATTTAGTCTAGACGGATTAATGTAGCAACCACTACATATAATTTTGTTATGTGGTAGTTGGATAAACAAAAAAAAATTCTTCTAATAGAATTGTTACCTAGGACATGTGCATAACACGGTCCATAGGGTTTTTGTTAATTCAAGGGATGCTAAAAGCATATACAAACTTCAATGGTTGAAGTGAGCATTGTAGGGTTTCGTAGCATGGAAAACAAAAAAATTCTATCGCATACAAACAAACAAGCCAAGATCTATCTACTAGATTGTAGCAACGAGTCGATGGAATAACTTACCCTCGAAGATTCCAAAGTGTTTAACGAGAGCGGATTCTCGTGGGTGATGTAGTCGTACTCTTCCCGATCTCAAGATCGCGTAGACGATCCTTCCGGCGCTGCGTTCCGGCAGCGCTCCCGCAGTCGGTCACACGTTCGGTACTCGACGAAGACCTTCCTCTCCCTTGTTCCAGCAGGCAGCGGAGGTTGTAGCACTCTCCTCGCGATTCCGACAGCACAACGGCGTGGTACCGGAAGTAGAGGGGAGATCCCGCAGGGCTTCTCCTTAAGCTGGAGCGAGTATGGTGGAGTATGAGAGAGAACTATTAGTGGTCTAGGGTTTAGACACACCAATTAGAAGGCTCTAAACCGAAGGCTAGGGCAATTAGAAGCTCTAAACCAAAACGGCTCTAAACCGGAGATTAGAGGATAGGAACTTGTGTGTCTAGAGGAGGAGGCCCTGCCCCTCCTTTTATAGGTGGGAGGTGCGGCCAAGGGGAGGGGAGTCCCTCCCCAAGTCGTCCTTGGTTGGCGCGCCGGCTTGGAGAGGAGACTCCTCCCCCAAGTCGGTTCCAACCACATCTTGCTTGTTTCCCACAGTTTCTTGTTTTAGCTGTTTGACTTTCAAACTGGACATTTGACTTTTCTGTTTTAGGATTCAATTTAATCCTTTATTTGGAACAGCAAGAACACTTAGTACATGATGCAATCATTCCAATATGTAATGACACATTCATGTACCCCCTCCCCCCCCCCGGAGTGCCGGACATTCCGGAACCTTCTAGAACATTCCCGATGAAAACACCGGAAACATTTCCGAACTCCGAAACGGGACTTTCCTTATATGAATCTTATTCTTCGGACCATTCCGGATCACCTCGTGATATCCCGGATCCCATCCGAGACTCCGAACAACATTCGGTCTCTTTCTCATAATACCATGACTACTCAAACAACGTCGAATCCTTAAGTGTGTATCCCTACGGTTCGTGAATTATGCGGACATGATCGAGACACTTCTCCGAACAATAACCAATAGAGGAATCTGGAAATTCATATGGCTCCCACATATTTCTACGATTACTTTGCGATCGAATGAACCACTTACATACGATACCAATTTCCCTTTGTCTCACGATATGTTACTTATCCGAGGTTATGATCGTCGGTATCTCTGCATACCTAGTTCAACCTCGTTACCGATAAGTACTCTTTTCTCGTTCCCGTGATATGTGATCCCTTGTGAGCCAGTCACATGCTTGCAAGCTAATTGGATGACATTCCACCGAGAGGGCCCAGAGTATATCTATCCGTCATATGGATGGACAAATCCCACTCTTGATCCATGTGTCTCAACCAATACTTTCCGAACACTCAATGCCACCTTTATAGCCACCCAGTTACGGTGTGGTGTTTGATGTCATCAAAGCATCCATCCGGTAAAGGTGATATGCATGATCTCATGGTCGAAGGAATTAGGTTACTATGTATCAGAAAGCATATAGCAATTGAACTATTGAAATGACTTGATCTTTATGCTACGCTTATCTATAGGAGTATGTCCACCATATCATTCTCCTAACGATATGATCTTGTTGTTGATAACATCTCAATGTTCATGATAGGGAAACCACAATCATTAATCAACCAACAAGCTAGTGAAGTATAGAGGCTATACTAGGGACTTCAAATTAAGTTTACAAATCACACAAGTATCAATGTTTCCTTGTTAATACTATTATAGCATGAATGTAAACATTTATCATAAACACAAAGATATAATAATAACTACATTTATTATTGCCTCTAGGGCATATCTCCAACAGTCTCCCACTTGCACTAGAGTCATCTAATCTAGATTACATGGTAATATACCGAACACCCATGGCAGTTTGGTGTTGGTCATGTTTTGCCCTCGGGAGAGGTTTAGTCAACGGATCCGCCACATTCAGATCTGTGTGTACTTTGCAAATCTTTATATCCCCATCCTGGATATGTTCTTGAATAGCGTGAAAACGTAGCTTGATGTGCTTCAGCTTCTTGTGTGACCTTGGTTCTTGCGCATTGGCTATGGCGCCCATGTTATCACAGTAGATAGACATTGGGTCCAGCGCACTAGGAACCACACCCAGCTCTGTAATCTCTTTCATCCATATCGCTTCTTGTGAAGCCTCCGGAGCAGCCATGTATTCCGATTCAGTTGAAGATCTCGCCACAACGCTTTGCTTTGCACTCCTCCAGCTAACTGCTGCACCATTCAAAATAAATACGTATCTGGATTGTGATTTAGAATCATCCGGATCGGTGTTCCAACTAGCATCGGTGTAACCGTTAACAACGAGCTATTCATCACCTCCATAAGAAAGAACCATATCCTTAGTTCTTCTCAAGTACTTAAGGATGTTTTTGACCGCTGTCCAATGATCCACTCCTGGATCACTTTGATATCTGCTAGTTAAACTAACAGCATATGCAATGTCGGGTCTAGTACATAGCATGGCATACATTAGAGATCCTATGGCTGAGGCATAGGGAGTCTTACTCATCCTTTCTCTATCTTCTGCCGATGTCGGACTTTGAGTTTTACTCAAGGTCGTATTGGGCAACATGGGCAAGAACCCTTTCTTGCTTTCTTCCATTCCAAACCTCTTTAGAACTTTGTCCAAATATGTACTCTGTGACAATGATATTTGGCGTTTTGATCTATCTCTATAAATCTTTATGCCTAATATGTAAGCTGCTTCGCCAAGATCCTTCATTGAAAAACTATTATTCAAATATTCTTTGACACTATTAAGAAGGTCTACATCATTCCCAATCAACAATATGTCATCCACATATAGTATTAGGAATGCTACAGAGCTCCCACTCACTTTCTTGTAAATACAAGCTTCTCCATAAGTTTGTATAAAACCAAAACTTTTGATTACCATATCAAAACGTTGATTCCAACTTCGGGATGCTTGCTTCAATCCATAGATGGACCGTTGAAGTTTGCATACCTTGTTAGCATCTTTAGGATTGACAAAACCTTTGGGTTGCATCATATACAACTCTTCATCAATGTCTCCATTGAGGAATGCTGTTTTGACATCCATCTGCCATATCTCATAATCATAATATTCAGCGATTGCTAACATAATCCTCACAGACTTTAGCTTCACTACTGGTGAGAAAGTCTCATCGTAGTCAACTCCTTGAATTTGTCAAAACCCTTTTGCGACAAGTCGAGCTTTATAGACAGTAACATTACCATCAGCATCTGTTTTCTTCTTGAAAATCCATTTGTTCTCGACAGCCTTCCGGCCATCCGGTAAGTCCACCAAAGTCCATACTTGGTTTTCGTACATGGATCCAATCTCGGATTTCATGGCTTCTTGCCATTTATTGGAATCTGGGCTCTCATCGCTTCCTCATATGTCTCGGGGTCATCGGTGTTGTCCACCAACATGACATTCATAACGGAATCATACCAATCTGGAGTGGTACGAGTTCTCGTTGACCTCCGAGGCTCTGTAGCAACTTCAACCGAAGTTTCATGATCACCATCGTTAGCTCCCTCTCTTATTGGTGCAGGCACCACAGGAACTTCTTACGGTGCTGCGCTACTCACAATTTCGAGAGAAGGTTCGACAACCTCGTCGAGTTCTACTTTCCTTCCAGTCCCTTCTTTCGAGAGAAATTCCTTCTCTAGAAAGGATCCATTCTTGGCAACGAAGATTTTGCCTTCGGATCTATGATAGAAGGTATACCCAATAGTTTCCTTCGGGTATCCTATGAAGACGCATTTTTCCGCTTTGGGTTCAAGCTTGTCCGGCTGTAACTTCTTTACATAGGCTTCGCATCCCCAAACTTTAAGGAACGACAATTTAGGTTTCTTCCCAAACCATAATTCATACGGTGTCGTTTCAACGGATTTAGATGGTGCCCTATTTAAAGTGAATGCGGTTGTTTCTAATGCATAACCCCAAAATGATAGCGGTAAATCTGTAAGTGACATCATAGAACGAACCATATCTAAGAGAGTTCGATTACGACGTTCGGACACACCATTACGCTGTGGTGTTCCCGGCGGTGTCAATTGTGAAAGTATTCCGCATTTCTTCAAATGCTCGCCAAACTCGTAACTTAGATATTCACCTCCACGATCAAAACGTAGAAATTTAATCTTCTTGTTACGTTGATTCTCTACCTCACTTTGAAACTCCTTAAACTTCTCGAAAGTTTTGGACTTATGTTTCATGAAATAGATATGCCCATATCTACTCAAGTCATCCGTGAAGGTAAGAACATAACGATAACCACCGCGCGATGCTACACTCATTGGACCACACACATCGGTATGTATGATTTCCAATAAGTCCGTAGCTCGCTCCATCATACCAAAAAATGGAGTCTTAGTCATTTTACCCATCAGACATGCTTCGCATCTTTCAAGTGATTCAAAATCAAGTGATTCAAGAAGTCCATCGGAATGGAGTTTCTTCATACGTTTCACTCCAATGTGACCAAGACGACAGTGCCACATATAGGTCGAATTATCGCTTGATTTCAAACGTTTAGCCTCAATGTTGTTGATATGTGTATTTCCACTATCGAGATTCAATAAGAATAGACCATCTATCAAAGGTGCATGTGCATAAAACATATTACTCATATAAACCGAACAACCATTATTCTCGGACTTAAACAAGTAACCGTCTCGCAATAAACAAGATCCCGATATAATGTTCATGCTCAACGTAGGCACCAAATAACAATTATTTAAGTATAAAACTAATCCCGATGGTAGATGAAGGGGTAGCGTGCCGACCGCGATCACATCAACCTTTGATCCGTTTCCCACGTGCATTGTCACCTCGTTCTTCGCTAGCTTCCGTTTATTCTGCAGCACCTGTTTCGAGTTACAAATATGAGCAATCGAACCAGTATCAAATACCCAGGCACTACTACGAGTACTAGTGAGATACACATCAATAACATGTATATCAGATATACCTTTCTTCTTGATGTTGCCGTTCTTCAAATCCGCCAAGTACTTTGGGCAATTCCGCTTCCAGTGACCTTCTCCCTTGCAGTAAAAACACTCAGTATCAGGCATAGGTCTAGCCTTGGTCTTCTTCGCTGGCGTGGTAACTTTCTTACCACCCTTCTTGAAGTGTCCCTTTTGCTTAGACTTGCCTTTCTTGAATTTGGTGGTCTTATTGACCAACAACACTTGGTGCTCTTTCTTGATCTCCACTTCTGCAGATTTCAACATGGCAAAGAGTTCTGGCAACGTCTTATTCATGTTCTGCATGTTGTAGTTCATCACAAAGTTCTTGTAACTTGGTGGTAGTGATTGGAGGACACGGTAAATCCCCAAAGCATTAGGAATCACTATACCCAAGCTTTGAAGTTTGTTTGCGTGCCCAGACATCTTAAGCACATGCTCACTGACGGAGCTGCCCTCTTCCATCTTGCAGTTAAAGAACTTTTCAGAAGCCTCATAGCTTTCAATTGCCGCATGAGTCTCAAAAATCAATTTGAGATCCTCGACAATATCATATGGGTCTGAATCCTCAAACCTTTTCTGAAGCTCCGATTCCAAACCATACAAGATAGCACACTGAACTATGGAGTACTGATTCTTCCGAGCGAGGTAAACATTCTTTACTTCATCGGGAGCATCATCTGCAGGTGGGTCACCCAGCGGTGCATCCAGCACATAGGTCAAATTACCAGCTGTGAGGACAATCCTCAAATTGCGGAACCAATCCGCGAAGTTGCTTCCATTGTTTTTCAACTTTTCTTTCTCTGGGAACGCATTAAAATTGATGGTAGGGGCTGCCATTGATCTACAACATATTTTCAATAGTTTAGACTAAGTTTATGACAAATTGAGTTCAAATTATTAATAAAGTTAATCTAGGTGAACTCCCACTCAAAACAATATCCCTCACATTGTTTTAGTGATCACACGAACCAAATCCACCATATCAACACCGATCATCACGAGAGTTGATATAGTTTCAATGGCGAACAATGGTCATGTTCATCATATTTACTATATGATTCATGCTTTACCTTTCGGTGATCCGTGTTCCGAGACCATGTCTGTACATGCTAGGCTCGTCAAGATCAAACCTTAGTTTCCGCATGAGCAAATCTGGCTTGCTCACGTTGTATACACTTGCGGAATCTAACACACCCGATCATCACGTGGTGCTTCAAAACAACAAGCTTTAGCAACGGTGCTAACTAAGGGTGAACACTTTATGACTTGAAATTCATGTGCATGAGGGATCATCTTATAATGCTACCGTCGTCTACTAAGCAATACAAGATGCATAAAGGATTAACATCACATGCAATTCAATATATATGTGATATGATATGGCCTTTCTTCTTCGTGCTTCCGATCTCTATCTTCAACCACGAACATGATCTCCATCATCACCGGCATTGCATCAAGGTCAATGACGCCTCTCCATGGTTGTCGTCCACCGGCGTCAACTATTACAACTACTTTGAATAGACACACGGGTCTTAACATAAATTAAAGACAACCATATGGCTCCTGCCGGTTGCCAACTTACAATAAGGAACATTGCATACATCAAATATAATCACAATCATGGCCATATCACATCACTGCACACCCCTGCAAAACAAAGTTAGACGCCTCTACTTTCTTTGCATGTTTTACGTGGTTTGGGGCTTTCTATAAGTGTCGTTCTAACTTACGAACATGAACCACAACATTGATACTAGTATTGTTAATCACCCGTTGTAAATTGGATCTTAACTATGCTAGGAGAAACAGGCACCCGCAAAGCCACTTATGCAATACAAGTTGCATGTCAAGCGTGGAGCAAGTCTCATGAACGATGTCATGTAAGGTTAGCCCGGGCCGCTGCATCCCAACATACCGCAAGATGCAAAGTACACAAGAATCAATCGACAATAAAAGCATCAACGCCCACAATGACCATTGTGTTCTACTCGTGCAACAGATCTACATATAGACACGGCTCTGATACCACTGTAGGGTTTCGTAGCATGGAAAACAAAAATTTTCTATCGCATACAAACAAACAAGCCAAGATCTATCTACTAGATTGTAGCAACGAGTCGATGGAATAACTTACCCTCGAAGATTCCAAAGTGTTTAACGAGAGCGGATTCTCGTGGGTGATGTAGTCGTACTCTTCCCGATCTCAAGATCGCGTAGACGATCCTTCTGGCGCTGCGTTCCGGCAGCGCTCCCGCAGTCGGTCACACGTTCGGTACCCGACGAAGACCTTCCTCTCACTTGTTCCAGCAGGCAGCGGAGGTTGTAGCACTCTCCTCGCGATTCCGGCAGCACAACGGTGTGGTACCGGAAGTAGAAGGGAGATCCCGCAGGGCTTCTCCTTAAGCCGAAGCGAGTATGGTGGAGTATGAGAGAGAACTATTAGTGGTCTAGGGTTTAGACACACCAATTAGAAGGCTCTAAACCGAAGGCTAGGGCAATTAGAAGCTCTAAACCAAAACGGCTCTAAACCGGAGATTAGAGGATAGGAACTTGTGTGTCTAGAGGAGGAGGCCCTGCCCCTCCTTTTATAGGTGGGAGGTGCGGCCAAGGGGAGGGGAGTCCCTCCCCAAGTCGGCCTTGGTTGGCGCGCCGGCTTGGAGAGGAGACTCCTCCCCCAAGTCGGTTCCAACCACCTCTTGCTTGTTTCCCACAGTTTCTTGTTTTAGCCGTTTGACTTTCAAACTGGACATTTGACTTTTCTGTTTTAGGATTCAATTTAATCCTTTATTTGGAACAGCAAGAACACTTAGTACATGATGCAATCATTCCAATATGTAATGACACATTCATGTACCCCCTCCCCCCCGGAGTGCCGGACATTCCGGAACCTTCTAGAACATTCCCGATGAAAACACCGGAATCATTTCCGAACTCCGAAACGGGACTTTCCTTATATGAATCTTATTCTCCGGACCATTCCGGATCACCTCGTGATATCCCGGATCCCATCTGAGACTCGGAACAACATTCGGTCTCTTTCTCATAATACCATAACTACTCAAACAACGTCGAATCCTTAAGTGTGTCTCCCTACGGTTCGTGAATTATGCGGACATGATCGAGACACTTCTCCGAACAATAACCAATAGAGGAATCTGGAAATTCATATGGCTCCCACATATTTCTACAATTACTTTGCGATCGAATGAACCACTTACATACGATACCAATTTCCCTTTGTCTCACGATATGTTACTTATCCGAGGTTATGATCGTCGGTATCTCTGCATACCTAGTTCAACCTCGTTACCGATAAGTACTCTTTTCTCGTTCCCGTGATATGTGATCCCTTGTGAGCCAGTCACATGCTTGCAAGCTAATTGGATGACATTCCACCGAGAGGGCCCAGAGTATATCTATCCGTCATATGGATGGACAAATCCCACTCTTGATCCATGTGTCTCAACCAATACTTTCCGAACACTCAATGCCACCTTTATAGCCACCCAGTTACGGTGTGGTTTTTGATGTCATCAAAGCATCCATCCGGTAAAGGTGATATGCATGATCTCATGGTCGAAGGAATTAGGTTACTATGTATCAGAAAGCATATAGCAATTGAACTATTGAAATGACTTGATCTTTATGCTACGCTTATCTATAGGAGTATGTCCGCCATATCATTCTCCTAACTATATGATCTTGTTGTTGATAACATCTCAATGTTCATGATAGGGAAACCACAATCATTAATCAACCAACAAGCTAGTGAAGTATAGAGGCTATACTAGGGACTTCAAATTAAGTTTACAAATCACACAAGTATCAATGTTTCCTTGTTAATACTATTATAGCATGAATGTAAACATTTATCATAAACACAAAGATATAATAATAACTACATTTATTATTGCCTCTAGGGCATATCTCCAACAAGCATCGCGGAGTTGGAATCTTCACTATGATGAAACTGTTAAAAGAGTTTAATTTCATTAGAGACAATGAAGATGCTTGCATTTGCAAGAAATTAAGTGGGAGCGCTAAGACATGTTTCTAATACATTATGTGGAAGACATATTGTTCATTAAAAAAATGATGTATCTTTTATTAACACATATTAAGAATTTCATCCTGATGAAAGACTTAGGCAAAACCCAAATGTTTGGCATCAATAGACGCCAATATGGTTATGCCAGAAGTACATAGACGAGATATTGAATGAGTTCAATATAGAAACTACAAGAAGGGTTCTTGTCGCACAGAAAGGATTGAATGAGTTCAATATTGATGATATATTCAAGTGTATTGACACTTGGTAAGTGAATCTAAGATTCAAGTATAGATTGATACTTGATGTATGAAATCACATAGAGTATTTATATCAATCATACTGTGATATGTACAAATCCAGATATGTCCTATGCACTAAATGTCATGAGCATATACCAGAATGATTCATAAAGATAATCATTGGACGATAGTAAAGATATTCTTATGATCTTGTAAAAGAACTAAGAATATATTATTTTGTAGAAATGACAAATAGATGGTTAGTTCATTGTAAATGAATTACATTGATACTAGTTTTGTCACAAAGTACAAATTAAGTTTATCTCAATCTAAACTAACGGTGGCACAATATAATGGAAAGTAAGTTCCATAATGGATTTGGATGAGTTCCAAAGTTAAGACATTGTGACAGATACTACAACAAAAGGTTAAGTATATGACTGCTATAATAGCAGCTAAAAAGGGCATTTGTGTCAAGTAGTTTGTTATCAAACTAGGTGTAGTTCACAGCGGGATAATACTATGAAGATATATTATACGACAATATTATCAACATTTTTTAACCCCAAAGAACTAAAGGTCTCACCAAAGGACCAAATTTATACAAAAGCCATCTCATTAGAGAATGAGTGATGCGTAGAGACGCAAAGACATGCAATTACACACGGACCTGGAAGTGTCAGATCCGGAGATCAGTTGACCACTAGCAATCGTGTACATACGACACCAGAAAGCCATAGGTGCTGAATACACAAAGGTTTGAAACTAGATTATTGACTCTAGTGCAAGTGGGAGACTGTTGGAGATATGCCCAAGAGGCAATAATAAAGTGGTTATTATCATATCTTCATACTTATGATAAATGTTTACATACCATGCTATAATTATATTAAAAGGAAACATTAATACTTGTGTGATTTGTAAACATAAAAGAGTCCCTAGTAAAGCCTCTTGTTAAACTAGCTTGTTGGTTAATATATGATCATGGTTTCCTAATCATGAACATAGGGATGTTATTAACAACAGGGTCATATCATTAGGAGAATGATGTGATGGACATACTCCTATAGTTAAGCGTAGCATAAAGATCAAGTCATTTAATATAGTTCATTTGCTATAAGCTTTCTGATACATAGTAACCTAATTCCTTCGACCATGAGATCATGTTAATCACCATCACCGGAAGGATGCTTTGATGACATCAAACACCACACCGTAACTGGGTGGCTATAAAGGTGGCATTGAGTGTTCGGAAAGTATGGGTTGAGGATCATGGATCAAGAGTGGGATTTGTCCATCCATATGACATATAGATATACTCTGGGCCCTCTCGGTGGAATGTCATCCAATTAGCTTGCAAGCATGTGACTAGTTCACAAGGGATCACATACCACGGGAACGAGAAAAGAGTACTTATCGGTAACGAGGTTGAACTAGGTATGCAGAGATACCGATGATCAAAACCTCGGATAAGTAAACTATCGTGAGACAAAGGGAAATTGGTATCGTATGTAAGTGGTTCATTCGATCGCAAAGTAATCGTAGAAATATGTGGGAACCATATGAATTTCCAGATTCCTCTATTGGTTATTGATCGGAGAAGTGTCTCGGTCATGTCCGCATAATTCATGAACCGTAGGGAGACACACTTAAGGATTCAATGTTGTTCAGTAGTTATGGAATGATGAGTAAGAGATCGAATGTTGTTCTGAGTCTCGGATGGTATCCGGGATATCACGAGGAGATCCGGAATGGTCCGGAGAATAAGATTCATATAAGGAAAGTCCTGTTTCGGAGTTCGGGAATGGTTCCGGTGTTTTTGTCGGGAATGTTCTAGAAGGTTCCGGAATGTCCGGCACTCTGGAGGGGAAGGGTACATGAATGTTTCATAACAAGTTGGAATGATTGCATCATGTACTAGGTGTCATCGTTGAACAAAATAAAGGGTTTAATCAAATCCTAGTTTGAAAAGTCAAACGCCAATTTGAAAAGTCAAACGGCTATTTTGTGAAGTGGAGGGAGAGAAGGAAACCTGGGAAGAGAAGGTTTCCCTTCTCTCCTCCAAACCGCCGGCTAGCAAGGGAGTTGGGGGAGGACTCGGCTAGTCCTAGCCGCCCCTCCCACCTATAAAAGAAAGGGAGGGGGCGCCCTCTCTCCCTACACCTTGCCCCTCTAAACCTAACCCTAGCCGCCGCCGGCCACCATAGCCTCCGCCGCCCTAGGGTTTGCCCAAGCCGCCGACTTGGGGCAATCCCATTGCCCTTGCCGCCGGTCTAGCTCCCTCTCCTTGGTGCCTCTAAACCCTAGATCGCCAAGGCCTCTCTCATAGTCCACCATACTCGCTCCGGCTTAAGGCGAAGCCCTGCGAGATCTCCCCTCTACTTCCGGTACCACGCTGACGTGCTGCCGGAATCGCGAGGAGAGTGCTACAACCTCCGCTGCCTGCTGGAACAAGGAAGAGGAAGGTCTTCATCGAGTACCGAACGTGTGACCGACTGCGGAAGCGCTACCGGAACGCAGCGCCGGAAGGATCGTCTACGCAATCTTGAGATCGGCAAGAGTACGACTACATCACCCACGAGAATCTGCTCTCGTTAATCGCTTTGGAATATTCGAGGGTGAGTTCCTCTATCGACTCGTTGCTACAATCTAGTAGATAGATCTTGGCTTGTTTGTTTGCATGCGGTAGAAAATTTTGTTTTCCATTCTACGAACCCCTACATAACACAGTCAGATGGCTTCAAATGGAGGTTCACTGGTATATATGGTGATCCAAAGACTGAAAATAGAGAAAAAACATGGAAGCTTCTTCGAACAATTAAACACCATAGTAAGCTGCCCTGGATCTGTGCAGGAGATTTCAATGAAATCCTGTTTGATTTTGAAAAATAAGGAGGTGGGGCTCGATCACAAAGCCAAATGGATCGTTTTAAGAATGTTTTGGAAGACTGTGGACTTCATGACTTGGGGTTCTTAGGAGATCCATTCACCTGGAGGAATAACAGCCACTCTAGTGACCATTACATAAAAGAAAGACTAGATAGGGCAGTTGCAACAAAAGATTGGTGCCAACACTTCCCAGACTATAAGGTTGTGAATGGGGATCCAGGACATTCAGACCATAGGCCATTAATTATCCATATAGAAGAGGAAAAATATCGAAGACCAGCTAATTGGGACCCGGGCCATTTTCGTTTTGAAGCACGATGGTTAGAAGAGGAAAACTGTGATGCTGTAGTGCACAATGCCTGGTATAATTCTGAAAAATTGGGGAGTCTCACAGTAGAAGAAAGACTAAATAGTGTGGCTACAGAGTTGAAATCCTGGAACAAGGATTTGATAGGAGAACTAGAGAAACGTATAGCAAGCATCAAGAAAGATCTTGAAAAATGCAGAAGAATTTCCATCTCCCAGAACCAAGTAAATCGAGAACACATCCTGAGGTACAAATTAGAAAAGCTGGAAACTCAGAGAGATATCTATTGGAGACAACGAGCACATGTCAACTGGCTCCAAAAAGGTGATAAAAATACAAAATATTTTCATTCCTTTGCTTCTGAAAGAAGGAAGAATAATAGAATAAAAAAGTTGGTGAAGGAAAATGGGGATATGGTTGATAATGATATTGGGATGGCGGCGGTGATCACCCAATACTATACCAATTTGTTTACTTCTACTACAGGAAAAAATCTAGATGAAATGCTTGAGCAGGTGGCTCAACGTATTACACCAGCTATGAATGAAGCATTATTACAAGAATTCAAAAGAGAAGAAATAAAAGCAGCTCTGGACAGCATTGGTGACCTCAAGGCCCCGGGCCCGGATGACATGCCGGCTATTTTTTACAAGCGTTATTGGGATCTTGTCGGTGATCAAGTTGTAGCGGAGGTTCTCCAAGTGCTAAACGGTGGTGACATCCCTGCAGGCTGGAACGATACTTATGTCGCGCTCATACCAAAGGTAAAGAATCCTCAAAGCATGGAAGATTTACGCCCCATTAGTTTATGCAATGTTGTCTACAAATTAATATCTAAAGTTTTAGCCAACAGACTAAAACTTATCCTTAAATTTATCATTGCACCCAATCAAAGTGCTTTTGTTCCGGGTCGTTTAATCACAGATAATGTCTTATTGGCTTATGAAGTAAATCATTTTATGCAAAATAAAAGAAGTGGCCAAATTGGATATGATGTCCTAAAACTAGACTTGAGTAAAGCCTATGATAGGGTAGAATGGTACTTCCTGGAAAAAATGATGAGGAGAATGGGGTTTGAAGAAAAATGGATCCAGCTGGTTATGAAATGCTGCTCAACAGTCAAGTACAGATTTAAAATCAATGGTTCCTTAACACAAGAGGTAATCCCAGAAAGAGGACTGAGACAGGGAGACCCCATCTCCCCTTATCTTTTTCTGATAAGTGCAGAAGCCTTTTCAAGTATGCTCAACAAGGCAGATCAAGATGGAAAACTTGAAGGTATTAAGATTTGTCAAGAAGCCCCAAGCTTCAACCACTTACTGTTTGCAGATGACTCATTAATTCTTCTAAAAGCTTCAAAAGAAAGTGCGTATCATCTGCAACGTATCCTAAAAATGTATGAGGTTTGCTCGGGCAAACTATAAATGTAGATAAATCCTCCATAGTGTTTAGCAAAAACACTAAAATCAGTGTGAGAAGAAAAATGATGGAGATTCTAAAGATAAGTTGTGAAGGAAGAAGCAGTAAATACCTTGGCATGTCAGTTTATGTTGGGAAATCTAAGAAGAAAACCTTTACATATATAAAGGACCGAGTATGGAGCAAAATACAAAGCTGGAAAGATTTTTTTTTGTCAAAGGCTGGAAAGGAAATTTTGATCAAAGCCTGTGCTCAAGCAATACCAATTTACGCCATGACCCGCATTGATATAACAAAAGGACTTTGTGATGAGATGAATAGCATGATAAGCAGATACCGGTGGTCACAACAGGACAAGGAAAACAAGACCCACTGGCTTTCATGGGAAAAGCTTACTTGTTCAAAGAAAGATGGTGGACTTGGATATAAAGATTTGTATACCTTTAATTTGGCTATGCTGGAAAAACAAGGATGACGTCTTTTAACCAAACCTGATTCCTTATGTGCTAAAGTCATGGAAGCAAGATATTATCCCAATAAATCAGTTTTACAAGCCCAGGTCAAAAGTGGCATTTCTTATACCTGGCGTAGTGTACTTAAAGGGATCGATCTACTAAAGCAAGGCATAATAAAAAGAGTGGGGAATGGAGAGACAATAAACATTTTGCAAGACCCATGGTTACCCAGGTTATGGAGCAGACGACCAATAACCCCTAGAGGAAAAGCCACCACCACTAAAGTTAGTAAACTAATTGATCCATCTACAGGGTCCTGGAACCAAAACCGTGTAAGGGAATTATTTTGGCCTAAAGATGCAAATTTGATTCTCCAAATTAATGTATTCGAAGACATTGAAGATAAATGGGCCTGGCATTTCGAAGCAAAAGGTCAATTCACCGTAAAATCAGCTTATAGGCTTAAAAGGCAACTGGAAGAAGTGGAACAGAAAGGCCAAGCAGGAAGCCAAACTACAGGAAACAACTTTGACTGGTTTTCCATCTGGAAGTTAGAATGCCCAGCAAAGATCAAAATATTTATATGGAGAATAGCTCATAATAGTCTACCTTTTCGACTCAACTTGATCAGA
Organism: Avena atlantica; assembly: GCA_910589765.1. Taxonomy (NCBI): domain Eukaryota; kingdom Viridiplantae; phylum Streptophyta; class Magnoliopsida; order Poales; family Poaceae; genus Avena; species Avena atlantica. Next base: position 57,748,956 of record OU342737.1, read on the forward strand.
AGAGGTATGGATGTGAATCCAATATGCCCTGTATGTAACAGAAATAATGAAGATGGGGCTCACCTATTCCTCAAGTGCAAGATGACGAAGGAAGGATGTAGAGATCTCCAGTTGCATAAAGTCAGGGGAAAGCTTCTAAAATGCCAAAATGCTCAAGATTTCATAAAAGAAATTACTTTGCTGGAGCAAGGACAAAAACTAAAGACAATTAGTTTATTATGGTGGATATGGCAAGCAAGAAACAAAATAGTGGCGGGTGACAGTAAAAAACTACAAGGCTCAATTCCTGTCCTTGCTGGCAGATCAGCAGCTGAATTTGAACAATTCTTCAAAAAAAATATAAAGAGTAAACAACATATAGTGCTTTCCTGGGTTCCTCCAGTAGGGGATATACTTAAAATCAATATAGATGGCAGTTTTGCTGCTGATAAACATAATGGCGGATGGGGTTTTGTTATCAGGAACTCTAATGGAAAATTTCTGGGTGCAGGTGCAGGCTATATTCAATATGCATATGATGTGCTACAGACTGAAGGGTTTGCTTGTCTCTCCAGCCTCCAATACGCTCAGCAACAGGGCATGACAAAAATTCAAGTGGAAACTAACTCTCTAATGCTGGCCCAGGCGATCAAAGGAGAAAACCAAGACATGGCTATCAATGGTAGTCTATTTAGAGAAATTAAGCTCTTTGCTAGATTAAACTTTAGTCATTTTGAAATCAACTATTGTCCCCGGGTCTGTAACAAAGTAGCAGATGCTTTAGCGAATTACGGTGCAAATCTAGAGCAGAGTAGCTATGTAATATGGAATAAAAAGCACCGGAGTTTGCAAATGTAATCTTAGCCAGCGACTTTGCTGTGCTGTCTGGTTAATGGAATTTTCTGTTTCCAGCTCAAAGAAAACTTATTCTCCATGGGGGTGGGCAGCATACCAAACGTGACCTAGAGGAAGCCTAGAGGCAATCTAGAAAAGTTGAAGCGACATGGTGAGAAGTTGTCAGATTCTCTGCTCGATGGGGAGAAGCAAGCAACGCACAACAGAGAGCAAATCCAAGGACGCGATCCTAAGAGCATCTCTATTCGTTGGGCGAACCTATGTCGAAATTCGTACTTTTTTCCGCCGGACGAAACTCATTTTCGGTCTGGCCAGACCGAGTTCCCAGGTTCGACGAAATTCAGTTAAACACGGTGAAATTTGGGCGAATATAGACGGATTTCATTAACTAGGACAAGGACGCACATATTACATCGAATTTAACTAGGAAAAAGCCGCCGCCGTGGTCGACGACGGACGCCGCTTCTACAGGCTGAGGCAGGGGTGATTGCCGGCCTGGATGTGCTCCATGACGGCGGCAAAAATTCGCCCTGGAACGATCCACCAGCGGCGGCGAAAAGCCGCATTATGACACGGCGGCGGCGAGCCCGGCGGTCCATCGTGTCGGGCGAGATCCTGGAGGCGCCTGTCAGCGAAGAACTGACTCCAGAAGACCAGGTTGCCAGGATCCTCGGCGAGATCCGGGTCTTGCATGGTGGCGATAGCCGCCTGGATCTCTCCGGCGATGTCCTCGTCGGCCGGCACCGGCGGAATAGGGATCCCGCCGGCGCTGAGTTGCCAGGCGAAGGGGAGACGACAGTCCGGCGGCGCCGTATAGCCCGCCTCGTGGAGCAGCCGGGCTTCCCACGTCTGCAGCGTGCGTTGGCCGTTCGCCGCCGCGATGTCGCCGGGAAATCTCTCGACCATGGCTTTTCGGCGGAGTTGAGGAGGTAGAATGGTGCGAGTGTCTGGAGTTCGCCGCGGCGATGTCGTCGGGAAATCTCTTGGCCATGGCTTTTTGACGGAGTTGAGGAGGTAGAAAGGTGCGAGCGTCTGGAGTTCACCGGAGTTGAGAGCGATGTGAGGGACTGTAAAGGGAGACGGCGAGATGTACGCCTTTTATAGGCCGAGTTCGGCGGCGAGGACGGGAGGGGTGTAGCGGCGAGGGCGGGAAAAAGAAAACGGCTGGAAGGATGACGACGACTCGGCTTCTGTCGCTGACTGGCTGGTCCACTCGGCCAATTCGTTTCGTTCGGCGTTTTCAGGACGTACCCGGGTCCTAAGTATTGTCCGAGGAGTCCGGACCAAAGTTGACCCAAATCCATACGAAAAGTTAACCGATTTTTAACGTCCAGGCTAAAATTCGCCGTCTGGATCGGTCTAGTGGTAGCCGAGCGAAGATGCTCTAACAGGAAAAGATATTCATCCGTGGTCGGTCTCGGTCGATCGAACCACCCAACCGAACCGCAAAACCGGCCTCCCCCGGTTGCGAACACGTACGCGAGATGATTTTATTCGATCGGCGGCATCGGCTGTTGTCTAGTAGCCGCGTCCCTTCCTGCCTTTGACTCCCGCGACAATATCGAGATAGAACACGGGATGGTTTGTCAATGCCTTTGGTGTTTTTTTCTTTCTCTTCACAAAGAACATGGCCGCCGGGAATTTTCTGCGGGCGATACTGCTGGCTTTTGCGCTTGTGTGGCGCGTCCGTGATCGATTGCTTGCTGCTTTGAACAGGAGATAATACTCCTCGACGGAGCACGCGCGTTGTGCTACCTGCTCTATATGCACATGGGCTTGAAAATCTGCAACCGTTTGCTCCGAAATAACTTTTCAGATTATTTCGCTTACCAGTTACCACACTTTGGCTTGTCAAATTATGGCTAGAAACCAAACAGGCTTAATGTTCAAATCGGGTTGAGCGAGTGGTCTGTCTTATTTCGCACTTGGTAGCTGGTAGGGTAGGCGGTGATACATACACCCTCAGGCTCTAGCAATGCCCTGCGCACGACACGGAAAACAAAGGCGAGCCAGTGGGCACGCATGACGACTGGAAACGGCGGAGCACGGAAACCGCCCCCTTTGCTTTTCTTGGACGGCAAGGCCGCGTCGCGCCCGCAGGGAGGCTCGCCCGGTGACGGCGGTTTCGCCTGGTCCGGGAAAACCTGGGGCAGGACAGGAAGACGTCGGTGCTGGACGCGGTCACTGCACCCAGCAAGTCGCGCGTGGGACGTGAGTCGGACGCCACAGCCCATGCGGCAGGGTGGGGTGGGGTGGGGTGGGTTCGCTTCGACCGGGAGGCGTGTTGATGGTAATCGCTGCGCGGTTTTAGGAATCCCGCCGTTACGATCCCGCACAGACGCGCACATATTTTGTACGGAGTATTTATTTTTGGCGGGGCAAAGACGCGCATGTATCCAATCTAGGCTGACACAAGGCCAAGCAAAATCTGGGCTAATAACGCGTCGACATCAACAAGATACAGTGCCTAAATACAGGACTATATATATATGATCGACGTGCACCTTGTATTGCCAATGTTTTATGTTTAAACAAGAATATGGTTTCGTAATAATTCAGATTTGCTTTAGACTAGCAGATTGTGATTTTTAACCAGTCCGACAAACTTTTATGAAATCGCTACACTTATATGTATATTTTTTTATGAAGAGGCCAAAGTGATAATTATTAAAGTCAACCAACTCTTGGAGGACCATCCTTAGAAAAAAAGAGAGAGATAAAATCATAGATAGACAAGTCGATGGGGGACATTGACGCCGTTTCCTTCCTGTATTCGGCGGCGGCACGCCGTGAGCGAAGCTCATTCCCGTCTCTTGACTTTTGAACCACATCGGAGCTTGGAAAATGTTTTGAGGAGATAACCTAGGAAGTCGTTGTTCAAAGTTAGAAATACCATGAGATGGTGATATATGCAACATATCCCGACCTAGAAAACCATCTGCAAAACACAAATACAAAATAAGATCCAGAACTCCAAAATAAGAGCGACTAGCGATTTTTGGTCCTCCTCAAGGCCACCAGCAAGGTGGACAAGGAGTTGGGAAACCTTTGATTTATTTCGCACTGCGTCACCATCATCACCACAACGCAGATCAGGGGTCCCCCACCCCCTCCCGCTTAGGGATGCGTAGGAGGAGGGGGGGGGGACCCGTCAAATGTCGTCGGTTGGCTTTTTTTCGGCTAAAGGGGAGATGCAATCTTGCCAACTTTTAGATGTTCTCGATTGCATACTTATCGTACACAAATTGCACATTAAGATATTTTTACAATATGTGTACTTGTTTCTACTTTACTTGTGTGTTTGATTTTGTAGAGTTGATTTGAATTTGTCGATTCGTTTTTTATATGCAGTTACACTTTAATCTACAACGGTTGCACTTATAAAAAAGTGGGATTGCCATTTTTAATAATACTACTACTACTATTACTATGTATTATTTGAAGTTGCAAAATGGAGGGGGGGGGGGGGGGGGGGTGTCTTTTGAGTTTTCAGTCGACTAGCATATTCTAGAAACCACTAGATAATTTAGGGGTCTAACTAACCACAAAGTTAATGCAGGCATTTTCTCCTTCTGACTTTCTAGTTGTACTTTTTCTCCTTCCCCCGCTGCTTCTTGCCATTCAACCGGACAGGACGAGTAGTCCATGGACCGGGCCTCCTGGCTCTCTGTTTCCTTTTCTCTCTTTGACCTCCCCTTTTGGAACGCATACGCATACGCATACGGCGGCAGCAATGGCATACGCCGCGTCCGCTCGGCTTCGCGTTTGACCCTCTGCCCAAGAATTGCCCTAGTTAATTGGTACACTTTCCCTCTGCAGCTAGGTACTTCCATATCTGCACACCGCGCCGGCCGGGTATATAACCCGGGGCATCGCCTCCCCCCACAACGCACACCAATCCGGCCTATTGCCTCACCTCAAAGAGCTTAGGTAGAAGCGGCGGCGACATCAGATCTTAGCTTTCACCCACCCGATTCTCCGGTCGACCGATCGGCGGCGAGCAGCAGCGATGGTGCTCTCCAGGGCCCCCTCCGACACCGACGTGTCGGTGCACTCCACGTTCGCCTCGCGCTATGTCCGCGCGTCTCTCCCAAGGCATGTACTATCATCCAGCCGTTGTGTTCTAAGCTCTGTTCTTCAACCAACCAAGAGCAAGTATGTACTGACCGGCTGGTGAACTGATCTTGTGTACGTGTGCAGGTACCGTATGCCGGAGAACTCGATCCCCAAGGAGGCGGCGTACCAGATCATCAACGACGAGCTGATGCTGGACGGCAACCCGCGCCTGAACCTGGCCTCCTTCGTCACCACCTGGATGGAGCCCGAGTGCGACAAGCTCATCATGGCCTCCATCAACAAGAACTACGTCGACATGGACGAGTACCCGGTCACCACCGAGCTCCAGGTAAACAGAGCTTTCTCGCCGCCCGTAGCACACTGGAAAACAGAGCTTTTCTGATTGACGTTTTCGTGCGTGTGCGCGGCATTGCAGAACCGGTGCGTGAACATGATCGCGCATCTCTTCCACGCGCCGCTGGGCGAGTCCGAGACGGCCGTGGGCGTCGGCACGGTGGGGTCGTCGGAGGCCATCATGCTGGCCGGCCTGGCCTTCAAGAGGAGGTGGCAGAACAGGCGCAAGGCCGAGGGCAAGCCCTTCGACAGGCCCAACATCATCACGGGCGCCAACGTCCAAGTAAGATCCATGGGACTGAGACCTGCTGTTCTCTGAAGTTTCTGACGGAACCATGCCTGCTTGTTGCTTTGCTTCCGCAGGTTTGCTGGGAGAAGTTCGCTCGGTACTTTGAGGTGGAGCTCAAGGAGGTGAAGCTGCGGGAGGGGTACTACGTGATGGACCCGGAGCAGGCGGTGGAGATGGTCGACGAGAACACCATCTGCGTCGCCGCCATCCTCGGCTCCACGCTCAACGGCGAGTTCGAGGACGTCAAGCGCATCAACGACCTGCTCGAAAAGAAGAACAAGGAGACTGGGTGGGACACGCCGATCCACGTGGACGCGGCGAGCGGCGGCTTCATCGCGCCGTTCCTGTACCCGGAGCTGGAGTGGGACTTCCGTCTCCCCTGGGTCAAGAGCATCAACGTCAGCGGCCACAAGTACGGCCTCGTCTACGCCGGCATCGGATGGTGCGTCTGGCGCAACAAGGAGGACCTGCCCGACGAGCTCATCTTCCACATCAACTACCTCGGCGCCGACCAGCCAACATTCACCCTCAACTTCTCAAAAGGATCCAGCCAGGTCATCGCGCAGTACTACCAGCTCATTCGACACGGCTTCGAGGTACTGCCATCTTCCACGATCGATATACTGTTTGTTCTTCACCACAACACAACACGCCCCTCTCATGGGAGGGTGATCTGACACGATCGATCGCGAATTCGCAATGATGCAGGGGTACAGGAACATCATGGAGAACTGCCACGAGAACGCCATGGTGCTCAAGGAGGGGCTGGAGAAGACGGGCCGCTTCAACATCGTCTCCAAGGACGAGGGCGTGCCGCTCGTCGCCTTCTCCCTCAAGGACCACAGCCGCCACGACGAGTTCGAGATCTCCGACATGCTGCGCCGCTTCGGCTGGATCGTGCCCGCATACACCATGCCCCCCGACGCGCAGCACGTCACCGTGCTCCGCGTCGTCATCAGGGAGGAGTTCAGCCGCACACTCGCCGAGCGCCTCGTCCTCGACATCGACAAGGTCATGTCCCAGCTCGACGCGCTCCCCTCCTCCAAGCTCGCGCCGCCTCCCGCCCTGCTGCCGGCCGCCACGCTGCCCACCAAGACCGTCGTCGTGGCCAACGGGCACGTCAAGAAGACGGAGCTCGAGACGCAGAAGTCCGTCACGGACGCATGGAAGAAGTTTGTGCTTGCCAAAAAGACCAACGGCGTCTGCTAGTAGTGCGAGACGGTAGTCACGGTTAAGAGTCTGAACATCATGGTCATGATCATGGTGTGAGCTACCGATATTATATAAGTATTTTGTCTCTCTGATTCTTCGAGCTGAGTGAGAAGTACGATTATAGGTCGTTTTAGGCGGAGTTTGCAACCAAGTTTTGCTGCGGCTTTTATAATTTGTGCAGTTGCACCTGCACTGGTACTAGTAGTTATATTAACGCTTTCGATGTTTCTGCAAATTTGGCTTTCGCCTGTCATAAAAGTGTACTAAATTCAAAGAGCCATTGTATCAATTTTTGTGATCTCTTTAGGCGAATCGTCCTTGCAAGCAAAATACTCTCTCAGTCACGAATTAGATGTCTAGATTTGTCTAGATTCACACGTATACTAAAATGTGTTAGATATAGACAGATAAACAACAAGTTATTTGGGACAAATGGAGTAAAGAAGTTTATATGGATTGAAAATAATATACTGTACTCCTTATTCAGTAAACATTGAAACATGGATTTATTGAAATGGAGTAGTATTTTTTTCAGATATTACTAGTTTATTGAAATTTTGGTTGAATCAACCTTTCCGAAACATTGAAACTGTTTTGACAAAAATGGGCTCAAGCTTTTCAAGATACGCTTATTCAGTAAACATGGATTTGATTAATGGTTTTCTATTATTATTTCGAAAAGTTGATTTTTTTTTATGAAAACTTGCCCGAATCTAACAAAACTTGCCAAAGTTTTAAAATATTGGGCAACATTGGCTCAAAACTTCTGAGATTTATAATTGAAGATTGGTTGATTTATTTGAATTGTTTCATAATTCTTTGAACATTTTTAAAATTGGTTTTTTATGGATGAATACAACAAAACTAGATAAATCGTGTAACAGTTGGGCAAATGTTTCCAAAATTAATGATTAAACATCGATGTAATTGCTGTATTTTTTATATTTATTGAATTGTTAGAAATGCTGACCAAATTGTGAATAAATCTAAAACTTGCGAAACTGTGAAACTACTAGGCAATTGTCACAGAATTTTCTAGATTAATCAATGAAACATGCATTATTTTTTAATTTTCAATAGTTTAAGGAGGTAAATCCATGTTTCGTGGTTTATGTCGGAACTTAGTTTACTCCACATTTGTTAGTTTGCACAATCAAGTTGTAATATCCCTCCTTACGCGTCATGAAAGTCGATTTTGTGTTTTTCCACATGATTAATTTACATTGTGTTCAAGAATGAGACATGGCATTGCTTTCTATAATTTACCTTACCAAATTCACTTCATTTTATACAGAGAACTAGTTTATTCATGTTAAATGCATGGATAACAATCATAGAATCATAGAATCATAGAATCATAGATTTCATAGTAAGCACCATAGTTGCAATCACATTTCATAATCAATGGAAACTAACTAAGAACTCAAGCGAGACTCTCACGAACAGAGAAACCACATTACATGTACAAATCTAACTCAATCAAAACTAAAAATGGAGGGCACCACCACCACAGCCTCCAGGAAAAATTGTCTACATGGTTTAATAGAATGGATTATATCTGAATCGCCGTCTATGTTCATCATCATAGAGAACCAAAAAAGTATTTCAGAAATTTGATAATCATGGGCAGTCAAGAAAAATATGTTCCTTCAAACACAAAACACTATTTGTACGCTGCAGCATGACGGAGCAAGGAAAAAAATACAAATGCCTCATAATCAATGTTTATCAAAGAGGACCACTAACACAAATGAGTAGTCAAAGAACAAGATAAATTCACAACCTTTGCGGCCACTAAAGATTTTGTTCCATGGGCAGCCAAAAAAGCACGAACAACAAAATATTTTCTAAATTTATTCACTTGTTTGAATTTTTACCAAAAAATTGTCCTATAATAGTAATTTGCCAAACTATTAAACTGCTTAGCAAAACTGGGAGTTTAAATTTCACATCTTATTTGGGAACATGATTTTAATTAACAAAAGTTTGGTTGAATTTAAGAAAAGCATGCCAAACTTTGAAACAACTAGGCAAAATAGGCTCAAAATTTTCCAGATTAATCTTCTTCTTGATGAATACACATGCAACTCTCCTGCATGGTTTAAAAAAATAGTCTATTTTTTTTCCAGATTAATCAATGACCATGGATTTATTTACTATAAATTTCAGAATTTTAATAGAATTATAAATAGGTCAGGCAGTACTTTAGTGTAAAGTTTTTGGTTACTTTTACACATGCAGCATGTGTTATCTCTCCCTGCGCCTATTGAAACTGAATTTTGTGTTTCTTCCTAGGCTTGAGTGCAGTCTTTATAGTTGGTACTTGGTACAAGCATGACAACGATTCTCTAGAATTTATCTCATCAACCAATACCAACTTATGGATTCATAAAAACTCAATAAACATAGCTACATATTGGAAGATGACCACATGTTTTAGGGTGCATGAAGCTGCCTACAATCTATTCCCAAACCAGATAAAAGATCAAGAATTTACCACAGGATAATATAGGCGCAAGAGGCAGACAATATAAAAAGAACATTTAAGAACTTATATATTCAAATGATCTTTACATTGGAGCGGTAAGAAGCATAGAATAAGGTCCAAGACAATGGTTACTGACACAATAATATGATAGCATAAAGAAGCAAAAACTTACATAAACAATTGGGCTACGGACTACGAGTGAAATTAAGATGTCGCCACACAATTCATGCACCAAACCAACCATGATAGTTCAGTAAAAAGAAACACACCCTTTTCTCTGAGCGTTCTCCCTCCCATCTCTGGCCGAGCCAAAGCCCTCTCCGGCGGCGCTGCCGCCGGAGAGCGGTGGAGGCGAGGCCCTCTCCGTAGTCTAGGTTGTTGGCTTCTCGCCGTAGGTGTCGTAGGTCTAGGTTTAGGTTTCTGTGTGTTTGCCCATGTGGCGAATGGCGAGATGCCGTCTGGTCTGTACCCGCCGGCGTTCCTGCACGACGCCGGTCGGCCGTCTTCGGGGTGGTTCTGCGAACTCCAATGGTTGGAGCGAGCGGCTACTACTGCCGTGGGCGGAGGCCAACTCAATAAGTGTTGTTGCCTCCAGATCTGGCAGCCTCGGGTTGTTCTTCTCTCCCTGGCCGGCCATGGTGGCGAGGGGTGGGAGAAGGTCGTGCTGGTGGTCGCTGTTTCTGGGAAGCGGTCTGGGTGCTCGACATGCGGCTGGTCTGACCTCAGTTGCAGTCTTCTGGTGTGGATCTTCTCCGCCGCCGTGCTCCCTTGGTCGGAGCCAGTCGATGTGGAGGTTTTCGACGCTGGAGGCCCCCCATAAGGTCAGCTGGCTTGCTCTGCGATGGTCTGCTCCGAGCTTTTGCGATTCTTCTCTGGCCTTCCGTGGTGGCGAGGAGAGTAGGGACGACGTGCCCTGGAGTGGACCTACTGCATCGACAAGCCTGCAGCATCTGGATGCTGCGGTTTGTGAAGCTGTGTTCCCAGATCGTCCTCAACGTCGGCGAAATTGCGTCGCCGTTATCTGTGGCCAGGGGCCACATCTTCGCTCGGATGAAGCCGAGCATCTTCTTCCACGTGTGGCGGAAGCTTTTCGTCGCCCTGCGTGAGTGCTCCATAGTCTGCATCGTCCCAAGTGGCAAGTTCCCCGGCGACGATGTGGGCTCCAGGGTGCTGACGATGACCGGATGCTGTGGAGAAGGACCAGGACCTGATTGCTTTTTCTTCTATCCTTTTAGGGTCCTTTCTGCTTATGTGTTGTCCTTATCTTTTATTCACCCCTTGTTTTCGGGTGTCTCTGTAATTGTACCTGCCGCCTATTTTAATTAAGCAACTTCTAGGGCCTTCTGGCCCTTTTCCATTCAAGAAAAAAACCAAATACTTCCTTTGTCTCAAAATAAGTGACTTCAGTTGTCTAGATCGCATGTATCTAGACATGTTTAGTACATAACCTAAATTAATTATTTTTATATAGATATATACGAATTTAAACAAATCCAATTCACTAAATAGGACGAATGGAGTATATAGCATCAGCATAACATATGGATAAGCAAAGAAAGCAAATATTCCTTCAACATCAGGTCCTCCAGTGAGTCGAGACAAATTGGAGATGATTAACTCTAGCTAGTAGCATAATAATAACCTTTGCGAGCTAAATTACTAGCAGCTGATGGTTGTCCCGTCGATTATGGACTTCTCGGGGACCTCAAAATATGCGTAGCCATGGATGTCATACTGCCTCATGATGTCCTCCTCCATGGCCCGCATCCGCAGCTGGGCCTCGTAGGCAGCAACCAAATTCCTCCGGGCGTCCTCGCGGAGCTTGTCGTTCTTTACCCTGTCGATAAGGTCGTGGTTGACGGGGCGGACGGGAGGACGCTGTCGCCGCGCCTTGAAGCGGTCGATGTCCTTCTTGCCCACCAGCTTCAGCTTCCTTCCGCGTTCATCGTACTTGATCTCCGGAGGGCTATGGGTCGCCGGCGGCTCCTCCTCGGAGGTGGTGTGGGGGCTGCTCCAGGGGGACATCGACTCCCGCAGCTTGTCGAGCACGATGCGCAGAGAGGCGATTACGTCCATGCTCGCCTCCTCATCGGGTTTGCTGTCCGATGACTCGGACTCATCCAGGTTGTCGAGCATGATCTGAAGCGCAACGAGAACCAGCACGCCGCGGCTCGACTCCTCCTTCCTCGGGGCGCTGGTCTTGGGTGTGGCCTGGAATTCCTTGTCCATCGAGTAGGAACCCAGCTCGGCGTGACGCCGTCCGGTAAGCGCGCCGCCCTCCATTGCTTCCTTCACTTTTTCCTCTCGAAAGCGACCGAAGCTCTCCCTAGATTTATTGAGGCCAACCCTAGCAAATCGGATCGGACTCTCCTAAGTCAATGTGCAATTTTGCTGCTATATGTCCGGTTTATTCTTCTACGAAAGTAAATATTTTATTGGACCCGTCTAGCGACCGTCCGGACGCTCGTTCGTTGTCCCCGGTGCCCCCTAGCGCACCCGGAAAACACGTCGCTGCTCTTTTATTTCGAATCGGCCCGCATCTCACGTGGAGCCCGCTCCGTTTACGAGTACGCGTCGTCCCGGGCAACCTGCGCTCGTCTCGGCCGCCGGCCTCACAAAAAATGACAAAAAACCACCAAATTTGAGCACGAGAAGACACAAAACTATTATCTTTGGTTTTTTTACATATAAATATCACTTTTGGGGCCAGATTGTGACACGGAGCACTAATTCCTCGCGGTTAACCGTTTAACCATGTTTCTGGCATGTGGGACCCGCTGTCAGTGTACACGTGGCAGGGGCGGACGAACAGACTAGGACGGCTGTTAACACACGCGTATCACACTCGCCCTCAGGACGGTCATGTGGACCTCACCGCCGCACTCCCTGCTCCGGTCCGTCTGAGCAACTGCGTCTCCTGGCCTCTGCTTTAGCGGCGTGCGCGATGGCGACCGCGCCCCACCCGGCGCATCAGCGCTTGTGGTCCGACAACAATGTCCCCGCGCGACAGCGACCGCGCCCCGCCACCTCGACGGAACCAGGAGCACCACCCGTCCTTCTCCGCCGTGCTCCTTGGTGGCGTCTGGAAGCGCTTCGTCGGGAAACCCCAAGAGCAAGGTGTGATTCAGCACAGCAGCAAGTCCTCCCTCAGTAAACAACCGAGGTTATCGAACCAGTAGGAGAAAGGAAACGCCTCAAAGGTGTTGCAAGCAACGTGGAAACCAGCACAACACAAACTCAAAACTTTGCCCCAACTAACAGTGAGGTTGTCAATCTCACCGGTTGTTGTAACAAAAGGATTAACTGTATGGTGTGGAAGGTGATGATGGTTTGCAGCAAGTAAACAGTAATAGTGGAAGATGTATCAATGGTAAATATTAGACCGGGATCCATAGTTCACTAGAGGTGTTCTCCTTAGATAAACAAATATGACATACTGGGTAAACCAATTACAGCAGGGCAATTGACAGGACTGAGCAAGGCATAACAATTCAATACTAGACATAAAGATCCTATGAGATTCGATTGGGCAATACAACAAGATACATAGACCGCCATCCAACTGCATCTATGACTAGAAGTCTACCTTTCGGTTATCAGAACCCCCTCCAGTATTAAGTTACAAGCAACAGACAACTACTTTAAGTAAAGTGTGTAAGGTAAACTATCCACTTGTTCCATGAACAAGAGACTGTTGTTTTCCCCCTAGTGGCAACATCACATCTATAATATTAGAGATTTCTGTCACTTCCCTTGATTAAATAGAGGCAAGAACCCACTATCGAGCATAAATACCCCCTCTTGGGGTCACTAGAAACTACTTGGCCAAGATAGCTACAAACAACGGAGAGCATGCAAGATCACAAACAACACAGACATGATAGAATCAATAAGACAAAACCATTAATCAATCTGACATAGTAATCTCAATATCCATCGGATCCCCGCAAACACAACATGCATGATTACAAATAGATGAGATCTTAATCATGAACGAAGCTCATAAGATCTAGACATGAAAGCACAAGGAGAAGATACAACCATCTAGCTACTACATGGACCCGTAGTCCAAGGTGGAACTACTAACGCTTCATACCGGAGGCTGGCATGATGAAGAAGAAGGCCTCCGGGCTCCCCTCCGGCAGGGTCCCGGGAAGAGCTTCAGATCCCCTCGATCTAGGGACGATGGTGGTGGCGGCGATAGACGATTTCATGGAATATTGATCGGGTACTTAGGGTTTAGGCATCGGGGGCTTCTTATAGGCGAAGAGGCGAGGTTGGGAGGCGGCTAGGGGGCCCACACCCTGCCCAGGCGCGACCCAGGGTGGGCCCGCGACTGGGGGGTGCGGCCACCCTGTGGCCCCCCTCCGTCTCTCCTCTAGACTTCGTGTTCTCCTCGATAAAACATTGACTTTGTGTTTTGGCCTATCCAATTCCGAGAATATTTCCTTATTAGCTTTTCTGGAACCAAAAACAACAGAAAACAAGCAACTGGCACTGTGGCAACTTGTTAATAGGTTAGTACCAGAAACCATATGAAAAGCACCTCAAAGTGTGGACAAAGGAAATCAAAGTAGATACTAAACAAGCATGGAATATAAAAAATTATAGATATATTTCCGAAGTATCAAGCATTCCCAAGCTTAAGTGATAAAAGAATAATTTTTGAGGTGACATGCACCATCAAAACCAAGATCAAACCACTTGCAAGCATTGAAAGATGGGATCAAAGAACTCCAAACATGTGCATGAAAGATGGAGTTCTAACAATAAGACAAAGTAACTATGCATGCAACATGAAAGGCTACAAACAAAGATCATGAATAACATGCATTGCAAAACGTTTGTTTGTTTCACATACAGAAAACATGGGATAGTGGCATTCAGCTTGTCCCTCATGGAGTAGCAAATAGATGCATAGGACACCTTCAAAGTTCATAAGAGTGACTAGATACAAATAGCACAAGAACAAGCAATATCAATAATATGCATCAATCAATAAGTTTTGGGACATTGTACATAGAACTAAGAATGGCAACTATGCTCTCTTAACTGGTGCCTAAAGGTAGAAAGTGGAGACTCAGTATAATAGTGGAAGAAAGGACCCTTCATAAAGGGAAGCAGGAATTTCAAGTTTCAAAAAGAGCTTCCAAAAATTATGGTAATTGTTAGCTTTTAGCTCTCATTGCCCCTATCATAAGCATCTTGAAGTGATTAAGGTTAAAGTGAACAAACTATGGAGTATATGCTTGACAAAGTATAAGTTGGAAATCTCATTTCCCTTGAATACGAGGGCCGCACCTCATGCTACTCAACTTTAGTCACCTGTAAGTTCTTGTCATAGTAAGTACATGTGTATTATAGAGAACCGCCAACGGGGTACCCCTTGCACATGGTACAGGAGCTATCCCATAACCAAAATGACAAGGCAAGCAAACAATGAGCATCTCAGTGATCTTTTTATTTGCTATTTCCATAGGTTTTTATTGAGGATGCTTCACATATTGCTCATTATGGTGATGCTGCAAGTTTTCACCATGATTAGGCATGCTTAGGCTAGCGGCCCAGGCATTTATCTAGCACAAAATACATAACTCCATGGACTTACAAGATCCCTTTTTATTTTACACCGGCGACATCCATAGACAAAAGAGCATGATATCAACTGTGTACAAAGTACACATGCAATGTTGAAAACGTTACCCATGAAAACATGGTTCTGCTAATTCCAACGTATAAGTGCAAGCATATACAACAAAGATGACACAATGGTTCAAGTTTATTAGGAGCAAGGAATATAAAGTGTGCCATCAAGTTCGTGAGATATTTAATCACTAAGTTTTCACATAACAAAATACTCTTTAATTGGAAGATAGCTAAAAACAAGAATATAATTGGAATGGTGTAACACACCATGCATAGGAATTTATAGTGGACACTTTGGAATAACTTGGTTTCTTGGGAGTTGGAAGCATGAGTAGAGCTTACTCATACAAGTGGAGGCTAGCAAAAGACTGGGAGCGACCAACTAAGAGAGCAATAATGGCCATAATCATACAGAGCGACAAAACATTACTAATCAAAGCATAGAGCGGTACTACAAGTCAAGGACTAAATGATCATAGAGGCTAGGTGACTTGTTCATAGTCATAACATGGTGTAAGCATGTGCCAAGTCAACTGAAAGAACATGTGGGCCCCCATGTGTGGTTTTGGTAATTAATGACAATCTTTATGGACTAATGTGTGTATTAAGTTGCACTTGTAGGATTTGTCCATTGGCATCGCTTGGAGCATGTGTTGGCTTCAAGATCGATAATATGAAGAATAAGATATGTTGTGCAAGCTCAAAATGCGCCATCTATAGTAGATCTCATGTTTGATGCTTGCCATCCTCGTGATCATGGATCGATGATGAGGGATCAAGAAAGGCGTTCCATCTTGAGAAGGGAAAGATCATCTACATCGAGCTCAAGTAGATTGCTCAAGGCAAAGATATAATCTTGATAGGTTTTCCCTTTTGCCGGTCTCATGTTGTGTGTGGCAGACCGGGTTTAGGATAGATAACCGTACTATCAAGACGGGCTCTCGAATGAGTAACTCGATCATATCGTTCAGAGAGAGCTCAAACCTTTGCATACTTGCATCATCGTATTTGGGTGTTATTTGGTCTTATCCATGAGAGCATTTAGATCTTGTATCAATCTCTATAACAAGCTCAAGTTCATCGAAAACGGATTTCATATGCATTCTCTATTGTGTTTTCGATATTTGAGGTTTTACCGGTTTGTCTTTTATAGATAGGTTAAACCTTTCATAATTTGGTTCTATCGTCCCTTGATGGACTATGATTGTTACCTGCATGATCTTGTAGAGCTCGTTTGTCGGGGGATAACCCCCGGTAGTGTCACGAGAGGGGAAACATAGCGCAGCTGGGTTGGCTCCGAGTAAAAAATGAACCAGGCCGGGTAAGAACGGCCGGGTAAGATAAGCATGAAAGTCGAGATACAAACTATCTCGGCCCGTATAGGACAAAGTTGTAACCCTTGCACGTACCAACGAGCCGAGTCAAGAAGGACGAGTGGCACCTTTCCGAGTAAGGTTCGGGAAGGACCATGGTAAAGCATGGTCAAAAGAGAAGGGCGACGCCGGGATGACACAAAAGGAGCCGGGTGACGCCCAAAGCAAGCGCTGACGTACAAAGTAACCGCGTGACGCCAAAAATAACAAGAAGCAGTGTACCAGAAGACCGTTAGCTATCAAGATTTATGGACCGGGCCTATGGGCTTAAGGCAATCCCATAACTCGGCCCATATTGTAGGGACCAAGATCCAAACAGTAAACCCTAGAACCTAAAGGGGTATTAGCTAGCTAGCACTGCCTATATAAGGGAGGGCATAGCAGAAGTAGAGGGAGGTTGGACCAAGTAGGGAACATGTGCTGCGTACTCAAGCCAATACAGCTCAAGGACACTTGTAATATTTGGGGTATCAATCAAATTGTCAAGTGTGGAGAGTTATTCTTGTTCTTCGTGCATGGCTCGACCGTGCACTCCCTCCCCGGTGACCACAAGCACCCGTTCGGCCCCCCAACTTAAGCCTACCCATGGCATCTGCCGTGCCACCACCACGACAGTTGGCGCCCATCGTGGGGCAGAAGTAGGTGCTTGATGGAGTCTTCATCCGGACGGGCAACATCATCGCCAAGAATGGTGAGCGCGTCTACTCCGGCCTCATCTAGAGGTTTGGAGCGCTCAACTTCGTCAGCGCCAACGCGGGCTGCTTCGGGACCAAGCCGTTCCCTAGGGGCGGTCGCTTCATCAAATTCGGCGAGCACCAGGTCTACGTCACGGTGCGCGTGGATCGCGCATATCCTGAGCACGTCATCCTTGCGCCAGATCCCCCAACGGCACTAGTCGCTGGGAAACCTCTCCAACTCGTCTCCATGGAGGTAATGATGACTGCCCCAAACCCCGTAGCTCCCCTAGTAGTTCCAGTGGTAAATGAAAACACAGAAGGGGGAAATCATGAGGAAATGCCAAGGGCTGCAAGAACAGCAAAGGCGCCGCTGGAGAAACCAGAGAACATAGCTAGGAGCAAAAGAGATAAGGAGCTACAGGAAGCGATAGACAAGTTGGCAGAGCCAGTGGGCAACTGACCCTTCGCGTGTGCAAGTTGGAGATATGCCCTAGAGGCAATAATAAATGTAGTTATTATTATATCTTTGTGTTTATGATAAATGTTTACATTCATGCTATAATAGTATTGACAAGGAAACATTGATACTTGTGTGATTTGTAAACTTAATTTGAAGTCCCTAGTATAGCCTCTATACTTCACTAGCTTGTTGGTTGATAGATGATTGTGGTTTCCCTATCATGAACATTGAGATGTTATTAACAACAAGATCATATCGTTAGGAGAATGATATGGTGGACATACTCCTATAGATAAGCGTAGCATAAAGATCAAGTCATTTCAATAGTTCAATTGCTATATGCTTTCTGATACATAGTAACCTAATTCCTTTGACCATGAGATCATGCATATCACCTTTACCGGATGGATGCTTTGATGACATCAAACATCACACCGTAACTAGGTGGCTATAAAGGCGGCATTGAGTGTTCGGAAAGTATTGGTTGAGACACATGGATCAAGAGTGGGATTTGTCCATCCATATGACGGATAGATATACTCTGGGCCCTCTCGGTGGAATGTCATCCAATTAGCTTGCAAGCATGTGACTGGCTCACAAGGGATCACATATCACGGGAACGAGAAAAGAGTACTTATCGGTAACGAGGTTGAACTAGGTATGCAGAGATACCGACGATCATAACCTCGGATAAGTAAACTACCGTGAGACAAAGGGAAATTGGTATCGTATGTAAGTGGTTCATTCGATCGCAAAGTAATCGTAGAAATATGTGGGAGCCATATGAATTTCCAGATTCCTCTATTGGTTATTGTTCAGAGAAGTGTCTCGATCATGTCCGCATAATTCACGAACCGTAGGGAGACACACTTAAGGATTCGACGTTGTTTGAGTAGTTATGGTATTATGAGAAAGAGACCGAATGTTGTTCGGAGTCTCGGATGGGATCCGGGATATCACAAGGTGATCCGGAATGGTCCGGAGAATAAGATTCATATAAGGAAAGTCCCGTTTCGGAGTTCGGAAATGATTCCGGTGTTTTCATCGGGAATGTTCTAGAAGGTTCCGGAATGTCCGGCACTCCGGGGGGGAAGGGGTACATGAATGTGTCATTGCGTATTGGAATGATTGCATCATGTACCAAGTGTTCTTGCTGTTCCAAATAAAGGATTAAATCGAATCCTAAAACTGAAAAGTCAAATGGCCAGTTTGAAAGTCAAACGGCTAAAACAAGAAACTGTGGGAAACAAGCAAGAGGAGGCAAAACCGACTTGGGGGAGGAGTCCCTCCTCTCCAAGCCGGCGCGCCACCCAAGGCCGACTTGGGGAGGGACTCCCTCCCCTTGGCCGGCCCCCTCCACCCATAAAAGGAGGGGCAGGGCCTCCTCCTCTAGAAACACAAGTTCCTAGCCTCTAATCTAGATCCTAGCCCTATACTCCGGTTTAGAGCTGTTTTGGTTTAGAGCTTCTAATTGCCCTAGCCTTCGGATTAGAGCCTTCTAATTGGTGTGTCTAAACCCTAGACCACTAATAGTTCTCTCTCATACTCCACCATACTCGCTCCGGCTTAAGGCGAAGCCCTGCGGGATCTCCCCTCTACTTCCGGTACCACGCCGTTGTGCTGCCGGAATCGCGAGGAGAGTGCTACAACCTCCGCTGCCTGCTGGAACAAGGGAGAGGAAGGTTTTCGTCGAGTACCGAACGTGTGACCGACTGCAGGAGCGCTGCCGGAACGCAGCGCCAGAAGGATCGTCTACGCGATCTTGAGATCGGGAAGAGTACGACTACATCACCCACGAGAATCCGCTCTTGTTAAACACTTTGGAATCTTCGAGGGTAAGTTATTCCATCGACTCGTTGCTACAATCTAGTAGATAGATCTTGGCTTGTTTGTTTGTATGCGATAGAAATTTTTTGTTTTCCATGATACGAAACCCTACAGTGGTATCAGAGCCGTGTCTATATGTAGATCTGTTGCACGAGTAGAACACAATGGTCATTGTGGGCGTTGATGCTTTTATTGTCGATTGCTTTTTGTGTACTTTGCATCTTGCGGTATGTTGGGATGAAGCGGCCCGGGCTAACCTTACATGACATCGTTCATGAGACTTGCTCCACGCTTGACATGCAAGTTGTATTGCATAAGTGGCTTTGCGGGTGCCTGTTTCTCCTAGCATAGTTAAGATCCAACTTACAACGGGTGATTAACAATACTAGTATCAATGTTGTGGTTCATGTTCGTAAGTTAGAACGACACTTATAGAAAGCCCAAACCACGTAAAACATGCAAAGAAAGTAGAGGCGTCTAACTTTGTTTTGCAGGGGTGTGCAGTGATGTGATATGGCCATGATTGTGATTATATTTGATGTATGCAATGTTCCTTATTGTAAGTTGGCAACCGGCAGGAGCCATATGGTTGTCTTTAATTTATGTTAAGACCCGCATGTCTATTCAAAGTAGTTGTAATAGTTGAAGTCGGTGGACGACAACCATGGAGAGGCGTCATTGACCTTGATGCAATGCCGGTGATGATGGAGATCATGTTCGTGCTTGAAGATGGAGATCGGAAGCACAAAGAAGAAAGGCCATATCATATCACATATATATATTGAATTGCATGTGATGTTAATCATTTATGCATCTTGTATTGCTTAGTAGACGACGGTAGCATTATAAGATGATCCCTCATGCACATGAAATTCAAGTCATAAAGTGTTCACCCTTAGTTAGCACCGTTGCTAAAGCTTGTTGTTTCGAAGCACCATGTGATGATCGGGTGTGTTAGATTCCGCAAGTGTATACAACGTGAGCAAGCCAGATTTGCTCATGCGGAAACTAAGGTTTGATCTTGACGAGCCTAGCATGTACAGACATGGTCTCGGAACACGGATCACCGAAAGGTAAAGCATGAATCATATAGTAGATATGATGAACATGACGATTGTTCGCCATTGAAACTATATCAATTCTCGTGATGATCGGTGTTGATGTGGTGGATTTGGTTCATGTGATCACTAAAACAATGTGAGGGATATTGTTTTGAGTGGGAGTTCACCTAGATTAACTTTATTAATTAATTTGAACTCAATTTGTCATAAACTTAGTCTAAACTATTGCAAATATGTTGTAGATCAATGGCAGCCCCTACCATCAATTTTAATGCGTTCCTAGAGAAAGAAAAGTTGAAAAACAATGGAAGCAACTTCGCGGATTGGTTCCGCAATTTGAAGATTGTCCTCACAGCTGGTAATTTGACCTATGTGCTGGATGCACCGCTGGGTGACCCACCTGCAGCAGATGCTCCCGATGAAGTAAAGAATGTTTACCTCGCTCGGAAGAATCAGTACTCCATAGTTCAGTGTGCTATCTTGTATGGTTTGGAATCGGAGCTTCAGAAAAGGTTTGAGGATTCAGACCCATATGATATTGTCGAGGATCTCAAATTGATTTTTGAGACTCATGCGGCAATTGAAAGCTATGAGGCTTCTGAAAAGTTCTTTAACTGCAAGATGGAAGAGGGCAGCTCCGTCAGTGAGCATGTGCTTAAGATGTCTGGGCACGCAAACAAACTTCAAAGCTTGGGTATAGTGATTCCTAATGCTTTGGGGATTTACCGTGTCCTCCAATCACTACCACCAAGTTACAAGAACTTTGTGATGAACTACAACATGCAGAACATGAACAAGACGTTGCCAGAACTCTTTGCCATGTTGAAATTTGTAGAAGTGGAGATCAAGAAAGAGCACCAAGTGTTGTTGGTCAATAAGACCATCAAATTCAAGAAAGGCAAGTCTAAGCAAAAGGGACACTTCAAGAAGGGTGTTAAGAAAGTTACCACGCCAGCGAAGAAGACCAAGGCTGGACCTAAGCCTGATACTGAGTGCTTTTACTGCAAGGGAGAAGGTCACTGGAAGCGGAATTGCCCAAAGTACTTGGCGGATTTGAAGAACGGCAACATCAAGAAGAAAGGTATATCTGATATACATGTTATTGATGTGTATCTCACTAGTACTCGTAGTAGTGCCTGGGTATTTGATATTGGTTCGGTTGCTCATATTTGTAACTCGAAACAGGTGCTGCAGAATAAACGGAAGCTAGCGAAGAACGAGGTGACGATGCGCGTGGGAAATGGATCAAAGGTTGATGTGATCGCGGTCGGCACACTACCCCTTCATCTACCATCGGGATTAGTTTTATACTTAAATAATTGTTATTTGGTGCCTGCGTTGAGCATGAACATTATATCGGGATCTTGTTTATTGCGAGACGGTTACTTGTTTAAGTCCGAGAATAATGGTTGTTCGATTTATATGAGTAATATGTTTTATGCACATGCACCTTTGATAGATGGTCTATTCTTATTGAATCTCGATAGTGGAAATACACATATCAACAACATTGAGGCTAAACGTTTGAAATCAAGCGATAATTCGACCTATATGTGGCATTGTCATCTTGGTCACGTTGGAGTGAAACGTATGAAGAAACTCCATTCCGATGGACTTCTTGAATCACTTGATTTTGAATCACTTAAAAGATGCGAAGCATGTCTAATGGGAAAAATGACTAAGACTCCATTTTCTGGTATGATGGAGCGAGCTACGGGCTTATTGGAAATCATACATACCGATGTGTGTGGTCCAATGAGTGTAGCATCGCGCGGTGGTTATCATTATGTTCTTACCTTCACGGATGACTTGAGTAGATATGGGTATATCTATTTCATGAAACATAAGTCCGAAACTTTCGAGAAGTTTAAGGAGTTTCAAAGTGAGGTAGAGAATCAACGTAACAAGAAGATTAAATTTCTACGTTCTGATCGTGGAGGTGAATATCTAAGTTACGAGTTTGGCGAGCATTTGAAGAAATGCGGAATACTTTCACAATTGACACCGCCGGGAACACCACAGCGTAATGGTGTGTCCGAACGTCGTAATCGAACTCTCTTAGATATGGTTCGTTCTATGATGTCACTTACAGATTTACCGCTATCATTTTGGGGTTATGCATTAGAAACAGCCGCATTCACTTTAAATAGGGCACCATCTAAATCCGTTGAAACGACACCGTATGAATTATGGTTTGGGAAGAAACCTAAATTGTCGTTCCTTAAAGTTTGGGGATGCGAAGCCTATGTAAAGAAGTTACAGCCGGACAAGCTTGAACCCAAAGCGGAAAAATGCGTCTTCATAGGATACCCGAAGGAAACTATTGGGTATACCTTCTATCATAGATCCGAAGGCAAAATCTTCTTTGCCAAGAATGTATCCTTTCTAGATAAGGAATTTCTCTCGAAAGAAGTGACTGGAAGGAAAGTAGAACTCGACGAGGTTGTCGAACCTTCTCTCGAAATTGCGAGTAGCGCAGCACCGGAAGAAGTTCCTGTGGTGCCTGCACCAATAAGAGAGGAAGCTAATGATGGTGATCATGAAACTTCGGTTGAAGTTGCTACAGAACCTCGTAGGTCAACGAGAACTCGTACCACTCCAGATTGGTATGATTCCGTTATGAATGTCATGTTGGTGGACAACACCGATGACCCCGAGACATATGAGGAAGCAATGATGAGCCCAGATTCCAATAAATGGCAAGAAGCCATGAAATCCGAGATTGGATCCATGTACGAAAACCAAGTATGGAGTTTGGTGGACTTACCGGATGGCCGGAAGGCTGTCGAGAACAAATGGATTTTCAAGAAGAAAACAGATGCTGATGGCAATGTTACTGTCTATAAAGCTCGACTTGTCGCAAAAGGGTTTCGACAAATTCAAGGAGTTGACTACGATGAGACTTTCTCACCAGTAGCGAAGCTAAAGTCTGTGAGGATTATGTTAGCGATCGCTGCATATTATGATTATGAGATATGGCAGATGGATGTCAAAACAGCATTCCTCGATGGAGACATTGATGAAGAGTTGTATATGATGCAACCAAAGGTTTTGTCGATCCTAAAGATGCTAACAAGGTATGCAAAGTTCAACGTTCCATCTATGGATTGAAGCAAGCATCCCGAAGTTGGAATCAACGTTTTGATAAGGTAATCAAAAGTTTTGGTTTTATACAAACTTATGGAGAAGCTTGTATTTACAAGAAAGTGAGTGGGAGCTCTGTAGCATTCCTAATACTATATGTGGATGACATATTGTTGATTGGGAATGATGTATACCTTCTTAATAGTGTCAAAGAATATTTGAATAATAGTTTTTCAATGAAGGATCTTGGCGAAGCAGCTTACATATTAGGCATAAAGATTTATAGAGATAGATCGAAACGCCAAATATCATTGTCACAGAGTACATATTTGGACAAAGTTCTAAAGAGGTTTGGAATGGAAGATAGCAAGAAAGGGTTCTTGCCCATGTTGCCCAATACGAACTTGAGTAAAACTCAAAGTCCGACATCGGCAGAAGATAGAGAAAGGATGAGTAAGACTCCCTATGCCTCAGCCATAGGATCTCTAATGTATGCCATGCTATGTACTAGACCCGACATTGCATATGCTGTTAGTTTAACTAGCAGATATCAAAGTGATCCAGGAGTGGATCATTGGACAGCGGTCAAAAACATCCTTAAGTACTTGAGAAGAACTAAGGATATGGTTCTTTCTTATGGAGGTGATGAACAACTCATTGTTAACGGTTACACCGATGCTAGTTGGAACACCGATCCGGATGATTCTAAATCACAATTCGGATACGTATTTATTTTGAATGGTGCAGCAGTTAGCTGGAGGAGTGCAAAGCAAAGCGTTGTGGCGAGATCTTCAACTGAATCTGAATATATGGCTGCTTCGGAGGCTTCACAAGAAGCTATATGGATGAAAGAGTTCATTACAAAGCTGGGTGTGGTTCCTAGTGCGCTGGACCCAATGTCTATCTACTGTGATAACATGGGCGCCATAGCCAATGCGCAAGAACCAAGGTCACACAAGAAGCTGAAGCACATCAAGCTACGTTTTCACGCTATTCGAGAACATATCCAGGATGGGGATATAAAGATTTTCAAAGTACACACAGATCTGAATGTGGCGGATCCGTTGACTAAACCTCTCCCGAGGGCAAAACATGACCAACACCAAACTGCCATGGGTGTTCGGTATATTACCATGTAATCTAGATTAGATGACTCTAGTGCAAGTGGGAGACTGTTGGAGATATGCCCTAGAGGCAATAATAAATGTAGTTATTATTATATCTTTGTGTTTATGATAAATGTTTACATTCATGCTATAATAGTATTGACAAGGAAACATTGATACTTGTGTGATTTGTAAACTTAATTTGAAGTCCCTAGTATAGCCTCTATACTTCACTAGCTTGTTGGTTGATAGATGATTGTGGTTTCCCTATCATGAACATTGAGATGTTATTAACAACAAGATCATATCGTTAGGAGAATGATATGGTGGACATACTCCTATAGATAAGCGTAGCATAAAGATCAAGTCATTTCAATAGTTCAATTGCTATATGCTTTCTGATACATAGTAACCTAATTCCTTCGACCATGAGATCATGCATATCACCTTTACCGGATGGATGCTTTGATGACATCAAACATCACACTGTAACTGGGTGGCTATAAAGGTGGCATTGAGTGTTCGGAAAGTATTGGTTGAGACACATGGATCAAGAGTGGGATTTGTCCATCCATATGACGGATATATATACTCTGGGCCCTCTCGGTGGAATGTCATCCAATTAGCTTGCAAGCATGTGACTGGCTCACAAGGGATCACATATCACGGGAACGAGAAAAGAGTACTTATCGGTAACGAGGTTGAACTAGGTATGCAGAGATACCGACGATCATAACCTCGGATAAGTAAACTATCGTGAGACAAAGGGAAATTGGTATCGTATGTAAGTGGTTCATTCGATCGCAAAGTAATCGTAGAAATATGTGGGAGCCATATGAATTTCCAGATTCCTCTATTGGTTATTGTTCGGAGAAGTGTCTCGATCATGTCCGCATAATTCACGAACCGTAGGGAGACACACTTAAGGATTCGACGTTGTTTGAGTAGTTATGGTATTATGAGAAAGAGACCGAATGTTGTTCGGAGTCTTGGATGGGATCCGGGATATCACGAGGTGATCCGGAATGGTCCGGAGAATAAGATTCATATAAGGAAAGTCCCGTTTCGGAGTTCGGAAATGATTCCGGTGTTTTCATCGGGAATGTTCTAGAAGGTTCCGGAATGTCCGGCACTCCGGGGGGGAAGGGGTACATGAATGTGTCATTGCGTATTGGAATGATTGCATCATGTACTAAGTGTTCTTGCTGTTCCAAATAAAGGATTAAATTGAATCCTAAAACTGAAAAGTCAAATGGCCATTTTGAAAGTCAAACGGCTAAAACAAGAAACTGTGGGAAACAAGCAAGAGGAGGCAAAACCGACTTGGGGGAGGAGTCCCTCCTCTCCAAGCCGGCGCGCCACACAAGGCCGACTTGGGGAGGGACTCCCTCCCCTTGGCCGGCCCCCTCCACCTATAAAAGGAGGGGCAGGGCCTCCTCCTCTAGAAATACAAGTTCCTAGCCTCTAATCTAAATCCTAGCCCTAGACTCCGGTTTAGAGCTGTTTTGGTTTAGAGCTTCTAATTGCCCTAGCCTTCGGATTAGAGCCTTCTAATTGGTGTGTCTAAACCCTAGACCACTAATAGTTCTCTCTCATACTCCACCATACTCGCTCCGGCTTAAGGCAAAGCCCTGCGGGATCTCCCCTCTACTTCCGGTACCACGCCGTTGTGCTGCCGGAATCGCGAGGAGAGTGCTACAACCTCCGCTGCCTGCTGGAACAAGGGAGAGGAAGGTTTTCGTCGAGTACCGAACGTGTGACCGACTGCGGGAGCGCTGCCGGAACGCAGCGCCGGAAGGATCGTCTACGCGATCTTGAGATCGGGAAGAGTACGACTACATCACCCACGAGAATCCGCTCTCGTTAAACACTTTGGAATCTTCGAGGGTAAGTTATTCCATCGACTCGTTGCTACAATCTAGTAGATAGATCTTGGCTTGTTTGTTTGTATGCGATAGAAAATTTTTGTTTTCCATGCTACGAAACCCTACAAAGCCGAGTTGGAAGAAGCCAGGATAAAAGTCCTGGAGAAAGCAAAGGAGCTAGCACAATTACAATAGGATGTGGATATCATTATCCGAGAGCTAAACTCGGAAAATCGAGTCAAGGGCACAAAGACTCGGCTTGATGCAACAAGATTGAGAGGAAGGAACCTCAATGAAGAACTGACAGATGCGACATCAAAGATAACACCAGAGAACAACAATGAGACGGCCATGCGTCCAACGTACAACACAGCAGCAGCTAATCTGCGAGCAACAGAAGCAGCAATGGCAGAATTACCCCACTTGGAGGGGGAAGCAAAGAAAAGGCAGCAAGAGCGAGTCAATGAGTTAGTAAAAGCAGCCAGCATGCTGAATGAGGCATATTACAGAGCAAATCCAGGTATAGCAGGGAGATCACAGCTGGTTCACTCGGCAACTCCTGTTCCGGCAAGATCGGCTGGGCACACGGCATCCTCACCCGGAGCGGCACCCAGGCCGAGAAAAGAAAAAAGTGTGGATTCTAGAAGAAACAAGCAGATGGTCGCCTATGATCCGACAATAGTTCAAGGAAACCCAGCGCATGCGCAAGGGGCAAAAAGAAATAATCCCCGAGAAAATGAAAACCAGGAAAAAATTGGACAGAGAAATGACTACAGAGGGAAAAATTTTGCGCCTCATACTCGGCGCGCAACTCACTCAGCAGGAGGAGGAAATCCAGCTCCGAATAACGCACCAGCTCAGCCGGAAAAGAGACAGCAGAGTGCGGGAAAAGCATTTCAACAGCCAGCTGACCCGAACACGAATAAGTATAATAATGGTTACTCGTTGTGGCATCCCGCAAAAACCACTACTAGAAAATCGCGTTGTTTTTGTGCATTGCATCATCATGACCGCATGCTCATGTCATCATGCCACATTGCATTTGAGCATCGTCAGGTCATCATGCATTTGTTTGTCAAAACCTATTTTCTAAAAGCCTAGTTTGGTATTCTAAATATTCCCCGTCTCAATTTCAAATTAAAGCGCCGGGCTCTTCCGGGTCTTTTCTTTGTCTAAAAACTAATTACAAAAGTTATTTTTAATTAAAAAAAAATTTATATTATTGTTAGGGGGCAACCGAACCGGGCCGATCCGACCCAGTCGACCACCCCCAGTACAAAATCAGCCTACCCAAACTCCTTTTCTACCCCAACCTAATCTACCCACCCTGCCTCCACCTCACCCCGGCCAATCGGAGCCTGCCACCTCATCCTCTCCCTTCCTCCACCCAATCCCCTCCCTCCACCTCACCAACCCCACCCCCACTCCCTCTCTCCTCCTGGTTCCACCACCCCACACCACCCGCCTGTCCCCACCCCTCCTGCCTCGCATGCCCCCTCTCTCACCTGCCCCAAACGGTCAACCCGACCCTGCCCTGGACCCACCCCGTTCACCCCGCGTGGCCCGCTCCCCACCAAACCGCGACCCCGCTCCTCTTCTCCCCATCTCGTCTCCCCCGCGAGCCTCTCCTTCCTCCCGTTTCCGCCGCCAGGAGCCTCACGACGGCCTCCATCGCATCCTCGCCGCCGAGCCACGTCGCTCGTCGGCGCCCCCTCGTCCCTCCTCCCGGTCGCCGCCAGAGCGGCCGCCCGTGCGCCAGCGAGCCCATCCCCGCCGCGAGCTCCTCCTCCTGCCGCCCTCCTCCCCAGCATCGCCCCTCTCGTCACCTGCCTCTGCGTCCCTCTCTCCGTTCGTGCCAAGCTCGTCGCTGCCCTGGCCGCGCTTGGCTCTGCCGTGAGCTCGCGCCGCCGGCTCGTCTCCGCCGTCGCGGCCTGTCCCTCTCCGGCGGCCATCACCCCTGTTCGTCGACGTGGCCGCCCGCCTCCGGCGCTCCTTCTCGTTCGAGCCAGCGCCTGGGACCCCCGTCGTCGGCACTGTCACTGCCTGCCTGCCGCCGCATCCTCTGCCTCGCCACCAACCACCGCCGCCCGGAGTCCCTCTTCGCTGGTTTCCCTGGCCTCTCCCTCCGCCTGGCCGCTTGCGTCGCCGCTGCCAAAGGCACGCCTGCCTTCCTCGTCACCCACCTCCCGTTCGCCACCCCAAGCGCAGTGCCTCTGTCCTTTGGTTTGGGTGCTGGCTTGGTGTTGCATAAAGTTGTTACTGCCATTTTGAGTGTGTCCTTGTTGCTAGTTCCATCTAGCTAATGTGTCCCTGGGGCGATTCTTCTTTGTTCCCTGGAAATTGTGTTAGTGAGATGAAGATACAGTACGGTGATCATAGGAAGATGATATGATACCACCCGAAGAATACCGAAGACCCGCCAAGATCCGTGCCGGCGGACCCGGAGGATTTCGAGAAGGCACACAAGCTCTCCTTCCCGTAACCGAAGCCCGGTTCCCGTCGTCCGAAGACCGATCCCGGCGCCCGAACCCCGAACCCCTCGCCAAGATCTTCATCGAAACCCCGAGAACTCCGCCGCGGTACCCGGGGATCTCCTACGTGGAACTATCGGGCCACATAAGACCATCGACGCCACACCCGGATCCGAAGGCCGAACCCGATAACCGCCAAGGTCGCCGACACAGATACACTGAGTTCTCCATCAAGGACACCAAGGTCGTTGACACGGATATGCCAAGCACTTCGCCGTGGCCCGCCAAGTTCT
Organism: Avena atlantica; assembly: GCA_910589765.1. Classification (NCBI taxonomy): domain Eukaryota; kingdom Viridiplantae; phylum Streptophyta; class Magnoliopsida; order Poales; family Poaceae; genus Avena; species Avena atlantica. The sequence goes on from OU342737.1 coordinate 57,778,052, forward strand.
TCACCCTGAATGCTAAGACCGACTCGATGGCGCGGACCCGACAAGATCTTCGCAACGACAAGATCGACACCGACCAGGACGAATCCGATGCGCCCCGACGCCACACCAAGTCCTTCTTCCCGGAACGCCAAGCTCTTCATCTTGTATCCGACCTTCGAAGACCGATCCCGTCGAACCCTGAACCCTGAGACCGAACCCCGAACCCTCGGAACCAAGTTCTTCCGAACCCTATGTGTGACCCCTTTCTCGAGCCCTATTTTTTATAAATGTATGTGCATATAAAATTGTCATATTTGCATACTTGATGTGGTTTGGGGGCCTTATGCCGATTCACCTAAGTTAAATATGGGATCCATATGCGGGATATCTAGTCTTATATTGGTTCCATTTAAATTTGTGTAGCGAACCGGTGCTATATTTTGCCTTGTTAAGACAACATTTAAATTGCGGGGTATCTAAACAACATGAACCTATTAATTAATTGTCGGGACCCCGGTTTCGCTTAATATGATCTAATTGCATTGCGCCTTTGCCATGTCATGCATCATACATGCATCATGCCCGATCTTCTGCCGTTGTATTAAATATTGCATCCGGTGTTTCTTCTAGTGTTTTGCTTCTTCGCGGACTAGGCCGTTGAGTTGATGTGAGCTTCGCCCCGATCTTCGAATGAACATTCGGCAATGTTTTCAGGCGAGCATCTCCCCCTTTCTACCTATCTTACTTTTATAGTATTTATTCCCTCCTGTTGATCTATTGCTATCTGTGTTGCGATGCTCTAGTTTTCGTACCCGTGATATCCCTTGCAGAACCACTACTAGAAAATCGCGTTGAATTTGCGCATTGCATCGTCATCATCATGCATTGTTTGCATAAAACTATGTTCGCAAAGCCCGTTTTGGTTTCTAAAACGCCCCGACTTTTATTCAAACGCCAAAACCCCGGATGTTCCGGATATTTTGTTTGTCTAAAACTAGTTACAAAAGATATTTGAAAATAAATAAAATATTAAATTATTTTAGCGGGGCAGTCGAACGGGCCGATTTGACCCGAACGACCACCCCAGAAAAACTAAATCGGCCCACTCGTAAATCCTAAAACTACCCAACTACCTACCCAGCCCAACCCTCCACCTCACCCCAACCTATCCTATGTCGCCACGTCACCCTGCCTCTCCCCTCTACCAATCCCACCATGCCACATCACCCCCTCCTCTCTCTCTCCTCTCTCTCCCCAACACACATGCAGCATGTGCCAGCCCCACCCCTCTCTCCTCACAGCCAAACCCAACCCACTCACACCACAGCACACACACCCGCGCGTCCGCACTCCCCCGTGCAGCCCTGCCCGCGGGCCCCACCCTGGCGCCCCTGTCCCCCGAGCCAACCGGCCACCTGCCCCGCGGGCCCACCTAGCAGGACCCACATCGCGCAGCGCCTCGCCCGTCCTCTCTTCTTCCTCGCCGCGCCGCCCCCGCTCTGCCCACTCTCTTCTCCCTCTCCCTGGTTCTTCCCCCACCTCGCTGGCCCCCTCCCTTCTCCACCCCAACCCGCCGCCGCTTCCTGACCGCCTCTCCTCCCCAGGCGCCCGCCCGCGCATCCTCGTCCCACCGCTTCCCTCTGGCCGCCTCGGCGCGCCGGCCGCCTCCGCCGCTCCGTCGCCCCTTCTCCCGCGTCCCTGACCGCGCCGCCGCGTGCCTCCTAGCCGGCCCCCTCGCTGCTCTGCCCCGCCTCGCCGCGGGCGCACCTTCCTCGCCCCGCCGCCGAGTACCTCTCCCCCTGCTCCGCTCATCCCGTCCCCGCGCGCCCCCCAGCCCTCGCCCCGCCGGCGGGCCGATGCGCAGACCGACCGTCGCGCCTCCGCCTGAGCCTGCTGGCACGGCCCCGCCGCTCGCCGCCGGCCTGCGCCGCCTCCTCGCCCCCGTCGCCCCGCATCCGACCTCCGCCGTACCTCGCCGCCGCGCCCCTGCATCGTTCGCCCCCGCCTCCGCACCTCCTCCCTGGCGCCCCGCGGCCCTCGTCGCCGGCGGCCGCTCCGCCTGCGAGCTCCCCGGTCGCCGCCGCTGCAGGGCCGAGCCGCGCCGCCCCGGCCGAGCCCGACCCCGACGCGCCCGTCTCAGCCGCCGCCCAGTACCACCCCGTGCATGCTCTCCCCGCTGGCCCCAGCAGCTCGCCGGGCCCGTCCAGAGCGCCGCCGCCAGCGGCCTCCTCGCCCCCCGTCGCCGGCGCCTGCTCGCCCCGCGTCCTCGCGCCGCCCGGCCACCAACCAGCGTCCGCCGCCGCTCTGTGCTGCGCCGGTCGACCCGTGCCCCGGCCGCCTCCGTCGACCCCCGCCAGGCCGCGCGCATCCGCCGCGTCCCCGCTCGCCCTGCCCCGCGAGTTCCGCCCCCGAGCCCGCGTCCCCCGGTCCGCTTCCGCCTCACGCACGCCATCGACCGACACGGGATGAGAACCAAGTCCACGCAAGACCGTTCCCGTTGAGGACAGGAACCCTTCAAGTTAGTTGCGACAACGAGCTCGACACCGACAACCGAGGGGAACCCCGAGTACTTCGCCGCAGAAACTAGGGGCGATGACGCCAATACGACAAGATCCACCTCCCAGAGCGACGACCCCTGGACACCAAGAGCTACTGGCAACATGACCAAGACCCGGACCCCGATGACCATGATCCCCACGGCAGAACAACAAGGCCTTCGAGGTGGGACCGACAAGATCTTCTCCTCGGGACACCGGGAGCTCCCCTGAACGCCAAGCTCGTCGAGTTCAGGGACCCTCCAGATCTCCGTCACGGACACGACATGTACTTCCCTGGGACGCCATGACTGGGGCCCCGGACCCGAAGGCCACATGGGACGACAAGTACTCCAACATGGATCCGGTTGAAGCAAACCCGAAGACGGTAAATGCGACAAGTACTTCCCCGTCCGAGAACGATCCCGTCGAGACCGATCCGTCGAACCCTGGACCCCGAACCCCGAACCCCGGAACCCCAAGATCGTCGAGACCCCTAATGTGTGACCCCTTTCCTCGATACCCTATTTCATAACATAATAACAACTTGTCGCATAATAATTGTCTTGCATGCATACATTCATGTGGTTTGGGGGCCTTACGCCGATTCATCTCATAATTAAATATGGGGCCCATATGCGGACAAATCTAGTCTCATAATGGCCTCATTTAAATTTGTGTAGCGAACCGGTGATATATTCCGCATTGTTAAACAACATTTAAATTGCGGGTTAGCTAAATAACTTGAACTATATGTTTATTGTCGGGACCCCGGTTCCGCTTAATATTGACCTAATCGCATCGCACCTTTGCCATGTCATCCATCATACATGCATCATGCCGATCTTCTGCCGTTGTATTAAATATTGCATCCGGTGTTTCTTCTAGTGTTTTGCTTCTTCGCGGATAAGGCCGTTGAGTTGATGTGAGCTTCGCCTCGATCTTCGGTTGAACCTTCGGCAATGTTTTCAGGCGAGCATCTCCCCCTTTCTACCTATCTTACTTTGCTAGTATTTACTTCCCTCCTGTTGATCTTTGCTATCTGTGTTGCGATGCTCTAGATTTCGTACCCGTGATATCCCTTGCAGCCATATATAGCCTTGGACACATCCTATTACCTGTTGTTTGGTAGATAGTTGGACCCGCGTGTCGTAGTCGCTTGCTCAAGTGTTTTGCTTGTCGTCAAGTACCACCTTTGTTGGAGAATTGCCACATGTTGACGTTGGAGATGATCATGGCTTTAATTATTGTATCACTTTAATTCCTGTTTAACAACTAAAATTGAATTAAGCAGAGGCATCGGTGGGTGATAGGTAAGATTTGGTTTCCGACTGCCCACTTGTGTCCCGTAGGACCCGAGTTCTTGACACCTGTTCCGAGATCGAGCGCGCTAACCACAGGTGGGGAGATATGGGCCCCCCATTGATTATTACCTGATTTCAAAGTATTGTACTGGGGGCCACAACTAGTTTGAGGTTTTATTTACTATCCTGTACTTATGCCATGCTTACTGCTTTATTTAAATTGTGCGACAGATAGCACGTGTACTGTTTAGGATCGGGACACGTTTTCGCGGTGTCGACAGTCCCCGTTTGGGGATTTGCTGTCGCTCACTGCCGTCCACCCAAACCCTGAGTCCGTCTCGGAGACCGGCCGACTCCGTTGCGGGTGTCGACTCGGTGGGGTGGCCCCCATGTACTTGCTTTGTGTCTGGGAACGTCGTGACTTAGGCCCCGCCGACATACCGATGGGTGTATGTTAACTGATCTGGCAAAAAGGGTCGAAGTGCCTGTGGATACTTTGGTGCACCCCTGCAGGGTTTAATCTTTTCGAGAAGCCGTGTCCGCGGTTATGGACGACTTGGAGCACAGTGCTTGATCATAGACAACTATAACTAAAGTTTATTGTTATAAATTGACTTGTATCCGATTTGACTAGTAATCAGCTTCACTACAACGGAATGGCTAAGTAAAAGTACCAACAACTGCTGGGTTTTGGGTTTATCTCATGCTAAATGTATCTGACTAGTAAGTGATGCCACTATAACGGAATGATTAACTAAAAGTGCCCACTGCTTACTTTATCAGGATGAATATCTAAACCTGACTAGTAATTGCGGCAACTATAACTGAATAAGTAAAACTGCCAACTGTGTGAGTTCCTCGGTTGACTTCCTCGAAGGTCTCGAGGGGGAAACGCCAGGATGGGTTTGTTTGATGCTAGTATCAGGTTGGATCCGAATAGGTTCTTCTTACCCCTCTCTGATAGTCGCCAGTTGTGTCGAGTCTCTATAGGTTGTTAGTGCATGCTGCCGCTGCCGCTTCAGTCCACCATACCTATGTAGGCGAGGACCGCCGAATTCTAGCCTCGCCGTGTACTGGCCTCAGTACTGACGCTCCTTCTTTTTCCTTTGCCCTTTGTCGGCACCCCTTTTGTTTAAGCAGGTTTTGAGATCGACGCCGTTAGCAGGGTTACCCTTCCGGCTTGGCCTGGGCAGGGTTATGGACGCCATTGGTTATTCTTCAGGGCTCTTAGCCCCATTTGCATCTTGTCCGTAGCTGGACGCTCTATCGTTTTCAAGGTGATTTGGATCTTTGTATATTATTTCTTGACTCATGGAGTCGTGTTGTATATATATCTGTTCTGTGGGTCCCATCGAGGACTGTTGTGTAATGTTATTACTTCGTTTTCCAACCGCACGCAAGTGCCTGGTGGGCACCTTCGAATCGTTTCTATGCGGGTTTGGCGGGTTTCGCTAAAACTTGCATAGGGCCGATTCTGAGGGTGTTACAGAGTGGTATCAGAGCCCAGCAGTTGCGATACCCCACAAGTCCAGCCTGTAGGATAACCTAGCTAACGGCCGAAGTAGAGTGTCAAAACTATTTTTGCAAAATCGGTTGAATAGTTCTGATTAGGTCTGATTTTACTCCTTACCCCTCTGCTGCTCTCCTCTCCCCTCAGCGTGTTTTGAATCCACCTCTTATCTTTTCTGCGAGTCCAGGATTTCTCGTGGTTGGGTTTCCGTCGTACCTTCAGGGTGTCGTTTCCTCCTTTGGTAACGGTGTTCTACTATCCGGTGATCATGCTATCTGAGGAATCCGTCTGCTGTGGTACCCTTCTTGGTTCTTTGTTTGCGCCTTCCGGTGTTTTCTGACGCGACGACAGCATCTACGCCAGATCCGATGCAGAGTCTGCATCACTCCTTTGGTCCGAACCTCGCTTGTCGAGATCTTCAGTCTGAATCCTGAGGGTTGGTTGCATAATCTGTCTATTCGGGTACATAGAAATGCTTTGAGTGCGGGATGGAGTCGCGACCATACCACTACTCCTATCATTCGCTTATGTACCTTGAATGGTGGATCGATGCAATTTTACTCTGTCCATGGAAGTAGGGGTGGCTTTATTTGTTGATACCTCTACCTTCGACCTGTTGTACCCGGAGTGTTCTTTCGACGATCACGGACAACGACCTCTTGTTAGTGGTGTCGCGAGGATCTACACGAAGCGAGAAGACGCAGATCGCCGACTTTCCTTCCGGTACCATGAGGCGGATCTCGAGGGCGAGATCCATTGTTAGTGGTGTCGAATTGTGGCATCCCGCAAAAACCACTACTAGAAAATCGCGTTGTTTTTGTGCATTGCATCATCATGACCGCATGCTCATGTCATCATGACACATTGCATTTGAGCATCGTCAGGTCATCATGCATTTGTTTGTCAAAACCTATTTTCTAAAAGCCTAGTTTGGTATTCTAAATATTCCCCGTCTCAATTTCAAATTAAAGCGCCGGGCTCTTCCGGGTCTTTTCTTTGTCTAAATACTAATTACAAAAGTTATTTTTAATTAAACAAAAATTTATATTATTGTTAGGGGGCAACCGAACCGGGCCGATCCGACCCAGTCGACCACCCCTAGTACAAAATCAGCCTACCCAAACTCCTTTTCTACCCCAACCTAATCTACCCACCCTGCCTCCACCTCACCCCGGCCAATCGGAGCCTGCCACCTCATCCTCTCCCTTCCTCCACCCAATCCCCTCCCTCCACCTCACCAACCCCACCCCCACTCCCTCTCTCCTCCTGGTTCCACCACCCCACACCACCCGCCTGTCCCCACCCCTCCTGCCTCGCATGCCCCCTCTCTCACCTGCCCCAACCGGTCAACCCGACCCTGCCCTGGACCCACCCCGTTCACCCCGCGTGGCCCGCTCCCCACCAAACCGCGACCCCGCTCCTCTTCTCCCCACCTCGTCTCCCCCGCGAGCCTCTCCTTCCTCCCGTTTCCGCCGCCAGGAGCCTCACGACGACCTCCATCGCATCCTCGCCGCCGAGCCGCGTCGCCCGTCGGTGCCCCCTCCTCCCTCCTCCCGGTCGCCGCCAGAGCGGCCGCCCGTGCACCAGCGAGCCCGTCACCGCCGCGAGCTCCTCCTCCTGCCGCCCTCCTCCCCAGCATCGTCCCTCTCGTCACCTGCCTCTGGGTCCCTCTCTCCGTTCGTGCCAAGCTCGTCACTGCCCTGGCCGCGCTTGGCTCTGCCGTGAGCTCGTGCCGCCGGCTCGTCTCCGCCGTCGCGGCCTGTCCCTCTCCGGCGGCCATCGCCCCTGTTCGTCGACGTGGCCGCCCGCCTCCGGTGCTCCTTCTCGTTCGAGCCAGCGCCTAGGACCCCCGTCGTCGGCACTGTCACTGCCTGCCTGCCGTCGCATCCTCTGCCTCGCCACCAACCATCGCCGCCCGGAGTCCCTCTTCGCTGGTCGCCCTGGCCTCGCCCTCCGCCTGGCCGCTTGCGTCACCGCTGCCAAAGGCATGCCTGCCTTCCTCGTCACCCACCTCCCGTTCGCCACCCCAAGCGCAGTGCCTCTGTCCTTTGGTTTGGGTGCTGGCTTGGTGTTGCATAAAGTTGTTTCTGCCATTTTGAGTGTGTCCTTGTTGCTAGTTCCATCTAGCTAATGTGTCCCCGGGGCGATTCTTCTTTGTTCCCTGGAAATTGTGTTAGTGAGATGAAGATACAGTACGGTGATCATAGGAAGATGATATGATACCACCCGAAGAATACCGAAGACCCGCCAAGATCCGTGCCGGCGGACCCGGAGGATTTCGAGAAGGCACACAAGCTCTCCTTCCCATAACCGAAGCCCGGTTCCCGTCGTCCGAAGACCGATCCCGGCGCCCGAACCCCAAACCCCTCGCCAAGATCTTCATAGAAACCCCGAGAACTCCGCCGCGGTACCCGGGGATCTCCTACGTGGAACTATCGGGCCACATAAGACCATCGACGCCACACCCGGATCCGAAGGCCGAACCCGATAACCGCCAAGGTCGCCGACACGGATACACCGAGTTCTCCATCAAGGACACCAAGGTCGTCGACACGGATACACCAAGCACTTCGCCGCGGCCCGCAAAGTTCTTCACCCTGAATGCTAAGACCGACTCGATGGCGCGGACCCGACAAGATCTTCGCAACAACAAGATCGACACCGACCAGGACGAATCCGATGCGCCCCGACGCCACACCAAGTCCTTCTTCCCGGAACGCCAAGCTCTTCATCTTGTATCCGACCTTCGAAGACCGATCCCGTCGAACCCTGAACCCTGAGACCGAACCCCGAACCCTCGGAACCAAGTTCTTCCGAACCCTATGTGTGACCCCTTTCTCGAGCCCTATTTCTTATAAATGTAATATAAAACTGTGCATATAAAATTGTCATATTTGCATACTTGATGTGGTTTGGGGGCCTTATGCCGATTCACCTAAGTTAAATATGGGATCCATATGCGGGATATCTAGTCTTATATTGGTTCCATTTAAATTTGTGTAGCGAACCGGTGCTATATTTTGCCTTGTTAAGACAACATTTAAATTGCGGTGTATCTAAACAACATGAACCTATTAATTAATTGTCGGGACCCCGGTTTCGCTTAATATGATCTAATTGCATTACGCCTTTGCCATGTCATGCATCATACATGCATCATGCCCGATCTTCTGCCGTTGTATTAAATATTGCATCCGGTGTTTCTTCTAGTGTTTTGCTTCTTCGCGGACTAGGCCGTTGAGTTGATGTGAGCTTCGCCCCGATCTTCGAATGAAACTTCAGCAATGTTTTCAGGCGAGCATCTCCCCCTTTCTACCTATCTTACTTTTATAGTATTTATTCCCTCCTGTTGATCTATTGCTATCTGTGTTGCGATGCTCTAGTTTTCGTACCCGTGATATCCCTTGCAGCCTTATAATGCCTTGGACACCTCCTATTACCTGTTGTTTGGTAGATAGTTGGACCTGCGCGTCGTAGTCGCTTGCCCAAGTGCTGTTGCGTGTCGTCAAGTACCACAGTTGTGGAAGTATTGCCGAGTGTTTATTGTTGGATCTTATCAAGACTTTAATTACTGTTTAACAACTAAAATTGAAGTAAGTAAGCAGAGGCACAGGTGGGCAATAGATGTTATTTGGTTGTTAACCGTCCACTTGTGTCCCGTAGGACCCCGAGTACTTGATACCTGTTCCTTGAATATTCGCGCTATCCACATCCGGGAGGATTATGGGACCCCCCTGAGCCAGAGCTTGATTCATTCTTATTTCTTGGGGCCACAAACTAGTTTGAGGTTTTATTTACTATCCTGTACTTATGCCATGCTTTACCGCTTTATTTACGATTGTGCGAGGAGCACACTGTACTGTTTAGGATCGTGACCCGTTTACGCAGTATCGACAAGCCCAGTCACACTTTCGGGTTCCCAGTCGTTTACAGCCGCCCCCACAAACCTTGAGTCCGTCTCGGAGTCAGCTAGCTTCGTTGCGGGTGTACTCAACGGGGTGGCCCCCGGAAATATTTATGAATCTTGTGATTGCTTTGTCGTGAAGGCCTCGTTGGGTTTTGATTTGGTTTTTCCGAGGTTTATCGAGTGTGTGTTGCTATTTGTGCACCCCTGCAGGGTAAAACTTTCTGAAAGCCGTGTCCGCGGTTATGGACGACTTGGAGCACAGTATCTTGATCATAGACAACTATAACTAAAGTAGTGCTATAAATTTGACTTTATAATGACTAGTAATCAGCTTCACTACAATGGAATGGCTAAATAAAACTTCCAACAATTGCTTGTTTGGTTTGTCGCTTGCGACCATTGTACTTGACTAGTAAGTATTGCAACTATAACGGAATGGCTCAATAAAAGTACCAACAACTGCTGGGTTTGGGATATCTCATGCTAATTGTATTTGACTAGTAAGTGTCGCAACTACAACGGAATGGTTAACTAAAATTGCCCACTGCTTATTATATCAGGATGACTATCTATACCTGACTAGTAATTGCTGCAACGATAACTGAATAACTAAAACTGCCAACTGCGTGAGTTCCTCGGTTGACTTCCTCGTTTGGTCTCGAGGGGGAGATACCAGGTTGGGTATGTTTGGTGGTAGCATCAGGTTGATTCCGAATAGGTCTTTCTTATCCCTCTCTGTTAGCCGACAGTTATCTCGAGTCTCTATAGGTTGTTTAGTGCATGTTGCGCTGCCGCTTCAATCCACCATACCTATGTAGGCGAGGACCGCCGAATTCTAGCCTCGCCGTGTACTGGCCTCAGTACTGACCGGTCTCTCTTTTTCCTTTGCCCTTCGTCGGCACCCCTTTTGTTCAAGCAGGTTTTGAGATCGACGTCGTTAGCAGGGTTACCCTTCCGGCTTGACCTGGGCAGGGTTATGGACGCCATTGGTTATTCTCCAGGGCTCTTAGCCCCATTTGCATCTTGTCCGTAGCTGGACGCTCTATCGTTTTCAAGGTGATTTGGATCTTTGTATATTATATCTGTATTCTTGACTCATTGAGTCGCTGTTGTATATATATCTGTTCTGTGGGTCCCATCGAGGACTATTGTGTAATGTTATTACTTCGTTTTGCACCCGCACGAAAGTGCCTGGTGGGCACCTTTGAATCGTTTCTATGCGGGTTTTGGCGGGAAGCGCTGAGACTTGCATAGGGTCGATTCTGAGGGTGTTACACTCGTCTATGGTAAATGACGGGTATGAGCTGCCGGATTATGCATATCAAGCAATGTGAGCGAGATATGGAGGTAGGAACCTTCAGCCGGATGATGCCAAGCTGAAGCTTGACCGCATAAAAATGGCAGAGATAATTGAATCACAAGGTCCGCAGGGTCCACCATGTTTTGGCCCAAGGATCATGAAGGAGCCACCGGTGCCGAATTTCCAGCTGGCCAGAGGGACAAAAACATATGATGGAAGCACAAAGCCAGAGGATTGGATCATAGATTATGGAACCGTTGTGAAGATCGCGCAGGGAAATTTGAGATGGGCAGTACGTTACGTATCATAGATGCTGAAAGGACCAGCTCGGGTATGGTTGAACAATTTTCCACCCGGAAGCATCAACAGTTGGATTGATTTTCACAACGCCTTCGTGAGCAATTTCACGAGCACTTACAAGAGGCCGAATCTCCCACAGCAACTAGAAATGTGCAAGCAAAGACCGAATGAGACAGACAGGGAGTTCCTCACAAGGTGGTGTACGATGCGTAACTCTTGTGAAGGGGTAATCGAGTCACAAGCAATCGCATGGTTTGCACAAGGATGTAGACATGGGAGTGTGATGTGGCAAAGGTTACAAATAGATATGCCAGCAAGCCTAGCAGAGACGATAAGAATCGCCGACTCGTACACGTTAGGACATCCGACTCAGCCACTGCTCATGTCGGCAGACGGGATGACTGAGACTCAGATCTATGACACTGCCGGGTCGCAAAGGCGCCAGGAGAGATCCGAATACAGAAGCAAGAGAAGAGACGAGAGGCCGGATTACAAGTATGGTTCGGCTCAGGTTGCAGCAGTGAGTCAGGATCATCCAGATACTGGAAGCAGTCAGCATGAAAGGACAAATGGTCAACAACAATGGGTGCCAAAGAATGACGGCAAAAGGCCATACGATCAGAGGAAACAGTATTAAGACCGACAAAAATACACCTATGAGATGATGTTGGATCAGCCGTGTAAGTTTCACACGCCAAGTCCGAGTAAGCTGGCAAACCACTCAACAAGGCAATGCACTTGGTTTCAGAAAGGAGATATAGTGGACTCGTCAAATAAGCAGCTTCCACCACCTCCCCCTCCTCCACTTACAGGAGGAAATGCTCAAGCAGTAGGAGCAGATAACAGATATGAAAACAGGCAGCCGAGGTATCAGAATCAAGAAAGAAGAGAAGTTGTGCACCAAGTGCACAATCCAAGAGGCGACGATGCCCATGTCGGCCACGGAACCAGAAATGAGTACATAGAACATCACCAGAGCTATGTTGTCTTTGTCATAGAGCCAAATGACAAGAAGAGCCAGCAGCGACGAATGATGGAAGTGAATGCCACGATGTCGGAAATTCCCAAGTACATGCATTGGCCTGAGCAAGAGATAACTTGGAGTATAAAGGATCACCCCAAAATCATGCCAACCCTAGGAGGATACGCTCTGGTTCTGGATCCAACGTTCATGGGCCCAGATATCAATGTGAAATTTTCAAAGGTGTTAATCGATGATGGCAGTAGCATCAGCATCATGTACAAGGATACTATGCTCAAGTTAGGCATTACCATGAACATGCTGGATCCGACTAATACCACTTTCCACGGGATTGTGCCAGGATTGTCCTGTGAGCCAATTGGCAAGATCTAGGTCGATGTCTTATTCGGGAACAGAGAAAATTGTCGTACTGAAGCCATAGAGTTCGAGGTAGTATATTTGGTCAGCTCATATCATGCCTTATTCGGCAGGCCGGCTATGGCAAAGTTCATGGCTACTCCTCATATCGCTTACTTGAAGATGAAGCTGCCAGGCCCATGTGGGGTGATCACAGTTGAAGGAGATTACAAAAGATCTATTGCTTGTGCCTCAGCCGGGTCTTCACTGGCCGAGTCACTCGTCATAGCACAAGAGAAAAGTCACATGTTGGAGGTGGCGACATAAGCCAAAGCAGCACAAATGTCCATGGCGGCACTCACCAACCCGCATGGCAATGTGTCATTTCAAGCTACCAAGGAAACCAAGAAGGTGCAGATGGATGAAACTTTCCCAGAGCGCACAGTAACCATTGGGGCTGGTCTTACAGATAAATAGGAAAGCGAGCTCACCAGCTTCCTCTGTGAGAATCGGGACATCTTTGCATGGTCCACTCAAGATCTGCAAGGAGTTCCGAGGGAGCTGGCTGAGCACTCTCTTCATGTAATAGCGGCCGGTGAAGCAACCCCTCCGCCGCTTCGCCGAAGATAGGAGGAAAGTAATAGCGGCCGAGATTGCAAGACTTTTAGCTGCTGGATTCATCATGGAAGTGTTGCACCCGGACTAGTTGTCAAATCCAGTCCTTGTCGAGAAGAAGAAAGATGACCCAAACGTGGCAGTGGTATGGCGCATGTGTATTGATTACACGAACCTCAATAAGGCATGTCCGAAAGATCCGTTTCCTCTGCCTCAGATCGATCAAGTCATAGATTCTACTGCTGGGTGTGAGTTGTTGTCATTTGTGGATGCATATTCAGGATTCCATCAGATTCCACTGAATCCAAATGATTAAATAAAGACAGATTCTATCACCCCGTACGGGGCTTATTGCTATCGCACCATGCCATTCGGATTGAGAAATGCAGGCGCAACATATCAAAGATGCATGCAAAAATGCTTGCAAGATCAATTGGACAAAAATGTTCAAGTATACGTCGATGACTTGGTAATAAAAACCAAACAAAGTCATACTCTAATTGAGGACTTGCGTCAAACATTCGCAAACTTGAGAAGATTCCGGATGAAACTTAACCCAGAAAAATGTACATTTGGTGTCCCGGCTGGAAAATTACTCAGATTCCTTGTATCTAGCCGAGGAATTGAAGCTAACCCGACAAAGATCAGGGCCATCGAAAGAACGGAATTGCCAAAAACACTCAATGATGTCCAGAAGTTTACTGGATGCCTGGCTTCATTGAGCAGGTTTGTTAGTCAGCTAGGCGAAAAAGCCCTACCACTATATCAGCTGATGAAGAAATCAGACAAATTCACATGCACACAGCAAGCTGATAGCGCTTTCCATGAATTAAAGAAAATGTTGGCAACAACACCAATATTAACGTCACCACTATCCAAGGAGCCAATGCTGCTCTATGTCGCCGCAACCAACAGAGTTGTAAGTGAAGTAATAGTGGTTGAACATGAAGAAGGGGGCAAATCAGTCCAAAGACCCGTATATTACTTGAGCGAAGTGCTCTCTGTCTCGAAACAGAATTACCCGCATTATCAGAAGATGACATATGGGGTATATATGGCAGCAAAAAAAGCTGAAACATTATTTTCAAGAACACCCAATCCGGGTAATATGCGAGGCACCTATCTCGGATATATTGGGCAGCAAAGATGCCAGCGGCCGAGTAGCCAAATGGGCCATTGAACTGGCACCATACTGTGGCATCCCGCAAAACCACTACTAGAAAATCGCGTTGTTTTTGTGCATTGCATCGTCATCATCATGCATTGTTTGTCTGAACTATTTCGAAAAGCCTAGTTTTGCTTTGTACAAATACCCCCCTTTATTTCAAATGCAAAACCCCGATCGTATCGGATATTTTATTTACCTATAAACTAATCGCAAAGTAGCCTTGTTTTAAAATAAACAAAACAAACAAACACATATTACAAAACTATAAAACCTAAACTCTAAATCCTATACCTACCCAATCCTATTCTACCCACCTATCCCAGCTTGCCATCTCACTCTCTCCCCCATCCCTACCCACCCCGCCACCTCATCAATCCCCTCTTTTTCCTCCCTCTCTCTCTTCTCACCCCAGTACCACCTACCCACTCTCTCTCTCCCTCACCGCCAGCCTGGCCCCCCCCCAGGCCCACTCCCGCCTGACCCCACCACCCACTCAACCCCCACCCCACCTGGCCCCACCCTGGACCCGCAGCAGCCCCCCCACCACTAACATCACCCTCTCCCTGGACCCGGTCAACCGCCCTGCCCGCGGGACCCACCCCAGGACCACACCCCCGCCTGGCCCAGCACCCACCCCGATGCGCGTGACCCTCCCCTGTTTCTCTTACTCCTCCCTCCTCTCTCCCCTGCGTCCCTCCCCACCACCCCGCTCGAGTTCCCCGGCCGCCGCCCCTCTCCCTCGGTGCCCCGCGCGACCGCGCCCCACCCCGACGCGCTCCGGCCTCCTTCCTCCTGCGACCCCGCCTCCTCCTCCGAGCTTCCCTCTCTCGCGCGCTCGCCCCCCTCTGCTCCTCTCCCCCCCCCGGCGCCTCCGCAGCACCTCGCCGGGCCCGTCCTCCAGCGCCGCCGCCGCGCCCGCGCTCGCCTCCTCCGCTCCAGCCGGGTCGGTCCCCTCCGTCGCCCTCCTCTCCACCCGATGCCACCCGCCTCCTATTCTCCGGCCGCCTCCCCGACGCCGGCCTGCGCCGACCCGAGCCTCCTCCTCTCCTCCGGCCGCCGGCGCCCCCCTCTTCTCCGCGCGACCACCGCCGCCCCGGCCGGCCGCCGCCGCTCCCTCCGGCCACCGCCCTGCTCCTCCTCTCCGTCAGGCCGGCCGCCGCCCGGCCTGCCCTCCGCCTTCCTCCCGCCGGCGCCCCCTCCGCCGCGACGCCCCATCGCCCCTCTCCGGCCGCCTGCCCGGAGCGCCGCCCCCTGCCGCTGGGTCCCGCCTCCCTCCACCGCGGCCCCTCGTCAACCGCGCCCTGACGCCCGCTTCCTCCGTCCGTCCTCTGCCCCTCTCCGTCGAGCGCCGCCACCTCGCCATGTCCCTCTGCCCCGGCGAGCCCCTGCTCCAAGCCGGCCTCGCAGCACCGACCCGTTCTCTAGCAGCGGCCCCTGCCTCGACCTCACGGACGCGGCCCCCTCCCAGCACCGTGTCAACCTCGGCTCCGTCAGCGATGCCCTATTCGCAGTTGTGCTTAGACTAGCCACTGCCATGGGGTGTTGGGTGTACCAGTGTTACCAGAGTAGAGTACGAGTGAGCTTGTGTGGCCGTGAGATGGCAAGGCATGAGCCAGGATTATTGTGTGCTGTCTGCATTGAACCAAAGGACATCGGGCGACAAGATCTCCGTCTCGGAAACCGCCACGCCGGCGATGTAGGAACGACAAGGTCTGCGTCACGGTTTCGATGCCCCGAGCTCTCCCTCGAAAACGCCGAGTTCCCCTTCGCGTACACCAAGTTCTTCGACCCTCGATCCATCGAACGTTCCGCCGAAGCCACGGACCCTCGGGATGAAAAGTTCTTCACCCAAGGGCGACAAGGTTTTCTTCACGGATTTCAAGACCCTGCCATCGAAACGACAAGATCGTCGTCATAGAACCCGAAGACCACATGTGCGTCAAGTACTCCCTCGAGGACGCCGAGTACTTCACCCGGACACCGAGACCCTGGACGACAAGTTCTCCTTCCCGGAAGCATTGACGCTCGTGCGACAAGACCTACTTCCCCGATACGAAGACCCTAAGTCCCGGAGTCCGAGAACGATACCGTCGAACCCTGAACCCTGAGACCAACCCCGAACCCGGAACCCCAAGATCGTCGAACCCTAATGTGTGACCCCTTTTCTCGAGCCCTATTTTATTAATGTAATAACAACTTGTTGCATATTAATTGCCATACTTGCATGCATGTTTGTGTGGTTTGGGGGCCTTATGCCGATTCACCTCTAATTAAATATGGGGCCCATATGCGAGCAAATCTAGTCGTATATTGGCCTCATTTAAATTTGTGTAGAACACCGGGGCTATCTTTTGTCTTGATAATGCAACATTTAATTTGCGGGGTAGATAAATAACTTGAACCATTTAATTAATTGTCGGGACCCCGGTTCCGCTTAATATGACCTATTTGCATCGCATCCTTGCCATGTCATACATCATGCATGCATCATGCTCGATCTTTTGTCGTAGTATTAAATAGTGCATCCGGTGTTTCTTCTAGTGTTTTGCTTATTCGCGGATAAGATCGATGAGTTGATGTGAGCTTCGCCCCGATCTTCGGATGAACCTTCGACAATGCTTTTCAGGCGAGCATCTTCCCTTTTCTACCTATCTTACTTTATAGTATTTATTCCCTCCTGTTGATCTATTGCTATCTGTGTTGCGATGCTCTAGTTTCCGTACCCGTGATATCCCTTGCAGCCATATATTGCCTTGGACACATCCTATTACCTGTTGTTTGGTAGATAGTTGGACTTGCGCGTCGTAGTCGCTTGCTCAAGTGCTGTTGCGTGTCGTCAAGTACCGCAGTTGTTGGAGTATTGCCGTATGTTGAATGTTGGAGATGATCATGGCTTTAATTATCGTTCACTTTAATTACTGTTTAACAACTAAAATTGAAGTAGGTAAGCAGAGGCACAGGTGGGCAATAGATGTTATTTGGTTGTTAACCGTCCACTTGTGTCCCGTAGGACCCCGAGTTCTTGACACCTGTCCGAGATCGAGCGCGCTAACCACGGGTGGGGAGATATGGCCCCCCATCGATTAGTACCTGATTTCAAAGTACTGTACTGGGGGCCACAAGTAGTTTGGGGCTTTATTACTATCCTGTACTTATGCCATGCTACTGCTTTATTTATGATTGTGCGAGGAGCACACTGTACTGTTTAGGATCGGGACACGTTTTCGCGGTGTCGACAAGCCCAGTTTTGGGTCCCCAGTCGTTCACAGCCGTCTACCCAAACCCTAAGTCCGTCTCGGAGACCGGCCGACTTCGTTGCGGGTTCGACTTAGTGGGGTGGCCCCCGTGCTGCTTTGGGTCTGGAAACGTCGTGACTTAGGCCCCGCCGACATACCGATGGTGTATGTTAACTGATCTGGCAAAAAGGGTCGAAGTGCTTGTGGATACTTTGGTGCACCCCTGCAGGGTTAAATCTTTTCGAGAAGCCGTGTCCGCGGTTATGGACGACTTGGAGCACAGTGCTTGATCATAGACAACTATAACTAAAGTTTACTGTTATAATCTGACTTGTATCTATATTTGACTAGTAATCAGCTTCACTGCAACAGAATGGCTAAATAAAAGTTCCAACAACTACTGGGTTTTGGGGTTGTCTCATGCTAATTGTATTTGACTAGTAAGTGTCGCAACTACAACGGAATGGTTAAATAAAACTGCCCACTGCTTATTATATCAGGATGATTATCTACACCTGACTAGTAATTGCTACAACGATAACTGAATAAATAAAACTGCCAACTGTGTGAGTTCCTCGGTTGACTTCCTCGTTTGGTCTCGAGGGGGAAATACCAGGATGGGCTTGTTTGATGGTAGCATCAGGTAGGTTCCGGATAGGTCTTTCATACCCCTCTCTGATAGCCGCCTGTTTTATCGAGTCTCTATAGGTTGTTTAGTGCATGCTGCGCTGCCGCTGCAGTCCACCATACCTATGTAGGCGAGGACCGCCGAATTCTAGCCTCGCCGTGTGCTGGCCTCAGTACTGACCGCTCTCTCTTTTTCCTTTGCCCTTTGTCGGCACCCCTTTTGTTTAAGCAGGTTTTGAGATCGACGTCGTTAGCAGGGTTACCCTTCCGGCTTGGCCTGGGCAGGGTTATGGACGCCATTGGTTATTCTTCAGGGCTCTTAGCCCTATTTGCATCTTGTCCGTAGTCGGACGCTCCATCTTTTCAAGGTGATTTGGATCTTTGTACCGTATATCTGTATTCTTGACTCTTTGAGACGTGTTGTATATATATCTGTTTTGTGGGTCCCATCGAGGACTGTTGTGTAATTTTACTACTTCGTTTTCCACCCGCACGCGAGTGCCTGGTGGGCACCTTTGAATCGTTTCTATGCGGGTTTGGCGGGTTTCGCTAAAACTTGCATAGGGCCGATTCTGAGGGTGTTACAGAGTGGTATCAGAGCTCAGCAGTTGCGATACCCCACAAGTCCAGCCTGTAGGATAACCTAGCTAACGGCCGAAGTAGAGTGTCAAAACTATTTTCGCAAAATCGGTTGGATAGTTCTGATTAGGTCTGATTTTACTCCTTACCCTCTGCTGTTCTCTTCTTACCTCTGCGTGTTTTGAATCCGCTCTCTTCTCTCTCGTCGAGTCCAGGATTTCTCGTGGTTGGGTTCCGTCGTACCTTCAGGGTTTCGCTTCCCCCTTTGATAACGGTGTTCTACCATCCGGTGTACAAGATGCCTGAGGAATCCGTCTACTGTGGTCCCATTCTTTGTTCCTTGTTTGTGCCTTCCGGTGTTTTCCGACGCGACGACATCCTCTACGCCAGATCCGATCAGAGTCTGCATCCCTTCTTTGTTTCCGAACCTCGTTTGTCGAGATCTTCAATCTGAATTCTGAGAGTTGGTTGCATAATTCTCTTATTCATGTACAGAGTAATGCTTGGAGTGCGGGATGGAGTCGCGACCAGACCACTACTCTTATCATTCGTTTCTGTATATTGAATGGTGGATCGATGCAATTCTTACTCCTTCCATGGGCGTTAGAGGTGGCCTTACCTTAACTTCGTCTGTTGTTTATCCGGAGTGTTCTCTTGACGAACAAGATCAACGACATCATTGTTGGTGGTGTCGCCGATTTCAAGACGAAGAAATCATCCTTGTTAGTGGTGTCGCGAGGGTCTACACGAAGCGAGAAGATTCAGATCGCCGACCTTCTTTCCGGTACCATGAGGCGGATCTCGAGGGCGAGATCCATTGTTAGTGGTGTCGAATTGTGGCATCCCGCAAAACCACTACTAGAAAATCGCGTTGTTTTTGTGCATTGCATCGTCATCATCATGCATTGTTTGTCTGAACTATTTCGAAAAGCCTAGTTTTGCTTTGTACAAATACCCCCCTTTATTTCAAATGCAAAACCCCGATCGTATCGGATATTTTATTTACCTATAAACTAATTGCAAAGTAGCCTTGTTTTAAAATAAACAAAACAAAACAAACACATATTTACAAAACTAATAAAACCTAAACTCTAAATCCTATACCTACCCAATCCTATTCTACCCACCTATCCCAGCTTGCCATCTCACCCTCTCCCCCAATCCCTACCCACCCCGCCACCTCATCAATCCCCCTCTTTTTCCCCTCTCTCTCTCTTTCTCACCCCAGTACCACCTAACCACTCTCTCTCCCTCACCGCCAGCCTGGCCCCACCCCAGGCCCACTCCCGCCTGACCCCCAACACCCACTCAACCCCCACCCCACCTGGCCCCACCCTGGACCCGCAGCAGCCCCCCCACCACTAACCTCACCCTCTCCCTGGACCCGGTCAACTGCCCTGCCCGCGGGACCCACCCCAGGACCCACTCCCGCCTGGCCCAGCACCCACCCCGACGCGCGCGACCCTCCCTGTTTCTCTTCCCTCCCTCCTCCTCTCTCCCTCCCTGCGTCCTTCCCACCACCCCGCTCGAGTTCCCCGCCGCCGCCCCTCTCCCTCGGTGCCCGCGCGACCGCGCCCACCCCGACGCGCTCCGGCCTCCTTCCTCCTGCGACCCCGCCTCCCCTCCGAGCTTCCCTCTCTCACGCGCTTGCCCGCCCTCCTCTCCTCTCCCCCCGGCGCCTCCGCAGCACCTCGCCGGGCCCGTCCTCCAGCGCCGCCGCCGCGCCGGGCGCTCGCCTCCTCCGCTCCAGCCGGGTCGGTCCCCTCCGTCGCCCTCCTCTCCACCCGACGCCACCCCGCCTCCTCTTCTCCGGCCGCCTCCTCGATGCCGGCCCTGCGCCGACCCGAGCCTCCTCCTCTCCTTATGCCGCCGGCGCGCCCCCCTCTTCTCCGCGCAACCCCGCCGCCCCCGGCCGGCCGCCGCCGCTCCCTCCGGCCACCGCCCTGCTCCTCCTCTCCGTCAGGCCGGCGCCGTCTCGGCCTGCCCTCCGCCTTCCTCCCGCCGGCGCCCCCTCCGCCGCGACGCCCCATCGCCCCTCTCCGGCCGCCTGCCCGGAGCGCCGCCGCCCTGCCGCTTGGGGCCCGTCTCCACCGCGACCCCTCGTCAACCGCGCCCCGACGCCCGGCTTCCTCCGTCCTCTGCCCCTCTCCGTCGAGCGCCGCCACCTCGTCCATGTCCCTCTGCCCTCCGGGGCCCCCGCTCCAAGCCGGCCCCGCAGCACCGACCCGTTCTCTAGCAGCGGCCCCTGCCTCGACCTCACGGACGCGGCCCCCTCCCAGCACCGTGTCAACCTCGGCTCCGTCAGCGATGCCCTATTCGCAGTTGTGCTTAGACTAGCCACTGCCATGGGGTGTTGGGTGTACCAGTGTTACCAGAGTAGAGTACGAGTGAGCTTGTGTGGCTGTGAGATGGCAAGGCATGAGCCAGGATTATTGTGTGCTGTCTGCATTGAACCAAAGGACATCGGGCGACAAGATCTCCGTCCCGGAAACCGCCACGCCGGCGATGTAGGAACGACAAGGTCTGCGTCACAGTTTCGATGCCCCGAGCTCTGCCTCGAAAACGCCGAGTTCCCCTTCGCGTACACCAAGTTCTTCGACCCTGGATCCATCGAACGTTCCGCCGAAGCCACGGACCCTCGGGATGACAAGTTCTTCACCCAAGGGCGACAAGGTTTTCTTCACGGATTTCAAGACCCTGCCATCGGAACGACAAGATCGTCGTCATGGAACCCGAAGACCACATGTGCGTCAAGTACTCCCTCGAGGACGCGAGGACTTCACCCGGACACCGAGACCCTGGACGACAAGTTCTCCTTCCCGGAAGCATTGACGCTCGTGCGACAAGACCTCTTCCCCGATACGAAGACCCTAAGTCCGGAGTCCGAGAACGATCCCGTCAAACCCTGAACCCTGAGACCAACCCCGAACCCGGAACCCCAAGATCGTCGAACCTAATGTGTGACCCTTTTCTCGAGCCCTATTTTATTAATGTAATAACAACTTGTTGCATATTAATTGCCATACTTGCATGCATGTTTGTGTGGTTTGGGGGCCTTATGCTGATTCACCTCTAATTAAATATGGGGCCCATATGCGAGCAAATCTAGTCGTATATTGGCCTCATTTAAATTTGTGTATAAACACGGGGCTATCTTTTGTCTTGATAATGCAACATTTAATTGCGGGGTAGATAAATAACTTGAACCGTTTAATTAATTGTCGGGACCCCCGGTTCCGCTAATATGACCTTTTGCATCGCATCCTTGCCATGTCATACATCATGCATGCATCATGCTCGATCTTTTGCCGTAGTATTAAATAGTGCATCCGGTGTTTCTTCTAGTGTTTTGCTTATTCGCGGATAAGATCGATGAGTTGATGTGAGCTTCGCCCCGATCTTCGGATGAACCTTCGACAATGATTTTCAGGCGAGCATCTTCCCTTTTCTACCTATCTTACTTTATAGTATTTATTCCCTCCTGTTGATCTATTGCTATCTGTGTTGCGATGCTCTAGTTTCCGTACCCGTGATATCCCTTGCAGCCATATATTGCCTTGGACACATCCTATTACCTGTTGTTTGGTAGATAGTTGGACTTGCGCGTCGTAGTCGCTTGCTCAAGTGCTGTTGCGTGTCGTCAAGTACCGCAGTTGTTGGAGTATTGCCGTATGTTGAATGTTGGAGATGATCATGGCTTTCATTATCGTTCACTTTAATTACTGTTTAACAACTAAAATTGAAGTAGGTAAGCAGAGGCACAGGTGGGCAATAGATGTTATTTGGTTGTTAACCGTCCACTTGTGTCCCGTAGGACCCCGAGTTCTTGACACCTGTTCCGAGATCGAGCGCGCTAACCACAGGTGGGGAGATATGGGCCCCCCATCGATTAGTACCTGATTTCAAAGTACTGTACTGGGGGCCACAAGTAGTTTGGGGCTTTATTACTATCCTGTACTTATGCCATGCTACTGCTTTATTTACGATTGTGCGAGGAGCACACTGTACTGTTTAGGATCGGGACACGTTTTCGCGATGTCGACAAGCCCAGTTTTGGGTCCCCAGTCGTTCACAGCCGTCTACCCAAACCCTAAGTCCGTCTCGGAGACCGGCCGACTTCGTTGCGGGTTCGACTTAGTGGGGTGGCCCCGCGTGCTTGCTTTGGGTCTGGAAACGTCGTGACTTAGGCCCCGCCGACATACCGATGGGTGTATGTTAACTGATCTGGCAAAAAGGGTCGAAGTGCTTGTGGATACTTTGGTGCACCCCTGCAGGGTTAAATATTTTCGAGAATCCGTGTCCGCGGTTATGGACGACTTGGAGCACAGTGCTTGATCATAGACAACTATAACTAAAGTTTACTGTTATAATCTGACTTGTATCTATATTTGACTAGTAATCAGCTTCACTGCAACGTAATGGCTAAATAAAAGTACCAACAACTACTGGGTTTTGGGGTTGTCTCATGCTAATTGTATTTGACTAGTAAGTGTCGCAACTACAATGGAATGGTTAAATAAAACTGCCCACTGCTTATTATATCAGGATGATTATCTACACCTGACTAGTAATTGCTACAACGATAACTGAATAAATAAAACTGCCAACTGTGTGAGTTCCTCGGTTGACTTCCTCGTTTGGTCTCGAGGGGGAAATACCAGGATGGGTTTGTTTGATGGTAGCATCAGGTAGGTTCCGGATAGGTCTTTCTTACCCCTCTCTGATAGCCGCCTGTTTTATCGAGTCTCTATAGGTTGTTTAGTGCATGCTGCGCTGCCGCTGCAGTCCACCATACCTATGTAGGCGAGGACCGCCGAATTCTAGCCTCGCCCTGTGCTGGCCTCAGTACTGACCTCTCTCTCTTTTTCCTTTGCCCTTTGTCGGCACCCCTTTTGTTTAAGCAGGTTTTGAGATCGACGTCGTTAGCAGGGTTACCCTTCCGGCTTGGCCTAGGCAGGGTTATGGACGCCATTGGTTATTCTTCAGGGCTCTTAGCCCCATTTGCATCTTGTCCGTAGTCGGACGCTCCATCTTTTCAAGGTGATTTGGATCTTTGTACTGTATATCTGTATTCTTGACTCTTTGAGACGTGTTGTATATATATATCTGTTCTGTGGGTCCCATCGAGGACTGTTGTGTAATGTTACTACTTCGTTTTCCACCCGCACGCGAGTGCCTGGTGGGCACCTTTGAATCGTTTCTATGCGGGTTTGGCGGGTTTCGCTAAAACTTGCATAGGGCCGATTCTGAGGGTGTTACACATACACTCAAGCCGTTGCAGATTTCTTTGTAGAATGGATGGAGATGCAGTACGAGCCACCACTGCCAGATCCAAATTACTGGAAAATGCATTTTG
The DNA here is from genome assembly GCA_910589765.1 of Avena atlantica. Classification (NCBI taxonomy): domain Eukaryota; kingdom Viridiplantae; phylum Streptophyta; class Magnoliopsida; order Poales; family Poaceae; genus Avena; species Avena atlantica. The sequence goes on from OU342737.1 coordinate 57,801,785, forward strand.
ACGGGTCCAAGACGAGAATGGGTCTGGGCGTCGGGATGGTACTCACATCTCCAAAGAGGGATCAACTGAGGTATGTCCTGCAGATTCATTTTGCTGCTTCTAACAACGTTGCCGAGTATGAAGCACTCGTCCATGGCATTAAAGTAGCCAAGAAAATTGGTATCAAAAGGATCATGTGTTTTGGCGATTTGGATTTGGTGATTCAGCAAGTGTCTGGACATTGGGACGCATTGGACACAAACATGGCATTATATCGCTTTCACGTGCAACAAATTTCGGGATATTTTGATGGTTGTGAATTTCATCACATTCCTAGAGCAGAAAATGAAGCAGCAGACGTGTTATCCAAGCTAGGATCAACTAGATAAGCAATACCACCAGGGGTAGCATTGGAGCATCTCAGGAAGCCATCGATCAAGCCGTCACTAGAGTCCGAATCAATCAGGGTCATCCCGACGAGTCAGAATCAGAGGCAGTGCCAATGGATATCGACTCAGGGTAGGTTCGAGTCACTCGGGGACTGATCCGTTCACCTCAGGGGTAGCCGAATCACACTCGGGGACTCCTCAGGTTATGTCGGCAGAGCATATGTGTAACACCCTCAGAATAAGCCCTATGCAAGTTTCAGCGCTTCCCGCCAAACCCGCATAGAAACGATTCAAAGGTGCCCACCAGGCACTTGCGTGTGGGTGGAAAACGAAGTAATATCATTACACAATAGTCCTCGATGGAACCCACAAAACATATATATACAACAGCGACTCAAAGAGTCAAGAATACAGATATACAATACAAAGATCCAAATCACCTTTAAAACGATATAGCGTCCGAGTACGGACAAGATGCAAATTGAGCTAAGAGCCCTGAAGAATAACCAATGGCGTCCATAACCCTGCCCAGGCCAAGCCGGAAGGCTAACCCTGCTAACGACGTCGATCTCAAAACCTGCTTAAACAAAAGGGGTGCCGACAAAGGGCAAAGGAAAAAAAGAGAGAGCGGTCAGTACTGAGGCCAGTACACGGCGAGGCTAGAATTCGGCGGTCCTCGCCTACATAGGTATGGTGGACTGAAGCGGCAGCGCAGCATGCACTAACAACCTATAGAGACTCGATATAACTGTCGGCTATCAGAAAGGGATAAGAAAGACCTATTCGGAACCAACCTGATACTACCACCAAACATACCCGTCCTGGTATTTCCCCCTCGAGACCAAACGAGGAAGTCAACTGAGGAACTCATACCGTTGGTAGTTTTATTTATTCAGTTATCGTTGCAGCAATTACTAGTCAGGTATAGATAGTCATCCTGATAAAATAAGTAGTGGGCACTTTTAGTTAACCATTCCGTTGTAGTTGCAACACTTACTAGTTAGATACAAATAGCATGAGATATCCCCAAACCCAGCAGTTGTTGGTACTTTTATTTAGCCATTCCGTTGCAGTGAAGCTGATTACTAGTCATATCGGATACAAGTCAAATTATAGCAGTAAACTTTAGTTATAGTTGTCTATGATCGAGAACTGTGCTCCAAGTCGTCCATAACCGCGGACACGGCCTCTCGAAAAGATTTAACACTGCAGGGGTGCACCAAAGTTCCCACACGCACCTACACCCTTGTTGTCAGATCAGGTAGGTACAAGATCACAAAACATACACCCAACGGTATGTCAACGGGGTTTCAGACACGACGTTTCCCAGACCCAAAGCAAGCATGGGGGGCCACCCCACTAAGCTACCCGCAACGAAGTCGGCCGGTCTCCGAGACGGACTCAGGGTTTGCGTTAGTGGCTGTAAACGACCGAGAACCCGAAAATGTGACTGGGCTTGTCGATACCGCGAAAACACTCCACTTCCAAAACAGTACAGGTGCATTCCTCGCACAATCTTAAATTAAGCAGTAAAGCATGGCATAAGTACTGGATAGTATAAAGCCCCAAACTAATTGTGGCCCCCAGTACAGTACTTGGAATCAGGTACTAAATCGATGGGGGTGCCCATACACCCCACCTGTGGTTAGCGCGCTCGATCTCGGAACAGGTGTCAAGAACTCGGGGTCCTACGGGACACCAGTGAGCGGTTAAAAACCAAATATTGTCTATTACCCACCGGTGCCTCTGCATTTACCTACTTTCAGTTTTAGTTATTAAACAGTAATTAAAGCCATGATCATCTCCAACATTAAACATGCGGCAACACTCCAACAACTGTGGTACTTGACGACACGCAACAACACTTGAGCAAGCGACTACGACGCGCAGGTCCATCTATCTACCAAACAACATGTAATAGGATGTGTCCAAGGCAATATAAGGCCGCAAGGGATATCACAGGTACGGAAACTAGAGCATCACAACACAGATAGCAATAGATCAACAGGAGGAAATAAAGACTATAAATGCAAAATAGGTAGAAGGGGAAGGGATGCTCGCCTGAAAACATTGCCGAAGGTTCATCCGAAGATCGGGTCGACACTCGCATCAACTCATCGGCCTAATCCGTGAAGAAGCAAAGCACTAGAAGAAACACCGGATGGACTATTTAATACTATGGCAGAAGATCGGGCATGATGCGTGTATGATGTATGACATGGCAAAGATGCGATGCAATTAGACAATATTAAGCGGAACCGGGGTCCCGGCAATTAATTAATTGGTTCGAGTTGTTTAACTACCCCACAATTAAAATGTTGTAATAACAGGGCGAAGCATGGCGTCGGTTCGCTACACCAATTTAAATGGAGTCTGGAATAAGACAAAGTTATTCCGCATATAGACTCCATATTTAATTTAGGTGAATCGGCATAACGCCCCCAAACCCACATAATATGTATGCGCCATGAACAATTTAGATGCAATGGACATATATTATATATTATAAAAATATTGGTCTCGGAAAAAGGGTCACACTTGGGTAGACGATCTTGGGGTCTGCCGAGGGTTCGGGCTCGCCGGGATCGGTCTTGGGGGTCTCGGCCATCGCGTGGATTGGGGCCTCCGGATCGGGCTTCAGATTCGCGCGGGTTCACGGGCTCAAGCACCGTTGTAGGAGACCTACGGTTGCACTTCCATCCTTTGGTTGAAGCTATAATAGCCCAAAGCATAACATCATCACACCACTATGTCGATCGGAGATTACGATTAGAGGTCACAACACCAACGCTACACCATCACATGACTCCACCTTACCATCTGTGTAAGATCTTTACCTAGGAATGACTGGGTGATACAACACCACGGTTACAGAGCCCTGAAACAGAACATTGCGGAATAGCGCCATGCGCGGGCGTCTCGTGCTTGGCCGCACCAGGTAGCAGACAGGAGCCCGGGGAGACGACGACTGCAGGAGAGCGGAGGATGGGCGCGAGAGGCGACGCAGACGGCGCATGATTGTCGTTGTGCCAGGCATCGTCGTGAGCGCAAGGCGGAAGGGGGCCAGCGGCGGTGCTGCTGGGCTTAGCGGCTGGGCGGTGCGGAAGTGGCTCCGGCTTGTCGGACGCGGGCCAGGGAGGAGCCGGACCAGAGAGGAGAAATGGTGGCGGGGAGAGGTGAGGGCGACAAGATGCAGGGTCGGCTCAAGGAGGAGGTTGCCCGTGGCGGCGGCGCACTGGGGAGGCGACGACCGTGACAGGGTGAAGCAGGGACGGCTGTGGCGTGGCCGGAGATGTAGAGGAGGGAGCTGGTTGCAGGGGGAAGCGTTTGAGGGCGAGGTCGGGGAAGCGGACAGAGGGAGGGGCTCGTGCAGGGCCGACGTCGAGGAGGTCTCCCGCGAGGCCGAGCGCTACGACCAGAGATTGGAGGGAGGGCGCCACGACGGCGAGTGCGTGCAGGGGCGGACGCGGACGAGGCTGATGGCGAGGAGGAAGGAGGGCAGGCGGTGGTTGGTGAGGAGGTCCTGGCAACATCGGACGCTGGCGGGCCGGGAAGGAAGCGCCCGACGGCGGGGGTGGTTGCAGAGGGGAGGTGCAGAGAGAGAAGGGGCGGTCGCGGGTTCGATAGGGAACGAGGAGAGGAACAGGAATTGTGGGGTGAGGCTGGGGTCGGGGTGGGTCCTAGCGAGCAGGAGCATGCGTGCTGGTGGGCGCGTGTGTAGGCAGGCGTGTGTGGTGTGGAATGATCCAGAGTGTTGGCGGTGGGGTGAGGGAGTTGGTGTGGCGGCTGGGGGTTAGGGGTGAGGTGGCAGGCACTGATTGGGTGGGGTTTTGGGCCAGGGGGATGTGGCAAGCCGTGAGTGGCTGTGGTGATGTGGAGGGGGCTGGGTAGACTAGGGTTGGGTAGGAAAATGGTTTAGATAGTTTTGACTAGGGTTTGGAGGTGGCCGGTCAGGCTTTCGGGCCTGGCTGGCTGCCTCCTAAAAATAATTTAAAACTTTATTTATTTAAAACGGGGCTTTTGCAAACCGATGGTAGACAAAACAAAATAATCCGGAGAACCGGGTTTTAATTTTAATAAAGACGGGAATATTTAGAAAACAAAGCTAGGCGTTTCGAAAATAGTTTAGACAAAACCATGCAGGATGATGACGATGCTCAAATGCAATGTGGCATGATGACATGAGCATGCGGTCATGATGATGCAATGCACAAAAACACCGCGATTTTCTAGTAGTGGTTTTTGCGGGGCGCCACAATTCGACACCACTAACAACGGATCTCGCCCTCGAGATCCGCCTCATGGTACCAGGAAGAAGGACGGCGATCTGAATCTTCTCGCATCGTGTAGATTCTCGCGACACCACTAACAAGAGGTCGTTGTCCGTGATCGTCGAGAGAACACTTCGGGAACCAAAAGGTCGATGGTAGAGGTATCAACAAATAAAGCCACCTCTAGCTTCGATGGAAAGAGGGAACCGATGCATTCTCATCCACTTCAATGTACACAAGCGAATAGAGTGAGTAGTCGGCATGGGGGCCAATCCATCACGCACCCAAACTATTACTCTGCACAATCAGTAGAAAAGCGTGCAACCATTCTCGGAATCAGACGGAAGATCTCGACAATCGAGGTTCAGGAACAAAGGAGTGATGCAGACTCTGCATCGGAGCTAGCGTAGATGATGTCGTCGCGTCGGAAAACACCGGAAGGCACGAGAAGGAACAGAGAGAAGTCCACCAGACGAAGGGTTCCTCGGATAGCATGAAGACCAGATGTAGCAACACCGTTACCAAAGGAGGAAGCGAAACCCTGAAGGTACGATGGAACCCAACCACGAGAAATCCTGGACTCGAAGAGAGAGAAGAGAGCGGATTCAAAACACGCAGAGGTGAGAGGAGAGCAGCAGAGGGGTAAGGAGTAAAATCAGACCTAATCAGAACTATCCAACCGATTTTGCAAAAATAGTTTTGACACTCTACTTCGGCCGTTAGCTAGGTTATCCTACAGGCTGGACTTGTGGGGTATCGCAACTGCTGAGCTCTGATACCACTCTGTAACACCCTCAGAATCGGCCCTATGCAAGTTTCAGCGCTTCCCGCCAAACCCGCATAGAAACGATTCAAAGGTACCCACCAGGCACTTGCGTGCGGGTGGAAAACAAAGTAATATCATTACACAATAGTCCTCGATGGAACCCACAAAACATATATATACAACAGCGACTCAAAGAGTCAAGAATACAAATATACAATACAAAGATCCAAATCACCTTTAAAACGATATAGCGTCCGAGTACGGACAAGATGCAAATTGAGCTAAGAGCCCTGAAGAATAACCAATGGCGTCCATAACCCTGCCCAGGCCAAGCCGGAAGGGTAACCCTGCTAACGACGTCGATCTCAAAACCTGCTTAAACAAAAGGGGTGCCGATAAAGGGCAAAGGAAAAAAAGAGAGAGCGGTCAGTACTGAGGCCAGTACACGGCGAGGCTAGAATTCGGCGGTCCTCGCCTACATAGGTATGGTGGACTGAAGCGGCAGCGCAGCATGCACTAACAACCTATAGAGACTCGATATAACTGTCGGCTATCAGAAAGGGATAAGAAAGACCTATTCGGAACCAACCTGATACTACCACCAAACATACCCGTCCTGGTATTTCCCCCTCGAGACCAAACGAGGAAGTCAACCGAGGAACTCACACCGTTGGCAGTTTTATTTATTCAGTTATCGTTGCAGCAATTACTAGTCAGGTATAGATAGTAATCCTGATATAATAAGCAGTGGGCACTTTTAGTTAACCATTCCGTTGTAGTTGCAACACTTACTAGTCAGATACAAATAGCATGAGATATCCCCAAACCCAGCAGTTGTTGGTACTTTTATTTAGCCATTCCGTTGCAGTGAAGCTGATTACTAGTCATATCGGATACAAGTCAAATTATAGCAGTAAACTTTAGTTATAGTTGTCTATGATCGAGAACTCTGCTCCAAGTCGTCCATAACCGCGAACACGGCTTCTCGAAAAGATTTAACCCTGCAGGGGTGCACCAAAGTTCCCACACGCACCTACACCCTTGTTGTCAGATCAGGTAGGTACAAGATCACAAAACATACACCCAACGGTATGTCGACGGGGTTTCGGACACGACGTTTCCCAGACCCAAAGCAAGCACGGGGGGCCACCCCACTAAGCTACCCGCAACGAAGTCGGCCAGTCTCCAAGACGGACTCAGGGTTTGCGTCAGTGGCTGTAAACGACCGGGAACCTGAAAATGTGACTGGGCTTGTCGATACCGCGAAAACACTCCGCTTCCAAAACAGTACAGGTGCATTCCTCGCACAATCTTAAATTAACCAGTAAAGCATGGCATAAGTACAGGATAGTAATAAAGCCCCAAACTAATTGTGGCCCCTAGTACAGTACTTGGAATCAGGTACTAAATCGATGGGGGTGCCCATACACCCCACCTGTGGTTAGCGCGCTCGATCTCGGAACAGGTGTCAAGAACTCGGGGTCCTACGGGACACCAGTGAGCGGTTAAAAACCAAATATTGTCTATTACCCATCGGTGCCTCTGCATTTACCTACTTTCAGTTTTAGTTATTAAACAGTAATTAAAGCCATGATCATCTCCAACATTAAACATGCGGCAACACTCCAACAACTGTGGTACTTGACGACACGCAACAGCACTTGAGCAAGCGACTACGACGCGCAGGTCCAACTATCTACCAAACAACAGGTAATAGGATGTGTCCAAGGCAATATAAGGCCGCAAGGGATATCACGGGTACGGAAACTAGAGCATCGCAACAGAGATAGCAATAGATCAACAGGAGGAAATAAAGACTATAAATGCAAAATAGGTAGAAGGGGAAGGGATGCTCGCCTGAAAACATTGCCGAAGGTTCATCCGAAGATCGGGTCGACACTCGCATCAACTCATCGGCCTAATCCGTGAAGAAGCAAAGCACTAGAAGAAACACCGGATGGACTATTTAATACTATGGCAGAAGATCGGGCATGATGCGTGTATGATGTATGACATGGCAAAGATGCGATGCAATTAGACAATATTAAGCGGAACCGGGGTCCCGGCAATTAATTAATAGGTTCGAGTTGTTTAACTACCCCGCAATTTAAATGTTGTAATAACAGGGCGAAGCATGGCGTCGGTTTGCTACACCAATTTAAATGGAGTCCGGAATAAGACAAAGTTATTCCGCATATAGACTCCATATTTAATTTAGGTGAATCGGCATAACGCCCCCAAACCCACATAATATGTATGCGCCATGAACAATTTAGATGCAACGGGCATATATTATATATTATAAAAATATTGGTCTCGGAAAAAGTGTCACACTTGGGTAGAAGATCTTGGGGTCTGCCGAGGGTTCGGGCTCGCCGGGATCGGTCTTGGGGGTCTCGGCCATCGCGTGGATTGGGGCCGCCGGATCGGGCTTCAGATTCGCGCGGGTTCACGGGCTCAAGCACCGTTGTAGGAGACCTACGGTTGCACTTCCATCCTATGGTTGAAGCTGTAATAGCCCAAAGCATAACATCATCACACCACTATGTCGATCGGAGATTACGATTAGAGGTCACAACACCAACGCTACACCATCACATGACTCCACCTTACCATATGTGTAAGATCTTTACCTAGGAATGACTGGGTGATACAACACCACGGTTACAGAGCCCTGAAACAGAACATTGCGGAATAGCGCCATGCGCGGGCGGCTCGTGCTTGGCCGCACCAGGTAGCAGACATGAGCCCGGGGAGACGACGACTGCAGGAGAGCGGAGGATGGGCGCGCGAGGCGACACACACAGCGCATGATGGTCGTTGTGCCAGGCATCGTCGTGAGCGCAAGGCGGAAGGGGGCCAGCGGCGGTGCGGCAGTGGCTCCGGCTTGCCGGACGCGGGCCAGGGAGGAGCCGGACCAGAGAGGAGAAACGGTGGCGAGGAGAGGTGAGGGCGAGAAGATGCAGGGTCGGCTCGAGGAGGAGGTCGCCCGTGGCGGCGGCACACTGGGGAGGCGACGACCGTGACAGGGTGAAGCAGGGACGGCCGTGGCGTGGCCAGAGATGTAGAGGAGGGCGCTGGTTGCAGGGGGAAGCGTTCGAGGGCGAGGTCGGGGAAGCGGACAGAGGGAGGGGCTCGTGCAGGGCCGACGTCGAGGAGGTCTCCCGCGAGGCCGAGCGCTACGACCAGAGATTGGAGGTAGGACGCCACGACGGCGAGTGCGTGCAGGGGCGGACGCGGACGAGGCTGATGGCGAGGAGGAAGGAGGGCAGGCGGTGGTTGGTGAGGAGGTCCTGGCAACATCGGACGCTGGCGGGCCGGGAAGGAAGCGCCCGGCGGCGGGGGTGGTTGCAGAGGGGAGGTGCAGAGAGAGAAGGGGCGGTCGCGGGTTCGATAGGGAACGAGGAGAGGAACGGGAATTGTGGGGTGAGGCTGGGGTCGGGGTGGGTCCTAGCGAGCAGGAGCATGCGTGGTGGTGGGCGCGTGTGTAGGCAGGCGTGTGTGGTGTGGAGTGATCCAGAGTGTTGGCGGCGGGGTGAGGGAGTTGGTGTGGCGGCTGGGGGGTTAGGGGTGAGGTGGCAGGCACTGATTGGGTGGGGTTTTGGGCCAGGGGGATGTGGCGAGCCATGAGTGGCTGTGGTGATGTGGAGGGGGCTGGGTAGACTAGGGTTGGGTAGGAAAAGGGTTTAGATAGTTTTGACTAGGGTTTGGAGGTGGCCGGTCAGGCTTTCGGGCCTGGCTGGCTGCCTCCTAAAAATAATTTAAAATTTTATTTATTTAAAACGGGGCTTTTGCAAACCGCTGGTAGACAAAACAAAATAATCCGGAGAACCGGGTTTTAATTTTAATAAATACGGGAATATTTAGAAAACAAAGCTAGGCGTTTCGAAAATAGTTTAGACAAAACCATGCAGGATGATGACGATGCTCAAATGCAATGTGGCATGACGACATGAGCATGCGGTCATGATGATGCAATGCACAAAAACACCGCGATTTTCTAGTAGTGGTTTTTGCGGGGCGCCACATTTCGACACCACTAACAACGGATCTCGCCCTCGAGATCCGCCTCATGGTACCGGGAAGAAGGACGGCGATCTGAATCTTCTCGCATCGTGTAGATTCTCGCGACACCACTAACAAGAGGTCGTTGTCCGTGATCGTCGAGAGAACACTCCGGGAACCAAAAGGTCGAACGTAGAGGTATCAACAAATAAAGCCACCTCTAGCTTCGATGGAAAGAGGGAACCGATGCATTCTCAACCACTTCAATGTACACAAGCGAATAGAGTGAGTAGTCGGCATGGGGGCCAATCCATCACGCACCCAAACTATTACTCTGCACAATCAGTAGAAAAGCGTGCAACCATTCTCGGAATCAGACAGAAGATCTCGACAATCGAGGTTCAGGAACAAAGGAGTGATGCAGACTCTGCATCGGATCTAGCGTAGATGATGTCGTCGCGTCGGAAAACACCGGAAGGCACGAGAAGGAATAGAGAGAAGTCCACCAGACGAAGGGTTCCTCGGATAGCATGAAGACCAGATGTAGCAACACCGTTACCAAAGGAGGAAGCGAAACCCTGAAGGTACGATGGAACCCAACCACGAGAAATCCTGGACTCGAAGAGAGAGAAGAGAGCGGATTCAAAACACGCAGAGGTGAGAGGAGAGCAGCAGAGGGGTAAGGAGTAAAATCAGACCTAATCAGAACTATCCAACCGATTTTGCAAAAATAGTTTTGACACTCTACTTCGGCCGTTAGCTAGGTTATCCTACAGGCTGGACTTGTGGGGTATCGCAACTGCTGACTTCTGATACCACTCTGTAACACCCTCAGAATCGGCCCTATGCAAGTTTCAGCGCTTCCTGCCAAACCCGCATAGAAACGATTCAAAGGTGCCCACCAGGAACTTGCGTGCGGGTGGAAAACGAAGTAATATCATTACACAATAGTCCTCGATGGAACCCACAAAACATATATATACAACAGTGACTCAAAGAGTCAAGAATACAAATATACAATACAAAGATCCAAATCACCTTTAAAACGATATAGCGTCCGAGTACGGACAAGATGCAAATTGAGCTAAGAGCCCTGAAGAATAACCAATGGCGTCCATAACCCTGCCCAGGCCAAGCCGGAAGGGTAACCCTGCTAACGACATCGATCTCAAAACCTGCTTAAACAAAAGGGGTGCCGACAAAGGGCAAAGGAAAAAAAGAGAGAGCGGTCAGTACTGAGGCCAGTACACGGCGAGGCTAGAATTCGGTGGTCCTCGCCTACATAGGTATGGTGGACTGAAGCAGCAGCGCAACATGCACTAACAACCTATAGAGACTCGATATAACTGTCGGCTATCAGAAAGGGATAAGAAAGACCTATTCAGAACCAAACTGATACTACCACCAAACATACCCGTCCTGGTATTTCCCCCTCGAGACCAAACGAGGAAGTCAACCGAGGAACTCACACCGTTGGCAGTTTTATTTATTCAGTTATCGTTGCAGCAATTACTAGTCAGGTATAGATAGTCATCCTGATATCATAAGCAGTGGTCACTTTTAGTTAACCATTCCGTTGTAGTTGCAACACTTACTAGTCAGATACAAATAGCATGAGATATCCCCAAACCCAGCAGTTGTTGGTACTTTTATTTAGCCATTCCGTTGCAGTGAAGCTGATTACTAGTCATATCGGATACAAGTCAAATTATAGCAGTAAACTTTAGTTATAGTTGTCTATGATCGAGAACTCTGCTCCAAGTCGTCCATAACCGCGGACACGGCTTCTCGAAAAGATTTAACCCTGCAGGGGTGCACCAAAGTTCCCACACACACCTACACCCTTGTTGTCAGATCAGGTAGGTACAAGATCACAAAACATACACCCAACGGTATGTCGACGGGGTTTCGGACATGACGTTTCCCAGACCCAAAGCAAGCACGGGGGGCCACCCCACTAAGCTACCCGCAACGAAGTCGGCCGGTCTCCGAGACGGACTCAGGGTTTGCGTCAGTGCCTGTAAACGACCGGGAACCCGAAAATGTGACTGGGCTTGTCGATACCGCGAAAACACTCCACTTCCAAAACCGTACAGGTGCATTCCTCGCACAATCTTAAATTAAGCAGTAAAGCATGGCATAAGTACAGGATAGTAATAAAGCCCCAAACTAATTGTGGCCCCCAGTACAGTACTTGGAATCAGGTACTAAATCGATGGGGGTGCCCATACACCCCACCTGTGGTTAGCGCGCTCGATCTCGGAACAGGTGTCAAGAACTCGGGGTCCTACGGGACACCAGTGAGCGGTTAAAAACCAAATATTGTCTATTACCCACCGGTGCCTCTGCATTTACCTACTTTCAGTTTTAGTTATTAAACAGTAATTAAAGCCATGATCATCTCCAACATTAAACATGCGGCAACACTCCAACAACTGTAGTACTTGATGACACGCAACAGCACTTGAGCAAGCGACTACGACGCGCAGGTCCAACTATCTACCAAACAACAGGTAATAGGATGTGTCCAAAGCAATATAAGGCCGCAAGGGATATCACGGGTACGGAAACTAGAGCATCGCAACAGAGATAGCAATAGATCAACAGGAGGAAATAAAGACTATAAATGCAAAATAGGTAGAAGGGGAAGGGATGCTCGCCTGAAAACATTGCCGAAGGTTCATCCGAAGATCGGGTCGACACTCGCATCAACTCATCGGCCTAATCCGTGAAGAAGCAAAGCACTAGAAGAAACACCGGATGGACTATTTAATACTATGGCAGAAGATCGGGCATGATGCGTGTATGATGTATGACATGGCAAAGATGCGATGCAATTAGACAATATTAAACGGAACCGGGGTCCCGGCAATTAATTAATAGGTTCGAGTTGTTTAACTACCCCGCAATTTAAATGTTGTAATAACAGGGCGAAGCATGGCGTCGGTTCGCTACACCAATTTAAATGGAGTCCGGAATAAGACAAAGTTATTCCGCATATAGACTCCATATTTAATTTAGGTGAATCGGCATAACGCCCCCAAACCCACATAATATGTATGCGCCATGAACAATTTAGATGCAACAGACATATATTATATATTATAAAAATATTGGTCTCAGAAAAAGGGTCACACTTGGGTAGACGATCTTGGGGTCTACCGAGGGTTCGGGCTCGCCGGGATCGGTCTTGGGGGTCTCGGCCATCGCATGGATTGGGGCCTCCGGATCGGGCTTCAGATTCGCGCGGGTTCACGGGCTCAAGCACCGTTGTAGGAGACCTACGGTTGCACTTCCATCCTATGGTTGAAGCTGTAATAGCCCAAAGCATAACATCATCACACCACTATGTCGATCGGAGATTACGATTAGAGGTCACAACACCAACGCTACACCATCACATGACTCCACCTTACCATCTGTGTAAGATCTTTACCTAGGAATGACTGGGTGATACAACACCACGGTTACAGAGCCCTAAAACAGAACATTTCGGAATAGCGCCATGCGCGGGCGGCTCGTGCTTGGCCGCACCAGGTAGCAGACAGGAGCCCGGGGAGACGACGACTGCAGGAGAGCGGAGGATGGGCGCGAGAGGCGACGCAGACGGCACATGATGGTCGTTGTGCCAGGCATCGTCGTGAGCGCAAGGAGGAAGGGGGCCAGCAGCGGTGCTGCTGGGCTTAGCGGCGGGGCGGTGTGGCAGTGGCTCCGGCTTGCCGGACGCGGGCCAGGGAGGAGCCGGACCAGAGAGGAGAAACGGTGGCGGGGAGAGGTGAGGGCGACAAGATGCAGGGTCGGCTCGAGGAGGAGGTCGCCTGTGGCGGCGGTGCACTGGGAGGCGACGACCGTGACAGGGTGAAGCAGGGACGGCCGTGGCGTGGCCGGAGATGTAGAGGAGGGCGCTGGTTGCAGGGGAAGCGTTCGAGGGCGAGGTCGGGGAAGCGGACAGAGGGAGGTGCTCGTGCAGGGCCGACGTCGAGGAGGTCTCCTGCGAGGCCGAGCGCTACGACCAGAGATTGGAGGGAGGGCGCCACGACGGCGAGTGCGTGCAGGGGCGGACGCGGACGAGGCTGATGGCGAGGAGGAAGGAGGGCAGGCGGTGGTTGGTGAGGAGGTCCTGGCAACATCGGACGCTGGAGGGCCGGGAAGGAAGCGCCCGGCGGCGGGGGTGGTTGCAGAGGGGAGGTGCAGAGAGAGAAGGGGCGGTCGCGGGTTCGACAGGGAATGAGGAGAGGAACAGGAATTGTGGGGTGAGGCTGGGGTCGGGTGGGTCCTAGCGAGCAGGAGCATGCGTGGTGGTGGGCGCGTGTGTAGGCAGGCGTGTGTGGTGTGGAGTGATCCAGAGTGTTGGCGGCGGGGTGAGGGAGTTGGTGTGGCGGCTGGGGGGTTAGGGGTGAGGTGGCATGCACTAATTGGGTGGGGTTTTGGGCCAGGGGGATGTGGCGAGCCGTGAGTGGCTGTGATGTGGAGGGGGCTGGGTAGACTAGGGTTGGGTAGGAAAAGGGTTTAGATAGTTTTGACTAGGGTTTGGAGGTGGCCGGTCAGGCTTTCGGGCCTGGCTGGCTGCCTCCTAAAAATAATTTTAAATTTTATTTATTTAAAACGGGGCTTTTGCAAACCTCTGGTAGACAAAACAAAATAATCTGGAGAACCGGGTTTTAATTTTAATAAAGACAGGAATATTTAGAAAACAAAGCTAGGCGTTTCGAAAATAGTTTAGACAAAACCATGCAGGATGATGACGATGCTCAAATGCAATGTGGCATGATGACATGAGCATGCGGTCATGATGGTGCAATGCACAAAAACACCGCGATTTTCTAGTAGTGGTTTTTGCGGGGCGCCACAATATGTCGGCGGAACCAATGGACATTGATGTTGAAGCAGACCCGAAACCACTAATGCCAACATGGGCACAACCAATATTCAGTTATTTGAAATATGGAACCTTGCCGAGTGATGAAACACTGGCAAGGAAAACAACACGAAGAGCAAAAGCATACACCATAATCAACAAGGAACTCTACAAGCGAAGTGTGACAAGTGTACTGAAGTGTTGCATCAGATCAGAGCAAGGCCAGTAGATCTTGTTGGATATCCATCAGGGAGAGTGCGGGCACCATGCGTCATCAAGAGCGTTGGTAGCCAAGGCATTCCGACATGGATTCTACTGGCCAAGCGCATTGGCACAAGCGCAAGAGTTAGTCGGGAGATGCAGTGGTGGTCAACACTATGCGTCCAAGTCACATTTACCAGCGTCTGAATTGAAGACTATACCAATCACTTGGCCGTTTGCAGTATGGTGCCTAGATATGGTAGGACCATTCAAACTAGCAAGGGGAGGCATGACTCATATCTTGGTCATGATTGATAAGTTCACTAAGTGGATAGAAGTGAAACCAATCAAAAAACTGGACGGCAAAACAGCTGTTACATTCCTAAGGGATATAATCCTCAGATAGGGTTACCTGCACAGTGTGATCACGGATAATGGCACAAACTTTGCCGAAGGAGCTTTTGCTCGCTTCTATGGGGAACACCGAATAAGACTCGACGTAGCGTCAGTCGCCCATCCAGAATCAAATGGACAAGTTGAACGGGCTAATGGCTTAGTTCTGTCAGGGATAAAACCCCGCTTAATGGAACCACTCCAGAGATCACCTGGTTGTTGGCTAGAGGAACTACCCTCGGTACAGTGGAGCTTAAGAACGACTCTGAATCGATCAACTGGTTATGCGCCATTTTTCCTTGTATATGGGGCTGAAGCAGTTTTGCCTGCCGACATAGAATATGACTCGCCAAGGATAAGGCAATACTCGGAAGCCGAGGTAAAAGAGGCCTGAGAAGATGGAGTAGATTTACTCGAAGAAGCAAGGGAACTGGCATTCTCTAGATCTGCTATATATCAAAAAAATATCCGACGCTACCATAGCCAGAAAGTGCAACCTCGTGTTTTTCGAGAAGGAGATATGGTGCTACGGCTGGTGCAGCGCACAGCTGGAATCCATAAATTATCACCTCCATGGGAAGTTCCATTCATTATAAGCAAAGCATTGCATAATGATTCCTACTATCTCATAGACGCTCGTGAAGCACAAAAGAACAAGGCAGACAGGTCAGGAGATGAAACTAAAAGGCCATGGAATGTGGCACTGCTTCGTCCCTTCTATACTTAGGAGAAGCAGTGCATGTATCACTCGAACTCTCATATGTCGGACGTGTTTGCCGGCTATGTGCTAATAATAAAATGGTATGATTCAAAAAACTGACTCGGGGACTACCCTTTAGGCTTTCCATTTCAATTATTCTACATCGGCTGGCGTGATACCCAAAATTTATCTCGGAACGAGTAGTGTTTATTCGGAAGAAATCAACTCTTCAACTATGCTGTTGTCCAAAAACACGGCTTCATGGCAAGCAAGACAAAAAGATCTAAGACGAGTAAACACGAACGCCGGATAAATACAAGGGAGAAACGCGAGTCGGCTTTAGTTTTTGCCTAACTCTCTGCAGGTCTTGTTATACTACGTGTCGAGTAATCTCGGCCAAGCTATCCAAGTTTCATACCCGCTAACTATATCCTTTGTACTTTGAGATCCTAATGTCGAACACCAAAAAAAGGTAGATAGGGGCCAGAGGCAAGGAAAGGTGACACAGCAAAATGAAACTCGGGGACTTGCCCTTGAATGATTCGCACTAAGAGCATAACGTAAACATATAAAACCTATCAAAAGGCACATAATCAAACTTTGAGTGCAATGTATGTTACATCTGTACCCGGCATACCGGGGATCTAATAAAAGTTCAAGTATTTGTTGGCCTAAGGAGCAGAAGAACTCGGAGGAGCGTTCTTGGATCCAGGAGTGCTTGGGGCATCGGCCGGGTGAGGGGCATCTACAGCCGGGTCATCTGGATCATCTGACTCGGTTGCCTCGCAGTCACCACCCTCTTCATCAGCAACTTCGACGAGCGGGTCGCCAAGGTCGAGAAAGCTAGGCCCTTCACACCAAGCGTGCACCATGGTGTACTCGATCATGGCATAAGCTCGCTCCTGGCGCTTTTTGATCAGCTTCAGGTCATTCAGCCATTTGCCATCTCCCCTTATACGAGCAAGAATGTCGAGGTTGATGTCCTCGTACCATGAAAGCACGAAGGAGAGAGCCTTGTCCGCTGCAGCTCGGCCGGCCGACTCGCCCCATTAATCCAACCGGTCTTCAGTAAGGAGCAGTCTATCCGCAAGTGGCTCGATGAGTTCGGGTGGGTCTTCATCCGGCCAGATCATGCGAAACTCATGGATGGCTGACTTGAGCAAATGCACACCGCAATATCTGAGGGTCTTGACCCGTTCAGACACCGCTGCAAGGAGCTCCTCCATGGACACATCGCCATCAGCAGCAGCACCATCTTCGGCCCTCACCTTCTTCATGGCTCGGATGGCAAACATGTTGGCCTCAGGAAAGTTTTCTGCAAGCAAAAAGAGGAAGTTAGCGAATAGCAAGGGAAGATGGAAGAGATCCAACAGGACTTGGACAATGCGTAAAGAGTAAGAACTTGAAGGGTTTCGCAGCATAGTAAATCAAAATTTTCTACGGATGCGAACGGGAAAGCCAAGATCTAATCTAGGAGATGCAAACAACGAGAGGGGGTAGATGATATCTTCATTCCCTTGAAGATTCGCACAGCGGAACGTTCAACGGAACGTGGTTGATGTAGTCGTACTAGCCCACTACAAGGAATCAGGCTATATATGACCCTCCATTTTCGTCACAAAATCGTCATAGTAGTTCGTTTATGACGATTCTATGACGATTTTGAGATCGTCGAAAGCTGGGCGTCGCAAGTGAACTATAACGACATTTTTGGTAAAATCGTCATAACCGTCTATGACGATATTAAACCGTCATAATGTCTATGACGATCTAATATCGTCATGGACCATCTAGCCAAGCTAGCTCAGATCCTACGTGGTCGATCCTACGTGGCAAAATTGTGACGAAATGAAATCGTCTTAAATCAAAATCAGCCCAGTCCATTTTAGTGATCTAAATGGGCTGGCCCAATAATGTTGGACTTTTTCTGTTTTGGGCCTAGGCCATTTGTAGAGCATTTTATTTTATGTCGTGTCTATGGGCCATGGCCTTTTTTAGGGTGTATTCGAATTTTTAGATCTAGTACGAACCCAAATGTACAAACCATTCCAACAACATTTCCAAATATATAGTTCACACAAAACAACAGTATATAATCCAGAATTTAAACATAACAGCCACGAGGCTAAT
Source organism: Avena atlantica (assembly GCA_910589765.1). NCBI lineage: Eukaryota > Viridiplantae > Streptophyta > Magnoliopsida > Poales > Poaceae > Avena > Avena atlantica. The sequence goes on from OU342737.1 coordinate 57,819,477, forward strand.
AAGTAACACTATTACATGACATGATAGCTAGATCATCATAATAGATATAGATATCTGATACAACGGATATAAACATGATAGAAGATACAGCAGCCAAATTTGAGACACAATAACCAAAAAGACAGCAAATACAACAGATGTAAACATGACAGATTCGCTACTCGTTGTCAGCTTCATCATCAGGTATCTCGAAACCAAATTCCTCTTCCAAGGCCATCACAACCTCCATTGCATCCAGACTATCCAGGACAAGATCATCCTTGAAGTGGGCATCTGGTTTCACATATAGGACAGTAAGTTAGGCAAAGAACAAATGTGCATGTTTCTGGATATTAAATAAAGCACTATCCAATACTTCCCTTTATTTTCTGTTGCAACAGGGTTTCAAATGTTTACAACATGAAAATTGGACCTTTTCTATCTATGTTACTATATACATCAGTCCCTAACTATACTAGCATCTGCTTATGAATCCCTGCTACTTATCATAAATAGCATAGTTTGCTTCCTAATAACTCTAGTCTAAAAAATTAGGAACTACAGCAGTAGTTTTCATGTGTCCAAAAAAGAACAGCCAATGTCATCCCAAATATGAAAAAGAACAGCAGTAGTTTTCTTTATGCTGACTCCAAAGTCTCATAAACAGTAAACACTGGTTAAATACATAGGGATGAGAAACTAAAACAAGTATGTCATGAATTTCCTACAAGAGAGAATATAGAGGACCTCCAAGTCAATTAAGTCATAGCATATAAGCTATTCTTATCCATTACTTAGCCAATGTAGTTCTGTACACAAATTTTTTAAGAAACAAGAAACTATTACCAAAGGAAGAATGGTTAGTTGGTTAGTTTGCTCTCAGAAATGAATAGTGTGTTGCACTGTTAAAAGTTCATCATTGAGCTAAACTTTAGAAAGGGGCAAGTTTCACCAAAAAAAAGTAGCATCTGTTCATATCAGTATATTTTGCCTCAGTACAACATCATAGGCTGGAGAGGGGCAAGTTTCACCATGACAGCTAAGGTAATAAGATAAAGATTCCACAAATATCAAGTTTTCACTTGATCTCATCCACACCAGCAGGTCCCACTTGCAAGCAGCTTGCGCATCAACATGCAAGTAGCTGCTGTCAACACCACAGCAGACCAGGAAACCACATAAGAAGGAACAGCCGTAGCTCACAATTACCTGGCCACACTCCACAGCACATCCACACAAGTTACCATCAGAGTGTTATACCTCACCCTCAACCAACTCTGGTTGCTCCTTGGAGCCATCCAGGAGCTAGAAGTAGAGGGATTCACAGCAAAGGCAACATGATTGCAAGGTAGGAGGCAAGAAGCACTAGTAGTCCAAATAAGAACTAGCCAGCATATCAAGTATCAGGATAGGATTAAAAATATATCCATCAAGGAAGAAGGAGGAGAAGGATTTCCAGGACAGGATGCATGGAAGCTTATATTAGTAGCATAACAAGATCAACAATCATATCTTGTAGCAGGTAGAACTTTACAATATTTTCAGCATATGTATTCTCTTTTGCATCAGCATCTTGGGAAAATAAAGAGACTAATACCCATCAAATCCACCCCTATACCATTTCAACTAGATGATCATCTAGGAGGATTGGATGAGGGTGTTCTCTCAAATTTACATAGAGATGCTATGTATGTTCCTCATAGAGAAATAAAAATATACACCATAATCTCTGTTCTTATTTAGAGTTGGCCTTAGCCTTTGCATCGTAGGCAGGGGCTATAACACACTTCTACTAATCATACCAAGGCCATAAAAGCATACAAATCATCTTTGCACAAACCAGCAAGCATGAGGGATTACTGGGCACAAATCCAAAAGAATTGGAATTGCACCTCAGGCACAATCCCAAACTCACTCCCACCAAACTCTCAATCTAGTCTCTAAAACTAGAACATCAGCCCTTCAAGAAGTTTGATAATAAATCCTTTTCTTAGATATTCAAAAATATCTAAGAATCATTTTATATTTTAAAACAAAGGTAACTGAATTACACACTGCTCATCTTCACAGTTCGATTCAAGGAAACTAGAACTCATATAGCTCCAGCAATTGAACAAAAATACAGGCCATAGGGGATTTGCAACATCACAAAACATGCTCTTTAAATGAAATCATCTTCATAGCCATTTGGCTAGGAATCATTTAGATTATTGTTGTCATATGGACAGAGTAATCATATTGATCATCCATTTACACTTACCAATATTACCCAAATAATCTTTATCATTTTCCTAGCAGTAATTCTAGAATCAAAGCTATACCTTATTTCACTGTCAGATCTGACAGAGAATAAAGCATTTTCCTAGAAAGTGTTTCTGGGAATCATTTTAGTGAATATTCCATGGTCATATAAGTTCTGAATCCACTAGCTACTTGCATCCAACAATAATTTCAAGCCAATATGATTTCCAGATCATTTTCCTAACCAATTCAACTAGGAATCAGTGTCAATAGTTCTTAACTATCAACATGAACTAGCAAATGTTCAGACCAGCAAGTATCCCAAACAGATAAAATCCAAACCAATGGTTTGAATTTTCATGTCTACTATAATCATCCAGAAGGGTTTCTCAGATCATCTACCCAGATTAAGCGTAGCATAAACCTACCCTTACCATAGTACCTCATCATTTAATCACAGGGTACAGAATTAAAACAGGGCCTTGAGACCATCACAAGTAAACCAAGCATGTCAATTGAGCATCAAACCAGAGCTAAGATATCTCCACCAGACACAGTTATTCACCAGATCTGAACCCTAGGTTTAGATATGAAATCTAGACAGTGGGGAATCACAGAAAACACACTTGACATGGCAAGGTAGATAAAGCCTGGAGGGAAGCATAGAAGGAGCACCTACCTGGGGCGAGTTCTATCTCGCCGGAGAGGAGGCAGAAGGAGTATCGACGGCAACGGCAACACAGAACACCACGGGGAAGGCTTCACCATACACCACCACCTAGCCCAACATCAATCTCACCACCAAGGCGGCACAGGGAGCAGCCCTGAGGGCCACAGCATCCTACACCGTCCTAGAATACCAACTTCAGTGATGACAGAGCCCCAATCGACAGATCTGCAGCGCGGACACAACAGTAATGACAAGGTGGTGGGGTTGCTCACCGAAAACAGTGTTGACCGGGTTCATGGCGACCTGGTTCTTGGCGGCGAGGTTTATCGAGGTCATGACGACGTGGGCGCTGCGCTCTGCCAAGACTCGCGTCGTCTCGGCGCCGATCCCGCTGGACGCCCCTGGGTTCTAGAATCGGGTCCGTCAACAAGTGGGCGGCGACGACAAGGGGAAACTAAGTAGGCAGGAGGGGATGGGAGGGGTGTTACCGGTGATGATGGCGGTGAGATCTTGGGTGACCTGGTCGGCAGTGGAGGCCCAGGAGAAGCCCGAGGCGCCCTTGCGGTTGAAGATGGACATCAACATCTTGGTCGCTGGCAGCCACGAGATCAACATCAGGGGATGGGGGTGACCGAGAGGGAGCAGCCGTCGACCCACATGCACGGAGAGGAAAATCGAACCACAGCCGTCGACCGTGAGGGTGGAGGAGATCCGGTGAGGATGGAGGGGATGGAGGGGAAAATCGCAGCCGCCAAGGAAGGAGAAGGGCGACCGGATATGGGCGTGGTGTGGCGGCTGGGGAGATGGGAGTGGTGTGGCGGCTGGGGAGAGATTAGGGTTAGAGGATGGAGGGGTCCTGGGGGCGGGGGATTTGGTGGTGCGCGCACGATGCACACAAATATCTGCCGTGCTGGATGCCAGGTCACCGATCCACAACAAGTTTCCACACTTCACCATCCTAGCCGTTTATTATGTTTACATCCTACGGCTGATATTGACCCTCTCTAATATCTCAACCTGTCTAGAAATTATGACGATTTTGTCCATAGAAATTACGACGTTTTTCACGAAATCGTCATAGTTTCATAAGGATTTGGCCCTCCCAAATAGCTTACGACCATCTAGTGTAGAATCGCCATAAATTTATGACGATGTCATTCAGGGTCACTACCAAAATGTCATAGTTTGACACATTCCTTGTAGTGGCCTTCTCCTCGTCGCGATCCGATCCGATCCAACACCGCAAGTGGCGATGCCTTCGAGAGATGCACACGTACGACACCTCGATGTCTCCTCCTTCCTCGGTACAGCAAGTGGGGTGGAGAGATAGGTTGGATCTACAACACGACGGCGTGGTGCAAACGGTGGAGAGTTTCTGTGGCAGGGCTTCGCCTACGCGCAATCGGGAGAGAGGAGGGCAGCAGCTAGGCGGATAGGGCTTGAGGAGGTGTGGGGGGGAGGGTGTGCCCCTGCCCTCTTTATATAGAGGGGTGGCCGGCTGCCCCTTGCCCCCTCCTCCAAGCCTAGGGCGGGCGTCACAAGGGAGGGGGGGCAAGTTTCCCCCCTTCTAGAAGCTCTCCCTAGGGTTTCCCCTAGGGCTTGGCCGGCTAGGCCTATGGGGCCTTGTGCCCCTGGCCCAATGCGTCCAGGGCACTCCCTCGTAGGCCCACGCCCCCTACCGACAAGTGGGGCCACGTTGGTCCCACTCCGGAAGCTTCTAGAACCTTTCGGTACAATACTGAACAATACGAAACAATGCCGAACTCCAAAAGCTGCTTTCCTTTATATGAATCTTATTCGCCGGACCATTACGGAACCTCTCGTGACGTCCTGGATCTCATCCGAGACTCCGAACAAAAACTCATAAACCAATTATCCATTTTATCCTAGCGTCGAGACACGTTAAGTGTGTGACCCTACGGGTTCGAGAATATGCAGACATGATCTTCTATCAATAATCAACAACGGAGTCTGGAAACCCATATTGACTCCCACATATTAATCGATGATCATATCGGATGAACCACGATGCCAGGATTCAATCAATCCCATATATATATATTCCCTTCGTCACACGATATTTTACTTGTCCGAGATTCGATCGTCGGCATCGGCATACCTAGTTCAATCTTGTTCACAGCAAGTACTTTACTTGTTCCGTAATCCGATATCACTTTGTGATTAACTCCTTAACCACGTGCTTGCAAGAGTTGTTGATATCGATTGCCGAGTGGGCCCGAAGTATATCTCTCCGACTTGGGAGGGACAAATCCCATCTCGATACATACAACCCAACAGGTACTTTCCGATCACCTGAGAGACACCTTTATGATCACCCTCTCATAGGATGACGTTTGATGACCTCAAAGCTTTCTTCCGATACCAGTGAGTTGCATTATCGCATGGTCTAAGGAATACAATATTTGACATAAGAAAAGCTTCGCAAAGATGAACACGATGACACGATCTAATTGCTCTGCTTAATTTGGGTTTGTCCATCATATCATTCTCCCAATGATATGATCTCATTATTAATCGACAACTCATGTCTATGGTTAGGAAACCTTAACCATCATTAATCAATGAGCTAGTTCATAGAGCCATACTAGGGACACGGTGTTGTTCATAAACCACACAAGTATTAAAGTTTCCGCTTAATACAATTCTAGCACGGAATATAAACTTTATCATGAACAAGAATTATAATAATAACATCTTTATTATTGCCTCTAGGGCATAATTCCAACAGTCTCCCACTTGCACTAGAGTCAATAATCTAGTTTACATCTGGCAACAATCTAACACCCATAGCACTAAGGTGCTGATCAAGTTTTGCTCATGGAAGAGGTTTAGTCAATGGATCTGTGACATTCAGATCAGTATGTACTTTGCTAATCTTCAGATCTCCATCTGTTATATAATCTCGAATTATATGAAACTTGCGGTTGATGTGCTTGGTCTTTGGATGATATCTTGGTTCCTTAGCCAGTGCTATGGCGCTAGTGTTGTCACACAATATCTCCAGTGGGTCCAAGGCACTTGGAACCACACCAAGCTCAGTGATGAAGTTCCTGATCCAAACTCCTTCACTTGACGCTTTGAAGCAGCCATGTATTCCGCTTCTACTGTAGATCCCACGATCACGCTTTGCTTGCAGCTTCTCTAGCTCACAGCTCCTCCATTCAAAATATAAACGTATCCTGTCTGAGATTTAGAATCATCCTTGCCGGTGTCGAAACTAGCATCGACGTAACCTTTTACGACGAGCTGTTCATCACCTCCATAGACTAAGAACATTTCTTTAGTTCTATTTAAATACTTTAGGATGTTCTTCACGGCTGTCCAGTGTTCCACTCCTGGATCACTTTGGTATCTGCTCGTCAAACTAAGAGCATTGGACACATCCGGTCTAGTACATAGCATGGCATACATGATAGATCCTATGGACGAGGCATAAGTCACTTTGATCATAGCTTCTCTATCGTTAACCGTAGCTGGACACTGAGCCCTGCTCAATATCTTACCTGACAACATAGGCACTGAACCTTTCTTTGCCTTATACATTCTGAACCTTTTCAGAACTTTTTCTAGGTATGTACTTTGGCTTAAAGCTATCAGGCGTCTTTGTCTATCTCTATAGATTTTGATGCCCAATATATAAGCAGCTTCCCTAGGTCTTTCATTGAAAAACATTTGTTCAAATAACTCTTCACATCGTTAAGCATGTCAATGTCATTTCCAATAATCAATATGTCATCCACATATAGTACCAAAAATGTCACTGAGCTCCCACTCACTTTCTTGTAGATACAAGCTTCGTAGAAATTTGGAACAAAGCCAAAGCTCTTGATCACTTGATCAAAATGAAGGTTCCAACTCCGAGATGCTTGCTTCAGTCCATAAATGGAACACTAAAGTTTTCACACCTTATCAGCATCCTTAGGATCGACAAAACCTTCGGGTTGCATCATATACAACTCTTCATCAATGTTGCCATTGAGGAACGCAGTCTTGACATCCATCTGCCATATTTCATAATCATGAAACGCAGCAATTGCTAATAAAATCCGAATGGACTTAAACATCGCTATGGGAGAGAAAGTCTCATCGTAGTCAAAACCTTGAACTTGTCGAAAACCTTTCACGACAAGCCGTGCTTTATAGACAGTAACATTACCATCCGCGTTCGTTTTCTTCTTGAAAATCCATTTGCACTCAACTGCCTTTCAGTCGCTAGGAGTGTCCACCAAAGTCCATACTTGGTTTTCGCTCATGGATCCCAATTAGGATTTCATGGCCTCTAGCCATTTCTCAGAGTCTGGGCTCATCATCCCTTCCTCATAGTTCACAGGTTCACTGTTGTCTACCAACAAGACAGTTAAGACAGGGTTGCCGTACCACTCAGGAGGGGCACGCGACCTTGTCGACCTACAACGTTCAGTAGTAGCATCGTCTGAAGCTTCATGATCCTTGTCATTAGCTTCCTCTATTGTTGGTGCAGACGGCACTGGAACAATTTCAGGTGCTGCGCTACTCTCTAACTCAAGAGAAGGTTCAACAACCTCGTCTAGCTCTACTTTCCTCCCACTCACTTCTTTCGAGAGAAACTCCTTCTCAAGAAAGGGTCCGTTCTTTGCGACACACACTTTTCCTCTCGATCTGTGATAGAAGGTATACCCAATAGTTTCCTTAGGGTATCCTATGAAAACGCATTTCTCCGCTTTCGGTTCGAGCTTGTCCGACATCAACTTCTCGATGTAAGCTTCGCATCCCCAAACTTTAAGAAATGACAAATTAGGTTTAGCACCAAACCACAGTTCATATGGTGTCGTCTCAACGGATTTAGATGGTGCCCTATTTAAAGTGAATGCAGCGGTTTCTAATGCATAACCCCAAAATGATAACGACAAATCTATAAGAAACATTATTGATCGCACCATATCTAATAGAGTTTGATTCCAGCGTTCAGACACACCATTGCGATGTGGTGTTCCGGGTGGCGTGAGTTGCGAAACAATTCCGCTTGCTTTAAGATGCGTGAGAAAATCATAACTCAAATATTCACCTCCACGATCGGATCGTAGAAATTTAATTTTTCTATTACGATGGTTTTCCACTTCATTCTGAAATTCTTTGAACTTTTCAAACGTTTCAGATTTATGTTTCATTAAATAGATATACCCATATCTACTTAAGTCATTAGTAAAAGTGAGAAAATAGCGATATCCACCGCGCGTCGAAACACTCATTGGTCCGCATACATCGGTATGTATGATTTCCAACAAGTCTGTTGCTCGCTCCATCATTCCGGAGAACGGGGTTTTGATCATCTTGCCCATGAGGCACGGCTCGCACGTGTCAAATGATTCAAAATCAAGAGACTCCAAAAGTCCATCAGAATGGAGTTTATTCATGCGTTTTACACCAATATGACCTAGACGGCAGTGCCACAAATAAGTAGTATTATCACTATCTACCTTGCATCTTTTAGCTTCAATGTTATGGATGTGTGTTTCACAGCTTTCGAGATTCAGAAGAAATATACCATTCATAGCACGTGCATGACCATAAAAGATGTTACTCATATAAATAGAACAACCATTATTCTCTGATTTAAATGAATAACCGTCTTGCAATAAACACGATCCAGATATGATGTCCATGCTCAACGCAGGCACATAATAACATTTATTGAGGTTTAAAACTAATCCCGAAGGTAAAACTAAGGAGAGCGTGCCGACGACCATCACATCAACTCTTGATCCGTTGCCAACACGCATCGTCACCTCATCCCTCGCTATCCGCCGTGTAACACCCTCAGAATCGGCCCTATGCAAGTTTCAGCGCTTCCCGCCAAACCCGCATAGAAACGATTCAAAGGTGCCCACCAGGCACTTGCGTGCGGGTGGAAAACGAAGTAATATCATTACACAATAGTCCTCGATGGAACCCACAAAACATATGTATACAAAAGCGACTCAAAGAGTTAAGAATACAGATATACAATACAAAGATCCAAAACACCTTTAAAACGATATAGCGTCCGAGTACGGACAAGATGCAAATTGAGCTAAGAGCCCTGAAGAATAACCAATGGCGTCCATAATCCTGCCCAGGCCAAGCCGGAAGGGTAACCCTGCTAACGACGTCGATCTCAAAACCTGCTTAAACAAAAGGGGTGCCGACAAAGGGCAAAGGAAAAAGAGAGAGCGGTCAGTACTGAGGCCAGTACACGGCGAGACTAGAATTCGGCGGTCCTCGCCTACATAGGTATGGTGGACTGAACGGCAGCGCAGCATGCACTAAACAACCTATAGAGACTCGATATAACTGTCGGCTACCAGAGAGGGATAAGAAAGTCCTATTCGGAACCATCTGATGCTACCACCAAACATACCCATCCTGGTATTTCCCCCTCGAGACCAACGAGGAAGTCAACCGAGGAACTCACACCGTTGGCAGTTTTATTTATTCAGTTATCGTTGCAGCAATTACTAGTCAGGTATAGATAGTCATCCTGATATAATAAGCAGTGGGCAGTTTTAGTTAACCATTCCATTGTAGTTGCACACTTACTAGTCAGATACAATTAGCATGAGATATCCCAAAACCCAGCAGTTGTTGGTACTTTTATTTACCCATTCCGTTGCAGTGAAGCTGATTACTAGTCACAACGGATACAAGTCAGATTATAGCGACGAGGCACTTAACGCATATCTTTGATTCCCCTAGCAGAAGTAGTCGAGGGGGCATCGGAACATCAGGATAACATTGACCATCTGGTACTTGCTCACATCAAAGTCCTGATCGACATCACAAACATCTCCATGCCCACAGCTCATGAAACCCATTACATCATCGCACACTCCAAACTCAAACGCCAGGGCTCAACCAGAAACGGCAACAACGGACGGACGCCACCGGGTTCGCCGAGCTTCCAGATGGCAGGCTCGACGCGGGAGTCGCCGGGAACAGGAACTCGACGGGCCGGGCAGAGGAGACAGGGCCGCGGTGGCGGGGGCCTGGGAGGAGCCGCGGCCGGGCTTGGCGGCAGGGGAGGCGTGCAGAGGCGGCCGGGCGACGGGGCAAGGCCAGCAGCGGCGGCGGCCTACTGGTCGGTGGCGGGCAGAGCGCGCAGGGAGGGGAGGGGTGGCCCCGAGCGGTGGTGGTCGAGGCGAGTCGCGACGGAGGCGAGGGAGTGCACGCGCCGGGTGAGGCGATACAGGGCGGGGTCTGGCTCCGGCGTGTGGGCGAGGCCGGGCCACAGGAGAGGCGGCGAGGTCGACGAGCCGGGCGGCGCCAGTTGGAGGCCGACAGGAGGTGGGGGACGGGGCAGCACCAAGCGGAATCACGAGCGGCATGGGTACCTCAACGCGGGGAGGGGAGCTGGCGGGCGGCCACAGCAGGGCGTCACCTGCGAGGAGGCGCAGATGGACGGCGACGGTGGCCTGTAGTGGGCGGCGGTGTGCAGGGGACCGACGATGGGAGGTGCGGTGGTGATGTGCTGAAGGTGGGGACGAGGTGAAGAGGAGGTTGCCTTCCGGGAGGAACAATGACGCAGAGGCAGAGACCGGCCGGAGGAGGAAGCCCAGAGGCACGGCAAGGCAAGGAGAGGGGGTGGCGGCGCTGCAAGGAAGGGCTCGGGCGATAGGGGTGTGCGGCTCGGGGAGGAAGATGGGATCGTGACGAGCGGGTGGACCGGGTGGTGGGGCCACGCGGGGGCGCGAGTGGTTGGGGGAGGTTGGGTCGGGAGCGGTCCAGGGTGGGACCCGGGTCCAGGCTAGCGGCGGGACTGGCACATGCGGCTGTGTGTGGGAGGATGATGTGGTAGGCAGGGAAGATGAGGCGGCGAGCGGTGATAGGCTGGGGTGAGGTGGAGGTGTGAGGTGGAGGGAGGGGATTGGTCAGGGTGAGGTGGAGGGGGCTGGGTAGATAAGGTTGGGTAGGAAAAGGGTTTAGGTAGTCCGGTTTTGTACTGGGGGTGGCCGACTGGATCGGATCGGCCCGGTACGGCTGCCCCTAAAAATAAAATAAATATTTTATTATTTTAAAACGGGGCTTTTGAAATCCATTGGTAGACGAAACAAAATAATCCGGAGACCCGGGTTTTGGATTTTGAAATACAGGCGGGGTATTTAGAAAAAAAAAATATGTTTTTCGAAAATAGTTTCAGACAAACAAATGCATGATGATGACGATGCTCAAATGCAATGTGGCATGATGACATGAGCATGCGGTCATGATGATGCAGTGCACAAAAACATAGCGATTTTCTAGTAGTGGTTTTGCGGGATGCCACACGCCGTCTATTCCGTAGCTCCTATTTCGAGTTACAAATATTAGCAACTGAACCAGTATCAAATACCCAGGCACTACAATGAGGGCTAGTAAGGAAAACATCAATAACATGTATATCAAATATACCTTTGATGGTGCGAGCCTTCTTGTCCGCTAAGTACTTCAGACAGTTGCGCTTCCAGTGACCCTTGTCCTTGCAATAGAAGCACTCAGTGTCCGGCTTAGGTCCAGGCTTGTGCTTCTTCTCAGCAGGGGCAACGCGCTTGCCGCTGCCTTTCTTGAAGGGCTTCTTTGCACCCTTACCTTTCTTAAAGCTGGGGGGCTTGTTGACCATCAACACATGATTATCTTTCTTGATGTCCACCTCCGCAGCTTTCAGCTTAGCGAAGAGCTCAGTGATCGTATCAGTGGAACCAATCTGATTATGAGTAACTACAAAACCTTTGTAGCTAGGAGGGAGTGATTGCAGAACTCTGTCAATCTTGAGCTCCTCTGGAATCTTGCAGTCTAGTTGCTCAAGGCGTTGAGTGTAGCCCGACATCTTAATGGCGTGCTCACTAACAGAACTCCCTTCCTCCATCTTGCAGTTAAAGAATTTCTCAGAGATCTCATATCTCTCAGAACGGGCCTGAGTCTGGAACATAGTTTTCAGTTCCTCAAGAATCTCAAAGGGCCCGGGGAACTCCTCAAAACGATTTTGAAGGTCTGATTCCATAGCAAACAACATGGTGCTCTCAATCACACCATAATCATCTTTGCGCGACTGATAAACAACTTTCTCATCAGCTGACGCATCTACAGCAGGGGCGTCACCTAGCGCGTTCTCAAGGACATAGTCCTTTTGTCCGCCAGCGAGAATGATTCTCAGATTGCGGAACCAGTTGGTGAAGTTAGACCCATTGTTCTTAAGCTTTTCTTTCTCAGCAGAAACGTTGAAGTTGAAGTTGGACTTAGCCATTTGTTCTACAAAATTTGCAAGTACAATTTAGACTATATTCATGATAACTAGTTCAACTTAATCAAATTACTAGATGAACTCCCACTAAATTCAACATCCCTCAAGTTGTTTAGTGAACATGATCCAAATTCACCACACCTAATCTGATCTTCACGAGAAGAGATGTGGTTTCAATGGTGGACAACGAAGTGTCGATCATATCATTCATATGACTCATGCTTAACCTTTCGGTTCGTGTGTTCCGAGGCCATGTCTGTACATGCTAGGCTCGTCAAGTCAAACCCAAGTATTTCCGTGTGTCCAAAAACTGTCTTGCACCCGTTGTATGTGAACGTAGAGTTTATAGCACCCGATCATCACGTGATGCTTGAACACGACGAACTTTCGCAACGGTGCATACATGGGGAGAAGACAGTTTTATCTTGATCTTTAAGTGAGGAATCATCTTATAATGCTACCGTCGCGATCTAAGCATAATAAGATACATAAAAGGATAAACATCACATGCATATAATTTTATGTGACATGGTATAGCCAATCTCTGCGCAATGATCTGCATCTTGTGCGTGCCAGCATGATCTCCATCACTCCACCATGATTGCCTCCACCACGAGTAGCAACTACAACTATTGCTAACTACTTAGCGATAAAGTAAAGCTATTACATGGCGTATAAGAAGTTGACACACAGGTCATACACAATTATAAAGACAACCATATGGCTCCTGCCAGTTGTGTACTGATCGACATGCAGGTCGTGAAACATTACAAAACATGATCATTGCATACAACATACACATCACATCTTGGGCCATACCATATCACATAAACACTCCCTGCAAAAACAAGTTAGACGCCTCTACTTTGTTGTTGCATGTTTTACGTGGCTTATGGGAGTAACAAGCTAAGAACGATTCTTACCTACGGAAAGCCACAACGGTGATATTATGGTTGCCAACATCCGGTGTAAATCCCATGACAACTATAGTGAGAGAAACTGGCATCCACCAGCCGCATGTGTGGAACAAGCCACACGTCAAGTGCGGAGCCAGTCTCGCGAACGAGGTCGCGTAAAGTTGGCCTGGACCGCTTCGATCTCACTATCCCGCGTCATAAGAAGTACACAAACAAGAGGCTTGCAACAGAAAACATCAACACCCGCAACAAGCATGTTGCGTTCTACTCGTGAAACACATCTACGCAAAGATCTAGCTCTGATACCACTGAAGGGTTTCGCAGCATAGTAAATCAAAATTTTCTACGGATGTGAACGGGAAAGCCAAGATCTAATCTAGGAGATGCAAACAACGAGAGGGGGTAGGTGAGATATTCATACCCTTGGAGATTCGCACAACGGAACGTTCAATGGAACGTGGTTGATGTAGTCGTACTAGCCTTCTCCTCCTCGCGATCCGATCCGATCCAACACCGCAAGTGGCGATGCCTCCGAGAGATGCACACGTACGGCACCTCGACATCTCCTCCTTCCTCGGTCCAGCAAGTGGGGTGGAGAGATAGATTGGATCTACAACACGACGGCGTGGTGCAAACGGTGGAGAGTTTCTGCGGCAGGGCTTCGCCTACGCGCAATCGGGAGAGAGGGAGAGAGGAGGGCTGCTGCTAGGCGGCTAGGGCTTGAGGAGGTGTGGGGGAAGGGTGCGCCCCTGCTCTATTTATATAGAGGGGTGGCTGGCTTCCCCTTGCCCCCTCCTCCAAGCCTAGGGCCGGCGGCCACAAGGGAGGAGTGGGGGCAAGTTTCCCCCTTCTAGAAGCTCTCCCTAAGGTTTCCCCTAGGGCTTGGCCGGCTGGGCCTATGGGGCCTTGTGCCCCTGGCCCAATGCGGCCAGGGCACTCCCTCATAGGCCCACGCCCCCTCCCGACAAGTGGGGCCACGTTGGTCCCACTCCGGAAGCTTCTAGAACCTTCCGGTACAATACCGAAAAATCCAAAAAAATTCCGAACTCCAAAACTGCTTTCCTTTATATGAATCTTATTCTCCGGACCATTCCGGAACCTCTCTTGACGTCCTGGATCTCATACGAGACTCCGAACAAAAACTCATAATCCAATTATCCATTCTATCCTAGCATCGAGACACGTTAAGTGTGTGACCCTACGGGTTCGAGAATATGCAGACATGATCTTCTATCAATAATCAACAGCGAGGTCTAGAAACCCATATTGAATCCCACATATTCATCGATGATCATATCAGATGAACCACGATGCAAGGATTCAATCAATCCCATATATATATTCCCTTCGTCACGCGATATTTTACTTGCCCGAGATTCGATCGTCGGCATCGGCATACCTAGTTCAATCTCATTCATAGCAAGTACTTTACTCGTTCCGTAATTCGATATCACTTTGTGATTAACTCATTAACCACGCGCTTGCAAGCGGTGTTGATATTGATTATGGAGTGGGCCGGAAGTATATCTCTCTGACTAGGTAGGGACAAATCCCATCTCGATACATACAACCCAACAGGTACTATACGATCACCTGAGAGACACCTTTATGATCACCCTCTCATAGGATGACGTTTGATGACCTCAAAGCTTTCTTCCGATACCAGGGAGTTGCATTATCTCATGGTCTAAGGAATACAATATTTGACATAAGAAAAGCTTCGCAAAGATGAACACGATGAAATGATCTAATTGCTCTGCTTAATTTGGGTCTGTCCATCATATCATTCTCCCAATGATATGATCTTATTATTAATCGACAACTCATGTCTATGGTTAGGAAACCTTAACCATCATTAATCAATGAGCTAGTCCATAGAGGCGTACTAGGGACATGGTGTTGTTCATAAACCACACAAGTATTAAAGTTTCCGCTTAATACAATTCTAGCATGGAATATAAACTTTATCATGAACAAGAATTATAATAATAACATCTTTATTATTGCCTCTAGGGCATAATTCCAACAGAACTTACAACCAAGAAAGAAGTTGATGGCAGGGAGCTTGCTATGCCAAGTCTTGGTCTTGGCTTGAAGGGCGTCGAGGTTCATATTTGTCGACTCGACCAATGACTCGGCCTCGTCGAGCAGCCTCTTAGTCTTCTCGGCGCTGGCAGCCTGCTGCACGTTCTTCTCGGCAAGCTCCTCCTTCAGCCCTTTCACCTCGGCCAAGTGCTTCTGCTCCGTCTCGGCCATCAGTTTCTTCAGCTGAGTCACCTCATCGTGCTCCTTCTGGAGTTTGGCTTGGTGCTTCTCTTCTTATTGAGAACAAAAATTTGTTAGTACCAACAGAAAAATTTCAACTATTGGC
Organism: Avena atlantica; assembly: GCA_910589765.1. Classification (NCBI taxonomy): domain Eukaryota; kingdom Viridiplantae; phylum Streptophyta; class Magnoliopsida; order Poales; family Poaceae; genus Avena; species Avena atlantica. The sequence goes on from OU342737.1 coordinate 57,834,908, forward strand.
TTAGGAAGGCAAGAAATTTACTCTCGGCCTCGCTGATTTGCGAGTGAAGATCATTGATGGTATCCTGAGCGGTGGCTGTGGAACACGAGCGAGAGGAAAAATGAGAAGATGAACCAAGGAAAATTACACCAAATAGAAAAAAGGAAGAGCAAAGATATTACCTTGGCCATAGGTGTCAGTCTGCAGCTTCTCATACGCAAGTTCGAGCTTGCGATACGCCAGGACGAGAGCTTGGTGCACCTTGGTGCGCTCGTTGTGCGTAAGCTAATCAAAGAAGTTAGACAATAAGGAAGAGTCAAGACAGGCGACCGTCCGAATAAAGAAGAGCTTAAGAGATTACAGCCGAGTAATTTCCTTACTCGGCAGTAACCTCGAGGGCTAGGGATTGAAGCTCTAACATGAGTTTGTCATAAAATAAATAAAAAGAGCTTACAGCCGAGTAAGTTCCTTACTCGATAGTAACCTCGAGGGCTAGCGTTCGAAGCTTTAACATGCAAGCATGGGATTCAAAGACTAAGTGAATAATTGAAGAGCTTACAGCCGAGTAAGTCTCTTACTCAATTGTAACCTTGGGGACTAGGTGATATGTATAAAGGAAATACTCAACAGTACAAAAGATTAAGTTATGTCACCTCGTTTATTTCGCCGGCGCGGGCCATCAGAGTAATGGCCTGCTGGGTTATGTCGGAGACGACCTTGGGGCCCAACTTCAGCTTCTTCCCGGCACGAGTGCTGACCTCCTGCTCGCCTGCTGCATTCCATGCCACGGCGTAAGGCTCAGTCGAACCAAGGCTCTGCCCACTGAGCGTCCGAGTGAGAACTCGACCCATTTTCAGGGCGGTTCCCACAGTGGCACGGGTTGCAGCGGCAGAGGTATGGAGGGTAACAGCCTTGGAGCCATCACCTGACCCGGCAGCCGCGGATTCGTCCCCCTTACCCGTTGAAGCGAACACGATCGCCGACGTAGGAGGCCGAATCTGAGGAGCAGAACCCGGAGTGCAAAATAGAGTTGCTTGCTTGGAAGAGGTGGATTTGCCAGAAGAAGGGCGAGTATAACCAGAAGCCTTGGGCTGGGTCTAGCCTTTTGACAGAACTGGAGAGCAAGCAGAAGGATTTGAAGAAGGACGTGGAGCCCCCTGACTGGGCTCAGCAGTTTTGCTGGCTCCAAGATCAGGAAGTTATTCATTCACATCAGCTTGAGGGCTGATGCCAGAGGAACTGGTAGCAGAGGGTTTCTCGGTGCCAGACTTGTGAGCACCAAGATCAGGAAGTTTCTCCTGACCAGCGACAGGGGAGCTAGCCGAGTGATCCACCGGGTCTGACTGACACTGAGAAGCGTGAGCCTCAATAGTGTGAGCCTCAACCCGGACGGGACTCGACGCTGCCGAGTCAGCTGGAGGAGGTGCATGCCTTAGCGGCGAGGCAATGCTAGAGGCAGCCTGATTCACCGTCAAAGGTGCAACACTGAAAACAACAAGATATATATGAGAGAACAGTAGTAATGAGAAAGAAAAGAGCAAAGAAAGCAAGGTGCAAAAACTTACCCGGTGACAACCGGTTCGTGGATGACTCGGCGCGTGACTCGGCGCCCAGCAGCTTGGCGAGTCTCACTCAGGCTGGCAGCAACAGAGGCAGCAGGAGCAGCCGGAGTGGACTTGTTCTTCTTGGCAGGCTGAGTGCTGGAGGAGGTTCCGCGTCGCTTCGGCTTAGCAACGGGAATCTTGCCGACTTCGCCCACGGCGAGAGGGGGAACGTCATGTACCTGGCCAGTTGCATAAGTAAATAACGGGCTTACTCGGATAAGAAAAGAGATTAAGCTCACAAGGCATGCACCTCCAAAAGCGTACAATCATCCTCATCATCGTCAGACCAATCTTGTACGGGATTGCGAGATTGACTGTTACCCGAAGCTGAAGAAGCTGCAGTGTGCGGGATGGGCATGAAGCACTCCAGGTCATACTCGAACTCATCCGAGTCAGAGCGATCCCCGTTATAGCCAGCCGGAGGGACAGTACTGTCATCAACCTGGTGAAGGAGATTCTGCGAAAGACAAACATAATGAGAGACTAAAAACTAAGCTAAAGAGTGGCAAAAGAGCTAAATCCTACTCGGCGAGAAGGTAATTCGGAAAAGTTACCCAAGGGACAGGCCTGACCCGGCTAAACGGTGGGAAACTCCAAGCCCAATCATCCGCCAAGTTCAATTTGAAGATTGAGCTTACTCGGCGGGCAATGGAGTCATGGGTGAGTTCCTTGGTGGAATGCCGAGTGGGATCATGGGACCCGCTCATGAAGCACATCTTGTGGCTCCTGGCTTGGATGGGGCTTACCCGGCGTGAGATGAAGGTGCACATGAGGTCAAAGTCGGCGAGATGAAAGTTCTCATCCGGCGACAGCAACCTTTCCAGGATAGCGTTTGCCTCGTTAACCGCAGCGTCTTGGCCGCGCGGGTCAAGTTGCCAGAACTTCTTGTTGGGGACCTCGTCCGAGAAAGGGGAAGCCAGATGTTGTCAGTGGACTTGCTGTTTTTGACATAGAAAAAGGTTCTATGCCACTTCTTGCAGGAGTCAATGCCGGTAACCCGAGGAAAGATAGAATCTCTCCTGGGGGTGATGCTAGCAGCACCACACCGGGTCGGCCTCTTCTAGGATCGAGGAGCACCAGGCTGGGGAACAACCTAAACTTTAGATCCAAAATACTTGGCCAACAAAGGTTATGGGCCAAATTCCAAGATAGGCCTCGCAAGCAGATATGAAACAAGAAAGAGAGCCAATTGCATTGGCAGTAAGATGGTGGGTCTGAAGATGGAAGGTAGAAAGAAACGAGGAAAAGAAGGTGCTCATAGGAAGAGCAAAACCGCGTTCAAAGTGGGAAAGAAAAACCACCCGCTCGCCAGCTTGAGGTGTGGGAGAAATCTCACCGGTGGGGAGACGACAATCCACTTGCAGTGGAATGCGTCTTGTGGAGCGGAGCCACTCCACCTGTTCGGTGGAGACCTCAGAGCCTTCCCAACCACCGCGCTCACCGGAGGGAACCTCCTGTTCCTCAGCACCATCAGCGTCGTCACGAGCGTCCATGGGATCGTCGGAGTCTTTCTCCTCCATGGAAAGGAGAGGCTTGGAACAATGAGGACCCGTGCTGAAATCGAAAGTGGGCAGGGGCAATCGCAGCACTAAAGCAAGAGGGAGAAGGAACCGCAAAGGAGGCAGTTCAATCTTGCAGGCACGAGGAAGAAGAAAGGCTAAGGAAACTGAACGGGCGTGGGGGAAGTGGAAACCCCCAACCCCTACTTAAGGGCAGTAAAAAACCCCGTCGTGGGATCTAACTGTGCCGTGCGGCCAGCGTGTGGCCGTGTACCAGGCCAGGAGAGCTAGTCAGTGAGCGCCACGTAGCCAAAGATACACGAAAAATCCGGTGCCACGTCACGGCTGGAAGGACAAGAGGCGCAGGACGATGGGACTGCCACAGTGACGGGGAATAACTGCGCAGCCGTCACTGTGCCGCCAGAACTTGGAACAAAAATTGAGGCAAGTAATCATGATTACTAGTTGTTAGTGACTGAAGTGCGCCGAAAATGACCCGGAATTGGCCAAAATAACTCGGCTCGAGGCAAGAATGAGCCAAGAAGTCAAAGAATTGACCCGAAATTGTCAGACTAACCAGGCAAGATGCAAAACTGAGGTAGATAAAATACAAAAACTAAGTTCCATTCACACAAAAGGAACCTGGAGACGCCTAACAGCTTCAACTGCTAGACCTCACCAACTTCGGGGACTAATGTCGAGGGGATAACGCCCAGTAGTGTCATGAGAGGGGAAACATAGCGCAGCTAGGTTGGCTCCGAGTAAAAAATGAACCAGGCCGGGTAAGATAAGCATGAAAGCCGAGATACAAACTATCTCGGCCCGTATAGGACAAAGTTGTAACCCTTGCAGGTACCAACGAGCCGAGTCAAGAAGGACGAGTGGCACCTTTCCGAGTAAGGTTCGGGAAGGACCATGGTAAAGCATGGTCAAAAGAGAAGGGCGACGTCAGGATGACACAAAAGGAGCCGGGTGACGCCCAAAGCAAGGGCTGACGTACAAAGTAACTGTGTGACGCCAAAAAGAACAAGAAGCAGTGTACCAGAAGAACATTAGCTGTCAAGCTTTATAGAGCGGGCCTATGGGCTTAAGGCAAGCCCATAACCCGGCCCATATTGTAGGGACCAAGATCCAAACAGTAAACCCTAGAACCCAAAGGGGTATTAGCTAGCTAGCACTGCCTATATAAGGGAGGGCATAGCAGAAGTAGAGGGAGGTTGGACCAAGTAGGGAACAGTTGCTGCATACTCAAGCCAATACAGCTCAAGGAGGACTTGTAATCTTTGGGGTATCAATCAAATTGTCAAGTGTGGAGAGTTCTTCTTGTTCTTCGTGCATGGCTCGACCGTGCACTCCCTCCCCGGTGACCACAAGCACCCATTCGGCCCCCAACTTAAGCCTACCCATGGCATCTGTCGTGCCACCATCACGATATCGTTACTATCTTCTAAACGAGCCCAAGATCATCAAAATCGGAGTCCGAATGCAAAAGTTATGATGGTTTCAGTTTTGTTGTTCCTGCCAGTTTTTAGGGGGGGGCGGATTATCCGGCCCAATTTTTGGAAAATGGCTAAGGACTTTGAGACGTGGCTCCCAGAAATGGGGGTGGATAATCCGCCCCCGGGATTATTCGGCCCTTTGGGGGAGGATTATCCGCCCCCTATACTGAGGGACGCGCCACGAAGTCCTTAGCCATTTTTTGGCCCGGGGAACCCAGAATATCCGGGAGAGGGGCGGATTATCCGGCCTGGAAGGTCCCAAACGGTCATATTTCGTTGGGAAGGGGTATAAATAGACCCCTTCTTCCTCCTTAGGCTGGTGGCTTGCATTCTCTCTCTCCTCCATTGTTTTGACCTTCAAGAGCTTGCAAATACTCTTAATCCCTCCCATATTTCTTGAATCTTTTTGGGGGATTTGAAAGGGGAGATCTAGATCTACAAATCCATCAATCCATCTCTCCTCTATGTGAGGGGATTATATTGGGATCTAGATCTTGGGGTTTCTTTTGTGGATTTCCTCTTGTGTTCTTCCTCTCTTATTCTCCCACTAGCTTTTGTAGCTTTGGTGGAATTTGGGAGAGAAGGACTTGAGCACTTCTTCTGTTCTTGCCATTGTATTTGGTGCATCAGTTTGAGTTCTCGTTGAGGATTCGATTGGGTGAAAGGTGAGAAGCTTTTTACTCTTGGGTTCTTGGAACCCTAGACGGTTTAGTTGTTTTGCAGGTTTGTGGATTACTTGGGGCCTCCAATTAAGTTGTGGAGCTTTCCCCGAGCTTGTTTGTTGGGAGCCTCCAATTGAGTTGTGGAGAAGTGCCCCAATCTTTGTGACAGGTTACGGATTGCCACCGACAAGTGCACCGATAGTGAAAAAGTGAACCAGGTCTCTTATGGCGAGGTTCACAGGAGAATAGGGTGAGGCCTTTTGTGGAGTGGTGGTCTTAGTACCGCCCACCCCTCCAACGAGACATACTCTCTTTATGGGAGGAACTTGGTAATAAATCATCGTATCCGCTTGCCTTGGTTATTTCTATACCTGAGCTATTTACTTATGCACTTTACTTTGTGATAGCCTTCGTGCTTGAATTATTTTATCTAATTATCACATAGTTGCTTGTTTTGCTTAGCATAAGTTGTTGGTGCACATAGGTGAACCGTAGTTTATATAGGTTTTGTGCTTGACAAAGTAAACGCTAGTTTTATTCCGCCTTTGTTAAGCCCATCTCGTAAAAGTTTTAATTGCCTATTCACCCCCCTCTAGGCGACATCTGTATCCTTTCATCAACCCAAACAAAACATCAAAGGAGAATACCGCAATAGTATGCTTTTGCATGATAAAACAACGCATGATTCCTTCAAGGAACACTAAGCAATCCCATTTGTTTGGGACAAGTCATGCTACAACAATGATCACTAAGCATAAGGTCAAAACAACACCTAGCATGACATGCTAAAGTCTAAGTCACAGTCAATGCAAGCTCCTCTTGCACTTTCAAGCAAGAACATTCTACTCCTTTCCAACACCAATCAACTTATTTGAAACAGCACAGCGAGAACAGGGATCCAAACTACTTTATTCAAGCAAACTAAGAAAACTAAGAAAACCAAAAAACTAAGACACTCTAAGAACAACACAACAGTGCATGAAACAATAAAAACGAAGTGGCTAGAAAGACCTGAGCTTTTTATTGATGAAGAAGGGGATGCCTTGGGCATCCCCAAGCTTTGAAGATTTGTGATGACCTAGCATACCACTGCATGATGTAGTACACTATAGTCGTTGACATAACACCAATGAAACACCGTTCACTAGTATTACAACCCTCAGAGTGGTACAACAGAAACACAACAGGTCCAAGACATGACTATAGGTTACAAATCAACTCTTTACACAAGATCCAGAGAACACTCTAGGTTAAAGAGAGAGAAATAAACTTCTTACAAAGAAGAATCAGAAATAAACAAATCAAAACTATTATACTATTAAGACTAGTATTTTAACTAATGGTCTGGCATTGCTGCTATTGCAATATGCTATAGAAATTGGTTCTATGGCTAGAGATTATATTTCTATCTAATCAGTAACTTCTTCTTCACTTGAGTTGATGTATATGTTGACTTTCTTGACTTCATTGAAGAGCTTTAGCTTCTGGTGATGATTCCTGGAGCATAACTTTATGTAGACATCGTCTGTACTCGCTTCAGAATCTAGCAAGGTTTAAGAAGATACGTTGAGTACGAGCGTACTCAGCAAGTTCACTAGAAAAGGAGTGTTTGATGCACTATATCTACAGCCATATACCAAAGGTCGTAGGCAATGCCAGTTTTCGTAAACATTTCTTCGAAGGTTACTTTTATTCTGAAAATCTATGTCCGTCAGCCTTCACGGGTTTACCAGAATTTTCATGGAGTTCCTTTCCCGCAGCGTTCGTAGCTCCTTCCCGGAACAGGGAGTAACAAGTTATAGTTCTTACACTCTGCAGAGGTGCGTTACTTTACCCATGAGAGACCTTAGCCTTGTTGCACAACCAAGTCATGACCTTGTCCATACTTCCTTGGTATGGGGCCAAGTCTAAGATATAAGCCCATCACTTCCCTCTCCGGGACCTCATATGTCTGCACGATCCTTCGGGGCCGGCTCACCTCCGTTAAGCCCCCTTTCGGGCGGGCTAAAACCCTGATGAGTTCCCGAAGACTCTATGACCTGGTGTTGCCCTGGCAAGTGCCATATTAAATGGTCCATCCACTAAACACCATCCATAGATAATCTAGACACGAAAAGTGTGGGGCGTAAGGGTGCCCACCCATATGTTGGATCCGCACAAGGAATCATAACGTCACGTTAAGGTCGTCTTGCCTCCATACGATAGGAAAAGGATACAGTTGACTTCTCTGTCCCATTCCAAATCTCATGGTTAACGTGTGATATACGACGCAAGAATCACTGGCGACATTGGTTGTTAGGTCCTAGATAATATGTTCCTTTACCACCGGAACTTTCATAGTAGGTTATTACCTCATGGTAAATAACCTATAATCATATTATTATGAAAATAGTGTTTTCTGACCTTTTTCAAATGCAGGTGATGACAACACTAGATTTGCAAAATACTTTACAGAAAATAATCAAAGGACATGAGCAAGTGTGAACTTGCCTTTTGTGATTGCAAGATTATGCACTCACGGTCTTCAAGACAATATAAGATCCAATATCTGAAATCAACATCATTGGTCCGGTAAGGACTAATGTTTAAATAAGCAAGATGCTATTATGCATAAGTAATGTAATGCATTTTCGTAAACTCGAATCCCAGGGATAACGTGGTTCTAGGGTTTGGAAACTGGAAATGGTTCCTGTTAGAATGTGTTGTCCTTTTAGATAAGTTTCATATTTGTGCTTCTTATTAAGGCTTGTGATTGTGTGTGAAATAACATGTGATTATAATATCATAAAACAATGAGATACACATAAATGTGAGATGCCACTTAAGATTGCTTATACTATAATTGTTTATATTCAAATTTTTATTTTACAAGTAATGTTACTTAGAAAGAACTTAAGTGTTAACAATCCTAAGTATATAAGTAAAAATTAATGTAATGTGATTATTATTAATTGTCATTTGTTGTTTGAAGTGGCAGAAAGAATAACATTTGGAGAAGATATTTCTTTTCTAAGGTCTAAGTAATCTTTGTGGTTAATCAAATGTGGTTGATGTTGTTTGTTCTTGCTTGAATGGTTTGGACTTGAGATGCTTTATGGCTTAATTATAACAGACCAAACTTAACTATAAAACACATAATAAAGTATTTAGCATTATACTTAAAGTCTTGTAGACTAAAGTTAACTTTAAAGACATAGATGGATTTAAGGTATATTGCTTAAGTTATTTGTACCTTGTGTACTTCAAAATGTTTCCTTAAAGTTACTTAAGAATGGTTATACTTTTATTTGAATAGTGGTTTCTTATCATTATACTGGAATAGAATCACTTACCTTTTTATAGATGAGTGGTTATAATTTATAAACAAGGGAATAATATTACTTAACTACTTATGGATTTACTATAGTGTTTTGATTTGTTTATAAACTTGTGGTTAAAGTAAAGGAATAGGTTTTATCTCATTACAAATTATTCTTGGAGATTTTATATTAGATAAGGATCCTTTTATAAAATAATCTACACTTATGGTTGAAGGATAATTCAATAAAATTGTATTTAAAATGTGTTAAACCATTTTGACTTCATATTATCAATATTCAAGACTAATACTATTTATTAGACTTTAATTAGTTAATTTTAGAATATTAGCAAATTTTATTTAACCTTATATGAATTATTAACTAAAGAAATATGTTTAAATTCAAGTTATTAAAGTGTTTAACTTTTTATTTAACTCAAAAGTGGAATATTATATTTTTAACATATGGATATTATTTTTATGACCATTTTGATATATTACATTTATTTTTGTGATTTATAAATAATAAGATATGATTTTTATAAGGTTTATTACTTTATAAATACTTAATAAATAGTAAATACTTATTTAAGTGAAATAATAATGTATGATTATAGTTTTTAATTATAGTTCTTATTTTTCTAAGATCTTTGGTATTTTATTTATATTTTCAACATTTACCAATATTAAAATATGAATTATCAAAGTTTTATTACTTATAAAATATTTATTAAATAGTAATAATTTAAATTGTTAATAAAATAATGTTTGGTCATAGTTTTAAGTTGTAGATTTTATTTTTATAAACATTTTCATATATTATACAAATTTTTCTGAATTACAAAACAAAAGTTATTGAATTTACAAGATTTAATCATTTTATTACATTTTATGAAATAATTATATTTGATCTTATAATTTTTTATCTATTTCCTAAACAGAAATACTTTTTATACCGAAGCTACATCTACCCTAGTCACTGACTAGTGGGCCAGTGGCCACATCACACTCTCAGGTTAGTAAATGCATTTGTTACCGACCCTATTCCTACTCCTAGTCAATGACCGATGGGACCAACGCCACGTCATACTCTACCTCAGCAAAGACTGGGTCGATACGTTGAATTCATCAAGGCTGATGTGAGCACGACGTCACAGTGACGTCACCTTGTCGGATCGTCTCACATGAATGATCAATCCATCGATTGGTAGAGCGCGCGCATGCGAGGATGATTGCGTTCGAAAGAGCGAGATGCGGGAGTCTAATAGTGGCGGTGCAGCCCAATTTTGGTCACCGGAGATACTCCAGCGACCATCTATTGCAGCGGCTGACGGTGGTGCGTGGTGACAAGACGATTTATGGCGAGATAGAATGATTGAAGGTTACTGGAAGATCCAGGAGCTCACCCTGATGAAGATGGAGGGGTCGATGAGGCGTGGGGAGGACCGGAGATGGTGTATTTCGGCGATGGTTGCGGTGGCCGGTGAGAGTTCGGCCTCAATTCCATGCAAACGACACGCCCCGACTTGCGAGAGTCCACGAGATCGTTGAGCATGATGCGGGGCTTATTCCAGGCATCACGGCAGGACGAGACGAGGTTAGGAACGACGACGATTCATCAGCCTTTGTAGCTAGGGTTTGGAACAAATGAGGAAGATGGAAGAGAGAAGGAGATAAGGCTCTTAGGCATGACGGTGGGCGTCTTATAGGCAACGAACAGCAGCGACGCGGATCATGGCGACATCGGGCATCGCAGCGATGGCGGACGACCGACGTGGTGCCAGGCAGCTGCTTCGCCGGCGTGCTTTCTGGCGAGAGGAAGAAGAAAGGAAAAGATTCTGCAAAACGGTATTGGGCTTAGTTGGGCTAGTGTTAGGCTTCATTGTGACGCGCGTGAGCGACAGGAAGGGGAAGGAAAGATGGGCCTCGGGCCAGTTTCTGGTCTGAGTCCATTTTTTTATTCATTTATGTTTTATGTTTTATTTTCAGGTTTGAATATTACACATTTGATTGAAATTTCTTTATAGAATTTATTTTCTAGATAATTGCAGTAATATTGGAATGTGTTTAGTATTTGTATGGTCTTTTGATATGAATTTAATTTATCTAGTATTCATAAACTTATTAAATATTGCATTATTATTAATCCATGAGTTTTGATTATTATTGATTTATAATATTAAAGTATCTTTTATATATTGTGATCCTTCATTATTATTTAATACATAAAGTTTTGAGTAATTAATATGGTTAATATTATTTTCATAAAATAGGAAATAGCAATATATATATTTTATTACAACTAACATATGAGTTAAGGTTTGAATTGAAAATGCTTACCATAAGTTCTTAGAAGATTTAATATTCTCATATTTCTTTTATTGATGTGAATAAGGGTTAATGGCTAAACATATTGTCTTTATGTTTATGATCTTTATTAATATCACCCTTTAAAATAGAAAGTTATTATTTGAAATGAATTATGAGACAGAATTGATTACTATAGTTTCTAGGCATATATGATTGAAATAAAAGTTAGGGTTTTAAATTGTAATTGTTTACCATGGGTTTTAGGAGTTTTAATATTCTTGTTCATCCTTTTATTTATATGAATAAAGATTGTTGGTTAAGACAGATTGTCCTTATGTTGGTGTTCAAGAATGACTTCACCTTTTAGAAAAGAAAGTTATTTCCTGGAAGGTCTTATGGAAAAGAATTGATAAAGATAACTCCTAAGCACATATGGTTGTGATAATTGGAATTGAAAGAGATGTGCTTAAGTGATTTTCTATAGAAAAATATTCCTATAAATCTTTATGGAAATAAGATGATAGATCAATCAGATGAAATGGATATTATGTTTGGTTAAAGATTTAGGGTTTAATGTTTACCAAGGATTCCTATCTTCCATGCTATACTATCTTTACCTTAAACATACTATCTTATATTTACTTTACTCTAATAACTCATACTCCAACCTCACATTATATTAATGTGACTTGTAATGACTACTCTAGGTTTCAATCATGCTTTATCCACCAATGTCACTTATACATGATATAAGCGTTCAATCTTGGTGAGTAAGGCATGGTCATTATGATCATTTGATCCCTTATGATCAAGTTTCCAGTTGGCTAATCAAGGTCTCATCAATACAACATTACAGTTGTATTAAAATTATCTTCTATCCATTCAGGAGTGAGTTAACTCCATCAATTATCATATTGATTTAATCCTCCTCCAACACTCCCATCATATAGATGATATTTAAATCTAACATTACCACCTATCTCTTTTTACTTCTTTCTCTAAAGGTTTTAGAATGGATGCTATGGTAAGGACAAGAGTTGATAGTTTAAGAATTTGTGAATCAATAGTTGATTACTCAACATTGATGAACAACAGATATTAAGATAAGGTTCATTAGATATGATAAAGATTGATATGGAAAAAAATATATATGGTGAATGATCTTGACTTGGTTTCTTTCCTACTCAAACTCACTAAAGAGTTAAGGTTAAGTATTACCATGATACTCATGGTAGAGATATATAAGATTAAGATAGGTCAAGATTTAGTTGTTGCATTCCTATTACTTAAGTTATGTTTATAACTTGGTATTCATGAGTTGTGTAATGAATACTAGGATATGATTACTTAAGGATCAAATATAAATCATTAAGTAATGTATTAGGGTTTAAATTTTATTACATTTGATCTACCCTTAGATCAAATCTCCCTTACCCAAAAATAAGGTTATAGCAAAGGTCATATTGAAACTTATCACAGTCAACTTGATGATCTACTTCAATTCCATCACGTTGAGAGAAGCTTCAATCACTTTGGCAAGTTTTTTTATTTAAAAGCATGAAAATTATTCGGATTTTCTATGCATGAATGCAATGCACACATCTGTGTTCAGCTTATTTCTAAGCTCTAATGCTGGGATGTTACAGACTCTCCCCCTTAAAATAAACTTCGTACTCGAAGTTCGTACACTCTTTCGTTTCAGAATGACGAATTGTCTTTTATTGGTGATGACATTTCTCAACTCCATAGTAACCTCTGATGGGAATAATTGTAGTATCCCATATCCAAATCCTTTTCTTGAACTCTCATTATACTTGACAATCTCCAACTAGTTGTATTCAATATTCCAAAGTTCCTTTTAATTTAGTCCCTTAGGGATATTTCCTTATTATAACCTCCTTAATTGGGGTCTCTTCTAAAGTTACGTATCCTGATTAGGTATCCCAATTCAACTTCTTTATTTGATCATCGAACTTCCCTACTATATTATGTAAAGTCTAGGAAGTCTCACTAAAACAGGGTTTTGATTGTTATAAGTCAATAGTGGTGGCCAAAAGGCTAATCTATGATTTGTCATTGTATGTTTCAAACTGGTAGTCCTTCTGAAGATTGGATTTGAACACATTTAGTCCATACCCATTAGAATTTCTTGCTCCTCTATACTTGTCCAATTGGATGTCCTTTGTTCCCTCTTAAATATCATTTAAGAGTTGTTTTTATTAGAATGAGTCTATTGGAATTATTCTATTCTGCCACCTTTCAAGCTTTTACCTTAGCAGGCTTTATATAAGCTTTTATTATCACTTTAAGTACTTCTTCAACTTCCTTTTATAATTAGATTAAGGTCTAAGAACTATTACCTTGAAGTAAACTTCAATCTTTTATCCAGACATACTTCTGAAAGTACTTTAATAATGATGAATTTTAACCTTTTGAAAATAAGGCTTAATGTTGATGTAGGTTAGTATTTCTTCTCCAACCTTTACTTGGAATTCGGATAGTAGTACTTCCATCTACTGTTTACTCTCCCCCTTAGGGTTTACTAATGGCCTCTAAACAACATATATAGTAACCATTGGCTTTATAATTAGATTGTTGGTCTTGTCTATCTTATACTTTACCTAATTAGGGTCTTATGAAAGATTGGACGGTGTATCCACACAACTGTGGATCTCCGAAGTGAATCTTTCCGCATTATTTGTCTTACTTAATATTTGGACATTTTCGCTTTGATATGTCTGACTTCGCGAAGCGTCTCGAAAGATGGTCGCTTAAAATCTTATACTCCTTTAGGTCTCACTTAGCTTAGGCCAAGTTTTATGCTCTTTATGCAACCATTAAGATGATCTGGTTAACTACGTCAACCATCACCGGCTGCGGACAAGATACCAACTATGGATCAGAATACCACTATGGATCAAATACCAGCTGCGGATCATCCTAGGTTGTAGGTATTACCCTACGGTTTCCGACATACTACTGGCATTTTCTCTAAATTGTCAGAGCTTGAATACTATTTTGTTTCCAAAGCTACTTATATGCACTTATTCATGATACTACCATGAACTAGTATAATTACTCCATTAACTTCTTAGCAACATCACTTACTTTGATTGAACCTTAAGTTCATTACTTCTTGTTGCTCTGTATATCTTCTACACTAATCTTCCTTCTTATTACTGTTTAGTAATGATTTGAACTTGATCCATCCTTCAAATTGTGTTGACACTCCTTATACTTGGCTTTACCCTTCATGTAGGTCTTCATCTTGATGTTTGGAACTCGTCACTCCCTTACACGAATTCCCATTCCTATCTAGGTCTATAACATCAAGTAGTAACTGAATGTTGCAACATGCATTTGCATACCAAGTCAAACTTCATGTACAGATCTAGTCAATCAAGAAGATCCAAGAAAAACAAATAAATCCAAATGTGGTACATATAACACACAATTTTCTAAGCCCGGAATATAGTAGTTGAGTATAATATCTCTAGAATTCAGGCTTAGTTGTGTAGTATATGACACCTCCTCGTATAGATTTACATTGTGATACTTATCACTTAGGGTCAAACTATACTTTGTCTCAAGATTTACCCTAATTGCTCAAATGCAACATGATAATCTTAAGCAAAGTGGTCTCAATTTGGTTTTTGACTAACCTTTTGTCATACCTTTTGCAATGATTAACTATGACCAACCTTTCTTATTTAGTAACAAACCTCACATAATCACTCCAAATGACTAATGGATTCCATTTGCTAACTTAAACCAAAGATTATTGTAAATTTCTAACACCTATGACTTCTATCATAGTTCTACCATGTTATTTTCATACTTATACTCCAATATAATCCACTAAGTACTTGTCATACTTACACTTACATCATGGTTTCAGAGCTAATATCACCATGATCTTGTTATGTGTTACCTATACATCAGGATTTAAGAACTAATCTAACCATGATGACTTTGTTTCTCACTACACTATCATTCAGTCTTAACATAATTTCACTTCATCACATAAGTTTCTCAAGTGAATCCCACATGATTACTGATGGGGATATGCCTACTGGGGTATACCCAGCAGGACGTTTCCGACTGGCCCGTGAGCTGGCGAGTGGGCCTGCAGAACGGCGAGTGGATTGAAGCCCAGCAAGGTACCGAGCGACTGGAAGCTGAAGGCCCAGGCGAGTAGATAGGCCCAGTCGGACTAGGTTAAACGACTACTAAACCTTTATCCGAATCGGTTGAGATATGTAAACCCTAGGGGAGGTGAGCCTATATAAACCTCCCTACAGGGTGAGTAGAGACACGTTCCCTCATACACCCAAGCGACTCGCCGCCTAGCCGCCGAGCTCGCCCATTGTAACACCTCCATAATACAATCTAGCAGGAGTAGGTCTTTACCCTCCGGGGGGCCGAACCTGGGTAAAACCCTGTGTCTTTGCCCTCATCTCGCACCGCAGATGGCTGGCCGCCCTTGCCCCTCGTTCTACTACTCGCTGCCGATTGCAGCATCTGCCGTGACCATTCCCACGACAGTGGCGCCCACCATGGGGCCTGGCCGGTCTGGCCGGTGTTCTGCGGCGAGATCCAATCTGCCCATCAACGAGACGGTCGCCACCGGCCGCATGATAGCGATCGGCGAGATGCTCCAGATCTTGCCGAGCAGCTACGTCCCGGCGGCGTGACCCGTCACGCACAGCGTGATCCTGCCTATCGGCACGATCAGCCTCTTCGTCGGCCTCACCGACGTCATCGTCTCGGAGGACTCGGCTCGCATCCGCGAGTCGCCGCCACGCGATCGGCTCTCCGAGAGCCAGATCCGCACGATCCACCGCCTCGCCTCCGAGTACAACTCGGCCCACAGCAACGTGGCCGGGAATTCAGCGGCCGCAGAGGATGCGGCCCTCACCGACGACGCCGACTCGGCGACCCCGGCGTCACTCGCCGGATCCATCACCGCGGCCTCGTCCGCGGGCTCCATCGCCCAGGTCTCCAACGCGGGAGACTTCGAGGACCCCTCCATCCTCGGGATCTTCGAATTCGACTCCGGGTCGGAGAACTCCGTCGACCTCCGCGACGGAACCGGTCGCCACGCCGCGACCTACATGGCCACCAGCGCCGATCCGCCGGAGGATCCTTTCTCCACCCCAATCCCTCCTAACGCCACGGCAACGGAGGTCGAGGAACTCCGCCTGAAACTGGCGGAGGCGGTGCGCAAGGAGCAAGCCGAGCGCGAAAAATTTCGCCTCGAGCAGGTGACGGCGCAGGAGCTATCACGCTACCACCAGCAGCGGATCAGGTCACGCCTGAACCCCACCGTTCAAGGGCGTGCCCTGAACTTCGACGACGAAAACGACCCGGCCCGCGTGGCCGAACGCGCGATCTGCGAGAACGCGTGTGGCATACCGCAAAACCACTACTAGAAAATCGCGTTGTTTTTGTGCATTGCATCATCATCATCATGCATTTGTTTGTCTGAAACTATTTTCAATAAGCCTATTTTGTTTTCTAAAATTAACCTTCTTTCTTTTTGAAACAAAGTCTCATAATTATCTGCTAAACTATTTAACTAAAAATTATTTGCTAAAAAGATTTCAAACAAAACCAAACAAATAAATATCCTACAAATAATCAACCTAAAACCTAAACCCTTTTCTACCTAAACCTAGTCTACCCACCAACCACAGCTTGCCACCTCACCGTCCCTCCACCTCATCACACCCACCGCCACCTCACCAATCCCCTTCTTTTCCCCTCTCCCTTACACCCCGGCCCCACCTCCTGCATCCGGTCCCACCCCGCAGCCTCACTCCCTCTCTCCTCTGCCCCACACCCACACACAGCCCCACCTACCCCATCTCTCTCTTCCTCACCGACCGCCTGGTACCACCCCGGGCGGGCCCCACCTGGACCCACTCCCCACTCACACACCCAGCACACCACACAACACCACGCGCCACGCACCCCCTGGCTACTCCCCAACGCTCCCCACCTGGCCCGCCGACCCCACCTGCCTCGTGCTCCACCCCGCGGACCCACCCACACAGACCCCCGCTCTCCCCCTCCCTCCCTCGTCTTCCTCCTCTCCCCGACAACCGCCGCCGTTGCCAGGGCCTCCTCCCGCGCCGACCTCGCCTCCGGCCGGCCGCCGGGCTCTGCTCCACCGCCTCCTCCCTCTGCTCCTCCCCTCACAGGCGCCGGCTCCCTCCTCTCCTTCCTCTTCCCCGCCTCGACCCCACCTTCCTCTCCTCGTCGCTCTCCTCCGCCACCCTCCGGCTCGCCGTCCCCGCGAGCTCCGTCGACCCCGCCGCCACCTCCCTCCTCTCCGGCCGAGCACGCCGCGCCTCCTCTGCCCTGCCTCCGCCGTGGGCCCTCGTCTGCCAGCGCCCCGCCTCGACCCCACCTTCCTCTCCTCGTCGCTCTCCTCCACCACCCTCCGGCTCGCCGTCCCCGTGAGCTCCGTCGACCCCGCCGTTCGCCTCCTCTCTCGACGCCGTCCACGTCCTCTGCCCCGCCGCTGCCAGAGGTCCTCCTCGCCTCCGGCCGCGTCTCTTGCCGCCTCGCCGCCTTTTCCCCTGCAGGAGCCCGCCCGAGCCCCACCGGTGCCCCGCTGCGGCCGACGTCGAGCCGCGCCTCCTCTCCCTGGCTCTCCCTCCTCGGCCTCCTCTGTTTCCTGCGCAGTACCAGGTGCATCTCGACGACCCCGCCGGCGGCAGACCCTCCCGTCCGTGTTGCCACGCAAGCAACCCCGCTGCGGTTCCTCCCTGCCATGTTCGTTTGCCTGTCGCAGTCGCGCGTGCATGCTATGCTGTTAAATCTTGTCGCGAGTACATCCAACACCAAGGACTTCCGAAGAGGAACCAACATCAATTTGGGATCCGACAAGTTCTTGCCGACAAAAACCCCCGCCAAGATCTTCATCGAAACCCCGAGAATTCCGCCGCGGTACCCGGGAATCTCCTACTTGGAACCATCGGGCCACGTAAAACCATCGACGCCACACCCGAGTCCGGCACCGACACCCGACAACCTCAACATATGACGCCAAGGTCTTCTCCTCGGAACGACGAGTGGTCCTTCCTGGCTTCGAAGCCCGACCCCCGTGGACCGACATGATCTCCTTCACGGATACGACAAGTACTCCCTCGAGGACGCCGAGTACTTCACCCCGGACACCGAGACCCTAGACGACAAGTTCTCCTTCCCGGAAGCATTGACGCTCGTGCGACAAGATCTACTTCCCTGATCCGAAGACCCTAAATCCTGGAGTCCGAGAACGATCCCGTCGAACCCTAAACCCTAAGACCGAACCCCGAAACCCTCGGAACACCAAGATCGCCGTCCCCCATGTGTGAACCTTTTCCCGAGCCCCTATTTTATAAATGCTATATATAAAACTTGTAGCATTAATTGTTCGTGCATGCATATTGTCATGTGGTTTGGGGGCATTATGCCGATTCACCATATAATTAAATATGGGGCCCATATGCGGGCAAATCTAGTCTTATATTGGCCTCATTTAAATTTGTGCATCGAACCGTTGTCATATCTTGCCTTGTTAAAACAACATTTAAAATGCGGGGTATCTAAATAACATGAACCTATTAATTAATTGTCGGGACCCCGGTTCCGCTTAATATTGCCCAATTGCATCGCACCTTTGCCATGTCATACATCATACATGCATCATGCCCGATCTTCTACCGTAGTATTAAATAGTGCATTCGGTGTTTATTCTAGTGTTTTGCTTCTTCGCGGATAAGGCCGTTGAGTTGATGTGAGCTTCGCCCCGATCTTCGAATGAACCTTCGGCAATGTTTTTCAGGCGAGCATCTCCCCCTTTCTACCTATCTTACTTTTATAGTATTTATTCCCTCCTGTTGATCTATTGTTATCTATGTTGCGTCGCTCTAGTTTTCGTACCCGTGTTACCCCTTGCAGCCTTATATTTCCTTGGACACCTCCTATTACCTGTTGTTTGGTAGATAGTTGGACTTGCGCGTCGTAGTCGCTGCTCAAGTGCTGTTGCGCGTCGTCAAGTTCCACAGTTGTTGGAGCATTGCCGTGTGTTTATTGTTGGAGATGATCAAGACTGTAATTACTGTTTAACAACTAAAATTGAAGTAGGTAAGCAGAGGCACAGGTGGGCAATAGATGTTATTTGGTTGTTAACCGTCCACTTGTGTCCCGTAGGACCCCGAGTACTTGATACCTGTTCCTTGAATATTCGCGCTATCCACATCCGGGCGGATTATGGGACCCCCCTGAGCCAGAGCTTATTGCAAATTAAATATAAGTTATATTATTTTAGTGGGGGCAGCCGAACGGGCCGATTCGACCCAGTCGACCACCCCCGGTACAAAACAATCGGTCCACCCAAAATCCCTAGTCTACCTAGACCTATTATACCCACCCCTCCTCCACCTCACCCCCACCAATCCCTGGATGCCACCTCACCAATCCCTTTCCTCCCTCCACTCCTAGCATGACACCTCACCCCACCCATGTCATCTCCCTCACCTGCCAGCCCCACCCGCAGCAACCACCCACACCACCTGGCCCCGACCAGACCGAGTCCACCCCTGGACGCGGCCCACCCCACGGGACCCACCCCCCCACCAGCCCCCCGCGCCCCACGTTCTCTCTCTCTCCCCACGCACGCGTCCCCCCCCCACGTGCTCCCTCACCCGCTCCCGCAACCGCCCGACGCGCTCGCCCCCGCCTCTCTCCTTCTTCCTCCACTCAGGCGCTCCCGCGGCCGCCCTCCCCCTCTCGCCACCCCGGCCCGAGCCGCCCCCCTCCGCCTGCATCTCCCCGTCGGCCGCCCTCGCCGGACCGCCTCGGTTCCCCTCCGTCCCCTCCGCGCCCAGCGCCGCCCGCCCGCGGCCGCTCCCCCTCGAGCTCCTCTCCCGCCGGCGAGCTCCGCCTCTGCCGCCCCCGCTCGTCGACCTCCCCTCAACGCCCTCTCCTCTTCTCCGTCGCCGGCCTCCGCCTCCTCGCCCCGCTCTAGCCGCCGAGCAGCCGTCCACCTCGCCTCCGGCCCGACCCCCCCACCGCGTCGGCTCCCTCCACCGAGCTCCGGCCTCCGCCGCCCGGAGCCGGCCCGTCTCGCCCCGCCGCCATGCTCCCGCCGTCCGCCGTCTCCTCCGCGCCCCGCGCCCTTCCTCCTTCCCGCGTCCGGCCCCGGCCTAAGCCGACGCCGCCGCCAGTCATCTCCTCGCCGGCGCCCATCTCCGACCGCCTCGCGCCCTCCTCCTCGTCCCCGCCGCCTCGGGCCGCTCGCCTCGAGCCCCTTCTCGCTGCTCCGCGTCCGCCAAGCCGCCACGTCTTTCTCTGCCGGCCTCGCCCGCGTCGTCAGCGGCTGCCCGGCGTTCCCGGTCTCCTTCGTGTGTGCGCCTGCAAGGTCAAGCTCTGCATGCCTGTTGGTACATCGTGTTGAGGCTAACTGTTCAGTCCTCGATGTGTTGTTTTCCTCTGGACATGTTGCGTTTGGATGTTGCCTCTGTCTTGGTTTTGCAATTCTCTGTGTGGTTGCAACCTTGGTGCTACCAAGTCCAATACGAAGACCCTACCCCGATCTAAGTTGGCATGGACTGTAAAGTCGGATCCAAAGCCGCCAAGATCGCCGTGGAACGACAAGCACTTCACCCCGGACGCCAAGTCCGACCCGACCTGCGGACCCGACAAGATCTTTGCGACGATAAGAACGACACCGACAGGGAAGAATCCGATGCGCCCCCGACACGAAACACCAAGTTCTGCATCCCGCACGACAAACCCTCGACACGACCCGGCGACCGCGGATACGACAAGACCGGCCGATCCGTGAACCCGACAAGATCGACCGCTTGGAACCAAGATCTCCGGCACGTCACGACAAGTTCTCCGTCTTGTATCCGCTCCCGCCGTTTCCGTCGAACCCTGAACCTGAGACCGACCCCGAACCCCGGAACCTCAAGTTCGTCGAGACCCCTAATGTGTGAACCTTTTTTCGAGCCCTATTTTATAAATGCTATACATAAAACTTGTTGCATATTAATCATTCATCTCGCATGCATATCATTGGTTTGGGGGCCTTATGCCGATTCACCTCATAATTAAATATGGGGCCCATATGCGGGCAAATCTAGTCTCATATTGGCCTCATTTAAATTTGTGTAGCGAACCGGTGATATATTCTGCCTTGTTAAACAACATTTAAAATGCGGGGTATCTAAACAACTAGAACCATATATTTAATTGTCAGGACCCCGGTTCCGCTTAATCTTGCCTAATTGCATTGCACCTCTGCCATGTCATGCATCATACATGCATCATGCCCGATCTTTTGCCGTAGTATTAAATATTGCATCCGGTGTTTCTTCTAGCGTTTTGCTTCTTCGCGGATAAGGCCGTTGAGTTGATGCGAGTGTCGACCCGATCTTCGGTTGAACCTTCGACAATGTTTTCAGGCGAGCATCTTCCCCTTTCTACCTATCTTACTTTGATAGTATTTACTCCCTCCTGTTGATCTATTGCTATCTGTGTTGCGTTGCTCTAGTTTCCGTACCCGTGATATCCCTTGCAGCCTTATATTGCCTTGGACACATCCTATTACCTGTTGTTTGGTAGATAGTTGGACTTGCCGCGTCGTAGTCGCTTGCTCAAGTGCTGTTACGTGTCGTCAAGTACCACAGTTGTTGGAGTATTGCCGCATGTTTGATGTTGGAGATGATCATGGCTTTACTTATCGCTCACTTTAATTACTGTTTAACAACTAAAATTGAAGTAGGTAAGCAGAGGCACATGTGGGCAATAGTTGTTATTTGGTTGTTAACCGTCCACTTGTGTCCCGTAGGACCCCGAGTGCTTGATACCTGTTCCTTGTTTTATCGCGCTATCCACATCCGGGAGGATTATGGGACCCCCCTGAGCCAGAGCTTGATTCTGTCTTATTTCTTGGGGCCACAAACTAGTTTGAGGTTTTATTTACGATCCTGTACTTATGCCATGCTACTGCTTTATTTACGATTGTGCGAGGAGCACACTGTACTGTTTAGGATCGGGACACGTTTTCGCGGTGTCGACAAGCCCAGTTTTGGGTTCCCAGTCGTTCACAGCCGTCCACCCAAACCTCGGGTCCGTCTCGGAGTCAGCTAGCTTCGTTGCGGGTGTACTCCAAGGGGTGGCCCCCTGAAATATTTCTGAATCTTGTGATTGCTTTGTCGTGAAGGCCTCGTTGGGTTTTGATTTGGTTTTTCCGAGGTTGATCGAGTGTGTGTTGCTATTGGTGCACCCCGGCCGGGTAAAACTTTCTGAAAGACGTGTCCGCGGTTATGGACGACTTGGAGCACAGTATCTCGATCATAGACAACTATAACTATAGTAGTGCTATAAACCTGACTTTATAATGACTAGTAATAAGCTTCAATATAATGGAATGGCTAAATAAAACTGCCAACAATTGCTTGTTTGGGTTGTCGCTTGCGACCTTTGTACCTGCCTAGTAAGTATTGCAACTACAACGGAAAGGCTAAATAAAAGTACCAACAACTGCTGGGTTTTTGGGTTATCTCATGCTATTTGTACCTGATTAGTAAGTGTTGCAACTATAACGGAATGTTTAACTAAAACGGCCCACTTCTTATTTTATCAGGATGATTATCTATACGTGACTAGTAATTGCTGCAACGATAACTGAATAAATAAAACTGCCAACGGTGTGAGTTCCTCGGTTGACTTCCTCGTTTGGTCCCGAGGGGGAAACACCAGGATGGGTTTGATTGGTGGTAGTATCAGGTTGTTCCGAATAGGTCTTTCTTACCCCTCTCTGATTGCCGCCAGATGTATCGAGTCTCTATAGGTTGTTTAGTGCATGCTGCCGCTGCCGCTTCAGTCCACCATACCTATGTAGGCGAGGACCGCCGAATTCTAGCCTCGCCGTGTACTGGCCTCAGTACTGACGCTCCTCTTTTTCCTTTGCCCTTTGTCGGCACCCCTTTTGTTTAAGCAGGTTTTGAGATCGACGTCGTTAGCAGGGTTACCCTTCGGGCTTGGCCTGGGCAGGGTTATGGACGCCATTGTTTATTCTTCAGGGCTCTTAGCCCCATTTGCATCTTGTCCGTAGTCGGGCGCTGTATCATTTTCAAGGTGATTTAGATCTTTGTTTATTATATCTGTATTCTTGACTCATGGAGTCGTGTTGTATATATATCTGTTCTGTGGGTCCCATCGAGGACTGTTGTGTAATGTTATTACTTCGTTTTCCACCCGCACGAAAGTGCCTGGTGGGAACCTTTGAATCGTTTCTATGCGGGTTTGGCGGGAATCGCTGAAACTTGCATAGGGTCGATTCTGAGGGTGTTACAGAGTGGTATCAGAGCACAGCAGTTGCGATACCCCACAAGTCCAGCCTGTAGGATACCCTAGTAACGGCCGAGGTAGAGTGTCAAAAACTATTTTGCAAAATCGGTTGGATAGTTCTGATTAGGTCTGGTTTTACTCCTTACCCCTCTGCTATTCTCCTCTTATCTCGACGTGTTTTGGATCCGCTCTCTTCTCTCTCTTCGAGTCCAGGATTTCTCGTGGTTGGGTTCCGTCGTACCTTCAGGGCTTTCGCTTCCTCTTTGGTAACGACGTTGCTACATCTGGTCTTCATGCTATCCGAGGAATCCTTCGTCTATGGTACCATTCTTTGTTCCTTGTTTGTGCCTTCCGGTGTTTCCGACGCGACGACATCATCTACGCCAGATCCGATGCAGAGTCTGCATCACCCCTTTGCTTCCGAACCTCGGTTGTCGAGATCTTCAGTCTGATTTCGAGAGTTGGTTGCATAATCCGCCTATTCGTGTGCAGAGTAATGGTTTGGGTGCGCGATGTACTGATCACCATCCGACTACTCTTATCATTCGCTCTTGTACATCGAATCAGTGGATCCAGCAATTTTACTCCGTCCACGGAAGCTAGAGGTGGCTTTATTTCTGGATACCTCTACCTTCGCCCTTTTGTTTCCGGAGTGTTCCCTCGATGATCACGGACAACGACCTCTTGTTAGTGGTGTCGCAAGGATCTACACGAAGCAAGAAGACTCAGATCGCCGACCTTCTTTCCGGTACCATGAGGCGGATCTCGAGGGCGAGATCCATTGTTAGTGGTGTCGAATTGTGGCATCCCGCAAAAACCACTACTAGAAAATCGCGTAGTTTTGGTGCATTGCATCGTCAGGACCGCATGCTCATGTCATCATGCCACATTGCATTTGAACATCGTCATCATCATGCATATTATTTTGCCTAAAACTATTTGCGAAAGTCTATGGTTTTCTGAAACTAGCCCTCCTTCTATTTCAAATTAAACCCCGGATGCTTCCGGATATTTTGTTGTCTAAAAACTATTTACAAAAGCTTATTGCAAATTAAATATAAGTTATATTATTTTAGTGGGGGCATTCGAACGGGCCGATTCGACCTAGTCGACCACCCCCAGTACAAAACAATCGGTCCACCCAAAATCCCTAGTCTACCCAGACCTATTCTACCCACCCCTCCTCCACCTCACCCCCACCAATCCCTGGATGCCACCTCACCAATCCCTAGCCTCCCTCCACTCCTAGCATGACACCTCACCCCACCCATGTCATCTCCCTCACCTGCCAGCCCCACCCGCAGCAACCACCCACACCACCTGGCCCCGACCAGACCGAGTCCACCCCTGGACGCGGCCCACCCCGTGGGACCCTCTCCCCCACCAGCCCCCCGCGCCCCACGTTCTCTCTCTCTCTCTCTCCCCACGCACGCGTCCCCCCCCACGCGCTCCCTCACCCGCTCCCGCAACCGCCCGACGCGCTCGCCCCCGCCTCTCTCCTTCTTCCTCCGCTCAGGCGCTCCCGCGGCCGCCCTCCCCTCTCGCCCCCGGCCCGGCCGAGCCGTCCCCCATCCGCCTGCATCTCCCCGTCGGCCGCCCTCGCCGGACTGCCTCGGTTCCCCTCCGTCCCCTCCGCGCCCGGCGCCGCCCGCCCGCGGCCGCTCCCCCTCGAGCTCCTCTCCCGTCGGCGAGCTCCGCCTCCGCCGCCCCCGCTCGTCGACCTCCCCGCCGCGCCCTCTCCTCCGTCGCCGGCCTCCGCCTCCTCGCCCCGCTCTAGCTGCCGAGCAGCCGTCCACCTCGCCTCCGGCCCGACCCCCCCCACCGCGTCGGCTCCCTCCACCGAGCTCCGGCCTCCGCCGTCCGGAGCCGGCCCGTCTCGCCCCGCCGCCATGCTCCCGCCGTCCGCCGTCTCCTCCGCGCCCCGCGCCCTTCCTCCTGCCTGCGTCCGGCCCCGGCCTAAGCCGACGCCGCCGCCAGTCATCTCCTCGCCGGCGCCCATCTCCGACCGCCTCGCGCCCTCCTCCTCGTCCCCGACGCCTCGGGCCGCTCGCCCCGAGCCCCTTCTCACTGCTCCGCGTCCGCCAAGCCGGCCACGTCTTTCTCTGCCGGCATCGCCCGCATCGTCAGCGGCTGCCCGGCGTTCCCGGTGTCCTTCGTGTGTGCGCCTGCAAGGTCAAGCTCTGCATGCCTGTTGGTACATCGTGTTGAGGCTAACTGTTCAGTCCTCGATGTGGTGTTTTCCTCTGGACATGTTGCTTTTGGATGTTGCCTCTGTCTTGGTTTTGCAATTCTTTGTGTGGTTGCAACCTTGGTGCTACCAAGTCCAATACGAAGACCCTACCCCGATCTAAGTTGGCACGGACTGTCAAGTCGGATCCGAAGCCGCCAAGATCGCCGTGGAACGACAAGCACTTCACCCCGGACGCCAAGTCCGACCCGACCTGCGGACCCGACAAGATCTTCGCGACGATAAGAACGACACCGACCCGGAAGAATCCGATGCGCCCCCGACACGGAACACCAAGTTCTGCATCCCGCACGACAAACCCTCCGCACGACCCGGCGACCGCGGATACGACAAGACCGGCCGATCCGTGAACCCGACAAGATCGACCGCTTGGAACCAAGATCTCCGGCACGTCACGACAAGTTCTCCGTCTTGTATCCGCTCCCGCCGTTTCCGTCGAACCCTGAACCTGAGACCGACCCCGAACCCCGGAACCTCAAGTTCGTCGAGACCCCTAATGTGTGAACCTTTTTCCGAGCCCTATTTTATAAATGCTATACATAAAACTTGTTGCATATTAATCATTCATCTCGCATTCATATCATTGGTTTGGGGGCCTTATGCCGATTCACCTCATAATTAAATATGTAGGGGTTCGTAGCATGGAAAACAAAAATTTTCTATCGCATACAAACAAACAAGCCAAGATCTATCTACTAGATTGTAGCAACGAGTCGATGGTATAACTTACCCTCGAAGATTCCAAAGCGTTTAACGAGAGCGGATTCTCGTGGGTGATGTAGTCGTACTCTTTCCGATCTCAAGATCGTGTAGACGATCCTTCCGGCGCCACGTTCCGGCAGCGCTCCCGCAGTCGGTCACACGTTCGGTACTCGACGAAGACCTTCCTCTCCCTTGTTCCAGCAGGCAGCGGAGGTTGTAGCACTCTCCTCGCGATTCCGGCAGCACAACGGCGTGGTACCGGAAGTAGAGGGGAAATCCCGCAGGGCTTCGCCTTAAGCCGGTGCGAGTATGGTGGAGCTTATGAGAGAGGCTATTAGTGGTCTAGTAATTAGACACACCAATTAGAAGGCTCTAAACCAATTAGAAGGCTCTAAACCGTTGGCTAAAGCAATAGAAGCTCTAATCCAAAACGGCTCTAAACCGGAGATCTAGAGGTGAAAGTTGTGTGTCTCTAGGAGGAGCCCTGCCCCTCCTTTTATGGGAGGGGGGTCTTGGCGCGCCAGGGGAGGGAGGGAGTCCCCAACTCGGCCTTGGGCTGGGCGCCGGCCTGGAGGAGTCCTACTCCTCCTCCAGGTGATTCCAACTCCTCTGCTTGTTTCCCACAGTTTCTTGTTTTGGCAGTTTGACTTTCAAACTGGACATTTGACTTTTCTGTTTTAGGATTCAATTTAATCCTTTATTTGGGACAGCAAGAACAC
This sequence comes from Avena atlantica, assembly GCA_910589765.1. Taxonomy (NCBI): domain Eukaryota; kingdom Viridiplantae; phylum Streptophyta; class Magnoliopsida; order Poales; family Poaceae; genus Avena; species Avena atlantica. Next base: position 57,861,779 of record OU342737.1, read on the forward strand.
TTAGTACATGATGCAATCATTCCAATAAGTAATGACACATTCATGTACCCCTTCCCCCTCCGGAGTGCCGGACTTTCTGGAACCTTCTAGAATGTTCCCGATGAAAACACCGGAATCATTCCCGAACTCCGAAACGGGACTTTCCTTATATGAATCTTATTCGCCGGACCATTCCGGATCACCTCGTGATATCCCGGATCCCATCCGAGACGACTCCGAACAACATTCGGTCTCTTTCTCATAACACCATAACTACTCAAACAACGTCGAATCCTTAAGTGTGTCTCCCTACGGTTCGTGAATTATGCGGACATGATCGAGACACTTCTCCGAACAATAACCAATAGAGGAATCTGGAAATTCATATGGCTCCCACATATTTCTACGATTACTTTGCGATCGAATGAACCACTTACATACGATACCAATTTCCCTTTGTCTCACGATATGTTACTTATCCGAGGTTATGATCGTCGGTATCTCTGCATACCTAGTTCAACCTCGTTACTGATAAGTACTCTTCTCGTTCCCGTGATGTGATCCCTTGTGACCAAGTCACATGCTTGCAAGCTAATTGGATGACATTCCACCGAGAGGGCCCAGAGTATATCTATCCGTCATGTGGATGGACAAATCCCACTCTTGATCCATGTGTCTCAACCAAAACTTTCCGAACACTCAATGCCACCTTTATAACCACCCAGTTACGATGTGGTGTTTGATGTCATCAAAGCATCCATCCGGTAAAGGTGATATGCATGATCTCATGGTCGAAGGAATTAGGTTACTATGTATCAGAAAGCATATAGCAATTGAACTAATGAAATGACTGATCTTATGCTACGCTTATCTATAGGAGTATGTCCACCATATCATTCTCCTAACATATGATGATATACATAACTCAATGTTCATCGATAGGGAAACCACAATCATTAATCACAACAACAAGCTAGTGAAGTATAGAGGCTATACTAGGGACTTCAAATTAAGTTTACAAATCACACAAGTATCAATGTTTCCTTGTTAATACTATTATAGCATGAATGTAAACATTTATCATAACACGAAGATATAATAATAACCACATTTATTATTGCCTCTAGGGCATATCTCCAACAGTCTCCCACTTGCACTAGAGTCATCTAATCTAGATTACATGGTAATATACCGAACACCCATGGCAGTTTGGTTGGTGTTGGTCATGTTTTGCCCTCGGGAGAGGTTTAGTCAACGGATCCGCCACATTCAGATCTGTGTGTACTTTGCAAATCTTTATATCCCCATCCTGGATATGTTCTCGAATAGCGTGAAAACGCAGCTTGATATGCTTCAGCTTCTTGTGTGACCTTGGTTCTTGCGCATTGGCTATGGCGCCCATGTATCACAGTAGATAGACATTGGGTCCAGCGCACTAGGAACCACACCCAGCTCTGTAATGAACTCTTTCATCCATATCGCTTCTTGTGAAGCCTCCGAAGCAGCCATGTATTCCGATTCAGTTGAAGATCTCGCCACAACGCTTTGCTTTGCACTCCTCCAGCTAACTGCTGCACCATTCAAAATAAATACGTATCCGGATTGCGATTTAGAATCATCCGGATCGGTGTTCCAACTAGCATCGGTGTAACCATTAACAACGAGCTGTTATCACCTCATAAGAAAGAACCATATCCTTAGTTCTTCTCAAGTACTTAAGGATGTTTTTGACCGCTGTCCAATGATCCACTCCTGGATCACTTTGATATCTGCTAGTTAAACTAACAGCATATGCAATGTCGGGTCTAGTACATAGCATGGCATACATTAGAGATCCTATGGCTGAGGCATAGGGAGTCTTACTCATCCTTTCTCTATCTTCTGCCGATGTCCGGACTTTGAGTTTTACTCAAGGTCGTATTGGGCAACATGGGCAAGAACCCTTTCTTGCTTTCTTCCATTCCAAATCTCTTTAGAACTTTGTCCAAATATGTACTCTATGACAATGATATTTGGCGTTTCGATCTATCTCTATAAATCTTTATGCCTAATATGTAAGCTGCTTCGCCAAGATCCTTCATTGAAAAACTATTATTCAAATATTCCTTGACACTATTAAGAAGGTCTAATCATTCCCAATCAACAATATGTCATCCACATATAGTATTAAGAAGGCTATAGAGCTCCCACTCACTTTCTTGTAAATACAAGCTTCTCCATAAGTTTGTATAAAACCAAAACTTTTGATTACCTTATCAAAACGTTGATTCCAACTTCGGGATGCTTGCTTCAATCCATAGATGGACCGTTGAAGTTTGCATACCTTGTTAGCATCTTTAGGATCGACAAAACCTTTGGGTTGCATCATATACAACTCTTCATCAATGTCTCCATTGAGGAATGCTGTTTTGACATCCATCTGCCATATCTCATAATCATAATATGCAGCGATTGCTAACATAATCCTCACAGACTTAGCTTCGCTACCGGTGAGAAAGTCTCATCGTAGTCAACTCCTTGAATTTGTCGAAACCCTTTTGCGACAAGTCGAGCTTTATAGACAGTAACATTACCATCAGCATCTGTTTTCTTCTTGAAAATCCATTTGTTCTCAACATCCTTTCGGCCATCCGGTAAGTCCACCAAAGTCCATACTTGGTTTTCGTACATGGATCCAATCTCGGATTTCATGGCTTCTTGCCATTTATTGGAATCTGGGCTCATCATCGCTTCCTCATATGTCCGGGATCATCGGTGTTGGTCACCACCATGACATTCATAACAGAATCATACCAATCGGGAGTGGTACGAGTTCTCGTCGACCTCCGAGGCTCTGTAGCAACTTCAACCGAAGTTTCATGATCACCATCATTAGCTTCCTCTCTTATTGGTGCAGGCACCACAGGAACTTCTTCCGGTGCTGCGCTACTCGCAATATCGAGAGAAGGTTCGACAACCTCGTCAAGTTCTACTTTCCTTCCAGTCAATTCTCTCGAGAGAAATTCCTTCTCTAGAAAGGATCCATTCTTGGCAACGAAGATTTTGCCTTCGGATCTATGATAGAAGGTATACCCAATAGTTTCCTTCGGGTATCCTATGAAGACGCATTTTTCCGCTTTGGGTTCAAGCTTGTCCGGCTGTAACTTCTTTACATAGGCTTCGCATCCCCAAACTTTAAGGAACGACAATTTAGGTTCTTCCCAAACCATAATTCATACGGTGTCGTTTCAACGGATTTAGACGGTGCCCTATTTAAAGTGAATGCGGCTGTTTCTAATGCATAACCCCAAAATGATAGCGGTAAATCTGTAAGTGACATCATAGAACGTACCGTATCTAAGAGAGTTCGATTACGACGTTCGGACACACCATTACGCTGTGGTGTTCCCGGCGGTGTCAATTGTGAAAGTATTCCGCATTTCTTCAAATGCTCGCCAAAGTCGTAACTTAGATATTCACCTCCACGATCAGAACGTAGAAATTTAATCTTCTTGTTACGTTGATTCTCTACCTCACTTTGAAACTCCTTAAACTTCTCGAAAGTTTCGGACTTATGTTCATGAATAGATATACCCATATCTACTCAAGTCATCCGTGAAGGTAAGAACATAACGATAACCACTGCGCGATGCTACACTCATTGGACCACACACATCGGTATGTATGATTTCCAATAAGTCTATAGCTCGCTCATCCAGAAAATGGAGTTTTAGTCATTTTTCCCATCAGACATGCTTCGCATCTTTCAAGTGATTCAAAATCAAGTGATTCAAGAAGTCCATCGGAATGGAGTTTCTTCATACGTTTCACTCCGATGTGACCAAGACGACAGTGCCACATATAGGTCGAATTATCGCTTGATTTCAATCGTTTAGCCTCAATGTTGTTGATATGTGTATTTCCACTATCGAGATTCAATAAGAATAGACCATCTATCAAAGGTGCTGTGCTGCATAAAAACATATTACTCATATAATAGAACAACCATTATTCTCGGATTTAAACAAGTAACCGTCTCGCAATAAACAAGATCCCGATATAATGTTCATGCTCAACGCAGGCACCAAATAACAATTATTTAAGTATAAAACTAATCCCGATGGTAGATGAAGGGGTAGCGTGCCGACCGCGATCACATCAACCTTTGATCCGTTTCCCACGCGCATCGTCACCTCGTTCTTCGCTAGCTTCTGTTTATTCTGCAGCACCTGTTTCGAGTTACAGATATGAGCAACCGAACCAGTATCAAATACCCAGGCACTACTACGAGTACTAGTGAGATACACATCAATAACATGTATATCAGATATACCTTTCTTCTTGATGTTGCCGTTCTTCAAATCCGCCAAGTACTTTGGGCAATTCCGCTTCCAGTGACCTTCTCCCTTGCAGTAAAAGCACTCAGTATCAGGCTTAGGTCCAGCCCTGGTCTTCTTCGTCGGCGTGGTAGCTTTCTTACCACCCTTCTTGAAGTGTCCTTTTGCTTAGACTTGCCTTTCTTGAATTTGGTGGTCTTATTGACCAACAACACTTGGTGCTCTTTCTTGATCTCCACTTCTGCAGATTTCAACATGGCAAAGAGTTCTGGCAACGTCTTGTTCATGTTCTGCATGTTGTAGTTCATCACAAAGTTCTTGTAACTTGGTGGTAGTGATTGGAGGACACGGTAAATCCCCAAAGCATTAGGAATCACGATACCCAAGCTTTGAAGTTTGTTTGCGTGCCCTGACATCTTAAGCACATGCTCACTGACGGAGCTGCCTTCTTCCATCTTGCAGTTAAAGAACTTTTCAGAAGCTTCATAGCTTTCAATTGCCGCATGAGTCTCAAAAATCAATTTGAGATCCTCGACATATCATATGGGTCTGAATCCTCAAACCTTTTCTGAAGCTCCGATTCCAAACCATACAAGATAGCACACTGAACTATGGAGTACTGATTCTTCCGAGCGAGGTAAACATTCTTTACTTCATCGGAAGCATCTGCTGCAGGTGGGTCACCCAGCGGTGCATCCAGCACATAGGTCAAATTACCAGCTGTGAGGACAATCCTCAAATTGCGGAACCAATCCGCGAAGTTGCTTCATTGTTTTTTCAACTTTTCTTTCTCTAGGAACGCATTATTAAATTGATGGTAGGGGCTGCCATTGATCTACAACATATTTGCAATAGTTTAGACTAAGTTTATGATAAATTGAGTTCAAATTAATTAATGTAATTAAACTAGGTGAACTCCCACTCAAAACAACATCCCTCACATTGTTTTAGTGATCACACGAACCAAATCCACTACATCAACACCGATCATCACGAGAGTTGATATAGTTTCAATGGCGAACAATCGTCATGTTCATCATATCTACCATATGATTCATGCTTTACCTTTCGGTGATCCGTGTTCCGAGACCATGTCTGTACATGCTAGGCTCGTCAAGATCAAACCTTAGTTTCCGCATGAGCAAATCTGGCTTGCTCACGTTGTATACACTTGCGGAATCTAACACACCCGATCATCACGTGGTGCTTCGAAACAACAAGCTTTAGCAACGGTGCTGACTAAGGGTGAACACTTTATGATTTGAAATTCATGTGCATGAGGGATCATCTTATAATGCTACCGTCGTCTACTAAGCAATACAAGATGCATAAAGGATTAACATCACATGCAATTCAATATATATGTGATATGATATGGCCTTTCTTCTTTGTGCTTTGATCTCCATCTTCAAGCACGAACATGATCTCCATCATCACCGGCATTGCATCAAGGTCAATGACGCCTCTCCATGGTTGTCGTCCACCGGCTTCAACTATTAAAACTACTTTGAATAGATACGCGGGTCTTAAACAAATTAAAGACAACCATCTGGCTCCTGCCGGTTGCCGACTTACAATAAGGAATATTGCATACATCAAATATAATCACAATCATGGCCATATCACATCACTGCACACCCCTGCAAAACAAAGTTAGACGCCTCTACTTTCTTTGCATGTTTTACGTGGTTTGGGGCTTTCTATAAGTGTCGTTCTAACTTACGACATGAACCACAACGTTGACACAAGTATTGTTAATCACCCGTTGTGTATTGGATCTTTACTATGCTAGGAGAAACAGGCACCCGCAAAGCCACTTATGCAATACAAGTTGCATGTCAAGCGTGGAGCAAGTCTCATGAACGATGTCATGTAAGGTTAGCCCGGGCCGCTTCATCCCAACATACCGCAAGATGCAAAGTACACAATAAGCAATCGACAATAAAAGCATCAACGCCCACAATGACCATTGTGTTCTACTCGTGCAACAGATCTACATATAGACACGGCTCTGATACCACTGTAGGGGTTCGTAGCATGGAAAACAAAAATTTTCTATCGCATACAAACAACAAGCCAAGATCTATCTACTAGATTGTAGCAACGAGTCGATGGTATAACTTACCCTCGAAGATTCCAAAGCGTTTTAACGAGAGCGGATTCTCGTGGGTGATGTAGTCGTACTCTTTCCGATCTCAAGATCGTGTAGACGATCCTTCCGGCGCCACGTTCCGGCAGCGCTCCCGCAGTCGTCACACGTTCGGTACTCGACGAAGACCTTCCTCTCCCTTGTTCCAGCAGGGCAGCGGAGGTTGTAGCACTCTCCTCGCGATTCCGGCAGCACAACGGCGTGGTCCCGGAAGTAGAGGGGAAATCCCGCAGGGCTTCGCCTTAAGCGGTGCGAGTATGGTGGAGCTTATGAGAGAGGCTTAGTGGTCTAGTAATTAGACACACCAATTAGAAGGCTCTAAACCAATTAGAAGGCTCTAAACCGTTGGCTAAAGCAATTAGAAGCTCTAATCCAAACGGCTCTAAACCGGAGATCTAGAGGTGAAAGTTGTGTGTCTCTAGGAGGAGCCCTGCCCTCCTTTTATGGGAGGGGGGTCTTGGCGCGCCAGGGGAGGAGGGAGTCCCTCCCCAACTCGGCCTTGGGCTGGGCGCGCCTGGAGGAGTCCTACTCCTCCTCCAGGTTGATTCCAACTCCTCTTGCTTGTTTCCCACAGTTTCTTGTTTTGGCAGTTTGACTTTCAAACTGGACATTTGACTTTTCTGTTTTAGGATTCAATTTAATCCTTTATTTGGACAGCAAGAAACACTTAGTACATGGCAATCATTCCAATAAGTAATGACACATTCATGTACCCCTTCCCCCTCCGGAGTGCCGGACTTTCCGGAACCTTCTAGAATGTTCCGATGAAAACACCGGAATCATTCCCGAACTCCGAAACGGACTTTCCTTATATGAACTTATTCTCCGGACCATTCCGGATCACCTCGTGATATCCCGGATCCCATCCGAGACTCCGAACAACATTCGGTCTCTTTCTCATAACACCATAACTACTCAAACAACGTCGAATCCTTAAGTGTGTCTCCCTACGGTTCGTGAATTATGCGGACATGATCGAGACACTTCTCCGAACAATAACCAATAGAGGAATCTGGAATCATTTATGGCTCCCACATATTTCTACGATTACTTTGCGATCGAATGAACCACTTACATACGATACCAATTTCCCTTTGTCTCACGATATGTTACTTATCCGAGGTTATGATCGTCGGTATCTCTGCATACCTAGTTCAACCTCGTTACTGATAAGTACTCTTTTCTCGTTCCCGTGATATGTGATCCCTTGTGACCAAGTCACATGCTTGCAAGCTAATTGGATGACATTTCCACCGAGAGGGCCCAGATATATCTATCCGTCATGTGGATGGACAAATCCCACTCTTGATCCATGTGTCTCAACCAAAACTTTCCGAACACTCAATGCCACCTTTATAACCACCCAGTTACGATGTGGTGTTTGATGTCATCAAAGCATCCATCCGGTAAAGGTGATATGCATGATCTCATGGTCGAAGGAATTAGGTTACTATGTATCAGAAAGCATATAGCAATTGAACTAATGAAATGACTTGATCTTTATGCTACGCTTATCTATAGGAGTATGTCCACCATATCATTCTCCTAACGATATGATCTTGTTGTTGATAACATCTCAATGTTCATGATAGGGAAACCACAATCATTAATCAACCAACAAGCTAGTGAAGTATAGAGGCTATACTAGGGACTTCAAATTAAGTTTACAAATCACACAAGTATCAATGTTTCCTTGTTAATACTATTATAGCATGAATGTAAACATTTATCATAAACACGAAGATATAATAATAACCACATTTATTATTGCCTCTAGGGCATATCTCCAACAAAATATGGGGCCCATATGCGGGCAAATCTAGTCTCATATTGGCCTAATTTAAATTTGTGTAGCGAACCGGTGATATATTCTGCCTTGTTAAACAACATTTAAAATGCGGGGTATCTAAACAACTAGAACCATATATTTAATTGTCGGGACCCCGGTTCCGCTTAATCTTGCCTAATTGCATTGCACCTCTGCCATGTCATGCATCATACATGCATCATGCCCGATCTTTTGCCGTAGTATTAAATATTGCATCCGGTGTTTCTTCTAGCGTTTTGCTTCTTCGCGGATAAGGCCGTTGAGTTGATGCGAGTGTCGACCCGATCTGCGGTTGAACCTTCGACAATGTTTTCAGGCGAGCATCTTCCCCTTTCTACCTATCTTACTTTGATAGTATTTACTCCCTCCTGTTGATCTATTGCTATCTGTGTTGCGTTGCTCTAGTTTCCGTACCCGTGATATCCCTTGCAGCCTTATATTGCCTTGGACACATCCTATTACCTGTTGTTTGGTAGATAGTTGGACTTGCCGTGTCGTAGTCGCTTGCTCAAGTGCTGTTGCGTGTCGTCAAGTACCACAGTTGTTGGAGTATTGCCGCATGTTTGATGTTGGAGATGATTATGGCTTTACTTATCGCTCACTTTAATTACTGTTTAACAACTAAAATTGAAGTAGGTAAGCAGAGGCACAGGTGGGCAATAGTTTTATTTGGTTGTTAACCGTCCACTGTGTCCCGTAGGACCCCGAGTGCTTGATACCTGTTTCCTTGTTTTATCGCGCTATCCACATCCGGGAGGATTATGGGACCCCCCTGAGCCAGAGCTTGATTCTGTCTTATTTCTTGGGGCCACAAACTAGTTTGAGGTTTTATTTACGATCCTGTACTTATGCCATGCTACTGCTTTATTTACGATTGTGCGAGGAGCACACTGTACTGTTTAGGATCGGGACACGTTTTCGCGGTGTCGACAAGCCCAGTTTTGGGTTCCCAGTCGTTCACAGCCGTCCAACCAAACCTCGGGTCCGTCTTGGAGTCAGCTAGCTTCGTTGCGGGTGTACTCCAAGGGGTGGCCCCTTGAAATATTTCTGAATCTTGTGATTGCTTTGTCGTGAATTCCTCGTTGGGTTTTGATTTTGTTTTTCCGAGGTTGATCGAGTGTGTGTTGCTATTGGTGCACCCCGGCCGGGTAAAACTTTCTGAAAGCCGTGTCCGCGGTTATGGACGACTTGGAGCACAGTATCTCGATCATAGACAACTATAACTAAAGTAGTGCTATAAACCTAACTTTATAATGACTAGTAATCAGCTTCAATATAATGGAATGGCTAAATAAAACTGTCCACAATTGCTTGTTTGGGTTGTCGCTTGCGACCTTTGTACCTGCCTAGTAAGTATTGCAACTACAACGGAAAGGCTAAATAAAAGTACCAACAACTGCTGGGTTTTTGGGTTATCACATGCTATTTGTACCTGATTAGTAAGTGTTGCAACTATAACGGAATGGTTAACTAAAACGGCCCACTGCTTATTTTATCAGGATGATTATCTATATGTGACTAGTAATTGCTGCAACGATAACTGAATAAATAAAACTGCCAACGGTGTGAGTTCCTCGGTTGACTTCCTCGTTTGGTCCCGAGGGGGAAACACCAGGATGGGTTTGATTGGTGGTAGTATCAGGTTGTTCCGAATAGGTCTTTCTTACCCCTCTCTGATTGCCGCCAGATGTATCGAGTCTCTATAGGTTGTTTAGTGCATTCTGCCGCTGCCGCTTCAGTGCACCATACCTATGTAGGCGAGGACCGCCGAATTCTAGCCTCGCCGTGTACTGGCCTCAGTACTGACGCTCCTCTTTTTCCTTTGCCCTTTGTCGGCACCCCTTTTGTTTAAGCAGGTTTTGAGATCGACGTCGTTAGCAGGGTTACCCTTCCGGCTTGGCCTGGGTAGGGTTATGGACGCCATTGTTTATTCTTCAGGGCTCTTAGCCCCATTTGCATCTTGTCCGTATTCGGGCGCTGTATCATTTTCAAGGTGATTTAGATCTTTGTTTATTATATCTGTATTCTTGACTCATGGAGTCGTGTTGTATATATATATATCTGTTCTATGGGTCCCATCGAGGACTGTTGTGTAATGTTATTACTTCGTTTTCCACCCGCACGAAAGTGCCTGGTGGGCACCTTTGAATCGTTTCTATGCGGGTTTGGCGGGAATCGCTGAAACTTGCATAGGGTCGATTCTGAGGGTGTTACAACTTGATACATGTTCCTTGAATATTCGCGCTATCCACATCCGGGAGGATTATGGGACCCCCCTGAGCCAGAGCTTGATTCATTCTTATTTCTTGGGGCCACAAACTAGTTTGAGGTTTTATTTACTATCCTGTACTTATGCCATGCTTTACTGCTTTATTTAAGATTGTGCGAGGAGCCACTGTACTGTTTAGGTAAGCGGAGTGTTTTCGCGGGTATCGACAAGCCCAGCCACACTTTCGGGTTCCGGTCGTTTACAGCCATTGTCGCAAACCTTGAGTCCGTCTCGGAGTCAGCTAGCTTCGTTGCGGGTCTACTCAATGGGGTGGCCCCCTGAAATATTTCTGAATCTTGTGATTGCTTTGTCGTGAAGGCCCTCGTGGGTTTTGATTTGGTTTTTCCGAGGTTGATCGAGTGTGTGTTGCTACTTGTGCACCCCTGCAGGGTAAAACTTTCTGAAAGCCGTGTCCGCGGTTATGGACGACTTGGAGCATAGTATCTCGATCATAGACAACTATAACTAAAGTAGTGTTATAAATTGACTTTATAATGACTAGTAATCAGCTCCACTATAATGGAATGGCTAATAAACTGCCACAATTGCTTGTTGGGTTGTCGCTTGCGACCATTGTATCTGACTAGTAAGTATTGCAACTACAACGGAATGGCTAAATAAAAGTACCAACAACTGCTGGGTTTGGGTTATCTCATGCTATATGTATCTGACTAGTAAGTATTACAACTCAACGGAATGGTTAATCAAAATTGCCCACTGCTTATTATATCAGGATGACTCATGCTATCTATACTTGACTAGTAATTGCTGCAACGATAACTGAATAAATAAAACTGCCAACTGTGTGAGTTCCTCGGTTGACTTCCTCGTTTGGTCTCGAGGGGGGAAATACCAGGATGGGTTTGTTTGGTGTTAGTATCCGGTTGTATCCGAATAGGTCTTTCTTATCCCTCTCTGATAGCCGACAGTTATATCGATGTCTCTATAGGTTGTTTAGTGCATGCTACCGCTGCCGCTTCAGTCCACCATACCTATGTAGGCGAGGACCGCCGAATTCTAGCCTCGCCGTGACTGGCCTCAGTACTGACCGCTCTCTCTTTTTCCTTTGCCCTTTGTCGGCACCCCTTTTGTTTAAGCAGGTTTTGAGATCGACGTCGTTAGCAGGGTTACCCTTCCGGCTTGGCCTGGCAGGGTTATGGACGCCATTGGTTATTCTTCAGGGCTCTTAGCCCCATTTGCCTCTGTCCGTAGCTGGACGCTATAGTTGTTTTCAAGGTGATTTGGGATCTTGTATATTATATCTGTATTCTTGACTCATTGAGTCGCTGCTGTATATATATCTGTTCTGTGGGTCCCATCGAGGACTGTTGTGTAATGTTTACTTCGTTTTCCACCCGCACGAAAAGTGCCTGGTGGGACCATTGAATCGTTTCTATGCGGGTTTTGGCGGGAGAAGCGCTAACACTTGCATAGGTCGATTCCGAGGGTGTTTACAGAGTGGTATCAGAGCTCAGCAGTTGCGATACCCCACAAGTCCAGCCTGTAGGATAACCTAGCTAACGGCCGAAGTAGAGTGTCAAAACTATTTTTGTAAAATCGGTTGGATAGTTCTGATTAGTTCTGATTTTACTCCTTACCCCTCTGCTGCTCTCCTCGTACCTCTACGCGTTTTGAATCCGCTCTTCTTCTCTCTTCGAGTCCAGGATTTCTCGTGGTTGGGTTCCATCGTACCTTCAGGGTTTCACTTTCTCTTTTGGTAACGGTGTTGCTACATCTGGTCTTCATGCTACCCGAGGAATCCTTCGTCTGGTGGACTTCTCTTTGCTCCTCTCGTGCTTACGGTGTTTTCTCCGACGTGACGACATCATCTACGCCAGATCCGATCAGAGTCTGCATCACTCCTTTGTTTCCGAACCTGTGCTTGACAAGATCTTCAGTCTAATTCCGAGAGTTGGTTGCATAATTCGCCTATTCGTGTGCAGAGTAATGGTTTGGGTGCGCGATGGACTGATCACCATCCGACTACTCTTATCATTCGCTCTTGTACATCGAATCAGTGGATCCAGTAATTTTACTCCGTCCACGGAAGCTAGAGGTGGCTTTATTTGTTGATACCTCTACCTTCGACCTTTTGTTTCCGGAGTGTTTCCTCGACGGTCACGGACAACGACCTCTTGTTAGTGGTGTCGTGAGGATCGACACGATGCGAGAAGATTCAGATCGCCGCCCTTCTTCCTGGTACCATGAGGCGGATCTCGAGGCGAGATCCATTGTTAGTGGTGTCGAATTGTGGCATCCCGCAAAACCCACTACTAGAAAATCGTGTTGTTTTTGTGCATTGCATCGTCATCATCATGCATTGTTTGTCTGAAACTATTTTCAATAAGCCTATTTTGTTTTCTAAAATTAACCTTCTTTCTTTTGAAACAAAGTCTCATAATTATCTGCTAAACTATTTGACTAAAAATTATTTGGAAAAAGATTTCAAACAAAACCAACAAATAAAATATCCTACAAATAATCAACCTAAAACCGAAACCCTTTTCTACCTAACCTAGTCTACCCACCAACCACAGCTTGCCACCCTCACCATCCCTCCACCTCCTCACACCCACTGCCACCTCACCAATCCCCTTCTTTTCCCTCTCCCTTACACCCCGGCCCCACCTCCTGCATCCGGTCCCACCCCACAGCCTCACTCCCTCTCTCCTCTGCCCCACACCCACACACAGCCACCCTACCCCCTCTCTCTCTCCCTCACCGACCGCCTGGTCCCACCCCGGGCGGGCCCCACCTGACCACTCCCATCACCACAACCAGCAACACCACACAAAACCACGCGCCACACACCCCCTGGCTACTCCCCACCGCTCCCCACTGGACCGCCGACCCACCTGCCTCGTGCTCACCCCGCGGACCCACCCCATAGACCCCCGCTCTCCCCCCTCCCTCCCCGTCTTCCTCCTCTCCCCGACAAAGCCGCCGCGTTGCCAGGGCCTCCTCCCGTGCCGACCTCGCCTCCGGCCAGCCGCCGGGCTCCGCTCCACCGCCTCCTCCTGCCGCTCCTCCCCTCACCGGCGCCGGCTCCCTCCTCTCCTTTCTCTTCCCCGCCTCGACCCCACCTTCCTCTCCTCGTCGCTCTCCTCCGCCACCCTCCGGCTCGCCGTTCCCGCGAGCTCCGTCGACCCCGCCGCCGCCTCCCTCCTCTCCGGCCGAGCACGCCGCGCCTCCTCTGCCCTGCCTCCGCCGTGGGCCCTCGTCTGCCAGCGCCCCGCCTCGACCCCACCTTCCTTTCCTCGTCGCTCTCCTCCGCCACCCTCCGCCTCGCTGTCCCCGCGAGCTCCGTCGACCCCGCCGTTCGCCTCCTCTCTCGACGCCGTCCACGTCCTCTGCCCCGCCTCCGCCAGAGGTCCTCCCCGCCTCCGGCCGCGTCTCCTGCCGCCTCGCCACCTTTTCCCCTGCAGGAGCCCGCCCGAGCCCCACCGGTGCCCCGCTGCGGCCGACGTCGAGCCGCACCTCCTCTCCCTGGCTCTCCCTCCTCGGCCTCCTCTGTTTCCTGCGCAGTACCAGGTGCATCTCGACGACCCCGCTGGCGGCAGACCCTCCCGTCCATGTTGCCATGCAAGCAGCCCCGCTGCGGTTCTTCCCTGCCATGTTCGTTTGCCTGTCGCAGTCGCGCGTGCATGCTATGCTGTTAAATCTTGTCGCGAGTACATCCAACACCAAGGACTTCCGAAGAGGAACCAATATCAATTTGGGATCCGACAAGTTCTTGCCGACAAAAACCCCCGCCAAGATCTTCATCGAAACCCCGAGAATTCCGCCGCGGTACCCGGGAATCTCCTACTTGGAACCATCGCGCCACGTAAAACCATCGACGCCACACCCGAGTCCGGCACCGACACCCGACAACCTCAACATATGACGCCAAGGTCTTCTCCTCGGAACGACGAGTGCTCCTTCCTGGCTTCGAAGCCCGACCCCCGTGGACCGACATGATCTCCTTCACGGATACGACAAGTACTCCCTCGAGGACGCCGAGTACTTCACCCCGGACACCGAGACCCTGGACGACAAGTTCTCCTTCCCGGAAGCATTGACGCTCGTGCGACAAGATCTACTTCCCCGATCCGAAGACCCTAAATCCAGGAGTCCGAGAACGATCCCGTCGAACCCTAAACCCTGAGACCGAACCCCGAAACCCTCGGAACACCAAGATCGCCGTCCCCCATGTGTGAACCTTTTCCCGAGCCCCTATTTTATAAATGCTATATATAAAACTTGTGGCATTAATTGTTCGTGCATGCATATTGTCATGTGGTTTGGGGGCATTATGCCGATTCACCATATAATTAAATATGGGGCCCATATGCGGGCAAATCTAGTCTTATATTGGCCTCATTTAAATTTGTGCATCGAACCGTTGTCATATCTTGCCTTGTTAAAACAACATTTAAAATGCGGGGTATCTAAATAACATGAACCTATTAATTAATTGTCGGGACCCCGGTTCCGCTTAATATTGCCCAATTGCATCGCACCTTTGCCATGTCATACATCATACATGCATCATGCCCGATCTTCTGCCGTAGTATTAAATAGTGCATCCGGTGTTTATTCTAGTGTTTTGCTTCTTCGCGGATAAGGCGTTGAGTTAATGTGAGCTTCGCCCCGATCTTCGGATGAACCTTCGGCAATGTTTTTCAGGCGAGCATCTCCCCCTTTCTACCTATCTTACTTTTATAGTATTTATTCCCTCCTGTTGATCTATTGATATCTGTGTTGCGTCGCTCTAGTTTTCGTACCCGTGTTACCCCTTGCAGCCTTATATTGCCTTGGACACCTCCTATTACCTGTTGTTTGGTAGATAGTTGGACCTGCGCGTCGTAGTCGCTGCTCAAGTGCTGTTGCGCGTCGTCAAGTTCCACAGTTGTTGGAGTACTGCCGTGTGTTTATTGTTGGAGATGATCAAGACTTTAATTACTGTTTAACAACTAAAATTGAAGTAGGTAAGCAGAGGCACAGGTGGGAAATAGATGTTATTTGGTTGTTAAACGTCCACTTGTGTCCCGTAGGACCCCGAGTACTTGATACCTGTTCCTTGAATATTCGCGCTATCCACATCCGGGAGGATTATGGGACCCCCCTGAGCCAGAGCTTGATTCATTCTTATTTCTTGGGGCCACAAACTAGTTTGAGGTTTTATTTACTATCCTGTACTTATGCCATGCTTTACTGATTTATTTAAGATTGTGCGAGGAGCACACTGTACTGTTTAGGTAAGCGGAGTGTTTTCGCGGTATCGACAAGCCCAGCCACACTTTCGGGTTCCCGGTCGTTTACAGCCATTGTCGCAAACCTTGAGTCCGTCTCGGAGTCAGCTAGCTTCGTTGCGGGTCTACTCAATGGGGTGGCCCCCTGAAATATTTCTGAATCTTGTGATTGCTTTGTCGTGAAGGCCTCGTTGGGTTTTGATTTGGTTTTTCCGAGGTTGATCGAGTGTGTGTTGCTATTTGTGCACCCCAGCAGGGTAAAACTTTCTGAAAGCCGTGTCCGCGGTTATGGACGACTTGGAGCACAGTATCTCGATCATAGACAACTATAACTAAAGTAGTGTTATAAATTTGACTTTATAATGACTAGTAATCAGCTTCACTATAATGGAATGGCTAAATAAAACTGCCAACAATTGCTTGTTTGGGTTGTCGCTTGCGACCATTGTATCTGACTAGTAAGTATTGCAACTACAACGGAATGGCTAAATAAAAGTACCAACAACTGCTGGGTTTTGGGTTATCTCATGCTATATGTATCTGACTAGTAAGTATTACAACCTCAACGGAATGGTTAATCAAAATTGCCCACTGCTTATTATTTCAGGATGACTCATGCTATCTATACTTGACTAGTAATTGCTGCAACGATAACTGAATAAATAAAACTGCCAACTGTGTGAGTTCCTCGGTTGACTTCCTCGTTTGGTCTCGAGGGGGAAATACCAGGATGGGTTTGTTTGGTGTTAGTATCCGGTTGTATCCGAATAGGCCTTTCTTATCCCTCTCTGATAGCCGACAGTTATATCGATGTCTCTATAGGTTGTTTAGTGCATGCTGCCGCTGCCGCTTCAGTCCACCATACCTATGTAGGCGAGGACCGCCGAATTCTAGCCTCACCGTGTACTGGCCTCCCTTTTGTTTAAGCAGGTTTTGAGATCGACGTCGTTAGCAGGGTTACCCTTCCGGCTTGGCCTGGGCAGGGTTATAGACGCCATTGGTTATTCTTCAGGGCTCTTAGCCCCATTTGCCTCTTGTCCATAGCTGGACACTATATTGTTTTCAAGGTGATTTGGATCTTTGTATATTATATCTGTATTCTTGACTCATTGAGTCGCTGCTGTATATATATCTGTTCTGTGGGTCCCATCGAGGACTGTTGTGTAATGTTATTACTTCGTTTTCCACCCGCACGAAAGTGCCTGGTGGGCACCTTTGAATCGTTTCTATGCGGGTTTTGGCGGGAAGCGCTAAAACTTGCATAGGGTCGATTCCGAGGGTGTTACAGAGTGGTATCAGAGCTCAGCAGTTGCGATACCCCACAAGTCCAGCCTGTAGGATAACCTAGCTAACGGCCGAAGTAGAGTGTCAAAACTATTTTTGTAAAATCGGTTGGATAGTTCTAATTAGTTCTGATTTTACTCCTTACCCCTCTGCTGCTCTCCTCATACCTCTACGCGTTTTGAATCCGCTCTCTTCTCTCTCTTCGAGTCCAGGATTTCTCGTAGTTGGGTTCCATCGTACCTTCAGGGTTTCACTTTCTCTTTTGGTAACGGTGTTGCTACATCTGGTCTTCATGCTATCCGAGGAATCCTTCGTCTGGTGGACTTATCTTTGCTCCTCCTCGTGCCTTACGGTGTTTCTCCGACATGACGACATCATCTACGCCAGATCTGATGCAGAGTCTGCATCACTCCTTTGTTTCCGAACCTCGCTTGACAAGATCTTCAGTCTAATTCCGAGAGTTGGTTGCATAATTCGCCTATTTGTGTGCAGAGTAATGGTTTGGGTGCGCGATGGACTGATCACCATCCGACTACTCTTATCATTCGCTCTTGTACATCGAATCAGTGGATCCAGCAATTTTACTCCGTCCACGGAAGCTAGAGGTGGCTTTATTTGTTGATACCTCTACCTTCGACCTTTTGTTTCCGGAGTGTTTCCCTCGACGGTCACGGACAACGACCTCTTGTTAGTGGTGTCGTGAGGATCGACACGATGCGAGAAGATTCAGATCGCCTCCCTTCTTCCCGGTACCATGAGGCTGATCTCGAGGGCGAGATCCATTGTTAGTGGTGTCGAATTGTGGCATCCCGCAAAACCACTACTAGAAAATCGCGTTGTTTTTGTGCATTGCATCGTCATCATCATGCATTTGTTTGTCTGAAACTATTTTCAATAAGCCTATTTTGTTTTCTAAAATTAACCTTCTTTCTTTTTGACACAAAGTCTCATAATTATCTGCTAAACTATTTAACTAAAAATTATTTGGTAAAAAGATTTCAAACAAAACCAAACAAATAAATATCCTACAAATAATCAACCTAAAACCTAAACCCTTTTCTACCTAAACCTAGTTTACCCACCAACCACAGCTTGCCACCTCACCGTCCCTCCACCTCATCACACACACAGCCACCTCACCAATCCCCTTCTTTTCCCCTCTCCCTTACACCCCGGCCCCACCTCCTGCATCCGGTCCCACCCCGCAGCCTCACTCCCTCTCTCTTCCCCACACCCACGCACAGCCCCACCTACCCCCTCTCTCTCTCCCTCACCGACCGCCTGGTCCCACCCCGGGCGGGCCCCACCTGGACCCACTCCCCACTCACACACCCAGCACACCACACAACACCACGCGCCACGCACCCCCTGGCTACTCCCCACCGCTCCCCACCTAGCCCGCCGACCCCACCTGCCTCGTGCTCCACCCCGCGGACCCATCCCCACAGACCCCCGCTCTCCCCCTCCCTCCCTCGTCTTCCTCCTCTCCCCGACAACCGCCGCCGTTGCCAGGGCCTCCTCCCGCGCCGACCTCGCCTCCGGCCGGCCACCGGGCTCCGCTCCACCGCCTCCTCCCGCCGCTCCTTCCCTCACCGGCGCCGGCTCCCTCCTTTCCTTCCTCTTCCCCGCCTCGACCCCACATTCCTCTCCTCGTCGCTCTCCTCCGCCACCCTCCGGCTCGCCGTCCCCGCCAGCTCCGTCGACCCTGCCGCCGCCTCCCTCCTCTCCGGCCGAGCACGCCGCGCCTCCTCTGCCCTGCCTCCGCCGTGGGCCCTCGTCTGCCAGCGCCCCGCCTCGACCCCACCTTCCTCTCCTCGTCGCTCTCCTCTGACACCCTCCGCCTCGCTGTCCCCGTGAGCTCCGTCGACCCCGCCGTTCGCCTCCTCTCTCGACGCCGTCCACGTCCTCTGCCCCGCCGCCGCCAGAGGTCCTCCCCGCCTCCGGCCGCGTCTCCTGCCGCCTCGCCGCCTTTTCCCCTGCAGGAGCCCGCCCGAGCCCCACCGGTGCCCCGCTGCGGCCGACGTCGAGCCGCGCCTCCTCTCCCTGGCTCTCCCTCCTCGGCCTCCTCTGTTTCCTGCGCAGTACCAGGTGCATCTCGACGACCCCGCCGGCGGCAGACCCTCCCGTCCGTGTTGCCACGCAAGCAGCCCCGCTGCGGTTCCTCCCTGCCATGTTCGTTTGCCTGTCGCAGTCGGGCGTGCATGCTATGCTGTTAAATCTTGTCGCGAGTACATCCAACACCAAGGACTTTCGAAGAGGAACCAACATCAATTTGGGATCCGAAAAGTTCTTGCCGACAAAACCCCCCGCCAAGATCTTCATCGAAACCCCGAGAATTCCGCCGCGGTACCCGGGAATCTCCTACTTGGAACCATCGGGCCACGTAAAACCATCGACGCCACACCCGAGTCTGGCACCGACACCCGACAACCTCAACATATGACGCCAAGGTCTTCTCCTCGGAACGACGAGTGCTCCTTCCTGGCTTCGAAGCCCGACCCCCGTGGACCGACATGATCTCCTTCACGGATACGACAAGTACTCCCTCGAGGACGCCGAGTACTTCACCCCGGACACCGAGACCCTGGACGACAAGTTCTCCTTCCTGGAAGCATTGACGCTCGTGCGACAAGATCTACTTCCCCGATCCGAAGACCCTAAATCCCGGAGTCCGAGAACGATCCCGTCGAACCCTAAACCCTGAGACCGAACCCCGAACCCTCGGAACACCAAGATCGCCGTCCCCCATGTGTGAACCTTTTCCCGAGCCCCTATTTTATAAATGCTATATATAAAACTTGTGGCATTAATTGTTCGTGCATGCATATTGTCATGTGGTTTGGGGGCATTATGCCGATTCACCATATAATTAAATATGGGGCCCATATGCGGGCAAATCTAGTCTTATATTGGCCTCATTTAAATTTGTGCATCGAACCGTTGTCATATCTTGCCTTGTTAAAACAACATTTAAAATGCGGGGTATCTAAATAACATGAACCTATTAATTAATTGTCGGGACCCTGGTTCCGCTTAATATTGCCCAATTGCATCGCACCTTTGCCATGTCATACATCATACATGCATCATGCCCGATCTTCTGCCGTAGTATTAAATAGTGCATCCGGTGTTTATTCTAGTGTTTTGCTTCTTCGCGGATAAGGCCGTTGAGTTGATGTGAGCTTCGCCCCGATCTTCGGATGAACCTTCGGCAATGTTTCTCAGGCGAGCATCTCCCCCTTTCTACCTATCTTACTTTTATAGTATTTATTCCCTCCTGTTGATCTATTGCTATCTGTGTTGCGTCGCTCTAGTTTTCGTACCCGTGTTACCCCTTGCAGCCTTATATTGCCTTGGACACCTCCTATTACCTGTTGTTTGGTAGATAGTTGGACCTGCGCGTCGTAGTCGCTGCTCAAGTGTTGTTGCGCGTCGTCAAGTTCCACAGTTGTTGGAGTATTGCCGTGTGTTTATTGTTGGAGATGATCAAGACTTTAATTACTGTTTAACAACTAAAATTGAAGTAGGTAAGCAGAGGCACAGGTGGGCAATAGATGTTATTTGGTTGTTAACCGTCCACTTGTGTCCCGTAGGACCCCGAGTACTTGATACCTGTTCCTTGAATATTCACGCTATCCACATCTGGGCGGATTATGGGACCCCCTGAGCCAGAGCTTGATTCATTCTTATTTCTTGGGGCCACAAACTAGTTTGAGGTTTTATTTACTATCCTGTACTTATGACATGCTTTACTGCTTTATTTAAGGTTGTGCGAAGAGCACACTGTACTGTTTAGGTAAGCGGAGTGTTTTCGCGGTATCGACAAGCCCAGCCACACTTTCGGGTTCCCGGTCGTTTACAGCCATTGTCGCAAACCTTGAGTCCGTCTCGGAGTCAGCTAGCTTCGTTGCGGGTCTACTCAATGGGGTGTCCCCCTGAAATATTTCTGAATCTTGTGATTGCTTTGTTGTGAAGGCCTCGTTGGGTTTTGATTTGGTTTTTCCGAGGTTGATCGAGTGTGTGTTGCTATTTGTGCACCCCTACAGGGTAAAACTTTCTGAAAGCCGTGTCCGCGGTTATGGACGACTTGGAGCACAGTATCTCGATCATAGACAACTATAACTAAAGTAGTGTTATAAATTTGACTTTATAATGACTAGTAATCAGCTTCACTATAATGGAATGGCTAAATAAAACTGCCAACAATTGCTTGTTTGGGTTGTCGCTTGCAACCATTGTATCTGACTAGTAAGTATTGCAACTACAACGGAATGGCTAAATAAAAGTACCAACAACTGCTGGGTTTTGGGTTATCTCATGCTATATGTATCTGACTAGTAAGTATTACAACCTCAACGGAATGGTTAATCAAAATTGCCCACTGCTTATTATATCAGGATGACTCATGCTATCTATACTTGACTAGTAATTGCTGCAACGATAACTGAATAAATAAAACTGCCAACCGTGTGAGTTCCTCGGTTGACTTCCTCGTTTGGTCTCGAGGGGGAAATACCAGGATGGGTTTGTTTGGTGTTAGTATCCGGTTGGATCCGAATAGGTCTTTCTTATCCCTCTCTGATAGCCGACAGTTATATCGATGTCTCTATAGGTTGTTTAGTGCATGCTGCCGCTGCCGCTTCAGTCCACCATACCTATGTAGGCTAGGACCGCCGAATTCTAGCCTCGCCGTGTACTGGCCTCAGTACTGACCTCTCTCTCTTTTTCCTTTGCCCTTTGTCGGCACCCCTTTTGTTTAAGCAGGTTTTGAGATCGACGTCGTTAGCAGGGTTACCCTTCCGGCTTGGCCTGGGCAGGGTTATGGACGCCATTGGTTATTCTTCAGGGCTCTTAGCCCCATTTGCCTCTTGTCCGTAGCTAGACGCTATATTGTTTTCAAGGTGATTTGGATCTTTGTATATTATATTTGTATTCTTGACTCATTGAGTCGCTGCTGTATATATATCTGTTCTGTGGGTCCCATCGAGGACTGTTGTGTAATGTTATTACTTCGTTTTCCACCCGCACGAAAGTGCCTGGTGGGCACCTTTGAATCGTTTCTATGCGGGTTTTGGCGGGAAGCGCTAAAACTTGCATAGGGTCGATTCCGAGGGTGTTACAGAGTGGTATCAGAGCTCAGCAGTTGCGATACCCCACAAGTCCAGCCTGTAGGATAACCTAGCTAACGGCCGAAGTAGAGTGTCAAAACTATTTTTGCAAAATCGGTTGGATAGTTCTTATTAGTTCTGATTTTACTCCTTACCCCTCTGCTGCTCTCCTCGTACCTCTACGCGTTTTGAATCCGCTCTCTTCTCTCTCTTCGAGTCCAGGATTTCTCGTGGTTGGGTTCAATCGTATCTTCAGGGTTTCACTTTCTCTTTTGGTAACGGTGTTGCTACATCTGGTCTTCATGCTATCCGAGGAATCCTTCGTCTGGTGGACTTCTCTTTGCTCCTCCTCGTGCCTTATGGTGTTTTTCCAACGTGACGACATCATCTACGCCAGATCCGATGCAGAGTCTGCATCACTCCTTTGTTTCCGAACCTCGCTTGACAAGATCTTCAGTCTAATTCCGAGAGTTGGTTGCATAATTCGCCTATTCGTGTGCAGAGTAATGGTTTGGGTGCGCGATGGACTGATCACCATCCGACTACTCTTATCATTCGCTCTTGTACATCGAATCAGTGGATCTAGCAATTTTACTCCGTCCATGGAAGCTCGAGGTGGCTTTATTTGTTGATACCTCTACCTTCGACCTTTTGTTTCCGGAGTGTTTCCCTCGACGGTCACGGACAACGACCTCTTGTTAGTGGTGTCGTGAGGATCGACACGATGCGAGAAGATTCAGATCAGCGCCCTTCTTCCCGGTACCATGAGGCGGATCTCGAGGGCGAGATCCATTGTTAGTGGTGTCGAATTGTGGCATCCCGCAAAACCACTACTAGAAAATCGCGTTGTTTTTGTGCATTGCATCGTCATCATCATGCATTTGTTTGTCTGAAACTATTTTCAATAAGCCTATTTTGTTTTCTAAAATTAACCTTCTCTCTTTTTGAAACAAAGTCTCATAATTATCTGCTAAACTATTTAACTAAAAATTATTTGGTAAAAAGATTTCAAACAAAACCAAACAAATAAATATCCTACAAATAATCAACCTAAAACCTAAACCCTTTTCTACCTAAACCTAGTCTACCCACCAACTACAGCTTTCCACCTCACCGTCCCTCCACCTCATCACACCCACCGCCACCTCACCAGTCCCCTTCTTTTCCCCTCTCCCTTACACCCCGGCCCCACCTCCTGCATCCGGTCCCACCCCGCAGCCTCACTCCCTCTCTCCTCTGCCCCACACCCATGCACAGCCCCACCTACCCCCTCTCTCTCTCCCTCACCGACCGCCTGGTCCCACCCCGGGCGGGCCCCACCTGGACCCACTCCCCACTCACACACCCAGTACACCACACAACACCACGCGCCACGCACCCCCTGGCTACTCCCCACCGCTCCCCACCTAGCCCGCCGACCCCACCTGCCTCGTGCTCCACCCCGCGGACCCACCCCCACAGACCCCCGCTCTCCCCCTCCCTCCCTCGTCTTCCTCCTCTCCCCGACAACCACGTCGTTGCCAGGGCCTCCTCCCGCGCCGACCTCGCCTCCGGCCGGCCGCCGGGCTCCGCTCCACCGCCTCCTCCCGCCGCTCCTCCCCTCAGCGGCGCCGGCTCCCTCCTCTCCTTCCTCTTCCCCGCCTCGACCCCACCTTCCTCTCCTCGTCGCTCTCCTCCGCCACCCTCCGGCTCGCCGTCCCCGCGAGCTCCGTCGACCCCGCCGCCGCCTTCCTCCTCTTCGGCCGAGCACGCCGCGCCTCCTCTGCCCTGCCTCCGCCGTGGGCCCTCGTCTGCCAGCGCCCCGCCTCGACCCCACCTTCCTCTCCTCGTCGCTCTCCTCCGCCACCCTCCGCCTCGCTGTCCCCGCGAGCTCCGTCGACCCCGCCGTTCGCCTCCTCTCTCGACGCCGTCCACGTCCTCTGCCCCGCCGCCGCCAGAGGTCCTCCCCGCCTCCGGCCGCGTCTCCTGCCGCCTCGCCGCCTTTTCCCCTGCAGGAGCCCGCCCGAGCCCCACCGGTGCCCCGCTGCGGCCAACGTCGAGCCGCGCCTCCTCTCCCTGGCTCTCCCTCCTCGGCCTCCTCTGTTTCCTGCGCAGTACCAGGTGCATCTCGACGACCCCGCCGGCGGCAGACCCTCCCGTCCGTGTTGCCACGCAAGCAGCCCCGCTGCGGTTCCTCCCTGCCATGTTCGTTTGCCTGTCGCAGTCGCGCGTGCATGCTATGCTGTTAAATCTTGTCGCGAGTACATCCAACACCAAGGACTTCCGAAGAGGAACCAACATCAATTTGGGATCCGACAAGTTTTTGCCGACAAAAACCCCCGCCAAGATCTTCATCGAAACCCCGAGAATTCCGCCGCGGTGCCCGGGAATCTCCTACTTGGAACCATCGGGCCACGTAAAACCATCGACGCCACACCCGAGTCCGGCACCGACACCCGACAACCTCAACATATGACGCCAAGGTCTTCTCCTTGGAACGACGAGTGCTCCTTCCTGGCTTCGAAGACCGACCCCCGTGGACCGACATGATCTCCTTCACGGATACGACAAGTACTCCCTCGAGGACGCCGAGTACTTCACCCCGGACACCGAGACCCTGGACGACAAGTTCTCCTTCCCGGAAGCATTGACGCTCGTGCGACAAGATCTACTTCCCCGATCCGAAGACCCTAAATTCCGGAGTCCAAGAACGATCCCGTCGAACCCTAAACCCTGAGACCGAACACCGAAACCCTCGGAACACCAAGATCACCGTCCCCCATGTGTGAACCTTTTCCCGAGCCCCTATTTTATAAATGCTATATATAAAACTTGTGGCATTAATTGTTCCTGCATGCATATTGTCATGTGGTTTGGGGGCATTATGCCGATTCACCATATAATTAAATATGGGGCCCATATACGGGAAAATCTAGTCTTATATTGGCTTCATTTAAATTTGTGCATCGAACCGTTGTCATATCTTGCCTTGTTAAAACAACATTTAAAATGCGGGGTATCTAAATAACATGAACCTATTAATTAATTGTCGGGACCCCGGTTCCTCTTAATATTGCCAAATTGCATCGCACCTTTGCCATGTCATACATCATACATGCATCATGCCCGATCTTCTGCCGTAGTATTAAATAGTGCATCCTGTGTTTATTCTAGTGTTTTGCTTCTTCGCGGATAAGGCCGTTGAGTTGATGTGAGCTTCGCCCCGATCGTTGGATGAACCTTCGGCAATGTTTTTCAGGCGAGCATCTCCCCCTTTCTACCTATCTTACTTTTATAGTATTTATTCCCTCCTGTTGATCTATTGCTATCTGTGTTGCGTCGCTCTAGTTTTCGTACCCGTGTTACCCCTTGCAGCCTTATATTGCCTTGGACACCTCCTATTACGTGTTGTTTGGTAGATAGTTGGACCTGCGCGTCGTAGTCGCTGCTCAAGTGTTGTTGCGCGTCGTCAAGTTCCACAGTTGTTGGAGTATTGCCGTGTGTTTATTGTTGGAGATGATCAAGACTTTAATTACTGTTTAACAACTAAAATTGAAGTAGGTAAGCAGAGGCACAGGTGGGCAATATATGTTATTCGGTTGTTAACCGTCCACTTGTGTCCCGTAGGACCCCGAGTACTTGATACATGTTCCTTGAATATTCGCGCTATCCACATCCGGGAGGTTTATGGGACCCCCCTGAGCCAGAGCTTGATTCAATCTTATTTCTTGGGGCCAGAAACTAGTTTGAGGTTTTATTTACTATCATGTACTTATGCCATGCTTTACTGCTTTATTTAAGATTGTGCGAGGAGCACACTGTACTGTTTAGGTAAGAGGAGTGTTTTCGCGGTATCAACAATCCCAGCCACACTTTCGGGTTCCCGGTCGTTTACAGCCATTGTCGCAAACCTTGAGTCCGTCTCGGAGTCAGCTAGCTTCGTTGCGGGTCTACTCAATGGGGTGGCCCCCTGAAATATTTCTGAATCTTGTGATTGCTTTGTCGTGAAGGCCTCGTTGGGTTTTGATTTGGTTTTTCCGAGGTTGATCGAGTGTGTGTTGCTATTTGTGCACCCCTGTAGGGTAAAACTTTCTGAAAGCCGTGTCCGCGGTTATGGACGACTTGGAGCACAGTATCTCGATCATAGACAACTATAACTAAAGTAGTGTTATAAATTTGACTTTATAATTACTAGTAATCAGCTTTACTATAATGGAATGGCTAAATAAAACTGCCAACAATTGCTTGTTTGGGTTGTCGCTTGCGACCATTGTATCTGACTAGTAAGTATTGCAACTACAACGGATTGGCTAAATAAAAGTACCAACAACTGCTGGGTTTTGGGTTATCTCATGCTATATGTATCTGACTAGTAAGTATTACAACCTCAACGGAATGGTTAATCAAAATTGCCCACTGCTTATTATATCAGGATGACTCATGCTATCTATACTTGACTAGTAATTGCTGCAACAATAACTGAATAAATAAAACTGCCAACTGTGTGAGTTCCTCGGTTGACTTCCTCGTTTGGTCTCGAGGGGGAAATACCAGGATGGGTTTGTTTGGTGTTAGTATCCGGTTGGATCCGAATAGGTCTTTCTTATCCCTCTCTGATAGCCGACAGTTATATCGATGTCTCTATAGGTTGTTTAGTGCATGCTGCCGCTGCCGCTTCAGTCCACCATACCTATGTAGGCGAGGACCGCCGAATTCTAGCCTCGCCGTGTACTGGCCTCAGTACTGACCGCTCTCTCTTTTTCCTTTGCCCTTTGTCGGCACCCCTTTTGTTTAAGCAGGTTTTGAGATCGACGTCGTTAGCAGGGTTACCCTTCCGGCTTGGCCTGGGCAGGGTTATGGACGCCATTGGTTATTCTTCAGGGCTCTTAGCCCCATTTGCCTCTTGTCCGTAGCTGGACGCTATATTGTTTTCAAGGTGATTTGGATCTTTGTATATTATATCTGTATTCTTGACTCATTGAGTCGCTGCTGTATATATATCTGTTCTGTGGGTCCCATCGAGGACTGTTGTGTAATGTTATTACTTCGTTTTCCACCCGCACGAAAGTGCCTGGTGGGCACCTTTGAATCGTTTCTATGCGGGTTTTGGCGGGAAGCGCTAAAACTTGCATAGGGTCGATTCCGAGGGTGTTACAGCGCGCCACCAGGAGGAAGCACCTGGCCCCCGCCAGGATCAACGGCGAGGGGCGCCCCACCCCACCCAACCGCACCCCTCCCAGGGACCAGCCGCGGATAGTAGTCTCCTCACGGGAGCGAGACGCAAACGGCCTCCCACTGTTCTCCACCCCAATGGACAACCTCGTGGCAGGACGAGCAGCAGCCGATAGCATCACAGCCACAGGCGACGGCGCCCTATAGATCCAATACGTCAGGGCCCTGCTCGCGAAGGCCGTCGAGCAGCAAAGAGCGGGCGCCGACTCGGCAGGTCGAGTATACTCGCGTTCCTCGGGAAGCAGAGTGGCCTCCAGCGGCCGCCCAGCAGCGGCAAACACCCTCAACTGCCCGCCACCAGAGCCGCTGCAGCTCCAACACCGACCCGCGAACGCGGCACTCTCCACCAACGACCCCAGGCCGGCAACCAACCTCGTCGCTGCCAACGGATAGCCCATCGATGCCCGCACCCACATCATCAACAACCAAAGCTGGCGCGCACGCCAGCCCGACGACTTGCGACATACCCTAACTAATCGCCGCGACGGCGAGCCTATGGGGTCGCTCAGTCGACTCGGACCCAAGTGCTTCGGACCAATGATCCGAGGCGAGAAGTACCCGCCAAACTTCAAGGCGCCAAAAGAGATAGAAAAGTACGACTCCTCGTACGACCCCGCCATCTGGCTCAACACATACCTCATGGCGATGGGGATCGCAGGCCACACTGACCTGCTCGCCGCCCGTTACCTCCCCCTGATGATGGAGGGGACGTGCAGGCAGTGGATCAATACTCTCCCCCAGGACAGTATCGACTCCTGGGAGGAAATGCGCGACGCCTTCGTCAGGCACTTTGAGTAATCCTACACCCGCGCCACCACTATCGAGGACCTGGAACGGTGCGTCCAGGGACCCCGCGAGTCGACCCGCAACTGGGTCCAACGGTGGCAAGAGCTTTGGTACAACGCGGTCGGCATCCACCCGGACACCGCGATCCATTGCTTCAAGACCTCGTGCCGCTACGAGCCCCTAGTCGCCAAGCTCAAGCGACACTCCCGCACACTCGACAACATCCCTGACCTCCTCGAGATCGCCAAACGGTACGCCGAGGAAGACCCAAACCAGGAAACTGACGACGAATCAGGAGGTCAACGCCGCGCGGGCGGCAACGACGGCGGACGCCGAACCGACTTACGCTACAGCGGCACTCTCCTAACTGGCAAGCGCCGAGGTGACGGGCGAGTCGACTTCGTCGCCAACGCCGGGCACGTGCAGCGCGAGCCCAAGAGCTTTCGCCGCGACGGAGGGCAACATCGCGACGGCGGCAACTACAAGAACAAGCCAAGGTTCGATCCTGCGGCCCTCCTTAACCAACCATGTGCGTTCCATAGCAGGGAAGGAAAGCCCGCAACGCACACCACCGCCGACTGCCACACCCTCAGGGAAATCAAGAAGGCACGGCGAGCGCGGGAGGACCCCGACAACGACCCGCCAAATGGCGGAAAATTCGGCAAAGTAGCCGGCTCGCTCCACACATTCACAGGCTTCAACACGAAGCGCGAGAAGAAGGTCATCGCCCGCGTCGTCGCCGTCAACGCGGTGGCCCAAATAGACGTCCCCCAGTTCCTGAACTGGTCGGAGCAGCCCATCACCTGGAGCCGCCAAGACCACTCGCCGCGCATCGAGTACCCAGGACGAGTTGCCTTGGTGGTCAAGCCCAAGGTTGGCGACTACTGGCTCCCCAAGACACTGATGGACGGCGGTAGCTCCATCAACATCCTCTACCTCGACACCTTCAGGCGGCTGCGGCTCCCGCAGTCGATGATCGAGATGACCCACACCACGTTCCACGGCATCGTCCCCGGTCGGAAGGCGTACCCGATCGGCAAGGTCACGCTGCCAGTCACCTTCGGCACACTGGCAAACTTCCGCACCGAGCGGATCGTCTTCGAACTGGTGCCCTTCGACAGCCCCTACCACTGCGTCCTGGGGCGCCAGGCGTTCGCTAAATTCATGGCAGCGCCCCACTACGCGTACAATGCGATGAAGCTCCCCGGGCCGTGCGGCGTCATCACCATCAACGGCGACCCCGACATGGCCGTCGAGTGCGAGGCCAAAGGAGCCGAGCTCGCCAACGCCATCATCGCGGCGGAGACCAATCACGCCGATGAGCTCGCCAAGTATGCGAGCGGGGTAAAAAATGACGACCCCACCATACTCAAGAAGCCCAACTCAGAGGGCGCAAACACCTCAACCTTCGAGGCCACGACGCACACTCGCACCGTCGAGCTGGTCCCAGGCGACTCCAGCCAGACGGTGACGATCGGGACGGGCATGAGCCCAGCATAGGAAGGCGCGCTCATCGAGTTCCTCCGTGAGAACAGGGACATCTTCGCATGGAAACCCTCCGACATGCCCGGTGTCCCTAGGGAGCTCGCTGAGCACAAGCTGAACGCTGACCCCAAAGTGCGACCTGTCAAGCAGTCGCTACGGCCCTTCAATGAAGAACGCCATCGAGCAATCGCCGAGGAAGTGCAGCGTCTACTCGCTGCCGACTTCATCCGGCCAATCAAGTACTCCAAGTGGCTGGCAAACCCAGTCCTGGTCGAGAAGAAAAACGGGACCTGGAGAATGTGTATCGACTACACAAACCTGAACAGCGCCTGCCCAAAGGAGCAGTTCGTCCTCCCGTGGATCGACCAGATAATCGATTCAACCGCGGGCTCGGAGTCGCTATGTTTCCTCGACGCCTACTCTGGGTATAACCAGATCAAAATGGCTGTCGAAGACGAGGAGAAGACGGCGTTCATCATGCCATTCGGAGCCTTCTGCTACACCGCCATGACCTTCGGCCTCAAGAACGTCGGGGCGACCTACCAGCGGTGCATGCAAGAATGCCTCGCGAGCCAAATTGGCCGCAACATCCACGTCTACATCGACGACGTGGTTGTGAAGTCCGCTCGCCAAGGCGACCTACTCGCCGACCTGGCGGAAACTTTCGCCAACCTGCGAAGATACAAGATAAAGCTCAACCCAGGCAAGTGCACCTTCGGTGTACCCGCCGGACAACTACTGGGGTACGTCGTCTCCAAACGAGGGATCGAGGCGAACCCCACAAAGATCGACACGATCGCCCGGCTCGGCAAACCCGAGTGCCTGCGCGACGTCCAGAAGCTGGCCGGGCGAGTAGCGGCTCTCAGTCGCTTCATCCCCCGCCTGGGCGAAAAGGCGATGCCCCTATACCGCCTGATGCGCAAGAACCCCACCTTCCAGTGGGACAAGGAGGCGGACGACGCGCTCTGCGACCTCAAAAAGGTGCTACTCGCCGCACCACTACTCGCCGCCCCCGCCGACAAAGAACCCATGCTGGTTTACGTCGCGGCGTCCGAGCGCGTCGTCAGCGCCGTGATGGTCTTCGAGCGACCAGAGGAAGGAAAGGAGCGCCCTGTTCAGCGGCCGGTGTACTACATCAGCGAGGTCCTCACCGAGTCGCGCCAGCAGTACCCACAGTACCAAAAGCTAGTATATGCGGTCTTCAGGGCTCAGCGGCGCCTACCGCACTACTTCCAGGAGCACCCGATCACGGTCGTCTCCTCAGCACCACTACAAGACATCATCCGCAATCGCGAGGCGACCGGGCGGGTCGCCAAGTGGGCCGTCGAGATCGGCGTCCACAACATAAAATACGAGCCACGAAAGGCGATCAAGTCACAGGCACTGGCAGACTTCATCGCCGACTGGGAAGAGGCCCAGCAGCCAGAGAAGCTGCCGTACCTCCACTACTGGAGCCTGCACTTCGATGGCTCCAAGAACGCGGACGGTGCAGGCGCAGGGATAGTGTTGACTTCACCAAAGGGCGACAAGCTCCGCAACATCCTCTGCCTCGACTTCACGCCCTGCACCAACAACATGGCTGAATACGAGGCCCTACTCCACGGCATGCGAGCCGCCAAGGAGATGAACGTCAATCGCCTCCGCTGCTACGGAGATTCCGACCTTGTCGCGGGGCAAGTCGCCGGCACCTGCGACGCCGTCTCCCCTACCATGGCGGCGTACCGCCAAGCGGTGGACAAGTTGGGCGGCCACTTCACTGGCTACTCTGTCGAGTGGATCGACAGGCGAAAGAATGAGGAGGCCGACGCATTCTCCCGCATCGGGTCGGCTCGACTCGCGCCTCCCGCCGGCGTTTTCCTCGACACGATTACCAAGCCATCAGTCTCTCCCCCGAGGGAGATCGACATTGGGGTCCCACTACAACCAGAGGCAGCCTTGGTTGCACTCGTCAATGAGGCAGACGACTGGACCAAGCCCTACATCGAGCAGACGAGACAGACGCTCGAATGGTCGCTCGTCGATGCAAGTCCTACACCATCATCGACGGCGAGCTCCACAAGCGCAGCGTCACCGGCGTGTTCCAACGCTGCGTCCAACCAGCTGAAGGACGCAAAATCCTCCACGACATTCACTCAGGTGACTGCGGCCACCACGCCTCCGCTCGCTCCCTGGTCGCCAAGGCTATGCGACACGGCTTCTACTGGCCCACCGCACACGCCAGTGATGCGCCGGGTGCCAGAAGTACGCCAATCAGACACACGTACCAAGCTCGGCGCTCAAAACAATCCCCATCACCTGGCCATTCGCTGTGTGGGGCATGGACATGGTAGGCCCCTTCAAGAAGGCCCCCTCCGGCTACACCCACCTGCTAGTCGCCGTCGACAAATTCACGAAGTGGGTGGAGGCCAAGCCAGTCCGGAAATGCGACGGGAAGACCGCCACTAAATTCCTACGCGAGCTCATATATCGCTACGGGTTCCCAAACAGCATCATCA
Organism: Avena atlantica; assembly: GCA_910589765.1. Lineage (NCBI taxonomy): Eukaryota > Viridiplantae > Streptophyta > Magnoliopsida > Poales > Poaceae > Avena > Avena atlantica. Next base: position 57,893,923 of record OU342737.1, read on the forward strand.
CGGACAACGGCACCAACTTCGCCAAGGGATCCATGGCCGAATTCTGCGAAGAGCACCACATCCGGCTCGACCTCGCGTCAGTCGCCCACCCGGAATCCAACGGCCAGGCGGAACGGGCCAACCAAAGCATCCTCCACGGCTTGAAGCCGTGACTCCAAGTACCACTCGAGCGCACCGCCGGGTGCTGGGTCGAGGAGTTGCCCTCTGTCATCTGGGGGATCCGCACCTCAGTCAACAGATCGACGGGATTCACTCCCTTCTTCATGGTCTACGGTGCCGAAGCAGTCATGTCCACCGACCTCGAACACGACTCGCCGGGAGTCGTCCACTATACGGAGGCCGCAAACGAGCTGGCCCGCCAAGACGGGGTCGACCAACTCGACGAATCACGCGACCTCGCTCGGTCACGCACCGCCATCTACCAGCAAGGACTCCGCCGCTACCACAGCCGGCGGGTGAAAGCTCGCACCTTCCAGGAAGGCGACCTGGTGTTACGCCTCATCCAGGACAAGAAGGGCATGCACAAGCTTTCCCCTCCGTGGGAAGGCCCATTAGCTATCGGGCGCGTACTCGGCAACGACGCCTACTACCTCATCGATGTCCGCCGGGACGGCGAACTCGACGTCAAGCGACCATGGAATGTAAACCTCCTCCGGAAGTTCTACTCCTAGAACCCCACACATGTACTCTCCAGTCGCTATGAAATAAAAAGAAACGGTTACCGCAAATTGCGCCTACTCTCCATGACTTGTGCCACTCGCACTCGTACAAACAGCGTTATGCTAAATGCAGAAGTCAACCTTTGGTACAGCGATCGGCACGGCTAAGTAGTGCGGTGTAAGAGCACTGAATCACTTTAGGTCTTGCATCGTCCACGAATAACGCCAACCCGGAGCCCCACTGGAGTCGCCTAGCTCGACTGGTTCTACGAGCCAAGACAACTGCCCTCGCTTCTCACAGCGACCTTGGTCCTCCGCATCCTCGGCATAGCGACTCGAACGACTAAGTACCACGCTCGGGGACTGAAGACCAGTTCATAGCGAGCGGTCAGGGAAACGCCAAGTAAGAGAGCATGCCCAGGACTCGCCATGCGACTGACCCCACGGGCCAGGCAGGAGTGACGTGCTCACACCAACGCGCTAAGTCCTCAACCACCCTCGAGTAGCGCCTAGAACTACCAAGTACCACGCTCGGGGACTCGGCCACCCGACCTCGTTTGCGTACGGGAAAACGGTAAAGTACAGAGCACTCAAGGGAGTCGCCTAGCGACTGGCTCTTCGAGCTCGGGCGAGTCGACTAAAACACCAAAACACATAACAACAACACATACATCATACATGAGGTAAACCCCACAAAAGGGCGGACGCGCTCGGGGACTCGTTCAACATCAATCAAAAGCACACAAACAAATACCAAAATAGACACGACGTCTCATTCAATCGCATATTGCATCGTTTTATGTTACAAAATATGCCCGCGTGGCAGAACTGCCGCTAACGCCACAAGGCAAACTACCCTACTATGCAGGCTTCGATGATGACTCGCCAGCATCCCGGCGATTGCGGATGAACGCCGTGTATGGGTTTGATGGATACGTCGTCAGTTCACCCGCCATCGCCACGCGAAAAGGCTGCTCGACCTTGAAGTCACGATGCGGCAGCTCGGGGTCGTTCGGCGCGACAACCGTCTCCTGGTACGGCAGGAGGTCGCCCATTGCCCAGACACGCTCCGAGTACGTGGCGACACGTTCCTGCAACTTGAGGACCTCGGACAGCTCCACCGCGCCAGTCGACGATGGATACCCACTCGTCACATCGTCCACGTCGAAATCTTCGGGGAAGTGGGCGAGTCCAAGGCTCAGTGCCGTCGACGCTCCACGCCGAAACGCCGACCGCGTCATGAACTCAACGACCGCGGGCGCCTTCTCCAAATACTTCCACACCTCAACGAGGTCGCTGGGAATCACCTCCGTGGGCGATATTTCTTGGAGGTAGGCACGGATGCACGTCGCCGACAACGTCGCCGAATTGACGAGCATGCTTACGCACTGCCTCGCGTCGAGCGAGCTCGCCTCTCTTTCGCTATCAATGATGCGACCTGCGGGTAGAAGACAATGATAAGTATGACGCACACCACAAAAATCCCAACTATTAGAAAGGGAAGATGCACTCACCAAGCAACGTGCGGGCGAGTCCCGTGATGAAGCACTGAAGCGATGTGTGGTCGTCCTGAAGCCCAGCAATAAGGACTTCCGACACCTTGCGATCCTCCTCAGCGGCCGCAATGGCGGCCTTATCTCGCCCGTCCGCCGAGCTCGCTTCTTCTCTCGCCTCCCGCAGTTCGCGCTCGAGGTCGGCGATCCGCTGTTCAGCGGTACCCAGAGCAGATCGTGCCGCCACCAACTCACCAGCGGAGACAAGCCCCTGGCGAGCTTCCTCTGCCCTCGCAGCAACAGCCTGAAGCCCTTTGTTCGCCTCCTGGACGATGGCCAGCTCCTTCTCCGCGCGCTGTTTTGCGGCCAATCGGTCCGCCGACTCAAGCTGCAGACCCTGCACATCACCGAAAAAGTTAGTCACAAGGAAATTCCTAAGTGCCCACCCGCTGAAATTCAGCGAGTGCGCACTCGGGGACTGGCGATCAAGAAATTCCTAAGTGCCCACCCGCTGAAATTCAGTGAGTGCGCACTCGGGGACTGGCGATCAAGAAATTCCTAAGTGCCCACCCGCTGAAATTCAGCAAGTGCGCACTCGGGGACTGGCGATCAAGAAATTCCTAAGTGCCCACCCGCTAAAATTTAGCGCGTGCGCACTCGGGGACTGGATGCGAAAACAAAAAAAATGAGAAATTATAAGAATCAAGCCGCTGCAAAGCACCGACCTGATCCTCGGGGACTGGATGTACCTGGATGGCCGCGCCAAGCATGCCATGGAGTTGTATCGCGTCCACGGATGCGAGTAACGCTGGCGTGTGCCCACGACGTTGGTCGACTTCAGCATCGGCGGCCCCATGAGCGTGGCTCGAGGGCGCAGCCCCACTCGCCGTGGCCACCTTGGTCACAAAGCGGGGGAAGGTAGCGATTGAGGCACCCGCTCCAAGGGAGGTCGCCTCTGCCGTTCCAGGCAAGGAAGCGCCCTCCTTCATAGACGCGGCTGCCTCCACCGCGGGCCCGGCCGGCGCGACCGCCGTGTCGTCAGAAATCGTGACGACGTCATCACCCTTGGCCTTCTTGCTGCCATCCACCGAGGCGACGACCTCGTCCGCCTTCCTCTTGCGGGAAGGGTCCTCCTCGCTAATGACGGGTGGCACCTTAGCCACGGTCGGATGGCCCATCCTTTTCACTCCGGTCCTGCGCATCAATCGAGTCAATAAAGACAATCGAAATAGTTATGAAAAATAAGGAGGGGCGAGCGCACTCACTTGGCGACTGGGATGAAACGCAGTCCCGTACGGAGGCCGGCCGGTTTTTCCAGCTCAGGGCCCAGACGGCGACTGAGCCCCAACTCCCGGACGTCGTGTGCCCAAGACACGGACGGCTTCTTCGTCGTTGAGGCCGCAGCTGGCGCCTCTGGGACATCCTCGGCGGGAGCCTCCGTGCGGGGCGAAGCCGCCGCAGCCGGAGCCTCCTTGCGAGGCGAAGCCGCCGCAGCCGGAGCCTCCCCCAGCCCAGAGACTGGGGCGAATGGCGGAGGCATTGAAGCCAGCGGAACTTCCACGGTCGCCGCGTCCAGCGCGGCTGTCGCTGGTGGCGCGCCGTCGCCGGCTGGGCTGGGAGCGTCTGAGCTGCTCGCCGAGTGCGATGGCGAGGCCGTCTTCGACGGCCTCGTCTTCTTTTTCGGGGGGGGGGGGGGGCTCGCCTCCCTTTCCTTCTTCTTTTGCTTTGACGGAGTGGCATGATGGCGCGAGGTGGTCTCTGGGAGCTCGTCGTCATCGTCATGATGTTCGAGGCTTCTGCTTGCCTCGATCTCGCGCTGTCGTTGCCCGCGGGTCTTTCGGACCAGCGGGGCGATCTCCTCTTCGGACTCGTCCTCGTCGTCCTCGTTGCCCTGGGTAGGCGGTGATTCGCCTATGTCCTGGGCGGATGGGCCCGAGCTCTCATCATCCGAAGGTGGGAGCCACCCTTCCACCACTTGGAATAGCTGCGACAAATACAAAATGGAATCAGAATTACCGTGACTGCATATACTGCGACTGCGAGCAAGGTAAAGAAATTACCGTTGGAGCCGGACGCTTCGCAGTGTAGGGGGCGACCCCAGCCTGCGCATCCAGGTACACCGCCTGGGTAATCTCCTTCAACGCTGGGAGATAATCCTCCAGCTTCCACTCGTCGAGGCAGGCCTTTGTCGAGTCTCCCCGGCCCGTGTACTGGTACATGTAGTGGTCGCGCTGGGCGAGTGGAATGAGCCGCCGCCCAAGCCAGCAATTGTACAAGTTTATCGGTTGAAGGCCCTTCTTTTTCAGACCACGGATGGTCTGGAGCATCTCGTCAACGACCATCCGCTGGTCGTTGGGGAGCTTGCCGACTTGGAGGTTGCGCGGCTCGGAACGACTAGCGGAGTACCGCGGGATCGCCACCTCGCCCTCCGGGGTCGCCTCGGTCACGTAGAACCACGACTTCTTCCAGTCGCTCGCTGCCTTGGCAGGTAGCATCAGATCAAAGAAAGAGGCTTTGGACTTGAGCTGGAACGTCAAGCCGCCCGCGGCTAGCATTGCGCCGCCTGCCTCCTCGTGGCTGATCCGTCCGTGGAACAGATCTTGCCACAAGGGAAAGTAGGGCTGGCAGCCCAAGTAGCATTCGCAGAACGCCACGAAGATGGCGAGCTGCTCGATGCTGTGGGGACCCAGATGTGAAGGCTGGATCCCGTAGTAGGCGCAAAAGCGCCGGAAGAACAAGGACGTGGGAAACCCTAGCCCCCGCTCGAGATGACTGGTGAAACAGACGAATTCCCTCTCTCGCGGGTTTGGGGTCGTTTCTCCGGCTGCGGGGATACGCCAGCAGCCGGCTCGCAGGATCCCGGCCTCCTCGAAGGAGGCCAGCTGCGCCCTCGTGCACTTGGACCTACCCCATGGTTCGGTGGAAAGGGCCATGGCCGAGAGGTTGGTTGGAGATCGGAGGATTTCGGGTCGACTGGATCGCGGAGCGAAGGAAGGAAAATGCGCGCACACGGAAGAAGTGGTGAGCAGTTGGCTCTACGATTGCCTGCCATTCCTCTTATATAGCGGTAGTTACCCGCCAAGTCAGGAGGCCGTTACCGCGCGATGATTACACCGAAAGTTACCGTTGGATTACCCCAACGGCTAGTTTGACCGCGCCTGACGGTCCAACTCCAGCCACTCGGCTCGCCAAGTCAATCACTATGACCGCGTCTCGCCGACTCGACTCGCCAAAGCCGCGACTTGGTTCACCGGATTTCCTCCTTTATACAGGAGCCCGCCGACGATTCGACTGGATGCCTACTCTGAAGCCGTATACTCCGACTGCCAGCAGCCACTTACGCCTAATCGACAATGGCCTCGGGGACTACTGATGGGGATATGCCTACTGGGGTATACCCAGCAGGACGTTTCCGACTGGCCCGTGAGCTGGCGAGTGGGCCTGCAGAACGGCGAGTGGATTGAAGCCCAGCAAGGTACCGAGCGACTGGAAGCTGAAGGCCCAGGCGAGTAGATAGGCCCAGTCGGACTAGGTTAAACGACTACTAAAGCTTTATCCGAATCGGTTGAGATATGTAAACCCTAGGGGAGGTGAGCCTATATAAACCTCCCTACAGGGTGAGTAGAGACACCTTCCCTCATACACCCAAGCGACTCGCCGCCTAGCCGCCGAGCTCGCCCATTGTAACACCTCCATAATACAATCTAGCAGGAGTAGGTCTTTACCCTCCGGGGGGCCGAACCTGGGTAAAACCCTGTGTCTTTTCCCTCATCTCGCACCGCAGATGGCTGGCCGCCCTTGCCCCTCGTTCTACTACTCGCTGCCGATTGCAGCATCTGCCGTGACCATTCCCACGACAATTAATACTAATTACATCAAGATTTATCCTAATGATATTCATAATGTTGTCTTTGGTTATCAACTAACAATAAGATTCCACTGTCTTACATGAATTTTTAAGATTAGGCTACACTATTAAGGATACTTCAATTGATGTCTTAAACTTTATCCTAATCTACTGTGACCAATTGACTTTCCTACAGTATCTTGGTGGGTTGTGTCTCCTTCGGAAGACACTAAATAGCACCTAACTAAGAGAAGATGGACAACTATTTCTAAGAAAGATGGTTATACACCTCGTGACAAGGTTATCCTCAAGTGGATACTCATCACAATTCATAAGAGTATTTGGTTTAGATAAGATGGCTTCTATAGTCACTATCCAACCTATAGATCTTCCAAAAAGGGTTTTAATCCTAAGGTCAAAGCATATGCTCTGATACCAACTACGGTGACCCAGTATACCACTGCATGATGTAGTACACTATAGTCGTTGACATAACACCAATGAAACACCGTTCACTAGTATTACATCCCTCAGAGTGGTACAACAGAAACACAGCAGGTCCAAGACATGACTATAGGTTACAACTCAACTCTTTACACAAGATCCAGAGAACACTCTAGGTTAAAGAGAGAGAAAGAAACTTCTTACAAAGAAGAATCAGAAATAAACAACTCAAAACTATTATACTATCAAGACTAGTATTTTAACTAATGGTCTGGCATTGCTGCAATTGCAATATGCTACAGAAATAGGTTCTATGGCTAGAGATTATATTTCTATCTAATCAGTAACTTCGTATTCACTTGAGTTGATGTATATGTTGAATTTCTTGACTTCATTGAAGAGCTTTAGCTTCCGGTGATGATTCCTGGAGCATAACTTGATGTAGACATCGTCTGTACAGTCTTTAGAATCTAGCAAGGGTTAAGAAGATACTTTGAGTATGAGCATACTCAGCAAGTTCACTAGAAAAGGAGTGTTTGATGCACTATATCTACAGCCATAGACCAAACGTCGTAGGCATTGGAAGTTTTCGTAAACATTTCTTCAAAGGTTGCTTTTATTCTGAAAAGCTATGTCCGTCAGCCTTCATGGGTTTACCAGAACTTTCATGGAGTTCCTTTCCCGCAACGTTCGCAGCTCCTTCCCGGAACAGGGAGTAACAAGTTACAGTTCTTACACTCTGCAGAGGTGCGTTACTTTACCCATGAGAGACCTTAGCCTTGTTGCACAACCAAGTCATGACCTTGTCCATACTTCCTTGGTATGGGGCCTAGTCTAAGATCCAAGCCAATCACTTCCCTCTCCGCGACCTCATATATCTACACGATCCTTCGGGGCCGGCTCACCTCCGTTAAGCCCCCTTTCGAGCGGGCTAAAACCATGATGAGTTCCCGAAGACTCTATGACCTTGTGTTGCCCTCGCAAGTGCCATATTAAATGGTTCATCCACTAAAAACCATCCATAGATAATCTAGACACCAAAAGTGTGGGGCGTAAGGGTGCACACCCATATGTTGGATCCGCACAAGGAATCACAACGTCACATTCAGGTCGTGTTGCCTCCATACGACAGGAAAATTATACAGCTGGCTTCTCTGTCCCATTCCAAATCTCATGGTTAACGCGTGATATACGTCGCAAGAATCACTGGCGACATTGGTTGTTAGGTCCTAGATAATATGTTCCTTTACCACCGGAACTTTCATAGTAGGTTATTACCTCATGGTAAATAACCTATAATCATATTATTATGAAAATAGTGTTTTTTGACCTTTTTCAAATGCAGGTGATGACAACACTGGATTTGCAAAATACTTTACAGAAAATATTCAAAGGACATGAGCAAGTGTGAACTTGCCTTTTTTGATTGCAATATTATGCACTCACGATCTTCAAGACAATATAAGATCCAATATCTGAAATCAGCATCATTGGTCCGGTAAGGACTAATGTTTAAAGAAGTAAGATGCTATTACGCATACGTAATGTAATGCATTTTCGTAAACTCGAATCCCGGGGATAACGTGGTTCTAGGGTTTGGAAACTGGAAATGGTTCCTGTTAGAATGTGTTTCCTTTTAGATAAGTTTCATATTTGTGTTTATTATTAAGGCTTGTGATTGTGTGTGAAATAACATGTGATTATAATATCATAAAACAATGAGGTACACATAAATGTGAGATGCTACTTAACATTGCTTATACTATAATTGTTTATATTCAAATTTTTATTTTAGAAGTAATGTTACTTATAAAGAACTTAAGTGTTAAAAATCCTAAGTATATAAGTAAAAGTTAATGTAATGTGATTATTATTAATTGTGATTTGTTGTTTCAAGTGGCAAAAAGAATAACATTTGGAGAAGATATTTCTTTTCTAAGGTCTAAGTAATCTTTGTGGTTAATCAAATGTGGTCGATGTTGTTTGTGCTTGCTTGAATAGTTTGGACTCATGATGCTTTATGTCTTAATTATAATAGACCAAAGTTAACTATAAAACACGTAATAAAGTATTTAGCATTATACTTAAAGTCTTGTAGACTAAAGTTAACTTTAAAGACATAGATGGATTTAAGGTATATTGCTTAAGTTATTTGTACCTTGTGTACTTCATAATGTTTCCTTAAAGTTACTTAAGAATGGTTATACTTTTATTTGAGTAGTGGTTTCTTATCATTATACTGGAATAGAATCACTTACCTTTTTTATGGATGAGTGGTTATAATTTATAAACAAGGAAATAATATTACTTAACTACTTATGGATTTACTATAGTGTTTTGATTTATTTATAAACTTGCGGTTAAAGTAAAGGAATAGGTTTTATCTCATTACAAATTATTCTTGGAGATTTTATATTAGATAAGGATCCTTTTATAAAATAATCTACACTTATGGTTGAAGGATAATTCAATAAAATTGTATTTAAAGTGTATTAAACCATTTTGACGTCATATTATCAATATTCAAGACTAATACTATTTATTAGACTTTAATTAGTTAATTTTAGAATATTAGCAAATTTTATTTACCCTTATATGAATTATTAACTAAAGAAAAAGGTTTAAATTCAAGTTATTAAAGTGTTTAACTTTTTTATTTAACTCAAAAGTGAAATATTATATTTTTAACATGTAGATACTATTTTTGTGATCATTTTGATATATTCCATTTATTTTTGTGATTTATAAATAATAAGATATGATATTTATAAGGTTTATTACTTTATAAATACTTAATAAATAATAAATACTTATTTAAGTGAAATAATAATGTATGATTATATTTTTTTTAATTATAGTTCTTATTTTTCTAAGATTTTTGGTATTTTATTTATATTTTCAACATTTACCAATATTAAAATATGAATTATCAAAGTTTTATTACTTATAAAATATTTATTAAATAGTAATAATTTAAATTGTTAACAAAATAATGTTTGGTAATAGTTTTAAGTTGTAGATTTTATTTTTACAAACATTTTCATATATTATACAAATTTTTTTGAATTACAAAACAAAAGTTATTGAATTTACAATATTTAATCATTTTATTACATTTTATGAAATATTTATATTTGATCTTATAATTTTTTATCTATTTCCTAAACAGAAATACTTTTTATACCGAAGCTACATCTACCCTAGTCACTGACTAGTGGGCCAGTGGCCACATCACACTCTCAGGTTAGTAAATGCATTTGTTACCGGCCCTATTCCTACTCCCAGTCAATGACCGATGGGACCAACGCCACGTCAAACTCTACCTCAGCAAAGACTGGGTCAATACGTTGAATTCGTCAAGGCTGATGTGAGAACGACGTCACAGTGATGTCACCTTGTCGGATCCTCCTAGATCAATGATCAATCTGTCGATTGGGAGAGCGTGCGCATGCGAGGATGATTGCGTTCGAAAGAGCGAGATGCGGGGAGTCTAATAGTGGCGGCGCAGCCCAATTTTGGTCACCGGAGCTACTCTGGCGACCATCTACTGCGGCGGCTGATGGTGGTGCGTGGTGCCACGACGATTTATGGTGAAATAGAATGATTGAAGGTTACTGGAAGATCCAAGAGATCACCCTGATGAAGATGGAGGGGTCGATGAGGCGTGAGGAGGACCGGATATGGTGTATTTACGGCGATGGCTGCGGTGGCCGGCGAGAGTCCGACCTCGATTCCACCCAAACGACAATGCCCCGACTTGCGAGACTCCACGAGATCGTTGAGCGTGATGCGGGGCTTCTTCCAGGCATCACGGCAGGACGGGACGAGGTCAGGAATAGCGACAATTCGTTGGCCTTTGTAGCTAGGGTTTGGAACAGAGGAGGAAGATGGAAGAGAGAAGTAGATAAGGCTCTCTGGCATGATGGTGGGCGTCTTATAGGCAAAGAACAGCGGCGGCATGGATCTTGGCGATAGCGTGCATCGCGGCGACGGCGGACGGCCGACGTGGTGCCAGGCAGCTACTTCGCTGGCGTGCTTTCTAGCGAGAGGAAGAAGAAAGGAAAAGATACAGCAAAACAGTATTGGGCTTAGTTGGGCTGGTGTTGGGCTTCGTTGTGACGTGCGTGAGCGATAGGAAGGGGAAGGAAATATGGGCCTCGGGCCAGTTCCTGGTCTGAGTCCATTTTTTTATTCCTTTCTGTTTTATGTTTTATTTTGAGGTTTGAATATTACACATTTGATTGAAATTTCTTTATAGAATTTATTTTCTGGATAATTGCAGTAATATTGGAATGTGTTTAGTATTTGTAGGGTCTTTTGATATGAATTTAATTTATCTAGTATTCATAAACTTATTAAAGATTGCATTATTATTAATCCATGAGTTTAGATTCTTATTGATTTATAATATTAAATAATCTTTTATATATAGTGATCCTTCATTATTATTTAATACATAAAGTTTTGAGTAATTAATACGGTTAATAGTATTATCATAAATTTAGGAAATAGCAATATATATATATATATATATGATTATTACAACTAACATATGAGTTAAGGTTTGAATTGAAAATGCTTACCATAAGTTCTTAGAAGATTTAATATTCTCATATTTCTTTTATTGATGTGAATAAGGGTTAATGTCTAAACATATTGTATTTATGTTTATGATCTTTATTAATATCACCCTTTAAAATAGAAAGTTATTATTTGAAATGAATTATGAGAGAGAATTGATAACTATAGTTTCTAGGCATATATGATTGAAATAAAAGTTAGGGTTTTAAATTGTAATTGTTTACCATGGGTTTTAGGAGTTTTAATATTCTTGTTCATCCTTTTATTTATATGAATAAAGATTATTGGTTAAGACAGATTGTCCTTATGTTGGTGTTCAAGAATGACTTCACCTTTTAGAAAAGAAAGTTATTTCCTGGAAGGTCTTATGGAAAAGAATTGATAAAGATAACTCCTAAGCACATATGGTTGTGATAATTGGAATTGACAGAGATGTGCTTAAGTGATTTGCTATAGGAAAATATTCCTATAAATCTTTGTGGAAATAAGATGATAGATCAATCAGATGAAATGGATATTATGTTTGGTTAAAGATTTAGGGTTTAGTGTTTACCAAGGATTCCTATCTTCCATACTTCATAATTTTGGACTTATGATTTAGGAATTCCTTTCCTAGATATACTACTTATTCATATCCATCATCATGTGTTAACATGATGAGCTTTACTTCTCAAGAATATTCTCATCCATCTTTTATTCTTCTCATTCCATTTATAAATCTAATGAGCTTGACACGAAAGCTTTTCATAATCTTCTCATATCCATACTTGGTTATATCCACTACTATACTGTTATTAACCTCCAATCCAACAAGTAGTTACTTCTAACTCCACTCATACTCTTCCTTAATCATTCACCACTAATATTACTCCAGTAGATGCATAGATCAAACTATTTTCCTTAAAAGCTTGCTATTCTTTAAGAGGAATAACACTACTTCTATAACTCCATGATATACTATCTTTAGCTTAAACATACTATCTTATATTTACTTTACTCTAATAACTCATACTCCAACCTCACATTATATTAATGTGACTTGTAATGACTACTCTAGATTAATATATCTATACTAGGTTTCAATCATGCTTTATCCACCAATGTCACTTATACATGATATAAGCATTCAATATTGGTGAGTAAGGCATGATCATTATGATCCTTTGATCCCTTATGATTAGGTTTCCAGTTGGCTAATCAATGTCTCATCAATACAACATTAGAGTTGTATTAAAATTATCTTCTATCCATTCAGGAGTGAGTTAACTCCAGCAATTATCATATTGATTTAATCCTCCTCCAACACTCCCATCATATAGATGATATTTAAATCTAATATTACCACCTATCTCTTTTTACTTCTTTCTCTAAAGGTTTTAGAATGGATGCTATGGTAAGGACAAGAGTTGATAGTTTAAGAATTTGTGAATCAATAGTTGATTACTCAACATTGATGAACAACAGATATTAAGATAAGGTTCATTAGAGATGATAAAGATTGATATGGAAAGAAAGATATATGGTGAATGATCTTAACTTGGTTTCTTTCCTACTCAAACTCACTAAAGAGTTAAGGTTATGTATTACCCTGATACTCATGGTAGAGATATATAAGATTAAGATAGGTTAAGATTTAGTTGTTGCATTCCTATTACTTAAGTTATGTTTATAACTTGGTATTCATGAGTTGTGTAATAAATACTAGGATATCATTACTTAAGGATCAAATATAAATCATTAAGTAATGTGTTAGGGTTTAACTTTTATTACATTTGATCTACCCTTAGATCAAATCTCCCTTACCCAAAAATAAGGTTATAGCAAAGGTCATATTGAAACTTATCACAGTCAACTTGATGATCTACTTCAATTCCATCATGTTGAGAGAAGCTTCAATCACTTTGGCAAGTTTTTTATTTAAAAGCCCGAAAATTATTCGGATTTTCTATGCATGAATGCAATGCACACATCTGTGTTCAGCTTATTTCTAAGCTCTAATGATGGGATGTTACACGCTTGTACCTCTTGAATATTTCTTTGGCTGACACTGGGGTGGCATCCCCAAGCTTGAGCTTTTGTCCATTCTTCATCTCATTACATCATTCTTTCTCTACACCTGAAATTTTTCCTTCATATAAAACTTCACACAATCTTCATTACCAACATTAGTGTATTCAAAAGATAATAGAACTTTGGGTTTAGCTTTAGAACAGCAAAAATTTCACTACAAACACTAGCTACTGTAGCAATTCCCTCAAAAAGTTCAATTTCCCAAAAAGGAATCAATAAGAAGCAAATGCAAATAATGGCAGAAATATGTCAAAACAGACCAGCAGGTAGAAAACGATTTTTTCGAAGACCTTATGTTGCTCAAATCAAAAAGTGTTGTACTAACGAAAGTTATCTGACATACTGGGGAATTTATTCATAAATTTTCAGCTCAATCCGACCTATAGAGACTCCTCACGAATTTTTATGGTGGAGGACCGAAATCTGTCTCGGGACAGCAACTCCCCAAATCTTACTTCCCTCTCATTATAGGTCATTCTTGGAACAAAAAGCAAACAAAAAGGATAAGAGATACTTCGTAAATGTATCTATAATTTTTTATGCTCCGTACTTGTTTATTATTTACTTTGCTTTTCTTTGTCTACGCTTTGAGGTGCTTTTTACATGTTTTCTGGTACTAACCTATTAATGTGGCATCCCGCAAAACCACTACTAGAAAATCGTGTTATTTTTGTGTGCATTGCATCATCATGACCGCATGCTCATGTCATCATGCCACATTGCATTTGAGCATCGTCATCATCTTGCATTTGCTTGCATAAAACTATTTTCGGAAAAACCTATTTTTGTTTTCTAAACGCCCCGTCTTTGTTCAAAACCAAAACCCGGTCTCCGGATTAGTTTGTTTTGTCTACCAATGTTTTGCAAAGTCCCGTTCTAAACAAATAAATTGTTTAATTATTTTAGGGGGCAGCCGAACCGGGCCGATCCGACCCAGTTGGCCACCCCCAGTACAAAACCAATCAGTCCACCAAAATCCTAAAACTACCCAACCTAGTCTACCCACCCCTCCAACCACCTCACCCCATCCAATCCTCTCCCGCCACCTCACCTCTCTCCCTCCTCCCCACCACTCATCTGCTGCCACCTCACCTCCCCTAGCCCCAAACTACCCACCCACGCACGCCACACCCGTCCGCCCCGCTCCCACCTGCCGCCTGTCCCCACCCCCTTTTCCCGCCCAGGAGCCCACCTGCACGCGCCCCCAAGCCGCAGCGTTCCCGTCCCGCTGACCCAGTCGCCTGCCCCAGCCCGACAACCCCTGGCCCCACCTTTTCCATCGGGATCCTCTCTCCCTTGGGCTCCTCTACAGCCCGCTTCCTTCCTCCCCTTCGACAGCTTCCGCCGCTGCTCTCCTCTCCCCCTGCTCGCCTCTGGCCGCGCCGCCAGGCCCCCGTTCGCCACCGCCTCTCCCTACCGCCGCGTGGTCCCGCGCCGCCGCCTCTCTCGCCGGCCGCCCTCCTCCCGAGCTCGCCGGGCCGCCGCCTCTCCCGAGCCCCGGCCTCCTCCGTCCCCGAGCGCGCCTCCCCGCCTCCTCCTGACGCCCGCCGCCTCGGCGCCTTCCTCTCCTCCTCCCTCCGGCCGCCGGGCTCCACTCTGCCGCCTCCTCCCGAGCTCCTCGTCGAGCCCGGCCACCACCTCTGTCCGCCGCCCTCCCTCTGCAACCCTCCTCCGCTGCGCGTCGGCCTCGCCGCGGCCGCCCTCCGCTCCCCGTCGGCCTCGCCGCGCCCGGCGCTCGCCGTCTCGACCGCCTCCGCGCCCGCCGGTCACCCTCCTTCCCCGCCTCCGGCCGCGCCTCCCCGCCACCGGCCCCGACTCCCTCTTCTCCCCAGGCTCCCCTCCTCCGCGCCTCCTCCCGCCGCTCAGGGCTCCTCCTCCGACGAGCTCAACCTCGTCGGGCCCGTTGTCCTCCGGCGCCCTCCGCCTCGCGCCGCCCTCCTCCGTCCGTCCCCGCGGCTCCCCCTCAGGCGCCCGCCTCCGCCGTCCAAGCCGGCCGCCGCCACGACCCCCTCCCGCTCCCCTCTCGCGTTCCGCCGCCATCGGCCTCCGCCACCAGCGCCTCCACCCTCTGCAAGCTCCGCCACCTCAGCTCCCCGCCGCCGGGCCCGCCTCTGTTTTCCACCATCCTCGCTGGCCGCTTCCCCCGTCGAGCTCTGCGCCGCCGGCCGTCCCGCGCCGAGCTCGCCCTCGTGTCGTTTCCTCTGCTCCTGCTTTCGGCCTTGGCTGCCTGTGCTTGTGCGCCTGCTAGCACCGTTGCATCTGTCTGTCTCGTTGGTGAAGCATGTATTCACCATGTGTTGGCCATCAGGTGTTGATAAACCTCGGCTACGCCGCCCTCCGTTTGTGAACCCGAGGAGTGTTACCTCTCGAAGACCACACAATATTTTGACAAGATCTTCAACGACACTCGAAGTACAAGACCTATCCGATGCCGACCCAAGTTCTTCCTCTCGGACCCGAAGACACCGACGCAGAACGCCAAGTACTTCCCTCGGACGCCAAAACCCGAACTGGAAGGACGCCAAGATCGCCACAAGTACGACAAGTTCTACTTCCGAACGACAAGACCGGCCGATCCGTGGACCCGACAAGATCGACCGCTTGGAACCAAGATCTCCGGCACGTCACGACAGGTTCTCCGTCTTGTATCCGCTCCCGCCGATCCCGTCGAACCCTGAACCCTGAGACCGAACCCCGAACCCCTCGGAGCCCAAGATCGCCGAACCCTAATGTGTGACCCCTTTACTCGAGCCCTATTTTATAAATGTAATAACAAATTGTTGCATATTTAATTGTTCATGCATGCATACTTGTCTGTGGTTTGGGGGCCTTATGCCGATTCACCTTATAATTAAATATGGGGCCCATATGTGGGCAAATCTAGCCTTATATTTGCCTCATTTAAATTTGTGCATCGAACCGTTGTCATATCTTGCCTTGTTAAAACAACATTTAAAATGCGGGGTATCTAAATAACATGAACCTATTAAGTAATTGTCGGGACCCCGGTTCCGCTTAATATTGCCTAATTGCATCGCATCTTTGCCATGTCATACATCATACATGCATCATGCCCGATCTTCGGCCGTAGTATTAAATATTGCATCCGTTGTTTATTCTAGTGTTTTGGTTCTTCGCGGATAAGGCCGTTGAGTTGATGCGAGTGTTGACCCGATCTTCGGATGAACCCTCGGCAATGTTTTCAGGCGAGCATCTCCCCCTTTCTACCTATCTTACTTTTATAGTATTTATTCCCTCCTATTGATCTATTGTTATCTGTGTTGCGATGCTCTAGTTTTCGTACCCGTATTATCCCTTGCAGCCTTATATTGCCTTGGACACATCCTATTACATGTTGTTTCGTAGATAGTTGGACTTGCGCGTCGTAGTCGCTTGCTCAAGTGCTGTTGCGTGTCTTCAAGTACCACAGTTGTTGGAGTATTGCCGCATGTTCAATGTTGGAGATGATCGTGGCTTTAATTATCGTTACTTTAATTACTGTTTAACAACTAAAATTGAAGTAAGTAAGCAGAGGCACAGGTGGGCAATAGATGTTATTTGGTTGTTAACCGTCCACTTGTGTCCCGTAGGACCCCGAGTACTTGATACCTGTTCCTTGAATATTCGCGCTATCCACATCCGGGAGGATTATGGGACCCCCCTGAGCCAGAACTTGATTCATTCTTATTTCTTGGGGCCACAAACTAGTTTGAGGTTTTATTTACGATCCTGTACTTATGCCATGCTTTACTGCTTTATTTACGATTGTGCGAGGAGCACCTGTACTGTTTAGGTAAGCGGAGTGTTTTCGCGGTATCGACAAGCCCAGTTTTGGGTTCCCAGTCGTTTACAGCCATTGTCGCAAACCTTGAGTCCGTCTCGGAGTCAGCTAGCTTCGTTGCGGGTCTACTCAATGGGGTGGCCCCCTGAAATATTTCTGAATCCTGTGATTGTTTTGTCGTGAAGGCCTCGTTGGGTTTTGATTTGGTTTTTCCGAGGTTGATCGAGTGTGTGTTGCTATTTGTGCACCCCTGCAGGGTAAAAATTTCTGAAAGCCGTGTCCGCGGTTATGGACGACTTGGAGCACAGTATCTCGATCATAGACTACTATAACTAAAGTAGTGCTATAAATTTGACTTTATAATGACTAGTAATTAGCTTCACTACAATGGAATGGCTAAATAAAACTGCCAACAATTGCTTGTTTGGGTTGTCGCTTGCGACATTGTATCTGACTAGTAAGTATTGCAACTACAACGGAATGGCTAAATAATAGTACCAACAACTGCTGGGTTTTGGGTTATCTCATGTTAATTGTATCTGACTAGTAAGTGTTGCAACTACAATGGAATGGTTAAATAAAAGTGCCCACTGCTTATTTTATCAGGATGACTATCTATATTTGTCTAGTAATTGATGCAACTATAACTGAATAAATAAAACTGCCAACTGTGTGAGTTCCTCGGTTGACTTGCTCGTTTGGTCTCGAGAGGGAAACACCAGGATGGGTTTGTTTGATGGTAGAATCAGGTTGGTTCCGAATAGGTCTTTCTTAACCCTCTCTGATAGCCGCCAGCTGTATCGAGTTTCTATAGGTTGTTTAGTGCATGCTGCCGCTGCCGCTCAGTCCACCATACCTATGTAGGCGAGGACCGCCGAATTCTAGACTCGCCGTGTACTGGCCTCAGTACTGACCGCTCTCTCTTTTTCCTTTGCCCTTTGTCGGCACCCCTTTTGTTTAAGCAGGTTTCGAGATCGACGTCGTTAGCAGGGTTACCCTTCCGGCTTGGCCTGGGCAGGGTTATGGACGCCATTGGTTATTCTTCAGGGCTCTTAGCCCCATTTGCATCTTGTCCGTAGCTGGACGCTCTATCGTTTTCAAGGTGATTTGGATCTTTGTATTGTATATCTGTATTCTTGACTCTTCGAGTCGCTGTTGTATATATCTGTTCTGTGGGTCCCATCGAGGACTGTTGTGTAATGTTATTACTTCGTTTTCCACCCGCACGAAAGTGCCTGGTGGGCACCTTTGAATCGTTTCTATGCGGGTTTGGCGGGAAGCGCTAAAACTTGCATAGGGTCGATTCTGAGGGTGTTACAGAGTGGTATCAGAGCTCAGCAGTTGCGATACCCCACAAGTCCAGCCTGTAGGATAACCTAGCTAACGTCCGAAGTAGAGTGTCAAAAATATTTTTGCAAAATCGGTTGGATAGTTCTGATTAGGTCTGATTTTACTCCTTACCCCTCTGCTATTCTCCTCTTACCTCTACGTGTTTTGAATCCGCTCTCGTCTCTTTCTTCGAGTCCAGGATTTCTCGTGGTTGGGTTCCGTCGTACCTTCAGGGATTCGCTTCCTCCTTTGATAACGATGTTCTACCATCCGGTGTTCATGATGTCTGAGGAATCCGTCTACTGTGGTACCATTCTTTGTTCCTTGTTTGTGCCTTCCGGTGTTTTCCGACGCGACGACATCATCTACGCCAGATCCGATGCAGAGTCTGCATCACTCCTTTGTCCCAAACCTCGATTGTCGAGATCTTCAGTCTAATTCCGAGAGTTGGTTGCATAATCCGCCTATTCGTGTGCAGAGTAATGGTTTGGGTGCGCGATGGACTGATCACCATCCGACTACTCCTATCATTCGCTCTTGTACATCGAATCAGTGGATCCAGCAATTTTAGTCCGTCCACGGAAGCTAGAGGTGGCATTATTTGTGGATACCTCTACCTTCGACCTTTTGTTTCCGGAGTGTTCTCTCGACGATCACGGACAACGAACCCTTGTTAGTGGTGTCGCGAGGATCTACACGAAGCGAGAAGATGTAGATCGCCGACCTTCCTTCCGGTACCATGAGGCGGATCTCAAGGGCGAGATCCATTGTTAGTGGTGTCGAATTGTGGCATCCCGCAAAACCACTACTAGAAAATCGCGATATTTTTGTGTGCATTGCATCATCATGACCGCATGCTCATGTCATCATGCCACATTTCATTTGAGCATCGTCATCGTCTTGCATTTGCTTGCATAAAACTATTTTCGGAAAAACCTATTTTTGTTTTCTAAACGCCCCGTCTTTGTTCAAAACCAAAACCCGGTCTCCGGATTAGTTTGTTTTGTCTACCAGTGTTTTGCAAAGTCCCGTTCTAAACAAATAAATTTTTTAATTATTTTAGGGGGCAGCCGAACCGGGCCGATCCGACCCAGTTGGCCACCCCCAGTACAAAACCAATCGGTCCACCAAAATCCTAAAACTACCCAACCTAGTCTACCCACCCCTCCAACCACCTCACCCCATCCAATCCTCTCCCGCCACCTCACCTCTCTCTCCCTCCTCCCCACCACTCTGCTGCCACCTCACCTCCCCTAGCCCCAAACTACCCACCCACGCACGCCACACCCGTCCGCCCCGCTCCCACCTGCCGCCTGTCCCCACCCCCTTTTCCCGCCCAGGCGCCCACCTGCACGCGCCCCCAAGCCGCAGCGTTCCCGTCCTGCTGACCCGGTCGCCTGCCCCAGCCCGACAACCCCTGGCCCCACCTTTTCCATCGGGATCCTCTCTCCCTCAGGCTCCTCTACAGCCCGCCTCCTTCCTCCCCTTCGATAGCTTCCGCCGCCGCTACTCTCCTCTCCCCCTGCTCGCCTCTGGCCGCGCCGCCAGGCCCCCGTTCGCCAACGCCTCTCCCTACCGCCGCGTGGTCCCGCGCCGCCGCCTCTCTCGCCGGCCGCCCTCCTCCCGAGCTCGCCGGGCCGCCGCCTCTCTCGAGCACCGGCCTCCTCCGTCCCCGAGCGCGCCTCCCCGCCTCCTCCGGGCGCCCGCCGCCCCGGCGCCTTCCTCTCCTCCTCCCTCCGGCCGTCGGGCTCCACTCCGCCGCCTCCTCCCGAGCTCCTCGTCGAGCCCGGCCACCACCTCTGTCCGCCGCCCTCCCTCTGCAACCCTCCTCCGTTGCGCGTCGGCCTCGTCGCGGCCGCCCTCCGCTCCCCGTCGGCCTCGCCGCGCCCGGCGCTCGCCGTCTCGACCGCCTCCGCGCCCGCCGGTCACCCTTCTTCCCCGCCTCCGGCAGCGCCTCCCCGCCACCGGCCCCGACTCCCTCTTCTCCCCAGGCTCCCCTCCTCCGCGCCTCCTCCCGCCGCTCAGGGCTCCTCCTCCGACGAGCTCAACCTCGTCGGGCCCGCTGTCCTCCGGCGCCCTCCGCCTCGCGCCGCCCTCCTCCGTCTGTCCCCGCGGCTCCCCCTCAGGCGCCCGCCTCCGCCGTCCAAGCAGGCCGCCGCCACGACCCCCTCCCGCTCCCCTCTCGCGTTCCGCCGCCATCGGCCTCCGCCACCAGCGCCTCTACCCTCTGCAAGCTCCGCCACCTCAGCTCCCCGCCGCCGGGCCCGCCTATGTTTTCCACCATCCTCGCTGGCCGCTTCCCCCGTCGAGCTCTGCGCCGCCGGCCGTCCCGCGCCGAGCTCGCCCTCGTGCCGTTTCCTCTGCTCCTGCTTTCGGCCTCGGTTGCCTGTGCTTGTGCGCCTGCTAGCACCGTTGCATCTGTCTGTCTTGTTGGTGAAGCATGTATTCACCATGTGTTGGCCATCAGGTGTTGATAAACCTCGGCTACGCCGCCCTCCGTTTGTGAACCCGAGGAGTGTTACCTCTCGAAGACCACACAATATTTTGACAAGATCTTCAACGACACTCGAAGTACAAGACCGATCCGATGCCGACCCAAGTTCTTCCTCTCGGACCCGAAGACACCGACGCAGAACGCCAAGTACTTCCCTCGGACGCCAAAACCCGAACCGGAAGGACGCCAAGATCGCCACAAGTACGACAAGTTCTACTTCCGAACGACAAGACTGGCCGATCCGTGGACCCGACAAGATCGACCGCTTGGAACCAAGATCTCCGGCACGTCACGACAAGTTCTCCGTATTGTATCCGCTCCCGCTGATCCCGTCGAACCCTGAACCCTGAGACCGAACCCCGAACCCCTCGGAGCCCAAGATCGCCGAACCCTAATGTGTGACCCCTTTACTCGAGCCCTATTTTATAAATGTAATAACAAATTGTTGCATATTTAATTGTTCATGCATGCATACTTGTCTGTGGTTTGGGGGCCTTATGCCGATTCACCTTATAATTAAATATGGGGCCCATATGCGGGCAAATCTAGCCTTATATTGGCCTCATTTAAATTTGTGCATCGAACCGTTGTCATATCTTGCCTTGTTAAAACAACATTTAAAATGCGGGGTATCTAAATAACATGAACCTATTAAGTAATTGTCGGGACCCCGGTTCCGCTTAATATTTCCTAATTGCATCGCATCTTTGCCATGTCATACATCATACATGCATCATGCCCGATCTTCGGCTGTAGTATTAAATATTGCATCCGTTGTTTATTCTAGTGTTTTGGTTCTTCGCGGATAAGGCCGTTGAGTTGATGCGAGTGTCGACCCGATCTTCGGATGAACCCTCGGCAATGTTTTCAGGCGAGCATCTCCCCCTTTCTACCTATCTTACTTTTATAGTATTTATTCCCTCCTGTTGATCTATTGCTATCTGTGTTGCGATGCTCTAGTTTTCGTACCCATATTATCCCTTGCAGCCTTATATTGCCTTGAACACATTCTATTACCTGTTGTTTGGTAGATAGTTGGACTTGCGCGTCGTAGTCGCTTGCTCAAGTGTTGTTGCGTGTCGTCAAGTACCACAGTTGTTGGAGTATTGCCGCATGTTCAATGTTGGAGATGATCGTGGCTTTAATTATCGTTACTTTAATTACTGTTTAACAACTAAAATTGAAGTAAGTAAGCAGAGGCACAGGTGGGCAATAGATGTTATTTGGTTGTTAACCGTCCACTTGTGTCCCGTAGGACCCCGAGTACTTGATACCTGTTCCTTGAATATTCGCGCTATCCACATCCGGGAGGATTATGGGACCCCCCTGAGCCAGAACTTGATTCATTCTTATTTCTTGGGGCCACAGACTAGTTTGAGGTTTTATTTACGATCCTGTACTTATGCCATGCTTTACTGCTTTATTTACGATTGTGCGAGGAGTACATGTACTGTTTAGGTAAGCGGAGTGTTTTCGCGGTATCGACAAGCCCAGTTTTGGGTTCCCAGTCGTTTACAGCCATTGTCGCAAACCTTGAGTCCGTCTCGGAGTCAGCTAGCTTCGTTGCGGGTCTACTCAATGGGGTGGCCCCCTGAAATATTTCTGAATCCTGTGATTGCTTTGTCGTGAAGGCCTCGTTGGGTTTTGATTTGGTTTTTCCGAGGTTGATCGAGTGTGTGTTGCTATTTGTGCACCCCTGCAGGGTAAAACTTTCTGAAAGTCGTGTCCGCGGTTATGGACGACTTGGAGCACAGTATCTCGATCATAGACAACTATAACTAAAGTAGTGTTATAAATTTGACTTTATAATGACTAGTAATTAGCTTCACTACAATGGAATGGCTAAATAAAACTGCCAACAATTACTTGTTTGGGTTGTCGCTTGCGACATTGTATCTGACTAGTAAGTATTGCAACTACAACGGAATGGCTAAATAAAAGTACCAACAACTGCTGGGTTTTGGGTTATCTCATGTTAATTGTATCTGACTAGTAAGTGTTGCAACTACAACGGAATGGTTAAATAAAAGTGCCCACTGCTTATTTTATCAGGATGACTATCTATATTTGACTAGTAATTGATGCAACTATAACTGAATAAATAAAACTGCCAACTGTGTGAGTTCCTCGGTTGACTTCCTCGTTTGGTCTCGAGGGGGAAACACCAGGATGGGTTTGTTTGATGGTAGAATCAGGTTGGTTCTGAATAAGTCTTTCTTAACCCTCTCTGATAGCCGCCAGTTGTATCGAGTTTCTATAGGTTGTTTAGTGCATGCTGCCGCTGCCGCTCAGTCCACCATACCTATGTAGGCGAGGACCGCCGAATTCTAGCCTCGCCGTGTACTGGCCTCAGTACTGACCGCTCTCTCTTTTTCCTTTGCCCTTTGTCGGCACCCCTTTTGTTTAAGCAGGTTTCGAGATCGACGTCGTTAGCAGGGTTACCCTTCCGGCTTGGCCTGGGCAGGGTTATGGACGCCATTGGTTATTCTTCAGGGCTCTTAGCCCCATTTGCATCTTGTCCGTAGCTGGACGCTCTATCGTTTTCAAGGTGATTTGGATCTTTGTATTGTATATCTGTATTCTTGACTCTTCGAGTCGCTGTTGTATATATCTGTTCTGTGGGTCCCATCGAGGACTGTTGTGTAATGTTATTACTTCGTTTTCCACCCGCACGAAAGTGCCTGGTGGGCACCTTTGAATCGTTTCTATGCGGGTTTGGCGGGAAGCGCTAAAACTTGCATAGGGTCGATTCTGAGGGTGTGACAATTAACAAGTTGCCACAATGCCAGTTGCATGTTTTCTGCTATTTTTGGTTCCAGAAAAGTTAGTAAAGAAATATTCTCGAAATTGGACGGGACAAACGTCAAAGTCAATTACTTTCCGTGGGGAACAAGAAGTCCAGAGGGGAGACGGAGAAGCGGGCCAGGGCAGCCGGACCCCCCTATGCGCGGGTGGGCCCTGCCCCGCGCCTAGGAGGGGTGTGGTCCCTCTGGCCGTATCCTTGGCGTCCCCCTTCGCCTATAAGAAGACACCGATGCAAAAACCCTAAGCAGCCGATTAAATCTCCACGAAACCTTCTGTAGCCGCCACCACGGTCGTCCCTAGATCAGGGGGGATCTGAAGTTCTTCCCGGCACCCTGCCAGAGGGGAGATCATCCTGGAGGCCTTCTCTCCGGTATGATGCATGAGTAGTTCCACCTTTGACTATGGGTCCATGTAGTATCTAGATGGTTGTATCTCCTACTTTGTTCTTTCATGTATAGATCTTGTGAGCTCCATTCATGATCAAGATCTAATCTATTTGTAACCATGCATGTTGTGTTTCCAGGGATCTGATGGATATTGAGATTATTATGTTGGTTTGATTAATGGTTTTGTATTTATGATTCTATCATGTGTGTGTTGTTTGCGATCTTGCATGCTCTCCGTTGTTAGTAGCTATCTTGGCCAAATAGTTGCTAGTGACTCCAAGAGGGAGTATTTATTCTCGATAGTGGGTTCATGCCTCTAGTTTCCAAGGGAAGTGACAATAATCTCTTCGGTTGTAGATGTGTTGTTGCTACTATGGAGAAAACAACGGTCTCTTGTTCATGGAACATGTGGACTGTTTACCTTACACACTTTGCTTAAAGCAGTTGTCTATTGCTTGCAACTTAATACTGGAGGGAGTTCGGATGATAACCTGAAGGTGGACTTCTAGTCATAGATGCAGTTGGATGGTGGACTATGCATATTATTGTATTTCCTAATCGAATCTCATAGGATCTTTCTGACTAGTAATTGCATAGTGAAGGTGGACTTCTAGTCATAGATGCAGTTGGATGGCGGACTATGTATATTATTGTATTGCCTAATCGAATCCCATAAGATCTTTCTAACTAGTAATTGCATTGTTAATTATGCCTTGCTCAGTTCCTGTCAATTGACCTACTATAATTTGTTTACCCGTCATGCCATGTTGTTTATCTAACAAGAGCACCATTATTCCTTTCTCAGGTCCAATCTTTACCATTGATACATCTTCCACTGTTACTTGTTTACTTGCTGCAAACCATTACCTCGCACACCATACGTTTAATCCTTTCTTACAACAAACTGGTGAGCTTGACAACCTCACTGATTCGTTGGGGCAAAGTCTTGAGTTTGTGGTGTGCAGGTCTCCGCGATGCTTGCAACACCTGTGTGACGTTTCCTTCCTCCTTCTGGTTCGATAACCTCGGTCTCTACTTAGGGAAAACTTGTTGCTGTGCTCATCATACCTTGCTCTTGGGTTTCCAACGAAGTCCTGTCTGATAGGCAACAAGCTTTCTGGCGCCGTTGCCGGGGAGGCTAAGGACGTCTTCACAAGGGGAGTCTTCCACTTCCTTTCTCTTTACTTTGTTTTTAGTTTGCTTTGTTTCTTTTGCTTGGTTTTTTTTGCCACTTTCCAAAAAAACCCAAAAAATTAGTCTAGTTTGGTTTGCTTGATTTATTAAAAAACACAAAAAAATTAGTTCCTGCTCTAGCCGCTGGTCTGTTGTTCCCTTGCTTGGCCATGCTTTCCATCAATGGATGGTTTCTTTGAAACTAGTTCTTATTGGCAAGGTGGGTTCACGGAAGAACAAAAGTATTATTATAAGGAACACCGTTTGTCACAAAAAGGGAAACACTTATGGGAACAAATTGATAAGTTGAATACTATTGCTAGAGACGTGTGCTCTACTTATAATGTTACTTATTGCTTTGATAAATTTTGTTGTTGTAGGAGGTATAAACACCTGCCCTTTCAATGTGAGTATAATGATAATGTTACCATATCTTCTTATGTTAAGGGAAATTATGACTTTTATGATGTGGAACAAATTGAAGAATTCATTGCCTTCAATGGTGCATTTGAACTTGCTAGTTTGCTTGAAAATACTGATGATGCACCTTACGAATGTGAGGTTTATGAGATACTTAAATTTTGCTTTGATAACTACAAGGAAGCAAATGGCTATATTCTTGAATATTTTAATACGCGTTTTCCACAAATGGAAGATAATAATGTCTTGCAGGAGCTTATGGAAGAAGAAATTGTTGAAACTGGAAGCTCATTAGATGAAAAAGAGGGGGAGAGTGATGAACAAAAGGAGGAAGAATGGATCTACCCATGCCTACCTTCTAATGAGAGTAACTCTTTATCCCTTACATTATTTGATTGTCCCCCATGCTTACCAAAGGAGGATGAATGTTATGTTCCTATGGATCCTTTTGAAATATCTACTTTGGATAAAACATGTGGAGGTTTTAATCCCACTGTTTTTGAGCTTGATAGAAATTATGTGTTTGTAGATCATGAAAAGCATGCTTTATGTGATAGCTATATCGTTGAGTTTATTCATGATGCTACTAAAAATTATTATGAGAGAGGAAAGTATGGTTGTAAAAGTTTTCATGGTACTGAAACACCTCTCTATGTGCTGAAAGTTTTGAAGTTGCTCTTGTTTCATCTTCCTATGCCTGTCACTTTGTTATTTGTGGATTTATTTGCATACAATATTAGTATGCATAGGAAGTGGGTTAGACTTAAATGGGTTTTGAATTTGCTTCTTGATGCTCTCTTTGACTTCAATTCATAATTCTTATGTGAGCATCTTCTCAAGCTATCATGCCTAACTTAAAGGCGTTGAAGAAAAGTACTTGTTGGGAGATAAACCAAGAGTTTCCTTGAGTCTTGTGAGTTATTAATTCAATAATGACATCTACTTATCCTTTTTATTTGCTTTTTGTGCCAAGAATGACCTCTAATGATAGGGAAGTAAGATTTGGGGAGTTGATGTCTCAAAACAGATTTCCGTCCTCCACCAAAAAAATTCGTGAGGAGTCTCTGTAACTCAGATTGATCTGAACATGTACGAATAAATCCCCCAATATGTTAGCTAAATTTAGTTAGTTGAACACTTTTTAATTTGAGCAACAAAAGATGTTCGAAAAAATCGGTTTCTACTTGCTGGTCTGTTTTGACAGATTTCTGCCATTATTTGCATTTGCTTCTTATTGATTCCTTTTTGAGTTCTCTTTAGGTGAATTGAGGTTTTTGAAGGAGTTGCTACAATAGCTTTTGTTTTTAGTGAAAAGACTTGCTGTTCCAAAGCTTTGCCAGAGGTATAATATCTTTTGAATAAACTAATGTTGCTAATGAAGATTGTGTGAAGTTTTGTATGAAGGAAAAATTTCAGGTGTAGAGAGAGAATGATGCAATGAGATGAAAAATGGACAAAAGCTCAAGCTTGGGGATTCCACCATGGTATCACCCCAAGAAATATCCAAGAGGTACAAGCGTCAAAGCTTGGGGATGCCCAAGGCATCCCCTTCTTCATCAATAAAAAGCTAAGACCTGTCTAGACACTTCATTTTTATTGTTTCATGCACAGTTGTGTTGTTCTTGGAGCGTCTTAGTTTTCGTTTGCTTTGCTTAGTTTTTTTAGTTTGATAAAGTAGTTTGGACCCCTGTTCTCGCTGTGTTGTTTTGCAAATAAGTTGCTTGGTGTTGGAAATGAGTTCTTGCTTGAAGTGCAAGAGGAACTTGCATTGACTATGACTTAGACTTTAGCATGACATGCTAGGTGTTGTTTTGACCTTATGCTTAGTGATTATTACTGTAGCATGTCTTGTTCCAAACAATTGGGATTGCTTAGTGTGCCTTGAAGAAATTATGCGTTGTTTTAGCATGCAAAAGCATAGTATTGTGGTATTCTACTTTGATGCTTTGATTGGGTTGACTTGGCACATGCTCACGCCATGTTATGACTATGAAAATTCACCATTAGCCTCTATGATCATTTAGTCCTTGACTTGTAGTACCACTCTTTGCTTTGATTAGTAATGCTTTGTTGCACTGCATGATTGTCATGGTGGTATCACGACATATGCCATGGGTAGGCTAAAGTTGGGGCCGATGGACGTGGAGGAATCCGGGGAGGATGATGTAGTGAAGACTGCACTCGTATGAACAAAGAGAAATGCAATGTATATTGGATTGAAGCTCTCAAGTGGAGATAACACCTCACTCTATACATCTAATCTCTTATAATCTTGCCATACTTGTGGCTACAATCATGCTCCTTGAGTTGTATCTCCTATGCTTCTATCTAGATCTCTCTGTGAGAGTAGAGGAAGAGGAAGAAGGAGAGCTCCTAGTGAGCAGAGATGGAGGAGCCCTTCGGGGGCCTCTCCCTGAACGATCCCCCTGGTGCTCCTTATAAAGGGGAGCCCAGGGGACAAAGCTTGTTCCCCACGCTTGGCATCTGTGTAGCATATTCCTGGCATCTTCTTAGATCCTCAGCATATGCCTTGGCATCTTTGGAGATGTCATGGCATATTCCTTAGCATATTCTTGATGCCAAGGGCATATTCCATATGCCCATGCGCAAGTCTGAGCCATGGGCGTCCTAAGACTGGCACAAATTGTCTTGATCCGATGGCGTGCTCTTGGGGAGACCGTGGAGGTACCTGGAGATAAATAATAAGGTGTCTAGGTCGAATGAACTCGGCCCAGATGATAAATCTGAAGGGTGAACTCGGCCTGGGTCTTGCTGATCCGGCCCAGTTATTAGTTGGGGTCAGTCCGGCCCAGCCGGGTGAAGATGCAGCCCAGCCGGGTCACCAACCTCGGCCCAGGTGAAGGAACAGAGCCCAGCCGGAAATGGTGATGGGCTGGCCGGGTTGAAGCAGACGCCAGCCCACCCGGGGAGCTTGATGGGGCAGCCCGTGGTAAGGAGACGCGGCCCCGCGGTGGGCCGAATTTCCCTTAGTCGGCCCACCCGGGCGACTTCGGGGTGGCGAGGTGGCGACGAGGGAGCTTGGCGCGGGAGCGAATACTGGCGGGAGACGGCGGGAGCGAGGTGTGGTGGTGGGGATCGGCAAGGAGGATTGGTGCAGGCCTGCGGTGGGCCGAGTTAGGCTCTATCAGCCCACCCTGGGAGGAGACCTCGGCCCTTATCTATATATTTGATCAATTCGGCCCAGGACGGCCTAATTCGGCCTGGAGTGTACTGAACCAGGCCGACTTTTATGTAATTCGACCCAGGTCCCTTTTCTCTCTTATATTTCTTTCTTAACTTCTCATATCTTTTGATATATATATTTATATGTCTTTATTCTTCTATTGAAATGTTGATTACTCTCTAGAGATCTCTTTATACCTCAACTCTGGGGTACCTGGGGTTATATCCCCGACATTAGTCCCCAAGGCTATGTGGGACTCGCAGAGTCGTGCATAGGCTTTACATTCAAATATCCCCAGAGTTACTTTCTGAGCTATTATATCTTGGTTGTATACTTCCATGTCCCATAACCCCTTTTGGTAAGTTTGCGACACCTTGCCTTTTTAGGCACTGGCCTTTTAACCCTTTTGGGTAAGTTTTTGACTTATGTTCTTCTTGGGCACTCTCATAACCTTTTTGGGTAAGTCTTTGACTTTTGGCCTTATTGGGCACTGCTCTTTTAACTTTTTTGGGTAAGTTGTGAGTTCTGGCCTTCTTGGGCACTGCTCTTTTAACCTCTTTGGGTAAGTTGTGAGTCCTGGCCTTCTTGGGCACTGCTCTTTTAACCTCTTTGGGTAAGTTATGAGTTCTTGCCTTCTTTGGCATTGCTCTTTTAACCCCTTTGGGTAAGTTATGAGTTCCTGCCTTCTTGGGTATTGCTCTTTTAACCCCATTGGGTAAGTTATGAGTTCCTGCCTTCTTGGGCATTGCTCTTTTAACCCCATTGGGTAAGTTGTGATTTCCGGCCTTCTTGGGCACTGCTCTTTTAACCTCTTTGGGTAAGTTGTTATCCGAGTCATCTGATTCCAAATCCAAGTTACTTTACTCAAAATTGACTTTATGTCTTAAGTCTGAGTCATCTGACTCAAATCCGAGTTATATGACTCAATTCCGAGTTAACTCATCCCAAATCCGAGTTACTTTACTCAAAATTGACCCTATGTCTTAATTCTGAGTCATCTGACTCGAATCCGAGTTATATGACTCAAATCCGAGTTAACTCATCCCAAATCCGAGTTACTTTACTCAATTTTGACTTATATGTCTTAAGTCTGAGTCCTCTGACTCAAATCCGAGTTATATGACTCAAATCCGAGTTAACTCATCCCAAATCCGAGTTACTTTACTCAAAATTGACTTATATGTCTTAAGTCTGAGTCATCTGACTCAAATCCGAGTTATATTACTCAAATCCGAGTTAACTCATCCCAAATCCGAGTTACTTTACTCAAAATTGACTTTATGTCTTAAGTCTGAGTCATCTGACTCAAATCCGAGTTATATGACTCAAATCTGAGTTAACTCATCCCAAATCCGAGTTACTTTACTCAAAATTGACTTTATGTCTTAAGTCTGAGTCATCTGACTCAAATCCGAGTTATATGACTCAAATCCGAGTTAACTCATCCCAAATCTGAGTTACTTTACTCAAATGACTTTATGTCTTAAGTCTGAGTCATTTGACTCAAATCCGAGTTATATGACTCAAATCCGAGTTAACTCATCCCAAATCCGAGTTAACTTTACTCAAAATTGACTTATATGTCTTAAGTCTGAGTCATCTGACTCAAATCCGAGTTATATGACTCAAATCCGAGTTAACTCATCTCAAATCCGAGTTACTTTACTCAAAATTGACTTTATGTCTTAAGTCTGAGTCATTTGACTCAAATCCGAGTTAACTCATCCCAAATCCGAGTTAACTTTACTCAAATTGACTTATATGTCTTAAGTCTGAGTCATCTGACTCAAATCCGAGTTATATGACTCAAATCCGAGTTAACTCATCTCAAATCCGAGTTACTTTACTCAAAATTGACTTTATGTCTTAAGTCTGAGTCATTTGACTCAAATCCGAGTTATATGATTCAAATCCGAGTTAACTAATCCCAAATCCGAGTTACTTTACTCAAAATTGACTTATATGTCTTAAGTCTGAGTCGTCTGACTCAAATCCGAGTTATATGACTCAAATCCGAGTTATCTGTTTGCCATGATATAACTCGATTTGGTGTGATGACGATAATTTGCCTTTGATATGGATCCGAGATATAGATCCGAGATTAAGCTTTGGGATATGATAATAGGGCTAACCGCTGAGAGATCTGATTCGAGATGTAGATATGAGATATAGATTCGAGATATGATAAGCTGGCCAATAGTCTTCCGAGATATGGGATAACCTGGCAAGATGGTGAAATATGAATCCGAGTCATAACATAACCTGGCAATATGGCGAACTAAATAAAGCTTCGGCCTGAATCAGAGATATGATTAGCACGCCGAGTCTGAATACCAATCCGAATTATAATATACCCTGGCAAGTTGAATCAAATGTTAGTACGAATCAGAGACAATCTACTGAGCTGAGTTAAAGGTTAATTCAAAGCATAAACAAGTTGACTTCAAATTATATCCGAATTAACAATAACCTGGCTGGTAAGCTGAGTTAAAGGACAATCCAAAGCATAAATAAACTGACTCAAATTCTATCCGACTCATAAGTAAGCTAACTCAAATTCTATCTGGATCATAAATAAGCTGATTCAACTTCTGTCCGAGTTATAAACAAGCTGGCTGGGGAGCTGAGTCACAGGATAACCCAAAGTGTAAACTGACTAACTCAAAATCTTTATGAATCACAAATAAGCTGATTCAACTTATTGCCGAGTTATAAACAAGCTGGCCCGTGAGCCGAGTCACAGGATAATCCAAAGCATAAACTAACTGACTCAAGATCTATATGAATCACAAATAAGCTGATTCAACTTATGGCCGAGTTATAAACAAGCTGGCTGGAGTACAGATCTAAATCAACATAATGCTCTCTTAATCTAAAGGTGACTCTACGGATAAGTTGACTAGTCCCCGGGTTGAGTTATTTTCTCCCTGGGATGAAGGATTGAGTGTAGGCGGCTGAGTTATCTGGCACTTACAGCATACTTGGAGAAGTGTTTGGGTGAGTTTTGCTAGGTCATACCTGCCCTGCTGAGTTACTTGGTACATACAGTAAGCTTGGAGTAGTGCTTGAGTCCTTCTTGCTGAGTCTTACCTGCTTTGATGAGTTAGACTTGGAGAGCCTCTGTGCTTACCTCTTTGTTCTCTGTTGGCTTGGTGAGGCTGAATGAGCCCTATGAGGAAGAAAGTTGATGAAGGTGTTCCCGTCCAGATGGAAACCCAACCAACGCCACTAGAAGGCCCCACGGTGGGTGCCAAATGTCGTGGTGGTATCACGACATATGCCATGGGTAGGCTAAAGTTGGGGCCGATGGACGTGGAGGAATCCGGGGAGGGATGATGCAGTGAAGACCGCACTCGTATGAACAAAGATAAATGCAATGTATATTGGATTGAAGCTCTCAAGTGGAGATAACACCTCACTCTATACATCTAATCTCTTATAATCTTGCCATACTTGTGGCTACAATCATGCTCCTTGAGCTGTATCTCCTATGCTTCTATCTAGATCTCTCTGTGAGAGTAGAGGAAGAGGAAGAAGGAGAGCTCCTAGTGAGAAGAGAGGGGAGGAGCCCTTCGGGGGCCTCTCCCTGAACGATCCCCCTGGTGCTCCTTATAAAGGGGAGCCCAGGGGACAAAGCTTGTTCCCCACGCTTGGCATCTGTGCAGCATATTCCTGGCATCTTCTTAGATGCTCAGCATATGCCTCGGCATCTTTGGAGATGCCATGGCATATTCCTTAGCATATTCTTGATGCCAAGGGCATATTCCATATGCCCATGCGCAAGTCTGAGCCATGGGCGTCCTAAGACTGGCACAGATTGTCTTGATCCGATGGCATGCTCTTGGGGAGACCGTGGAGGTACCTGGAGATAAATAATAAGGTGTCTAGGTCGAATGAACTCGGCCCAGATGATAAATCTGAAGGGTGAACTCGGCCTAGGTCTTGCTGATCCGTCCCAGTTATTAGTTGGGGTCAGTCCTTGGGGTCAGTCTGGCCCAGCCGGGTGAAGATGCAGCCCAGCCGGGTCACCAACCTCGGCCCAGGTGAAGGAACAGAGCCCAGCCGGAAGTGGTTTGTCGGTCCGTGGTGGGCTGACCGGGTTGAAGCAGACGCCAGCCCACCCGGGGAGCTTGATGTGGCGGCCCGTGGTAAGGAGACGCGGCCCCGTGGTGGGCCGAATTTCCCTTAGTCGGCCCACCCGGGCGACTTCGGGGTGGCGAGGTGGCGACGAGGGAGCTTGGCGCGGGAGCGAATACTGGCGGGAGACGGCGGGAGCGAGGTGTGGTGGTGGGGCTCGGCAAGGAGGATTGGTGCAGGCCTGCGGTGGGCCGAGTTAGGCTCTATCGGCCCACCCTGGGAGGAGACCTCGGCCCTTATCTGTATATTTGATCAATTCGGCCTAGGACGGCCTAATTCGGCCTGGAGTGTACTGAACCAGGCCAACTTTTATGTAATTCGGCCCAGATCCCTTTTCTCTCTTATATTTCTTTCTTAACTTCTCATATCTTTTGATATATATATTTATATGTCTTCATTCTTCTATTGAAATGTTGATTACTCTCTAGAGATCTCTTTATACCTCAACTCTGGGGTACCTGGGGTTATATCCCCGACAATGATTATGGCCATTATTGCTCTCTTAGTTGGTTGCTCCCATTCTTTTGCTAGCCTCCACTTATGTGAGTAAGCTCTACTCATGCTTCCAACTCCCAAGAAACCAAGTTATTCCAAAGTGTCCACTATAAATTCCTATGCATGGTGTGTTACACCATTCCAAGTATTATCTTGTTTTCAGCTATCTTCCAATTAAAAACTATTTTGTTATATGAAAACTTAGTTATTAAAAGCCCTCACAAACTTGATGGCACACTTTATATTCTTTGCCCCTAATAAACTTGAACCATTGTGTCATCTATGTTGTATATGCTTGCACTTATACGTTGGAATTAGCAGAACCGTGCTATCACAGGGAACGTTTTCAACATTGCACCTGTACTTTGTACTCAGTTGATATCATGCTCTTTTGTCTATGGATGTCACCGGTGTGAAATAAAGAGGGAACTTGTAAGTCCATGGAGTTTGTATCCTGTGTTAGAGAAACTCCTGGGCCGCTAGCCTAAGCCATGCCTAATCATGGTGGAAACTTGTAGCATCACCATAGTGACATCTATGAAGCATTCTTCTTATAAAAAAAGACACATTGAGAAAAGAGGAAAGAGAGAAAAAGGCACCATATTCCAATGGTAAATAAGAAGATTGCTGATATGCTCATTGTCTGCTTGCCTTGTCATTTTGGTTATGGGATAGCTCCTGTACCATGTGCAAGGGGTACCCCCTTTGGCGGTTCTCAATGATATGCAAATACTTACAATGACAAGAACTTACAAGTGACTAAAGTTGAGTAGCATGAGGTGTGGCCCTCGTATTCAAGGGACTTGAGATTGCCAACTTATACTTCGTCAAGCATATACTCCATCTTTGTCACTTTAACCTTAATCACTTCAAGATGCTTATGATAGGGGCAATGAGGGCTGAAAGCTAACAAGTACCATATTTTTTGGAATCACTTTGATGTGTTATTGCTACTAGGGAGAAAACAACGGTCTCTTGTTCATGGAACACATGGACTGTTTACCTTATACACTTTGCTTTAAGCAGTTGTCTGTTGCTTGCAACTTAATACTGGAGGGGGTTCGGATGTTAACCTGAAGGTGGACTTCTAGTCATATATGCAGTTGGATGGCGGACTATGTATCTTGTTATATTGCCCAATCGAATCTCATAGGATCTTTCTAACTAGTAATTGCATTGTTATGCCTTGCTCAGTTCCTGTCAATTGCCCTGTTGTAATTTGTTTACCCTTCATGCCATGTTGTTTATCTAAGGAGAGCACCTCTAGTGAACTATGGACCCCGGTCCAATCTTTACCATTGATACATATTCCACTGTTACTTGTTTACTTGCTGCAAACCATTACCTTCCACACCATACATTTAATCCTTTGTTAAAGCAAACCGGTGAGCTTGACAACCTCACTGATTCGTTGGGGCAAAGTCTTGTGTTTGTGTTATGCAGGTCTCCGCGTTGCTTGCAACAACTGTGTGACGTTTCCTTCCTCCTTCTGGTTCGATAACCTCGGTCTTTACTGAGGGGAAAACTTGCTGCTGTGCTCATCATACCTTTCTCTTGGGGTTTCAAACGAAGTCCTCTCTGACATGCAACAATAAGGAGAGGTCATTACAGAAGTAATAATTCCAAGACTCAAGAAAACTCTTGGGTTATCAACAAGTACTTTTCTTTAACTCCTTTAAGTTAGGCAGAAGAAGCAAGAAATCAAGTATTTTCAAATGAATAAGCATTAACATCAAACCTTGATTTCAAAGGAGGAGCAAAAATCAAGTTCTCTCTCCTCATAGGGAAGTGTTCAATATCTTTCTTGAATGGAAATTGATATTTAATGGTGCCTTCTTTCATATCAATGATGGCACCAATTGTTCTAAGAAAAGGTCTTCCCAAAGTAATAGGACAAGAAGCATTGTATTCAACATCCAAAACATAGAAATCAACAGGGACATAAGCATTGTTAACCATAATGAGAACATCATTAATACTTCCCATGAGTTTCTTCTTAGCATTATCATTAAGTGGGACATCCAAATAACAATCTTCCAAATGTGGCAAATCAAGCATTTCATAAATCTTCCTTGGCATAATAGAGACACTAGAACCAAGATCACATGAAGCTTTGAGATCAAAGTCATTCACTTGCATATAATAATGGATTCCCAATTATCTTCTACTTTCCTAGGAATAGACCTTTGTGTTTTAACTTCTCTTCCTTAATTTTAACAAGAGCATTTGTAATGTGTTTGGTGAAAGCAACATGCATATCACTAGCATTAGGACTTCTAGCAAGCTTTTGCAGGAACATAATCACTTCAGAAATATTGCAAACATCAAGATCAAAATCAAACTTAGCATCACTAGTAATAGACTCATTGGCCTTAGGCATTGTTGGAAGAGGAATAGGGACTTCTTGTGGTTTAGTGGTATCCATATTAGTGGTGATGGTGCACACACTATTGTTTCTATCAATTTCAGCTTCCCTTTCCAACTTAGCATGAAGTTGAGCTAACGGTCTAACATTTTAATCAATAGTAACTTGTATGGCATGAGTAGCAGCAAAGGTACTTTCCATGGTTTCAGGTTTAGCAGCCATTTTATTAATCAAAGAGGACTATGCTTCAGACAAAGAGGAAATATTTTTCTCAGCACTCAAATTTTTTGACTGTAAACTAGGAATTTCTCTATTCAGATTCTCAAGCTGATGACTAATATTTTTCAATATAACAGATTGTTCTTCCATAGATTTAGTGAATATCTTGTTTTGCTCATATTGCATCTTCATAAAGTTTTTAGTGGATGTTTCAACTTCTAGAATCCTATCTTCACTAGGCATTACAGATCTACCATGATAAGTATTTCCATTATTGGGAGGATAAGGCCTATAGTTACCATAAGTATTGTTGCCAAAATTGTTGTTTCTAATGAAGTTCACATCAACTTTCTCTTCTTGAGAAACCAAAGAGGCTAAGGGAACATTATTTGGATCTAAATGAGCTTTCCCCTTAACAAGCATAGCCATGATAACATCTATCTTATCACTCAAAGAGGAGGTTTCTTCAACATAATTTACCTTCTTACCATGTGGAGCTCTCTCAGTGTGCCATTCAGAGTAATTAACCATCATATTATCAAGGAGTTTTGTTGCAGCACCCAAGGTGATGGTCATAAAGGTACCTCCAGCAGCTGAATCCAACAGATTTCTTGAAGAGAAGTTCAAACCTGCATAAAAAGTCTGGATAATCATCCAAACAGTAAGTCCATGAGTGGGACAATTCTTAACCAAAGATTTCATTCTTTCCCAAGCTTGAGCAACATGTTCATTATCATGTTGTTTAAATTTCATAATATCACTTCTCATAGATATAATCTTAGCAGGAGGGTGGTACTTTCTAATAAAAGCATCTTTGCACTTAATCCAAGAATCAATACTATTTCTAGGCAAGGATAGCAACCATTCTTTAGCTTTTCGTATCAAGGAGAAAGGAAACAACTTGAGCTTAATAATATCTCCATCTACATCCTTATACTTTTGCATCTCACAAAGTTCAACAAAGTTATTGAGATGGGCAGCAGCATCATCAGAAATAGCACCAGAAAATTGTTCTCTCATCACAAGATTCAACAAAGCAGGCTTAATTTCATAAAAGGTAGCATCAGGAGCAGGTGGAGCAATAGGAGTGCTAAGGAAATCATTTTTGTTTGTGCTAGTGAAGTCACACAACTTGGTGTTCTCAGCAGAGTTCATTTTGGCAAAAGTGGAGCAAGCCAAAAACAACAACAACTAGAGCAGGAACTAATTTTTTTTGTGTTTTTGATAAAAAGAGGCAAACAAAACCAAGCAAAGGAAACTAAGCAAACCAAAAACAAAGTAAATAGAAAGTTTGAGGAGGACTCCCCTTGTGAATACGTCCTTAGCCTCCCCGGCAACGGTGCCAGAAAACTTGTTGGTGGCGCCTGGAAGCGCTTCGTCGGGAAACCCCAAGAGCAAGGTGTGATGCAGCACATCAACAAGTCTTCCCTCAGTAAGAAACCGAGGTTATCTAACTAGTAGGAAGGAAACATCTCAAAGGTGTTGCAAGCAATGTGGAAACCTGCATAACACAAACTCAAGACTTTGCCCCAACTAACAGTGAGGTTGTCAATCTCGTCGGTTGCTGTAACAAAGGATTAACTGTATGGTGTGGAAGGTGATGATGGTTTGCAGCAGGTAAACAGTAACAGTGGAAGATGTATCAATGGTAATGATTGGACCGGGATCCATAGTTCAGTAGAGGTGTTCTCCTTAGATAAACAAACATGACATGCTGGGTAAACAAATTATAGCAGGACAATTGACAGGACTGAGCAAGGCATAACAATGCAATACTAGACATAAAGATCCTATGAGATTCGATTGGGCAATACAACAAGATACATAGACCGCCATCCAACTGCATCTATGACTAGAAGTCCACCTTTGGGTTATCATCCAAACCCCCTCTAGTATTAAGTTGCAAGCAACAGACAACTTCTTTAAGCAAAGTGTGTAATGTAAACAATCCACTTGTTCCATGAACAAGAGACCGTTGTTTTTCCCTAGTGGCAACAGCACATCTACAACCTTAGAGATTTCTGTCACTTCCCTTGATTAAATAGAGGCAAGAACCCACTATTGAGCATAAATACCCCTTCTTGGAGTCACTAGCAACTACTTGGCCAAGATAGCTACTAACAACAAAGAGCATGCAAGATCACAAATAACACAGACATGATAGAATCAATAAGACAAAACCATTAATTAAT
Organism: Avena atlantica; assembly: GCA_910589765.1. NCBI lineage: Eukaryota > Viridiplantae > Streptophyta > Magnoliopsida > Poales > Poaceae > Avena > Avena atlantica. The sequence continues at coordinate 57,931,997 of OU342737.1, forward strand.
CTGACATAGTAATCTCAATATCCATTGCATCCCCGCAAACACATCATGCATGATTACAAATAGATGAGATCTTGATCATGAACGGATCTCACAAGATCTAGACATGAAAGCACAAGGACGAGATACAACCATCTAGCTACTACATGGACCCGTAGTCCAAGGTGGAACTACTCACGCTTCATACTGGAGGCTGGAATGATCAAGAATAAGGCCTCCGGGATGATATCCCCTTCGGTAGGGTGCCGAGAAGAGCTTCAGATCCCCTGATCTAGGGACGATGGTGGCGGCGGCTACAGATGGTTTCGTGGAATATTGATCGGGTACTTAGGGTTTAGGCATAGGGGGCTTCTTATAGGTGAAGAGGCGAGGTTGGGAGGCGGCCAGGGGGGCTCACACCCTGCCCAGGCATGGCCCAGGGTGGGCCCGCGCCTGGGGGTGTGGCCGCCCTGTGGCCCCCCTCCGTCTCTCCTCTAGACTCCATGTTCTCCTCGATAAAATATTGACTTTTATTTTGTCCCGTCCAATTCCGAGAATATTTCCTTACTAACTTTTCTGGAACCAAAAACAGCAGAAAACATGCAACTGGCACTGTGGCAACTTGTTAATAGGTTAGTACCATAAAACATATGAAAAGAACCTAAAAGTGTGGATAAAGAAAAGCAAAGTAGATACTAAACAAGCATGGAACATCAAAAATTATAGATATATTTCCGACGTATCACTCCTCGACGCCATCTACCACTCCCTCGATGCCTCCGCCTCCTCCGAGCTCTGCCGAGCTAAGGTGTCCTCAGAGGAGATGTCGGTGCCGCCTGCTTGCCGCCACCGCCGTTCGACCGCGTCATAGCCGTCTGCTTCGTCCGCGTGGTCGTCGTTGTGGTCACAGAAGCCACCAAGGTCGTGCTGCGTCCGGCCTCACCCGCAGCCCCCACCGCCGCTCCTGCCGCCGCCGCCACCACCATTTCTTCCGGGGACGACAAGTATGAGAAGAGGGCCAGGAAGAACAAGAGGAGGAGCAGATTGGCACCGTTCGTGTGCCTCCTGAACGCTCTGCTTTGCAAAAGGAAGCTATCGGCCAACTCATCGTCGGTCGATGTGGCGGCAACGCCGGCTCCTCTGTCGGCGATCAGGGCGAAGCCGGCATCCGCAAGGTCGACCATGTCCTCGCAAGCTTCCCGGCGGGAGTCCGTGGTGTTCTTGCCTAGAGGGTTCTTGCAGACTCCTAGGGGATGATGAGAACCGCTGCCACGGCAGTGGAGCGACGATGGTGATCGGGCTATGTGACGTGAGAGGGAGCGGGACGGAGGTGGCCACGCCGCCGCGAGAGTTGGTGACGGAGACGGAGCGGAGGGTGGAGGAGCTACGGAGGAGGAGAGGGACAAGGAGAGCAGCGAGTCCAGCTCCGAGCTGTTCAAGCTCGACAGCCCGCCAACCGCGCTCGACGGAGACATCGAGTTGCCGCCGGATTGGCACCGCCGAGGCCACACGTTCTGTCTGTTCGTCCGCCCCTGCCACGTGTGAACTGACAGCGGGTCCCACATGCCAGAAACATGGTTAGACAGTTAAAATTAGTGCTCCGTGTACTAGCCTGACCCCAAAAGTGGTATTGATGTGTCAAAAACCCAAAGATAGTGGTTTTGTGTCTCTTCGTGTTTAAATGTGGTGTTTTTTGTCATTTTCTCGCGGGAAATGATCTGGATCCCCCGGACGATGGGGGTTCCCATCGTCCTCCTCCCCCTGTGCGCGTGACACATGCCCCTAAAATTCCCCAAATTTCATTTTTGCTGCAAAACGGCCCACTTTTGCTACATATGTCCCCACTTTTGCTTCCGAAGAAAAAAAACGGTTCGTTTCAGAAATAGAACGTCTCGTCGGAGACCTCGCCAGAGACCATGCAGCAAAAAAATTGTGCTAATGCAGCAAAAGCGACTTCACCGGAAACTTTTTTTGCTGCATGGTCTCCGGCGAGGGTCATCAACGAGTTGTTTTCGACAATGTCTCCGGCGAAGTTTGTTTTGCTGCATTAGCACATTTTTTGCTGCATAGTCTCCAGCGAGGTCTCCGATGAGACGTTCTATTTCTAAAACGAATCATTTTTTTGCTTCGGAAGCAAAAGAGGGAACATATACAACAAACATGGAATCTTTCTAACTAGTAATTGCATTGTTATGCCTTGCTCAGTTCCTGTCAATTGCCCTGTTGTAATTTGTTTACCCTTCATGCCATGTTGTTTATCTAAGGAGAGCACCTCTAGTGAACTATGGACCCCTGTCCAATCTTTACCATTGATACATATTCCACTGTTACTTGTTTACTTGCTGCAAACCATTACCTTCCACACCATACATTTAATCCTTTGTTAAAGCAAACCGGTGATCTTGAAAACCTCACTGATTCGTTGGGGCAAAGTCTTGTGTTTGTGTTATGCAGGTCTCCGCGTTGCTTGCAACAACTGTGTGACGTTTCCTTCCTCCTTCTGGTTCGATAACCTCGGTCTTTACTGAGGGGAAAACTTGCTGCTGTGCTCATCATACCTTTCTCTTGGGGTTTCAAACGAAGTCCTCTCTGACAGGCAACAATAAGGAGAGGTCATTACTAAAGTAATAATTCCAGGACTCAAGAAAACTCTTTGGTTATCTCCAAACAAGTACTTTTCTTTAACTCCTTTAAGTTAGGCAGAAGAAGCAAGAAATCAAGTATTTTCAAATGAATAAGCATTAACATCAAACCTTGATTTCAAAGGAGGAGCAAAAATCAAGTTCTCTCTCCTCATAGGGAAGTGTTCAATATCTTTCTTGAATGGAAATTGATATTTAATGGTGCCTTCTTTCATATCACTGATGGCACCAATTGTTCTAAGAAAAGGTCTTCCCAAAGTAATAGGACAAGAAGCATTGTATTCAACATCCAAAACATAGAAATCAACAGGGACATAAGCATTTTTAACCATAATGAGAACATCATTAATACTTCCCATGAGTTTCTTCTTAGCATTATCATTAAGTGGGACATCCAAATAACAATCTTCCAAATGTGGCAAATCAAGCATTTCATAAATCTTCCTTGGCATAATAGAGACACTAGAACCAAGATCACATGAAGCTTTGAGATCAAAGTCATTCACTTGCATATAATAATGGATTCCCAATTATCTTCTACTTTCCTAGGAATAGACCTTTGTGTTTTAACTTCTCTTCCTTAATTTTAACAAGAGAATTTGTAATGTGTTTGGTGAAAGCAACATGCATATCACTAGCATTAGGAATTCTAGCAAGCTTTTGCAGGAACATAATCACTTCAGAAATATTGCAAACATCAAGATCAAAATCAAACTTAGCATCACTAGTAATAGACTCATTGGCCTTAGGCATTGTTGGAAGAGGAATAGGGACTTCTTGTGGTTTAGTGGTATCCATATTAGTGGTATGGTGCACACACTATTGTTTCTATCAATTTCAGCTTCCCTTTCCAACTTAGCATGAAGTTGAGCTAACAGTCTAACATTTTAATCAATAGTAACTTGTATGGCATGAGTAGCAGCAAAGGTACTTTCCATGGTTTCAGGTTTAGCAGCCATTTTATTAATCAAAGAGGACTGTGCTTTAGACAAAGAGGAAATATTTTTCTCGGCACTCAAATTTTTTGACTGTAAACTAGGAATTTCTCTATTCAGATTCTCAAGCTGATGACTAATATTTTTCAATATAACAGATTGTTCTTCCATAGATTTAGTGAATATCTTTTTTTGCTCATATTGCATCTTCATAAAGTTTTTAGTGGATCTTTCAACTTCTAGAATCCTATCTTCACTAGGCATTACAGATCTACCATGATAAGTATTTCCATTATTGGGAGGATAAGGCCTATAGTTACCATAAGTATTGTTGCCAAAATTGTTGTTTCTAATGAAGTTCACATCAACTTGCTCTTCTTGAGAAACCAAAGAGGCTAAGGGAACATTATTTGGATCTAAATGAGCTTTCCCCTTAACAAGCATAGCCATGATAACATCTATCTTATCACTCAAAGAGGAGGTTTCTTCAACATAATTTACCTTCTTACCATGTGGAGCTCTCTCAGTGTGCCATTCAGAGTAATTAACCATCATATTATCAAGGAGTTTTGTTGCATCACCCAAGGTGATGGTCATAAAGGTACCTCCAGTAGCTGAATCCAACAGATTTCTTGAAGAGAAGTTCAAACCTTCATAAAAAGTCTGGATAATCATCCAAATAGTAAGTCCATGAGTGGGACAATTCTTAACCAAAGATTTCATTCTTTCCCAAGCTTGAGCAACATGTTCATTATCAAGTTGTTTAAATTTCATAATATCACTTCTCATAGATATAATCTTAGTAGGAGGGTAGTACTTTCCAATAAAAGCATCTTTGCACTTAATCCAAGAATCAATACTATTTCTAGGCAAGGATAGCAACCATTCTTTAGCTTTTCGTATCAAGGAGAAAGGAAACAACTTGAGCTTAATAATATCTCCATCTACATCCTTATACTTTTGCATCTCACAAAGTTCAACAAAGTTATTGAGATGGGCAGCAGCATCATCAGAAATAGCACCAGAAAATTGTTCTCTCATCACAAGATTCAACAAAGCAGGCTTAATTTCTTAAAAGGTAGCATCAGGAGCAGGTGGAGCAATAGGAGTGCTAAGGAAATCATTTTTGTTTGTGCTAGTGAAGTCACACAACTTGGTGTTCTCAGCAGAGTTCATTTTGGCAAAAGTGGAGCAAGCCAAAAACAACAACAACAACTAGAGCAGGAACTAATTTTTTGTGTTTTTGATAAAAAGAGGCAAACAGAACCAAGCAAAGGAAACTAAGCAAACCAAAAACAAAGTAAATAGAAAGTTTGAGGAGGACTCCCCTTGTGAATACTTCCTTAGCCTCCCCGGCAACGGTGCCAGAAAACTTGTTGGTGGCGCCTGGAAGCGCTTCGTTGGGAAACCCCAAGAGCAAGGTGTGATGCAGCACATCAACAAGTCTTCCCTCGGTAAGAAACCGAGGTTATCGAACTAGTAGGAAGGAAACATCTCGAAGGTGTTGCAAGCAATGTGGAAACCTGCATAACACAAACTCAAGAATTTTCCCCAACTAACATTGAGGTTGTCAATCTCGTCGGTTGCTGTAACAAAGGATTAACTGTATGGTGTGGAAGGTGATGATGGTTTGCAGCAGGTAAACAGTAACAGTGGAAGATGTATCAATGGTAATGATTGGACCGGGATCCATAGTTCAGTAGAGGTGTTCTCCTTAGATAAACAAACATGACATGCTGGGTAAACAAATTATAGTAGGACAATTGACAGGACTGAGCAAGGCATAACAATGCAATACTAGACATAAAGATCCTATGAGATTCGATTGGGCAATACAACAAGATACATAGACCGCCATCCAACTGCATCTATGACTAGAAGTCCACCTTTGGGTTATCATCCAAACCCCCTCCAGTATTAAGTTGCAAGCAACAGACAACTGCTTTAAGCAAAGTGTGTAATGTAAACAATCCACTTGTTCCATGAACAAGAGACCGTTGTTTTTCCCTAGTGGCAACAGCACATCTACAACCTTAGAGATTTCTGTCACTTCCCTTGATTAAATAGAGGCAAGAACCCACTATTGAGCATAAATACCCCTTCATGGAGTCACTAGCAACTACTTGGCCAAGATAGCTACTAACAACAAAGAGCATGCAAGATCACAAATAACACAGACATGATAGAATCAATAAGACAAAACCATTAATCAATCTGACATAGTAATCTCAATATCCATTGCATCCCCGCAAACACATCATGCATGATTACAAATAGATGAGATCTTGATCATGAAAGGAGCTCAGAAGATCTAGACATGAAAGCACAAGGACGAGATACAACCATCTAGCTACTACATGGACCCGTAGTCCAAGGTGGAACTACTCACGCTTCATACTGGAGGCTGGAATGATCAAGAATAAGGCCTCCGGAATGATATCCCCTTCGGCAGGGTGCCGAGAAGAGCTTCAGATCCCCTGATCTAGGGACGATGGTGGCGGCGGCTACAGATGGTTTCGTAGAATATTGATCGGGTACTTAGGGTTTAGGCATCGGGGGCTTCTTATAGGTGAAGAGGCGAGGTTGGGAGGCGGCCAGGGGGGGCCCACACCCTGCCCTGGCGTGGCCCTGGGTGGGCTCGCGCCTGGGGGTGCGGCCGCCCTGTGGCCCCCTCCGTCTCTCCTCTAGACTCCATGTTCTCCTCGATAAAATATTGACTTTTATTTTGTCCCGTCCAATTCCGAGAATATTTCCTTACTAGCTTTTCTGGAACCAAAAACAGCAGAAAACATGCAACTGGCACTGTGGCAACTTGTTAATAGGTTAGTACCATAAAACATATGAAAAGCACCTCAAAGTGTGGATAAAGAAAAGCAAAGTAGATACTAAACAAGAATGGAACATCAAAAATTATAGATATATTTCTGACGTATCACTCCTCGATGCCATCTACCACTCCCTCGATGCCTCCGCCTCCTCCGAGCTCTGCCGAGCTAAGGTGTTCTCAGAGGAGATGTCGGCGCCGCCTGCTTGCCGCCCCCACCGCGTCATAGCCGTCTGCTTCGTCCGCGTGGTCGTCGTTGTGGTCACAGAAGCCACCAAGGTCGTGCTGCGTCCGGCCTCACCCGCAGCCCCCACCGCCGCTCCTGCCGCCGCCGCCACCACCATTTCTTCCGGGGACGACAAGTATGAGAAGAGGGCCAGGAAGAACAAGAGGAGGAGCAGATTGGCACCGTTCGTGTGCCTCCTGAACGCTCTGCTCTGCAAAAGGAAGCTACCGGCCAACTCATCGTCGGTCGATGTGGCTTCAATGCGGGCTCCTCTGTCGGCGATTAGGGCGAAGCCGGCATCCGCAAGGTCGACCATGTCCTCGCAAGCTTCCCGGCGGGAGTCCGTGGTGTCCTTGCCTAGAGGGTTCTTGCAGACTCCTGGGGGATGATGAGAACCGCTGCCATGGCAGTGGCGCGATGATGGTGATCGGGCTATGTGACGTGAGAGGGAGCGGGACGGAGGTGTCCGCGGCGCCGCGAGAGTTGGTGGCGGAGACGGAGCGGAGGGTGGAGGAGCTACGGAGGAGGAGAGGGCCAAGGAGAGCAGCGAGTCCAGCTCCGAGATGTTCAAGATCGACAGCCCGCCAACCGCGCTCGACGGCGACATCGAGTTGCCACCGGATTGGCACCGCCGAGGCCACGCGTTCTGTCTGTTCGTCCGCCCCTGCGTGTGCACTGACTGCGGGTCCCACATGCCAGAAACATGGTTAGTGTAGGGTTTCGTAGCATGGAAAACAAAAAATTTCTACCGCATACAAACAAACAAGCCAAGATCTATCTACTAGATTGCAGCAACGAGTCGATGGAATAACTCACCCTCGAAGATTCCAAAGTGTTTAATGAGAGCCGATTCTCGTGGGTGATGTAGTCGTACTCTTCTCGATCTCAAGATCGCGTAGACGATCCTTCCGGCGCTGCGTTCTGGCAGCGCTCCCGCAGTCGGTCACACGTTTGGTACTCGACGAAGACCTTCCTCTCCCTTGTTCCAGCAGGCAGCGGAGGTTGTAGCACTCTCCTCACGATTCCGGCAGCACAACGGCGTGGTACCGGAAGTAGAGGGGAGATCTCGCAGGGCTTCGCCTTAAGCCGGAGCGAGTATGGTGGACTATGAGAGAGCCCTCGGTGTTCTATGGTTTAGACACACCAAGGAGGGGGTGCTAGGGCCGGCGGCTAGGGCTTGGAGGTGCCCAAGTCGGCGGCTAGGGGAGAAACCCTAGGCGGCGGCTATGGTGGGTGGCGGCTAGGGTTAGGTTTAGAGGGGGCAATCTTGTGTGCTAGGAGGGGAGCCCTGCCCCTCCTCTTATAGGAGGGAGGCGCCGGCCAAGGGGAGGGGAATCCCTCGCCAACTCGGATCCCAAGTGGGCCGGCGGTGGAGGAGGGACTCCTCCCCAACTCGGTTTCCACCTCCCTCTCCACTTCCCAAAAATAGCCGTTTGACTTTCAAATTGGCGTTTGACTTTTCAAACAAGGATTTGATTAAACCCTCTATTTTGTTCAGCGATGACACTTAGTACATGATGCAATCATTCCAACTTGGCATGAAACACTCATGTACCCTTCCCCTTCGGAGTGCCGGACATTCTGGAACCTTCTAGAAACATTCCCGATGAAAACACCGGAACCATTCCCCAACTCCGAAATAGGACTTTCCTTATATGAATCTTATTCTCCGGACCATTCTGGATCTCCTCGTGATATCCCGAATCCCATTCGACACTCCAAACAACATTCGGACTCTTTCTCATCATTCCATAACTACTCAAAACAACGTCGAATCCTTAAGTGTGTCTCCCTTCGGTTCGTGAATTATGCGGACATGATCGAGACACTTCTCCGAACAATAACCAATAGAGGAATTTGGAAATTCATATGGCTCCCACATATTTCTAAGATTACTTTGCGATCGAATGAATCACTTACATACGATACCAATTTCCCTTTGTCTCACGATAGTTTACTTATCCGAGGTTATGATCGTCGGTATCTCTGCATACCTAGTTCAACCTCGTTACCGATAAGTACTCTTTTCTCGTTCCCGTGATATGTGATCCCTTGTGAGCCAGTCACATGCTTGCAAGCTAATTGGATGACATTTCACCGAGAGGGCCCAGAGTATATCTATCTGTCATATGGATGGACAAATCCCACTCTTGATCCATGTGTCTCAACCAATACTTTCCGAACACTCAATGCCACCTTTATAGCCACCCAGTTACAGTGTGGTGTTTGATGTCATCAAAGCATTTATCCGGTAAAGGTGATATGCATGATCTCATGGTCGAAGGAATTAGGTTACTATGTATCAGAAAGCATATAGAAATTGAACTATTAAAATGACTTGATCTTTATGCTACGCTTATCTATAGGAGTATGTCCACCATATCATTCTCCTAACGATATGATCTTGTTGTTAATAACATCTCAATGTTCATGATAGGGAAACCACAATCATTTATTAACCAACAAGCTAGTATTATAAAGAGGCTTTACTAGGGACTTCAATTTAAGTTTACAAATCACACAAGTATTAATGTTTCCTTGTTAATACTATTATAGCATGAATGTAAACATTTATCATAAACACAAAGATATAATAATAACTACATTTAGTATTGCCTCTAGGGCATATCTCCAACAGTTAGACGGTTAACCACGAGAAATTAGTGCTCCGCGTAACAGCCTGACCCCAAAAGTGGTATTGATGTGTCAAAAACCCAAAGATATTGGTTTTATGTCTCTTCGTGTTTAAATGTGGTGTTTTTTGTCATTTTCTCGCGGGAAATGATCTGGATCCCCCGGACGATGGGGGTTCCCATCGTCCTCCTCCCCCTATGCGCGTGACACATGTCCCTAAAATGCCCCAAATTTCGTTTTTGCTGCAAAACGGTCCACTTTTGCTACATATGTCCCCACTTTTGCTTCCGAAGCAAAAAAACGGTTCGTTTCAGAAATAGAACGTCTCGCCGGAGACCTCGCCAGAGACCATGCAGCAAAAAAATTGTGCTAATGCAGCAAAAGCGACTTCACCGGAAACTTTTTTTGCTGCATGGTCTCCGGCGAGGGTCATCAACGAGTTGTTTTCGACAATGTCTCCGGCGAAGTTTGTTTTGCTGCATTAGCACATTTTTTTGCTGCATAGTCTCCGGCGAGGTCTTCGGTGAGACGTTCTATTTCTAAAACGAACCGTTTTTTTTGCTTCGGAAGCAAAAGTGGGAACATATACAACAAACGCGGAATGTTTTTGCAGCAAATAGACACGTGTCAATACGGTAAGAAGGACGATGGGAGCTCCCCAATCGTCCGGGGGACGCCTAGCACTATCCTTTTCTTGCCGGCCTCCTATCTAGCACGCGATGTGTCCCTCCGCTAGTTTCTCCTCCCGCGCCTGCGGCCGATTCCTCCATGTCTAAAACGGACGGTGCTTCTTCGACCTGTGGCGGAGACCGGTGTCTTGCCCCGCTCTGCTCCTCTACAAGTTGGCGTTGCTCCCTGCGGCCTCCAGCCTTTATCCGCGCGGGTGGGATGCCCATGGCCAAGGGCAGAGACGGCGCTCAGCCACAAAAATGGATACTGTTGCTATTGTTTTTCCCGTGCCCGTCCACGATTGAACAGGGGTAGAGGTGGAGAAACTGCTCACGTCTAGGATCCATCTAGAGCTGAACGGGCCACTAGTATTGTGGGCTTTCATCTCATATTCTTGTAGTTATATATTTATGTTTGTTTGCTTATTGCCAAATATCCCATACTAGTTGCTCAACGTAATTCATTAAGTTAAGTTATCATAAAAACATTAAGTTATTTTATACTATCTAGTGGTAAAATAAAGTGGTCTATCTTTGTTGTAAAAAATTCTAAGTTTATTTAACCTTGATGCATCGAAGTTGCCTTGTCGGGTACCAAGTGGTCTCGCCAGGCACAGAAGTTGCCTTATCGGGCATCCAAGTTGCTCTGTCGGACATCGAAGCCTCGCCGGGCACTGAAGTAGTCTCATCGGGCAAAAAAATTGCCTTGTCGGGCACCAAAATGTCCTCGTCGGGCTTCTAAGTTGCCTTGTCGGGCATCGAAGTGGCCTCTTTCAGCATCGAAGTTGCCTTGTTGAACACCAACATTGCTCAGTCGGGGTACCAAAGTTGTCTCGTCGAGCACCAAAATTGCCTTGTAGGACACCGAAGTTGTTTTGTTGGGCACCAAAATTGTCTCGTCAGACATAGAAGTTGCCTCGTCGGGCACTCAAGTGCCTCGACGGGCATCAGAGCTCTCTCGTCGAGCGAAAGCGAGGTTGCTTTTAGTTGATGCTCGGTGAGGCAACTTCTGTGTTCGACGAGAAAACTTTGGTACCCAATGAGGCAACTTTGATGCTCGATAGAGCAACTTAGGTTCCCGACGAGGCATCTTTGAGACGCGACGAGGCAACTTTGGTACCTAACAAGGTAACTTTGGTGCTCGATGGAGCAAGCTAGGTGCCTGACGAGACAACTTTGGTGTCTGACAAGGCAACTTTTTTATCCAGCAAGGCAACTTTGGTGCGAAGAAGAAAGAACTTTATCAGACGGAGCAAGTATGGTGCCTGAAGGAGATACTATATGGTGCCCGCCGAAGCGACTTTGGTGCCCGAGAAAGCAACTTTGGCAGCCTACAAAAGCAACTTCGGTGATCAACAAAAGCAACTTTGGTGCCCTCAGAGCAAGTTTGGTGCCCTAAAAAGCAACTACAGTGCCCGACAAAAGCAACTCCGGTGCCCTCAAAGCATCTTCAATGATAGACAAAGGAACTTTAGTGCATGATGAAACAACTTTGGTGCCCTCGAAGCAACTTTGGTGCGAGACAAAAGCAACTTATGTGCCTGACGAGACAAAGAAACTTCCGGATAGACAAAGCAATTTTTATGCGCGAGAAAACAACTTCGATATTCGACAAAAGCAACTTCGGTGCCCAAGAAAGCAACTTTGGTGCCCAAGAAGTTGCCTCACCAGGCTCCGAAGTTGCCTCGTGGGCACAAGTTGCCTCGTCGGGCTCTGAAATTGCCTCCCAAGGCTTTAAAGTTGCCTCGCCAAGCTCTAAGTTGCCTTGTCAAGCTCTAAAGTTGCCTTGATGGGCACCAAAGTTGCCTCGCTGGGCAAAAGTTGCCTCATCGGGCTCTGAAGTTGCCTCACCGAGATCTGATGTTGCCTTTTCAGGCACATAAGTTTCCCCGTCGGGCATCAAAGTTACCTCGCCGAGCAAAAGTTGCCTCGTTAGGCACAGAAGTTGCCTCATCGGGCTACGAAGTTGCCTCACGGGGCTTCAAAGTTTTCTCGCAGGGCAAAAGTTGCCTCGCGAGGCTCCAAAGTTGCCTCGTCGGGCTCTGATGTTGCCTCGCCGGGCTCTGAAATTGCCTCATCGAGCTCCAAAGTTTGCCTCGTCAGACACAAAAGTTGACTCGTTGGGCTCCGAAGTTGCCTCGTGAGGCACTAAAGTTGACTCGCCGGGCAAAATTTATCTCGCTGGACTCTAAAGTTGTCTCGTTAGACACAGAAGATGCCTTGTCGGGCACCAAAGTTGTCTCATCGGGCACCAAAGTTGCGTCGCCGCACTCCGAAGTTGTCCTGTCAGGCATAGAAGTTGTCCCATCAGGCACCGAAGTTGCTATGCCGAGCACCAAATAGGGCACAAAATATACAAGTTGCCTCGTCAAGCTCTAAAGTTGCATTGTCGGACATCAAAGTTTCCTCGCTGGGAAAAATTTGTCTCGTCGGGCTCTGAAGTTGCCTCGCCGAGAATTGAAGTTGCCTCGTCAGGCACAGAAGTTGCCCTGTCGGGCATCGAAGTTGCCTCGCCAACCAAAAGTTGCCTCACGGGGCTTCAAAGTTTCCTCACCGGGTAAAAGTTGCCTCGCCAGGTTCCAAAGTTGCCTCGCCGGGCTCTAAAGTTGCCTCATCGAGCTTCGTAGTTTGCCTCGTCAAGCACAGAAGTTGACTCGTCGGATTTCAAAGTTGCCTCGCTAGGTATCAAAGTTGTCTCGTCAGACAAAAGTTACCTCGCTGAGCTCCAAGTTTCCTTGTTAGGCACAAAAGTTGCCTCGCCGAGTACCAAAATTGCCTCATCGGGCACCAAAGTTGCGTCGCTGCACTCCGAAGTTGTCCTGTCAAACACCGAAGTTGCCCCATCGTACACCGAAGTTTCTCTGCCGAGCACCAAATAGGGCACTTCATATTAACACTAGGAAAATCCAAATGAGCATCACAATTCATTTGTAAAAATTAAACATCAGCTAACTTTGCTTTAAACCAATTTTGTGAGCACGTCTAGCTAGCAACAAACAACATGACCTAGTTTTACTAAACAAATGGCACACAGACAAAGCCTAAACCCGGGCACTCGCAAAGGCACTCGCGATCGCGGGCAGGAACACGGTGCTGGGAACCCGATGCTCCACCGCCTACCTGCTTGGGAGCTCGGGATCTTGGGATCTCATCGGGCAGCTGCCGGGAACCTGAGTGGTGATCAAAAGGAGGCGCACGAAGGGAATTCCGGTGGTGCAGGGGTCGGGGTAGGTGCAGGCTCCGCGCTGGGCTGGTCGACCGGTGCAGGGAGCCGAGCGGCATGCTCCAGCGTACGAAGCAGGAGCAAAAAATGGATGGAGACCTAGGAAAAAAAGCAGCGCCGGGAATCGCTGGCCAGGGCAGCGAACATTGGTTCTGGAGCGATGAGTCACTAGTAGAAAAACTGCCTTTGATTAAGAGTGGTCCAAACCTTTTCGTCTCGGTTCGAGCGGCCCGAGCTTCACACTAGAGCCGGGGGCATTCATCTCGGTTCATAAGGGAGTATTCATCCCGGTTTGTAACCCAAACTAGGACTAAAGGTTTTGCGTCAGACACGTGGCCTGCCGCATACATTTAGTCCCAGATTGTATTACAAATCGAGACGAATAGTCTACCTATAAATATATCGCCCCAACCAGTCCTTCCTCTCAGTTTTTCTTCGTGTGAAAGGTGATATGTGTGATAGTTTTTTTCTATGCACATGAGTTGTTCGATGAAATTCCTAAGAGAATGATGTCGCTTGATTTCACACAAAACAAAAATGATATGAGGTGTCTGAACTATACTTAAGCTTTCTCCTCTTTCTTTCCTCCTCGATTGAGGTGAGCAACCTTATCCTTTCATCCGTCATTGATACAATGCATGTGTCGATATAATATGGTCATTTCACTATTCATAATGTCCTATAATGGTTTTTGGTAAACTTAATTATATGATGCAGATGAACTGGCGGGGATGGATGTACAGTGACCGACGTGAATCCAAGTACATTAAAGGCATGGATAAATTTATTGATGTAGCTAAGGAAAACAAAGAGAATGGTTTTATGTGTTGAATGTCGGAACGTCAAGGAGTACTTTTCCTAGAAAATCCTCCGCGGCCACCTTCTTCGGAGAGGTTTCATGCCCAGCTATAATTATTCGACCAAGCACGAAGAAAGAAGGGGTTATGATGGAAGAAAATTAAGAAGAAGAGGATGATGAAAACTATCCTATGTTTCCTGAATACGATGATACTTCAATGGAAGAAAATGAAGAAGAAGAAGAAGAAGAAGAAGAAGGTGAAGAACTGGCATTAGATGAGTCCGCTAATGATCTTGATCGGTTAATTTCTGATGCCAAGCGAGACTGTGAAACAGAAAAGGAGAAGTTAAAGTTAGAGGGCATGTTAGAGGATCACAAAAATTGTTGTATCCAAATTGTGAAGATGATAACACAAAGCTCGTTACCACACTAGAATTGCTGAAATAGAAAGCAAAGACTGGTTTATCTGATAAGGGATTTCAGAAGTTACTAAAAAATAATAAAGTCGAAGCTTCCAAAGGATAACAAATTTCCAGAGAGAACGTACGAAGCAAAGAAGACTCTCTGCCCTCTAGGATTAGATGTGTGAAAGATACATGCATATATTAAATGACTGTATCTTCTACCGCGTTGAGGAGTATGATAATTTAGATAAATGTCTGGTATGCACTGCACTGTAGTATAAGATCATAAGAGATGACCCTGGCGATGTTGAGGGTGATGACGAGCCCCCGGGAAGAGGGTTCCTGCTAAGGTTATGTGGTATGCTCTTATTATACCACGGTTGAAACGTTTGTTCAAAAACAAAGAGCATGCCAGGTTGTTATGATGGCACAAAGAAGAGTGTAAGAAATACGGGAAGTTGAGACACCCCACTGATGGGGTCGTAGTGAAGAAAAATCAAGAGATACTTATCGGACTTTACAGGTGAAGCAAGGAACTTATGGTTTGGTCTTAGTACAGATGGCATGAATCCTTTTGGGGAACAAAGCTATAGTAAGACTAGATATAGCCTGCTTCTAAGGAACATCGGCCAGAAGAGCGCTCCGAGCATGCCAACGCCACCCCGCCCATCAAGCGGCCGGATCCTCCACCATCCACCATAATCCAGCATCAATCCGGACCACCACACTCCAAGGCTACCAGGACCAGATCTGCGATGAGATCAACACCACACAAAGCCGGAGCACACGCCCAGCAAAGACCATATCCCACATGCTTCTCGACGCCGTAAACATCACCGAGGCGGGGTTGAAGCTGGGATACCATTATTCGATTTAGCGCATCCACCGCCATCTGAGTTGAACCACCAAGACACCACAAAAACACTAACTTTAGGTACCTTGATGAACGTCTAGCGTAGGTCCTGCGTCCTCACCCCCTCCATCATGCGTGAGTGCCCGCGTGAGTGGAAGAGGAGGATGCGAGGACCCGTCGATCGCCGGCGGGGGAGAAGGCGGTGGCTAGGGTTTTTTGGAGGAGAACGAGTCTCTCTCGATTATGAATCGCTGGTTTTGATCAAATAAAATCACAATAAATGCTAATGCATAAAAAATGTCCATGTACCATAAAAATAACGTTCATGCATACTAAAGTAAATGCTTTAACATCTAAAAGAGTTCTTCATGAATGCTATAATATGCAATTTTTATAAGTACTCATGTATAAAAAATATAAGAAAGTGAAAAATAAAAAGAATAAAACGTACGCGTGTTGATCTCTCTCGTCGCCCTTGGATCGATCACCTCCCCGCGCCAATATTGTTGGGATAGTTGTAGTGGTTGCTGATATTCAATCTACCCTATCTTTTCAGGTGGCATCCTCCGGCGACCGGAATCTGTTTCGTCTCTCTCGGAGCATTGACCTAGAGACCAACAGCAGGATCAGAACCGTGACGTGTGGATGCGCAACAATCTCTACTACAAGCGTATCGCCCGTCCTTCCTCACCATTGACGCAGTGGCGTGATGAGCCACAAGTATAGGGGGTGTATCGTAGTACTTTCGATAAATAAAAGTGTCGATCCCAACGAAGAGCAGAAGGTGTTGACTAGTGGTATGGAGCAGGAAATCTCTGTAAATACTTAGCAAACGGGTTTTAGGGGTTGTCTGATACAGCAAAGAAACAAAGTGCAAGTAATAAAGACAATGAACAACTGCAGCAAATGGCCCAATCCTTTTTTAGCAAAGGACAAGCCGGTGGAAATACTTATAAGGACCAAACGTTCTCGAGGACACATGGAAATTCTGTCAAGTGCTTTTTCTTTATAAAGCTGAGTACCCTTCTTTGGCGTTGTAAGTGTTGTGTGGGTGAACCTGTGCTAATGTAACGACCTTACTTGGACTAATACATTCTTGTGATTAAACCCCCTGCAAGCATCCGCAACTACAGGAAAGTAATTAAGATATAAACCAAACCACAACCTTAAACTTTGAGAACCTACGCTCCCTTGTGCAATGGTGTCCTAACGGGGGTTCAGGTTTCTGTCACTCCGGTAACCCCACAATTAGTAGCCAAATACACAATGCATTCCCCTAGGCCCATAAATTGTGAAGTATCATGTAGTCGACGTTCACATAACAGCACTAGAATAATAGCACCACAACTTAAATACTAAACCATTGAATAATAACTCAACACAAATCCACTACTAACAACATGACTTCTCCCATGTCCTCAAGAACTAAACGGACTACTCACAAGAGATCATATGGATCAAGATCAAAGATGATATGGTAATGGATAACAATCTAAACATAAACAATAATCGAATGGTTCCACTCACAAGCATCAACTACAATAGTAATCAACACCGGGAAAGTTTCCCCTAAGAACTATGCAAGTATTCAACATGATTGTTACAGCGGGACGGAGTGGTGATGATGGTTCTGGTGGATATGATGATGTGGATGATGATGATGATCCCGATGAAGTCTAGCTTGATGACGGTGTTGATGGCAACGATCTCCCCTCTCCGGGAAGGAATTTCCCCGGCAGAAATCTGTCTGCCGGAGAGCTCTTTCTCTCTCAGTGTTTTCCACCCCACAGAGGCGGCAGAATCTTTCGGTGGTCGCTCCACGTGTCTTAGGATTTTGAGGAGAAGATATAGGCGAGAGGGAGGAGTCGGAGGCCGGCCAGGTGGGCTACACCTCCTCTAGGCGCAGCCCAGGGGGACCCATGCCTGGGGGGTGTGGGCCCCCTTTGGCCCATCTCCGCCTCCCCTTCTGGCTTCCTTCGTCTTCTGGGAAAATATTATTTTCCAATATTTTTCTGGTATTTTTAAGATCTTCATAAAATTGCATCAAAACACCTCTTTTTCCATCAGAATCCTGATTTCGGTAATTCATCCTCCAGGAATCATCCAACATGCAAAAACAGATGAAAATACATATGTATCACCTCTTAATATGAAATATATCAATGAATAGAGGCAAATTATGATATAGAATGGTGATGCAAATTGGACGTATCATGGTGATGACCTCAAGTCTTGCTGGAGGGTGGAGGCATTGGGATCTCCCATGGTGTAGAAATCCAAGGATGAACTCCATGTGTGGTTGTTATGGTCATGCAATCTACCCCTGAACGCCATGAGCTGACTCCATAAAGAAACCCCAATGTCTTCCTAGCAATATCTGGTGGTTTCGTGCTCGCTTGTTGGAGGTATGGGTGATGGAAGACTGGCGGTTCTCTGTGTCGCTTTGCACCGTTCATGAGGAAGTGTGTCTCCTCATGGTGGAAGAGTGGCATGCTTTAGGACGAGTTTCGACGACAGCTTCTGCGAGATGGGTCAGGAACCCGTACGACTTGCTTCGTCGACACAACAATATGATCATCATGTGAAGTGTTTGCAATATAGAAACAAAATTTTCCTACGATAAGAACACCAATTGCGCCAAGATCTAATCTAGTAGATGCTATTAATGAGTAAGAGGTGATCCATAAAAACTCACCCTCGAAGACCAAAAGCTTTTTATGAAATATGATTTTGTTGTTGATGTAGTCGATCACTTTCCGATATCAAGATCGAGTTCTAGAGCACCGCAAACCAGCAGGGCATCCATACTCAGGCATAGGTCCAGCTCTCGACAACCTCCACTCCAGCAAAGCAGTGGAATGAGTAGATAAATCTTACTCCAAGAATCTAATAGAACATGTACTTCGCTAATCCGAAGCCATGGGAAAATTACTAGAAGGGAAAGAAAACCTTCACGAGGAGGTGGTGCAAATGGAGAGGAGGAGATGAGGGAATTTTATAGGGGGAGGGGGCTGCCCAAGGGGCTGGCCACCGGACATGGGTGTGCCCCCTCTCCTTCCCTCATTCATGTGAGTGAAACCCCCATTATCATAAAACCCCATTTCCATTCAACTTCATTAATTGCCCATTAGCGTAAATGTATTTCTCTCTTTAAATAAAACTCTTTTATTTACTTTATCCATAATTTTGTTAATTACTTTAATTAACAAACATTCACATAAAACCCCTTGCATTATTTCAATATCACATCTGAAACATTTTCAACAATTTAACTTGAAACATTTTCGGTGATCATCGAAACAATTTCAGCTCTAACAAGATTATTCCCGGATATGGTTTATCTACCACTTAGTATCGGAATACCTTAAGTGTTTCACCCTATGATTCGCGAATGATATAGACATGATAGAGACACCTCTCTTATCAATAATTAGAAGCGGGACCTAGAATCCATACCGACTTCCACATCCACGATGATTCTAGTGATCACGTGAACCCTTAACGTCATTGATACGTCCAATTTGCATCACCATTCTATATTAAAATTTGCCTCTAGTCATTGATATATTTCATATTAAGAGGTGTTACTTATGTCTTTTCATCTATTTTTGCATGTTGGATGATTCTTGGAGGATGAACTGCTGGAGTCAGGATTCTAATGGAAAAAGAGGTGTTTTGATGCAATTTCGTGAAGATCAGAAAAATACCAGAAAAACTACGGAAAATCATATTTTCCTAGAAGACGAAAAAAGCCAGAAGGGGAGGTGGAGATGGGTCACAGGGGGCCCACACCCTCTCAGGCACGGGCCACCCCTAGGCCGCGCCTACAGGGAGTGTGGCCCACCTCTGGCTCCACCCTCTCGCCTATATCTTCTCCTCAAAACCCTAAAACACGGGGAGCAACCACATAAAGATTCCGCCACCTCTACGGGGCGAAAAACACCGAGAGAGAAAGATCTCTCTGGCAGACAGATTTCTATCGGGGAAATTCCTTCCCGGAGAGGGGAGATCGTCGCCATCAACACCATCATCAAGATAGACTTCATCGGGATCATCATCATCATCATCCACACCATCATATCCACCAGCACCATCATCACCACTCCATCCCGCTGTAACAATTGTGTTGAATACTTGCATAGTTCTTAGGAGAAACTTTCACGGTGTTGATTACTATTGTAGTTGATGCATGTGATTGGAACCATTGGATTATTGTTTATGTTCAGATTTTTATCCATCACCATATCATCTTTGATCTTGATCTATATGATGTCTTGTGAGTAGTTCGTTTAGTTCTGTAGGACATGGGAGAAGTCATGTTGTTAGTAGTGGATTTGTGTTGAGATATTATTCAATGGTTTAGTATTTAAGTTGTGGTGCTATTCTTCTAGTGGTGTCATGTGAACATCGACTACATGATACTTCACCATTTATGGGCCTAGGGGAATTCATTGTGTATTTGGCTACTAATTGTGAGGTTGCCGGAGTGACAGAAACCTGAACCCCCGTTAGGACACCATTGCACAAGGGAGCGTAGGATCTCAGAGTTTAAGGTTATGGTTAGGTTTATATCTTAATTCATTTCCTGTAGTTGCGGATGCTTGCAGGGGGTTTAATCACAAGTATGTATTAGTCCAAGTAAGGTCGGTACATAAGCACAGGTTCACCCACACAACACTTACAACACCAAACAAGACTACTCAGCTATTTGAAGCGAAAGCACTTGACAGAATTATCATGTGTCCTCGAGAACGTTTGGTCCTTATAAGTATTTCCGCCGGCTTGTCCTTTGCTAAGAAAGGATTGGGCCACTTGCTGTAATTGTTCATTGTCTTTATTACTTGCACTTTGTTTCTTTGCTTTATCAGAAAACCCCTAAAAATCCGTTTGCTACATATTTACAGAGATTTCCTGCTCCGTACCTCTAGTCAACACCTTCTGCTCCTCGTTGGGATCGACACTCCTATTTATTGAAAGTACTAAGATACACCCCCTATACTTGTGGGTCATCAAGACTATTTTCTGGCAGCGTTGCCAGGGAGTGAAGCGCTATTGAAGAGTGGAACTGGTAAAGGAAACTTCTACTATGAGTATTGCTTTTTATTTCTGTTTGTTACTTTGTTTCCAATATGGATAACCCACTTGGTTTTATGTTTGGCAAAACTACTACTACTGTTAGGGTAGTAGATGAACCACCACCTGTTGAGATACATCCTTTTACGATACGTACTAGTATTGTTGATCGTGTTATGGATAATTATTATTTAGGTGATGGAACTGTCCACTCTGGTGATCATTTGTTTTTTATCCATGAATTATGCGGGTTGTTTAAGTGTGCAGGTATCAGAACTGAATAGGTAAATAAGAAGTTACTCTCAATATCCTTAAAAGGGAGAGCTGAAGAATGGTATAAGCTGCTGAAGAATGGGCAATCCATGGAATGTGAGGAAATAGTACCTCTCTTTTATTCTAAATTTTATCCGCCCAATGAAATTCATAAGTATAGGAATCTGATATATAACTTTTGGCCTCGCGATGGAGAGAGTACATCTCAAGCTTGGGGGAGATTGAAGTTATTAATGCTTAAATGTCCTATTCATTAACTCCCAAATAATACTATTATTAATAACTTTTATGCTAGGCTTTCTCTTCATGATAAAGATTTACTAGATGCTTCTTGTGCTGGATCATTCACACATATGAAGGAAGAAGCTAAATGGGATCTCTTAGACCGTATTCAAGAGAACACTGAAGCTTGGGAGAATGACAAAGGAAGAAAGTCAAGTATAAATTATGATTTTGAATGCATAAAATCTTTTATGGGAACTGATGACTTTTGTGATATTAGTACTAAGTATGGTCTTGATTCCCAAAGTATTTCCAATTGTTTTAAGGATTTTGACTCTTACATAGAAATTCCTAAAAAGAAGTGGAATAACTACAATGCACCTTATAAAGATGTTGTTAGTCATGTTCCTGTTAGAAGCACTGAAGTTTGTACTATTTATCCTATTTTGACGGAACCTTATGTTGAGAAAATCCCTTTTCCTGCTAAGGTAAAGGAACATTCTATCATAGCTAATGTGGTTAGCAAAAGTGCAAAGAAATCTACGGAACCAGATGAGAAAATGAATATTGAACTTGTGGTAGCTATTGTGAAAAGATCTTGTCACTAGAAATATAGAGGATGAGCACATTGTCTTATGTGAAGACGCTTCTAATATTATTTCTCATCCGAGCAAAGCTAGAAAAGCTAGTGTCCCTATGCTTTCTGTTATAATTGGTGATCATTGCTATTATGGTTTATGTGATATTGGTGCTAGTTCTAGTGTTATTCCTTATGAGCTTTACAGGAAAATTATGCATGAAATTGGTCCTTATGAGCTTGAGGACATTAATGTGGTTATTCACCTTGCTAATAAGGAGCCCATTTTCCCTATTGGTATTGTACGAGATGTGGCGGTTCTTCGCGGTAAGATTAAGTATCCTGCTGATTTTCTAGTGCTTATTTCAGCAGCTAGGAAAACTTGTCCTGTCATTTTCGGTAGACCTTTCTTGAACACCTGTGGAGCTATTATAGATTGTAAAAAGGAAAAAGTTTTGACTAAGTTTGATGGAGAGTCGTATGAGTTTAATTTTTCCAAATTTTCTAAAGCTCCTTGTGAAAATAGCTTGCCTAATAAAGATTTTAGGATGGAACAACTTGCTTCTATTGATCCAGTTTATAACCTTGGACCTCTTTTTGGTGATTGTAAGTATGCTCATTCTGATGATAAAGTTGTTGTCAATGGTAGTTATATTGTCAACTTTATTCAAAGTTCCACTTAAAGTTATTATGAGAGAGGGAAACATGGTCTTATGCATCTCAATAATGTAAAGTTTCCCGTTTTATGTTGAAAGCTTTGAAGTTGCATTTGTTTTGTCTTCCTATGCTAGTGGCCTTTTGTTTTAACAATTTGTTTTCTCATGATACCCCCATGCATAGGAAGTGGGTTAGACTCAAATGTGTTAGTTATTTGCTTCTTGATGCTCTCTTTCACTTCAGATATTTATCTCCTATGTGAGCATCTTTGAAACTATCAGATCTAAATTAAAGGCATTAAAGAAAAGTACTTCTTGGGAGATAACCCAATAATTTTGTCGAGTCTTGGAATTTATTACCTCAGTAATAACCACTCCTTATCCTTTTTTTTGTTTTTTATGTCAAGATCAACTACTTTTGATAAGTAGAGGAGTTGTGAAAAGTGGATGTCATGGGACAGATTTTTGTGCTGCATTGTAAAAATTCGTGAAGGAGCTCAGTACTTCGGATGGATCTGTATTTTTCTGTGATTGTTCTCCAAGTTGTTACCCAACTATCATTAGTTTTTCACTTTTTGATTTGAGCAAAAGAAGGTTTTCGAAAAAAATCAATCTTTTACCTGCTGGTCTGTTTTGACAGATTTCTGCCATCATTTGCATTTGCCTCTTATATTGATTTCCTTCCAGATTCTTTTGGGTTTTTGGAAAAGAGTTGCTACAGTAGCTTTTGTTTTGATGGATTTCAGTTGAAATGTGTACCTAAAGGTTTATTGTTTTGCATACACTAATGTTGTCATTGAGGTTTGTGTAAGGCCTTGTATGAAAGAAATTTCCAGGAGAAGGAGGAAAGGAATCTCCCGAGTTCGTCTTTAAATAGGTAAAAGTGGTGAAAACAAAGGTTCGTGAAAACCCTATATTTTGATATTTTTTATGTTTTTATTACATACGGAAGGTTACGAAACGAAACCGAGGAGGAAACGGAGGCCAGGGTGGCCACACCCACCCTAGGCGCGGGCCCCAGCTAGCCGCGCCTGGAGGGGGTGTGAGCCCCTTGAGCTCCGTCTTCGCCTCGTTTTTGCACCTGTACCTTCCTTATGCTTTGAAACTTGGTAATATATAACCCCCCCTGGATCCCCCGAGGTTCGTATATTGTTTTCTCGTCGTGTTTTCGTTTCGATCTGTTTCTGTTAGGAAATCTTCTCAAAGTTTAGAGCACCATGGTCTCCGCCAACGACAAAGGCAATAAACCCAAGGAAGATGATCCTCAAAACCCCAAGGAGGAGGATATTTTTGTAGGGGATTAAGAAGACATGGAGGAGGACAAGCATCCGAACACCCGCGCTACCGTCGTAAGCATTGGAGTGGTGGAAAATCCTACCAAGCTTAGGAGGATAGCATGAATGTCTACAGGAGGGAAAACCCCGCGTCATATCCTCGCTCCACGGTCACCTCCTTCACACTCCAAGAATCCCTTCCATACTCTTATACATGAGCAACAATACCAACAGGTGCCCGAAGGGAACTTGCCCTCGGTTTGGGATCTGACTCGCTCTAACCATGCAGGGAAGGAACACACTAAGAAGGAAGAGTGAGGAAATAATAGCAAGGACTGGGACTCTCGGTCCGATATGATCATGAACCGGATTGAGCAAAACTCGGAGTTGATTCATACTCTGACCTTCGAGATTGAGGATTTGAGGAAACTGATTGAGGAGCTTATCAAAAGAACACCACCACCACCGAAGGTGTAATTCGTCATCAGGTTTGGCATCCCCTTGGCTTGTTCCAAGCTTGGGGGAGTGCCGCGGTATCACATCATTATCTTTTATCTTTTACCTTTTTAGTAGATTCATATCTTTGGTAGAGAATTTATCTTATAGGTTGGTTTGCTTCTGGAAGTATCTCTCCTTTAGTTTCTATGTATCCCTTGGTGTGAGTGCCTTATGGAATATTAATGAGAAGCTTCATCTTTTGGTTTGCAATCTCTATTATATGATTGATCTTGTTGATCAATATTGGTATCACTTTGGGAGCATCAAGTAGATCTAATTTGGTTTTGGCAAAACGAGCGTTGGTCAGTAGCAACACTTTTTGAGGTTTGAAAGTAAAAGAGAAAAAGCTTACATGTATTTTGTATCATTTTGTTTTCTTTCTTGATTGGCTCATAAGCTTAGTACTCTTTATTTAAGACTTTTGTGTCTTCAAGGAAGATTGCTTGTTTGGCTTTATCACTTGTAGGTTTGCTTGTTTCCTTCAACTCTTTTGCTTGCTACCCAGCCTTGCTAGCCAAAAACCTGTTTTGAGAAGGCATACTTCTCATGCATCCAACCCCTTTGAACCAAACATGTGCCATTTGTGTCCACCATATCTACCTATTAGCATTATTGCTATTCCAAGTAAATTCTCAAGCTTCATCTATCTTTCGAATTAAAAATTATTTTGTTATGTGAAAACTAGTTAGTAAAGCTCTCACGAACTTGATGGCACACCTTATTTTCTTGCCCCTAATAAACTTGAACCATTGTGTCATAGAAGTTGTATATGCTTGCATCTATACATTGGGATTAGCAGAACCGTGTTGTCACGGGGAACGCTTTTCAACACTTATGGATACATATCCAGTTGATATCATGCTCTTTTGTTTGCGGATCTCGTCGGTGTGAAATAAAAGGGGAGCTTGTAATTCCATGGAGTTATGTATGTGTGTTAGACAAACGCCTGGGACGCTAGCCTAAGCCATGCCTAATCATGGTGGAAACTTGCAGCATAACCATACTGAGCAATCTTTGAAGCATCCTCATTAAAAACCTATGCAAATAGAAAATAAAAAGATCGCTGAGATGCTCACGGTTTGCTTGCCTTGTCATTTTGATTATGGGATAGCTCCTGTATCATGTGCAAGGGGTACCCCGTTGGCGGTTCTTTATGATAGACATGTACTTACAATGACAAGAACTTACCGATAACTAAAGTTGAGTAGCATGAGGAGCGGCCCTCATACTCAAGGGACATGAGATTGCCAACTTATATTTCGTCAATCATATACTCCGTATTTGTTCACTTTAACCTTAATCACTTCAAGATGCTTATGATAGGTGCAATGGGAGCTCAAAGCTAGTAAGTACCAATAATCTTTTGGAAGCGCTTTATGAACTTGAAATCCCTGCTTCCCTCTATAAAGGACCTTTTTTATATTTCTAAGTTGAGTCAGTAAACCCATTTCCTCTCTATCTCCAGCAAGCATTTGAGTTGTTGTGTTTCAAGCATTCATATGATGATTTATTCAATCATGTTCTTTATCTTCCTTGTTTTCACAAGACTCTTATCTTTTGACTATTACTTTAAAATCCATCATTGTGAAAAAATCTTTTATGTTTGAGCAAGGAGTACTCTTGTTATGAATACTTCTACAAAAGCTTTTTATGAAATTGTTTGCCAGCTGTTCTCTGACCAAGAACAAAGTTTGTCTATTCCAATTATGATTTATATTTATGCATCTCTATTGTGACTCCTATACTTGTTACAAGCTAAGTTATAAAATGGTGAGTTGCTTTCTTCTATGAGTTGTGTAATGGTAAATGTGATGCTTCTTGTCCGTATTCTTTTATCGACACTTCACTCCATAAACCTGTGGACATGTTTACTGAGCTCAGTTTTTGCTTGGGGACAAGCGAAGGTCTAAGCTTGGGGGGAGTTGATACGTCCAATTTGTATCACCATTCTATATCATAATTTGCCTCTATTCATTGATATATTTCATATTAAGAGGTGTTACTTATGTATTTTCATCTATTTTTTTGCATGTTGGATGATTCTTGGAGGATGAACTGTCGGAGTCAGGATTCTGATGGAAAAAGAGGTGTTTTGATGGGCCACAGGGGCGAGAGGGCCACCCCTAGGCCGCGCTTACAGGGGTGTGGCCCACCTGGATCGCCCCTGGCTCCGCCCTCTTTCCTATATCTTCTCCTCGAAACCCTAAAACACGAGGAGCAACCGTAGAAAGATTCCTCCGCCTCTGCGGGGCAGAAAACATCGAGAGAGAAAGAGCTCTCCGACAGACAGATTTCTGCCGGGGAAATTCCTTCCCGGAGAGGGGAGATCGTCGCCATCAACACCATCATCAAGCTAGACTTCATCGGGATCATCATCATCATCCACACAATCATATCCACTCCATCCCGCTGTAAAAATTGTGTTGAATACTTGCATAGTTCTTAGGGCAAACTTTCCTGGTGTTGATTACTATTGTAGTTGATGCTTGTGAGTGGAACCATTGAATTATTGTTTATGTTCAGATTGTTATCCATCACCATATCATCTTTGATCTTGATCCATATGATGTCTTGTGAGTAGTTCGTTTAGTTCTTGAGGACATGGGAGAAGTCATGTTGTTAGTAGTGGATTTGTGTTGAGATATTATTCTATGGTTTAGTATTTAAGTTGTGGTGCTATTCTTCTAGTGGTGTCATGTGAACATCGACTACATGATACTTCACCATTTATGGGCCTAGGAGAATTCATTGTGTATTTGGCTACTAATTGTGGCGTTGCTGGAGTGACAGAAACCTGTACCCCCGTTAGGACACCATTGCACAAGGGAGCGTAGGATCTCAGAGTTTAAGGATGTGGTTAGATTTATATCTTAATTGCTTTCCTGTAGTTGCGGATGCTTGTAGGGGATTTAATCACAAGTATGTATTAGTCCAAGTAAGGTCGGTACATTATCACAGGTTCACTCACATAACACTTACAACACCAAAGACGACTACTCAGCTATTTGCAGTGAAAGCACTTGACAGAATTACCATGTGTCCTCGAGAACGTTTGGTCATTATAAGTATTTCCACCGGCTTGTCCTTTGCTAAGAAAGGATTGGGCCACTTGCTGCAATTGTTTATTGTCTTTATTACTTGCACTTTGTTTCTTTGCTTTATCAGAAAACTCCTAAAAATCCATTTGTTACGTATTTACAGAGATTTACTGCTCCGTAACACTAGTCAACACCTTCTGCTCCTTATTGGGATCGACACTCCTATTTATCGAAAGTACTATGATACACCCCCTATACTTGTGGGTCATCAAGACTATTTTCTGGCGCCGTTGCCGGGGAGTGAAGCGCTATTGAAGAGTGAAACTGGAAAGGAAAATTCTACTGTAAGTATTGTTTTTTATTTCTGTTTGTTACTTTGTTTCCAATATGGATAACCCACTTGGTTTTCTGTTTGGGAAAACTACTACCACATGTATGTTCATTAAACACACATGTATTAATTTTTTCGATTAATACAATTCTAGCATGAGAAATATATGAAGTAACCCTAATACTTAATGACTAGATATAATTGCTATATCTACCTTGGGTGTATGTTCATTATAACATTCTTCTAATGATATGATCCTGTTATTAACAACATCCAATGTTCATGATCAGGAAACCTTGATCATATGATAATCAACGAGTTAGTATATAAGAAAAGCATTACTAGAAACTTTGGTTTATTCATTAAACATACATGTATTAATTTTTTGATTAATACAATTCTAGCATGAGAAATAAACATTTATCGTAAACATGGAATAAGATAATAACCATTTTATTATTGCCTCTTGGGCACATTCCCTTCATCATGGTGGCCAAAGAGCCACATTGTAGATCGACCTTATTGGCTCAGTGACGTGTGTGTGTCCTATAGGCCCTGCTCGCCTGTTCTTGGGACATGTTCCGATTACATGGTGATCTGCACATCAGGAATGTGTGTAGGAGTGGTGTATGAGTACTTACGATAGGGACAATAACAATGGTGGATTCAGACCTCATGTCCATGGATTAGACCTCATGTCCATGGAGTATGCATGCTCATTTTGGCGATTGGGCACTTGCAACTAAGTGCTCGTCATGAAGGAAGCAGCAACACCAGCGACCTTGATTTGGTGGTGTTTTACGAGTATCAGCTCTTGAGATCTAGGGAGAAAACTCTAAGTCTGGCCTTAACTGGTTGTACCTGGCAATGTCGATGCATACATGTCATCCCCTTGTTTAAGGCATTGCTTGTAGATTACTCGGACTTCCCCTCTATGGCGAAAACCTGTGATTTTTCCCTCTGCTCGGTTTCTGCGATGGCAGCGCTTTGCATCGCTCCCTTTCTGGAGGCGTATTTATTGTTGAGGACGACCATGTCATGTTGCCGTTGTGTTTCCAAAGATAGTGGTTGACGTGGATGTATATTAATGCGGGTCTTGGATTGCTAGAAAATGACTCTTAGGTAGATGTTCTTTTTCTTCCTTTTTTGTAATAATTTGGCTATGTGCTTCCTCGGTATCTCATTTGATACCGTGACATTGTAGAGGCCAGGTGTATTTTGTATCAACTTGATTTTAATATATGACCCCTTGTCAAAAGAAAAGTTGTAGTGGTTTCTATCGGATATTGGTAAGAGTCTGGATGCTGAGGCGGCGGCCCTAGAAACTGCTCGGTCGACTTTTCGACGAGCGACACTACAGTGGTAGTGGTTCTTCTCTTTAGTTGTGTGGGCAAAGGGACATCCTGGTGTCGATGATGCTTTAGTAGATATAGCTCCAAGATCGCGTTCTGTAGGCCAAGCTTAATGATTGCAGATGATCTGAGGTTTCGGGTTGTAGTGGAAGTTTTTTATGGGTGGAAGCCCAGCCCTTCGGCGCCAACGACGGTGATGCCTACGGGTATCGTAACCCTCTTGGGGTTGTTGTTGTGGTTACCTTCCCCTTGTTTAGGCACTAGGAGAAAACCCTTGACCATTCGGTCTCAACGACGACGTTCTGCATCGTTACCTTCTTGGGAGAGTCGTCGTGGAGTTTCAATACCCTGTGGTCTCACTCCGCTATCATTGGTAGGCAGTTCAAATTCCGTCAAGGCAATCTAGGCACTGGTGTGGGGCAAACCTGGCTGACGGGCCAGCCCACGGCACGACACGACCCGGTAAGACCTTTGGGTGCCTAACACGACATGGCCCACTCGGGCACGTTAAGCTAACGGGTCATGCCATGCCGGCCGTTGGGCTTCACCTTGAGGCTCAGGCAGCAGGAGACCCTCTCCAGCGACAACGTGGTGGGTGTGTTGTGATGATGTCCGGTGGTTTCTCACGGAGGTGCGGAGGCATCTCTAGTTAGTTGTCTCGCGTGTTCCACAAGGATTGTGGCAACCCTTTTTTTGTTTTATATTTTATGTGATGTGTAAGAGGGTTTTTATCACTTTGTATCAATTTGGCCCCGTGTGGCTTTATTTATAAAGCAGGAAAAACCATGTTTCGAGGATTGAAGTCCACGAAAATACATGTGAAAGTCTTTCAAGGCCTAAACTTTAATACGGGAATTGTAGTTTTGGTACTTCCTTTGATCTAAACTAATGGACTTAATTTTGTCTAAATACACATGCATCTAGTCTAAATATTCGCTCGAATCAGACTTTCGTCCCGCTATATCAATATAGCAACCATAATGATACAAGAGTTCGGACCAAAGAAAATGTCAGCAGCACAGACATGCCCAAAAAAAAGAAATAAAGACAACATTGAATCGACGAAGCGATAATGACCCGCAACCGCTACGCCCTCTAGCTTTTACCCACCATGCTATAAGCACCCCAAAGCGCCCAGGGTCAATCAGCACCTTTAAAAAGGGAAGCACCATCGACACGGCGTTGCTGCACGAACCAGACCGGTCCTAGGGTTCCCCTCGACACTTAGAGTACATTGGCCAGGGATTCCTGTGACGCCCAGGAAGGAAAAGTGCCACTCAAGGCAGCACCGCGCTAGGGTCAGACTAGTCGACGGGGATTTCTCCACAGACCCATCCACAAAAAACTCCGGCGCCATGGAGCACTACCACAACCCAGCTTTGCTGCCCACCAGCATGCGAAGCCGGGGCGAGAGGGGCATCGAGGGTAGGTGAGGTTCTTTACTTAACTAGATATGTACAAATCTAGATAAATTTGAATCCATTAGTATGGATTAGGATCAACATAAATGTTTACGATAAAAAAATCTATATAAATGTTTGGACGATGGAAAGAAACCAGGCCTTGGTGTTTTTGACCGTGCTATCTACTACCTCCGTTTCTTAAAATAAGACCTATAAATTTAGTCAAAAGTCAAAAAGCATGAACTTTGACCAAGTTTATAAGGAAAACTATCAATAACTATGATAATAGATAGCTATAGTATAAAAATATCTATCTATCTATCTATCTATCTATCTATCTATCTATCTATATATATATATATTTTATCTACTATATAAAAAGTCTTAAGGTGGTTTTCGTTCTCTCGTCCGTCGTACGTCGTCCCTGTCGCGTCCGTTTGTTCACGACATGTTAGTATTCATATAGGAGTTATCGGTCCATGGTACGGCCAAACGGAGAGTTTGACTTGAACTCAATTCTCAAACTAACCAACCTGCGACGGCAGAGTCCTAATCAAACGCGATCGCTTCTATCTTCAAATAACTATTCCTCGATTTGGTTGGCCGGAACGCGCGACCAAACACCCGAGCGTAGCAGTGAAGGACAATCAGGTGAGGAGACGTCCGCGCCGGTAGGAAGCGCGCCTGCTCCAGGCCCTCCCGAGGTCAAGCACCCGTCTCCGCCTTCGCCGCACCTGAGGGAGATTGGAGCCAGGCCTTCTCGAGGTCAATTCCCCGTCCCCGCCTTCGCCGCGCCTGAGGAAGATTGGAGATTGGAAGGGCGGCCGTGGCTGCGGTCAAGAGGAGGAGCGGCGACATGTCTATCTGAGGGAGGATGCGGAGGCTGCCGGTGGCTGCTATCAGGCGGGCATTGATATGAGGGATGAGCGCAGTAGTTGGTGCGGGCATCGATGGCTCCGCTGCTTCGGTTCTCGGTGCCCGCCGAATCAACGATCTGGGCGCCTGACGAGCTCGGGCTGGCAAAGGCGTGCATGCTTTCTGGCAGCCGGCGAGAAGCTTTTGCTGGGAGTTAAGATGAGCGAGGAGGCACACAACCTCGTCGACAGAGGTGGAGTCGTAGTCGTAGGTGTTCGCCATGGAGGTTAGGGCTGGGGATTGGGGAGCAGTTCCCAAACGCATCCAGCTGATGGCTATGGCCCTATTCCTGGTTTGTTCTTAAGGCAGCGTAGCCGATACCGGCAAGTGAACGCGGTTCCCAGGTGGTCCTGCAATTTTCCGGCCAACAAATTGATAATTCGAGGTTCCATGAGATTTCGGATGCAAGGAAGGTGTTCGATGAAGTGCTCGAGAGAAGTGTTGAGCTATGAATGGCTATGATGAATTGGTTACAGAAATCAGGCAAATACATTAAGGTCACCAGGATATTCTTCAGTATGCTGGCCAATTGAGTGTGAGGTAACAACTTGACTTTTGTTTGACTGTTAAAATCTTGCAGCAAGAAGTGCAATGCTAAGTGCAAATCTTGTTAGGGGAAAATTCCCTTGTTCTGTTGTGAAAGGAAGACGGAGAAATATGATGTTGTTTACAGTGCTGTTCCCCAACAATGATCACAGCTTATCTACATCATTGGATTTTTCCAGCGATGGTCTCTTGAGGGATTTCGCCCTAATAAGTTCACTGTGTGCATCCTCAAGGCTTTGGCACAAGAGAAGGCTGATGCGGGAAGTAGTTGCATGATGTTGTGGTGAAGAAATTGTACAAAGATGATCTGGGACGCTACCACTATGACATGCTAGGAATACCAGATATATTGGCGAGGGCATTGTATTGCATTTACATAGAGTTTTGTTCTGATTTGGCGGTTTCGTGAGTGGTGTCATTTAAGCGCTGCAATGGTTCCGCCTTGCCTGACAAAAGGAAAGCGGACAGGTTGCTCATTGTGTTGAGAAGGTATTACGGAAAGGTTGCTCATTGTCAAATGCTAGCTGATGAAATACTTAGGGTTTTCTTCTACATTTAGGATTTTAATTTGGGACTAAATTGCAGGTCACGGGGAGCATTTGTGGGAGGTTTTCTTGTTAGAAGCCTCAGATGGTGACCGAGTAGGAGAAGATGGTCCAGGTGAAGGGGTTATGAGCACTGCAGAAGTAGGTGCTCACTATGACAGAGAGTGTTTCCATTCTGTTTATTTCAGGTTTTATAATTGGCAAATGCAAAATCTGGATTCTCTAAAACCTTAAACAATGGTACCAGTTCTTCAGTAATTAAAGCTTGTGTGGCATCCCGCAAAACCACTACTAGAAAATCGCGTTGAATTTGTGCATTGCATCGTCATCATCATATGTTGTTTGTCAAAACTATTTTCGCAAAGCCGTTTTGTTTTCTAAAACGCCCCGACTTTTATTCAAACGCCAAACCCCGGTTGTTCCGGATATTTTGTTTGTCTAAAACTAGTCACAAAAGATAATTGAAAGTAAATAAAATATTTATTTATTTTAGCGGGGGCAGTCGAACGGGCCGTTTCGACCCGAACGACCACCCCCAGATTTTACAATCGGTCCAACCTGCCACCCCATCTAAATCCTACATCTACCTAATATTCTACCCACCACACCTGGCCACATCACTCCCACCAATCCCACCATGCCACCTCACCCTCTCCCTCTCCTTCCCCCACTCCCTAACCGCCACGTGGCCAGCCCCCTCTCTCTCTCCCCTCACCTCTCTCTCTCAGCTTCCACCAAACCTCCCCAGCTGTCCCCACACGCACACAACACAGCGCACACGCTGCACCCACGCGGCAACCCCCCCTCTCCCTGCCGCGTGGCCCCGCCCCAACCCACTCACACTCACGCACACACACCTGCCGCGCGGGACCCACTCCCGTCTCCCACCCGCCGGTCCAACCCGCCCCCACGCCTGGGCCCCACGCCCCACCAACCCCGCGAGCCGCGTCCTGTGCTTCTCCTTCCTCCCGTTCCCGACGCCCTCATCCCCTTCTCCTTCCCTGGTTCCCCGCCCCGCCGTCCGCTCCTTCCCTCCCCGCCGCCAGGAGCGAGCTCCGCCGTCGCCTCCTCTCTCCGGCAGCGTCCCCTCCGCCTGCAGCCCCGCTCAGCCGCACGCTCGCCCGCGCGCTCCACCAGCCCCGCGTGCCTCCCCGCCCCTGCCCGTGACCGCCGCCTCCAACCGCCTCTCGCCGCCCGTCCCCGTCGCAGGCCTCCCCTCCCCTCTCCGCGCCGGCAGCGAGCAGCCCGCCCCGCCACCAGAGCCCGCCGGACCCGCGCGCGAGCACCGGCCGCCCCCGAGCTCGCCCGTTCCACCTCGCCCCGCCGCCTCGTCCTCTGCCCGCGCCGGCCACCGCGCGCCCCGGCTGCGCGCCTCCGCGCTCGCCAGCCGGCTCGCCGCCTCCGACCCTCTGAGCCGCGCCCCGAGCTCCTTCCCCGGCGCCGGCGCGTCCTCGCGCGACGCCGCCGCCGCCAGTGCTCCCTCCGCCAGCTCGCCCTGCCCCAAGCCCGCCTCCGGCCGGTCCCGCGGCCGCGCCCTGCGCCTCCGGCCCGCCCCCTGCCGACGCCGGCGCCGCGACCCGGCCCCGACCCGCTCCGCCGGCCCGAGTCTCCCCGTCCGCCTCGCGCTCGCCCTCAGCGGCCTCCGTCCTCGGCCGTCGCCAGTACCCTGCGGAACCACCGCTGTCGCCGCGGAGGCTTCTGCCACGCCAAGCTCTCCTCTATGAACCCTGTTCCCGGTGTGCTCTGTTGGGCGTGCGTGTAGGCAGCGTGGATCCAAGTTCGCCGCTGTCTAAAAGAGGGACGACAAAAACCCAACAGGAGGCCCGGAGGTGATGGCACCAGATCGACAAGTTCTCCTTCCTGGATGTCAAGTCCTCTGACCTCGCACCCGAAGCCCGATCCCACCGGACGCCAAGACCTCCGTCATGGAAGCCGCAAGATCCGTTCCCGGTACCGCCAAGGTCGCCGATGCGGATACGGCAAGTACTTCCTCCCGGAACACCAAGGACCCCGTGAGAGACGCCATGACCGCCAACACGCCCCGAAGGCCCCGGCGCGACAAGTACTTCATCCCGGACCCGACGAGATCCTCGCAACGATAAGAACGGCACCGACCCAGGGCGAATCCGCTGTCCCGACGCCGGACCAAGTCCTCCCTCTCGGAACGCCAAGATCTTCGTAACGACAAGACCGACAACGCGACACGGAAGAATCTGATGCGCCCCCGACGCCGCACCAGGTCCTGCCCGGATGCGAGAACGAGTCCGCCGAGACCGTTCCGATCCCGTCGAACCCCCGGACCAAGGCCGTCGAACCCTAGACCCTGGACCCCGAGACCGGCCCCGAACCCCGGAACCTCCAAGATCGTCGAGAACCCTAAAGTGTGACCCTTATCCGAGAACCCTATTTTATAAGATAATAACAACTTGTTGCATATTAAATTGCCATCTCGCATGCATATCTGTGGTTTGGGGGCCTTATGCCGATTCACCTTATAATTAAATATGAGGCCATATGCGGACAAATCTAGCCTTATATTGGCCTCATTTAAATTTGTGTAGCGAACCGGTATCTGATCTTGCCTTGTTATAACAACATTTAAACTGCGGGGGTTCTAAACAACCTGAACCATTTAA
Source organism: Avena atlantica (assembly GCA_910589765.1). Classification (NCBI taxonomy): domain Eukaryota; kingdom Viridiplantae; phylum Streptophyta; class Magnoliopsida; order Poales; family Poaceae; genus Avena; species Avena atlantica. The sequence goes on from OU342737.1 coordinate 57,966,520, forward strand.
TTAATTGTCGGGACCCCGGTTCCGCTTAATATGACCTAATTGCATCGCACTTTGCCATGCCATGCATCATACATGCATCATGCCGATCTTCTGCAGTTATTAAATATTGCATCCGGTGTTTATTCTAGTGTTTTGCTTCTTCGCGGATAAGGCCGTTGAGTTGATGCGAGTGTCGTCCGTTCTTCGGTTGAACCTTCGACAATGTTTTCAGGCGAGCATCTCCCCCCTTTCTACCTATCTTACTTTTATAGTATTTATTCCCCTCCTGTTGATCTATTGCTATCTGTGTTGCGATGCTTTAGTTTTCGTACCTGTGATATCCCTTGCAGCCTTATATTGCCTTGGACACCTCCTATTACCTGTTGTTTGGTAGATAGTTGGACTTGCGCGTCGTAGTTGCTTGCTCTAGTGCTGATGTGTGTCGTCATATGCCACAGTTGTTGATGTATTGCCGCATGTTGTTGATGGAGATGATCATAGTTTTACTTATCGTCACTTTAATTTCTGTTTAACAACTAAAAAGTGAATAAGCAGAGGCATCGGTGGGTGATAGATAATATTTGGTTTCCGAACGCCCACTTGTGTCCCGTGAGACCCCGAGTACTTGATTCCTGTTCCTTGATTTTTCGCGCTATCCACATCCGGGAGGTATATGGGACCCCCCTCAGCCAGAGCTTGATTCCGTCTTATTTCTTGGGGCCACAAACTAGTTTGAGGTTTTATTACTATCCTGTACTTATGCCATGCTTTACTGCTTTATTTACGATTGTGCGAGGAGCACACTGTACTGTTTTGGAAGCGGAATGTTTACGCGGTATCGACAAGCCCAGCCACACTTTCGGGTTCCCAGTCGTTTACAGCCATTGACGCAGACCTTGAGGCCGTCTCGGAGCTTGCTTACTCCGTTGCGGGATCTACTCAAAGGGGTGGCCCCCTGAAATATTTCTGAATCTTGTGATTGCTTTGTCGTGAAGGCCTCGTTGGGTTTTGATTTGGTTTTTCCCGAGGTTGATCGAGTGTGTGTTGCTATTGGTGCACCCCGGCCGGGTAAAACTTTCTGAAAGCCGTGTCCGCGGATATGGACGACTTGGAGCACAGTTTCTCGATCATAGACAAGCATAACTAAAGTTTACTGCTACAAATTTGACTTATAATGACTAGTAATCAGCTTCACTATAATGGAATGGCTAATTAATACTGCCCACAATTGCTTGTTTGGTTGTCGCTTGCGACAAATGTATCTGACTAGTAAGTATTGCAACTACAACGGAATGGCTGAATAAAAGTACCAACAACTGCTGGGTTTTGGGTTTATCTCCTGCTATCTGTATCTGATTAGTAATTGTTGCAACTACAACGGAATGGCTAGCTAAAAGTGCCCACTGCTTATTTTATCAGGACGACTATCTTTAACCTGACTAGTAATTGCTGCAACGATAACCGAATAAATAAAACTGCCAACTGTGTGAGTTCCTCGGTTGACTTCCTCGTTTGGTCTCGAGGGGGAAACACCAGGATGGGTTTGTTTGGTGATAGTTTCAGGTTGGATCCGGATAGGTCACTCTTATCCCTCTCTGATAACCGCCAGTTGTATCGAGTCTCTATAGGTTGTTTAGTGTATGTTGCCGCTGCCGCTCAGTCCACCATACCTATGTAGGCGAGGACCGCCGAATTCTAGACTCGCCGTGTACTGGCCTCAGTACTGACGCTCCTTCTTTTTCCTTTGCCCTTTGTCGGCACCCCCTTTTGTTTAAGCAGGTTTTGAGGTCGACGCTGTTAGCAGGGTTACCCTTCCGGCTTTGCCTGGGCAGGGTTATGGACGCTATTGGTTATTCTTCAGGGCTCTTAGCCCCATTTGCATCTTGTCCGTAGCTGGACGCTCTATCGTTTTCAAGGTGATTTGAATCTTTGTATATTCTATCTGTATTCTTGACTCTCTGAGTCGCTGTTATATATATATCTGTTTTGTGGGTCCCATCGAGGACTGTTGTGTAATGTTATTACTTCGTTTTCCACCCGCACGAAAGTGCCTGGTGGGCACCTTTGAATCGTTTCTATGCGGGTTTGGTGAATTTTGCCCAAACTTGCATAGGTCCGATTCTGAGGGTGTTACAGAGTGGTATCAGAGCTCAGCAGTTGCGATACCCCACAAGTCCAGCCTGTAGGATAACCTAGCTAACGGCCGAAGTAGAGTGTCAAAACTATTTTGCAAAATCGGTGGGATAGTTCTGGTTAGGTCTGATTTTACTCCTTACCCTCTGCTATTCTCCTCTTATCTCGACGCGTTTTGAATCTGCTCTCTTATCTTTCTTCGAGTCCAGGATTTCTCGTGGATGGGTTCCGTCGTACCTTCAGGGTTTCGCTTCCTCCTTTGATAACGGTGTTCCCCCATCCGGTGTCAAGCGGCCTGATGAATCCGTCTGCTGTGGTACCATTCTTTGTTCTGTGTTTGCGCCTTCCGGTGTTTCTGACGCGACGACATCCTCTACGCCAGGTCCGATGCAGAGTCTGCATCACTCCTTTGTTCCGAACCTCGCTTGTCGAGATCTTCAGTCTGAATCCGAGGGTTGGTTGCATGATCTGTCTATTCGTGTACAGAGTAATGCTTTGAGTGCGGGATGGAGTCGCGACCATACCACTACTCTTATCATTGCTCGGTATATTGAATAGGGGATCGATGCAATTTTACTCCTTCCATGGAAGTTAGAGGTGGCCTTACCTTTAAACTTCGTCTGTTGTTTCCGGAGTGTTCTCTTGACGAACAGGAACAACGACCCCTTGTTAGTGGTGTCGCGAAGATCTACACGAAGCGAGAAGACGCAGATCGTCGACCTTCCTTCCGGTACCATGAGGCGGATCTCGAGGGCGAGATCCCTTGTTAGTGGTGTCGCATTGTGGCATCCCGCAAAACCACTACTAGAAAATCGCGTTGAATTTGTGCATTGCATCGTCATCATCATATGTTGTTTGTCAAAACTATTTTCGCAAAGCCGTTTTGTTTTCTAAAACGCCCCGACTTTTATTCAAACGCCAAACCCCGGTTGTTCCGGATATTTTGTTTGTCTAAAACTAGTCACAAAAGATAATTGAAAGTAAATAAAATATTTATTTATTTTAGCGGGGGCAGTCGAACGGGCCGTTTCGACCCGAACGACCACCCCCAGATTTTACAATCGGTCCAACCTGCCGCCCCATCTAAATCCAACATCTACCTAATATTCTACCCACCACACCTGGCCACATCACTCCCACCAATCCCACCATGCCACCTCACCCTCTCCCTCTCCTTCCCCCACTCCCTAACCGCCACGTGGCCAGCCCCCTCTCTCTCCCCCCTCACCTCTCTCTCAGCTTCCACCAAACCTCCCCAGCTGTCCCCACACGCACACAACACAGCGCACACGCTGCACCCACGCGGCAACCCCCCCTCTCCCTGCCGCGTGGCCCCGCCCCAACCCACTCACACTCACGCACACACACCTGCCGCGCGGGACCCACTCCCGTCCCCCACCCGCCGGTCCAACCCGCCCCCACGCCTGGGCCCCATGCCCCACCAACCCCGCGAGCCGCGTCCTGTGCTTCTCCTTCCTCCCGTTCCCGACGCCCTCATCCCCTTCTCCTTCCCTGGTTCCCCGCCCCGCCGTCCGCTCCTTCCCTCCCTGCCGCCAGGAGCGAGCTCCGCCGTCGCCTCCTCTCTCCGGCAGCGTCCCCTCCGCCTGCAGCCCCGCTCAGCCGCACGCTCGCCCGCGCGCTCCACCAGCCCCGCGTGCCTCCCCGCCCCTGCCCGTGACCGCCGCCTCCAACCGCCTCTCGCCGCCCGTCCCCGTCGCAGGCCTCCCCTCCCCTCTCCGCGCCGGCAGCGAGCAGCCCGCCCCGCCACCAGAGCCCGCCGGACCCGCGCGCGAGCACCGGCCGCCCCCGAGCTCGCCCGTTCCACCTCGCCCCGCTGCCTCGTCCTCTGCCCGCGCCGGCCACCGCGCGCCCCGGCTGCGCGCCTCCGCGCTCGCCAGCCGGCTCGCCGCCTCCGACCCTCTGAGCCGCGCCCCGAGCTCCTTCCCCGGCGCCGGCGCGTCCTCGCGCGACGCCGCCGCCGCCAGTGCTCCCTCCGCCAGCTCGCCCTGCCCCAAGCCCGCCTCCGGCCGGTCCCGCGGCCGCGCCCTGCGCCTCCGGCCCGCCCCCTGCCGACGCCGGCGCCGCGACCCGGCCCCGACCCGCTCCGCCGGCCCGAGTCTCCCCGTCCGCCTCGCGCTCGCCCTCAGCGGCCTCCGTCCTCGGCCGTCGCCAGTACCCTGCGGAACCACCGCTGTCGCCGCGGAGGCTTCTGCCACGCCAAGCTCTCCTCTATGAACCCTGTTCCCGGCGTGCTCTGTTGGGCGTGCGTGTAGGCAGCGTGGATCCAAGTTCGCCGCTGTCTAAAAGAGGGACGACAAAAACCCCAACAGGAGGCCCGGAGGTGATGGCACCAGATCGACAAGTTCTCCTTCCTGGATGTCAAGTCCTCTGACCTCGCACCCGAAGCCCGATCCCACCGGACGCCAAGACCTCCGTCATGGAAGCCGCAAGATCCGTTCCCGGTACCGCCAAGGTCGCCGATGCGGATACTGCAAGTACTTCCTCCCGGAACACCAAGGACCCCGTGAGAGACGCCATGACCGCCAACACGCCCCGAAGGCCCCGGCGCGACAAGTACTTCATCCCGGACCCGACGAGATCCTCGCAACGATAAGAACGGCACCGACCCAGGGCGAATCCGCTGTCCCGACGCCGGACCAAGTCCTCCCTCTCGGAACGCCAAGATCTTCGTAACGACAAGACCGACAACGCGACACGGAAGAATCTGATGCGCCCCCGACGCCGCACCAGGTCCTGCCCGGATGCGAGAACGAGTCCGCCGAGACCGTTCCGATCCCGTCGAACCCCCGGACCAAGGCCGTCGAACCCTAGACCCTGGACCCCGAGACCGGCCCCGAACCCCGGAACCTCCAAGATCGTCGAGAACCCTAAAGTGTGACCCTTATCCGAGAACCCTATTTTATAAGATAATAACAACTTGTTGCATATTAAATTGCCATCTCGCATGCATATCTGTGGTTTGGGGGCCTTATGCCGATTCACCTTATAATTAAATATGAGGCCATATGCGGACAAATCTAGCCTTATATTGGCCTCGTTTAAATTTGTGTAGCGAACCGGTATCTGATCTTGCCTTGTTATAACAACATTTAAACTGCGGGGGTTCTAAACAACCTGAACCATTTAATTAATTGTCGGGACCCCGGTTCCGCTTAATATGACCTAATTGCATCGCACTTTGCCATGCCATGCATCATACATGCATCATGCCGATCTTCTGCAGTTATTAAATATTGCATCCGGTGTTTATTCTAGTGTTTTGCTTCTTCGCGGATAAGGCCGTTGAGTTGATGCGAGTGTCGTCCGTTCTTCGGTTGAACCTTCGACAATGTTTTCAGGCGAGCATCTCCCCCCTTTCTACCTATCTTACTTTTATAGTATTTATTCCCCTCCTGTTGATCTATTGCTATCTGTGTTGCGATGCTTTAGTTTTCGTACCTGTGATATCCCTTGCAGCCTTATATTGCCTTGGACACCTCCTATTACCTGTTGTTTGGTAGATAGTTGGACTTGCGCGTCGTAGTTGCTTGCTCTAGTGCTGATGTGTGTCGTCATATGCCACAGTTGTTGATGTATTGCCGCATGTTGTTGATGGAGATGATCATAGTTTTACTTATCGTCACTTTAATTTCTGTTTAACAACTAAAAAGTGAATAAGCAGAGGCATCGGTGGGTGATAGATAATATTTGGTTTCCGAACGCCCACTTGTGTCCCGTGAGACCCCGAGTACTTGATTCCTGTTCCTTGATTTTTCGCGCTATCCACATCCGGGAGGTATATGGGACCCCCCTCAGCCAGAGCTTGATTCCGTCTTATTTCTTGGGGCCACAAACTAGTTTGAGGTTTTATTACTATCCTGTACTTATGCCATGCTTTACTGCTTTATTTACGATTGTGCGAGGAGCACACTGTACTGTTTTGGAAGCGGAATATTTACGCGGTATCGACAAGCCCAGCCACACTTTCGGGTTCCCAGTCGTTTACAGCCATTGACGCAGACCTTGAGGCCGTCTCGGAGCTTGCTTACTCCGTTGCGGGATCTACTCAAAGGGGTGGCCCCCTGAAATATTTCTGAATCTTGTGATTGCTTTGTCGTGAAGGCCTCGTTGGGTTTTGATTTGGTTTTTCCCGAGGTTGATCGAGTGTGTGTTGCTATTGGTGCACCCCGGCCGGGTAAAACTTTCTGAAAGCCGTGTCCGCGGATATGGACGACTTGGAGCACAATTTCTCGATCATAGACAAGCATAACTAAAGTTTACTGCTACAAATTTGACTTATAATGACTAGTAATCAGCTTCACTATAATGGAATGGCTAATTAATACTGCCCACAATTGCTTGTTTGGTTGTCGCTTGCGACAAATGTATCTGACTAGTAAGTATTGCAACTACAACGGAATGGCTGAATAAAAGTACCAACAACTGCTGGGTTTTGGGTTTATCTCCTGCTATCTGTATCTGATTAGTAATTGTTGCAACTACAACGGAATGGCTAGCTAAAAGTGCCCACTGCTTATTTTATCAGGACGACTATCTTTAACCTGACTAGTAATTGCTGCAACGATAACCGAATAAATAAAACTGCCAACTGTGTGAGTTCCTCGGTTGACTTCCTCGTTTGGTCTCGAGGGGGAAACACCAGGATGGGTTTGTTTGGTGATAGTTTCAGGTTGGATCCGGATAGGTCACTCTTATCCCTCTCTGATAACCGCCAGTTGTATCGAGTCTCTATAGGTTGTTTAGTGTATGTTGCCGCTGCCGCTCAGTCCACCATACCTATGTAGGCGAGGACCGCCGAATTCTAGACTCGCCGTGTACTGGCCTCAGTACTGACGCTCCTTCTTTTTCCTTTGCCCTTTGTCGGCACCCCCTTTTGTTTAAGCAGGTTTTGAGGTCGACGCCGTTAGCAGGGTTACCCTTCCGGCTTGGCCTGGGCAGGGTTATGGACGCTATTGGTTATTCTTCAGGGCTCTTAGCCCCATTTGCATCTTGTCCGTAGCTGGACGCTCTATCGTTTTCAAGGTGATTTGAATCTTTGTATATTCTATCTGTATTCTTGACTCTCTGAGTCGCTGTTATATATATATCTGTTTTGTGGGTCCCATCGAGGACTGTTGTGTAATGTTATTACTTCGTTTTCCACCCGCACGAAAGTGCCTGGTGGGCACCTTTGAATCGTTTCTATGCGGGTTTGGTGAATTTTGCCCAAACTTGCATAGGTCCGATTCTGAGGGTGTTACAGAGTGGTATCAGAGCTCAGCAGTTGCGATACCCCACAAGTCCAGCCTGTAGGATAACCTAGCTAACGGCCGAAGTAGAGTGTCAAAACTATTTGCAAAATCGGTGGGATAGTTCTGGTTAGGTCTGATTTTACTCCTTACCCTCTTCTATTCTCCTCTTATCTCGACGCGTTTTGAATCTGCTCTCTTATCTTTCTTCGAGTTCAGGATTTCTCGTGGATGGGTTCCGTCGTACCTTCAGGGTTTCGCTTCCTCCTTTGATAACGGTGTTCCCCCATCCGGTGTCAAGCGGCCTGATGAATCCGTCTGCTGTGGTACCATTCTTTGTTCTGTGTTTGCGCCTTCCGGTGTTTCTGACGCGACGACATCCTCTACGCCAGGTCCGATGCAGAGTCTGCATCACTCCTTTGTTCCGAACCTCGCTTGTCGAGATCTTCAGTCTGAATCCGAGGGTTGGTTGCATGATCTGTCTATTCGTGTACATAGTAATGCTTTGAGTGCGGGATGGAGTCGCGACCATACCACTACTCTTATCATTGCTCGGTATATTGAATAGGGGATCGATGCAATTTTACTCCTTCCATGGAAGTTAGAGGTGGCCTTACCTTTAAACTTCGTCTGTTGTTTCCGGAGTGTTCTCTTGACGAACAGGAACAACGACCCCTTGTTAGTGGTGTCGCGAAGATCTACACGAAGCGAGAAGACGCAGATCGTCGACCTTCCTTCCGGTACCATGAGGCGGATCTCGAGGGCGAGATCCCTTGTTAGTGGTGTCGAATTGTGGCATCCCGCAAAACCACTACTAGAAAATCGCGTTGAATTTGTGCATTGCATCGTCATCATCATATGTTGTTTGTCAAAACTATTTTCGCAAAGCCGTTTTGTTTTCTAAAACGCCCCGACTTTTATTCAAACGCCAAACCCCGGTTGTTCCGGATATTTTGTTTGTCTAAAACTAGTCACAAAAGATAATTGAAAGTAAATAAAATATTTATTTATTTTAGCGGGGCAGTCGAACGGGCCGTTTCGACCCGAACGACCACCCCCAGATTTTACAATCGGTCCAACCTGCCGCCCCATCTAAATCCTACATCTACCTAATATTCTACCCACCACACCTGGCCACATCACTCCCACCAATCCCACCATGCCACCTCACCCTCTCCCTCTCCTTCCCCCACTCCCTAACCGCCACGTGGCCAGCCCCCTCTCTCTCCCCCCTCACCTCTCTCTCTCAGCTTCCACCAAACCTCCCCAGCTGTCCCCACACGCACACAACACAGCGCACACGCTGCACCCACGCGGCAACCCCCCCTCTCCCTGCCGCGTGGCCCCGCCCCAACCCACTCACACTCACGCACACACACCTGCCGCGCGGGACCCACTCCCGTCCCCCACCCGCCGGTCCAACCCGCCCCCACGCCTGGGCCCCACGCCCCACCAACCCCGCGAGCCGCGTCCTGTGCTTCTCCTTCCTCCCGTTCCCGACGCCCTCATCCCCTTCTCCTTCCCTGGTTCCCCGCCCCGCCGTCCGCTCCTTCCCTCCCCGCCGCCAGGAGCGAGCTCCGCCGTCGCCTCCTCTCTCCGGCAGCATCCCCTCCGCCTGCAGCCCCGCTCAGCCGCACGCTCGCCCGCGCGCTCCACCAGCCCCGCGTGCCTCCCCGCCCCTGCCCGTGACCGCCGCCTCCAACCGCCTCTCGCCGCCCGTCCCCGTCGCAGGCCTCCCCTCCCCTCTCCGCCCCGCCACCAGAGCCCGCCGGACCCGCGCGCGAGCACCGGCCGCCCCCGAGCTCGCCCGTTCCACCTCGCCCCGCCGCCTCGTCCTCTGCCCGCGCCGGCCACCGCGCGCCCCGGCTGCGCGCCTCCGCGCTCGCCAGCCGGCTCGCCGCCTCCGACCCTCTGAGCCGCGCCCCGAGCTCCTTCCCCGGCGCCAGCGCGTCCTCGCGCGACGCCGCCGCCGCCAGTGCTCCCTCCGCCAGCTCGCCCTGCCCCAAGCCCGCCTCCGGCCGGTCCCGCGGCCGCGCCCTGCGCCTCCGGCCCGCCCCCTGCCGACGCCGGCGCCGCGACCCGGCCCCGACCCGCTCCGCCGGCCCGAGTCTCCCCGTCCGCCTCGCGCTCGCCCTCAGCGGCCTCCGTCCTTGGACGTCGCCAGTACCCTGCGGAACCACCGCTGTCGCCGCGGAGGCTTCTGCCACGCCAAGCTCTCCTCTATGAACCCTGTTCCCGGCGTGCTCTGTTGGGCGTGCGTGTAGGCAGCGTGGATCCAAGTTCGCCGCTGTCTAAAAGAGGGACGACAAAAACCCCAACAGGAGGCCCGGAGGTGATGGCACCAGATCGACAAGTTCTCCTTCCTGGATGTCAAGTCCTCTGACCTCGCACCCGAAGCCCGATCCCACCGGACGCCAAGACCTCCGTCATGGAAGCCGCAAGATCCGTTCCCGGTACCGCCAAGGTCGCCGATGCGGATACGGCAAGTACTTCCTCCCGGAACACCAAGGACCCCGTGAGAGACGCCATGACCGCCAACACGCCCCGAAGGCCCCGGCGCGACAAGTACTTCATCCCGGACCCGACGAGATCCTCGCAACGATAAGAACGGCACCGACCCAGGGCGAATCCGCTGTCCCGACGCCGGACCAAGTCCTCCCTCTCGAAACGCCAAGATCTTCGTAACGACAAGACCGACAACGCGACACGGAAGAATCTGATGCGCCCCCGACGCCGCACCAGGTCCTGCCCGGATGCGAGAACGAGTCCGCCGAGACCGTTCCGATCCCGTCGAACCCCCGGACCAAGGCCGTCGAACCCTAGACCCTGGACCCCGAGACCGGCCCCGAACCCCGGAACCTCCAAGATCGTCGAGAACCCTAAAGTGTGACCCTTAGCTAGTATATCTAATAATTTATATTGAGGTATGTTCGTCAGCGTTTGATTTTTTCTTTCCGGTTTTGCCCCTGCAAGTTCAGAGTATTTACCTGACCTGCCACCGCCAAGTCTAAGCTCATAGCCTAGCGCGGCAAGAGTAGAGGAGGCAGGTCAGCGTTGCGGACGTCCGCGCGCCGCGTCGGGGATTGGAGAGCAGTTCGGCCGCCCGTCAGGACCTCGCCATCGCCGCCTAGATCTCGGGCGCGCGTTGCGTCGGGGATTGGAAAGCGGTCTGACGCTGCCCGACCGGACCTCGCCATCGCCATCCCCGCCGGCTCTAGCTTTCTCTCCCCCACCTCTGGCGTCGCTTCCTCCAGCTCACGCGGCGACCTGGACATCGATTCCTCTGCTCCATGTGTATATGGCGCCAAGCGTGCAGCGTGGCCTTCGGCCCCGACGAGGTCGTTGGCCTCGGGGCGTCACCCAGGTGAATCGTCTCCTACCTCTATGCGTCTAGATAGCTACCTCGACTCAACCTTCCATCCGTACTAGGGTGCTGGATATTGCCCACGGATTAGTTAGCTGCAGAGCCAACGTGATGAGTATTTCTGTGTTGATTGAGGCAACACATGGGAAGAATAGGAACTAGCGATTTGGAGATTTTCCCTCTACCGTGCTCCTGCCTGCCACCTAGCGGGCTAGCAACGAGATCAGGGTGAGCTTCTCCATGGCGGCGGGGCGCGTAGGGCGGCAGTCGGTTTGCGTCGAAGGGCGGGCCACGCAGGAGCCCCGTGGTGGTCACCTGCTCTTTCCTTGTGATACTAATAGCTGGTTCATGTGTATCTGATTGCTAACTTTTTTAGCTTGGACATGATTGCTGACTAGGTATGCGTGTAGATGGATCTGATTGCTAGATACAGTATGTGGATTTGATGTGTTACTCTGTGGCTCCATCTGGTGGCAGATCAGGATCATTTGTCAATTGGAAAGGAGTATGTGGATTTGATGTGTTACTCTGTGGCTCCATCTGGTGGCAGATCAGGATCATTTGTCAATTGGAAAGGCTTTGTAGATTTTTATGTAATCATGATTTGTCCAATTTGGTTCATATTTTCCATTGTGTGTGCAAGTAATACATACGAGTTATTGAGATTTTTACTGTCCATCAATGGTTTAATACTGAAGCATCGATTGTTATATACCACCACACCTCTTCATTTTTACAAAGAAGAAACTTATGTGCTAATATCTTGATGGCTTTGTCCATAATTCTGTTGCTCCGTTCAGCAGGCACAGATAGTCCCCCAGTTAATTGGGCATTTATATTTGTTTTGTAAATTGAGAAGTCCATAGATGGGATTTGTTTCATAAATTGAGAAGTCCATAGCTGAGTTTAATTTGTAGACTGAACCTTTTCTTCTTTGGCAGGGAACTGCAGTTTTTAGAATTTTGTGGTGTTTTAGTTTATGTCTGTTAGGAAGAAAATAAATCAAAATCAGGAGATGGTCAGCCTGAAAGGATATGTAGATCTTTTCCTTTTTAAATGGTTTTCACGGTCTGCATCTTTGAGACAAGCTACAAACTTCTAACACTATGATTACAGGATTTCGTGGAGTTCAGGGTTTGCCGAGAGCATTTGCAAAAGAACAGAGAGAGAAGAGGTGTTGGGAGATTCTTCTTGACACATCGGTGAGGGGCATGTCAGTAGAGTCCGGGGGCATCAGATGAGGGAAGGGAAAACCGACATAGCCACGCCTGCGGGAAGCCGGATGGTCACACATAGCTGGGCAGAAGAGGGGGCATGCCACCGGCGCCAGGAGAGGAGGGAGGTGTGCCGCTACGAGGTGTTGGTCGTCGAGATTGAGCTAAGCGATGTTATGGGCATGTGCGTGAAGAGGGTCTCGGTCGGAGTGCAGATGTTCCAGGAGGACCTGCTTCATGTTGGAGTACGGACTCAATGCAGGAACTGCACGAGGCGGGAAGGATCGTGACCGGGCGAGAGTGGCTTTAGAACTGGAGCATATGGAACTCATATCCTAGCTACTGAACCAGGCTGCATGCAGGGCACCATGTTTGGCTAAATGGGAATACTTTTTTTTCCTTTTGTTGTGTGTCGTAACCTCAGGTTCTGATTTCTTTTAGTGGTGGTACACTTTGAGCAAGCTATCTTTTGTCACCAAGCTACATCAATAGTGTCAGAATCTCTAGGCCCGGAGAATGAAAGAGCTAACTCAACTCTGAGCTGAAGGATATGGCAATGGCTCGTGATACTATCGCTGAGAACACCTCTAGGACTGCACCTGCATGGTTTCATTCGTTCGGAAATAATCTGGCAGTGTCATTACGCTAACATGTTTAGGCCTTTTGTTGAGAGTGGACTTGTAATCTCCATGGATAGAGAACAAATGGCGCTGTAACTTAGTGAGTTTAATTTGGATAAAGAAAACAAGGGTGCCACTACGAGAATCTGTCTTGTGGGCTACTCCGCTGGTGGAGAGAGGGAGATGTAGCGGAATAGAGAAAGGTAATACTACTATTTGAACAAGACCAGCTGCTAGAGAGCGACACTACTACCGATTTTCATCTACTGATCTGATTGTCTGCATCTACTGATTTGAGATATAAAATGAGAGACTTCATATATTCTTTGCATGTACTGACTAGAGAAAAATTGAAAGAGCGAGAGAGAGAGTACTGTTGCTAATATATATTTGCCACTTACCAAGAAGACTTACCTAATTTTTTTACAACCAACAAAAGCACATTTCAATAATCAAATTCTTTCGTGAACCGAAATAAAATAAACAGAAAATAGCTCATAGCAACGCACGGGCATTTGTGCTAGTATTTTATAAGTTATCTAATAAGATTGATTTGACCCTATAAAGATTTATAGTTTTTTATAAAAATTTAGTCAAAACTCATAATATTTGATTTTTGATTAAATTTATAGGTTTTATTCTAAGGAACGGAGGGAGTAGGACCATAGGGGGCAAGTATGTTTTTGAGCTGCGAGTGACCTATTACCAGGCGGACCCCACAGTAGCGGCGACAGCTATTTTCCTTGCGGGGGCGCGTGGTGCGTCTCCTCCCCTTGCTTTTAGTCCCGCAGCGCAGGCTGCCCGCTCTCCGGCGGCCTCGAGCTCTCCGCTCGACCACTTCAGGCTGCCCTCTCGCGGTGAGTAAATTCTCCAAATTTCTACAGTCCGTTCCTCTCCTAGAATCTGCAGCGCATGCGCTTCTTCGTTGATTTGGGTGGGAATTGAGTTGGGGAGGTACCGCGGGGTTGCAGCCAGCGTGGTGCTGTGGAGAACGGAACGGCGCTCGCTGCATTTCTTCTTCAGTTAGGACGAAATTTGGGCAGGATCGTGTGTGTATCCATGTCGCAGACAGATGAGCAGCCTGGTGACGCTCGATGGTTTGTTTGCTCCGTTTATTTTCTCACATACTAGGAGAGAGAGAGAGAGACAGGTTGGCGCACCTGCCATGTCCTCTGCTCCCCGTTTGAAGTGAAAAATGACCCCCGACCCCGTGGTGGCGGGCTGGGCCGCCCCGGGGGAATCCCGACCAGCCGCCCTCCCGTCCCTCCCTCATCCGCTGCTGCCGGAGGCGTTGTCGGGCTAAGCCCGCGTCGAGTTGAGCCAGGGAGGAGAAAATTACAAATAACCACCACATTACAGGCTAGGGTTTCAAAAAGCAACCACTTTACGTTAGGGTTTTAAAAACTCATCGGTTCAGAGTTCGTTCGTTGCAGAAAGCACTGATACCGGTTTGACGCTGGTCTAATGATAAAACTGACAGGATGGCCCCATCTGTAAGGATGACGTGGCTCGCGCAGACGGCTGCGGGCAGACGGCCGTTAATGACGCTGTCGGAACCCTAACCTCCCGTTTCGAACACGGGTCAAACAAACCAGACCACACGCTCGCACACTTCCTCTCTCGTGCGCGTACTGAAGCCATGGCGGCGGCGACTTCTCCTGGCTCTAGATCTCCGGCCGGCGGGGGCGCTGGAGGCGTACCTAGCGGAGAAGATGGCGGTGGAGACGGCGGCGGTGGGCACGAAGTCGAGGTGCCGGGCTTCCTTGCGGCGGAAGGGGATTGGTGCGGTAGCTCGAACCCATCGACGGCGACGTTTGCATCGCCGGAGAAGCGGGCCGCCGCCTCCTTGGCAAATCGTTTGAAGGAGGACCTTACCCAGAGCAGCCGTTGGACCAGTGCATTCGGAGGCGGCATTGAGTAAGTCATTCGCATCCATCTAATCTGCCACTGCCATTTTGTACTGAAAAATAGACAATTAAATTCTCCTATTCTGAATATATGCAGTTTGGATGATGATATATGGGATATAAGGATCAATTTAGATGGCAAGGACAATTTAGAGCGCACTTTGTCTGAATCAGATGTAACATTTCTCAATTTGCTAGCTCTAATAGAGACAGAGGGATATGGGATTAGTGACAACATATATTATGTGAAAGAGAAGGGTATAGGGATAGCTGGGATGAACTTACTAGATGGGCATAGTAAGGTGCAGCAGATGGTTGAACTTTATGAGGATAAGAGATCTGTCAGCTTGACTGTAATTAAAAGAGGAAGCACACTTCCATCAAACATCAACACTGCTGCAGTTGAAGAGCAAATCCCAATTTCAGAAATTGGAAACCCCATTGTTTACACAGTTGATGATGATGGGGTTGTTTTACCAAGTCAAGAATGTACACAGTTAACTGAAGATCCTGAGTGCATGTACTTGCTGACACAACAGAGCAACAATGTTGAGAATGATCATGAAAATGATCATGAGAATGACATGCAAATCTTAGAAGTGGGTGATGGTGATGGAGGGTACTTATTCAATGAACAGGGAACAGAGCACATTGTTGATGAAGAACAAGAAGATATGGAAGAGGATGAACAAGAAGATATGGAAGAGGATGAAGATTCAGAAATGGAAGATGATGAAAATTACACTCCAGAGCATATAAATGAAACTGAATCAGATGAGGATGAGCCAAACCATGATTTGAATAAGAGAAAGAGGGGTGCCTTAGAGCATGAGTCTTATTTTGCAGAAGAGCCTGAAGATTTATTTAATGCATCTGATTGCTCAGATGTTGACAAGGATGAGCCAGTTACTGTGAATAAGAAGAAAGAACCAGTAAGGAAGGGGCCTATTAGCAGATCACATTGCAGTCAGCAGAGTACAACAACACCAGACTGGCTTCCTTCTGATGATGAAGGGCCAGATGGTGATTTGGATCCAGAGGATGATGATGGATTTGAGAAATTGTCATGGGCTCTGCCAAAAGGAAGGAAAAGCAGGGCCAAAAAGAAACAGCCAAGGGTGTGGTATGATGAGAGCAGACTACAACCTGAAGAAGGATTGTGTCTTAGGATGTGCTTCCTAGATGTGTACCAGTTCAGGAGAGCAGTGCAAACACTTCATATTGCACAACTTAGGAACTTCAGGTACCATAGAAATTGCAAGGACAGAGTGATAGTAAAGTGTGCTCAAGAGAAGTGTCCTTTTTTATGGTTGGTTCTCAGATAAAGAATGAGAAATCATTCTGCCTGAGAAAGGTGCACTTTGAGCACACTTGTGACACAGTAGGTGAGCACTGCAAGGTCACAGGCAAATGGGTTGCAAAGATTTGTGAGCCCAGCATTAGAATTGATCCAAGGACAGACATTGAGGCTGTGATGGAGACAACCAAGGAGAAATTTGATGTAGATGTTCCTAAAATGATGGCATACAGGGCAAAGAGGAAAGCTTTACAGGTTGTGCTTGGTGATCAGGTGGAGCAATACAAGAGGCTAAGGGATTACTTGCAGACAGTGCTTGACACAAATCCAGGCTCCAGATGCATTGTGACCACAAAAATTCTGATAGAGCATCCAAGTACCAACCCTAGATTTCATGGATTGTTCTACTGTCTAGGTGCATCTGTACAAGGATTCCTTAATGGTTGCAGACCATTTATAGGTAATTTACATGATATATTTTCCCTTTGCTAATTAATGATACATATACACATTATGACATGGCATACATCTATTCATTTGTAGGTCTAGATGGCTGCTTTATTAAGCTGACCACAGGCCAGCAGATTCTCTGTGCCACTGGAAGGGATGGGAACAACAATATCTTCCCTATTGCTTTTGGCCTGGTTGACAAGGAGGAGACAGCTACATGGTCTTGGTTTCTCACCCAACTAAAGTATGCTATTGGTGGTGAGGCAGGCAAGTTTGGGTACTATACCATAATTTCAGACAGGCAGAAGGTATTGCATAGTTATTTACATAGTATACATTTCTTATTTTATTGTCAGTTGCATAGTTATTTACATAGTTAGAAATCTTTATGTAGGGTCTACTTAATGCAATCAACCAAATATTCCCCAACTGCCCACAAAGATACTGCTTAAGACACATTTATGCAAACTTTCAAACTGCTGGGTTTAGAGGTGAGGAGCTCAAGAAATACATGGATGCAGCCTCCTATTCTTACACAAAGCATGGTTTTGATGTTGCCATGGCTAACATGAAGGAGGAGAGTGTGGAAGCTTGGGAGTGGTTAATGAAAATACCAGTTGCAGCATGGGCCAGATATGCCATGGACTATAATTGCAAAACAGACTTAGTGGTTAACAATTTAAGTGAGGTTTCAATAGGTGGATTCTTGACATTAGAGGGAAACCAGTGAGAACAGTGTTTGATGGCATAAGGAAAAAAATGATGGTCAGGAATGAAGGCAAGAGAACAGGAGCTGCCAAGGCAAGATGGGAAATCACACCTACTTATGTAGAAATGCTAGAAGAAAATAAGAAATGGTCAAGAATGTATAGATCAAGAAAGGCTGCTGAAGGTTTGTGGGAAGTTAGCCATGGGGAAAAATTTTATGCTGTTAACTTGACAACTATGACATGTGGATGTAACAAATGGGACATGACTGGTATCCCTTGCAATCATGCTATATCAGCCATCTACAAGTCATTCCAACACCCTGAAGATTTTGTTTCTGATTTCTTCAAGAAGCCTTTGTATGTTGAGGCATACAAGCCTGTGATTTACCCTGTGCCAGGTGAAGATAGCTGGAAAAGGACTGATACACCTTATATTGATCCACCAGTCTTCAAGATCTCATTGGGCAGGAATCAGACCAAGAGGAGAAAGGAAAGTATGAAGTTCCAGAACCAAAGCAATCATCAAGGATGGCCACTATAACCTATAGCAATTGTGGAACTCTTGGGCATAGATACACTAGTTGTGGTGCCCCTCTAAAGCCATCTCTGGTGATGAGGAAAAACAAACATAAGGTTTGTTTTCTATTTTAACCATTCTTTGTAATTTCTATGTTTTAACCATTCTATGCATTTTCTACAAACACTGTCTTGCTTGGATGCAGGAGAACAGGGCAGAGCACTCTGAGTCTTCTACATCAGCTGCTGCTACTAGGAGGACAACACCTGCTGCAAGGAGGGCAACACCAGCTCAAACAGCACCTGCTGCAAGGAGGGCAACACCAGCTCAAACAGCACCTGCTGCTAGGAGGGCAACACCAGCTCAAACAACACCTGCTGCTAGGAGGACAACACCAGCTCAAACAGCACCTTTCAAAGCTCCAAGGCCAGGTCCTGCTCAAAATGAAGCAAGTGGTACTTCCAGTAGGCCTGTAAGAGCAAGAAAGCAATCATCAAGGATGTCAGGTTACCTCACAGCAAGCAATATTGACAACCTTACCTTGAGTGATATCA
The DNA here is from genome assembly GCA_910589765.1 of Avena atlantica. Classification (NCBI taxonomy): domain Eukaryota; kingdom Viridiplantae; phylum Streptophyta; class Magnoliopsida; order Poales; family Poaceae; genus Avena; species Avena atlantica. The sequence goes on from OU342737.1 coordinate 57,984,514, forward strand.
AGAAAGGGCTGTTGTGAACAATGCAACTTGTGGTTGTGAACTATGTTGGTACTATGTGTGGTTGTGAACTATGTTGGTACTATGTGTGGTTGTGAACTATGTTGGTACTATGTGTGGTTCTGAACTATGTTACTTGTGGTTGTGAACTATGTGTGGTTGTGAACTATGTTACTTGTGGTTTTGAACTATGTTGGTACTATGTGTGGTTGTGCTATGAAATGCTTGTGTAGATGTTGTCATGCTAGTATATTAAATTATTGATCATGGTAGATGTTAAATTATTGATCATAGTATAATATAACATTGTATCCAGTACCACAAAGCATATTCACACAAACTGAATGGTTCAACACATGGAGGGTTTAACTAAACAAATACAGGGTTCAACACATGGATAGTTCAACTCAACAAATACAGGGTTCAACACAAGGATAGTTCAACTCAACAAATACAGGGTTCAACTCAACAGACTCATACATCTACCTAAACATAAATATGCCAACTGAACACACCATTACACAAATATGCCAACTAAACAGACCATCACTCCTCCTCCTCACAAATGTTGGAGATATGCCCGAGAGGCAATAATAAAGTGGGTTATTATCATATATTCATACTTATGATAAATGTTTACATACCATGCTATAATTGTATTAACAGGAAACATTAATACTTGTGTGATTTGTAAACATAAAAGAGTCCCTAGTAAAGCCTCTTGTTAAACTAGCTTGTTGGTTAATATATGATCATGGTTTCCTGATCATGAACATAGAGATGTTATTAACAACAGGGTCATATCATTAGGAGAATGATGTGATGGACATACTCCTATAGATAAGCGTAGCATAAAGATCAAGTCATTTCAATAGTTCAATTGCTATATGCTTTCTGATACATAGTAACCTAATTCCTTCGACCATGAGATCATGCATATCACCTTTGCCGGATGGATGCTTTGATGACATCAAACACCACACCGTAACTGGGTGGCTATAAAGGTGGCATTGAGTGTTCGGAAAGTATTGGTTGAAAACACATGGATCAAGAGTGGGATTTGTCCATCCATATGACGGATAGATATACTCTGGGCCCTCTCGGTGGAATGTCATCCAATTATCTTGCAAGCATGTGACTGGCTCACAAGGGATCACATATCACGGGAACGAGAAAAGAGTACTTATCGGTAACGAGGTTGAACTAGGTATGCAGAGATACCGACGATCATAACCTCGGATAAGTAAACTATCGTGAGACAAAGGGAAATTGGTATCGTATGTAAGTGGTTCATTCGATCGCAAAGTAATCGTAGAAATATGTGGGAGCCATATGAATTTCCAGATTCCTCTATTGGTTATTGTTCGGAGAAGTGTCTCGATCATGTCCGCGTAATTCACGAACCGTAGGGAGACACACTTAAGGATTCGACGTTGTTTGAGTAGTTATGGTATTATGAGAAAGAGACCGAATGTTTTTAGGAGTCTCGGATGGGATCCGGGATATCACGAGGTGATCCAGAATGGTCCGGAGAATAAGATTCATATAAGGAAAGTCCCGTTTCGGAGTTCGGGAATGATTCCGGTGTTTTCATCGGGAATGTTCTAGAAGGTTCCGGAATGTCCGGCACTCCGGGGGGGAAAGGGTACATGAATGTGTCATTACATATTGGAATGATTGCATCATGTACTAAGTGTTCTTGCTGTTCCAAATAAAGGATTAAATTGAATCCTAAAACAGAAAAGTCAAATGTCCAGTTTGAAAGTCAAACGGCTAAAACAAGAAACTGTGGGAAACAAGCAAGAGGAGGTTGAACCAACTTGGAGGAGGAGTCCCTCTCCTCCAAGCCGGCGGCCAGCCTAGGCCGAGTTGGGGAGGGACTCCCCTCCCCTTCCCTGGCGCGCCAGCCCCTCCACCTATAAAAGGAGGGGCAGGGCCTCCTCCTCTAGACACACAAGTTCCTATCTTCTACCTCCGGTTTAGAGTCGTTTCGGTTTAGAGCTTCTAATTGCTTTAGCCTTCGGTTTAGAGCCTTCTAATTGGTTTAGAGCCTTCTAATTGGTGTGTCTAATTACTAGACCACTAATAGCCTCTCTCATACTCCACCATACTCGCTCCGGCTTAAGGCGAAGCCCTGCGGGATCTCCCCTCTACTTCCGGTACCACGCCGTTGTGCTGCCGGAATCGCGAGGAGAGTGCTACAACCTCCGCTGCCTGCTGGAACAAGGGAGAGGAAGGTCTTCGTCGAGTACCGTATGTGTGACCGACTGCGGGAGCGCTGCCGGAACGCAGCGCCGGAAGGATCGTCTACGCGATCTTGAGATCGGAAAGAGTACGACTATATCACCCACGAGAATCTGCTCTCGTTAACCGCTTTGGAATCTTCGAGGGTAAGTTATTCCATCGACTCATTGCTACAATCTAGTAGATAGATCTTGGCTTGTTTGTTTGTATGCGATAGAAAAATTTTGTTTTCCATGCTACGAACCCCTACAGTGGTATCAGAGCCGTGTCTATATGTAGATCTGTTGCACGAGTAGAACACAATGGTCATTGTGGGCGTTGATGCTTTTATTGTCGATTGCTTCTTGTGTACTTTGCATCTTGCGGGATGTTGGGATGAAGCGGCCCGGGCTAACCTTACATGACATCGTTCATGAGACTTGCTCCACGCTTGACATGCAACTTGTATTGCATAAGTGGCTTTGCGGGTGCCTGTTTCTCCTAGCATAGTTAAGATCCAATTTACAACGTGTGATTAACAATACTAGTATCAATGTTGTGGTTCATGTTCGTAAGTTAGAACGACACTTATTGAAAGCCCCAAACCACGTAAAACATGCAAAGAAAGTAGAGGCGTCTAACTTTGTTTTGCAGGGGTGTGCAGTGATGTGATATGGCCATGATTGTGATTATATTTGATGTATGCAATGTTCCTTATTGTAAGTCGGCAACCGGCAGGAGCCATATGGTTGTCTTTAATTTCTGTTAAGACCAGCGTGTCTATTCAAAGTAGTTGTAATAGTTGAAGCCGGTGGACGACAACCATGGAGAAGCATCATTGACCTTGATGCAATGCCGGTGATGATGGAGATCATGTTCGTGCTTGAAGATGGAGATCGGAAGCACAAAGAAGAAAGGCCATATCATATCACATATTATGAATTGCATGTGATGTTTATCCTTTATGCATCTTGTATTGCTTAGTAGACGACGGTAGCATTATAAGATGATCCCTCATGCACATGAATTTCAAGTCATAAAGTGTTCACCCTTAGTTGGCACCGTTGCTAAAGCTTGTTGTTTCGAAGCACCACGTGATGATCGGGTGTGTTAGATTCCGCAAGTGTATACAACGTGGGAAAGCCAGATTTGCTCATGCGGAAGCTAAGGTTTGATCTTGACGAGCCTAGCATGTACAGACATGGTCTCAGGAACACGGATCACCGAAAGGAAAAGCATGAGTCATATGGGAGATATGATGAACATGTTGATTGTTCGCCATTGAAGCTATATCAACTCTCGTGATGATCGGTTTTGATGTGGTGGATTTGGTTCGTGTGATCACTAAAACAATGTGAGGGATATTGTTTTGAGTGGGAGTTTAACAGCAATATGATTAAAAGTTGAACACTATTTATCATAAATTAAATCAAAGTGAATTTGCATAGTTGTTGTAGTCATTGGCATCCGTTTACCACCTTGCGCTTAGTTATAATTGAGATGATAGAACTATAGAATTCTGGTTAGTTACTTTACGAACTGGTATCGTATTGTTTTGAAGTGTTAATCTAAAGTTTAAAAGTCCTATTGCAAACTTTCAGTAAGTTCCGGTTACTCCATGAAGTTTAATAATTGGTATTAAAGCAAGAGTGACAATTCCAAGTGTTAGTGTATAAGTATCATGTTTGTCTCCATGATTCTTGATATTCAAAGGATTGTCTTAATATCAAGGTTATCTAGGATCTGAAAGAGTTGTTTCAGAAACCATGATGTGTGGAAGATATTGTGATATCTGAAACGAAGTTTTTGGTTGCAACATGATAGAGTATAATATGGCAAAGTTCATGTTCTCATATTTTGATGAGAATTTGCAAAGGGTTGTAGACACTTGTTGTCCTAATCCTCCAAAAGGTTTTGGATAGCAACATTATACTCGTAATTCATCGTTATAAGCTAAAGGTAGTTTGATCATGGACGATTCCATGATAAGGATGAATGTTTGATGTAGGTAAAATGTTTACTACACCAAGAGATTACTAAATAAAGGAATTTGAAAGAACACCAAACATTTGATGATGGTGATCTACTTCAAGGTGCAAGTCCAAAGACATTGGTATTTAACTATACATGTTTTGGACTATGTGTCATATGTATGACTCCACTAATTGATGTTGATAGATTCTTTCAAACAGAAAAGGAAATACTGAAAGAGAATCTCATAAATATATGGCAGAAAAGAAAAGATTAGAATTGTTTAGTTTAAGTATATAGATGATATACATGTTATGGCTATATTCTTTGCTTATTAAACAATGTGGTTTTTAAGTATTTGATACTGAATTTGTTGGTGTGAATCGTCATACGAAACAACACAATTCATGAACTACAATGGCCTAAGTAACTAGCAAAAGAATATGTGATGATGTTCATCGAGAACAAATAAAAGGTTATTGTGTTGCTCGTTAAACGTCAAAGTTTGCCTTCAAGATTTGTTTTATCAGGTATTATGAGAACAAAAGGGTTGTTCAAATAATTTCCGTAATTCATAAAAGATGGATGATTCACAAATCTCGTTGGAGAAATCACATCCATAAAACTAGTGCTAAAGATGTCGAAAGACAAATTGATTGAAAGATCACTTAGGAAGTGACATCGCCGTTTAAATTATAATGGAAAGAAAACATGAAGAAACTCCATGTGGATGGAATTTTGGAGTCTTCTGATTTTTGATCAAATGACGCTTGTGAAACTTTCCTAGAGATAATTAAAACTTCGTTCATAGGCCAAAAAGGAACGAATGACTATATTATTGGAACTTATACATATTGTTGTACGAAGTCCATTTTGTGTAGTCAAAAGCGATGGATTTCAACTTCATATGCTTTCTCCGAAAATTTGAGTGAATATATGAATATTTACTTAATAAGGATGAAGTGTGAAATATTTGAAAAAAGTTCAAAGACTTTCAACATGAAGTGCAAAATCATTGTAACAAGAATATAAATAGTTTATGATAAGATCATAAAGGAAGATATTTGAGTTACAAGTTTAGCATAATACCTAAGATTTAAGGAATCGTTCCGTGGATTTGCATTTTCCCGAAACACCATAAGAGTATGGAGCGTTCGAGATATGTAATTAAACCTTGTTTGACATGGTAAGATCGAAGGTGTAATTCATAAAAATGCCATTGTATTTTAAAGATTAAAAGCTTTAGAGATTACCGTTTTTCCACTGAAAAGAGCTTCATCATAATCCGTTGAAATGACACCATATAAAGTTATGGTTTGGGATAAAACCCAAGTAGTCCTTTCTTAAACATTGGTATGCTATACATAAGAAAGATGTTTGCAACCAAAGTCGGATAAACCTGTCTTTGTTAAGTATTCCTCCATAACACCGGAGACAAAAGTGTTTGTCGCTTAGAACGTCAAGTTTCTTTGAGAAGGAATTTTTCCTGAAAAGTTAAGTGGGAGGACAATAGAACTTTGATAAGGTTAAAGGAACCTTAGCTGTATGTGCAAAGTTGCGCAGCGCCGAAAAGTGTTCCGGAGGCAGCAACAATGCTCATGGCTTACGTGCCTCAAAGGTTGTGGTTACAATAGTCAAAGTTTCTATTGAAACAAGTAGGTCGAGTAAACAATCAAATACCAAGATTTGAGGGTTGAATCATTATTTGAGAATAATGAACCGACTACATGCAAAGAAGCGATGATGGGCCCTGACTCCGTCTAATGGCTTGAAGCCATAAAATCCGTGATAGTTCCATACACGAAAAATCAAGTTTTGAACTTGAAGGATCCTCGAGAAAGGTGTAAGACTTTACAGTCGTGTTTGGATCTATAAAAAAATAGACATGGATGTTTTACATCTATGAAATAGTCGACATGTTGGGAAAGAGTTCACAACAATGTTCAAAGGTTGACTATGACAGGATTGGATCTTTCATAGTGATATTTAGTCTAAACGGATTAATGTAGCAACCACTACATATAATTTGTTATATGGTAGTTGAATAAACAAAACAAGTTCTTCTAATAGAATCGTTACCTAGGACATGTGCATAACACGGTCCATAGGGTTTTGTTAATTCAAAGGATGCTAAAAGCATATGCAAACTTCAATGGTTGAAGTGAGCATTGCGGAGTTGGAATCTTCACTATGATGAAACTGTTAAAGGAGTTTAAAAGTTCATTAGAGACAATGAAGATGCTTGCATTTGCAAGAAATTAAGTGGGAGCGCTAAGACATGTTTCTAATACATTATGTGGAAGACATATTGTTAATTGGAAATAATGTATCTTTTATTAACACATATTAAGAATTTCATCCTGATGAAAGACTTAGGCAAAACCCAAATATTTGGCATCAATAGACGCTAATATGGTTGTGCCAGAAGTACATAGATAAGATATTGAATGAGTTCAATATAGAAACTACAAGAAAGGTTCTTGTCGCACAGAAAGGATTGAATGAGTTCAATGTTGATGATATATTCAAGTGTATTGACATTTGGTAAAGTGAAACAAATAATCAAGTATAGATTGATACTTGATGTATGAAATCACAAAGGGTATTTATATAAATCATACTGTGATATGTACAAATCCAGATATGTCCTATGCTCTAAAAGTTGTGAGCACATATCAGAATGATTCGTAAGATGATCATTGGACAATAGTAAGGATATTCTTATGATATTTTGGAAGAACTAAGAGTATAATATTTGTAGAAGTGACAAATAGATGGTTAGTTCATTGTAAAAGTACTACATTGATACTAGTTTTGTCACAAAGTACAAATTTAGTTTATCTCAATCTAAACTAAGGGTGGCACAATATAATGGAAAGTGAGTTCCATAATGGATTTGGATGAGTTCCAAAGTTAAGACATTGTGACAGATACTACAACAAAAGGCTAAGTATATGACTGCTATTTTAGCAGCAAAAGAGGGCATTTGTGTCAAGTAGTTTGTTATCAAACTAGGTGTAGTTCACAGTGGGATAATACTATGAAGATATATTGTGCGACAATATTATCAACATGTTTTAACCCTAAAGAGCTAAAGGTCACACCGAAAGACCAAATTTATACAAAGCCATCTCATTAGAGAATGAGTGATGCGTAGAGACGCAAAGACATGCAATTATACACGGACCTGGAAGTGTGAGATCCGGAGATCAGTTGACCACTAGCAATCGTGTACATACAACACCGGAAAGCCATAGGTGTTGAATACACAAAGGTTTAAAACTAGATTATTGACTCTAGTGCAAGTGGGAGACTGTTGGAGATATGCCCGAGAGGCAATAATAAAGTGGGTTATTATCATATCTTCATACTTATGATAAATGTTTACATACCATGCTATAATTGTATTAACAGGAAACATTAATACTTGTGTGATTTGTAAACATAAAAGAGTCCCTAGTAAAGCCTCTTATTAAACTAGCTTGTTGGTTAATATATGATCATGGTTTCCTGATCATGAACATAGAGATGTTATTAACAACAGGGTCATATCATTAGGAGAATGATGTGATGGACATACTCCTATAGATAAGCGTAGCATAAAGATCAAGTCATTTCAATAGTTCAATTGCTATATGCTTTCTGATACATAGTAACCTAATTCCTTCGACCATGAGATCATGCATATCACCTTTGCCGGATGGATACTTTGATGACATCAAACACCACACCGTAACTGGGTGGCTATAAAGGTGGCATTGAGTGTTCGGAAAGTATTGGTTGAAACACATGGATCAAGAGTGGGATTTGTCCATCCATATGACGGATAGATATACTCTGGGCCCTCTCGGTGGAATGTCATCCAATTATCTTGCAAGCATGTGACTGGCTCACAAGGGATCACATATCACGGGAACGAGAAAAGAGTACTTATCGGTAACGAGGTTGAACTAGGCCGAGTTGGGGAGGGACTCCCCTCCCCTTCCCTGGCGCGCCAGCCCCTCCACCTATAAAAGGAGGGGCAGGGCCTCCTCCTCTAGACACACAAGTTCCTATCTTCTACCTCCGGTTTAGAGCCGTTTCGGTTTAGAGCTTCTAATTGCTTTAGCCTTCGGTTTAGAGCCTTCTAATTGGTTTAGAGCCTTCTAATTAGTGTGTCTAATTACTAGACCACTAATAGCCTCTCTCATACTCCACCATACTCGCTCCGGCTTAAGGCGAAGCCCTGCGGGATCTCCCCTCTACTTCCGGTACCACGCCGTTGTGCTGCCGGAATCGCGAGGAGAGTGCTACAACCTCCGCTGCCTGCTGGAACAAGGGAGAGGAAGGTCTTCGTCGAGTACTGTATGTGTGACCGACTGCGGGAGCGCTGCCGGAACGCAGCGCCGGAAGGATCGTCTACGCGATCTTGAGATCGGAAAGAGTACGACTACATCACCCATGAGAATCTGCTCTCGTTAACCGCTTTGGAATCTTCGAGGGTAAGTTATTCCATCGACTCGTTGCTACAATCTAGTAGATAGATCTTGGCTTGTTTGTTTGTATGCGATAGAAAATTTTTGTTTTCCATGCTACGAACCCCTACAACAAATTGCCTTGATTCTCTTGACCTTGTCCTTGTTAACAGCATTGGCCTTGAAAAGGTCATGCATGGAGTACTCTAACTTTTTCTTTTCATCCTTCAGATTAGCTCTTTCCTCATCCCACTTCTGCTGTTTCACCTTGAATACTTGTGCCTGTGATTTGAGCACATTCTTCAGTTCCTCCTTGGCATTCTTCAACACCTCTACTTCATTCTTCAATGCAGCTATGTGCTTATCCATCTGCTCAGCATCATATTGCCCACTCATTATCTTAGCATAGTTTTCTGCTATGACTTTTTTATCAGTCTGAGCTATCCACTTCCTCTCAGTCTGATCTATCCACCTATTACCTTCCTCTAATAGGGTTGCATGTTTCTTCTCCAATTTCTCCTTCTCTTCAGATAGAGCCTTCATCATCTTACTACTCTCATACCTCTCTTCAATTCTTGAGCTGTGGCTGTCATTGTACATTCCCCACAACTTAGACAATGCATGCTGCAAACTATCATCCCACTCTGGATCTATCCACCTTTGAAAGCCACAATTCATGACCTGTTGCACATGTATATGTTTAGAATATAATCAGTACTCACAATGTATCTAAATGATCCAGGATCTATCTAAAACACCATTAGGTTCTGTACATGATTGTTCTAACAGGTTCAGGCCATTACAAATGGAGTGAACAAGTAATCATTATTTATCTAAATACAGAGAGATAAATATAGAGAGATTCAATGCACATGATTTAATATAGAGAGATTGCACATGGTCCAGCAACATATATGTTGAGAACAAATAATCATTATTTATCTAAATACAGAGAGATTCAGTGCACATGATTTAGTATAGAGAGCACTTGATCCAGGAACATATATGTTGACAACAACTACTCATTATTTCTCTAAGTATAAGAGAGATTTAGTGCACATGATTTAAAACAAGTACTCATGATTTATCTAAATGTATGAATCAGTTAATCAAATTATCGAGCCATGATAAAAGTACTGAGGGAAAGCAAGGACCTGAGTACTCATATTTTCCACTGAGCATAGATAGAACCTCCTCCCTGTATCTTTGCCCTCAAATGCAACACATCGACGCGGTTTCAGATTGTGACCGGAGCAAACGAGTGGGGCATCATCATCAATGACATAATATCCCTCGTCAAAAAGATGATTCGGTGCGTAGTCAAGCGGACAGATCTACAAATCGAACAAATCATCCACAAATCAGAGCTCAAATCAAACAATTTCAAAAAAAATCCCAAATCAGTAACCAGAGGAGAAAAGTACTCACATCACCGAGGAGAGATTCACCGGATGTTTCGCTCTCGTTCCAGCTCGGCATGGTCTACGACGGCGGCGGCGGCAGGTGACCAGCGGCGGCGGCGGGCGAGCTGATAGGGAGAAGAAGCAGAGGACTGCGGCGGCGGGCGAGCTGATAGGGAGAAGAAGCAGAGGACTGAGGCGCGAGCTGACCAACCATTTTGTCTAGACAACGCCGTTAACGGCCGTCTGCCCGCAGCCGTCTGCGCGAGCCACGTCATCCTTACAGGTGGGGCCGTCCTGTCAGTTTTGTCATTAGACCAGCGTCAAACCGGTATCAGTGCTTTCTGCAACGAACGAACTCTGAACCGGTGGGTTTTTGAAACCCTAACGTAAAGTGGTTGCTTTTTGAAACCCTAGCCTGTAATGTGGTGGTTATTTGTAATTTTCTCGCCAGGGAGAGCAGGGAGCGATGGGACGCGGCGATGGGGCGCCGGCTAGTCCGTGGGGCCGGGAGGCGGGCGCCCGTTCAACATCTGCTCAGAGCAACTCGAAAACTCAGCACTGCGTCTAAATTCGGGAAGTCCCGATCAACGAGTCTAGAATTAGTCTTCCTTATTACAACATTAAGGCATTTATTATTTGAAAAATAATGAGTATTCCATATTGATGGACGGTCATGGACTACGTGACTAACATTTTTTTTGCTTATTTTCAGTCCAATTCCATTGCTTTTTAGAGTTCCAATCCCGATGGTATTGTTTTAGAGATCTTGTTCGCCCTTATTGATTACCCGTGCGTTGCTACGGAATAATAGACTTAAAAACAACAACACACATACATTGATTAAAATTTGTTATGATTATAAAGAATTCCCTATTGTAAGCCTGTTAAATTATGGGAGCGTTAGATCTCAGGTGTCTGATTTTTAGTTACGTCTAAGTCGCTTATGTCATTCTATTATTTTGTGCTAATTCTCAGTTACAACCTAGTTACAACTGATAAAATTTGTATCAATTCTTAGTTATAACCTAGTTGCAACTCATTAAATTCTTAATTACAACCTAGTTGCAATTCATATGTAACTCATACATTGCATGAATCACGAGGTATATTCAACGGTGAATGAGGCGATTGGAGACCTAACTAAAAATAAGGCGCCTGATTTCTAGCAAAACCGTTAAATTATGTAGGTTCAAATTGCGAAAAGGGTCGCATGTCATTCATATTTGAGAAGAAAATTCAGAAGATACATATCAAACTCTTTATACCATCACAGATAAAATAAGAAGAAAACATCTAATACACCAAGACTAAGGTGTATTAGATCTCAAAAGTGGCAAGGATATCATCGAAATACTAATATCAGTTACCAAAAATCATATAACAATTCTTACTACTGACTAAACAACATAGCAACTATGGCAAGTTTACAGAATCTTCCTACAATGTAAATTAAAAAATAACAGACAACGTGAATGTCAGACACACATTCCAAACGTAAACAAAATCCTAGAAATACACATTTATTTGTAGATTTTGGCTGCACGTGGGGGCAGGGCGACTCCTCCCAGCTCCCCTACAATACTTCTTATGCCTTCAACTTGTTCTCTGTAGTAGTTAGTGTGAGGTCACGAGGATCTTTGCACAGTTCTTGAAAGCGTCACTGAAAAGGTTAGTACTGAACAAAAACATTTCTAATCAAGGAGAAATTTCAGCCAACATAGTGGTGCATGCTTGTATTAGCTAAGATTCATTAACACCAGTATGATGATTCGAAGCACCCACACCACGGATACACTTACATAGACACCTATTGAGTCAGTTATTGCATGCATTAAGCATCAACAACATGGTAGACATATTTTGCATTTTATGTTAAAGCGCCAGACACTAACTTGCGTCACTGCCAAAGAAACCAGCGAGAATTAGCAAAATCGGTCAGGCTATAATCCCTAGCGCCCGTGGATTAGCAACGCGCTGTAGATGCTCTTAAGGGTGAACCTGGCTGCAAAAGAGAGGATCACCAACAACTGTGGAGTGCTATGATAGAAGCGACGCATACTGTATCAGCATCGCCAGGTGACTCCTCTCCTCCTTACACACACTCAGTTGCTCTCCATTGTCCTCAAACCAGGGGTTCAGGTACACATGGGCCTAACTCAGCCGTGGCTCATCCAGCATTTTCAACTAAAGACAATGTATTGATAACTCGGCCCATTGTTATGAGCAGATTAGGGTGACAACATTCAGCCTGGCTCACCCATGCATCTCATCATAGCTCCCCCAGTGACGAAAACCCTGTATCGATGTTGCAGCCAATGTCAAACCAGATTAATCCTCCTTAGGCCTTATTTGGCAGCCTGGTTTTTAAAGAGATTCCCGTGTATTTTACCAGCCCAGTCTATTACCCGAAAATATCCTCCATAGCCCGTTTGGCAGCCCTGTTTGCAATCGTGTAAGCCCATGTAAACTCCTAGAAACCTGTCGGGTAGAACAGTTTTCGAGACGCGAGGAGGAGGTCGCGTTTCTTACACGTGCATCGTCACAGCCATCGGATTGGATGGGGGGGAATGGATTGGGTGAGAAGTGTATTTTCACCAAATACCCTCTGAATAATACACAAAAAAACCACAGAATGCTGCTGCCAAACAAGGCCTTAGTGTTGTTGCTAATATCAAAGTTGCATATGAAATTTATGCAATCCCATGAGCATTTCTAAATTTGTTAACATCTAAATGCTGAATTAATTACCGGGACTTGACAATAATTCTAAATAATTAGAAAGGATCAGCATAAGCAAGGAATAAAACTGAACTAAAATGTGTAAGCAGTTCATACCAGTAGTACGACCACTTGCATAGGAGTGTACCGCCTGAATCGTAACATATATGGCAGGAACATTGAAAGTCTCAAATGTAAACTGGGTCATCTTCTCTCTGTTGGCTTTCAGGTTCGAACAAGCTTCAATGAGTAAGACAGGGTACTCCTCGGGTGCCACATGGAGCTCACCATAAAAATTGTGACGCTAGATTTCTATTTCACTATGAGGATACCAGTGTGTCGAGGGCAGCCAAATCCAGTGAGACCATCCTACCTGAAGAGAATGGCATGTTAACAATTGCAGAAAATGATTATGCAACAGCTAAGAGAAATATTTCTGGCTGCTCCTTAACCTTAACTAAATCAAGATTTTGATGGGAGGAGGTAGGATATGGAAATTAGCAAGGCTCTCGCTACTTGCTCCCACCCTCTGGTAGCCCGACCTATCCCTCCACTCACCTCGCCACTGTCGAACTCCTCGCCGGCAACCCACCAAACTGTCCCTCCCCCCTCCCATGTCGACCTCCGGCTCCTCATCTGCCAGTGACCACCGCCCAACCAGCGAGCACTGATGGGTAGGGTTCAATGGTGCGAGCTCCAGTACCCTCTCCTACTGCGAGGTCACGAGCTCCCCCTCACACCCCGCTCGAGCCCGATGGCTGCGCACACCACGCCTCCATCCCCCCATAGGCAGAGACGCAACCCCTAGCCTGAGACACCCGCCTAGGTGACCATATGCCAGAGACGATGCACCACCTCATCATAGGCTTCCCCTTTGCGTAGCAAGCATGGTACGATGTCCTGGCCTGGCTGCGCATGACAAGCAGGCCACCATCCAATGAAGCTTCACTCTTCGATTGGTGGTGCACCGCAAAGCAGAGCACCCCCAAGCCACTTGCAAAATGGCTCGCCTCCATGACCCTCCTCGTTCCGTGGCTGATTTGGAAAGACCGCAACGAATTGTATCTTCTCAAGTAGGAGGCCTCCCAATGGGCCAAGGCTACAACATCAGGCCTTAGAGTCACCCTGCCGACGAAATGGATGTGCATTAGATTCTCATCATGTAATTCGATGATGTGTGCCTCTTAGGAGGAAGTAACAGAAACTCTACATTTTCAATGAAAAGAACCGCAACAAAGATATTTTTGCGTTTTCTCAAAAACAAAGAGAAATATTTCTGACCATTCCAGTGCCATTGTCACATAGAAGAGGTTGGATGTCCTCAACCGCAATCATTTTGTACAGAATACCTACAAGTAGCATAAGAATGATATCAGTTAACATCAGATCAAATATTGTTACTCTATAGAGAAACACACGGCTCATGGTTTTTGACAAAATAGTTATGGATTTTCTACGTGTTACCAAGAAAGTGAAAAGGCACTGATCACAAATTTTACAAAGAAAAGGCTGAAATGGGAAGTCCCCCTGGTTTTTCATAATTTTCTGAAACAAATAAAAAAGAGCCTTAAAAAACAACTTAATATGCAATAGTTCAATCTTCCTGTTAAGAAATATAAGTCTGCCAAAGGTAATTAATGCATTTACGCATTTCACATAAGTCAAGTACTTGTGTTATTTCGTAGTGAACATGAATTCTTTGCATATGTTCCTCGATCGAGAAGATACATCCGATTTAACAAAGATGATATACAGGAAGCATGTTCACACCAGTAGATAAGGAATGACAGCATTCGATTTTACAGTCGATTGTAAATAGTTTACAGATGCAGCAGACCACAATAATACCGCTGAAATCAAGATGATATGCAGGACCTATTTCTGCAAGTACAGTGCTCAATCACAGACAACTTGACAACGTGAAGGCAGCAAAACTAAGCGGGCCAGAGTTTGATGCGGATCTGTGTCTCACTCTCACCGTCTTAACCATGCCTGTTTAGAGAATGAGATGCGGTAGATTTGAGAATTGAGACGGAGGGGATTAGGTAGGAGCAATAGATAGCGAACCTGCATCGTGAGTCTTTCGCTGAATCCTCTTGCTCTTCCTCCACTCTTTCCAAGCGACCTCCACCGCCGCTCTACTACTCCACCGCCACACGGGCAGCGCTGGTGATGACAGATGACCCCTCCCCGCTCGCGTGCGGCAGTAAAAAAAAGGCAAGGAGTCAAGGACCGGCCAGGCCCCTCCTCCCCCTCCATTCTCTCTCCGCTGCCGGCCCTAGCGACGAGGGCGACGGAGGTGGGGCAACTGGCGTGGGGATGGCGCGGAGGCGGGCAACTGGCGTGAGAACGGCGCGAAGGTGGGGCAAATGGCGTGGGTGCGTGGGGGGTTGAAGTGGAAGATTAGACCATCTCCACTGGCCTACCCACCACGCCGAAATTAGGTCCGGATATTGAAAATCGGCTCAATCGATTTAGTCACGTATTCAGGGACCTGTTTTCGTTTGGATTTAGGCGTATTTTGGTTCGACCTATTTAGGCCGAGCCCAGGTTCCCGGGTACGCCCTGGGATGCCGGATGCCGTGAAAACGGGTGTGGGCCAGCTCTATCAGCAAGACAGTCCCATTCCCATCCACTCCACTCGCGCAGACTATGGCGAAGAGCTCCTAGTGCCCCCTGTCGCCATGACTTCGCCGGCGGAGCTCCCCCACGCCGAGACATGCCCACGCCTCTAGATACGCTCGCCGTAGTTGCTGCCCACCTCCACGCCCTCTCCGCCGCCGCTTCGCCAACCGAACTTTGCCGTAGCTCTGCTTCGTTGCGTGCTCCCACCACCACGCCCGCCAAGTGTTCGGCATTTGGCAGGATTGGGCCATGGACTCCAACGATGACGAGATACTCGCCATGGACTCCGACGAGGACGAGATACTCGCCATGGACTCCGACGACGAGGAGATGCTCGCCGTACTCCTGGAGGAGGAGAGCGACAAGGTCGCCGAAGGTGAAGAGCACTTGCAAATCCTCGCATCGCTCGTCCAGCTGTACATGCAGATGGCGAAGCCGAAGCGCGGTGGTTCGGCGCCAGGTCACCAGAAGTGTAAGGCGAGACAAAGGATAGAGGGTTACTGCATGTTGTACGCCGACTACTTCACCGACCAGCCATTCCATGGAGAGTACGTGTTTCGCAGCCGTTCAGGATGAGCCGGAAGCTCTTCCTCTAGATCGTGCATGCCATCCGGGAGTTTGACCCCTATTTCCTTTGCAAGAAGGACTACACCGGCTTGGTTGGGTTTTCCTCGCTTCAGAAGTGCCCCGTGGCGATGAGGTTGCTTGCATATGGAGCGCCGACTGATGTTGCCGATGACTATCTCCGTGAGACGTTGGAAACGTATCTATAATTTTTGATGCTCCATGCTTGTTTAGTATCTACTTTTCTTTACTTGTCCACACTTTGAGGTGCTTTTTACATGTTTTCTGGTACTAACCTATTAACAAGTTGCAACAGTGCCAGATGCCTGTTTTCTGTTGTTTTTGGTTTCAGAAAAGTTAGTAAAGAAATATTCTCGGAATTGGACGGGATGAAGGACAAAGTCAATTACTTTCCGTGGGGAACAAGAAGTCCAGAGGAGATCCGGAAGGGCCGGCCAGAGGGGCCAACCCCCCATCCCCCAGGCGTGGCCACAGGTGGGCCCATGCCTGGCTAGGGTTTGGGCACCCTGGCTGCCTCCCGGTCTCGCCCCTTCGCCTATAAGAAGCCCCCGATACAGAAACCTTGAGTACCCGATCAGAAATCCACTAAATCGTCTGTAGTCGCCGCCACCATCGTCCCTAGATCGGGGGGATCTGAAGCTCTTCCCGGCACCCTGCAGAAGGGGAGATCATCCCAGAGGCCTTCTCTCCGATATGATTCGTGAGTAGTTCCACCTTGGACTATGGGTCCATATAGTAGCTAGATGGTTGTATCTCCTCCTTTGTGCTTTCATGTATAGATCTTGTGAGCTCCGTTTATGATCAAGATCTAATCTATTTGTAATCATGCATGTTGTGTTTGTGGGGATCCGATGGATATTGAGATTATTATGTTGGTTTGATTAATGGTTTTATCTTTATAATTCTATCATGTTTGTGTTGTTTGTGATCTTGCATGCTCTCCGTTGCTAGTGGTTATCTAGGCTAAGTAGTTGCTAGTGACTCCAAGAGGGAGTATTTATGCTCGATAGTGGGTTCATGCCTCTAGTTTCCAAGTGACATGGTTATACCCTACGGGTACACGACCTTAGCATACCTGGTTCAGACCAAGGAAGGCCCACGACAAATATACGCCGGCCACCATGAAGACTTTCGGGTGGCCAGGGCCCATGACGCCTTCGGATCCTTGGAGAGCAAGGCTAGAGTTGATAGAAAATTCAAAGGGGTAAACCCTAAAACCTGTAACCGACTCGGTCTATGCCTGGGACCTGCCTATCTCTATATAAAGAGCAGGAGGGCACGGCGAGGAGGTCTCTTACAATCTCTCGCACACCACCGCATACACACCTCCATGCCAGATTGCATCTGCGCACCCCTGTAACTTTCGGTTTCGCCGTAATCAAGAGCAGACAAGGAGTAGTGTTTTCCCTCCGGGGGCCTGAACCTGGGTAAATCTTGTGTCCCCTGGTTGCTTGTCTGTTAACCGTTCCGCGATCTCCAGCATCCCCATCTTCTCCAAAACCAAAGTCCATAACAATGGGCATTGAAGAGATTAAACCTCGTCAATTGGCGCCGTCTGTGGGAACTGGGGATGCTGATTGTGCGATCGTGACGGTTCCGACCCGAGCGATCTACAACTCCGCGGCGACGGAGAGTCATCTCCTCTTCGGCGCCTTCGACTTCACCGCCCACTCACCGGCCACCATGAAGGACTTCGAGCCCGTTGGCGATGGACTCGAGATCCTGTCCGGGAGCTTCTGCTTCTAGGTGGGGCAAACCGGTACCCTCCGCCTCCCAGAGCGGGTGCCCCTGCTATCGACCAGGCCCGCTTCGTGGGCTCCACACCCCGTGCTACACACATCGCCATCGACAGATGAGTCCTATGACAGCAGCAGCTGCAACTCAGATCTGTGCGAGCCACCATCGGAGGAAGGGACCTACGGTTCGGGATCCGAAAGCTGCTGCAGCAGCGATCCAATCTACGAGCGCTACCAATGCGCCGTAGTCATCCAGAGCGACGCGAAACATCACGCGCCCAATCCGCCACCTAACCCACAGGGTAGAAACGGCGGGAACAGAAGAAGCCAGTCCCCCCACCCAACAGGGACGACACCGATCGGGTCATCCGCCTCAGCAAGGAAGGATAGGCTCAAGCACGCGAAGCCGTGACAGGTAACCAAACCCTGCCCGTGGGGGCCTCACGGGACCTGCTGATGGCATACCACATGCTCCTAGTCGAGGAGCACAAGAAGCAGGTGAAGATGCAAGAGGTGCTTGACAAACGCAAACAAGCAGCCTCGGAGTCCAGTGCGCGACGAGCTGCGCTCTCCGCCATGGGCATTGGCTCCAGCTTGCACGACAACCACGACAACAAGCACCGTTCTCGGACGGAGAACATGGACCCCAAGGAGCGTCGCGAAGTGACCCGGGCCCTCAACGCATCCTTCATGGAGATGGATGCCAACGGCAACGTCATCCCGAAAACGCCGCAAGATGCGATCATGGCAGCCACCGCGTACCTCGCGTACCACCCACCTCCGGAGGGGGGCCCAAAAAGGGCCATGCACAAGTCCGCACTTACCAGACTCGAACTCGTTGGAGCTGCCCTCCACGGAGAAGCTCTTGCGGAGCCAAAGAAGAAGGCTACGGTCAAGTTCAACCGTAGACCCACACCTTCATCCGAAGATGAAGAGCACGACCTTCCTCGAAGGCACAAGAGCTCGCGCCATCGTAGCCGCGATTACGAGCCCGAAGCGAGCTCACCCAGGGCAAAATCGACAAAGCGCGCGCCAAGCGCACATGCTCGTCTGAATCAGAGATGGACGAAGACGAAGGAGAACTCTGCGGAGCCCAATGCTTCAGCAGATCTGTTCGGCAGACACGGATGTCGTGGAATTTCAAGCTTCCTTCGGATACTCCGAAGTTTGATGGCACACAGGACCCCAAGGCGTGGCTCAGCGAGCACCTGTCGTCCATCAAGCTACACGGCGGGAACAAGGACACCGCCCTGCAATGCCTCCAGCTGCAGCTGACAGGCACAACCCGAATCTGGCTCAGCAGCCTATCGTCGGGATCCATCCGAAGTTGGGAGGAACTGGCATACAGTTTCATCTGAAACTTCAAGGGAACCAGCAAGAGGCCAGCCTCGATCGAGGATCTGCGGGCCTGCACCCAACGAACGGGCGAATCCATTTGCTCGTACATACTACGCTGGTCCAACAAAAAGAATTCCGCAGCGCACATCTCCGAGGAGAGAGCTATCGACGCCTTCAAAGACTGCGTCAAACACGAGGACTTCAAGGAAGAACTTGGGCGTGTCAAGCCCAAGACACTTGACCACCTCATGGACATCACCAATAGGTGGGCCGATGGCGAGGACTCTGTCCACCGAGCACACTTGGAGGAGGAAGATGACTACGGCCGGCGACGTGAACGCCGTAGCAAGAGAATATCGCGCGTCTACGACGATTGCGATGGACCCGACATGGTCGCGACTGGCTATGCCGACCGCCACAGCGACGGTAACCGCAACAGCGGCGGGTACCGCGGAAGCAACTTCCACGACGGAGGACGCCCAACACAGTCATGGCAGCATCGCGGCCGCGACAACGGACCCTCAGCATACGAAAAACTATCGGGTCCATGCACCATCCACTTCTACATCGACAAGCAGGATGGTAAGAAGAAAGCAAGTCACATGCTTAAGGACTACCGTGAATTCCAGAAACTCAGCGAGAGCATGGCCCAGATGAGGCAGCAAGCCCCGAACCCTGGATACGGGAACGCACCCGCACCAGGTGAGATTGCACATGGAGCTCCTCCACCACCACCTGGGGGAGGACCGAATCACCCAATTGCACCCGCACAGAACAACGGTGGGAACGGGTACCCCGCGCCGAAAGGATCACTGATGATCCAAAAAGGGCGCCCAACAAACATGGTGCAGAAGAAAATCACCCGTCAGATCAATCTGGCTGTGACCGCCCACCCGCCATCCCTGAGTACCTCAGCGAATCGGAGTCCCGCATTACGTTCAGCCGTTCGGATCACCCCTGCCAGGTCCCTCGCCCAGGCCATGCTGCCCTGGTGCTTGAGGCACAGATCGGATGATTCGACATGAGCCGCGTCTTCATGGACGGCAGCAGGGACATCAACCTGATGTTCGCTAGCACCCTAGAAGCAATGCGGATTCCGCTATGTAGCCTGGAACAGTCTGACACAGCGTTCCATGGCATCGTCCCAAGAAAAGGAATATTCCCCCTGAGAAAGATATGGCTCGACGTCATCTTCGACAAACCGGATAACTTCCGATGCGAGCTACTCGAGTCCGAAGTGGTGGACTGGCCATCACAATACCATGCCATCCTCGGTCGCGTGGCATTCACACGATTACTGGCAGTACCGCACTACGCGTACCTCTACTCAAGATGCCAGGACCCAGGGGCGTCATCACGGTCCACGGGAGCTTCACCCGATCGGACCACTGCGATAGGGACTTCAACAGAATCTCCCAGTCATTCGGCATGCAGGAGGAGCTCGTAAGGCTCCGCGCGGTGATGGACAACGGGAACCCCCAGTCGCAAGACAGAACGCACCAGACATGTCCTTCGACTCCACCGTCAACTCAAAGAAGGTGCAAGTCCAACCAACGGACGCCTCCAAGACAGCGCTGATCGCCAACGATCTCAGCCCCGCATATGAAAGCGCGCTCGTCGAATTCCTCTGTGAGCGCTGGGAAATCTTCGCCTGGTGTCCTGGGGACATGCCAGGAGTTCCCAGGGAATTCGCCGAGCACGCACTCAACGTCTTTCCAGACACCAAGCCCGTCAAACAGTCCATCCGACGACTGTCCGAACCTCGGGCCGAGGCCATAGGAGTCGAAGTCAAAAGACTACTCGATGCAAACTTTATCAGGGAGATCAAGGAGAGAGAGTGGCTCGCCAACACCGTGATGGTCCCCAAAAAGGACACGGACATCCTGCGGATGTGCGTGGACTTCACATCGCTGAACAAGCACTGCCCGAAGGATCATTTCCCTCTCCCTCGGATCGATCAGATAATCGATTCAACTGTAGGATGCGAGAAGCTCTCCTTCCTCAATGCCTACTCAGGCTACAACCAGATTCGACTGAAGGTCGAAGATAAAAAAACAGCATTCATTATGCCATTCGGAGTGTTCTGCTACAACACAATGCCTTTCGGGCTAAAGAACGCAGGTGCTACGTACCAGCGGTGCATGTAGGCATGCCTGAAGGACCAGATCGGCCGCAATATCCAAGTCTATGTCGACGACATAGTCATCAAAACAAGGGAGGCGAAGACGCTCATCGACAATCTCCGCGAGATGTTCGATAATCTTGACCGCTACAAGATCAAGCTCAACCCTGAAAAGTGCGCCTTCGGCGTCCCATCTGGCCAGCTGCTCGGCTACTTCATCTCCCAGCAAGGGATCGAAGCGAACCCAAAGAAAATTCGGGCCATAATGGCCATGGAAAAACCAAAGAACCTCAAGGGCGTCCAGCAGCTTGCCGGGCGAATCGCGGCATTGAGCAGGTTCATCAGCCGCATGGGCGAAAAGGCTCTACCGTTCTACCAGCTACTACGCAAAGCAGATTCGAGTGGATGCCTGAGGCGGACGACGCATTCGAAGATCTAAAGCGGCTGCTCTCCACCTCGCCGGTCCTGGTCACGCCAAAGGAGCGCGAGCCTTTACTGCTGTACATAGCAGCCACACACCAGGTGGTAAGCACCGTACTGGTGGTCGAGGGACCGAAGAAGGCAAGACCCATGGGGTCCAACGCCCAATCTACTACCTCAGCGAGGTATTGACGCCGACAAAGCAGAGATACCCTCACTACCAGAAACTCGCCTACGGCGTGTTCATGACGGCTCGTCGGCTGAGCCACCACTTCCAGGAGCACCAGGTGATAGTCGTTAACGAAGCACCCCTGAACAGCATCCTGAACAATCCGGAGGCCACAAGACGCATGGCCCTGTGGGGCATCGAGCTGTTACCTCTAGACATCGTCTATGAGAAGCGCCACACGATCAAGTCTCAGGTCCTCCCGGACTTCCTCGTACACTGGATGGAAATGCAGCTGTCAGAAACCCCAGACATGACACAGTCATGGACAATGCACTTCGACGGCTCCAAGCGCGAGGCCGAAGCAGGAGCCGGGGTCATACTGACCTCCCCGCAGGGCGACAAGATGAAGTATGTCCTCCGGATGAAGTTTCGAGCTTCCAACAACGAAGCCGAATACGAGGCCCTCATCCACGGCATGCGGATGGACAAGATTTGCGGCGCAACATGCCTCGGTATCTATGGTGACTCCAACCTCGTCGTCCAGCAGACGATGAACGAGTGTGACGCGCATGCCGCCAACATGATTGCGTACCGTGCACTCTTCAATGCACTCGAAGGAGACTTTGATGACTGCGAGATTCGGCACGTTGGAAGAGAAAGCAACGAAGAGGCCGACAGACTCGCCAACATCGGTTCGACCTGCGCACCAGTGCCACCAGGTGTGTTCCTCGAACAGATCTGCGTACCGTCCATCAAAAGGAAATTCCCCAAGGGATCACCCGAAGAAGCAGAACACTCGGGGGCTGCGCTACCCGAAGGACAGGAAGGACCCGAAAAGCTCGACATAGAGGTCGCTGTGGTCAACCTGATGCAGGTCATGGCAGTCTAAGAGACTTGGACGCGGCCATACCTCAGGTACTTGATAGACGGGGAACTGCCTGATAGCCCGACAGATGCCCGGCGCATATCTCGCCTGTCCAAGGCCTTCACCATCATTAACGGCGAGCTGAACAAGCGCAGCATTTCGGGTGTACTACAAAGGTGCGTCACCATCGGTGACGGCAAAACTATACTCCAAGACATCCACGAGGGCATCTGCGGCCATCATGCGGGCAGCCGCTCCCTCGTCGCCAAAGCTCTACGAGCTGGATTCTACTGGCCAACGACCATGAACGATGCCGAGGACATCGTTCGAATATGCAAAGGGTGCCAAAGGTTCGCCGACAAACCGCACGCACCCGGATCAGAGCTCAGGCCCATACCCCTGGCCTGGCCCTTCGCCCAAAAGGGACTCGACATGATCGGCAAACTGCCAAGGTCCTCGAAAGGAGGTCACGTCTATCTCCTGGTCGCAGTCGACAAATTCACCAAGTGGATTGAGGCTATGCCCATTACTAACCAAAAAGGCAAAACGGCCGTCAAGTTCCTCGAGTCCATTGTCTACAGGTTTGGTGTGCTGCACAGCATCATCACCGACAACGGGTCAAACTTCATCTCCAAAGAATTCCAGGACTTTTGCGAAGACCTCGGAATCAACATCACATACGCCTCCGTGGCACACCCGCAAACGAACGGGCAGGTCGAAAAGGCCAACGGCCTCGTCGGCGCTGGCATCAAGAAGCGCCTAATGAGCCCACTCGAGCGACTCACAGGAGCCTGGACACAAGAGCTGCCCTCGGTCCTGTGGAGCCTGCGCATGACACCAAATAGCTCAACTGGCTACACGCCCTTCTTCATGGTGCACGGAGCCGAAGCCGTGCTACCAGCAGAGGCATGCCACAAGGCCCCATGGGTCGTCGCTTACAGCGAAGCCGAATCGACGGCCGCACTTGAAGACGTCGTCGATACACTCGATGAGGCGCGTGATATAGCAGCAGCTCGATCAGCGGTGTACCAACAGAGCCTCCTCAACTACCACAGCCGACGGCTGCGCCCAAGCTCCTTCGTCGAAGGAGACCTAGTCTTACGACTCAAGCAAGAGCGACCGAAGAAATCCGAGTCACCAAGGGAAGGACCCTACATCGTCACCGAAGTCATCCCAGGTGGCGCCTATCGCCTCAAGCAAGTGGAGTCTGGAGTCGCATAGTCCAACCCGTGGAACGTCGCACAACTGCGACGCTTCTACCCCTAGCTACCCTCCTCCTTTTACTTTCAATAAGGCTATTCATCCAAGGCTACTCAGCCGAACAATGTACCTCCTACATTACGATATGAATAAAGCTAAGTGTCTCGCCCCAAAATTTTGTCTATTGTCCACATTTTACTCCATGTTACAACACACTCGGGGGCTCCCCCCACCTCACAACTTCGTCGACTGAGGATAACACGTGTACACCTGAGTAGCTAACCACGTCAGGCTAACGAAAATGACACATATGCAAACAAAGCACTACGTGCTAAACAACACAAAACCTTTACAATAAAAGGGCACAACACGCCCAGTAAAACACATACAAATTTTACATCTATCTCTTTTACAGGTCCTACCTATCCTGAAGAATAGCCTGCGCACACTGCTCAAACAGATCTACAATTTGTTCGGCATACTGCCTTACAGCCGCATAATGTGGACGCATATCCCACTCGCCACCATCCAGCCGAAGAGGCGGCCTAGTCGCTACAGCAGATAGATCTACATCAAGACGATGTAACCACACAAGGGAGAGCGCGACCTTCACCCCCGCGACAAGCTGATGTCGCACCAGTTCCCTGACAGGATGCACATTACGAAACTTCGCTAGCAGGCCAAAGAGAGTCGACGACGCCTCATCCAGCGGAAACATCACATGCAGAACCGACGCCAACGAAGACTTCACCTGACGGAGCACCCGCGATACCTGGTGGACACGATCCTGCACCGCCGCAAGGACCATGGCACGATCACGGTCCATCCAGAAGAACCCACCGGCCTCCATGTCCTGCTGGGTCAAGCAGTTGATCCGAACAGCAACACGCTCCTTTTCCTCCCTCGGAGCAAGGTTATCACCTGCAATACTCGCAAAAATTAAGATGAAAGGCCAATAGGCGCATCTGAAACAATGAGCAGCAGCTCGAAAAACTCACACTGAAGTTGTCCGGACAAACGACGCAACTCCGCCATCAAATACTCCTCTCTGGCAGCGCCCCGCTCCTCCTTCGATTTCCAAACATCGGTGAGGCCACGCACCCCAAGCAAATCTTTCTCAAGGCCACGGATGCGGTCTCGAAGAAACACAAGCTGCGACACACCATCCAGGGATGGCCGCAGCTACGGTGCAGACGAAGTGTCAATGGGATCATCACCCGAAGGCCCCTAGAGTAAAAGAAGACAAGGATATGAACAAGCGGACAAAGGAACACATAACTCGGAAATTCATTATGTGCAGCAAAAAAGCCACTGCATGGCACAAGGACCGTTCATAGATATAATTACAACAAAGAAAAAAAAAGCTATCCTACAACTACAAGGCCTAAAAAGCTGCATCCTGGGTAGCCTCGGAGCTGGACTGCCTCCCCTTGGCCTCTCCCTGCTGCCTCAACGCGTACTCAGCCAGCAAGTCAATCAACTTCGGCCCATAACGCTTACAGCGAGCAACATAGAGGGCGAAGGCTACCTCAGATCTGTCAGCAGCCGTCGGCATCCGGGAGGTGAACTGATGAAGATCCAGCTCCGCTCCAGACGCCAGGGCCATTGCCAGCCCGACGGATGCGCCAATGCCTTTCTGCTTGCGCTTGTACGCCGCATGCGCTTTGGCTGACAGCGCATCCGCCAAGGCATCGACATCCTCGAGGGCGACACCCTTGGGAACGAGCTCCTTGTAGAAGCGCCTGAGAACCTCCTTGGCTTTGGCAAGCGAGCCGACCACGGTACTGCAGCGGTCTTCGACCGCCGCAGCAGCATCATCCAGAGCACTCCCGTGCTCCAGAGCACCGCGATCAAACTCGATGCCCGCAACATCTAAAGAAACAAAAGAAGTAGCATAAATAAACGCACAACAAGGAAAGTCAAGGAAGCCGAAAAAGGGAAGACGAAGTAACTCACCCGAAATAGCCTTGGCAGCCGCCATCAGCTTGCGGGCTACCTCCTTCTCGCGCGAAGCCGTGGCGGTGGTGAGTTGCTCCTCGCGGTCCGTCGCCTCCTGCTGCAGGCGCTCCTTGGCCACGGCCGCGTTGGTTATCTCCTTCTCGAGGCGCCTTTCGCAGCAACGGCGTCCTCGGCTTTCTTCTCCGCTCGCCAAAGGCTCTTTTTGAGAGCATCAAGCTCACGGAGGGTGGTATTGTTGTCCTCTGCAGTCAGCAGAGCACCTATCAGATAGCAGGACAAGAAATAAAATAGGAATCAAAAAGACCAACTCATGTACGCACCTTGAAGCTATTTGAAGCTGGCTTCCAATACCAGGTGCTTCTACACCAACTGGTTGGCGCCGTGCACAAAAGGCTGCAAAATATACTACCCGTCAAACAAAGGCTCGGGGGCTATGCCCAATGAACGAGCACAACTAGTTACACATACGAAAAGCGCTCGGGGGCACCCCCCGAGACTCAAAGAAAAATATTAGCAGATCATCCTACAGATGCTCGGGGGCTCCCCCCGAGACAAGAAGCAAAAAACAAAAAGTGAACAGCAGATCACCTGAAAAACGCCCGGGGGCTCCTCCCGCAGCAAGAACAAAGAAACTTACGTGATCAGATGGCGACTCCGAAGGTCCAGCCGCAGTATTCTGGGGGACAACCACCCGAACCTCCTACGGAGAAGGATTCGGAGCAACACCCTCAGAGGTGGCCACCGTCTGAGGAGGAGGAACAACCTTCGACTCCCCCACCATCTCCCGAGTGTCATCGCTAAAGGAGCCGTCGGTGGAGTGGCTACAAAATAAAAAGTCAGTACAAAGCAGACAGACAAGAGAAAGCAAAAAGCAACCAAAGAAAACTTACTAGTCGAGATCGCTCAAGTCGAAGACAGGCGGGGTTCTCCTGCCCTTCTTCTCCTCTTTCTTCTCTTCCTTCTTCCGCTTCGCCGGTGGGTGCGGTGCCACAGCCCGCACGGACACGGACGAAATAGGAGAGGAAGAGCCCCCATGACCCCCACTATGACGCTCAAGGCACAACGGGTTCCTAGGCTTCGGCGGAGTCGAAGTATCCGACGATTCGCTGGAGCTCCGTGTCCGCTTGCGAGTGTGATCCTCGCTCGACTCGATGGCCTCTTCGGCCGGGGATCGCGCCGATGGAAGTTCAGACATGGAGTCCACTACCTCATTGTCCGTTGCATCCGGGAACAATTCGGGCAATGGAGACGACATGCCTGGCACCTTGAATTCCTTCGCAAAAAGGAAACAAATTTTCAGCACAAAAAGGCACTGGGAAAACGCAGTCGAAAATAGAACTACGTGCACGTCCCAGATCTACACCTGCGGAACCGGACGAGAAGCGGAGAACGGAGAAGTCAGCGACTTCCCCGGGATATCCTCTCCAGCCTTATATTTCACCAGCGGATGAAGGATCCCGTCAAGATCCCCCTTGGAGAATTCCTCAGCTGTAACCCTAGTTGGATCGCGGCGACCAGAATAAAGGAACATCGGGTGCGCCCTAGCCTGGAGCGGCTGCACCCGACGTTTGAGAAAGGTGCGGATGATATCCACACCGTTCACCTCCTTATCCTGAATCAGTTGAAGATCCTCCACTCGACGATAGAGCCCCTCTATCTCCGCCACCTCGCCATCCAAGATCTGGTTCTTCCAGGACCTTTTCGGCTCGATTTTCTAGGAGGGGTCGAAAGGAGCAAGGCCAAATTCCTGCCCAACCACTGTGGAGTCACGGATGTAAAACCATCGCCTCCGCCAGTACTGGAGAGATTCAGACATAGAAAAGGAGAAGAAAAGAAGATTGGGTTTGAGGGAAATGATGCAGCCCCCAATGGGATAAACACCATCGGAGCCAGATTGCCTCTTCATGGAATAGAGTTTCCGGAAGAGACCAAAGTGTGGCTCGACACCGAGCCAACACTCATAGAAAATGATGAAATAGGCGACATGAAGAAGAGAGTTGGGAGAAAGATGATGAAGCTGGATACCATAAAGAAAAAAGCAATCCACGGAGAAAATCGTGGAATGGGAAGGAGAGGCCCCGAAGGACAAATGCGATGAACATAACCCGAAACCCAGCGGGAGGACGGGGAATTACGTCGTCGCCAGGAAGTTTGACGGCCTCCCTATCCTGCGGGATCAGGCCACGCTCACGGAGCTTGCGGAGGTCACCCTCACGCGTCTCCGATCGCCGCCAGCCACCGTTGGTGACGCGGGTCGCGGCGGAACCCTTCTTGCCACTAGCGGCAGCACTGGTACCAACCGCAGAGGAGGACTTCTTCGGCTTCCCCATTGAAGTACGGCGGTGACGGCGGTGAACACGCAGAATCAAGGAGAGAAAAGCTCGAGGAAATTCCAACGTGCAGTGGGAAAGCTCAGAGAAGATGGGAGCAGTGAAACAAGAATGGCTGCGATGAAAACAAACTTTTCCCCAATGATTATAAGGATGAGGACGATGCACGACAATCGTCCACCAGGAAGACCTAGAGACAACATCAAGATCTGGTCGTCCACGTGTCAGTACAGCAGCGAACCGTCGCTCACACGCCGTCCACTACATGCGGAAATCGAGCCGACGCCGTAATTATCTCCACGCCGCGCATGACCAGTCAACTCAAGGTCATAAGGTGGGACCCATGTTCGTCCAGTCACGTCATCTCTGGCTCTGCAGACGCTTGAGGTCACCGATCGTCAGCACTGACGTCATCAAAAGCTATACTAGCAATGGTTACAATTCTTCGGTGACACAACTAAGAGTACTCACTCGAATCTACGATTCGACTAACTACTCGGGGGCTACTCCTATCAGGAGCGTTGGCCGCGCACCCAAAGAATGAACAAAGCACTACACCATTGAACTATTCTTCGAGTCCTACGTCGAGTCTGCGACTCCACTACGGACTCGGGGGCTACTCCCATAGGGAGGATGGATTCAAGCATCCGAAAAATTTGTGTCCTACGGACCTGAAGCCAAACAACGGCTGAATTAAAGTCTCTGCTCGAGTCTACGACTCGAACAGACACTCGGGGGCTACTCCCATAGGGAGCGTTGGTCACGCACCCTATGAATTCTTCGAGTGCGATCCTTCGGATCAGCATGTAAAACTTTTCGGCAACTCTGCCCTAATTAATGCTAAGTGAGCAACGTCCTCCTTGGCCACCCGAAACACCTCCGTGGTGATAAACATTCGGATGCTACATCTGCGACGCAAAGATAAGACCTACAGATACCATCTGATGGCCTGACAACGCACACGACTGTGCTCTGCTAGTAAAAATCCGTGCCAGCAGGCGCGATGAAAAATCCCGACGGACGCGTTGGGTACATCATTTAAATTCACTGGAATTCCACTCCTGTAAGTCCTCCGTGGCATGAGTCGAATTAAGCCAGCATATGTTCCGGGTTCGAGTCAGGGGACTCGAATCTGAAGAAGATCATGTTGTTTTGTCCTAAGACAGTTAACTCACCCTGATCCGTCGGGAGAGTCAGGCACACGCATCAACAATCCCTACACGCTCAAATCATTCTCTAGCAAACAGAGATAGCTGCACCCGAAAGATTGAAGAGTCCTCAGCCGAATCTACGATTCGACTGAACACTCGGGGGCTACTGACATGGTTGTACCCTGTGGTTACACGACCTTAGCATACCTGGTCCAGCCCAAGGAAGGCCCACGACAAATATACGCCGGCCCATGAAGACTTTTGGGTGGCCAGGGCCCATGACGCCTTCAGATCCTTGGAGAGAAAGGCTAGAGTAGATAGAAAATTCAAAGGGGTAAACCCTAAAACATGTAACCGACTCGGTCTGTGCCTGGGACCTTCCTATCTCTATATAAAGAGCAGGAGGGCATGACGAGGAGGTCTCTTACAATCACACACCACCGCATACACACCTCCACGCCAGATTGCATCTGCGCACCCCTGTAACTTTCGGTTCCGCCGTAATCAAGAGCAGACAAGCAGGAGTAGGGTTTTCCCTCTGGGGGCCTGAACCTGCGTAAATCTCGTGTCCCCTGGTTGCTTGTCTATTAACCGTTCCGCGATCTCTAGCATCCCCATCTTCTCCAAAACCAAAGTCCATAACAATGGGCATTGACGAGATTAAACCTCGTCACCAAGGGAAGTGACAGAAATCTCTTCGATGGTAGATGTGCTGTTGCTACTAGGGAGAAAACAACGATCTCTTGTTCATGGAACATGTTGACTGTTTACCTTACACACTTTGCTTAAAGTAGTTGTCTTGTTCTTGCAACTTAATACTGGAGGGGGTTCGGATGATAACCTGAAGGTGGACTTCTAGTCATAGATGCAGTTGGATGACGGTCTATGTATATTGTTGTATTGCCCAATCAACCTCATAGGATCTTTATGTCTAGTAATTGCATTGTTATGCCTTGCTCAGTTCCTGTCAATTGCCCCGCTGTAATTTGTTTACCCTTCATGCCATGTTGTTTATCTAAGGAGAGCACCTCTAGTGAACTATGGACCCCGGTCCAATCTTTACCATTGATATATCTTCCACTGTTACTTATTTACTTGCTGCAAACCATTATCTTCCACACCATACGTTTAATCCTTTGTTACAGCAAACCGGTGAGCTTGACAACCTCACTGATTCATTGAGGCAAAGTCTTGAGTTTGTGTTGTGCAGGTCTCCACGTTGTTTGCAACACCTGTGTGACGTTTCCTTCCTCCTTCTGGTTCGATAACCTCGGTCTCAACTGAGGGAAAACTTGCTGCTTGCTCTTCACACACCCTGCGCTTGGGGTTACCAACGAAGTGCCACGTCGAGCATCATCAAGACTTTCTGGCGCTGTTGCTGGGGAGGCTAAGGACGTCTTCACTAGGTTTGAACTTCTCCTCAAAAAACTTGTTGGATTCTGCTGCTGGAGGTACTTTTATGGGACTCACCTTGGGTGCTGGAACAAGGCTCCTTGATAATATGATGGTTAACTACTCTGAATGGCATGTTGAGAGAGCTCCACACGGTAAGAAGGTAAATTCTGTTGAGGAAACTTCCTCTTTGAGTGAAAAGATTGATGTTATTATGGCTATGCTTGTTAATGGGAAAGCTCCTCTAGATCCTAATAGTGTTCCCTTAGCTTGTTTGGTTGCTCAAGAAGAGCAAGATTATGTGAACTTCATTAGAAACAACAATTTCAACAACAATTCCTACATGAATAATTTTGGTAGCAACAACAATTATAGGCCTTACCCTCCTAGAGGATTCTAGAAGTTGAGAGATCCACTAAAAAATTTATGGAAATGGAATATGAGCAACACAAGATTTCACTAAAACTATGGAGGAACAATTTATTATCTTGAAAAACATTAGTCTTCAGCTTGAGAATCTGAATAGAGAAATTCCTAGTTTACAGTCAAAAATTTTGACTGCTGAGAAAAATATATCCTCTTTGTATGAATCTCAAACTTCCTTGATTAATAAAATGGCTGCTAAACCTGAAACTATGGAAAACACCTTTGCTACTGCTCATGCCATACAAGTTACTATTGATGAAAATGTTAGGCCATTAGCTCAACTTCATGCTAGGTGGGAAAGGGAAGCTGAAATTGATAGAAACAATAGTGTGCACTGTCACTACTAGACCACAAGTAGCCCCTATTCCTCCTCCTACTATGCCTAAGCCTAGTGAGCCTATTACTAGTGATTCTAAGTTTGACTTTGATATTTATGGTTGCAATATTTCTGAAGTGATTATGTTCCTGCAAAAACTTTCTAAAAGTCCTGATGCTAGTGATATGCATGTTGCCTTTACCAAACACATTACAGATGCTCTTGTTAAGATTAAGGAAGACAAGCTAAAACACAAAGTTTATATTCCTAGGAAAGTAGAAGATAGTTGGGAACCCACTATTAATATGCAAGTGAATGACTTTGATCTCAAAGCTTCATGTGATCTTGGTTCTAGTGTCTCTATTATGCCTAGGAAGATTTATGAAATGCTTGATTTGCCACCATTAGAAGATTGTTATTTGGATGTCCCACTCAATGATAATGCTAAGAAGAAACTCATGGGGAGTATTAATGATATTCTCATTATGGTTAACAATGCTTATGCCCCTGTTGATTTCTATGTTCTGGATGTTGAATACAATGCTTCTTGTCCTATTACTTTGGGAAGACCTTTTCTTAGAACAGTTGGTGCCATCATTGATATGAAAGAAGGCACCATCAAATATCATTTTCCATTCAAGAACAGTATTGAACACTTCCCTATGAGAAGAGAGAAGTTGCTTTTTGCTCCTCCTTTGAAAGCAAGGTTTGATGTTAATGTTTTCTCATTTGAAAATACTTGATTCTTCTTGCTTCTTGTGCCTAACTTAAAGGCGTTAAAGAAAAGTACTTGTTGGGAGATAACCCAAGAGTTTCCTTGAGTCTTGGAAGTTATTACTACTTTAATGACCACTCCTTATCCTTTTTGTTTGCTTTTTGTGTCAATAATGACCTCTAATGAGAGGGAAGTAAGATTTGGGGAGTTGCTGTCCTGAAACAGATTTCTGTCCTTCACCAAAAAAATTCGTGAGGAGGCTCTGTAACTCGGATTAAGCTCAAACTTTACGAATAAATCCCCCAGTATGTTGGCTAACTTTTGTTAGTTCAACACGTTTTGATTTGAGCAATAGAAGATGTACGAAAAACTTCCTTTCTACCTGCTGGTCTGTTTTGACAGATTTCAGCCATTATTTACATTTGCTTCTTATTGATTCCTTTTTAGCTCTCTTCAGGTAAATTGAGTTTCTTTATAGGAGTTACTATATTAGTTTGTGTTTTTAGTGAAAAGCCTTATTGTTCCAAAGCTTTGCCAGTGGTCTAATATCTTTTGAATAAGCTAATGTTGCTAATGAAGATTGTGTGAAGTTTTGTATGAAGGAAAAAAATTCAGGTGTAGAGAGAGAATGATGCAATGAGATGAAGAATGGACAAAAGATCAAGCTTGGGGATGCCACCATGGTGTCACCCCAAGAAATATCCAAGAAGTACAAGCGTCAAAGCTTGGGGATGCCCAAGACACCCCCTTCTTCATCAATAAAAGGCTCAGGTCTGTCTAGACACTTTGTTTTTATTATTTCATGCACAGTTGTGTTTTTCTTGGAGTGTCTTAGTTTTAGTTTGCTTTGCTTAGTTTGTTTAGTTTGCTTTAGTACTTTGTACCCCCGCTCTCGCTGTGTTGTTTTGCAAATAAGTTTGCTTGGTGTTTGGAAAGGAGTAGTAAGTTCTTGCTTGAAGTGCAAGAGGAGCTTGCATTGACTGTGACTTAGACTTTATCATGACATGCTAGGTGTTATTTTAACATTATGCTTAGTGATTATTGATGTAGCATGTATTGTTCCAAACAATTGGGATTGCTTAGTGTGCCTTGAAGAAATTATGCGTTGTTTTAGCATGCAAAAGCATAGTATTGTGGTATTCTCCTTTGATATTTTGCTTGGGTTGACTTGGCGCATGGTCACACCATGTTATGACTATGACATGTCACCATAGTCTGTATGATCATTTAGTCCTTGACTTGTAGTACCACTCTTTGCTTTGATTAGTATGCTTTGTTGCACTGCATGATTTTGGCCATTATTGCTCTCTTAGTTGGTTGCTCCCAGTCTTTTGCTAGCCTCCACTTGTATGAGTAAGTTCTACTCATGCTTCCAACTCCCAAAAAACTAAGTTATTCCAAAGTGTCCACTATAAACTCCTATGCATGGTGTGTTACACCATTCCAAAGTATATTCTTGTTTTCATCTATCTTCTAATTAAAAAACTATTTTGTTATGTGAAAACTTAGTGATTAAGGCCCTCACGAACTTGATGGCACACTTTATTATTTGCCCCTAATAAACTTGAACCATTATGACAACTTTGTTGTATATGATTGCACTTGTAAGTTGGAATTAGCAGAACTGTGCTGTCACGGGGAACGTTTTCAACATTGCACTTGTACCTTGTTGTACTCAGTTGATATCATGTTCTTTTGTATATGGATGTCACCAGTGTGAAATAAAGAGGGAACTTGTAAGTCCATTAGTGACATCTATGAATCATTCTTCTTATAAAAAAAGAGACACATCGAGAAAAGAGGAAAGAGATAAAAAGGCACCATATTCCCATGGTACATAAGAAGAATTGTTGAGATGCTCATTGTCTGCTTGCCTTGTCATTTTGGTTATGGCAAAGCTCCTGTGCCATGTGCAAGGGGGTACCCCATTGGCGGTTCTCAATGATATGCAAATACTTACAGTGACAAGAACTTACCTGGACCCAAAGTTGAGTATGCATGAGGTGTGGCCCTCGTATTCAAAGGGCATGAGATTGCTAACTTATACTTCGTCAAGCATATACTCCAGCTTTGCCACTTTAACCTTAACCACTTCAAGATGCTTATGATAGGGGCAATAAGGGCTGAAAGCTAACAAGTGCCATAATTTTTGGAAGCTCTTTTTGAAACTTGTAATCCTTGCTTCCTTTACAAAAGGCCTTTCTTCCACCATTATTTGAGTCTCCACCTTATACCTTTAGGCACCATTAAGAGATCATAGTTGTCATTCTATGTGCAGTGTTCCAAAGCTTATTAATTGATGCATATTGTGTTATTACTTGATCTTGTGCTATTTGTTTCTAGTCACCCTTGTGAACTTTGCAGGTGTCCTATGCATTACATTGCTACTCTATGAGGGACAAGATGATTACCACTATGCTATGTTTTCTGCATGTGAAACAAACAAATGTTTTTCAATGCATATTATTCATGATCTTTGTTTGTAGCTTGCCATGTTACATGCATAATTACTATGTCCTATTGTTAGAACTCCATCTTTCATGCACATATTTAGAGTTCTTTGATCCCAGCTTTCAATGCTTGCAAATGGTTGGATCTTTATTGTGAGGGTGCATGTCACCTCAAAAATTATTCTTTTATCACTTACCTACTCGAGGATGAGCAGGAGTTAAGCTTGGGGATGCTGATACATTGGAAACATATCTATAATTTTTGATGCTCCATGCTTGTTTAGTATCTACTTTGCTTTACTTGTCCACACTTTGAGGTGCTTTTTACATGTTTTCTGGTACTAACCTATTAACAAGTTGCAACAGTGCCAGATGCCTGTTTTCTGCTGTTTTTGGTTTTAGAAAAGTTAGTAAAGAAATATTCTCAGAATTGGACGGGACGAAGGACAGAGTCAATTACTTTTCGTGGGGAACAAGAAGTCCAGAGGAGAGCCGGAAGGGCCGGACAGAGGGGCCACCCCCAGGCGCGGCCACAGGTGGGCCCGCGCCTGGCTAGGGTTTGGGCACCCTGGCCGCCTCCCGGTCTCGCCCTTCGCCTATAAGAAGCCCGCGATACAGAAACCCTGAGTACCCGATCAGAAATCCACGAAACCGTCTGTAGCCGCCGCCACCGTCGTCCCTAGATCGGGAGGATCTGAAGCTCTTCCCGGCACCCTGCGAGAGGGGATATCATCCCGGAGGCCTTCTCTCCGGTATGATTCGTGAGTAGTTCCACCTTGGACTATGGGTCCATGTAGTAGCTAGATGGTTGTATCTCCTCCTTTGTGCTTTCATGTATAGATCTTGTGAGCTCCGTTCATGATCAAGATCTAATCTATTTGTAATCATCCATGTTGTGTTTACGGGGATCCGATGGATATTGAGATTATTATGTTGGTTTGATTAATGGTTTTATCTTTATGATTCTATCATGTCGTGTTGTTTGTGATCTTGCATGCTCTCTGTTGCTAGTGGTTATCTTGGCCAAGTAGTTGCTAGTGACTCCAAGAGGGAGTATTTATGCTCGATAGTGGGTTCATGCCTCTAGTTTCCAAGGGAAGTGACAGAAATCTCTTCGGTTGTAGATGTGATGTTGCTACTAGGGAGAAAACAATGGTCTCTTGTTCATGGAAGCCTTACACACTTTGCTTAAAGAAGTTGTCTGTTGCTTGCAACTTAATATTGGAGGGGGTTCGGATGATAACCTGAAGGTGGAATTCTAGTCATAGATGCAGTTGGATGACGGTCTATGTATATTTTTGTATTGACCAATCAACCTCATAGGATCTTTCTGGCTAGTAATTGCATTTTTATGCCTTGCTCAGTTCCTGTCAATTGCCCCGCTGTAATTTGTTTACCCTTCATGCCATGTTGTTTATCTAAGGAGAGCACCTCTAGTGAACTATGGACCCCGGTCCAATCTTTACCATTGATACATCTTCCACTGTTACTTGTTTACTTGCTGCAAACCATTACCTTCCACACCATATGTTTAATCCTTTGTTACAGCAAACCTGTGAGCTTGACAACCTCACTGATTCGTTGGGGCAAAGTCTTGAGTTTGTGTTGTGTAGGTCTCCATGTTGTTTGCAACACCTATGTGACGTTTCCTTCCTCCTTCTGGTTCGATAACCTCGGTCTCAACTAAGGTAAAACTTGTTGCTTGCTCTTCACACACCCTGCGCTTGGGATTACCAACGAAGTGCCACGTCAAGCATCATCACTCCACATCGCCGAGTCCACCGCCATTGATTGCTTGTATAGGTTCTGCATGGCAGTGATTGTAGTGTTCGGGGAACAGTACTTGAGATCACCCACTGTTGAAGACACTGCTCAGATCCTTGCAGTCAATGAAAGTATGGGATTTACGGGTATGCTTGGAAGCATAGATTGCATGTGTTGGGATTGGAAGAACTGTCCATTTGCATGGCAAGGAATGTACAAAGGCCACAAAGGAGGTTGCACTGTGATACTTGAGGTAGTTGCTACACATGATCTTTGGATCTGGCACTCCTTCTTTGGCATGGTAGGATCGAACAACGACATCAACGTCCTCAACTCCTCAACTGTCTTTTTCAAGCTTGTTGAGCGTCATGCTCCCCCTATGGAATTTGAGATCAGAGGGCACCACTACAACAAGGGATACTATCTAGCAAATGGCATCTATCCAAGATGGCCAACATTTGTGAAGACTGTCTCAAACCCAATGCTCCCCAAGCATTCTCACTTTGCCAAGGAACAAGAAGCTTATAGGAAGGACGTGTAGCGGGCATTCGGTGTGCTCCAATAGAGGTTTGCAGTTGTCTGGTTCCCTGCTATGACCTGGTCAAAAGATCAGATGTGGGAAGTGATGAACTGTTGTGTGACCTTGCATAACATGATCATTGAGGATGAGAGGAAGGATCCACTGAGTTTGCTCGAGGAGAACGTGTAGGGTTTCGTAGCATGGAAAATAAAAAATTTCTACCGCATACAAACAAACAAGCCAAGATCTATCTACTAGATTGTAGCAACGAGTCGATAGAATAACTCACCCTCGAAGATTCCAAAGTGTTTAACGAGAGCGGATTATCGTAGGTGATGTAGTCGTACTCTTCCAGATCTCAAGATCGCGTAGACGATCCTTCCGGCGCTGCGTTCCGGCAGCGCTCCCACAGTCGGTCACACGTTTGGTACTCGACGAAGACCTTCCTCTCCCTTGTTCCAGCAGGCAGCGGAGGTTGTAGCACTCTCCTCGCGATTCCGGCAGCACAACGGCGTGGTACCGGAAGTAGAGGGGAGATCTCGCAGGGCTTCGCCTTAAGCTGGAGCGAGTATGGTGGAGTATGAGAGAGCCCTCGACGATCTAGGGTTTAGACACGCCGAGGAGGGGGCTAGGCCGGCGGCTAGGGTTGCTAGGCGGCGCCGGCGGTTTGCCCTAGGGCGGCGCCGGCGGCTTAGGGTTTGGAGGCGGGGATCTTGTGTCTCTAGGAGGGGAGCCCTGCCCCTCCTTATATAGGTGGAGGGGCCGGTCGGCCAAGGGGAGGGGATTCCGTCCCCAACTCGGCTTGGAGGTGGGCCGGCGGTGGAGGAGGGACTCCTCCCCAACTCGGTTTCCTCCTCCTTCCCCACTTCCCAAAAATAGCCGTTTGACTTTCAAACTTGGCGTTTGACTTTTCAAACTTGGATTTGAATAAACCCTCTATTTTGTTCAGCGATGACACCAAGTACATAATGCAATCATACCAACTTGATATAACACATTCATGTACCCTTCCCCTCCGTAGTGCCGGACATTCCGGAACCTTCTAGAACATTCCCGATGAAAACACCGAAACCATTCTCCAACTCCGAAACGAGACTTTCCTTATATGAATCTTATTCTCCGGACCATTCCGGATCTCCTCGTGATATCCCAAATCCCATTCGAGACTCCGAACAACATTCGGACTCTTTCTCATCATTCCATAACTACTCAAATAACGTCGAATCCTTAAGTGTGTCTCCCTACGGTTCGTGAATTATGCGGACATGATCGAGACACTTCTCTGATCAATAACCAATAGAGGAATCTGGAAACTCATATGGCTCCCACATATTTCTACGATTACTTTGCGATCGAATGAACCACTTACATACGATATCAATTTCCCTTTGTCTCACGATAGTTTACTTATCCGAGGTTATGATCGTCGGTATCTCTGCATACCTAGTTCAACCTTGTTACTGATAAGTACTCTTTTCTCGTTCCTGTGATATGTGATCCCTTGTGAGCCAGTCACATGCTTGCAAGCTAATTGGATGACATATCACCGAGAGGGCCCAGAGTATATCTATCCGTCATATGGATGGACAAATCCCACTCTTGATCCATGTGTCTCAACCAATACTTTCCAAACACTCAATGGCACCTTTATAGCCACCCAATTACGGTGTGGTGTTTGATGTCATCAAAGCATCCATCCGGTAAAGGTGATATGCATGATCTCATGGTCGAAGGAATTAGATTACTATGTATCAGAAAGCATATAGCAATGAACTATTAAAATGACTTGATCTTTATGCTACGCTTATCTATAGGAGTATGTCCACCATATCATTCTCCTAACGATATGATCTTGTTGTTAATAACATCTCAATGTTCATGATAGGGAAACCACAATCATCTATTAACCAACAAGCTAGTATTATATAGAGGCTTTACTAGGGACTCTTATTTTAGTCTACAAATCACACAAGTATTAATGTTTCCTTGTTAATACTATTATAGCATGAATGTAAACATTTATCATAAACACAAAGATATAATAATAACTACATTTATTATTGCCTCTAGGGCATATCTCCAACAGTCTCCCACTTGCACTAGAGTCATCTAATCTAGATTACATGGTAATATACCGAACACCCATGGCAGTTTGGTGCTGGTCATGTTTTGCCCTCGGGAGAGGTTTAGTCAACGGATCCGCCACATTCAGATCTGTGTGTACTTTGCAAATATTTATGTCCCCATCTTGGACATGTTCTCGAATAGCGTGAAAACGTAGCTTGATATGCTTCAGCTTCTTGTGTGACCTTGGTTCTTGCGTATTGGCTATGGCACCCATGTTATCACAATAGATAGACATTGGGTCCAGTGCACTAGGAACCACACCCAGCTCTGTAATGAACTCTTTCATCCATATCGCTTCTTGTGAAGCCTCCGAAGCAGCGATGTATTCCGATTCAGTTGAAGATCTCGCCACAACACTTTGCTTTGCACTCCTCCAGCTAACTGCTGCACCATTCAAAATAAATACGTATCCAGATTGTGATTTAGAATCATCCGGATCGGTGTTCCAACTAGCATCGGTGTAACCATTGACAACGAGCTATTCATCACCTCCATAAGAAAGAACCATATCCTTAGTTCTTCTCAAGTACTTAAGGATGTTTTTGACCGCTGTCCAATGATCCACTCCTGGATCACTTTGATATCTGCTAGTTAAACTAACAGCATATGCAATGTCGGGTCTAGTACATAGCATGGCATACATTAGAGATCCTATGGCTGAGGCATAGGGAGTCTTACTCATCCTTTCTCTATCTTCTGCCGATGTCGGACTTTGAGTTTTACTCAAGGTCGTATTGGGCAACATGGGCAAGAACCCTTTCTTGCTATCTTCCATTCCAAACCTCTTTAGAACTTTGTCCAAATATGTACTTTGTGACAATGATATTAGGCGTCTCGATCTATCTCTATAAATCTTTATGCCTAATATGTAAGCTGTTTCGCCAAGATCCTTCATTGAAAAACTATTATTCAAATATTCCTTGACACTATTAAGAAGGTCTACATCATTCCCAATCAACAATATGTCATCTACATATAGTATTAAGAATGCTACAGAGCTCCCACTCACTTTCTTGTAAATACAAGCTTCTCCATAAGTTTGTATAAAACCAAAACTTTTGATCACCTTATCAAAATGTTGATTCCAACTTCGGGATGCTTGCTTCAATCCATAGATGGACCGTTGAAGTTTGCATACCTTGCTAGCATCTTTAGGATCGACAAAACCTTTGGGTTGCATCATATACAACTCTTCATCAATGTCTCCATTGAGGAATGCTGTTTTGACATCCATCTGCCATATCTCATAATCATAATATGCAGCGATTGCTAACATAATCCTCACATACTTTAGCTTCGCTACTGGTGAGAAAGTCTCATCGTAGTCAACTCCTTGAATTTGTCGAAACCCCTTTGCAACAAGTCGAGCTTTATAGACAGTAACATTACCATCATCATCTGTTTTCTTCTTGAAAATCCATGTGTTCTCGACAGCCTTCCGGCCATCCGGTAAGTCCACCAAAGTCCATACTTGGTTTTCGTACATGGATCCAATCTCGGATTTCATGGCTTCTTACCATTTATTGGAATCTGGGCTCATCATCGCTTCCTCATATGTCTCAGGGTCATCGGTGTTGTCCACCAACATGACACTCATAACGGGATCATACCAATCTGGAGTGGTACGAGTGCTCGTTGACCTGCGAGGCTCTGTAGCAACTTCAACCGAAGTTTCATGATCATCATCATTAGCTTCCTCTCTTATTGGTGCAGGCACCACAGGAACTTCTTTCGGTGCTGCGCTACTCGCAATTTCGAGAGAAGGTTCGACAACCTCGTCAAGTTCTACTTTCCTTCCATTCACTTCTTTCGAGAGAAATTCCTTCTCTAGAAAGGATCCATTCTTGGCAACGAAGATTTTGCCTTCGGATCTATGATAGAAGGTATACCCAATAGTTTCCTTCGGGTATCCTATGAAGACGCATTTTTCCGCTTTGGGTTCAAGCTTGTCCGGCTGTAACTTCTTTACATAGGCTTCGCAACCCCAAACTTTAAGGAACGACAATCTAGGTTTCTTCCCAAACCATAATTCATACGGTGTCGTTTCAACGGATTTAGACGGTGCCCTATTTAAAGTGAATGCGCCTGTTTCTAATGCATAACCCCAAAATGATAGCGGTAAATCTGTAAGTGACATCATAGAACGAACCATATCTAAGAGAGTTCGATTACGACGTTCGGACACACCATTACGCTGTGGTGTTCCCGGCGGTGTCAATTGTGAAAGTATTCCGCATTTCTTCAAATGCTCGCCAAACTCGTAACTTAGATATTCACCTCCACGATCAGAACGCAGAAATTTAATCTTCTTGTTACGTTGATTCTCTACCTCACTTTGAAATTCCTTGAACTTCTCGAAAGTTTCGGACTTATGTTTCATGAAATAGATATACCCATATCTACTCAAGTCATCCGTGAAGGTAAGAACATAACGATAACCACCGCGCGATGCTACACTCATTGGACCACACACATCGGTATGTATGATTTCCAATAAGTCCGTAGCTCGCTCCATCATACTAGAAAATGGAGTCTTAGTCATTTTACCCATCAGACATGCTTCGCATCTTTCAAGTGATTCGAAATCAAGTGATTCAAGAAGTCCATCGGAATGGAGTTTCTTCATACGCTTCACTCCAATGTGACCAAGACGACAGTGCCACATATAGGTCGAGTTATCGCTCGATTTCAAACGTTTAGCCTCAATGTTATTAATATGTGTATTTCCAATATCGAGATTCAATAAGAATAGACCATCTATCAAAGGTGCATGTGCATAAAACATATTACTCATATAAATCGAACAACCATTATTCTCGGACTTAAACAAATAACCGTCTCGCAATAAACAAGATCCCGATATAATGTTCATGCTTAACGCAGGCACCAAATAACAATTATTTAAGTATAAAACTAATCCCGATGGTAGATGAAGGGGTAGCGTGCCGACCGCGATCACATCAACCTTTGATCCGTTTCCCACGCGCATCGTCACCTCGTTCTTCGCTAGTTTCCGTTTATTCTGCATCACCTGTTTCGAGTTACAAATATGAGCAACCGAACCAGTATCAAATACCCAGGCACTACTACGAGTACTAGTGAGATACACATCAATAACATGTATATCAGATATACCTTTCTTCTTGATGTTGCCGTTCTTCAAATCCGCCAAGTACTTTGGGCAATTCCGCTTCCAGTGACCTTCTCCTTTGCAGTAAAAGCACTCAGTATCAGGCTTAGGTCCAGCCTTGGTCTTCTTTGTTGGCGTGGTAACTTTTTTGCCACCCTTCTTGAAGTGTCCCTTCTTCTTAGACTTGCCTTTCTTGAATTTGGTGGTCTTATTGACCAACAACACTTGGTGCTCTTTCTTGATCTCCACTTCTGCAGACTTCAACATAGCAAAGAGTTCTGGCAACGTCTTGTTCATGTTCTGCATGTTGTAGTTCATCACAAAGTTCTTGTAACTTGGTGGTAGTGATTGGAGGACGCGGTAA
This sequence comes from Avena atlantica, assembly GCA_910589765.1. Lineage (NCBI taxonomy): Eukaryota > Viridiplantae > Streptophyta > Magnoliopsida > Poales > Poaceae > Avena > Avena atlantica. The sequence continues at coordinate 58,026,984 of OU342737.1, forward strand.
ATCCCCAAAGCATTAGGAATCACTATACCCAAGATTTGAAGTTTGTTTGCGTAGCCAGACATCTTAAGCACATGCTCACTGACGGAGCTGCCCTCTTCCATCTTGCAGTTAAAGAACTTTTCAGAAGCCTCATAGCTTTCAATTGCCGCATGAGTCTCAAAGATCAATTTGAGATCCTCGACAATATCATATGGGTCTGAATTCTCAAACCTTTTCTGAAGCTCCGATTCTAAACCATACAAGATAGCACACTGAACTGTGGAGTACTGAGTCTTCCGAGTGAGGTAAACATTCTTTACTTCATCGGCAACATCAGCTGCAGGTGGGTCACCCAGCGGTGCATCCAGCACATAGGTCAAATTACCAGCTGTGAGGACAATCCTCAAATTGCGGAACCAATCCGCGAAGTTGCTTTCATTGTTTTTTCAACTTTTATTTCTCTAGGAACGCATTAAAATTGATGGTAGGGGATGCCATTGATCTACAACATATTTGCAATAGTTTAGACTAAGTTTATGACAAATTGAGTTCAAATTAATAATAAAATTAATCTAGGTGAACTCCAGCTCAAAACAATATCCCTCACATTGTTTTAGTGATCACACGAACCAAATCCACCACATCAACACCGATCATCACGAGAGTTGATATAGTTTCAATGGCGAACAATCGATATGTTCATCATATCTACTCTATGATTCATGCTTTACCTTTCGGTGATCCGTGTTCCGAGACCATGTCTGTACATGCTAGGCTCGTCAAGATCAAACCTTAGTTTCCGCATGAGCAAATCTGGCTTGCTCACGTTGTATACACTTGCGGAATCTAACACACCCGATCATCACGTGGTGCTTCGAAACAACAAGCTTTAGCAACGGTGCTAACTAAGGGTGAACACTTTATGACTTGAAATTCATGTGCATGAGGGATCATCTTATAATGCTACCATTGTCTACTAAGAAATACAATATGCATAAAGGATTAACATCACATGCAATTCATAATATGTGATATGATATGGCCTTTCTTCTTTATGCTTCCGATCTCCATCTTCAAGCATGAACATGATCTTCATCATCACCGGCATTGCATCAAGGTCAATGACGCTCCTCCATGGTTGTCGTCCACCGGCTTCAACTATTACAACTACTTTGAATAGACACGCGGGGCTTAACATAAATTAAAGACAACCATATGGCTCCTGCTGGTTGCCAACTTACAATAAGGAACATTGCATACATCAAATATAATCACAATCATGGCCATATCACATCACAGCACACCCCTGCAAAACAAAGTTAGACGCCTCTACTTTCTTTGCATATTTTACGTGGTTTGGGGCTTTCAATAAGTGTCGTTCTAACTTACGAACATGAACCACAACATTGATACTAGTATTGTTAATCACCCGTTGTAAATTGGATCTTAACTATGCTAGGAGAAACAGGCACCCGCAAAGCCACTTATGCAATACAAGTTGCATGTCAAGCGTGGAGCAAGTCTCATGAACGATGTCATGTAAGGTTAGCCCGGGCCGCTTCATCCCAACATCCCGCAAGATGCAAAGTACACAAGAAGCAATCGACAATAAAAGCATCAACGCCCACAATGACCATTGTGTTCTACTCGTGCAACAGATCTACATATAGACACGGCTCTGATACCACTGTAGGGTTTCGTATCATGGAAAACAAAAATTTTCTACCGCATACAAACAAACAAGCCAAGATCTATCTACTAGATTGTAGCAACGAGTCGATAGAATAACTCACCCTCGAAGATTCCAAAGTGTTTAACGAGAGCGGATTATCGTGGGTGATGTAGTTGTACTCTTCCCGATCTCAAGATCGCGTAGACGATCCTTCCGGCGCTGCGTTCCGGCAGCGCTCCCGCAGTCGGTCACACGTTCGGTACTCGACGAAGACCTTCCTCTCCCTTGTTCCAGCAGGCAGCGGAGGTTGTAGCACTCTCCTCGCGATTCCGGCAGCACAACGGCGTGGTACCGGAAGTAGAGGGGAGATCTCGCAGGGCTTCGCCTTAAGCCGGAGCGAGTATGGTGGAGTATGAGGGATCCCTCGACGATCTAGGGTTTAGACACGCCGAGAAGGGGGCTAGGCCGGCGGCTAGGGTTGCTAGGCGGTGGCGGTTTGCCCTAGGGCGGCGGCGGCAGCAGGTGGCGGCGCCTGCGGCTTAGGGTTTGGAGGCGGGGATCTTGTGTGTCTAGGAGGGGAGCCCTGCCCCTCCTTATATAGGTAGAGGGGCCGGCCGCCCAAGGGGAGGGGAGTACCTCCCCAACTCGGCTTGGAGGTGGGCTGGCGGTGGAGGAGGGACTCCTGCCCAACTCGGTTTCCTCCTCCTTCCCCACTTCCCAAAAATAGCCGTTTGACTTTCAAACTTGGTGTTTGACTTTTCAAACTAGGATTTGAATAAACCCTCTATTTTGTTCAGCGATGACACCGAGTACATAATGCAATCATACCAACTTGATATAACACATTCATGTACCCTTCCCCTCCGGAGTGCCGGACATTCCGGAACCTTCTAGAACATTCCCGATGAAAACACCGGAACCATTCTCCAACTCCGAAACGAGACTTTCCTTATATGAATCTTTTTCTCCGGACCATTCCGGATCTCCTCGTGATATCCCGAATCCCATTCGATACTCCGAACAACATTCGTACTCTTTCTTATCATTCCATAACTACTCAAACAACGTCGAATCCTTAAGTGTGTCTCCCTACGGTTCGTGAATTATGCGGACATGATCGAGACACTTCTCCGATCAATAACCAATAGAGGAATCTAGAAATTCATATGGCTCCCACATATTTCTATGATTACTTTGCGATCGAATGAACCACTTACATACGATATCAATTTCCCTTTGTCTCACGATAGTTTACTTATCCGAGGTTATGATCGTCGGTATCTCTGCATACCTAGTTCAACCTCGTTACTGATAAGTACTCTTTTCTCGTTCCCGTGATATGTGATCCCTTGTGAGACAGTCACATGCTTGCAAGCTAATTGGATGACATATCACCGAGAGGGCCCAGAGTATATCTATCCGTCATATGGATGGACAAATCCCACTCTTGATCCATGTGTCTCAACCAATACTTTCCAAACACTCAATGGCACCTTTATAGCCACCCAGTTACGGTGTGGTGTTTGATGTCATCAAAGCATCCATCCGGTAAAGGTGATATGCATGATCTCATGGTCGAAGGAATTAGATTACTATGTATCAGAAAGCATATAGCAATGAACTATTAAAATGACTTGATCTTTATGCTACACTTATCTATAGGAGTAGGTCCACCATATCATTCTCCTAACGATATGATCTTGTTGTTAATAACATCTCAATGTTCATGATAGGGAAACCACAATCATCTATTAACCAACAAGCTAGTATTATATAGAGGCTTTACTAGGGACTCTTATTTTAGTCTACAAATCACACAAGTATTAATGTTTCCTTGTTAATACTATTATAGCATGAATGTAAACATTTATCATAAACACAAAGATATAATAATAACTACATTTATTATTGCCTCTAGGGCATATCTCCAACAGAACGAGCCATACTACAGACAGGGTCCTCTTGCCGAGCCTGATCATCAGGTGCCTCCAACCTGGGCTGCATTCATCGCCATGCGTCAGGAGATCCGAGATCCGGCGATGCATCGACAGCTGCAGGATGATCTTGTTGAGCACCTATGGATACGCAGGGGCAACACGTCGTAGATGCCCAACATGAACTGGCCGAACTATGTTCACATTTACGCCGAACTATGTTTAAAATTTCACTGAACTTTGGCTGTAATTTGTCCTGTATTCATGGTATGCCGAACTATGCCAAAATCTGGACGAACTTGAGCCGAATTTGAGCCGAATTTGAATGGAAACGGATGTCCCGGGAACTCGGCCTGGGTACGCGATTGGGAAACTGGGCGTACCCAGGCCGAAATCAAGTTTCGTCTGGCCAAAAAAAGGTCCGGATTTCGGCCTGGGTGTCGTGGTATTGTCGACGAGTATGCCATGGAGGGGTCCTCACAGTGCGTGTTTAGAGACGTGGGGGAAGGCGGACGGTTGACGGGTACGAGGTAACACAGCTTACCCAGGTTCAGATCCCACGACGATGGCGGAATCCTACTCCTGCTATAAATCACTATAAGGGCAATACGCCGAGTTACAGGGATTGGTTCGCTGTGCGAGGTTGCGTGTAAAACGATATGACTTGTGCCCTAAAGGCTCCCATAGGCCTGACTTATATAGTCGCTAGGTCCTAGGGTTACAGGGAAAATTCCTAGCCGGACAGGTTACAGAGTCCTACACCATCTATTGCTAGTCTTGTGTATCTTGCACTCCAAGGCTCCAGGTACTCTGGTGACTCCACCGTAGCCTTCCTTTATCCGGCATGGGCCTCCCTTCTGAATCCATCTAACTGGGCCGCCCAGCAGGCCATAGGCCATGCTACCAACTATGGGCCACCCGGGTTAGCCGGATAAGAGACATGCTATAGGGATACCCATATAGCATATCCCCAACAGTAGCCCCCGGAGAACTCCGAGATCTTGCGCCGTCTTGCCTCTTCACGTGGAATGCTCCGTCTAGATGGATGTCGGCAAATCGTCAAGCAATATCTTGTAGTCCTCCCAAAGAACCCTGCAAGGTTTTCTCCGTTTTTAACTTGTAAGTCGGAGAAATGCTGAATCTTCCATCGTACTCTTCCGTAGTCAGATTGGATCCGTCCATGCCGGAATCTTCGATGTGACGGCTCATCTTCCCATGTCAGCTAGGACGACGTAGGCTTAGGTCAGCGACACCTCGTAACTCACACATGAGAACGCAATCATGTCCGATTTTCCCGCGCGAGCAATCCGGACCGTTGGCGGCGACAGTTGGAGACGTGGCAAAATTTCCACGCACGTTCGCGAACACGTCGTCTACACGGCAACTGTCCGATTAATCTGCACGAATCTTGACGCTTGGAGATGATAAATAGTAATCGTGGGGAAATTTCCACTTTTTACCGCATTCCCCTCGCGTCATCTTCTTCCTCCCGCGCACGCCTCCTCGAGCTTTCCGCGAGAATTCTCGAAAAAACCCTAGCTTCCAATCTGCACCAGTTGCGCCCAGCTTCACTCCATGGCTAGCAGCAGCACTTCTCCTTCCCTGGCGGTGTCGAGCGAAGCCGCGGCGAAGCCGGCGAGCTCCATCGGCGTGCCTCTAGAGGGGCTAGTTATCCCCGCATCGTCGGTTATCGAGTCCACCGGCGGTGACCTTAATCTGGTGCCGCTGGAGCCATTGGAGGAGGAACCAGACTCGCACAAGGGCAACTGGCGCGGCTCGGATATCACTGACCGTGATATCCAAGAGATGATCGCCGAAGGTTACGTTCCTGCGACGGAGGGGCTCGCCTGGCGGGCGGCACCGACCGGCGAGGTGACACCTTCTCCCCAAGCCGGAGAAAATGTGTACCTCAAAGCTCAGCTGGTACGCGACGTCTCTCTGCCTATCTCCAACTTCTTCCTCTCCGTCTTGAATCACTATAGGGTCTTGCCCCAGAACCTTGCCCCCAATAGTATCTTAGTGCTTAGCAACTACGCGGCGCTTTGTGAGGGATACTTAGGGATAAGTCCTAGGTTAGACCTCTTTGTGTACTTCTTCACCGTCAAACGTGAAGCCAGACATAGCAAGGAAGAACTTAGGAACTGCGGCACCATAAGCTTCAAGATCCGACCTGGCCGGTGGTTCCCCGACATCGTCGGCCATGAGTCCTGCAAAAATTGGAAGCGGACGTACTTTTACGGCCCAGACATTCCTCTGGTTGGCCGAGAAGTAACGTACCCGGACTTCGTGGACGGAGCCGCCGCTGGAGATCCCAAGCCTCCCTTCCCTCCGACCTCGACGCTTCTCGCGCCATAAGGCGGATCAAATGGTTCGTAGAGACGGGTTTGACCGGCTTGGACCTAGCCATGTGCTGGTTCATCAGGCGAATCCAACCTCTACAGCACCACGCGAAGTTCATGCACGAGTATACCAGCGACAGAAGGGATAGTCTCCGCATCTCCGTGGACAACTTCTCGAGCTACTCCGTCAAGCTCCGCCTTAAGGACATCGTCAAGGTGAAGGATAAGAAGCGTGGCTTCACCATCACCTACGACATGTACGTAGATGGCAAGTGCCCAAAGGTAGGTATTTATTTTCCGTATATGACATATACTCCAGTTCTTCTGTCTTGCAAATGTTATTTTATCTAACACGGTGATTTCTCACTTAACAGCTTAGCAATCTAGAGGAGGGCAACCTGGCTGCCCAAATCTATGATCCAAAGATGAAGGAAGTCACGGTCGTGTCTGACGACGAAGCTCCGATGGCGCGAAAGCGGAAGATCTCCACCTCTGACGCTGCCGACGGAGGCAAGAAGAAGAAGATGGAGGGTGGAGCCTCCAAAAAGACTACCGCCGCCCTGGAGGCGGAGAAAATAAAATCCATCGGGATCCCTTTTGCTAAAGCACCCCCACTTGTGTAAGCTTCCTTTCTTCCGATATTTTCCATTTTTCTGTCTTGATCCTGTACTTATGCATTTTGCACGTTTCAGGAAGAAAGCCATGACCAGCCTCAAGAAGACCTCCAAAACATCGGGGGCTTCTCGAAATATCAAGGACATGCTGCATCGCGACGCCTCTCCCGCCATCGCCCCTGCCACTCCTGTCGTCAAGCCCTCGTGTGCCCCGACAAGCTCTCATGCTAAGGAGGCATCAGGCCCTTCCGCCATGGAAGTGGACTCTGGCGCCTCTACTAAGCTTGTTGTTGTCGGCGAGCAGGCGACGCAGGAGAGTACCGCCCTTCAAATGGCTGAAGCTCCGGCTAAGGATGCCATCGGTGGCGGCAAGGCGATGGTGAAGCTGGTACTTCTGCCGAAGGCGGTGCCCTTGCTCCCCAAAAACCTTTCGAGTTTCCAAAGATAGTCTACCCGACACTTACGCCGAGTAGCATAACTCTGGTTCCTGGAGGAGTACAGACATCTCTGACGTGCGGTCTTGAGGAGCTCCTCCGACAAGCGGACATCTAGCGAGGAAACAGTATTTCCTTTGGCAAGCTGCTGGCCGAGAGAGCTACCAATCTCAAGATTATTGCACTTGTAAGTTTTATTTGCCTTTTTGCATTTCATATGAGTATCCCACTGTATCCCCCGAGGATGTAGACGGAAAACCATAGGCTTTTGCGTCTAGATGCTTTAAGAGTGACTAAGCTAGAAAACTTCTCACTGTAGCCCCCAAGCATTTAGATGGAATGAAATGTTCCGACTAGATGCTTTAAGAGTAGCATACGCAGTGTTTATAAATTTCAGTACTATAGCCGTCAAGCTTCTAGTTGTAACTGAATTAGTTCCGACTAGATGCTTAAAGTAAGCTAAGCATATAGCTGAGTTAAAAAATCTCGTTGTAGCCCCCGAGCGTCTAGGTGGAGGATTTCCGGCTAGATGCTCCAAGCAGACTAAGCAACGTTTTAACTTTATCCTTTGTTCCACAGAACGAGAATGCTCGGAGGGGCATGGCCAATGATAAGTACCAGAAGATGCGTGCGGATCTTGAAGCCGAAAAGGGGAAAACTGCCTTCTTGAAGGAACAGATTATCAAAAACAAGAGTCTGCTTTCTTTTTGCGCATCCCGTCTTGATTTTGTGCCTACATTCTCTGAGTACTCACTGTGTACTTTGCTTTCTCCGACTTTGCAGAACATGTTGCCAAGGCCAAGGACATTGTCGAGCAGTCCAAGCACATCCAGCAGCTGGACAACAAGAACAAGATCCTTAAGGAGGAGAGGAAAGACATGCTGAAAATGCATGAGGATTCAATGAAGGTCCTGCAGGACTCCGCCACCGCGGAAATCAATCGCTTGAAGGAGGAGCTTGCGATCTTAAAAGATCAGAAGCAAGCTGCCGATGAGCAAAATCAACGCCACAGCGAGGCGTATAAGCTCCTCCAACAAGAGAAAGAATCCTTGGCGGACATCCTCTGGCAAGCTGAAGCCAGCATCTTCAGTAAGTTTTCTCCGTCTTGGATTTCTGTAGTCTGGATACTTTGAATTGTTGAACTCATGCGCTCCTTATCGGAACTTTCAGCTCCTATGGGTTTAACCCGTTCACCTCCTCCGACCAAGGAATGCATGGTTCTTGCCGGCAACTTTATCAACACCGCCATCACACAAGCCAAGGAGATCGCCAAGCCCCTCCAGATTAACATCAAGGCATCGGACTCTATGGTCAAGTACTCGGAGATCTTGCGCCGAGCCCCCGAGCGTATCACAAGCTGGAAAGCTTCATGTGCACGGGCCGGTGCCAGGATGGAGCTGTCAATGGTGAAGGCACACTATGAAGATGCCGACATCGACACGGTAACCTCTGGCATTCCCGACATGGATGACGATGGCAAGGCGATTAATCATGAATCCATCTTGTCGTCACTCGCGGGTTATGATACCAGAGTTTCCGAGTTGACGTCAACGTCTTCATGCCAAGGAATGTCATCCATGATGGCGACCAAAGCTCCTCCGAGTCTCTTCACACTGCCGTCTTCGAGGGTGGTTCTCATGCTGCTGATGAAGCTGCTTCCAAGTCGCCTGCGCCAAAGGAATGAAAAACAACTTGTAATATTTGTTTCACCTTTGGTGCGTATGTGGAAAAAACTATGTATTTAACTTAAGGCGGAAAACAATGTTGTATGTCCTGCGACTGAAGAATCAGTTTCCAGCATGTATATATTTTTAAAGCAAGTGTTGGCTTATCCATTACTTTGGTTCTTATGCTTGAAATTTCGTGAGTCGGAAGACTCGTTGTCGGAAACATGCACTTTGGTGATGATGCCCAATGGCATCGTCAATAACCTGAGCACAAAATCGCCGACAATAAGTGCCAAAAGTCACTACTCCAGAATCCACATAAAAATGACAAAGAACGTGTATACCAGAAAACTTAAGCTAACGCCCGTAGGCGGAATTTTCACAAGTGCAATCGCAAAGCTTGTGCATAGAGGTTTTACATGATCCAAAAATGAACACTAAAGGAGGTAAAAGACTCAGAAATATGAGTCAACCAGAGAGCTTTATTTCATTGATCATATAAGAGATATACAATTAGATAAAAAATGCTAAGTGTAAAAAGGACGTAGTTGTGCTATGTTTCATGGCCGATCAAGCTCCGGGTAGTCATCATTCGGGTCACGTCGCTTATGCTTATGATCCTCGTTGGGTCTTTCCTTCAGTTCACGATTGTCAACGAGGTAGTAAGACCCATTGAGTAGCGCCTTTCTTATGATGAACGGTCCTTCCCATGGCGGGGATAACTGGTGTGACTTCTTCTGCTTAAGTCGGAGCACCAAATCCCCCTCTTTAAATGAGCAATGCCGGACGCGACGACTATGGTAGCTGCGTAGCTTCTTCTGGTAGATGGCGGATCTTTGGCATGCCAAAACGCGCTCCTCCTCGAGAAGGTCCACATCTAGGCGTCTGGATTCTTCAGCGTCATCTTCGTCGTAGGTGGCAACTCTTGGCGCATCGTGAAGTATGTCGGAAGGTAGGACGGCTTCTGCTCCATACACCATGAAGTAAGGGGTGTAGCCGGTGGATCTGTTGGGTGTAGTTCGTAAACTCCACATCACAGATGGCAATTCTTCCGCCTAGGCTCCAGCTGCTCTATGTAGCGGTGCCTCCAGGCGTGGCTTGATTTCCTGTATAATTAATCCATTGGCTCGCTCAACCTGACCATTGGATTGTGGGTGTGCCACAGATGCAAGATCAAGCCGTATGCCTTTCTCCCAACAATAAGCCTCCACTTCTCCGAGTGATAAATTGCTGCCGTTGTCGGTGATGATGCTGTGTGGGAGACCAAATCTCACCACTAGATCCCGGACAAACCTGAGGGCAGTTGCCCCATCAAGCTTTCTAATGGGTTTAGCTTCTATCCATTTAGTGAATTTATCAACTGCTACAAGCATATGTGTAAACCCACAAGGTGCCGTCTGTAACGGTCCCACCATGTCTAGCCCCCAGACTGAAATGGCCAAGTTATTGGTATTGTTTGCAGTTCTTCGGCAGGAACATGTGGTTGTCGGGCGTAATACTGGCATCCCATGCATGTCTCAACCAGCTTGTCGGCGTCCGCCTTCGCGGTCAGCCAGTAGAATCCTTACCGGAAGGCTTTTGCGACCAACGATCAAGGAGCGGCGTGATGCCCGCAATCTCCGAGATGGATTTCGTGTAGGATTTCCATACCTTCTAGCTGGGAAACACACTTTAGGTATACACCAGTAGTGCTCCTTTTGTAGAGTTGCCCATTGATTATGGTATAACCCTTTGCTCGTCGTACTATTTGCCGTCTTTCAACTTCGTCGTCGGGCAATGTTCCGTGTTCGAGATATTCCATGAACGTTTTTGTCCAAGCCGGAGGGACCTTAGTCACCATGTTGACGAAAGAGTCAGCTCTATCCGGGTTGTCGATGTTGGCTCCCTTCATAGATGGTGTACGCAAATGCTCTAGGAAAACTCCTGGCGGGATTTTCTTGCGCCCTGATCTAGGCTTAGACAGCAGATCAGCCGCCTCGTTTTGCTCCCTAGGTACATACTTGACTTCATAACCCAAGAAGCTCTTGGCTATCTCGTCCACTTCGTCTCGATATGCCGCCATCATAGGGTTCCGCGCATTCCAGGTGCCAGCCACCTGCTGGGCAACCAAGTCGGAATCTCCACAACAAACTATGCGCTTGATGCCAATATCCTTGGCTACACGCAGTCCATGAATGAGTGCTTCATACTCCGCCATGTTATTTGTAGCCTCAAAGTGGATCTGCAGAACGTAGTGTAGCTTGTCTCCTATTGGTGACTGTAGCAATACACCAGCCCCCGAGCCGTTGAGAAGCTTTGACCCGTCAAAGTGCATCACCCAATATTCTGGTTCCAGCAATGGAGTAGTATCTGGCGTCTCCGTCCAATCTGCAATAAAATCTGCCAAGGCTTGTGACTTGATAACGTCGCGCCTCTTATAGGTGATCTCAAAGGCGACAAGTTCAATGCCCCACTTCGCGACCCTTCCTGTAGCGTCACTGTTGTTGATAATGTCGGAGTGGAGTCTTGCTCACCACTGTGACTGGGTGCTCCTGAAAGTAATGCCTCAGCTTCCGAGAAGCAAGGAATACTCCATAAGCTATCTTCTGGTAGTGTGGGTAACGCTGCTTGGACTCCGTCAAGACCTCGCTTACATAGTAGACTGGTCGTTGAACTCCATGCTCATAGCCTGGTTCCTTCCGCTCTACCATGACGATGATGCTGATTACCCGGTTGGTTGCCGCCATGTAGATTAACAGGGGCTCTCCGGGCTCGGGTGCTGCAAGGATGGGCACTGAGGAAAGAATCTCCTTGAGCTGCTTCAATGCTGCATCTGCTTCGTCTGTCCATGTGAATTTGTCCGCCTTCTTCAACAACTTGTACAGTGGCAGAGCCTCCTCTCCAAGTCGGCTGACGAACCAACTAACTGCTGCAACACAACCTGTTAGTCATTCAATGTCCTTTAGGCATGTCGGATGGTTTATGTTTAAGATGGCCTTGATTTTCTCTGGGTTGATCTCGATTCTGCGTTGGGAAACGATGAAACCCAACGGTTTGCCTGCTGGAACTCCGAAGACGCACTTCTTAGGGTTAAGCATCATGTTGTATTTCCGGAGATTATCAAAGGTTTCTTTTAAGTCAGAGATTAAGTCGTTTGATTTTTTTGACATCACTGCAATATTGTCCACATAAGTGTGAACGTTCCGACCAATTTGGTCGTGGAGGCAGCGTTGCATTGTCCGCTGGTACGTAACACCTGCGTTTTTCAGCCCAAAGGGCATCGTAACATAGCAAACCGTGTCGTATGGTGTAGTGAATGAAGCGGCCAATTGGTCCGACTTCCTCATCTTGATCTGGTGGTATCCTGAGTATGCATCGAGAAAACACAAAAGCTCCGAGCCAGCCGTCGAGTCAATGACTTGGTCAATGCGAGGCAAGGCAAACGGATCTTTGGAACATGCTTTGTTCAAGCCGGTGTGATCAACGCACATTCTTAATTCATTGGTTCCCTTTTTGGGGACAAGTACAGGATTGGCCACCCATCGGGTGTGAAGGACTTCTCGGGTAAATCCAGCTTTAAGTAACCTAGCTATCTCTTTGCCAATGGCGTGTCTCTTCTCATCTCCGAAGCGTCGTAGAGGTTGTTTCACTTATTTGCATTTTGGATCGATGTTTAAGCTATGCTCGGAAAGTCCCCTAGGTAAAACTTTCATGTCGACAGGTTGCCAGGCAAAGATGTCCCTATTCTCACGGAGGAACTCGACGAGTGCGCTTTCCTATTTGGGACCCAGGTTCGTTCCAATGGAGATGGTCTTGGAGGCATCGCCTACCACAAGTTCCACCGCCTTGGTCTCGATGGCGGCCTTGAACGCAGGAGCCGAGTCGGAGATCTGCTTCTTCGACGCGGGCATCTCTGAGTCATCGACCTCGCTCTGGATCTCTTTGAATTCTTTGCTATAGAGGACAGCTTCTGCAATGGCTGCTTCATTAATCTCGTAGTCTCTTGCCTTGGTAAAGCTTCCGGATACGATGATGACACCGTTTGGTCCGGGTATCTTGAGTTTGTTGTAGACGAAGCATGGCTTGGCCATGAACGTGTGGAATATGTCGCGGCCGAATATGACTTGGTACACGCTCTTGAAGGGGACCACCTCGAAGGTCATGCGCTCTTGGCGGTAATTGTTAACATCGCCAAAGGCAACATGAAGTGTAATGCACCCAAGGGATCGAGCCTCCCGACCAGGGACTACGCTGTGGAAGATGGTGTTGGTCCGCCTTAGGTTTGCCTCCATCAAGTTCAACTTCTGCAGTGTATCCAGGTACATGATGTTGATGCTGCTTCCACTATCCACCATACACTTAGTGAACTCCACGCTGTCAATCAAAGGGTTGATGACCATGGCGTACTGGTTCTCCGTAGGTATGAGGTCTAGGTGGTCTGTCATGTCCCAAGTTATTGGAATCTCTGACCAGCGCAGGTACCGGGGAACTGGGGGGAGAGTGGCCATCAGGATCCTCAGAGAGGTCTTCTGTTGTCGGACGGTGGGGGTGCCAATGAAAGTGTGGTAGACTGGAGCCTTTTTTGCAAAGGGATTCTTGCCCTTGTCGTCGCTCTTGGCGGCGTGCTTGGGGTCAACGTCTTCGTCCATGTCACTTGAATCCTTGGACTCCTCCTCCTTCTTCTTCGCCTTGCCGTTGCCTCGCGGTCTGTTCTTCTGACTTCGCTTGTAGCCGGACTCCGGGTCTTCCTTGAGGTCGTTGATGAACTTGCAGTGTCGATTGGTATGGGTGGCTTTACCGTTGGCATCGAGGTGTACGAGGCATGGCATATCGCGGTACTCCTCGTAGGTTTGAGGAATGCGAAGCGGCGCGAGGTGGTTTCATTTCCTCGTTGCTGCCCGCGACCAGCTCCTCTTCCTCGTCCATGTTGTGCGCCTTCGCCTCGTCCTGCAAAAGTCATAGTGACCATGTCGGTAGATTGCTTTTCTTCTGGAGCGGTTTTCTGCTTTGTACTGTTGTTCCTCCGAGCTTGAGTTGGAACGGCTGTTGCCGGCAAGGAGCCGCGAGCATCATCGTCGGAAACTGCGAACTCACTAGCCAACTGAATCATCTGGTTCAAGTCCAGCTGGTGATTGTCCTGCAAGCGCTTTAGCTTATGCCGGAGCAACATGCCTCTTTCCAATCCGTCGATGAAGGCGGCCATGGTGACATGGTTATACCCTACGGGTACATAACTTCAGCATACCTAGTCCAGCTCTAGGAAGGCCCACTGCAGGCGTACGCTGGCCCATGAAGATTTTCGGGTGACCAAGGCCCAAGACATCTTCGGATCCTTGGAGAACAAGACTAGTTTAGATAGGAAACTCAAAAGGGTAAACGCCCTAGAACTTGTAACCGACTAGGACTATGCCCGGGACCTGCCTAAGTCTATATAAAGGCCAGGAGGGCACGTCCTAGGGCAACTCAACCAACCTCGACTCATACTTTCGCACACGCATCCACGCCAGATCGAATCTGCGCACCCTGTAACCTTCGGTTCCGCTGTAATCAAAGAGCAGACAAGCAGGAGTACGGTTTTCCCTCCGGGGGCCTGAACCTGGGTAAATCTCGTGTCCCCTGGTTGCTTGTCTGTTAACCGTGCCACGATCTCCAGCATCCCCATCTTCTCCAAAACCCAAGTCCATAACAATGGGCATTGACGAGATTAAACCTCGTCAATTGGCGCCGTCTGTGGGAATTGGGGCTGCTGATTGTGCGGTCGTGACGGTTCCGACCCGATCGATCTACAACTCTGCAACGACGGAGAATCATCTCCTCTTCGGCATTTTTGACTTCATCGCCCACTCGCCGGCCACCATGAAGGATTTCGAGCCCGTAGGCGACGGACTCGAGATTTTGTTCGGGAGCTTCTGCTTCCAGGTGGGACAGACTGGCACCCTCCGCCTCCCTGAGCGGGTGCCCGTGCCGTCAATCAGGCCCGCTTCATGGGATCCACACCCCGTGCTATGCACGTCGCCATCAACAGATGAGTTCTACAGCAGCAGCAGCTGCAACTCCGATCTGTGCGATCCACCTTCGGATGAAGGGACCTACGACTCCGGATCCAAAAGCTGTGGCAGCAGCCAACCAATCTGCAGGCGCTACCTGTGCGCTGCAGTCATCCAAACCGATGAGGAAACGCCTAACCCGCCGCCCAACCCCAACCCGGATAGAAACGGCAAAAACGGTGGAAACGGCGATAACGGGGAAAACGGCGGCCACCTCATCCAACTTAGCAAAGAAGGATGGGTCGAAGCACGCCGCACTGTCGTAGGCGAAATAGTCTTACCTCTGGACTCCCCACGTGATCTGCTGAGGGCATACCACTACATCCTCATCGAGGAGCACAAGAAGCAAGTCGAGATGCAGAAGACGCTCGACAAACGCAAGCAAGCAGCCTCTGAGTCCAGTGCGCGACGAGCTGCGCTCTCCGCCATGGAACCTGGCTCAAGCACAAACAGAAACCAGGGGAACAAGCACCGTTCTCAGGTGGAAAACATGGACCCGAAGGAACGGCGTGACGTGACCCGAACTCTCCATACATCGTTCATGGACATGGACGCTGACGACAACATCATCCCGAAGACGCCACAAGCTGCGATCATGGCAGCTACTGCGTACCTCGCGGCTCACCCACCTCCGGAGGGGGACCCAAAAAGGGCCATGCATAAGTACGCACTCACCGGACTAGGACTAATCGGAGCTGCGCTCCACGAAGACGCTCCTGTGGAGCCGAAGAAGAAAGCCCCGACCAGGCACGACCGGAGCCCCACACCCTCATCCGAAGAGGAAGAGGAGCACGATCTTCCTCGAAGGAAGAAGAGCTCCAACCGCCACAAACGCGACTACGACGCCAGATACAAGCTTACACAGTGCAAAATCGACAAGGCACGCGCCAAACACGCATGCTCGTCTGAATCTGAGATGGATGAAGACGAAGGAGAACTCTGTGGAGCCCGATGCTTCAGCAGATCCGTCCGGCGAACGCAGATGCCACGCAACTTCAAGCTTCCTTCGGACACTCCGAAGTTCAACGGCACACAAGATCCAAAGTCCTGGCTCAGTGACCATCTGTCATCCGTCAAGCTTCACGGAGGCAACAAAGAAACCGCCATGCAATGCCTTCAGCTGCAGCTGACAGGCGCGGCGCGAGTCTGGCTCAGCAGCCTATCATCAGGATCCATCCGAAGCTGGGAGGAGCTCGCTTACAGCTTCATCCGAAATTTCAAAGGCACCAGCAAGAGGCCCGCCTCAATCGAAGAATTGCGAGCCTGCACTCAAAGAACGGGTGAATCTATTCGCTCATACATACTACGCTGGTCTACGACCAAGAACTCCGCAGCACACATCTCCGAAGAGAGGGCCATCGACGCCTTCAGGGACGGCGTTAAGCGCCCAGACTTCAAGGAGGAACTTGGGCGTGTAAAGCCCAAGACACTTGACCACCTCATGGAAATAGCCAACAGCTGGGCAGAAGGCGAAGATTGCATCCAGCGACCGCAATCAGATGAAGAGGACGACTACGGCCGAAGACGCGAACGCCGCATCAAGAGGAGATCGCGCGTCTACAAGGATCGCGACAGACCCGACATGGTCGCAGCCGGCTACGCCGACCGCCGCAACGACAACAGCCGCAACAGCGGAGGATACCGCAGCGGAAACTTCCGCGACAGCGGACGACCAACGCAGTCGTGGCAACGCCGCGACCGCGACAGCGGACCTTCAGCATTCGACAAACTTTCGGGTCCATGCACCGTCCACTTCTACATCGACAAACAGGATGGCAAAAAGAAAGCCAGCCACATGCCCAAGGACTGTCGCGAGTTCCAAAAACTCAGCGAAGGCATGATGCAGATGAGGCAACAAACTCCAATTCCTGCGTTCGGAAACGCACCTGCACCAGGTGAAATAGCACACGGAGCTCCTCCACCACCGCCTATTGGAGGCCAAAACCAACCAGTAGCACCAGCGCAAAACAACACCGGGGTCCCATATCCCCCACCAAAGGGAGCACTAAACATGATCCAGAAGGGACGCCCAACAAACAGGGTGCAGAAGAAAATCACCCGACAAATCAACTTGGCTGTGGCAACCCCACCTGCAATCCCTGAGTACCTCAGCGGATCGGAGTCCTGCATCACATTCACTCGTGCGGATCACCCTTGCCAGATCCCTCGCCCAGGTCATGCTGCCCTGGTGCTAGAGGCACAGATCGGAGGCTTCGAGATGAGTCGCGTCTTCATGGACGGCGGCAGCGGCATCAACCTAATGTTCGCAAGCACTCTAGCAGCTATGCGGATCCCGCAATGCAGCCTAGAACAATCAGACACAACGTTTCACGGCATCGTCCCAGGGAAGGGCACCTTCCCCCTGGGAAAAATAGGGCTCGACGTCATCTTCGGGAAGCCGGACAACTTTCGGCAGGAGCGCCTAGAATTCGAAGTGGTGGATTGGCCATCACAATACCATGCCATCCTGGGACGCGTAGCATTCGCAAGGTTCCTGGCCGTCCCACACTACGCATACTTGCTACTCAAGGGGAGTCATCACAATCCACGGAAGCTTCACCCGATCGGACCAATGCGACAGGGATTTCAACAAAATCTCCCAGTCCTTTGGCATGCAAGACGAGCTCGTAAGGCTCCGCGAGGAGACGGACAATGGGCTACCCCCAGTCACAAGGCAGAACGCACCCGACATGTCTTTCGACTCCACCGTCAACACCAAGAAAGTGCAGGTCCATCCGACAGACGCCTCCAAGACGGCGCTGATCGCCAACGACCTCAACACTGCATAGGAAGGCGCGCTCGTCGAATTCCTCCGTGAGCGCTGGGAAATCTTCGCCTGGTGTCCTGCGGACATGCCAGGAGTTCCCAGGGAATTCGCCGAGCACGCACTCAATGTCTTCCCAGACACCAAGCCAGTCAAGCAGTCTATCCGAAGACTGTCAGAGCCACGAGCCGAAGCTATCGGCAAGGAGATCAACAGATTACTCGCAGCAGACTTCATCCGGGAAATCAAGGAAAGCGAGTGGCTGGCAAATACAGTGATGGTCCCGAAGAAGGACACGGACATCCTGCGGATGTGCGTAGACTTCACGTCACTAAATAAACACTGCCCAAAGGACCATTTCCCTCTTCCTCGGATCGACCAGATCATCGATTCGACTGCAGGTTGTGAGAAGCTCTCCTTCCTCGACGCCTACTCAGGTTATAACCAGATTCGACTCAAGGTCGAAGATCAAGAGAAGACGACGTTCATCACACCATTCGGAGTATTCTGCTACAACACAATGCCCTTCGGGCTAAAGAACGAGGGTGCCACGTACCAGCGATGCATGCATGCCTGCCTCAAGGACCAGATCGGTCGCAACGTCCAAGTCTATGTCGACGACATAGTCATAAAGACCAAGGAGGCAAGAACACTTATCGACGATCTCCGCGAGACGTTCGACACCTTGATCGCTACAGGATCAAGCTCAATCCAGAAAAATGCGCCTTCGGCGTCCCCTCGGGTCAGCTGCTCAGATACTTCATCTCTCAACGAGGGATTGAAGCGAACCCGAAGATAATCAAAGCTATCATGATAATGGAGAAGCCAAAAAACCTAAAGGGCGTTCAGCAGCTCGCAGGGCGAGTAGCGGCACTAAGCAGGTTCATCAGCCGCATGGGCGAGAAAGCCCTACCATTCTACCAGCTGCTACGCAAGGCAGACAAATTCGAGTGGACACCAGAAGCAAATGATGCATTCGAAAGCCTCAAGCGGCTCCTCTCTACCTCGCCTGTTTTGGTCACGCCAAAAGAGCGCGAGCCCTTGTTGCTGTATATAGCAGCCACACACCAGGTGGTTAGCACATCACTCATGGTCAAACGACCCGAAGAAGGCAAGACCCACGGGGTACAACGCCCAATTTACTACCTCAGCGAGGTTCTCACTCCAACAAAACAGCGGTACCCGCACTACCAGAAGCTAGCATATGGCGTATTCATGACGGCTCGACGACTGAGCCACTACTTCCAGGAACATTAGGTGATGGTTGTCAACGAGGCGCCCCTAAACAGCATCCTGAATAACCCAGAGGCCACAGGACGCGTGGCCCTGTGGGAAATTGAACTATCACCCTTGGATATCGTCTACGAGAAGCGACACGCAATCAAATCCCAAGTCCTTCCGGACTTCCTGGTACACTGGATGGAGCTGCAGCTGCCTGACACCCCAGACATGTCGCAGTCCTGGACAATGCATTTCGACGGCTCCAAACGCGAAGCCGGAGCAGGGTCCGGAGTCATACTGACCTCCCTGCAAGGTGACAAGATTAAGTACGTCCTTCGGATGAAATTCAGAGCCTCCAACAACGAGGCCGAATACGAAGCACTGATTCATGGCATGAAGATGGCAAAAATATGCGGGGCAACACGCCTGGTCATCTATGGTGACTCCAACCTTGTCGTACAGCAGACGATGAATGAGTGCGACGCACACGCCGAAAACATGATCGCGTACCGGGCACTATACAACACACTCGAAGGAGAATTCGATGGCTGCGAACTTCGGCACGTTGGAAGAGAGAGCAACGAGGAGGCCGATAAACTCGCCAACATCGGCTCCACTTGCGCAAAGGTGCCACCAGGCGTATTCCTCGAGCAGATCTGTGTGCCATCCATCAAGCGGAAATTCCCCAAAGGATCACCCGAAGAAGTAGAACACTCGGGGGCTACACTACCCGAAGGTCAGGAAGGACCCGAAAAGTTGGATACCGAAGCTGCCATGGTCAACCTGATGCAGGTCATGGCAGTCGAAGAAACTTGGACACGTCCATACCTCCAGTTCCTGATAAACGGAGAATTGCCTAAGAACCCGACTGATACTCGGCGCATATCTCGTTGGTCCAAAGCCTTCACCATTATCGACGGCGAGCTGTACAAACGCAGCATCACGGGTGTACTACAACGGTGCGTCACCATCGAAGATGGCAAGGCCATACTCCAAGATATACATGAAGGCATATGCGGTCACCACGCAGGCAGCCGCTCCCTTGTCGCAAAAGCTCTACGAGCAGGATTCTACTGGCCAACGGCCATGAGAGATGCGAAGGACATCGTCCGAAGATGCAACGGGTGCCAGCGGTTCGCCGACAAACTGCACACACCTGGGTCTGAACTACGACCTATACCCATAGCCTGGCCTTTTGGCCAATGGGGCATCGACATGATCGGCAAACTGCCAAAATCTTCAAAGGGAGGACACGTTTTCCTCCTGGTAGCAGTCGACAAATTCACCAAATGGATCGAAGCCATGCCAGTCACCAACCAGAAGGGAACAACCGCCGTCAAGTTTTTCGAATCCATTGTCTATAGATTTGGCGTACCGCACAGCATCATCACCGACAACGGATCGAACTTCATCTCCGAAGAATTCCAGGACTTCTGCGAAGGCCTCGGGATCAATATCACGTATGCCTCAGTGGCACACCCACAAACAAACGGGCAGGTGGAAAAAGCCAACGGCCTAATCGGCGCTGGCATCAAGAAGCGCCTCATGAGCTCACTCGAGCACAAAGCTGGAAACTGGACGGAAGAGCTACAGTCTGTCCTTTGGAGCTTACGTACTACGCCAAACAGCTCCACCGGCTACACACCGTTCTTCATGGTTCACGGAGCCGAGGCATTGCTACCAGCCGAAGTACGCCATCAGGCTCCACGAGTCGTAGCGTACAGCGAAGCCGAGTCTACGACCGCGCTCGAAGATGCCGTCGACACACTCTACGAAGCACGGGACATAGCAGCAGCTAGATCAGCGGTGTACCAGCAAAGTCTCCGCAACTACCACAGCCGTCGGCTGCGCCCAAGGTCCTTCGTCGAAGGATACCTCGTCTTGCGACTCAAGCAAAAGCGCCCGAACAAACTCGATTCACCATGGGAAGGACCCTATGCCATCACCGAGGTCATCCCAGGTGGCGCCTATCGCCTCAAGCACGTAGAGTCTGGAGTCGCATACTCCAACCCATGGAACGTCTCGCACCTGCGACGATTCTACCCGTCGCAACATACCCCTTATTTTTACTTTCAATAAGGCTTTCAGCCAAGGCTATTCAGCCGAACCATGTACCCCCTCCATTACGATATAAATAAAGCTAAGTGTCTCGCTCCCAACCTTCGGTTGACTATTTTTCTGCAAC
This sequence comes from Avena atlantica, assembly GCA_910589765.1. Lineage (NCBI taxonomy): Eukaryota > Viridiplantae > Streptophyta > Magnoliopsida > Poales > Poaceae > Avena > Avena atlantica. Next base: position 58,047,819 of record OU342737.1, read on the forward strand.
CTTACTACATGCTACAAACGCACTCGGGGGCTCCCCCCACCTCACGATTTCATCGACTGAGGATCAAACGTGTACACCTGAGTAGCTGACTACGTCAGGCAAACGAAAAGGGCACGTACTCAATCAAAGCACTGCGTGCTCACACACATGCAAACCTCTACAACAAAGAGCACATACACGCTCAGCCGCAATGTACAAATTTTACATCTATCTGTTTATTTTCAGGTCCTATCTACTCTGAAGAATAACCTGTGCACGCTGCTCAAACAAGTCCACAATTTGCTCGGCATACTGCCTTACAGCCGCGTAATGCGGACGCATGTTCCACTCGCCACCATCTGGTCGCGGAGGTGGCCCGGTCGCTACAGCAGCCAAATCTACGTCAGGGCGGTGCACCCTCACAAGAGACAAGGCAGCCTTCACCCCTGCGACGAGTTGCTGCCGCACCAGCTCCTTGACATTTCCGGCATTCCGAAACTTCGTCAGAAGACCCGCAAGATTCGCTGGCATGGCATCCAGCGGAAACATGACGTGCCATACCGAAAGACAATGATGTCTGCACCTGGCGGAGCACCCGCGAAACCTGGTAGATGCGATCCTGCACCGTTGCCAGAATCATGGCGCGATCTCGGTCCATCCAGAAGAAGCCGCCGGCCTCCATATCCTGTTGAGTCAAACAATTGACCCGAACAGCAATACGCTCTTTCTCTTCCCTCGGAGCAATATTGGCACCTACGACAAACGTAAAAAAAAAAGAGTAAGGCCAGCAGGCTCACCCGAAAAACTGAGCTACAACGCGAAAGAAGGATCAACTTACATTGCAGCTGCTCGGACAGTCGACCCAGCTCCTCCATCAAATACTCCTCTCTGGCCGCACCACGGTCTGCTTTGGATTTCCAAACATCAGCACGACCGCGTAACCCAAGCAAATCCCTCTCCAAGCTACGCACGCGATCCCGAAGAAAAGCAAGCTGCGAGGAATCATCCAATGATGCTCGCAAGGGCCTTTCGGATGAAGTGCCAACTGGGTCAACACCCGAAGGAACCTATAAACAGCAAAAAGGTACTCAGACATTCAGCCAAGGATAAAAGCACAACACGGAGGAATTCATTAAAATAAGGCCACTACGTGGCACAATGATGGTACTACAAAAGATATTTACAAGCAGACTACAAACTACTCTACGCCTACTATGCCTAAGGTGCAGGGCACTGAGTCGCCTCAGATCCAGACTGCCTAGCCTTAGCCTCGCCCTGCTGCCGCAGTGCGTACTCAGACAACAAGTCGATAAGCTTGGACCCGTATCATCGACAGCGAGCGGAGTAGGCGGCGAAGGCTACCTCGGATCCATCCGCGGCCGTCGGCATCCGAGAAGTAATCTGGGGCAGGTCCAGCTCCGCCCCAGCCGCCATGGCCATTGCCAGCCCAACGGACGCGCCGATGCCCTTCTGCTTGCGCTTGTACGCTGCAGGCGCTTCGCCCGACAGAGCCTCCGCCAGGGCATCCACATCTTCAAGAGACGCACCCTTCGGGAAGAGCTCCTGGTAGAAGCGACCAAGGACTTCTTTCGCCTTGGCGAGGGAATTGACGACGGTGCTGCAGCGGTCTTCGACCGCTACAGTGGCATCATCCAGAGCACTCCCGTGCTCCAGAGCACCACGGTCGAACTCAATGCCTGCGGCATCTGCGACAAAACGAAGAAAGCATGAAGAAAGGCAACATAGAAGAAGATCCGAAGGAAAAGAAGCAAAAGCTAAAAGCTCACCCGAGATAGCCTTGGCAGCAGCCATGAGCTTCTCCGCCACCCCTTTTTCACGAGCAGCCACAACGGTGGCCAGCTGCTCCTCACGATCGGCGGCCTCCTGCTGCAGAAGTTCTTTTGCTTCGGCTGCCTTCGTCAGCTCCAGCTCAAGACGCTCTCGCGCACCTGCAACAGCTTCGGCCTTCTGCTCCGCTTGGCCAAGGCTCTTCTTCAGAGCATCAACCTCGCGGAGAGAGTCGTTATGCTCCTCTGCATTTACAACAAGCAAGTGTCAACGAAAAGGATCAGAATACGCAAGAAAAATACTACAAGGCAGACGAATACCTTGCAGCTGACGCAGTTTCGCCTCCAGCGTCAGGCGCTCCTCCACCAGCCGCTTGGCCTCTTGGACAAAAGGCTGCAGAAAACAAAAATAGAAGTAAGAACAGGACTTGGGGGCTACGCCCAACACAAAGCAAAAACAACATCAGCACTCGAAGACACTTGGGGGCTCCCCCCGTAACATCAAGCAGAAAAACTTACGTGCTCCGAAGGCGAACCTGCAGGCCCGCCTCCGAAATTCTGGGGCGCAACCTCCAGCCTCTCCTGCACAAGAGGAACTGGTGTAGCATCACCAGAAGTCGCCACCGTCTGAGGAGGAGGCGACACAATGTTCGACTCCCCCATCATCTCGTGCGCTCCATCACTAGAGCCGTCGGAAGATTGCCTGCACACGAACCAATCAACACCGGTGCAAGAACAACAAGGGAACAAAGGAAAACAGGAGCAACAAGAAAACTTACGAGCCCAACGCGCTCAGGTCAAAGATAGGAGAAGCCCTTCGGGCCCTCTTCTCTTCCTTTTTTTCTTCCTTCTTCTCCTCCTTCTTTTCTTCCTTCTTCCGCTTTGCTGGCGGGTGCGGAGCAACAGCTCGCACAGGAATGGCAGGAATATGAGAGGAAGAACCCTCATGAACATCACCCTGACGCTCAAGGCCTAGAGGATTCCTGGGAGTCGGAGGAGTCGAGGCATCCGAAGACTCGCTGGAGCTCCGTGATCGCTTGCGCGAATGGTCCTCACTCGACTCGTCGGCATCCTCCGTTGGAGATCGCGCTGACGGCAGCTCGGACACGGAGTCCACCACTTCATTATCCGGGGCATTCGTATACCTTTCGGGCAACGGTGGTGCCATGCCCAGAACTTTGAAGCTCTACAAAAAGAGACGAAGCTTTGTTAGCAAACAAAGGAAAAAGTACACAGCCGACAAAACAAAAGGGGAGCAATACGTGCGCAAACCTACACCTTCGGTACGACCAACGTCGAAGAAAAGGGAGGAGTCCGCGACTTCCCCGGAATTTCTTCGTCTGCCTTGAACTTAAATAGCGCGCGAAGAGTCTTGTCCAGTTCCGCCTCGGAGATTTTCTCACTCGAAACCCTCGTCGGATCACGGCGCCCAGAGTAAAGAAACATCGGATGCGCCCTCGCTTGGAGAGGCTGCACCCGACGCTCAAGAAACGTTCGGATGACGTCGACACCGTTCACCTCCTTCTCAGGAATCAGTTGGAGATCCTCCACTCGACGGTACAGGGCCTCAATCTCTGCCACCTCACCATCTAAGATTTGGTTTTTCCAGGATCTTTTCTTCTCAATCAACTGGGAGGGGTCAAAAGGAACGAGACCAAAATCTTGCCCAGGCAGTACGGAGTCACGAATGTAAAACCATTTCCTCCGCCAGTACTGGACAGATTCAGACATGGAAAAGGAGAAGAATTGGACACTGGGACTAAGAGAGATGATGAAACCCCCAATGGGATACACACCATCCGACCCAGATTGCCTCTTCACGGAATAAAGCTTCCGGAAGAGGCCAAAGTGCGGCTCAATGCCAAGCCAACACTCGCAAAGCGTGATAAAACATGCAATGTGGAGAAGGGAGTTGGGAGATAGATGATGCAACCGAACCCCATAGAAAAAGAGCAGTCCATGAAGGAAGTCATGGACTGGATACGAGAAACCACGCAAGACAAAGGAAAGAAACATAACCCGATACCCAGCTGGGGGGCGGGGGATTACCTCATTGCCAGGGAGACGCACGGCCGTCGCATCTTGTGGGATCAGGCTCCGCTCGCGCAGCTTGCGGAGATCGCTCTCCCGCGTTTCCGATCGCCGCCATCCACCATCAGTGACGCGCGCAGCGGCGGTGCCCTTCTTGCCTCCGGCGGCGCTGGTCCCAACCACAGATGAGGATTTCTTCGTCTTCCCCATGGCGCTACAGCGGTGGTGCCGTTAGCAAGGATGAAGGACAAAGGAAATGTGGAGGAAAAGCTCAACGCGCAGCAAGAATCGCTCAAGAACAAAGAGGAAGAGAGCATATGAACTGGTACGGTGAAAAATCAAACCACGATTTCACTCAGGATTATAACAGCGAAGACGACGCACGTTGGCCGTCCATCAAGAAGACCTAACGCCAACGGTAGATTTGGCCGTACACGTGTCAACACCACAACGAACCTTCCTTACCACGCCGTCCACTACGTGCGGAAATCGAGGAGGCACCGTGATCATCTCCACGCCGCGCGTGACCAGTCAATTCAAAGTCAGCAAGTGGGACCCACGCTTCGTCCAGTCAAGTCATCTCTGGCGTAGCAGACGCCTGAGGTCATCGATCGTAAGCACTGACGTCATCAAAAGCTATACTAGCATCACTTCGGCTCCACGGCTAAGAGTACTCACTCGAATCTGCGATTCGACTAAATACTCGGGGGCTACTCCTATCAGGAGCGCTGGCCGCGCACTCGACCGATAAATGCGGACAAAATTACTTCTCTGAGTCCTACGTCGAGTCTACGACTCCACTACGGACTTGGGGGCTACTCTCATAGGGAGGATGGATTTAAGCATCCGAAAATTTTCGAGTCCTGCGGACCTAATGACTGAAACAATGCCTGGACTAAAAAAGTCTCCGTTCGAGTCTACGACTCAAACAGACACTTGGGGGCTACTCCCATAGGGAGCGCTGGTCGCGCACCCTATGAAATCTTCGACTGCGATCTTTCGGATCAACATGCAAATTTTTTTTGGCAACTCTGCCCCAACAAAACGCTAAGTGAGCAACAATCTCCTTGGCCACCCGAAACACCTCCGAGGTGATAAATGTTCGGATGCTGCGTCTGCGACACAAAGATAAGACCTACATATATCGTCTGATGGCTTGGCAACGCACCTGACTGCGCTCTGCTAGTATGAACCCGTACCAGCAGGTACGATGAAAAATCCCGACGGACGCGTTGGGTACACCAATTAAAATCACTGGAATTCCACTTCTGTAAGTCCTCCGTGGCCTGAGTCGAATTACGCCAGCATATGTTCCAGGTCCGGGTTGAGGGACCTGAACCTGAAGAAGATCGTGTCGTTTCGTCCTAAGACAGTTAACTGACCCTGATCCGTCGGGAGAGTCAGGCACACGTATCAACAATCCCTACACATTCTCTTGAAAGACAAAGTTACACCCGAAGGATTGAAGAGTCCTCAGCCGAATCTACGATTCGACTGATCACTCGGGGGCTACTGACATGGTTATACCCTACGGGTACATAACTTCAGCATACCTAGTCCAGCTCAAGGAAGGCCCACTGCAGGCGTACGCTGGCCCATGAATATTTTCGGGTGACCAAGGCCCAAGACATCTTTGGATCCTTGGAGAACAAGACTAGTTTAGATAGGAAACTCAAAAGGGTAAACGCCCTAGAACTTGTAACCGACTAGGACTATGCCCGGGACCTGCCTAAGTCTATATAAAGGCCAGGAGGGCACGTCCTAGGGCAACTCAACCAACCTCGACTCATACTTTCGCACACGCATCCACGCCAGATCGAATCTGCGCACCCTGTAACCTTCGGTTCCGCTGTAATCAAAGAGCAGACAAGCAGGAGTAGGGTTTTCCCTCCGGGGGCCTGAACCTGGGTAAATCTCGTGTCCCCTGGTTGCTTGTCTGTTAACCGTGCCACGATCTCCAGCATCCCCATCTTCTCCAAAACCCAAGTCCATAACAATGGGCATTGACGAGATTAAACCTCGTCACATGGCGGTCTGAGCGTGCACTCCTGCGCAGGAATTCTTCATATCCAGCCAGCGAGAGAGGTAGGCGCGAGATGTCTCGTCTTTCTCTTGCACACACCGCTGTAGATCGCCAACAGTGTAGGGACGTTTGTATGTACCCTCAAAGTTCTTGGTGAACGCTTCTTGCATGTCCAACCAGTTCTAGATAGATTTCTCCGGCAAGTCGTCGATCCATTGACGGGCCGTGCCCGCCAACATTAACGGGAGGTACTTGACGGTGACGTTGGGGTTTCCACCAGCAATCTCCACCGCGTTGCCATAGTCCTGCAACCATGTGGCTGGTTTGGCGGTGCCGTCATAGGGCTTGATGGTATTGTCAATCCGAAAACCTTTGGGGTAAGTTGCGGACCGTATTGCAGGTCCAAAGCAACGTGGTCCCAGGTATGGTCCTTCCCGGGCCTCGTGGATCTTATCGATCCGCGAACGTGCATCGTATGAATCCGGGTTTTTCTTCTTCTTATCAACAGGGGACGGGCTGCGTGAAGGACGGGGGCCCCCTCCGCCATGGTGACTGCTTGGTGGTGATGGAGGCGGAGGTGGCGGTGGGTTAGCCTTCTTGCTATTACCCTCCTGCGACTCCTCACGTCTGTCACGGTTGCTTGTCGGACGCGGAGGGTCATGGTGCGACCTGCTCCTGTGTCCTCGGTTGCGCTCTCTGCCATGACGGGTCTGCTCCGCATTGTCGCGGATGACGATGCCACACTGCTTTGGTGGGGGCATATCCGTGTGATGGCGAGCTTTATTATCGTCGTGATGTCAGGGAGATCGAGGCGGTGGCGTCGGGCGACGAGGTCGGGCCTTTTCTCCGCCATGGTCGGAGGATATGGGGATGGCATCCTTCCTGTTGTGCGTGTCTCTCCGCCTTCGTTCTGATGAACCATCTGGGACCCGACATCAAGAGGAGATCTATCCCTTGGCGGTTTGTACTGACTAGACCGGCAAAGCGCTGGATCGGACTCGAGCCTCTGACAGGTGGCCTTTTCCTGCGTCTTTACCTCCTTGGCCACTAGGTCATAGACCTGTTCCACTGCCTCGGGCGATCTATCCTCCTCCAGAAGGGTCTTGGCGATGGTGAGGTTAAGGAGTGGGGTGGGCATCACCTGCCTTCCTTCACTGTCAATGTATGGCTTGTCTTGTGCCGGCTTCGAGGTAGCCCATCCTAGGTTGCGCCGTACACCAGGATCGTTGATGAAGCGAAGTCTTCTACTGCTGCAGCAAAGTCTTGTACTCGTCCTCCATTGCTCTAGCCTTCTCTATAGATTTATGCGCGTTGACCAGATATCGATCTAGCTTGGCGCCTTGCTCCACGATGGCCTGCGCTTCCTCCAGCAGCTGCTGGCGTTTCTTGTCAAGCTGGGTCACGTTCTGGATATGAGCAACGGTCAGTGGCTCGACGAGGAGGTTGCCGTACATCACTCTATCAACTGGAGTAACTTGGGCTGCTGCAGACGTAGATGCTGGAGGCGGCAAGTTTGCGGTGTTGTTGTTGTTCGGGCCGGTGCCGGGTTCCTGCGGTTGCTGCACTGGGTTAGGCGGAGGAGGCATGACTTTTGCGCGATCGTCGTCAGCAGCAATAAGTGGCCCCTTCCCCTTTTCCAGCGCTGTAGGCGAAGCTCGTCCGGGTTGATCTTATTCCATCGCCATCCCAATGGTGGCGAACACCCCTCGAGATGCGATGGCGCTGTTGTCTTGCTCGTCGCGCGAGTACTCCTCCTCCATCTCCTACATAACGGAGTCTAGCTCTTCTAGAATGAAATCTATCTCCTCTGAATCTACACTAAAATCAGCATAAAGCGCATCAATGACAGAGTCGGAGGGTACTAGGACTTCCTTGATGACGGGCGGTGGAGGTGCAACGGCCGCGACGATGACTGGAGGTGGTGGTGCCGCTGCGGCGATGGCGGCCGGAGGTGGTGGTAGCGGTGGCTGAATCAGAGGTTCTCCATCGATGAGTGCGAGTGCTTTATGGGCCTCCGCGTCAGCCTCCGCGTAGTTGTTGACGGTACTCACCATCTGTTTGAGGGTGAGGCGTCATGTTGCCTGCTGCCGCCTTAAAGAATCTCAGAGAAGCATGCCACGGTCCAGTCCTTCCACAAAGTGATACAGAGCATTATCATCGGGGTAGTGAGCCAGATCGGCTCGTATACGGAGCCACCTGGATAGGTAATCGCGGGGGTTTTCGCCTTATCTCTGAACATAGCCTGCCAGATCGAAGATGGTGACCACGCCGACGAACTTGGATCTCTGCTTTCCAGACGCACGGGCAAAGCCGGCAGATTTGCAGTGATCTTCCACCTTTATATCCTACACAGGGGCGGTTAGGGTGGGCCTTGAGTTTTTCTGATCTTTGCCGGCAAACTCCGAAGAGAGATCTGACATCGATCCTTCCGCGAACATGTCCTGCCCGTAGGCGGTCCATGCGGGCCTTGATGCTCCTCCGACTCCTAGGAAACTAGTGCTCGAGTCGGTTTCGCCGATGAAGAGGTGGATGTCTCCGATAGGAACGATCGAACACCGCGTAGGGTTCGTCTTCGTCGGGGTCCATAATTCGTCGGGAGGGACGATCGGAACGTTGCCGGAGAAGAGAACGCGACCGATGGCTATGGTTTCGCCGATTCCCGCGAAGATCTTGGTCCTCGCCCGCTGAAGAGCCTGAAGCGCCTCTTGCCGCACGATGGGCGCCAACTGTCGTGGTATTGCCGACGAGGACGCCATGGAGGGGTCCTCACAGTGCGTGTTTAGAGACGTGGGGGAAGGCGGACGGTTGACGGGTACGAGGTAACACACCTTACCCAGGTTCAGATCCCACGACGGTGGCGGAATCCTACTCCTGCTATAAATCACTATAAGGAAAATACGCCGAGTTACATGGATTGGTTCGCTGTGCGAGGTTGTGTGTAAAACGATATGACTTGTGCCCTAAAGGCTCCCATAGGCCCGACTTATATAGTCGCCAGGTCCTAGGGTTACAGGGAAAAGTCCTAACCGGACAGGTTATAGAGTCCTACACCGTCTATTGCTAGTCTTGTGTATCTTGCACTCCAAGGCTCCGGGTACTCTGGTGACTCCACCGTAGCCTTCCTTTATCCGGCATGGGCCTCCCTTCTGGATCCATCTAACTGGGCCGCCCAGCAGGCCATAGGCCATGCTACCAACTGTGGGCCACCCGGGTTAGCCGAATAAGAGACATGCTATAGGGATACCCATATAGCATATCCCCAACACTGGGTTCGCCCAACGAGTGGAGATGCTCTAAGTAGTATAGATTGGGTACTAGGACAAATACCTGTGTGTTGCTACGGGAAAAAGTACAAAATGTCTTAAGTGTGTCAATTCAAGCGTTAAAGTTTCTCTTTGCATCGTTCCACTCTATTAACTATTGTGTGATTCACTGATCTTTGTGTTCTGCCTGCTACGTAAGCAGGCTTAAGTTACGAGATCAAATGGGAAGGCCAGATCATGCCAATGGAAGGCCACACAACAGGGAATGGCGGCTGCGGCGCGTGGGAGGCGGCGGTGTGGGGAATGGAGGCGTTACTTGTGGAGCCGGTGGTACAAGACATGCGACGCCATCTGGTTAGGAAGCGGAGCAGGCAGGTGACGCCATGGAGTTGAATCAGTGGTGCCCACTATAGGGAGAACGTGGTAGGAGGCGAACCGGGGGCAATGAGCGAGTGGTGAGAGCATGGGGAGGCGGCGGCGGCGAGAAAATGAGGCGGCGCTGTGAGAGGAGGCAGACAAAATCAGGTAACCGATGCGTGCGGGGTAGGAGTATTTTTTCTAGGGAGAGGCAGGGATAATTCATCCGTCCGACGTTCTAAAATGTTAAGTGCACACGGAAACTTGATTTGGCCAAGTCCAGCCGTTAGATTACCTCCGGTGGGCCTGATCATGCGGTTTTAGTCCGTCTGTGTGTAGTTTCATGTGTGTGTCTAGCAAAGTTCTTGATTGTTTCTTTATAAGTAGTAAGTAGTAGTGATATTCCATGATGTTACCACGACAGACTTATGTTTCCACGGGATGCCAAATAGCTTCAGATTTTATTCGAAAAGGAATGGCATAGTATATATAATTGTTTATCTATTAGCAAAAACAACTTATCAAAGGAATGGACTGCAATTGTTTATGCTCTCAAGGGAAGAGTTATTTCCTAACTTTATTTTTTGTCAAACATCTGGAGTAACCTGAAGAGTGTCATTTATCGCACCAGCAACCACCATCGTCTGCATGGCAGCGCCCGACATCGTGTCTATCCGTCTCGCAAGCACGATTACAATCTTTTTTCGTGAAAACGCAAAAAGATTTGCGTTTCGATTGATTGATAGAAAAAGAGAGTTCTGTACAACAGATATATACAGGCTCAGGAGAGCCGACACCCCGTACAACTCAACCCCTAGGTCTACTAGGCCGGCGGCAATAAGGCACGAAGATCAATCGCACCGGCCGCAGCCCAAGCACGAGCCTCGGTCCGAATCGTACCAAGAAGGGTACCCACGTTTGGTGACGCGTTGTCAAAGACGATCGCATTGCGCTGCTTCCAAATCCACTAGGCCGTCAGCATGATCAGCGAGGACGTTCCTTTGTGCAAGCGCGAGGGGTGGATGATGAAGCCTGCAGCCACCAGTCGACGAAGTCTCCTTCTCCATCCGGTGGTGTGGCCGTGGATCGAATCCAGGACAGGACCTCATGCCAGATTGCCCTAGAGAAGCGGCAACCCACCAGGAGGTGAGTCATGGTCTCTTCCGACTGGTCACACAGGGGGCATCGCGGAGGGTGAGCTAGTCCCCGTCTCGCGAGCCGCTCAGCCGTCCAGCAGCGGTCCTGAAAGGCCAACCAAACGAAGAACTTGACCCTTGGCGGGGCCCAGGTGCGCCAGTTTAGTTGCCAAGACCTCGATGTGATGGATCCCCGGAAGAGGAACTCGTAGCAGGATTTGGCGGAGTATTGGGCGTCCGAAGTCCAGCGCCAGAGTAGGGTGTCTGGCTCGACAGACAATACGACATCCCGTACCCGTATCCAGAGCTGCACGTACTGCCACAGGGCAAGCGGACTCAGCGCGCCTTGAATGTCAGCGATCCATCTGCGCTCCAGAAGCGCCTCCCGCACCGTCCTGCGCTTCCTAGCACGTTTGGGGATAAGTGCGAAGAGCGATGGCGCCATCTCTTGGACGGTCTACCCATCCAGCCAACGGTCGATCCAGAAGAGCGACGTGCCCCCATCACCAACCCTCATCGTGGTGGAGGCGTCAAACACTTGCAGCTCTTTCTCGGAGAAGCACACATCCAAGCCCCGCCAAGGCCGCAATGGGTTCGTCTTCATTCTCCAAATCCAGCGGGTATGGAGGCTGACCGCGGTGCAGGCAAGGTCAGGGACCCCTAGGCCTCCAAGGTGTTTCGGCCGGCACACCCTCTCCCAGTTGACATGACAGTGCCCACCATTGGCCTCGGCCCTCCCGGCCCAGAGGAAGCCCCTCGCAATCTTTTGGATCTGCTTGAGCGTCCTCTTGTTGAGCCCCAACACGATGATCTGGTGAAGGGGGATTGCCATGAGAACCGATCTAACCAACGTCAGGCGCCCAGCCTTTACCTTCATGGCAGCCTTCCAGGTTGGCAGCCGATGTGCAATATAGTCCACCAGGGGTTGGAGACCCGCCGCGGAAACCCGTCACAGCGAAAGGGGGATCCCTAGGTACTTGACCGGGAATGGCGCCAGCCGGCAGCCCATAGACGCCGCAGCCTGTAGGGCCTCCTCGTCGGAACAAGCAATCGGTGAAATAGAGCACTTATCGTAGTTGGTGCGAATCCCAGAGGCTTCTCCGAAGAGCGCCAGGAGAGCGCGCACCGTGCACAGCTCTGTCTCATCTGGATGGCAGAAGATCACCATGTCGTCCGCGTAAAGGGAGACAGTCGTCACCAGCTCGCGTGGGGCAACCCGCTTCAGAATGCCGAACTCCAAGGCTCTAGCCAGCATCTTGTTGAGCGTGTTGATGAATAACACGAACAACATCGGCGACAAGGGGTCCCCCTGCCTCAGGCCCCGACGGTGCCAGATCGGGGGGCCTGGCTCACCATTGAGCATCACCCGGGAGCTCGCCGTCGCAAGGAGGATGGCCACCAATTCGCGGAATCGACGGCCGAATCCAGCCTTCCGCAGCACCTCGAACAACAGCGCCCAGGAAACCGAGTCAAAAGCTGTAGCTATATCTAGCTTGAGCATGACACGCGACTTCTTCAGCCTATGAAGCATGCGGGCTGTTTGTTGAACCAACATAAAGTTATCATGTATGCAGCGCTTCTTGATGAAGGCGCATTGGTTCAGATCAACCATGTCCCCTAGCCTGGGGGCAAGCCTTGAAGCCAACACCTTTGCGGAAAGCTTGGAGAAGATGTGTATGAGGCTGATTGGCCTATAGTCACCTAGGGCGACCGCATCACTACCCTTGGGCAGCAGTATAATCAGAGCCTTGTTGAGGCCCTGGAAACCGCGCCCGTTCATCGCATAAAGTTTGGTGAAGGCCGCCATGAAGTAAGACTTGACCACCCCCCAGCAACGCTGAAGGAACTCCACCGTGAACCCATCCGGTCCTGGTGCCTTGCTGTGAGGTAATTGCTTGATCACGTCCCATACCTCCCCCTCCGAGAATGGGACGTCAAGATCAGTCAGGTCCTCATGGTGATGTCCAAGGAAGTCGAGATCAAGCGAGTGCAGTCGTGCCACATCCATGCCGAGGAGGCCCTGGAAATGATTGTACGAGGCCTCAGCCATGGCCGCGTGATCCACAACAATCGTGTCATTGACCCGCAGGCTGTGGATCACGTTCTTCTGACGCCGGTAGGAGGCGTGTTGGTGGAAGAAAGCCGTGTTGGCGCCCCCCTCCTCCAACCACCTGATCTTGGCCCGCTGGCACGCCATCGTGCGCTCTAGAGAGGCGAGCCCCAGGTAGGTGCGCTTCAACATTGCGTGAAGGGCGCGCTCAGTTGTCCGTTCTCCATGGCGACGTCCAGGTGATAGACAATGACCCGCGCTGTCATAAGCTGCAGTCTAACCGATCCCACCTTCTTGTCGGCCCAGCTCATCAGCTGCCTTGCAGTGCGTTTGAGCTTAGCCTCAAGCCTCCGAAAGGGGTCAGGGTCACCATCTATGGTCGTCCAGGAAGATTCCACCACTCCGTCAAAACCATCTAGCTTCAGCCAAAACTGCTCGAACTGGAACCGTCCCCGTCCGGTCGCCACCGGGGTGCAGTCCAGGAGCAGAGGGCAGTGGTCGGATATCACCGTCGAGAGGCAGTGCAAGGAGCAGCTATTGTACAGTTCCTCCCATTCCGATGAGCAGAACACCCTGTCCAGGCGAACCAGCGTAGGTGTCTCCCGTTCGTTGGACCAGGTATACCTTCGACCATGGAGGTAGATCTCCTTCAGGACGCAGTCATTCAGGAAACGCCTAAAGCGCCCCATCATGTGGCGGTGGAGGTTGTCATTGTTCTTATCTTCATCCCGGTAGATCATGTTAAAGTCACCACACAGCACCCAGCGCTCTGGGCGCATCCGCCTGATCTCTCGGAGTTCGGCGAGGAAGGCGATCTTGTCAGCCTCATCTTGCGGCCCGTATACACAGGTGAGCCACCATGGCGCGCCACCAGCGGGCACAACCCTGGCGGTCACACTGTTCACATCCACATGTGCGCTATCAAGCTGCACCGTCCTACTTTTCCATGCCAAAATAATACCCCCTCGAGTACCGGAAGCCGGCAAGCAGAAGTAAGCGTCAAAATCCGCGCCAAGAGTTTTCATAACAATCGAAGAAGACACAATCTCAAGCTTAGACTCTTGCAAACACACGATGGACGCGTTTGTCGTAGCAACAACGCTCCTAACACCCGTACGACGTGCACGATCATTGAGACCACGCACGTTAGACACCAGAATCATCGGATCGTACGACATCGGAACGAAGTAACACCCGAGGGCGACCTAACGGTCATGCCGCCACTAGGTGGCCACCCGATAACACCCCTGGTGGGGGCACCCCACACCCTCGGATCGCTGAAAGGGTCCATCCGTAAAGCTCTCCCACCGCCTCTATCATCTCATCCGTCAGGGGTGTCTCGAACATCCGGTGAAAGGCCTCCAGAGCGGTGTCAGAGGGCGCCTCATCCTGAGCAATCAACCCCAGCTTCCTCATAAGGTTGCGGATCGCTTTTTGCTCTGATTTGAGCCCACCCGGCTATCTGGCGATCCTGGAGCTCCTACGAGGTTGGAAGTTGAGGGCCATCAACCTGCGCTGCACCAGCGGTGCCAGCAGCAGTGCATCCGAGCGCAGCTTTGCTGTTGCCATGAACTCTCCCTGTGTGCGTGGTCGAGCTGGAGGGGTGCTTTGGCCGACGTCGGGGGTCGCCACCCCCCTCCTGTTGTAGTGGATCAGGGGCGAAGCCAGCCTCATCGTTGTCTGAGACGGGGTTGCATCAGGGAGGGTCGGGCTAGCGGGTGGGGGCTGGGAAACCGTGTCCACTGGTTGGGCCGCGTCGGGTACCGACCCTGGTGCCCTCCCCAACCTGTCCTGGCGCTGAGCATCAACGTCAAATAGCCACCGTGGCATCCCCAACTCTTCTGCTTGATCGAGTTCATCCACGTCTGACTGCGCGCGAGCAGCAGTATCACCCTCAACAACATCCTGGCGGGCTGGTCCTGAGTACAGAACCAACTGGGTCGATGCTGGGCTAGAGGTGTGCGATCCAGTCCTGAAACCACCCACGTTCTCCTCAGCAGATTGGCCCGGGTCCTGAGGTGCGACGATGTGGGTATCTGGCCTGGGCGCTCCCTCCTGGGTGGGCCTCTGGCCAGGCGGCCTAGCAGCCAGCACCCCACTTGTCTGGGATTGGGCTGGCTCATAGGATGGCTCGCCAACGGGAGGTGCCGCCCCCTGTTCTTCTTCTCTCGCCGCCACAGGTTCGTTCGACACCGTGCCCGTGGACGCCCCCATCTCCCTCCGCTCCACATCCAGCAGCAGCGGTACAGCGGCCCCGCGCTCGCCTGTCTCCACCACCAACCCTCCTGCGCCAGCTAAGGCTGCAGCATCCCTCTCTCTGCGAAGCGCGCGCCTACGCTACCTTTTGCTTCGCCGCCTCTTTTGGCTCCGCGAAAAGGTTTGCGCTGCGCTAGCCTCGGCGAGGATGATTCTGCCTGGGTGGAAAGGGAGGAAGCTTCACGCCCCTGCCCCCCCCCCCACGGTTTGGCGTGGCGCACTGCCCCCGCTCCCGACCAGCAGTCTCGCACTGGCGTCAGCAGCGCCAGGCGTAGCCTCTTTGCGACCGGACCGCTTGCGCTTTCGGCGACACGACGAAGACCCGCCGGTCCCACGTGCTGGCGCTAAAGCAGCCGAACGTTGGTAGTGGCGGGCCCTCCCAGCCTGGCCGACGTACCCACCACCAGCGCGCGCGCGGCCGTCGCCGGAGCCCTCACCAGCGCCGCCAGGAAGACGGTCAGGGACACCGCGCTCGTACGAGTATCGCCTCGAGGTAGGGTACCCTGGCGCTGGACCGCTCCTGCCACCGCCATCAAGGCCCGGCTGCCGCCGCCTGTAGTCCGTGAACGCTGTGACGTGCACGACGAGGGGATGGATCAGGGTGGCGACCTGCGAAGGAGTCACCGCAGTTGCCGGCGCAGCCATCGTCTCCGCCGACGGCGCCGCCGCAGGCTCGACGATGTGGAAGTCCACCTCCTTCGAGATCAAGGCGGGGTCGAAGCACCAAGCAGAGAGACGGAACACGTCCATGTACGCGCGCGTCCTGGTGAGCGGGTCGAGCCGTTCGACCCAGGAGTTTGGCGTGAGGAGGGTTTCTGCCGCCACGACGCTCCACGCATTCGCCGGGATCCCCTCAACCTCCAGCGTGACGTGCACCCCCTGACTGCCAGCCGTGGTGTTCGTCCGGCGACCACGGCTTCACCATCATCTTGAAACGGGGCGACATGACGAACTGCGCGCGTAGCACTCGATCCCTGTCTTCGCGCGCGACGAAGTAGATGAGGATGCTTCCGCCGCCGTGCCTGTGGACCGAAAACACCTCCTTGATTGTTTCCCATGCTCCCGTCGGCGCCGTGCCTGTTTCCCATGCTCTGTGTGTAGTTTCATGTGTGTGTCTAGCAAAGTTCTTGATTGTTTCTTTATAAGTAGTAAGTAGTAGTGATATTCCATGATGTTACCACGACAAACTTATGTTTCAACGGGATGCCAAATAGCTTCAGATTTTATTCGAAAAGGAATGGAATAGTATAATTGTTTATCTATTAGCAAAAACAACTTATCAAAGGAATGGAATACAATTGTTTATGCTCTCAAGGGAAGCTTTATTTCCTAACTTTATTTTTAGTCAAACATCTGGAGTAACCTGAAGAGCGTCATTTATCGCACCAGCAACCACCATCGTCTACATGACAGCGCCCGGCAGCGTGTCTATCCGTCTCGCAAGCACGATTACAATCTTCAGGTATGCACTTGAACTTGTAGGGTTCGCGGAACTCCTCGGTGCCAGTTTTGACTTCAATACCTACTGCAAATAAGTATAATATGAACCTATGACAATTAGTAATTAAATTTGATATCTATGAAAATCATGCTATGGCGTTATACTTAAACTAATTTTAGAGAACGTTCAATTAAGTTCTACTTTCTCCGTTTAGAAATATAAGATGTTTTAGATTTGTGAAGGAGATGTATTTATACACCTTTTAGCATGTAGGTTCAAATGAATCTATACACTAAAAGGTGTCTAGATACACCTCCTTCACAAACCTAAACCATCTTATATTTCCAAATAGAGGGAGTACATGATATGATGTCCTACTTCTACTACAAAATCGTGCTAACATTTTCAGATAAATACAAAAAGTATGTAGACAAAACTAAGTTTAACCGATGAATAATGGAGCATTGAGACAAAAAAAATTGAGTACACAGACAAAATATTCATGGGTGTAGCAGACCATGCAGGTGGGATTCAGATTATATCATCCAACACCCTCAAGGACATAAAAACCAGTGGGAACGGGAGAATTATGCAATAGTATCAAAACCTAGTTCCCAAAATACTGAAATTTCTCTATAATTGATAACATTTGAGATGGGTTGTACCTATGTTCCTCCCTGATGCTTGGCCCGACAGAATGGAGGTTGAGATGATCAAAAGTGCCATCAAGCAAAGAACCTTTGCGTTACTCCAGATAAGAACCATAACGAAGTAGTTTACTATGTCCTTCTCCTATTCTCTTTTTCGTGTTCGTGGTCGTGGTGCTTTGTTGCTTCTAGTCCTGCCGTTTATATAGACCATAGAATAGAGGCATGACCGACTCTTTGAGTACTCTCTCCATACCCGTTTACTCGGCTCCTAGTAGAATCAATAAAAATCCATGAAATTAGGCCAGATTTGCTACTCTACTTACTGTACGTCGTTTAATTGCCTCGATTCTGCATGGCAACCGTTTCTGTATGACTCCCATGAGGCTACCCTATGCATGGCATTGCATGTAATGAAAAATCTGCTCCTAGTAATTAAAATCACCGATTACAACCCTAGTATGCGATTTTCTCCATGAATCGAATCCCACCTTGGTCGCACCGCTTCTCCTAGTAATTAATTAGGATCCTCAGATTTATACGCACCTAACGGAATATTCGTTGGCTCCAAAAAAGATCCCATGCGAAATTAATTGGTGATATTAAGACTTTACTGGATACTAAAAATTGCTACCAAATCAATTACTCCCTCCGTTTCAGGGCTTAAGGCGTCCTCGTTTTGCGTGTTTTTTCTTTGACCAAGAACTACTCTAAATACGTAAAGAGTTTTGGTATAAAACTAGTACCACCGGAAAGTATTTTTCAATATGAATCCAACGGTACTAATTATGTACAATATAATCAAGATTTTATTGTTCAATTCTTTTGGTCAAACTTTGCTTTGGAAAGCGTGTGCGCCTTAAGCCTTAAAACGGAGATAGTAGTAGTATTTCATAACGAGATTATGGCATTTTATTGCCTCCCAAATATTACGTAAGAATTTAATCAGTCTTCCTTATTACAAAATTATGGCATTAATTATTGGATCCCATATTATAATGAAAAATAATGAGTATTCCATATTGATGGACGGTCACGGACTAGTATTTAACTAACAGTTTGTGCTTATTTTCAGTCCAATTCATTGCTTTTTAGGGTTCCAATCCCGATGGTATTTTCTAGAGATTTTGGTGCTTGCTACGGGAAAAAAGCAGGGAATGTCTTAAGAGCAAGTATAATAGGATATAGTCAGCTGGCTATAAGGCTGGTCCTAGTGTTAGTATCATAAGGTGTATCATGCATGTCAACTTGGCAAAAATCTGATGTGACGCCATAATTAATGAAGAGAGAGGTGGTTAGTGTATCATAGGTAGATACCGTATCATAGCACGTAAAACTAGAAAATATAATGGCAAGTAAATCTTGTACACATATTTTACATAGAGATTCTACAAATCAATAAATATACCACTACTATGATACTACTATATGATACAATGCACTAGAGGCATAGTATCATACACTAGTATCATATGCATGATACTAGTAGTATGATACTACCGCTAGGACCAGCCTAAGAAATAGAATATTATAGTTTTGGTGATATGGATGAGAGATAAAAGGAGAAAGAATATAAGCGGGTTGTAAGTTAACAACCGCATCTAGCACGCGCTTCTAGGCAGCTTGTGTGAGCGAAATATGAGCCACATATTAGTTATAATTAAGTAGTAGATTTTTGTAGCTATCTATTGTACTAGTGGACTATAAGACCGGCTATAGATGATATGGCACTTTCTTATAGCCAACAACCGGCTATATTATTAAACTTGCTCTAAGCGTGTCAATTCAAGCGTTAAAGTTTCTCTCATGCATCGTTCCATTCTGTTAACTATTGTGTGATTCACCGATCTATATATTCTGCCAGCTACGTAAACATGCTTAAGTTACGAGATCAAATGGGAAGGTCAGATCTTGTCAAAGATAAGGTAATGTTGAGGATCTGAATACAAAGTAACGAAGAAGAGGTTAAGATTTATTATAGCGAGTAAGCCTAACCATTCTAATATCGCCTGACTTATCAGCAGTAAGGGGAAATTCAAAATATATTCAGTTTTGATAATCATTGCAGTCATGCAACTAATTAGTAAATGGGAATTCGTAATGCTAGGTCGTCACTCCACACTCAACGCTATCATTAAACGCATCTACATCGTCCAAACTTTCGCCAAGTAAAACCACCCTTTGATCATGTGCTCACATCCGCTGGTGAAAACCTCCCTCCCGACCCCATCTCTCGTGCACCTCCACCCTAATCCCCTTCTCTCCCTCAAGATACAATTGTGCCGCCGCCTCTGCCACCTACCTCATCGGCCACCCCACCTGTCCCATCACCGGTCGGGCCTTTGACGCTCAGGTGCCCCTCCTCCTGGTGACTACGGAGTACCACACATAGGATGGACGTGCCGGCTAAGCGAAGCAAGGCCAGAGTATGCGTGTTAGAACTGGGCCACTCGTAACCAATGTCAAGTCAAGGCTCGGTGAAGATATGGAGACCCGACCCAGGAAGCGACAACCGTCCAAGAGAATGAAGAGATACAGCCAGAGGAGTGGGTGACTGGGTGAATATATAGAGGTGTGTGTGTATTGAATAGTTCGGCATGGATCACGGCGGTGACCGTCGCTTGTAGAATCATGTATCAGATCGCTTAATACAGCTACCGGGGCAATTTCTCCGAGCAATCCTTCACTCCCCTACCAAATTCCCTAGTAGTAGCTAACAATTGGTACTCATAGCCATAAGATCCTGCCCTGCTTTGATCTGGAGATTTTTCATCCCCACATGACGCGGTTGAAGGCGGCGGCGGAGCGGCGCCGTCAGGAAGCCATGGAGTCCCTGTCTCTAGAGGGAAGGGCGATCTACAAAATAATCACCGTCGCCAACAATAAGTTGCATGAGAAGATCAAGGCCGAGCTCTGTGAGCTCATCGTGACGACAGTGGCGGAGTCCATGGATCGCACGGTGGACAAATTCGTCTCGGCCAGGGTCAACGCCATCGTCGACAATATGCAAGTGTACACGGATGGCATGGAAGCGGATCTCCGCTCTACGCTAGGTCTCGCCTCCCCGGATGACGACACCATGTCGTCGCTCAAGTCACCGAGGGGGGTGCTGAGATCGGCCTTGGTGGGCACCACGCTACATGGACTATGCGGGGGAAGGAATCTAAGGCCCATCCGCCTTATATTCCTCCTCCGACTCAAGATATCCACTATCATCCTGATACCATCGTTGCTGGTAGTAGTGCAGCCAATTCGTTCAGAAATTTGTGCCTACATGAGAAGAGAACCTCCTTCTCCAGTCGTGGCAAACCGCCTTCTATGGATTTTCCTAAGTTTAACGGCGACTATCCAAAATTCTGGCAAGCTCATAATGAGGACTATTTTTCCATGTTTGATACCAATCCGGAGCTATGGATTCCAGTAGCGGCTACACAATTTGAAGGAGAAGCTGCTCCGTGGTTGTCATCTGTCTAACATAAATTCACTAAGGCACCTTGGTCTGAATTTGTAGCAGCTGAAAGAACATGTGGGCCCCCATGTGTGGTTTTGGTAATTAATCACAATCTTTATGGACTAATGTGTGTATTAAGTCATACTTGTTGGAATTGTCCATTGGCATCGCTTGGAGTATGTGTTGGCTTCAAGGTCGATGAAATGAGAAGAAGATGTGTTGTGCAAGCTCAAAATGCGCCATCTATAGAAGATCTCATGTTTGATGCTTGCCATCCTCGATGATCATGGATCGATGATGAGGAATCAAGAAAGGCGTTCCATCTTGAGAAGGGCAAGATCGTCTACATCGAGCTCAAGTGGAATGCTCAAGGCAAAGGTATAATCTTGATAGGTTTTTCCTTTTTCCGGTCTCATATTGTTTGTGGGAGACCGGGTTTAGGATAGATAGCCGTACTATCAAGATGGGCTCTCGAATGAGTAACTCGGTCACATCATTCGGAGAGAGCTCAAACATTTGCATACTTGCATCATCGTATTTGGTTGCTATTTGGTCTTGTCCATGTGAGGATATAGAGCTTGTGGTAATATTCATAACAAGCTCTTGTTCATCAAAATCGGATCTTCCGTTTATATCTTATTGCGATTTTGATCTTGACGGCTTTTCAGTTTCTCACCAAGTGAGGTATCTCACATTATAATACAGGAAGTATTCTCACTTGGTGGTATCCAATATTTTCACTTTTTATAGGGAAGCTCTTGTCATCCTCTTTCCAACGCAATTGGAATCAGGTCAATCGGAGCCTCCTAGCCAAAGTTATGAATATTTAAAGTTTGCTTTATTTGTGTTTAAAAATGAAAAATCTGCTTTCTGGGCCGAGCGGTAGTACCGCCCGGGCGTGCCGGTACTACCGCCCGCCCCTAAGCGCGCGTCATTTTATATATGTCTAGCCCAGTACCTATTCCCGGTAGTACCGCCCGGGTGGGCCGGTACTACCGGCCGGCCCAGGTGCTTTCCTACCAGCGCCTCGCAGCCCAGCTACTCCTCACCGCCTGCGCTCCCTGTGCCTGGGCCGTTCCACGCGCGTGTCTGCTCCCCTATTCCCCCGCCTAGGCCCCACCGCAGCCCCGCTGCTCCCGCGCGCGCCTGCCACATCGCCAGATCCCGCCGCTGCTCTCGCTCGCGCGCGCTGGCCCCCGCTCGCGTTGACTCGCAGCTCCGCTAGGCCCCGCTTCGGCCGTTGCCTGCCGCGCTGGCCCCGCGCGTTGTTGCTGCATTATTAAACTCTTAAATAAATATTTAGAGTCATTAAAAAGAAATTCTCTTTTATCTAAATAACTCTTAAAAAGAATTATTAAACAAATAAATACAAGAGTTCCTAATAATAAATAAAACCTTTGAATTTTACTCTATTAATAATATATTACATTATAAATAGTGAATGTAATATTATAGAATATTAAAAATTTATTCGTTAAAATAAATTTCTTTCTTATTTAAGGAAATTCCAGAAACTAAAATATTGGGGTAAAACACACAAAGAAGATAAATAACAAATGATGCATTGCATTACTATGCATATTCATTTTTCTTCTTTAAATATTGTCCTTACCGAGCAATAATGATGTTTTACAGACATAGAAGCTCAAGGTCCAGTGCAAGCATCCGACTTCACTGCCTTGCAATCACAAGGCAAGTTCATCACTTGCTCACGTCCTTTTAAGAGTATTTATCAAAGTATTTGCAAATTGTGTGCTATCATCTATGATTCAAGGAAAGAAAATATTATTTTCTCAATAAATAAATTGTTGATATCATCCTAAGTGATGATATAAGGGATCAATAGAACTTAGGTTTCTATTTGCAACTATGGTAATCATCTAGGAATTTAACAACCCATGACATTAGTGATTCTAGCGCCGTTAGGAGAGCATAGTTGTCATTCTACGTGCAGTGTTCCAAAGCTTATTAATTGATGCATATTGTGTTATTTCTTGATCTTGTGCTATTTGTTTAGAGTCACCCTTGTGAACTTTGCAGGTGTCCTATGCATTATATTGCTACTCTATGAGGGACAAGCTAATTACCACTATGCTATGTTTTCTGCATGTGAAACAAACAAACATTTTTCAATGCATATTATTCATGATATTTGTTTGTAGCTTGCCATGTTGCATGCATAATTACTATGTCCTATTGTTAGAACTCCATTTTTCATGCACATGTTTAGAGTTCTTTGATCCTAGTTTTCAATGCTTGCAAATGGTTGGATATTTATTGTGAGGGTGCATGTCACATCAAAAATTATTCTTTTATCACTTACCTACTCAAGGATGAGCAGGAGTTAAGCTTGGGGATGTTGATACGTTGGAAACATATCTATAATTTTTGATGCTCCATGCTTGTTTAGTATCTACTTTGCTTTACTTGTCCATACTTTGAGGTGCTTTTTACATGTTTTCTGGTACTAACCTATTAACAAGTTGCAACAGTGTCAGATGCCTGTTTTCTGTTGTTTTTGGTTTTAGAAAAGTTAGTAAAAAATATTCTCGAAATTGTACGGGACGAAGGACAAAGTCAATTACTTTCCGTGGGAAACAAGAAGTCCATAGGAGAGCCGGAATGGCCGGCCAGAGGGGCACCCCCCATAGGCGTGGCCACACACTACCAGGAAAACGCTCGTTAGTGGCGCACGTGGAAAAGCCATCCATGGCGCACTGCCCGTGCACCACTAGGCTTGCGCTGCGGCTATCTCCTAGCCGTGGCGCACTGCCTGGTGCGCCACGGTTGTGCCGAGATAGGCGTGGCGCACATGCCAGTGTTCCACGGATAGCTGTCCAGGTGCGCTACAAGACTTATCTTCTGTGGCGCATGTGTTAGTGCGCCACTAGGCTGCCCAGGTGCGCTTTAGACACTGTGCGCCACAGAAGCTGTGCCATGTGCGCCACGACTGTTTTTTTAATTTCAGAGCCAGATGATATACAATATAGATTATATACAATATTACAGGCAGATATACACACAGATATAAGATATACAGTTATATATATAAATACACAATTCGCAAAACAAGATTGAAACAAATACATATAGATAAGTCCCATACATGAATACATAAGTTATACATTGTTTCGATCAAGTTACAAAGTAGTTGGTGACATGCGAATACATGTGTCTCGAACAAGTCAGAGCTCGGAAGCTCGCCTATACATAGTTTTCCTCCCTAACGGTGCCGACCGTGTTCGGGTGCCGTTCCTTCGGCTTCTTCTTCTTCTTAGGAGGATTGCTACCACTCCCTGTGCCTTCGCCGCCATCAGTGGTTTCATCACCCGCCGTTCCTTCGGCTTCTTCCTCCGCGTCTTCCATATCATCATCCTCGCTCTCCGAAGGATGGTATTCTTCATCGTCTTCTAGCCGCTGGGCCGCCTCCCAGAATGTCAATTGTTTATTCGGAGGTCTGAGTTCTCCTTCAGCGCTGATGTGCTTAGAACATCCAGCCTCGTCGTTGTCACACATCTTTGCACTAATAAAAAACAAATAATTGGTTAAATGCACGGAAAAATCCGGCATGACCTTTGCTAATTTTCTTAAACTAGGAGTGCCCGATTTCTGCCGAAACGGAAGTTAATCAACATTCCGGCAAAAATCAGGACTCATTTCATACAAGAACCTGCATACACGACATAATAAAGTGCTTCATACAAGCACAAGCACAGCCAGCACAGCCAGTACATTACCAGCACATTACCAGCACAACAAGCACATCAAGATCGTCACTAGCTATATAAAAATAAATGGACAGATCCATCAACACATATAGTAGTAGCAGCACAGTAGTTTTTTGCACCCAACAACACATATAGTAGTAGCAACCAGCCAGCAGCACATATAGTAGTAGCAGCCAGCAACACATATAGTAGTAGCAGCACATACTGCTAGAAAAATATATAATGTGTTGATTTGTACATTTTGTTCCTCATCATGTTAGCTAATGCGCAAAAACAGTAGCTGTCATTTCCAGATTTCATTTCAGATTTAAAGCTGGATCAAAATAGTGCAAAAACAGTAGCTCCAGATTTTGAACAACATGTTGATGATCAATTCAATATTGAACAACAGTGCCTAGATGAACAGCAGTACCTAGATAATCAAAAACAGTAGCACATATAGTTTTCTATCAAGTCTAGCACCAGGTTATGCCTAGCATCAGGTTGCCTAGCATCAGGTTTTCCATAAAGTCTAGGAATTCTCACTGATTAATTACATCAGGTTATGCCTAGCATCAGGTTTTCCATCAAGTCTAGCATCAGGTTATGCCTATATTAATCCAGCAACTACATCCATTAAAATGAAATGCTTATCTGATGAGATAAAAACCTACAACCATCACAGTAAAAACTTGTGTTCTAGCAAAACAGTACCTTGACATTCAACTTGTGTTCTACCAATAATCCAACTTGTGTTCTAGCAAAACTATGAACAATTCACAAACGGTACCTTGACATTCAAGAATCACCTGCCTAGCAAATTAGTTGGTATTCACAGGAGCAGATTTGGAGTGCGGTGTTCATTGGGATGCAGTACATGATTTGGACCAGAGAGTACCCGTGGCCTACTAAATTTCAGGGTACATGCGAAAACTACAACCACCCGTACAAATATGCACCCAAAAACTACAACCAGCTACACTCCACTACAATCTAGCCCATCCAAGCAGAGGTACCTGTAAAATATCACTTCTAATCTAATCTAATATATCTACACAACACTAGCCCTAATCTGAACCTAGCTAGTCAGTGTCTTAAAAAGATGGAATTTTTTTTCTTGAGTACCAGCTAGTTCTTGCAGTATGCCACTATGCAAGGTCCCTTCATTCTATGTTTTGAATGGGTCACACTAATCTGGCTGTGTTTCATATTATTGACCACAATCTTAGAGCTCACTGTCAACAGAGATCAAACGAGTGCTTTATTTTGCTAAAATATCAGGGCATAAGATTAATTTGCTAACTTTACTGCTCTGCATCTACTCATTGTCAACCTCACTGTCAACAGACTATATCACCTAGAGATTAATTTGCTAAAATATTATATCACCTAGAGATGATACTCCTACGCATGCAGATTAATTTGCTAAAATATCACTGTCAACCTCACTGTCAACACAACAGTTAAAAAAGTAAGTGATGAATTTGCTAACCCTAGCAGATTATATCAACTAAAACTCACTATCAACATAGAATATTATATCAACTTCTAACCTCACTATCAACATAGCAGATTATATCAAATGCAGTTTCAATCATGGGCTAACATTCAAGATTAATTTGCTAACCCTAGCTAGCTTCTTGTCGCCTGCAGAGTGAGGGCGGAGAGGGAGAGAGAGAGAGAGAGGGGAGGGACGATGCTAGCTAACCTCTAAGATGAGGACGACGATGGCGGGCGGACGACGACAAGCGAACGACGGCAGGCGGACTCCTCCTCCTCCTCGGACACGGGGGGCTTCCTCCTCCTCCTCCTCGGACACGCACGCGGGCCTCCTCCTAGGACGCGGGCGGGGCTCCTGCTCCACGGCCTCCTCCTCGAGCGGCGGGTGCTGGGGGGATCGAGCGTGGCGGCGGCGGCGGATGGCAGATCGAGCGCCGCCGTGGCGGCGGCTGGCAGATCGAGCGCCACCGTGGCGGCGGCTAGCAGATCGAGCGCGTCGGTGACGGGGGGGGGGGGGGGCTGGCGGATCGAGCGCGGCGGCGGCGGCGGCTGGCTATGAGATGGGGATGCGATTGGTGAGAGAGCGACGTGGCCCGCACACACGTGGATAAAGCCCATATAGGCGTATCACACTCTGGCATAGTGCGCTACGGATATCTGTAGCGCACTCCGGGCTAGTGCGCTACGCTTATCGGCTTCTAACGACTCTATAACATTACTACAACATTGCTTTTAACAACTACACTAGCATATCCCAATGGTTCCTCCCACCGCTTTATTTTAAACCTATATGAGCACCCAGGTTTGAATCCTGGTGCCCACCTTTTTTAGTTTTATTTTAAAAATACTTTTAAATGTTCCAAAAATACCCAAAAGTGGTAATATATGCCATATTTGTTTTGTTTTTATTTTATAAATACTTTTAAATGTTTCAAAAATGCCCAAAAGTGATAATATATGTCATAAAAGTGGTACAAATAATATGATTCAAAGTATAACTAAATTTCATAATAATTTGTCCATAATAATATGAATCGGGCACGACCCTACTCGACCACCCGCTCTTTACAATCTTTTTCGACCACGCGTTTTACAATATTTTTTGAGCTAGCGTTTTATAATCTTTTTTCCCTTCTTTGTCGCGGTTGAATAATTTAGCACCGGCACTTTAATGTTTTTCTTTCGAATGGGCTACCTTTTTTGGGTAGGGTTGTCCTTTTTCTTCTTGTGATGTATGTTGCTGCATCGTAGTCATCGTCATCTTCAATCTTTGGATCGCTGTACTGGTCGAAGTCTTGCTCATTGGCGACTCCATCCATTCCGATGATGTTTCTTTTTCCTCTCCTCACGACAACACGGCTAGGCTTTGTCGGGTCGGTAATGAAAAAACATTGGTCCACTTTGGTAGCCAGTACCCACGGTTCATTTTTCGCAGCCACGTTCGCATCTTCTGCACGGAATCTGGGTCGATCACCCAGTTGAGTTTGCATCTTCTGCACGAACATCTTATCTCTGTCTTGTTATTTCGTATCATGTCGGCCGTCGCACATTTCAAAAATCTAGCCACAATGTCTTCACTCATTATGAGCACCATTTTTGCCTGCACTGTGTACATGGTACAATTAGAAGTCTATGAGAACCACATAATCAATGCATGTATGCAATGGTCGATAGAAAATTTCGGCATGACCTATCCTAAAATTAGGACCTTTGCTAAATGCCAAAGTCTTGCCAAAATGGAAATAAATCAACATTTTGGCAAAACAAATGGCAACTTGTTCACACACAAACACAAGAGAGAGAGACCGATCCATACACACATGAACATATCATTATCCTCTCCATACACACATGCATGAGCATCATCGATACTCTCCATATACAGACACATGACCATCAATCCTCTCCATACACACATCATGAGCATCGATCATCTACATACATATGAGCATATCATCCATATACACATGAACACATCCTTACATGGACAACTTACCGAGATGAGAGACCGATCACGAGAAGATGGAAAGGAGAGGTGCGCGCGAGACCGGAGAAGGAGATGAGAGACCGAAGAGCTTCCTCTATTACGTATGTAACATCCAAGGCAAGTTCTACATGCTAAAAATGGTGAATGAGTGGAGAAATTGAGGTGGGAAGGAGAAGGATCCCGACTAGATCTAAGGAGGAAGAAGAAGGGGAAAGTGAAGTGTGGGGTGGTGTGGATGATCACACATGTGCACAAAGTGGAGCTGCCAAAAAAAAGGGTCGACACATCCGTGGCGCACGTGGCCCCAGTGCGCTATAGGGAATAATAACAACCGTGGATCACATGCCAGAGTGCGCCACGAATGTGTCTGCCCGTTTACAGAGCAGAGGGGCATGCGCTTAGGCGTAGCGCACCCCTCCATGTGCGCCACGGTTAACACTAACAAGCGTAGCGCACCTACCCTATGTGCGCTATGGGTATATGGCATGCGGCCAGCAGGGCCCTGGCCCACACATATCTGTGGCGCACTATGACCATGTGCGCCACGGTTGTTCTAGTTACTAGTAGGGCACTGCCCATAGGTGAGCCACGCCTGTTTTAGCCGTGGGGCACTTAAACCATGTGAGCCACGGATGTGCTGATTACCTATAGCCATTTTCCTAGTAGTGACAGGTGGGCCCGTGCCTGGCTAGGTTTTGGGCACCCTGGATGCCTCCTGGTCTGGCCCCTTCGCCTATAAGAAACCCCCGATACAGAAACCCTGAGTACCCGATCAGAAATCCACGAAACCGTCTGTAGCCGCCGCCACCGTCGTCCCTAGATCGGGGGGATCTGAAGCTCTTCCCGGCACCCTGCCAGAGGGGAGATCATCCCGGAGGCCTTCTCTCCGGTATGATTCGTGAGTAGTTCCACCTTGGACTATGGGTCCATGTAGTAGCTAGATGGTTGTATCTCCTCCTTTGTGCTTTCATGTATAGATCTTGTGAGCTCCGTTCATGATCAAGATCTAATCTATTTGTGATCATCCATGTTGTGTTTACGGGGATCTGATGGATATTGAGATTATTATGTTGGTTTGATTAATGGTTTTTATCGTTATGATTCTATCATGTCTGTGTTGTTTGTGATCTTGCATGCTCTCTGTTTCTAGTGGTTATCTTGGCCAAGTAGTTGCTAGTGACTCCAAGAGGGAGTATTTATGCTCGATAGTGGGTTCATGCCTCTAGTTTCCAAGGGAAGTGACATAAATCTGTTTGGTTGTAGATGTGCTGTTGCTACTAGGGAGAAAATAATGGTCTCTTGTTCATGGAACATGTGGACTGTTTACCTTACACACTTTGCTTAAAGCAGTTATCTGTTGCTTGCAACTTAATATTGGAGGGGGTTCGGATGATAACCTGAAGGTGGACTTCTAGTCATAGATGCAGTTGGATGACGGTCTATGTATATTGTTGTATTGCCCAATCAACCTCATAGGATCTTTCTGTCTAGTAATTGCATTTTTATGTCTTGCTCAGTTCCTGTCAATTGCCCCGCTATAATTTGTTTACCCTTCATGCCATGTTGTTTATCTAAGGAGAGCACCTCTAGTGAACTATGGACCCCGGTCCAATCTTTACCATTGATACATCTTCCACTGTTACTTGTTTACTTGCTGCAAACCATTACCTTCCACACCATATGTTTCATCCTTTGTTACAGCAAACCGGCGAGCTTGACAACCTCACTGATTCGTTGGGGCAAAGTCTTGAGTTTGTATTGTGCAGGTCTCCACGTTGTTTGCAACACCTATGTGACGTTTCCTTCCTCCTTATGGTTCGATAACCTCGGTCTCAACTAAGGTAAAACTTGCTGCTTGCTCTTCACACACCCTGCGCTTGGGATTACCAACGAAGTGCCATGTCAAGCATCATCACTCCGCATCGCCGAGTCCACCGCCATTGATTGCTTGTACAGGTTCTGCATTGCTCGGATCCTCGCAGTCAATGAAAGTATGGGATTTACGGGTATGCTTGGAAGCATAGATTGCATGTGTTGGGATTGGAAGAACTGTCCATTTGCATGGCAAGGAATGTACAAAGGCCACAAAGGAGGTTGCACTGTGATACTTGAGGTAGTTGCTACACATGATCTTTGTATCTGACACTCCTTCTTTGGCATAGCAGGATCGAACAACGACATCAACGTCCTCAACTCCTCAACTGTCTTTTTCAAGCTTGTTGAGGGTCATGCTCCCCCTATGGAATTTGAGATCAGAGGGCACCACTACAACAAGGGATACTTTCTAGCAGATGGCATCTATCCAAGATGGCCAACATTTGTGAAGACTGTCTCAAACCCAATGCTCCCCAAGCATTCTCACTTTGCCAAGGAATAGGAAGCTTATAGGAAGGACGTGGAGCGGGCATTCGGTGTGCTCCAGCAGAGGTTTGAAGTTGTCTGGTTCCCTGCTATGACTTGGTCGAAAGATCAGATGTGGGAAGTGATGAACTGTTGTGTGACCTTGCATAACATGATCATTGAGGATGAGAGGAAGGATACACTGAGTTTGCTCGAGGAGAACGAGCCATACTACAGACAAGTTCCTCTTGCCGAGCCTGATCATCAGGTGCCTCCAACCTGGGCTGCATTCATCGCCATGCGTTAGGAGATCCGAGATCCGGCGATGCATCAACAGCTGCAGGATGATCTTGTTGAGCACCTATGGATACGCAGGGGCAACACGTCGTAGATGCCCAACATGAACTGGTCGAACTATCTTTACATTTACGCCGAACTATGTTTAAAATTTCACCGAACTTTGGCCGTAATTTGTCATGTATTCATGGCATGCCGAACTATGCCAAAATCTGGACGAACTTGAGCCGAATTTGAGCGGAAACGGGTGTCCTGGGAACACGGCCTGGGTACACGAGTGGGAAACTGGGCGTACCCAGGCCGAAATCAAGTTCCGTCAGGCCAAAAAAAGGTCCGGATTTCGGCCTGGGTTCGCCCAACGAGTGGAGATGCTCTTAGGATCGAGATGGGATCGTGTGACAGGAGACACGGGTCGAGATAGGATCGTGATAAAGTTGGAAGGAGGTGCGTGGCTGTGCTTTTTCTGGGTGGAAGAGAACGATGTACAAACGATCTTGTCGACTTCTGCTTTAATAAGTAGTATAAGAGCATCTCCACTCGCCTACCCAGGACGCCGATCCGGACGCTGAAAATCGGCCCAGTTGCATATCGAGGGACCTGTTTTCGTCCGGATTTGGGCGTATTTTGGTCCGGCCTACCCAGGCCAAACCTAGGTTCCTGGGGACGCCGGACGCCGCGAAAATGGGTGTGGGCCAGCTCTGTCGGCGAGACAGTCCCATTCCCACCCACTTCACTCGCCCAGACTGCGGCGAAGAGCTCCTAGTGCCCCTATCGCCATGAATTCGCCGGTGGAGCTCCCCCACGCCAAGACATGCCCATGCCTCTAGATACGCTCGCCATAGTTGCCGCCCACCTCCAAGCCCTCTCCGCCGCCGCTTCGCCGACCGAACTTTGCCGTAGCTCTGCTTTGCTGCGTGCTCCCACCACCACGCCCGCCAAGTGTTCGGCATTTGGCCGGATTCAGCCATGGACTCCGACGATGACGAGATACTCGCCATGGACTCCGACGAGGACGAGATACTCGCCATGGATTCCGACGACGAGGAGATGCTCGCCGTACTCCTGGAGGAGGAGAGCGACAAGGTCGCATAAGGTGAAGAGTACTTGCAGAACCTCGCATCGCTCGTCCAGCTGTACATGCAGATGGCGAAGCCGAAGCACGGTGGTTCGGCGCCAGGTCGCCAGAAGTTCAAGGCGAGACAAAGGATAGAGGGCTACTGCATGTTGTACGCCGACCAGCCACTCCATGGAGAGGACGTGTTTTGCCACCGTTTCAGGATGAGCCGGAAGCTCTTCCTCAAGATCGTGCATGCCATATGGGAGTTTGGCCCCTATTTCCTTTGCAAGAAGGACTGCACCGGCTTGGTTGGGTTTTCCTTGCTTCAGAAGTGCACTGTGGCGATGAGGTTGCTTGCATATGGAGCGCCGGATGATGCTGCTGATGACTATCTTCGCATCGCCGAGTCCACCGCCATTGATTGCTTGTACAGGTTCTGCAGGGCAGTGATTGCAGTGTTCAGGGAACAGTACTTGAGATCACCCACTGTTGAAGACACTGCTCGGATCCTCGCAGTCAATGAAAGTAGGGTATTTCCGGGTATGCTTAGAAGCATAGATTGCATGCATTGGGAGTGGAAGAACGGTCCATTTGCATGGCAAGGAATGTGCAAAGGCCGCAAAGGAGGTTGCACTGTGATACTTGAGGCAGTTTCTACACATGATCTTTGGATCTGGCACTCCTTCTTTGGCATGGCAGGATCGAACAACGACATCAACATCCTCAACTGTCTTTTTCAAGCTTGTTGATGGTCATGCTTCCCCTATGGAATTTGAGATTAGAGGGCAAAACTACAAGAAGGGATACTATCTAGCAGATGGCATCTATCCAAGATGTCCAACATTTGTGAAGACTATCTTAAACCCAATGCTCCCCAAGCATTCTCACTTTGCCAAGAAACATGAAGCTTGCAGGAAGGACGTGGAGCGGGCATTCGGTGTGCTCCAGCAGAGGTTTGCAGTTGTGCGGTTCCCTGCTATGACCTGGTCGAAAGATCAGATGTGGGAAGTGATGAACTATTGTGTGACCTTGCACAACATGATCATTGAGGATGAGAGGAAGGATCCACTGAGTTTGCTCGAGGAGAACGAGCCATACTACAGACAGGTTCCTCTTGTCGAGCCTGATCATCAGGTGCCTCCAACCCGGGCTGCATTCATCGCCATGCGTCAGGAGATCCGAGATACGGCGATGCATCAACAGCTACAGGATGATCTTGTTGAGCACCTATGGATACACAGGGGCAACACGTCGTAGATGCCCAGCATGAACTGGCCGAACTATGTTTACATTTACACCGAACTATGTTTAAAATTTCGCCGAACTTTGGCCGTAATTTGTCCTGTATTCATGGTATGCCGAACTATGCCAAAATCTGGACGAACTTGAGCCGAATTTGAGCCGAATTTGAACGGAAATGGACGTCCCGGAAACTCGGCCTGGGTACGCGAGTGGGAAACTGGGCGTACCCAGGCCGAAATCAAGTTCCGTCCAGCCAAAAAAAGGTCCGGATTTTCGGTCTGGGTTCGCCCAACGAGTGGAGATGCTCTAAGTAGTATAGATTGGGTATTAGGACAAATACGTGTGTGTTGCTACGGGGAAAAAGTAGAAAATGTCTTAAGTGTGTCAATTCAAGCGTTAAAATTTCTCTTTGCATCATTCCACTCTATTAACTGTTGTGTGATTCACTGATCTTTGTGTTCTGCCTACTACGTAAGCAGGCTTAAGTTACGAGATCAAATGGGAAGGTCAGATCATGCCAAAGGAAGGCCACACAACAGGGAATGGCGGCTGTGGCGCGTGGGAGGCGACGGCGTGGGGAATGGAGGCGTTACTTGTGGAGCCGGTGGTACAAGACATGCGACGCCATCTGGTTAGGAAGCGGAGCAGGCAGGTGGCGCGATGGAGTTGAATCAGTGGTGCCCACTATAGGTTGAACGTGGTAGGAGGCGAACCGGGGGAAACAAGCGAGTGGTGAGAGCATGGGAAGGCGCCGGCGGTGGCGAGAAAATGAGGCGGCGCTGTGAGAGGAGGCAGACAGAATCATGTAACCGATGCGTGCGGGGTAGGAGTATTTTTTCTAGAGAGGGGCAGGGATAAGTCATCCGTCCGACGTTCTAAAATGTTAAGTGCACACGGAAACTTGATTTGGCCAAGTCCAGCCGTTAGATTACCTCCGGTGGGCCTGATCATGCGGTTTTAGTCCGTCTGTGTGTAGTTTCATGTATGTGTCTAGCAAAGTTCTTGATTGTTTCTTTACAAGTAGTAAGTAGTAGTGACATTCCATGATGTTACCACGACAGACTTATGTTTCCACGGGATGCCAAATATCTTCAGATTTTATTCGAAAAGGAATGGAATAGTATAATTGTTTATCTATTAGCAAAAACAACTTATCAAAGGAATGGAATACAATTGTTTATGCTCTCAAGGGAAGCTTTATTTCCTAACTTTATTTTTTGTCAAACATCTGGAATAACCTGAAGAGCGTCATTTATCGCACCAGCAACCACCATCGTCTGCATGGCAGCGCCCGGCAGCGTGTCTATCCGTCTCGCAAGCACGATTACAATCTTCAGGTATGCACTTGAACTTGTAGGGTTCGCGGAACTCCTCAGTGCCAGTTTTGACTTCAATACCTACTGCAAATAAGTATAATACGAACCTATGACAGTTAGTAATTAAATTTGATATCTATGAAAATCATGCTATGGCGTTATACTTAAACTAATTTTGGAGAACGTTCAATTAAGTTCTACATGATATGACGTCCTACTCACTAGTGCAGAGTCCCCCCTTTAACTCAGGTTGGGAGGGCCCTCTAACAGCGGTTCCCCAACCGCTGTTGAGGGTTCGGTGTTAGAGGGGGGGGCTTTAACACCGGTTCTTATACGAACTGGTGTTAAAGGGTGGCGCACGTGGGGCTGCCGCAGGCTTCAGGCCCCCCCTTTAACACCTGTTCGTATCTGGAACCGGTGTTAAAGGTTCTTCTGCCGCGGCAGAGATTTAGGCCGTTTTCCTGCCGCGGCAGGAAAACGGCCTAAATCTCTGCCACGGCAGACTTCTGCCTCTGCCCCGTTCTGGGCGTATTTCTGCAGGAGGAGGGGAGCGAGGGGGAATCGATCGGGAGCGGTATACACATAAATCGTCATCGGTACATAGGAGTAAATGAATAATTAAGCAACTATTATTATACACAAACATCGCCATCGGCACATACATCGTCATCGGCACATATACATCGTCATCGTTCATTTTGGTGGATATCTAAAGAGTTCTCCGCCAGGCGTGACGACCTCATAAAGTATGAACCCCGCCAATTCCTCTTGAATGGCTCGTATGCGTTCAAATGGTAGTAGTTGGTCCCGCATCCGTTCGATCTGAATATATATGAAGAATGGGCCGTCAATATATATAAGAATAAAACTCAACACAATTGATGGTAATAAAATAATGTTGTGGACTTTGTTTACTTACTCTAAGTTGTTCTAGTGCGGCTTGGCCCGTCGCACATATCGTGTTGCGAATGAACTCGCAAACCTAGTACCCACATAAGTTATTGCCTTGTCCCTGATGCGCGCACTTTACGAGAATAGAGAGTTCAATCAAAATAATAATCAATAAAGCATGATATAATGGAATTGGAAGCTAGCTAGTATTACTTACATTTTGGTCTACAAATTTTAGTTCTTCTGACCATTCACCCACGGCCCTGCCCGTGAACCTTTTCCAAACCCTGTCCGGCAAAGAAAATGGATAAAGGAGTAATTAATTACTTGTTGTCACGAAAGTTGCCGATCTAGTGCGATAATATGATTGAAATTACCTCTGGAGCATCTCTCTAAAGTCTGCCCATATCTCTTTTTCTTTTCGTAACGAGTACATGACAAGGACTTTTCCTGAGTCGGGTTGAATGACTAGCAGAATAAAGTGGAACCTACGCACGCATAACTCATCATCAGTTACACTTAACATCGAGTAAGCCGAAACAGAATGTGTACAAGAGAGAGGGTAACAGTACTCACGAGAAGTTGTAAGGCAATAGTATTTCCCTTTTGGTTTGTTGTCTCAGTAAAGACGTTAGCAAGTAATCTTCTGTTTGCCCGGGTTTGGTTTTTACCACTTCTTCATGAACTCTATTTGGGTCAACGAACCCAATGTCAAAAGGGCCTCCTTTCATGCATTCCATAACCTTTTTCCTGCATAATAGTATATACATATATGGTGAGCATATATATATACATGCAATTAATGAAGTGAATGAGATGAGATAAAAATTACAGAAATAGTACTTACACACAATAAAGGCTGATGGCAGATTTGTCGAGTTCCTTCTGATTGAATAGAAAATGCAAGTCTTGAATGTTGAAGTCGATCGCGTCGTCTCCGCACAAGAAAATCTGATCTCTTATATGCGCCGTGATCCATTCTTCTTTTCTCGTCTTGCAGAAATCAAGGTACCACTTGTGCAATTTTCGCATCTTTGTTGGTAGATTCTTGAGCTCCTCTTTCTTGACTAGATTCTTCCAATACTTCCATGGCTGTATGGGGTTGGCATCGCATTTGGGCAAGTTGTCTCCCATGACGTTCAAGTATGCAATGTAAGTCATCCCCATCTCATTGGCCTTTCTTTGTAGCTCTGCCTCGTAATCATTTACGGGAGGAGCGTCCCGTGTGTCGAACATTTGGAGCGGGGCACATGATTGGTTTTCCTGCTCTCCGAGCATGGGAACTGTTTTCTGGGGTGCCTCACGACTGCTACTTTCAGTCTCCCTGCGGCGCCTTGCATCCGCCTTCAAAATCTGGCGCTCGTAGTCCGGCACAAGTGGGGTTTCAGGTTTCAAAAGATTTTTGTAAAACTTCTCCACCACCGCTGGATCTATTTTCTCCTTTGGCTCGGCCCGTCTAGGTGCAAAGAATTTCTTGACCTGTTCTTCCGAGATCCTATTGGTCTCCTCGTCGCTGCGATTCTACGGTAAAACCGGCAATGGCTTGGCGGAAGGCTGCGGGACGTAGTTTTTTGAACTCTTTGGCGTACGGTTTCCTACGGATTTATTTGTGAGGAGATGGCTGACGGGCCGGAGATGGCTGCCGCGCAGGAGATGGCTGACGGGCCGGAGATGGCTACCGTGCAGGAGATGGCTGTCGCGCAGGAGATAGCTGAAGCGGCTCAGACTGCTGACGCTGCGGAGACGGCGGGGGTGCCAGTGACCTCCAATTTGGAAGCACAATGTGTTCCTTCTTCCAAAGAATGGTTGTTTTCACTGCAAATTTGAGTTGAGTTTCCCCTTCACCTGTAGCATGGTCAAGATGTGCTTCCTCATATTCCTTCACAACCTCATCCACCCCGACAATAGCATAGCCATCTGGAATCGGTCGGCAGTGGTAAGTTCCACCAGCTACAGGAGGTAAGGCATAGCCGACAGCCACCTTAATGGATAAGCCCATTAATCTCACATGCAGCTCAGCGTGTTCGCTCTCCGTGATCTCATCCACGGGGTATCGAGGACCCGTCATTTCAAGCGTGGGCTGCACGTTCTCCGTGGAAGCCACACTGCTTTTCCGCGCAGAGTCTGGGCCGCGGGCAGCTTCCAATGCAGGCTCTTCGTGCCGCTGAGATGGGCCGGTAGCTTGATGGCTCTGTTGTGCATTCACTTGCGCCTGCAGCGCCGCAAGTGCATGTTCTATCTGTGTCATCCGCTCTGTACGCTCTTTTTCTTTTCTGCCGCACCATCTGTAAGAGTCGCTCCAGTCGGCAAACTCATCCTTCCACATCATACCCCCTGTGCCTCGTGCATGTCCAGGGTGTTCTTTTTTACCGATGGCGCGTGTGAGCTGGTCATTCTCTCTGTCGGGATGGAAGGTCCTGGCGGATGTTTCCTCGTATGCCGTGATGAGTTCAGTGACGGGTTTGGCAAGGAGGGTTGGGAAGATACACAATCCTGTTTCTGGGTCCAACCTTGCCCCGATTCCGTAGAACCAAGTCTTTGCACGTAGGTCCCACCCATCTGTCTGGGGTGTGATCCCTCTCTCGCGCAGGGCCTTCTCAGCTTCCTCCCACTTAGGCCTCTGAGATATGTAGCCACCTGACCCCGTCCTCTGGTGATATTCCTTCTTCAGGGCATTAAGCGTATTGGTTTCTGACCTCTTTTTAGCTATAGCACTTTTTTATATGTCTCAAATTCGGGCCAGTGAGGTCTTATCTTCGCATAATATGCGTCTTCGAAATTTGGAGTCTCGCCAGATTTGACAAATTTGTTCAATTTTGTCTTCCAGTTGCGGAAAGCGCCAGCCATCTTCTTTAGAGTCCACTCTTTGACCTTTTCCTTTATAACCAGGTTGTTTTCATCCTCCTCTGGCGGAAGGGTGAAATTTACCAACAACGATTTCCAAAGCGTTTCTTTGGATCTGTCATCGACAAAGATACCGTCGCCCTTCTTTGGCTTATTCCAATTTTCAATTATGGTTGGGATTTGGTCCCTAACAAGAACTCCAGCCTGATGTACAAATTTGTCTGCGGCCTTCTTGGGCTCCATCGGCATGCCATCAACACGGACTGCTTCGATCGTGAACTTTGCACGATCTTTCAACTGCTGGCTCGCGCCTCGCTTGCTCTTTTTCGTAGAAGAAGATGGTTGCGGGCTGGTCGATCCAGAGGGCTAAAAGAAGAAAGAAGCGTTATTTTGTCTACACGGAAGTCAGCAGAGGCTTAATCAATGCATATACCTCGCCGGACTTTGTAACCATTAAATTGCGTTCACCGGAGTCTTCATCTTCTCCATGACTAGTACTTGAGCTGTCGTCATCATGTCCCTCCAAGTTCAGATATTGTGAGGTGTCCTCATCAATAATGTTCTCCATTATTTCTTCTTCTTCAAGGTTTCTACTAAGTGGATCCATAGTTTCTAAAACAATAATATTATCTAGAGTAAGAGTGTAAACATTCAAGTGGACTTGGATTCATACACAAATATACATATTATTCATACCAAAATACACAAATAAATACACAAATGAGTCAGAGGTCCAATTTGTATACAAGTTTTAATCTATGCATGTAGTACAATTTATCGAGCAAACAAGTTTTAATCAGGATGAGTCAGCAATCATACATGTGGCAGACACGTGGCGCTCACCGATGGGGTGACGTTGGTCTCGTCGGGCGGCGGTGCTCGTCGAACGGATGCGGCGGTCTCGTCGGGCGGCGGTGCTAGCGGCGGGCTCGTCGGGCGGCGGGCGGCGTCGGCGTTTAGGCGTGGCCTATGAGCTCCGAAGCGGCAGCGGCGAGACGCTCCTGCACGGGGAAGAGAGCGAGGTGGTCAGGGCTCCTCGAAACAGGCTTGCGCCCCGCTATATTAATATAGCAATCACAAGATACAACGACAATGTTGGAGCAACAGAAAAGCAACAGCACAATCTAACCCAAAAGAAAATAAAGAGAAAAATAAAAGAAACAAATGCCGACATCGAGCAGATCGACGAACAAAAACGACCCGTGACCGCTGCGCCCTCCGGAGTTGTCCCACCTCACTCCTAGCACTTAGAAGCACCGTGTTTCAAGCAACACCTTCAAGAAGGAATGCGACGTCGACGACGCTGTTGCCCGGACTTGTCCTAGGGTTTCCCTCGATATCCTCTCAGTGTCGGAGGGTTTGGATGGATTCCCTGTTTCTAAACTTGTCGAGAGTCTGGCCATCAGACGCGCGTGGCCAAAATCCACCCATCACCGTCAATATGAACATAATTTTAAACCTATAAGAACATTTTAAAGCCTTGCCAATATTTTTTCACCTTGAAAATTCTTTTAAACCTCATGGATAATTCTTTTGAACCGTGCAATCATTTTTAGTTTCACATGAAGATTCTTTCTAACTATACGATGATTATAGGCATCGTGTATAGTTTCTAAAACCTTTTAAACTTTTTTAAATCTCGTGAATGATTATTTTGAACTAAGTGAATAATTTTATGTTGACATGAATATTTGTTTAAAATTATACGGGCATTTCTAAGCGTCGTGAACTCTTTTTAAACCTCATTAGTAATTATTTTTAGCTGAGTAAACATATTTTATTTGCACATGGACATTTTTCGAAAACCATACAAACATTTTTATAACCTTAAGAACATTTCCTAAACCTCACCATTATTTTTTGAAAGCATAAACATTTTTTTCATAATAGCTTCCTAAGAGCAACTCCAGCCGAGGCTCTAAAATCCGGCGCTCTATATGGACTTTGCAGCGCGCTGGATCCAGTTTTGCAGCACGAGGCAGGCAACACCTCCACCGGATGCGCCAAATATAGCGCGCGCAAAACAGCCCTCCACCAGAAGCTCTATAATATAGTGCCACAAAAAACTTTTTTTAGACATGTGTGTCAAAATAAGATCAAACTAGACAAAAAAACATAGACTGAAAAACACCATAGTTGTTCGGCAGCAGCTCGATTCCTACCACTACATGGCTCGACAGCAGCTCGCGTGCGCAGACGTCAACGCCAGCCATAGCCTCCTCGTCCACGACCTTGGTGGAAGACCTGATGCGGGCGACCTCAGCCGGGAGTGGGCGACGGAGGGCCGGGCGTGGCCGACCTCGTCCGGAAGGAGCGGCGGAGGGTCGGGCGTACGTGACCGGGAGCAGCAGGAGGAGGAGGGTCAGGCGCGGGTGGCCTTGTCCGGGAGGAGCGGGGGAGGGCCGGGCGCGGCCGGAGCAGGCGTTGGAGGGCTAGGCGCGGGCGTCTAGGCGTCGAAGGAGCGGCGGAGCCCCACCGTGTTAGAGGGAGGGGAAGGATGCGGGGAAGAGAGGGTCGGGGGCGGCGGACCTCGAGCTCCGAAGCGGCGGCGGCGAGACGGCGGGTCGGGGGCGGCGAGACGGAGGACCTCGAGCGGCGGTGGCGGTGCTTCGATCTCTCTGCGGCGGTGTGTTCGATCGATCTGGCTCAGTGGGGGGGAAGAAAGGAAGGGGAAGGTGAAATAAATACACCCCCCTTTAACACCGGTTCGTGGCTGGAACCGGTGTTAAAGGGGGGGAATCCATTTCCCGCGTGCATTTATTACCCCCCCCCCCCTTTAGCATCGGTCCGTGGCTGGAACCGGTGTTAAAGGGGGGGTGTGGCGCGCGCGGGAAACGAAATAAATGCCCCCCTTTAAAGTGGGGCATTTATTTCATGCATTAAAGGGGCATTTTTAATTCAAAAAATATGATATGAATTTAGAAAATTCATATCTTTTTCATTTCAACTCAGAAAAATATGAATAATATATCATAATTTTCATAAAAATAATTTCTATCCATTCATGTAAATCATTTTATATTTACTTTACATGAAAATTTTCAAAATAATTAAAACACTTACATATAAATTTTGATTATTCAATTCAAACCAAAATAAATTGTTAAATCCTAAAACTTTGAACATAAGAAATATTAAGCATCTAAAAAATGATTTTTATTAGATCAAATCATATTTTAATGCCGCATCTTTTGTATTAACATTTTTGAATTGATTGGATATTTAAATGTCGCATCTTTTGTATACACTTGAATCTCACCAAGCCTCGCTCAACTTGCATTGTTTTTTGATAAAATAGCATATTGTGAACCTAAAAATGATTTTTGTAAAAAATCATGAGCATCGTATCATGTACTTGTAGTTCATATCTGACCCACTTCCTGCCGATTCGGTAGGAATTTGTCTTTTTCACCAGAGGTGGACGGAAAGGTTTCAAATCCCCCCGTTGGTACATTGTGCATATAAGGTGGTCTAGTATTTTTGTAAAATGTGTTGGTTGTTTTTTGAATTAGCCATTTGGTGGTTGCTTCACAAAACCGTCCGTTTTTTATGCTCGGAAAATGGAAAATGCTTTTTGGTGCGATAAAAAGGAAAACTTCCTCTTGCAACATTGTTTGCCATGCCATGATGCACATGTATGCACAATATGGCCATATTATCACAAACTATGCCTTGATTCTAGCCATAACATTGGTCATTTGACCCGAAAGCCAAGAAACCTCGAATGAGATAGGTCATTTTGAGACAGTTACATAAAGCCGAACTGGAACTGAAAATTAAGATACATAAAAGAACTGAAAATTAAGATACATGGCCAGATTAAGTAACAATCGGCCGAACTGGAACTGAAAATTAAGATACATAAAAGAACTGAAAAATAAGATACATGGCCAGATTAAGTAACAATCGACCGAACTTGTTTCGGAATGTTGGAGTGATTCAGTCATGCTCCTGCCTACACCTGTAATACTCGCCACTGTAGTCTTCGTACTCGCTGCCGCCGTCATCGCTGTCGTCGTCGGGGTCGCCGTAATTGAACCTCTAGAGAGTACGCGTGGGATGGACTTGAGGGTAGCGCAGACGGGGGTTAGAGTCGGCGGCAGTGTCATAGGCCATAACGCTCTGGAGAGTCCGACCGCACCACCATAGCCGACGGCCGGCCTCGTTGAAGTTAGGAGGATGTGGGCCGTCCTCCTCGTGCCTGGCGAGCGTCCTCTCATGTCGATCCACGAAGAAGGCTTCCCAAGTAGTGAAATAGTCGAGATGCCATCTGGGATTCCTCCGCTGCTCCGGCGTGAGCTCGAAGTAGTAGTGGTTCGTGATGGCCATCCGGCGCGCCACACCTAGAGGGACAGGAGGAACCGGCACGCCTCCGACGCTCAGCATCCAGCCGATGGGGACACAGTAGCCCGGCGGGCAGGGGTAGTTCGAGGCGCAAAGCGCCTCCGCCTCCCTGGGGGTTAGTGCTACGGTGGAAGCCATGGGAAAGAGTGATGAGGTTGCAGATATGAGTCTAGAGATGTGCAATGACAATGGAGGCCAACCCCCTACATATATATATAGTGAACTAGCGGGAAGAACTGGAGGGAAGAACTGGCGGGAAGAAAAATGGCGGGAAGAAAAATGGCGGGAAGAAGAACTGGCGGGAAGAAAAATGGCGGGAAAAAATGGCGGGATGAACCTTTAGTCCCGGTTGGAGACACCAACCGGGACAAAACACGAGTCAGCACTAATAATAGGGGTGAGTGTCGACATTATGTCGTGCGGCGTGTACCTTGTCCCGGATGGTGTCACCAACCGGGACTAAAGATGAACCTTTAGTCCCGGTTGGAGACACCAACCGGGACAAAACACGAGTCAGCACTAATAATAGGGGTGAGTGTCGACATTATGTCGTGCGGGGTGTACCTTGTCCCGGATGGTGTCACCAACCGGGACTAAAGATGCACGAGTCAGCACTAATAATAGGGGTGAGTGTCGACATTATTTCATAAGTGTCAACACTATGTCGAGCTGCTTGTACTATAAATAGGCATCCTTGTGAGTCCAGTCCTCCAGCCAGTTTGAGGTAGGGACACCACTACGGCCAGTTTCAGGGAGATGCCGACGGAGCCCAGTCCTCCGGCATCTCCGAGAAACTGGTCATAGAGGCACTCCCTAATATGTGAAATTAGTTAGCTCCCAGGTGTATTGATCTAGTTAGAGAAGTTACAAAGCTGCAAGATGGTTTTCGAGAGCAGGGACACCACTACGGCCAGTTTCAGGGAGATGCCGACGGAGCCTAGTCCTCCGGCATCTCCAAGAAACTGGTCATAGAGGCACTCCCTAATATGTGACCGCGCGCGTTTGGAGATCAGATCTTAATGGTAAGTACGAATCGGGACAACTTCTTCTCATAGTCCCGGTCCATCCACAAAACATGACTAACACTCAAGACATGTATTAATATTAAAAACATGAACTAGAGTTACATAATATGAGCATGAATTTCTTGGCATATATCCTTCCTTATGATCGCTTCAGACGTAACCATGGAGCATCTTCTTTACTTAACGGAATGCTTGGGTCAGTTTTCACTGTGAAGGGCGGAATTTCATCAAACTTATTATAATCTTCTGACGTGTCTGTCTTGTCCTCGATTCCCACGATGTTTCTTTTCCCTGAAAGAACTATGTGACGCTTTGGCTCATCATATGATGTATTCGTTTGCATATTTTTTCTTTTTTTTGGTCTGGAGGAC
The DNA here is from genome assembly GCA_910589765.1 of Avena atlantica. Taxonomy (NCBI): domain Eukaryota; kingdom Viridiplantae; phylum Streptophyta; class Magnoliopsida; order Poales; family Poaceae; genus Avena; species Avena atlantica. The sequence goes on from OU342737.1 coordinate 58,091,161, forward strand.
ATGTCCTTCACATAGAAAACCTGATCCACATCATTGGCTAGGACGAATGGTTCGTCTAAGTTCTTCATAAGATTGTTGAGATCCACCGTTGTCATTCCGTACTTCTTGTCTACCTCAACCCCTCCTCCTGTTAGCTTGACCCATTTGCATCGAAACAAGGGGACCTTAAAATTAGGTCCATAGTCAAGTTCCCATATCTCCTCTATGAACCCATAATACGTGGTCTTTTGCCCATTGTCTTATGCTGCATCGAAGCGGACACCACTGTTTTGGTTGGTGCTCTTTTTATCTTGGCCTATCGTGTAAAATGTATTCCCATTTATCTCGTACCCTTGGAAAGTACATACAGTCGAAAATGGTTTCCTGGCCAACAAGTACAACTGATCCCCAACAGTGGTGTTATTCGTGAGAAGTCTTTGCAGCCAGCCGCCAAAACTCGCCATGTGTTCACTTATAATCCATTCATCAGACTGCCCCGGGTGTTTGAGGTGTATTAAATTCTTGTGTTCATTGATATACGGGGCAACCAAGATAGATCTTTATAAAACCGTGTAGTGTGCTTGATTGAGAGAATGCCCGTCCCTACATATCATTGCTTTACATCCTAGGGTGCCTTTTCCACGCAGTCTCCCCTCATGTCGTGATTCTGGAACACCAATCGCCTTAAGGTCAGGAATAAAATCAACACAGAACTCAATGACCTCCTCTGTTACATAGCCCTTGGAGATGCTTCCTTCTGGCCTAGCACGGTTATGAACATATTTCTTTAAGACTCCCATGTACCTCTCAAAGGGGAACATATTGTGTAGAAATACAGGACCGAGAATGGCAATCTCTTCTACTAGGTGAACCAGGAGATGCGTCATAATATTGAAGAAGGATGGTGGGAACACCAACTCAAAGCTGACAAGACATTGGGCCACATCTGTTTGTAACCCTGGTAGGCTTTCTGGATCGATTACCTTCTGAGATATTGCATTGAGGAATGCACATAGCTTCACAATGGGTACTCGAACATTTTCAGGTAGAAGCCCCCTCAATGCAATCGGAAGCAATTGTGTCATAATCACGTGGCAGTCATGAAACTTCAGGTTTTGGAATTTTTTCTCTGCCATATTTATTATTCCCTTTATATTCGACGAGAAGCCAGACGGGACCTTGATAGTTCTCAGACATTCAAAAAAGATTTCCTTCTCTGTTTTGGTAAGAGCGTAGCTGGCAAGAGTTAAGTGGCATCGTTTACCCTTCTCGTTCTCAGGATGCATAGGCTCTTCAGGGGCCTTCAGACGTTGCTGGTCCTGTCGTGCTTCCGGTGTATCTTTTGTTTTCCCATACACTCCTAGAAAGCCTAGCAGGTTCACGCAAACATTCTTCGTCATGTGCATCACGTCGATTGAAGAGCGGACCTCTAAGACTTTCCAATAGGGTAGGTCCCAAAATATAGATTGCTTCTTCCACATGGGCGCGTGTCCGGCATCGTCATTCAGAACAGATAGACTGCCAGGACCTTTTCCAAAGATTACTTCTAGGTCCTTGACCATACCAAATACCTCCTCACCGGTACGGAGGACAGGCTTCCTGCGGGGTTCTGCCAGACGTTTGAAATGCTTGCCTTTCTTTCTTACTGGATGCAGGTTCAGAAGAAATCGGCGATACCCTAGGTACACAACCTTCTTACATTTATCCAAATATACACTTTCAGTATCATCTAAGCAGTGTGTGCATGCATTGTATCCCTTGTTTGTCTGCCCTGAAATGTTACTAAGAGCAAGCCAATCATTGATGGTTACGAAAAGCAATGCTCATAGGTCAAATGGCTCCCCTTTGTGCTCATCCCACATACGTACACCTGGTTTGGCCTACAGCTGTAAAAGTTCTTCAACTAATGGCCTTAGGTACACATCAATGTCGTTGCCGGGTTGCCTCGGGCCTTGGATGAGCACTGGCATCATAATGAACTTCCTCTTCATACACAACCAAGGAGGAAGGTTATAGATACATAGGGTCACAGGCCAGGTGCTGTGACTGCAGCTCTGCTCACCAAAAGGATTCATGCCGTCTGTACTTAGACCAAACCTTAAGTTCCTTGCGTCACGTGCGAAGTCCGGGTACTCTCGCTCGACTTTTCTCCACTGTGACCCATCAGCGGGGTGTCTCAACATCGCGTCTTTCTTACGGTCTTCCATGTGCCATCGCAACAACTTGGCATGCTCTTTATTTCTGAAGAGACGTTTTAACCGTGGTATTATAGGAGCATACCACATAACCTTGGCGGGAACCTTCTTCCTAGGGGCCTCGCCCTCAACATCGCCAGGATCGTCTCGTCTGATCTTATACCGCAGTGTAGTGCATACCGGGCATGCATCCAAATTCTCGTACTTCTCACCGCGGTAGAGGATGCAGTCATTAATGCAGGCATGTATCTTCTACACGTCTAATCCTAGAGGGCAGACAACCTTCTTTGCTTGGTATGTACTGTCGGGCAACTCATTATTTCTTGGAAGAAGATTCTTCATTTTTACCAACAACTTTGAAAATGCGCTGTCAGTCACACCATTCTCTGCCTTCCATTGCAGCAAATCCAGTGTGGCACCTAGCTTTTTGTGGCCATCTTCGCAAGTTGGATACAACAATGTTTTGTGATCCTTTAACATCTGCTCCATCTTCTCCTTCTCCTTTTCAGTTTCACATTCTTCCTTTGCATCAGTAATGGCCCGACCAAGATCGTCATCAGCATGCCCATCTGCTCCCTCTTGATCTTCATTATCTACCTCCGTTGCATTATCATCATATTCAGGATACATATTATGATAGTTTTCATCATCCTCTTCTTCTTCGTTGTCTTCCATCACAACCCCTTTTTCTCCGTACTTGGTCCAACAATTATAGCTGGGCATGAAACCGGATCGAAGCAGGTGGGCGTGAATGGTTCTGGTATTTGAGTAGTCTTTCTTGTTCTGACAGTGAACACACGGACAACACATAAAACCATTGTGACCATGGTTTGCATTAGCCACAATGATGAAATTTTGGAGGCCCGTAATGTACTCGGAAGTGCGGCGGTCACCGTACATCCATTGCCGATTCATCTGCATTAATATGTAGTATATATCAAAAAATAATAGGGAGATGACCATTTATATATAGTACATCAATGACACATGAAACTATAGTTGCCGACCTCGACCGAGACGGAAAGAGCAACAAGAAAGCTTATTTTGAGCTCTCAGTCATTTCACCGAACACCTCTAGTGCATATGAAAAAAACACAAACTAGCACTCTTCACACCGTCTTGCTAGGCTCCAAAATGTGAAAGAATGGAAGAGTGGGGTGTGTATGGGCTGGGGTGGTGTCTTATATAGCCCCCCCCTTTAACACCGGTTCATGCCACGAACCGGTGTTAAAGGGGGGGGTGCGCGGGCCACTGCTGCAGGGACCTTTAACACCGGTTCGTGGCACGAACCGGTGTTAAAGGGGGGCTCCTTTTTTCCGCAGGGGCCACGCTGGTACGGCCCCCCTTTTAACACCGGTTCGTAGAAGAACCGGTGTTAAAGCCCCTTTTCGGGATCAACAAAAGACCTCGTTTCCACTAGTGACTTCTACTACAAAATCGTGCAAACATTTTCAGATAAATACAAAATGTATATAGACAAAACTAAGTTTAACTGATGAATAATGGAGCATTGAGACAAAAAAAATTGAGTACATAGACAAAATATTCATGGGTGCAGCAGACCATGCAGGTGGGATTATTCAGATTATATCATCCAACACCCTCAAGGACATAAAAACCAGTTGGAACGGGAGAATTATGCAATAGTATCAAAACCTAGTTCCCAAAATACTGAAATTTCTCTATAATTGATAACATTTGATAGATGGGCTGTACCTATGTTCCTCCCTGATGCTTGGCTCGATAGAAAGGAGGTTAAGATCATCAAAAGTGCCATCAAGCAAAGAACCTTTGCGTTACTCCGGATAAGAACCATAACGAAGTAGTTTACTATGTCCTTCTCCTATTCTCCTTTTCGTGTTCGTGGTCGTGGTGTTTTGTTGCTTCTAGTCCTGTCGTTTATATAGACCATAGAATAGAGGCATGACAGACTCTTTGAGTACTCTCTCCATACCGGTTTACTCGGCTCCTAGTAGAATCAATAAAAATCCAAGAAATTAGGCCAGATTTGCTACTCTACTTACTGTACGTCGTTTAATTGCCTCGATTCTGCATGCCTTCCGTGAGACTACCCTATGCATGGCATTGCATGTAATGGAAAATCTGCTCCTAGTAATTAAAAACAGCGATTACAACCCTAGTATGCGATTTTCTCCATGACGAATCCCACCTTGGTCGCAACGCTTCTCCTAGTAATTAATTAGGATCCTCAGATTTATACGCACCTAACGGAATATTCGTTGGCTTCAAAAAAGATCCCATGCGAAATTAATTGGTGATATTAAGACTTTACTGGATACTAAAAATTGCTACCAAAATAATTAGTAGTATTTCATAACGAGATTATGGCATTTTATTGCCTCCCAAATACTCCCTCCGCTCCGGTATAAGGCTGCTTATAGTGGGGGTAACATGAGTAGTAACATAGGTGCCACATAGACTAAAATGATGATGTGACAAGCAATTAATAAAAAGAGGGACAAATGGAGTAACATAATATGTTACCATCACATCACACTTTCCAATACAAATGAGTCTATAAAATAATACTCTATGTTACTACACTAAGTTATTTCCACTATAAAGGTAGTAACTTAGACTAGTAATGCTCTGGCCTAAAGGACCCCTAGCACACAGCGGCAGGACCAAGACGTACGTTGATTGGCTTCAGAGGAAGGAAGGAGATCGACGAGAGAGCCAACCAGCGGACTATTTTTAGGCAGTCAAAACGGCACCTCGGGCCACGTTTGGAAAAAAACGGGCAGTTTGCATGTGAGGCGAGAGAAAGATCCGAAAATCTCTCACGGTACTTCCCCCTCATAATTACGACGTAGAATACTGAAAGAGCTCTGCGTGCGATATCTTAGGTTTCCTTAGAAGTTATGGCGGAGGAAGCGCATGCATGAGATAAGGAAAGGACGGAAGCTTTTTTAGGAGGGCAATTAAACAGCAATTAATTCTATCGTGCCTTGTTTCCTCCACAAATTCTAGCGTTTTTAGGAGGGCAATTAAACAACACTTAGGCCTTTTACAATGGGGGTTTCTTAGCTCCATATCATAGTCACTTGCTTATGTGGCACTATAGTTAATAAAGAAAGAGAGCGAGGTTATATCTTAGCTAAGAAACAACACTTGCACGGAACCATAGGCAAAAAACATTGCTAGACCAATCACATGCATGCATGCCCTCTAAATCATTAAATATAGACATTCCACTTAAAAACAATGTATTGTACTACTCCCTTCGTCACGGTTTGGAGGACGTTTTAGAGAGATTGTTGGAACCTAGGTGGACGCTGATTGGGCCAGATTTGTGCTAAAAATATACGTCTATTAATTATTTTGCGTCCTATTAAACGTAATTACTCAATGAGGAGTTTAGAGTCATGCATTGGTGGAGTTGCATGCAAAAATTAATTCCTTGGCTGCATGGAGTAGGAAGTGGGAAGGAAAAATGAGGCATTAATTCTGTAATTAAGCTAACGCGCCTAGGAGGAGAGGAGTTTTGGAAACGCATGGCTTTTGTAAGACGTCCTCCAAACCGTGACGGAGGGAGTAGTTTTCTTAAGTTTTAATTGCTCATATGAAAACGTGCTAAGATATATCCCATTGTGAAAGGCCTTAAGCTCAAAAAAAAGATTTATACACACCTAACTGAGTATTACGTAAGAATTTAATCAGTCTTCCTTATTACAACATTATGGCATTACTTATTGGATACCATATTATAATGAAAAATAATGAGTATTCCATATCGATGGACGGTCACGGACTAGTACTTGGCTAACAGTTTGTGCTTATTTTCAGTCCAATTCATTGCTTTTTAGGGTTCCAATCCCGATGGTATTTTCTAGAGATTTTGGTGCTTGCTACGGGAAAAAAGCAGGGAATGTCTTAATCGTGTCAATTTTGTTGAAGTGTATAAGTGGATTGCACTAGCTCTTTCCATCAATTTGGACTTTTGGTTGCGTTGGCTAGTGCATGAAGCTTTACATGGTATCAGAGCTAGGTTAGCCTCTTCCTTCTCGCAACTTTGTCAGCCGCCACCGTCCCTGTCGCCGACGGCCTTGCCGTCGTCGCCGCCGCCGGTCGCCGCCCGTTCTGTCTGCGTGTTCCGTCTGATCCGATCCCGATCCAGATCCGTCTTCAGATTGACAATCACCTCGTCGATCCCCACCTGTGGTCGCTGCTCCAGATCGACAGATCCCCACGCGTGCGTCTGGATCTCGCGTCCTGGTTGGTCTGTGAACGCGTCTGGATCTCTTGTTGCGTCCTAGTTCCGTCCTGGTTGATCTCTGGATCTCTGCAATCTCCACACACGGGCCAGACGGGGCCTCCACACGGATGTCAACCAACCCCCGACAGATCCCCACCCCGTCGAGGCAGATCCCCAGATCGACGACGCCCGGGCCGCTCTGCCCCGGATCGACGACGGCTCGGTCTCCTCCAGCCCGCACCTGCACGCGTCCCCACCTGCACGCCTTCCTCCCCCCTCCCATCCCGGCCTGCATGCTTCGCCCGCCTGCACGCGTCTGGAAGCTCCACCCGGCCACCCCACTCGCCGGACCTCCGCCGCCGGCCGTTGCCGCTGCCGGGAATCGATCCCCGACGGCTTGAATTGCGTTTCCCCGCTCCTTAGGCGTTGCCTTTTCTCTCGGCTGGCCGGAATTTGGCCAGCATCTGCCTGCAGGCGCCGTTGACCGGATTTGCTTCAAAAAGAGAAAGAGATGTCTTCTGCATCGGGTTACGTTGTGATTCCTCGCTGCCCGGTGATCTTCGACGACGCCTCGGTCTCCTCCAGCCCACACCTGCACGCCTGCCTCTCCCCTCCCGTCCCGGCCTGCACGCTTCGCCCGTCTGCACGCGTCTGGAAGCTCCACCCGGCCACCCCACTCGCCGGACCTCCGCCGCCGGCCGTTGCCGCTGCCGGGAATCGATCCCCGGCGGCTTGAATTGCGTTTCCCTGCTCCTTAGGCGCCGCCTTTTCTCCCGGCTGGCCGGAATTTGGCCAGCATCTGCCTGCAGGCGTCGTTGACCGGATTTGCTTCAAAAAGAGAGAGAGATGTCTTCTGCATCGGGTTACGTTGCGATTCCTCGCTGCCCGGTGATCTTCGATGGCGCGAATTACCCTGATTTCGCTGCCTTTATGCGCGCTCATATGCGCGGTCTCCGTCTTTGGGGTGTGCTCTCCGGCGAGGTCTCCTGTTCGACATGCCCCCTGCTCCTGTGGCTCCTCTTCCGCCGACGCCGATTGTTCTTGGCGCTGATGCTTCTCAGGAGGCCAAGGATGCTGCTCAGAGTGCCGACGATAGTGTTGTTGCTACTTATGACCTAAAGTTCAAGCAGTACTCTGCTGATCTCGAGATCTATCACCACGCTCTGACTGCCTACACTCAGTGAGTCGATGAGGATGCTCGTGCTGCTACTGTTCTCACCTCCAGTGTTCTGCCCCAGTATGCTGCTGAGTTCATGAGTCTCCCTACCGTTGCCGCTCAGTGGGCACATCTTTGTCAGCGCTATCAGCCATCTGGGGATGCTCTTTACCTGTCCGTGGTTCGCCAGGAGCATGCTCTTCAGCAGAGTGATTCCAGTATTGATGAGTTCTATACTCAGAGTGCTGCTATCTGGTGTCAGCTTGATTATCTCCGTACTGCTGTTTGTGGCACATGCTCGTGCTGCTAGATTGTGCGCTCGGATTTGGAGTTTCACCGTCTATGAGTTTCTGTCTCGGCTCCGCCAGGAGTTTGAGCCCCGTGCGTGCTCAGCTGAATGCTCGTGGTCGTGTTCCACTCTCTAAGGTGTTCTATGAGCTTCGGGCTGAGGAGACCCGTCTCCGTGGTGCTGGTCTTCTTGTGGTTCCATCTACGCTTGCTACTCGTGGTCCGCCTATGCCGTTTGCTCCCTCGACTCAGCCGCGGTCCTCTGTGCCACCGCCGATACTACCCACTCCTCCAAGTCAGGGTCAGAGTCATCACCAGCAGTCTCAGGGTCAGAGTCAACACCGGCAGGCTCGTTGTCAGGGTCGCCGTGGTTCTCTTCGTCACTGCTCTTACTGTAACAAGTATGGCCACACTTGGGCCACCTGTTATACACGGGATCCTAGTTTACGCCAGCAGCACCAGGCTCGTGGGCCATCGGCTCCTTTAGGATCTTCAACAGTTTCTCTCTCTAATCAGGACATTATCAGGAGTCTTCGCGGTCTGCTTGATGCTACAGGCTCTTTTTCGACGGGCACTGCTGGTTCTATGACTGATTCTTCAGGCACTGCGTGACCACCACCTTCTACACAGTCAGGTACGTCTCCGTGGTATCTGGATTCTGGAGCTTCTTTTCATATGACCTCTGAGTCTTCTTTTTCTGTCCGCTCTTCGTTCTCTGCCCTCTCTTGTCCATGTTCTCACGGCCGATGGTACCTCTCTTCCTGTTTCTAGTCGGGGCACCCTTTCTACTTCTTGTTTTTCTGTTCTTGATATTTCTCATGTTCCTCGTCTTAAGATGAATCTGTTCCCTGCTAGCTAGCTTACTGACTCTGGTTGTCGCGTCATTCTTGATGCTCATTCTTGTGTTGTTCAGGACCGTCGCACACAGGCCATGGTTGGAGCTGGCCCTCGCAGCCGTGATTCTTCAGGGCTTGGGGAGTTAGACTGGCTTCGTGTTCCTTCCGCTGCCACTTCATCTGCCAGTTCTTCCCTGGTCGTCGCATCTGCTACCAGCTCCTTTCAGCAGTGGCATCATCGTCTTGGTCACCTTTGTGACTCTCGCCTGTCGTCATTAGTTCATCATGGTCTTCTAGGGTCTGTCTCAGGAGATGGGTCTTTACATTGTCAGGGCTGTAGGTTGGGTAAACAGATTCAGCTTCCCTACCCTACTAGCGCGTCTGTATCTCAGCGACCTTTTGATTTAGTTCATTCCGATGTTTGGGGTCCGGCTCCTTTCGCATCGAAAGGAGGCCATCGCTACTATATTTTATTCATCGATGATTTTTCTCGGTACACTTGGTTGTATTTTATGCGCTCTCGCAGTGAAGTGCTCTCCATATATCAGCGTTTTGCGGCCATGGTCCGTACTCAATATTCTACACCCATTCGTGTGTTTCGTGTTGATTCTGCTGGTGAGTATATCTCCCAGATGTTGCGAGGTGTTCTTGCTGAGCAGGGTACCCTTGCTCAGTTCTCCTGCCTTGGCGCACATGCCTAGAATGGCGTTGCTGAGCGTAAGCATCGCCATCTTCTTGAGACCACTCGCGCCATGATGATTGCTTCTTCCCTTCCTCCACATTGGCTGAGGTTGTTCAATATTCAGCCCTCTGCCGCTTTGCAGGGTGGTATTCCTCTTGAGCGTCTATCTGGACATTCTCCAGACTACTCCATGCTTCACTTGTTTGGATGTGTTTGCTATGTTCTCCTTTCTCCTTGTGAACGCACAAAACTTACCGCTCAGTCTGTTGAGTGTGTCTTTCTTGGATACAGTGATGAGCATAAGGGCTATTGATGTTGGGACCCCGTTGGTCGTCGGATGCGTATCTCTCGTGATGTTACTTTTGATGAGTCGTGTCATTTCTATCCTCGTCCCACCGCTGGTACCTACCCGGTGGAAGATATCTCTTTTCTTCTTTTTCCTGACACACCTCCTTCTGCTCCCGTTGTGTCTTCTTCAGGATCCTCTACCCCTGATGTCTCTTCTTCGACACCATCCTCCTCTGCTCCGTCTAGTTCTCCTCGTTCTCCGAAGCCTTCCTCTGCTATTCCTTCTTCCTTATCATCGTCTCCTGAGTCGTCTTCCTCTGATGAGACTCCTTCTACTCGTCCTGTTCGTCAGCGGTCGTGCCCCCAACCGTTACTCTCCTAGTCAGTATGGTCTTTCTGCTGCCTCCGAGCCGACTTCTTATCGGGATGCTGAGCATCATTCTGAATGGCAGCTGGCCATGGCTGAGGATATTGCTGCGCTTGAGCACACTGGCACATGGGATCTTGTCTCTCCCCCTCCTGGTGTTCGTCCTATCACGTGTAAGTGGGTCTATAAGATTAAGACCCGCTCTGATGGATCTCTTGAGCGCTATAAAGCGCGTCTTGTGGCTCGTGGTTTTCAGCAGGAGCATGGTCGTGATTATGATGAGACCTTTGCTCATGTGGCTCATATGACCAATGTGCATACTCTTCTTGCTGTTGCTTCTATTCGTCACTGGTCTGTGTCCTAGCCTGATATTCAGAACGCCTTCCTCAATGGTGAGTTGAGTGAGGAGGTTTATATGCAGCCTCCTCCTGGTTATTCTGTTCCCGCATGGATGGTTTGTCGTCTTCGTCGTTCTCTCTATGGCCTCAAACAGGCTCCTCGTGCCTGGTTTGAGCGCTTTGCCTCTGTAGTGACTGTTGTTGGTTTCTCCCCTAGTGCTCATGATCCAGCGCTGTTTGTTCACACTTCTCCTCGTGGTCGCACTCTTCTTCTTCTCTATGTTGATGATATGATCATTACTGGTGAAATCCGCTAACTGTAAATCTGAAGGCACATACTGAAGCGCAACAACCTGAGCCTGCACCTGAGCACGTGTATAGAAAGCATCAACACCTATATGCTTGGTAAGCTCATGCTTGACCGGATCACGTGCAACACTAATAGCACATGTACGGTCAGACAAAACCAGAGTGGGTGTGGTAATAGAGAGGTGTGGTAATAGAGACCCCCAAATCCGCAAGTAACCACCATAACCAGGTCACCTCAGCAGTCAACAAGGCCATAGCACACAACTCAACCTCAACACTTGAACGGGAAATTGTTGTCTGTTTCTTCGTCTTCCAAGCAATGAGCGAACCACCAAGAAACACATAGTAAGCAGAAAGTGAACGGCGATCCGAAGGATCACTCTCCCACGTAGCGTCCGAATAGCACTGGAGCTGGAGGGAGATGGAACAAGGAAAGAAAAGGCGACGACTGATCGTACCACGAAGATAACGAAGAACACGGAGAAGGTGACTATAGTGAACAGTGGTAGGAGCAGAAACAAACTGACTCAGAATATGAACAGGATAAGAGATGTCAGGACGAGTGACAGCAAGATAAACAAGACTCCCAACAAGATGACGATAACGCGTAGGATCAGGAAGAGGATCACCATCAGTAGGTTGAAGCTTAACATTAAGCTCCATAGGGGTCTCAACAGTGCGCTCATCCCCAAGAGCAACACGAGAAATAAGATCCTGAATATACTTTTCCTGGGAGATGTAAAAGCCATCAGAAGTGGAGGAAACCTCAATCCCAAGAAAGTATCGAAGAGGACCAAGATCAGTCATAAGAAACAGATCACGAAGACGAGCCTTAACAAAGGCGATATACTCAGAATCATCACCAGTAATGATCATATCATCAACATAGAGAAGAAGAAGAGTGCGTCCACGAGGAGAAGTGTGAACAAACAGCGCTGGATCATGAGCACTAGGGTAGAAACCAGCAGCAGTCACTACATAAGCAAAGCGCTCAAACCAGGCACGAGGGGCCTGTTTGAGGCCATAAAGAGAACGTCGAAGACGACAAACCATCCCCTCGGGAACAGAATACCCAGGAGGAGGCTGCATATAAACCTCCTCACGCAACTCACCATTGAGAAAGGCGTTCTGAACATCAAGATGGGACATAGACCGGTGACGAACAGAAGCAACAACAAGAAGAGTACGCACAGTGGTCATATGAGCCACAGGAGCAAAGGTCTCATCATAGTCACGACCATGCTCCTGCTAAAAACGACGAACCACAAGATGCGCTTTATAGCGCTCAAGAGATACATCAGAGCGGGTCTTAATCTTATAGACCCACTTACATGTGATAGGACAAACACCGGGAGGGGGAGAGACAAGATCCCATGTGCCAGTGCGCTCAAGCGCAGCAATATCCTCAGCCATGGCCAGCTGCCATTCAGGATGATGCTCAGCATCCCGATAAGAAGTCGGCTCGGAGGCAACAGAAAGACCATACTGACTAGCAGAGTAACGGTTGGGGGCACGACGCTGACGAACATGACGAGTAGAGGGAATCTCGTCAGAGGAGGACAACTCAGGAGACGACGATGAAGAAGAAGGAATAGCCGAGGAAGACTCCGGAGAACGAGGAGAACTAGGAGAACTAGGAGAACTAGGAGGACGGTGTCGAAGAAGAGACATCAGGGGGAGGAGATCCTGAAGAAGACACAACATGAGTAGAAGGAGGTGTGTCAGGAAAGAGAAGAAAAGAGATATCTTCCACCGAGTAGGTACCAGCGGTGGGACGAGGATAGAAACGACGCGTCTCATCAAAAGTAACATCATGAGAGATACACATCCGACGACCAACGGGGTCCCAACAGCGATGGCCCTTATGCTCATCACTGTATCCAAGGAAGACACACTCAACAGACTGAGCGGTCAGTTTGGTGCGTTCGCGAGGAACAAGGAGAACATAGCAAACACAACCAAATAAGCGAAGCATGGAGTAGTCTGGAGACTGTCCAGATAGGCGCTCAAGAGGGACAGAAGGCTGAATATTGATAAGGTAAGCCGACGTAGCGACAGCCTCAGCCCAGAAATGCGGCGGAAGAGAAGAAGCAATCATCATGGCACGAGTGGTCTCAAGAAGATGGCGATGCTTACGCTCAACAACGCCATTCTGGACATGTGCGCCAGGACAGGAGAACTGAGCAAGGGTGCCCTGGTCAGCAAGAACACCTCGCAACATCTGGGAGATATACTCACCAGCAGAATCAGCACGAAACACACGAATGGGGGTAGAATATTGAGTACGGAACATGGCCGCAAAACGCTGATATATGGAGAGCACTTCACTACGAGAGCACATAAAATACAACCAAGTGTACCGAGAAAAATCATCGATGAATAAAATATAGTAGCGATGGACCCCTTTCGAAGCGAAAGGAGCCGGACCCCAAACATCGGAATGAACTAAATCAAAAGGTCGCTGAGATACAAACGCGCTAGTAGGATAGGGAAGCTGAATCTGTTTACCCAACCTACAGCCCTGACAATGTAAAGACCCATCTCCTAAGACAGAACCCAGAAGACCATGATGAACTAATGACGACAGGCGAGAATCACAAAGGTGACCAAGACGATGATGCCACTGCTGAAAGGAGATGGTAGTAGAGGCGACCACCGGAGAAGAACTGGTAGATGAAGTGGCATCGGAAGGAACATGAAGCCAGTCTAACTCCCAAGCCCTAAAGAATCACGGCTGCGAGGGCCAGCTCCAACCAGGGCCTGTGTGCGACGGTCCTGGACAACACAAGAATCAGCATCAAGAATGACGCGACAACCAGAGTCAGTAAGCTGGCTAGCAGAGAACAGATTCATCTTAAGAAGAGGGACATGAGAAATATCAGGAACAAAAAAAAGAAGAAGTAGAAAGGGTGCCCCGACTAGAAACAGGAAGAGAGGTACCATCAGCCATGAAAACATGGGCAGGAGAAGGGAGAGAACGAAGAGCGGACAGCAAAGAAGACTCAAAGGTCATATGAAAGGAAGTTCCAGAATCCAGATACTACGGGGACGTACCTGACTGTGTAGAAGATGGTGGTCACGCAATGCCGGAATAATCAGTCACAGAACCAGCAGTGCCCATCGAAGAAGAGCCTGTAGCAGCAAGCAGACCGCGAAGACTCCTGATAATGTCCTGATCAGAGAGAGAAACTGCTGAAGACCCGGAAGGGGCCTACTGCCCACGATCCTGGTGCTGCTGACGTAAACTGGGATCCCGTGTATAACAGGTGGCCCAAGTGTGGCCATCCCTATTGCAGTAAGAGCAGTGACTAAGAGAACCACGGCGACCCTGACCACGAGCCTGCTGGTGCTGACTCTGACCCTGAGACTGCTGGTGCTGACTCTGACCCTGACCTAGAGGAGTGGGTAGTATCGGCGGCGGCACAGAGGACCGCGCCTGAGTCGAGGGAGCAGACGACATAGGAGGACCACAAGTAGCAAGCACAGATGGAACCACAAGAAGACCAGCACCACGGAGACGGGTCTCCTCAGCCTGAATCTCATAAAACACCTCAGAGAGCGGAACACGACCACGAGCATTCATCTGAGCACGCCGGGGCTCAAACTCCTGGCGGAGCCGAGACAGAAACTCATAGATGCGGTGAAACTCCAAATCCGAGCGCACAATCTGGCAGCACGAGCGTGTGTCACAAACAGCAGTTCGGAGAAAATCAAGCTGACGCCAGATAGCAGCACTCTGAGTATAGAACTCATCAATAGTGGAATCACCCTGCTGAAGAGCATGCTCCTGGCGAACCACAAACAGGTAAAGAGCATCTCTAGACGGCTGATAGCGCTGACGAAGATGTGCCCACTAAGCGGCAACCGTAGGAAGACTCATGAACTCAGCGGCATACTGGGGCAGAACACTGGAGGTGAAAACAGCAGCAGCACGAGCATCCTCATCGACCCACTAAGTGTAGGAAGTCAGAGTGTGGCGATAGGACTCGAGATCAGCAGAGTACTGCTTAAACTTCAGGTCATAAGCAGCAACAGCACTATCATCAGCACTCTGAGCAGCATCCTTGGGGTCCTGATAAGCATTAGCGCCAAGAACAATCGGCGTCGGCGGAAGAGGAGCCACATGAGCAGGGGCACGACGGACAAGGACCTCGCCGGAGAGCACACCCCAAAGACGGAGACCGCGCATGTGAACGCGCATAAAGGCAGCGAAATCAGGATAATTCGCGCCATCAAAGATCACCGAACAGCGAGGAATCGCAACATAGCCCCATATGTATATTTGTATATTGTAGTTTCGCCATATGATTAGGGGGCTTCCTGCATATTTGCACCTATACCTGTATTATATATTGTGGCCTTTGGCCCCCAGAGTAATACAAGTTACATATTCCTGACATGGTATCAAAGCATAAGGTCTCGAGTTCGAGTCCTGGCTTTCGCAATTTATCCTAAAATTACTGTAGACACCTGTGTGTCCACGTATAGGCCTCTTGAGTCATACGTGAGTTTCGCGCGTCGTCGCTCTCTTCCGGTTGCACGTGCTGACTTCTCCCTGTCACACGTGAGAGGGGGTGTTGAAGTATATAAGTGGATTGCAGTAGCCCTTTCCATCAGTTCGGACATTTGGTTGCATTGGCTAGTGCATGAAGCTTGACAAATTCAAGCGTTAAAGTTCCTCTCATGCATCGTTCCATTCAGTTAACTATTGTGTGATTCACCGATCTATATATTCTGCCAGCTACGTAAGCAGGCTTAAGTTACGAGATCAAATGGGAAGGTCAGATCTTGTCAAAGAGAAGGGTAATGTTGAGGATCTGAATACGAAGTAACGAAGAAGAGGTTCAGGTTTATTATAGTGAGTAAGCCTAACCATTCTAATATCGCCTGACTTATCAGCAGCAAGGGGAAATTCAAAATATATTTAGTTTTGCTAATCATTGCAGTCGTGCAACTAATTAGTAAATGGGAATTGGTAATGCTAGGTCGTCACTCCACGCTCAATGCTATCATTAAACGCATCTACACCGTCCAAACTTTTGCCAAGTAAAACCACCCTTTGATCCTGTGGTCACATCCGCTGGTGGAAACCTCCCTCCCGATCCCATCTCTCGTGCACCTCCACCCTAATCCCCTTCTCTCCCTCTAGATCCATTTGTGTCGCCGCCTATGCCACCTACCTCATCGGCCACCCCACCTGTCACATCACCGGTCGGGCCTTTGTGAAGGGAATATGCCTAGAGAGGCAATAATAAAGTGTTTATTATGTGTATTCCAAGTATATGATAGATGTTTATTTTGCATGCTATAATTGTATTAATACGAAAACGTTAATACATGTGTGTTTAATAAACAAACAGAAAGTTCCTAGTTATGCCTCTCTCATAAACTAGCTCGTTGATTAACAAGATGATCAAGGTTTCCTGATCATGGACATTGGATGTTGTTAATAACGGGATCACAACATTAGTGTAATGGTGTGATGAACATTCATCTGAAGTATAGCATTACGATCAAATTCATTGAGTTTATATTGCTATAACAACTTACAAAGTGATCCTAATCCTTAGACCATGAGATCATGTCAATCACTAACACCGGAAGAGTTTCTTGATAACATCAAACATCACACCGTAACAGGGTGATTATAAAGATGGATTCAGAACTAATAAAGTGTTGTGTTGAGGCTCATGGATCGAGAGTGGAATTTGTTCATCCCGATGACGGATAGATATACTCTGGGCCCTCTCGGTGATATCACATTGATTAGCTTGCAAGCAAGTGATTTGATCACTAGAATGTTATATCACAGGAACGAGAAAAGAGTGCATGTCGGTAACGAGATCAAACTAGGTATGGAGATACCTATGATCAAATCTCGGACATGTAATATATCGTGAAACAAAGGGATTAAGATACTAGCGTAAAAGGTTCTGACGATCACAAGAAAGTCATCGTTGAATGTGTGGGAGTCAGTATGGGTCTCCAGATCCCGCTTTTGATTATTGATCCGAGAGGGGTCTCGATCATGTCCGCATTATTCACGAACCGTAGGGTGACACACTTAAGAGACACCGACATCCAATTGGAGCAAATGATTCATGCCGAAAGAATGAACAAGCGCAGGAATTTATTTCACTAGATACCGAAACAGGTTTTCGGGTGAAATTGTATAAAGTGGTTATGCATGTGAAATAGAATTCTAGCAAGGGGTTATTTGTGAATGTTTGTCATTAAAGTAATTGACAAAATTCTGAATAAAATAAAAGAGTTTTATTTAATGAGAGTTTGCATTAAATTTGGTGGAAATTTAATGGGAATTTGAATGGACTTTTGAGTGGAGGGAATTTAAAGGAGATTTGTGAGTGGAGTGTCCACCCACATGAAGAGGGAGGGCAAGGGGGCAGCCCCCATGCGCCGGCCACCCCCTTGGGGTTCCCCTCCTCCTCCTATAAAAGGAGCCCCCCTCCTCACTTGTCTCTCACACCTCCTCGTGAAGGATCTCTCTCCCCCTCTAGAATTTATCCCCCATGGTCTCGGACTAGCGAGATACATGTTCCCGGTGGCTATTCGGCAAGAAAGAGTTGTGCTTCCGCTGCATCGCTGGAGCGAGGAGGCGGAGGTTGCTCGGTGCCTCGAACGTGTGTGCGAGCACGGATGCGTTGCTAATTTACGGCGCTAGGACTTCCTCTCGATCTTGAGATCGGCAAGAGATCGTCTACATCAACCACGAGTTGAACTCGTTAAGCTTTGTCGGTCTTCAAGGGTATGTTCTCTACGGATATACATCCGCCCGTTGTTTGTATCTACTAGATAGATCTTGGTATATAGTTCACATCGTAGGAAATTTTTTGTTTTCTATGCTGCGAACCCTACAGTGGTATCAGAGCCGGATCTATGCGTAGATACTTTACACGGGTAGTACACATATGAGTATGTGGGCGATGATGATCATGTTGTTGCTCCTTTGTTGTAATTTTGGATATTGGTGGCATAGTGGGATGAAGCGGCCCGGACAAACTTTACATGTCCTCGCACATGAGACCTGTTCCACGCTTGACATGCAACTAGTTTGCATAAGTGGCTAGCGGGTGTCTGTCTCTCCTACTATAGTCAATATCTATTTTGCAAGCGAGTTGTCAACAATTTGATTATCCTTGTTGTGGTTCATGTTCGTAGGTAAGAACGGTTCTATCTCGAAAGCCCTAAGCCACGTAAAACTTGCAATGGATAAATTAGAGGCGTCTAGTTTAGATTGTTGCTGGGCTAGTGTTATGATATGGTAGTGTTGTAAGTAGAAGTATGAGATGATACTCTTACAACACACATAGCGTGTATAATCCATAGACCTTGGATTACACATATAGGTATGATAGTGATCATACCACGATGCACATGATAGAGATCATCTGCGGGAACCATATCATTTCACTAATAAACATATGATGTTTGATAGCATCTTATATTGCTTGTTTAGCGCTTTGTTAGCATAATAAGATGATCCCTCATTTAAATATCAAGATAAGAATGTGTTCTTCCTTTAGTATGCACCGATTATGTTTTCGTCGCTCCAAGACATCACGTGATGATCGGGTGTTCTTGGATCCACGACCATATTTCGGGTGTAAAACAGTTACACACGCGAATATTAAGGTTCTAACTTGGCGAGCCTAGCATTTACAGACATGGCCTCGGAACACGGACCGAAAGGTTAAGCATGAGTCATATAGTTGATATGATGCCCATTTGATGCTCGCCTTTGAAGCTATACCGACTCACGTGATGATCGGACTTGGTATAGTGGATTTGGTTCATGTAATCACCAAAAAAGGCACGAGGGATGTCGTTTTTGAGTGGGAGTTCATTCGTAATATAGATTAGTTGAACTCAATCTATCATACAGTTAGTCTAAACTTTACAAATTCTGTTGTAGATGGCACCACCTGCTTTTAATTTCAATGTGTTCATGGAGAAAGAGAAACTAGAAACGAACGGTAGAAACTTTACCGAATGGGCCATGAATTTGAGGATTCTCCTCTCTGCTGCACAAAAGCAATATGTGCTAGAAGCGCCGTTAGGCCCCCACCTTTGATGATGCCCCTGACGAGGAGAAGAATGTCTATCAGACTCGTCAGGAGGACCACAACTTAGTTCATTGCGGCATATTGTATGGGCTAGAGCCGGAACTTCGAAAGAGTTTCGAAAACGGCAATGCATTTGATACAATGGGTGAGTTGAAAATGATTTTCGACATACATGTTGCTGTAGAGAGCTACAACGCTTCAGAAAAGTTCTTTAGCTGCATGATGGAAGAGCACAGCTCCGTTAGTGAGCATGTACTCAAGATGTCGGGTTACGCCGATAAGCTTGTGTCCTTGGGAATATCGATTCCCATTGACTTAGGCATCCATCATGTTCTGCAGTCTCTGCCACCTAGCTATAAGAGCTTCGTGATGAACTATAATATGCAAGGCATGAAGAAGTCTCTCCCAAGCTTCTGTCAATGCTTAAACTGCAGAAGTGGAGATCAAAAAGGAACATCAAGTGTTGATGATCAATAGGAACACTGGTTTCAAGAAAGACAAGAAGGGAAAACGGAAGGGAAGTAAGGGCGGCAAGCCTGTTGCCGCGCCTGAAAAGAAAACCCGAGTTGGACCTAAGTCTGATTCCGAGTGCTACTATTGTAAGGGGACTGGCCATTGGAAGCGCAACTGCCCCAAGTATCTGGAAGACAAGAAGGCCGGCAAGGCAAACAAAGGTATATATGATATACATGTTACTGATGTGTACTTGACTAGTGCTCTGCAGTAGCACCTGGGTATTTGATACCGGTTCAGTTGCTAATATTTGTAACTCGAATCATGGGCTGCGGAACAAGCGACCGCTAGCAAGGGGTGAGGTCAAGATGCATGTGGCGGCAATGGATCAAGCGTGATGTCGATCGCCGCCACTTACCGTCAGGATTAGTTATAAACTTGAATAAATGTTATCTGGTGCCTGCACTGAGCATGAACATTGTATCTGGATCGTGTTTGATGCGAAGTGGTTATTCATTTAAATCCGAGAACAATGGTTGTTCCATTTATATGAATGAAATCTTTTATGGTCATGCACCGATGATGAATGGTTTATTTCTATTAGATCTCGATGATAATGTTACACATATTCATAATGTTGATGCTAAAAGGATTAAACTTAATGATGATATATCCGCATATATGTGGCACTGCCGTCTAGGTCATATTGGCGTTAAACGCATGAAGAAGCTCCATTCGGATGGACTTTTGGAATCACTTGATTATGAATCATTTGATACATGTGAGCCATGCCTTATGGGCAAGATGACTAGAACGCCGTTTTCCGGTTCAATGGAACGGGCGACAGATTTATTGGAAATCATACATTCTGATGTATGTGGTCCAATGAGTGTGTCGGCGCGAGGGGGTTTATTTATTATTTGTTACTTTCACGGATGATTTGAGTAGATACGGTTATATCTACTTGATGAAACACAAGTCT
Source organism: Avena atlantica (assembly GCA_910589765.1). NCBI lineage: Eukaryota > Viridiplantae > Streptophyta > Magnoliopsida > Poales > Poaceae > Avena > Avena atlantica. The sequence continues at coordinate 58,111,334 of OU342737.1, forward strand.
GAAACCTTTGAAAAGTTCAAGGAATTTCAGAATGAAGTGGAAAATCATCGTAATAGAAAGATCAAATTTCTACGGTCCGACCGTGGAGGTGAGTATCTAAGTTACGAGTTTAGCACTCACATGAAAGAGTGTGGAATTGTTTCACAACTCACACCTGCCGGAACACCACAGCGAAATGGTGTGTCGGAACGTCGTAATCGTACTTTATTAGATATGGTTCGATCTATGATGTCTCTGACGGACTTGCCGTTGTCATTTTGGGGTTATGCACTAGAAACTGCTGCATTCACTTTAAATCGGGCACCATCTAAATCCGTTGAAAAACACCGTATGAATTGTGGTTTGGAAACAAACCTAAGAGTCATTTCTTAAAGTTTGGGGATGCGATGTTTATGTGAAGAAGGAACTTCAACCGGATAAACTCGAACCCAAAGCGGAAAAATGCGTCTTCATAGGATACCCTAAAGAAACTATTGGGTATTCCTTCTATCACAATCGAGGGCAAGGTTTTTGTTGCCAAGAATGGATCCTTTCTAGAGAAAGAGTTTCTCGCGAAAGGTGTGAGTAGTCGGAAGGTAGAACTCGAAGAGGTTGTGGAACCTTCTCTTCAAAGTATGGCGAGTAGCGCAGCGCTGAAGTTGTTCCGGAGTTGGCTGCACCTGTTGAAGAGGGAACTAATGATAATGATCATGAAACTCCGAAAGAGAGTACTCCGAACCTCGCAGTCCAACAGGACGCGTGCAGCTCCCGAGCTGTACGGAAATCCTGTCATGAATTCATGGTTGATGAAAATGATGACCCTGCGACGTATGAAGAAGCGATGATGAGCCCGGATTCCAACAAATGGTTAGAAGCCATGAAATCCGAGATGGAATCCATGTATGAAAATCAAGTTTGGAACTTGGTGGAATTACCTCACGACCGAAAGGTCGTGGAGAACAAATGGATTTTCAAAAGGAAAACTGATGCTGATGGTAATGTGACCGTCTATAAAGCTCGACTTGTCGCAAAGGGGTTTTCGACAAATTCAAGGAGTTGACTACGATGAGACTTTCTCTCCCGTAGCGATGCTAAAGTCAGTTAGGATTATGTTAGCAATTGCTGCATATTTCGATTATGAGATATGGCAGATGGATGTCAAAACCGCGTTTCTCAATGGTAATATATTGAAGAGAGTTGTATATGATACAACCAAAGGGTTTTGTCGATCCTAAGGATGCTAACAAGGTGTGAAAGCTTCAGCGATCCATCTATGGATTGAAGCAAGCATCACGAAGTTGGAATCTCCGCTTTGATGAGGTGATCAAAGAGTTTGGATTTGTCCAAACTTATGGAGAAGCTTGTATTTACAAGAAAGTGAGTGGGAGCAATGTGGCATTTCTGATATATATGTGGATGACATATTATTGATCGGAAATGATATAGATCTTTTAAACAGTGTTAAAAGTTATCTAAACAGCAAATTTTCAATGAAGGACCTAGGTGAAGCGTCATACATATTAGCATAAAGATCTATAGAGATAGATCTAGGCGCCTAATAGGGATATCGCAAAGTACATACCTTGATAAGATTTTAAGAAGTTTAAAATGGACGGAAGTAAGAAGGGGGTTCTTACCTATGTTGCAAGGCAAGACATTGAGTAAGACTCAAAGTCCGGCTTCGGCGGAAGAAAGAGAGATAATGGACAAAGTCCCCTATGCTTCAGCCATAGGCTCTATAATGTACGCCATGCTATGTACAAGACCGGATGTGGCACATGCTATTAGTTTGACTAGTAGGTACCAATCGGATCCAGGTTCGGAACACTGGATAGCGGTCAAGAATATCCTTAAGTACTTACGAAGAACTAAGGATATGTTTCTTGTATACGGAGGTGAAGAAGAGCTCGTCGCTAAGTGTTATGTCGACACTAGCTTCGACACCGATCCGGATGACTCTAAGTCTCAATCCGGATATGTATTTCTCATGAATGGCGGAGCGGTTAGTTGGAGGAGCTCCAAACAACCTGTGGTAGCGGGATCAACAACGGAGGCCGAATATGTTGCTGCTTCGGAAGCGGCTCAGGAAAGCAGTTTGGATGAAGGAGTTCATATCCGAACTAGGAGTGGTGGCAAACGCGTTGGACCCAATGGTGATCTATTGTGACAACAATGGTGCCATTGCCAATGCCAAAGAGCCAAGGTCTCACAAGCATTCCAAGCATATTAAGCGCCGGTTTCACTCCATCCGCGAGCATGTCAAGGATGGAGATATAAAGATTTGTAAAGTACATACGGATCTCAATGTAGTAGATCCGTTGACTAAAACTCTCCCTAGAGCAAAACATGATCAACACCAGAACTCAATGGTGTTAGATTTATCACTATGTAACTAGATTATTGTCTCTAGTGCAAGTGGGAGACTGAAGGGAATATGCCCTGAGAGGCAATAATAAAGTGTTTATTATGTGTATTCCAAGTATATGATAGATGTTTATTTTGCATGCTATAATTGTATTAATACGGAAACGTTAATACATGTGTGTTCAATAAACAAACAGAAAGTTCCTAGTTATGCCTCTCTCATAAACTAGCTCGTTGATTAACAAGATGATCAAGGTTTCCTGATCATGGACATTGGATGTTGTTAATAACGGGATCACAACATTAGTGTAATGGTGTGATGAACATTCATCTGAAGTATAGCATTACGATCAAATTCATTGAGTTTATATTGCTATAACAACTTACGAAGTGATCCTAATCCTTAGACCATGAGATCATGTCAATCACTAACACCGGAAGAGTTTCTTGATAACATCAAACGTCACACCGTAACAGGGTGATTATAAAGATGGATTCAGAACTAATAAAGTGTTATGTTGAGGCTCATGGATCGAGAGTGGAATTTGTTCATCCCGATGATGGATAGATATACTCTGGGCCCTCTCGGTGATATCACATTGATTAGCTTGCAAGCAAGTGATTTGATCACTAGAATGTTATATCACAGGAACGAGAAAAGAGTGCATGTCGGTAACGAGATCAAACTAGGTATGGAGATACCGATGATCGAATCTCGGACATGTAATATATTGTGAAACAAAGGGATTAAGATACTAGCATAAAAGGTTCCGACGATCACAAGAAAGTCATCGTTGAATGTGTGGGAGTCAGTATGGGTCTCCAGATCCCGCTTTTGATTATTGATCCGAGAGGGGTCTCGATCATGTCCGCATTATTCACGAACCGTAGGGTGACACACTTAAGAGACACCGACATCCAATTGGAGAAAATGTTTCATGCCGAAAGAATGAACAAGCGCAGGAATTTATTTCACTAGATACCGAAACAGGTTTTCGGGTGAAATTGCATAAAGTGGTTATGCATGTGAAATAGAATTCTAGCAAGGGGTTATTTGTGAATGTTTGTCATTAAAGTAATTGGCAAAATTATGAATAAAATAAAAGAGTTTTATTTAATGAGAGTTTGCATTAAATTTGGTGGAAATTTAATGGGAATTTGAGTGGACTTTTGAGTGGAGGGAATTTAAAGGAGATTTGTGAGTGGATTGTCCACCCACATGAAGAGGGGAGGGCAAGGGGCAGCCCCCATGCGCCGGCCACCCCCTTGGGGTTCCCCTCCTCCTCCTATAAAAGGAGCCCCCCTCCTCACTTGTCTCTCACACCTCCTCGTGAAGGATCTCTCTCCCCCTCTAGAATTTATCCCCCATGGTCTCAGACTAGCGAGATACATGTTCCCGGTGGCTATTCGGCAAGAAAGAGTTGTGCTTCCGCTGCATCGCTGGAGGGAGGAGGCGGAGGTTGCTCGGTGCCTCGAACGTGTGTGCGAGCACGGATGCGCTGCTGATTTACGGCGCTAGGACTTCCTCTCGATCTTGAGATCGGCAAGAGATCGTCTACATCAACCACGAGTTGAACTCGTTAAGCTTTGTCGGTCTTCAAGGGTATGTTCTCTACGGATATACATCCGCCCGTTGTTTGTATCTAGTAGATAGATCTTGGTATATAGTTCACATCATAGGAAATTTTTTGTTTTCTATGCTGCGAACCCTACAGTGGTATCAGAGCCGGATCTATGCGTAGATACTTTACACGGGTAGTACACATATGAGTATGTGGGCGATGATGATCATGTTGTTGCTCCTTTTTTGTAATTTTGGATATTGGTGGCATAGTGGGATGAAGCGGCCCGGACAAACTTTACATGTCCTCGCACATGAGACCTGTTCCACGCTTGACATGCAACTAGTTTGCATAAGTGGCTAGCGGGTGTCTGTCTCTCCTACTATAGTCAATATCTATTTTGCAAGCGAGTTGTCAACAATTTGATTATCCTCGTTGTGGTTCATGTTCGTAGGTAAGAACGGTTCTATCTCGAAAGCCCTAAGCCACGTAAAACTTGCAATGGATAAATTAGAGGCGTCTAGTTTAGATTGTTGCTGGGCTAGTGTTATGATATGGTAGTGTTGTAAGTAGAAGTATGAGATGATACTCTTACAACACACATAGCGTGTATAATCCATAGACCTTGGATTTACACATATAGGTATGATAGTGATCATACCACGATGCACATGATAGAGATCATCTGCGGGAACCATATCATTTCACTAATAAACATATGATGTTTGATAGCATCTTATATTGCTTGTTTAGCGCTTTGTTAGCATAATAAGATGATCCCTCATTTAAATATCAAGATAAGAATGTGTTCTTCCTTTAGTATGCACCGATTATGTTTTCGTCGCTCCAAGACATCACGTGATGATCGAGTGTTCTTGGATCCACGACCATATTTCGGGTGTAAAACAGTTACACACGCGAATACTAAGGTTCTAACTTGGCGAGCCTAGCATGTACAGACATGGCCTCGGAACACGGACCGAAAGGTTAAGCATGAGTCATATAGTTGATATGATGCCCATTTGATGCTCGCCTTTGAAGCTATACCGACTCACGTGATGATCGGACTTGGTATAGTGGATTTGGTTCATGTAATCACCAAAAAAGGCACGAGGGATGTCGTTTTTGAGTGGGAGTTCATTCGTAATATAGATTAGTTGAACTCAATCTATCATACACTTAGTCTAAACTTTACAAATTCTGTTGTAGATGGCACCACCTGCTTTTAATTTCAATGTGTTCATGGAGAAAGGGAAACTAGAAACGAACGGTAGAAACTTTACCGAATGGGCCATGAATTTGAGGATTCTCCTCTCTGCTGCACAAAAGCAATATGTGCTAGAAGCGCTGTTAGGCCCCCCACCTTTTGATGATGCCCCTGACGAGGAGAAGAATGTCTATCAGACTCGTCAGGAGGACCACAACTTAGTTCATTGCGGCATATTGTATGGGCTAGAGCCGGAACTTCGAAAGAGTTTCGAAAACGGCAATGCATTTGATACAATGGGTGAGTTGAAAATGATTTTCGACATACATGTTGCTGTAGAGAGCTACAACGCTTCAGAAAAGTTCTTTAGCTGCATGATGGAAGAGCACAGCTCCGTTAGTGAGCATGTACTCAAGATGTCGGGTTACGCCGATAAGCTTGTGTCCTTGGGAATATCGATTCCCATTGACTTAGGCATCCATCATGTTCTGCAGTCTCTGCCACCTAGCTATAAGAGCTTCGTGATGAACTATAATATGCAAGGCATGAAGAAGTCTCTCCCCAAGCTTCTGTCAATGCTTAAAACTGCAGAAGTGGAGATCAAAAAGGAACATCAAGTGTTGATGATCAATAGGAACACTGGTTTCAAGAAAGACAAGAAGGGAAAACGGAAGGGAAGTAAGGGCGGCAAGCCTGTTGCCGCGCCTGAAAAGAAACCCCGAGTTGGACCTAAGTCTGATTCCGAGTGCTACTATTGTAAGGGGACTGGCCATTGGAAGCGCAACTGCCCCAAGTATCTGGAAGACAAGAAGGCCGGCAAGGCAAACAAAGGTATATATGATATACATGTTACTGATGTGTACTTGACTAGTGCTCGCAGTAGCACCTGGGTATTTGATACCGGTTCAGTTGCTAATATTTGTAACTCGAATCATGGGCTGCGGAACAAGCGACCGCTAGCAAGGGGTGAGGTCAAGATGCATGTCGGCAATGGATCAAGCGTTGATGTGATCGCCGCCACTTACCGTCAGGATTAGTTATAAACTTGAATAAATGTTATCTGGTGCCTGCACTGAGCATGAACATTGTATCTGGATCGTGTTTGATGCGAAGTGCTTATTCATTTAAATCCGAGAATAATGGTTGTTCCATTTATATGAATGAAATCTTTTATGGTCATGCACCGATGATGAATGGTTTATTTCTATTAGATCTCGATGATAATGTTACACATATTCATAATGTTGATGCTAAAAGGATTAAACTTAATGATGATATATCCGCATATATGTGGCACTGCCGTCTAGGTCATATTGGCGTTAAACGCATGAAGAAGCTCCATTCGGATGGACTTTTGGAATCACTTGATTATGAATCATTTGATACATGTGAGCCATGCCTTATGGGCAAGATGACTAGAACGCCGTTTTCCGGTTCAATGGAACGGGCGACAGATTTATTGGAAATCATACATTCTGATGTATGTGGTCCAATGAGTGTGTCGGCGCGAGGTGGGTATCATTATTTTGTTACTTTCACGGATGATTTGAGTAGATACAGTTATATCTACTTGATGAAACACAAGTCTGAAACCTTTGAAAAGTTCAAGGAATTTCAGAATGAAGTGGAAAATCATCGTAATAGAAAGATCAAATTTCTACGGTCCGACCGTGGAGGTGAGTATCTAAGTTACGAGTTTAGCACTCACATGAAAGAGTGTGGAATTGTTTCACAACTCACACCTGCCGGAACACCACAACAAAATGGTGTGTCGGAATATCGTAATCGTACTTTATTAGATATGGTTCGATCTATGATGTCTCTGACGGACTTGCCGTTGTCATTTTGGGGTTATGCACTAGAAACTACTGCATTCACTTTAAATCGGGCACCATCTAAATCCGTTGAAAAGACACCGTATGAATTGTGGTTTGGAAACAAACCTAAGCTGTCATTTCTTAAAGTTTGGGGATGCGATGTTTATGTGAAGAAACTTCAACCGGATAAACTCGAACCCAAAGCGGAAAAATGCGTCTTCATAGGATACCCTAAAGAAACTATTGGGTATTCCTTCTATCACAGATCCGAGGGCAAGGTTTTTGTTGCCAAGAATGGATCCTTTCTAGAGAAAGAGTTTCTCGCGAAAGGTGTGAGTAGTCGGAAGGTAGAACTCGAAGAGGTTGTGGAACCTTCTCTTCAAAGTATGGCGAGTAGCGCAGCGCTGGAAGTTGTTCCGAAGTTGGCTGCACCTGTTGAAGAGGGAACTAATGATAATGATCATGAAACTCCGAAAGAGAGTACTACCGAACCTCGCAGGTCAAACAGGACGCGTGCAGCTCCCGAGCTGTACGGAAATCCTGTCATGAATTTCATGGTTGATGAAAATGATGACCCTGCGACGTATGAAGAAGCGATGATGAGCCCGGATTCCAACAAATGGTTAGAAGCCATGAAATCCGAGATGGAATCCATGTATGAAAATCAAGTTTGGAACTTGGTGGAATTACCTCACGACCGAAAGGTCGTGGAGAACAAATGGATTTTCAAAAGGAAAACTGATGCTGATGGTAATGTGACCGTCTATAAAGCTCGACTTGTCGCAAAGGGGTTTCGACAAATTCAAGGAGTTGACTACGATGAGACTTTCTCTCCCGTAGCGATGCTAAAGTCAGTTAGGATTATGTTAGCAATTGCTGCATATTTCGATTATGAGATATGGCAGATGGATGTCAAAACCGCGTTTCTCAATGGTAATATTGAAGAAGAGTTGTATATGATACAACCAAAGGGTTTTGTCGATCCTAAGGATGCTAACAAGGTGTGCAAGCTTCAGCGATCCATCTATGGATTGAAGCAAGCATCACGAAGTTGGAATCTCCGCTTTGATGAGGTGATCAAAGAGTTTGGATTTGTCCAAACTTATGGAGAAGCTTGTATTTACAAGAAAGTGAGTGGGAGCAATGTGGCATTTCTGATATTATATGTGGATGACATATTATTGATCGGAAATAATATAGATCTTTTAAACAGTGTTAAAAGTTATCTAAACAGCAAATTTTCAATGAAGGACCTAGGTGAAGCGTCATACATATTAGGCATAAAGATCTATAGAGATAGATCTAGGCGCCTAATAGGGCTATCGCAAAGTACATACCTTGATAAGATTTTAAAGAAGTTTAAAATGGACGGAAGTAAGAAGGGGTTCTTACCTATGTTGCAAGGCAAGACATTGAGTAAGACTCAAAGTCCGGCTTCGGCGGAAGAAAGAGAGATAATGGACAAAGTCCCCTATGCTTCAGCCATAGGCTCTATAATGTACACGATGCTATGTACAAGACCGGATGTGGCACATGCTATTAGTTTGACTAGTAGGTACCAATCGGATCCAGGTTCGGAACACTGGATAGCGGTCAAGAATATCCTTAAGTACTTACGAAGAACTAAGGATATGTTTCTTGTATACGGAGGTGAAGAAGAGCTCGTCGCTAAGTGTTATGTCGACACTAGCTTTGACACTGATCCGGATGACTCTAAGTCTCAATCCGGATACGTATTTCTCATGAATGGCGGAGCGGTTAGTTGGAGGAGCTCCAAACAACCTGTGGTAGCGGGATCAACAACGGAGGCCGAATATGTTGCTGCTTCGGAAGCGGCTCAGGAAGCAGTTTGGATGAAGGAGTTCATATCCGAACTAGGAGTGGTGGCAAACGCGTTGGACCCAATGGTGATCTATTGTGACAACAATGGTGCCATTGCCAATGCCAAAGAGCCAAGGTCTCACAAGCATTCCAAGCATATTAAGCGCCGGTTTCACTCCATCCGCGAGCATGTCAAGGATGGAGATATAAAGATTTGTAAAGTACATACGGATCTCAATGTAGCAGATCCGTTGACTAAAACTCTCCCTAGATCAAAACATGATCAACACCAGAACTCAATGGGTGTTAGATTTATCACTATGTAACTAGATTATTGTCTCTAGTGCAAGTGGGAGACTGAAGGGAATATGCCCTGAGAGGCAATAATAAAGTGTTTATTATGTGTATTCCAAGTATATGATAGATGTTTATTTTGCATGCTATAATTGTATTAATACGGAAACGTTAATACATGTGTGTTCAATAAACAAACAGAAAGTTCCTAGTTATGCCTCTCTCATAAACTAGCTCGTTGATTAACAAGATGATCAAGGTTTCCTGATCATGGACATTGGATGTTGTTAATAACGGGATCACAACATTAGTGTAATGGTGTGATGAACATTCATCTGAAGTATAGCATTACGATCAAAGTCATTGAGTTTATATTGCTATAACAACTTACGAAGTGATCCTAATCCTTAGACCATGAGATCATGTCAATCACTAACACCGGAAGAGTTTCTTGATAACATCAAACGTCACACCGTAACAGGGTGATTATAAAGATGGATTCAGAACTAATAAAGTGTTATGTTGAGGCCCATGGATCGAGAGTGGAATTTGTTCATCCCGATGACGGATAGATATACTCTGGGCCCTCTCGGTGATATCACATTGATTAGCTTGCAAGCAAGTGATTTGATCACTAGAATGTTATATCACAGAAACGAGAAAAGAGTGCATGTCGGTAACAAGATCAAACTAGGTATGGAGATACCGATGATCGAATCTCGGACATGTAATATATCGTGAAACAAAGGGATTAAGATACTAGCGTAAAAGGTTCCGATGATCACAAGAAAGTCATCGTTGAATGTGTGGGAGTCAGTATGGGTCTCCAGATCCCGCTTTTGATTATTGATCCGAGAGGGGTTTCGATCATGTCCGCATTATTCACGAACCGTAGGGTGACACACTTAAGAGACACCGACATCCAATTGGAGCAAATGTTTCATGACGAAAGAATGAACAAGCGCAGGAATTTATTTCACTAGATACCGAAACAGGTTTTTGGGTGAAATTGCATAAAGTGGTTATGCATGTAAAATAGAATTCTAGCAAGGGGTTATTTGTGAATGTTTGTCATTAAAGTAATTGACAAAATTCTGAATAAAATAAAAGAGTTTTATTTAATGAGAGTTTGCATTAAATTTGGTGGAAATTTAATGGGAATTTGAGTGGACTTTTGAGTGGAGGGAATTTAAAGGAGATTTGTGAGTGGAGTGTCCACCCACATGAAGAGGGGAGGGCAAGGGGCAGCCCCCATGCGCCGGCCACCCCTTTGGGGTTCCCCTCCTCCTCCTATAAAAGGAGCCCCCCTCCTCACTTGTCTCTCACACCTCCTCGTGAAGGATCTCTCTCCCTCTCTAGAATTTATCCCCCATGGTCTCGGACTAGCGAGATACATGTTCCAGGTGGCTATTCGGCAAGAAAGAGTTGTGCTTCCGCTGCATCGCTGGAGCGAGGAGGCGGAGGTTGCTCGGTGCCTCGAACGTGTGTGCGAGCACGGATGCGCTGCTGATTTACGGCGCTAGGACTTCCTCTCGATCTTGAGATCGGCAAGAGATCGTCTACATCAACCACGAGTTGAACTCGTTAAGCTTTGTCGGTCTTCAAGGGTATGTTCTCTACGGATATACATCCGCCCGTTGTTTGTATCTAGTAGATAGATCTTGGTATATAGTTCACATCGTAGGAATTTTTTTGTTTTCTATGCTGCGAACCCTACACTTTGACGCTCAGGTGCCCCTCCTCCTGGTGACTGCGGAGTACCACACATAGGACAGACGTGCCGGCTGAGCGAAGCAAGGCCAGAGTATGTGTGTTAGCACTGGGCCACTCGTAACCAATGTCAAGTCAAGGCCCGGCGAAGATATGGAGACCCGGCCCAGGAAGCGACAACCGTCCAAGAGATACAGCCTAGAGGAGTGGGTGACTGGGTGAATATATAGAGGTGTGTGTTTATTGAATAGTTCGGCATGGATCACGGCGGTGGCCGTCGCTTGTAGAATCATGTATCAGATCGCTTAATACAGCTACGGGGGCAAATTCTCTGAGCAATCCTTCGCTCCCCTACCAAATTCCCTAGTAGTAGCTAACAATTGGTACTCATAGCCATAAGATCCTTCCCTGCTTCGATCTGTAGATTTTTCATCCCCACATGACGCGGTTGAAGGCAGCGGCGGAGCGGCGCCGTCAGGAAGCCATGGAGTCCCTGTCTCTAGAGGGAAGAAGGGAGATCTACAAAATAATCATCGTCGCCAATGATAAGTTCCATGAGAAGCTCAAGGCCGAGCTCCGTGAGCTCATCATGATGACAGTGGCGGAGTCCATGGATCACACGGTGGACAAATTCGTCTCGGCCAGGGTCAACGCTGTCGTTGACAATATGCAAGTGTACACGGAGGGCATGGAAGCGGATCTCCGCTCTGTGCTAGGTCTCGCCTCCCCGGATGACGACACCATGTCGTTGCTCAAGTCACCGAGGGGGACGCTGAGATCGGCCTTGGTGGGCACCACGCTGCATGGACTATGCGGGGGAAGGAATCTAAGGCCCATCCGCCTTATATTCCTCCTCCGGCTCAAGGTATCGAGTATCATCCTGATACCATCGTTGCTGGTAGTAGTGCAGCCAATTCGTTCAGAAATTTGTGCCTACATGAGAAGCGAACCTCGTTCTCCGGTCCTGGCAAACCGCCTTCTATGGATTTTCCGAAGTTTAACGGTGACTATCCAAAATTCTGGCAAGCTCATAATGAGGACTATTTTTCCATGTTTGATACCGATCCGGAGCTATGGATTCCAGTAGCGGCTACGCAATATGATGGAGAAGCTGCTCAGTGGCTGTCCTCTGTCAACATAAATTCACTAAGGCCTTGTTTTGCTCAGGTCGATTACTGAGTATTGTAGAGTATTATCCCACGACAATCCCCTCTAATCTTTCTCTTCAAAAATGTTTTTTTGTAAGCAGGGATTGCAGTTGAGTAACAAAGGTTCAATTTTTATTTGGGTTCTAGGCAGACAGCCGCACTTCATTACAACAGTATTACATGAACTTTATTGTAGGCTTCATCACAACAAAATTATAAATCTCAACAATATTACACTGGAGTATCTCAGCAGCACTTAACCACAACAACATTAGACTAGAAAATCAAGTTTTGATTGCATATAAATAAAGTTCTAATACAGTATCACTTTCACAATTTTAAGAATAAGGCTTTGCCACAACATACTAACTGTAGGCTTATTTTACCATTGTGCTTCTTCGGATCATTCTTGGTTTAGTTTTTTCACATCATCTTGTTCTGCTGGCAAATTCAGTTTTCATGACAATATACTGCGCAGGAATGATGATCCGTTGCTCTCCAAATCCACACAATAAACCTCATTCCACACTACAAACCTCATTCTTTTTTAAGGCTACAAATATAAACAGCACTGCAATCATACGAATAAAAAGGTGCAGTTCACTGTGATTTAATCCGCACTGGAATCGGGAGTATCCACAAACTGACAATACAACATGCTCAATTGCTTTAGTGCCCTCTACATATCAGGATCGCTATGTGTTCTCAATTAAAAGAGCAACATAGTTACCTAACAATTTTACTAGCGTGTTTCAATTTTACTGCACGACTTTCTTTCTCAAATATGAATACGATTGATTAGTCGGGCAGGCAGCCTAATGGATCTCAGAAAATTCGATCCATCCAGAATGCTATCTGAATTCTGAATGACCTACTGTGTCATCTGCCAGCTGCACCTCGGATCTAACGGAAACCATAACCGCGTGCCACCTTATCTAGCATCAACCGAGGTTAACCTGAGCCGATCCGGCGAGACAGGCGCAAGATACATAATTCTGAATGCGCACAGCAAATACAAGAGGTTGGTTATTCAAGAAAAAAATCCTGGCTGAGTGGGCCTGCATAGCTTTCTGGATGTTTGCAGATTATTAATATGTGCAAAATTAGGTATCCAATCAAACATATGTGAGATGGAACATCAAGCTACAGATTCACAACTATAGTACTCTCCGTCAGGATACATACATACGCCATAGTTTTATTGGTTAAGACAAGACTATGATAAACGGTTACTTCACTGGTATGTAATTTAATGACTATATTGAAAAAATCAGAGATAGTCTTCTTCTTCCCGTCAGTAGGAAAATCAAACTACAATCTGGATGATCCTCAAGTGCACAAACAGAGAGTTGTCAAACATTAGCAAGCATACAAGCATCCTTGAGATTGTCCAATGGAGATCTGCACATCTCTGTGTCGCGTTGCCTGGAATATCAATTCCTAACGAAGAACCCTAGACCGAGTTCAAATCACATCTAGCACTAGATCAGGAGAAAATGGTATGGGGAGGAAGTTCTAGTACCTGAGGCCAGGCTTGCACCGGAGACGGAGGACTGCGGGGGGATCTGGACGGCGGCGGCGGGATTGAAGACGATAACTTGGACGGAGTCGGGGAGGGAGAAAGGCGGCCCAGGGGACAAAGGAAGACCTTGGGTCGTAGGCGTGTCGTGGAGCCGCAGGCAAAAAGCGAGGTCGTAGGTGTGTCGTGGATCCCCTCCAACCCGAGGTGTTTTCTCGGGGAAACTTGGGTCAAAAGCTATCCCTGCCTGCAAAACGGGAGCGAGGTGGTTTTGCATGTGTCAAGTTAAGCTGGGATTGGACACTCGAAAACCGGTCAAAACACCTTAACAAAACAAGGCCTCAGTGATTCAGTGTTGATTTGGCACATGAATTGTGTGGAGACGTAAGTTCACCGTGGTAGTCCGTAGCCTAATTGTTTATGTACGTTTTTGCTTCTTTGTGCATCGTAATGTTATGTCGGCTAACCATTGTTCTGGACCTTGTTCTATTTTTCTCAACGCCCAATGTAAATATCATTAGATCATCTATGTTCTTATGTTCCTTTTATATGGTTTATATTGTTTGCCTCTTGCGCTTATATTATCCTGCGGTAAATTCTTAATCTTTTATCTGGATTGGGAACCGATTGTAGGCAGCTTCGTGCAACCTAAAACATATGGGGTCATCTTCAAATATGTAGCTATGTTCCATTTAGTTTTATGAATCCATAAGTTGGTGTTGGTTAATGAGATAAATTCTAGAATATCCTTTTCATGTTTTACATACTACCAATACAGCACTCAAGCCTAGGGAGAAACACAGAATTCAGTTTCAGTAGGTGTAGGGATAGATAACAAGGTCCAGAACAATGGTTAATGACAATCAAAAAATTGAGCATATACTAGCTCGTGTAAAAGTAACCAAAAAACTTTACAGTGAAGTGCTACCATGAATTGTGAAACCCCATGACCTATTTTACGCCGTTAAAAGTCTGAAATTTATAGTAACTAGGAAACATACCCGTGCGTTGCACTACAGGACGCGCGCTCTACGCCGAGGGCAAAAAGCCGTCGGCGTAGGCTAAAATGCCCTCGGCGTATGGTACACCGACGGCTGCCCTCGGCGTAGCCTCCTCGGCAAAGGGCTCCCTCGGCTTAGCATATAAAGGTCGTCGGCGTATCAAAATGCCGTCGGCGTAGCGCCGTAGGCATATCTTTTCGACAGGTTGCAAAATATTTTTTAAAAAAATTATTATTTTTCTTAATCTTTGAATTGTTTGACTCATTTTTAACACTAATTACATTTAATATTTAATTAAATTGCAGTCTTGGTTGAAATTTCTAGCCGGTCACCCATCCTAATACTACTCCAGCTCCAGCACGCCTAACTTCCTTGTTCCTTCAGAATCTGTTTCCGCAAAGTAATTCATACATTGTTGTCAATACTATGATATCAATCCTATTAACCTTTATATCAACATGTCACATGTTTGTATTTTTTTGAAATTACAAACAATTATTTAAGTAAACATTAATGAATAAGTAAAAATATTATTGAATTCAAATAAAAATATAATAATTTTACTTTTTTGTATTTTTCTATTTAATATGGAATAATTAATATCTTTAAATCTGTAAATCGGAATTTAAAAATAATATGTCTAAATTGATCAGAAAAATGAGAGGAATTCAAATATGATATCCATATCAACTAATCACAAACCCTCCATTTTTGAATTATCTATTTGGTGGTTGGTTTAGAAAATTCTCTTTTTGCGCAACAATGAAAAATGGCTTTTTGGTGCGATGAAAAGGAAAACTTGCATTGAATCTTTAATAAAATAGCATATTGTGAACCTAAAAATGATTTTTGTAAAAAAACATGAGCATCGGATCATGTGCATGTAGTTCATATCTAACCCACTTCCTACCGATTCGGCAGGAATTTGTCTTTTTCACCAGAGGTGGACGGATAGGTTTCGGATCCCCCTGTTGGGAAATTGTACATATAAGGTGGTATAGTATTTTTGTAAAATGTGGTGGTAGCATTTTGAATTAGCCATTTGGTGGTTGCTTCACAAAATCGTCTGTTTTTTGTGCTCGGAAAATGGAAAATGGTTTTTTGGTACGACGAAAAGGAAAACTTCCTCCTGTAACATTGTTCGCCATCCCATGATGCATGTATATGCACAATATGTGCACATTATCACAAACTATACCTTGATTCTAGCCATAACATTGGTCATTTGACCCGAAAGCCAAGAAACCTCGAATGAGATAGGTCATTTTGTGAATGTTTTTTTGAGACATAATCAATATATCAAGTTTAATATTTTTACTTATAACTATGTCACATAATATGACACCACGCGAAGGTTTCGCATTGTTTCGATCGTTTTTTGATTTTTTATGCCCGTTTTAAACTATTGTCAAACTTTGTCGAACGACGGGTATGAAGATTCTTAGCTCGGGGCCGAGCCTCGCTAAACTTGCATTGGATCTTTGATAAAAATAGCATATTGTGAACCTAAAAATGATTTTTGTAAAAAAACATGAGCATCGGATCATGTACCTGTAGTTCATATCTGACCCACTTCTTGCCGATTCGGCATGAATTTGTCTCTTTCACCAGAGGTGGAAGGAAAGGTATCGGATTCCCCTATTGGGATATTGTCTATATGAGGTGGTATAGTATTTTTGTAAAATGTGGTGGTACCATTTTGAATTAGCCAATTGGTGGTTGCTTCACAAAATCGTCCGTTTTTTGTGCTCGGAAAATAGGAAATGTCTTTTTGGTGCGACGAAAAGGAAAACTTCCTCCTGCAACATTATTCGCCATCCAATGATGCATGTGTATGCACAATATGGGCACGTTATCACAAACTATGCCTTGATTCTAGCCATAATATTGGTCATTTGACCCGAAAGCCAAGAAACCTCGAATGAGATAGGTCATTTTGTAAAGGTTTTTTTGAGACTTAACCAATATATCAAGTTTAATATTTGTACTTATAACCATGTCATGTAATATGACACCACGCGAAGGTTTCGCATTGTTTCGATCATTTTTGAATTTTTTATGCCCGTTTTAAACTATCGTCAAACTTTGTCGAACGACTGGCATGAAGATTCTTAGCTCGGGGCCGAACCTCGCTAAAATTGCATTGGATCTTTATAAAATAGCATATTGTGAACCTAAAAATGATTTTTGTAAAAAAACATGAGCATCGGATCATGTACATGTAGTTCATATCTGACTCACTTCCTACCGATTCGGCAGGAATTTGTCTTTTTAATCAAAGGTGGACGGAAAGGTTTCGGATCCCTCTGTTGGGACATTGTCCATATAATGTGCTCTATTATTTTTGTAAAATGTGGTGGTAGTATTTTGAATTAGCCATTTGGTGGTTGCTTTATAAAACCGTCCGTTTTTATGCTCGGAAAATGGAAAATGTTTTTTTGGTGCGACAAAAAGGAAAGCTTCCTCCTGCAATATTGTTCACCATCCTATGATGCACATGTATGCATAATATGGGCACATTATCACAAACTATGCCTTGATTCTAGCCAAAACATTGGTCATTTGACCCGAAAGCCAAGAAACCTCGAATGAGATAGGTCATTTTGTGAAGGTTTCTTGAAGACATAATCAATATACCAAGTTTGATATTTTTCCTTCTAACTATGTCACATAATATAACACCACGTGAAGGTTTCATATTGTTTCGATCATTTTTGAATTTTTTATGCCTGTTTTAAACTATATATAATGTTTTATGTTTTACTAATTAATTTTTATTTACAAATGTGTAATATTTGAGTGTAGATAGATAGGTCTTATTTTTCTGCAAATTTTGATGTATTATTTATATTTTTCCGAATTAGAATAATTTAGTTATGATTTTTCAAAATTTAATGAGATAAAATAAAAAATAGCTACGCCGAGGGCAGCCGTCGGCGTATGCTACGTCGAGGGCAGCCGTCGGCGTAACATAGAATATGCCGAGGGCAATTCTACGCCGACGGCTGCTTGGCGGAGCTGGCCTAGACGATGGCCGTCAGCGTAGCGACCGGCCGTCGGCGTAGCTTTTCATTCCTGTAGTGTTGCAATGGAATGGAAAAAAAATCAAAGTTTAGATGAAAAAAGGTTAGCGCGACCAATATTTTGCCCAAACGCTGATCGCCCTGCATAATCCTAGCCTTCGTCCGTCCTTTCATCTTAATTCTTTTACTACAATATTCAATCTCCACCCGCCAAATCACCTCCACTTTATCATTGACTGGATTTTCTTCAAGTAAGCTAGTTAAATCGAGTGGGAACATGTGATTGGAGTGAAGGCATATACACCTATGTTTTTTTCGGAGGCGGCTCACAGCGATCTTTTCATTGTGCTTATCCGTATGTCTAGTCACGGAATTGTATGAAAAGGAAAATGAAAGCAAATTATAAGTGTAATTAATTATTAGATATGCTATGAGAGGATAGTTCAGATGGTACAATTTGATTTTCCGTCCAAACTTTTTTCATGAGAATTTACATGTCCATGTACCCGCGTTTGACAAAAACTAATCCACCGAACTAAATTTGCAACAAGCCCAAATTAAAGAGAATTAAAAAATTAAGATCGAAGAATTTAGGCGTCTAGTTCTGGTACATTGGCTGGATTGAAATTTGGCTGACGATGGCACCGAAAGATCAAGCTAGCTAGGCTCCTTCCATGTATGGAACTAAAGCGGGTGGTGCCAGACAATCAACATATTGAACAACAACAACTGATGGATCCGATTAGAAAAAACTGCACTTCCTAGTTAAGATCAGCGGTACTATTTCCATCGATGCCCAGCACGCTTTGGCCGCTGCTGCCGCGCACGGGAGAGGTGTTGGAATTTGGGTGTGCGTCTTGGCCCATAGCCTAATACAAATTCTGAAATTTTCTTGACCCATTCATGCCTAGCAAGGGGTGGCATCAAAGTTTAGTCCCATCTTTCTAGTTTAGAGGAAGTTGGACCAATATATATAGTGAAGTGTTTCACTACCTCCTAAAGAGAGTGAAGAGGAGTAGCATACACGCGCGCTCCTCTTTCTCCGCCGCCCGACGCGCGCCGCGGTTTGCGGAATTGTGCCTTGGTACCGATCTTATCTTTTTGCTGCTCTGGAAAATTATCGCGAGTTATTTTTCTGTCAGCCGTTTCCGGTCTTTCCGGAAACGTGGGCTGTTACTACTCGGACGTGGGCTACGCCCCACGTCTTACCCGACCGGCGCCTATATATAAACGGCCTTAGGCGAAAACCCTAATACGAGAAAATACACATCTCTCTGCCTCCAGAACCTTGCGCCGCCGTTATTTTTTTGTCAGCCGTTTCCGGTCTTTCCGGAAACGTGGGCTGTTATTACTCGGACGTGGGCTACGCCCCACGTCTTACCCGACCGGCGCCTATATATAAACGGCCTTAGGCGAAAACCCTAATACGAGAAAATACACATCTCTCTGCCTCCAGAACCTTGCGTCGCCGCTATACCTTCTCCATCCCCTCTTCCGACGTGCAACGGACGACGGGACAGTAGGCCTCTGGAACCACCGCCTCTCGTGAACCTGTACGGGTGAGGGGCGATCAGGTTTTTGGGGAGCGCGTTGCGCGACTACTGACGGCATCACGTCGACCGACCACTCCTTCCCGGACGAGGACTTCTTCCCGGACATCAGCAGCCTCTACATCGACGTCATGGCTGACGACGCTGGTGTCAACGCGAACCTCAACCCCAACCTGAACACGAACCCGATTCCTCCTCCCAGCACCGTACGTAATCTGTTTCTATCTAGTTCAGTCTCTATTGCAGTTTCTTGTACTAGCTCTTCGAATAGATGTGATCTGCTTATTCTGGTTGAATATGATCTGTTCGTCTATTCTACTAGTATGCATGATTAGATTAATTTCAGCACTTATAGTCATGATTTATTATTACTTGTTTCGGATTAAATATTATGGTAATTTGCATATATTTTCAACAATCCAAAAACCTGATTATAGGCAACTGAATTCAACTGGTTTAACCGCGGCTACAAGGCCGCCTCCTTTTGACAGTGTCAATTATAAGAGATGGCGCACGAGAGCAGTTCTATGGTTGAAAAACCTAGGCTTCTATAGCGCCACTCTTGGCAAACCTGAGGGAGACCTTTCTCCTGTTCAGGAGGAAGCGTTTCAGAAAGTCGACACCATGTTTATGGGGGCTTTGTTCAATATTCTTGGTGACAACATTGTTGACACCTATATGTCATTTGATAATGGCAAGGATGCGTGGGATGCACTGGACGCCAAGTTTGGTGTTTTTCGGATGCTGGCACTGAACTGTATATCATGGAGCAATTCTATGACTACAAGATGACTGATGACCGTCCCATCGTGGATCAGGCTCATGAGATACAGTCCCTTGCCAAAGAACTCGAGCAGTTCAAGTGTAACTTACCGGACAAGTTCGTGGCCGGAGGCATTATTGCCAAGCTTCCTCCTTCTTGGAGGAACTTTGCTACCTCTCTGAAACATAAGAGACAGGAGTTTTCTGTTTCGGATCTGATCGGATCTCTTCATGTTGAAGAAAAGGCGAGAGCAAAAGATACACGTCCTCGAGGCTTTGATGGAAGTTCTAGCGCACATGTAGTGCAGAAAAACAATTTTCAGTCCCACAAGTTCAAGAATAAGAACAGGTCTGATGGCAAAGGAAAGTTTGATGGCAAAAACAAGGCCGCACAGACTACCAACTTCAAGAAGAAGACTGAGTATAAGAAGAAAGGATCCTGCCATGTCTGTGGTGATCCTAATCATTGGGCTCCTAGCTGCCCCAATCGCTTTGAAAAGCGTTCACATGGAAATAGTGGCAAGTCCGCTAATGTTGTCCTTGGTGATATTGAGATGAAGGATGCTGGGTACGGTATATTTCCCACTGTTCTTTCAGTTTGTAATTCACCTGATTGGTGGATAGACACTGGTGCAAATATACATGTATGTGCTGATATTTTCATGTTCTCTTCTTATCAGGTCGAACGGGCTGGCTCCGTGCTGATGGGAAACGGCTCACGTGCTTCTGTTCAAGGTGTTGGTACAGTGGATCTGAAGTTTACTTCGGGGAAGATCGTACAGCTGAAGAATGTGCAGCATATTCCCTCAATCAATAAGAATTTCGTCAGCGGATCTCTTCTGTGTCGAGATGGTTTTAAGTTAGTCTTTGAGTCCAATAAAGTTGTAATTTCTAAGTGTGGACAATTTGTTGGAAAGGGTTATGAGTGCGGAGGCTTGTTCCGCTTATCTTTGTCAGACTTATGTACTCAAGTTATTAATCATGTTTGCAATGATAGTGAATCCAATATTTGGCATTCACGACTTTGTCATATTAATTTTGGGTGCATGACGCGGCTTGCCGATATGAATTTAATTCCGAAATTTACTACTGTCAAAAGTTCCAAGTGTCAAGTATGTGTGCAAGCTAAGCAACCTCGCAAGTCTCACAAGACTGCCGAGGTACGAGATTTGGCACCACTGGAACTAATACATTCAGATCTTTGTGATATGAATGGTGAGTTGACAAAAGGTGGAAAGCGATATTTCATGACTTTAATTGATGATTCCACTCGATACTGTTATGTGTATCTTCTGAAATCTAAAGATGAAGCTTTTAATCACTTCAAAATCTATAAAGCTGAATCAGAAAACAAACTTGATCGTAAGATTAAGCGACTTCGGTCTGATCGTGGTGGAGAGTATTTTTCCAACGAATTTGATTCTTTTTGTGCGGTTGTTGCCTACCAAAACCCACCGGCGAGCAGCGACGGGCAACACGGAGAGCCGGGAGGCTCCCAGGACTGCTGGTGGGCCCTGGTCCCTCGGGCAACGGCCCGCAAAACTCCGGCACACGTCCTGGCTTGGTTCGAGGGCGTGCCACCTGACCTATACCTGATCAGGAAGGTGAAAGATTGCTTCGATTGGTTTCCTGCATGGCAAACAAACATACGTAAAATTCAAGCCGTAACCGGCTCCCAGGTTTTCCTGTGAATCGGCTCCTAGAGCCGATTATCCCATGGTTCTGCATTAGATCTATGATAACATGGGGTTTTGCTTCATCAATACAAGTTAAATAGATCTACGACAGTTTAACGTTTTCACCACATAATTGGAACGTCCTACACGTAATTGAGCCTGGTAGATACAAAAGATAATAGAAAACTAATCCTAGAGAAGGCCTAAAAACCAACGTAAAGTCAATTCCCGGAACAACTCCTCTCAGATTGGTGAACCACATCTTATATACTACTGGATCGTTCAACCCGTTTGCAAGGCCTGATCATGTAGATATCAAACTAAACCTTGGAGAACAAGGCACAACTATAACAGATCAAATCGACTTAAATAAAGACCAAGCAAGATGCCACCCTTACACCCGGGAAAAGATGCAAAGGCGGCGAGATAGCTAGAGGTAGCATAACTAAACAATCATAGCGAAAAGTACTGATGCTAGCCTAAACAAATCTATGATAATAGTGTTACTCGCCATCAACAAGGCTTCAGTACGAGTAACACCAGATAACGCATAAGTAGATACTGTCTAGATCGCAAGGCAGCATGGCACTTACCCGAGAAAAACCCTAGAAACAAGGGGTGGCGATGCGCCGAGATTGTGTTTGTTGTGAACGTGATTGTCCTCTTTTTCTCGATAACCTTAGGTACATATTTATAGTCCGGAGACTTTCTATCTTTGGAATAACTCTACAACTCTAACTCCTACCTAAACCGAAACATAATCTATTACAATATAAGATACACGGGCAATTTAGCCCAAAACACCGTTCGAGGCCGCTTCAATAACACGTTGCATATACGTATCTTCTAAGCCCATCTTGATCACGGCCCAACTCCTTCTTTTGCCAAAATATGGCGATAACACATGCCCCCTGGTTTTGGCAATGATGATTCCAAAACCACTCTGTTTTTTTTCTTCTCCTCCCTTTTTTTTCTGTATCGGGTTACGCGTTGCCAGAATGCGTTGCAGAACAGAATCGTCACGCCACCCCCTCATCATGATGCCCTGTCTTCTCCACTTCTCCGCAGTGCATGATTTGACAATTTCGGCAGCACATTCTGGGAAACCGCTATAGCATTGAACCACTTCATACTATTCCCCTTATTTATATTCATCTTAGCAGTTCGCAGCCCCATCTTCCTCCAGCAGCCAAGAAACCCTTCTTCCTCCGCCGTAAAAACCCTCTTCTTCCGCCATGGCCTCCTCTGCTTCATCTGGCCTGTCCTCCCAAGCCTCCAATACAATGAGCGACCGGGAGCCGACGCCAGAGCATCCGCCGACGGCGGCGTACAACACCCTCGCCCCACAATGGTGGGACGAGAGGGATTGGGATTTCGCCACCTGGTCCGAGGACGACGAGTCCTTGACCGATGGCGAGGAGGACCTGCAGTTCCTCGCCGATGGGGAACTGGAGGCGGACAGCACCGACGACGCCATGTCCTGGGACGGCGTCGACTCCTCCGACGAGGAGGAGGAAGCGGAGGAGGACACCTCCTCCGAGGAGTACCAGCCGGTGAAGTACTTTCGCGCCGGGTCCAGCGAGGACACCGAAGACGACGACGAGGACGAGGAGGCCCCCGCTGGTATCTGGATCAGCAGCAGCGAAGACGACGCCGGCAGCAGCGCTGATGACAACGAACAAGACGACGGCGAAGACAGCGGCGACGACCTCGGCCTCTAGATTAGGAATTAGTAGTAGTAGTAGTAGATTTCCTTTCGTAAGCAATCAGCTCCTTTTGTAAGCAATCAGCTCCACTGTAAATAATCGTCTTTTGAATGAATGAAGATTGCTTTTCCAACTCGAAGATTGCTTTTCCGACCCAATTTCGCCGATAGTCACATAGGTCGATGCTCCAGAAGCCGATAGCAACGTATCGGCTTTCACCCTGCTACGCTCATACAGTCAACCAAGTCACAGCCCAAAGAGCCGATGGTAAAACATCGGCTTTCCCAGAAACGTTGACAAGGTCAAGTTTGGTCGCATACTTAGACAAATCTGAGCGGCCACTTTCCAGTTTCAAACGGTAACCTGCGACCCTCTTCAAAAAGGGCGACCCAGATCTCCAATTGCTCATCGACCAAATCGAGCTCACAGCGACAAGATCCCTCGATCCCCAATTGCACAGATCCATCTCCGCCGGCAAACTAGATGGCGGAATCATCCAACACCAATCCAGAGGTCTCCGGTCTAAAGGTACGCCTACTTCCCGCAGTCTGAACGCGATGCTAGAATTAATGGCGAACACCTGAATTAATGCCTTATTCCATTATTAAATTTTCTAGGTTTCAGACATTCTGCTGCCACATCCTTCTCTCCCAAATTCTCTCTGCCTTGGCCCTCGTACAGCATCTAGTCCTGCCCATCTGATTTCTTGCGAAGCAAACCGAATCCCCTTCGTAAGCCAAGACCTAGATTTAAACTCTTGGGCCGACTGCTTGCGAGCCTGGCCTAATCCTCCTGAACATTGGGTCACTTGGTTCAGCAGGGTAGCTAGAGCTTACCAATCTCAATGGGAAACCACGGGGATAGCCGTTGCCTTGCACTTGTCATTTCTCCTCTTGAGAAACATGAGAATCTTCTAAAAACCATCGGCTACTTCTGGTCTGACGCTCTGAACTGCTTTATGTTCGGTCATGGCCCTATGTCACCAACTCTGTTAGATGTGGTGATGATTACTGGTCTAGATGTTACATCACCCAGCCCCTCTGCTTTCAAACTGACCAAAGTCCCCTACAAACTGTCTTCTAAAACAGACTGCACGAACTGGGGTGCCTACCTCCAACGCCATATGAAAACAAAGGGCCCTGTCACAGAGAAAGAACACACAGCCTTTCTCAACTTCTGGCTAGAACATTTCATATTATGTGGCCCTTCCCTTGCTCCAACCAAAAATTATCTCTCCTTAGCCTACGAGCTTGCCAAAGGCACTCAACTTGGTATCGGCAAACTGTTCCTTGGAGAGGTCTATCGATATCTCCAGTTGATGTCTGTCAAGCTGTTCTCTGGCATAGCAGTCAAAACAGGAGGTCCTTGGTGGTTCATCCAGCTATGGGCCCAGCTGTACTTTCAAAACCATGTCCCCAACTTTCCCTTTTGGCGAGTTGTACCTTCCCAGATGTCAAAGGGAAGCAGATCCGATGCACTAGTTATGGCCAAGCTTTGTATAGGCTGCCAGGTAGTAAACTATCCCCTCAGGAAGCTTCCAAGTGGTTCAGTATTTTCTTCCAAGGCCTGGATAATCCTACCTTCTTCCCTTACATGGAAGAATCGGAACACTTTGAAAATCCCATCTCCTTCAGGCTAGACAGCTTTGCCGATGACACCAGCACTCGGCAACTCTTTTCCATTGTGATCCGTCCCTGTTTCCTTCCAGTTGGCATGACTACATCCAACAGAATCATCAAGCCTGGGTATGAATTCTACCAGCCGGTCATAGTGGCTCGGCAATTTGGCCTTGGACAAGTACCTCCCCATCTCTTTCTCCACCATCTCACGGAGAGCAGAGCCGACCTGCCTGATCCTCTCACAAGTCAAAGGTGTTACTCCTTCTTTGATGCTCTGACCATCCCTATTCCAAATGACCTCACCTTCGCCTCATCAACTGATGGCTTTGAAGACTGGTGGTCGATGTGGAAGACTCACGCCTTCAGGAAAGCTCTGGGACCGTTGCTGAAACAGCTTGATGCTGGCTATGACATCCCCGTGGAACAGGTACCACTACTCTGATAAATTTTCTTGATGCAGCTCACAAATGACTCTTCCACTAACCCACTCTTTCTCTTTGCAGCAACAAGATGGCCCTGAACCTACGCACAGTGATGGCTCCCCCTTTGAGTTCTTTCCGCCAGCTCCTGTGGTTCTTTTCTGCAAAAACTCGCCACCTTTGAAAAAGGTCATGATGCAGAACCAGCCGATAACACCACAATCGGCTTCTAAGAAGCAAGTAACTTCAACATCAGCTGCCCCTCGAGTTCCAACTAAGACAAGAACGATGACGAGGAATGTAGCTGCCAGGAAGACCCTGAGGCGCCGGAGCCCTTCTCCAGAAAGCTCGCATGTAGGCTGATCCATGCCTTGGTCGATCCTTCTCATTCTTTCATTCTTGCATAAGTGCTCGTGTCTAATGGCTTCCCTTCTTGCAGGCTTCCGTCAAAGACACCTCCCACGAGGACACACAACTCGATCAAGGAGAATCGAGCCCAACAGACTCTGAGAGGACTGCCACACCAAACCAGCCAGATGCGCCACCATCGGCTCCCAGGAAAAGGCCAGCTCCTGAACCTGCTGCCCCCCGAGCATCAGTCGAGGCAGGGCCAGCTGTGGGTCCCAAGAGAGCTCGCAAAGGACTGCAAGCTTCTTCGTCGAGCCAGGAGGTTTCGAAAATCATCACCCTTCATGCTCTTACCACTTACTTCTTTTATCTGCCGATTTCTTTTATATCGGCTAAAACCTTACATGCAGACGACTGACGCTTCTAGTGGGAAAGCTGGGGCAGTGCCGATGCCTCTAGCCAAGCCGTATCTAGCAATCCCCGAAGGTGCAGATGAAACAGCTACTAATTTGGGCAAGCCTCCAGCAACTACAAAGCCGATTGCCTCGTCATCTGCAATCCCCTCGACCTTAGGAGAGGTATGTTAGCTTCTCCCGGCTAATCTTTTTCTGTTGAACGCACACTGACGCTTTCTCGGGCTGCCAGAGTTGTGATATTTCAGGCTTGTTGACGTTTGACCTAGAATCCATCGAACCAACCCCCTCTGTCGCCACCGATGAACCACAAGCCAGGGCTGTTCTACCTCAATTCCAGCGTCTTAGAGCCTTTGTCCTCCCCGATCGAAGAGCTGATCGAAGGTTCTGAGGAGGTGAAGAGCGTTCTTGCTGAAATAAAAGACCAACTCCCAGTAGCATTGCAGGTGAAGCTTTGGCCCGTTGTAACTCTGTCTTTCTACGGGTCAAGGGTGAAACTAGCTCGTGAAAGGATCAACCTGCGTCGTGCCCAACTTCCGCTGAAGGCCAATATTGCAGACAGATGTCAGCAGCTCAACGAGAAAAAGGCGTCTCTGGATGCCAAAACTGACACCTCTGTCAGTACCGCCGAGCTTGCCTCCTTAAAAAGGGAGCTGGAAGATCTTGAAGAGAAAGTCCGGGCGACTAAACAGCTCATTCGCGACAAGGAAGAATCCATCGCCCGATCCCAAGACGAAGCAGAAAGCCTCAAGGCTCAACTGAAGACCGATCTGGCAGAAATACGTGCCCTGAACAAGCAGCTAGTGACGGGCAAGGACGAAGATGACGAAGCCGAGATCGCCGAGGTGGACCGTGTCCGTGCTGACGCCCTCCACGCCTTCGAGGCATTTCTTCAGTAGCCTGTTTATGTAAACTGGCATCTGCTTGTAACAGTTTGAACCTCTAGAGTCGATGACCGTGCATCGGCTGTATATTTTGTTCATTGGCTGATCTCATGTATCGGCCCCCACATCTCACTGTCCATCATCCCACATGCTTGGGAAATATTTCTTGAGATGCTGACCATTGACAGCCACTGGGAATTTCACGCCATCCAGCTCCTCCAGCATGTACGCGTTTCCCCTTAAAACTTGATCGACCCTGTATGGCCCGTGCCAATTTGGAGACTATTTACCATATGCTGCATCCTTAGTTCCCAATGGCAATACCGCTTCCCATACCAGATCGCCAACGTGGAACTCCTTCGGTCTCACCTTCTTGTTGTATGCACGAGCTACCTTGGCCTTGTTTTCTTTGATTTTCTCAAGCGACCATAGCCTAAGCTCAGTCAGATCCTCAACACTGTCACTCATCAGGGCCGCATGTTCTTCAGTCGTTAGATCGTTCTGAAAAGTGACACGTCTCGATCCAGCCGTAATTTCCCAAGGCAATACGGCTTCTTGTCCATAGACTAGATGGTACGGCGAGGTTTTTATCGCTCCATGACATGACATGCGGTAAGCCCATAAAGCCTCTGACAAAACCTCGTGCCAACGCCTAGGGTGCTCATCGATTTTCCTCTTGATCAGCTTGATAAGGCTCTGGTTGGACGCTTCAGCTTGCCCATTTGCTTGAGCATAGTATGGAGATGATCGAATCAGCTTAATTCCTGTGTCCTCACAGAACTTTCTGAACTCGTGAGAAGTGAAGACCGACCCTCCATCGGTCGTGATAGTCTGGGTAATCCCAAACCTATGAATGACGTGTTCTTTCACAAAATCGACAACATCTTTCGAGCTCACTGACTTCATAGGGACGACTTCCACCCATTTAGTGAAATAATACGTAATGGCCAAAATCCACATGTGGCCTTTGCTTGACGGAGGATTGATCTTGCCAATCATATCCATGCCCCAACCTCGGAATGGCCAAGGCTTGATGATGGGGTTCATCGCTGACGCGGGGACCATCTGAATTTTTCCAAATCTCTGACATGCTTGACACCCTTTGTAGTACTTAAAACAGTCCTCAAGCATGGTCGGCTAATAAAACCCTGATCGCCTGATCAACCACTTCATCTTGTGAGCCGATTGGTGAGTTCCACAGGCGCCTTCGTGTACCTCGTGTAGGAGCCGATTGGCCTCGGCTGTCCCCAGACATTTGAGCAATAACCCTTCCAGAGTCCTGTAAAACATGTCGTCCCCAATGAGCACATACTTCATGGCCTTGTACCTTATCCGTTTAGGTGCCCCCCGAGCCGAATCCTTCAAGTAATTGAAGATATCGGCTCTCCAGTCGTCTGCGTCCAGGAACTGTACCTAAACATCGGCTCCTTCTGCTACGTCCTTGTAGCCTGAAGCCATTTGTGCAAGATCATTCGCCTCGGTGTTCTGCGAGCGCGGGATCCAGGTGAAGTTTATGTACCGGAACTGTGCCATCAGCTCACGGCATTGCAGCCATAATGGGAAGAGCGACTCGCTCTCACACTTGTATTCCTCCGTGAGTTGAGAAATCACCAACTTGGAGTCTCCAAAAATTTCCACTGCTTCTGCTCCAGCTTCGATGAGCAACTCCATTCCCTTGCGTATCGCCTCATACTCAGCGACGTTGTTGGTGCGAGGGGCAGACAACCTGATGGAGAAGGAAAATGTTGCCCCCCGGGGCGACACGAGTAGCATGCCGATGCCGCACCCATCGTCGCAAACCGATCCATCGAAAAACATAGCCCACGCTCGTATAGCCAGTGCTGCTATATTAGTGTTGATCCTTTCAGCGATAAGGTCGGCCAATGCC
The DNA here is from genome assembly GCA_910589765.1 of Avena atlantica. Taxonomy (NCBI): domain Eukaryota; kingdom Viridiplantae; phylum Streptophyta; class Magnoliopsida; order Poales; family Poaceae; genus Avena; species Avena atlantica. Next base: position 58,140,044 of record OU342737.1, read on the forward strand.
TGTCCCTTAACTGCTTTCGCGGGTTGATAACGGATATCGAACTCCGATAATGCAAACATCCATTTGCCCAGTCGGCCTTTCAACATAGGATCCGACAACATGTGCTTTATGACGTCTGATTTGCATATGATGACAATCTCTGCTGATAGAAGAATGTGGCGCAGCTTGGTGCAGGTGAAAAACAGGCAGAGGCACAACTTGTCGATCTCAGGATACCTTGTCTCTGCATCTAGCATCCTTCTGCTGATGTAAAATACAACTCGCTCCAGCCCATCATAAACTTGCACCACCACTGAGGCGATGGACGTGTCAGCTACTGATAAGTAAATGTAGAATGGCCTATCCGGCTGGGGCGGAACCAATACTGGCGGCTTCGTCAGATATTCTTTGATCTCGTCGAAGGCTCGTTGTTGTTCTGCCCCCCAGCTGAACTCCTCGTCAGATTTAATCTTCACCAGTCCCATGAACGGCTCTATTCTTCCTGACAGATTGGAGATGAATCTTCTGACGAAGTTGATCTTGCCGATGAGAGACTGCAGTTCCTTCTTCGTGGTAGGCGGCTTCATTGTTTGCACTGCCTCCTGACTTTTCAGGCCGATCTCAATTCCTCGTTCATGGACCAAGAAACCCAAGAACTGACCGGCCGTCACACCGAAGGCACACTTCTTTGGATTCATCCGTAGCCCGAATTTCCTTGTTCGGTCCAGGACGCGTCGCAGGTCGTCCAGATGTCCCCGTACTGAAGCTGACTTGACCACCACGTCATCGATATAAATTTCCACCAGCTTGCCGATCAGATCATGGAAAATGTAATTCATGGCTCTTTGGTACGTGGCGCCGGCATTCTTTAGTCCAAATGTCATGACTACATACTCAAACAACCCCACTGAACCTGGGACTCTGAACGCAGTCTTGTGTATATCTTCCGGAGCCATAAAAATTTGGTTGTAACCGGCATTGCCATCCATGAAGCTCAAGACTTTATGACCAGCAGCTGCGTTGATTAATGTCTCAGCTACCGGCATCGGATATTCATCCTTTGGAGTGGCTCTATTGAAATCCCGAAAATCTATGGCAACACGCCAGCGGCCATCCTTTTTCTCTACAGGTACGATACTAGAAATCCACTCAGCATACCTGCATGGCCTGATTAACTTGGCTGTCAACATTTTCTCGACCTCTTTCTTAACTTCTGCCAAAATTTCGGCCTTCATCTGTCGTGCTCGCTGCTGGAATGGCCGAAATCCTTTTTTAAGCGGGAGTCGATGCTCAATGATGCTCCTGTCTAATCCAGGCATCTCTGTATAGTCCCAGGCGAAGCAGTCTGGATATTCTTTCAACAGCGCTATCATCGGACCCCGCAGACTCGGATCTAACTTCTTGCTGATAAATGTTGGTTGTGGCTTATCCCCAGGACCGATGTCGATTTCTTCAAGTTCATCAGCGGATGTAAACCCATACCCTAGCTTTCCGTCACCTGTTAAATCGATGCTAAACACAGGGCAAACAGTAGGTGAGGATGACAAAAATAATTTGGGCCGATTGCCTGAATCGGCCCCCTTTTTGATTGCATTAGTCAAGGACGGTTTACACCTTATTTGTGTTTCACAATGGCAGGGAATCTCCCTGCTACGACTACATGATCTGTTTGTCGTAAGATTGCTGCTTTTTGTTTCTTGTGGCCGATCGCAGGGATCGGCCGTACCACGTACCATCGTGGACTTTGCTACTCTGTCAGGCCAGTGGATAAGACCAGCCTCACCCCGTTTTTTGTAGCTTCGATGCGTTCACAGCCGTCTAGACTAATTCCAGAGATCGGCTCTTGGTCTTCTGCTTCCCAGATGTTCATGCCAGCTATGGAGATCTCGACAGAATCATCTGCATGAATGACCTCCACCTCATCTCCATCCCACTGTATTAGGCACTGGTGCATTGTGGATGGAATGCAGCAGTTAGCATGAATCCAATCTCTCCCTAGCAAGACAGCGTAGGTGCTTTTGCTATCCACGACGAAGAATGATGTAGGGATGGTTTTTCTGCCCACGGTCAGATCCACGTTCAGTACGCCCTGCGTCTCTGAAGTTTGGCCGTTGAAGTCGCTTAACGTGACGTTGGTTTTGATCAGATCCGCGGTGGAGCGTCCCAAACGCCGTAGCATGGAGTACGGCATTATATTGACTGCCGCTCCGGTGTCCACCAACATCTTGCTGACAGGCTGCCCGTTGATGTAACCTCGCAGGTACAGGGCTTTCAGATGTTTGTAGCCCTTCTCACGTGGCTTTTCAAAGATAACCGGCCGTGGGCCGCAGTCAAACTGTGCCACTGGTAGCTCGTTGGTTCTTGGCGCGCAGAACTCTGACGGAAGTATGAATACCATGTTTGTGCCAGCCGATGTCTTTGCATCGGCTTTTACCGGTTTGGGGCGCCACTCTCTCCTTTTCGGGCGATCTTCCGTTTCCAAAGTCTGTCGAATCTTAACGGCCAGATCGGGCCGTGCTTTCTTTAAAGCGTGTAGATACTGTGCTTCGGCTTCCTCCAAGTTACGCAGCCGCTGCACTCTACGCTTTTGGGTGTGTCTGAGTCCGTCGGGACACCATCTTGGACGGTGATATCTGTCTTTTTCTTTGTCATCCCCTGGCTCCTCGAGATCTTTTGCTCGAGCGGACTCCCTGTATCGGCTCTGAGGTGGGAGAGGCCCTAGACGCTTGAACACTGACACTGGCCCCGTGTCCTCCTTCTGCTGGCCACATTCCGGGCAGTTATCGATTGTAGGCAATCGGCTCATTTCCGCATCCCAGCAATACTTGAAGAAAGGATAGCCCCAATGTTTGTGTGCGCCTTCCTTTTCTTTTGACGGTCCCCTAGCGAGGTGCTCATATCCTTCATCGTCTCCATCGCGCCGGCGACGTCGGTCATACTGACGCTCATACTTGTTAAGGAGATGCGTGGAATGTGGCTTCTGATATCGCACGCTTCTCACCTGTTCCTCAGTTAAATACCGCTTGTCATCGTAGCTGGGCCGGTCGCGTGGACCAGCCTCCTCTCTTCCTTTGCCCCGAGAGCGACCGTCTTCCCCTTACATGCGCCACGGTGGTACACAGGTCCTGCCATATTAACATCGAACGAGAAATCCAACTGACGCCTTGTGGACTGGCTGTGTTCTACCATGTTGACGCCGGGAAACGGGTTGGTGTCTACTTTCATGGCGAATTGCCCCAGGATCAGACGGCCCTGCTCTATCGCCGTTTGGATCTGGCGACGTAGCTCTTTGCAGTCATTGGTGGTGTGGGTGAACGAGTGATGCCACTTGCAGTATGGTCTTCCGTTCATCTCTTGAGCCGTAGGGATCCTGTGGCCTTCGGGTAACTTCAGCTGCTTTTCTTTCAGTAGTAAATCAAATATCTGCTCAGCTTTGCTCACATCGAAGTCAAACCCTTTTGCAGGCCCTTGCTGTTTCACCCATTTGCAGGATACAGGATCTGCCCCCCGGGCCCATTCAGCCACGGCCACCTCCTGGTCTTGCGTAGGATCTTCTTCTTCTGTATCGACCAGGCCTATCGGACGTTTGAACTTGTCCTGGTACAACTCAGGGTGGCGTTGTTCATACATCGTCAGCTTCTGGGCCATGTGCGCCAACGAGTTGTACTCCACTTGGAAAGCCAGATCCTTGATAGGTGCTGAGAGACCCAACGCCGCCAGCTCGACTGCTTCCTTTTCAGTTAACCGAGCTGAGTAACATCGTGTTATCGCCATATTTTGGCCAAAGAAGGAGATGGGCCGTGATCAAGATGGGCTTGGAAGATGCGTATATTCAACGTGTTGTTGGATCGGCCTAGTGCGTGGATTTGGGCTAAATTGCCCGTGTATCTTGTATCATAGTAGGTTTCATGTTAGTTTAGGTTCCGTTTCAGTTTAGGTAAAGATAGAGTTGTAGAGTTATTCCAAAAGTAGAGAGTCTCCGGACTATAAATATGTACCTAAGGTTATCGAGAAAAGGAGGACAATCACGTTCACAACAAACCAAATCTCGGCGCATCGCCACCCCTTGTTTCTAGGGTTTCTTTCGGGTAAGTGTCATGCTGCCTAGATCGCATCTTGCGATCTAGGCAGTACTTTTACTTATGCGTTATCTAGTGTTACTCGTACTGAAGCCTTGTTGATGGCGAGTAACACTACTATCATAGATTTGTTGAGGCTAGCACCGGTGCTTTTCGCTATAATTGTTCAAAGTTATGCTGCCTCTAGTTACCTCGCTACCTTTGCACTATTTCCCAAGTGCGAGGGTAGCATCTTGCTTGATCTTTATTTAGCTGATTCGATCTGTTATGGTTGTGCCTTGCTCGCCAAGGTTTAGTTTGACATCTACGTAGTCAGGCCGTACAAACGGGTTGAACGATCCAGTAGTACGTAAAGACGTAGTTTACTCGTTCTAGAGAAGTTGTTCCGGTAATTGGCGTTACGTTGGTTATTAGGCCTCCTCTAGGATTAGTATTCTTCATCTTTTGTATATACCAGGCTCAATTACGTGTAGGACGTTCCAGTTACGTGGTGAAAACGCTAAACTGTCGTAGATCGATTTAACTTGTAATGATAAAGCAAAACCCCATGTTATCGTAAATCTAATGCAGAACCATGGGATAATCGGCTCTAGGAGCCGATTTACAGGGAAACCTGGGAGCCGGTCACGGCTCGAATTTTACGTATACTTGTTTACCATGCAGGAAATCAATCGGAGCAATCCTTCACCTTCCTGACCAGGTATAGGTCAGGTGGCACGCCCTCGAACCAAGCCAGGACGCGTGCCGGAGTTTTGCGGGCCGTTGCCCGAGGGACCAGGGCCCACCAGCAGTTCTGGGAGCCTCCCGTCTCTTCGTGTTGCTCGTCGCTGCTCGCCGGTGAGTTTTGGCAGGCAACACATTCTGGCACGCCCGGTGGGACATTCAACAACGTCTACATCAACATCCGACGCTGCGATGGAGAACAGACCAGTCACGTACGACGAGCTTCCTGAAGAGCACAAGGCGAAGTATGACGAGATCAGAAATCTCTTCGAAGCCGATCTCATCGGCTCTTTTGAGAGGACCCGTAAGCATGGCATCAAGTGGAGGGGGTTCTCCCCCGAGGGTGTTCTTGATGAGGTGGATCTGTCTGTTCCTTCGGAGGAGCGCACCAGAGCTCTACGACAGGAAGTCAACTACATGGTGGCTCATTCTCTGCACCGCCATTCTGAGAGCCTGGTGAACGCTTTCGAGCGGGTCGCGGTTCGCGTAGTTCAGGAGATCATGAAACATCAGTACTCTCCGTCGGGGCCCACTTTAGGGACCCACCAAGGAGAAAGACCGCTCCAGACCAGGCCACAGCTGCCATTCACACTCGCAGCTCCAGAGCCGCCAGGAGCAGCGGCGTACGTCGTCTACAAGGCTGGAGGCGACCCAGGCGATTGCCAATTCCTGTTTGAGCCACCTAAGGAAATCCCACACGGATATATATGCACCTACGTGCCGGACTGCAATAACCTGGCACGCACCAGCCAGATTGCGACCGCGGGAGTTTCTGCGGCAGGGGTTCCTGGGGCAGGATCTTCGGGAGCAGGCGTTCCTGGAGCAGCGATGTCTGGGATGGACGCTGACAAACAGGCGTGGCTAGCCAAGTATGCCACTGGAACAAGTCATGAGAATCTAGCCCCTGCAGCTCAAACAGTGGAGCAAATCCGTACCATCTTGAGAGACCAGTTCGGCTTCGTGCCGAAGAGAAGGACAATCGGCTATTCAAAGCCGTACCCCAACGAGTTTGATCTGATTCCGCTTCCGCCCAAGTATCGGCTCCCTGAGTTCTCAAGGTTTAGCGGGTCAGAAGGGTCGAGCTCGATCGAGCACGTAAGCCGATACCTGGCACAGCTAGGCATAATTTCAGCATCGGATCAGATGCGCGTAAGTTTTTTTGCGCAATCTCTGACAGGACCAGCTTTTGGGTGGTACACCTCGCTGCCACCTGATTCGATCCAGACCTGGAAGCAACTGGAAGAGCAGTTCCACATCCAATATCATTCAGAGGCTACCGAGGCCGGCATTGCAGACCTGGCACAGGTGCGGCAGAAGCGGGGAGAAACAGTAGCCGAGTACATCCAACGCTTCAGGACCGTCAAGAACCGATGTTACTCAGCTCGTTTAACTGAGAAGGAAGCAGTCGAACTGGCAGTGTTGGGTCTCTCAGCACCCATCAAGGATCTGGCTTTCCAAGTAGAGTACAACTCACTGGCGCACATGGCCCAGAAACTGACGATGTATGAACAGCGCCACCCTGAGTTATACCAAGACAAGTTCAAGCGTCCGATAGGCCTGGTCGATACAGAAGAAGATGATCCTACACAAGACCAGGAGGTGGCCGTGGCTGAATGGGATCGGGGGGCAGACCCTGTGTCCTGCAAATGGGTGAAACAGCAAGGGCCTGCAAAAGGGTTCGACTTCGACGTGAGCAAAGCTGAGCAGATCTTCGATTTACTGCTGAAAGAGAAGCAGCTGAGGTTACCCGAAGACCATAAAATTCCCACGGCTCAGGAAATGAACGGGAGACCATACTGCAAGTGGCATCACTCGTTCACCCACACCACCAATGACTGCAAAGAGCTACGTCGCCAAATCCAAATGGCGATAGAGCAAGGCCGTCTGATCCTTGGGCAGTTCGCCATGAAAGTGGACACAAACCCATTTCCCGGCGTCAACATGGTAGAACTCAGTCGCTCCGCGAGGCGTCAACTGGATTTTTCGTTCGGTGTTAATATGGCAGGGTCTGGGTACTACCATGGCACGCACAAGGAGGAAGGTGGTCGCTCTCGGGGCAAAGAAAGAATAGAGGCTGGTCCATGCGACCGGCCCGGCCACAACGACAGGCGGTACTTAACAGAGGAACAGGTGAGGAGAGTGCGGTATCAGAAGCCACATTCCACGCATCTCCTTAACAAGTATGAGCGTCAGTATGATCAACGGCGCCAGCGCGATGGAGACGATGAAGGATATGAGCACCTCGCTAGGGGACCGTCAAAAGAAAAGGAAGGCGAAGACAAACATTGGGATTGTCCTTTCTTCAAGTATTGCTGGGACGCGGGAATGAGCCGATTGCCTACAGTCGACAACTGCCCGGAGTGTGGACAGCAGAAGGAGGACACGAGGCCAGTTTCAATGTTCAAACGTTTAGGGCCTCTCCCACCTCAGAGCCGTCACAGGGAGTCCGCTCGAGCAAAGTACCTCGAGAAGCCAAGGGATGACAAGGAAGAAGACAGATATCACCGTCCAAGGTGGTGTCCCGACGGACTCAGACATACCCAAAAGCGTAGAGTGCAGCGGCTGCGTAACTTGGAGGAAGCTGAAGCGCAGTATCTCCACGCTTTAAAGAAAGCGCGGCCCGATCTAGCCGTCAAAATCAGGCAGACCTTGGAAACGGGAGATCGCCCGACAAGGAAAGAGTGGCGCCCCAAACCAATAAAAGTCGATGCACAGACATCGGCTGGTACAAACATGGTGTTCATACTTCCGTCAGAATTCTGCGCGCCAAGAACCGCTGAGCTTCCAGTAGCACAGTTCGACTGCGGCCCACGGCCGGTTATCTTTGAGAAGCCACGTGAGAAGGGTTACAAACATCTGAAAGCCCTGTACCTACGAGGTTACATAAATGGGCAACCTGTCAGCAAGATGCTAGTGGACACCGGAGCGGCAGTCAATATCATGCCATACTCCATGCTACGACGTTTGGGACGCTCCACTGCAGATCTGATCAAAACCAACGTCACGTTAAGCGACTTCAACGGTCAGTCTTCGGAAACGCAAGGCGTACTGAACGTGGATCTGACAGTGGGCAGGAAAACCATACCCACGTCATTTTTCGTCGTGGACAGCAAAAGTACCTACGCTGTCCTGCTAGGTAGAGATTGGATTCACGATAATTGCTGCATTCCATCCACGATGCACCAGTGCCTAATACAGTGGGACGGAGATGAAGTGGAGTTCATCCATGCAGATGATTCTATCGAGATTTCCATAGCTGGCATGAACGTCTGGGAAGCAGAAGACCAAGAGCCGATCTCTGGAATCAGTTTAGACGGCTGTGAGCGCATTGAAGCTACAAAAAACGGGGTGAGGCTGGTCTTATCCACTGGCCTGATAGAGTAGAAAAGTCCATGATCATACGTGGTACGGCCGATCCTCGCGATCGGCCACAAAAAATAAAAAGCACCAATCATACGACAAGCAGATCACGTAGTCGTAGCAGGGAGAGGCCCTGCCATTGTAAAACAATAAGGTGTAAACCATCATTGACTAATGCAATCAAAAAGGGGGCCGATTCAGGCAATCGGCCCAAATTATTTTTGGTATCCTCACCTACTGCTTGCCCTGTGTTTAGCATCGATTTGACAGGTGACGGAAAGCTAGGGTATGGGTTTACATCCGCTGATGAACTAGAAGAGATCGACATTGGTCCTGGGGATAAGCCACGACCAACATTTATCAGCAAGAAGTTAGATCCGGGTCTGCGGGGCCCGATGATAGCCCTGTTGAAACAATATCCAGACTGCTTCGCCTGGGACTACACAGAGATGCCTGGGTTAGACAGGAGCATCATTGAGCATCGACTCCCGCTTAAAAAAGGATTCCGGCCATTTCAGCAGCGAGCACGACAAATGAAGGCCGAAATTCTGGAAGAAGTCAAGAAAGAGGTCGAGAAAATGCTGACAGCCAAGTTAATCAGGCCATGCAGGTATGCTGAGTGGATTTCTAGTATCGTGCCTGTAGATAAAAAGGATGGCCGGTGGCGTGTTGCCATAGATTTTCGGGATCTCAACAGAGCTACCCCAAAGGATGAGTATCCGATGCCGGTGGCAGAAACGTTAATAAACGCAGCGGCTGGTCATAAGATCTTGAGCTTCATGGATGGCAATGCCGGTTACAACCAAATTTTTATGGCTCCAGAAGACATACACAAGACTGCATTCAGAGTCCCAGGTTCGGTGGGGTTGTTTGAGTATGTAGTCATGACGTTTGGACTGAAGAATGTCGGCGCCACGTACCAAAGGGCCATGAATTATATTTTCCATGATCTGATCGGCAAGCTGGTGGAAATCTACATCGATGACGTAGTGGTCAAGTCTGCTTCAGCGCAAGGACACTTGGACGATCTACAACGCGTCCTGGACCGAACAAGAAAATTCGGCCTACGGATGAATCCAAAGAAGTGTGCCTTCGGAGTGACGGCCGGTCAGTTCTTGGGTTTTTTGGTCCACGAACGCGGAATTGAGATCGGCCTGAAAAGTCAGGAGGCAGTGCGAACAATGAAGCCACCCACTACAAAGAAAGAACTGCAGTCTCTCATCGGCAAGATCAACTTCGTCAGAAGATTCATCTCCAATCTGTCGGGAAGAATAGAGCCGTTCATGGGACTGGTGAAAATTAAATCTGACGAGGAATTCCGCTGGGGGGCAGAACAACAACGAGCCTTTGACGAGATCAAAGAATATCTGACGAAGCCGCCAGTGTTGGTTCCACCCCAGCCGGACAGAACGTTCTACATTTACTTGTTAGTAGCCGACACGTCCATCGCCTCGGTGGTGGTGCAAGTTTATGATGGGCTGGAGCGAGTCGTATTTTACATAAGCAGAAGGATGCTGGACGCAGAGACAAGGTATCCTGATATCGATAAGTTGTGCCTCTGCCTGTTTTTCACCTGCACCAAGCTGCGCCACATTTTGCTATCAGCAGAGATCATCATCATATGCAAATCAGACGTGATAAAGCACATGCTGTCGGCTCCTATGTTAAAAGGCCGACTGGGCAAATGGATGTTTGCATTATCAGAGTTTGACATCCGGTATCAACCCGCAAAAGCAGTTAAGGGACAGGCGTTGGCCGACCTTATCGCTGAAAGGATCAACACTAACATAGCAGCACTGTCTATAAGAGCGTGGGCTATGTTCTTCGACAGATCGGTTTGTGACGATGGCTGCGGCATCGGCATTTTACTCGTGTCGCCTCGGGGGGCAACATTTTCCTTCTCTATCAGATTATCTACCTCTCGCACCAACAATGTCGCTGAGTACGAGGCGATACGCAAGGGGATGGAGTTACTCCTCGAAGCCGGAGCAGAAGCAGTGGAAATTTTTGGAGACTCCAAGTTGGTGATTTCCCAACTCACGGAGGAGTACAGGTGTGAGAGCGAGTCCCTCTTCCCATTATGGTTGCACTGCCGTGAGCTGATGACACAGTTCCGATACATAAACTTCACCTGGATCCCGCGGTCGCAGAACATAGAGGCAAACGATCTTGCGCAAATGGCTTCAGGCTACAAGGATGTAGCAGAGGGAGCCGATGTTCAGGTACAGTTCCTGGAAGCTGACGACTGGAGAGCCGATATCTTCAATTACTTGAAGGATTCGGCTCGGGGGGCACCTAAACGTATAAGGTACAAGGCCATGAAATATGTGCTGATTGGGGATGACATGTTTTACAGGACTCTGGAAGGGTTATTGCTCAAATGTGTGAGGACAGCCGAAGCCAATCGGCTCCTACACGAGGTACACGAAGGCGCCTGTGGAACTCACCAATCGGCTCACAAGATGAAATGGTTGATCAGGCGATCAGGGTTTTATTGGCCCACCATGCTTGAGGACTGTTTCAACTACTACAAAGGGTGTCAAGCATGTCAGAAATTTGGGAAAATTCAGATGGTACCCGCGTCAGCAATGAACCCCATCATCAAGCCTTGGCCATTCCGAGGTTGGGGCATGGATATGATCGGCAAAATCAATCCTCCATCAAGCAAAGGCCACATGTGGATTTTTGCCATCACTGATTATTTCACTAAATGGGTGGAGGCTGTCCCGATGAAATCAGTAAACTCAAAGGATGTTATCAATTTTGTGAAAGAACATGTCATCCATAGATTCGGGATTCCCCAAACTATCACGACCGATGGAGGTTCGGTCTTTATTTCTCAGGAGTTTAGAAAGTTCTGCGAGGACACGGGGATTAAGCTGATCAGATCATCTCCATACTATGCTCAGGCTAATGGGCAAGCTGAAGCATCCAACCAGAGCCTCATCAAGCTGATCAAGAGAAAAGTCGATGAGCACCCTAGGCGTTGGCACGAGGTTTTGTCAGAGGCATTATGGGCTTATCGCATGTCATGCCATGGGGCGATTAAAACCTCGCCATACCATCTAGTATATGGGCAAGAAGCCGTATTGCCCTGGGAAATTACGGCTGGATCGAGACGTGTCACTTTTCAGGACAATCTAACAATTGAAGAATATGCAACCCTGATGAGTGACAGTATTGAGGATGTAACTGAGCTCAGACTGTGGTCACTTGAGAAAATCAAGTAGAACAAGGCCAAGGTGGCTCGTGCTTATAACAAGAAAGTGAAGCCAAAGGAGTTCCACGCTGGTGATCTGGTATGGGAAGCTGTGTTGCCGTTGGGGACTAAGGATGCAACATATGGTAAATGGTCTCCAAATTGGCACGGACCGTACAGGGTCGATCAGGTTTTAAGAGGAAACGCGTACATGCTTGAGGAGCTAGACGGCGAGAAATTCCTAGTGGCGGTCAACGGTCAACATCTCAAGAAATATTTCCCAAGCATGTGGGATGATGGACGGTAAAAATGTGGGGGCCGATGCTGAAAATCGGCCGGGAAAAAAAAATATATAGCCGATGCACGGTCATCGACTCTAGAGGTTCACACATGTTACAAACAGGTGCCAGTTTACACATACAAGCTATTGAAGAATGCTTTGAAGGCGTGGAGCGCGTCAGCACGGACACGATCTATTTCGGCGATCTCGGCTTCGTCATTTTCATCCTTGCCCGTCACTAGCTGTTTGTTCAGGGCACATATTTCGATGGGCGATTGGAGATCTGGGTCGCCCTTTTTGAAGAAGGTCGCAGGTTACCGTTTGAAGCTAAGAAGTGGCTGTTTAAGTGTGCCTAAGTATGCAACCAAGTTTTGACCTTGTCAACGTTTTTGGGAAAGCCGATGTGCATCGGCTCTTTGAGCTGTGGCTTGGTTGACTGTATGAACGTAACAAGGTGAGAGCCGATACGTTGCTATCGGCTTCTGGAGCATCGACATATTGTGGCTATCGGCAAAGTTAGGGGCGAACAAGGCAATCTTTGGGAAACAGATTCTCATTCATTCGAAAGATGATTGATTATAAAAGGATGATTGATTACAAAAGGGATCCTGCTACTACTACTACTACTACTAATACTGGTTCTTAATCTAGGCCGAGGTCGTCGTCACTGTCGTCGCCGCCGTCTTGTGCGCTGTCTTCAGCGCTGCTGCCAGCGTCGTCTTCGCTGCTGCTGCTGAAGAAGCCAGCAGGGGCCTCCTCGTCCTCGTCGTCATCTTCGGTGTCTTCGCTGGACCCGGCGCGGAAGCGCTTCGTTGGCGGGTACTCGTCGGAGGAGGTGTCTTCCTCCGATTCTTCCTCCTCGTCGGAGGACTCGACGCCGTCCCACGACCAGGCGTCTTCACTGCTCTTCGCCTCCAGTTCCCCGTCAACGAGGAACTGTAGGCTCTCCTCGCTGTCAGTCAGGGACGCATCGTCCTCCGACCAGACAGCGAAATCCCAGTCCCTTTCGTCCCACCATCGTGGGGCGAAAGTACTGTACGCCGCTGTGGGCGGGTGCTCTGGCGTCGGCTCTCGGTCGCTCATTGAGTTGGAGGCGTGGGAGGACAGGCCAGAGGAAGCAGAGGAGGCCATGGCGAAGAAAGAGGGTTTTTTCAGGTGGAGGAAGAAGGGTTTTTCGGCTGTTGGAGGAAGATGGGGACTGCGAACTGCTCAGACGAATTTAAATAAGGGGAATAGTGGAAGAGACGGTTCAATGCCATAGCGGTTTCCCAGATTGTGCTGCCAAAATCGTCAAATCATGCACTGCGAAGGAGGTGAGAAGACAGGGCATCATGATGAAGGGGTAGCGTGACGATTCTGTTCTGCCACGCATTCTGTCAACGCGCAACCCGATACAAAAAAAAGGGGGGAGAAGAAAAAAAAACACAGAGTGGTTTTGGAATTATCATTGCCAAAACCAGGGGGGCATGTGTTATCGCCATATTTTGGCCAAAGAAGGAGATGGGCCGTGATCAAGATGGGCTTGGAAGATGCGTATATTCAACGTGTTGTTGGATCGGCCTAGTGCGTGGATTTGGGCTAAATTGCCCGTGTATCTTGTATCATAGTAGATTTCGTGTTAGTTTAGGTTCCGTTTCAGTTTAGGTAAAGATAGAGTTGTAGAGTTATTCCAAAAGTAGAGAGTCTCCGGACTATAAATATGTACCTAAGGTTATCGAGAAAAGGAGGACAATCACGTTCACAACAAACCAAATCTCGGCGCATCGCCACCCCTTGTTTCTAGGGTTTCTTTCGGGTAAGTGTCATGCTGCCTAGATCGCATCTTGCGATCTAGGCAGTACTTTTACTTATGCGTTATCTAGTGTTACTCGTACTGAAGCCTTGTTGATGGCGAGTAACACTACTATCATAGATTTGTTGAGGCTAGCACCGGTGCTTTTCGCTATAATTGTTCAAAGTTATGCTGCCTCTAGTTACCTCGCTACCTTTGCACTATTTCCCAAGTGCGAGGGTAGCATCTTGATTGATCTTTATTTAGCTGATTCGATCTGTTATGGTTGTGCCTTGCTCGCCAAGGTTTAGTTTGACATCTACGTAGTCAGGCCTTACAAACGGTTTGAACGATCCAGTAGTACGTAAAGACGTAGTTTACTCGTTCTAGAGAAGTTGGTCCGATAATTGGCGTTACGTTGGTTATTAGGCCTCCTCTAGGATTAGTATTCTTCATCTTTTGTATATACCAGGCTCAATTACGTGTAGGACGTTCCAGTTACGTGGTGAAAACGCTAAACTGTCGTAGATCGATTTAACTTGTAATGATAAAGAAAAACCTCATGTTATCGTAAATCTAATGCAGAACCATTGGATAATCGGCTCTAGGAGCCGATTTACAGGGAAACCTGGGAGCCGGTCACGGCTCGAATTTTACGTATACTTGTTTACCATGCAGGAAATCAATCGGAGCAATCCTTCACCTTCCTGACCAGGTATAGGTCAGGTGGCACGCCCTCGAACCAAGCCAGGACGCGTGCCGGAGTTTTGCGGTCCGTTGCCCGAGGGACCAGGGCCCACCAGCAGTTCTGGGAGCCTCCCGGCTCTTCGTGTTGCTCTTCGCTGCTCGCCGGTGAGTTTTGGCAGGCAACACATCGGTTTTTGACAGTCCTGAAGCGCTGGATGTACTCGGCTACAGTTTCTCCCCGCTTTTGCCGCACCTGTGCCAGGTCTGCAATGCCAGCCTCGGTAGCCTCTGAATGATACTGAATGTGGAACTGCTCTTCCAGTTGCTTCCAGGTATGGATCGAATCAGGTGGCAGCGAGGTGTACCACCCAAAAGCTGGTCCTGTAAGAGATTGCGCAAAGAACCTTACGCGCAACTGATCCGATGCTGAAATCATGCCTAACTGTGCCAGGTATCGGCTCACGTGCTCGATCGAACTCGACCCTTCTGACCCGCTAAACCTTGAGAACTCAGGGAGCCGATACTTGGGTGGCAGCGGAATCAGGTCAAACTCGTTGGGGTACGGCTTTGAATAGCCGATTGTCCTTCTCTTCGGCACGAAGCCGAACTGGTCTCTCAAGATGGTACGGATTTGTTCCGTTGTTTGGGCTGCAGGGGCTAGGTTCTCATGACTCGTTCCAGTGGCATACTTGGCTAGCCACGCCTGTTTGTCGACGTCCATCCCAGAGATTCCTTCTCCAGAAACACCTGCACCCGAAGCCCCTGCTCCAGAAACTCCTGCCCCAGCAATCCCTGCGGTTGCGATCTGGTTCGTGCGCGTCAAGCTGTTGCAGTCCGGCACGTAGGTGCACACATATCCATGTGGGATTTCTTTAGGTGGTTCACACAGGAATTGGCACTCGCCAGGGTCACCTCCGACCTTGTAGACGACGTACGCCGGTGCCCCTGGTGGCTCCGGAGCTGCAAGTGTGAATGGCAGCGGTGGCCTGGCCTGGAGCGGTCTTTCTCCCTAGTGAGTCCCCAGAGTAGGCCCCGACGGAGAGTACTGATGTTTCATGATCTCCTGAACGCGAACTGCAATCCGCTCGAAAGCGTTCACCAGGCTCTCAGAATGGCGGTGAAGAGAATGAGCCACCATGTAGTTGACTTCCTGTCGCAGAGCTCTGGTGCGCTCCTCTGAAGGAACAGACAGATCCACCTCATCAAGAGCACCCTCGGGTGAGAACCCTTTCCACCTGATGCCATTCTTACGAGTCCTCTCAAAAGAGCCGATGAGATCGGCTTCAAAGAGAGCTTTGACGTCATCATACTTCGCCTTGTGCTCCTCAGGCAGCTCATCGTACGTGACCGGTCTGTTGTCCATCGCAGCGTCGGATGTTGATGTAGACGTTGTTGAATGTCCCACCGGGCGTGCCAGAATGTGTTGCCTACCAAAACCCACCGGCGAGCCGCGACGGGCAACACGGAGAGCCGGGAGGATCCCAGGACTGCTGGTGGGTCCTGGTCCCTCGGGCAACGGCCCGCAAAACTCCGGCACACGTCCTGGCTTGGTTCGAGGGCGTGCCACCTGACCTATACCTGATCAGGAAGGTGAAAGATTGCTTCGATTGGTTTCCTGCATGGCAAACAAACATACGTAAAATTCAAGCCGTAACTGGCTCCCAGGTTTCCCTGTGAATCGGCTCCTAGAGCCGATTATCCCATGGTTCTGCATTAGATCTATGATAACATGGGGTTTTGCTTCATCAATACAAGTTAAATCGATCTACGACAGTTTAACGTTTTCACCACATAATTGGAACGTCCTACACGTAATTGAGCCTGGTAGATACAAAAGATAATAGAAAACTAATCCTAGAGAAGGCCTAAAAACCAACGTAAAGTCAATTCCCGGAACAACTCCTCTCAGATTGGTGAACCACATCTTATATACTACTGGATCGTTCAACCCATTCGCAAGGCCTGATCATGTAGATATCAAACTAAACCTTGGAGAACAAGGCACAACTATAACAGATCAAATCGACTTAAATAAAGACCAAGCAAGATTCCACCCTTACACCCGGGAAAAGGTGCAAAGGCGGCAAGATAGCTAGAGGTAGCATAACTAAACAATCATAGCGAAAAGTACTGATGCTAGCCTAAACAAATCTATGATAATAGTGTTACTCGCCATCAACAAGGCTTCAGTACGAGTAACACCAGATAAAACATAAGTAGATACTGCCTAGATCGCAAGATGCGATCTAGGCAGCATGGCACTTACCCGAGAAAAACCCTAGAAACAAGGGGTGGCGATGCGCCGAGATTGTGTTTGTTGTGAACGTGATTGTCCTCTTTTTCTCGATAACCTTAGGTACATATTTATAGTCCGGAGACTTTCTATCTTTGGAATAACTCTACAACTCTAACTCCTACCTAAACCGAAACGTAATCTATTACAATATAAGATACACGGGCAATTTAGCCCAAAACACCGTTCGAGGCCGCTTCAATAACACATTGCATATACGTATCTTCTAAGCCCATCTTGATCACGGCCCAACTCCTTCTTTGGCCAAAATATGGCGATAACAGCGGTGCATGGTATTATCCATGAGAGGACGCCTCCCTACTCACCTCAGTCAAATGGGGTGGTCGAAAGAAAGAACCATACTCTAACTGATTTGGTTAATGTCATGTTAGATACATCGGGTCTATACAAGGAATGGTGGGGGGAGGCGATAAAGACTGCGTGTCATGTCCTAAACCGTGTTCCCAAAAAGAACAAAACCATTACTCCATTTGAGGAATGGGAAAGGAAAAGGCTGAAACTCTCCTACTTACGAACTTGGGGTTGTTTGGCGAAAGTGAATGTGCCGATACCCAAGAAGCGCAAGCTTGGACCAAAAACCGTGGATTGTGTCTTTCTGGGATATGCATTTCATAGCATTGGCTATAGATTTTTGATAGTGAAATCTCAGGTATCTGACATGCATGTTGGTACAATCATGGAGTCAAATGATGCGACTTTCTTTGAAGACATCTTTCCCATGAAAGATTCGTCTAGTTCATCATATCAGGAGATGCCTAGTTTATCTAGTCAAGAATTAATCACAATTCCTGAACCCACCATTTCGATAGAACACCCTGATAATCCTGTGGAGGATAACAATGAAGCTCCTACCAGAAGTAAGAGACAAAGGACTGCGAAGTCCTTTGGTGATGATTTCATTGTATACCTCGTGGATGATACTCCCACTTCTATTTCAGAAGCTTATGCATCTCAAGATGCTGACTACTGGAAAGAAGCCGTTCGCAGTGAGATGGATTCCATCATAGCAAACGGAACTTGGGAAATTACTGATCGTCCTTATGGGTGCAAACCTGTAGGATGTAAGTGGGTGTTTAAGAAGAAGCTTAGACCTGATGGTACTATTGAGAAGTATAAGGCACGCCTTGTTGCCAAGGGTTATACCCAGAAAGAAGGTGAAGACTTCTTTGATACTTATTCACCTGTGGCTAGATTGACCACCATTCGAGTACTGCTATCCTTGGCTGCCTCGCATGATCTTCTTGTTCATCAAATGGACGTTAAGACAGCTTTCCTAAATGAAGAGTTAGATGAGGAAATTTATATGGATCAGCCGGATGGATTCGTGATAGATGGTCAACAAGGCAAGGTGTGCAAGTTAGTGAAGTCTCTGTATGGTCTTAATCAAGCACCTAAGCAGTGGCATGAGAAGTTTGAAAGGACTTTAACTGATGAAGGCTTTATTGTAAACGAAGCTGACAAGTGTGTGTACTATCGCCATGGTGGGGGCGAGGGAGTCATCTTATGTCTGTATGTTGATGATATACTGATATTCGGGACCAATCTTAATGTTATCAATGAGGTCAAAGACTTTCTATCTCGTTGTTTTGAGATGAAAGATCTAGGAGTGGCTGATGTGATATTGAACATCAAGCTGCTGAAAGATGATGATGGTGGGATAACACTGCTTCAGTCTCACTATGTGGAAAAGATCTTGAGTCATTTTGGGTATAGCGAATGTAGATCCTCTCCTACACCATATGATCCTAGCGTGTTGGTTCGAAAGAATCAGGGAGATCCTAAGGATGCTAAAGATCAGCTGAGATATTATCAGATTATTGGCTCGCTTATGTATTTAGCCAGCGCTACGAGGCCTGACATCTCCTTTGCTGTAAGCAAGTTAAGTCGATTTGTCTCAAATCCTGGAGATGTTCATTGGCAGGCCCTTGAAAGGGTTTTGCGTTATTTGAAAGGCACTGCGAGCTATGGGATTCACTACTCCGGGTATCCAAGGGTACTTGAAGGGTATAGTGACTCAAACTGGATTTCTGATGCTGATGAGACTAAGGCCACGAGTGGTTATGTGTTTACACTTGGTGGTGGCGCTGTTTCTTGGAAGTCTTGCAAGCAGACCATCTTAACGAGGTCAACTATGGAAGCAGAACTCACAGCATTAGACACAGCCACTGTTGAAGCAGAGTGGCTTCGTGAACTCTTGATTAACTTATCTGTGGTTGAAAAACCAATACCCGCAATCCTTATGAACTGTGATAATCAAACTGTGATCATAAAAATAAACAGTTCTAAGGACAATATGAAGTCATCAAGACATGTGAAGAGGAGATTGAAATCTGTCAGAAAAATGAGAAACTCCGGAGTTATTGCATTGGACTATATCCAAACATCTAAAAATCTGGCAGATCCCTTCACAAAGGGTCTATCACGTAATGTGATAGATAATGCATCGAGGGAGATGGGTTTGAGACCCACTTTTTGAGTTGCTCACAGTGGCAACCCACTTTATGTGATCGGAGATCCCGTGAAGTAGAGTTGGGAGACAAGCTGTTGGTCAACTGGGAGGAGAGTATCCTTACAGCACACTACCACTCCGTATAGATGCAATACTCTCCTATTCTGCATGGCAGGTTGGTATTTACCTTAATGTGTTCTGAGTGGCTTGTTTAAGCAAAGATGTTATCCTGCAGAACATCTTTTGAAGAACACACCTATATGAGTCTGACTGTCAAACGTCGCAGTCCGTGAGAGTTGGGTGCTCTCTAATAAACTCATGAAAGGCCATGGAGTATGACGCATAAGCTCCAAACCGCGGAGAAGCTTCGCGGCAGCCCTGTATCGGTCTAGACCTTATGTGAAACTAGTGCGCACCAAACTTGTAGTTCAAGGCATAGTCCACTATTCAAGTTGCAATCTAGTGTAGCATGAAGTTCTAAGTGGAAGTTCAACTTAATAGTCTCCACCTTGCACCGGTATATAAACAATGCTCTGGAACTGATTGATGTGATGTGATGAGATGTGCCTATGAGAATTTGTGGGGGATTGTTGGAATTTGAGTGTGGGCCTTGGCCCATAGCCTAATACAAATTCTGAAATTCTCTTGGCCCATTCATGCCTAGCAAGGGGTGGCACCAAAGTTTAGTCCCACCTTGCTAGTTTAGAGGGAGTTGGACCAATATATATAGTGGAGTGTTTCATTACGTCCTAAAGAGAGTGAAGAGGAGTGGCATACACGCGCGCTCCTCCTCCTCCGCCGCCCGCCTCGTCACGACGCGCGCGCGCGCGCCGCGGTTTGCGGAATTGTGCCTCGGTGTCGATCTTATCTTTTTGCTGCTCTGGAAAATTATTGTGCGAGTTATTTTTCTATCAGCCGTTTCCGGTCTTTCCGGAAACGTGGGCTGTTACTACTCGGACGTGGGCTACGCCCCACGTCTTACCTGACCGGCGCCTATATATAAACGGCCTTAGGCGAAAACCCTAATACGAGAAAATACACATCTCTCTGCCTCCAGAACCTTGCGCCGCCGCTACACCTTCTCCATCCCTCTTCCGGCGTGCACCGGACGACGGGATAGTAGGCCTCCGGAACCACCGCCTCTCGTGAACCTGTACGGGTGAGGGGCGATCAGGTTTTTGGGGAGCGCGTTGCGCGACTATGACGGCATCACGTCGACCGACCACTCCTTCCCGGACGAGGAATTCTTCCCGGGCATCAGCAGCCTCTACATCGACGCCATGGCTGACGACGCTGGTGTCAACGCGAACCTCAACCCCAACCTGAACACGAACCCGATTCCTCCTCCAGCACCGTACGTAATCTGTTTCTATCTAGTTCAGTCTCTATTGCAGTTTCTTGTACTAGCTCTTCGAATAGATGTGATCTGCTTATTCTGGTTGAATATGATATGTTCATCTATTATGCTAGTATGCATGATTAGATTAATTTCAGCACTTATAGTCATGATTTATTATTACTTGTTTCGGATTAAATATTATGGTAATTTGCTTATATTTTTAACAAGAGGTTGAGCTTATGGGCATTGGCGACGGTCCTCGATTATATCGTGCAGTAGGCTTGTCCATCTTGCACGACTTGGCGCTGCGGTTGCTCCTGTCGAACTTGATGGACGCCATTGAGTACATCTACAGGATCCCGTTGAACTCAACGCTCCTCCTCCTGATGGGTGTCCGGTCCGGTGCTACTGCAGCGCAAGTCTGTCTTTCGTCGTGGCGTTTTGAGGAGCGGAGTAGACGTCGACTAAAGCGAGGTAGTGGTGCATCTAAGTGGTCCATCTATCAATCCATCGATTTCTCTCTGACCTTCAGCTCTCCTGGCCGCTATGGTCACTTTGTTGTGTTTGTGCTGACCGGCTCAGCTCTTCCACGTTTGTGGGTGAGTTTCTGCCACGAGTTCAGCCGTATTCGACTACTCAACTTACGTTGTTTCGTGTACCGCTGTTGTGCATGTCTACTGCCAATTCAGAATTCGTCCAGGTCGAGAACGGGCTCCTGGGGTGCACAGGCGCGGAAAAAAAGAAACGTTTTCCCACTTATCTATGGCAAGGGTGGGTAATTGGGTGTTTGATGGGAGAACAAAACGGTCTAAAAATGCGGAATCAGTAAGAAACTGGAAAAAAAGAAAATAACGCTTTGGTGGCACCGGTGCATAATATGTGATTTAGTGGAAGGTAAAGCCGTTTAAAAAAGTGTAGGTACTACAAGAAACACTCCTTTTTTTATTATAGATTATAGATTATAGATATAGATTATAGATTTTAGATATAGATTAAATGCACGGTCATTGATTAATCTGGAAACTTTCAGCCTATTTTTCCTAGTTATTTCAAAGTTTTGCATGCTTCTGTTAAATTCAGCCAAACTTTTGTTAATCAAAATCATGTTCATTGAATAATATGTGAAACATTGAGCTCCCAGTTTTGGTAAGCAGTTTAGTAGTTTGGCAAGTTATTGACATTAGCTCTATTGATATAGGACAAGTATTTTTTCAAAATTTCAAACAAGTGCAATTTAAAAAAAATCCTGCTGCCCTTGCTGTTTTGTGATTGTGTTGTTTTAGCTGCCCGTGTAACACAATTGTTGGTGGTTGCGGAGGTTGTGAATTTAGCTTGTGTTTGTAGTTTCGTAGAATAATACATTTGCACATTCGATCGAAATCCCTTTCTACGTCTGTCTGTGAAGGAGGCAGTGCATGCATCTGCGCTCTCTTCCATGGAGTTTCATGTAGCATGTGACCCGTGACCAGTAGCATAACACCCTTCCTATTAGAGCGTGTTTGGTTGGTCGGGCCTAAATTTTCTGTTCCCCCTACTTGGCCTGCTGGGTGCTGCATAAGGGGAGATTGGGCTTGAGCCAACTTGGACATTTTGTTTGGCTTCCTGCATTCAGGTTCCCTACTACAAATTGGCCCAATTGTTTGACCGCCTAGATTCAAGACTTTTTTCCCTGCTGATGAATTTTATAGGTGTTTGGTGTGGTGTTTTGCATCTCATTACATGGGTTATGATCATCCATTTCAAATTTAGTGATCTTACCACCCTAGTACATACTGACGAGAGTTTGACTCGTCAATGCCCATTGTTATGGACTTGGGTTTGGAGAAGATGGGGATGCTGGATATCGCGAGACGGTTAACAGAAACGCAACCAAGGGGACACGAGGTTTACCCAAGTTCAGGCCCCCGGAGGGAAAACCCTACTCCTGCTTGTCTGTTCCTGATTGATGGCGGAACCAAAGGTTACAGGGGGTGCGCAGATGCAATCTGGCATGAGGTGTGTGTATGAGTTGGAGAGATCCTCCTCGCCGTGTTCTCGTGGCCTTTATATGAGGAGGCCAGGTCTCAGGGTAGGTCGAGTCGGTTACAAGTTAGGGTTTTACCCTTCAAAATTCTATCTACATCTTGACCATGTTCTCCAAGGAGTCGAACTTCTATCGGGCTTGGGCCATCCGGAGTCTTCTTGGGCAGCAAGTCTTCTCGTGGGCATTCACTGGGCTAGACCGGGTACACCAATATGAGGTACCCGTAGGGTATATCCATGTCACATACACAACACATGATCAAGAATAGTCACATGCACACATAGCATATTACGAGCTAGATGATAACAATAACATTCATATGCAGACACAACATTACTAGCTAAACAATAATAGTCATAACAGTCACTTGTATACAGCAATCAGGGGTTATAAATTATACCCCTCATCAAAAGAACCATCAGCAGGGGCATCTCCTGCCCCTCAACCACCAGGGGTTTAACCCCTGATGAAACAAACCATCAACAGGGGCATCGCATTCCCCTAAACCACCAGGGTTTTAACCCCTGATCAAAAGAACCATCAGCCTAGTTCACCATAACGAGTTATCCATCAACAACTACTACTACTTACAAACTTACAAGCTACAACATGAAGGCCGCCGGCGTCTAGCCGTGGTCAGGGAAGATGTACTGCCTGGCACTGGAGGAGCCTGCCTTGTAGATCATCATCTTGATGATGAAGGCCTTGAGCTTGAACTCCACGACGTCATCGCGCTCCAGCCTCCAGGTTATACTTGAAAACCAACTCTGGCCAGTTCTTCCTGAACGCAACCTGGCTAGCGAACCAGTCCACCTACACCCACTCGGCACACCAGCGGCAGGATGTGACCTGCACGACGCGTGGCAGCGGGGCCTTGATCCAGTTCCTTAGGCCAAACTGGAACGCATGCGGGGATCACTAACATGTGGAGGTCAGCAGCGTCCAGATGGATGATGAAGCTGCGAGGGACCTCGTCGATTGGGTAGTGGCCAAGCTTTCGCTGCCGGCCCTTCTTGCTTTGCGGTTGTGAACCCACCTCCACCCTGCCGATGACCATGGGCTTCATTGCCCAATAGTTGGTCGAGAGCACATCGACAAAACCCAGCGAGGGGTGTCAGCCCCTCCCCATAGTTTCACAGTCAAACTTAACCACCATGGCATGAAGCAAAACAAGGTCAGCACAGAAGTACTTGCTACAACTATAAGCATTGCCCAATTTGGCAATGTACATGGTATAAACTTGGGAAAAGTCACAAGGACTCCAGCTACTAGCAGATGCGACTAGTATGCCAAACGGGCAATGCCCGAGGATAGCAACCAATTTGAGGATTGGATATGTATCATGTCATGGGAATGGCCACGACAGATGCTGCAATCGGCAGCGAGTAGTAGAACGAGGGGCAAGGGCGGCCAGCCATCTGCGGTGCGAGATGCGGGCGGAGACACTGGGTTTTCCCCAGGTTCGGCCCCCCGGAGGGTAAAGACCTACTCCTGCTAGATTGTATTGATGAGAGGTATAAGGGCGAGCTCGGCGACTAGGCGGAGAGTCGCTGGGGGTGTATGATGGAATGTATCCTCTATGCGTACCCTAGGGAGGTTTATATAGACTCACATCGCTAGAGTTTATAGATCTACAACCGAATTAGTTAAGGATTCGGAGGGTGTTTGACCTAATCTGACTGGGCCTAGCTACGCTTCTGGGCCTTCAGCTTCCAGTCGCCTGGCTCCTTGTTGGGTCTTGATCCAGTCACCGTCCTGCAGGCCCACTCACTGGCAGCATGGGCCAGTAGGAAACGTCCTGCTAGGTATACCCCACTCGGCATATCCCCATCAGTAGTCCTCGAGTCCGTCATTGATTCGTCGCAGGTGTTCCTTGGTGGTCGGAGTATGCGAGTCCAATTTGGACGCCCAGTCGAATCGGTGGTGGAGTCCCTGAATGAAAGATGGAACTTGTTATCTTTGTCGCAATAACGGCGACCAGTCGAGTCGCAGCACAGCGAATGGGTCGGCGAGTAATCGGATCGCATCTAAGGCGACCAGGTCAGCGAGTAGTCGAATCGCAGCTATGGCGACCAGGTCGGCGAGTAGTTGGGTCGCTGTAGTTGGCGAGTTGAGTAAGTGAAGTTGGACCGTCAGCGTTGGTCAAACTAGCCGTTGGGTAATCCAACGGTAATATCGGCGTAATCACCGCGCAGTAATGGCTCCCCAAAAATGGCGGGTAGCAACCGCTATATAAGGAGAGTGAGGGCGAAGAGCGGTCATTCCCCACACTTCCTCCGATCCCGCGTGCCCCCAGTCTTCCGTTCCTCCATAGTGACCAGAGCGACCCAGAGCAATCCCGCAACCCTAGATCATTCTTCTTATGGCGCCTCCGACAGAACCATGGGGGAGATCCAAGTGCACGAAGGTGCTGCTGAAATCTTCCGAGGATGTAGGGATCCTTTGAGCCGGTAGATGGCGAATCCCCGCGGCCGGAGAGATGGTGCCGGATCCGCGCGAGGGAGAATTCATCTGCTTCACCAGCCACCTAGAGAGGGGGCTCGGATTCCCCACCTCCATCTTCTTCCGCCGTTTCTGCGCGTATTACGGCATCCAGCCGTCGGACCTAGGACCGCACAGCATCGAGCAACTCGCCATCTTTGTGGCGTTTTGCGAGTGTTACCTAGGCTGCCGGCCGTACTTCCCCCTGTGGCAAGATCTATTCCACGGGAGGATCAGACGCGAAGGGACATGCGGCCCGATGCTAGCCGCGGGCGGCCTTACCTTCCAGCTGAAGTCCAAGGCCTCCTTCCTCGACCTGATGCTGCCGAAGAAGGCGGCGGACGAGTGGAAGAAGCATTGGTTCTATGTGACCGAGTCGCCACCGGACGATGAGGTGGCGCTTCCGATGTACTCCGTCGACCGGCCCGAGCCGCGTCGGCTTCAAGTCGCCAAGCTTCCGCTCGACCAGCGGATGGTGGTCAACGAAATGCTGACGAAGATTCGTCAGCTGAAGAAAGATGGCCTCCAGACCATCAACCTCTACAACTGCTGGTTTAGGTGGCGATTGGTGCCTTTGGCCAACCGTGCTCACTGGATGTATGAGTATACGGGCAAGGAAGACCCGACGAAGTCTTGCACCGCCGAGTGGAAGATCAACGATTACACCTTGGCCCTGAAGAAAATCACCGACGCGGAATATCTCGACGCGAAGGCCGGGATTCCCCCATACACCGCGAAGCGCAAGGCTCCGCTAGTATGTTCTCACTTCCTTGTCCATTTCGCAGTCGCAGATATGCAGTCGCGGTTTTTGCTGATCGCGTTTGTCTTTGCAGTTATTCCAAGTGGTGGAAGGTTGTCTTTGAAAGAACATTTCATAATCCCTAGTGTTTTGTGTGTTATATAAAAATATCAAGGATTATTTAACGTGTGTTGAAGTGCTGCAGATCTGTTCACTGATAAGGGAAGGAAACTGCTTTCTGGGGGCGGATAATCCGCCCCTCCCAGGGGCAGATAATCCGCCCCAACCCTCTTTCAAGAGTGCGCAACCCCCAGAGAGGGGGCGGAGTTTGTGGCCGGATTTTTTGGCCCTGCCGGATAGTCCGCCCCCTCGAGGATTTCCTTCAAGCCATGGCCTGCGTCGCTCTCTGTATGGGGGGCGGAGTTTCCCTCGGACTTTCCGGTCCTTGCGCGGAATTTCTCCCAAGGGCGCATAGTCCGCCCCCGGTGGGGGCGGATAATCCGCCCCTCTGGAAATTTCTTCAAAGTCAAGGCTGCGTCGCTCTCTGTATAGGGGGCGGAGTTTTCCCCAGAGTTTCCGTCCTCGGGGCGGATTTTCTCCCCAGGGCGGATAATCGGCCCCCAAACTTCTCCAACGGCTTTTTCTGGGCAGGGGGTATTTAAGCCTGTCTTCCCCCTCTGGCCAAAACTCTTGGTTCATTCGAAAAAGATAAGATCTGGTCTGCAACCTTCATCCAAGAGTGCTCCACCTAGATCCACCCAAAGACCCCGTTCCTTGGGGAATCGAAGGAGGAGAACTCGATCTTCATCATCAGCAATCAAGCGCTTCATATCCTCTCCATTCATTTGGAGAATCACCGATCTAGTATTTCTTGCAAATACCTAGATCCTTGTTTTTGTTTATATTGATAAACCTTGTTCTTGTGACAGCTTGTTGTCATCTCGGGAGCCCCCAATTCAGTTGTGGGTGTGTGCCCCGGTAGCGTTGTAAAAGGCACCGGTTCCCACCTCGAAGGGATCCAATAGTGGAGAAGGTGGATCAGGCCTCTCGTGGCGAGATCCATCGGAGAATAGGGTGAGGCCTATTGTGGCATGGTGGTCTTAGAACCGCCCACCCCTCCGACGCAGATGTACTTCCCTTAACAAGGAAGGAACTACGGTAAAACAAATCCCTGTGTCTTCGCGTGCTCCACTACGGTTCTCTCGCTCCTCTCTTTACATGCTTAGTAGCTAGGGTTGCATATAGGGAAATTCTCGTAGTTACATATCTAGAGAATTTACTTTGTGTCAAGCCTAAAATTGAAAAAGTATTAAAAATTGGTTAGCACCTATTCACCCCCCCTCTAGGTGTCCATACGATCCAATTCAATTGGTATCAGAGCCCCGGCTCTTATTTCGGGCTTAACCGCCTAAGAGAAGTATGGGTTCCAAGGTAGATGGGAGTGATGCTCCGAAGGTAGTTACCATGAACGATCTCAAGACGTTGGAAACAACCTTGGTGAGTTCAATGGAGGCTAAGATGGAAGAGATGTGTCAATTGATAATGCGTCTCTCCACATCAGCAGCATCACCTCCATCTAACTCTGAGGCTACCACTCCGCAATCCAAGGAAATGGGTAAAACTGTTTCCAAAGATGACGAAGTGGTTGGTGATGACACTAGAAAGAGCTCCTCCTCGAAAAAGGATAGCGGTAAGGATGGATACAATGAGGTTTCTCATGTGTATTCCCCTGATCCACCTATCCCTCACCCACATATACATAATAGGGGTGATCCACCCAAACTTTCAGCATCTACTTTTACTCAATGGCAATTTTTGATGAAATATCATGTGTGCAGTTCCTCCATAGAGTTGTGGAAGATCATCGAAAATGGTCTTCATGTTGGAAACCCCAACAATCTTACAAGAAGAGAAGTTGTCGATAGCCAACTCAACGCTACAGCTATACACATGATACAGCTTGGTGTGGGTGACAAAGATATGCCACACACTCAGCATATTAGTACAACTAAGGAAGCTTGGGATGCTCTCACCGAGCTCTTCATCGGAAATGATGATGCAGCCCGACCTACGGTCATTACCACATCATGGTCTCCAACTTACGCCAAGTCGTCATGGACTCCAAAGGTGAATCCGTTCCTCTATGCGAGCCCACTTCCTACCCTATTGAATGGTATGCTACTTCATACTCCGTCACATATGCATGATAGGTTCACACCGACAAGTACGGAGGCAAGGGAGGAAGACCGGAACATCAAGCCCGACAAGACGAAGGCTTGGAAGAGGAGGCGGAAGAAGCCACGGCTGAACCACCGGAGTCTCTGGCCTACACCGAAGTCTCCGGTCCTGCTACACCGGAGTCTCCGGTCCTGCGCACCGGAGTCTCCGGACCGACCTCCGGACCGACCCCAGCAACCGACCCGGGGACAGTCAGTACGCCACTCTGGAGACGACACCGGAGTCTCCGGCCTACATGATGGGCCTGCGCGCCGCCAGCTAGGCCTTCGGCCCATGTACCCCTCTAGCTCGTCCAAACCCTAGTTTTATCCCTAAACTACCCCTGTTTATGTGGCTGGCCTATAAATAGAGGCCCCACCCCTCATGTATCCCTTAGGCATAGATGATAGACTAAAGACAACCCCCTTGTGTGGAATCTCTAGTTTTGCCTCATCCCCTCTACCAAGGGGATCGACTATCGTCACCAACCTCGATTGGACTTTGCATCACGCATCCATCGTTGAACAAGGCCTTGGAGTTCGATGTCTCGTATCCAAGTTGTCAAGACCCTCCCCAAGGTGTTCTTCCCTCTCCGATGTGGATTTGAGGGAGCACGTTGACCGATCTTTCCTTGCGAGGATTCTATCGGACCGGTGGCCGCCGTTCGGGAGCAATCGGCCTTGTATCGTGTGAGTTTTGCGTGCATTCATCATGTTCTTCGCGAGGTGTGTGTTCGCTTCCGCTACCTTCTCCCTTTCCCCTCGCTTTCCCATCGATTTGACCGCGAGATCCGTGAAGATCGGGCCACCCAAGAGGATAACCCCTCCATCATCTGGTATCGGCAGCTTTTGGTTGCCACAGATTTTCCATCGATTTGGTCTTTTCCCCATAAATTCGAAAATTCCACCAAAAACAGTCCCAATTCGTGTTTTGGATCGATCTGTGATCTGAGTGAGTTTTGGTAGGTTTTGATCCATGGATTACTTGCTAAACTTGTTGATCTACCTTCCCATGCGTTCCCATGGCCTAATTCCTTGATTTCCCCCATCAATCTGAGGTTTTGGTTCGAGTTTTTCCGCCCAAAACGCGTCCCGTTCGAGTTCTGGACGCTCTGGAATCTCCCGGACCGGAGTCTCCGGCCTAGACCAGAGTCTCCGGACTTTTTGAGCTCCAGACCGGAGTCTCCGGACCTCCAGACCGGATTCTCCGCCCCTTCTTGCAGACAGAAAAACTGTAGCACGGTTTTGAGCATAACTTTTGCATTTCAACTCGGATTTTGGTGTTCTTTAGCTCGTTTCGAAGAGGAGAAGGAGCACTACATCATCATCTGCGTTGTTCATGCTATCTACTCCATCCAAATTCTGTGAGCAAGGCGTAATCCAACAATAAAGGGTGAAGATCGTCGACGAAAGGTATAACATTTCACGACTTTTCCCCACTTGCATTCCTTTGTGAACCCCACTATCTTTGCGAGCAACAAACACCTATTGAGACTAGTTCCTCTTATTATTGCTTGGGCTATGCAAATTTTATACCTTGTAGAATTCCGAGCAAACGTGTGAGCGTTATCTCATATAGTTATCTTGTATAGTTGTTGGCACAAGGAAGAGCAAGTGAAAAAAAAGAAAAAAAAAGAATAGAAAAAAAGGAAAAAAATAAAAGAGAAAGAAACAAACAAGTGCCTCATAGAATAGGAAGCGCAAGCTCGATGAACATCATATAGGTGGTACTTATTGTGCATATCTTGTAGCCCACCAATTAATTGCAATCGAACTAGTGTCTCTCTTTGTACTTGTGTGACACGAGCTTATAGTCTTCGCTAGGTAATCATTTGGTTCTGAGCTCACTTTCTCCGTCGCACAAGTCCCATTTATCCCACCGTGTGTGTTTCCTTGTACATATTTCTTATCTTGTGGATTGACTTGTTTTGCTTTGTGATCATTGTGGTTTTTTACTTGCCAATACAACATCTTGATTCCGGATTGGTTCTTGACATGCCACTTTTCATACCTATCCACCATAGGCCTTGTGTGTGTGTGTGTGTTTTGGTTAGTAGTTGGTTTTGGATGTTCCACGTGAACTTCACTTTGCTTGGTTTATTTCTCTCAAGTGTGGCCACTTGTACAATACGATCTTCCAAGGTAAAGTAAGGTTTGACGTTGTATCCCTAACTCCCACTACCACTTCCATATACATCGCTTGGTCTTGTGCATCATGTCTAGGGACTCCGGAACCGAGGATGATATCTATGAAGAATCCACGATGAGCCACCATGACTACGACTTCACAAGTATAGAGGACATGACGGAGCACAACACCGACAATGGCTCCGCATGCTTTGAGGACCCGGAGCACTACACCTACGACGACTCCACATGCATGGAAGACATGGAGCTCTACGTCGACAATGGATCCTCATGCATGAAGCCTATGGAGCACTACACCGACAATGGCTCCACATGCTTGGGTGATATGGAGTACTACACCAACAATTACTCCCCAAGCATGGATGACTTCGAGTGCGACATCGATGATGCCTCGCCAAGCATGGAGGACACGGAGAACTTCATCGACTTTGATGGCTCCTCCATGAGCCATGAAGAATTCCTCCACCGTGTGGAGATGGAAGCCTACTACACCAAGCAAGAGGAGGAGCATCATCAAGAATCCATGACATTCAAGGCCAAGCGTGCCACACCAAAGGGCACCACCTACTTTGATGATCCACCTCCAAGGCGACAAGCGCCACCATCGACAAGGCATCAAGTGCCACCACCTAGATGGCGTCAAGCTCCATCATCTCCAAGGCGCCAAGCTCCACCTCCTATCCAAAGAAGAGTGGCGTCCAAACATCATATACATCAAGAGGTGCCAAGAAACAAGAATCTTCATCGACAAACATCCTCTCATGAGCATCGCCATCATAAAGAGGATACAAGACATCGTTAAAGGCATCTTCGCCACCAAGACGAAGAATTTGTGATGAGCACCAACCATAATTCTCAAGCAAGCTCAAGAAGGAACCACAAGCACAAGAAGAGTGCCAAGGCAAATGATCACCGTCGCGAGCGTCATGTGGATGACCAAGTGCTTCACCAACATCAACCATCGTCAAGGCATGCCAATTACCTCCGTCGACACCATCATAGGGCACCTTCAACTACTCGTGCCACCACCACAATGGCACCAAGAGCAAGCCTTCCTCCACGCCATCAAGCTTCAACGCCTACGCTTGACTTCCGCGACCTCGCGAACGAGGAAAATGAAGACCTCTACTTCGCCAAGTTGGCTGAGTTCGGCAAGAGGATGTCTATACTCCAAGGTGGAGGAAGCCAAGTCCACATATGTGATGAAGTCAATCCGAGCACCGCTCTCGACAACACCACGAGCCTACTTCACCACTACTACGAGATGGCCACAAGACGGTCGAGCATGGGATTTTCCCTTCGACCATGGAGGAGAGCGATGATGCCCATCTTATGGCATCCAACCTTGAAGGCGACAAGGTCAAGAATGGTGAGCATGGGATTTTCCCTTCACCAAAGGAAGCGCATGGAATTGAGGAAACCGAGCCTATCCCCATATGCTTGAGTGATGATGTGGTACCAATCCCATGTGAGTATGAGAGCCACTTAGCCCACTTGAGTGAGAACAAGAGTGAGATGAGTGACTCCACCTTATGTGAGATTGAGTGCTTCCACTTGGAGGGCATGAGTGATACACCTAGTGAGTTGAGAGTGGTAGTTGATAGGTCAAGTGAGACCATTTCTATTTCTAATGACTTACCCTCTACCTCTAGTGTGTTCTCTTGTGTTGTGCTAGGTTCCATGGATGAAGACGCGCCAAGCGATGAAGCAATGATGCCTCTAATGGAGAAGATGTACATGGTGCACGAAGATGATGCTACGCCATGGCTACATCAAGAAAATGAAGTCGTCCACAAGGAGGCCACTACTACCACAACACTCAATTCATATGAGAGGTATGAACAAGGTAACAATAATGGTGTTGATGATGCCATGATCCCGCTAGTGGACATGATGAATTGTGAGGATATGCATGTTATGGATGATACTTGTGACATTACATATGCTTCACTCATATTCCCATGTGATGATTTGCCTTTGCATCATATTGATCATGTGGAATTGTTTGATTGCGATATCATTGCCATAAACATGCCATGCTATGCATCTTGTGTGTATCCTCCAATTTCTTCGGACATGCTTTGTCATGCTAGTCATTCAATTTCTCCCGTTGCTTGCGATAAGATGAATGCTTGCTATTTCACTTGTTTTGCTTGCAACAATATTGATCATATGCGTTATAATGAGATGGCCCCCATAGATTTCTCAATTTTTGGAGATTTTGATGATTGCCATGATAAGCATGTTCCCCACTTGCATACTCACCATGCATCCATTTCATACTTCATTGACATTAATGGTGATGTGCACAAGAAGAGATACGTCATGATGGATGATGTGTATCTCTACCATGCACACACGTTCTTCCTTTTGTGTATGATGTGTGTAGGTACCCGCACTATCATGTCAACCTCGGTTGAGCAAGAGTTGACAAAAGAGCACTTGAGAGCATCCCACAAGTGAGTTCAAGATCGAACCCAGCTCTGATACCTTTTGCTGCTTTGCATCTTTCATGTTGGCAAATTGCTCTTTCCTATGGTTTGATTGCAAGCATGTTGATGGTATTATCTCACCTTGTGACATTCATGTTTCTTCGCTTTTGGATAATGATGCTTTGTATGTTGCAACAAAAATGTTGAACATTTTATCTTTCCGATGTTTTGTGTGCAACCACAATTCCATTAAGAGCATGTATTGTCATGAGAGATTCCAAGAATCTCGTCTTGTTGTTGCAACAAACATAAGGACCACTTGCTCTTTCATTTGGTTTGTTTGCAAACATGCCGTTTTTGCTTCCACTTGGGATACCCATACTCCCATGAAATTTGCTTTTGATGATTTGTGTGTGACATCCAACATGTTGAACAATTTCTCTTTCCAATGGTTGGTTTGCACACATAATGATGTTTCTTTGGACATTCTTACTTGTGTGTTTTTGCCAAATTCTCCTATTCTTGCATCAAAGATGTTGTTTGAAATTTGGATCCAATGCTTTGAATGGCCCACTACTACGTTATATGGAGTTTTTGAGTTTCCACATTTGGATGATGTTCAAACAATTTCCATGCACTTTGACCTTGCATATGCATTCCATTTGCTATCCTTGTATTGTGCTAATAGTGTTGTGAACAAGAATGGACATGCCACATTTGACATGCTCCTCTATCACGAACGAAAATATTTTCCTTGGTCTTTGTTGTGTGAAGGCACAAATGCATACACGTCAACCTCTATGGACTATATGTTGACAAGAAGAACCGAAGAGAGTTACCTATGGCTACCCTTCATCGAGCCATCTCTACACGCTAAGGTGACTCCCTTCTACTTGAGGACTCATGCTATAATGTTCATGAATTGGCTACGCTTTCAGTGTTGCTTCGCTTTTGTCGTGAGCTTTGTAGGCTTCATGGAGGGTGAAGGAACATTGAAGTGTTGTCAAGTCAATCTTCCCGAGGACAACTATATGGTGAACCCCAGGATCAAGGATGTCCTTCGACCTCTTCTACTTCGTGATGAACATGGAGAGTCAAGGACGAATCGTTTTGAAGGGGGGGAGATGATGCAGCCCGACCTACGGTCGTTACCACATCATGGTCTCCAACTTACGCCAAGTCGTCATGGATTCCAAAGGTGAATCCATTCCTCTATGCGAGCCCACTTCCTACCCTATTGAATGGTATGCTACTTCATACTCCGTCACATATGCATGATAGGTTCACACCGACAAGTACGGAGGCAAGGGAGGAAGACCGGAACATCAAGCCCGACAAGACGGAGGCTTGGAAGAGGAGGCGGAAGAAGCCACGGCTGAACCACCGGAGTCTCTGGCCTACACCGGAGTCTCCGGTCCTGCTACACCGGAGTCTCCGGTCCTGCGCACCGGAGTCTCCGGACCGACCTCCGGACCGACCCCAGCAACCGACCTGGGGAAAGTTAGTACGCCACTCCGGAGACGACACCGGAGTCTCCGGCCTACACCGGAGTCTCCGGACCCTACACCAGAGTCTCCAGCCTACATGATGGGCCTGCGCGCCGCCAGTTGGGCCTTCGGCCCATGTACCCCTCTAGCTCGTCCAAACCCTAGTTTTATCCCTAAACTACCCCTGTTTATGTGGCTGGCCTATAAATAGAGCCCCCACCCCTCATGTATCCCTTAGGCATAGATGATAGACTAAAGACAACCCCCTTGTGTGGAATCTCTAGTTTTGCCGCATCCCCTCTACCAAGGGGACCGACTATCGTCACCAACCTCGATTGGACTTTGCATCACGCATCCATCGTTGAACAAGGCCTTGGAGTTCGATGTCTCGTCTCCAAGTTGTCAAGACCCTCCCCAAGGTGTTCTTCCCTCTCCGATGTGGATTTGAGGGAGCACATTGACCGATCTTTCCTTGCGAGGATTCTATTGGACCGGTGGCCGCCGTTCGGGAGCAATCGACCTTGTATCGTGTGAGTTTTGCGTGCGTTCATCGTGTTCTTCGCGAGGTGTGTGTTCGCTTCCGCTACCTTCTCCCTTTCCCCTCGCTTTCCCATTGATTTGACCACGAGATCCGTGAAGATCGGTCCACCCAAGAGGATAACCCCTCCATCAAATGAAAGTATGAAAAGGAATAGATATGATGCGTTGAGCAACGAAGCTGAAGGATTCTATATGTTGGATGGAGAAGACCATGAGGACATGTATAGGAGGCTCAAGGCAATAGCCACAAATTTCATAAACCATGGTGCCGCTCATGTTGATGATGCATGGATCAAGCGCAAGTATGTCAGTGCTCTTATGCCATTTGAGCCCACAAATTTGAAAAGTCTCCAAGGTAGGCATAACTACCACCTCATGACTTCCAATGAGTTAATGCAAAAGGGGGTCAACATGGCCTTGAAAACTAGTGTGATTGATCATGATGAATATGCCATAGAAGGTATGGACTGTCCCGAGGATATAAAAAGGATCCACGGACAATACTTGGCTCTTTATGCTAGAAACTTTTGGAAAGATCCAGCCAAGGCTAAAGCTGAATTAGAACGCAAGAGTGGAGCCTATGGAAGAAAGGAAAATGGTCCCAAGCTGAGAACATGTTTCAACTGTGTGAAGGGTTTCGCAGCATAGTAAATCAAAAAAATTCTACGGATGCGAACGGGAAAGCCAAGATATAATCTAGGAGATGCAAACAACGAGAGAGAGTAGATGATATCTTCATACCCTTGAAGATTCGCACAGCGGAACGTTCGTCGGAACGTGGGTGATGTAGTCGTACTCGCTTCTCCTCCTCGCGATCCGCTCCGATCTAACACCGCAAGTGGCGATGCCTCCGAGAGATGCACATGTGCGGCACCTCGATGTCTCCTCCTTCCTCGGTCCAGCAAGTATGGTGGAGAGACGGATTGGATCTACAACGTGACGGCGCGGTGCAAGTGGTGGAGAGTTTCTGCAGCAGGGCTTCGCCTACACGCAGTCGGGAGGGATAGAGAGAGGAGGGCAGCAGGGCGGCTAGGCTTGAGGGGAAGGTGTCGGGGGGTGGTGCGCCCCCAGCCCTCTTTATATAGAGGGGTGGGCGCCAACCCTAGCCCCTCCCCCAAGCCTAGGCCGGCGTCCAAGGAGGGAAGAGTGGGGGGGCAAGTTTCCCCCCTCCTTCTAGAAGCTCCATTAGGGTTTCCCCTTGTTTGGACGGCTGGGCCCTATGGGGCCTTGTGTCCCTGGCCCAATGCGGCCAGGGCACTCCCTCATAGGCCCATGCCCCCTCCCGGCAGGTGGGGCCACGTTGGTCCCCCTCCGGAAGGTTCTAGAAGCTTCCGGTACAATACCGATTAACCCGAAACAATTCCGAACTCCAAAAACCGCATTGCCTTATATGAATCTTATTCTCCGGACCATTCCGGAACCTCTCGTGATGTCCCGGATCCCATCCGAGACTCCGCACAAAAACTCATAAACCAATTATCCAATCTATCCTAGCGTCGAGACACGTTAAGTGTGTGACCCTTCGGGTTCGAGAACATGCAGACATGATCTTCTATCAATAATCAATAGCGGGGTCTGGAAACCCATATTGACTCCCACACATTCATCGATGATCATATCGGATGAACCACGATGGCAGGATTCAATCAATCCCATATATATATTCCCTTCGTCTCGCGATATTTTACTTGCCCGAGATTTGATCGTCGGTACCATCATACCTAGTTCAATCTCGTTCACAGCAAGTACTTTACTCGTTCCGTAATCCGATATCACTTTGTCATTAACTCCTTAACCACATGATTTCAAGCGGTGTTGATATCGATTACCGAGTGGGCCCGAAGTATATCTCTCCGACTTGGGAGGGACAAATCCCATCTCGATACATACAACCCAACAGGTACTTTCCGATCACCTGAGAGACAACTTTATGATCAACCTCTCATAGGATGACATTTGATGACCTCAAAGATTTCTTTCGATACCAGGGAGTTGTATTATCTCATGGTCTAAGGAATACAATATTTGACATAAGAAAAGCTTCACAAAGATGAACATGATGACACGATCTAATTGCTCCGCTTAGTTTGGGTCTGTCCATCATATCATTCTCCCAATGATATGATCTCATTATTAATCGACAACTCATGTCTATGGTTAGGAAACCTTAACCATCATTAATCAATGAACTAGTCCATAGAGGCATACTAGGGACACGGTGTTGTTCACAAACCACACAAGTATTAAAGTTTCCGCTTAATACAATTCTAGCATGGAATATAAACTTTATCATGAACAAGAATTATAATAATAACATCTTTATTATTGCCTCTAGGGCATAATTCCAACAGTCTCCCACTTGCACTAGAGTCAATAATCTAGTTTACATTTGGCAACAATCTCACACCCATGGCACTAAGGTGCTGATCATGTTTTACACGTGGAAGAGGTTTAGTCAATGGATCTGCGACATTCAGATATGTATGTACTTTGCTAATCTTCAGATCTCCATCTGCTATATAATCTCGGATTATATGAAACTTGCGGTTGATATGCTTGGTCTTCTGATGATATCTTGGTTCCTTAGCGAGTGTTATGGCGCCAGTGTTGTCACACAATATCTCTAGTGGGTCCAATGCACTTGGAACCACGCCAAGCTCAGTGATGAAGTTCCTGATCCAAACTCCTTCAATTGACGCTTCTATAGCAGCCATGTATTCCGCTTCTACTGTAGATCCCGCGATCACGCTTTGCTTGCAGCTTCTCCAGCTCCCAGCTCCTCCATTCAAAATATAAACGTATCCTGTCTGAGATTTAGAATCATCCTTGTCGGTGTCGAAACTAGCATCGACGTAACCTTTTACGACGAGCTGTTCATCACCCCCATAGACTAAGAACATTTCTTTAGTCCTATTTAGGTACTTTAGGATGTTCTTCACGGCTGTCCAGTGTTCCACTCCTGGATCACTTTGAAATCTGCTCGTCAAACTAAGAGCATTGGACACATCCGGTCTAGTACACAGCATGGCATACATGATATAACCTATGGCCGAGGAATAAGGCACTTTGCTCATAGCTTCCCTATCATTTACCGTAGCTGGACACTGAGCCTTGCTCAATATCTTACCTAACAACATAGGCACTGAACCTTTCTTTGCCTTATCCATTCTGAACCTTTTCAGAACTTTGTCTAGGTATGTACTTTGGCTTAAAGCTATCAGGCATCTTTGTCTATCTCTATAGATTTTGATACCCAATATATAAGCAGCTTCACCTAGGTCTTTCATTGAAAAACACTTGTTCAAATAACTCTTCACATCATTAAGCATGTTAATGTCATTTCCAATAATCAATATGTCATCCACATATAGTACCAGAAATGTCACCGAGCTCCCACTCACTTTCTTGTAGATACAAGCTTCATAGCAATTTGGAACAAATCCAAAACTCTTGATCACTTGATCAAAACAAAGGTTCCAACTCCGACATGCTTGCTTCAGTCCATAAATGGAACGCTGAAGTTTGCACACTTTATCAGCATCCTTAGGATCGACAAAACCTTCGGGTTGCATCATATACAACTCTTCATCAATGTTGCCATGAGGAACGCAGTCTTGACATCCATCTGCCATATTTCATAATAATGAAACGCAGCAATTGCTAATAAAATCCGAATGGACTTAAACATCGCTACGGGAGAGAAAGTCTCATCGTAGTCAACACCTTGAACTTGTCGAAAACCTTTCGCGACAAGTCGTGCTTTATAGATGGTAACGTTACCATCCGCGTCCGTTTTCTTCTTGAAGATCCATTTGCACTCAACGGCCTTTCGGTCGCTAGGAGGGTCCACCAAAGTCCACACTTGGTTTTCGCTCATGGATCCCAATTCGGATTTCATGGCCTCTAGCCATTTCTCAGAGTCTGGGCTCATCATCGCTTCCTCATAGTTCGTAGGTTCACTGTCTTCTACCAACAAGACAGTCAAGACAGGGTTGCCGTACCACTCAGGAGGGGCACGCGACCTTGTCTACCTGCGACGTTCAGTAGCAACATCGTCCGAAGCTTCATGATCCTTGTCATTAGCTTCCTCTATTGTTGGTGCAGGCGGCACTAGAACAATTTCAGGTGCTGCGCTACTCTCCAATTCAAGAGAAGGTTCAATAACCTCGTCTAGCTCTACTTTCCTCCCACTCACTTCTTTCGAGAGAAACTCCTTCTCAAGAAAGGAACCGTTCTTTGCGACAAACACTTTGCCTTCGGTTCTGTGATAGAAGGTATACCCAATAGTTTCCTTAGGGTATCCTATGAAGAAGCATTTCTCCGCTTTGGGTTCGAGCTTGTCCGACATCAACTTCTTGACGTAGGCTTCGCATCCCCAAACTTTAAAAAACGACAACTTAGGTTTAGCACCAAACCACAGTTCATACGGTGTCGTCTCAACGGATTTAGATGGCGCCCTATTTAAAGTGAATGCAGCGGTTTCTAATGCATAACCCCAAAATGATAACGGCAAATCAGTAAGAGACATCATTGATCGGACCATATCTAATAGGGTTCGATTCCGGCCTTCAGACACACCATTGCGCTGTGGTGTTCCGGGTGGCATGAGTTGCGAACCGATTCCGCTTGCTTTAAGATGCGTGAGAAAATCATAACTCAAATATTCACCTCCACGATCGGATCGTAGAAACTTAATCTTTCTGTTACGATGGTTCTCCACTTCATTCTGAAATTCTTTGAACTTTTCAAATGTTTCAGATTTATGTTTCATTAAATAGATATACCCATATCTACTTAAGTCATCGGTAAAAGTGAGAAAATAGCGATATCCACCGCGCGTCGAAACACTCATCGGTCCGCATACATTGGTATGTATGATTTCCAACAAGTCCGTTGCTCGCTCCATCATACCGGAGAACGGGTTTTTGATCATCTTGCCCATGAGGCATGGTTCGCATGTGTCAAATGATTCAAAATCAAGAGACTCCAAAATTCCATCAGAATGGAGTTTCTTCATGCGCTTTACACCAATATGACCTAGACGACAGTGCCACAAATAAGTAGTATTATCACTATCTACTTTGCATCTCTTAGCCTCAATGTTATCGATGTGTGTTTCATCCCTTTCGAGATTTAGAAGAAATAAACCATTCACAATAGGTTCATGACCATAAAAGATGTTACTCATATAAATAGAACAACCATTATTCTCCGATTTAAATGAATAACCGTCTTGCAATAAACACGATCCAGAAATGATGTTCATGCTCAACGCAGGCACATAATAACATTTATTGAGGTTTAAAACTAATCCCAAAGGTAAAACTAAGGAGAGCGTGTCGACGTCCATCACATCAACTCTTGATCCGTTGCCAACGCGCATCGTCACCTCATCCCTCGCAAGCCGCCGTCTATTCCATAGCTCCTGTTTCGAGTTACAAATATTAGCAACTGAACCAGTATCAAATACCCAGGCACTACAACGAGGGCTAGTAAGGAAAACATCAATAACATGTATATCAAATATACCTTTGATGGTGCCAGCCTTCTTGTCCGCTAAGTACTTCGGACAGTTGCGCTTCCAGTGACCCTTGTCCTTGCAATAGAAGCACTCAGTGTCCGGCTTGGGTCCAGACTTGAGCTTCTTCTCAGCAGGGGCAACGCGCTTGCCGCCGCCTTTCTTGAAGGGCTTCTTTGCACCCTTACCTTTCTTGAAGGTGGGGGGCTTGTTCACCATCAACACATGATTATCCTTTTTTATGTCCACCTCCGCATCCTTCAGCTTTGCGAAGAGCTCGGTGATCGTATCAGTGCAACCAATCTGATTATGAGTCACTACAAAACTTTTGTAGCTGGGAGGGAGTGATTGCAGAACCCTGTCAATCTTGAGCTCCTCTGGAATCTTGCAGTCCAGTTGCTCAAGCCATTGAGTGTAGACCGACATCTTAATGGCGTGCTCACTAACGGAACTCCCTTCCTCCATCTTGCAGTTAAAGAATTACTCAGAGATCTCATATCTCTCAGAACGGGCCTGAGTCTGAAACATGGTTTTCAGCTCCTCGAGAATCTCAAAGGGCACGGGATAGTCTTCAAAACGATTTTGAAGGTCCGATTCCATAGCAAACAACATGGTGCTCTTAATCACACCATAATCATCTTTGCGCGACTGATAGACAGCTTTCTCATCAGCCGGCGCAGTTGCAGCAGGGGCGTCACCTAGCGCATTTTCAAGGACATAGTCCTTTTGACAGCCAGAGAGAATGATTCTCAGATTGCGGAACCAATTGGTGAAGTTAGACCCATTGTTTCTAAGCTTTTCCTTCTTAGCAAAAACGTTGAAGTTGAAGTTGGACTTAGCCATTTGATCTACAATATTTGCAAGTACAAATTAGACTATGTTCATGATAACTAGTTCAACTTTTAATCAAATTACTAGATGAACTCCCACTAAATTCAACATCCATCAAGTTGTTTAGTGAACATGATCCAAATTCACCACACCTAATCCGATCTTCACGAGAAGAGATGTGGTTTCAATGGTGGACAATGAAGTGTCGATCATATCATTCATATGACTCATGTTTAACCTTTCGGTTCATGTGTTCCGAGGCCATGTCTGTACATGGTAGGCTCGTCAAGTCAAACCCAAGTATTTCCGCGTGTGCAAAACTGGCTTGCACCCGTTGTATGTGAACGTAGATTCTATAGCACCTGATCATCACGTGATGCGCTTGGACACGACGAACTTTCGCAACGGTGCATACATGGGGAGAACACAGTTTTATCTTGATCTTTAAGTGAGGAATTATCTTATAATGCTACCGTCGCGATCTAAGCATAATAAGATACATAAAAGGATAAACATCACATGCATATAACTTTATGTGACATGGTATAGCCAATCTTCGCGCAATGATCTCCATCTTGTGCGTGCCGGCATGATCTCCATCACTCCACCATGATTGCCTCCATCATGAATAGCAACTACAACTATTGCTAACTACTTAGCGATAAAGTGAAACTATTACATGGCGTATAAGAAGTTGACACACAGGTCATACACAATTATAAAGACAACCATATGGCTCCTGACGGTTGTGTACTCATCGACATGCAAGTCGTGAAACATTACAAAACATGATCATCGCATACAATATACACATCACATCTTGGGCCATACCATATCACAGAAAACACTCCCTGCAAAAACAAGTTAGACACCTCTACTTTGTTGTTGCATGTTTTACGTGGCTTATGGGAGTAGCAAGCTAAGAACGATTCTTACCTATGGAGTAGCCACAACGGTGATATTATGGTTTCCAAACTCCGGTGTAAATCCCATGACAACTATAGTGAGAGAAACTGGCATCCACCGGCCGCATGTGTGGAACAGGCCACACGTCAAGTGCGGAGCCGGTCTCGCGAACGACGTCGCGTAAGGTTGGCCTGGACCGCTTCAATCTCACTATCCCGCGTCATAAGAAGAACACAAACAAGAGGCTTGCAACATAAAACATCAATGCCCGCGACAACCATGTTGCGTTCTACTCGTGAAACACATCTACGCATAGATCTAGCTCTGATACCACTGAAGGGTTTCGCAGCATAGTAAATCAAAAAAATTCTACGGATGCAAACGGGAAAGCCAAGATCTAATCTAGGAGATGCAAACAACGAGAGAGATTAGATGAGATCTTCATACCCTTGAAGATTTGCACAGCGGAACGTTCGTCGGAACGTGGGTGATGTAGTCATACTCGCTTCTCCTCCTCGCGATCCGCTCCGATCTAACACCGCAAGTGGCGATGCCTCCGAGAGATGCACACGTGCGGCACCTCGATGTATCCTCCTTCCTCGGTCCAACAAGTATGGTGGAGAGACGGATTGGATCTACAACGCGACGGCGCGGTGCAAGTGGTGGAGAGTTTCTGCAGCAGGGCTTCGCCTACACGCAGTCGGGAGGAAGAGAGAGAGGAGGGCAGCAGGGTGGCTAGGCTTGAGGGGGTGTCGGGGGTGGTGCGCCCCCCCAGCCCCTTTATATAGAGGGTGGGCGCCAACCCTAGCCCCCCCCCAAGCCTAGGCCGGCGTCCAAGGAGGGAAGAGTGGGGGGCAAGTTCCCCCCTCCTTCTAGAAGCTCCATTAGGGTTTCCCCTTGTTTGGCCGGCTGGGCCCTATGGGGCCTTGTGCCCCTAGCCCAATGCGGCCAGGGCACTCCCTCATAGGCCCATGCCCCCTCCCGGCAGGTGGGGCCACGTTGGTCCCCCTTCGGAAGGTTCTAGAAGCTTCCGGTACAATACTGATTAACCCGAAACAATTTCGAACTCCAAAAACTGCATTGCCTTATATGAATCTTATTCTCCGGACCATTCCGGAACCTCTCGTGATGTCCTGGATCCCATCCGAGACTCCGAACAAAAACTCATAAACCAATTATCCAATCTATCCTAGCGTCGAGACACGTTAAGTGTTTGACCCTTCGGGTTCGAGAACATGCAGACATGATCTTCTATCAATAATCAATAGCGGGGTCTGGAAACCCATATTGACTCCCACACATTCATCGATGATCATATCGGATGAACCACGATGCCAAGATTCAATCAATCCCATATATATATTCCCTTCATCTCGCGATATTTTACTTGCCCGAGATTTGATCGTCGGTACCGTCATACCAAGTTCAATCTTGTTCACAGCAAGTACTTTATTTGTTCCGTAATCCGATATCACTTTGTGATTAACTCCTTAACCACATGCTTTCAAGCGGTGTTGATATCGATTACCGAGTGGGCCCGAAGTATATCTCTCCGACTTGGGAGGGACAAATCCCATCTCGATACATACAACCAAACAGGTACTTTCCGATCACCTGAGAGACACCTTTATGATCACACTCTCATAGGATGACGTTTGATGACCTCAAAGCTTTCTTCCGATACCAGGGAGTTGTATTATCTCATGGTCTAAGGAATACAATATTTGACATAAGAAAAGCTTCGCAAAGATGAGCACGATGACACGATCTAATTGCTCTGCTTAGTTTGGGTCTGTCCATCATATCATTCTCCCAATGATATGATCTCATTATTAATCGACAACTCATGTCTATGGTTAGGAAACCTTAACCATCATTAATCAATGAACTAGTCCATAGAGGCATACTAGGGACACGGTGTTGTTCACAAACCACACAAGTATTAAAGTTTCCGCTCAATACAATTCTAGCATGGAATATAAACTTTATCATGAACAAGAATTATAATAATAACATCTTTATTATTGCCTCTAGGGCATAATTCCAACAGTCTCCCACTTGCACTAGAGTCAATAATCTAGTTTACATTTGGCAACAATCTCACACCCATGGCACTAATGTGCTGATCATGTTTTACACGTGGAAGAGGTTTAGTCAATGGATCTGCGACATTCAGATCTGTATGTACTTTGCTAATCTTCAGATCTCCATCTGCTATATAATATCGGATTATATGAAACTGGCGGTTGATATGCTTGGTCTTTGGATGATATCTTGGTTCCTTAGCGAGTGCTATGGCGCCAGTGTTGTCACACAATATCTCTAGTGGGTCCAATGCACTTGGAACCACGCCAAGCTCAGTGATGAAGTTCCTGATCCAAACTCCTTCACTTGACGCTTCTGTAGCAGCCATGTATTTCGCTTCTACTGTAGATCCCGCGATCACGCTTTGCTTGCAGCTTCTCCAGCTCCCAGCTCCTCCATTCAAAATATAAACGTATCCTATCTGAGATTTAGAATCATCCTTGTCGGTGTCGAAACTAGCGTCGACGTAACCTTTTACGACGAGCTGTTCATCACCCCCATAGACTAAGAACATTTCTTTAGTCCTATTTAGGTACTTTAGGATGTTCTTCACGGCTGTCCAGTGTTCCACTCCTGGATCACTTTGAAATCTGCTCGTCAAACTAAGAGCATTGGACACATCCGGTCTAGTACACAGCATGGCATACATGATAGAACCTATGGCCGAGGCATAAGGCACTTTGCTCATAGCTTCCCTATCATTTACCGTAGCTGGACACTGAGCCTTGCTCAATATCTTACCTGACAACATAGGCACTGAACCTTTCTTTTCCTTATCCATTCTAAACCTTTTTAGAACTTTGTCTAGGTATGTACTTTGGCTTAAATCTATCAGGCGTCTTTGTCTATCTCTATAGATTTTGATACCCAATATATAAGCAGCTTCACCTAGGTCTTTCATTGAAAAACACTTGTTCAAATAACTCTTCACATCATTAAGCATGTTAATGTCATTTCCAATAATCAATATGTCATCCACATATAGTACCAGAAATGTCACCGAGCTCCCACTCACTTTCTTGTAGA
This sequence comes from Avena atlantica, assembly GCA_910589765.1. Lineage (NCBI taxonomy): Eukaryota > Viridiplantae > Streptophyta > Magnoliopsida > Poales > Poaceae > Avena > Avena atlantica. The sequence goes on from OU342737.1 coordinate 58,184,656, forward strand.
TACAAGCTTCGTAGCAATTTGGAACAAATCCAAAACTCTTGATCACTTGATCAAAACGAAGGTTCCAACTCCGACATGCTTGCTTCAGTCCATAAATGGAACGCTGAAGTTTGCACACTTTATCAGCATCCTTAGGATCGACAAAACCTTCGGGTTGCATCATATACAACTCTTCATCAATGTTGCCATGAGGAACGCAGTCTTGACATCCATCTGCCATATTTCATAATCATGAAACGCAACAATTGCTAATAAAATCCGAATGGACTTAAACATCGCTACGGGAGAGAAAGTCTCATCGTAGTCAACACCTTGAACTTGTCGAAAACCTTTCGCGACAAGTCGTGCTTTATAGACGGTAACGTTACCATCCGCGTCCGTTTTCTTCTTGAAGATCCATTTGCACTCAACGGCCTTTCGGTCGCTAGTAGGGTCCACCAAAGTCCACACTTGGTTTTCGCTCATGGATCCCAATTCGGATTTCATGGCCTCTAGCCATTTATCAGAGTCTGGGCTCATCATCGCTTCCTCATAGTTTGTAGGTTCACTGTCTTCTACCAACAAGACAGTCAAGACAGGGTTGCCGTACCACTCAGGAGGGGCACGCGACCTTGTCGACCTGCGACGTTCAGTAGCAACATCGTCTGAAGCTTCATGATCCTTGTCATTAGCTTCCTCTATTGTTGGTGCAGGCGGCACTAGAACAATTTCAGGTGCTGCGCTACTCTCCAATTGAAGAGAAGGCTCAACAACCTCGTCCAGCTCTACTTTCCTCCCACTCACTTCTTTCGAGAGAAACTCCTTCTCAAGAAAGGAACCGTTCTTTGCGAAAAACACTTTGCCTTCGGTTCTGTGATATAAGGTATACCCAATAGTTTCCTTAGGGTATCCTATGAAGACGCATTTCTCCGCTTTGGGTTCGAGCTTGTCCGGCATCAACTTCTTGACGTAGGCTTCGCATCCCCAAACTTTAAGAAACGACAACTTAGGTTTAGCACCAAACCACAGTTCATACGGTGTCGTCTCAACGGATTTAGATGGTGCCCTATTTAAAGTGAATGCAGCGGTTTCTAATGCATAACCCCAAAATGATAACGGCAAATCAGTAAGAGACATCATTGATTGGACCATATCTAATAGGGTTCTATTCCGGCGTTCAGACATACCATTGCGCTGTGGTGTTCCGGGTGGCGTGAGTTGCGAAACGATTCCGCTTGCTTTAAGATGCGTGAGAAAATCATAACTCAAATATTCACCTCCACGATCGGATCGTAGAAACTTAATCTTTCTGTTATGATGGTTCTCCACTTCATTCTGAAATTCTTTGAACTTTTCAAATGTTTCAGATTTATGTTTCATTAAATAGATATACCCATATCTACTTAAGTCATCGGTAAAAGTGAGAAAATAGCGATATCCACCGCGCGTCGAAACACTCATCGGTCCGCATACATCGGTATGTATGATTTCCAACAAGTCCGTTGCTCGCTCCATCATACCGGAGAACGGGTTTTTGATCATCTTGCCCATGAGGCATGGTTCGCATGTGTCAAATGATTCAAAATCAAGAGACTCCAAAATTCCATCAGAATGGAGTTTCTTCATGCGCTTTACACCAATATGACCTAGACGACAGTGCCACAAATAAGTAGTATTATCACTATCTACTTTGCATCTCTTAGCCTCAATGTTATGGATGTGTGTTTCATCCCTTTCGAGATTTAGAAGAAATAAACCATTCACAATAGGTTCATGACCATAAAAGATGTTACTCATATAAATAGAACAACCATTATTCTCCGATTTAAATGAATAACCGTCTTGCAATAAACACGATCCAGAAATGATGTTCATGCTCAACGCAGGCACATAATAACATTTATTGAGGTTTAAAACTAATCCCAAAGGTAAAACTAAGGAGAGCGTGCCGACGTCCATCACATCAACTCTTGATCCGTTGCCAAAGCGCATCGTCACCTCATCCCTCGCAAGCCGCCGTCTATTCCATAGCTCCTGTTTCGAGTTACAAATATTAGCAACTGAACCAGTATCAAATACCCAGGCACTACAACGAGGGCTAGTAAGGAAAACATCAATAACATGTATATCAAATATACCTTTGATGGTGCCAGCCTTCTTGTCCGCTAAGTACTTCGGACAGTTGCGCTTCCAGTGACCCTTGTCCTTGCAATAGAAGAACTCAGTGTCCGGCTTGGGTCCAGACTTGAGCTTCTTCTCAGCAGGGGCAACGCGCTTGCCGCCGCCTTTCTTGAAGGGATTCTTTGCGCCCTTACCTTTCTTGAAGGTGGGGGGCTTGTTGACCATCAACACATGATTATCCTTTTTGATGTCCACCTCCGCAGCCTTCAGCTTTGCGAAGAGCTCGGTGATCATATTAGTGGAACCAATCTGATTATGAGTCACTACAAAACTTTTGTAGCTAGGAGGGAGTGATTGCAGAACCTTGTCAATCTTGAGCTCCTCTGGAATCTTTCAGTCCAGTTGCTCAAGGCGTTGAGTGTAGCCCGACATCTTAATGGCGTGCTCACTAACGAAACTCCCTTCCTCCATCTTGTAGTTAAAGAATTTCTCAGAGATCTCATATCTCTCAGAACGGGCCTGAGTCTGAAACATGGTTTTCAGCTCCTCGAGAATCTCAAAGGGCCCGGGATAGTCTTCAAAACGATTTTGAAGGTCCGATTCCATAGCAAACAACATGGTGCTCTTAATCACACCATAATCATCTTTGCGCGACTGATAGACATCTTTCTCATCAGCCGGCGCATCTACAGCAGGGGCGTCACCTAGCGCATTTTCAAGGACATAGTCCTTTTGACCGCCAGAGAGAATGATTCTCAGATTGCGGAACCAATTGGTGAAGTTAGACCCATTGTTTATAAGGTTTTCCTTCTCAGCAAAAACGTTGAAGTTGAAGTTGGACTTAGCCATTTGATCTACAATATTTTGCAAGTACAAATTAGACTATGTTCATGATAACTAGTTCAACTTTTAATCAAATTACTAGATGAACTCCCACTAAATTCAACATCCATCAAGTTGTTTAGTGAACATGATCCAAATTTACCACACCTAATCCGATCTTCACGAGAAGAGATGTGGTTCCAATGGTGGACAACAAAGTGTCGATCATATCATTCATATGACTCATGTTTAACCTTTCGGTTCATGTGTTCCGAGGCCATGTCTGTACATGCTAGGATCGTCAAGTCAAACCCAAGTATTTCCGCGTGTGCAAAACTAGCTTGCACCCGTTGTATGTGACCGTAGAGTCTATAGAACCTAATCATCACGTGATGCTTGGACACGACGAACTTTCGCAACGGTGCATACATGGGGAGAACACAGTTTTATCTTGATCTTTAAGTGAGGAATCATCTTATAATGCTACCGTCGCGATCTAAGCATAATAAGATACATAAAAGGATAACCAGCACATGCATATAACTTTATGTGACATGGTATAGCCAATCTTCGCGCAATGATCTCCATTTTGTGCGTGCCAGCATGATCTCCATCACACCACCATAATTGCCTCCACCACGAATAGCAACTACAACTATTGCTAACTACTTAGCGATAAAGTGAAACTATTACATGGCGTATAAGAAGTTGACACACATGTCATACACAATTATAAAGACAACCATATGGCTCCTGCCGGTTGTGTACTCATCGCATGCAAGTCGTGAAACATTACAAAACATGATCATCGCATACAATATACACATCACATCTTGGGCCATACCATATCACAGAAAACACTCCCTGCAAAAACAAGTTAGACGCCTCTACTTTGTTGTTGCATGTTTTACGTGGCTTATGGGAGTAGCAAGCTAAGAACGATTCTTACCTATGGAAATCCACAACGGTGATATTTATGGTTGCCAAACTCCGGTGTAAATCCCATGACAACTATAGTGAGAGAAACTGGCATCCACCAGCCGCATGTGTGGAACAGGCCACACGTCAAGTGCGGAGCCGGTCTCGCGAACGACGTCGCGTAAGGTTGACCTGGACCGCTTCAATCTCACTATCCCGCGTCATAAGAAGAACACAAACAAGAGGCTTGCAACAGAAAACATCAATGCCCGCAACAACCATGTTGAGTTCTACTCGTGAAACACATCTACGCATAGATCTAGCTCTGATACCACTGAAGGGTTTCGCAGCATAGTAAATCAAAAAATTTCTACGGATGCGAACGGGAAAGCCAAGATCTAATCTAGGAGATGCAAACAACGAGAGAGATTAGATGAGATCTTCATACCCTTGAAGATTCGCACAGCGGAACGTTCGTCGGAACGTGGGTGATGTAGTCGTACTCGCTTCTCCTCCTCGCGATCCGCTCCGATCTAACACCGCAAGTGGCGATGCCTCCGAGATATGCACACATGCGGCACCTCGACGTCTCCTCCTACCTAGGTCCAGCAAGTATGGTGGAGAGACGGATTGGATCTACAACGCGACGGCGCGGTGCAAGTGGTGGAGAGTTTCTGCAGCAAGGCTTCGCCTACACGCAGTCGGGAGGGAGAGAGAGAGGAGGGCAGCAGGGCGGCTAGGCTTGAGGGGAAGGTGTCGGGGGGTGGTGCGCCCCTAGCCATCTTTATATAGAGGGTTGGGCGCCAACCCTAGCCCCTCCCCCAAGCCTAGGCCGGCGTCCAAGGAGGGAAGAGTGGGGGTCAAGTTTCCCCCCTCCTTCTAGAAGCTCCATTAGGGTTTCCCCTTGTTTGGCCGGCTGGGCCCTATGGGGCCTTGTTCCCCTGGCCCAATGCAGCCAGGGCACTCCCTCATAGGACCATTCCCCCTCCCGGCAGGTCGGGCCACGTTGGTCCCCCTCCGGAAGGTTCTAGAAGCTTCCGGTACAATACCGATTAACCCGAAACAATTCCGAACTCCAAAAACTGCATTGCCTTATATGAATCTTATTCTCTGGACCATTCCGGAACCTCTCGTGATGTCCCGGATCCCATCCGAGACTCCGAACAAAAACTCATAAACCAATTATCCAATATATCCTAGCGTCAAGACACGTTAAGTTTGTGACCCTTCGGGTTCGAGAACATGCAGACATGATCTTCTATCAATAATCAATAGCGGGGTCTGGAAACCCATATTGACTCCCACACATTCATCGATGATCATATCGGATGAACCACGATGCCAAGATTCAATCAATCCCATATATATATATATATATATTCCCTTCGTCTCGCGATATTTTACTTGCCCGAGATTTGATCGTCAGTACCGTGATACCTAGTTCAATCTCGTTCATAGCAAGTACTTTACTCGTTCCGTAATCCGATATCACTTTGTGATTAACTCCTTAACCACATGCTTGCAAGCGGTGTTGATATCGATTACCGAGTGGGCCCGAAGTATATCTCTCCGACTTGGGAGGGACAAATCCCATCTCGATACATACAACCCAACAGGTACTTTCCGATCACCTGAGAGACACCTTTATGATCACCCTCTCATAGGATGACGTTTGATGACCTCAAAGCTTTCTTCCGATACCAGGGAGTTGTATTATCTCATGGTCTAAGGAATACAATATTTGACATAAGAAAAGCTTCGCAAAGATGAACACGATGACACGATCTAATTGCTCCGCTTAGTTTGGGTCTGTCCATCATATCATTCTCCCAATGATATGATCTCATTATTAATCGACAACTCATGTCTATGGTTAGGAAACCTTAACCATCATTAATCAATGAACTAGTCCATAGAGGCATACTAGGGACACGGTGTTGTTCACAAACCACACAAGTATTAAAGTTTCCACTTAATACAATTCTAGCATGGAATATAAACTTTATCATGAACAAGAATTATAATAATAACATCTTTATTATTGCCTCTAGGGCATAATTCCAACACTGTGGTGACCAGCTGCACTTTGTAGCCGAGTGTCCATATCAAAGTAGGGAAGATAATGGAGGAAGACTTATTTTCAAAGACAAGTCAAAGGCTCCACGCAAGAAATAGTTTGTAAAGAAGAATGCTCCCTTCAAGAAGCAACCAAAGATTGTTCTAGTGGCTCAAGAAGAATATTCTTCGGGAAGTGAAGATGAGGACGAGGACGATAGCTCTCAAGAGGTGGCTGCTATAGACACCACATATCCTTCAACATCTCTCTTCGACTCTCTGAACGAAAACATCATCAACAATAATGCTACTTGTCTCATGGCAAGAAGCTCCGAGGTAACTTCTTCTAACTCTTCTTTTCCTAAGGCTATGATTGACATGGATGATCCTACTAGTCTTAAGGTTAAAGAAGAGATTATTGCTTTGGATTACTTCTACACTAACTTGCAAGGTGAGCACAAAGTACGTTTTTAAGCTCTTATGGATCAGTTGGCCCAAAACGAAGCTCTCCTTGAAGAAAAGGGCAGAATTGAAAGGGAGGATGCAATGGAAATCGCATCCTTAAAAATTCTCTTGAATAAGAAGAAGCTCGGGTCTTTCTTGAAGAGAGGCTTGAGTCCATTGAGGAGTCACATGAAGAAATAGTGGCTAAACTTGTTAAGGAACATGACAATGCAGTCACCAAAGGAAAGAAGCTAAAGAAAGAAAAGATTGACTTTGGGGCTACTCATGATAGACTCTCCGAGGAATTTGAAAAACTTGACAACGCTTACAAGGCGTTGAAAAGTGATTTCTCCATTCTCAATGAGTCACATGATCAGCTCCAAATTTGATTGGCCAAGTATGATATTCCTAGCACATCCAACTCAACATATAGCCACAAGGAAAATGCTAATGTGGAAAAAGAAGTGGTCAAAGACATCTCACCCAAGGATAAGGGTGTTCTTTTTTTTGAACAGAGGTTGGGTGCTGACGCACCCAAATATATTGCAGCTCAAAAACATTGTACATCGAGTATTACAAACCCAAGTTGCCTTATCTTATCGATAGCAGCAAGCACTGGGCATAACTGATTGTTATGAGCTGGGTTCCTACAAGAACAGATATGCTCAGATCCAACTGATCTTGATGAAGTGGTCAAAGACATCTCACCCAAGGATAAGGGTGTTCTTGATGAAGTTCTTGGCAAGCAAAGGTCAAATCATGGTAAAGAGGGACTTGGGTATGTCACCAAGTCCAAGAAAAATAAAAACAAGAAGAACACGACCAAGAATGTGCAATCAAAGATAAGCACCGATGAGAAGAATGTCACAAAAGACAAGACTAACAATGTTGGTTTTGCAGGGTCTCACAATCCAAATTATGAACTCTTTTATGATGATTATGGCGATGTTTATGCTTATTATGTCGTTCCCTTTGATGAATATATTGCTTGGTCTATTTGGGTCCCAAAGACCCTTGTTACTAACATGAAAGGACCCATTGAAAAATGGGTACCTAAAACCAAGAAGTAATTCTCTTGCAGGGCTATGCTTCCGGTGGGTCGAAATGGGTGTTGGATAGTGGATGCACTAGTCATATGACCGGAAGCTAGGATATCATCACGGAGATGCGTCCAAATCATGATAATATCACAGTCTCCTATGGTGATAAGTCTAAATCTCAGGTATTGGGTCTTGGCAAGGTTGTGGTTGCCCATGATATCTCTCTCGTGGACGTCATGCTTGTTGAGACCCTCGGTTACAACCTTCTTTCTGTTCGTGCCCTTGGCAAGATGGGTTTTGCTGTTTTTATCAATGATGATTTGGTGGTACTCTTGTGGAGCAAGTCTCTAAAGGTCGCTTTCGTTGGATACATCGAAAATGACCTGTATGTGGTGGACTTTTCCTGGAAAACCACTTCGGGTCCGATGTGTCTATTCGGAAAGGCCGACATGGGCTGGCTATGGCATCGCCGTTTAGCCCATGTCAACATGAGAACTTTGCAAAGTCTCCACAAGGGTGGCCACATCCTTGGACTAAAAGACAATGTCTCCTTTGCCAAAGATCGTGTTTGCAGGGCTTGTGTTGAAGGCAAAATGCACGACTCTCCCCACAAGAGGAAGACTATTGTGTCTTCAAAGAGGATCTTGGAATTACTTCATGTGGATTTATTTGGTCCTCCTTCTCATGCAAGTCTTGGTGGGAAGAAATATTGTTTGGTCATTGTCGATGATTACTCAAGATATACATGGGTCTATTTCTTCAAACTAAAGAGTGAGACTCAACAAACAGTCATTGATTTTGCCAATGAAGTTCAACGTTAACACAATGTCCCTATCTTGGCAATAAGAAGTGACAACGACTCCGAATTCAAGAACTACACTTTGAATGAGTTTCTAAGCGAAGAGTGGATTAGACATCAATATTCCGCTGTGTACACCCCTCAACAAAATGGTGTAGCCGAGAGGAAGAACTGGACTTTGATGGATATGGCAAGATCAATGTTGGCTGAATTCAAGTCTCCTTACAGTTTTTGGGCTGAAGCCATATCCACTCCTTGTCACGCATCAAACCGGCTCTACCTCCAAAAGATTTTGGACAAGACTCCATATGAAATTCTTACCGGTAACAAGCCCAACATCTCATACTTCAGGGTATTCGGGTGTAAGTGTTTATTTCTTATTAAAGGTGTCCGCTTGTCTAAATTTGAGTCCAAGGCTTTAGAAGGTATTTTTGTTGGTTACGGTGCCGAATCCCACACTTACAAAGTCTACAACAAGCTCACTGGGATTGTTGTAGAATCTTGTAGTGTGGAGTTCGATGAAAATAACTGCTCCTTTGTAGGGCAAGTTGATGTTTGTGATGCAGATGTTGAAATACCCCAAGATGCCATAAGAAGAATGAGCGTGGGATTTTTACGCCCCATTGAGGAACCCCTTGTGGCGGATCGGGAAGGACAATGCTCCCCTCAAGTGCAGTCCTCATCTACACAAGATCAACAAGCTCCTATTGTTGGAGAAAACTCTACACCAACACCGCAAACTAATGAAGATCACCAGTCTCCTGGACAAGATGGTAGTCCCAGGCCGGACTATCCACCCCTGGCACTCCAACTTGTTCCAGGGGATCCGAAGAAGAAGACAACATCCAAGAAGCTCCCAGGCTGGATTCTCTGGCCCCCGAGGGCGGATTATCCGGCTCTGGTTCTCCAAGTCCTGTCAGGCATTCTCAGGAAGAAGGCACTGGTGCTTCATCTCCCATGCCGGATAGTCCGGCCCCTCCAAGGGGCGGATTATCCGGCCCTGAAGAACAAACTCTGCAGCAACCTCCTAGTGTTAACTCAGATCAAGTTCAAGGGCAAGGAAGTGGTCAAGACAAGGATACAAATACTGAATCAACTTCTTCTAGAAACAATAAGGACATTGAGGCTCGTCGCAAGGCTCGTGCTGATCGGAACCTTGAACTAAGGGGTCAACACTCTTGACAAGGTTGTTGGTGATTTACGAAGAAGGGTGTCTACTATAAGAGAACTTGCAAGCTTCTGTGATCATCAAGCTCACATTTCCATGGTTGAACCGAAGAAAGTCTTTGATGCTCTTGAAGATATCGATTGGGCGGTTGCAATGCATGAAGAATTAAATAACTTCGAACGCAACAAAGTTTGGAAGCTCGTAGAGAAACCCAAGGATTGCCGCAATGTTATCGGCACCAAGTGGATCTTCAAGAACAAACAACATGAAAATGGCATTGTTGTGAGGAATAAAGCAAGACTCGTGGCTCAAGGATTCTCTCAAGTGGAAGGAATTGATTTTGGCGAGACTTATGCTCTTGTGGCTCGTCTTGAGTCCATTCGTAACCTTCTTGCCTATGCAGCCCATCATAATTTTAAATTACAACAAATGGATGTTAAGAGTGCGTTTCTTAATGGTCATCTACATGAGTTAGTATACGTCAAGCAGCCCCCGGGTTTTGAGGACCCCAAATTTCCGAACCATGTCTACAAACTCGATAAGGCGCTCTATGGCCTTAAACAAGCCCCACGTGCATGGTATGAGCACCTTAAAGATCTTTTGTTAGACCGTGGATTCGAAGTTGGGCAAATCGATCCCACTCTTTTTACTAAGAAGGTTAATGGGGAGCTTTTTGTATGCCAACTCTATGGAGATGACATTATTTTTGGCTCTACTAACCAAGCTTTTAACAATGAATTTTCAAATCTTATGACTGACAGGTTTGAGATGTCAATGATGGGTGAGTTGAGGTTCTTTCTTGGATTCGAGATCAAACAACTTAGAGAGGGAACCTTTATTAATCAAGCTAAGTACATCCAAGACATGCTCAAAAGGTTTAAGATGACGGATCTCAATGGCATTGCTACTCCAATGCAAACAAAGTGTCATCTTGAGCTCAATCCCAAGGGTAAAGACGTGGATCAAAAGTTATACCGATCTATGATCGGCTCTCTCCTTTACCTTTGCGCATCTAGGCCCGATATCGTGTTAAGTGTAGGAGTGTGTGCAAGGTACCAAGCCGCTCCTAAAGTAAGCCACTTAGTGGCGGTCAAACGAATCTTCAGATATTTGGTTCATTCCCCAAATTTTGGGTTATGGTATCCCAAGGGTTCAAGTTTCTCTCTATGTGGTTACACTGATTCAGATTGGGCTGGTGACAAAGATGATAGGAAATCAACCTCTGGTGCATGTCAATTCTTGGGCAGGTCTCTAGTGTGTTTGTCTTCAAAGAAACAGAATTGCATTTCACTCTCAACCGCCGAAGCTGAATATGTTGCTGCTGCAAGTGCTTGTACACAATTGTTATGGATGAGGCAAACTCTAAAGGAATATGGTGTCAATTGTGAAAAAGTGCCTCTATTATGTGACAATGAAAGTTCTATCAAAATTTCTTACAATCCCGTGCAGCATACAAGAACGAAACATATAGAGATTCGCAACCACTTCATTCGGGATCATGTTGCTAATGGTGATATTGCCCTATCCTTTGTGAGCACGAAGAACCAACTTTCTGATATTTTCACGAAGCCCCTTGATGAAGCAAGGTTTTGTTATCTGAGGAATGAGCTAAATATCATAGATTCAAGGAGTTTGGCTTGACTACCCTTCCACACTCACTTACTATTTTTCATGTATTTGGTTTAGATGCGGGCATAGACAAAGGGGGAGTGTGGTCCTAACTGATTGGACTAACTCTCCCCCCATAATGCCAAAAGCAAGAAAAATCATTTCCCTTAATATCATTTTGTGATATGTGGGTCATCGATGAGCATTGGTTTTGAACTCAAGATACATCTTCGCGGTGTCATGCCATGCGCTCCAACATGGTGGCTTCGGCCACCGCCCTCTTCCTTGAGAAGAGTTGGTTTCTAATGGCTCTCCCTGGTTTTTCTTGCATATTTCTTGTCCTTATGGAAAACACACCCAACTTTGACTTTTGTTCAATTTGTTCTTGCAACTTTGGGTGTGTAGTACCCTGACAGTTTGTTAATCTACACCCAAGCCTTTTTCTCTCCTTTTTGGAAACTATGACGAGGATGAGGAGGCGTGATCTTTTGGGGCGTTAGCATCGCTCTTCTTCCTTTTTGGCGTTTCGATACCAAAGGGGGAGAAGTAGTTCTATTAGGTCACCGGATTTGCATGGGTCGGGCGCAAACACTTGCTTCTCCATTCGTTCATTTTATTTGCAGGCTTGTGCCCCTTTAGCATGAACTTATTTGCTATTTGTGCTTGCTTGGTTATTGTAAGACTCTGTCATGACTTATTACGAATGGTCCTATGGAATTCTGGATTTATATTGTGGACCTACTATCATGGAATTCTGGATTTATCTATGGAGTCTGGCATTCTAGTTGATGACATATGGAATCATGGAATTATCTTATGTATGCATCAATTCTATGGGATGTGCTTGGAGTCACATCCCGGTGGTATGATCTTGTTTACCAACACATCTTGTTTTAATTGTCCTTGCTATGAAAGTTGTGTTTTATCTAGTGTGTGCATGTGTGTTTCAAAGGCAAATATTAAACATGCACACATCTAGGGGGAGCCTCTTTCATTTATTTTAAGGGTGTCGTTGGTAGTCGTTTGCAAATCCTAGTATTGTCATCTAACACCAAAAAGGGGGAGATTGAAAGAACATTTCATAATACCTAGTGTTTTGTGTGTTAGATAACAATATCAAGGATTATTTAACGTGTGTTGAAGTGCTGCAGATCTGTTCACTGAGAAGGGAAGGAAACTGCTTTCCAGGGGCGGATAATCCGCCCCAACCCTCTTTCAAGAGTGCGTAACCCCCAGAGAGGGGGCGGAGTTTGTGGCCAAATTTTCCGGCCCTGCCGGATAGTCTGCCCCCTCGAGGATTTCCTTCAAGCCAAGGCCTGCGTCGCTCTCTGTATGGGGGGCGGAGTTTCCCTCGGACTTTCCGGTCCTTGGGCGGACTTTCTCCCAAGGGCGGATAGTCCGCCCCTGGTGGGGGCGGATAATGTGCCCCTCTGGAAATTTCTTCAAAGTCAAGGCTGCGTCACTCTCTGTATAGGGGGCGGAGTTTTCCCCGGAGTTTCCATCCTGGGGCGGATTTTCTCCCTAGTGCGGATAGTCCGCCCCAAAGGGGGGCGGATAATCCGCCCCCAAACTTCTCCAACGTCTTGTTCTGGGCAGGGGTATTTAAGCCTGTCTTCCCCTTCTGGCCAGAACTCTTGGTTCGTTCGAAAAAAACAAGATCTGGTCTGCAAACCTTCATCCAAGAGTGCTCCACCTAGATCCACCCAAAGACCCCGTTCCTTGGGGAATCGCAGGAGGAGAACTCGATCTTCATCATCAGCAATCAAGCGCTTCATCTCCTCTCCATTCATTTGGAGAATCACCGATCTAGTATTTCTTGCAAATACCTAGATCCTTGTTTTTGTTTATATTGATAAACCTTGTTCTTATGACAGCTTGTTGTCATCTCGGGAGCCCCCAATTCAGTTGTGGGTGTGTGCCCCGGTAGCGTTGTAAAAGGCACCGGTTCCCGCCTCGAAGGGATCCAATAGTGGAGAAGGTGGATCAGGCCTCTCGTGGCGACATCCATCAGAGAATAGGGTGAGGCCTATTGTGGCGTGGTGGTCTTAGAACCGCCCACCCCTCCAACACAGATGTACTTCCCTTAACAAGGAAGGAACTGTGGTAAAACAAATCCATGTGTCTCCGTGTGCTCCACTACGGTTCCCTCGCTCCTCTCTTTACGTGCTTAGTAGCTAGGGTTGCATATAGGGAAATTCTCGTAGTTTCATATCTAGAGAATTTACTTTGTGTCAAGCCTAAAATTGAAAAAGTATTAAAAATTGGTTAGCACCTATTCAACCCCCCCCCCCTCTAGGTGCCCATACGATCCATTTCAGGCTTCCGCCTGCCGATGATGAAAACTTGAACGAGTCTGTCGAGGACAAGAGCGAGTCCTCGTCCGACAAGGGAAACGTCGGAGGCGATGATACTGACGATGATGATGATAGTGACAATGAAGATGAGGTCGTAGAGGTCGCCGCGCCCACGGTTCGAAAGACCCGCGGGCAGTGACAACGCGAGCTCGAGGCCAACAAGAGCCTCGAGGCTCACTACGGGGGCGACGACGAGGTCCCCGAGCACACTTAGCGGCGTGTGGCCACGCCATCGAAGAAGAAGTCGCCGCAGAAGAAGAAAAATCCGGCCAAGAAAGTGTCACCACCTAGGTCCGCGAGTAGATTCGAAGCTACCAGCGCGGCCGACAAGGCTGGGGCCAGTGTGCTGGCGTGGGCGACTGCGGCGGCCGACGCGACCGTGGTGGAGGATGAAGTGCCGTTGGCGTTGCTGCCACCGCCCTTCACCGCAGTCACCGGATTCGGGTCCGCTCCATCCGCGGGTGCCTCGCCACCAAAAGAAGCGCATACGGCGATTGTCGTAGATCCTCCTGTCGCAGCCTCATCCTCGAAGATGCCCTCGGTGTCTTGGGCCCAGAGCGTGTTCGATACGGGCCTCAGTCGGAAGCTGGGGCCGGAGTTGAAGAAGCCGGCGAGCATTCGCACCGGCCTTCGCTTTATCCCAGTCACCAAGTTAGTATCCTTTAGATTATTTCTTTGGGCAACTGATTTATGTTTGTCCGGCGAGCTTGCTGACGACGTTGTGTTGCAGGACTGGTGTGAAGAAAATAGGTCACCCCTCGGTGGCTAAGGTTCCATTGGGTGCCGTGGGGGCGCAAGTCGACCCCTCAAAGAAGAGTAAGAGCGACGAGGTCGAGGCGCCCGTTAAAGGCGCGAAGAGGGCAAAGAGCGACGAGGTCGAGCTGTCTTAACCATGTATGTTTAGAGAATGAGATGCGGTAGATTTGAGAATTGAGACACAGGGGATTAGGTAGGAGCAATAGATAGCGAACCTGCATCTTGAGTCTTTCGCTGAATCCTCTTGCTCTTCCTTCACTCTTTCCAAGCGACCTCCACCGCCGCTCTACTACTCCACCGCCACACGGGCAACACTGGTGATGACAGATGGCCCCTCCCCGCTCGCGTGCCACAGTAAAAAAAGGCAAGGAGTCAAGGACCGGCCAAGCCCCTCCTCCCCCTCCATTCTCTCTCCGCTGCCGGCCCTAGCGATGAGGGCGACGGAGGTGGGGCAACTGGCGTGGGGATGGCGCGGAGGCGGGCAACTGGCGTGAGAACGGCGCGAAGGTGGGGCAACTGGCATGAGCGCGTGGGGGGTTGAACTGGAAGATTAGGATCGAGATGGGATCGTGTGACAGGAGACACGGGTCGAGATAGGATCGTGAGAGAGTTGGAAGGAGGTGCGATGATCACAAGTGGCTGCGCTTTTTCTGGGTGGAAGAGGACGACATACCAACGATCTTGTTGACTTCTGCTTTAATAAGTAGTATAGATTGGGTACTAGGACAAATACCTGTGTTGCTACGGGGAAAAAGTAGAAAATGTCTTAAGTGTGTCAATTCAAGCGTTAAAGTTTCTCTTTGCATCGTTCCACTCTATTAACTGTTGTGTGATTCACTGATCTTTGTGTTCTGCCTGCTACGTAAGCAGGCTTAAGTTACGAGATCAAATGGGAAGGTTAGATCAAGCCAAAGGAAGACCACGCAACATGGAATGGCGGATGCGGCACGTGGGAGGCGGCGGCTTGGGGAATGGAGGCGTTACTTGTGGAGCCGGTGGTATAGGACATGCGACGCCATCTTGTTAGGAAGCGGAGCAGGTAGGTGGCGCCATGGAGTTGAATCAGTGGTGCCCACTATAGGGAGAATGTGGTAGGAGACGAACCGGGGGCAACGAGCGAGTGGTAAGAGCATGGGGAGGCGCCGGCGGCGACGAGAAAATGAGGCGGCGCTGTGAGAGGAGGCAGACAGAATCAGGTAACTGATGCGTGCGGGGTAGAAGTATTTTTTCTAGGGAGGGGCAGGGATAAGTCATCCTTTCGATGTTCTAAAATATTAAGTGAACACAAAAACTTGATTCGGCAAAGTCCAGCCGTTAGATTACCTCTGGTGGGCCCGATCATGCGGTTTTAGTCCGTCTGTGTATAGTTTCCTGTGTGTGTCTAGCAAAATTCTTGATTGTTTCTTTATAAGTAGTAGGTAGTAGTGATATCTATAATATCTATAAAGTTCATCCCCACTAAAATGCATTTAATGTTTGCAAGCTGAAATCTGGTGAAGCTACGTCACCTCAATTGTTTATATCCATCGGATTTTAAATATACGGTCATCCAAGCTTTGGTCCAGTCCCTGTATCATGCGGTCTCAGTCATCCATCTTGACCCGTCTACAGCTGTAATGAGGCCGACACAAACGCTTTGGCTTAGTCAAACAACCGGACAAGCTCGTTGCTCCTCATGCTGCTATAACATGCACGCTTAATGAAAATCTAACCATTCCTCTTACTGGTCTTAACTCGATTCCCTTCCCCTTCCCTTTCATTTTTTTACAGATCCCACTTACCTACCATTCCTCTTCCTGGTCTTAACATCCTTCACCCCATATTCCTCTTCCGACCCAGGCAGCCACCATGCATCCATCACCGTGGTACCTCTTCCTCCAACATCATCTCCGACTCTCTGGTTGATTACCAAGCACCGTGGTACTTTGCCGATCTTTCTCAATTGAGCATTTCTTCTCCTTTCAGCACCTATTCTCCTAGCGGCAAGTCAAAGAAGGTACACACTGGTAGAAAACGTGTCATGCGTCCCGGTTGGTAAGGGGCTTAGTCCCGGTTGCCTAACCGGGATGGGGCAATCGGGACTAAAGCCCTAACATTTAGTCCCGATTGCCCCACCAACCGGGACAAATGGATGCACACGTGGCAGCGGCAGAGGGCGAGGGGGTGGAGCATTAGTCCCGGTTCGTAATACGAACCGAGACAAATAACCTTCTGTCGTGGCAGAGATTTGGCTCATTTTTCTGCCGCGGCAGAGAATTTATTTTGGCACATTTTGTTGTCGCGGCAGCATTTTCGTCACTTTTGTGCCGCGGCAGAGAATTCATTTAGGTTGTTTTATTGTTTATTTAGTGTTTTACACTTATCAATGAAGGAACCGTTATATTACACAAGATCATCATGACAATATTACATTCAATACACGGATCGAGTTCATGCACTACATACAAAAGTTGCTATTTTTATAATCCCTATTGTCTATACACAGCCGAATAGTATTCCCCTTTTCGGTTTAGGACTTCTGCATCCTAGAATCCCGCCAATTCCTCCTAAATTGCTCGTACGCGATCCTTTGGCAGAAGACCGTCCCGTAGACGTTCGATCTGATTTAAAAAAGGAGTCAGTCTATATGAATGAAACTAAACACAATTTGATTGTAATTAAAAACTATAGAAATTGTTTACGTACGTGGAGTTGCTCTAAATTTCTGCCCTTCTCATCGCACGTCTGCCGGATGAACTCGCAAACATAGTATCCACATAGATTGTTACCTGGTCCCTGCGTCAGGCACTTTACGAGAACAGAGTTAATAATAATCAAGCATGATAATAACTGTATCAAAAGTAGAATCAAAGAGATGCGTGGATATAGCTAGTGGTGCTTACATCTAGTGGTTGAAATGTAAGCTTCTCTTTCCAAACACCCCTAGCCTTATTGGTGAACCGTTTCCAAGCGCTGCCCGTCGAAGAAAACAAATAAAAGAAGTTATTAATTACTTGATATCATAAAATTCACGAACGCTGCCGATATAGTGTCGTAATTATTAGAATTACCGCTGGAGAAGCATCTGCATGTCCTTCCACGTCTCAAGGGGTTTATGTTTCGAGTCCATGACTAGTACACGCCCTTTGTCAAGTTGAATGATTAACAGAATATAGTGGAAGTTGCGAATGCATAACTAATCAATTATATACTTAACATCGAGTAAGCGAAATAGAAAGTGTATAGAATACAATAACACTCACTCGAAGTTGTAAGGAAAAAGTATTTCCCTTCTGGTTTCTTGAAACCTTAACGCGTGTACTATATTATCCTCCGTATCCTGGGGGCTTGTTTTGAGATTAGCTTCATGAACCCAATATGGGTCAATGAAGCCAATGTCATAGATTTGTCCTCTGCTGCATTCGAGAATCTTCATTCTGCATATTACAGTATGATTATATACATGCAATAAACAAGGTGAGATAGCTGGAGACTAAATTAATTACATAATTAGTACTTACAGACAATAGGCACTGATGATCGATTTGTCCAAGGCGTCTTGATTGAATAATTGAAATAGTTCATCAAATTCAATGGATATCATGTCATCCTTTTCTTTCCCATGATGCTTTTTTGTAACCCTCAGCACTATCCAGTTAGCCCCGCCCTTTGTGGCATGCATGTACCAGTTATGCAATCTTCGCATTTTTGTTGGAAGATTGTTTACCTCCTCAGGTTTGACGAGAGGTTTGCCGTACTGGTATTTGTATGCTACTTCACTCACGGGGAAGAACTCTAAATGGGATAAGTACTGGGCAATACTCATACCTTGAGCAGCGGCAGCTTCTCCGTATTATGCAACTACCTCTGGATCATACTGCTCTTCGGCCCCATATTTGCTCGACCCCACATTGGTTTGGGAAATCACCTTGAGAGGGGCGCAAGACTGTTTTGCTTGTTCTCCGAGCTAGGCAACAGATTTCTCGCTTGCATCAGTACTGCTCTTCGAGGCTTTTTGTGCCGCATGTGACTTGAGAATAGA
Organism: Avena atlantica; assembly: GCA_910589765.1. Taxonomy (NCBI): domain Eukaryota; kingdom Viridiplantae; phylum Streptophyta; class Magnoliopsida; order Poales; family Poaceae; genus Avena; species Avena atlantica. The sequence continues at coordinate 58,202,741 of OU342737.1, forward strand.
ACGCTCATAGTCTGATGACAGCTTTGGCTCGGGTTGATGAAGAGTCTTTAGCATTTTCAACACTTTGGCTTTTTCTTCTTTGGTGCTAGGGAACTCTGGCTCTTTCGGCCACCTCAGCTTAGTGAAAAACGCTGTCGTTTCCGGCATCAACGATCGCTGCAGTCTCCTCTTCAGTACAGTCATAAGCTCTCTTGAGAGGAACCTTTGGTACTTTTGGAAGAGGATCTTGTTTACGTTTCGGCGATCGCTTACCACGACGCACAGTAGTGGTACGCTTACGCTTTTTATCCTGAGGCGCCGGCGATGGCTCCCGCGGCGATGGCTGCGCCGGAGATTGGTGAGGCGACGGAGCCGGGTGAGGCGACGAAGACGGCTGCCGCGGCAGCGACGACCTCGCTGGAGATGGGTGAGGCGGCGGTGAAGATGGCCTTGGCATGTGATTTCGAAGCACGATACATTCCTTCGGCCATAGAATGGTGACGTTTTTTGCGTCTCCCGGTACAGTCACATCCCCTTCACCTGCAGGGTAGTGAAGATCCAAAACTTCAAAGGTGGGCATGATTTCATCCACCCCGACAACGTCGTAGCCCTCTGGAACCGGATGACAGTGGTAAGTTGGTGTGGGTCCAATTGGTAAGGCATAGCCGACCGCCACCTTCATTGATATGTTCACAACTTTGACATGTAGCTCACAGTGTGTCATCTCTGTGATATCATCCACTGGGTAGCCAACAGGAGCCATCGTCGGTGCACCATCGTCATCGCCATTGTCATCACCCGGGATCTCGGTGGAAGCCACACTGCTTTTTCGATTATTCGATAGGCCGGTAGCATCGAATGCAGTGTGCTACTGATATGGTCCGGTAGTACTTTGATCTTTAAGTGCGTTAATTTCATCGTGTTGTTGCTTTAATCGTTCTTCAATTAAACGCATTCGCTCTTTCTGACTATCTGCTTCAACTTCCGCCCTGTCCTTTCTCCTCTGACGGCTTCTATCAGGATATTTCTTCCTCTCTTCTGGAAACCCAGTCCTCCATGGTTGGGAGCCTCTTGTGCCTCGTGTTCGTCCATCATGTTCCTTATTTCCAAGGGCGAGTGTGAGCTCATCATTCTCTCTATCGGGAATGAAGTCCCCATCTTTAACAGCATTTATTGCTTTTCTCATCCTCTCGATTGGCAAGGGGTCTTCTTTATGTCGTATGTTATATATACACCTCCCTTCCGAGTCCAACGTGCCCCCATGCCCGTAAAACCAATTCCTTGCATGTTCTACCCAATCGTCTGTCTCTGGGTGATCTTTTTAGCACACAGTTCATTCTCAAGTTTCTCCCACTTAGGAATGCCAGCCCTGTAGCCACCTTGCCCCATAGTATGGTGATACTTCTTGTTAGCAGCATTCAGCTTATTCGTTGCAGACATTTTCTTAGCTTTTTATGATTTCTTGTATTCCACAAACTCAGCCTAGAATGGTTTTATCTTCTCAAATTGAATATTCTTGAAATCAGGAGTCTTCTCTTTCACGACATAGTCAAGGTGCAATCTTTTCTTCCATTTGGTGAAACACTGGGCCATCTTCTTCAAAGCCCACTCCCTGACCTTAGCCTCCATGGCTCTCCCATGTTGTAAGGCGTCCTCAACTGGATCCTCCGCATTTGGATCCAGCTCTATCTTCGGTAGTTTGAAATTAACCATGATCCTCTTCCACAGTAAATCTTTGGCGTGGTTAGGGACAAATAAACATGTTCCCTCTTCATCCGCATTAGCAGGCCTATTCCAATTTCTAATGGTGATCGGGATTAAGTCCCTAACGATTACTCCGCATTGTGCCACAAATTTGTTTGCGACAACTTCGGGAGCCGTCGGTTTGCCGTCTTCAGCGACATCTTCGATCCTGAACCTCTCATGGTCTTGCAACTTTTTGGTTGGGCCTCGTCTGCTCTTTTCAGTAGATTCCTTCGATCCGGAGGGCTAAAAGAAGAAAGATCATCATTACTATTTATATATAGATAGCAGATGATTAATTAATGAATTAATTATATTACATGCACCTCGCCGGAGCGGTCGTCTTCTCGATTACACAAGGCATCGCCTTCTCCCTCGCGGAAGGCAACACCTTCAACCTCAAACAAGTCGTCTATTCCGGTAAAAAGAGGATCACCCTCACCGGAGTTGTTCAGAAACGTTGATACGTCTAAATTTTCTTCCCCACGGATCACACCTTGGATCAACTCTTCCTTTTCTTCGTCTCTGACGTGTGCGTCCATATTTTCTGCATAGGTGGAAAAACGAATAAGTCAAAGCGGCTAAAGGAGAAAGTTAGGTACGTGTTGAGAGATATAAACCCTAATTCAGAGAAACCCTAATATATACATACACAATAATAAAAATGAAGAGAAACCCTAAACCCTAAACCTAGCTACAAAAAGGAAACCATGTAGTAGATAGGTAAATCTAGCTAAAATCAACTAAAATCAATATTCCGGAGTTCCGAGGGGTGTAAAACCTAGTTCGAAGAAACCTCGGATGCATATGAGAGGGGAACATGAGTATAAGGCTACAAAAGGGAAACTATCCAGTAGATAGGTAACACTAGATACTAACAAAATACCATATTGGAATCGATTTAAGAGGGTTAGGAATGCCCTGGTGAAGGCACATCGTCGAACCCACATGCACCTAAGGGGTATTAATGATTCCTTATCTAAGATAGGGTTTTTAAGATAGGGCCGAAGACTAATAATACCAAACTAATTAATAAACCTAATAATACCTAACTAATAATAAACCTAATAATCCAAACACCGAAAATAAAGGGAAACCCTAAAGCATCGATGCAATGATCAAGCAAGTATGATGATATGACAAGTTAAATTGTATTGAAAAGTAACCCTAAAGCACGCTCAACAAATTAAACGGGGTTCCGAGGGGCGCAAACCCTAACTCGGGGAAACTCCGGAATCACCTGTGAGGGGTTACTATGTTCTTCTAATCAAACTTGGTATATTATTTAAGTTGTTTAACAATGCATGATTATAGCTTAAATAGGTAGGTTTCATTTTTCTGAACATTTTGGTATACTATACATATTTTTCTGACTTATAAATAATAAGTTCGGGGTTCGGGGTGGCCGGAATCAGCGGTGGAGGCGGTAGCCGGAGTCAGCGAGGCTTGGAGCGCCGGCGAGGAGCACGTGGAGGCGCGATAGCGGGGCAGCGCGTGGAGTCCGACGGCGGGGCAGCGCGTGGAGGCCGACAGCGGGGCCAAAAAATAGTATGTACAAAATATGATAATATACATATACAAATACATCTAAATCATCTAACAACTAAAACATCTAACAACTAAATCATCTAACAACTAATACACCTAAAATAATCAAACCTAAATCTAACTAAAAAACTAAAGAGCTAGCCAGGTCTACCCTTTTAATTCACTGTAAGATTCCTCTTGTTCCACTGATTCCAGGGACATCTTATTTGCAATTTTTGGAGTTGTAGAACTTTTTCTATGGATTTAATACTCTAAAAAGAACATTAACTCGTTTAAGTAACCAAGAAATAACCTTGCTGCAAAAGCATAAAACAACTATACAGCAATATTCTACGTGAGACACTGATTCCATACATATTTTATTTGCAATTTTTGGCCCAGTAGATTATTTTCTATGAATTTTACAAGTTCCATCTAAAATCTACCAAAAAATCGAATTAAATTAAATAGTCAAACGTGACCGTTTGACCACGCTGACGTGGCGCTGACCAGTCAGCGCCCTAGGCTGACTAGTCAATGGTCCATCTGGACCATTGGATGTTGATCGGAGGGCAGAGGAAGCACACGAGGGGAAGCTCACCGGAGCAGCCGACGGTGGCGGCGGCGATGACGGTCCTCGGCGGCGGCGGACGGTGAGACGGCATCGGGGGAGAGGTGGAGGATCTCCTCGCGGTGGCGGCGCGTGCGCAGGCGACGGTGGTCGGCGGCTGGAGTGGCGGGCAGCGTCGGTGGCGACGGCGGCGGCTCGCGGGTGTCGGGCCTGCGGGGAAAGGGAGGGAGGCGGTCAGCGGGTGGTGGCGGTGATCCCCAGCGGGCGAGCGAGGCGCGGGGGAAGGTGCGGCCACGTACGGTACCGGTGTCTAGTGAAATAAATTTCTGCACTTTCCTTTTCTTTTTCTGGCATATCATTTGCTCCGAATGGTGTCGGCATCCCTTAAGTGTGTCACCCTACGGTTCGCGAATAATGCGGACATGATCGGGACCCTTCTCCGATCAATAATCAGTAGCGGGACCTTGAGATCCATACTGACTCCCACACATTCAACGATGACTTCTGTGATCGTGTGAACCTTTTATGCTAGTATCTTAGTCCCTTTGTTTCACGATATATTACATGTCCGAGATTCGATCATCGGTATCTCCATACCTAGTTTGATCTCGTTACCGACATGCACTCTTTTCTCGTTCCCGTGATATAACATTCTAGTGATCAAATCACTTGCTTGCAAGCTAATCAATGTGATATCACCGAGAGGGCCCAGAGCATATCTATCCGTCATCGGGATGAACAAATTCCACTCTCGATCCATGGGTCTCAACATAACACTTTAGTAGTTCTGAAGCCATCTTTATAATCACCCAGTTACGGTATGACGTTTGATGTCATCGAGAAACTCTTCCGGTGTTAGTGATTGACATGATCTCATGGTCTAAGGATTAGGATCACTTCGTAAGTTATTATAGCAATATAAACTCAATGACTTTGATCGTAATTCTATACTTCGTATGAATGTTCATCACATCATTACACTAATGTTGTGACCTCGTTATTAACAACATCCAATGTCCATGATCAGGAAACTTTGATCATCATGTTAATCAACGACCTAGTTTATAAGAGAGGCATAACTAGGAACTTCCTTTTTGTTTATTAAACACACATGTATTAACGTTTTCGTATTAATACAATTATAGCATGCAAAATAAACATTTATCATAAATAAGGAATATGATAATAACCACTTTATTATTGCCTCTCGGGCATATTCCCTTCAGTCTCCCACTTGCACTAGAGACAATAATCTAGTTTGGAAACTTTGTGTATTAAACACCTATGGCTTTCTGGTGTTCCAAATACGCAACTGCAAGTGGTTAACAAAATCTACGGATCTGATGCTTTCAGGTCCGTGTGTATTTGCATGTCTTTGCGTCTCCACGCATCACTCATTCTCCAATGAGATGGCATTGTATAAATTTGGTCTTTTGGTGAGACCTTTAGTTCCTTGGGATTAAACCATGTCGATATTATTGTCGTACAATATATCTTTAGTGTTATCCCGTTGCGAACAACACCTTAGTTTGATAACAAACTACTTGACACAAATTCCCTCCTTTGCTGCTACTATAACAGTTATATACTTAGCCTTTTGTTGTAGTATTCCTCACAATGTCTTAACTTTGGAATATATCCAAATCCATCATGAAAACTCCTTTCCATTTCATTGTGCCACTCATAGTTTAAATTGAGATAAACTTAATTTGTATCTTTCGACAAAACTAGTATCAATGTAACGCTTTACAATGAACTATTTGTAATTGTTTGTCACCTCTACACAAATATATTCTTAGTTCTTCCAAAAGATCATAAGAATATCCTTACTATAGTCCAATGATCATTATATGATTCATTCTAGTACACTTAGAGCATAGGACATATCTTGATGTGTACATATCAGGGTATGATTGATCAAAACATTCTCGTGATTTCACTCATCAAGTGTCAAAGCAGTTGAATCTTGTTTCACTTATCAAGTATCGATACACTTGAATCTTGATTCAATTCCTTTTCCATGCGACAAGAACCTTTTCTTGTCGTTTCTATACTGAACTCCTTCAATATCTCATATATGTACATTTGGCACAACCATATTAGCGTCATAGTCTATCCACTATAGACATTCATGCTAAATATTCGGGTTTTGCCTAAGTATTTCATCGAAATGAAATTCTTAACCTTTGTCAATAAAAGATACATCATTTCTAATCAACAAGATGTCCACCACAAAATTTATTAGAAATATGTCTTAGCGCTCCCACTTAATTTCTTGCAAATGCAAGCATCTTTATCGTCTCCTGATGAAAACTCTTTTTCATCACGATGAAGATTCCAACTCCGCGATGCTTACTTCAACCATTGAAGTTTGCATGCCCTTTTTAGCATCCTCTGAATTAACAAAACCCTTCGTGTCATGTACACGTCCTAGGTAACCATTCTATTAGAAGAACTTTGTTTTGTTTATTCATCTACCATATAACAAATTATATGTAGTGGTTGCTACTTTAATCCGTCCAGACTAAATATCGCTATGAAAGATCAAATCTTGTCATAGTCAACTCCTTGAACATTGTCGTAAAATACTTTACCGATATGTAAACTATTTCATAGATGTAAAACATCCATGTCTGTTTCTTTATAGATCCAAATACGACCGATAGGTTTATACACCTTTCCGAAGGGTCTTCCAAGTTCAAAACTTGATTTCTCGTGTATGGAACTATCACGGATTTTATGGCTTCAAGCCATTTGACGGAGTCAGGTCCCATCATCGCTTCTTTGTAGTCGGTTCATCATTGTCAAACAATAATGATTTACTCTCAAATCTCAATCATTTGATTGTTTATCCGACCTTCTTGGTTCAATAGGAACTTTAGACCTCCGTGACCGCAACCTTTGAGGCACATAAGCTATGAGCATTATGGAAGCCTCCAGAACCATTTTCGGCGCTACGCAACTCAGCACATTTAGCTAAGGTTCGTTAACCTTATCAAAGTTCTATTGTCCTCCCACTTAACATTTATGAAAAATTCCTTCTTCAAGAAACTTCACATTTCAAGCGACAAACCCTTTTGTCCTCGGTGTTATGGAGGAATAACCAATTGTTATTCGAAATAACCTACAAAGACATGCTCATCCGACTTTGGTTGTAAACATCTTACTTATGTTTAGCATACCAAAATTTAAGAAATGACAACTTGGGTTTTACCCCAAACCATAACTCATATGGTGTCATTTCAACGGATCAAGATGGAGCTCTTTTGAGTGTAAAAAGCGGAAGTCTCTAAAGCTTTAATCTTTTTAAAACATAATGGCAGTTTTATAAATAACACCTTTGATCCAACCAGGTCAAACAAGGTTTCATTACAAATCTCAAACACTCCATACTCCTAGGGTGTTTCGGGAAATGTAAATCTAGGTGTTTTGCTAAACTTGCAACTCAAATAAATCCCTTTATGATAAAATCATAATTCATTTATTTTCTTGTTACACTTGTAACTCAAACAAATCCCTTATGATAAAATCATAAATCATTTATTTTCTTGTTACAATGATTTTCCACTTCATCTTGAAAGTCCTTGAAATATTTTCAAATATTTCATACTTCATTCTCATTAAGTGAACATTCACTCAAATTTTCGGAGAAAGTATATGAAGTTGAAACCCATCGCTTACGACTATAAATAATGGACTACATACATCGATATGTATAAATTCCAATATTTTAGTCGTTCGTTCTTCCTTGGCCTTTGAACGAAGTTTTTAATTATCCCGAGGAAAGTCTCACAAGCGTCACTTGATCAAATCAAAGACTCCAAAAATCCATGAAAATGGAGATTCTTCATGTTTTCTTTCCAATATAATTGAAACGCCGATGTCACTTCGTAAGTGATCTTTCAATCATTTGTCTTGAGACATTTTAGCATTAGGTTTTATGGATGTGATTTCTCCAACTAGATTTGTAAATCATCCATCTTATATGGAATATGGTAATTATTTGAACAACCTTTGTTCTCATAATACCTGATTCAAATAACAATTATTAAAACAAATCTTGAAGTCAAGCCTTGATGTCAATAAAAAATACAAACAACGGTTTGTTTGTTTTTGATGAACATCATCACATATTCTCTTGATAGTTACTTAGGCCATTGTGGTTTATGAATTGCGTCGTTTCGTATGAAATTTCATACCAACCAATTCGGTGTCCAATACCCAAGAACCACATTGTTTAACAAGCAAAGAATACAACCATAACATGTATATCATCTATATACCTAAATTGAATATTTCCAATCTTTTATTTTCTGCCAAATATATTTTATAGATTCTCTTTCAGCATTTCCTTTTCCTTTTTAAAAGAATCTATCAACATCAAAAGTGGCGCCATATACATGACCCATAGTCCAAAGCATGTATATTCAAATAATAATACCTTTGAACTTGCACTTTGAAGTAGATCACCATCATCAAAATGATCGGTATTCTTTCAAAATCCATTCTTTAGTAATCTTTTAGTGTAGTAAACACTTTACATACATCTTCTATTCACCCTTATCATGACGGCTTTCATGATCAAGCTACTGTAGCTTATAAAGGCGAATCATGAGTATAACATTACTTTCCAAAACCCTTTTTGGATGATTAGGATGTCTAGCATCTCCAACCTTTGCAAATTCTCATCCAATATGAGAACATATAATATACTCTATAATATTGCAACCAAAACATTGTTTCAGATATCGTTATATCTGCCACACATGATGGTTTCTGAAACAATTCTTTCAGATCTTATATAAACTTGATATTAAAACAATCAAGAATCATGGAGGCAAACATGATACTTAAGATACTAACACTGGAATTGTTACTCTCGATTTAATACTAACTATTAAATTTCACGGAGTAAATAGAGTTTGCTGAAAGTTTGCAATAGGACTTTAAACTTTAGATTGACACTCAACACAATACGATACCAGTTCGTAAAGTATATATTCAGAATTCTATAGTTCTTTTATCTCAATTACAACTATGCATAAGGTGGTGAACGAATGCCAATGACTACAACAAATTATGCAAATTCACTTTGATTTAATTTATGATAAATTGAGTTCTACTAATCCAAATTAGAAATGAACTCCCACTCAAAAACTACATCCCTCATGTCTTTTTGGTGATTACATTAACCAAATCTACTACACCAAGTCCGATCATCACGTGAGTCGGTGTAGCTTCAAAGGCGAGCATCCATATGGTCATCATATCAAAACATATGACTCATGCTTAACCTTTCGGTCCGTGTTCCGAGGCCATGTCTGTAGATGCTAGGCTCGCCAAGTAAGAACCTTAGTATTCGCGTGTGTAATTGTCTTACACCCGAGATATGCTCGTGGATTCAAGTACACCCGATCATCACGTGATGCCTTGAAGCGATGAAACATTGTCGGTGCATACTTAAGGAAGAACACATTTTTATCTTGATATCTAAATGAGGGATCATCTTATTATGCTAATAAAACGCCAAACAAGCAATATAAGATGCTATCAAACATCACATGTTTATTAGTGAAATGATATGGTTCCTGCATATGATCTCCATCACGTGCACCGTGGTATGATCACTATCATACCTCTTATGTGTAAGGCCAAGGTCTATGGAACCTACACGTTATGCGTGTTGTAAGAGTATCATCTCATAATTCTACTTACAACATCACCATATCATAACACTAGCCCAGCAACAATCTAAACTAGACGCCTCTAATTTATCCATTGCAAGTTTTACGTGGCTTAGGGCTTTCGAAGATAGAACCGTTCTTACCTACGAACATGAACCACAACGAGGATAACCAAATTGTTGACAACTCTTTGCAAATTAGATATTGACTATAGTAGGAGAGACAGACACCCGCTAGCCACTTATGCAAAACTAGTTGCATGTCAAGCGTGTAACAGGTCTCATGTGCGAGGACATGTAAAGTTTGTCCGGGCCGCTTCATCCCACTATGCCACCAATATCCAAAGTACAACTAAGAAGCAATAAAATGATCATCATCGCCCACATACTCATATGTGTACTACCCGTGCAAAGTATCTACGCATAGATCCGACTCTTATACCACTATAGGGTTCGCAGCATAGAAAACAAAAAATTTCCTATGATGGGAACATCTATGTACCAAGATCTATCTACTAGATACAAGCAACGGGTGGATATACATCCATAGAATACATACCCTCGAAGACCGAATAGCGTTAACGAGGTTGTACTCGTGGATGATGTAGACGAACGCTTGCCGATCTCAAGATCGTGATGAAGTCCGTCTGGTCCAGCCGGTCCAGCACGATCAAGTCCAGCACCTCAAAGCAGTGGTGCATCCGTGATCGCACACACATTGGGGTACCCCGACAACCTCCACACCCTCGCTCCAGCGAAGCAGCGGAAGCAACAAATGCTTCCAGAAAAAGCCACCGGGAACATGTATCTCGCTGATCCGAGACCATGGGGAAATTCTAAAGGGGGGAGAGAGATCCTTCGCGAGGAGGTGTGCTTTGAGAGGAGGAGAGGGGGGCCTTTTATAGGGGAGAGGGGGCACCCAAGGGGCATGGCGCCCAGCCATGGCGGCTGCCCCCACCTCTTCCACATTCATGTGGGTGGAGCTCCCACTCAAAATGAAAAGCCTCCACTCCCATTAAAAAGCCTCCACTCAAAAATTCACTCACATGCATTAAATTTCCACCAAATTTAATGCAAGCTCTCATTTAAATAAAACTCTTTTATTTATTTATTCAGAATTTTGTTAATTACTTTAATTAACAAACATTCACATAAAACCCCTTACAACATTTCAATTTCACATGCAAAACCAGTTTCAGCAATTTCAACCGAAACAGTTCCGGTGTCTAGTGAAATAAATTCCTGCGCTTTCCTTTTCTTTTTCTGGCATATCATTTTCTCCGAATGGTGTCGGCATCCCTTAAGTGTGTCACCCTACGGTTCACAACTAATGCGGATATGATCGAGACCCTTCTCCGATCAATAATCAGTAGCGGGACCTGGAGATCCATACTGACTCCCACACATTCAACGATGACTTCTGTGATCGTGTGAACCTTTTACGCTAGTATCTTAATCCCTTTGTTTCACGATATATTACATGTCCGAGATTCGATCATCGGTATCTCCATACCTAGTTTGATCTCGTTACCGACATGCACTCTTTTCTCGTTCCCGTGATATAACATTTTAGTGATCAAATCACTTGCTTGCAAGCTAATCAATGTGATATCACCGAGAGGGCCCAGAGCATATCTATCCGTCATCGGGATGAACAAATTCCACTCTCGATCCATGGGTCTCAACATAACACTTTAGTAGTTCTGAAGCCATCTTTATAATCACCCAGTTACGGTATGACGTTTGATGTCATCGAGAAACTCTTCCGGTGTTAGTGATTGACATGATCTCATGGTCTAAGGATTAGGATCACTTCGTAAGTTGTTATAGGAATATAAACTCAATGATTTTGATCGTAATGCTATACTTCGGATGAATGTTCATCACATCATTACACTAATGTTGTGACCTCGTTATTAACAACATCCAATGTCCATGATCAGGAAACTTTGATCATCATGTTAATCAACGAGCTAGTTTATAAGAGAGGCATAACTAGGAACTTCCTTTTTGTTTATTAAACACACATGTATTAACGTTTCCGTATTAATACAATTATAGCATGCAAAATAAATATTTATCATAAATAAGGAATACGATAATAACCACTTTATTATTGCCTCTCGGGCATATTCCCTTCACTTTTGTCCTGGTTGGTGGCTCCAACCAGGACTAAAGGGTCATACGTCCCGGTTGGAGCCACCAACCGGGACGTATACTCCAACTTTCAGCAGATAAAGGGGCGCGCATGCAGGGCCTCTTTAGTTCCGGTTGGTGGCTCCAACCGGGACGTATTCCCCTGTTTTCAAATTTTTTCAGGTATTTTCTCTCTGTTCCTGCCTTATTTTTTATTTTGGGGTTTAAATTTGTAATGTTTTTTAAATAATAATTACTTTGGAATTTAGAAAAACTTTAAACATAAAAAGTGTTTGAATTTGAATAACTAATTCGAAACCATTTTCTGTTTTTAAAAATAATTAATGTAACCATTTAAAATTAATAATGATATAACTTATATTTTTTAAATATTAATTTGGAATTTAGAAAAACTTTAAACATAAAAAGTGTATGGATTTGAATAAATAATCCAAAACCATTTTCTATTTTTAAAAAATAATTAATGTAACCATTTAAAATAAAAAAAATGAATTAACTTATATTTTTTGAATATTAATTTGGAATTTAGAAAAACTTTAAACATAAAAAGTGTTTGGATTTGAATAAATAATTCAAAACCATTTTCTGTTTTAAAAAATAATTAATGTAACCATTTAAAATATGAACCATTTGCAATTAAAAATGAATTAACTTATATTTTTTTAATATCAATTTGGAATTTAGAAAAACTTTAAACATAAAAAGTGTTTGGATTGGAATAAGTAATTCAAAACCATTTTCTGTCTTTAATGGGCGAAAAAAAAGGACGGAAAATAATGGGCTGAAAGAAAATTTGATTAGGATAGAACTGGAATTAAAGTACATAACGCAACTAACACAAAGTTACATAGAAGAACTGAAAATTAAGATACATGGCCAAACTTGTTTTGCAATGTTGGAATAATTCAGTCATGCTCCTGCCTACACCTGTAATACTCGCCACTGTAGTCGTCGTACTCACCGCGGCCGTCGTCGCTATCGTCGTTGGGGTCACCGTAGTTGAACCTTGAAGGTTGAGTACGAGTGGGCTGGACTTGAGGGTAGCGCAGGCAGGGGCTAGAGTCGGGGGTCGTGTCGTAGGCCATGACGCTCTGGAGAGTCCGGCCGCGCCACCACAGCCGATGGCCGGCCTTGTTGAAGTTCGGAGGAGGTGGGCCCTCTTCCTCGTGCCTGGCGAGTGCCCTCTCACGCTGATCCACGAAGAAGGCTTCCCAAGTCGGGAAATAGTCGGGATGCTATCTGGGATTCCTCCGCTGCTCCTGCGTGAGCTCGAAGTAGTAGTGGTTCGTGATGGCCATCCGACGCGCCACACCTAGAGGGACAGGAGAAACCGGAACGCCTCCTGCGCTCAGCATCCAGCCGACGGGGACACAGTAGCCCGGCGGGCAGGGGTAGTTCGAGGCGCAAAGCGCCTCCGCCTCCCTGGGAGTTAGTGCTACGATGGAAGTCATGGGAAAGAGTGATGAGGTTGCAGATATGAGTCTAGAGATGTGCAATGACAATGGAGGCCAACCCTACATATATATAGTGAGAAATGGCAGGAAGATAACTGGAGGGAAGAACTGGAGGGAAGAACCGGCGGGAAAAACTGGCGGGAAGAACTGGCGGGAAAAAATGGCGGGAGGATTTTCATTGTTCGGATCTTTTTTGAAGTGGCGGGCAGACATTTGTCCTTTTTACACGGGATGGACGAAAAGGTTTGAGATGTCCCGGTTGGGAGATAGTCCATGTAAGGTGGTCTAGTATTTTAGGAAAATGGGACGGTAGCATTCTGAAACGGCATTTTGGTGATTACTTCACAAAACGACCCGTTTTTTGCGCTCGGAAAATGGAAAAGGGCTTTTCCGTGCGACAAAAAGGAAAACTTCCTCCTGCAACATTGTTCTCCATACCAATGTCCACACACATGCATAATATGGTCACAACATCACAAACTATGCCGTGATTCAGCACATAACATCGGTCATTTGGACCGAAAGCCATGAAACCTCGAACATGATAGGTCATTTTGTGAAGGTTTTTTCGAAACATGATCAATATACCAAGTCTGGTATTTTTAATTCAACTATGTAACATAATATGACACCACGCGAAGGATTTTCATTGTTTGGATTTTTTTGAATTTATTATGCCCGTTTTGAATTATCTGAATTTCTAACTATGGTCGAACCGGTGTGCATGAAGATAGGGGGCGAGCATAGTTAGAAATTGCATTGGATCTCTGAAGAAACCACATATTGCGAGTTTAAAAATGATTTTTTTCAAGAAATCACGGGCGATAGATCATGTACCTATAGTACAAACCGGACCCACTTCCTACCGATTCGGCAGACATTTGTCCTTTTTACCCGGGATGGACGAAAATGTTTGAGATGTCCCGGTTGGGAGATAGTCCATGTAAGGTGGTCTAGTATTTTAGGAAAATGGGACGATAGCATTCTGAAACAGCATTTTGGTGGTTATTTCACAAAACGACCCGTTTTTTGCGCTCGGAAATTGGAAAAGGGCTTTTCCGTGCGACAAAAAGGAAAACTTCCTCCTGCAACATTGTTCTCCATACCAATGTCCACACACATGCATCATATGGGTACAACATCACAAACTATGCCATGATTCAGCACATAACATCGGTCATTTGGACCGAAAGCCATGAAACCTCGAACATGATAGGTCATTTTGTGAAGGTTTTTTCGAAACATGATCAATATACCAAGTCTGGTATTTTTCCTTTCAACTATGTAACATAATATGACACCACGCGAAGGATTTTCATTGTTCGGATTTTTTTGAATTTATTATGCCCGTTTTGAATTGTCTGAATTTCTAACTATGGTCGAACCGGTGTGCATGAAGATAGGGGACGAGCATCGTTAGAACTTGCATTGGATCTCTGAAGAAACCACATATTGCGAGTCTAAAAATGATTTTTTCAAAAAATCACGGGCGATAGATCATGTACCTGTAGTACAAACCGGACCCAGTTCCTACCGATTCGGCAGACATTTGTCCTTTTTACCCGGGATGGACGAAAAGGTTTGAGATGTCCCGGTTGGGAGATAGTCCATGTAAGGTGGTATAGTATTTTAGGAAAATGGGACGGTAGCATTCTGAAACGGCATTTTGGTGGTTACTTCACAAAACGACCCGTTTTTTGCGCTCGGAAAATGGAAAAGGACTTTTCCGTGCGACAAAAAGGAAAACTTCCTCCTGCAATATTGTTCTCCATACCAATGTCCATACACATGTATAATATGGGCACAACATCACAAACTATGCCGTGATTCAGCATATAACATCGGTCATTTGGACCGAAAGCCATGAAACCTCGAACATGATAGGTCATTTTGTGAAGGTTTTTTCGAAACATGATCAATATACCAAGTCTGGTATTTTTCCTTTCAACTATGTAACATAATATGACACCACGCGAAGGATTTTCATTGTTCGGATTTTTTTGAATTTATTATGCTCGTTTTGAATTATGTGAATTTCCAACTATGATCGAACTGGTGTGCATGAAGATAGGGGACGAGCATCGTTAGAACTTGCATTGGATCTCTGAAGAAACCACATATTGCGAGTCTAAAAATTATTTTTTCAAAAAATCACGGGCGATAGATCATGTACCTGTAGTACAAACCGGACCCACTTCCTACCGATTCGGCAGACATTTGTCCTTTTTACCCAGGATGGACGAAAAGGTTTGAGATGTCCCGGTTGGGAGATAGTCCATGTAAGGTGGTATAGTATTTTAGGAAAATGGAACGGTAGCATTCTGACACGGCATTTTGGTGGTTACTTCACAAAACGACCCGTTTTTTGCGCTCGGAAAATGGAAAAGGGCTTTTCCGTGCGGCAAAAAGGAAAACTTCCTCCTGCAACATTGTTCTCCATACCAATGTCCACATAAATGCATAATATAGGCACAACATCACAAACTATGTCGTGATTCAGCACATAACATCGGTCATTTGGACCGAAAGCCATGAAACCTCGAACATGATAGGTCATTTTGTGAAGGTTTTTTCGAAACATGATCAATATACCAAGTCTGGTATTTTTAATTCAACTATGTAACATAATATGACACCAGGCGAAGGATTTTCATTGTTCAGATTTTTTTGAATTTATTATGCCCGTTTTGAATTATCTGAATTTCTAACTATGGTCGAACCGGTGTGCATGAAGATAGGGGGCGAGCATCGTTAGAAATTGCATTGGATCTCTGAAGAAACCACATATTGCGAGTTTAAAAATGATTTTTTTCAAAAAATCACGGGCGATAGATCATGTACCTATAGTACAAACCGGACCCACTTCCTACCGATTCGGCAAACATTTGTCCTTTTTACCCGGGATGGACGAAAATGTTTGAGATGTCCCGGTTGGGAGATAGTCCATGTAAGGTGGTCTAGTATTTTAGGAAAATGGGACGGTAGCATTCTGAAACAGCATTTTGGTGGTTATTTCACAAAACGACCCGTTTTTTGCGCTCGGAAAATGGAAAAGGGCTTTTCCGTGCGACAAAAAGGAAAACTTCCTCCTGCAACATTGTTCTCCATACCAATGTCCACACACATGCATAATATGGGCACAACATCACAAACTATGCCGTGATTCAGCACATAACATCGGTCATTTGGACCGAAAGCCATGAAACCTCGAACATGATAGGTCATTTTGTGAAGGTTTTTTCGAAACATGATCAATATACCAAGTCTGGTATTTTTCCTTTTAACTATGTAACATAATATGACACCACGCGAAGGATTTTCATTGTTCGGATTTTTTGAATTTATTATGCCCATTTTGAATTGTCTGAATTTCTAACTATGGTCGAACCGGTGTGCATGAAGATAGGGGACGAGCATCGTTAGAACTTGCATAGGATCTCTGAAGAAACCACATATTGCGAGTCTAAAAATGATTTTTTCAAAAAATCACGGGCGATAGATCATGTACCTGTAGTACAAACCGGACCCACTTCCTTCCGATTCGGCAGACATTTGTCCTTTTTACCCGGGATGGACGAAAAGGTTTGAGATGTCCCGGTTGGGAGATAGTCCATGTAAGGTGGTATAGTATTTTAGTAAAATGGGACGGTAGTATTCTGAAACGGCATTTTGGTGGTTACTTCACAAAACGACCCGTTTTTTGCGCTCGGAAAATGGAAAAGGGCTTTTCCGTGCGACAAAAAGGAAAACTTCCTCCTGCAATATTTTTCTCCATACCAATATCCATACACATGTATAATATGGGCACAACATCACAAACTATGCCGTGATTCAGCATATAACATCGGTCATTTGGACCGAAAGCCATGAAACCTCGAACATGATATGTCATTTTGTGAAGGTTTTTTCGAAACATGATCAATATACCAAGTCTGGAATTTTTCCTTTCAACTATGTAACATAATATGACACCACGCGAAGGATTTTCATTGTTCGGATTTTTTTTGAATTTATTATGCCCGTTTTGAATTGTCTGAATTTCTAACTATGGTCGAACCGGTGTGCATGAATATAGGGGACGAGCATCGTTAGAACTTGCATTGGATCTCTGAACAAACCACATATTGCGAGTCTAAAAATGATTTTTTCAAAAAATCACGGGCGATAGATCATGTACCTGTAGTACAAACCGGACCCACTTCCTTCCGATTCGGCAGACATTTGTCCTTTTTACCCGGGATGGACGAAAAGGTTTGAGATGTCCCAGTTGGGAGATAGTCCATGTAAGGTGGTATAGTATTTTAGGAAAATGGGACGGTAGCATTCTGAAACGGCATTTTGGTGGTTACTTCACAAAACGACCCGTTTTTTGCGCACGGAAAATGGAAAAGGGCTTTTCCGTGCGACAAAAAGGAAAACTTCCTCCTGCAATATTGTTCTCCATACCAATGTCCATACACATGTATAATATGGGCACAACATCACAAACTATGTCGTGATTCAGCATATAACATCGGTCATTTGGACCGAAAGCCATGAAACCTCGAACATGATAGGTCATTTTGCGAAGGTTTTTTCGAAACATGATCAATATACCAAGTCTAGTATTTTTCCTTTCAACTATATAACATAATATGACACCACGCGAAGGATTTTCATTGTTCGGATTTTTTTGAATTTATTATGCTCGTTTTGAATTATCTGAATTTCCAACTATGATCGAACTGGTGTGCATGAAGATAGGGGACGAGCATCGTTAGAACTTGCATTGGATCTCTGAAGAAACCACATATTGCGAGTCTAAAAATTATTTTTTCAAAAAATCACGGGCGATAGATCATGTACATGTAGTACAAACCGGACCCACTTCCTACCGATTCGGCAGACATTTGTCCTTTTTACCCGGGATGGACGAAAAGGTTTGAGATGTCCCGGTTGGGAGATAGTCCATGTAAGGTGGTCTAGTATTTTAGGAAAATGGAACGGTAGCATTCTGACACGGCATTTTGGTGGTTACTTCACAAAACGACCCGTTTTTTGCGCTCGGAAAATGGAAAAGGGCTTTTCCGTGCGACAAAAAGGAAAACTTCTTCCTGCAATATTGTTCTCCATACCAATGTCCATACACATGTATAATATGGGCACAACATCACAAACTATGCCGTGATTCAGCATATAACATCGGTCATTTGGACCGAAAGCCATGAAACCTCGAACATGATAGGCCATTTTGTGAAGGTTTTTTCGAAACATGATCAATATACCAAGTCTGGTATTTTTCCTTTCAACTATGTAACATAATATGACACCACGCGAAGGATTTTCATTGTTCGGATTTTTTTGAATTTATTATGCTCGTTTTGAATTATCTGAATTTCCAACTATGGTCGAACTGGTGTGCATGAAGATAGGGGACGAGCATCGTTAGAACTTGCATTGGATCTCTGAAGAAACCACATATTGCGAGTCTAAAAATTATTTTTTCAAAAAATCACGGGCGATAGATCATGTACCTGTAGTACAAACCGGACCCACTTCCTGCCGATTCGGCAGACATTTGTCCTTTTTACCCGGGATGGACGAAAAGGTTTGAGATGTCCCGGTTGGGAGATAGTCCATGTAAGGTGGTCTAGTATTTTAGGAAAATGGAACGGTAGCATTCTGACACGGCATTTTGGTGGTTACTTCACAAAATGACCCGTTTTTTGCGCTCGGAAAATGGAAAAGGGCTTTTCCGTGCGGCAAAAAGGAAAACTTCCTCCTCCAACATTGTTCTCCATACCAATGTCCACATGCATGCATAATATAGGCACAACATCACAAACTATGTCGTGATTCAGCACATAACATCGGTCATTTGGACCGAAAGCCATGAAACCTCGAACATGATAGGTCATTTTGTGAAGGTTTTTTCGAAACATGATCAATATACCAAGTCTAGTATTTTTCCTTTCAACTATGTAACATAATATGACACCACACGAAGGATTTTCATTGTTCAGATTTTTTTGAATTTATTATGCCCGTTTTGAATTATTTGAATTTCTAACTATGGTCGAACCGGTGTGCATGAAGATAGGGGACGAGCATCGTTAGAACTTGCATTGGATCTCTATGGTGTGCATGAAGATAGGCTGGGCCAGACAGCACTAATGATAGGGGTGAGTGTCGACATTATGTCGTGCGGCGTGTACCTTGTCCCGGATGGTGTCACCAACCGGGACTAAAGATCAACCTGTAGTCCCGGTTGGAGACACCAACCGGGACAAAACACGAGTCAGCACAATGATAGGGGTGAGTGTCGACGTTATTTCGTAAGTGTCGACACTATGTCGATCTGCTTGTACTATAAATAGGCATCCTTGCGAGTCCAGTCCTCCAGCCAGTTTGAGGCATCTCCAAGATGGTTTTCGAGAGCTGGGACACCACTACGGCCAGTTTCAGGGAGATGCCGACGGAGCCCAGTCCTCCGGCATCTCCGAGAAACTGGTCATAGAGGCACTCCCTAATATGTGAAATTAGTTAGCTCCGAGGCGTATTGATCTAGTTAGAGAAGTTACAAGCTGCAAGATGGTTTTCTTGAGCAGGGACACCACTACGGCCAGTTTCAGGGAGATGCCGACGGAGCCCAGTCCTCCGGTATCTCCGAGAAACTGGTCATAGAGGCACTCCCTAATATGTGACATTAGTTAGCTCCGAGGCATATTGATCTAGTTAGAGAAGTTACAAGCTGCAAGATGGTTTTCGAGAGCAGGGACACCACTACGACCAGTTTCAGGGAGATGCCGTCGGATCCCAGTCCTCCGGCATCTCCAAGAAACTGGTCATAGAGGCACTCCCTAATATGTGACTGCGCGCGTTTGGAGATCATATCTTAATGGTAAGTACGAATCAGGACAACTTCTTCATAGTCCCGGTCCAGCCACAAAACGGGACTCACACTCAAGACATTTATTAATATTAAAAACTAAGACTACAAAACCGGGACTAAAGGCCACAAACCGCGAAAGATATCCTTCGGTCAAGCCACAAACCGCGAAAGACATGAACTAGAGTTACATAATATGAGCATGAACTTCTTGGCATATGTCCTTCCTTATGATGGCTTCAGACGTAACCATGGAGCATCTTCTTTACTTAATGGAATGCTTGGGTCAGTTTTCACTGTGAAGGGCAGAATTTCATCAAACTTATTATAATCTTCTGACATGTCTGTCTTGTCCTCGATTCCCGTGATGTTTCTTTTCCCTGAAAGAACTATGTGACGCTTTGGCTCATCATATGATGTATTCGTTTGCATATTTTTTATTTTTTTCGGTCTGGAGGACATGTCCTTCACATAGAAAACCTGAGACACATCTGTAGGGTTTCGTAGCATGGAAAACAAAAAATTTCTATCGCATACAAACAAACAAGCCAAGATCTATCTACTAGATTGTAGCAACGAGTCGATGGAATAACTTACCCTCGAAGATTCCAAAGTGTTTAACGAGAGCGGATTCTCGCGGGTGATGTAGTCGTACTCTTCCCGATCTCAAGATCGCGTAGACGATCCTTCCGGCGCTGCGTTCCGGCAGCGCTCCCGCAGTCGGTCACACATTCGGTACTCGATGAAGACCTTCCTCTCCCTTGTTCCAGCAGGCAGCGGAGGTTGTAGCACTCTCCTCGCGATTCTGGCAGCACAACGGCGTGGTACCGGAAGTAGAGGGGAGATCTCGCAGGGCTTCGCCTTAAGCCGGAGCGAGTATGGTCGAGTATGAGAGAGCTCCTCGGCGATCTAGGGTTTAGACACACCAAGGAGGAGGTGCTAGAGCCAGCGGCTAGGGTTCCGGGGACCCCCAAGTCGGCGGCTAGGGCAAAACCCTAGGGGGCGGCGGCGGCTATGGTGGGCTGCAGCTTCTAGGGTTTGAGGTGAGGGACTTGTGTGCTCTAGGAGGGGTCCCTGCCCCTCCTTATATAGGTGGAGGGGGCCGACAGCCAAGGGGAGGGAGGGGAGTCCCTCCCCAACTCGGCTTGGGTGGTGCGCCGTCTTGGGGAGGAGGACTCCCTCCCCAACTCGGTTTCACCTCCTCCTCCTCTTTTCCACTTTCCAAATTTAGCCGTTTGACTTTTCAATTTAGCTATTTGACTTTTCAAACTAGGATTCGATTAATCCTTTATTTGGAACAGCGATGACACTTAGTACATGATGCAATCATACCAACTTGATACAACACATCCATGTACCCTTCCCCTCCGGAGTGCCGGACATTCCGGAACCTTCTAGAACATTCCCGATGAAAACACCGGAATCATTCCCCAACTCCGAAACGGGACTTTCCTTATATGAATCTTATTCTCCGGACCATTCCGGATCACCTCGTGATATCCCGGATCCCATCCGAGACACCGAACAACATTCAGTCTCTTTCTCATTCATTCCATAACTACTCAAACAACGTCGAATCCTTAAGTGTGTCTCCCTACGGTTCGTGAATTATGCGGACATGATCGAGACACTTCTCCGAACAATAACCAATAGAGGAATTTGGAAATTCATATGGCTCCCACATATTTCTACGATTACTTTGCGATCGAATGAACCACTTACATACGATACCAATTTCCCTTTGTCTCACGATAGTTTACTTATCTGAGGTTATGATCGTTGGTATCTCTGCATACCTAGTTCAACCTCGTTACCGATAAGTACTCTTTTCTCGTTCCCGTGATATGTGATCCCTTGTGAGCCAGTCACATGCTTGCAAGCTAATTGGATGACATTCCACCGAGAGGGCCCAGAGTATATCTATCCGTCATATGGATGGACAAATCCCACTCTTGATCCATGTGTCTCAACCAATACTTTCTGAAAACTCAATGCCACCTTTATAGCCACCCAGTTACGGTGTGGTGTTTGATGTCATCAAAGCATCCATCCGGTAAAGGTGATATGCATGATCTCATGGTCGAAGGAATTAGGTTACTATGTATCAGAAAGCATATAGCAATTGAACTATTGAAATGACTTGATCTTTATGCTACGCTTATCTATAGGAGTATGTCCATCATATCATTCTCCTAACGATATGATCTTGTTGTTGATAACATCTCAATGTTCATGATAGGGAAACCACAATCATTTATCAACCAACAAGCTAGTGATGTATAGAGGCTATACTAGGGACTTCAAATTAAGTTTACAAATCACACAAGTATCAATGTTTCCTTGTTAATACTATTATAGCATGAATGTAAACATTTATCATAAACACAAAGATATAATAATAACTACATTTATTATTGCCTCTAGGGCATATCTCCAACAGTCTCCCACTTGCACTAGAGTCATCTAATCTAGATTACATGGTAATATACCGAACACCCATGGCAGTTTGGTGTTGGTCATGTTTTGCCCTCGGGAGAGGTTTAGTCAACGGATCCGCCACATTCAAATCTGATTGTACTTTGAAAATCTTTATATCCCCATCTTGGATATGTTCTCGAATAGCGTGAAAACGTAGCTTGATGTGCTTCAGCTTCTTGTGTGACCTTGGTTCTTGCGCATTGGCTATGGCGCCCATGTTATCACAGTAGATAGACATTGGGTCCAGCGCACTAGGAACCACACCCAGCTCTGTAATGAAATCTTTCATCCATATCGCTTCTTGTGAAGCCTCCGAAGCAGCCATTTATTCTGATTCAGTTGAAGATCTCGCCACAACGCTTTGCTTTGCACTCCTCTAGCTAACTGCTGCACCATTCAAAATAAATACGTATCCAGATTGTGATTTAGAATCATCCGGATCGGTGTTCCAACTAGCATCGGTGTAAACATTAACAACGAGTTGTTCATCACCTCCATAAGAAAGAACCATATCCTTAGTTCTTCTCAAGTACTTAAGGATGTTTTTGACCGCTGTCCAATGATCCACTCCTGGATCACTTTGATATCTGCTAGTCAAACTAACAGCATATGCAATGTCGGGTCTAGTACATAGCATGACATACATTAGAGATCCTATGGCTGAGGCATAGGGAGTCTTACTCATCCTTTCTCTATCTTCTGCCGATGTCGGACTTTGAGTTTTACTCAAGGTCGTATTGGGCAACATGGGCAAGAACCCTTTCTTGCTATCTTCCATTCCAAACCTCTTTAGAACTTTGTCCAAATATGTACTCTGTGACAATGATATTTGGCGTTTCGATCTATCTCTATAAATCTTTATGCGTAATATGTAAGCTGCTTCGCCAAGATCCTTCATTGAAAAACTATTATTCAAATATTCCTTGACACTATTAAGAAGGTCTACATCATTCCCAATCAATAATATGTCATCCACATATAGTATTAAGAATTCTACAGAGCTCCCACTCACTTTATTGTAAATATAAGCTTCTCCATAAGTTTTTATAAAACCAAAACTTTTGATCACCTTATCAAAACGTTGATTCCAACTTCGGGATGCTTGCTTCAATCCATAGATGGATCGTTGAAGTTTGCATACCTTGTTAGCATCTTTAGGATCGACAAAACCTTTGGGATGCATCATATACAACTCTTCATCAATGTCTCCATTGAGGAATGTTGTTTTGACATCCATCTGCAATATCTCATAATCATAATATGCAGCGATTGCTAACATAATCCTCACAGACTTTAGCTTCGCTACTGGTGAGAAAGTCTCATCGTAGTCAACTCCTTGAATTTGTCGAAACCCTTTTGCGACAAGTCGAGCTTTATAGACAGTAACATTACCATCAGCATTTGTTTTCTTCTTGAAGATCCATTTGTTCTCGACAGCCTTCCGGCCATCTGGTAAGTCCACCAAAGTCCATACTTGGTTTTCGTACATGGATCCAATCTCGGATTTCATGGCTTCTTGCCATTTATTGGAATCTGGGCTCATCATCGCTTCCTCATATGTCTCAGGGTCATCGGTGTTGTCCACCAACATGACACTCATAACGGGATCATACCAATCTGGAGTGGTACGAGTTCTCGTTGACCTTCGAGGCTCTGTAGCAACTTCAACCGAAGTTTCATGATCACCATCATTAGCTTCCTCTCTAATTGGTGCAGGCACCACAGGAACTTCTTCCGATGCTGCGCTACTCGCAAATTCGAGAGAAGGTTCGACAACCTCGTCGAGTTCTACTTTCCTTCCAGTCACTTCTTTCGAGAGAAATTCCTTCTCTAGAAAGGATCCATTCTTGGCAACAAAGATTTTGCCTTCGGATCTATGATAGAAGGTATACCTAATAGTTTCCTTCGGGTATCCTATGAAGACGCATTTTTCCGCTTTGGGTTCAAGCTTGTCCGGCTGTAACTTCTTTACATAGGCTTCGCATCCCCAAACTTTAAGGAACGACAATTTAGGTTTCTTCCCAAACCATAATTCATACGGTGTCGTTTCAACGGATTTAGACGGTGCCCTATTTAAAGTGAATGCGTCTGTTTCTAATGCATAACCCCAAAATGATAGCGGTAAATCTGTAAGTGACATCATAGAACGAACCATATCTAAGAGAGTTCGATTACGACGTTCAGACACACCATTACGTTGTGGTGTTCCCGGCGGTGTCAATTGTGAAAGTATTCCGCATTTCTTCAAATGCTCGCCTAACTCGTAACTTAGATATTCACCTCCACGATCAGAACATAGAAATTTAATCTTCTTGTTACGTTGATTCTCTACCTCACATTGAAACTCCTTAAACTTCTCGAAAGTTTCGGACTTATGTTTCATGAAATAGATATACCCATATCTACTCAAGTCATCCGTGAAGGTAAGAACATAACGATAACCACCACGCGATGCTACACTCATTGGACCACACACATCGGTATGTATGATTTCTAATAAGTCCGTAGCTCGCTCCATCGTACCAGAAAATGGAGTCTTAGTCATTTTACCCATTAGACATGCTTCGCATCTTTCAAGTGATTCGAAATCAAGTGATTCAAGAAGTCCATCGGAATGGAGTTTCTTCATACGCTTCACTCCAATGTGACCAAGACGACAGTGCCACATATAGGTCGAGTTATCGCTTGATTTCAACCGTTTAGCCTCAATGTTGTTGATATGTGTATTTCCACTATCGAGATTCAATAAGAATAGACCATCTATCAAAGGTGCATGTGCATAAAACATATTACTCATATAAATCGAACAACCATTATTCTCGGACTTAAACAAGTAACCATCTCGCAATAAACAAGATCCCGATATAATGTTCATGCTCAACGCAGGCACCAAATAACAATTATTTAAGTATAAAACTAATCCCGATGGTAGATGAAGGGGTAGTGTGCCGACCGCGATCACATCAACCTTTGATCCGTTTCCCACGCGCATCGTCACCTCGTTCTTCGCTAGCTTCCGTTTATTCTGCAGCACCTGTTTCGAGTTACAAATATGAGCAACCGAACCAGTATCAAATACCAGGCACTACTACGAGTACTAGTGAGATACACATCAATAACATGTATATCAGATATACCTTTCTTCTTGATGTTGTCGTTCTTCAAATCCGCCAAGTACTTTGGGCAATTCCGCTTCCAGTGACCTTCTCCCTTGCAGTAAAAGCACTCAGTTTCAGGCTTAGGTCCAACCTTGGTCTTCTTCGCCGGCGTGGTAACTTTCTTACCACCCTTCTTGAAGTGTCCCTTCTGCTTAGACTTGCCTTTCTTGAATTTTGTGGTCTTATTGACCAACAACACTTGGTGCTCTTTCTTGATCTCCACTTCTGCAGACTTTAACATAGCAAACAGTTCTGGCAACTGCTTGTTCATGTTCTGCATGTTGTAGTTCATCACAAAGTTCTTGTAACTTGGTGGTAGTGATTGGAGGACACGGTAAATCCCCAAAGCATTAGGAATCACTATACCCAAGCTTTGAAGTTTGTTTGTGTGCCCAGACATCTTAAGCACATGCTCACTGACGGAGCTGCCCTCTTCCATCTTGCAGTTAAAGAACTTTTTAGAAGCCTCATAACTTTCAATTGTCACATGAGTCTCAAAGATCAATTTGAGATCCTCGACAATATCATATGGGTCTGAATTCTCAAACCTTTTCTGAAGCTCCGATTCCAAACCATACAAGATAGCACACTGAACTATGGAGTACTGATTCTTCCGAGCGAGGTAAACATTCTTTACTTCATCGGAAGCATCAGCTGCAGGTGGGTCACCCAGCGGTGCATCCAGCACATAGGTCAAATTACCATCTGTGAGGACAATCCTCAAATTGCGGAACCAATCCGCGCAGTTGCTTCCATTGTTTTTCAACTTTTCTTTCTCTAGGAACGCATTAAAATTGATGGTAGGGGCTGCCATTGATCTACAACATATTTGCAATAGTTTAGACTAATTTTACGACAAATTGAGTTCAAATTAATAATAAAGTTAATCTAGGTGAACTCCCACTCAAAACAACATCCCTCACATTGTTTTAGTGATCACACGAACCAAATCCACTACATCAACACCGATCATCACGAGAGTTGATATAGTTTCAATGGCGAACAATCGTCATGTTCATCATATCTACTATATGATTCATGCTTTACCTTTTGGTGATCCGTGTTCCGAGACCATGTCTGTACATGCTAGGCTCGTCAAGATCAAACCTTAGTTTCCGCATGAGCAAATATGGCTTGCTCACATTGTATACACTTGCGGAATCTAACACACCCGATCATCACGTGGTGCTTCGAAACAACAAGCTTTAGCAACGGTGCTAACTAAGGGTGAACACTTTATGACTTGAAATTCATGTGCATGAGGGATCATCTTATAATGCTACCGTCGTCTACTAAGCAATACAAGATGCATAAAGGATTAACATCACATGCAATTCATAATATGTGATATGATATGGCCTTTCTTCTTTGTGCTTCCGATCTCCATCTTCAAGAACGAACATGATCTCCATCATCACCGGCATTGCATCAAGGTCAATGACGCTTCTCCATGGTTGTCGTCCACCGGCTTCAACTATTACAACTACTTTGAATAGACACGCGGGTCTTAACATAAATTAAAGACAACCATATGGCTCCTGCCGGTTGCCAACTTACAATAAGGAACATTGAATACATCAAATATAATCACAATCATGGCCATATCACATCACTGCACACCCCTGCAAAACAAAGTTAGACGCCTCTACTTTCTTTGCATGTTTTACGTGGTTTGGGGCTTTCAATAAGTGTCGTTCTAACTTACGAACATGAACCACAACATTGATACTAGTATTGTTAATCACCCGTTGTAAATTGGATCTTAACTATGCTAGGAGAAACAGGCACCCGCAAAGCCACTTATGCAATACAAGTTGCATGTCGAGCGTGGAGCAAGTCTCATGAACGATGTCATGTAAGGTTAGCCCGGGCCGCTTCATCCCAACATACCGCAAGATGCAAAGTACACAAGAAGCAATCGACAATAAAAGCATCAACGCCCACAATGACCATTGTGTTCTACTCGTGCAACAGATCTACATATAGACACGGCTCTGATACCACTGTAGGGTTTCGTAGCATGGAAAACAAAAAATTTCTATCGCATACAAACAAACAAGCCAAGATCTATCTACTAGATTGTAGCAACGAGTCGATGGAATAACTTACCCTCGAAGATTCCAAAGTGTTTAACGAGAGCGGATTCTCGTGGGTGATGTAGTCGTACTCTTCCCGATCTCAAGATCGCGTAGACGATCCTTCCGGCGCTGCGTTCCGGCAGCGCTCCCGCAGTCGGTCACACGTTCGGTACTCGACGAAGACCTTCCTCTCCCTTGTTCCAGCAGGCAGCGGAGGTTGTAGCACTCTCCTCGCGATTCCGGCAGCACAACGGCGTGGTACCGGAAGTAGAGGGGAGATCTCGCAGGGCTTCGCCTTAAGCCGGAGCGAGTATGGTGGAGTATGAGAGAGCTCCTCGGCGATCTAGGGTTTAGACACACCAAGGAGGAGGTGCTAGAGCCGGCGGCTAGGGTTCCGGGGACCCCCAAGTCGGCGGATAGGGCAAAACCCTAGGGGGCGGCGGCGGCTATGGTTGGCTGCAGCTTCTAGGGTTTGAGGTGAGGGACTTGTGTGCTCTAGGAGGGGTCCCTGCCCCTCCTTATATAGGTGGAGGAGGGCCGGCGGCCAAGGGGAGGGAGGGGAGTCCCTCCCCAACTCGGCTTGGGTGGTGCGTCGGCTTGGGGAGGAGGACTCCCTCCCCAACTCGGTTTCACCTCCTCCTCCTCTTTTCCACTTTCCAAATTTAGCCGTTTGACTTTTCAATTTAGCTATTTGACTTTTCAAACTAGGATTCGATTAATCCTTTATTTGGAACAGCGATGACACTTAGTACATGATGCAATCATACCAACTTGATACAACACATTCATGTACCCTTCCCCTCCGGAGTGCCGGACATTCCGGAACCTTCTAGAACATTCCCGATGAAAACACCGGAATCATTCCCCAACTCCGAAACGGGACTTTCCTTATATGAATCTTATTATCCGGACCATTCCGGATCACCTCTTGATATCCTGGATCCCATCCGAGACTCCAAACAACATTCGGTCTCTTTCTCATTCATTCCATAACTACTCAAACAACGTCGAATCCTTAAGTGTGTCTCCCTACGGTTCGTCAATTATGCGGACATGATCGAGACACTTCTCCGAACAATAACCAATAGAGGAATCTGGAAATTCATATGTCTCCCACATATTTCTATGATTACTTTGCGATCGAATGAACCACTTACATACGATACCAATTTCCCTTTGTCTCACGATAGTTTACTTATCCGAGGTTATGATCGTCGGTATCTCTGCATACCTAGTTCAACCTCGTTACCGATAAGTACTCTTTTCTCGTTCCCGTGATATGTGATCCCTTCTGAGCCAGTCACATGCTTGCAAGCTAATTGGATGACATTCCACCGAGAGGTCCCAGAGTATATCTATCTGTCATATGGATGGACAAATCCCACTCTTGATCCATGTGTCTCAACCAATACTTTCCGAACACTCAATGCCACCTTTATAGCCACCCAGTTAGGGTGTGGTGTTTGATGTCATCAAAGCATCCATACGGTAAAGGTGATATGCATGATCTCATGGTCGAAGGAATTAGGTTACTATGTATCAGAAAGCATATAGCAATTGAACTATTGAAATGACTTGATCTTTATGCTACGCTTATCTATAGGAGTATGTCCATCATATCATTCTCCTAACGATATGATCTTGTTGTTGATAACATCTCAATGTTCATGATAGGGAAACCACAATCATTTATCAACCAACAAGCTAGTGATGTATAGAGGCTATACTAGGGACTTCAAATTAAGTTTACAAATCACACAAGTATCAATGTTTCCTTTTTAATACTATTATAGCATGAATGTAAACATTTATCATAAACACAAAGATATAATAATAACTACATTTATTATTGCCTCTAGGGCATATCTCCAACAACATCATTGGCTAGGACGAATGGTTCATCTTTATAACCAAGATTGTTGAGATCCACTGTTGTCATTCCCTACAACTGAGGTCTATCTTTACCCCTTCCCCATTCAGGTTGACCCATTTGCAGCGAAACAAATGGACCTTAAAAGAGACTCCATAGTCTAGTTCCCATATCTCCTCTATGTAACCATAATATGTGTCCTTTTGACCATTCTCGTCTATTGCATCAAAGCGGACACCACTATTTTGGTTGGTGCTCTTTTTATCTTGGGCGATCGTGTAGAATGTATTCCCATTTATTTCGTACCCTTGGAAATTCAATACAGTAGAAGATGGTGACGCGGCCAACAGTGGTGTCATTCAAGAGATGTGTCCGCATCCAACCACCGAAAGACTTCATGTGTTCATCTGTAATCCATGATTCAGGCTTCCCCGGGTTTTTGGAGCGTACAATATTCTTGTGTTCCTCGATATACGGAGCTGCCAAGGTGGAATTATGTAGAACTGTGTAGTGTGCTTTAGTGAAAGAATCCCCGTCCCTACATATCATTGCTTTCTTTCCCAGCGTGCCTTTTCCACTTAGTCTTCCCTCATGCCGCGAGTCAGAAACTCCAATCGGCTTAAGGTCAGGAATAAAGTCAACACAAAACTCAATGACCTCCTCTGTTCCATATCCCTTGGAGATGCTTCCTTCTGGTCTAGCACGGTTATGAACATATTTCTTTAAGACTCCCATGAACCTCTCAAAGGGGAACATATTATGCAGAAATACCGGACCAAGAATGGCACTCTCTTCCACTAGATGAACCAGGAGATGCGTCATAATATTAAAGAAGGATGGTGGGAACACCAATTCAAAACTAACAAGACATTGTACCACATCCTTCTGTAACCTTGGCAGAATATTTGGATTGATTACCTTCTGAGATATTGCATTGATAAATGCACACAGCTTCACAATGGGTACTCGAACATTTTCCGGTAGAAGCCCCCTCAATGCAATCGGAAGCAACTGCGTCATAATCACGTGACAGTCATGAGACTTCAGGTTTTGGAACTTTTTATCTGCCATATTTATTATCCTCTTTATATTAGATGAGAAGCCCGACGACACCTTGATACTGTAAAGGATTTCAAAAAATATTTCCTTCTCTGCTTTGGTAAGAGCATAGCTGGCACGACTTAAGTGACACCCTTTATCCGTCTTGTTATGTGTATGCATGTTCTTTGGGTCTTTCATAATTTGTTGGTCCTCCCGTGCTTCTGGTGTATCTTTTGTCTTCCCATACACGCCTAGGAATCCTAGCAGGTTCACGCAAAGTTTCTTCGTCACGTGCATCACGTCGATTGAAGAGCGGACACGCAGGACTTTCCAATATGGCAGCTCCCAAAATATAGATTTCTTCTTCCACATGGGTGCGTGTCCTGTAGCGACGTCGTTCGGAACTGATTGACCGTCGGGACCCTTTCCAAAGATTACTTCTATGTCCTTGACCATACCAAATACATCATCACCAGCAGGGAGTTCAGGCTTCTTCCGGTGATCTGCCTCACCTTGAAATGCTTGCCTTTCTTTCTTACGGGATGATTGGTCGGAAGAAATCGTCGATTCGCCAGGTGCACAACCTTCTTGCATTTATGCAAATATGTACCTTCAGTCTTATCTAAACAGTGTGTGCATGCCTTATATCCCTTGTTTGTCTGTCCTGAAAGGTTACTAAGAGCAGGCCAATCATTGATGGTTACGAATAACAACCCTCGTAGATCAAATGGCTCCTGTTTGTTCTCATCCCACGCACGTACACCTGGTTTCCCACAACTGTAAGAGTTCTTCAACTAATGGCCTAAGGTACACATAAATGTCGTTGCCTGGTTGCTTCGGGCCTTGGATGAGCACTGGCATCATAATGAACTTACGCTTCATGCACAACCAAGGAGGCAGGTTGTAGATACATAGAGTCACGGGCCAGGTGCTGTGACTGCAGCTCTGCTCCCCAAAAGGATTCATGCCATCCGTACTTAGACCAAACCATAAGTTCCTTGCGTCACCTGCAAAGTCTAGGAAGTCTCTCTCGATTTTTCTCCAATGTGACCCATCAGCAGGGCGTCTCAACTTCCCGTCTTTTTTACGGTCTTCTTTGTGCCATCGCAACAACCTGACATGCTCTTTGTTTCTGAATTTCAACCTTGGTATTATAGGAGCACACCACATAACCTTAGCAGGAACCCTCTTCCGGAGGGGCTCTCCCTCAACATCACCAGGGTCATCTCGTCTGATCTTATACCGCAACGCATTGCATACCGGGCATTTATCTAAATTCTCATACTCCTTACCGCGGTAGAGGATGCAGTCATTAATGCATACATGTATCTTTTGCACATCTAATCCCAGAGGACAGAGAGTCTTCTTTGCTTCGTAGGTACTCTCGGGAAGTTCGTTATATTTTGGAAACTTCGGCTTCATTATTTTCAGCATCTTTTCAAATGAGGAGTCAGTTAGACCACACTCTGCCTTCCATCGCAACAATTCCAGTGTGGTACCGAGCTTTGTGCTGTCATCTTCACAATTTGGGTACAATAATTTCTTGTGATCTTCTAACATGCCCTCTAACTTCAACTTCTCATTTTCTGTTTCACAGTCTCGCTTTGCATCAGAAATGACCCTACCAAGTTCATTAGCCGGCTCATCTGATGCCCGTTCTTCACCTCTTTCCTCTCCATTGTCTTCCATTGCAGTATCATTGTATTCAGGAAACATATGATGATAGTTTTTATCATCATCTTCTTCTTCACCATCTTCCATCATAACCCCTCTTTCCCCGTGCTTGGTCCAGCAATTATAGTTGGGCATGAAACCTTTCATAATCAGGTGGCCGCGAATGATTTTCGAGGAAGAGTACTCCTTGTTGTTCCGACATTGAACACATGGACAATGTATAAAACCATTCTCTTTGTTTGTCGTATCCACATCGATAAATTTATCCACGCCTTTCATATACCCGGCTACGCGCCGGTCACCGTACATCCATTCCCGACCGTTCATCTGCATCATATAAGTAAGTTTATCAAAAAACATGACATCATAAATAGTGAAATGACCAATTCACATCGACACATGCATTGTATCAATGACAGAGAAAAGATAAGATTGCTAACCTCGATCGAGGGATAAAGAGGAGAAAGCTCAAGTGCGTCTCGGACACCTTCTATATTTTTGTTCTATGAGAAATCGAACGGGATTATTCACTCAAACATTTCATCAAACACCTTGAATGCATGCATAGGAGAGAAAAAACTAGCACACCCCTCACACTTTCCACCAAGAGAAAAAACAGGGTGAAGGCAGAGGGGGCTGGGGCGTTGCATTTATAGAGGACGGGAGAATACGTCCCGGTTGGAGCCACCAACCGGGACTAAAGGTGTGTGCCACGCCACGTGGTTGTGGCCAAACATTTAGTCCCGGTTGGTAACTCCAACCGGGACGTATGCCCCCTTATCAACCGGGACGCATGTCTCCTGACCCCGTGCCCGCTCGAACCGGGACGCGTGCCAGCATTAGTCCCGGTTGGTGGCGCAACCAGGACTAATGCTCTGAGGGGGCGCAAACGGATGGCCCTTTTTCCACTAGTGACATGTGCTGGCAGCTTGAAGGCCCAGGCTTTAACGATGTGTTTCTGGCCTCCTATTTCATGATCTGATTGGGTGCTTCAGAACTCAGAAGGAACCACCTGGACTTTTTTTATACCAAGCTACCGTCAGAGCGTTCTGGCAAATTCACAGTCATCCACAAAGCAATGGATTCAGCATTTTGTTTTGCCTCTGAGTGGTGCTTCTACGTACAATGGTTGTGTGACTTGTGTCCTGTCATCTTGGATTTTTTTTTTGTTTGAGGTTCCACTTGTGGTGTGGTTGATAGAGCAGCAGTCCAAGTTATATGAATATATAAGCACGTACAACTGAATTTCGATAGTACAAGATTTTTAGCAGGTTTGGTACTCGAAACACTCTTCTTCCTGTCTCCCTGATTAGCATGCCATATGTTCCTTTTCAAGCTGCTCACATCTTTTTTACTTCCACCAATTATTTTGATTACGTGACATAGTGTGTATTCTTCAGCGGGAGTTGTACTACACTACAGTGCCATATTTGTTGGAGATTTCCCTCTCAAGATGAATATGTCACCTCATTTTCAGAATGTGCCTTTATCACCATAATATGCTGTTACGCACAGTCTTTATTGCATTCTTCATTGCAATTTGCAAGCAACAATTTCATAGAGTAGCACCTTTTTACTAATTAATGGTCCGTTCAGCTCTGCACTCCATATGCTTAATTGTTCTGACTAGCGTTTGGGAGAATGTAAGGAGATTGTACTAATGTGTATCAAAACTTATTTGCTTGATTCTAACATGTCAAGATTAGTTTTCTCTGGACTCAAAGATTCATGGTATACATGTGCAAATTCTGTTCTGGTATAGTTACTTTTCTTATTTGTGAACTACTAGGCACATCAAGATTTTGCCTCTTGAATTTCACATGATTTGATTAGTGCGCTTAGTTGCGCATATCGAGCAAGCTGGAACTATTCATTTTATTATTCCATGTAACAAATGTCCAGTTACTCTGGTATACTAAGCATTTTTAATCACCATGGGAACCTTACCTAAATAGCCGAATATTTGCTCCCAGTATCTTCATAGATCAACTCCTTTCATGAACCTCCGGTCAGCTTATGATCTACTTACAATATATAGAATTTTGTATGTCTACTAACATCATTGTATCCGAAAGTTCTTCTATAATTTCCGCAGCAACGCGCGAGGTATCACCTAGTTCCATGATGTTACCACGATAGACTTATGTTTCCACGGGATGCCAACTAGCTTCAGATTTTATTCGAAAAGGAATGGAATAATATAATTGTTTATCTATTAGCAAAAACAACTTATCAAAGGAATGGAATACAATTGTTTATGCTCTCAAGAGAAGCTTTATTTCCTAACTTTATTTTTTGTCAAACATCTAGAGTAACCTGAAGAGCGTCATTTATCGCACCAGCAACCACCATCGTCTGCATGGCAGCGCCCGGCAGCGTGTCTATCCGTCTCGCAAGCACGATTACAATCTTCAGGTATGCACTTGAACTTGTAAGGTTCGCGGAACTCCTCAGTGCTAGTTTTGACTTCAATACCTACTGCAAATAAGTATAATATGAACCTATGACAATTAGTAATTAAATTTGATATCTATGAAAATCATGCTATGGCGTTAACTTTAACTAATTTTGGAGAACGTTCAATTAAGTTCTGCATGATATGACGTCCTACTTCTACTACAAAATCGTGCAAACATTTTCAGATAAATACAAAATGTATGTAGACAAAACTTAGTTTAACTGATGAATAATGGAGCATTGAGACAAAAAAAATTGAGTACATAGACAAAATATTCATGGCTGCAGCAGACCATGCAGGTGGGATTCAGATTATATCATCCAACACCCTCAAGGACATAAAAACCAGTTGGAACGGGAGAATTATGCAATAGTATCAAAACCTAGTTCCCAAAATACTGAAATTTCTCTATAATTGATAACATTTGATAGATGGGTTGTACCTATGTTCCTCCCTGATGCTTGGCTCGATAGAAAGGAGGTTGAGATCATCAAAAGTGCCATCAAGCAAAGAACCTTTGCGTTACTCCGGATAAGAACCATAACGAAGTAGTTTACTATGTCCTTCTCCTATTCTCCTTTTCGTGTTTGTGGTCGTGGTGTTTTGTTGCTTCTAGTCCTGTCGTTTATATAGACCATAGAATAGAGGCATGACAGACTCTTTGAGTACTCTCTTCATACCGGTTTACTCGGCTCCTAGTAGAATCAATAAAAATCCAAGAAATTAGGCCAGATTTGCTACTCTACTTACTGTACGTCGTTTAATTGCCTCGATTCTGCATGCCTCCGGTGAGACTACCCTATGCATGGCATTGCATGTAATGGAAAATCTGCTCCTAGTAATTAAAATCAGCGATTACAACCCTATTATGCGATTTTCTCCATGACGAATCCCACCTTGGTCGCAACGCTCCTCCTAGTAATTAATTAGGATCCTCAGATTTATACGCACCTAACGGAATATTCGTTGGCTCCAAAAAAGATCCCATGCGAAATTAATTGGTGATATTATGCCTTTACTGGATACTAAAAATTGCTACCAAAATAATTAGTAGTATTTCATAACGAGATTATGGCATTTTATTGCCTCCCAAATACTCCCTCCGCTCCGGTATAAAGCTGCTCATAGTGGGGGTAACATGAATAGTAACATAGGTGCCACATAGACTAAAATGGTGATGTGACAAGCAATTAATAAAGAGAGAGACAAATGGAGTATCATAATATGTTACCATGGCATCACACTTTTCAATATAAATGAGTCTATAAAATAATACTCTATGTTACTACACTAAGTTATTTCCACTATAAAGGTAGTAACTTAGACTAGTAATGCTCTGGCCTAAAGGACCCCTAGCACACAGCGGCAGGACCAAGACGTACATTGATTGGCTTCAGATGAAGGAAGGAGATTGACGAGAGAGCCAACCAGCGGACTATTTTTTAGGCAGTCAAAACGGCACCTCGGGCCACGTTTGGAAAAAAACAGGCGATTTGCATGCGAGGCGAGAGAAAGATCCGAAAATCTTTCACGGTACTTCCCCCTCACGATTACGACGTAGAATACCGAAAGAGCTATGCGTGCGATATCTTAGGTTTCCTTGGAAGTTACGGCGGAGGAAGCGCATGCATGAGATAAGGAAAGGACAGAAGCGTTTTTAGGAGGGCAATTAAACAATTAATTCTATCGTGCCTTGTTTCCTCCACAAATTCTAGCGTTTTTAGAAGGGCAATTAAACATCACTTAAGCTCCAAAAAAGATTTATACTTACCTAACTGAGCATTATATAAGAATTTAATCAGTCTTCCTTATTACAACATTATGGCATTAATTATTGGATACTACCATATTATAATGAAAAATAATGAGTATTCCATATTGATGGACGGTCACGGACTACTTGACTAACAGTTTGTGCTTATTTTCAGTCCAATTCATTGCTTTTTAGGGTTCCAATCCCGATGGTATTTTCTAGAGATTTTGGTGCTTGCTACGGAAAAAAAAAGCAGGAAATGTCTTAAGCGTGTCAATTCAAGCGTTAAAGTTCCTCTCATGCATCGTTCCATTCTGTTAATTATTGTGTGATTCACCGATCTATATATTCTGCCAGCTACGTAAGCAGGCTTAAGTTACAAGATCAAATGGAAAGGTTAGATCTTGTCAAAGAAAAAGGTAATGTTAGGATCTGAATATGAAGTAACAAAGAAGAGGTTCAGGTTTATTATAGTGAGTAAGCCTAACCATTCTAATATCGCCTGACTTATCAGCAGTAAGGGGAAATTCAAAATATATTCAGTTTTGATAATCATTGCAGACATGCAACTAATTAGTAAATGGGAATTGGTAACGCTAGGTCGTCACTCCACACTCAACGCTATCATTAAACGCATCTACACCGTCCAAACTTTCGCCAAGTAAAACTACCCTTCGATCCTGTGCTCACATCCGCTGGTGGAAACCTCCTTCCCGACCCCATCTATCGTGCACCCCACCCTAATCCCCTTCT
The DNA here is from genome assembly GCA_910589765.1 of Avena atlantica. Taxonomy (NCBI): domain Eukaryota; kingdom Viridiplantae; phylum Streptophyta; class Magnoliopsida; order Poales; family Poaceae; genus Avena; species Avena atlantica. The sequence goes on from OU342737.1 coordinate 58,239,986, forward strand.
CTCCCTCTAGATCCAATTGTGCCGCCGCCTCTGCCACCTACCTCATCGGCCACCCCACCTGTCCCATCACCGGTCGGGGCTTTGACGCTCAGGTGCCCCTCCTCCTGGTGACTGCGGAGTACCACACATAGGGCAACCGTCCAAGAGATACAACCCAGAGGAGTAGGTGACTGGGTGAATATATAGAGGTGTGTGTGTGTATTGAATAGTTCGGCATGGATCACGGTGGTGGCCGTCGCTTGTAGAATCATGTATCAGATCGCTTAATACAGCTACCGGGGCAATTTCTCTGAGCAATCCTTCGCTCCCCTACCAAATTCCCAAGTAGTAGCTAACAATTGGTACTCATAGCCATAAGATCCTGCCCTGCTTCGATCTGGAGATTTTTCATCCCCACATGCCGCGGTTGAAGGCGGCGGCGGAGCGGCGCCGTCAGGAAGCCATGGAGTCCCTGTCTCTAGAGGGAAGGGCGATCTACAAAATAATTACCGTCGCCAACGATAAGTGGCATGAGAAGCTCAAGGCCGAGCTCCGTGAGCTCATCGTGACGACAGTGGCGGAGTCCATGGATCGCACGGTGGACAAATTCGTCTCGGCCAGGGTCAACGCCGTCGTCGACAATATGCAAGTGTACACGGATGGCATGGAAGCGGATCTCCGCTCTGCGCTAGGTCTCGCCTCGCCGGATGACGACACCATGTCGTCGCTCAAGTCACCGAGGGGGACGCTGAGATCGGCCTTGGTGGGCACCACGCTGCATGGACTATGCGGGGGAAGGAATCTAAGGCCCATCTGCCTTATATTCCTCCTCCGGCTCAAGGTATATCCACTATCATCCTGATACCATCATTGCTGGTAGTAGTGCAGCCAATTCGTTCAGAAATTCGTGACTACATGAGAAGCGAACCTCGTTCTCCAGTCCTGGCAAACCGCCTTCTATGGATTTTCCGAAGTTTAACGGCGACTATCCAAAATTCTGGCAAGCTCATAATGGGGACTATTTTTCTATGTTTGATACCGATCCGGAGCTATGGATTCGAGTAGCGGCTACGCAATATGAAGGAGAAGCTGCTCAGTGGCTGTCCTCTGTCAACATAAATTCACTAAGGCACCTTGGTCTGAATTTGTAGCAGCAGTGTTACATAGGTTTGGTAAGAATCAACACCAAGATCTAGTGCGCAAATTGTATTGGCTTCGGCAAACTGGAACTGCAGCTGCTCGTATATCACCGACTTCTCCGTGTTGATGGATCAGCTCACAGCTTATGAGTCGAATCCTGATGTGCTACACTATACCACTCGTTTCATAGATGGTCTTAAGCCTAGTGTTTGTATTCTTGTTGCTGTACAGTTACCGGAGGATCTGGACACTGATTTAGCTATTGCTGTTGTGCAGGAGGAAGTGATGGAGGATGATCAAGATTATTTTTCTCCTCAATGGCGAAGGCCACAGTCTGCTGCATTCTCTCGGCAGTACAAGACTCTGTCTCCTAAAGTTGTTGAAGAGCAACGTTCTTTTGATGTTGTCACGACCACACCTGAATCTGACAAGTTAGCTACTATGAAGGCATATCGCAGAGCCAAAGGCGTGTGCTTTATTTGTGGAGAGCGCTGGAGAAAGGATCACAAGTGCAGTGCAATAGTCCAATTGCATATAGTTCAGGAAATGTTGGAATTCTGCACATCGGAGCAAGCAGATTCAGAGAAGAGTGAATAGGATCTGATGGTGTTGTATGCAGAAACTCAAACAACCAACCCTGCTACCAGTGTTATTCGTCTCTCTTGTCAATTGGCTGGTCATCAAGTGGTGTTTTTTCTCGATTTTAGAAGTTCTCATTCCTTTATCAGCTCCAGATTGGCTCAATTTTTGCCTGTTCAGACTGCTTTGCCCCATCAATAGAAGGTACGCATTGCTGTTAGTGGTCATCTTTGTGGAAAGGTATGGAAGAACGCACGGTACCAATAGGGCCGGCTGCTCATATATATATTGACAATGTTATATGTACAACCCTAGAAATACAAGGGGACCTATAACTAATACAACATATATCTCAACACCCTCCGCAGTCGAAGGGTCGGTACCGACACATAGACTGGAGCAGAACTCAGAAAAAGTCGTCGACGGTAATCCCTTCGTCATGATGTCTGCAAATTGCTGAGAGGTCGGCACGTGAAGAACTCGAACGTGACCGAGGGCAACTTGCTCGCGGACAAAGTAAATATCCAGCTCAATGTGCTTGGTACGCCGATGATGAACAGGGTTGGTGGAGAGGTAGACAGCCGAGACGTTATCACAAAATACCACCGTGGCCTTGTCGACAGGACAAGAGAGCTCGGAGAGAAGCTGAGAAGCCACGTGCACTCAGCCACCGCGTTAGCCACGGCACGATACTCGGCGCTGGAGCGGGACACGGTGGGCTGCCTCTTGGAGGACCAAGAGACGAGCGACGAGCCGAGGTAGACACAGTAGCCCGAGGTGGAGCCCCGCGTGTCGGGGCAGCCAGCCCAATCCGCATCCGAGTAGGCGATGATGTCGGTCAAGGGCGAGGTGTGCAGCGAGAGGCCGAAGTCCATGGTACCGCAGATATAGCGGAGTATCCGCTTCACCGCGAACCAGTGAGCCTCTCGGGGAGCATGCATGTGCAAGCACACCTGCTGCACAGCATACTGTAACTCCGGATGTGTCAGCGTCAAATACTGCAGGGCACCGACGATGGAACGGTAGAACGGCGCGTCGGAGGCCAGCGACCCATCGCTGGCCGAGAGCTTTGCCTTCGTGTCGACAGGTGTGGGTGCAGGGGGACAGTTAAGCATACATGCATGCTCGAGAATCTCATGGGTGTACTTCCGCTGATGAAGAAAGAACCCATCCGCTCGCCGGACAACCTCGATGCCGAGGAAGTAGTGGAGCGGGCCGAGGTCCTTCAGAGCGAACTCATCGCGCAGGCGGCTGGTGAGCTGTCGAAGGAGACCATCAGTGCATGCCATCAGGATGATGTCGTCGACATATAGCAGCAGGTAGGCAGTGTCGGTGCCTTGTCGATAGACAAACAGCGACGCATCAGAACGCATGGAGGGGAAGCCGAGCTGATGCAGGAACGCGGCGATGCGCTGGTACCAAGCACGGGGCGCCTGCTTCAGTCCATACAAGGACCGAGAGAGCAAGCACACATGATCCGGATGGTCGGTGTCGATGAAGCCGATAGGCTGCTGGCAGTACACCTGCTCAGAGAGATGACTGTGGAGAAAAGCATTGGAGACGTCCATCTGGTGAACCGGCAAGGCGCGAGAGGCGGAGAGGTGCAGAATGGTGCGGGTCGTTCCTGACTTGACAACCGGGGCAAACGTATCCGTGAAGTCGACACAGGCGCGTTGTCGAAATCCGTGGACCACCCAACGCGCTTTATAGCGCTCCAGCTTGCTATCCGGGCCAAGCTTGTTCTTGAAGACCCACTTGCCGGTGATGACGTTGGCGCGAGGAGGACGGGTGTAACACCCTCAGAATCGGACCTATGCAAGTTTTAGCGAAACCCGCCAAACCCGCATAGAAACGATTCAAAGGTGCCCACCAGGCACTTTCGTGCGGGTGGAAAACGAAGTAATAACATTACACAACAGTCCTCGATGGGACCCACAGAACAGATATATATAACAGCGACTCCAAAGAGTCAAGAATACAGATATACAGTACAAAGATCCAAATCACCTTGAGAACGATATAGCGTCCAGCTACGGACAAGATGCAAATGGGGCTAAGAGCCCTGAAGAATAACCAATGGTGTCCATAACCCTGCCCAGGCCAAGCCGGAAGGATAACCCTACTAACGACGTCGAAACCTGCTTAAACAAAAGGGGGTGCCGACAAAGGGCAAAGGAAAAAGAGGTGCGTCAGTACTGAGGCCAGTACACGGCGAGACTAGAATTCGGCGGTCCTCGCCTACATAGGTATGGTGGACTGAGCGGCAGCGGCAGCATGCACTAAACAACCTATAGAGACGGATACAACTAGCGGCAATCAGAGAGGGGTAAGAAAGACCTATTCGGAACCAACCTGATCCTATCACCAAACAAACCCATCCTAGTGTTTCCCCCCCTCGAGACCAAACGAGGAAGTCAACCGAGGAACTCACACAGTTGGCAGTTTTATTTATTCAGTTATCGTTGCAGCAATTTACTAGTCAGGTTTGGATAATCATCCTGATAAAATAAGCAGTGGGCACTTTTAGTTAGTCATTCCGTTGTAGTTGCCACAATTACTAATCAGATACAATTAGCATGATGTAACCCAAGACCCAGCAGTTGTTGGTACTTTTAATCAGCCATTCCGTTGTAGTTGCCATACTTACTAGTCAGGTACAATGGTCGCAAGCGACAATCCGAACAAGCAATTGTGGGCAGTATTATTTAGCCATTCCATTATAGTGAAGCTAATTACTAGTCATTATAAAGTCAAATTTATAGCAATAAACTTTAGTTATGCTTGTCTATGGTCGAGATACTGTGCTCCAAGTCGTCCATAACCGCGGACACGGCTTTCAGAAAGTTTTAAACCCGGCCGGGGTGCACAAATAGCAACACACACACACGATCAACCTCGGAAAAACCAAATCAAAACCCAACGAGGTCTTCACGACAGAGCAATCACAAGATTCAGAAATATTTCAGGGGGCCACCCCTAAAGTAGACCCGCAACGAAGTTAGCTGACTTCGAGACGGCCTTAAGGTTTGTGGGGCCGGCTGTAAACGACTGGGAACCCGAAAGTGTGACTGGGCTTGTCGATACCGGACACGGCGAAAACGGGTCACAATTCCTAAACAGTACAGGTGCTATCTGTCGCACAATTTAAATACAAAAGTAGCATGGCATAAGTACAGGATCGTAAATAAAACCTCAAACTAGTTTGTGGCCCCAAGAAATAAGACGGAATCAAGCTCTGGATAAGGGGGGCCCATACTCCCCATATGTGGATAGCGCGATAAATCAAGGAACAGGTATCAAGTACTCGGGGTCCTACGGGACACAAGTGGGCGTTCGGAAACCAAATATTATCTATCACCCACCGATGCCTCTGCTTACTTCCATTTTAGTTGTTAAACAGGAATTAAAGTGTACGATAAGCAAAACTATGATCATCTCCAACAACAAACATGCGGCAAGGCTCCAACAACTGTGGCAATTGACGACACGCAACCGCACTTGAGCAAGCGACTAAGACGCGCAGGTCCAACTATCTACCAAACAACAGGTAATAGGGTGTGTCCAAGGCAATATAGGGCTGCAAGGGATATCACGGGTACGAAAACTAGAGCATCGCAACACAGATGGCAATAGATCAACAGGAGGGAAATAAATACTATAAAAGTAAGATAGGTAGAAAGGGGGAGATGCTCGCCTGAAAACATTGTCGAAGGTTCAACCGAAGATCGGGGCGAAACTCACATCAACTCAACGGCCTTATCCGCGAAGAAGCAAAACACTAGAAGAAACACCGGATGCAATATTTAATACTACGGCAAAAGATCGAGCATGATGCATGTATGATGCATGGCATGGCAAGTGCGATGCAATTAGGTCATTTAAAGCGGAACCGGGGTCCCGACAATTAATTAAACGGTTCAAGTTATTTAACTACCCCGCAATTTATATGTTTTTTAACATGGCAGAAGATAGCCCGGGTTCGCTACACAAATTTAAATGAGGCCAATATAAGGCTAGATTTGCCCGCATATGGGCCCCATATTTAATTATTAGGTGAATCGGCATAAGGCCCCCAAACCACATGACAAGATGCATGCAAGTATGACAATTTAATATGCAACAAGTTGTTGTTATGTTATAAAATAGGGTTTCGGGAAGGGGTTCACACATTAGGGTATCGACGAACTTGGGGTTCCGGGGTTCGGGGTCGGTCTCAGGGTTCAGGGTTCGACGGAATCGGCGGGAGCGGATACAAGACGGAGAACTTGTCGTCCAGGGTTTCGGTGTCCGGGGTGAAGCACTTGTCGTTCCATGGCGATCTTGGCGGCTCGGAGGGGTTCGAGGAATCGGAACGGTCTTCAAATTCCGTGAGGGAGATCATGGCGTCGGTGTGGTCGATCCTGTCGGTCACGGTTTCGGTCTTCGGGATCCAGGAAGGAGGCCTTCGGATCCTCGGGTCCGTGTCGGAGTACTTGGCGTCCGTGCAGAGTTCCTTCGGTCATCGAGCCCTGGTAGGCGTACCCTGGTCTCGACGTCTAGGTTCCGTGAAGATCTTGGCTAATCCGGTCATCGGTCCTGCTTGTGCTTTCCGTTGTCGATCTTGTCGCATGGTCCCTGTACATCTCCGAATCATGCTCTCCTCGGCAGAAGGCCAAACCACGCATCCTTGTCTTCGGGAGATCTTGTCGAGCCTTGTCGCATGCGAGCACACATGTACTAGGCAGATCGTCTAGCAGGAGCACAACAGCCTCAACCAAGCGCCAGGGGCCTGGGGCGATCTTGGCGGAGGTCGATGCGGAGGCCGCTGGTGGCGCCGGAGGGAGGACGGGCGATGGCCGGAGCGTGGGCCGGCGGGGACGCGGGCCGCGGTCGCTGGCGGGGACGAGCCGGTTGGGAGTAGGAGGCGGAGCTCCAGGGGCGTGGCCGGGCTCGGGGGCGGGCTCGCGTGCTGGAGGGGCCGCGGCGGCTCGGAGCCGAAAGCACGGCGCCGACGGCGAGGACGGCCGGAGACGGGGCTGGCGGCCGGTGGCGGAGGCGCGGGCTGGGCTCGGGCGAAGGGGCGACGGCGCAGGTGGAGGCGGGGCGGAGCGGGTCCGTCGGCGAGGCGGAGGGAGGTCAGCGGGGAGGCGGGCGCCGGCGCTCGCGTCGGGGCCCGGAGGAATTAATTAAACGGTTCAAGTTATTTAACTACCCCGCAATTTATATGTTGTTTTAACATGGCAGAAGATAGCACCGGGTTCGCTACACAAATTTAAATGAGGCCAATATAAGGCTAGATTTGCCCGCATATGGGCCCCCATATTTAATTATTAGGTGAATCGGCATAAGGCCCCCAAACCACATGACAAGATGCATGCAAGTATGACAATTTAATATGCAACAAGTTGTTGTTATGTTATAAAATAGGGTTTCGGGAAGGGGTTCACACATTAGGGTATCGATGAACTTGGGGTTCTGGGGTTCGGGGTCGGTTCTCAGGGTTCAGGGTTCGACGGAATCGGCGGGAGCGGATACAAGACGGAGAACTTGTCGTCCAGGGTTTCGGTGTCCGGGGTGAAGCACTTGTCGTTCCATGGCGATCTTGGCGGCTCGGAGGGGTTCGAGGAATCGGAACGGTCTTCAAATTCCGTGAGGGAGATCATGGCGTCGCGTTGTGGGTCGATCCTGTCGGTTCCACGGTTTCGGTCTTCGGGATCCAGGAAGGAGGCCTTCGGATCCTCGGGTCCGTGTCGGAGTACTTGGCGTCCGTGCAGAGTTCCTTCGGTCATCGAGCCTGGTAGGCGTACCCTGGTTCTCAACGTCTAGGTTCCGTGAAGATCTTGGCTAATCCGGTCATCGGTCCTGCTTGTGCTTTTCGTTGTCGATCTTGTCGCATGGTCCCTGTACATCTCCGAATCATGCTCTCCTCGGCAGAGGGCCAAACCATTCATCCTTGTCTTCGGGAGATCTTGTCGAGCCTTGTCGCATGCGAGCACACAGGTACTAGGCAGATCGTCTAGCAGGAGCACAGCAGCCTCAACCAAGAGCCAGGGGCCTGGGGCGATCTTGGCGGAGGTCGACGCGGAGGCCGCTGGTGGCGTCGGAGGGAGGACGGGCGATGGCCGGAGCGCGGGCCGGCGGGGACGCGGGCCGCGGTCGCTGGCGGGGACGAGCCGGTTGGGAGGAGGAGGCGGAGCTCCAGGGGCGCGGCCGGGCTCGGGGGCGGGCTCGCGTGCTGGAGGAGCCGCGGCGGCTCGGAGCCGAAAGCACGGCGCCGGCGGCGAGGACGGCCGGAGACGGGGCTGGCGGCCGGTGGCGGAGGCGCGGGCTGGGCTCGGGCGAAGGGGCGATGGCGCAGGTGGAGGCGGGGCGGAGCGGGTCCGGCGGCGAGGCGGAGGGAGGTCAGCGGGGGAGGCGCGCGCGGCGCTCGCGTCGGGGCGCGGAGGAAGAGGACCGGCGGCGCTCGCGTCGGGCCGCGAGAGAGGGGGAGGAGGGGGCTGCGCGACGGAGAGGGAGCCGGGGGCGGGGGTGGCCGGAGCGGAGGGTGGAGGCGGTGTGCGGTGTGCGGGGTGGCCGGAGGAGCAGAGGCGGGCCCTGGCGGGCTCCGGCTGCGGGCGGGCGGCGGGAGGAGAGGAGGTGGAGGCGGCGCCAGGGGAGCAGGGAGGGGGCCGGCGAAGGGATGGGAGAGGCCGGCGCGGGGGAAGAAGAAGGTGGGGAGGACGAGCGCGTGGGGAAAGATGGGTCCCGCGGGGTGGGCCCAGGGGAGGTGGCTGGCGTGGGCGTGTGTGTGTGTCTGAGTGGGGAGTGAGGGGGTGAGAGAGAGAGGAAAAAGGAGAGAGGCCAAGTGGCAGTTTGGGGTTGGTTAGGGGAGGGGGAGGTGATGATGTGGCTGCATGCCATTGGGTGGGGTGAGGTGAGGGGGGGGTGTGGGGTAGAGTTTTAGGTGGTTTAGGATTATGGGTAGGACTGGTTGGTTGGACCGATTTAATCTGGGGGTGGTCGTTCGGGTCGGGTCGGCCCGTTCGACTGCCCCCACTAAAAATAATTGTAACTTTTATTTGTTTTTAAACATGGCTCCTGCAATTCGATAGACGACAAAACAAAATATTCCGGAGACCCGGTTTTGGTTTTGAATAAAGATGGGGCGTTTTAGAAAACAAAACGGGCTTTGCGAAAATAGTTTTAGACAAACAACACATGATGATGACGATGCAATGCACAAATTCAACGCGATTTTCTAGTAGTGGTTTTGCGGATGCCACAATTCGACACCACTAACAATGGATCTCGCCCTCGAGATCCGCCTCATGGTACCGGAAGGAAGGTCGGCGATCTGCGTCTTCTCGCATCGTGTAGATCCTCGCGACACCACTAACAAGGGTCGTTGTTCCTGATCATCGAGAGAACACTCCGGAGAAACAAGGACGAAGGTAGAGGTATCAAAAACTAAGGCCACCTCTAACTTCCATTAGAAGAGGGAAAAGTTACATTGACCACCCGTTCGATGTACAGAGCGAACAGTAAGAGTGGTAGGGTGATCAGTCCATCCCGTACCCAAACTATCAACTCTATACATGAGTAGGAGAATCAGGCAACTCAACTCTCGAGATTTAGACTGAAGATCTTCATAGGCGGTATCCGGAACAAAGGATGATGCCAGCAGAAATCGTATGAAAGACACAATGATTAGGTTTCGCGATGGTTCCATTGGCATGAACAACACATGCTCAAGGGTATACTCCAACTTCACCAATGCTCGTCCTTCCCATATGTTTTTCAACGACACTGATATCCAGCAAGGAACACACATGGATAAAGAGCTCAAGAACAAAAGATCGGGTGAAGGGCACAACAGAACAGTTGCAGATTGATGATCGTAGCACCTCCGTTACAAAAGGGAGAAGCGAAACCCTGAAGGTACGACGGAAACCCAACCACGAGAAATCCTGGACTCGAAGAGAGAGAAGGGAGCGGATTCAAAACACGTAGAGGTAAAGAGAAGAATAGCAAAGGGGTAAGGTAAGTAAAAATCAGACCTAATCAGAACTATCCAACCGATTTTTCAAAATAGTTTTGGACACTCTACTTCGGCCGTTAGCTAGGTTATCCTACAGGCTGGACTTGTGGGGTATCGCAACTGCTGAGCTCTGATACCACTCTGTAACACCCTCAGAATCGGACCATGCAAGTTTAGCGAAACCCGCCAAACCCGCATAGAAACGATTCAAAGGTGCCCACCAGGCACTTTCGTGCGGGTGGAAAACGAAGTAATAACATTACACAACAGTCCTCGATGGGACCCACAGAACAGATATATATATAACAGCGACTCCAAAGAGTCAAGAATACAGATATACAGTACAAAGATCCAAATCACCTTGAGAACGAATATAGCGTCCAGCTACGGACAAGATGCAAATGGGGCTAAGAGCCCTGAAGAATAACCAATGGCGTCCATAACCCTGCCCAGGCCAAGCCGGAAGGGTAACCCTGCTAACGACGTCGAAACCTGCTTAAACAAAAGGGGGTGCCGACAAAGGCAAAGGAAAAAGAGGAGCGTCAGTACTGAGGCCAGTACACGGCGAGACTAGAATTCGGCGGTCCTCGCCTACATAGGTATGGTGGACTGACGGCGCGGCAGCGGCAGCATGCACTAAACAACCTATAGAGACTCGATACAACTAGCGGCAATCAGAGAGGGTAAGAAAGACCTATTCGGAACCAACCTGATCCTATCACCAAACAAACCCATCCTGGTGTTTCCCCCCTCGAGACCAAACGAGGAAGTCAACCGGGAACTCACACAGTTGGCAGTTTTATTTATTTTCAGTTATCGTTGCAGCAATTTACTAGTCAGGTTTGGATAATCATCCTGATAAAATAAGCAGTGGGCACTTTTAGTTAGTCATTCCGTTGTAGTTGCCACAATTACTAATCAGATACAATTAGCATGATGTAAACCCAAGACCCAGCAGTTGTTGGTACTTTTAATCAGCCATTCCGTTGTAGTTGCCATACTTACTAGTCAGGTACAATGGTCGCAAGCGACAATCCGAACAAGCAATTGTGGGCAGTATTATTTAGCCATTCCATTATAGTGAAGCTAATTACTAGTCATTATAAAGTCAAATTTATAGCAATAAACTTTAGTTATGCTGTCTATGGTTAGATACTGTGCTCCAAGTCGTCCATAAACGCGGACACGGCTTTCAGAAGTTTTAACCCGGCCGGGGTGCACAAATAGCAACACACACACGATAAACCTCAGAAAAACCAAATCAAAACCCACGAGGTCTTCACGACAGAGCAATCACAAGATTCAGAAATATTTCAGGGGACCACCCTTAAAGTAGACCCGCAACGAAGTTAGCTGACTTCGAGACGGCCTTAAGTTTGTGGGGGCCGGCTGTAAACGACTGGGAACCCGAAAGTGTGACTGGGCTTGTCGATACCGCGAAAACGGGTCACAATTCCTAAACAGTACAGGTGCTATCTGTCGCAACAATTTAAATACAAAAGTAGCATGGCATAAGTACAGGATCGTAAATAAAACCTCAAACTAGTTTGTGGCCCCAAGAAATAAGACGGAATCAAGCTTCTGGCTAAGGGGGGCCATACTCCCCATATGTGGATAGCGCGATAAATCAAGGAACAGGTATCAAGTACTCGGGGTCCTACGGGACACAAGTGGGCGTTCGGAAACCAAATATTATCTATCACCCACCGATGCCTCTGCTTACTTCCTTTTAGTTGTTAAACAGGAATTAAAGTGTACGATAAGCAAAACTATGATCATCTCCAACAACAAACATGCGGCAAGGCTCCAACAACTGTGGCAATTGACGACACACAACCGCACTTGAGCAAGCGACTAAGACGCGCAGGTCCAACTATCTACCAAACAACAGGTAATAGGGTGTGTCCAAGGCAATATAGGGCTGCAAGGGATATTACGGGTACGAAAACTAGAGCATCGCAACACAGATGGCAATAGATCAACAGGAGGGAAATAAATACTATAAAAGTAAGATAGGTAGAAAGGGGGAGATGCTCGCCTGAAAACATTGTCGAAGGTTCAACCGAAGATCGGGGCGAAGCTCACATCAACTCAACGGCCTTATCCGCGAAGAAGCAAAACACTAGAAGAAACACCGGATGCAATATTTAATACTACGACAAAAGATCGAGCATGATGCATGTATGATGCATGGCATGACAAGGTGCGATGCAATTAGGTCATATTAAGCGGAACCGGGGTCCCGACAATTAATTAAACGGTTCAAGTTATTTAACTACCCCGCAATTTATATGTTGTTTTAACATGGCAGAAGATAGCACCGGGTTCGCTACACAAATTTAAATGAGGCCAATATAAGGCTAGATTTGCCGCATATGGGCCCCATATTAATTATTAGGTGAATCGGCATAAGGCCCCCAAACCACATGACAAGATGCATGCAAGTATGACAATTTAATATGCAACAAGTTGTTGTTATGTTATAAAATAGGGTTTCGGGAAGGGGTTCACACATTAGGGTATCGACGAACTTGGGGTTCCGGGGTTCGGGGTCGGTCTCAGGGTTCAGGGTTCGACGGAATCGGCGGGAGCGGATAGAAGACGGAGAACTTGTCGTCCAGGGTTTCGGTGTCCGGGGTGCAGCACTTGTCGTTCCATGGCGATCTTGGCGGCTCGGAGGGGTTCGAGGAATCGGAACGGTCTTCAAATTCCGTGAGGGATATCATGGCGTCGGTGTGGTCGATCCTGTCGGTTCCACGGTTTCGGTCTTCGGGATCCAGGAAGGAGGCCTTCGGATCCTCGGGTCCGTGTCGGAGTACTTGGCGTCCGTGCAGAGTTCCTTCGGTCATCGAGCCCTGGTAGGCGTACCCCGGTCTCGACGTCTAGGTTCCGTGAAGATCTTGGCTAATCCGGTCATCGGTCCTGCTTGTGCTTTCCGTTGTCGATCTTGTCGCATGGTCCCTGTACATCTCCGAATCATGCTCTCCTCGGCAGAGGGCCAAACCACGCATCCTTGTCTTCGGGAGATCTTGTCGAGCCTTGTCGCATGCGAGCACACAGGTACTAGGCAGATCGTCTAGCAGGAGCACAGCAGCCTCAACCAAGCGCCAGGGGCCTGGGGCGATCTTGGGAGGTCGACGCGGAGGCCGCTGGTGGCGCCGGAGGGAGGACGGGCGATGGCCGAGGCGGCGGGAGGCGGGGACGCGGGCCGCGGTCGCTGGCGGGACGAGCCGGTTGGGAGGAGGAGGCGGGAGCTCCAGGGGCGCGGCCGGGCTCGGGGGTGGGCTCGCGTGCTGGAGGGGCCGCGGCGGCTCGGAGCCGAAAGCACGGCGCCGGCGGCGAGGACGGCCGGAGACGGGGCTGGCGGCCGTTGGCGGAGGCGCGGGCTGGGCTCGGGCGAAGGGGCGACGGCGCAGGTGGAGGCGGGGCGGAGCGAGTCCGGCGGCGAGGCGGAGGGAGGTCAGCGGGGAGGCGGGCGCGCGGCGCTCGCGTCGGGGGCGCGGAGGAAGAGGACCGGCGGCACTCGCGTCGGGGCCGCAGAGAGGGGGAGGAGGGGGCTGCGCGACGAGGAGAGGGAGCCGGGGGCGGGGTGGCCGGAGCAGAGGGTGGAGGCGGTGTGTGTGCGGGGTGGCGGAGGAGCATAGGCGGCCCTGGCCGGGTTCCCGGCAGCGCTGGCGGGCGGCGGGAGGAGAGGAGGTGGAGGCGGCGCAGGCGGCGCCAGGGGAGCGGGGAGGGGAGCCGGCGAAGGGATGGGAGAGGCCGGCGCGGGGGAAGAAGAAGAAGGTGGGGAGGACGAGCGCGTGGGGAAGATGGGTCCCGCGGGGTGGGCCCAGGGGAGGTGGCTGGGTGGGGCGTGTGTGTGTTGTCTGAGTGGGGAGTGAGGGGTGAGAGAGAGAGGAAAAAGGAGAGAGGCCAAGTGGCAGTTTGGGGTGGTTAGGAGGGGGAGGTGATGAGGTGGCTGCATGCCATTGGGTGGGGTGAGGTGGAGGGGGGTGTGGGTAGAGTTTTAGGTGGTTTAGGTTTAGATATGGGTAGGACTGGTTGGTTGGACCGATTTAATCTGGGGGTGGTCGTTCGGGTCGGGTCGGCCTGTTCGACTGCCCCCACTAAAAATAATTGTAACTTTTATTTGTTTTTAAACATGGCTCCTGCAATTCGATAGACGACAAACAAAATATTCCGGAGACCCGGTTTTGGTTTGAATAAAGATGGGGCGTTTTAGAAAACAAAACGGGCTTTGCGAAAATAGTTTTAGACAAACAACACATGATGATGACGATGCAATGCACAAATTCAACGCGATTTTCTAGTAGTGGTTTTGCGGGATGCCACAATTCGACACCACTAACAATGGATCTCGCCCTCGAGATCCGCCTCATGGTACCGGAAGGAAGGTCGGCGATCTGCGTCTTCTCGCATCGTGTAGATCCTCGCGACACCACTAACAAGGGTCGTTGTTTCCTGATCATCGAGAGAACACTCCGGAGAAACAAAGGACGAAGGTAGAGGTATCAAACAATAAGGCCACCTCTAACTTCCATTAGAAGAGGGAAAAGTTACATTGACCCACCCGTTCGATGTACAGAGCGAACAGTAAGAGTCGGGTAGGGTGATCAGTCCATCCCGTACCCAAACTATCAACTCTATACATGAGTAGGAGAATCAGGCAACTCAACTCTCGAGATTTAGACTGAAGATCTTCATAGGCGGTATCCGGAACAAAGGGATGATGCCAGCAGAAATCGTATGAAAGACACAATGATTAGGTTTCGCGATGGTTCCATTGGCATGAACAACACATGCTCAAGGTATACTCCAACTTCACCAATGCTCGTCCTTCCCATATGTTTTTCAACGACACTGATATCCAGCAAGGAACACACATGGATAAAGAGCTCAAGAACAAAAGATCGGGTGAAGGGCACAAACAGAACAGTTGCAGATTGATGATCGTAGCACCTCCGTTACAAAGGGAGAAGCGAAACCCTGAAGGTACGACGGAAACCCAACCACGAGAAATCCTGGACTCGAAGAGAGAGAAGGGAGCGGATTCAAAACACGTAGAGGTAAGAGAAGAATAGCAAAGGGGTAAGGAGTAAAATCAGACCTAATCAGAAACTATCCAACCGATTTTTCAAAATAGTTTTGACACTCTACTTCGCCGTTAGCTAGGTTATCCTACAGGCTGGACTTGTGGGGTCGCAACTGCTGAGCTCTGATACCACTCTGTAACACCCTCAGAATCGGACCTATGCAAGTTTTAGCGAAACCCGCCAACCCCGCATAGAAACGATTCAAAGGTGCCCACCAGGCACTTTCGTGCGGGTGGAAAACGAAGTAATAATAACATTACACAACTGTCCTCGATGGGACCCACAGAACAGATATATATAACAGCGACTCCAAAGAGTCAAGAATACAGATATACAGTACAAAGATCCAAATCACTTGAGAACGATATAGCGTCCAGCTACGGACAAGATGCAAATGGGGCTAAGAGCCCTGAAGAATAACCAATGGCGTCCATAACCTGCCCAGGCCAAGCCGGAAGGGTAACCCTGCTAACGACGTCGAAACCTGCTTAAACAAAAGGGGGTGCCGACAAAGGGCAAAGGAAAAGGAGGAGCGTCAGTACTGAGGCAGTACACGGCGAGACTAGAATTCGGCGGTCCTCGCCTACATAGGTATGGTGGACTGAGCGGCAGCGGCAGCATGCACTAAACAACCTATAGAGACTCGATACAACTAGCGGCAATCAGAGAGGGGTAAGAAAGACCTATTCGGAACCAACCTGATCCTATCACCAAACAAACCCATCCTGGTGTTTCCCCCCTCGAGACCAAACGAGGAAGTCAACCGAGGAACTCACACAGTTGGCAGTTTTATTTATTCAGTTATCGTTTGCAGCAATTACTAGTCAGGTTTGGATAATCATCCTGATAAAATAAGCAGTGGGCACTTTTAGTTAGTCATTCCGTTGTAGTTGCCACAATTACTAATCAGATACAATTAGCATGATGTAAACCCAAGACCCAGCAGTTGTTGGTACTTTTAATCAGCCATTCCGTTGTAGTTGCCATACTTACTAGTCAGGTACAATGGTCGCAAGCGACAATCCGAACAAGCAATTGTGGGCAGTATTATTTAGCCATTCCATTATAGTGAAGCTAATTACTAGTCATTATAAAGTCAAATTTATAGCAATAAACTTTAGTTATGCTTGTCTATGGTTGAGATACTGTGCTCCAAGTCGTCCATAACCGCGGACACGGCTTTCAGAAAGTTTTAACCCGGCCGGGGTGCACAAATAGCAACACACACACGATCAACCTCAGAAAAACCAAATCAAAACCCAACGAGGTCTTCACGACAGAGCAATCACAAGATTCAGAAATATTTCAGGGGACCACCCCTTAAAGTAGACCCGCAACGAAGTTAGCTGACTTCGAGACGGCCTTAAGGTTTGTGGGGCGGCTGTAAACGACTGGGAACCCGAAAGTGTGACTGGGCTTGTCGATACCGCGAAAACGGGTCACAATTCCTAAACAGTACAGGTGCTATCTGTCGCACAATTTAAATACAAAAGTAGCATGGCATAAGTACAGGATCGTAAATAAAACCTCAAACTAGTTTTTGGGCCCCAAGAAATAAGACGGAATCAAGCTCTGGCTAAGGGGGGCCCATACTCCCCATATGTGGATAGCGCGATAAATCAAGGAACAGGTATCAAGTACTCGGGTCCTACGGGACACAAGTGGGCGTTCGGAAACCAAATATTATCTATCACCCACCGATGCCTCTGCTTACTTCCATTTTAGTTGTTAAACAGGAATTAAAGTGTACGATAAGCAAAACTATGATCATCTCCAACAACAAACATGCGGCAAGGCTCCAACAACTGTGGCAATTGACGACACACAACCGCACTTGAGCAAGCGACTAAGACGCGCAGGTCCAACTATCTACCAAACAACAGGTAATAGGGTGTGTCCAGGCAATATAGGGCTGCAAGGGATATTACGGGTACGAAAACTAGAGCATCGCAACACAGATGGCAATAGATCAACAGGAGGGAAATAAATACTATAAAAGTAAGATAGGTAGAAAGGGGGAGATGCTCGCCTGAAAACATTGTCGAAGGTTCAACCGAAGATCGGGGCGAAGCTCACATCAACTCAACGGCCTTATCCGCGAAGAAGCAAAACACTAGAAGAAACACCGGATGCAATATTTAATACTACGGCAAAAGATCGAGCATGATGCATGTATGATGCATGGCATGGCAAGGTGCGATGCAATTAGGTCATATTAAGCGGAACCGGGGTCCCGACAATTAATTAAACGGTTCAAGTTATTTAACTACCCCGCAATTTATATGTTGTTTTAACATGGCAGAAGATAGCACCGGGTTCGCTACACAAATTTAAATGAGGCCAATATAAGGCTAGATTTGCCCGCATATGGGCCCCATATTTAATTATTAGGTGAATCGGCATAAGGCCCCCAAACCACATGACAAGATGCATGCAAGTATGACAATTTAATATGCAACAAGTTGTTGTTATGTTATAAAATAGGGTTTCGGGAAGGGGTTCACACATTAGGGTATCGACGAACTTGGGGTTCCGGGGTTCGGGGTCGGTCTCAGGGTTCAGGGTTCGACGGAATCGGCGGGAGCGGATACAAGACGGAGAACTTGTCGTCCAGGGTTTCGGTGTCCGGGGTGAAGCACTTGTCGTTCCATGGCGATCTTGGCGGCTCGGAGGGGTTCGAGGAATCGGAACGGTCTTCAAATTCCGTGAGGGAGATCATGGCGTCGGTGTGGTCGATCCTGTCGGTTCCACGGTTTCGGTCTTTGGGATCCAGGAAGGAGGCCTTCGGATCCTCGGGTCCGTGTCGGAGTACTTGGCGTCCGTGCAGAGTTCCTTCGGTCATCGAGCCCTGGTAGGCGTACCCCGGTCTCGACGTCTAGGTTCCGTGAAGATCTTGGCTAATCCGGTCATCGGTCCTGCTTGTGCTTTCCGTTGTCGATCTTGTCGCATGGTCCCTGTACATCTCCGAATCATGCTCTCCTCGGCAGAGGGCCAAACCACGCATCCTTGTCTTCGGGAGATCTTGTCGAGCCTTGTCGCATGCGAGCACACAGGTACTAGGCAGATCGTCTAGCAGGAGCACAGCAGCCTCAACCAAGCGCCAGGGGCCTGGGGCGATCTTGGGAGGTCGACGCGGAGGCCGCTGGTGGCGCCGGAGGGAGGACGGGCGATGGCCGGAGCGCGGGCCGGCGGGGACGCGGGCCGCGGTCGCTGGCGGGGACGAGCCGGTTGGGAGGAGGAGGCGGAGCTCCAGGGGCGCGGCCGGGCTCGGGGGTGGGCTCGCGTGCTGGAGGGGCCGCGGCGGCTCGGAGCCGAAAGCACGGCGCCGGCGGCGAGGACGGCCGGAGACGGGGCTGGCGGCCGTTGGCGGAGGCGCGGGCTGGGCTCGGGCGAAGGGGCGACGGCGCAGGTGGAGGCGGGGCGGAGCGAGTCCGGCGGCGAGGCGGAGGGAGGTCAGCGGGGAGGCGGGCGCGCGGCGCTCGCGTCGGGGCGCGGAGGAAGAGGACCGGCGGCACTCGCGTCGGGGCCGCAGAGAGGGGGAGGAGGGGGCTGCGCGACGGAGAGGGAGCCGGGGGCGGGGTGGCCGGAGCAGAGGGTGGAGGCGGTGTGCGGGGTGGCCGGAGGAGCATAGGCGGGCCCTGGCCGGGTTCCGGCAGCGCTGGCGGGCGGCGGGAGGAGAGGAGGTGGAGGCGGCGCCAGGGGAGCGGGGAGGGGAGCCGGCGAAGGGATGGGAGAGGCCGGCGCGGGGGAAGAAGAAGGTGGGGGAGGACGAGCGCGTGGGGAAAGATGGGTCCCGCGGGGTGGGCCCAGGGGAGGTGGCTGGTGTGGGCGTGTGTGTGTTGTCTGAGTGGGGAGTGAGGGGGTGAGAGAGAGAGGGAAAAAGGAGAGAGGCCAAGTGGCAGTTTGGGGTTGGTTAGGGGAGGGGAGGTGATGAGGTGGCTGCATGCCATTGGGTGGGGTGAGGTGGAGGGGGTGTGTGGGTAGAGTTTTAGGTGGTTTAGGATTATGGGTAGGACTGGTTGGTTGGACCGATTTAATCTGGGGGTGGTCGTTCGGGTCGGGTCGGCCTGTTCGACTGCCCCCACTAAAAATAATTGTAACTTTTATTTGTTTTTAAACATGGCTCCTGCAATTCGATAGACGACAAACAAAATATTCCGGAGACCCGGTTTTGGTTTTGAATAAAGATGGGGCGTTTTAGAAAACAAAACGGGCTTTGCGAAAATAGTTTTAGACAAACAACACATGATGATGACGATGCAATGCACAAATTCAACGCGATTTTCTAGTAGTGGTTTTGCGGGATGCCACAATTCGACACCACTAACAATGGATCTCGCCCTCGAGATCCGCCTCATGGTACCGGAAGGAAGGTCGGCGATCTGCGTCTTCTCGCATCGTGTAGATCCTCGCGACACCACTAACAAGGGTCGTTGTTCCTGATCATCGAGAGAACACTCCGGAGAAACAAAGGACGAAGGTAGAGGTATCAAACAATAAGGCCACCTCTAACTTCCATTAGAAGAGGGAAAAGTTACATTGACCCACCCGTTCGATGTACAGAGCGAACAGTAAGAGTCGGGTAGGGTGATCAGTCCATCCCGTACCCAAACTATCAACTCTATACATGAGTAGGAGAATCAGGCAACTCAACTCTCGAGATTTAGACTGAAGATCTTCATAGGCGGTATCCGGAACAAAGGGATGATGCCAGCAGAAATCGTATGAAAGACACAATGATTAGGTTTCGCGATGGTTCCATTGGCATGAACAACACATGCTCAAGGTATACTCCAACTTCACCAATGCTCGTCCTTCCCATATGTTTTTCAACGACACTGATATCCAGCAAGGAACACACATGGATAAAGAGCTCAAGAACAAAAGATCGGGTGAAGGGCACAACAGAACAGTTGCAGATTGATGATCGTAGCACCTCCGTTACAAAAGGGAGAAGCGAAACCCTGAAGGTACGACGGAAACCCAACCACGAGAAATCCTGGACTCGAAGAGAGAGAAGGGAGCGGATTCAAAACACGTAGAGGTAAGAGAAGAATAGCAAAGGGGTAAGGAGTAAAATCAGACCTAATCAGAACTATCCAACCGATTTTTCAAAATAGTTTTGACACTCTACTTCGGCCGTTAGCTAGGTTATCCTACAGGCTGGACTTGTGGGGTATCGCAACTGCTGAGCTCTGATACCACTCTGTAACACCCTCAGAATCGGACCTATGCAAGTTTTAGCGAAACCCGCCAAACCCGCATAGAAACGATTCAAAGGTGCCCACCAGGCACTTTCGTGCGGGTGGAAAACGAAGTAATAACATTACACAACTGTCCTCGATGGGACCCACAGAACAGATATATATAACAGCGACTCCAAAGAGTCAAGAATACAGATATACAGTACAAAGATCCAAATCACCTTGAGAACGATATAGCGTCCAGCTACGGACAAGATGCAAATGGGGCTAAGAGCCCTGAAGAATAACCAATGGCGTCCATAACCCTGCCCAGGCCAAGCCGGAAGGGTAACCCTGCTAACGACGTCGAAACCTGCTTAAACAAAAGGGGGTGCCGACAAAGGGCAAAGGAAAAGGAGGAGCGTCAGTACTGAGGCCAGTACACGGCGAGACTAGAATTCGGCGGTCCTCGCCTACATAGGTATGGTGGACTGAGCGGCAGCGGCAGCATGCACTAAACAACCTATAGAGACTCGATACAACTAGCGGCAATCAGAGAGGGGTAAGAAAGACCTATTCGGAACCAACCTGATCCTATCACCAAACAAACCCATCCTGGTGTTTCCCCCCCTCGAGACCAAACGAGGAAGTCAACCGAGGAACTCACACAGTTGGTAGTTTTATTTATTCAGTTATCGTTGCAGCAATTTACTAGTCAGGTTTGGATAATCATCCTGATAAAATAAGCAGTGGGCACTTTTAGTTAGTCATTCCGTTGTAGTTGCCACAATTACTAATCAGATACAATTAGCATGATGTAAACCCAAGACCCAGCAGTTGTTGGTACTTTTAATCAGCCATTCCGTTGTAGTTGCCATACTTACTAGTCAGGTACAATGGTCGCAAGCGACAATCCGAACAAGCAATTGTGGGCAGTATTATTTAGCCATTCCATTATAGTGAAGCTAATTACTAGTCATTATAAAGTCAAATTTATAGCAATAAACTTTAGTTATGCTTGTCTATGGTCGAGATACTGTGCTCCAAGTCGTCCATAACCGCGGACACGGCTTTCAGAAAGTTTTAACCCGGCCGGGGTGCACAAATAGCAACACACACACGATCAACCTCAGAAAAACCAAATCAAAACCCAACGAGGTCTTCACGACAGAGCAATCACAAGATTCAGAAATATTTCAGGGGACCACCCCTTAAAGTAGACCCGCAACGAAGTTAGCTGACTTCGAGACGGCCTTAAGGTTTGTGGGGCCGGCTGTAAACGACTGGGAACCCGAAAGTGTGACTGGGCTTGTCGATACCGCGAAAACGGGTCACAATTCCTAAACAGTACAGGTGCTATCTGTCGCACAATTTAAATACAAAAGTAGCATGGCATAAGTACAGGATCGTAAATAAAACCTCAAACTAGTTTGTGGCCCCAAGAAATAAGACGGAATCAAGCTCTGGCTAAGGGGGGCCCATACTCCCCATATGTGGATAGCGCGATAAATCAAGGAACAGGTATCAAGTACTCGGGGTCCTACGGGACACAAGTGGGCGTTCGGAAACCAAATATTATCTATCACCCACCGATGCCTCTGCTTACTTCCATTTTAGTTGTTAAACAGGAATTAAAGTGTACGATAAGCAAAACTATGATCATCTCCAACAACAAACATGCGGCAAGGCTCCAACAACTGTGGCAATTGACGACACACAACCGCACTTGAGCAAGCGACTAAGACGCGCAGGTCCAACTATCTACCAAACAACAGGTAATAGGGTGTGTCCAAGGCAATATAGGGCTGCAAGGGATATCACGGGTACGAAAACTAGAGCATCGCAACACAGATGGCAATAGATCAACAGGAGGGAAATAAATACTATAAAAGTAAGATAGGTAGAAAGGGGGAGATGCTCGCCTGAAAACATTGTCGAAGGTTCAACCGAAGATCGGGGCGAAGCTCACATCAACTCAACGGCCTTATCCGCGAAGAAGCAAAACACTAGAAGAAACACCGGATGCAATATTTAATACTACGGCAAAAGATCGAGCATGATGCATGTATGATGCATGGCATGGCAAGGTGCGATGCAATTAGGTCATATTAAGCGGAACCGGGGTCCCGACAATTAATTAAACGGTTCAAGTTATTTAACTACCCCGCAATTTATATGTTGTTTTAACATGGCAGAAGATAGCACCGGGTTCGCTACACAAATTTAAATGAGGCCAATATAAGGCTAGATTTGCCCGCATATGGGCCCCATATTTAATTATTAGGTGAATCGGCATAAGGCCCCCAAACCACATGACAAGATGCATGCAAGTATGACAATTTAATATGCAACAAGTTGTTGTTATGTTATAAATAGGGTTTCGGGAAGGGGTTCACACATTAGGGTATCGACGAACTTGGGGTTCCGGGGTTCGGGGTCGGTCTCAGGGTTCAGGGTTCGACGGAATCGGCGGGAGCGGATACAAGACGGAGAACTTGTCGTCCAGGGTTTCGGTGTCCGGGGTGAAGCACTTGTCGTTCCATGGCGATCTTGGCGGCTCGGAGGGGTTCGAGGAATCGGAACGGTCTTCAAATTCCGTGAGGGAGATCATGGCGTCGGTGTGGTCGATCCTGTCGGTTCCACGGTTTCGGTCTTTGGGATCCAGGAAGGAGGCCTTCGGATCCTCGGGTCCGTGTCGGAGTACTTGGCGTCCGTGCAGAGTTCCTTCGGTCATCGAGCCCTGGTAGGCGTACCCCGGTCTCGACGTCTAGGTTCCATGAAGATCTTGGCTAATCCGGTCATCGGTCCTGCTTGTGCTTTCCGTTGTCGATCTTGTCGCATGGTCCCTGTACATCTCCGAATCATGCTCTCCTCGGCAGAGGGCCAAACCACGCATCCTTGTCTTCGGGAGATCTTGTCGAGCCTTGTCGCATGCGAGCACACAGGTACTAGGCAGATCGTCTAGCAGGAGCACAGCAGCCTCAACCAAGCGCCATGGGCCTGGGGCGATCTTGGCGGAGGTCGACGCGGAGGCCGCTGGTGGCGCCGGAGGGAGGACGGGCGATGGCCGGAGCGCGGGCCGGCGGGGACGCGAGCCGCGGTCGCTGGCGGGGACGAGCCGGTTGGGAGGAGGAGGCGGAGCTCCAGGGGCGCGGCCGGGCTCGGGGGCGGGCTCGCGTGCTGGAGGGGTCGTGGCGGCTCGGAGCCGAAAGCACGGCGCCGGCGGCGAGGACGGCCGGAGACGGGGCTGGCGGCCGGTGGCGGTGGCGGAGGCGCGGGCTGGGCTCGGGCGAAGGGGCGACGGCGCAGGTGGAGGCGGGGCGGAGCGGGTCCGGCGGCGAGGCGGAGGGAGGTCAGCGGGGAGGCGGGCGCGCGGCGCTCGCGTCGGGTCACGGAGGAAGAGGACCGGCGGCGCTCGCGTCGGGGCCGCAGAGAGGGGGAGGAGGGGGCTGCGCAATGGAGAGGGAGCCGGGGGCGGGGTGGCCGGAGTGGAGGGTGGAGGCGGTGTGCGGGGTGGCCGGAGGAGCAGAGGCGGGCCCTGGCCGGGCTCCGACAGCGCTGGCGGGCGGCGGGAGGAGAGGAGGTGGAGGCGGCGCCAGGCGAGCGGGGAGGGGAGCCGGCGAAGGGATGGGAGAGGCCGGCGCGGGGGAAGAAGAAGCTGGGGGAGGACGAGCGCGTGGGGAAAGATGGGTCCCGCGGGGTGGGCCCAGGGGAGGTGGCTGGCGTGGGCGTGTGTGTGTTGTCTGAGTGGGGAGTGAGGGGGTGAGAGAGAGAGGGAAAAAGGAGAGAGGCCAAGTGGCAGTTTGGGGTTGGTTAGGGGAGGGGAGGTGATGAGGTGGCTGCATGCCATTGGGTGGGGTGAGGTGGAGGGGGTGTGTGGGTAGAGTTTTAGGTGGTTTAGGATTATGGGTAGGACTGGTTGGTTGGACCGATTTAATCTGGGGGTGGTCGTTCGGGTCGGGTCGGCCCGTTCGACTGCCCCCACTAAAAATAATTGTAACTTTTATTTGTTTTTAAACATGGCTCCTGCAATTCGATAGACGACAAACAAAAAATTCCGGAGACCCGGTTTTGGTTTTGAATAAAGATGGGGCGTTTTAGAAAACAAAACGGGCTTTGCGAAAATAGTTTTAGACAAACAACACATGATGATGACGATGCAATGCACAAATTCAACGCGATTTTCTAGTAGTGGTTTTGCGGGATGCCACAACGGGGGACCAGCTCCCAGGTCCGATTGCGCTGCAGCGCGTAGTACTCTTCCTGCATTGCGGCGTGCCACTGCGGGTCGCGCAAGGCGGCCCTGGCAGAGGTGGGCACCGGCGAGAGCTCGGACGTAGACGCTGTGTAGATGTACCGATTGGCAGGGTAGCTGGTGGACGGCCGACGCACGCCCGCACGCGCGCGGGTGAGCACGCCAGCAGGGGCAGCAGTGTCCGCCGTTGGGGCAGTGGCGAGAGAGGGCGACGAAGCGGACAACGGGGCCGGCGAGGAGGGGGCCGTGCTGGTCGGGGACGACGCAGACGGCGAGGTCACGGGCGTCGGCGGAGTCGCGGGTGCAGGAGGCATCGCGGGCTCGAGCGAAGGCGGAGCCATGATGGCCGAAGAGCCAGAAGGCGACGCGGGCGCAGGCGCCGAGGGACCAGGCGGGGCGGTCACAGAAAGGGCCATCGCGGTCACTCGTCGGCGCGAAGGGCAGGCTGCAGGAGGGCCAGCAGGCGCCGGGGTCGTCGTTGATGTTGTCGCCAAAGGTTCCTGCTGAAACGGAAACACCAACTTCGCAAAGTAAACGTGCCGGGAGGTGAAAACGCGATGTGAGACCGGGTCATAGCAGCGGTAGCCCTTGGTGTTGGTTGGGTTGCCGAGAAACACACAAGAGAGAGAGTGCAGCGCAAGCTTATGCGCGGCGGTGGCGGCGGTGCTAGGATAGCAGCGGCAACGGAAGATGCGAAGATCATCGTAGGCGGGTGGCACACCAAAGAGAATATGGTGCAGCGTGTATTACCAACGCACGCGGCAGGGGCGGATGTTGACGAGAAGGGTCGTCGCGGCGAGTGCATTCGTCCAAAACCGTGGGGGCATGTAAGCATGGAACAAAAGGGTGTGCATGCATTCGTTGAGAGTACAAAGGAGGCGTTTAGCACGACCGTTTTGTTGGGAAGTGTAAGGACACGTGAGATGAAAGATGGTGCCATGGGAGGCGAGAAATGTGCGGATGGTGATGTTGTCGAACTCTTTGTCGTTATCGGTTTGCAAGGCGTGGATGGGGCGGTCGGATTGGGTGGAGACGTATGCGAAAAAAGCGGTGAGAGGGGCAGGGACGTCGGATTTACGGCGTAGGGAAAAAGTCCACACAAAATGCAAGTAATCGTCCATAATCACAAGATAATAGGTATAACTAGAATTACTTGGAACCGGCGAGGTCCAAACATCACTATGAATAAGTTCAAAGGGAAAAGACGCGACTGTGGAGGAAGATTAAACGGAATACGAACATGTTTGCCTAGACGACATGCTTCACAAGAATGATCATCCGTTTTATTACAAGTAAAATCAAATCCTTGTAGTATTTGACGAAGAGCGGTTGAGCTAGGATGGACGAGGCGGGCATGCCGTAGGTCGACACCAGCGGAGAGGGCGAGTGGGCTGCTCGCGGTGGTGGAGGACAACCAAACGGGGTACAAATCGTCGGAGCTGTCACTGCGGTGGAGAAGCATCCGAGTACGACCATCCTTAACAGAAAAACCAGAAGCGTCAAATTCCACAGTCACAGAGTTATCACGAGCAAGGGAACGAACGGAAACGAGGTTTTGGATTAAATGAGGAGAAACAATGACATTATTGAGAGAAAGAGGGGTGGAGGTGGAGGGAAAAGAGGAGGAGCCAGTGTGAGTGATACGAACAGCATGACCGTTGCCGATGATTATGCGGGAGGAAGTGGAGGCGGGAGTATAATTAGAAATATTACCGGGGTGAGCGGCCATGTGCGCGGAGGCGCCGGTGTCCATGAACCAATCGCCACCACCGACGTACGCGCCCGCCGTGGGGGCGGTCTGTAGAGCGGTCAGCAGGGCGGGGTCCCACTAGGCCATGCTCAGGGGCGCGACATAGTAGGCGAGAGGAGCCGGGGGAAGTGTAGACGATCACGACAGCAGGCTGGGGCGCTGCAAAGAGGGAATGGTGCAAGGTTGGACGCGGCTCCATGGTGCCTGGGTATGGGGCACGCGACACGGGCATGGTGTAGGCGTGGACGACCCCGGTCCAGGGGTTATGGCCGGCGATCCATGGCGGCATGGAGGAGATCTGCTGCGGTGGACGGGGCTGGGGCGATGGCGGTGTCACCGGCGTTACCACCGCCGTTGCCACCACCATTGCAACGACGACGACGCCCTCCGTTTCCACCACCATTGGCGGGAGGTAGGGCGTGAGTGGAGGGGGCGAGTAGGAAGCCTGGAGGCAGGCCCGGGGCACGAGGTGCAGGGGCCGGGGCGCGAGGCGCGGGGGCAGGGACGCCCTGGTAGAAGCCGGCGATGAAAGCGGTGTGGGCCGCCCGAGCCCAGAGGTGCTTGAGCCGGCGCTCCTCGAGACAGAGATAGGCCACGGCCTGCTCGAAAGTCAGCATGGTGAGGAGCGTGAGGTTGGCGGCAGCGCTGCTAAGATCCTCGTCGAGGCCGGCCGACAGCGTGGAGAGCATGATCTTGTCATCGATCGGGAACTCCAAGTCGCGAAGCTCGTCAGAGAGGCTCTTGAGACGGAGGCAGTAGTCGTTGAGGGAGAGGTCGTT
This sequence comes from Avena atlantica, assembly GCA_910589765.1. Classification (NCBI taxonomy): domain Eukaryota; kingdom Viridiplantae; phylum Streptophyta; class Magnoliopsida; order Poales; family Poaceae; genus Avena; species Avena atlantica. The sequence goes on from OU342737.1 coordinate 58,266,740, forward strand.
TTCGTGCGTGAAGAACTCTTGTTGGAGGAACGTGACGCGCTGGATCTTGTTGTCGGTGAAGAGGCTGGTGATCTTGGTCCAGACGGTGTGCGGGAGTCGCCGTCACGGACGACAGTGCGGAAGATCTCATTAGAGACGGTCTGGAAACACCAGCGGATGATGGTCGCGTCGATGGCCAACCAATCGGGGTCGTGCGGCATGGCGAGGAGGTCAATGGTGCCATTGACATGATCAAGGAGATCATATTCGCGGAAGAGAAGGCCGAAGTACGTCTTCCACGGGAAGAAATTGGCAGCGGTGTGAGAGAGCTTCACCGGCACGCGCTTGAGGTGTCATGGTATTGCCGACGAGTACGCCATGGAGGGGTCCTCACAGTGCGTGTTTAGAGACGTGGGGTAAGGCGCACGGTTGACGGGTATGAGGTAACACAGCTTACCCAGGTTCAGATCCCACAGCGGTGGCGGAATCCTACTCCTGCTATAAATCACTATAAGGGCAATACGCCGAGTTACAGGGATTGGTTCGTTGTGCGAGGTGACTAGAGAGTCTAAGTTATCGTGCCCTAAAGGCTCCCAAAGGCCCGAATTATATAGTCGCCAGGTCCTAGGGTTACAGAGAAAAGTCCTAGTCGGACAGGTTACAGAGTCCTACACTGTCTATTACTAGTCTTGTGTATCTTGCACTCCAAGGCTCCGGGTACGTTGGTGACTCCACCGTAGCCTTCCTTTATCCGGCATTGGCCTCCCTTCTGGATCCATCTAACTGGGCCGCCCAGCAGGCCATAGGCCATGCTACCGACTATGGGCCACCCGGGTTATCCGAATAAGTGACATTCTATGAGGATACCCATATAGCATATCCCCAACATTAGCCCCCGGAGAACTCCGAGATCTTGCGTCGTCTTGCCTCTTCAGATGAATGCTCCGTCTAGTTGGATGTCGGCAAAATTGTCAAGCAATATCTTGTAGTCCTCCCAAATAACCCTGCAAAACTTTCTCCGTCTTTAACTTGTAAGCCGGAAAAATGTTGAGTCTTCCATTGTACTCTTCCATAGTCGGATTGAATCCGTCTATGTCGGAATCTTCGATGTGACGGCTCATCTACTCATGTCAGCTGGGACGACGTAGGCTTAGGTCAGCAACGCCTCGTAACTCACACATGCATAGAACGCAATCATATCCGATTTTCCCGCGCGAGCGATACGAACCGTTGGCGGCGACGGTTGAAGACGTGTTGAAATTTCTGCGCACGTTCGCGAACACGTCGTCTACGCGACAACCGTCCGATCAAGCTGCACGAATCTTGATGCCGAGGATGATAAATAGTAACCATGGGGAAATCTCCACTTTTTACCTCATTCTTCTCGCATCATATTCTTCCTCCAGCCGCGCGTCTCCTTGAGCTCTCCGCGAGAAACCTCGAAAAAGCCCTAGCTCCCATCTGCACCAGTCGCACCCAATCTTCACCCCATGGCTAGCAGCAGCACTTCTCCAGCAATGGCGGCGTCGAGCGAAGCCGCGGCGAAGCCGGCGAGCTCCATCGTCGTGCCCCAGAGGGTTTGGTTATCCCCGCATCAGCGGTGATCGAATCCACCAGCGGCGACCCAAATTTGGCGGCGCTAGAGCCACTGGAGGAGGAGCCAGACTCGCACAAGGGCGACTGGCACGGCTCGGACATCACTGACCGTGATATCCAAGAGATGGTCGCCGAAGGCTACCTACCTGCAACGGAGGGACTTGCCTGGCGGGTGGCGCCGGCCGGCGAGGTGACACCTTCTCCCCAAGCCGGAGAAAAGGTGTACCTCAAAGCTCAGCTGGTACGCGGTGTTTCCCTGCCTATCTCCCACTTCTTCCTCTCCGTCTTAAACCACTATAGGGTCCAGCCCCATAACCTTTCAACCAATAGTATCTTAGTGCTTAGCAACTTCGCGGCACTTTGCGAGGGATATCTAGGGATAAGGCCTAGGTTAGACCTTTTTGTGTACTTCTTCACCGTCAAACGTGAAGTCGGACATAGTAAGGAGGAGCTTAGGAACTACGGCACCAAAAGCTTCAAGATTCGACCTGGCCGGCGATTCCCCGACATCGTCGGCCACGAGTCTTGCAAAAATTGGCAACGGACATACTTTTACGGCCCCGACATTCCTCTGGCGGATCGAGAAGTAACGTACCCGGACTTCGTGGACAGAGCCGCCGCTGAAGTTTCCACATGGAGATCCCAAGCCTCCCTTCCCTCCGACCTCGACGCTTCTCGCGCTATAAGGCAGATCGAATGGTTTGTAGAGACGGGTTTGACCGGCTTGGACCTAGCCATGTGCTGGTTCATCAGGCGAATCCAACCTCTGCAGCACCGCGCGAAGTATATGCACGAGTATACCAGCGACAGAAGGGATAGTCTCCGCATCTCCGTGGACAACTTCTCGAGCGACTCCATCAAGCTCCGCCTTAAGGACATCGTCAAGGTGAAGGATAAGAAGCGTGGATTCACCATCACCTACGACATGTTCGTAGACGGCAAGTGCCCAAAGGTAGGTTTTTATTTTCCGTGCATGACATATACTCCAGTTCTTCCGCCTTGCAGATGTCATTTTATCTAACACGGTGATTTCTTACATAATAGCTTAGTGATCTAGAGGAGGGCAACCTGGCTGCCCAAATCTACGATCCAAAGATGAAGGAAGTCACGGTCGTGTCCGACGACGAAGTCCCGTTGGCACGAAAGCGAAAGAGCTCCACCTCTGACGCTGCCGACGGAGGCAAGAAGAAGAAGATGGAGGGTGGAGCCTCCAAAAAGACTATCGCCGCCCTGGAGGCGGAAAAGAGAAGAACCACCGGGATCTTTGCCAAAGCACCCCCATTAGTGTAAGCTTCTCATTCTCCGACATTGTCTATTTATCTGTCTTGTTCCTGTACTTACGCATTTTGCACGTTTCAGGAAGAAAGCCACGACCAGCCTCAAGAAGACCTCCAAAACTTTGGGGGCTTCTCGAAATATCAAAGATATGCTGCATCGCGACGCCTCCCCCGCCATCGCCCCTGCTACTCCTGCCGTCAAGCCCTCGTCTGCCCCGACAAGCTCACAAGCTAAGGAGGCATCAGGCCCTTCCGCCATGGAAGTGGACTCTGGCGCCTCTACCGAACTTGTTGTTGTCGGCGAGCAGGCAACGCAGGAGAGCACTGCTTAACAAATGGTTGAAGCTCCGGCTAAGGATGCCATCGGTGGCGGCAAGACGGTGGTGGAAGTTGGTACTTCTGCCGAAGGCGGCGCCCTTGCTCCCCAGAAACCCTTTGAGTTCCTAGAGATAGTTTACCCGGCGCTTACGCCGAGTAGCACATCTGTGGTTCCTGGAGCAGCGCCGACATCTCCGACATGCGGTCTTGAGGAGCTCCTCCGACAAGAAGAAATATTGCGAGGAAATAGCATCTCCTTTGGCAAGCTGCTAGCCGAGAGCGCTACAAACCTCAAGATCATTGCACTTGTAAGTTTTACTTTTCCTTTTGCATTTCATGTGAGTATCCCACTGTAGCCCCCGAGGATGTAAACGGAAAATCATAGGTTTTGCATCTATATGCTCTAAGAGTGACTAAGTTAGAAAAAAACTCTCACTGTAGCGACGGAGATGGCATCCTTAGCCCCCGGGGACGTCGCGGATGACAACGACGAAGGGGTTGCTGCTCCCGGAGATGGAGGAGTTGAAGGGGTTATTGGAGGAGGGGGAGTTGAAATCGGCCATGGCGGAGGAGGGCCGACGACGCCTTGGAGGAGAGGGAGGTGGCGGCTAGGGTTTGGAGGGAAGAGGTCGGCGGCGCCCAGGGAGAGGAGGCGCGGCGGCTAGAGTAGGGAGATCGTAGTTAGGCTGATACCATGTGGAAAGGTATGGGAGAACGCACGAGACCAATAGGGCCGACTGCTCATATATATATTGACAATGTTACAGGTACAACCCTAGAAATACGCGGGGACCTATAACTAATACAACACATATCTCAACAATCTTGTGTATTCCCATGTTATCATAAATTGTACATGGTCAGTAGAAGGGCATGTGTTCCAGTCTGATTTTAAGGTGTTGCCACTCCAATTTTATGATAAAATTATTGGTATGGATCGGTTGGCAGCGAGGGGTACGATGCAAGTTAACTAGCACCATAAGTGGTTGTCATTTGATCACAAAGGCTCCATGGTGTATTTGCAAGGGAAATTGCATGGCAGTTTCGTTCAGACAGTGGTCGAGCTGCATTTGTTGCAGGATCAACAACAACTTGCGGTACCACTGTTGCCTGAAGTGCAATAGTTGATTGATATGTTTGCGGGTATTTTCTTAGTTCCCCAGTCTCTTCCTCCTCGGCGAGCATCGAGCCGGTCGTAGACGGGTACCCGCTGGTAACATCGTCGAGGTCAAAGTCATTAGGGAAATGCACGAGCCCAAGACTCAGCACAGTCGCGGCTCCACGGTGAAACGTCGACCCCGTCATGTACTCGACCACCACCGGCGCCTTTTCAATATAACGCCATACCTCCGTCAGCTCGCTGGGGATCACCTCGGTGTGCGAGATCTTCTAGAGAACAGCACGAATGCACGTCGCCGAAAGGACGGCCGGGTCCACCAGCGTGGACACGCATTGCTTGGCGTCATACGACTGCACCTCAGGGTCTTCGGCACATATATTTCCTGCAAACAACACCAAGTCAGAATCAAAGGAAAACACAACTTCAGCTTCACCCGTTCGGGGACTCACCGGCATAGCGACTCGCCCAATCGGGAACTCATCAACTACTACGACAAAAACTCGATGAGACGCTTACCAATAAGTGGACGACAGAGCCCCATGGTGAAGTCCTGAAGATCCGTCAATTGATCCTGGAGACCCGCAACAAGCGTGTCAGAAAGCTTCCGCTCGTCCGCTACCACGGCAACAGCGGCCTTGGCCCTTTCCTCCAATGAGGTCGCTTCCGCCTTCGCGGCCTTAAGCTCCTTCACCAGCTCGGCAACCCGCCTTTCCGTGGTGGTCAACAAAGACTTGGCAGTCTCCAACTCGAAGGCTGGGACAAGACCATCGCGGGCCTTGGCAACAACGGCGGAGTGGTCCTCTGCAAATAAAATAAAAGTAAGACGCTACACAACAAAAGCAAAGGAATTGCCTAAGTACCCAAACACCTACCTGCAGTCACCCGAAGCTGTTGGTTCACCTCATGCACGGATTGGAGGTCGCGCTCCAAGCGCTCCTTTGCGTCTAGTCGCTCCGCCGACTCAGGTTGAAGACCCTGTTAAGAGGAAACACACGTAAGCGGTGAAGGGAATATGCCCGAGAGGCAATAATAAAGTGGTTATTATCGTATTCCTTATTTATGATAAATGTTTATTTTACATGCTATAATTGTATTAATACGGAAACGTTAATACATGTGTGTTTAATAAACAAAAAGGAAGTTCCTAGTTATGCCTCTCTCATAAACTAGCTCGTTTATTAACAAGATGATCAAGGTTTCCTGATCATGGACATTGGATGTTGTTACTAACGGGATCACAACATTAGTGTAATGATGTGATAAACATTCATCCGAAGTATAGCATTACGATCAAAGTCATTGAGTTTATATTGCTATAACAACTTACGAAGTGATCCTAATCCTTAGACCATGAGATCATGTCAATCACTAACACCGGAAGAGTTTCTTGATAACATCAAACGTCACACCGTAACAGGGTGATTATAAAGATGGATTCAGAACTAATAAAGTGTTATGTTGAGGCCCATGGATCGAGAGTGGAATTTGTTCATCCCGATGACAGATAGATATACTCTGGGCCCTCTCGGTGATATCACATTGGTTAGCTTGCAAGCAAGTGATTTGATCACTAGAATGTTATATCACGGGAACGAGAAAAGAGTGCATGTCAGTAACGAGGTCAAACTAGGTATGGAGATACCGATGATCGAATCTCGGACATGTAATATATCGCGAAACAAAAGGATTAAGATACTAGCATAAAAGGTTCCGACGATCACAAGAAAGTCATCGTTGAATGTGTGGGAGTCAGTATGGGTCTCCAGATCCCGCTTCTAATTATTGATCTGAGAGGGGTCTCGATCATGTCCGCATTATTCGCGAACCGTAGGGTGACACACTTAAGAGACACTGACATCCATTTGAAGCAAAAGTTTCATGCCGAAAAGAATAACAAGCGCAGGAATTTATTTCACTAGATACCGAAATGGGTTTTCGGGTGAAATTGTAGAAAGTGTTTCTGCATGTGAAATGAAATACTAGCAAGGGGTTATATGTGAATGTTTGTCATTAAAGTAATTGACAAAATTCTGAATAAATAAAAGGAGTTTTATTTAATGAGAGTTTGCATTAAATTTGGTGGAAATTTAATGGGAATTTGAGTGGGTTTTTGAGTGGAGAAAGTTGAAGGGCCATTTTGTGAGTGGAGTGTTCACCCACAAGAATGAGGGAGAGGTGGGGGCACCCTCCATGGCCGGCGGCCATGCCCCCTTGGGCTGCCCCCTCCCCTATATAAGGAGCCCCTCCTCTCACTTCTCACTCACACCTCCTCGTGAAGGATCTCTCTCCCCCTCTAGAATTTATCCTCCATGGTCTCGAACTAGCGAGATACATGTTTCCGGTGGATATTCGGCAAGAAAGAGTTGTGCTTCCGCTGCATCGCTGGAGCGAGGAGGCGGAGGTTTCTCGGTCCCTCGAACGTGTGTGCGAGCACGGATGCGCTGCTGTTTTGCGGCGCTAGGACTTCCTCTCGATCTTGAGATTGGCAAGAGATCGTCTACATCAACCACGAGTTTGGACTCGTTAAGCTTTGTCGGTCTTCAAGGGAATGTTCTCTATGGATGTACATCCGCCCATTGTTTGTATCTAGTAGATAGATCTTGGTACATAGTTGTTCCCATCGTAGGAAATTTTTTGTTTTCTATGCTGCGAACCCTATAGTGGTATCAGAGCCGGATCTATACGTAGATACTTTGCACGGGTAGTACACATATGAGTATATGTGGGCGATGATGATCATTTTATTTCTTCTTAGTTGTACTTTGGATATTGGTGGCATAGTGGGATGAAGCGGCCCGGACAAACTTTACATGTCCTCGCACATGAGACCTGTTCCACCTTGACATGCAACTAGTTTTGCATAAGTGGCTAGCGGGTGTCTGTCTCTCCTACTATAGTCAATATCTAATTTGCAACGAGTTATCAATAATTTGTTTATCCTCGTTGTGGTTCATGTTCGTAGGTAAGAACGGTTCTATCTTCGAAAGCCCTAAGCCACGTAAAACTTGCAATGGATAAATTAGAGGCGTCTAGTTTAGATTGTTGTTGGGCTAGTGTTATGATATGGTGATATTGTAAGTAGAAGTATAAGATGATACTCTTACAACACACATGACGTGTAGGTTCCATAGACCTTGGCCTTACACATAGAGGTATGATAGAGATCATACCACGATGCACATGATAGAGATCAAGTGCGGGAACCATATCATTTCACTTATTAACATGTGATGTTTATTGCATCTTATATTGATTGTTTGGCGTTTTATTAGCATAATAATATGATCCCTCATTTAGATATCAAGATAAGAATGTGTTCTTCCTTAAGTATGCACCGACAATGTTTCGTCGCTTCAAGGCATCACGTGATGATCGGGTGTACTTGAATCCACGAGCATATCTCGGGTGTAAGACAGTTACACACGCGAATACTAAGGTTCTTACTTGGCGAGCCTAGAATGTACAGACATAGCCTCGGAACACGGACCGAAAGGTTAAGCATGAGTCATATGTTTTGATATGATGACCATATGGATGCTCGCCTTTGAAGCTACACCGACTCACGTGATGATCGGACTTGGTGTAGTGGATTTGGTTCATGTAATCACCAAAAAGACACGAGGGATGTCGTTTTTGAGTGGGAGTTCATTTCTAATTTGGATTAGTAGAACTCAATTTATCATAAATTAAATCAAAGTGAAATTTACATAATTTGTTGTAGTCATTGGCATTCGTTCACCATCTTATGCATAGTTGTAATTGAGATAATAGAACTATAGAATTCTTGATATATACTTTACGAACTGGTATCGTATTGTGTTGAGTGTCAATCTAAAGTTTAAAGTCCTATTGCAAACTTTCAGCAAACTCTATTTACTCCATGAAATTTAATAGTTGGTAATAAATTGAGAGTAACAATTCCAGTGTTAGTATCTTAAGTATCATGTTTTGCCTCCATGATTCTTGATTGTTTTAATATCAAGTTTATCTAGGAGCTGAAAGAATTGTTTCAGAAACCATCATGTGTGGCAGATATAACGATATCTGAAATAATGTTTTGGTTGCAAAATGATAGAGTATAATATATGTTCTCATATTGGGTGAGAATTTGCGAAGGTTGGAGATGCTAGACATCCTAATCATCCAAAAGGGTTTTGGAAAGTAATGTTATACTCACGATTCGCCTTTATAAGCTACAGTAGCTTGATCATGAAAGTCGTCATGATAATGATGAATAGAAGATGTATGTAAAGTGTTTACTACACTAAAAGATTACTAAAGAATGGATTTTGAAAGAATACCGATCATTTGATGATGGTGATCTACTTCCAAGTGAAAGTCCAAAGGTATTATTATTTGAATATACACGCTTTGGACTATGTGTCATGTATATGGCGCCACTTTTTATGTTGATAGATTCTTTTAAAAATGAAAAGGAAATGCTGAAAGAGAATCTATAAAATATATTTGGCAGAAAAGAAAATATTGGAAATATCCAATTTAGGTATATATATGATATACATGTTATGGTTGTATTCTTTGCTTGTTAAACAATGTGGTTCTTGGGTACTGGATACCGAATTGGTTGGTATGAAATTTCATACAGAACGACGCAATTCATGAACCACAATGGCCTAAGTAACTAGCAAGAGAATATGTGATGATGTTCATCGAAAACAAACAAACCGTTGTTTGTATTTCTCGTTGACATCAAAGCTTGACTTCAAGATTTGTTTTAATAATTGTTATTTGAATCAGGTATTATGAGAACAAAGGTTGTTCAAATAATTACCGTATTCCATATAAGCTGGATGATTTACAAATCTAGTTGGAGAAATCACATCCATAAAACCTAATGCTAAAATGTCACAAGACAAATGATTGAAAGATCACTTACGAAGTGACATCGCCGTTTAAATTATATTGGAAAGAAAACATGAAGAATCTCCATATTCATGGATTTTTGGAGTCTTTGATTTGATCAAGTGACGCTTGTGAGACTTTCCTCGGGATAATTAAAACTTCGTTCAAAGGCCAAAGAAGAACGAACGACTAAAATATTGGAATTTATACATATCGATGTATGTAGTCCATTATGTATAGTCGTAAGCGATGTATTTCATCTTCATATGCTTTCTCCGGAAATTTGAGTGAATGTTCACTTAATGATAAAGAAGTATGAAATATTTGAAAATGTTCAAAGACTTTCAAGATGAAGTGGAAAATCATTGTAACAAGAAAATAAATGGTTTATGATTTTATCATATGGGATTTATTTGAGTTACAAGTGTAACAAGAAAAATAAATGAATTATGACTTTATCATAAAAGGGATTTATTTGAGTTACAAGTTTATCAAAACACCTAGATTTACATCTCACGAAACACCATAGGAATATAGAGTGTTTGAGATTTTTAATGAAACCTTGTTTGACATGGTTGGATCAAAGGTGTTATTGATAAAACTGCCATTATGTTTTAAAAGATTAAAGCTTTAGAGACTTCCGCTTTTACACTGAAAAGAGATCCATCTTGATCCGTTGAAATGACACCATGGAAGTTATGGTTTGGGGTAAAACCCAAGTTGTCATTTCTTAAATTTTGGTATGCTAAACATAAGTAAGATATTTACAACCGAAGTCGGATGAGCATGTCTTTGTAGGTTATTTCGAATAACAATTGATTATTCCTCGATAACACCAAGGACAAAAGGGTTTGTCGCTTGAAACATGAAGTTTCTTGAAGAAGGAATTTTTCATAAATGTTAAGTGGGAGGACAATAGAACTTTGATAAGGTTAACGAACCTTAGCTAAATGTGCTGAGTTGCGCAGCGCCGGAAATGGTTCTGGAGGCTGCCATAATGCTCATAGCTTATGTGCCTCAAAGGTTGTGGTCACGGAGGTCTAAAGTTCCTATTGAACCAAGAAGGTCGGATAAACAATCAAATGATTGAGATTTGAGAGTAAATCATTATTGTTTGACAATGATGAACCGACTACAAAGAAGCGATGATGGGCCCTGACTCCGTCAAATGGCTTGAAGCCATAAAATCCGTGATAGTTCCATACACGAGAAATCAAGTTTTGAACTTGAAAGACTCTCCGGAAAGGTGTAAAAACCTATTGGTCGTATTTGGATCTATAAAAAAACAGACATGGATGTTTTACATCTATGAAATAGTCGACATATCGGTAAAGTATTTTACGACAATGTTCAAGGAGTTGACTATGACAAGATTTGATCTTTCATAGCGATATTTAGTCTGGACGGATTAAAGTAGTAACCACTACATATAATTTGGTATATGGTAGATGAATAAACAAAACAAAATTCTTCTAATAGAATGGTTACCTAGGACGTGTACATGACACGGTCCAAAGGGTTTTGTTAAATTCAAAGGATGCTAAAAGGGCATGCAAACTTTAATGGTTAAAAAAGCATCACGGAGTTGGAATCTTCACCATGATGAAAATGAGTTTTTCATCAGGAGACGATGAAGATGCTTGCATTTGCAAGAAATTAAGTGGGAGCGCTGAGACATATTTCTAATACATTATGTGGATGACATCTTGTTGATTAGAAATGATGTATATTTTATTGACAAAGGTTAAGAATTTCATTTCGATAAAATATTTAGGCAAAACCCAAATATTTAGTGTGAATGTCTATAGTGGATAGACTGTGACGCCAATATGGTTGTGCCAAACGTACATATATGAGATATTGAAGGAGTTCAATATAGAAACGACAAGAAACAGTTCTTGTTGCATGGAAATAAATTGAATCAAGATTCAAGTGTATCGACACTTGATAAGTGAAACAAGATTCAAGTGCTTTGACACTTGATGAGTGAAATCACGAGAATGTTTTGATCAATCATACCATGATATGTACACACCCAGATATGTCCTATGCTCTAAGTGTTGTGAGCATATACCAGAATGAATCATAAAATGATCATTGGACGATAGTGAGGATATTCTTATGATTTTTTGAAAGAACTAAGAATATATTTGTGTAGAGGTGACAAACAATTACAAATAGTTCATTATAAAGCGTTACATTGATACTAGGTTTGTCACAAGATAAAAATTAAGTTTATCTCAAAACTATGGGTGGCACAATGTAATGAAAAGAAGATTCCATGATGGATTTGTATGAAATCCATAGTTAAGACATTGTGAAGAATACTACAACAAAAAGGCTAAGGATATGACTGTTATAGTAGCAGCAAAGGAGGGCATTTGTGTCAAGTAGTTTGTTATCAAACTAAGGTGTGGTTCGCAACGGGCTAACACTAAATATATATTGTACGACAATAGTATCGACGTGTTTTAACCCCAAGGAACTAAAGGTCTCACCAAAAGACCAAATTTATACAATGCCATCTCATTGGAGAATAAGTGATGTGTGAAGACGCAAAGACATGCAAATACACACGGACCTGAAAGCGTCAGATCCGTAGATTATGTTAACCACTTGCAGTTGCGTATATGGATCACCAGAAAGCCATATGTGTTCAATACTCAAAGTTTTCAAACTAGATTATTGTCTCTAGTGCAAGTGGGAGACTGAAGGGAATATGCTCGAGAGGCAATAATAAAGTGGTTATTATCGTATTCCTTATTTATGATAAATGTTTATTTTACATGCTATAATTGTATTAATACGGAAACGTTAATACATGTGTGTTTAATAAACAAAAAGGAAATTCCTAGTTATGCCTCTCTCATAAACTAGCTCGTTGATTAACAAGATGATCAAGGTTTCCTGATCATGGACATTGGATGTTATTAATAACGGGATCACAATATTAGTGTAATGATGTGATGAACATTCATCCGAAGTATAGCATTACGATCAAAGTCATTGAGTTTATATTGCTATAACAACTTACGAAGTGATCCTAATCCTTAGACCATGAGATCATGTCAATCACTAACACCGAAAGAGTTTCTTGATAATATCAAACGTCACACCGTAACAGGGTGATTATAAAGATGGATTCAGAACTAATAAAGTGTTATGTTGAGGCCCATGGATCGAGAGTGGAATTTGTTCATCCCGATGACGGATAGATATACTCTGGGCCCTCTCGGCGATATCACATTGGTTAGATTGCAAGCAAGTGATTTGATCACTAGAATGTTATATCACGGGAACGATAAAAGAGTGCATGTCAGTAACGAGATCAAACTAGGTATGGAGATACCGATGATCGAATCTTGGACATGTAATATATCGCGAAACAAAAGGATTAAGATACTAGGGTAAAAGGTTCCGACGATCACAAGAAAGTCATCGTTGAATGTGTGGGAGTCAGTATGGGTCTCCAGATCTCGCTTCTGATTATTGATCTGAGAGGGGTCTCGATCATGTCCGCATTATTCGCGAACCGTACGGTGACACACTTAAGAGACACCGACATCCATTTGGAGCAAAAGTTTCATGCCGAAAAGAATAACAAGCGCAGGAATTTATTTCACTAGATACCGAAACGGGTTTTCAGGTGAAATTGCAGAAAGTGTTTCTGCATGTGAAATGAGATACTAGCAAGGGGTTATATGTGAATGTTTGTCATTAAAGTAATTGACAAAATTCTGAATAAATAAAAGGAGTTTTATTTAATGAGAGTTTGCATTAAATTTGGTGGAAATTTAATGGGAATTTGAGTGGGTTTTTGAGTGGAGAAAATTGAAGGTCCATTTTGTGAGTGGAGTGTCCACCCACATGAATGAGGGAGAGGTGGGGGCACCCTCCATGGCCGGCGGCCATGCCCCCTTGGGCTGCCCCCTCCCCTATATAAGGATCCCCTCCTCTCACTTCTCACTCACACCTTCTCGTGAAGGATCTCTCTCCCCCTCTAGAATTTATCCCCCATGGTCTCGGACTAGCGAGATACATGTTCTCGGTGGCTATTCGTCAAGAAAGAGTTGTGCTTCCGCTGCATCGCTGGAGCGAGGAGGCGGAGGTTGCTCGGTGCCTCGAACGTGTGTGCGAGCACGGATGCGCTGCTGTTTTGCGGCGCTAGGACTTCCTCTCGATCTTGAGATCGGCAAGAGATCGTCTACATCAACCACGAGTTTGGACTCGTTAAGCTTTGTCGGTCTTCAAGGGTATGTTCTCTACGGATGTACATTCGCCCGTTGTCTGTATCTAGTAGATAGATCTTGGTACATAGTTGTTTCCATCGTAGGAAAATTTTTGTTTTCTATGCTGCGAACCCTACAAGCGGACAGCAAAGTTTCTAAGTGCCTAGCCACTCGGGGACTGGACAGCGAAGTTTCTAAGTGTCTAGCCGTTGAAATTCAGCGACTAGCCACTCGGGGACTGGACAGCAAAAGAAATTACGATCCACCCGCTAAAATTCAGCGGGTAGATCCTCGGAGACTGGACATACCTGGATGGTTGCGCCCAACATGTTGTGTAGCTCGACAGCGTCCACCGACGGTAGCACGAATGACGTCCGCCCACTTCGCTGTCCTATGTCCACGTCCAGGACTTTAGGCACTTGAGGCGACTGCGTCCCCACTAACACAGCGGATGCTTTTGCCATAAAACGGGGGAAGGTCGCCGCCATCGCCCCTGAAGCGCTAGTCGCGGGCTTTGACGCCCCAACCACTACGGACGACTCGCCCGGCTGCATCTACACCGGCCTCCGCGACTACCACGACCTCAATCGACGCTTCGGTTGGTGCGGCGGCTGATTCCTCCATGAATATGATGGAGTCGTCAGCCTTCTTCTTCTTCGCGCCCTCGGCGGGCGCCTCGGCCTCATTGCCCTTCCTCTTCTTGGAAGGGTCGACTACTTCTCCAGCGGTGACTGTCGGTACGCCATCGAAGGGTGACTAATCTTCTTCACCCCAGTCCTGCAAAAAGGCACGATCAGCAATTCAAGCAACAACTACAAAAAAACTACCCCAAATTGACTCGGCAAGATCTTACCTAGCGACTGGAATGAAGCGCAGACCGGTGCGGATGTGCGTCGGCTTCTCCAACTCAAGGGTCAGCTTGCGACTGATGCCCATCTCGAATACCGTTGGAGCCCACGACACCGACGGCTTCTTTGACGATGAGGCCGCGGCTGCAGGAACTTCTGGCCCAGTCGGCGCCGGTGCCTCCTTCAGTGGAGAAGTCTTCGTGGTTAGGGCGGCCCCAAGTCCTGGGATCACCGAGAATGGTGGCGGACCTCGCCCTCCACCACGTCCTCGGATCTTGGCTCTGTCGCGTCTGGAGCCTTTATTTACGATAGAGTAGACAAGTGAAACTATAAACCTCAATCCATTTTTAATCATAAGAAACACCTTTTACTTGCATTTCTAGTCCTTTTATTTTTAGCACTTATTTAATTCGAAAATACAAAACATCTACTTCATTTTCCTTTTGGTTTATCATATAGTTTGCATTACTACCATTAACATTACACTTTACTTTTGCATTGCATCTAGTTACTTATCTAGTTTACTTATTGTTTAGCTTGCATATTACTTTGGTAAATACTATATATCGTGGACCGATGGAAAGCATATGCTCGGACCACTCCATCGTCATCGATTTCATTTTCATCGAATGGCCCTGCCATTGCTTCCAAAAAAAAACTGCTTAGCCCTTTAACCCTGCGCCCATCAAATCCCAAAATTATGGCCGTAACTCCTCCACCAAATCGATCTGGTCCTCGGTGCCTTCGCTGTCGGCCGGCATTCTGCTATGCCCACCGTGCCTCGCGTCTCCCCACCACACCGCACCCTCAATTCAGGCCGAGTCAACATGGAAAGACTTCGGCGGCGGAGGCATCCTGTTCCGATGTGGGGAGTCATGGTCAGGGTATCCGGCGAGCCGTTTCATCGCCCACCGTCCTCCGGCGCGTCTACCATCCCGGGCCCCTCTCCACGCTACGGTCGGTGGCAATCCCCACAGCGAGGTGCAGAATGGCACGTGGGTGCGGCAGCTCGCATCGTGTACGAGTACATCTTAGGATCGACTACACAGCAGGTGCAGCATACTCTACTAACCTATTGGGAACTTATCCTTAAGGCCTTGTTTTGTACATGGGTATTTAGGTGGATCAGCGAGTATTTACCCCAGGTGGATTAGGTGACACCACTCCGTTCACCCAAACCGCGGGGCTGACCCGCGAGCGAGCGAGCGGCAAAAACACGAGCCTAGGGTAGTGTTTCGATACACGAGCGAATTAGAGGGTTTCAGCCGGGTTTGCCAGGGTGTACGGGGCTGAGCCAATCCAAACCCGGTTTGCAAAACAGTCCAGCTGGAATTTAATGGGATGTGGGGCTGGGCTGGGGAAATACTCCTCGACACCCTCAAAAACCTGTCTGCAAAACGAGGCCTAACGGAAGGAACCTTGACAGAAACTGACGCGCGCGGACTGCTTAAGATCCTATGGTGGGTTTGCTTTCAATCCTGTGGGTGTACAATGGTCCGATAGAAAGCAAAGATTCGAATTCCGATTCCTAGCAGTACCCCAACTGCAGCTGGATTGAGTATAATAAAGCAAAATCGAAGGCAAGCAATACTTCTGCTACTGGGGCATAGACAACAGAGATCAACTACGTCCGGGGTCAATATCCTGTTATGTGATAGCAAAGTAGTACAATAGAACAATAACAGTGAATCAAAAAGAAAATGGTGACATCAGGAATTATAACTCAAGTAGTTGCTGATCACCTTAGCAGCATCACACATCAATTCAAAGAAAAATGGGAAGAAAACAAGTAATTCAGATTTTTTGGGGGGGATTACCACTGAGGTTCCCGCAACTTTGTTGCTCAGGTGGAGAGGAGACTGCTGCATGAGAAAATTACTGGAAATACGATTTGTGACCCTGCATGCCACTCTGTATTTCTCCAATCTGTAGTAAGAACGGACACTTGAACTAAAATTTCTCTAATCTGTATCCGACAGCCTGCACTACAAAACATAGCTTGTAAAAGATACATGTCATTGAAATGAAAGCATATAATAAACTAAGTCTTCATGTTTACAAAAATAAATAACATTGCAGTTGCTTAAGTGTATACATGACATATGCAAGCGAAGTTACACATCCACTCAGAAAAATCCTATGATAATCAGCATCATCTGAGGCAAATACATGGATATAATTCTGCAGAATAATGTTTTGTATGGAGGGCAAGTGGCTGCAAAAAGGAAAGTACAATACAACGCACTGTATACTGCCACTGTCTTCTGATACCCTGGCATGAATAAAGTAATTCTGGAGCAAATGGGCGTAAACTAAGCACAAATCCGCAAACCTTTTAGATCTCATCTGCATATCATTCAGTGAAGAATAATCAGAATATTTGCAGACGATGCATAAAACCATAAGTTTCAAAACCCGCAGTTCAGTATCCAAACAACCTAGCGTTTCATGTTTCCATAAAGATTCAAGCAAACCTGATAAACCAAATGATCTGATACCAAATCATTTATATTTTCAAAGCAACAAGAATTATAGAGGACAGCAGACCACATCACAAACAGGCAGTGTATGTGTGGTCAGTTTTCCGACAGAGCAATGGATGCTCCACGTCCAAACTTCAATTATTTTACAGGCATGGAAACCCTTCTAGTTAAAAAGGTCACTGCTCTAGAACATAAATCAAGGAAGGAGTTTGTCTGTGATGATCCGACATCTCAGGACATACTTCCTGATTACAGCAGCGAAGAATCTAGACCGGCAACAGCCACGATCGGGCTGCGCACAACATGGTTCCTTGAGACCCAGCTCAAACTTCCCTGTATGAACTTTTTTCTATTGACATGGCTGCTCGCCGTTATGCTATATTGGATTTTCTCTCCAGCCTTGGAGAACACCAGCTTCTCCGGTAAGACACATATATTAAGGGATTTGGGAGTATACAACTTCAGTGTGTACACTGAATCTGCTGGCCCAACATTTGTCACTGTTCGGGTCACTGTGAATGGTGTTGACTTGAGCGGCACCACTATGGTGGGATAGTTCAGCTGGGATTCTGGTATCTTGGGAAGCTTCGTGCAGGACAACCACGGTTTACGGGCAATGATTGCCAAGCCTTGATCACCAAGAAGAGCACATATGTAGCCAGCATATTCAGTAATGCTAAGGTCATACACAAGGCCTGGATCAACAGCTTTTGTGGGATTGACATGGCCAGCACCCATGGCATAGGCAGTTGCCCTCTGATGCTGCTCATCCAAGATCGGGTCACCCCTGCTGTCTGTGATGTCAGCTGTAGTGAGGATAGCTGACTTGATAGCAGCCGCGGACCAGTTGGGGTGGACGCTCTTAACAAGAGCAGCAACGCCGCTGACATGTGGAGTTGACATAGACGTCCCGGATTTAATGTGTAATGGCCCAGAACCAAGTATGGTGAGTGGTGGCCATGCAGCAACGATGTTGAGCCCTGGTGCTAATATATCTGGCTTTAGCACTCCAGGGCTGAAGCTGCAGGGACCGCGGGACGAGAATGCCGCGACAGTGGGAGATGATCGGACACCAAGTAAAGTGTTTTTGTAGATAACACTGGAACTAGGTTTGCTGGTTGTCCTCACATACTCTCTGATACTGTTGCCATCAGCCACAGTCACCTGCACGACATTAGGACCATAATCCTCGAGAACGGAGGTGAAGCCAGCATCTTTCCTATTGATCAGCACTACACCAGCCGCCCCGACACTCATGATGCCAGTGATGTCAGTCTTATTTATTGATCCTGTTCTTGAGTCATTCATTGCTCCTGTGTTATGGCATATCACAATTTTGCCGGACACATTTCTTCTAGCCAACGACTTGCAGTGCTTGTCCAAATAAAGGGCCTTTTTTACAGTACCTTTTACTACTACTAAAAAGTGACTAGTATAATCCAATCTAACGGCTGACAAAGATTCGGCCCAGTAAGCCCACTTCGTAATTTTTAGGGAGAAAAAAACACCAAACGGATCAGACGAGCTGGAATCCCTGAACACGAACAAGACACCGCCCGCCACCGCTGTCCGTGGAATCCCTCCGCCGCCTAGGCTCCGAACGCGAGCCGCCGCTCTCGTCGCTGTCCCCGGACGCCCGCCGCTGCAGATTTCCCCGGACGCGAGCCGCCGCTCTCCCCCGTCGCGCGCCGTCACTCTCCCTCGGACGGGCTCCGCTGACAAAGCTCGTCGCTATTCCCAAACACCCTCCGCCGCAGATGTCCCCGGACACGATCCGACGCTCTCCCCCCATCGCGCGCCGCCATTCTCCCCCACGGGATCCGCTGACAGAGCTCGTACCCCAGGTTTGCATCGCCACCCCTCTCCACTCTCTGCACCCCCGCCGCCGCCACAGGGGAGGTCTCCACAGCTATACACGCATGTTCCCATACATTGTTTGGGATTTTGGATTAAATCAAATCACATCATGTTCCTATACATTGTAGAGGTCCATCAGCATGTACAGATTTTTGTTATTTTAGATGTAATTGTAAGATTAAGTTGAAGGATCAGATTTACATGTCGATCTTTATTTTCTAGCAAAAAAAATCGAAGGATCTGATGCTATAGAGTTTTAATTTCTTACTCGAATATTGAAACTGAGTAGGATTACGAAATTGTTTTGCTACCTGTATGACTGATGATTATGGCAACTATTAATCTCTACTCTTATTGGCACTATGTTTGATATTCTTAAATAGCAGTGTACATAAGCTATGTCCAGTTAGAGTTCAGTTGTTCAGATTGATTCATCTTGTTAACACGAGAATTGAGTTTGACTAGATTGATAAATCACACGCGGATCCATCTTGCATATAAACTTATTTTTTTGTACATGATTTACATGACTACTGACATGAACATTACTTTGATGAGGGTTGTTTTTGCGACATGGATGGTGAGGCGCCGATCAGGGAGTTCGTTCCTCCCTCTCTTTGCTTCTACACTTCTGTCAATTTGGTGGAGGTTGTCGACTTGGTTCTAGTTAGGCTCTAGACTCCTTTTCTTTTTGTAAATTGGCAACATCTAGCAGGACTAGCTTTCAAATTTTCACTTCTAAGTTTATGCAGCAGACTAAACTGATAGGGCATGTTTGCCAAAATCTGATACATAGGCAATTAAACAGTTCAAACTTAAACATCCACATATATGAGTGTACCTAAGCATTACATAACGTGTAGAGCAATGCACCTTCTCCATCAACTTCATTTTCTGAATCATCAGACTTTCTGCAATGTAGAGAGCTTTGTGGGAGAATTTGTTCCAGTAGCAATGCTAGTTTTATGATCCACCTTGTCTGAACTTGGTCCCAGTTCTGAATTTGATGTATGATTTCTGAACTTCGTTGCTTGCACAACCAAGTGATTACTATGCAATGATGATTTATGATCTGAAATGAATGGTTTACTTGTTGTTTTCAGGTCTTGTTCCTCCTAATTTTCCACCTCGTCATTGCCTATGTATGGAGATGCTTTAGGTCTAGCTTATTTTATTTCTGGTTTGTTCTGAAAAGATTGTTCTGTATAAAAATATTTGTACTCATGAAAAGTAGACTATCTAGTATCCACTGTACTGGATATTCTGTCTTGTAAGTTGTTGAAGAATCCATACTATCTAGTGGGTTGCTGAAGAATCCATACTATCTTGTGAGTTGCTCGAGATGTCATAAAGATGAAGGTTATTTTTTGGGGAATATTTCACTATATATTTCATAATATTTTTCGTGGCATTATAACTCATTTGGACGTAGCAGTACAAGCAAATGAGCAATTGTTAGCTTACCAAAGCTAGCAACTAGCGACCCAGTGGGCAGCTGCCGGCCAGAGTGACAGTGTCCCAGCGACCAGCGTAGCTAATGAAGCATTTTAATTGTACTAAAATGTGTGACAAACTGACAACCTGAGAATTTGGTGGACAACCCTATCAACGGTGTACAACGCTAGTGAAGCATTTTAGCATGCCGGCTTGGTCGTGATCGTTGGTGATTATCCTCGTCTTTGTATTCGGCCGATCCATCAACCGGTTTGTCAGCTTGAGAGCAATGTGAGGGAGGCGGCCGCCGCTGTAATTCCTGTTCTCGGCCAGGAAGAATGTTTGGGCCAGACCCGACTACGGCCTGTCTAACCTTTGGTGTGAATTTCCTCACTAGTATAAATTATACTAGTCTCCTTTTTAGCACTAGTATAAATAGTTAAGGGCCTTTGGATGCATCAAAATAAAGGGTTATTATTTATTTGAGGGTACCACAAAAGACCTCAAATAAAGAGGAAATGGCCTGGAGCTTGAGTTTGAAATCTGGTTAAAAGCTTCCCCGTTGATGTGATTGCCATTGCCAAGCTGCACAACAGCCTGAAAGTTTCGGTCCACCGAGCCAGCAGCCACTGTGAGCAACCATGGTGCAGAGTTCTCGAGATATGCCCTGGGTCCGTTATTCCCAGCTGCAGCCACGACCACGACGCCCTTTGCTACGGCATTGAGTGCGCCAATGGCAACAGGGTCTCCAGTGAAGTTGACATTATAAGCAGGGCCAAGGGAAACTGAGAGCACATCTACCCCATCCTTGACAGCTTCATCAAACCCGGCTACAATGTCTGAGGTATAACACCCAATGAGCGTGCATACCTTGTACATGGCCAGGTGCGCTCCTGGAGCAATCCCGGACGATGTGCCCCTGCCAAGGCCGCCGGCCGAGGCATCACTGACGAAGTTCCCGGCAGCAGTGGATGCGGTATGCGTCCCATGGCCTGCGTCATCTCCAGAGTCATTGGCATAAAAGTTGAAGAACTTCGCGCCAATGAGTTTGTTGTTGCAGCGAGAAGCGCCGTGGCATGAACCCTTCCACTTTGACGGCGGCGGCGGGATGCCGCTGTCATCAAAGGAAGGATGGGCCGCGTAGATGCCGGTGTCCAGTACCCCGATGATGGCCCCCTTGCCATAGCTGATGTCCCTCCACATGCCGGTGCCTTTCTTCAGCCCGAGAAATTCCGGGGTGTGCGTGGTGGTCCGGAAACGCGCGTACGAAGGATGTCTTCTTGGACACCATCTCGAGCTCAGCCTCCGTGAGCCTCGCGGCAAAGCCAGTGAAGACCTCGGTGTAGTTGTGGACGAGCCGTGGCTCGTCGGAGCCGGCGAGTGGGCTTGGCAAGAACGACCCATGCCACCAACGGTGCTCGTCGTCGCTGCCGACGTCGGTGCGTGGCTTGAGGAGGAGGATGTATGTACGGTACGGCGGGTTTGTCTGATCCTCATTTGGATGGCATGCAGAAGGATGGAGGAAAGTGAGGGTGAGCAAGAGAAGTGTGAGGGGAAGGTGTGCAAAGGATGTCATCTCGGCTGGGAGAACTGGCCGGGTTCAAAGTCAGTGTGGGTTTGAAGGCAAGAACAGCGAGCTGTGGGCTGGTGGTATGGTACGGGTGGGCGAGCTAGGGAGAGAAGTGGAGAGGAGGAAGATGAATTGGTGCTTATGCGGGTATGGAGATGGAGGCCAGTAGCAGAGCAGGGCTTTCTCTTTTCTTCAGCTGAGTACGTAGCACTAGCAGGGTAGGCCGAGCTGTCGACTGTGGATAGGAGGGGAGAAAAAGTTTGATGCCCATCATCGTATCACGGCATCCAGCAACCTCTGTGCATCTCACCTTTTCCACAAGCACCCTGCTCGTTCGTCCGCATATCGCCACTTAGTTTGTTATTGGCTTCTATTTTTTCGGGGTTTGTTTCAATTAACAAGAAATAAACGGGCAGCCACTTACATCCCTAAGCCTGACAAAGATTATCATGTCCCTGATTTGTTCACATGCTGAAAGCATTGCAGCAATTGATTTGTATTTTTAGGACGGAATTGGTTGATTTATTCTTGGCGCAAACAAACTGTTACCAAAAAAAAAAATAGGAAGTAAAATGTAGAGGAAATAATGGGAGAGCAAGTTTATTATTAACAGCATGTAAATGCGGTGGAGAAAGGAGCTACAGAGAACTTACTTGATTGGTATCATTGTACATTAATGCTAACTCCAAAATTTAACAAAACCACAAGAACTTTTGAAATACATGTTTACGTTCAATCAATCATCATTGTTTCATCCTTTTCAATTATGCAATAACAATTCAAACAGTGCAGCTGCCAAAGAAAAAAGTGGTCATAAAAATGATGATTGAACGTACAGTGTTAGTTGGACAACAGTAAAAGAATGCATATATACCTCTGTAGTTGAACATGTGTCTTTAAGATGACCAAATATCCACATGCTGAACCAAACTGGCATCTCCTGGCTTCTATATAGTAGATAGGTATTCTACAAAGCCGTGTATTTCAGGTCCTGTCAGCACCTCTTGGACATGTCATCAGAGTGAGATGGATCTAAGGGATGGCAACAAGTCGGAACTCTTATGTTTTGAATGATGACATATACATGCTGATAGATGATAACATTTCTCAAAATGCATGCAGACCGGCAGTCTGGTTGACCAGTTCTCTCTTGATACTGCTGTTGCTGGCACTCATGGTCTGTCTGCGTGATTCTGGTTGCTGGCCAGCTTTGCGTTTCATTTCATTGAAAAGGTATTATTTTGGTACAAACCTCCTAAGAGGTACATTGCATTACAGGAAATGGAAAACTATTTACATCCCATGTCATTATGCTCCTTTGCGCCAGCTCTGGCCCACGGTGTCACTTAGTCTTTGATTCGGATATTATGGTTACCAGGTCTCTCCAGATATTCCTCACTTCTTTTTCCAGTGATGGATCTCTCCAACGGCATCTAGTATGGAATCTGTCTTTGGATGGTCATATTTGCATGCTTCTGAAAATTTAGAATTAACATATCTCATAAAGAAAGAACATACCGATCTGCCAGGCCTCTCAGGGTAATCCATATGCTCCTGCTTGCAGAGAGGTCCATCTTCACTATCGGCTGAACAGCATCACCCGTTGTAATCATCTGAAGCCAATGACCAGTTTGAATTCTACATGAAGCAGATGAAATAAGAAATTATTGAAAAGGCATAGACCACAATAATATCTAAAGAGCACCCAAATGGCGGTACACAAATTGAGCAATATCCAATATATGCACATATATAGAACATACATTTTCACCTTTCTTTCTGTATCAGGAGGTATCTTTTGGGGAGGTAATAGCATTCTAAGCATGTTTGGCAGCACGACCTCTGAGCTAGAGGATGTGCCATCTAAGGTTCCATGGTCAGAGGACTTCTTTGAGTAATATCTATGTGGGTATGGTGTGCCATCTAAGGTTGCATGGTCATAACATTTTTTCAGGTATGGTGTGTCAAAGGTTGAATGGCTAGAGGATTTCTTTAAGTGAGGTGAAGATGGCAGGGCATTATCCTCATAGCCTGTTGTATAATTGAGCATCTATGAGCCCCTCTGGATTGTGAAAGTGACATTTTGTTCCATAACTGTAATAGGTATAACTTCTTGCACCCTGAAAAGTAAATTTTTCGCTGATTAAAATTCTGTCTCGACAATTTCCAGTGTAAATCATCAATTTGCTAACGAACTTTCCGTAGATGAGAAGAAAGTAAAAAAAAATACTTTTGAACTGGGAGGCCAATGCGGTTCAGTTCAAGAATTTTGGCAGCTCCGTTACTTTCTTGTTCGGGGGATAAACCTAAAAGATATGAGTTTGCTTTAAGTTGTGGTAATGACAACACATTTCAACAAAATAAAGAAATAAAATTACTAGATAATTCATTTAAGTTTAGGTATAATCAGGCTTTCAAATGCTCACTTCATTTAACTTCAGATATGATATTAAAATCCCGACATCGCGTCCTACTTGTTTGGGCACCATAAAGGGTATTCCCCAGTGGAGTAGTCAAAAGATCAAGTAGCATATAAGTGAAACAAGAAAAGGCTTTCTATTTAGCTTTTCCAAAAATTTAGCTCAATTAGAAAAATTTAGCGCCCTTTATCGAAAAATTTAGCTTTTCCAGATCATTTTCCCAAAATAAGATACATAGGGGTTGGATTAGCTCAATTAGAAAAGTAAATATTTCTTACTTAAGGCAATGCTGCATTCTACTAATGAGAAAACTAAGAAAAATTTCTCGCCAATGATAAAAAAGGAAGACATCAAACAACTAATGAGAGCAAACTGATGCAAATATCCATATGAGGCCATCTACAACATGGGCGCTAACAGCAGGTGCCACGGTCGATTTCCTGGCCGTTAGGCCCAATTCCAATTCAGTCCCAGAATTTTAGCTTGCGTCAACGATGAATTATCCGTCGGGCACCAATGCTCCTTTTTTCGCACAAGTCAGTTTGCCAGCAGAGGGCACTATCCAGGCGCAAGAAAACTCACAAGAATCCCGAGTTGTTTTAACTAACTCAACTAAATTGTTAATTTAAAGGCCATAATTAAATCATTATGGCAGGTAAGAAAAGATCTTGCTTGCCGCAATTAACTCGTTACTAATCGAACAAGCTGATATACTTGTGGCAACTTGGCAGGTAAAAATACATCTTGCTTGCTGCAACATGATCTGAGTGCTTCTTAGCTGCCGTACAAACTGCTAGCGATTGAATTAAATTTGAAACCACAATGAGAAAATATTCTCTTAAAAAATCATAGTTCCATAGCCACACATTCATTCGTGCAGTTGCATATTGAATAATTTCTTCGTGTAATCTGGAAGAACATTCCAATTTAGTGTTTACCTCAAAAAGGAGAAGGCAATGCCATGTCAGGAGGATTGGCTGAATCCAACCATCAGGATGAATTAGCTATAGTTCTTTGTCAGATTTTGAAGGACCTCGGACTTTCTTCATACAAAATTTATAGTTCTTTATGATTGCCTTCATAAAAGTGATCATATGAACATATTAGGAATCAGATTTTGATTGAACTTATTTATTCCATATATGATAAGCATCTTCAAGTGAAAAAATAAATCATAATAAATAATCTTGAAAAGATAAGAAGATCTGCCAAAGATGAATCAGAAAGTGGAGACACATGAAAGATAAAAAGGTTACCTCTGAAATTCCAATGTTCGCTCCATGAACTTGAAGGCTAACATGCCATGGTAAATCAGAACATGACTAGCATATCCTTGGCACCCTCTGTAGCATATACCATCTTATTCACAGACTGCACGATAGAAAATAATTGCATTAGCACAGATGTTCGCTATCACGTGCAACTTCTGAAAATCGCATGTTGGAGATAGCCCGTCTTTCATAAATATGCATCGACTAAGAATGATGATAGATAGCTCAATACTTATGATAGATAGCTCAAAGACTTAGGGCACTTTCGGAGCAAAAGCATTATCCAAAGAAATTCCATTTAAGAATGAACTTGCCATTAGTTAACTGTATAATACAAATAAGTATATACTGGAAAGAGACCCTTCTGAAGTGAGTTCCTCAGTTTCAACCTTTTTACGTATGCTACAGAATCATGACATGGATAGTAGCGATTTACGGACAAAATAGATTCTGACATCTATCATACTTCCAAGAAACCAATGAGAGACCAGCAATGTCTAGTCTAGATATGTATATTGTTATGCATAGCTACAGTACACACTACTGCCTCTGCTAGCTTGGTTTGTATCTTTCTGGAAAAAATGACATGGATAACAGTTTGTGCTTATGATATTGAACTGTATAACAAGTAACAACGAACATTTTTAGATGAAGTGAGTTCCACAGTTTCAGTCCAAATTAACTCAATCTGGTTAGACTCGTTTAATTCGTAGATCCCAACTAAGAATAACATCTTCCTACTCACTTCATTCACAAATCCCCTGCTGTAGTGTTATGCATTCTAGGAATAACTGAGACAGTCTAAGTTCAATTTAAACAGAACACTAAGTTGATACGAGAAATGCATACACA
The DNA here is from genome assembly GCA_910589765.1 of Avena atlantica. Classification (NCBI taxonomy): domain Eukaryota; kingdom Viridiplantae; phylum Streptophyta; class Magnoliopsida; order Poales; family Poaceae; genus Avena; species Avena atlantica. Next base: position 58,292,857 of record OU342737.1, read on the forward strand.
TTCCGCTCAATTCCGCAGACGAGGGTGCCTGCTGGGGACCATCAGGGACGTCGTGGCGTCCACCGGGGAGGCGACCCGCGCGCGCGCAGCTCTCCTCGGGGGCTTGACGCTGACAGGGGTCCCAAGGAGCTGGAGAGGTGAGATCCCCCGGCGTCTACTCCATGAGCTGCTCAGCGCGAGCGGTGTCATGCTCCGCTTACTGTATAACAAGGAGCGAGCAATTCATGGCGACGCGGAGGACCAGGAAACCCATGGCGGCCAGTGGACTGTGATTCGGGACCAAGCGCGAAGCCTCTGCTGCTCTCCCCGCCCCGCCGCCTTCACCGACGACCTTATCCCCGCCTGCAACAGCGCATCCTCCCCCACCCCTGCGAAATCCACCTCCACTCCACAGCGGATTCCATGCTAAAATCGATGGCTTGTGGAGGGAGAAGGAGTCGTGCAGTTCGTGCGCGTACGTGGCCGTGGGCTGTCTGTAGGAGGCGCGGCCGGAGCAGGAGCAGCGAAATTCCGAGGGACTCCATCTATCTGGACTTTGGATGCGGCGGCGCGGGCGTTTGGATTGGGGGCACGGGACTTTAGAAGGCCCGGTGGTCGGAGAGGATACCGTGGAGAAGGGTGCGCAGCGGCGGGGATCCAGTGAACGGCGGCATTGCCGGGGTGGCGACGTCGCGGGCGGCTGCTTCAGTGACTGAGAGCGTCTCCACTCGATGGCCGAACCTACGGCGAAATTTGGTCTCTTTTTTTTTTTCCGGACCGAACTTGTTTTTGCCTGGATACGCCCATTCTTCCACCCGCGTACCCAGGCCGAGTCCCCAAATTCGGCTAAAATTCATCAAATTCAGGCGATTTTTATTAATTTGGGTGAATATAGACGGATTATATTAAATTTAAACGAAACTAGTACATAAATAAACTAAAAAGGCCGCCGCTGGTACCTTCTCCTCGCCGTCATACATGCTGAGGTTGCCGTAGAACGACGTGTAGCCGGAGTTGGCTCGGCCGTCATCCTCGCCGCCGTCGTCGTCGTCGCTCGGAGGCTGGTTCTGGCGGGAGCTGCCCTGGCCAGGGTCGCCGTACCTCCATGGCTGGTAGGACGGGCCTGCGTCCTCGTCCTCGTCCATGACGTAGAGCGGGGCGCCTTGGTAGGCGAGCTCACGCCCAGACAGCGCCCGACGTCGTGCGGCCTGCTCTGCAGGCCGAGGATACGCTGACGTTCCGCCTGCTCCCGGTCCCTCCTGGACCATTCGAGGATGTCCGGCGAGGAGGGCTCGACCAGCGGCATCGTCGGCATCAGCGGCAGGGTCGGCGTAAGCGACGGCGCTTCGCGGAGCGACTGCTCCAGCGCCATCTTCAAGGCGGCGTCCTCGGCCGGCGCCGAGCCTTTTGCCTTGGGGCGGCGTAGGCGCAGGTGGCCTCTTGGCGGCGTGGCGCAGACGGCTCGGTGATGACGATACCGCGCGCGCGTGTGCGTGGCGGTGAGCGTGCCGGCGAGACAGCTTCGTGCTTCACGGCGGTCGACGTGTGAAGCGGCGCGTTGCCGGAAGAGTGGGACGCCGAAGCGGAGGAGGACGAGCTCATGCTCGCCATCCTCCTCGGCGCCCAGTTCGTCGGAGCACGCCGGCCAGACCTGGCAGCCGGCGTCGGGTTGCGCGGGAAGCTGAGCCGCGGAGTGTTCCCGCGGTTGATGTGGTCCAGCACGGCGGCGAGCGTACGCCCTGGTGCGCTCCACCACCGTCGGCGCCCCGCCGAGTTTTTGCGCGCCGGCGGGGACTCGTCCGACGGTCCCTCGTGGCGGGCGAGCTCCTGTTGGCGCCGCTCCTCGAAGAAGTGCCGCCGGTCCGTCGAGGGAGCCGAGGCGGCGACGGTGGCGCCGTAATTCGGCGACGCGTGGCCGACGCGACGGGAAGTTATTGTCCGGCGGTCGCCGCGTGGTTCCGAGGATGACGACGACTCAGCTTCCGTCACTGACACGGTGGGTGCGCACGCCGCTTTGTTTTTTTTCGCCGATATCGCTGAGTCCGGCGCCCCTAGGACGTACCCGGAAACCTGGGTTCGGCCTGGATAGCCCGGACCAAAAATGGGCGAAATCCCGCCGAAAACAAATCCTTGGATACGTGACTGGGCCAATTTTCGACGTCCGGACCAAAATTTGGCGTCCGAATCGGCCATGGGCAGGTGAGTGTAGATGCTCTGAGAGAGAGCGAATCGACTGAAGCTACCGGCTACGGAATTGCTGGGCGATGACTCGACAAACCTGGACCCGTAACGTCGATTATTCTCTCGGTTCCACAAAGAAAAACCTGCTTCCCCGATCCCCATCTCGCAGTCCACAGAACTGGGGCAACTGGGCGATGAGGTCATATGTATCCATTTAGGACACTTAAACTGTCTGTTTTGCGTTTTGTCAGATCCAAGATATAAATTGGTGGCGGTCCGTTTAAATCGTGAGATGGGTTTAAGAGGGCCATATATTTTGACCTCCGGTGCACCGTCAAGGATCGAGGCGGCGAAGTTAATGGTGATGTCCCATTGCCAACCGCCCCGCCGATTTTCCGCGCGGCCACTAAGGGTGTGTTCGGTAGCCCGAACGGACTATCTTAGCATAGACAAGTCGAGTCCAGCATTGCCAACTTTATACAAGTGTGTTTTATTCGTTGTGTTTGTTAGACTGTACGGACTGAGTTGAGTTTAGTAGAGATCATGTTTGGTATCCCATATGACTTGAGATACGTCATACAAAAAGAAAAAGCAATCAGGCCCTTCCCTACAAAAAGAAAAAAGCAATCGGGTCTCTAGGAGCATTGGGCTCGGGTTGCGTCGTCAGCGCCGGCGAGCGCCCACCGCCGCCCCCACGCGACGCCACACGCGCCCCGACGACCCTCCATGCGTCGCCACGAGGAGGTCGAGCCCCTCCTGCTCCTTGCGAGGATGAGGCCAAGCTCCTCCTCGTGCGCCTTGCTGCTGGCCGGAGCACCACTGCTCGCATGTCCCCGCCTCCGCGTCGTAACTCCCATGCTTTCGGCTGGGCAAGCTCCGCGTCCTGGACAAGCTCCGCCTCGAGCCCTGCATCGAGGAAGACCTCCCTGTCGAGCCTTGCGTCCTGACAGAGGAGAGATAGGGATGGGGCAGAGGAGAGAGGGGGGTGAGGTATAGGAGAGCCAGGGATGGGGCAGAGGAGAGCCGGGGCGGAGAGAGAGTGACGGAGAAAGCAAATGGCACGAACAGCAGGAGCGGGGCTCTGACCCCTCGCGGGCTGACTCGCAGACGTGGGACGGACTCGACAGTGCTGAGCTGCGAAGCTCGATTCCAGTTTCGCAGGTGGGCAGGGCTGAGAGGCTCTTTTTGTATGAGATGGGCATATACCAACACAGCGACCCGACCTACCGAACAGCTAAATGCGGGGTGAGTTGGGAATTTATGAGTCCACCCAACCTACCAAACACGCCCTAAGTTTCCTACCTTGCTGGCTCGCCGTTTCCTGCGTGCGCGCCATGGTCCGTAAACTCCCGCGCTGGGCCACGGTGTTTCCCGCTCAGCCGCGAGCTATAAATCACGATGCCAATTGCGGGGAGGTCACCACAACATGAACCCAAGTCAACACAAGCTCAACAGCCATGTCTCTCCGTAAGATAGACACCTGGTCCCACCTCAAGAAGACGTGTTACGCCCGTTGAGCGGTCGAAGCACGACATGGAGGTGCGGGCAACGGAGTTGGCCCGACACTTTGAGATGGAAGACTTCGAGCTCCAAAGCGAGGTGTCCCAGCAGACACTAGAGGAGGTGGTCCAGCTGGCGGCGTGTGATATCGCCGCAGCCGCGGTATGGGAGATCGGCCACGCCGCCGCCCAGGCGGCGATGGTGACGGTGGCCGCAAAGCTGCTACTATGCGGTGCACTAGACAAAGTTATGTTTTCTTTTCACATTTGTTTGGAAACAAAAATTGTATAATTTATCAAGCCTTTTACAACATGAGTGTCCTTCATGTCGCCATATGTGCACTAGACAAAGTTATGTTTTCTTTCACATTTGTTTCCTCACCTATCAAGGATGTACTAGGAAGGAACCTCCTTGATTTCCTATTGCCCCTTCTTTTTTTATGAACTTCTGGTCATGGTACATCTTATGTGTTAGCTTCTCTTGAAACTCTCTGAGCTACGAATTTGTATAGACCGACTGAAAGTGCTTCCCGATGCCGAAATGTGGGATGCAATGTAGGGTTAAATAAATGAAAATAATTAAATAATAAATGACTACATTCTCAATTTCAACATGAAGAGCATTTTTATATTGCTAACGGAATGCTTCAATTTTGTTCCGGGGTTAATATAACCATCAAATAAGTCATACTTACTTTCACTACATTGAGTAGTGGTCATGCCCGCACAAAATATATCTTCCACAAATGTTGGAACCAGGAACTCCCATGTCACCCCGCTCGGGAGACACCAAAGAAAACCCTAGATGCCATCGGTTCCTTCCCTCCTTCCACCTTCTCTCCGCCTCCATGAGAGGACTATGCTGGCAAAACCTATGTTGTTGCCGACGAAGGCGGACAGGGCCTCTCTCTCTCTCCCGAGAGCCTGCATCGCAAAGATTATTGACATGGGCGGCGCCGGTGGTTTTTGGCGGCGATGGAGAGATCGGGGACTGGTGGGGCGTGTGGTTACCTGTCGCGGTGGGCTCGTGGCATGGAGCCGCCGATATGCCTAGAGGCGCTGAAGGTTGTGTGGCGTGCTACATGGTTGCGTCGGCACGTCGTATGCTTGTCCTCCAAGATGGTGGCATGATGTGTGTTGTCCTTTCTGTGGGGCTCGGTGGTGGATCTAGATGGTGACAATCATTTGCAAGGAGTCCAGTTTCTGGCGTGCTGGCTTGTTGAATTCTCAGCGGCTGCACCGGCGAACAAGTTGATGGGGATGCCCGACTTTCGGTGAAAACCGTGTCGATTCCAGTCATGGCAAATGATGGCTGTATTTTTTGTGTCGCTCCCTTTTTGAAGGCACCATCGACACAGCTCTCACGTCCTCACTCAGGCTACTATGAGAGAAACCCTAGATATGGGTATCCCGGATTGGATGATGACGACACTTGACGTTGTTCTCCCTCTTGGGGGCATCATTTTGGAGCAGATGTTGTGCGGTGACCCATCATACCACTGCATGTGTAGTACACTATAGTCGTTGACATGACATCCATAGAACACCGTTCCGTAAATATCACATCCCTCAGAGTGGTACAACAGAAACAGTGTGGGTCTATATTACAAAAGTACACAATACCGGAAGTTCAAGACTTCCAAAAGATCCAACTTACAAACCAAAATATAAAGTTTTCAGCGGAAATTTAAAAGTAACAACTCTGACTAGGAGTGGGGCTCAACAGCTTATTCTATAGAGTTCATGCTGCTCGGCTCCGTTAATTACTACTAACTGGACACTTAAGTGGACTCGTTCTCATCGACACCGTAGCGGATCTCGTAATACACGCCTTCAACTCCTCCGGATAGATCAGGTTCCTCGTAGAACACGTCTTCTTGGCATTCGGCTGCATATATTGGCACGTCTTCGGGATCCTCAGAGTCTAAGCAAGGGATCAAAGGAAAGAATGAGTAACAGTGTTACCCAACAAGTTCATTATATGCAAGGTGGAAAGTTTGATGCTCTAGCTACCACCTCGGATTATAAATCCTTGGCACTATGCAGTTTTTGTAAATCTTTCTTCAAAGATTGATTTTATTCCAAAAAACTATGACACTCAGCCTTCACAGGTTGACCAGAACTTTCATGGAGTTCCTTTCCTGCCGCGTTCGTAGCTCCTTCCCGGAACAGGGAGTAACAAGTTACAGTTCTTACACTCTGCAGAGGTGCATTACTTTTCCCATGAGAGATCAACTCCTTGTTGCACAACCGGGCGTACTTTCCCGTCCACAATTCCATGATGTGGGTCCTAGTAGTTGGTCCAAGCCAATCACTGCCCCCTTTGCGACCCCGCATGCCTCCTTGGTGTATACCATGCCCACATAATGAATTACGGCAATGGTTTGTACAAACCGTTAGATGCCAGAACTATCGTGGAACGATGAGGGTTCCCACCCATATGCTGCATATCCTCTACGAATTACCAATTAATATGCACGCTACGAGGATAACAGCCACGAACTGCACATCCGGCTTCATGCGAGAGGAAGGAGATACAGCTGACTTCTTTGTCCCATTCCAAATCTCATGGTTAACGCGTAATATACGGTGCTAGAATCACTGATGTCAGGGGTTGTTAAGTCCCTACTTGATCATCATTGTTGCACATAGAACCCTAAGTTTTGTTGCTCTATTATATCACCACTTAGGATGATATCTATGATTTCTTTATTTATGAAAATATTATTTTCTTTCTTTTATAGCATAAATGATAACACACAATTTGCAAATACTTTGATAAAGACTCTTCAAAGGACATGAGCAAGTGATGAACTTGCCTTGTGATGGCAAGGTAGTGAAGTCTGATGCTTGCACTGGACCTTGAGCTTCTAGTTCTACAAAAACATCATTATTGCCCGGTAAGGACAATATTTAAAGAAGCAAAATGATTATGCAAGTAATGTAATGCATTATTTAATTTTATATGCATTTTTCCTATATAAGGTGCTCTTTTAATAAAGCATTTATAAATATTTTTTTATATATTTATTGCATATATTGAATTATTTTATTTGATTTCCCTTCTTATTTGACTTTTATTGATTTAATAATTCTTTTAGGAATTATTAATTATACATTAAATTTGTTACTAAATATTTATTTAGTATTTTTCAAAAATACTATAATATTAATAAATAATGAAAGTGATTTTTATTTATTTTTATCACCTTTTAATAATTTTTTAAAATTCCATAAAGAATATATAAATTACAAAATTCTTATAAAAAATTAAATGTCCAAAATTTTATATCTTATTTTATTTGGGTAGAGTGGATTATTGTGAATCCAAAAATATTTTATTTATAATTTTTGGACTTTTTTTTTATTTTCTAGAATTTTATTAAGGTTAGGGGCATTTTGGTCTTTTCCAATTGATCAAAAAATTTATTAAACAACTTGGGCTGGCCCCTTGGGCTTATTGGGCCAGGGTGGCCCAATAGGGCAGGGTCAAAATATCACCCCTAAGGGTTTTGGCCCACCCAGCCCATTCTCTCTGCCTCCCTTTCTCCCTCGACCTTATCCTCTCATCCTCTGACCCGACCCCGCAGCCGGCGATGCCGCCACCGTCGATTCCCGCCGCCGTCGGCCGTTCTGGCCGCCACCATGGTGCGAGTTGGGGTTGTCGACGATGCTCGTTCGTTCTATCCACTTGGATTTGACTCCGGGGCTTCCCTGCGGTCAGGTCCACCCCATTCCCGAACCCTAGGGTTAGGAAAAGGTGTTGCCGCCACCGCCGCGGTTCCGCCTATGGTGGTGTGCTGGCCTCGTGTGCTTCTGTGGCTGCTGCCATGGCAGGTGCAGGTTGCAGCGCCCCCCTGGGTGCTCCCTGTGCCGCCGCGGTTCGTCGGCCGATCTTCTTCCTCTTCGATTCATCAGCGAGGACCTCGGGTAAGTTTGCTTCGGTGGTTCTTGTCCCTACTACTACTATGATCCTCTCTGTGTGTATATAGTGGCTTCTCATGCCTAGTGACTATGTGCTAATTGGGTTCATCTCTGGATTAGGGTTCTTGCTCTGATTAGGGTTCATAACCCCCTGTTGATCATATCCATGATGATTTAGATTTAGTGATGATCATACTTGAGCATGAAGAATGATTGTTTGCTGTGGATCATGATTTGTAGTGGCTTTGATGATGCTAGTTGCCTGTCAGATTATTCTAGTGATGATTCACTATGATCCTATGCTAATGTTTCTATGGAATTCCTGATTGGATTATGTTTGTTGATCTAAGAAGCTACTCTACTGTCAGAATGCTTGTACTGACAGTAGCTTTCTTTCAGTAGTTGCTTACTGCAATTATAATGTGGGCTTGTATGAGATTATACACACTGAATCAAATCATTACATGTAGTGATTTCTGTGGATGTATAGATGAATTTAATGTTGATTCCTGGCACTTGGCTTCAGGAAAATGATATGTAGTGGTTGTCCCTTTTATCTTTGGAAATTAAGCATAGATTGGGTTTTGGTTCATTTAAAACCTGTCCTTGCGATACCATTATGATCTGGCACACAAGTGATGGAGTTTTATTTCTGGGCTTAGCTTGATAATGCTTGTGATTAAAACTGGCAAGATGAAATGAAAGCTTTTCTTAACTTTCCTGCCCATGATGTTGGTCTGAGGCTCTAGGATTTAATTCCTAGTTAGTTGAGCATTAGTTTGTTTGAAACTTGTAAGATTAGAGGTGCTACTCTCTTTTTGAGAGATGTGCCCTGATCTGATAAGATCAAATGAAGAATGATCTAAGTTGCAAAAATAACACTGAACCTAGTGATGTTGGTCTGAGGGTTTAGTGCTTTTGGTTGAGTTTGATTTCTTATCTTATACTTGAAATCTCTAGGATAGATTTACCTCTCTTGGGTGATTATTGAGAGATCATTTCATAACGCAACACATGCTTTTGTTTGGATAATATGATGAAATCATGTGATGGTTTTATGAGGCTCACCACAAAATTTGATGTTGGTGTAGTAGGTTGATGATGATCTTGATCTGCTTTTGCTGGGCTCCTGAGATTGCTCTTGGGCTTGCCTACTCCTCCTAGCTCCTGGGCTTGACCTTGTTGTCCACCAAATCAATCCCCCTCCTTATGTCACCATCCTGGTGATGTTTCGGTTGATCTGGGTGGTTTGATTTGGTTGCTGTTCTTGGTTTAGCTGATGTTTACCCTGGCTGTGCTGGTGTGTTGTAAGATGCACTGATGTGCTCCTCCACGACTGTGATATGGTTTTATGATATTTGGATGTGCTTGTGAGGTCGACAGCACACCATCTGCATGCTTGTGTGTGTCCAGCTTGTGTGTCTGCTATGCACTTGTGGATAGGTTCAGAAAGTTTGAACTTACTATTACTAGCTTACTTTCACCTGGTTAGTGAATTGACCCCTCTTGGCTGTCATTTGCATTCTGGCTATGAATTTATGAAAGATGAAATCTTTCATATTGGTAAAACTTGCCCCTTTTATAACATTTCTCAATGATGAGTTTATCAAGTGCACTTCACTGACATATCTGAGAGAAATATACTAACACTAATCTTATTTGTTTCTATTTAGTCTTTGTTTTGCAGGTACAAAGATAAAGCTGAAGATTTAGTGTAGATTTAGATATAGGATAGTTAGTAGATATACAAATGTAATCTTTTTATTCTTTTGTAATTTTTCTTTTATCCTTCTTGTAATCTTTACTTTATTTAATTGTAATAAAGATTATATTGTTTTAATAAAGAATATTCTTATTCTTTATTCTGTTGTAAATTGTGAATTTGGAAATGACTTCAGTAGTTACATTCTTTGTAACTTGTTTATGTGCTAATGAAATAAATTTCATACTCAATATTGTTTTTGGATAAGATTTAGGTTATAATACTTATCTCTTAATTAATTTAAGATTCAAATCTTATATCTAAATCATTGAAATTATTATTCAAACACTCAAGTTTAAAATTCAAATTCATTTTTAAAACACACATAATTCCTTTAAGATCATATCAAATTTTATAGCAATCCTCCTTTAAGACTAAACCTAATCTCAAAGTAAGAAAGAAACATTGATCACTTAAGGTTTTATTTGGCGAAAATTTTACCCACATTTTCACAAATGAATGCATGCAACAATTCATATTCCTAAATCTACCCTTCGTTAGGTCCTATATGCTGGGATGTTACATGCTGGTCAAAGAGGGATAAGGGGAGCGACTTCATCTTGCATGGAGACTTCGGTGGATTTGTCAACTCATTCCTAACTGCCAGATGTTACACTTAGTCATACTTGGTTCGGTAGGTTCTACGCACGACGGATCTCCGGGCGGTTTCAAACTGTGTCGGATGGCGGGACTCGGTGACATGGTGCCGAGGGGTCTCGGTGGCGACTGCGAGTGCGTGTTAATGTAAGTGCATGGGATGGTGGAGTTTTTTTTGGCGTTGTGGTGGTGTCTACGGCGGGGTTGATAAGGGTTTTAGTTCGATCCTCCCGAAGATGGGTTGACAAAAGATGGTGACAGTTGCGGCTTAAGCATGAAACGTTGGCGTTCAATGAGGATCAGCTAGACCGGTTTGTGCTCCTGGTTCGCCGTTGGACAGTTTTGGGGCATGGATTTGTGATGATGTGCATTGGTGTGTGGTCAGAGTGCTGGCTCCGACATGGCCACCCCTTCATCGAGTTTGTCGTTAGAGAGGTGGCTTTGGGTTGATCCTTATATTCTCTTTGTAAGGTTTCATTGAATAATAAATAAAACAGGTTGTGTGCATTATTTTGATCCAAAGGTCGGGGTATCACCTCCATTTCGAAGAATAAAATGCCCGAACCCAACCGTGGCTATTTTCATATAATCTTTAAATCCAATCATTCATGGCAATACTATATGTCTCAAGCAACTTCAAACTATGACGGAGTTCATCCTCAACACCGGCAAGGAGTGGCTATTCCAGGTCCTGGACAAAGCATCGGAGAAGGAGCGATTGATGATACTCATGACGTTTTGGCACATTTGTCATGTGGGTAATGAGGTGACCCGTGATAAGAAGGCATCACCGATTGAAGCTTTAAGGCGTTTTCTCGGAAGCTATGTTGACTCGCTTCTTGTGATCAGGCAAGATGCAGCGACCGATCACACAAGAGGGAAAACGAAAATTGTGTTATGAAGGTATGAAGCCCAAGGAGAGAAATAAATCTTTGTGCGTGGAGCCATCAAACACCATAGTGAAGAAGTTTTAAGCGAAATATTTGTCGGACTACATTTTCATAAAATAGTCAAGAACGGCTTCAGCATCACCACTTTAAAATTTCAATCTTCTTGTTTTCTCTCGAGACATTCTTTCTCACAAAAGTTCGGTTTGTCATCATTACCAATTGCGCCACAACAAAAAAATTGAAATTCTCGTTTGCTCGTATTTCATCCCAATCATTCAACTCAAGCTATAATCCTTTTAAGCATTTTCGCACAAAAAGAGGCATTTAAGCAAGCTACAGTAGAGAGAGCAAATTTCTAGGCTCTTCGTCGTCGATCCACATCACTTGCCGGTGAATCAAGGGTTCCCTCCTCCTCCGGCGGCTGCTCCGACGGCGGGAGGATGGGGGAACCTCAGTTCCCGGCTTGTACATAGCATAGGATCTGGTAGGGTTCTGGCCGGTGGCGTCATGGAGGTGGTGGTGCTGTTGGTTTGGATTTTGGTGTCGGCATGCTCCCCCTTCTATGGCGGAGTTCTGTGGAGCCTCATTGTGGTGCGCTCGACTTACAGGTGCTCGTGGTCCCTTGAGCTTTTGAAGGTTCTCTCGGATCCGTGGCGGATCTGGAGGTTGAAGATGATGCGAAGCTTCGCGGCGGCGTCGATGTTTTAGGGTGTAGGTCCTTCCAGGCCATTGCTTGGTGACTTCCCAGTTGCGGAGGGGCTGGCTCCGTCGACCCAAGGTTTGAAGAGGAGCAGCGGCAGCGGCGTGCCACCAACTCGTCTTGTACGTTGGACATGTCGGGACCAGAGGGTCTTCGTTGTAATTTTTGTTGTTATCTTGGTCTTTCTGTAAGATCGAAGTTTTAATATCATCTCCTTCCCCGCAAAAAAAAAGCAGTTTGCTAAAAAGGGTTAGATTGTTAGAGCATCTCCACTCGGTTCCCAGCAGGTCGTTTCTAGGACCTTTTTTTTGGTCCGGACGCTGAAAATTGGCCCTGTCGCGTTCCCGGTATCCCAATTTCGTCTAGATTTGGGCCAACTTTAGTCCGGACTTCTCAGGCCGTTCCCATGACATCGGAAACGTCCTGGAAACGCCGAACAAAGAGAATTTGGCGGAAAAAAATGCCTGACGCGTGGACCCGTCCAGTCAGCGACATGAAGACGTATCGGCATCATCCTTCCGCCTCGGCGCCCGCGATGGACCAGCAGGCAGTAACTACCTGTCTCGTCAGCCACGCGTCGTCGTAATGTCGCTCCACCGCCCCCTCGGCTCCCGTGACAGACCGTCGGGCACTAACTTCCCGTTGCTTCCCCTTTTCCTGTCCAGGCCGCTACACCCCGCATGCCCTCGCTGCTCACTTCGGCCTATAAAAGCCGGCAACCTCGCCGGCTCATTTCACTCACTCTCGCAGTTCCTCCATTTCCCCCTCCACCGCGAACTCCAACTCTGGCGAGAAGAGATCCATGGCCGAGAGGTTCCCCGGTGATCATGCGGCGGAAAACGGCTTTGGCCAACACATGCTACAGCAGTAGGAAGCGCGCATGCTCCATGATGCCGGGTACATGGCGCCGTCGGACACGCGGAACCCACCGGGCGGGAAGCTTAGCGCTGGCGGCATCCCCATCCCGTCGGTGCCGACCGGCGAAGAGATGGTCAAGGAGATCCAGGACTCCATCGCGGCCATGGACGACCCCGACCTCGCCGAGGATCCCGGCAACCTCCTCTACTGGGAGGAGTTCTTCGCCGACCGCCGGCTCGAGAAGCTCGCCCACCATGAAGGGCCGCCCGGCATGCCGCCTAAGCGCAACAATGTCGTGCTGCGACGACGGCGGTGGAGTGTGCCGGGACGGACACTCACGGCCGTCCTGGAGCACATCCACGCCGGCAATAACCCCAGGCTTGGCTTCCCCCGGTTGCCGGTGTCTGCGGCGAGGGCGAGGCGCCATCCTCCGGCCAACTGGCTGCCGAGGAGGATGGATAGCCTGAGCTCCTCCTCCTCTGTGGCCTTGGCCTCCCGCTCGTCGGGGTCCGCGCCGACGCAGTCGTCGCCCACTGGCCGTCTTCACCTTCGCCAGCAGAAGCCAGAGCAGGCAGACTGGGCGGTACAGGTCGAGGAGGATGCCTTCTCCATGAAAATGACGATGGAGCGGTCCTCCATGACGTCGTGCCGACGCCGAAGCCTACGTCGCCGGACATCCTCGCTTGGTGCAGGACGGACTGGGAGCAGGCTGAGCAGCGCCGAGTTCAGCGGCTGCACGAGGAGGCTGAGTGTCAGGCCAGCTCTCGCCGCGATCGCGCCTACCAGGGCGCGCCGCTCGTCATCCTCGACGACGACGATGAGGAAGCCGACCCCTCCTACCAACCGTAGAGGTACGGCGACCCCGGCAGGGCAGCTCCCGCCCACCGCAGCCGCCGAGCAACGACAACGCCGACGATGATGGCAAGGCCGAACCCGGCTACACCTGCTTCTACACCAACTTCGGCATGTAGAAGCGGCGTCCGGCATCGGCATTGGCGGCGGGGACAGCGTTTTTAAGTTTTTTCAGTTTTTATTTATCCTAAATGCGGTTAAATTTCGGGTGTTCGCCCGAATTCAATGTAATATTTATGTATCCCCCTTTATTAATGAAAACCGCGTCAAACTCCGTTTTTGCATTTCCATGATCTGGAACCCTCCTGTTCTTTCTTTAGACCTTCTATCTTCGATCTATTCTACCTCTTCTTTTTCTTTTGTTGCTTAAATTCGTCATAATTTGCCGAATTTTATTGAATTTTAGCCAAACGCAGGAACTCGGTTTAGGAACGTGAGTGGAAAACTCGGCGTTTCCAGTCTGAAAACTAGTTTCGTCCTGTCCAAAATATACCGTCTAGATTTCGGCTTGAAAACGGCAGTGCAGATGCTCTTAGATGAATGGAGTATATTTACTAAATCTGTGTAAGTTTTCCTCGCTGCAGTTGCCGCATACTAGCATATTTCCTGATGTCGGCGGCCCATTAATTTCCAGTCTAAACTTTCCATATCCTGGTACGGTCGCTCGCGTAAGTTTCCATATCTCCAGAGTCCAGAATCCAAGTACAGGAAGAGTTCTCAACTTTCCATATCCTGATCGTTCCCGGCCGTGCTCGCTTCCTCTTCCCGATCGAACTGCCTCCTTTTCCTTGCAGCAGAAGCCGTGTGAGTCCTACTCCGTTGCGAACTAGGTAACCACTGTCCATCTATATAAGGCACCGGCGGCGTCACAACCTCTCGCGATCCATCGCGCACGCACGCACGCACCACGCAGGCACAAACCACCGGAGGCGAAGCGGGATCGATCGATGATGTCGTCGTCGTCGTCGTCGTTGCCGGGCACGTCGGGCTTCGCCGCCGCCGCCGAAGCGCGGCCCGTGGTTAGGAAATCGATGTGGACCGAGGAGGAGGACGAGAAGCTGCGGGAGCAGGTGCGTCGGCACGGCGGCCCGCACAACTGGGACGACATCTGTGTCGCGCTCGACGGCCGGACCGCCAAGTCGTGCCGCCTCCGCTGGTGCCAGCACCTCGACCCCAGGGTGGACGCCCTCAAGCCCTTCACCCACGAGGAGGACATGCTCATCGTCAAGTACCAGGCCGACTACGGCAACCGCTGGTCCACCATCGCCGAGTTCCTCTCGGGCCGCACCGACAACGCCATCAAGAACCGCTGGAACTCCGTCCTCCGCAAGCAGCACGGCCAGGCGTCCACGGCCAAACAGGTGCTCCCGCGCCAGTACTGGACTCCTTCCGCCCTCCCGCGCGCCGCAGCGGGCCCACCCGAGGTGACGCCGGGCTGCCTCCCGCTGTTTCCTCTGGAGAAGGGGGATGTCAGGATGGAGGGGGGAGGCCCCCCGCTGCGCCCTCACACACCCGAGGGCGACGTGTCGGAGGACGACACGTCCGCCGCGCCGATGGAGCTCTTCCCTCTGGCTCCCGGGGATATCAGGACCAATGCGGGCGCTGAGGACACGCCCACCCAGCTCAAGCTCGCGCCGGCGGGCAGGATGGTGTTCGACGTTTTGCCGCTGCGGGCTTACAGGCTGTAGATTGCTTCAGTCTTTCCTTAATTCGGTTCTTCTCCCGTCTCTCCACTTGCTGTTGATCCTGGGGTATTTTACTGACTTGCAACTGAAGAGCTGTGGATGATCAAGAATGTTTGGACACTACTGCAATTGAAGACCTGTGGATCTTGGTATCAAGGAACTCTTAATTTTCTGTAGTAATAGGATTTGTTAGTTTCATCTTGTTTTTTTTTTTGCTAGTGGAATTATACTGGTATAATCGAAGAGCTGTGGATGATCAAGAATGTTTGGGAACTATTGTAATGCTGTGGATTTTGGTATCTAGAGAATTCTGAACTTTCCTGTAATAGCCTGTTTGCTTGAATGCTGTGCATGATTAAGAATGTTTGGAAACTATTGACATGCTGTGGATCTTGGTGTCAGTGAAATTCTGAATATTCTGTAATCGTCTTGCTTCTTAAGCAGTTTTCTTATTCAGCAATCCTGGAAATTTTCTCCTTCTCTTAATTATCTCGCTTGTTGGTAGCATTTATTTCAGAAAGATTTTGTGTTTCGGTATAAATTTCCGCCTTCTCTTAATTGAAGAGCTGTGGATGATCAAGAATGTTTGGACGCTATTGTAATGCTGTGATCTTGGTATCAATAGTATTCTGGATTTATTGTACTGTGTAATCGTCTTGCTTGTTTGTTTGGTAAGCGAGAAAGTTTTCTGAGCTTGCTATAATTTTCTTGCTCTTGATAATCAAGAAAATCCCGAACTTAATGTAATTTCCTTGCCTGTTGGTAATCGGCGTCCCAACCTTTAGCAATTTTCTTGTTCAGTAATCATGTTGTCGACTTCTAATTTTGGTAGCAATTGTTTCAGAAAGATTTTGCGTTTTGGTATGCCTTTTGGGAATCAGGATTTGACATTCTGTAATCTTCTTGCTTCTTAAGCAGTTTTCTTGTTCAGCATCATGGAAATTTTCGCCTTCTGTTAATTATCTTTTGTTGGTAGCAATTATTCCAGAAAGACTTTGCGTTTCGGTATAAATTTTCGCCTTTTCTTAATTGAAGAGTTGTGGTCGATAGGAATGTTTGGACGCTATTGTAGTGCTGTAATCTTGGTATCAATAGAATGCTGGATTTATTGTAATCGTCTTGCTTGTTTGTTTGGTAAGCAAGAAAGTTTTCTGAACTTGCTGTAATTTTCTTGCTCTTGATAATCAAGAAAGTCCCGAACTTAGTGTAATTTCCTTGCCTGTTGGTAATCATGAACTTAGTATAAATTAGAAAGTTTTCTAATTTTGGTAGCAATTGTTTCAGAAAGATTTTGCGTTTTGGTATGCTTGTTGGGAATCAGGATTTGACCTTCTTGATAAGTACTCCAGTTGACTCTGTTTTTCTCTTTTGCGTTTTACACGTTACACGGCTCATCGTCAGTAAAATTATACTGTACTGTTTACCCTGAATGTCCTAATTACCTTTCTTCTCTTTATACTACTTCAGATCGAAAATCAAAGGCGTCCGTTGAAGCAGCCTTGTTCAGTTGTTTGCATTGAACTCTGAAGTCTGAAACAGCTGCGATCGGAACGCTCGTAGAGTAACTCGAGTGAAGGTTAGACTAGCTTAATTATAACTCAGGTTATATATAGGACTACGTTCACCATCTCTGTCATTGCAAAGACACGAACATTCTTGAGGATGGTTTTCCCGGCTTCCGTTTGCCTCGTCGTCGGCGTCTTTCTCCTGGCAACCACGGCGGTCGCCATTGATGCCGGCGTCACCAATACCACGGCAGCCACCAACAACAGCAGCAACATCGTACAGGCGCGCGTCTCCCCGCCCGCAGCAGCGACGGCGTCGGCCAACAACTCGGACGAGTACATCTGCTACCTCTGCCGCGAGCGCAACACCCTGATGATCAAGTGGTGCCCCCTGGACGTGGACGACTGCCACATCGCGTGCCTGTCGTCCTCGTCCCCCTCGTCGACCCCAGCCTCCCCCCGCGCCCTGCTTCCCTCCGGCCACGACAACGAAAGGAACGCGCTGGCCACCGCCGGCACCGGCCCTGGCGGCGCGAACGGCGACGACTGCTACGTCATGAAGCTGTACCCGGATGGGTCGTGGAAAATCGTGCTCGCGGTCAGCTGCAAGGCGGTCGCGGGCTGCTACCTTGCGTGCGGCCACGGGGACGACGACGACAACGCGCATAGGAACACCTCCCCGGCCGTGGCCAGTGGCCCGCTGCAGCCCTTCCTCGACGCCAAATTCCAGAGGTGCGGGGATCAGATCACGGCGGCAAGGACGGCCGCCCCAGACGTCTAGCCGCGGGCAGATTGGGGCGCATGTACCTAACGCCGGCGTGCTGCGCCTATGTCATCTGTTCCCATACCATATGAGACGCTGCACACCGATTGGTGCAAATATAGAATTCAGTTCTGACTGATAGTAGTGCATAGCTATATTTGAGATCAACGTCAAGACGACTGAACATCAAGATTAGCAGAAGTGCAAAAGGATAAGAATATTGGAATATTGAAATAACGATTTATAAGCCGATTTAGCTAATAGGCTTTCCCTTAATTCAAATATGCATGATTTTAATGCTTTTATTCCTTAAGAATTGCATGATTCGATTTCGATGTGGTTTTGGATGAACATAAGCGAGATTTTAAGAATTCCAGCTTCACATCATTAGAGTAAAAAAAAACATTACCTCTTGGGCGGGCCTGCCAGGTGGTCGAGTGTTGGGACTTGGGCTAGGGTTGGCGATGATGGTGGCGCTCTGCAGTGCGGCGGCGTGACTTCATTCGGGATCGGTTGGGCCGGTAAGCACATGGCTTGTCTCGCTGTTGCATCCGATCGGCAGTTCCCTCTCCGTGCTACTGCACCGCTAACCCTCCCAGAGTTCCCTCTTCTTGATTTACCGGTCTCGCAACGTGGGCCACCGTGTGATGATGGTGGTGCTTGCAAGACCGTGATGGCGTGTGTTAGTGGGTGGTAGGATTGGTAGGTCGTTACTCCCGCAGCTTTCCGATCCAGAGTTGTAGGCATCATCTCCTGGCAGGGGATCAAGTAGATCCGGAGCCGTAGGCCTCATCGCCTGATAGGGGATCATGTAGCTAACAGGGGCCGGACCGGCTAATATTGGGTATAGGACATACCCATGTCAGTCGGCCTTTGTTTTCTCTTCCCTTTATTTTCTATTTCTCTTGGTCCTGATTTGTGTTGTTTGCCCCAGGAATGTTCTCGATGTTGTATCGGTGGGTTGCTATATTAATATAACGGGACAAAACTAACCCTACCCCTCGCATGAGCTGTCGATTCCCCTACATCCAGCCTTTTCGGTACCCCTCATCCATTATGTCCGGCGGCCACACTGGCGATAGAGGAGTGGGGACCCGTTCTCTTCATCGTTTGCTTTTTTGTAGGTATGTTTTTCCTTGGTTTTGTCTCACTGGCGGTATGGGCGAGGTGAAGCGACGATGGCGTCTTCAAATAAGGTCTCTCCGGCCCCTCACTACCTCGTGGGGCATCCGATTTAGAGTAAACGAAGGGCCGTGAGGGTTAGCGTCGCCAGATCTGTTGATTCTCTTCGGATCTTAGCAATTGGTGTGTCTATCAAGAGGACTTCTTCTGGCTGTGGAGATCTACGGATCGTTAATAAGGAGCTTCATTGACGGTTACTTATTCCTCTTCGTCTCCGGGATAGATGTGGTCTTTCAGGCCAGCTCGACGATTTTTATCCGCAACCAACAACGTCAGGCCAGCTTAGGGAGAAGTGGCAGCGGCGGCGAGCCATCGACACGATCTTAAAGGTCTCATTGTAATTCTCGCTTTTCTTGTGGTGCTTTGTACCATCGTATGTTTCTTTTAATGGCTGGTTTCTTTCCGTGAAAGAAATATAGCGGGAGGAAAGCTTGTTTCGAGAAGTCAAAAACATTACTAGTATTACATCTTAATCCTAATTAATCACCCAGCTATGAATCCGTGGTTTGTTTTCCGCTCACCACGTTTTGTGGTTACTAAAAAAGCATCTCGGCGATTCGGTGGCTTGTTTTTTTGGGAAATGGTTGTTTCTTCCAAGTGCTTACCGCCCACAGAATTCGACGGCGGCGTCAATTGCTTTCTGAGCTAGGTAACCACGGATATGTCCATGCATAAAATCAGGCATGTTTACTGCTTGGAATTTTCTCAGAGAGGTCGCCCCAGGTCGGTCGATCCGGATCCACTGGAACTGTACGAGTACGACCACGGAAGAAATTCATGGCATCACATCATCACCACGATACACTATACAAAGAACGGGATATACCGTCTCAACTGGAACCATAATGCAGTCAGAAATCCTAATTCCTAAGATCCCTACTGATCGCCATATCTGGTGCCGTGATTAGATTCATCCTTTCGTGTTTAAAGCTCGTTGTATTCCAGACAATTTGCCAAGCTGTATGTGAAGCAGAGCAAGAAGATCTTTACTAGTACTACAGTAATACGTACTTATATCTCTTAATTAAGCAAGAAGCAGACGTGAACACAGCCAATTTCTGGGGCTGCATGCTGCATGACCGTTCCTAGGAGTACTAGTACATACCAAAACTACGGCTTTTGGCTACATCACTCCTCGGAACAGGCTGGAGACACACCCGCGCCATCTTGACCATATCTCGCTCACGCACCCGCACCGTCGCACGCGATGCCTCTCTCGGCAGCTTCCGCCCTCCGCGCCTCCTCCCTCGCGTTCCTCCTCCTCCTCCTCGCGGCCACCGCGACGGACGGCGACGGCAGCGCGACAACGACGGCCATCAACGGCAACTCGTCGTCGGTGCCGCGGCCCACCAGCGACGACACGGAGACGTACCTCTGCTACCTCTGCGACAAGCGCAACCCGATGCTGATCAAGTACTGCCCCATCTACTGGGACTGGTGCCACCTCATGTGCTACGACGGCGGGGACGTCGTCGCCGCCGAGCCCACAGCGTCCCTGCGCCCGGCGGCGCCAGCCGCGGCGGCGCCCCTTGACGACGTGTACGGCCAGGACTGCTACGTCATGAAGCTGTACCGGAACGGCTCCTACGTCATCGTCAGCCACCACGACTGCTCCAGGATGGCCAGTTGCATCCTCAACTGCGGCGGCGGTGTCGACGTCGCCGGCAGCCCGGTGGCAGCGGCGGCGCCCCAGGGAATGCTGCCGCCGTCGTCGCGCGTCGCCGAATTCCAGCGGTGCGGCGATCAGGCCATGGCTCTGCCGACGAGGGCCGTCCCCGGCCGCGTGTAGCAGCAGCAAGCGGCGCCGTTCGACTTGGGCCGGATGCGCGCGCGGCCGCGCGTGTCGGCCTGCAAACATGCACGCGCGCTTGCAGGCCACGCCAAATGTTCCGGTGGCAAGAGATATGATAGGTTCTGTGGAGTTAACATGGCTATTGGATAAGAACTCCACATGACACTGACATTACATGCAAATAAAACTATTTGGTCCTTCCTCCTACTCCTATTTGCCAAGTATGTAGGATTCAAACGTAACCTAAATCCTTTGTTCTTCATCGATCGTGAAACTATAGTTCATCACATTGGACTAGATTAGATTAGAACATGCATAGGACATCTCCCTCATCTTCAGATTAGAACGTATCGGCTCGGTCTTGTAGGTGTGTATCGGCAGGGCTGGCGCTGCGGCACAGACGATGCGCGGAGACGGCAACGCGGTGGGGGAATTTAAACAAAATTAACCCAAAGTCAGAAGAAATTCACGAACCGAAATCACGGCAACAGTCCCCGGCCGCGTGTAGCAGCAAGCGGCGCAGTTCGACTTGGGCCGGATGCGCGGCCGCGCGTGACGGCCTGCAAATATGCATGCGCGCTTGCAGGCCAAATGTCCTGGTGGCAAGAGATATGATAGGTTCTGGACATAACATGGGAATTCCACATGACAGTGAAATAAAATTATTTGTTCTTTCCTCCTATTCCTACTTGCCACAACTTACTAAAACGTCTTATGTTGCTAAAAAGGTATTATATTTTGCAATAGAGGAAGTACGTACTGGCACAACCGGTCCGGCAGACTCTCCCGGTACACGCTCCATAAGTCTTTGTCGCCACCCGTCTTCCGTGTACCCATCTTTTGAAAAAATCAATGTAAAGATCTTACGAGATCTATCTTCAACGCCACCATGACGCTAGACAACACCGCTTAGCTTATCACATTTGAAACTATATTCTGCATTGAAAACTATAGTTTATCACATTTTACTCGATTTGAAAGACCGGCTTACTATATCTTTTTTACGAATCCGGGTAATCTATTGTTTAAAACTCTTTTATCAATAAGGTTAGCGAAACTTAAGTATCCATGATACTAGTTTGAAATAGAAAATAAGAGGTACAAAAACCTATTGAACCGCTACACCATTAACAAAAACTACTCGAAAGACTACGATTCCTACTAATAGCTTCACTAGGGCCTATAAAACGTTGTTGACACATTTTTAACAAAACATATCGACTGTTTATTGGTGTCCAACATTTTGACCGGTAAGAAGACTTCTCATACCACAATCCTCAACACCTTAGTTTCTTGTGGAAGCATCTCTCGCAACTTCATTTTTTGCATATCACTATAATTAAACCAATAAGAAATATGATATGCATATCACAAAGACTCAATAGGCATTATATGTTCAAAACAGGCTTTATTGCTAGTTTTCCACATGGTCTAGAAAATCAAAGCTAAGCAAATCTTAACTACCACTCTCTCCTAGCCTTGAAAGTTCAGCACCTGCCTCCCCAATTCTTCAACCAAAAATGGTTGAACATGGGTATCAGACGCAAACCAAGAAAATCCCCGTATAGACCTAGTCACGCGACAATTGAAGAGTTGTCTAAAAACATACAACATAGAACGCCATCCTAAGTTTGAGACATCAGAGTTGTCTTAGAACTTTGACAAGTGGCCTGGGTTGTAATGCATTGTATATGACCTTGACATTAAAACCCTCTATCCTTAAATTTCAAGTCATCCCGACTGAAAGGACATGTATGCCCCCATGTGTGGTTTCGATAATTAATGACAACCTCTATAGACTAATGTGTAAATTGAGTTTGATTTGTAGGTTTTGTCCATTTGCACAACTTGGACCATGTGTTGGTTTCAAAGTAGATAAAATGAAGAAGAAGATCAAGAGTGTCTTGAAAAAGATGGAATTCCTCATGTGCATCTTCAAGACATCATCCTTATGGGGATAGAAGAAATGAAGGGCAAGCTCAAAAGATGCACCATATCTAGAAGATCGCATGCTTAAAATTTGCCATCCTCGATGATCATGGATTGATGAAGACAAGTTCAAGGAAGAGGCCTACCTATGGTGTATGGGGGAGTAACTTGCAAGTCTTCATCAAGCAAGAGCGAGCAAGAGAAATCAAGAAAGGTGTTCTATCTTGAGAAGGACAAGACGGTCGACATCAAGCTCAAGTGGAATGCTCAAGGTAAAGGTATGATCTTGATAGGATTTCGCTTTTTCTGGTCTCATGTTTAGGATAGATAGTTGTACTATCAAGAGGGGCTCTCTAGTGAGTAGCTTGTTACATATCTTCGGGGGAGCTCAAACCTTTGCATACATAGCATCACCTTTCTTGGTTGTTGTTTGGATTTTGTCCATGTCAGGATCTAGAGCTTGTGGTTATCTTTATAACAAGCTCTAGTTCATCAAAAACGGATTTCACTTGAATATCTTTTTGCGTTTTTTATCTTGCGGGTTATCCGGATCCACGTCGGGGGAGGTATCTCACATATATATACTTGGTGATACCCAATATTTTGAGTTCAGATGCAAAAGTTCTGCCAGTTTGGAGTTCTGAAGTTTCCTTGGGAGGAAGTTTCGGCGCGCCACCAGTAGTACCTCTAGGGCATTTTTGCCGCTAGTAGTTCCGAGAGGTAACTTCCGCTCAGCCTGTTTTCGGTTCAGTAACATCTCTGTATATTGTGTGATATTTTTCGGAACTTTGATCAGAAGTTAAGGCGGTAGTACCATCCCTGGCGGAAGTACCACTGCTCTACCGGAAGTACCGCTCAGATTCTTTATCGCAGGTAGTACCAGTGATAGTTTCGGCCTTGTTCCTTTTCTCTCGCATGTGTTTTGACCGTTGGTCGGCTGTCAGCGGTAGTTTCGACCAACCACTGGTAGTACCGACCAGGGTCGCATATATTCCAAAGAGTCAGATCTGGGAGCACTTTAAAAGGGGCTCCCCTTCCTCTTCGTGGAGCTAGCTCTTTGGTCTGTTTCTCTCTCTCCTCCATTGTTGACCTTGAAGATCTTGTCCTCTCCTCTTCCCCCTCCTATGATTCTTACATCTTTTTTAGGGATTTGAGAGAGGATATCTAAATCCACAATCCCACCAAACCAAATCCCTTCTTTATGAAGGAATCCTTGGGATCTAGATCTTGGAGAGTTTTGTGTTCTCCTCTTGTGTTCTTCCTCTCTTATTCCCCCAATATCTTTTGTAGCTTTGGTATAATTTGAGAGTGAAGGACTTTCCTCTTGCATTTGGTGCATTGGTTTGACTTCTCCTCGGAGTTTCGGCGAGTACAAGCTTGTGGGCTTGTTACTCTTGGGTTCTTTGAACCCTTGACGGTTGTGTGGTTGGTGTATTCACTTATTGCGGCCTCCAATTGAGTTGTGGAGAGGCCTCATGTAGGGGTTCGTGATGTGCTCAGATCAATGTAGAGCTTCTTTGGGAGACCCCAAGAGGAAGGTATGATGAGCACAGCAGCAAGTCTTCTCTCAGAAATAAACGAAGGTTATCGAACCAGTAGGAGGAAGGAAACGACTCAAAGGTGTTGCTAGAAACTTGGAAACCTGCACAACACAAACTCAAGACTTTGCCCCAACGAACAGTGAGGTTGTCAATCTCACCAGTTTGCTGAAAACAAAGGATTAACTGTATGGTGTGGAAGGTAATGATGGTTTGCAGAGAGTAAACAGTAATAGTGGAATATGTATCAATGGTAAAGATTGGACCGGGGTCTATAGTTCACTAGAGGTGTTCTCCTTAAGATAAACAAACATGGCATGCTGGGTAAACAAATTACAGCAGGGCAATTGACAGGACTGAGCAAGGCATAACAATGCAATACTAGACATTCATGATCCTATGAGATTCGATTGGGAAATATAACAAGATACATAGACCGCCATCCAACTGCATCTATGACTAGTAATTCACCTTCATGTTATCATCCGAACCCCCTGTAGTATTAAGTTGCAAGCAACGGATAACTGCTTTAAACAAAGTGTGTAAGGTAAACAATCCACTTGTTCCATGAACAAGAGACCGTTGTTTTCTCCCTAGTGGCAATAGCACATCTACAAGCTTAGATATTTCTGTCACTTTCCTTATATTAAATAGAGGCATCAACCCACTATCGAGCATAAATACCCCCTCTTGGAGTCACTAGCATCTACTTGGCCAAGATAGCTACTAGAAACGGAGAGCATGGAAGATCTCAAACAACACAGACATGATAGAATCAATAAGACAAAACCATTAATCAATCTGACATAGTAATCTCAATATCCATCGGATCCCCGCAAACACAACATGCATGATTACAAATAGATGAACTTGATCATGAACGGAGCTCACAAGATCTAAACATGGTAGCACAAAGGAGGAGATACAACCATCTAGCTACTACATGGACCCGTAGTCCAAGGTGGAACTAGTCACGCTTCATACCAGAGGCTGGCATGATGGAGAAGAAGGCCTCCGGGATGATCTCCCCTCCGACAGGGTGCCGGGAAGAGCTTCAGATCCCCCCGATCTAGGGATGATGGTGGCGGCGGCTATGGACTGTTTCATGGAATATTGATTGGGTGTTTAGGGTTTTGGTATGGGGGGTCTTTATAGGCAAAGAGGCGAGGCAGGGGGCAGCCAGGGCGGCTGCACCCCCTAGGAGCGAGCTAGGGTTAGCCGCGCGGCCAAGGTTGTGGCCCCCTGGTGGCTCACCTCCGTCTCGTATTCTGGCTCCGTGTTCCCCACGGTAAAATATTGACTTTGGCTTTTGTCCCGTCCAATTCCGAGAATATTGATTTTCTGCCTTTTCTGGAACCAAAAACAAAAGAAAACAGACAACCGGCACTGTGGCATCTTGTTAATAGGTTAGTCTAGAAAAACATATAAAAACACCTCAAAGTGTAGACAGAGCAAAGCAAAGTACATACTAAACAAGCATGGAACATCAAAAATTATAGATACGTTTCCAACGTATCAGTTATTAGCATGGAAAACAAGAAATTTCTACCGCATGAGCACACACAAGCCAAGATCTATCTACTAGATTGTATCAACGAGTTGATAGAGTACTCACCCTCGAAGATTCCAAAGCGGTTAATGAGAGCAGATTCTCGTGGGTGATGTAGTCGTTCACTTACCGATCTCAAGATCGCGCAGGCGATCCTTCTGGCGCCACGTTCCAGCAGCGCTCCCGCAGTCAATCACATGTTCGGTACTCGATGAAGACCTTCCTCTCCCTTGTTCCACCAAGCAACAAAGGTTGTAGCTCTCTCCTCGCAATCCCGGTAGCACGATCACATGGTGTCGGAGTTTAGAGGGGAGATCTTGCAGGGCTTCGCCTTAAGCCGGAGTGGATAGGTGGAGTAGAGGGGTTCCTCGGCGACTAGGGTTTAGAGGCCGAGGGGAGGAGGTGGGTGATACGTCCAAAACGTATCTACTTTCTCGAACACTTTTGCTATTGTTTGTCCTCTAAACTTGTGTGATTTGGATACAACTAATACAGACTGACGTTGTTTTCAGCAGAATTACCTTGGTGTCTTGTTTTTGTGCAGAAAATCAACTATCAGGAAAAATCCCGGAAAATATGCCAAAAATTATATTTCACCAGAAGACCCACGGAGCCAGAAGATGAGACGGAGAAGGGGCCTGGGGAGGCACACCCCTGCTAGGCGCGGGGCCACCTCTGTCCGCGCCTGGGGGGTGCAACCACCCCAAGCATCCCTTCGGCCTCCCTCTGCACCTATAAGTTGCCTCTTGACCTAAAAACCGGAGGGTCGATAGTTTTCCAGAAAGAGTTCCGCTCCGCCGCCGCCACCAGAAAGCAAGATTCGGATCCAGAAACTCCGTTCTGGCACCCTGCCGGGACAGGGAATTTGGAGAGGATCATCGCCATCGTCATCACCAACGCATCTCCATCAACCACCGATGTTTCCCTCATCCATGAGTGAGTAATCCCCCGCTATAGGCTTGGGGATGGTAGGGATTGGATGAGTTCTATCATGTAATCGAATAAGATCTGTTAGGGCATAGTGCCTAGTATCTCTATTAGTGCTATTTGACTTTGTTGCAACTTGTTGTGCTTAATGCTTGTCACTAGGACCCGAGTGCCATGATCTCAGATCTGTACTTATTATTGAATCATTATGATAGTATTGTTTGTGGTCTTATCTGCAATTTATATACACATATCATTGTACGGATCCAAAGGCCCAAAGTGACAATAATTAGGACAACCGGAGGGGATGGCTATGGTGTGAGGATCACATGTGTTCACGGAGTGTTAATGCTTTGCTCCGGTGCTCTATTAAAAGGAGCACCTTAATTGCCAGTAGTTCCCTAGAGGCCCCGCTGCCACGGGCTGGCTGGACAGAAGATGTTGTGCAAGTTCTCATTGCGAGCACGTATGACTATATTTGGAGCACATGCCTAGGATTGTTTAGTACTTGGATGCTTGTTATTATTTATCTGCAATGCTCTAGGTCTTGAAGTTACATGTTTATACTCGTCCATGCAACGCCCGTCCATCCATCCCTATGCCTACCGCACTCGGATCCCACTGTTACCATTACTGTTACTATTGCTCCTGTTTCACTATTGTTGTTGCTTTGTTGTTGCTACTACAAACTGAAGCTACTGATAAAGTTCTGTGAGCAAGAACTGTTTCTAGGTGCAGCTGAACTGACAACTCAATTGTTAAGGCTTGCAAGTATTCTTTGGCTCCACTTGTGCTGAATCAATAAATGGGGTAATACTGCCCGCGAAGACTGTTGCGATCCCCTACACTTGTGGGTCATCAAGACTATTTTCTGGCGCCGTTGCCGGGGAGCATAGCTTTATTTGTAAGTTCACTTGGATCTACTATTGTTCACTGCTACTCCTTTCATCATGGGTAGGTCTCGTGATGGAAAGTTCCCTATTTTACCATCCACTACAAGAAGAGGTACAATCATAAACACCTCTGTTGCTCTTGATTCACCGTCTGTTATAAGTAAGCTTGTCACACCACCACCACATACTCATGCTACACACACTGCTACTACTGCTGAATCTGAAATTGATTTTGATGCTCATGATGTTACTTCTACTGTGCTTGATGCGAGTGGTTCATTAGGTCCTTTCCTAGATGCTACTATGGCTAGTCTAGGAAATACCGAAACTCCTAGTGAAGACACGGTTACACCTGTTAGCTCACCTGAGTCTAGAGAGAGTTATGATATTAATGATGGTTACTGAAAGTGTAAGATGGTTAACCTAGAGGGGGGTGAATAGGTTTCTACAAAATTCTTTATACTCTTTTGCAAGTTTTAGGCTTTGCGGAAAATAAGTGAGCCTAAATGCAAACTAGGTGAGGCAACCTAGATGATGTACAAGATACTTCAAGCTCGAAGGCTATCACAAGATAAGCAACACAAGTAAGAGATCGGTTAAGGAATAACCGAAGCACGCAGAGACGAAGATGTATTCCCGTGTTCACCACCTTTGGGAAGGGGGCTACGTCACGTTGGAGAGGTGTGAGGTTCCACGAAGGATTCCTCACGCGCCACGAAGGCTCACCTTCTTCTCCGAGCCTATCCCACGAAGGAATAGCTCACTTACTCGTGGTAGACTTTAAGGTAGTCTCCAAACCCTCACAAACTTTCCACGGAGCAAATCACAAGCCGAATGCCTCCGGGCGACCCTAGCCACCTAGGGTTTCCCACAAACCCAAGAGTAACAAGCTAACTCGATGAACTCAAGGGGGAATGAAGTTTGGCTTGGTGGAAACGTAGATCGGGATCTCCTCTTCCTTTCTACCAAAGGGATTTGGATTTGGTTGGGTAGAATGGGAGATCCTCAAGCTTTTGTGTTTCAACAATGGGGGAGAGAGAGAGAGAGCTTCAAGAAATGATATAAACTGAATGCCTAACCTACTCAAGCTAGAAGAAGGGATATTTATACTCAAGGAGAAAAACTAGCCGTTTTGAGCCAAAAACGCAAGGTCCGGTTTTAAGTTCGGTTGGACCGGTTCACACACCGGACAGTCCGGTCCTCAGCCCGGAAAACCGGACTGAAACCGAATCTTCTCTCAGTACCCAGACTCGGATAGATTCGGAGTGAGTAAACTGGAAAACCCGGTTTGAGTTCGGATTTCCGATCCTGACACCGGACGGTCCGGTCTGGGAGCCGATCCAACCGGTCTGAAAACCGGATCTGCATAAAAGGCTTTGATGGATAGGATTTCTTCTCTTCTCTCTTTGGTGATGGATTAGGTAGGAGAAAGGGATGTGTATATGGCTTAGGTGATCATCCCCAACAAGATCATCGAGAGAACCCCTGTTAATAGTGCGGAGCTCCTAACTGGACTCAAATTACATAAAAAGGGAAAACTCCAGTGCGAAGCTTCGTTATCAAAATGGGGGGTCTCCGATAACCTTTCATCACAACATCGGACTAGAACCTGTGTAAGACACTAGAAATAGCATTAGTACACTCTAACCACGGTGTCATTGTCAACCAAAAATAGCATAGGGTAAAATACCCTTTCAATCTCCCCCTTTTTGGTTGGCGATGACAAACCGAGCTAGAGTTCTCAAAGATATTATAAACAACAATAGACATAGTCATAACATAATATAAATATCCATGGTTCACACACATAGCACAAACTTTTCCAACGGACGGAACGAAAGCAGATAGTTCATACATAAAGCGAAAGGGAAAGCATAATGCCATAAGAAGCAATGAGAAGGCAAGGGGCATTGTGATAACGGCGAACCCCGGAAAACCCCGGCAAGGAACCCGTAGATAACTAATAGAACTCTACTCTTCTCCCCCTTTGGCATCGAGACACCAAAAAGGAAGAGGAGGAGAGCGATGCTAACGCAGCCCAACTAGAAGAACGGCGGAGGAGTAGGCCGAGGTGGGACATCTTCCTCTTCAGAGTACTCGTCACTATCAGCAGCATCATCATTGTCCTCATCATCATCATGACTCTGAGCAGAGGGACCACCAGGACCACTGGGAGCAGACTGACCGGGGAAGTACCCATAGAACATAGCATCATCAAGAGGCGACATCTCATAGTTGACATAAGGGCAGGGGCCATCTCAGGACCATCTGGTGGAGGAGTGACATTCTGGGTTGCAAGATACTCATTGTGGCGGCGCCTAGTCTCCTGGCTCAATTCCAAAGCCTTGTGACTCACATCATAGGTAGAACGGCACATCTGGAATAGCCTCTTGAAAAGCTTGGCATCACCACCCTTCGGCCTTGGGTGAGAGGAGGACTCACCAACAGGACGACGAGAACCAGCCCGAGTAGAAAAGGAAGGCCGAGGATCATGAGCAGCTTTGGTGCGGTGCTCAGGAGGCCGCATCCCAGGGACATCAGGAGTGTGGGCACGGAGACAAAGATTAAGCATTTCTTGTTCCTCGCGCTCGCCCACCATCATACCAGGCAGCACCACCCGATTGAGCAGCTTCTGAACATACGCGCAGAAAGTGGGAGTCATCCTGTCCAAAGCAGCCCGCCGCAGCTCACAGTACACAAAGTCACAACCATCAATCTTCCTCAGCCGATCCGGGTGACAGTAGTACAACAAGTTGGCAAAATACCCACGGCAGTTAGTGGAATCGCCAACACGGGGAACAAGGGACTGACGGAAGATAGTGGCCAAGGTATGATAGTAGTAATACATGCCAGTCATGCACGGAGGACTCCACTGAGAATCACTGGGATAGCAGAAAGCAAGAGTCTCAGCAGGCTTGACCTTCTCACTGTGAAGACAGAAGCCTCCGCCTCGACTAGTGTAGCCCAGGACATCAACCAAATCAGCATAAGTAGCCTGAAAACGCCTCGTGCCGGTCATCCAAGTCATAGTGCGATCCTCATCATCATGAAAATAGACTGTGCAAAAGAACTGACGGATGAAGTCGGGGTAATAGTCCTCCTTGAGACAGACGAGGTCGAACAGATCCATTTTCCTCAAAGCTTCATCAACATAGAAGTAATCAGAGGCTGCATACATATTGAACCACTCCAGATTGAGAGATTGAATGTGGCCACAAGGAGTGACCCGGAACTGAGTGTAAATGTGATCCCACATCAGAGCCTGAGTCTCAGTCCAAAATTTCTTGTCATGTCCTTTATAGGTGTGTTGCTTGAAGCGATAGGTATTCTGCTTGCGGAGAGCCCGATACTGACCAATCTCCATACCCTTCAGATTTTGACAAGGCACATCCTCAGCCTCAGCCTGAGAAGCTTGTTGCTTACCCCTGTTAGCTTTGAGTTTGATGCGCCCAGAGCGAGCGCTACCCTCAGGCTCAAGCTGCACAGACTGAGTGGTGCGACGAGCCCGCTTAATCCTGTTAGCTACATCGGACACATACTCACCATCAGGCACATACTCATCACCAGCAGAATCAGCGTCTTCACCTGTGAAAAAGAGAGAGAAAGGTTGGGGAGCACAGAGATAAGTACACATGCCAAAGTGGAGGATGAGAGAAAATAAAACTTGGATTTGGGCAAGTGCATGGTAAAATAGGAGAAATTGCAGAGAGGTTCGGTGCCAGGGCCGGAACAACCGGGCCCAGAACCGTATGGTCTGGTTCCAGGGCCGGTTGGACCGAAATCAAAACCGGACGGTCCGGTGTCAGAGCCGGAAAACCGGACTCAGACCGGACGGTCTGGTGCTATAGCCGGACCAACCGGGTTGCAAACCGAGATCCACAGAGGCCACTATGCAATGTAAAAAATCGTACCAATGACTCAAGTACTTGCGCAAATACAGTTCTAAGCAAAGTGGGTAGGACGTGGAGGAAGGAGGGTGGGGATAAAAAAACAAGGTGGGCCCCTAACTTCTCAAATCCAACACAATGTATAGCAAAACATAGGGATTTGAGACGGACAAGAGGAGAGGGAGAAAAAGGAGTACCCGAGCACATGGCTTCCCGTGAAGGAAGGCACCAAGGAGCCCTTGAGGAAGAAGAACACCAAAAAGCTCCCGAACCACCGCGAGATGAAGAAATTCCTTTGGTGAAAAGCCTCCAAAAGTCCTTCCTCGCGAAATGGTGGTCCGATCTATGGATCATAGGGGTGGAATCACCCTAGGAGAGGAGGGGAGGGTGGGGAGGGGCGACAATGGAGGAGGAGAGGTCGGGGAAAATGAAGTGGAACGGTGGGAGGGAGGGGGAGAAGATGGAGAAAAGAAAAAAACAGATCTGAAAACTCGGTTTTAAGTTCGGTTGAACCGAGATCCAAACCGGAGGACCTGGTCCACAGCTCGGAAAACCGGATGCCAACCGAAAAACGAATCAGACACGAGATTCGGATAGACCCGATATAGTATGACCGGATTTTCCGGTTCTGGTCCGGTTTTCCGATGCTGGCACCGGGCTGTCCGGTCTGGGAGCCGGTTCAACCGGGCCAAAAACCGAACAACAGAAGAAAAAAATTTCTTTATTTATTTATTTTCGAGGATGGCATGTGCATGTAGAGGAAGATAGTAGACTCCAAAAGGGTAGAGGAAGTAGGTGATCTAGGCATGCCTATTGGAAAGAACCAATTTCAACCTCACAAAGAGCAACAATAGGCATGATTCGAGGATATCAAGAGCTAGAGGAAGATCAAACTCAGAGAGCCTCAAGATGGAAACCATTGAAAAGCAAAAGAGGCTAGGAGGTTGTGGGGGATTTCTCCCCCTATGTTTAAGCACATGTGTCATGGCGCCTCAAAGATAGATGATTGGACTCATATCATGACACGAGATCAATTTATGTTGCACACATAGGTATGCATCAAACCAAGACATGGTAAGATGGCTATCCCTACATGTGCGGCGCAACTAGTCTACATAGCATGTTAAGAGCAAGAATATAGTGCATGAAGCAAATCAATCCAAGTTTTGGGGATCTAGGATACCGAGTTCTCGCCTCAACATGACAAACCGGGCTTCATCCAAAGGCTTCGTGAAGATATCGGCCAATTGGAACATCGTACCCACATGAGTGAGATTGATATCACCATTTGCGACATGGTCACGTAGGAAGTGGTGGCGAATGTCAATATGTTTGGTGCGGCAATGTTGTACGGGGTTGTTGGCGATCTTTATCGCGCTTTCATTGTCACATAGAAGAGGCACCGTACCCAGAGACACACCATAGTCTTTCAAGGTTTGCCTCATCCATAACAATTGAGCACAACAAGATGTCGCGGATATGTATTCGGCTTCGGCGGTGGATAGGGCTGTGGAGTTTTGTTTCTTGGAAGACCAACTCACCAACGACCGACCAATAAATTGGCAAGCCCCGGAGGTTGATTTCCGGTCAACCTTATCACCTGCCCAATCGGCATCCGAATAGCCAACAAGCTCAAAGGTTGACCCCTTTGGATACCAAAGCCCGAGAGTAGGAGTGAGAACAAGGTACCTAAAAATCCGTTTGACCTCCATCAAGTGGCACTCCTTGGGAGTGGATTGAAAACGAGCACACATTCCTACACTTAACATGATATCCAGCCTAGAAGCACAAAGGTAGAGCAAGGAACCAATCATAGAACGATATACCTTTTGATCCACGTCCTTCTCACCTACTCCAAGGCCAAGTTGTCCATTTAGTGGCATGGGTGTCTTCATGGGATTAGCCTTGGCCATCTCGAACTTATTGAGCATATCCTTAACGTACTTCTCTTGAGAGATGAAAGTGCCATGAGGAAGTTGATTTATGATGAAGCCTAGGAAGAACTTCAACTCCCCCATCATGGACATCCTAAATTTCATAGTCATCAACTCGGCAAAAGCTTTGTTATGAGATTCATTAGTTCCACCAAAGATAATATCATCAACATATATTTGAACAATAAATAAGCCACCCCCTTTAACCCGTTTGGTGAAAAGGGTGGAATCGACCTTACCCACGCTAAACCCATCCATGAGTAGAAAATCCCTAAGGTGCTCATACCAAGCACGAGGAGCTTGCTTTAGTACGTAGAGAGCCTTATGGAGTAGATACACATGGTTGGGATAGCGTGTGTTTTCGAAACCCGGGGGTTGAGCTACATATGCAACCTCTTTCAAGGGACCATTAAGAAAAGCACTTTTCACATCCATTTTATAAAGCTTGAAGTTATGGAAAGAAGCATAAGCAAGCAAGATACGAATAGCTTCATGACGAGCAACGGACGCAAAGGTGTCCTCATAGTCAATACCTTATATTTGGGCATACCCTTGCGCCACTAACCTTGCTTTGTTCCTTGTGACGACTCTGTTCTCATCTTGCTTGTTTTTGAACACCCACTTGGTCCTAATAACATTGATGTGATGATCTTTAGGCCTCTCCACTAGAGACCATACTTCATTGCGGGTGAAACACTCGAGTTCTTCTTGCATGACAATGACCCAATCCGGATCCTCCAAAGCCTCATGAACCTTAAGGGGCTCAAAGTTGGACACAAAAGCATGATGCCGCAAAAGGTTGTGAGGTTCTTCTTCTTGGCACGGGTCTCGATCCCTCTTGATATGCTTCCAAGGATATTATTGACTTGAAGACCACTTGCAATGGAGGCGGCCTTAATCTTCCGACTTGTGCCTTCATGATCAACAAATTCATCTTTTGAGGGGCCTTGATCATTGACACCATCTTGAGCTTGGCCTTGAGATGGAGGTTGAACTTCTACTTGGTCTTGCTCGAGGGTTTGAGGGCTTGTTTCTTGTTCTTCGGTTTGCAGGGCATCATGAGAGAGATGTTGATCTTGTGAAGCATTTGATGGCTCAACCTGGGTAGAGCTCGGTTCTTCTTGAGTTGAGCTTGATTCTCCCCCATCATCTTGTTGAACATGAATGTGAGACTCGGTAGGCAAGATGTGCCCAATACCCATCAACTTGATGACTTGAGAAGAATCACCATCTCCTACATCACGAGAAGAAACTTGCCCCTCATGGGGACCATTATTCTCCAAAAACTCCACATCACAAGATACTTCAACACAACCATTAGTCTTGTTATAGTATCTATAGGCATGAGAGTTTTCCGCATAACCAACAAAAATACCCTCTATAGTTCTAGATTCGAATTTACCGAGCTTTTCCTTTTTGTTCTTGACGAGACACTTGCACCCAAAGACACGGAAGTAGTTGACATTGGGCTTCTTACTTGTGAGAATCTCATATGGAGTCATGTCAAAGGAAGCACGTAGGAAGAGCCGGTTCATGTAGTGGACCGCGGTAGCAATAGCTTCTCCCCAAAAATTGTGAGGGGACTTGAATTCACTCAACATTGTTCTTGCCATCTCAATGATTGTCCGGTTCTTCCTTTCAACAACACCATTTTGTTGAGGGGTATAAGGAGCTGAGAATTCATGCTTGATCCCCTCATCTTCAACAAATTCTTGCATGGTGTAATTCTTGAACTCGGTGCCATTGTCGGTTCTAATAGTCTTGATCTCCACTCCATGAGTGCGTTGAGCTTGCTTGGCGAAGATCGTGAATTCCTTGAAAATCTCATCCTTCGTCTTGAGAAGAAAGACCCAAGTATACCTTGAGAAATCATCAACAATGACAAGACCATATCTTCTTCCACCAAGAGAGTCATATGTCGAAGGCCCAAAGAGATCCAGATGGAGCAATTCCAAGGGTCTTGACGTGGCCACCTTGGTAACGGAAGGATGATGCTTTCCAATTTGCTTCCCTGAAATGCAAGCATTACACACACGATCTTTCTCAAAGGAGATACCGGTTAGTCCAAGAATATGTTCACCCTTTAGGAGGAGATTGAGATTTCTCATGTTGACATGGCCTAGGCGACGATGCCAAAGCCATCCCTTGTCAGCCTTGGCCATTAGACATGTAGGAAGAGATTGACTCTCTTTCGAGAGGTCGACCACATAAAGGTCGTCTTCCACGTGTCCAATGAGAACCAAGCTGAGATCATCACCCCTAAAGACCTTCACAAAAGTTCTAGAGAAATAGGAGTCATAGCCGGCATCCGCGAGATGTTTAATAGAAAGCAAGTTGTAACCAAGGTTTTCAACATGTAGGACGGTCTCAAGATTCAAAACCTTGGAAACTACCAACTTACCATAACCAAGAACCTTTCCTTTTGAGTTATCTCCAAAAGTGATGCTTGACGTTGAGTTGACATCGTGAATGAATTGGTCAAGCCCACTCCTACCTCCGGTCATGTGATTGGTGCATCCACTATCAAACACCCATTTTGATCCACCGGAGGCATAACCCTACAAAATCAATTCTTTGATTTAGGAACCCATTGAGTAATGGGTCCCCTAGCATTAGCAACAAGATCCTTAGGTACCCAAATTGAGTACCACCTATAAGCATAACCATTTCGAGGGCCAACATATTTGGCATATACATTTCCTTGAGTGCCCTTACATAGCACATAGGAAGGATTAGACTTTCCCGCATACTTGTGATTGGGATTGCCCCTCATGGCTCCCCCATTCACCACATTATTTTTGACCCGATCAACCACCTTGTCACCTTCCTTCACAAAGGTTATCTTCTTCGGTGGAATGGCATTGCTCGTGTTGTTCTTTGGATCAAAACTGACACCTTCCTTGGAAACTCTCGTCTTTTGACGGGATAAAATCTCATCTAGGATCTTTCCCTTGGAGGTAGGTGCACGACGCACTTTCTCAAGTTGCTCTTTCAACTTCTTATTTTCCTCAATGAGGTGAGCTTGATCAAACGTAGAGTTAGAGATACAAGAATCGTTTTCAACTATAATTGGATCCTTCAATGTACCAAGAGCTTTCTCATAGGACACCCGAAGTTGATCATGGTTCTCTCCAAGTTTTATGAGCTCACGCTTGACAAGCAAACTAGCCTTCTCAAGGTGCTCATGGTCCTTGGTAAGAGAAGCATGAGAAACTTCAAGCTCTTTCTTTGAGGCATCAAGCTCTTGAGACAATGAGTTAGTGTCCATGTCTTTTGCTTTATCAATTTCAAAGATTTCAATTTGTAGTTTAAGAAAAGAGTTGGTATTCTTTTCCTCACAAAGCTCTTGCTCAAGAAGATTGAATCTTCGTTTCTCATCATCAATATGAGATTCCAAGCTATCAATGGTCTCATCGCGTGAGCTAACAAGTTCCATTAATTGCTTGACTCTAGCACGAGCAATGGGAGGAAGAGACTTCATGATAGCATACATTTCTTTTATATATTCTTTACCAAATTCATCATTATCACTATCACTATCATGGTAACTCTCAAGATCATCCAAGACACTAGATAGGGATGGAGGAGAGACAATTACCTTGGAGCTTCTTGCCATAAGACAAGAACCGGTGATCTTGGGAATAGGAGAACTCTCGATGTAGTCCTTGGAGTAGTCGTAGGTGACAGATGAACCGGGTTCGACATATGCCAAACCGGTCACACCCACCACTTTCTCCTTATCCCCACACTCCACGTCGGACTCGTCCTTGGAGCTCCTTGCCATGAGGCAAGTGGCAGTGACCTTGGGGTTAGGAGAGTCGTCGGTGTAGTCCTTGGTGTAGTCATAGGTGAAGAGAGACCCGGGTTTGGCAAAGGCCAAACCGGCCACTCCAACCACCTTCTCTTCATCCTCTTCCTCATTGTCGGATATGTATTCTTGGCCTAGGAAGCCCTTACCATCACGCCTATTTTTCCTCTTGTATCTTTCATTGATGGGGTTGGGCTTAAATCTTGGTTTGGCACCTTCTTCATACTTAGGCTTGTCAAGCCTCTTCTCATAAGGACACTTGTCGGCAAAATGGGTTGCCTCATCACAATTGTAGCACGTCCTCTTCTTCTCACTTGATCCCATTGAGCTTCTCCTTCTTCGGAACTTCATGTTCTTGGTGAAGAGGGCAAGTTGAGAGAGCATACCATCAACTCCATCAACATCGCTATCTTCATCACTAGCAACGTCTTCTTGCACTTGCTTGGCCTTTAAAGCTAGAGAGTGGGAAGACCCAATAGCACGGTTGATCTCCTTGATCTTTTGCCCTTCATCCGCCAAGTTATCCGTGGCAACTAGATAAGAGACTAGATCATCAGGAGTGAATTGATTAGCTCTATCAAGGAGTTGCAAGTTCAAGGCAAGCTTCTTGTCGGTAACCGTGATCATGGAGACAATCTTGGAATTGATAAGTTCATCATTCAAATTGAATCCATCATCATACTTCTCACACCCTAGGCCACCAATCTTCACGCGGAGGGCAACGAGTCTCTTGTATGCTTCAGCGATAGTCTCACTATCATGGTTCATGAACATGTTCATCTCAGACTTAGCAGCTTCATACTTGGACTTTTGGATAAGAGAGGTTCCCTCTTGGAGGATGACAATCCTATCCCAAAGATCCTTTGCGGTGGGGATGTCGCTGACTTGATCATGGAGAGTGCGGTGAATGGCACTCCTTATCTTATCACAAGCCGTTGCATTTAGTTGACGGTCGTAGTACTCTCCCGGGGTGAGGTTGTTGGGATCATGAGGGTGGAAGCCGGTGCATACAATCTCCCAAAGATCAACGCTGCAGCTGTGAAGATGAGATTCCATAGAAGCTTTCCAATGAGAGAAATGAGTTCCATCATAATGAGGTGCAGGGCCCGAACCATTAATATGAGGCATGATGTTCTTTTGCTTAGGATAAACATAAGGGAATTGATTAGGGGGCGTGGAAGTTTTTGACGAGCCGCCCTCATGAGCGGACTCGGCATACTTATCCTTCTCGATGTCCATTGGTCTCCCTTGACGCCAATGGCTTTAAGTTGTCCTTCTAGGTAACTCATTCGAACAAGGAGATCGGAATCCTCCTTGGCCTTTTCAAGGGCACCCTTGGCTAAGATCTCACGAAGCTCCTTGACCGAATAAGTTTTTTCCTCCTCATCATCGGAGAAAACCATCTTTTCTCTTAGGCGGTAAAGCCCTTAAAAGAGCCCTTGGCTCTGATACCAATTGAAAGTGTAAGATAGTTAACCTAGAGGGGGGTGAATAGGTTTCTACAAAATTCTTTATAATCTTTTGCAAGTTTTAGGCTTTGCGGAAAATAAGTGAGCCTAAATGCAAACTAGGTGAGGCAACCTAGATGATGTACAAGATACTTCAAGCTCGAAGGCTATCACAAGATAAGAAACACAAGTAAGAGATCGGTTAAGGAATAACTGAAGTACGCGGAGACGAAGATGTATTCCCGTGTTCACCACCTTTGGGAAGGGGGCTACATCACGTTGGAGAGGTGTGAGGTTCCACGAAGGATTCCTCACGCGCCACGAAGGCTCACCTTCTTCTCCAAGCCTATCCCACGAAGGAATAGCTCACTTACTCGTGGTAGACTTTAAGGTAGTCTCCAAACCCTCACAAACTTTCCACGGAGCAAAGCACAAGCCGAATGCCTCCGGGCGACCCTAGCCGCCTAGGGTTTCCCACAAACCCAAGAGTAACAAGCTAACTCGATAAACTCAAGGGGGAATGAACTTTGGCTTGGTGGAAACGTAGATCGGGACCTCCTCTTCCTTTCTACCAAAGGGATTTGGATTTGGTTGGGTAGAATGGGAGATCCTCAAGCTTTTGTGTTTCAACAATGGGGGGAGATAGAGAGATTCAAGAAATGATACAAACTGAATGCCTAACCTACTCAAGCTAGAAGAAGGGATATTTATACTCAAGGAGAAAAACTAGCCGTTTTGAGCCAAAAACGCAAGGTCCGGTTTTAAGTTCGGTTGGACCGGTTCACACACCGGACAGTCCGGTCCTCAGCCCGGAAAACCGGACTGAAACCGAATCTGCTCTCAGTACTCAGACTCGGATAGATTCGGAGTGAGTAAACTGGAAAACCCGGTTTGAGTTCGGATTTCCGATCCTGACACCGGACGGTCCGGTCTGGGAGCCGGTCCAACCGGTCTGAAAACCGGATCTGCATAAAAGGCTTTGATGGATAGGATTTCTTCTCTTCTCTCTTTGGTGATGGATTAGGTAGGAGAAAGGGATGTGTGTATGGCTTAGGTGATCATCCCCAACAATCTCATCGAGAGAACCCCTCTTAATAGTGCAGAGCTCCTAACCGGAGTCAAATTACATAAAAAGGGAAAACTCCGGTGCGAAGCTTCGTTATCAAAATGGGGGGTCTCCGATAACCTTTCATCACAGCATCGGACTAGAACCTGTGTAAGACACTATAAATAGCATTAGTCCACTCTAACCACGGGGTCATTGTCAACCAAAAATAGCATAGGGTAAAATACCCTTTCATTTACATTGAGTTCACTGATGAATTTGTTGAAGAGTGCCGAAACACACATGGTACTAGTGCTATTAAGAGTCTCCTTGCTAGACGTACCATTATGCCTAAACTGTCATCTGATCCTAAGCTTGCCACCTCTCCCATAGATATTAAAGATAAAGATTATGATTTCTCTCTTGATTTATCCTATTTGGACATTGTTGAGAAAGAACCTTTTTGTGGGACTGAAAATGAGAGTGATGTGGATCATATGAATGAGCTTTCTTCTATGAGTGCTTTATTCTCTGATGATTTTAAGATGCGCGAGTACTTTGTTACTAAGATCTTCCCTTTTCACTAAAAGGAAGCTAGGGCTTGGTTTAATAGATTACCTCCTGGTTCCATTGATAGCCCTGATTGCTTAATTGCTTCTTTCTTCCAGAAATATTTTCCTCCCAGTGCTAGACATGCTACTTTGCAGAGACTTTTTGAATTTAAATAGGGAGAAGAAGACAAATTGCCTGAGTCATGGACAAGGTTCTGTGTCTTGATTCATGCACATCCTGGATGTCCATTGCCTAAGAATGAGCTTCTTGATTTTTATTATAATGGACTTACTGATGATTTTAGGACATACCTAGATAGCTTTGCTGATTGTGTTTTCAGGAAAAGAACTCCTATAGATGCTGAAGAATTAATGGCTAAGATAAGCAAGAATTATGATGATTGGACTTCAACTGATCTAAACACACCTGAGCCTATTACTCCTGAACCAATTGTGCCTGAACCAGTTCCAACACCAACACCAAAGAAGAGGGGAGTTATTGCATTAAATGATGAAGTGATAAAGGAAGCTAAGAAGTGTCTAAAGGAGAAAGGTATTAGAGCTGAAGATGTGAAGAATCTACCTCCTATAGAAGAATTATGTAAGCCAATTCCCCCACTCATCTACTATGAGGTACACTCTCTACACTTTAATGAAGGTTATATTCCCTATGGTAAGCCTCCTGATCAATGCTTAGAGGAACTTGACACATTTATTGTTAAACAAGGTAATTTTAATAAACAAGTTCAGAATCATTTATTGGAAAACTCTAGAGCTATCAATGAGTTGAAAGATATTGTGGAAAGAACTTCTAATGATATAAAAATGCTTTGTAAACACTTTCAAATGGTTCAAACCCAACTTGATCAACTTGCTAAGGTACAAAAGGATATGCTAGTTAATGCCTTAGGAGATAAACATGCTTATAGAATTAGAACTAGGAGTGGTATAGCTACTCAAGATCCTTTATATCCTGAAGGACACCCTAAAAGAATTGAGCAGGATTCTCAACAAGTTGATAGTGGTAGTCCTCGTAAGAGAAAGAAAAAGAAACATAAGATAGTTGAGGGACCACTTGAACCTGATGTAGATCCTAATAGTATATCTTTCTCTAATGCTAAAACTGAGAGTGGTAATAACAATGATGCTCCTGATAAAGAGGAAGTTGAGGAAGAACCTGAGAAGCACACTAAGAACACTAGGTACACTAAGGAAGATGTTATTGCTAAGAAACATGGTAGTGAGAGAGAACCTTGGGTGTAGAAACCTATGCCTTTTCCAGGTAAGAAACACAAGTCAAAGGAAGAAGAACACTACAACAAGTTTTGTGAGTGGATGAAACCTTTATTTTTGCAAATTCATTTGAATGATGCTATTAAGTTGCCTCCTTATTCAAAGTATATGAAGGATGTTGTCTCTAATAAAAGGAAGATTCCTAATGAGGAGATTTCTACTTTGCTTTCTAATTATTCATTCAATGGTAAGGTTCCAAAGAAACTTGGTGATCCAGGTATACCAACTATTCCTTGATCTATTAAGAATAATTATGTTAGAACTGCTTTATGTGATTTGGGAGCTGGAGTTAGTGTTATGCCTTTTTCTCTCTACAAGAGCTCCAACTAGAAAAGTTGATACCAACTGACATATCTTTGCAAATGGCTGATAAGTCAACTACTATTCCTGTTGGTATATGTGAGGATGTTCCTGTTCAAGTGGCTCATAATTTCATGGTTTTAACTGATTTTGTTGTGCTTGAAATGCCTAAAGATGTTAATATGTCCATTATTCTTGGGAGACCTTTTCTTAATACTGCAGGTGCTGTCATTAATTGTAATCAAGGAAAAGTAACATTCAATATTGATGACAAAGATCACACTATTTATTTCCCCAAGAAGGTTGTTAAGAGCTATTGCCTGAATTCCATTTAAAATGTTGAGAGCATAAAGGTTGGAGAAATATATTGTCCCATTGCACAAGAAAATTTTGAAACTATTATGATTGGGACCATTGCTATCAAGTATGAGGTAACATAATCACGTTGTGGAATACAAAGTTTTGTTTCATATAATATTGTTTTGGTAACAAGACTTGATCAAGCTTGTTAACAAAAGGATTTTAATGAACAAAGCAATGTTTTCACTGTGGTTATACTTGCTTTCTTTTACTTTTCTCCTTCCTAGTCTTTGCCTTTTGTTTTGCTAGATTTGGTTTTGCTAGTTGTTTGCTTGTTAGTTTGTCTTAGAGCTTTTGTAGTTTGCCTTTTGGTTTGCTTTTGCTTCTTCTGAAAAAACTGTTTCTGCGAGAAAATCAATTTTCATACCCTGAAAATTGGCCAAAAATATTTTTTCCCGAAAAATCCCAGAAAATTCAAAATAAATTTTTCCTCGAAAAAAGGGGCAGAGGGACACCTGAAGTGACCCAGGGAGCCACCCTAGGCCACCACACCCATGGTAGGCGCGGCCTACCTGTGGGTGGAGCCTAGGGGGGTCTGGCCTACCTGGGCCCCTTCAAGGTGACCCCTCACAACCATCTTCTTTCTCTCTCCCGAAAAACACCAGAAAACTTGCTCAAGCTCGAGTTATTGCTGTTATTGCTCGCGATTTTCTATCTCCTTGCTCAGCCCATCTTTTTTGCTGATTTTTGGAGGTATTGCTCCTTGGTATGTGCCTCCTCCACTTGTCCAGTTAGATTTGTGATTGGTAGATTGAGTATTTTTCTGCTATAGGTGACAGGTTGTGTGAGCTTGCAAGCTTGTTCTATGCTTAGATATTTCATTTTAATGCATGTGTATCCCTCTAGCAAGTTCCTATAGTAGTTACTCATCATTTATCAACTTGGAAATCACTTGGTTTGATGTTTGTCTAAAAATTTCAGAATAGAGTGGTCATGGACAACCACACATTTGGAGAGATATTTAAGAGTGATGCACATAGAAGGACAAGGCCTTCAATATCATCCTCCCGTGCTAGGCCCTCATACAATGAGGATCTCATCACTCCGCGATTCGACAATGAGGGAGATGAGGGGGATGCACACCCCTCCGCTTTTCCTTGCCAAACCTTCTTGCGGGCTGCTGGGATTCTTGATGATTTTATGACCTTCGTTCGAAGGGCTGGTCTAACAAGTCTTATGCAGGATGAGAGCGCGCAATATGCTACGCTCACTAAAACATTTGTGGAGAGCTTCTCCTTTATTAACAACATGTTTAGTCCAGATGTTTCTTTCAAAGTTTATGGCAAGTCTTACCATATGTCATTGAAGAAATTTTGTGAGGCTCTGGTACTTGGTACAGCTGGGTCAGCAAATAAGATTCTAGCTCAACCCGCTGATTTGTTGGAGCTTTACCGCGGGATAACCAATGATGATAACCGTAGAGATCAACAAGGAAAGATAAGAAACATTCAACTTCCCGCCACCGGGTACTTCACTTACTATCTTGCCACCAGCGTTCTTGGTAGGGAGAACACTAGTAATATTTCCGGCTATCATTTGTCTTTCTTAGCCGCTGCGCTCAACAATGATACCAAGTATAATCTTGGTTCGCTCATTGCTCGTCGTTTAACTCCTAAGGGACCCATTTATGGGGGAGTTATTGCTATGTGTGTTGCTATTGCCTTGGACATTGCTGTTGATCCAAATGATACAGTTTTGGCTCCCCAGAGGCTTGATCTTGCTGCCATGAAGGCGCACCACTTTGTCACAAATGGATCTACCCTTGAGAACTTGGTCTATAGAATGCTATTTATTGACGGGGAAGAGAGAGATCCCTCTCCCCCCAAACCACTTTGTTAAGTATTCCTCGGGGACCTTTGTCACGCTCCAAGGAGGAGATGGATGACAAGCTGCGCTCTCTTAGCTTATATGGACACTTTCAGGAGGAAGCACCCTCGTA
Organism: Avena atlantica; assembly: GCA_910589765.1. NCBI lineage: Eukaryota > Viridiplantae > Streptophyta > Magnoliopsida > Poales > Poaceae > Avena > Avena atlantica. The sequence goes on from OU342737.1 coordinate 58,336,427, forward strand.
TGACCCTGTTGTACACTACACTAGAGAGTCCTCGAGCTCGTACTAGGACGAGGGAGCCTCCTCGTCGTACTACGGAGGTGCATCTACTTGGGCACCATGGGATTGAGCCCCACTTAGGCCAAAATCCTAAGCTTGGGGGGAGGTATACCGACATCACGCTCATCAATATATCATGTTCGGTCGGGTCTTTGTATATCCATTTTTTCGCTTTCTTTTTGGTTCCTGTTGCTTCTTTCTCAAAAACACAAAAAATACCAAAAATATTTTTGTTGTTTCTCTTGGTTTGTTTCTTTTTCTCTTTGCTTTGGTTTGCCTTAAAAGAAAAATCAAAAAAGATTTTGCTTTGCTTGGTTTGTTTTTGCTTTGTTGGCTTCTTTAAAAAATCGAAAACACCAAAAATATTTGTTCTTCTTCTTTGGTTTTGTGAGTTCTTTGCAGGGTTCAGCCGTCCTCAGTGGATTTTGGTTTTCATGTTATTATTCAAGTCACACAAGTGAAGGGCAATAATGAAGATTAAGACAACTTGAGGAGTGGTAAGAGGCTGGTAACAAACTCTATTTGTTTCGTTTTTGTACATATACTCATCATTGTGAGAATGCTTAGTCTGTTCATGGTAAGGAGTGTGTTACTGATGGATGCTTAGTAGTTCTTGCTTGTCTATGATTAGCTCCAGCTTGCTAATAGTTTGTAGCATGTCATGTTTGCTTGTATTGTTTTATTCATATTTTGGTATGATATTGTGGTATCCTCCTCTGGAAGTTTCATGTGAATCGACTTGGCACATGCTCACGCATGCATATGACCAATCAATAGTCAGTAAGCCTCGATGATTTATTTTGCCTCAGAGTTCTTGTATCACTTTCATGCCATAATTAGTCCTGTTTTGTTGCAAGCATGATTATGACAGTTATTGCTCTCTCATTTGTCTCTCCCTCTCTATTGCTAGCCTTCACTTGCACTGAGTATGAGCTCTACCTGTGCCTCCAACTCCCAAAAACCAATATTGCCAGCTGTGTCCACCATACATACCTATTAGCATCGTTTGCTATTTCAGTGCATATTCTATATGTCTTGTTTTCTTCCAAATAAAATGTTTATCTATTTTGAGAAAGTTAGTTAGTAAAACTTGATGGCACACTTTATTGCTTGCACTTAATAATCTTGAACCATTATGACATGTCCATGAAAGTTATATGCTTGCAAATTATATGCTGGGAGTCAGTAGAACCGTGCTGTCACGGGGATTGCTTTCAACACTTTTTGGATATCCTATCCAGTTGATACTTTGCTCTTTTGTTTGCGGATGTACACATTGTGAAATAAAAGGGGAGCTTGTGAGTTCATGGAGTATATATTGTGTTAGAGAAATGCCTGGGCCGCTAGCCTAAGCCATGCCTAATCATGGTGGAAACTTGCAGCATTACCATAATGAGCATTCTGTGAAGCATCCTCAATAAAAAGCTATGCACATAGTAAATAGAAAGATCGCTGAGATGCTCATTGTCTACTTGCCTTGTCATTTTGATCACGGGAAAGCTCCTGTATCATGTGCAAGGGGTACCCGTTGGTGGTTCTCTATGATACGCATGTATGTACAATGACAAGAACTTACAGGTGACCAAAGTTGAGTAGCATGCGGAGTGACCCTCGTACTCAAGGGACATTGGATTTCCAGTTTATGGTCTATCAAGCATATAACTCAGATTGGACCTTACTTTCACTTTAACCACATGAAGATGCCTATGATAGGGGCAATGAGAGCTCAAAGCTAATGAATACCTTCCTTTTAGCATTAGGAAGCCTTTCAAACTTTTCAAAACCATTTTCACAACCTTGTTGAATCACCACCTATTCTATGAGCACCTTCTTGAGAGCATAGTTGTCATTCTTGTGTTTGTTCCAAAACTTGGTTAATTATGTCATGACTTTGATGCTTGTATCTCTGATATATTTACTTCTAGTCTTCACTTGAACTTAAGAGGTGCCTCAGTATTTATATTGTGCTCTACAAAGAAAGGCAAGCGAGATAACACTCTATCATACCTTACTATGAGCATTGAAATGTTGCTTATGTTTATGTTGCATGCTACTTATTATTATTGAGTTGGTTTCTCTTCATAGCTTGCAATGATTATTGAGTAGACTTGGTTGCATACCTTTTATTATGAATGGTTTAAGCATCTACTCCTGTGCTGAGAATATATACATCATATGAAGCAAATGTGTTCGTGAAAGTTCTTTTATCGCACTCAGTTTTCAACTAAATTGCTTGAGGACAAGCAATAAGCTAAGCTTGGGGGGAGTTGATACGTCCAAAATGTATCTACTTTCTCGAACACTTTTGCTATTGTTTCTCCTCTAAACTTGTGTGATTTGGATACAACTAACACGGACTGACGTTGTTTTCAGCAGAATTACCTCGGTGTCTTGTTTTTGTGCAGAAAATCAACTATCAGGAAAAATCCTGGAAAATATGTCAAAAATTATATTTCACCAGAAGACCCACGGAGCCAGAAGACGAGACGGAGAAGGGGCCTGGGGGGGCCCACACCCCTGCCAGGCGCGGGCCCACCTATGGCTGCGCCTAGGGGGTGCAGCCACCCTAGGCACCCCTTCGGCCTCCCTCTGCACCTATAAGTTTCCTCTCGGGCTAAAAAACGGGGGGGGGGGTCGATAGTTTTCCAGAAAGAGTTCCGCTCGGTCGTCGCCACTAGAAACCAAGATTCGGATCCAGAAACTCCGTTCTAGCACCCTGCCGGGACGGGTAATTTGGAGAGGATCATCGCCATCGTCATCAACCATTGATGTTTCCCTCATCCATGAGTGAGTAATCCCCCGCTGTAGGCTTGGGGATGGTAGGGATTGGATGAGTTCTATCATATAATCGAATAAGATCTGTTAGGGCATAGTGCCTAGTATCTCTATTAGTGCTATTTGACTTTGTTGCAACTTGTTGTGCTTAATTCTTGCCACTAGGTCCCGAGTGCCATGATCTCAAATCTGAACTTATTATTGAATCATTATGATAGTATTGTTTGTGGTCTTATCTGCAAGTTGTGTACACATATCATTGTCCGGATCCAAAGGCCCAAAGTGACAATAATTGGGACAAACGGAGGGGATGGCTGTGGTGTGAGGATCACATGTGTTCACGGAGTGTTAATGCTTTGCTCCGGTGCTCTATTAAAAGGAGCACCTTAATTGACAGTAGTTCCCTAGAGGCCCCGCTACCACGGGCCGGCTGGACAGAAGATGTTGTGCAAGTTCTCATTGCGAGCATCTATGACTATATTTGGAGCACATGCCTAGGATTGTTTAGTACTTGGATGCTTGTTATTATTTATCTGCAATGCCCTAGGTCTTGAAGTTACATGTTTAGACTCGTCCATGCAACGCCCGTCCATCCATCCCTATGCCTATCGCACTCGAATCCCACTGTTACCGTTACTATTACTATTGCTCCTATTTCACTGTTGTTGTTGCTTTGTTGTTGCTACTACAGACTGTTGCTACTGATAAACTTCTGTGAGCAAGAACTATTTCCAGGTACAGCTGAACTGACAGCTCAGTTGTTAAGGCTTGCAAGTATTCTTTGGCTCCCCTTGTGTCGAATCAATAAATTGGGTAATACTACCCGTGAAGACTATTGCGATCCCCTACACTTGTGGGTCATTAGTGGGGCCGGCGGAGGCTAGGGCAGCAGTGGCGGTGTGGCGACGGCGCAAGGCGACGGCGACTTGGGCGGTGGCGGTGGCTTGTGGGGCTAGGGTTTGTTGTAGGGCTTGAGGTGCAGCCCCTCCCCTCTATTTATGAGAGGAAGGGGCGGCTAAGAGAGGGGGAGTTCGAATCCTCCCCCAACTCCCTCTCCTCCTTGGCCGGCGGTGGAGGGAGAGGAGATTTCCTCTCCTCCCTCCACGAGGAAACATTGTCCCAGTTTGACTTTTCAAACTTGCCTTTTGACATGGAGTTTATTTTCTCTCTTTTATCTGCCTAGCCCAGTGACTTAGGACATGAAGTAACCATTCCACTTTGTCATGACACATTTATGTACCCTTCCCCTTTCGGATCGGTGAACCTTCTATACCCTTCTAGATCATTCCGATGAAAACACTAAAACCATTCCTGAACTCCAGAATTGGACTTTCCTTATATGAATCTTATTCTCTGGACCATTCTGTATCTCCTCGTGATATCCCGAATCCCATCCGATACTACGAACAACATTCGGTCTTGTCACTCACATTCCATATCTACTAAACAACATCGAATGCTTAAGTGTGTCTCCCTACGGTTCGTGAATTATGCAGACATGACCGAGACTCTTCTTCGATCAATAACCAATAGAGGAATATGGAAATTCATATGACACCCACATATTTCTACGATTACTTCATGATCGAATGAACCATTTACATATGATACCAATTTCCCTTTGTCTCGCGATATTTTACTTATATGAGGTCTAATCATCGGTATCGTTGCAAACCTAGTTCAACCTCATTACTGATAAGTAATCTTTACTCGTTCCTGTGATATGTGATCCCTTGTGAGCCAGTAATATGCTTGCAAGCTAATTGGATGATATTACACCGAGAGGGCCTAGAGTATATCTATCAGTCATATGGATGTACAAATCCCACTCTTGATTCATGTGCCTCAACACATGCTTTCCGAACACTCAATGCCACCTTTATAACCACCCAATTACGAAGTGGTGTTTGATGTCATCAAAGCATCCATCCGGTGATGGTGATTAGCATGATCTCATGGTCGAAGGAATTAGGTTACTATGTATCTAAAATCTTATAGCAAACAAACTATTGAAATGACTTGATCTCTATGATATGCTTATCTGTAGGAGTATGTACATCACACCATTCTCCTAATGAATATGATCTTGTTGTTAATAACATCTCAATATTCATGATCAGGAAACCATGATCATTTATCAACCAACAGGCTAGTATTACAAAGAGGCTTTACTAGGGACTCTAACAAGTTTACAAATCACACAAGTATTAATGTTTCCGGTTAATACAATTATAGCATGAATGTAAATATTTATCATAAACACAAAGATATAATAATAACTACTTTTATTATTGCCTCTAGGGCATATCTCCAACAGTCTCCCACTTGCACGAGAGTCTACTAATCTAGATTACATGGTAATATACCGAACACCCATGGCGGTTTGGTGGTGGTCCTGTTTTGCCCTCGGGAGAGGTTTAGTCAACGGATCCGCCACATTCAGATCTATCACTCCTCCAACTCATTGCTGCACCATTCAAAGTAAATACATATCCAGATTGAGATTTAGAATCATCCAGATCGGTGTTCCAACCAGCATTGGTGTAACCATTAACAACGAGTTGTTCATCACCTCCATAAGAAAGAATCATATCCTTAGTTCTTCTCAAGTACTTAAGGATGTTTTTGACCGTTGTCCAATGATCCACCCTGGATCACTTTGATATCTGCTAGTCAAACTAACAGCATATGTAATGTCGGGTCTAGTACATATCATGGCATACATGATAGATCCTACGGCTGAGGCATAGGGAGTCTTACTCATTCTCTCTCTATTTCTGCCGTAGCGGAACTTTGAGTTTTACTCAAGGTCGTATTGGGAAACATGGGCAAGAACCCTTTCTTGCTATCTTCCATTCCAAACTTCTTTAGAACTTTGTCCAAATATGTACTCTGTGAAAGCGATATTAGGCGTCTTGATCTATCTCTATAAATCTTTATGCCTAATATGTAAGCAACTTCGCCAATATCCTTCATTGAAAAACTATTATTCAAATAATCTTTGACACTTTTAAGAAGGTCTATCATTCCCAATCAACAATATATCGTCCACATATAGTACTAGGAATACTACAGAGCTCCCGCTCACTTCCTTGTAAATACAAGCTTCTCCATAAGTTTGTATAAAACCAAAACTTTTGATCACCTTATCAAAACGTTGATTCCAACTTAGGGATGCTTGATTCAATCCATAAATGGATAGTTGAAGTTTGCATACCTTGTTAGCATCCTTAGGATCAACAAAACCTTTGGGTTGTACCATATACAACTCTTCATCAATGTCTCTATTGAGGAACGATGTTTTGACATCCATCTGCCATATCTCATAATCGTAATATGCAGCGATTGCTAACAAAATCCTCACAGATTTTAGCTTCGCTAACGGTGAGAAGGTATCGCCGTAGTTAACTCCTTGAATTTGTCGAAACCTTTTGCGACAAGTCGATCTTTATAGACGGTTACATTACCATCAGCATTTGTTTTCTTCTTAAAAATCCATTTGTTCTTGACAGCCTTTCGGCCATCCGGTAAGTCCACCAAAGTCCATACTTGGTTTTCGTATATGGATCCAATCTCGGATTTCATGGCTTCTTGCCATTTATTGGAATTTGGGCTCATCATCGCTTCCTCATATGTCGCAGGGTCGTCGGTGTTGTCCACCGATTAGGAGTGGTATGAGTCCTCGTCGACCTGCGAGGTTCTGTAGTAACTTTGACTGAAGTTTCATGATCACCATCATGAGCTTCCTCTCTTATTGGTGTAGGCTTCACAGGAACTTCTTCCGGTGTTGCGCTACTCTCAAATCCGAGAGAAGGTTCGACAACCTCGTCGAGTTCTACTTTCCTTCCAGTCACTTCTTTTGAGAGAATCTCCTTCTCTAGAAAGGATACATTATTGGCAACAAAGATTTTACCCTCGGATTTATGATAGAAGGTATACCCAATAGTTTCCTTCGGGTATGCTATGAATACGCATTTTTCCGTTTTGGGTTCAAGCTTGTCGGGCTATAACTTCTCTGCATAAGATTCGTAACCCCAAACTTTAAGAAACGACAATTTAGGTTTATTTCCAAACCATAATTCATATGTGTTATTTTAACGGATTTAGATGGTGCCCTATTTAAAGTAAACTAGATGATATCCCGCACGTTGTTGCGGGACACTAAAGAAAATATTAGGTGATGATAGACGATTTATATTAAAAACTTTCTTTCAGTTGATTTTAGAACGACTAATGGAACAACCGGCTCCTTTTCGCATTTCATATATTCTCATCAAACTGCCGCAAGGAAAAAAATATCTATATAGAGTATACAAAATGGTATCAACGTCTCTAGATAGTGAGTGTGTAAGAAGTTTAATCTTGTTATACGTCGACAGGGTTTTTGCTACAATGAATAGTATTATTTAACTTTTTGAAGAAAAATGAGAGATTTCAAACAAAGGTAGAATTGCCGACAACTTTTCTTTCTACATTCAAAATTGTCAGAAGATTAGAGCCCACATAAATATGATTGGACAACCAACTCTACATGTACCTTGCTGTTTATATGTACAACCTCTGCTTGAAAGCATATAAGACATTTTGACTGGCTAAAATAGATTATTGGTTCCCCATTTCGAAAAAAAAGTCTGTTGGAATGTCTTATATTTTGGAGTAGAGGTAATCTTACAAAAAAACATATTTTTTCAAAGTAGTTTGGCAGGCTTTCGTAAGTAGTGTGCGTATTTGGTACCATCCCCTTTTGTTCTCCATCGACTTGCTTAAACTGACGAAGTTCTGCAGTGCACCAAGAAGACAAACATATTAATTCAATCAGATACTACCGCTGATACCTTTGCAAGGAAGGATAGCACAAAGAAACATAGATTTGCTTGAATTCAGGCTTGTCAAACAACCAAAACGAAGCCTCAAGTCCACTAAAAGGTTGGCATCCAATCTTGAAGATAGAAAATGTGACATAAAAATTAGACAATTGTGATGTAGGAAAATAAAACACCATATGTGGAAATTAACTTCAGTACAACTGTCATATACTTGGAATGTAACAGGCTTTACCTTTGACAAACTCACGTAAGTACCAAAAATTATGCAAAAGATATTTGGTTACTCGCAGTTTCTACTGTACACATGAAAACCCAATTTTCCATAATCATATGTGATATAGTACTCCCTCCGTTTTTAAATAGGCACTATGATGCGGTCTACTAAAATGCAAGTTCTTTATGATGCGGTCTACTAAATATGAATTACCTGCTCGGTGTGCTGTTAAATATTTACTTTTGAGGATTTTAAAAAAGTCGAGCAACTCCTAGAGGTAATTTATCTGGCGGGCATATGAATAAGACCGTTAGATTTATATCATCAATCATGTTTAGTTTAAGAGATATACCAATTTCGCGTGCATAGATAAAAGATTAATAAACCACTTGTGTGCTTATGTACATAATTGTGATGAGAATTAGTACAGAACATATCAACGGACATAAAAAATTATGCAAAATCGAATCAAGATTGTCTTACCAATGTCATAGCCCACAACGGGGAGTCCACGACACTCTATCAAGTAGTTGATCGTTAGGGTCAGTTGTTGAATACTGTCATACATGTACTCCTCTCTGCAACTGTATTCCTAGTCATTAGGTAGACCGGTTCTATAGCCCGCATGCCCCTGCGTGGCTGGCCGTTAGGCACCTTTCTAGCCCACACGATGTACTCGATCTATATGTACTCACTGCTGCTATCAACAAGACTCGACCATTCAGTCTTCATTCTTCTTCTTGGTATCAGAGCCTTTGTGCTCATTCATGGACCCCTCCTCCTCTGCTCAGGCCACCATGGCCAACTCCGGCAACAACCTGACCTCAAATCTAGACACAGATCCGCACACTCCCCTCCCACCACCAACCAGCCGTCCTCGTGCCCCACCCACCCCTGCTCTCTCCGATCCGATCCACTTCCATGGCTATTCTGAATCTCTCCCCGTCCCGCCCGCCCCCGCTTCTGTCCCGGCGCCTCTGCCCACCCCTCAACTCTCCTCCTCCTCCCCTCTATCTGCCGTTCTTCTCGGCCTCAACATCCACCAATACATCAAATACACGGTCAATTCTGCCGGAGCCAACTTCTCCAAATGGCGCAACACCTTCCTCCGCCTTCTCACCATGTACAAGGCACTCGATCATGTGACCGAGGGCGCCGCACCAGCTGCTCCCGATGATACCTGGCTTGCCATCGACATCCATCTCGGCTTGTGGTTCGAGGCCACCCTCAGAGACGACCTCTATCGCCTCGTCTGCGGTGCGGATGGCCGGGCCCTCTCAGCGTGGACACGCCTCCACAATTTCTTCCTCGCCCACAAGTCCTCTCGTTACCTCTTCCTCGACAAGGCCTTCCGGAACTGCAAGCGCGGCGATCTCCCCATCAACACCTACGCCAGCAAGCTGCAAGCCTACGCCGACGATCTTGCCGCCATCGACCGGCCCCTTGCCGATGAGGATCTTGCCCTGGCGTTCCTCGACGGCGTCGGCGACCAGTTCAAACTCCAGGCGGAGATCCTGAAGTCCAAGGATCCCCTGCCCTCCTTCGCTGCGTGCTGCTCTCGCCTCCAACTGGCCGAGGTCTCGGCGGCCTCGGAGCCAGCAGACTCCCAGGCGCTGTCTATCCACGACGGCGGACGCGGGTCCGTCGGTGGGCACGGCGCTCCGCCCCGGCCGCCGGGCGTGAGTCCCAACTACAAGGGGAAGAACCCGATTCCAGGCTATCAGCACGGCCAAGGGCGTGGGCACTACGGCGGGTACCAGCCCGGAGGCGGTGGTAGCTCCGGTCGTGGGCGCGGCCAACCGGGCGGCCGCGGGAACGGCGACACCTCTGGCGCTCGGGGCGTCTTTCAGCAGCCCTGGTACGGGTACTTCGCTCCGATGGGGACGCCCCTACCTCCCGCGCGCGCGCCTTGGATCCCGCCCAACTCCGCCAGTGTGCTCGGCCCACACCCGAGCGTGCAGACCCAGGCGTACCCCGTTATGCACGCACCAGCGCCCCCTCCGTACCCGGACTCGTACCAGCTCCCCGCGCTCCAGCACCAGGCCCAGTCCCAGCTCCCTGCACCCCCGTACCAGGCGTCGTCATGGGATCAGGCCGCCATGTACCAGAGTGCCCCCAGCTACGGCGCTGCCTTCTCCGCCAACCGTGGTGACTGGGTGATGGACTCCGGAGCCTCCTCGCACGTCACAGGTAGCCAAGGTACTTTAACCACGTCTCATTCCCCTTTAGAGCTTCGATCTTAGCATATCGTCATTGGCAACGGTACTCGTCTCCCTGTCACTGCCACCGGTTCCGCCCAACTTACCTCCCGCCCCTTCCTTCTCCACGACGTGCTTGTCTCTCCCCATATAGTGAAAAACCTCATCATTGTCGTCGCTTCGCTCACGATAATAAATGTTCCGTTGAATTTGACGAATTTGGCTTCTCTTTGAAGGATCTGGCTACCAGGAAGATCCTCATGAGGTCCAATAGATCTGGAGATCTTTACCCGTTCTTCGGCAATAACGGTGGCCCCTCGGCGTCCGCTCTCACCGCCACCGACGACCTCTGGCATCGGCGTCTCGGACACCCCAGCTCCGAGGCTCTCTCCCATCTCCCTTTAGATTTCCTTTCTCCCTGTCATAAACGTCCCAGTAGTCCATCCTTATGCGATGCTTGTCAGCTAGGGAAGCACACTAGATTACCATTCTCTCTTTCTCATTCTAGAGGGAAATCTGCCTTTGATCTTATTCATTGTGATTTGTGGACCTCTCCCGTTCTTAGTTGTTCTGGATACAAATTTTATCTTATTATACTTGATGACTTCTCTCATTATTCTTGGGTTTTTCCTTTGCGTGCAAAATCTGACACGTGCGACACCTTGCTGCGTTTCTTCATCTTTGTCACCACTCAATATCACACCACCATCCGCTGCCTCCAAAGTGACAATGGCGGGGAGTTCCTCACCACCGCCCTACGCACCTTCCTTTCCTCTCGCGGCGTTGCCCTCCGGTTGTCCTGTCCCTACACCTCCCCTCAAAATAGACGCGCCGAACACCTCATCCGCACCACGAATGACATCGTCCGCACCCTCCTCTTCCAAGCGAAAATGCCCCCCTCCTTTTGGGTTGAGGCGCTCAACACGGCGAACCATGTGCTAAACATCCGTCCCTCGCGTGCCATAGGAAATTTTACTCCCTATTTTATTCTTTACGGCACTCATCCATCATACGATCACCTTCGCACCTTTGGGTGTCTCTGCTACCCCAATCTCACCCCTACCACCACCCACAAACTCTCACCCCGCTCAGCTAAATGTGTGCTTCTTGGTTATCCCAGGGAGCACAAGGGCTACCGTTGTTTTGACCTCCGCACTCGTGCAGCCCCGACCAACCGCCCCCACCTCGACCTGCCCACCCAATCCCCGTCTGCCCAGCTCTGCAGGATCCACCTCGTACTCCCCCCACACGGTTTCCCCCCACCTGCCAGCCCCACCGCATCTCCTGCAGCCTCTCCCAGTCCACCGCGTCAGCCTGTCCCCACACCTGCCAGCCCCACCGAATCTCCAGCAGTCACTCCCCATCCGTCGCGTCCCCCTGTCCCGCCTCCCTTCTCTATTCCGATAGATCCACCCGCTAATGCACACCGTATGCACACCCGAGGTAAATCTGGTTTCTTTCTCCCCAAACGGCACTTCGATTTATCGACCACCACCATCCCTTCACCCATCCCCCTCCTACCGTGCGGCACTTAAGGACCCCTGTTGGCATGACGCTATGCGCGATGAATTTGACGCTCTAATCAGGAATGACACTTGGTCTTTAGTTCCTTGTCCTGCAGGTGTGAACGTTGTGACGGGCAAATGGATCTTTCGCCACAAACTCCATCCGGATGGTACCTTGGCACGCTACAAGGCTTGGTGGGTCCTCCGTGGCTTCACTCAACAAGAAGGTGTGGATTATGGGGAAACTTTTAGCCCCGTGGTGAAACCGGCTACAATCCGGGTGGTACTTAGCCTTGCCACCTCCAACTCTTGGCCCATCCATCAATTGGATGTGAAAAATGCCTTTCTCCATGGTGATCTTGCTGAAACCGTTTATTGCACCCAACCTTCTGGCTTTGTCGACGATGCTCTCCCCAACCATGTTTGCCTCCTCAAAAAATCCCTCTATGGGCTCAAGCAAGCGCCACGTACCTGGTTTCTCAAATTCACCTCCTTTTTGCTCACTCTTGGTTTTTCTCCCTCCAAGAGCGATGCTTCACTCTTCGTCCTCACCGCTGGCCACTCCACCGCCTACCTCCTCCTTTACATAGATGATATCATCCTTACTGCCAGTTCCACCACTACCCTATGCCAAGTCATCGATTCCCTGCATCGTGAGTTCGCGATGAGCGACTTGGGTGCTCTCCATCATTTTCTCGGGGTCAACATGCATCGTACGGGGCGTGGGCTCTTCCTCTCTCAGCACCAATACGCTCTCGAGCTCTTGGACCGGGCCCAGATGTCCAACTGCAACCCGGTCGTGACTCCCATCGACACCAAAACCAAGTTATCGGCGGATGATGGCTGGCCCGTCTCCGACCCGTCCCTGTACCGCAGCCTGGCCGGGGCGCTTCAATATCTCACGCTCACCAGGCCTGATCTGTCGCACGCCGTGCAACAGGTCTATTTGTTCATGCACGACCCGCGTGAGCCTCACCTGCACCTCGTCAAACGGATCTTACGGTACGTGAAAGGTACAACACACCTCGGACTCCAGCTCCACCCCGGATCCTCTTCCGAACTCGTGGCGTACTCATACGCAGATTGGGCCGGGTGTCCCGACACTCGGCGATCGACGTCAGGGTTCTGCGTCTTCCTCGGCAAGAACCTGGTATCGTGGTTGTCCAAACGCCAGCCGACGGTCTCCCGCTCCAGTGCCGAGGCGGAGTACCGCGCTGTCGCCAACTGTGTCACTGAATCCGTGTGGCTGCGTCAGCTTCTCGCTGAACTCCGTCAACCTGCTACACGGGCGACCGTCGTCTAGTGCGACAACATCAGCGCCACCTACCTCTCCACCAATCTCGTGCAGCATCGAGATCGACCTGCATTTCGTCTGTGATCGGGTGGCTATTGGCGAGGCTCGCGTTCTCCATGTTCCTACGAGCCTGCAATATGCCGACATTTTCACAAAAGGTCTGCCGACATTCGTGTTTCAGGAATTCAGGACCAGTCTCAATGTGCTACCCGACCCAGTTGAGACTGCGGGGGGTGTTGAATACTGTCGTACATGTACTCCTCTCTGCAACTGTATTCCTAGTCATTAGGTAGACCGGTTCTACAACCCCGCATGCCCCTGCGTGCGCCCCTGCGTGGCTGGCCGTTAGGCACCTTTCTAGCCCACACGATGTACTCGATCAATATGTACTCACTGCTGCTATCAACAAGACTCGAGCATTCAGTCTTCATTATTCTTCTTCATTCTGTTGAGCAATTGGTAGTCAAGTAATTATCCGATGCTGCACACAATCAAGCAGATAGATGGGACATGGTTCTTGGGTCAAATCCACCCGTTAATGCACTGTACACGATCCCATCTCAAACTGATCCATAGGGCTGAAACAGAATTGACAACAACAGCATGGTTCGGCCATGACACCAGAGAGATAAAGAGAGACTTCCGTACCTCTAGTACGGTTTGGCTCTGTACCTCCATCGCATGAGCACTGTGGAACGGGAGGCACACGGGAAACGGCGGTCATTTGCCCGAGAAGCTCATGCAGAACTTGCACCACGGTGCGACGACACGCTCCTCATGTGGCAGTGGCACTGCTCGAGGAATAATTTCGCCTGCTAACAGGAGGCGGTGGACATATGCTTGGCGTCATGGTCGGGTAGGTGAGCAGCCGATAGTTAGGTGTCGAGCCTCAGGACTAAATCGTCGTCGTGAAGACGACCATGGAGTACTTAAAAGGAGGAATGCGTGGAAGAGGTAACCGAGCTTTAATTAGTTGCATGCCATCATTATAGTTAGCAATCGCTGGGGAGATTTTAAAACCGAATGTGAAGACGAAGAGAAAAAGAGAGAGTATTGAAACGGCGGGAAGAAGCCCTGCCTCAAAATTAATGATAATTAGTGAATGGCATCAAGGCTAATTAGCAAGAAGAATGGACGACCTGCGTGAGGCGCGTCTAAAGCCCTTAACACATAGGATAGTGCGGTTTGGTCTTCATGCATGGATGACGTGGCCATGTGATGATTGCTCCGGTGGGCCTGCTGAGGTGGCATAGCTGCATGTGCAGAGAAATAGGTTAGTGGGGGTGATTTTCTTAGTTATATAGGATGCGGCTGTTTCTAATGCATAACCCCAAAACGATAATGGTAAATCTGTAAGTGACATCATAGAACGAACCATATCTAAGAGAGTTCGATTACGATGTTTGGACACACCATTACGTTGTGGTGTTCCCGGCGGTGTCAATTGTGAAAGTATTCCGCATTTTTTCAAATACTCGCCAAACTCGTAACTCGGATATTCATCTCCACGATCAAATCGTAGAAATTTAATTTTCTTGTTACATTGATTCTCTACTTCACTTTAAAATTTCTTAAACTTCTCGAAAGTTTTGGACTTATGTTTCATGAAATAGATATACCCATATCTACTCAAGTCATCCGTGAAAGTAAGAACATAACGATAACCACCGCGCGATGCCACACTCATCGGACCACACATATCGGTATGTATGATTTCCAATAAGTCCGTAGCTCGCTCCACCATACCAGAAAATGAAGTCTTGGTCATTTTACCCATCAGACATGCTTCGCATCTTTAAGATGATTCGAAATCAAGTGATTAAAGAAGTTTATCAGAATGGAGTTTCTTTATACGCTTCATTCCAATGTGACCAAGGCGACGGTGCCACATGTATGTAAAATTATCGCTCAATTTCAAACGTTTAGCTTCAATATTATTAACATGTGATTACTACAATCGAGATTCAACAAGAGTAGACCATCTATCAAAGGTGCATGTCCATAAAACATATTACTCATATAAATCGTATAGCCATTATTCTCGGACTTAAACAAGTAACCGCCTCGCAATAAACATGATCCGGATATAATGTTCATGCTCAACGCAAGCACAAATAACAATTATTTAAGTATAAAACTAATCCTGATGGTAGGTGAAGAGGTAGCGTGCAGACCGCGATCACATCAACATTTGATCCATTTCCAACGCGCATCGTCACCTCGTTCTTCGCTAGTTTCCGTCTATTCTGCATCACCTGTTTTGAGTTACAAATATGAGCAGCTAAACCAGTATCAAATACCCAGGCACTACTACTTAAAGTGCACTTCCTATCCTTATGATTTTGATGTTTGATGATAACACACATATCGGTTTAATCGTGCGCTAAGTGTATCTCAGGACTTTAAAGTTGCGGCACCAAAAATGCATTGCCCATAATTGGCACTTGCCAAAGTCACCAGTGCTCACCGGTAGTACCGGAAGTTACAACCGGTACTACCGCTTGGCAATGGTACTACCGCTCCCAGGTACCGCTCGCATCTGATCGAGAAGGAAAGGTTTTGTCAATCCTCAGTACCACCCGGTACCGTGGGGCGGCACTACCGCCCCAACCGGTAGTACCTCTTGACGACGGTAGTACCGCTCAGCTGTACCGGGCAACACTGAGGAAGGACAAGAGCTCTCCCTCTAACTCAGTACCAACCGGTACTACCGCCCAGACTGGTAGTACCGCTTGGCGGTAGCACCGCTTGGTGGATCCGGGGGTGACTGAATCTGGGTCAACCATGTGGCGCATAACCGGTACCTGGTCCGGTACCTGACCGATAGTACCGGTGGTGACACTACCACTTGGGTATCGGTAGTACTGGTGCATTTAATGCCCAACTGGCAGATTTCTCCAAGTGCTATAAATGCCCCTCCACCTACCTTGGGAAAAGTCGCTCGTCGCATTTAAGAACACCCTGTCCATTTGAGCCACCAAATCGCCAAGATCTCTTCACTCAACCATCCAAAGTCGTTGATCTTTGGAGAATCGAAGGAGGAGCCCTTGATGTACTACTTCACCAAGAGAGATCTTCATTTTCCCCTCATTCACTTGAGGGCCCCTTGCTCTAGTGTTTCTTTGGAAACTCTAGTTCTAGATTTGGTTCTTACAAGTTTGTCTTTGATTGTTTGACAGCTTGCTTGTATTTCGGAGCCTCCAATTAAGTTGTGGATGTGTACCTCGAACTAGTTGTAAAGGTGTCGGCTTCCACCTTAAAGGTTACCGATATAGTGTAAGAGGTGAATCAAACCCATCGGGGTGAGGTTCATCGGAGAATAAGGGAGGCCTTTCGCGGTGTAGGTGGTTTGATACCACCCCCTCTCCAAACGTAGACGTACTTTCCCTCAAAAGGAAGGAACTACGGGAAACAAATTCTTGTGTCTCCGCGTCCACCACTTTGGTTACTTCTATCCTTTACCGCACTCTACTTTACTTGTTCATACTTAGTGTTGTGCTAGTTGGTACTCGTTTGACATATAGGTAAATTCACCGTAGTTGCATAATCTAGAGAATTTACCTTTCTTGTCAAACCTTAAGTTGAAAAGGAATAAAATTTGAAGTAGCACATATTCACCCCTCCCCTCTAGGTGCCCATACGATCCTTTCAATTGGTATCAGAGCCTCGGATCGTTATTCGGGTTTTACCGTCTAAGAATTTATGGGAAGAAATGATGGGGAAGGTGGTGGTGAGCCTACCTCGGTGACCATGGATGATCTCAACAAGATGGAAGCAAGATTGAGCTCATCCTTGGTCAACATAGTCAAGAATATGCTTGAGAAACTTCTTAAAGATAAAGATGGCTCATCATCCCCTTCTCCTCAAGAGGAGCCTCCATCAGTATTACCTAGGGGGAATGCCCCGGTATCACCCGAGGGTATGATGGTGGGGGGTAATCAAGACAACACTAATTCCTCCACAAAAAGGGATGGTGGGAAGGGTGAGAACCATGATTCTCATTCATGGTACTCTCCCGACTCTCCAATTCCTCACCCTCATATAAACAATAGAGGATACCCACCAAAGCTATAGGCATCTACTTTTCCTCAATGGCAATCTCTAATGAACTCATGTGCGCAGCTCTTGCATGGAACTATGGACCATCATCGAACAAGGACTCTATATTGGGGATCCAAACAACTTGACAAGAAGAGAAGTTGTCAATAGTCAACTCAATGCCACCGCCTTGCACATGATTCAACAAGGAGTGGGTACAAAGTATTACCCACACATTGAGCACCTCAACACCGCCAAGGAAGCTTGGGATGCTCTCACAGTGTTGTGTTATTGGGAATGAGAGCATGAAAAGGAACCAGTATGATGCACTAAGCAATGAAGCCGAAGGCTTCTACATGAATGAAGATGAAGATCATGAAGACATGTATCGTAGGCTCAAATCCACCGCCACCGCCTTTAGGAATGTGGGTGCCTCACATGTGGATGATGCTTGGATAAAAAGGAACACTACTAGAAATCCCCAGATTTCCGACAGTGACATTACCGTCGGTTAATTTCTTTCACCATAGGTAAAACTTAAATCCAACGGTGTACCGTCGGTTATGTACCGTCAGCGATGCTCGGTCGGCCATTGCTCCAATAGCCAACGGCCCAGTCGGTTAATAAACTGACGGTGAGCCATCGACCATATTCTGGTAACCAGCCACCCGATCACCCCCCGACGATGCTTATAGCCGACGGCTCCCTGTCTTCCGACGGGAGATGCATCCCTAGGTGACTGTACATTGTCCCGTCGGGATGGTTATAACCAAGTGGAAAAACAAACCGTCAATTACTATAATTTTCGATGGTGTATGCAACCCATTGGGGATTCTTGTATTTGAGAGGCTACCACACTGTCATTTTATTAATTAACCAATGGGCATAAAGTCCCCATCGCCATATGGGATAGATGAGGTGTTAGCTCGATCGATGATCATTGTTATACAACACAGAAATATGATTCATATTCTAGAATATTGGCATTTAAAAGATATCTCAAAATTATCAACCAGAACACAAAAGGACACACATGGTATTAATAATATCCATCATGTCGAGTGCAAAAGAAAATAATGGCTCAATCAAACAACAAAAGCCAAATTTACGAATATTTGAGAATTTTTTGCATGACTCAAAGGTCACCAGACTAATCACCAATGATCTTCATCATCTTTATCACCACACCCATTTACATAATGGTCATCACCATAGCCATCATCATCATCATAGCCATAGTCATCTTCATCACCCTCGCCATAACCATAGCCGTTCTCATCACCCTCATTGTCATTATTGTCATCCACATCATCATTATCATCAGTAATATCAAGATCCTTCTCACGAGTAGGACTTCCTCCAGTGTTACCTCCCATTCCCTAAGAATGATAAGACCAATTGTAAGAAAAATAAAAAAACAATACATTGTAGTTGAAACTTGGCCTACAATTCAAATAAATATACAGTGCAATACCTATGTAGAATCATCACTGACTATATCTAGAATCATCAGAGAGTGAATTTAGCAAGAATTGTATAACATGATTATCACAAAATAGGAATGCAAGAATATTACAGAGCTCCATTCAGAACTTAAAAGTGCTCTGTACTGAACAGGGGGTGCATGAACACACGTCATGCTTGGATATAAAGGGAAACATGAACATGTGTGTATGAAGAGTAGATGAATTATGGGCAAGGAAAAAATACAAGAGAAAAAGAAAATTGACTAGCTAGATAACATGAAAGCACCTCATGCTTGCATATAACGTATACACATCAACAAGACACGAACTAGAAAAAATATGGGAACCAGTTGAGTGTCTTACAAGTATTGAACTATCGATGCTCACAAGTATGTGTTAAACATATGAGAAGAACAACAACAAAATTAGACTATAAGTGTCAGATGCTCTGCCCCATCCTTCTACTTATTTTAAAATCTATAAATCTGTTAGCAGAAATTCTAGAGCATATTCCAAAACATGCCTAGATCAAAAACACCCAAAAATTGTTTTCATCATGACATTGAATCGTGCTACTCCCTCCGACCCATATTACTTGACTTAGATTCATCTATATATGAATGTATCTAGTCAAGTTTTAGTGCTAGATACATCCGTATCTAGACAAATTTGAGTCAACTAATATGGGTTGGAGTACAATTAAAACATCAAACTAGTAAACTGCAAGAGATATATGCACGAATTCTTAAGTATAATTTTTTCAAGAGAAGACCGACATAGCTGTACTTCAGTGAGCATCTGTGTTTGTTCGAGTGGCACTTGTCTAGATTTCTACTAGGATACAGATAACTAATTAACAAGTAACTGATTTATTACTTTCTGAAAAAGAACTAACCTTTTCAGTTTCATGTTGACGACTAGCATCTCGCCCTCTTTCAAATTTGACTTCCGAATCCAATGTGGGCTATATATCAAACATAAAAGATACATTACTCTAGTTTTATTGATGCAAGCCTAGCACTAAGATGTGTTATACTTACCAAGTCAGGTGCAACTGATTGCATTATTGCATCCTCATAGTCAACTCCTCCTTTCTCAGCCAAGGACTATAACACAGACAGGTCAGCACAACCCCATTCACTCATAGATAACAATTTTACAAGAGGATGAAACATTACCTGCACAACCAGATCAATGCCTCCAAGACGCTTGTTCTCTCGCTTCAAATGATCATTATCTCTTTCTAGACAATCCTCCCTAGCTGACCGCTCCCGCTGTGAGACCAACACCCTTCCAGACTTAATCTTGGACTTCTCTGTTTTGGTAAATAACTCATCGGCAATTCCAAGCCTACTATGTGGCATTCTACCTATTGCATCATAGATGATTTGTGCATCTAATTCCAGGTGCTCCTCCTCCCAGTTTTCTCCATGGGAAGTTGTCATTGCATCATCAAATTTTTCCTTTGCCAAATAAAAGATTATGCTTTAGCTTTGAACATTTTTCGCATTATGACTAAAACTAAATAATCTATAAAGATTCTACTAACCCAATGTTCAGAAATTCTTTGGCTGCATATCTTCTGCTGATCAATTCCGCGATGCAGATTGTGTGTATGTTGCCATGCACCGAGAATTCTAGGGTCTTTACCAGTTTTGAGCTTCTGTGGTTTAAGAATGATAAAACATCAACCAATATAAATGGAACATTATTCCTCAAAAGTAATAACAAGAAAGTTGTAAAACAAAAAATGTATCATGATACAGGAGTACTAGATGTTGACATGTAGAGACAGCACTTCCCACACCACTACAGTGGAAGACTGTTTCCCCATGAGCTAGTCTGTTCTTCGAGTTGGTCAAAGATAAGGAAGCGAACTCCATTAGATTTATTACCAATTATTCAATGTTGTGAAACCCAAAACTGAGGGAATTGGGTTCTGGCTTAATCTTTTTAATGTCCACCTAGAGCATTTAACAAAAGGAGACCTAATTCGATTTTTGCAACCAAGCTGGGAAATTCATGGATTGTTGTTGCTAACCTAATCAAGTAAGGGAGGCACCCACATGTATCAATTTGCTACTAGCTAAAGAACTTAACTCAACCATCGAAATATTTATCTATTGCTGCACAAAACATACAAATTGCAACCAAGAAAGATTGTACAATGAGACCACACGGAAGCACATAGTCATAATTCGGCCAGGGCCTGAGATAGGCGAAGAGACAGGAGAAGAGGGGAAGAAGAGAGGGATACCTTGGCGCCCCACTCCAATCGTTGTATGCCGATTGGTCGGCCATCGCAGAGGAAGTCGTCGGAGAGAACGCATGCGAGCAAGGCCCTAGATCGGTTCTGGAGAAGGACGACGGGGGAGAGTTTGTTTTGGTAAGGGCAGGAGACTGCGGCAGTTTAGGACTTTGTTGGGGGCGTGGGGCGTGGGCACGCGGGATTCTTTTGGTTTGCGGCTTTGCGCGCCACGAAATCAGCGCCAAATCGCCCGAAAATAAGAGCCCATCTCAGCCATGAATCCAACGCGGCCGGCGCCGGTACTGAAAGGCGTCAGGACCCAAGACCGCTTGGAATGTATACATAGTATACATATACCCATCTCAATGTTGCAACAAATCGCCTCTGATCGCATTGATCTAGTAATTGCCCCCAGAAATCACTCTCTAGAATAACTTGCATCTAACATTCCGGATTACTAAAAGAAAACGAAAATCAAAAGCAAAATTAAGTGTGGCAGAAGGCAGCAAAACAGATTGGGTACAGACCTGGCGAGTGAATTGGGCTGCTGGCGCTTGGTCGCAATGGACGCCGCACTGAACTGCACGAGGTATCTCCTGGAAGGCTTGTCTCCATTGCCCGCTGAGCCAGCACGGCTGACGCCGTCGACGCATCCAAGGTTCTTCCCCCATCTGGCCCTGCTTCCGACGCGCGGCTGACGCCGTCGACGCCTGCAAGCCATGTTCCCCATCATCTCGAAGCATGTTGCTGCTGCGATTGGAGCGGAGCCTGTCCCTGATGCGATTCAATGGAGGCGGAGAAGTGATCCGTGAGGTGAGAGGAAACGCATCTGACCATCGGTGCTCTCAGTGAGAGTGAGGATAGGGGAATTGGGAATTGGAGCGAGCGACGTGGCGTCAGTATAGTTATAAAATAATCTGGAGAGTTTTCATGCAAATTTTATTTTTCGTCTTGTTGGTAAAACTATATCAATGCGCTGTGCATGGCACGTGTTCGACCCTAGACATTTCAAGAAAAATCAAATGGCGTTATTTTTACGTTTCTCACATCCTTAATAATTAATTTTATATTTGAAACTGATATAATCACATTTTAACCCTATATTATATTATCTTGGGCTATTCTTTTTTCCTAAATATAATATCCTACTTTTGGTTCTTATCATTTTCACAAACTTTATTTTTTATTTTTAATATTTACGACTCATATTTATTTTCGTTCATGAAGTATATAAGAGGGCCGAGTTAACTCATTGCTAAACATGTAATCGGCGTGACAATGATGCAGACACTCAGACATCCATTTTATGGACATGTGCTAATTAAAACATTAACATAATAATATACTTAATTAACTACATCTACATATACTATTTATAAATTAAGAATATATATTCATAAATACATCTACATATACTATTTATAATTATTACCGACGGTCACAACTTGACTGCCGGTTATTATTATGCATAACCGAAGGGTACATACCAACCGTGGCTATAACAAACTAATAAATGACCGTGGATGTACAGCCGTCGGGTATTAGATGGTGCCGTAGGACATTATATTGGATAACCGAGAGTAAGTTTAACCTCGTCGGTTATGAAACTTAATACCCAACCGTGAAAGTAGAACCCTCGGGTATTATTCACACCGTCGGTTATTAGCAGTCATATCCGAGAGGTTTTCGACAATCGTCGGTCATGAATGGTACCGTCGGATATTACCATATTAGCCGACGGCCCGTCGGTTATTAGAATTCCCCGTCGGAAATCTGGGGATTTCTAGTAGTGGAAATATGTGAGTGCACTCATGCCCTTTGAGCCCACCAACTTGAAGAGCCTACAAGGAAGACACAACTACCACCTCATGACCTCCAATAAAGTTATACAAGAGATGACCTCTTTCAAGGTTGCCACGAAGAATGCCAAAGATGCCCATGCTCGGGCCCTTGGAATGAGCAATGTTGTCAACCTTGAATTGAAGGCCAAAGTTGTGAAAAATAGGGATGGAGATGATAGTGATGAAGGCCTATCCATGAGTCACCCCGATGATGTCAAGAAGTTTCATGGTCACTATATGGCCTTCTATGCAAACAACTACTGGAAGAACCACGCCAAGGCCAAGATGGAAATGCTACGAAAAATCAACCACAATGGACAAAGAGGCAATATCCCAAACTTGAGAACTTGTTACAATTGTGGCGACCAAAATCACTTTATGGCCAATTGTCCCTTTGAGAGAAGAGAAGATCATGGTGCAACCTCGTGCCAAAGATACCTTCCAAAGCTTCTTACAAGAAACCTTTCATCAAGAAGAATCCAAACAATAAGAAGAAGGGTGAGATTGTATTTATCACTCATGAAGATTTCTCCTCCGATAATAAAGATGAGGAAGAGGAAACATCAAGTGGTGTGGATGCTCTAGCCACTAGCTCTACTCCGACATTCTCCCTCTTCGATTCTCCAAATGAGAATACTTCCAACAAGAACGTCACTTGACTTATGGCAAGAGGAACGGAGGTATCCTCATCATCTCACTCCACTCCCTTAGCTATTGATGAAATAGATGATGAGATGTCTCTTGAAGTAAAAAGGGAATTAGTTGATTTAGATGAGTTTGTGACTAACTTACAAGGGGAGACCAAGATGCATTTTGGGAACGTCTTAGATCAACTTTCCCACACACAAGAGCTTCTTGATGTAAGATGTAAACTTGGGAGAGAACACGAGATGTAGATATAAGCCCTAAGTAATGCTCTAGAAGAAGAACAAGAGACTAGAATGTCCCTTGAACTAAAACTTGAAGGGCTTGAAGGGGCCAATGACATAATTGTTAATAGACTCATCAAGGAACGTGATCATGCAATTGATAAATATAAAAGGGCTAAAAAGGACAAGATTGAGTTTGGTGTGGTTCATGAAAAACTTGCTGAGGACTTTAGTTTACTTAACAAGGCTCACAAGGCATTGGAAAGAGAACTCTTGTCACTCACAAAGTCCCATGAAACGCTTCAAACTCAACTGACCAATATTCCCTCACCTAGTAATTTCATTCCCTCTAGTAGTACAACTATTCTTGAAGAAAATGCTAGGTTGAAGGGGGATCTAGCCAAGGCCACAAGTGGTAAAACTATGTCTCATGATGATTTTGCGGGAAGTGCTAACCCTCACTATGTTCTAATGCGTGATTATTATGGTGATGTGTATGCACAATATGTTGGCCCATATGATGGTTATATTGCTTGGTCTATCTGGATCCCCAAGACCCTTGTTGCTAACAAAAGAGGACACATTGAAAAATGGGTACCTAAAAATTAGCTTGATCTTTTGTAGACATATGCTTCCGGAGGGTCAAAGTGGGTACTTGATAGTGGTTGCACAAGTCATATGACCGGAAGCTCGTCTATTGTCAAGGAGTTAAGGCCAAATGATGATCAAATAACCGTGACATATGCCGACAAGTCAAAGTCTAAGGTAATGGGTTTCGGCAAGGTAGTGGTTGCCCACGATATTACACTCATGGACGTCATGCTTGTTGAGACCCTTGGTTACAATTTACTTTCAGTACGTGCTCTTGGAAAGATGGGCTTTGCCGTCTTTATTGATGATTATATTGTGGTCCTCATGTGGAGCAAGTCTCTCAAGGTTGCTTTCGTTGGGTACGTCGAACAAGACTTGTATGTTGTAGAATTTTCGGGGCAAACCACTACAAGTGCGATGTGCTTATTCAAAAGGACGATGTGGGTTGGTTATGGCATCGCCGACTAGCCCATGTCAATATGAGAACTTTGCAAAGTCTCCACAAGGAGGGCCATATTGTTGGACTAAAAGAAATGTTTCCTTTGCCAAAGATCATGTTTGCAGGGCTTGTGTTCTAGGAAATATGCATGATGATCCCCACAAGCCAAAGAATTGCGTCAAGTCAACAAGGATCTTGGATCTCCTTCATGTGGATCTCTTTTGACATGGTTATACCCCGCGGGTACACGATCTCGGCATACCTGGTCCAGCCCAAGGAAGGCCCACGATAAGTATACGCCGGCCCATGAAGACTTTCGGGTGGCCAAGGCCCATGACGCCTTCGGATCCTTGGAGAGCAAGACTAGAGTAGATAGGAAATTCAAAGGGGTAAACCCTAAAACCTATAACCGACTCGATCTGTGCCTGGGACCTGCCTATCTCTATATAAAGGCCAGGAGGGCACGACGAGGGGCTCCCTTACAATCTCTCGCACACCACCGCATACACACCTTCACGCCAGATTGCATCTGCGCACCCCTGTAATCTTTGGTTCCGCCGTAATCAAGAGAAGACAAGCAGGAGTAGGGTTTTCCCTCCGGGGGCCTGAACCTGGGTAAACCTCGTGTTGCTTGTTTGTTAACCGTTCCGTGATCTCCAGCATCCCCATCTTCTCCAAAACCCAAGTCCATAACAATGGGCATTGACGAGATCAAACCTCGTCAATTGGCGTCATCTGTGGGAACTGGGGACGCTGATTGTGCGATCGTGACGGTCCCAACCCGAGCGATCTACAACTCCGCGGCGACGGAGAGTCATCTCCTCTTCGGCGCCTTCGACTTCACCGCCCACTCACCGGCCACCATGAAGGACTTCGAGCCCGTTGGCGACGGACTCGAGATCCTATTCGGGAGCTTCTGCTTCCAAGTGGGGCAGACCGGCACTCTCCGCCTCCCAGAGCGGGTGCCCCTACCATCGATCATGCCCGCTTAGTGGGCTCCACACCCTGTATTGCGCACCACATCATCAACAGACGAGTCCTATGATAGCAGCAGCTGCAACTCCGATCTATGCGATCCGCCATCGGACGAAGGGACCTATGGTTCTGGATCCGAAAGCTATGGCAGCAGCAGACCGATCTACGAGCGCTACCAGTGCGCCGCGGTCATCCAGGATCAGGAACACAATCCGCCACCCAACCCGCAGGGTAGAAATGGTGGAAACATAAGAAGCCAATCCCCCCACCCAACGGGGAAAACAACAATCGGGTCATCCACCTCGACGAGGAGGGATGGGCTCAAGCACGCGAGGCCGTGGAAGGCAACAAGATCCTGCCCGCCAATGCCTCACGAGATCTACTGATGGCATACCACATGCTCCTCATTGAGGAGCACAAGAAGCAGATCAAGATGCAGGAAGTGCTTGACAAGCGCAAGCAGGCAGCTTCGGAGTCCAGTGCGCGACGAGCTGCGCTCTCCGCCATGGGCATCGGCTCCAGCTCACATGGCAACAACGGGAACAAGCACCGTTCTCGGATGGAGAACATGGACCCCAACGAGCGTCGCGAGGTGACCCGAGCCCTCAACACGTCCTTCATGGAGATGGACGCCGACGGCAACGTCATCCCAAAAACGCCGCAAGCTGCGATCATGGCAGCCACCGTGTACCTCGGCTTATAGCGAAGCCAAATCCACGGCTGCACTCGAAGACGCCGTCGACACACTCGACGAAGCGCGAGACATAGCAGCAGCTCGATCAGCGGTGTACCAGCAGAGTCTCCGCAACTACCACAGCCGACGGCTGCGCCTAAGGTCCTTCGTCGAAGGAGACCTAGTCTTGCGACTCAAGCAAGAGCGACCGAATAAATTCGAGTCGCCATGGGAAGGACCCTACATCGTCACCGAAGTAATCCCAGGTGGCGCCTATCGCCTCAAGCACGTGGAGTCTGGAGTCGCATACTCCAACCCATGGAACGTCGCACATCTGCGATGGTTCTACCCCTAGCTACCTCCCTCTTTACTTTCAATAAGGCTATTTAGCCAAGGCTACTCAGCCGAACAATGTACCTCCTCCATTGCGATATGAATAAAGCTAAGTGTCTCGCCCCAAAATTTTGTTTACTATTCGCACTTTACTCCATGCTACAAACGCACTCGGGGGCTCCCCCCACCTCACGACTTCGTCGACTGAGGATAACACGTGTACACCTGAGTAGCTGAGCACGTCAGGCTAATGAAAAGGACACGTATACGAACAAAGCACTACGTGCTAAAACAACAACCAAACCTTTATAACAAAGGGAAAAACACGTCCAGTCAAATGCATACAAATTTTACATCTATCTTTTTTACAGGTACTACCTATTATGAAGAATAACCTGAGCACGCTGTTCAAACAGATCTACGATCTATTCGGCATACTGCCTTACAGCCGCATAATGCGGACGCATATCCCACTCGCCACCATTGGCCGAAGAGGCGGCCTAGCCGCCACAACAGATAGATCTAAATCAGGACGATGTAACCTCACAAGGGAGAGCGCAGCCTTCACCCCTGCGACGAGCTGATGCCGCACCAATTCCCTGACATGATGCACGTTCCGAAACTTCGACAGCAGACCAGAGAGAGTCGATGGCGCATCATCCAGCAGAAACATTACATGCAGAACCGACGCGAGTGAAGACTTCACCTGACGAAGCACCCGCGATACCTGGTAACGCGATCCTGTACCGTCGCAAGGACCATGGCACGATCACGGTCCATCCAGAAGAACCCGCCGACCTCCATGTCCTGCTGAGTCAAGCAATTGATTCGAACAGCAACACGCTCCTTCTCCTCCCTTGGAGCAATGTTAGCACCTGCAATACTTGCAAAAGAGTAAGATGAAATGCCAACAAGCGCATACGAAGTAACGGGCAACAGCTCGAAAAACTCACACTAAAGCTGCTCGTGAAGGGAATATGCCCGAGAGGCAATAATAAAGTGGTTATTATCGTATTCCTTATTTATGATAAATGTTTATTTTGCATGCTATAATTGTATTAATACGGAAACGTTAATACATGTGTGTTTAATAAACAAAAAGGAAGTTCCTAGTTATGCCTCTCTTATGAACTAGCTCGTTGATTAACAAGATGATCAAAGTTTCCTGATCATGGACATTGGATGTTGTTAATAACGAGGTCACAACATTAGTGTAATGATGTGATGAACATTCATCCAAAGTATAGCATTACGATCAAAGTCATTGAGTTTATATTGCTATAACAACTTACGAAGTGATCCCAATCCTTAGACCATGAGATCATGTCAATCACTAACACCGGAAGAGTTTCTCGATGACATCAAACGTCACACCGTAACTGGGTGATTATAAAGATGGCTTCAGAACTACTAAAGTGTTATGTTGAGACCCATGGATCGAGAGTGGAATTTTTTCATCCCGATGACGGATAGATATGCTCAGGGCCCTCTCGGTGATATCACATTGATTAGCTTGCAAGCAAGTGATTTCATCACTAGAATGTTATATCACGGGAACGAGAAAAGAGTGCATGTCGGTAACGAGATCAAACTAGGTATGGAGATACCAATGATCGAATCTCGGACATGTAATATATCGTGAAACAAAGGGATTAAGATACTAGCGTAAAAGGTTCACACAATCACAGAAGTCATCGTTGAATGTGTGGGAGTCAGTATGGATCTCCAGGTCCCGCTACTGATTATTGATCGGAGAAGGGTATCGATCATGTCTGCATTATTCGCGAACCGTAGGGTGACACACTTAAGGTATACCGACACCATTCGGAGCAAATGATATGCCAGAAAAAGAAAAGGAAAGCGCAGGAATTTATTTCACTAGACACCGGAACTGTTTCGGTTGAAATTGCTGAAACTGGTTCTGCATGTGAAATGGAATACTATCAAGGGGTTTTATGTAAATGTTTGTTAATTAAAGTAATTAACAAAATTCTGAATAAATAAATAAAAGAGTTTTATTTAAATGAGAGCTTGCATTAATTTTGGTGGAAAATTAATGCATGTGAGTGGAATTGTGAGTGGAGAGGTTTTTCTGTGAGTGGATCTTCCACCACATGAATGAGGGAGAGGTGGGGGCACCCTCCATGGCCGGCGGCCATGCCCCCTTGGGTTGCCCCCCTCCCCTATAAAAGGACCCCCTTGTAGCACCCCGGGTAAATCCACTACTAGAAAATCGCCCGCATTTACATCTTTGCATCATCATGATATCTGCATCCATGTTTTAATCTAAAACTATTTTGCTAAAAGCCTATTTTTGTTTTCTAAAATATTCTCTCTCCATTTCAAATGTAAAACCCTCGGTCCGCCTAGATGTTTTGTTTGCCTAAAGTATTTTACCAAAAGGATATTTTAAAACTAAATAAAGTAATAAAACTTTTTTAACCGGCGAGGCAGTCTAGCCAGTCAGGCCAGAGGCCCAACCGGCCAAACCACCTACTATCCGGCCCATCTAAAATAATACCCTAACCCTAAATTCCTAGAAACCCTAGATCCCCTACCCCCCCCCCCCCCAATGTAACACCCTCAGAATCGGCCCTATGCAAGTTTCAGCGCTCCTCGCCAAACCCGCATAGAAACGATTCAAAGGTGCCCACCAGGCACTTGCGTGCGGGTGGAAAACGAAGTAATAACATTACACAACAGTCCTCGATGGGACCCACAGAACAGATATATACAACAACGACTCGAAAAGTCAAGAATACATATATACAATACAAAGATCCAAATCACCTTTAAAACGATATAGCGTCCGAGTACAGACAAGATGCAAATTGAGCTAAGAGCCCTGAAGAATAACCAATGGCGTCCATAACCCTGCCCAGGCCAAGCCGGAAGGGTAACCCTGCTAACGACGTCGAAACCTGCTAAAACAAAAGGGGTGCCGACAAAGGGCAAAGGAAAAAGAGGAGCGTCAGTACTGAGGCCAATACACGGCGAGGCTAGAATTCGGCGGTCCTCGCCTACATAGGTATGGTGGACTGAAGCGGCAGCGCGGCATGCACTAAACACCCTATAGAGACTCGATATAACTGTCGGCTATCAGAGAGGGGTAAGAGAGACCTATTCGGAACCAACCTGATACTACCACCAAACATACCCATCCTGGTGTTTCCCCCTCGAAACCAAACGAGGAAGTCAACCGAGGAACTCACGCAGTTGGCAGTTTTATTCATTCCGTTATAGTTGCGGCAATTACTAGTCAAATAAAGAGGGCATGAGTCATCCTGATATAATAAGCAGTGGGCAATTTTAGTTAACCTTTCCGTTGTAGTTGCAACACTTACTAGTCAGATACAATTAGCATGAGATATCCCAAACCCAGCAGTTGTTGGTACTTTTATTTAGCCATTCCGTTGCAGTGAAGCTGATTACTAGTCATATCGGATACAAGTCACATTATAGCAGTAAACTTTAGTTATAGTTGTCTATGATCGAGAACTGTGCTCCAAGTCGTCGATAACCGCGGACACGGCTTCTCGAAAAGATTTAACCCTGCAGGGGTGCACCAAAGTTCCCACACGCACCTACACCCTTGTTGTCAGATCAGGTAGGTACAAGATCACAAAACATACACCCAACGGTATGTCGACGGGGTTTCGGACACGACGTTTCCCAGACCCAAAGCAAGCACGGGGGGCCACCCCACTAAGCTACCCGCAACGAAGTCGGCCGGTCTCCGAGACGGACTCAGGGTTTGGGTGGACGGCTGTAAACGACTGGGAACCCGAAAGTGTGACTGGGCTTGTCGATACCGCGAAATCGTGTCCCGATCCTAAACAGTACAGGTGCTCCTCGCGCAATCGTAAATAAAGCAGTAAAGCATGGCATAAGTACAAGATAGTAATAAAGCCCCAAACTAATTGTGGCCCCTAGTACAGTACTTGGAATCAGGTACTAAATCGACGGGGGTGCCCATACACCCCACATGTGGTTAGCGCGCTCGATCTCGGAACAGGTGTCAAGAACTCGGGGTCCTACGGGACACAAGTGGACGGTTAACAACCAAATGACATCTATTGCCCACCTGTGCCTCTACATTACCTACTTCAATTTTAGTTATTAAACGATAATTAAATCCATGATCATATCCAACATTAAACATGCGGCAAAGCTCCACCAACTGTGGTACTTCACGACACGCAACAGCACTTGAGCAAGCGACTACGATGCGCGAGTCCAACTATCTACCAATCAACAGGTAATAGGATGTGTCCAAGGCAATATAAGGCTGCAAGGGATACCACGGGTACGAAAACTATAGCATCGCAACACAGATAGCAATAGATCAACATGAGGGAATAAATACTATAAAAGTAAGATAGGTAGAAGGGGGAGGTGCTCGCCTGAAAAGCATTGCCGAAGGTTCATCCGAAGATCGGGTCGACACTCGCATCAACTCATCGGCCTAATCCGTGAAGAAGCAAAGCACTAGAAGAAACACCGGATGCACTATTTAATACTACGGCAAAAGATCGTGCATGATGCATGCATGATGTATGACATGGCAAATGTGCGATGCAACTAGGCCACATTAAGCGGAACCAGGGTCCCGACAATTATTCAGATGGTTCAAGTTATTTAGATACCCCGCATTTTAAATGTTGTCTTAACAAGGCAAAATTATATCACTGGTTCGCTACACAAATTTAAATGGGGCCAATATGAGACTAGATTAGCCAGCATATGGCCTCCATATTTAATTATTAGGTGTGTCGACAAAATTCCCCAAGCCACATGAGATGTATGCGAGCATGCTCAATTAATATGCATCAAGATATATTATATATTATAAAATAGGGGGCTCGAAAAAGGGGTCACACATTAGGGTTCGGCGAACTTGGCGTCCGGGAAGGGGTACTTGTCGCACATGTGGTCTTCGGGTCCGGGGTCTCAGTCATGGCGTCCCATTGTAGATCTTGTTGATGGTCCAGCAAAAGCCACCGGGTTCGGTCTTGGTTCCATTGTCGATGGCGATCATGGCGGAACACTTCGAGTGGTGAAGATCTTGAGGTTTCGAGGGTTCGACGGGGTCGGGGATGGTCTGCGGGTTCAGTTTTCATATCGGCTTCGAGGCTTGGCATTCCAGATCGGTCTTGTACTTCGAGTGTCGTTGAAGATCTTGTCAAAAATATTGTGTGGTCTTCGAGAGGTAACACTCCTCGGGTTCATAAACAAAGGCCGACGTAGATGAGGTAGATCAACACCTGATGGACAACATCACAGGTTTCACCAAACACAACATAGATATCCGCCTAGTGTGCTAGCAAGCACACAAGCACGGGCAGCAGAGGCCGAGAGCAGGAGTAGAGGAATCGGCACGTGTAGGCGGACTTGCTGGGAACACGCGGTCAGAGGAAGGCCGAAGAGGACGCCGGCGACCGGCGGCGCTCGACGACGCGCGCGGTCCGGCGGCCGAGGCGGGGTCGCAGGGAGGATGCCGAGGCGGCTCGTGCTGGGGCGGCCCGCAGAGGATACGGCGGGGCAGTCGCTGGCGAGGGAAGGCCAGCGACGGTCGACGCCTGCAGGCGGGCCCGCGCGGGAGGAGGCCGGGGCGCGAGCCGGGTGCTGGAGGCCGGCGGATGAGGAGGTGCTCGCGGCACGCGGGGTGGGGGTCGCCGGAGATGATGCGACGGCAGTCGCATGGTCGGAGACAGCGAGACGAGGAGGCGCGGCGAGCAGAGGGAGGCGCCGGCGGCTCGGGGAGAGGCCTGGTGGCGGCGGACGCTGGAGGAGCTCGCCGGAGGAGGGCGAGCTGGCGCCGCAGGGAAGCGGCCCAGGAGGTGGTCGAGGAGGAAGGTCGGCGGCGTGCGCGCGAGGAGGCGGCCATCCGAGAGGGGGGCTCGCAGGGGCGGTTGAGCGGCCGACGCTGGCGGTGAGGACGCGTGCGGGAGGGGCGCGACGGAGCTCGGTCGCGGATCAAGTAGAGGACGGTGGGTCGGGCGGTAGAGGCAGAGGGGGAGAGCCTTGCTCGCGGGCGGAGTCGGTGACCAAGGAGGCAGAGCTCGGCATGGATACGCGGCCGAGAAAGAGAGAGGTGAGCGGTGGCGGCGGCGGTCGGGTGTTGCGGGATAGAGAGGTTGCATGGTCGGGGAGAGAACGAGGAAGGACGGGGTGGGGAATCGCGAGGGAGCGGGGGCGCGTGGGTGGGGCCACGAGGTGGAGCCCACGAGGAAGCGTTACCAGAGAGAGAGAGAGAGTGGGGATCGGGATCGTGGGATGCTGGCGGCGGCTGGGTCGACCGGGTGGGTTGGTGTGGTGTAGGGTAGGTCAGATTAGGGTTAGGGTTTTATATGTGGGGTAGTAGGTAGTCTGTCTAGTTGGGCCTTTGGGCCTGACCGGATGGACTGCCTCCCCCGAACAAAACATTTTATTTATTAATTTATTTTTAAAACATTTTGTAAATACTTTTAGACAAATAGAAGATTTGAACAGACCGAGGTTTTAGTTTGAGATTAAAGGAGAGGGCTAATTAGAAAACAACTTAGGCTTTTACGAAAATAGTTTTTATGCAAAATATATGCATGATGACATGACGATGCCCAAATGCAATGTGGCCTGATGACATGAGCATGCGGTCATGATGATGCAATGCACAAAAACAACGCGATTTTCTAGTAGTGGTTTTTGCGGGATGCCACAATTCGACACCACTAACAATGGATCTCGCCCTCGAGATCCGCCTCATGGTATCGGAAAGAAGGTCGGTGATCTGCATCTTCTCGCTTCGTGTAGATCTTCGCGACACCACTAACAAGAGGTCGTTGTCCGTGATCGTCGAGAGAACACTCCGGGAACAAAAGGTCGAAGGTAGAGGTATCAACAAATAAAGCCACCTCTAGCTTCGATGGAAAGAGGGAACCGATGCATTCTCATCCACTTCAATGTACACAAGCGAATAGAGTGAGTAGTCGGCATGGGGGCCAATCCATCACGCACCCAAACTATTACTCTGCACAATCAGTAGAAAAGCGTGCAACCATTCTCGGAATCAGACTGAAGATCTCGACAATCGAGGTTCAGGAACAAAGGAGTGATGCAGACTCTGCATCGGATCTGGCGTAGATGATGTCGTCGCGTCGGAAAACACCGGAAGGCACGAGAAGGAACAAAGAGAAGTCCACCAGACGAAGGATTCCTCGGATAGCATGAAGACCAGATGTAGCAACACTGTTACCAAAGGAGGAAGCGAAACCCTGAAGGTACGATGGAACCTAACCACGAGAAATCCTGGACTCGAAGAGAGAGAAGAGAGCGGATTCAAAACACGCAGAGGTGAGAGGAGAGCAGCAGAGGGGTAAGGAGTAACATCATACCTAATCAGAACTATCCAACCGTTTTTTCAAAAATAGTTTTGACACTCTACTTCGGCCGTTAGCTAGGTTATCCTACAGGGTGGACTTGTGGGGTATCGCAACTGCTGAGCTCTGATACCACTCTGTAACACCCTCAGAATCGGCCCTATGCAAGTTTCAGCGCTCCTCGCCAAACCCGCATAGAAACGATTCAAAGGTGCCCACCAGGCACTTGCGTGCGGGTGGAAAACGAAGTAATAACATTACACAACAGTCCTCGATGGGACCCACAGAACAGATATATACAACAACGACTCGAAAAGTCAAGAATACATATATACAATACAAATATCCAAATCACCTTTAAAACGATATAGCGTCCGAGTACGGACAAGATGCAAATTGAGCAAAGAGCCCTGAAGAATAACCAATGGCGCCCATAACCCTGCCCAGGCCAAGCCGGAAGGGTAACCCTGCTAACGACGTCGAAACCTGCTAAAACAAAAGGGGTGCCGACAAAGGGCAAAGGAAAAAGAGGAGCGTCAGTACTGAGGCCAATACACGGCGAGGCTAGAATTCGGCGGTCCTCGCCTACATAGGTATGGTGGACTGAAGCGGCAGCGCGGCATGCACTAAACACCCTATAGAGACTCGATATAACTGTCGGTTATCAGAGAGGGGTAAGAGAGACCTATTCGGAACCAACCTGATACTACCACCAAACATACCCATCCTGGTGTTTCCCCCTCGAAACCAAACGAGGAAGTCAACCGAGGAACTCACGCAGTTGGCAGTGTTATTCATTCAGTTATAGTTGCGGCAATTACTAGTCAAATAAAGAGGGCATGAGTCATCCTGATATAATAAGCAATGGGCAATTTTAGTTAACCTTTCCGTTGTAGTTGCAACACTTACTAGTCAGATACAATTAGCATGAGATATCCCAAACCCAGCAGTTGTTGGTACTTTTATTTAGCCATTCTGTTGCAGTGAAGCTGATTACTAGTCATATCGGATACAAGTCACATTATAGCAGTAAACTTTAGTTATAGTTGTCTATGATCGAGAACTGTGCTCCAAGTCGTCCATAACCGCGGACACGACTTCTCGAAAAGATTTAACCCTGCAGGGGTGCACCAAAGTTCCCACACGCACCTACACCCTTGTTGTCAGATCAGGTAGGTACAAGATCACAAAACATACACCCAACGGTATGTCGACGGGGTTTCGGACACGACGTTTCCTAGACCCAAAGCAAGCACGGGGGGCCACCCCACTAAGCTACCCGCAACGAAGTCGGCCGGTCTCCGAGACGGACTCAGGGTTTGGGTGGACGGCTGTAAACGACTGGGAACCCGAAAGTGTGACTGGGCTTGTCGATACCGCGAAATCGTGTCCCGATCCTAAACAGTACAGGTGCTCCTCGCGCAATCGTAAATAAAGCAGTAAAGCATGGCATAAGTACAAGATAGTAATAAAGCCCCAAACTAATTGTGGCCCCTAGTACAGTACTTGGAATCAGGTACTAAATCGACGGGGGTGCCCATACACCCCACATGTGGTTAGCGCGCTCGATCTCGGAACAGGTGTCAAGAACTCGGGGTCCTACGGGACACATTAGGGTTCGGCGAACTTGGCGTCCGGGAAGGGGTACTTGTCGCACATGTGGTCTTCGGGTCCGGGGTCTCAGTCATGGCGTCCCATTGTAGATCTTGTTGATGGTCCAGCAAAAGCCACCGGGTTCGGTCTTGGTTCCATTATCGATGGCGATCATGGTGGAACACTTCGAGTGGTGAAGATCTTGAGGTTCCGAGGGTTCGACGGGGTCGGGGATGGTCTGCGGGTTCAGTTTTCAGATCGGCTTCGAGGCTTGGCATTCCAGATCGGTCTTGTACTTCGAGTGTCGTTGAAGATCTTGTCAAAAATATTGTGTGGTCTTCGAGAGGTAACACTCCTCGGGTTCATAAACAAAGGCCGACGTAGATGAGGTAGATCAACACCTGATGGACAACATCACAGGTTTCACCAAACACGACATAGATATCCGCCTAGTGTGCTAGCAAGCACACAAGCACGGGCAGCAGAGGCCGAGAGCAGCAGCAGAGGAATCGGCACGTGTAGGCGGACTTGCTGGGAACACACGGTCAGAGGAAGGCCGCAGAGGACGCCGGCGACCGGATATGGAGAAGGCGACCGGCGGCGCTCGACGACGCGCGCGGTCCGGCGGCCGAGGCGGGGTCGCAGGGAGGATGCCGAGGCGGCTCGTGCTGGGGCGGCCCGCAGAGGATACGGCGGGGCAGTCGCTGGCGAGGGAAGGCCAGCGACGGTCGACGCCTGCAGGCGGGCCCGCGCGGGAGGAGTCCGGGGCGCGAGCCGGGTGCTGGAGGTCGGCGGATGAGGAGATGCTCGCGGCACGCGGGGTGGGGGTCGCCGGAGATGATGCGACGGCGGTCGCATGGTCGGAGACAGCGAGACGAGGAGGCGCGGCGAGCAGAGGGAGGCGCCGGCGGCTCGGGGAGAGGCCTGGTGGCGGCGGACGCTGGAGGAGCTCGCCGGAGGAGGGCGAGCTGGCGCCGCAGGGAAGCGGCCCAGGAGGTGGTCGAGGAGGAAGGTCGGTGGCGTGTGCGCGAGGAGGCGGCCATCCGAGAGGGGGGCTCGCAGGGGCGGTTGAGCGGCCGACGCTGGCGGTGAGGAGGCGTGCGGGAGGGGCGCGACGGAGCTCGGTCGCGGATCAAGTAGAGGACGGTGTGTCGGGCGGTAGAGGCAGAGGGGGAGAGCCTTGCTCGCGGGCGGAGTCGGCGATCAAGGAGGCAGAGCTCGGCATGGAGACGCGGCTGAGGAAGAGAGAGGTGAGCGGTGGCGGCGGCGGTCGGGTGTTGCGGGATAGAGAGGTTGTGTGGTCGGGGAGAGCACGAGGAAGGACGGGGTGGGGAATCGCGAGGGAGCGGGGGCGCGTGGGTGGGGCCACGAGGTGGAGCCCACGGGGAAGCGTTACCAGAGAGAGAGTGGGGATCGGGATCGTGGGATGCTAGCGGCGGCTGGGTCGACCGGGTGGGTTGGTGTGGTGTAGGGTAGGTCAGATTAGGGTTATGGTTTTATATGTGGGGTAGTAGGTAGTCTGTCTAGTTGGGCCTTTGGGCCTGACCGGATGGACTGCCTCCCCCGAACAAAACATTTTATTTATTAATTTATTTTTAAAACATTTTGTAAATACTTTTAGACAAATAGAAGATCTGAA
Source organism: Avena atlantica (assembly GCA_910589765.1). Taxonomy (NCBI): domain Eukaryota; kingdom Viridiplantae; phylum Streptophyta; class Magnoliopsida; order Poales; family Poaceae; genus Avena; species Avena atlantica. The sequence continues at coordinate 58,373,338 of OU342737.1, forward strand.
CAGACCGAGGTTTTAGTTTGAGATTAAAGGAGAGGGATAATTAGAAAACAACTTAGGCTTTTACGAAAATAGTTTTTATGCAAAATATATGCATGATGACATGACGATGCCCAAATGCAATGTGGCCTGATGACATGAGCATGCGGTCATGATGATGCAATGCACAAAAACAACGCGATTTTCTAGTAGTGGTTTTTGCGGGATGCCACACCCAACTCCCCCACCTGCCGCCGCCACCCCCGTTTGAACCCACACATACAACACAGCACACACGCACATGCCCCCTGTCGCACCACACAATGACACAACCACGCAACCAACCACCATCGCGTGAGACCGACCCTAACCTGGCCCCGCAACCACTCTCCCTCACGATGCACTCCCTCCCCGACGCCATCGCTTCCCTCTGCCCTGTACCAGGCTCCACCACCGCCTGGGCTCCTCCCTTCCCGAGCGCCCGCCGCCTCCTGCGCCTCCCTCTTCCCGCCCTCGATCCAGGTGCTCCCTTCCGTCGCGAGCGCTCGCCGTCGGATCCCGGGCGTCCCGCGTCCTCCTTCTCTCTTGTGTGCCGTCGCCTCCGCCTGCAGGTCGCCCCTCTGCCGGTGTGCTCCCGCGGCCACCTCACCACCCGCGCCTGCCGTCGCCCCCCTCCCTCGCTCTCCCCGGCGCCACCCTGTGCCGAGCCAGGACCCAGGCCTCCATCATCCCCGCTCATCTTCGTATGTCCCCTGCCCGGCACTTCGTCTCCCCGTTGCCAAGCCCTGCCGCCTGCTGCCCCAGCGCTGCCGCGGGCGCCCTCCCCCTGGCCGGACGCAGCTCTGTAGCGGCGTGCTCACTGAGCCCGTGTGATCGCCTTCCGCTGTCCTCGACCCCGGCAGGGCTCCGTCATCCGCTACAGGCGCCCGCGACCTTGGGGTCGTCTGCCGAGTGTCCTGGCGTCCTTGTGAGTCAATCCCATGTTGCGGTACTTGCTCATCTATCCAAGCCGTGTCTGCTACTCCTCAACACGGCCTTGCTCTGTTCATTGATTTGCAGGTCCTCGCGGGCATGGAGTGATCCCCTTGCATCTGTTGGTGTACCGGGGCACCTTAGAACCAACGTGTGATTGGTGAACTTTTCCCTAACGTGTCATCACCAAGTCCAATATCCGCGAGCTCTATTTGTACACCCGAGCTGCTGTCCGAAGATCTCCGCCAAGATCTTCGAAGACAACCGAAGCCAAGATCCGCCTACCTACAACTCGAGAACCTCGGGAGAAGGTGAACCCGAGGAAATCATGGCATCCGATAAGTTCGCCAGTGACCACCACGACGCCAAGGTCATCTACATGGAACGACAAGATCTCCCACACGGACTACCCCGAAGCCCTGATCCGAAGACTGATCCCTCGAGCCCCTCGAAACCAAGATCGTTGAGCCCATGTGTGATCCCCTTTCCGAGCCCTATTTTATAAATCAACATCTATATGAATTGTTGCATACAATTATTCATGCTTTCACACATCTCATGTGGTTTGGAGGCATTATACATATTCACCTAAATTAAATATGGGGTCCATATGCGGGCAAATCTAGTCTTATATTGGCCCCATTTAAATTTGTGCATCGAACCGGTGATATAGTTTGCCTTGTTAAGACAACATTTAAATGGCGGGGTATCTAAACAACTATAACCATATACTTAATTGTCGGGACCTCGGTTCCGCTTAATATTAACTAATTGCATCGCATCTTTGCCATGTCATACATCATACATGCATCATGTCCGATCTTCTGTCGTAGTATTAAATAGTGCATCCGGTGTTTCTTCTAGTGCTTTGCTTCTTCACGGATTAGGCCGATGAGTTGATGCGAGTGTCGACCCGATCTTCGAATGAACCTTCGGCAATGTTTTTTAGGCGAGCATTCTCCCCCTTTCTACCTATTTTACTTTATAGTCTTTATTTCCTCATGTTGATCTATTGCTATCTGTGTTGCGATGCTCTAGTTTTCGTACCCGTGATATCCCTTGCAACCTTATATTGCCTTGGACACATCCTATTACCTGTTGTTTGGTAGATAGTTGGACTTGCGTGTCGTAGTCGCTTGCTCAAGTGTTGTTGCGTGTCGTCCAGTATCACAATTGTTGGAGTATTGCCGTATGTTTAATGTTGGAGATTATCATGGATTTAATTATCGTTTAATAACTAAAATTGAAGTAGGTAAATGCAGAGGCACCAGTGGGTAATAGACAATATTTGGTTTTTAACCGCTCACTGGTGTCCCGTAGGACCCCGAGTTCTTGACACCTGTTCCGAGATCGAGCGCGCTAACCACAGGTGGGGTGTGTGGGCACCCCCATCGATTAGTACCTGATTTCAAAGTACTGTACCGGGGGCCACAAAGTAGTTTGGGGCTTTATTACTATCCTGTACTTATGCCATGACTTACTGCTTTATTTACTATTGCGCGTGGAGCGCTTGTACTGTTTTGGAACTCCGTGCCACGTTTTCGCGGTATCGACAAGCCCAGTCACACTTTCGGGTTCCCAGTCGTTTACAACCGTCGTCACAAACCCTGGGTCCGTCTCAGAGACCGGCCGACTTCGTTACGGGTAGCTTAGTGGGGTGGCCCCCATGTGCTTGCTTTGGGTCTGGGAAACGTCGTGTCCGAAACCCCGTCGACATACCGTTGGGTGTATGTTTTGTGATCTTGTACCTACCTGATCTGACAACAAGGGTGTAGGTGCGTGTGGAAACTTTGGTGCACCCCTGCAGGGTTAAATATTTTCGAGAAGCCGTGTCCGCGGTTATGGACGACTTGGAGCACAGTTCTCAATCATAGACAACTATAACTAAAGTTTACTGTTATAATTTGACTTGTATCCGATATGACTAGTAATCAGCTTCACTACAACGGAATGGCTAAATAAAAGTACCAACAACTGCTGGGTTTGGGATATCTCATGCTAATTGTATCTGACTAGTAAGTGTCGCAACTAGAACGGAATGGTTAACTAAAAGTGCCCACTGCTTATTATATCAGGATGACTATCTATACCTGACTAGTAATTGCTGCAACGATAACTGAATAAATAAAACTGCCAACTGTGTGAGTTCCTCGGTTGACTTCCTCGGTTGGTCTCGAGGGGGAAATACCATGATGGGTATGTTTGGTGGTAGTATCAGGTTGGTTCCGAATAGGTCTTTCTTATCCCTCTCTGTTAGCCGTCGGTTATATCGAGTCTCTATAGGTTGTTTAGTGCATGATGCGCTGCCGCTTCAGTCCACCATACCTATGTAGGTGAGGACCGCCGAATTCTAGTCTCGCCGTGTACTGGCCTCAGTACTGACCGCTCTCTTTTCCTTTGCCTTTGTCGGCGCCCCTTTTGTTTTTAGCAGGTTTTGAGATCGACGTCGTTAGCAGGGTTACCCTTCCGGCTTGGCCTGGGTAGGGTTATGGACGCCATTGGTTATTCTTCAGGGCTCTTAGTCCCATTTGCATCTTGTCCGTAGTCGGACGCTGTATCATTTTCAAGTTGATTTGGATCTTTGTTTTGTGTATCCGTATTCTTGACTCATGGAGTCGTTGTTGTATATATCTGTTCTGTGGGTTCCATCGTGGACTATTGTGTAATGATATTACTTCGTTTTCCACCTGCACGAAAGTGCCTGGTGGGCACCTTTGAATCGTTTCTATGCGGGTTTGGCGGGGACCGCTAAAACTTGCATAGGGCCGATTCTGAGGGTGTTACACCCCTCCTCTCACTTGTCTCTCACACCTCCTCGCGAAGGATCTCTCTCCCCCCTTTAGAATTTCCCCATGGTCTCAGATCAGCGAGATACATGTTCCCGGTGGCTTTTTCTGGAAGGATTTGTTGCTTCCGCTGCTTTGCTGGAGCTAGGGCGATGAGGTTGTAGGGGTACCCGTACGTGTGTGCGATCACGGATGCACCACTGCTTTGAGGTGCTGGACTTGATCGTGCTGGACCGGCTGGACCAGATGGACTTCATCACGATCTTGAGATCGGCAAGCGTTCGTCTACATCATCCACGAGTACAACCTCGTTAACGCTATTCGGTCTTCGAGGGTATGTATTCTATGGATGTATATCCACCCGTTGCTTGTATCTAGTAGATAGATCTTGGTACATAGATGTTCCCATCGTAGGAAATTTTTTGTTTTCTATGCTGCGAACCCTACAGCTCGGACAAGCGAAGCAACTCCGCCATCAAGTACTCCTCTCTGGCAGCGCCTCGATCCGCTTTGGATTTCCAAATGTCAGCGTGGCCACGTACCCCAAGCAACTCTTTCTCGAGGCTATGGACACGGTCTCGAAGAAACACAAGCTGCGACGCATCATCCAGGGATGGCCGCATCTGCGCCGTAGTATCAACGGGGTCATCACTCGAAGGACCCTAGATTAACAGAAAGACAAATACATGAACAAGAAGATGAAGGAGCACGGAACTCAGCAAATTCATTAAGTGCAGCAAAAGCCACTACGTGGCACAAGGATTGTTCATCAAAATAATAACAACAAAAGAAGCTACAACTATCCTATAGCTACAACGCCTACGAAGCTGCACCCTGAGTAGCCTCGGAGCCGGACTGCCTCACCTTGGCTTCCCCCTGCTGCCTTAGCGCGTACTCGGCCAGCAAATCAATCAGCTTCGGCCCGTAACGCTTACAGCAAGCAGCATACTTGGCGAAGGCTACCTCGGATCCATCAGCAGTCGTCGGCATCCGGGAAGTGACCTGAGGAAGGTCCAACTCTGCTCCAGCCGCCAAGGCCATTGCCAGCCCGACGGATGCGCCGATGCCCTTCTGCTTGCGCTTGTATGCCGCAGGTGCTTCAGCTGACAGCGCCTCCGCCGGGGCATCAACATCTTCAAGGGCCACGCCCTTGGGGATAAGCTCCTTGTAGAAGCGCCCAAGGACCTCCTTGGCCTTGGCAAGCGAGTTGACAACGGTACCGCAGTGGTATTCGACCGCCGCAGCAACATCATCCAGAGCGCTCCCGTGCTCCAAAGAACCGTGATCAAATTCTATGCACGCGACATCTAAGACAACAAAGGAAGCAGAATGAATAAAAGCACTGCAAAAGAAGGACAAGGAAATCAAAAAGAGGAAGGTGGAGATACTCACCCGACACAGCCTTGGCAGCCGTCATAAGCTTGCCGGCCACCTCTCTCGCGCGCGAAGCCGTGGCGGCGGCGAGCTGCTCCTCGCGGTTCGTAGCCTCCTGCTACAGGCGCTCCTTAGCCTCGGCCGTGTTGGCCAACTCCAGCTCGAGACGCTCCCTTGCACCAACGGCGACCTTGGCCTTCTTCTCCGCTTGACCGAGGCTCTTTTTGAGAGCATCAATCTCACGAAGGGAGGTGTTGTGATCCTCTGCAGTAAGCAATACAAATGTCGGATAGAAGGAAAAAATGCAAGAAGAAACAAAGACCAAGGCATAAAAATACCTTGAAGTTGTTTGAGGCCGGCCTCCAACGCCAGGTGCTGCTGCACCAGTTGGTTGGCACCTTGCACAAAAGGCTGCAAAAAAGAACTACTAGTCAAAAGAAGGGCTCGGGGGCTACGCCCAAAAGAACGAGCAGAAGCAAGTTACACATACAAAAAATGCTCGGGGGCTCCCACCGAGACTCGAAGGAAAAACGAACAACAAAATACCCTATAGATGCCCGGGGACTCCCCCCGAGGTGGGAAGAAAAGAAATAATCAATAGATCATCCAAAAAGGCTCGGGGGCTCCCCCCGTGGCAGAAAGCAGAATTACTTACACGATTTGACGGCGACTCCGAAGGTCCGCTCGCAGCCTTCTAAGGCGCAACCACCCGAACCTCCTGCGGAGAAGGGTCAGGAGCAGCGCCTTCAGAGGTGGCCACCGTCTGAGGAGGAGGAAAACGACCTTCGACTCCCCCATCATCTCCCGAGCACCATCACTGGAGGAGTCGCCAGAGGAGTGGCTACACAAGGACAAATCAGCACAGTGCAAGGTAAACAGGCAATAAAAAGCAAAACAGAACTAAGGAAACTTACGAGTCAAGCTCGCTCAAGTAGAAGACAGGAGGGGTCTTCCGGACCTTATTCTCCTCTTTCTTCTCTTCCTTCTTTTCTTCCTTCTTCCGCTTCGCCGGCGGGTGCGGTGCCATAGCCCGCACGGGAACCACAGGAATTGGAGAAGAAGAGCCCCCATGATCACCACTATGACATTCAAGGCACAGCGGATTCCTAGGCGTCGGTGGAGTCGAAGCATCTGATGACTCGCTGGAGCTCCGTGTCCTCTTGCGAGTGTGATCCTCGCTCGACTTGTTGGCTTCTTCAGCCAGAGACCGCGCCGATGGCAGCTCGGACATGGAGTCCACCACCTCATTATCCGGAGCATCCGGGAATACTTCGGACAATGGAGGCGACATGCCTGGCACCTTGAACTCCTACACAAATGAAGCAAATATGTTAGCAGGAACATAAATGCAAGTAAAACGCAGACGAAAATAGTGCCATGTGCATGTCCCGGATCTACACCTGAGGAACCGGACGAGAAGCGGAGAACGGAGAAGTCAACGACTTCCCCGGGATATCCTCTCCAGCCTTGAACTACAGCAGCGGGCGAAGGACCCCGTCGAGATCTCCCCTGGAGAATTTTTCAGCCGAAACCCTAGTCGCGTCATGACGACCAGCATAAAGGAACATCGGGTGCGCCCTAGCCTGGAGCGGTTGCACCCGACATTTGAGAAAAGTGCGGAAGACATCCACACCGTCCACCTCCTTATCCGGAATCAACTGGAGATCCTCCACTCGACGATAGAGAGTCTCTATCTCCGCTACCTCGCCATCCAAGATCTGGTTTTTCTAGGACCTCTTCGGCTCGATCTTTTGGGAGGGGTCGAACGGAGCAAGACCAAAATCTTGCCCAGCTACCGTGGAGTTGCGGATGTAAAACCATCGCCTCCGCCAGTACTGGACAGATTCGGACATGGAAAAAGAGAAGAAAATAAGATTGGAACGAAGGGAGATGATGCAACCCCCAATGGGATAAACACCATCAGAACCAGATTGCCTCTTCACGGAATAGAGTTTCCGAAATAGGCCAAAGTGTGGCTTGATACCAAACCAGCACTCGCAGAAAGTAATGAAACAGGCAATGTGAAGAAGAGAATTGGGTGAAAGATGATGCATCTGGATGCCGTAAATAAAGAGTAGTCCACAAAGGAAATTGTGGACTGGGAAGGAAAAGCCCCGAAGGACAAATGCGAGGAACATAACCCGAAACCCAGCGGGGGGACGGGGAATTACCTCGTTGCCAGGAAGTTTGACGGCCTCCCTATCCTGCGGGATCAATCCCCGCTCGCGAAGCTTGCGGAGATCACTCTCCCGCGTCTTCGATCGCCGCCAGCCACCATCGGTGACACGGGCAGCGGCAGCACTTTTCTTGCCCCCAGCAGCGCTGGTGCCAACCGCAGAAGAAGACTTCTTAGGCTTCCCCATTGCGGTGCGGCAACGTCGGCAGCGAGAACGAAGAATTGAAGAAGGAAATGTTTGAGGATATTCCAGCGCGCAACAAGAACGCTCAGAGAAGATTGGAGCAGTGAAACAAGAATGGCTGCGGTGAAAACAGATTAATTTTTTCCCATATGTTATAAGGACAAAGACGATGCACGTCAACCGTCCATCGAGAAGACCTAACGCCAAATGCAAGATCTGACCGTCCACGTGTCAATACAGCAGTGAACCGTCGCTCACACGCCGTCCACTACGCGCGGAAATCGAGGCGACGCCGTAATTATATCCACGCTGCGCGTGACCGGTCAATTCAAGGTCAGAAGGTGGGACCCATGTTCGTCCAGTCACGCCATTCTGGCGCAGCAGACGTTTGAGGTCACCGATCGTCAGCACTGACGTCATCAAATGCTATACTAGCAAAGGCCACGATTCTTCGGCTACAAAGCTAAGAGTACTCACTCGAATCTTCGACTCGACTAACTATTCGGGGGCTACTCCTATCAGGAGCGCTGGTCGCTCACCCAAAAATGAACAAAACACTACAGCACTGAATTATTTCTTCGAGTCCTACGTCGAGTATGCGACTCCACTACGAACTCGGGGACTACTCCCATAGGGAGCATGGATTCAAGCATCCGAGAAATTGGTGTCCTACGGACCTGAAGCTGAACAACGGCTGAATCAAAGTCTCTGCTCAAGTCTACGACTCGAACAGAAACTCGGGGGCTACTCCCATAGGGAGCGCTGGTCACGCACCCTATGAATTCTTCGACTGCGATCCTTCGGATCAGCATGCAACATTTTTTTGGCAACTTTGCCCTAATTAAACACTAAGTGAGCAACATTCTCCTTGGCCACCCGAAACACCTCTGCGGTGATAAACATTCGGATGTTGTGTCTGTGATGCAAATATAAGACCTATAGATATCATCTGATGGCCTGGTAACGCACATGACTGCGCTCTGCCAGTATGAATCCGTGCCAACAGGCGCGATGAAAAATCCTGATGGACGCATTGGGTACATCATTTAAATTCACTGGAATTCCACTCCTGTAAGTCCTCCGCGGCCTGAGTCGAATTACGCCAACATATGTTCCGGGTTCGAGTCGAGGGACTCGAACCTGAAGAAGATCGTGTTGTTTTGTCCTAAGACAGTTAACTAACCCCGATCCGTCGGGAAAATCAGGCACACGCATCAACAATCCCTACACATTATCTTGCAAGACAGAGTTGCACCCGAAGGATTGAAGAGTCCTCGGCCGAATCTACGATTCGACTGAACACTCGGGGGCTCCTAACATGGTTATACCCCGCGGGTACACGATCTCGGCATACCTGGTCCAGCCCAAGGAAGGACCACGGCAAGTATACTTCGGCCCATGAATACTTTCAGGTGTCCAAGGCCCATGACGCCTTCGGATCCTTGGAGAGCAAGACTAGAGTAGATAGGAAATTCAAAGGGGTAAACCCTAAAACCTGTAACCGACTCAATCTGTGCCTAGGACCTGCCTATCTCTATATAAAGGCCAGGAGGGCACGACGAGGGGGTCCCTTACAATCTCTCGCACACCACCGCATGCACACCTTCACGCCAGATTGCATCTGCGCACCCCTGTAACCTTCGGTTCCGCCGTAATCAAGAGCAGCCAAGCAGGAGCAGGGTCTTCCTTTCAGGGACCTGAACCTGGGTAAACCTCGTGTCCCCGTGTTGCTTGTTTTCTAATCGTTCTGCGATCTCCAGCATCCCTATCTTCTCCAAAACCCAAGTCCATAACAATGGACATTGACGAGATTAAACCTCGTCATCTTTGGTCCTCCATCTCATGCAAGTCTTGGTGGGAAGAAATATTGTTTGGTGATTGTTGATGACTTCTTAAGATACTCATGGGTATATTTCTTCAAGTTGAAAAGTGAGACCCAAAAGACCTTCATCGACTTCATCAACTTGGTTCAACGTTAATACAATGTCCCCGTGTTGATAATAAGAAGCGACAATGGCACCGAGTTCAAGAACTACACCTTGAATGATTTCCTTGGTGATGAGGGGATAAAACATCAATATTCCGCTGCATATACCCCTCAACAAAATGGTGTTGCCGAGAGGAAGAACCGGACTCTTATTGAGATGGCTAGGACCATGTTGGAGGAGTTTAAATCTCCATACAACTTTTGGGCCAAATCCATCTCCACCGCTTGCCATGCATCAAACCGGCTCTACCTCCGCAAAGAAATCAACAAGACTCCATATGAAATACTTACCGGTAACAAGCCCAACATATCTTACTTCTGGGTGTTCGGTTGTAAGTGTTTCTATCTCATAAAAGGTGTTCGTTTGTCCAAATTTGAGGCTAAATCATTAGAGGGTATTTTTGTTAGCTATGGTCTCGAATCTCACACTTATAGAATCTATGACAAGCTCTCCGGAGTCGTCATAGAATCTTGTAGTGTGACCTTCGAGGAATATGATGGTCCCAAAGGGGGGCGTGTTGATGTTTGTGATGCAGATGATGAAATGCCTTAGGATGCCATAGGAAGAATGGGTGTGGGATATATCCGCCCCGTTGAGGAACCCCTTATGGAGGTTTCAGAAGAATTATGCTCTACTCAAGTGGAGCCCTCATCTTCACAACATCAACAAGCTCCATCCACCGAGTAGGACAATGACCCAAGCCAAAGACAAGTTGTGGACCCTCAACATATTGATCATGGTGACAGCTCTAGTGAGGATGAGCTTGAGTCTCCAATCTCCAGAATGACAAGCGGTGCCAAGTCAATTACTCAAGGGAGATCCATACAAAGTGCCCTAAGACAAGCTCAACTCAATGCTAGAAATGTGCCTAATCAAGACCAAGGTCAATCTTTGCCTCTTAATGAAGAGAATGATTCCCATGTTAATCAAGGTCAAGATGATGGTCAAGACAAGGACCGAAATGATGAAGAGGGTCCCCAAGAAATAACGAGGAGATCCACACTCGTAGTGAAGCTAGAAAGGAGAGGATGGTGGAATTAAGAGACCACTCTTTACAGAATGTGGTTAGTGACCTAAGGATAGGCATTTACACAAGAGCACAATTAAAGAGGTTTAGTGAGCACCAAGCACACATCTCCATGATTGAACCAAAGAAAGTATGGGAAGCACTTGAAGATTCGGATTGGTTAGAAGCAATGCACAACGAGCTAAACAACTTTGAGAGAAACAAAGTATGGAAGTTAGTTGAGAAGCCAAAGGATTGCCGCAATGTTATACGCACCAAGTGGATATTCAAGAACAAGCAAGATGAGAATGGAATTATAGTAACGAACAAGGCAAGATTGGTTGCACAAGGGTTCTCTCAAATTGAAGGCATTGATTATGGAGCGACATATGCACCCGTGGCTCTCCTTGAGTCCATCTGTATCCTTCTTGCTTATGCGGCACATCATAACTTTAAGTTGCAACAAATGGATGTAGAAAGTTCCGGTGACCCAACATACCACTGCATGATGTAGTACACTATAGTCATTGACATAACACCAATGAAACACCGTTCACTAGTATTACATCCCTCAGAGTGGTACAACAGAAACACAGCGGGTCCCAATACATGGCTAAAGGTTACAACTCACTCTATACACAAGATCCAGAGAACACTCTAGGTTAAGGAGAGAGAAAGAACTTCTTACAATGAAGAATCAAAGATAAATAATGCACCAATTATTATACTTTTAAGACTAGTATTTTAACTAAGGGGTTGGCATTGCTGCTATTGCAATGCACTACATAAATGGGTAATTTGGTTAGAGAGTATATTCCTATCTAATCAGTAACTTCGTCTTCACTTGAGTTGATGAATATGTTGACTTTCTTGTCTTTGTTGAAGAGCTTTAACTTAGGATGATGATTCCTGGAGCATAACTTGATGTAGCCGTTGTCTGCACTGGCTTCAGAATCTAGCAAGGGTTAAGAAGATACGTTGAGTACGAGCGTACTTAGCAAGTTCACTAGAAAAGGAGTGTTTGATGCACTATATCTACAGCCACGGACCATAGGTCATAGGCAATGCAGGTTTTCGTAAACATTTCTTCAAAGGTTGCTTTTATTCTGAAAAGCTATGTCCGTCAGCCTTCACGGGTTTATCAGAACTTTCATGGAGTTCCTTTCCCGCTGCGTTCACAGCTCCTTTCAGGAACAGGGAGTAACAAGTTACAGTTCTTACACTTGTAGAGGTGCGTTACATTTCCATGAGAGATCAACTCCTTGTTGCACAACCGGGCAGCTTACCCGTCCACAATTCCATGTTGTGGGGCTCGGTAGTTGGTCCAAGCCAATCACTGCCCTCTCCGTGACCTCATATGTCTACACGATCCTTCGGGCTGACTCATCTTTGTTAAGCCCCCTTTCGGGCAGGCTAAAACCCTGATGAGTTCCCAAAGACTCTATGACCTGGTGATGCCCGGAATAGTACCATTTACATGAACTATATCCCTAAACACCATTCATGGATAATCTAGACACCAAAAGTGTGGGGCGTAAGGGTGCCCACCCATATGTTGGATCCGCACAACGTCACGTTAAGGTCGTCTTGCCTCCATACAAGAGGAAAAGGATACAGGTGACTTCTCCGTCCCATTCCAAATCTCATGGTCAACGCGTAATATACGTCGCTAGAATCACTGGCGACATTGGTTGCTAAGTCCTAGATGCTATGTTCCTTTACCACCGGAACTTTCATAGTAGGTTATTTCCTCATGGTAAATAACCTATGATCATATTATTATGAAAATAGTGTTTTCTGACATTTTTCAAATGCAGGTGATGACCACATTGGATTTGCAAAATACTTTACAGAAAATAATCAAAGGACATGAGCAAGTGTGAACTTGCCTTTTGTGATTGCAAGATTATGCACTCACGGTCTTCAAGACAATATAAGATCCAATATCTGAAATCAGCATCATTGTTCCGGTAAGGACTAATGTTTAAATAAGCAATATGCTCTTATGCGTAAGTAATGTGATGCACTTTATGAACGCAAATCCCTGGGATAACATTGTTCTAGGGTTTGGATACTAGAAATGATGTCTTTGAAATGTGTTGTACTTTTAGATAAGTGTTACACTTGTGCTTCTTATTAGAGCTTGTGAGTGTGTGTGAAACAATATGTAATTATACTATCACACAACATTAAGATACAAAATTGTGGAATGTTATTCAAGGATTACTTATATAAGAATTGCCTTATCTTCAAATCTTTCTTTACATGAATAGGCATTTATAAGGAACTTTAAGTATTAACAATCCTGATATACAAGTAAGGTTTAAAGCAATGTGATTATGATTAATTATCATTCGTTGACTATGATGAAACTTCTTAAGTTTAGTTGTTAAGATTTGGGGATACTATCTTAAGATTTGTTGTTTGAAGTGGCAAAAAGAATAACATTTGAAGAAAATATTCCTTTTCTAAGGTCTAAACAATCTTTGTGGTTAGTTGAGTCTGGTCGATGTTATTTGTGCTTGCTTGAATAGTTTGGACTTGCGAGGCTTTATGCCTTAACTATAACAGACCAAAGTTAACTATAAAACATATAGCAATGTATTTAGTATTGTATTTAGAGTCTTGTAGACTAATGTTAACTTTAAACATAGATGGTTTGAAAATGTAATGCTTATGACATGTGTACCTTGTGTACTTGGTAACGTTTACTTAAGGTTACTTAAGAATGGTTATATTTTTACTTGGTGTAGTGGTTTCTTGATTTTATAATGGAATAGTATCATTTACTTTTTTATGGATGAGTGGTTATAGTTTATAAACAAAGAAATAATATTACTTAAATACTTATGGACTTGCTATAGTGTTGTGATAGTTTTGAACTGGTGGTGGAAGTACATGGAAAAGTTTGGATTTAGTTACAATTATTCCTGGGGTTTTATAATTGTTTAGGACCTTTTTTAGAAAATAATTACTCATTTGGTTGAAGGATAATTCAATAAAATTGTATTTATAATGTTTTGAACCATTATGACTTCATAATATGAATATTTAAGACTAATACTATTTATTAGACTTAATTGACTAATTTTTAGAAATATTAACAAATTTTATTTACCCTTATATGAATTTTTAACTAAGGAAATAGATTTAAATTTAAATTGCTAAGGTGTTATGATTTTTTATTTACCTCATAAGTGGATTATTATATTTTTAACATTTAGGTATTATTTTTGTGAACATTTTGGTATATTACATTTATTTTTTGTGATTTAAAAATAATAAGATATGATTTTTATAAGATTTATTATTTTATAACTACTTAATAACTAATCAATATTTAATTAACTGAAATAATAATGCATGATTATAGTTTTAAATTATAGTTATTATCTTTCTAAGATTTTTGGTATTTTATTTATATTTTTTAATATTTACCATTATTAAAATATGAATTATCAAATTTTTATTACTTTTAAAATCTTTATTAAATAATAATTACTATTTAAATTGTTACATAACAAATTTTTATAATGGATTAATGTTATAGATTTTATTTTTCTAAACATTTTCATATATAATACATATTTTTCTGAATTATAAAACAAAAGCTATGGATTTAATAAGATTTAATGATTTTATTTCATTTCTGGAATATTTAAACTTGGGTTTATATTATTTCTTTATTTCTTAAACAGATATTAAGCTTTTTACACCGGGGCTAAGCCTACCCAAGGTCACTGACCTGTGGGCCTATGGCCACATCATCAGCCATGCGAGACAGAGACTGAGTCAAACTGGCTGACTAGGCCGGGGGTGACATTGGCATGACGTCAGCGGAGCTTGATCCTCTCAGATCGATGATGGATCAGGTGATTTGGTGCGCGCGCGGGGCTGCAATGAGGCTTGTTCGAAAGAGGATGATGCGAGGAGTCTAGGAGTGGTGACGTCGCTAGCAAATGGTCATCAGAGGATGGTCAACGACGGTGGACAACAGCGGCGGTGTCGGGTGCTCGAGGTGTGAACGAACTAGAGCGAAATACATAGAGTAAAAGGTACTGTAAGATCCAGTGGCTCACCCTGGTCCCAGTGGTGGTGTCGGCGAGGACTGATGCGGTCGGGGGCAAGCTCTCCAACGAGGATTCCGACGAACTGCTGCAAAGAGGAACGGCAAAATTCGTCCACTCTAGTGCACCCCTTGATCCAAGATTCCACCCAGAGGATCTACAGAGCACGGGGCTTCTCCATGGCTACTTGGAAGAGAGTGGGGATGTGCGGCTCGACTGCGAGACGTGGCTCCGGTGAGCTAGGGTTTCGGCCTCATTCGAAACAGAGAGGATAAGGAGGGAATGTGGATAGGGATTGAGGCAGGGCGTCGCGGTGGCCTTCTTATCCCCCTCTAGAAAGGCGGCAGGCATCTCGACGCACAGCTGACGACGATGTCATCGGGCAGCGGCGGACTCCTCCAGCGAGATGCCTGTGTGCGTGAGGATGACGACGATGTTACTTTTACAGAAAACCCCCTAGCGATTCTTTCCTCTCAACCCGTGATCCTTCTTTGGTCCCACCTGTCAGTCACAGAAGAGAACGAGCTGGGCTGGCTGCTGGGCTTTTGTGGGCAGCACATGGGCGACAGGTAAGAAGGAGGGAAGTTGGGCCACGACCAAGAATTGTTTTTTTAATTGTTTTCCTTTTTTCTATTTTCTGTTTTACTTTTCAGATTTGTATTTAATCTATAATTTGAACTTTTCTAACAAAGTTATTTGCTGAACACTTAAAGCAACAATTAGTATTGATTGAGATTTATTTTGTAAACCTTAATGATAAATATTTTCTTTATATATATTTCTTTATTTTCTTTATATAAATCCCCTTTTAATATTTTGTAGAAGCCCTTATTATTAATTTTCTTTCTATACTAAACCATGGCTTTATTATATGATATTTTTCTTATTTGTTTATAAAACTTAACTCCAGGTAGCTCATAGTTTGAATAGAAATTTTTATATATAATGATCCTATATCATTATTTGATGCATGAAATACAAAAGAAATTAATATGGTTAATACTACTTCCATTAACTTAGAAAATGGCAATGTATATATTCTATTATGATAAACATAGAAGTTTAGGGTTTGAATTATAAATGTTTACCCAAGGGTTTAGGGTTCTTAATTTACTCATATTCTTTTGTTGAT
This sequence comes from Avena atlantica, assembly GCA_910589765.1. Lineage (NCBI taxonomy): Eukaryota > Viridiplantae > Streptophyta > Magnoliopsida > Poales > Poaceae > Avena > Avena atlantica. Next base: position 58,388,999 of record OU342737.1, read on the forward strand.
GTGAGTAAAGATTTAATAACTAGGCATATTGTTTTCTGTTTGTGATCTTTAATGATATCACCTTTTAAAATAGAAAGTTAAAAATGTCTTATGGAAAAGAATTGATAAAAATATCTCTTAAACACATATGATTAAGACAATTGGAAATGATAAAGATGTGCTTATGTGATTTGCTATAGGAAAATATTCCTATAAAGTGATATGGAGATAAGATGATGGATCAATAACCTGAAATGGATATTATGTTTGGTTTGAGATTTAGAGTTAGGTGTTTACCAAGAATTTCTATCTTCCATAATTCATAATCCTGGACTTCTAATTAAGGAATTCCTTTCCTAGATATACTACTTTTTCCTATCCATCATCATGATTAACATGATGAGCTTTACTTCATAAAAATATTCTTATCCACCTATTATTCTTCTAAATTGGATGAATCCAATGAGTTTGACACTAAAGCATTTCATGACCTTCACCTATCTAGACTTGGCTATATCAACTACTCTTCTGCTGATAATTTTCAATCCAACAAGTAGTTCCTTCAAACTCCACTCATAATCTTCCTTAATCATCCATCACTAATATTTCTCCATTAGATGTATACATCCAACTACCTTTCTCTAAAGCTTACTATCCTTTGAGATGAATAACACTACTTCCATAACTCTATGCTATACTAGCTTTAATTTAATCATACTATCCTACATTTACTTTACTCTAATACTCTTACTTCAACCTCACATTATTTTAATGTGACTTTTAATGACTACTCTAGGCTAACTTATCTATACTAGGGTTTCAATCATGTTCTACCCACCAATGTCCCTTATACTTGATATAAGTATACCATCCTGGTGAGCAAGGCATGATCATTATAATACTTTAATCATTTATTGCTTAGGTTTTCAATTGGCTAATCAAGGCTTTATCAATACAACCTTACAATTGTATTGGAATTATCTTCTTAGTATCTTTAATTGGATTAAGGTTGTTATTCATGGACTATGCCCCCTTGATCCAATAAAATTACTACTGGTATCTATCTTCAGGATTCATCCTTGTAATCTTCTTTATTACCATATAATTATATATATCCCAATAACTCTTCTATCATTTCAGGAGTGAGTTTAGCTCCATCAATTATCATATTGATTTGATTCTCTTCATCACTCCCATCTTACAGATGATATCTAAAACTAGCATTACTATTTACCTCTTCTTAGTTGTTTCTTTATAGGCACTTAAGTGTAAACTATGTTATGGTCAAGAGTTGATAGATTGAGAATTGGTGAATCAATAGTTGATTTCACAACATTGATGAACGACAGATATTGGAATATAACTCAATAGATATGATAAGGATTGATATGGAAATAAAGATATATGGTGAATGATCTAGACTTAGTTTCTTCCCTTCCCAATCTCACTATAGAGTTTAAGTTAGGTATTACCATGATACTCATGGTATAGTTGGATAAGAAATAAATAAGTCATGGGTAAATTATTACATTCTTAACTTGGTATTCATGGGTTTTTGTGATGAATAGTTTGATATGATCCCTTAAGGATCATATATTAGTCATTTAAGCAATGCATTATGATTTAATTATTATTATTTTTGATCTACCCTTAGATCAAATTATGGTTACCCAAAAATAAGATTTTAGCGAATTCATATTGAAACTTATCATAGTAAAATTGATGATCTACCTCAATTCCATCAAGTTGAGAGAAACCTCAATCATTTTAACAAGTTTTGTTCAAAAGCGCGAAAATTATTCTGATTTTCTATGCATGAATGCAATGCACACATCTGGGTTCAGCTTATTTCTAGGCTCTAATGCTAGGATGTTACAGAAGTGCATTTCTTAATGGACCATTGAATGAGTTTGTGTATGTAAATCAACCCCCGGGATTTGAGGATCCCAACTTCCCAAACCATGTCTACAAACTTGATAAGGCAATCTATGGGCTCAAACAAGCCCCACGCACGTGGTATGAGCACCTTAGAGAGTTGTTGTTTGACCGTGGATTTGAGGTTGGGAAAATCGACCCCACTCTTTTTAATAAGAAGGTCAATGGGGAGCTTTTTGTATGCCAAATATATGTTGATGATATTATCTTTGGCTCATCTAACAAAGATTTTAATGATGAATTCTCAAAGCTTATGACTAGTAGGTTCTAGATGTCTATGATGGGGGAGTTGAGAGTGTAGGGGTTCGTAGCATGGAAAACAAAAAAATTCTACCGCATACAAATAAACAAGCCAAGATCTATCTACTAGATTGTAGCAACAAGTCGATAGCATAACTCACCCTCGAAGATTCCAAAGTGTTTAACGAGAGCGGATTCTCGTGGGTGATGTAGTCGTACTCTTGCCGATCTCAAGATCATGTAGACGATCCTTCCGGCGCCGCGTTCCGGCAGCGCTTCCGCAGTCGGTCACACGTTCGGTACTCGATGAAGACCTTCCTCTCCCTTGTTCCAGCAGACAGCGGAGGTTGTAGCACTCTCCTCGCGATTCCGGAAGCACGACGGCGTGGTACCGGAAGTAGAGGGGAGATCTCGCAGGGCTTCGCCTTAAGCCGGAGCGAGTATGGTGGACTATGAGAGAGGCCTCGGTGATCTAGGGTTTAGACGCACCAATGAGAGAGGGCTAGGCCGGCGGCTAGGGCTTGGGGAAGCCCAAGTCGGTGGCTAGGGTTTTCCCTAGGCGGCGGCAGCAGCAGGAGGTGGTGGCGTCGGCGGCTTAGGGCTAGGGTTTGGTGAGGGCAAGGTGTAGGTCTTGGAGGGGCAGCCCTGCCCCTCCTTATATAGGTGGGAGGGCGCGGCCAAGGGGAGGGGAGTCCCTCCCCAACTCGGCCTCCTTGGCCGGCGGTGGAGGGAGAGGGACTTCCTCCCCAAGTAGGTTTCCTACTCTCCCTCCACCAAGCAAAATAGCCGTTTGACTTTTCAAATTGGCGTTTGACTTTTCAAACTAGGATTTGATTTATCCCTTTATTTTGCTCAGTGATGACACCTAGTACATGATGCAACCATTCCAACTTGTTATGACACATTCATGTACCCTTCCCCTCCGGAGTGTCGGACATTCCGGAACCTTCAAGAACATTCCTGATGAAAACACCGGAACCATTCTACAACCCCGAAACAAGACTTTCCTTATATGAATCTTATTCTCTGGACCATTCCGGATCTCCTCGTGATATCCCGGATCCCATCCGAGACTCCGAACAACATTCGGTCTCTTACTCATCATTCCATAACTACTCAACAACATCGAATCCTTAAGTGTGTATCCCTACGGTTCGTGAATTATGCGGACATGATCGAGACAGTTCTCCGAACAATAACCAATAGAGGAATCAGGAAATTCATATGGATCCCACATATTTCTATGATTACTTTGCGATCGAATGAACCACTTACATACGATACCAATTTCCCTTTGTCTCACGATAGTTTACTTATCCGAGGTTTTGATCGTCGGTATCTCTCCATACCTAGTTCAACCTCGTTACTGATAAGTACTCTTTTCTCGTTCCCGTGATATGTGATCCCTTGTGAGCTAGTCACATGCTTGCAAGCTAATTGTATGACATTCCACCGAGAGGGCCCAGAGTATATCTATCCGTCATATGGATGGACAAATCCCACTCTTGATCCATGTGTCTCAACCAATACTTTCCAAACACTCAATGCCACCCAGTTACGGTGTGGTGTTTGATGTCATCAAAGCATCCTTCCGGTGATGGTGATAAGCATGATCTCACGGTCGAAGGAATTAGGTTACTATGTATCAGAAAGCATATAACAATTGAACTATTAAAATGACTTGATCTTTATGCTACGCTTATCTATAGGAGTATGTCCATCATATCATTCTCCTAACGATATGATCTTGATGTTAATAACATCTCAATGTTCATGATAGGGAAACCACAATCATTCATTAACCAACAAGCTAGTATTAAGAAGAGGCTTTACTAGGGACTCTAATTTAGTTTGCAGATCACACAAGTATTAATGTTTCCTTGTTAATACTGTTATAGTATGAATGTAAACATTTATCATAAACACAAAGATATAATAATAGCTACATTTATTATTGCCTCTAGGGCATATCTTCAACAGTCTCCCACTTGCACTAGAGTCAACTAATCTAGATTACATGGTAATATACCGAACACCCATGGCAGTTTGGTGTTGGTCATATTTTGCCCTCGGGAGAGGTTTAGTCAACGGATCCGCCACATTCAGATCTGTGTGTACTTTGCAAATCTTTATGTCACCATCTTGGACATGTTCTCGAATAGCGTGGAAACGTAGCTTGATGTGCTTCAGCTTCTTGTGTGACCTTGGTTCTTGCGCATTGGCTATGGCGCCCATGTTATCACAGTAGATAGACATTGGGTCCAGCGCACTTGGAACCACACCGACCTCTGTAATGAACTCTTTCATCCATATCGCTTCTTGTGAAGCCTCCGAAGCAGCCATGTATTCCGATTCAGTTGAAGATCTCGCCACAACGCTTTGCTTTGCACTCCTCCAGCTAATTGCTGCACCATTCAAAGTAAATATGTATCCAGATTGTGATTTAGAATCATCCGGATCGGTGTTCCAACTAGCATCGGTGTAACCATTAACAACGAGCTGTTCATCACCTCCATAAGAAAGAACCATATCCTTAGTTCTTCTCAAGTACTTAAGGATGTTTTTGACCGCTGTCCAATGATCCACTCCTGGATCACTTTGATACCTGCTAGTCAAACTAACAGCATATGCAATGTCGGGTCTAGTACATAGCATGGCATACATTAGATATCCTATGGCTGTGGCATAGGAAGTTTTACTCATCCTTTCTCTATCTTCTGCCGTTGTTGGACTTTGAGTTTTACTCAAGGTCGTATTGGGCAACATGGGCAAGAACCCTTTCTTGCTATCTTCCATTCCAAACCTATTTAGAACTTTGTCCAAATATGTACTTTGTGACAATGATATTAGGCGTCTCGATCTATCTCTATAAATCTTTATGCCTAATATATAAGCTGCTTCGCCAAGATATTTCATTGAAAAACTATTATACAAATATTCCTTGACACTATTAAGAAGGTCTACATCATTCCCAATCAACAATATGTCATCTACATATAGTATTAAGAATGCTACAGAGTCCCCACTCACTTTCTTGTAAATACAAGCTTCTCCATAAGTTTGTATAAAACCAAAACTTTTGATTACTTTATCAAAACGTTGATTCCAACTTCGGGATGCTTGCTTCAATCCATATATGGACCGTTGAAGTTTGCATACCTTGTTAGCATCTTTAGGATCGACAAAACCTTTGGGTTGCATCATATACAACTCTTCATCAATGTCTCCATTGAGGAACACTGTTTTGACATCCATCTGCCATATCTCATAATCATAATATGCAGCGATTGCTAACATAATACTCACAGACTTTAACTTCGCTACTGGTGAGAAGGTCTCATCGTAGTCAACTCCTTGAATTTGCCGAAACCCTTTTGCGACAAGTCGAGCTTTATAGACAGTAACATTACCATCAGCATCTGTTTTCTTCTTGAAAATCCATTTATTCTCGACAGTCTTCCGGCCATCCGGTAAGTCCACCAAAGTCCATACTTGGTTTTCGTACATGGATCCAATCTCGGATTTCATGGCTTCTTGCCATTTATTGGAATCTGGGCTCATCATCGCTTCCTCATATGTCGCAGGGTCATCGGTGTTGTCCACCAACATGACACTCATAACGGGATCATACCAATCAGGAGTGGTACGAGTTCTTGTTGACCTGCGAGGTTCTATAGCAACTACAACCGAAGTTTCATGATCATCATCATTAGCTTCCTCTCTTATTGGTGCAGGCACCACAGGAACTTCTTCCGGTGTTGCGCTACTCGCAAGTTCGAGAGAAGGTTCGACAACCTCGTCGAGTTCTACTTTCCTTCCAGTCACTTCTTTTGAGAGAAATTCCTTTTCTAGAAAGGATCCATTCTTGGCAACAAAGATTTTGCCTTCGGATCTATGATAGAAAGTATACCCAATAGTTTCCTTTGGGTATCCTATGAAGACGCATTTTTCGGCTTTGGGTTCAAGCTTGTCCGGCTGTAACTTCTTTACATAGGCTTCGCAACCCCAAACTTTAAGGAATGACAATTTAGGTTTCTTCCCAAACCATAATTCATACAGTGTCGTTTCAACGGATTTAGATGGTGCCCTATTTAAAGTGAATGCGGCTGTATCTAATGCATAACCCCAAAATGATAGCAGTAAATCTGTAAGTGACATCATAGAACGAACCATAGCTAAGAGAGTTCGATTACGACGTTCGGATACACCATTACGTTGTGGTGTTCCCGGCGGTGTCAATTGTGGAAGTATTCCGCATTTCTTCAAATGATCGCCAAACTCGTAACTTAGATATTCACCTCCATGATCAGATCGTAGAAATTTAATCTTCTTATTACGTTGATTCTCCACCTCACTTTGAAATTCCTTAAACTTCTCGAAATTTTCGGACTTATGTTTCATGAAATAGATATACCCATATCTACTCAAGTCATCCGTGAAGGTAAGAACATAACGATAACCACCGCGCGATGCTACACTCATTGGACCACACACATCGGTATGTATGATTTCCAATAAGTCCGTAGCTCGCTCCATCATACCAGAAAATGGATTCTTAGTCATTTTACCCATCAGACATGCTTCGCATCTTTCAAGTGATTCGAAATCAAGTGATTCAAGAAGTCCATCGGAATGGAGTTTCTTCATACGCTTCACTCCAATGTGACCAAGATGATAGTGCCACATATAGGTCGAGTTATCACTCAATTTCAAACGTTTAGCTTCAATGTTATTAATATGTGTATTTCCACTATCGAGATTCAATAAGAATAGACCATCTATCAAAGGTGCATGTGCATAAAACATATTACTCATATAAATCCAACAAATATTATTCTCGGACTTAAACAAGTAACCGTCTCGCAATAAACAAGATCCCGATATAATGTTCATGCTTAACGCAGGCACCAAATAACAATTATTTAAGTATAAAACTAATCCGATGGTAGATGAAGAGGTAGCATGCCGACCGCGATCACATCAACCTTTGATCCATTTCCCACGCGCATCGTCACCTTGTTATTCGCTAGCTTCCGTTTATTCTGTAGTACCTGTTTCGAGTTACAAATATGAGCAACCGAACCAGTATCAAATACCTAGGCACTACTATGAGTACTAGTGAGATACACATCAATAACATGTATATCGGATATACCTTTCTTCTTGATGTTGCCGTTCTTCAAATCCGCCAAGTACTTTGGGCAATTCCGCTTCCAGTGACCTTCTCCCTTGCAGTAGAAGCACTCAGTATCAGGCTTAGGTCCAGCCTTGGTCTTCTTCGTCGGTGCGGTAACTTTCTTACCACCCTTCTTGAAGTGTCCCTTTTGCTTAGACTTGCCTTTCTTGAATTTGGTGGTCTTATTGACCATCAACACTTGGTGCTCTTTCTTGATCTCCACTTCTGCAGATTTTAACATGGAGAAGAGTTCTGGCAACTGCTTGTTCATGCTTTGCATATTGTATTCCATCACAAAGTTCTTGTAACTTGGTGGTAGTGATTGGAGGACATGGTAAATCCCCAAAGCATTAGGAATCACTATACCCAAGCTTTGAAGTTTGTTTGCGTGCCTAGACATCTTAAGCATATGCTCACTGACGGAGCTACCCTCTTCCATCTTGCAGTTAAAGAACTTTTCAGAAGCCTCATAGCTCTCAACTGCCGCGTGAGTCTCAAATATCAGTTTGAGTTCATAGACAATATCATGTGGGTCTGAATTCTCAAACCTTTTCTGAAGATCCGATTCCAAACCATACAAGATAGCACACTGAACTTTGGAGTACTGATTCTTCCGAGCGAGGTAAACATTCTTTACTTCATCGGTAGCATCAGCTGCAGGCGGGTCACCCAGCGGTGCATCAAGCACATAGGTCAAATTACCAGTATTGAGGACAATCCTCAAATTGCGGAACCAATCCGCGAAGTTGCTTCCATTGTTTTCAACTTTTCTTTCTCTAGGAACGCATTAAAATTGATGGTAGGGGCCGCCATTGATCTACAACATATTTGCAATAGTTTAGACTAAGTTTATGACAAATTGAGTTATAATTAATAGTTAAATTAATCTAGGTGAACTCCCACTCAAAACAATATCCCTCACATTGTTTTAGTGATCACACGAACCAAATCCACCACATCAAAACCGATCATCACGAGAGTTGATGTAGCTTCAATGGCGAACAATCGACATGTTCATCATATCTACTATATGATTCATGCTTTACCTTTCGGTGATCCGTGTTCCGAGACCATGTCTGTACATGCTAGGCTCGTCAAGATCAAACCTTATCTTCCGCATGAGCAAATCTGGCTTGCTCACGTTGTATACACTTGTAGAATCTAACACACCCGATCATCACGTGGTGCTTCGAAACAACAAGCTTTAGCAACGGTGCTTACTAAGGATTAACACTTTAGAAATTGAAATTTATGTGCATGAGGGATCATCTTATAATGCTACCGTCGTTAACTAATCAATACAAGATGCGTAAAGGATTAACATCACATGCAATTCATAATATGTGATATGATATGGCCTTTCTTCTTTGTGCTTCCGATCTCCATCTTCAAGCACGAACATGATCTCCATCATCACTAGCATTGCATCAAGGTAAATGACGTTGCTCCATGGTTGCCATCCATCAGCTTCAACTATTACAACTACTTTGAATAGACATGCGGGTCTTAACAGAAATTAAAGACAACCATATGGCTCCTGCCGGTTGCCAACTTACAATAAGGAACATTGCATACATCAAATATAATCACAATCATGTCCATATCACATCACAGCACACCCCTGCAAAACAAAGTTAGACGCCTCTAATTTCTTTGCATATTTTACGTGGTTTGGGGCTTTCAATAAGTGTCCATCTAACTTACGAACAAGAACCACAACGTTGATGTTTGAACTATCAAGTGCCGTTGTAAATTGGATCTATACTATAATGGGAGAGACAGACACCCGCAAAGCCACTTATGCAATACAAGTTGCATGTTGAGTGTGGAGCAAGTCTCATGAACGATGTCATGTAAGGTTAGCCCGGGCCGCTTCATCCCATCATACCGCAAGATGCAAAGTACACAAAAAGCAATTGATAATAAAAGCACCACCGCCCACAATGACCATTGTGTTCTACTCGTGCAACAGATCTACATATAGACACGACTCTAATACCACTGTAGGGGTTCGTAGCATGGAAAACAAAAAAATTCTACCGCATACAAACAAACAAGCCAAGATCTATCTACTAGATTGTAGCAACGAGTCGATAGAATAACTCACCCTCGAAGATTCCAAAGTGTTTAACGAGAGCGGATTCTCGTGGGTGATGTAGTCGTACTCTTGCTGATCTCAAGATCGTGTAGACGATCCTTCCGGCGCTGCGTTTCGGCAGCGCTTCCGTAGTCGGTCACACGTTCGGTACTCGATGAAGACCTTCCTCTCCCTTGTTCCAGCAGACAGCGGAGGTTGTAGCACTCTCCTCGCGATTCCGGAAGCACGACGGCGTGGTACCGGAAGTAGAGGGGAGATCTCGCAGGGCTTCGCCTTAAGCCGGAGCGAGTATGGTGGACTATGAGAGAGGCCTCGGTGATCTAGGGTTTAGACGCACCAAGGAGAGAGGGCTAGGCCGGCGGCTAGGGCTTGGGGAAGCCCAAGTCAGCGGCTAGGGTTTGCCCTAGGCGGCGGCAGCAGCAGGAGGTGGTGGCGCCGGCGGCTTAGGACTAGGGTTTGGAGAGGGCAAGGTGTAGGTCTTGGAGGGCAGCCCTGTCCCTCCTTATATAGGTGGGAAGGCGCGGCCAAGGGGAGGGGAGTCCCTCCCCAACTCGGCCTCCTTGGCCGGCGGTGGAGGGAGAGGGACTTCCTCCCTAAGTAGGTTTCCTACTCTCCCTCCACCAAGCAAAATAGTCGTTTGACTTTTCAAATTGGCGTTTGACTTTTCAAACTAGGATTTGATTTATCCCTTTATTTTGCTCAGCGATGACACCTAGTACATGATGCAACCATTGCAACTTGTTATGACACATTCATGTACCCTTCCCCTCCAGAGTGTCGGACATTCCGGAACCTTCTAGAACATTCCCGATGAAAACACCGGAACCATTCTCCAACCCTGAAACAGGACTTTCCTTATATGAATCTTATTCTCCGGACCATTCTGGATCTCCTCGTGATATCCCGGATCCCATCCGAGACTCCGAACAACATTCGGTCTCTTACTCATCATTCCATAACTACTCAACAACATCGAATCCTTAAGTGTGTATCCCTACGGTTCGTGAATTATGCGGACATGATCGAGACAGTTCTCCGAACAATAACCAATAGAGGAATCAGGAAATTCATATGGCTCCCACATATTTCTATGATTACTTTGCGATCGAATGAACCACTTACATACGATACCAATTTCCCTTTGTCTCACGATAGTTTACTTATCCGAGGTTTTGATCGTCGGTATCTCTCCATACCTAGTTCAACCTCGTTACTGATAAGTACTCTTTTCTCGTTCCCGTGATATGTGATCCCTTGTGAGCTATTCACATGCTTGCAAGCTAATTGTATGACATTCCACCGAGAGGGCCCAGAGTATATCTATCCGTCATATGGATGGACAAATCTCACTCTTGATCCATGTGTCTCAACCAATACTTTCCAAACACTCAATGCCACCTTTATAGCCACCCAGTTACGGTGTGGTGCTTGATGTCATCAAAGCATCCTTCCGGTGATGGTGATAAGCATGATCTCATGGTCGAAGGAATTAGGTTACTATGTATCAGAAAGCATATAGCAATTAAACTATTAAAATGACTTGATCTTTATGCTACGCTTATCTATAGGAGTATGTCCATCATATCATTCTCCTAACGATATGATCTTGTTGTTAATAACATCTCAATGTTCATGATAGGGAAACCATAATCATTTATTAACCAACAAGCTAGTATTATAAATAGGCTTTACCAGGGACTCTAATTTAGTTTACAAATCACACAAGTATTAATGTTTCCTTGTTAATATTGTTATAGTATGAATGTAAACATTTATCATAAACACAAAGATATAATAGTAACTACATTTATTATTACCTCTAGGGCATATCTCCAACAGAGAGTATTTCTTGGTTTTGAGATCAAGCAAGTTAGAGGAGCGACATTCTTCAACCAAGCCAAGTATACTCAAGATATGCTCAAGAGATTTAATATGCAAGATTTAAATGGAGCTCCTACTCCCATGGCTACAAAGACTCATCTAGAACAAAATCCAAATGGTAAAGATGTGGATCAAAAGGTATATCGGTCTATGAGTGGTTGTTTGCTTTACCTTTGTGCATATAGACCCGATATTGTGTTGAGTGTAGGTGTGTGTGCAAGATATCAAGTGGCTCCTAAAGAAAGCCATTTAATGGCGATCAAGAGAATTTTTCGATATTTAGTTCATACCCCATATTATGGTCTTTGGTATCCTCGAGGGTCAACATCTGCTCTTTGTGGATACACGGATTCAGATTGGGCTGGTGATAAGGATGATAGAAAATCAACACCTGGGGCTTACCAATTCCTTGGTAGGTCCTTGGTATGTTGGTATTCTAAGAAGAAAAATTGTATATCTCTCTCCACCGCCGAAGCCGAGTATGTGGCAGCTGCTAGTGCTTGCACCCAATTGCTTTGGATGAGGCAAACTTTAAAGGAATACGGTGTCCTTTGTGACAAAGTGCCTCTTATATGTGATAATAAAAGTGCCATCAAGATTGCCTACAACTTGGTGGATCACACAAGGACAAAGCATATTGAGATTCGTCATAACTTCATTAGGGATCATGTTGCTCGAGGTGATATTGATTTATTATATGTGTCAACCAAAGATCAACTTGCCAACATCTTCACGAAGCCACTTGCTGAAGCAAGGTTTTGCTATTTGGGGAATGAACTAAATATCATAGATTCGAGGAGCTTGACTTGACCACCTTGCATACTCACCTATGTCTTGACTCTTATTTGGTCTAGGTGCAGGCATGGATATAGGGGGAGATGCGGTCCTATTTGATTGGACTATCCCTCCCCCCATTATGCCCAAAGCGATAAAAATCATACCTCTTAATATCATTTTGTGGATATGTGAGCTTAAATGATGAGTTTCGGTAATGGATCCAAGATATATCTTCGTGGTTCCAAGCCGAGTATACTAAAAAATGGTGGCCTAGGCCACCGCCCTCTCTCATTCGAGAGGTTGGCGTTCACTCGTGTTTGTCATTTTCTGATTCTTTGTTGATCTTAGTTTCATGCACGCTCCTTTGGTTTTTGATATCTTTGTCCCTATTTCAGAGTGCATGTGCTTCACACAGTGTGATTATCTCAACCCAAGCCTTTCTACTCCCTCGAAAAACCCTCATCCAATCTGCACAAGAACCCCTCCATTGTCCTTGGCTATGGAATCAGGTGGAACCGGTACTACCGGATTAGGAGCGGTACTACCGGCCCTGGGTGGTTCCCAGGTCGTGTCCTGGAAACTGCTCCAGGAGCGGTACTACCGTTCGTATGTCCGATACTACCGGTCACCGGTACGACTGGTTGCTGAAATCGGTACTACCGCTCGCAAGCGGTACTACCGGTCGGCGTTTATGGTATAGGTTGGTCGCGTAGGGGGGGCACCCTTCAGTTCCTCATTACCCCCCCCCCCCCCGCTCCCAACACATACCACCGCCGCCATAGGAGCTCTTGACGCCACCGGAGCCTCGCCGCGCCCTCCTCTCACCGGATCCTCCTCGGATTCGGACTCCTTGCGGGCTCCCGATCCTTCTCCACCGCCATGGGTCCCGGTACAACCGCCTCTCTCTCTCACTCTTATTTTCTTCATTGGGTCTAGATCTTGCTTAGATTCTTGAAGAAAGTGACATGTTGTGAGGTTGTACCGCCATACACTCATTGTTGCCTAGAAGAATCATCGATTTAGGAGGTGTTGAGGCCAATTTGGAACCGTGTGCTACCTTGGATGGGCGTGCATCCGCTTGATGGCGCCTTGTTGACGTGGGAGCTTCTTTCTTTATTCCCTGGCACCAGAAAAGCTTGACGGCTGTCTACGCACAGCCTGTTGGGAACCCCAAGAGCAAGGTGTGAAGCAGCAAGCAGCAAGTTTTCCCTCAGTTGAGACCGAGGTTATCGAACCAGAAGGAGGAAGGAAATGTCACACAGGTGTTGCACGCAACACAGAGACCTACACAACACAAACTCAAGACTTTGCCCCAACGAATAGGGAGGTTGTCAAGCTCACTGGTTTGCTGTAACAAAGGATTAAACGTATGGTGTGGAAGGTAATGGTTTGCAGCAAGTAAACAAGTAACAGTGGAATATGTATCAATGGTAAAGATTGGACCGGGGTCCATAGTTCACTAGAGGTGCTCTCCTTAGATAAACAACATGGCATGAAGGGTAAACAAATTACAGCGGGGTAATTGACATGAACTGAGCAAGGCATAACAATGCAATTACTAGTCAGAAAGATCCTATGAGATTCGATTGGGCAATACAACAAGATACATAGACCGCCATCCAACTGCATCTATGACTAGAAGTCCACCTTCAGGTTATCATCCAAAACCCCTCCAGTATTAAGTTGCAAGCAACAGACAACTGCTTTAAGCAAAGTGTGTAAGGTAAACAGTCCACATGTTCCATGAACAAGAGACCGTTGTTTTCTCCCTAGTAGCAATAGCACATCTACAACCGAAGAGATTATTGTCACTTCCCTTGGAAACTAGAGGCATGAACCCACTATCGAGCATAAATACCCCCTCTTGGAGTCACTACCAACTACTTGGCCAAGATAGCTACTAACAACGGAGAGCATGCAAGATCACAAACAACATAGACATGATAGAATCATAAAGACAAAACCATTAATCAAACCAACATAATAATCTCAATATCCATCGGATCCCCGCAAACACAACATGTATGATTACAAATAGATTAGATCTTGATCATGAACGGAGCTCGCAAGATTATACATGAAAGCACAAAGGAGGAGATACAACCATCTAGCTACTACATGGACCCATAGTCCAAGGTGTAACTACTCGCGCATCATACCGGAGAGAAGGCCTCTGGGATGATCTCCCCTCCGTCAGGGTGCCGGGAAGAACTTCAGATCCCCCTGATCTAGGGACGATGGTGGCGGCGTCTACAGACGGTTTCGTCGATATTTGATCGGGTACTTAGGGTTTCTGCATCGAGGGCTTTTTATAGGCGAAGGGGGAGACCGAGGAGGCGGCCAGGGTTGGCAAACCCTAGCCAGGCGTGGGGCTAAGCTCACCAGCGCCTGGGGTGGGTCTGCCCCCCTGGCTGGCCCCTCTGGCTCTCCTCTAGACTTCTTGTTTCCCACGGAAAGTAATTGACCTTGTCGTTTGTCCCGTCCAATTCCGAGAATATTTCTTTACTAACTTTTCTGAAACCAAAAACAGCAGAAAACAGGCATCTGGCACTGTTGCAACTTGTTAATAGGTTAGTACCAGAAAACAAGTAAAAAGCACCTCAAAGTGTAGACAAGTAAAGCAAAGTAGATACTAAACAAGCATGGAGCATCAAAATTATAGATACGTTTCCAACGTATCACCGCTCGACCGGTAGTACCGATTTTTTTTCCGGTACTACCGCTCGTGAGTGGTACTACCGCTTCCAGCACCGGTAGTACCGGTCCCAACTGGCCAGAACACTTCTCTGAATCTTGGCTTCTTTGTGATTTGCTTTGGGTTCTTGTGCCCTTACCCCATGCTGTTCTCCCTCTTGCTATCACAGGTGCATGTGGTTCTAGGGGTGCTCGTAAGCGCTCCAAGGCAACTCATGAGATTAAATAGGAAGAGACGGAGTCTGAAGAAGAAGAAGTCATGCCTTATCCTAGCCATCATATGAAGATTCCTGCTTCTCGAGGTGGCCGCGGGGGTCGTGAGGGGGTCACTAAGCGGTTTGCTGGTCGTGGCAGAGCTCCCCCTCCTCGTCCCCCTTCCTCGGGGCGCTCCAAGAGTTTCAGCTCAGGGCCATTAGGGCCAAAGTTACTGTCTGATATATCTGATTCCGAGTTCAACTCTCTGAGGGTTGACAATCCCTATGGTCGCGCCCGTGATGAGGGTAGGGAAGACATCTTGTTCTACAGCGACTTCCAAGAGCGCGTGTACAAGGAAGTCCTTCTGAAGAATGTTCAAATGGTTGTGCCGCGACTGTGGATTGATATGGAACACATCAACAAGAATCTTGATTATTTTGCTGAGGCTAAGGAAATCTGCTCTAACCTTGGATTTCTCCCCATTATGGAATTTCAGCATGATTATGAGCCTCTTCCAATTTCTAAGTTTTATGCCACTGCTCACTTCTCAACAAACAAAACTCGGAAAATCACTTGGATGACTCAAGGTGCAATTAAGGAGGCCACTCTTGCTGAATTTGCTGAAATTCTGGGATATGAAGATCGCGACTGTGACATTCCTTCTGGCTTTCATTGCCACATGTGTGAGCACCCCTCCAAGAAGGAGGTTCTTGCTCCTCTCTACATCCGGGGCCGCGGAGTTGTTGGCAAGATCAAGGATCTTATCCCCACTTATGACATTCTTCACCGCATCTTCCGTGAGACCGTTGCTCCTCGTGCGGGCAACAAAGATGAGATTCATGGGTATTCTGTTGATTTGTTGCTCAACACATTTCTCAACCGCGACTCTGGCACCACTCTTGATGTGATGGACTTTATATGGAATGAGATGGTCGCTGCAGCTCACTCCCGGAGGGTTCCCCCGTTTGCTCCCTACATCATGGCTCTCATTGTTACCAAGTGTCCTCCCATTGCGAGGACCCTTTCCACTCGTCCTCTAGTTGTGCACAGGTCCAAGGCACTCAAGATCAAGAAGCATGCTAAGCCTCACAATGTGAAGGGTGATGAGGTGGATGAAGATGGCAATGTGATTGAGGCTGGTTCTGAGGATGCTGACAGTGGCCGTGATGATAATTATGTTGTCTCCCGTTGCAAGAATGCCCAGGCATCATGGGCCAAGGGGATTGAGGCCAAGCCCAAGAAGGTGTTTTTCTTCCAAGTTCACAATCAAAAGCGCATGTATGAGGCTCATGTGTATGCCAAGAAAGCCTGTGCTCTTCAGAGAGACATGATGGAAGATCAAGGATTGACCATCTCTGAGGGCTCCGAGAACAACATCACTCTAGAAGACCAATGGATCTCCAAGCACAACCACTGGGGTGATGATGTCTCTTCCTCGTACCGTGCTCCACCAACCCATGAGGATGACTATGATGATGATGAGGATTGACTTTTGGGGCGTTAGTCTTGCTCTTGTCCCTTTTTGGTGTCTTGATGCCAAAGGGGGAGAAGGTGCACCTTAGGCATGCGGGTGTTGCATGGGAAAGTCACAAGCTCATTCTTGCTTTGATCTTTTAATTTTTTGTGAACTTTATTTGCCTCATATTATGTGTGAACTCTATGTAATAAATGTTTGGGAAATACTAGTGATATGTATGTTGAAACTATGTGGGTATTTCACGGATCCATCTTGTGATGATATGTGTTATCCATTGCCAATATTTTTCTCATCACAAGTTATTGTGCAAAGGTATGAGTTCAAATGTTATTATCTCTATTTGTGCACTCTTGTTGGGTTTGTAAAATAGAGGGGGAGGATTGATCCTATTGGTGCTTGACGAGGAGGAAGAAGTTTGATGTCTCTTTATTCCCCGGCAACGGCGCCAGAAAGCTTGTTGCCTGTCAGATATGACTTCGTTGGGAACCCCAAGAGCAAGGTATGATGAGCACAGCAGCAAGTTTTTTCTTTGTAGAGACCGAGGTTATCGAACCAGAAGGAGGAAGGAAACGTCACACAGGTGTTGCAAGCAACACTGAGACCTACACAACACAAACTCAAGACTTTGCCCCAACGAATCAGTGAGGTTGTCAAGCTCACCGATTTGCTGTAACAAAGGATTAAACGTATGGTGTGGAAGGTAATGGTTTGCAGCAAGTAAACAAGTAACAATGGAAGATGTATCAATGGTAAAGATTGGACCGGGGTCCATAGTTCACTAGAGGTGCTCTCCTTAGATAAACAACATGGCATGAAGGGTAAACAAATTACATCAGGGCAATTGACAGGAACTAAGCAAGGCATAAAAATGCAATTACTAGTTAGAAAGATCCTATGATATTCGATTGGGCAATACAACAAGATACATAGACCGCCATCCAACTACATCTATGACTAGAAGTCCACCTTCATGTTATCATCCGAACCCCCTCCAGTATTAAGTTGCAAGCAACAGACAACTGCTTTAAGCAAAGTGTATAAGGTAAATAGTCCACATGTTCCATGAACAAGAGACCGTTGTTTTCTCCCTAGTAGCAACAACACATCTACAACCGAAGAAATTATTGTCACTTTCCTTGGAAACTAGAGGCATGAACCCACTATCGAGCATAAATACTACCTCTTGGAGTCACTAGCAACTACTTGACCAAGATAGCTACTAACAACGAAGAGCATGCAAGATCACAAACAACACAGACATGATAGAATCATAAAGACAAAACCGTTAATCAAACCAACATGATAATCTCAATATCCATCGGATCCCCATAAACACAACATGCATGATTACAAGTAGATTAGATATTGATCGTGAACGGAGCTCACAAGATCTATACATGAAAGCACAAAGGAGGAGATACAACCATCTAGCTACTACATGGACCCATAGTCCAAGGTGAAACTACTCACACATCATACCGGAGAGAAGGCCTCCGGGATGATCTCCCCTCCGGTAGGGTGCCGGGAAGAACTTCATATCCCCCTCAATCTAGGGACGACGATGGCGGCGGTTACAGAAAGTTTCGTGGAGATTTGATCGGGTACTTAGGGTTTCTGCAATCGCAGGATTCTTATAGGCGAAGGGGGAAGCCGAGGAGGCGGACAGAGGGGCCACACCCCTCCCAGGAGCGGGGCAGGGCCCACCCGCGCCTAGGGGGGTCTGGCTGTCCTGGCCCGCTTCTCCGTCTCCCCTCTGGACTTCTTGTTCCCCACGGAAAGTAATTTACTTTGACGTTTGTCCCGTCCAATTCCGAGAATATTGATTTCCTGCCTTTCTAGAACCAAAACAGAAGAAAACAGGCAACTGGCACTGTGGCAACTTGTTAATAGGTTAGTACCAAAAAATATGTAAAAAGTACCTCAAAGTGTAGACAAAGCAAAGCAAAGTAGATACTAAACAAGCATGGAGCATCAAAAATTATAGATACGTTTCCGACGTATCACCTATTCATCCAGGGGGAGCCCCGTCTCTATTTTCCAAAAGCCATGATTATCTTTCTAATATTATCTTGCAAAGGCGTGTTGTTATCAAACACCAAAAATGGGGAGATTGAAAGTGCACTTCCTATCCTTATGATTTTGATGTTTGATGATAACACACCTATCGGTTTAATCGTGTGCTAAGTGTATCTCAAGACTTTAAAGTTGCGGCACCAAAAATGCACTGCCCATAATTGGCACTTGCCAAAGTCACCAGTGCTGACCGGTAGTACCGGAATTTACGACCGGTACTACTGCTTGGCACCGGTACTACTGCTCCCAGGTACCAGTCGCATCTAATCGAGAAGGAAAGGTTTTGTCAATCCTCGGTACCACCCGGTACCACGGGGCGACACTACCGCCCCAACCGGTAGTACCGCTTGCACAAGAGGTACTACCGCTTGACGACGGTAGTACCACTCAGCTGTACTGGGAAACACTGAGGAAGGATAAGAGCTCTCCCTCCTACTCAGTACCAACCGGTACCTAGAGCCGGTACTACCGCCCAGATCGGTAGTACCGCTTCACAGGACCGGTACTACCGCTTGGCGGTAGCACTGCTTGGTGGGTCCGGGGGTGACTGAAGATGGGTCAACCATGTGGCGCATAACCGGTACCTGGTCCGGTACCTGACCGGTAGTACCGGTGGTGACCGGTACTACCGCTTGGGTTCCGGTAGTACCGGTGCATTTAGTGCCCAACGGGAAGATTTCTCCAAGTTCTATAAATGCCCCTCCACCTACCTTGGGAAAATTCGCTCGTCGCATTTAAGAACACCCCGTCCATTTGAGCCATCAAATCGCTAAGATCTCTTCACTCAACCATCCAAAGTCGTTGATCTTTGGAGAATCGAAGGAGGAGCCCTTGATGTACTACTTCACCAATAGAGATCTTCATTTCCCCCTCATTCACTCGAGGTCCCCTTGCTCTAGTGTTTCTTTGGAAACTCTAGTTCTAGATTTGGCTCTTACAAGTTTATCTTTGATTGTTTGACAGCTTGCTTGTATTCGGGAGCCTCCAATTAAGTTGTGGATGTGTGCCTCGAACTAGTTGTAAAGGTGTCGGCTTCCACCTTAAAGGTTGCCGATATAGTGGAAGAGGTGAATCGAACCCATCGGGGTGAGGTTCATCGGAGAATAAGGGAGGCCTTTCGTGTCGTAGGTGGTTTGATACCACTCTCTCTCCAAACGTAGATGTACTTCCCCTTAAAAGGAAGGAACTATGGGAAATAAATCCTTGTGTCTCCGCGTCCACCACTTTGGTTACTTCTATCCTTTATCACACTCTACTTTACTTGTCCGTACTTAGTGTTGTGCTAGTTGGTACTCGTTTGACATATAGGTAAATTCACCGTAGTTGCATAATCTAGAAAATTTACCTTTCTTGTCAAACCTTAAGTTGAAAAAGAAGAAAATTTGAAGTAGCACCTATTCACCCCCCCCCTCTAGCTGCCCATACGATCCTTTCAACTATGACTACTAGTAAGATACACATCAATAACAAGTATACCAGATATACCTTTCTTCTTGATGTTGTCATTCTTTAGATCCGCCAAGTACTTGGGGCAATTCCGCTTCCAGTGACCTTCTCCCTTGCAGTAAAATCACTCGATATCAATCTTAGACTTGCCTTGGTCTTCTTCGCCGGCGCGGTAGCTTTCTTACCGCCCTTCTTGAAGTTTCTATTTTTCTTAGACTTGCCTTGCTTCTTAAAATTGGTGGTCTTATTGACCATCAACACTTGGTGCTCTTTCTTGATCTCCACTTCCGCATACTTCAACATATAGAAGAGTTCTGGCAACGTCTTATCCATGCGCTGCATGTTGTAGTTCATCACAAAGTTCTTGTAACTTGGTGGTAGTGATTGGAGGACATGATGAATCCCTAACGCATTAGGAATTATTATGCCCAAGCTCTGGAGCTTATTAGCGTGCCCAGACATTTTAAGCACATGCTCACTAACGGAGCTACCCTCTTCCATCTTGCAGTTAAAGAAAATTTCAGAAGCTTCATAATTCTCAACTGTCGCGTGAGCCTCAAATATCATTTTGAGTTCACGGACAATATCATGTGGGTCAAAGTTCTCATACCTCTTTTAAAGCTCTGATTCCAAACCATACAAGATAGCACACTGAACTATGGAGTACTGATTCTTCCGAGTACGGAAAACATTTTTCTCATCATCGGTAGCATCTTCTTCAGGTGGGTCACCCAGCGGTGCATCCAACACATAGGTCAACTGACCAGTATTAAGGACAATCCTCAAATTGCGGAACCAATCCACGAAATTGCTTCCATTATTTTTTAACTTTTCTTTCTCTAGGAACACATTAAAATTGATGGTAGGGCCTGCCATTGATCTACAACATATTTGCAATAGTTTAGACTAAGTTTATGATAAATTGAGTTCTAATTAATAGTTAAATTAATCTAGGTGAAATCCCACTCAAAACAATATCCCTCACATTGTTTTAATGATCACACGAACCAAATCCACTACATCAAGTCCGATCATCACGAGACATAATGTAGTTTCAAAGGCGAACAATCAACATGCTCATCATATCTACTATATGACTCATGCTTTACCTTTCGGTGATCCGTGTTCCGAGGCCATGTTTGTACATGTTAGGCTCGTCAAGATTAAACCTTAGTTTCTGTATGAGCAAATTTGGCTTGCTCCCGTTGTATACACTCGTAGAATCTAACACACATGATCATCACGTGGTGCTCCAAAACAACGAGTCTTGGCAACAGTGCCTACTAATGATGAACACTTTATAACTTGATATTTTGTGAGAGGGATCATATTATAATGCTACCGTCGTGACCTAAGCAATACAAGATGCATAAAAGGATTAACATCACATGCAATTCAAAACATGTGATATGATATGGCCTTTCTTCTTGTGCTTTGGATCTCCATCTTCAATCACGAACATGATCTCTATCATCACCGGCGTGGCGTCAAGGTAAATGGCACCGCTCCATGGTCATCGTCCACCAGCATCAACTATTACAACTACTTTGAATAATAGACACACAAGTCTTAATGAAATTAAAAAGACAACCATAAGTCTCCTGCTGGTTGCCGACTTACAATAAGGATCATTGCATACATCATATATAATCACAATCATGGCCATATCACATCACAACACACCCCTGCAAAACAAAGTTAGACGCCTCTATTTTTCTTTGCATATTTTACGTGGTTTGGGGATTTCAATAAGTACCGTTCTAACTTACGAACAAGAACCACAACGTTGATGCTTGGACTATCAAGTTCCTGTTGTAAATTGAATCTTTATTATGATGGGATAGAGACACCCGCTAATCCACTTATGCAATACAAATTGCATGTTGTAACACCCTCAGAATCGGCCCTATGCAAGTTTTAGCGAAACCCGCCAAACCCGCATAGAAACGATTCAAAGGTGCCCACCAGGCACTTTCGTGCGGGTGGAAAACGAAGTAATAACATTACACAACAATCCTCGATGGGACCCACAGAACAGACATGTATACAACAGCGACTCAATGAGTCAAGAATACAGATATAATATACAAAGATCCAAATCACCTTGAAAATGATAGAGCGTCCGACTACGGACAAGATGCAAATGGGGCTAAGAGCCCTAAAGAATAACCAATGGCGTCCATAACCCTGCCCAAGCCAAGCCAGAAGGGTAACCCTGCTAACGACGTCGATCTCAAAACCTGCTTAAACAAAAGGGGTGCCGACAAAGGGCAAAGGAAAAAGAGAGAGCGGTCAGTACTGAGGCCAGTACACGGCGAGGCTAGAATTTGGCGGTCCTCGCCTACATAGGTATGGTGGACTGAAGCGGCAGCGGCAACATGCACTAAACAACCTATAGAGACTCGATACAACTGTCGGCTATCAGATAGGGATAAGAAAGACCTATTCGGATCCAACCTGATTCTAACACCAAACAAACCCATCCTGGTATTTCCCCCTCGAGACCAAACGAGGAATTCAACCGAGGAACTCACACAGTTGGCAGTTTTATTTATTCAGTTATCGTGGCAGCAATTACTAGTCAGGTATAGATAGTCATCCTGGTATAATAAGCAGTGGGCAGTTTTAGTTAACCATTCCATTGTAGTTGCACTCTTACTAGTCAGATAGAGTTAGCATGAGATATCCCAAAACCCAGCAGTTGTTGGTACTTTTATTTAGCCATTCTGTTATAGTTGCAATACTTACTAGTCAGATACCATGGTAGCAAGCGTCAACCCAAACAAGCAATTGTTGGCAATTTTATTTAGCCATTCCATTATAGTGAAGCTGATTACTAGTCATGATATAGTCAAATTTATAGCACTACTTTAGTTATAGTTGTCTATGATCGAGATACTGTGCTCCAAGTCGTCCATAACCGCGGACACGGCTTTCAGAAAGTTTTACCCTGCAGGGGTGCACAAATAGCAACACACACTCGATCAACCTCGAAAAACCAAATCAAAACCCAACGAGGCCTTCACGACAAAGCAATCACAGGATTCAGAAATATTTCTGGGGGCCACCCCGTTGAGTACACCCGCAACGAAGCTAGCTGACTCCGAGACGGACTCAAGGTTTGGGTGGACGGCTGTAAACGACTGGGAACCCAAAACTGGGCTTGTCGATACCGCGAAATCGTGTCCCGATCCTAAACAGTACAGGTGCTCCTCGCACAATCGTAAATAAAGCAGTAAAGCATGGCATAAGTACAGGATAGTAAATAAAACCTCAAACTAGTTTGTGGCCCCAAGAAATAAGAATGAATCAAGCTCTGGCTCAGGGGGTCCCATAATCCTCCCGGATGTGGATAGCGTGAATATTCAAGGAACAGGTATCAAGTACTCGGGGTCCTACGGGACACAAGTGGACGGTTAACAACCAAATAACATCTATTGCCCACCTGTGCCTCTGCTTACTTACTTCAATTTTAGTTGTTAAACAGTAATTAAAGTCTTGATCATCTCCAACAATAAACACACGATAATACTCCAACAACTGTGGTACTTGACGACACGCAACAGCACTTGAGCAAGCGACTATGACGCGCAGGTCCAACTATCCACCAAACAACAGGTAATAGGAGGTGTCCAAGGCAATATAAGGCTGCAAGGGATAACACGGGTACGAAAACTAGAGCATCGCAACACAGATAGCAATAGATCAACAGGAGGGAATAAATACTATAAAAGTAAGATAGGTAGAAAGGGGGAGATGCTCGCCTGAAAACATTGTCGAAGGTTCAACCGAAGATCGGGTCGACACTCGCATCAACTCAACGGCCTTATCCGCGAAGAACCAAAACACTAGAATAAACACCGGATGCACTATTTAATACTACGGCAGAAGATCGGGCATGATGCATGTATGATGCATGGCATGGCAAATATGCGGTGCAATGCAATTAGGCCATATTAAGCGGAATCGGGGTCCCGATAATTATTTACTAGGTTCATGTTTTTTAGATACCCCGCAATTTAAATGTTGTCTTAACATGGCAGAAGATAGCACCGGTTCGCTACACAAATTTAAATGAGGCCAATATAAGACTAGATTTGCCCGCATATGGATCCCATATTTAATTATAAGGTGAATCGGCATAATGCCCCCAAACCACAGACAAGTATGCATGCAAGCATGGCAATTTTATATGCAACAAGTAATATCATTTATAAAATAGGGTTCGAGAAAAGGGGGTCACACATTAGGGTTCGGCGAACTTGGGGTTCGAGGGGTTCGGGGTTCGGGGTTCGGTCTTAGGGTCCGGAGTTCGACGGGTTCGGTCTTCGAAGGTCGGATACAATAAAGAGCTTGGCATTCCGGGAAGAAGGACTTGGTGTGGCGTCGGGGGCGCATCGGACTCGCCCTGGTCGGTGTCGATCTTGTCGTCGATGGCGAACTTGAGTGGATCGGGTACCGGGGTCTTGGGATCCGTGGAGTAGATCTTGTCGCACGAGCGTCAATGCTTCCGAGAAGGAGAACTTGTCGTTCAGGGTCTCGATGTCCGGGGTGAAGTACTTGGCGTTCTCGAGGAAGTACTTGTCGCACCGGGATGAAGACCTTGGGGTGCCATCTCGATCATCGGTTAACTCGTTGGAAGTAGAACTTGGCGATTCCGAGGTTCTTGGTGAGGTACTCGTCAGACTTGTTCGATGGGGAACACTGAAATCAGATAAAACGCCACTGATCCATCTTCACACGGTCGCCGTTGCAATCATCTACACACCCCACTTTCTCCTGATCATCACCAAAACACGGCACATGAGGCAACCCGCTGGTACTAGAGGTACCCTGGACTAGCACCAAAGCGCCGCGGCAGCAGCAGCATGCAGAGGACATGCGGCCCCTGGGTACACTAGCACGGCAGAGGAGGCGCGCGACAAGCGGACAAGGGTGCTGGCGGCAGAGGGCTTCGGCGTCGCGGAGCCGCGGGACGAAGGGGTCGAGCAGGGCGGCCGGTGGTTGTTGGAGCGGCGGGAGCTTGCGAGAGGGAAGGCGCAGGTGGGCGACGGCCAGAGAAGGCGTCGCTGCTGGCCGGAGGACGCTGTGGCATCCCGCAAAACCACTACTAGAAAATCGCGTTGAATTTGTGCATTGCACCGTCATCATCATGCATGGTTTGCCAAAACTATTTTCGCAACACCCGTTTTGTTTTCTAAAACGCCGTGTTTTATTCAAACGCCAAACACCGGGTCTCCGGAATTATTTTTGTTTGTTGCTATCGGTTTGCAAATAGTGTTATTAAAACAAATAAAATTTATATTTATTTTTGCGGGGCAGTCGAACGGGCCGATTGACCCGAACGACCACCCCTGTTTATTTAAAACGGCCCACCCCAATCAGCCCTCTTAATCCTATGGCTACCCAAATTCCTACCCACACCCGACCCTCCACCTCACCCTGGCCACTCCCCTTGCGCCACCTCACCGCCTTCCTCACCCTCACCCACTCAGAACCTGCCACCTCACCCCGATTCCCCCCCTCTTTTCTCTCTCTCTCCTTCCCCACTCAAACCTCTCTCTTCCCTGGCCACACACGCAGCACAACACACAACACACGCACGCACGCCTGCCCCACCCCACCCACTGTCTCCCTCACCCGCGTGCCCCGCCCATGGGACCCACCCGGTCGGCCCCACCTCTCCCCTTCCTCTCTCCTTTCCTCTCCCCCTCCCTCTCCTCTCTGCGACGCGACAACCGCCACCAGCCCCTCCGCCCTTGCTCCTCTCTTCCCTCCGGCGCTCCACCTCCGCCTCTCCTCTCCCCTCCCCAGCTCGCCACCCCGCCTCCATCCGCGTCGGCCGCGGCGCCGCCTCCCCGCGACGGTCGCCCGAGCAACCGCCGCCGCCCATCCTCTGCACCGCCCCGTGGCCGCGCCGCCCCTCACCTCCGCTTCCGCCGCCCCGCTCGCTCGCTCTCTGCGCGCAGCCGCCGCCGCCGGTCGCGCGCCTCCCCTCCGCGCTGCCGCTCGCCCTCGCCTGCCGCTCCGCCGGCTGCCGACGCCACCACCTCGAGCTTTGCTCCTCCCGCCGCCGCTCCGCCTCTCCTCGCCCCGCGCCGTCGCCGCTCAACCGCCCTCCGCTCCCCGTGTCGCCTACCCGCCACCGCCGGCCCGACGCGAGCCGTCTCCCCCAGCCTCCATCCAAGGCCTGCCTCCAGCCGAGCTCGGTCTCCCCGACCGCCGCCTGCGCCCTCTACACCGCCGCGGAGCCTGGCCTGGCCCTCCCCTGCAGCGGCTCTTGCGAGCCCGTGTACCGCAGGCGCTCGCGGCTCGCCGCCTCCACGACCTCCCCAACTCCCATGCCGCGCTGCCCCGGCTACCGCCAGTCCTCGCCGCCTCCCCTCCTCGAGCCGGCGCCTCCGGCCTCGTCTGTTTCCCCCGTCGAGCTGCGCCTCAGGACACCGCTATCGGTTTCCTCGCCGGCCGGCCGCCGAGGTCCTCTCTGATCGCGTGCGCAGTTGATCTTGTGCTTGCTGCCATGTTTCCTGGTTTGGCGGCCTGGTCACTGCGTGGCTGCATAGATGAAACATCTGCTGGACCCACACCGACGCTAATCCAAGATCGACAACGACCCTCATAACCGGAACCCGAACCCTCGACAAGATCTCCGATCCGACACATCGACAAGATCGCCCTCGCGGACTCGGAGGTTTCCCGAACGACAAGCACCTCGCCGCGGGACGCCAAGTTCTCCACTCTGAACGCCAAGACCGACAACATCACCCGGAGACCCCGGCGCGACAAGAACTCCGACAAGGACCATCCGATGCCAAGGTCTTCTTCCCGGACCCGATCCCGGAGACTGACGCCCGGCGACCGAAGCCGAGAACCCCGACACGGACACACCAAGTTCTCCATCGAGGAACCAAGGCCGTCGACGTGGAACCGTAGAACGCCTTGACCGTCGACATGACCCCAAGTCCCGCACCCGGATGCGCCAAGACCTACCCCGGAATCCGAGAACGCTTCCGCCGAACCCCGAATCCCAGATCCGTCGAACCCTGAGACCGACCCTGAACCCCCGAACCCCGGGACCTCAAGTTCATCGAACCCTAAAGTGTGAACCCCTCCCCGAAACCCTAATTTTATAATATAATACAACTGTTGCATTAAATCATCCATCTTGCAGGCATCTTGTCATGTGGTTTGGGGGCCTTATGCCAATTCACCTAATAATTAAATATGGGGCCCATATGCGGGCAAATCTAGTCTCATATCGGCCTCATCTAAACTTGTGTAGCGAACCAATACTATAATCTTGCCTTGTTAAAACAACATTTAAATTGCGGGGTAGTTAAACAACTGGAACCATCTAACTAATTGTCGGGACCCCGGTTCCACTTAATATGACCTAATTGCATCGCACCTTTGCCATGCCATGCATCATACATGCATCATGCCGATCTTCTGCCGTGTATTAAATATTGCATCCGGTGTTTATTCTAGTGTTTTGCTTCTTCGCGGATAAGGCCGTTGAGTTGATGTGAGCTTCGCCCCGATCTTCGGTTGAATCTTCGACAATGTTTTCAGGCGAGCATCTCCCCCCCTTTCTACCTATCTTACTTTTATAGTCATTATTCCCTCCTGTTGATCTATTGCTATCTGTGTTGCGATGCTTTAGTTTCCGTACCTGTGCTATACCGTGCAGCCCTATATTGCCTTGGACACATCCTATTACCTGTTGTTTGGTAGACAGTGGACTTGCGCGTCGTAGTTGCTTGCTCAAGTGCTGATGTGTGTCGTCATATGCCCCAGTTGCTGATGTATTGCCGCATGTTGATGTTGGAGATGATACTAGTTTTACTTATCGTCACTTTAAATTCTGTTTAACAACTAAAATTGAAATAAGCAGAGGCATCGGTGGGTGATAGAAAATATTTGGTTTCCGAACGCCCACTTGTGTCCCGTAAGACCCCGAGTACTTGATACCTGTTCCTTGATTTATCGCGCTATCCACATCCGGGAGGTATATGGGACCCCCCTGAGCCAGAGCTTGATTCATTCTTATTTCTTGGGGCCACAAACTAGTTTGGGGCTTTATTACTATCCTGTACTTATGCCATGTTTTACTGCTTTATTTACGATTGTGCGAGGTACTGCACACTGTACTGTTTAGGATCGGGACACGATTCCGCGGTGTCGACAAGCCCCGTTTGGGGTTCCCAGTCGTTCACAGCCGTATTACCCAGACCTTGAGTCCGTCTCGGAGCTAGCTTACTTCGTTGCGGGTAGCTTAATGGGGTGCCCCCCTGAAATATTTCTGAATCCTGTGATTGCTTTGTCGTGAAGGCCTCGTTGGGTTTTGATTTGGTTTTTCCGAGGTTGATCGAGTGTGTGTTGCTATTGGTGCACCCCGGCCGGGTAAAACTTTCTGAAAGCCGTGTCCGCGGATATGGACGACTTGGAGCACAGTATCTCGATCATAGACAAGCATAACTAAAGTTTATTTGCTGTAAATTTGACTTATAATGACTAGTAATCAGCTCCACTACAACGGAATGGCTAATTAATACTGCCCACAATTGCTTGTTTTGTTGTCGCTTGCGACAATTGTATCTGACTAGTAAGTATTGCAACTACAACGGAATGGCTGAATAAAAGTATCAACAAAATGCTGGGTTTTGGGTTTACCTTATGCTATCTGTATCTGATTAGTAACTGATGCAACTACAACGGAATGGTTAACTAAAAGTGCCCACTGCTTATTTTATCAGGACGATTATCTATACCTGACTAGTAATTACTGCAACGATAACTGAATAAATAAAACTGCCAACTGTGTGAGTTCCTCGGTTGACTTCCTCGTTTGGTTTCGAGGGGGAAACACCAGGATGGGTTTGTTTGGTGTTAGCTTCAGGTTGGATCCGGTTAGGTCATTCTTATCCCCCTCTGCTATCCGCCAGTTGTATCGAGTCTCTATAGGTTGTTTAGTGCATGCTGCCGCTGCCGCTTCAGTCCACCATACCTATGTAGGCGAGGACCGCCGAATTCTAGTCTCGCCGTGTACTGGCCTCAGTACTGACGCTCCTTCTTTGTTTTTCTGCTTTGCCCTTTGTCGGCACCCCTTTTGTTAAGCAGGTTTTGAGATCGACGCCGTTAGCAGGGTTACCCTTCCGGCTTGGCCTGGGCAGGGTTATGGACGCCATTGGTTATTCTTCAGGGCTCTTAGCCCCATTTGCATCTTGTCCGTACTCGGACGCCCCATCGTTTTCAAGGTGATTTGGATCTTTGTACCGTATATTTGTATTCTTGACTCTTTGAGTCACTGTTATATATATCTGTTTTGTGGGTCCCATCGAGGACTGTTGTGTAATGTTATTACTTCGTTTTCCACCCGCACGAAAGTGCCTGGTGGGCACCTTTGAATCGTTTCTATGCGGGTTTGGTGAATTTTGCCAAACTTGCATAGGTCCGATTCTGAGGGTGTTACAGAGTGGTATCAGAGCTCAGCAGTTGCGATACCCCACAAGTCCAGCCTGTAGGATAACCTAGCTAACGGCCGAAGTAGAGTGTCAAAACTATTTTGCAAAATCGGTTGGATAGTTCTGAATAGGTCTGATTTTACTCCTTACCCCCTCTGCTGTTCTCCTCTTACCTCGACGTGTTTTGAATCCGCTCTCTTCTCTTTCTTCGAGTCCAGGATTTCTCGTGGTTGGGTTTCCGTCGTACCTTCAGGGTTTCGAATTCTCCCTTTTGTAACGGAGGTGCTACGATCATCAATCTGCAACTTGTCAGTTGTACCCTTCCTCCAATCTTTTGTTCTTGAGCTCTTTATCCATGTGTGTTCCTTGCCGGATATCTGTGTCGTTGAAAAACATATGAAAAGGACGAGCATTGGTGAAGTTGGAGTATACCTTGAGCATGTGTTGTTCATGCCAATGGAACCATCGCGGAACCTAATCATTGTGTCTTTCATACGATTTCTGCTGGCAACATCCTTTTGTTCCGGATACCACCTATGAAGATCTTCAGTCTAAATCTCGAGAGTTGAGTTTCCTGATTCTCCTACCCATGTATAGAGTTGATAGTTGGGTCCGGGATGGACTGATCACCCTACCCGACTCATACTGTTCGCTCTGTACATCGAACTGGTGGATCAATGTAACTTTTCCCTCTTCTAACGGAAGTTAGGGGTGGCCTTATCGTTTGATACCTCTACCTTCGTCCTTTGTCTCTCCGGAGTGTTCTCTCGACGATCAGGAACAACGACCCTTTGTTGGTGGTGTCGCTGTTTTCAAGATGGAGGATGAACCCTCGTTAGTGGTGTCGCGAGGATCTACACAAAGCGTGAAGACGGAGAACGCCGACCTTCCTTCCGGTACCATGAGGCGGATCTCGAGGGCGAGATCCATTGTTAGTGGTGTCGAATTGTGGCATCCCGTAAAACCACTACTAGAAAATCGCGTTGAATTTGTGCATTGCACCGTCATCATCATGCATGGTTTGCCAAAACTATTTTCGCAACACCCGTTTTGTTTTCTAAAACGCCGTCTTTTATTCAAACGCCAAACACCGGGTCTCCGGAATTATTTTTGTTTGTTGCTATCGGTTTGCAAATAGTGTTATTAAAACAAATAAAATTTATATTTATTTTTGCGGGGTAGTCGAACGGGCCGATTGACCCGAACGACCACCCCTGTTTATTTAAAACGGCCCACCCCAATCAGCCCTCTTAATCCTATGGCTACCCAAATTCCTACCCACACCCGACCCTCCACCTCACCCTGGCCACTCCCCTTGCGCCACCTCACCGCCTTCCTCACCCTCACCCACTCAGAACCTGCCACCTCACCCCGATTCCCCCCTCTTTTCTCTCTCTCTCCTTCCCCACTCAAACCTCTCTCTTCCCTGGCCACACACGCGGCACAACACACAACACACGCACGCACGCCTGCCCCACCCCACCCACTGTCTCCCTCACCCGCGTGCCCCGCCCCTGGGACCCACCCGGTCGGCCCCACCTCTCCCCTTCCTCTCTCCTTTCCTCTCCCCCTCCCTCTCCTCTCTGCGACGCGACAACCGCCACCAGCCCCTCCGCCCTTGCTCCTCTCTTCCCTCCGGCGCTCCACCTCCGCCTCCCCTCTCCCCTCCCCAGCTCGCCACCCCGCCTCCATCCGCGTCGGCCGCGGCGCCGCCTCCCCGCGACGGTCGCCCGAGCAACCGCCGCCGCCCATCCTCTGCACCGCCCCGTGGCCGCGCCGCCCCTCACCTCCGCTTCCGCCGCCCCGCTCGCTCGCTCTCTGCGCGCAGCCGCCGCCGCCGGTCGCGCGCCTCCCCTCCGCGCTGCCGCTCGCCCTCGCCTGCCGCTCCGCCGGCTGCCGACGCCACCACCTCGAGCTTTGCTCCTCCCGCCGCCGCTCCGCCTCTCCTCGCCCCGCGCCGTCGCCGCTCAACCGCCCTCCGCTCCCCGCGTCGCCTACCCGCCACCGCCGGCCCGACGCGAGCCGTCTCCCCCAGCCTCCATCCAAGGCCTGCCTCCAGCCGAGCTCGGTCTCCCCGACCGCCGCCTGCGCCCTCTACACCGCCGCGGAGCCTGGCCTGGCCCTCCCCTGCAGCGGCTCTTGCGAGCCCGTGTACCGCAGGCGCTCGCGGCTCGCCGCCTCCACGACCTCCCCAACTCCCATGCCGCGCTGCCCCGGCTACCGCCAGTCCTCGCCGCCTCCCCTCCTCGAGCCGGCGCCTCCGGCCTCGTCTGTTTCCCCCGTCGAGCTGCGCCTCAGGACACCGCTATCGGTTTCCTCGCCGGCCGGCCGCCGAGGTCCTCTCTGATCGCGTGCGCAGTTGATCTTGTGCTTGCTGCCATGTTTCCTGGTTTGGCGGCCTGGTCACTGCGTGGCTGCATAGATGAAACATCTGCTGGACCCACACCGACGCTAATCCAAGATCGACAACGACCCTCATAACCGGAACCCGAACCCTCGACAAGATCTCCGATCCGACACATCGACAAGATCGCCCTCGCGGACTCGGAGGTTTCCCGAACGACAAGCACCTCGCCGCGGGACGCCAAGTTCTCCACTCTGAACGCCAAGACCGACAACATCACCCGGAGACCCCGGCGCGACAAGAACTCCGACAAGGACCATCCGATGCCAAGGTCTTCTTCCCGGACCCGATCCCGGAGACTGACGCCCGGCGACCGAAGCCGAGAACCCCGACACGGACACACCAAGTTCTCCATCGAGGAACCAAGGCCGTCGACGTGGAACCGTAGAACGCCTTGACCGTCGACATGACCCCAAGTCCCGCACCCGGATGCGCCAAGACCTACCCCGGAATCCGAGAACGCTTCCGCCGAACCCCGAATCCCAGATCCGTCGAACCCTGAGACCGACCCTGAACCCCCGAACCCCGGGACCTCAAGTTCATCGAACCCTAAAGTGTGAACCCCTCCCGAAACCCTAATTTTATAATATAATACAACTGTTGCATTAAATCATCCATCTTGCAGGCATCTTGTCATGTGGTTTGGGGGCCTTATGCCAATTCACCTAATAATTAAATATGGGGCCCATATGCGGGCAAATCTAGTCTCATATCGGCCTCATCTAAACTTGTGTAGCGAACCAATACTATAATCTTGCCTTGTTAAAACAACATTTAAATTGCGGGGTAGTTAAACAACTGGAACCATCTAACTAATTGTCGGGACCCCGGTTCCACTTAATATGACCTAATTGCATCGCACCTTTGCCATGCCATGCATCATACATGCATCATGCCGATCTTCTGCCGTGTATTAAATATTGCATCCGGTGTTTATTCTAGTGTTTTGCTTCTTCGCGGATAAGGCCGTTGAGTTGATGTGAGCTTCGCCCCGATCTTCGGTTGAATCTTCGACAATGTTTTCAGGCGAGCATCTCCCCCCCTTTCTACCTATCTTACTTTTATAGTCATTATTCCCTCCTGTTGATCTATTGCTATCTGTGTTGCGATGCTTTAGTTTCCGTACCTGTGCTATACCATGCAGCCCTATATTGCCTTGGACACATCCTATTACCTGTTGTTTGGTAGACAGTGGACTTGCGCGTCGTAGTTGCTTGCTCAAGTGCTGATGTGTGTCGTCATATGCCCCAGTTGCTGATGTATTGCCGCATGTTGATGTTGGAGATGATACTAGTTTTACTTATCGTCACTTTAAATTCTGTTTAACAACTAAAATTGAAATAAGCAGAGGCATCGGTGGGTGATAGAAAATATTTGGTTTCCGAACGCCCACTTGTGTCCCGTAAGACCCCGAGTACTTGATACCTGTTCCTTGATTTATCGCGCTATCCACATCCGGGAGGTATATGGGACCCCCCTGAGCCAGAGCTTGATTCATTCTTATTTCTTGGGGCCACAAACTAGTTTGGGGCTTTATTACTATCCTGTACTTATGCCATGTTTTACTGCTTTATTTACGATTGTGCGAGGTACTGCACACTGTACTGTTTAGGATCGGGACACGATTCCGCGGTGTCGACAAGCCCCGTTTGGGGTTCCCAGTCGTTCACAGCCGTATTACCCAGACCTTGAGTCCGTCTCGGAGCTAGCTTACTTCGTTGCGGGTAGCTTAATGGGGTGGCCCCCTGAAATATTTCTGAATCCTGTGATTGCTTTGTCGTGAAGGCCTCGTTGGGTTTTGATTTGGTTTTTCCGAGGTTGATCGAGTGTGTGTTGCTATTGGTGCACCCCGGCCGGGTAAAACTTTCTGAAAGCCGTGTCCGCGGATATGGACGACTTGGAGCACAGTATCTCGATCATAGACAAGCATAACTAAAGTTTATTTGCTGTAAATTTGACTTATAATGACTAGTAATCAGCTCCACTACAACGGAATGGCTAATTAATACTGCCCACAATTGCTTGTTTGGTTGTCGCTTGCGACAATTGTATCTGACTAGTAAGTATTGCAACTACAACAGAATGGCTGAATAAAAGTATCAACAAAATGCTGGGTTTTGGGTTTACCTTATGCTATCTGTATCTGATTAGTAACTGATGCAACTACAACGGAATGGTTAACTAAAAGTGCCCACTGCTTATTTTATCAGGACGATTATCTATACCTGACTAGTAATTACTGCAACGATAACTGAATAAATAAAACTGCCAACTGTGTGAGTTCCTCGGTTGACTTCCTCGTTTGGTTTCGAGGGGGAAACACCAGGATGGGTTTGTTTGGTGTTAGCTTCAGGTTGGATCCGGTTAGGTCATTCTTATCCCCCTCTGCTATCCGCCAGTTGTATCGAGTCTCTATAGGTTGTTTAGTGCATGCTGCCGCTGCCGCTTCAGTCCACCATACCTATGTAGGCGAGGACCGCCGAATTCTAGTCTCGCCGTGTACTGGCCTCAGTACTGACGCTCCTTCTTTGTTTTTCTGCTTTGCCCTTTGTCGGCACCCCTTTTGTTAAGCAGGTTTTGAGATCGACGCCGTTAGCAGGGTTACCCTTCCGGCTTGGCCTGGGCAGGGTTATGGACGCCATTGGTTATTCTTCAGGGCTCTTAGCCCCATTTGCATCTTGTCCGTACTCGGACGCCCCATCGTTTTCAAGGTGATTTGGATCTTTGTACCGTATATTTGTATTCTTGACTCTTTGAGTCACTGTTATATATATCTGTTTTGTGGGTCCCATCGAGGACTGTTGTGTAATGTTATTACTTCGTTTTCCACCCGCACGAAAGTGCCTGGTGGGCACCTTTGAATCGTTTCTATGCGGGTTTGGTGAATTTTGCCAAACTTGCATAGGTCCGATTCTGAGGGTGTTACAGACGCGCTGGTGGCGGCGGTGCTCCCATGGGCACGACCGCGGAAGAAGAAGGTCGGCGACGGGAGGAGCTCTGCGGGGAGGGAGACCTTGGCGACGGCGGTGGAGGACCAGGAGAAGGCGCCGGCGAGACCGGCGGTTGCCGGGGCAGAGGCGGCCGGGCCAGAGGGCGACGAGGAGGGCCGCGGTGGAGGCGGGGAGCGCCGGGGACGGGCACGGGCGGCCGCGACGAGGAGGAAGGCGTTGGCCTTGGCGGCGGCGGGCGGCCGGAGATGCAAACGCGGAGGCGGACGGAGGAGCTCCGGGCGAGGAAGGAGAGACGGGGAGGGCGCGCCGGCGGCAGGACACACGGGGTGCGGGCGAGCCAGGCGGCCTGAGGAGCTCGAGGTTGGGGGGGAAGGCGCAAGGCGAGGGGCTCGCTGTCGGGCTCGCTGCAGAGGGTGGGGAGGCGGCGGCAGAGGAGGGCGATGGGGAGAGGGAGGCGCGAGGAAGGAGGTGGGTTCGCAGAGGATCCCGTGTGGGGGAGGTTGGCGTGCGTGGTGTTGCGTGTGTGGTGTGCGTGGTGGGGAGTGGGGAGTGGGTCCAGGTGGTGGAGGGAGGTGGGGACAGGCTGGCGGGGTTGGTGGGGTGAGAGAGGTGGCTGGGGTGACGTGGCAGCTGGGGGTTGGCTGGAGGGAAGGGAGAGGGTAAGGTGGTGTCTCGCGATAGGAGGGGGTGATGTGGCTGGTTGGTGGTTAGAATAGGATTGGGTGGAATAGGACTGGGTTTAGTTTAGGTGGACCGTTTTGAACTGGGGGTGGCCGACTGGGTCGGATCGGCCCGGTTTGGCTGCCCCCTAAAAATAAAATAATCATTTTATTATTTAAAACGGGGCGTTTGCAAACCGTTGGCAGACAAAACAAAATAATCCGGAGACCCGGGTTTTGTGTTTGTACAAAGACGGGGCGTTTAGAAAACAAAAATAGGTTTTTCCGAAAATAGTTTTATGCAAGCAAATGCAAGATGATGACGATGCTCAAATGCAATGTGGCATGATGACATGAGCATGCGGTCATGATGATGCAATGTACAAAACAACGCGATTTTCTAGTAGTGGTTTTAGGGGGATGCCATACATGTTGAGCGTGGAGCAAGTCTCATGAACGATGTCATGTAAGGTTAGCCCAGACCGCTTCATCCCACCATACCGCAAGATGCAAAGTACACAAGAAGCAATTGATAATAAAAGCACCACCACACACAATGACCATTGTGTTCTACTCGTGCAACAGATCTACATATAGACATGACTCTGATTCCACTGTCCGGACCGCTTCATCCCACCATCCGGTGATGGTGATTAACATGATCTCATGGTTGAAGGAATTAGGTTACTATGTATCTGAAAGCTTATAGCAAACGAACCATTGAAATGACTTGATCTCTATGTTACGCTTATCTATAGGAGTATGTCCATCACACCATTCTCCTAGTGATATGATCTTGTTTTTAATAACATCTCAATGTTCATGATCAGGAAACCATGATCATCTATCAACCAACAAGCTAGTATTACAAAGAGGCTTTACTAGGGACTCTAACAAGTTTACAAATCACACAAGTATTAAAGTTTCCGGTTAATACAATTATAGCATGAATGTAAACATTTATCATAAACACAAAGATATAATAATAACTACTTTTATTATTGCCTTTAGGGCATATCTCCAACACCTCAAACTTGTAGCCTTTCGTGTCTTTGTTGTTGGGAGCCTCCAATTGAGTTGTTGAGCTATATCCAACCTTGTACGGGTTCGGTGACCGCCCTCAAGTGTCCCATAGTGGATCGTGAGTAGGCCTTTATGGTGAGCTCACGGAAGAATAGGGTGAGCTTGTTGTGGCGTCGGTGTGTTGCGTGCCTTCGCATCCTAGGGTGAGGCCTTGTGTGGCGTTGGATGAGCATCGAGCCAATACACCTCAAGATGAGCCACTTGTGACGTTCGGAGACCATTGCGCCATCACACCTCTCCAATGGAGACGTATCTTCTTTGAAAGCGAACTTCAATATAAAAATCATCGTCTCCGTGTCCATCAATTATCTCTCAACCGAGCCTTTTACTTATGCAACTTACATTGTGATAGCCATCACACATGAAGTATTTTTCTTGCTATCACCTTATTTCTTGTCTTTCTTAGCATAGGTTGTTGGTACACTTAGATGAACCTGGTTTCAGGTTTTGTGCTCTATAAATTAAATGTTAGTTTTATTCCACATTTATTAGAGTCTAAACCGTGATATTTTTAAAAGCCTATTTATCCCCTCCAGGCAACGTCCATTGCACTTTCACCGACATTCCCACATTTAATTCGAATTTTTGAATTATATTCAACAACTTAATCTATCCATCAATTAAATCGACCCCTCAGACTTCTTGACATGTTCCCCAAACAATGCAACCTTATCAAATTTAATATTTTTTGCTAAAGTAGGGTCGTATAATCCGGGGAAGCTATCCATAAAATACTGGTCCCCCAAAGCCTCTTCCTAAAATCTTCTTTATTTTTAGAAATCATTACTCTATGCATAAAACATAGAATGCATGCTTTATTTTCATTGTCCTTGACCATATTTGAGACATTTCTTGCCATAGGATTGAGACATGATTTCTTTGTGAAGATATATTTGTTGCCATGCCATATCCTCATTCTCAAGTCTCCACAATCATTTACAAAGCAGACTAATGTTCATAAATTTCATATTAAGAACATCTAATCCACCTAAATCTTTTAGGGGGAGGGTTGTACTATTTCCAATTCATCAAATGATATTTTCCGCTTTTTTGCCTTAATCCTCTTGCCAAAGCGGTTTCTTAATCTTTTTTAGCTAACAACTTTTTTCCAAGAACATGTGGACATATTTTTAATAAAATATTAATAATTAATCGAATGAAAACAAACCATATTGAATAAACCAAAACATAAGTTAAACTATAGTCCTCCAAAATCGCCGTTTCCAACTCAATTATTTTCATCTTGTTTTTTCTCCACAATACATGTCAATATATAAGAAACATACACAACATAGACTAAGATCAAGTACTTCTAAGAGTAATCGAGTCATTTGTTAAAAAATGAAAGACCCTAAAACCCGCTAACCTTGTAGATGACATGCCACTCCCAAGTTGTCGAGCCGCTATTTCAATATCAAAACGTTGAAGAAGAATACAGAAGGGAAAAAATTGTAAACTAACAACTTGACATAATAAAAACTCAACCAAAAAAATAGTATACATCTAACACCATCACAAAACAATATGCTCTACAAAAATATAGGCTTCTGCTAGGACAATTCAAGCCCCCAAACAATCATCTGTTGAACCATAAGCTTATTGATCTATGATGGGAACAACATACTAATGTCCCCTAACGGGGCACATTATCCATGCTAGGTCATGGAGGGGATCCGGTGAACCTTTATTATGCATTCTTCTCAAACCAAAAACACATAAATATAACAACAAAAGTAGATGGCCCACACATGAATGAGAGTTTAGACCCCCTAATCATATCACTTGTCAGATGCGAGGAGAACCAGTGGCTACATAAATGAAAAAGGATAAAATCATAGTTTTTATCTCACACCTACATGACAACATTGGACAACTTAAACCCTTAATCGAGCAAACCACCCACTTTTAGGGGTCCATGTGGGAGCCCAGAGAGGGAGAGGGGGCGAGAGATATGCATGGATGAAGAGAGAGCGAGGGGGAGATATAGAGAGGGAGAGAGGGGTGTGCTTAGATACGTTAACCTAGGTCAACACGACACGTCAACAACCATATCGCTTTAGACGAATGGAGGGATCAGAAGTGAACAATTTCTCAATCTAAGGTTTAAGTTGTCAAATCTGATATTTTGAGGACAAGAAATGGTCAAACTGGTAAAATTGATGAGGGACAACATAATTTTCTCTTTTTAGGACATCTCCATCGGACCGACCCATTTCGGACACGGGATGTGTCCAAATCGATTCTTTTGGGCCGGCCCGTGGACACAAAAGCATGCCATTTTGACCCCCGTCCGTTTGGGTCTGGGGGTGCCCCAATGGACAACCCATTTTTTCCGCGAAATACAAACATTAAAAACTTAAACATATTACATAATAGTCTTAATTTACATACTACTCCCTCCGTTTGGAATCTTTTAGAATTTACACACTAAAATATGTCTAGATATGTTAGCTTCATAAACCTAAAACATCTTATATTTCCAAATGAAGGAGTATAAAATAAAAAACATAATTAAAATAAACCCTAGCTACGGCTATGGCATCTAGCGGCCGACACGACAGTGGCGGCGGAGGCGACGGTGACACCTAGTCATCGATCTCCGTCTTCTTATGGTGGCGCCTACTCATCGTCGTACTCCGCGAGGTCAATGATTGGCACCGTGCTAGGGGAAGAGGAGGCGACAAGGGTGGTAGGAGGCGCATGTAGTCCCCTGCCGCGATGTAGTCCATGGCGGAGGCTAGAGTGTGGCCTAACATGCTCCACCAGAACCTACGCCCTTCGTTGTCGTTGTCCGCCGACGGGGTACAACCGCCGTAGTAATAAGCGAGCTTCCTCTCCCGACGCTTGCGAAAGAACTCGACCCAGATGGGTAGGTTGTCGGGATCTGACCGCTGCACCACTGTGAACCGCTCCGCTCACTTGTGTCGAATGGTCGCATGCAGTTCCTCACCTCGTGACACCAGTGGAATCGCGATGCCGCCTCTGCTTAGCGCCCACCCGCTGGGTCAGACATAGTCTGGAGGCGCTGGATAGTTCGTCTCATACAAGGTGTGTGTTTCCCACTCGTGAAGCCATCGTCGTCCGGAGTACATGACGGTGGGCGTGTGGTTGGTTGGGCGCGGGGGAAGAGGGATGTTGGGAGTAGAGCAGTAAGGAGAAGATGGCCGCGAGGTCATGTTTAAAAAGGCGAGGGCATTGGATGTTGATGCGGATGTCATACGCCAACATTGATGTCGAGCGGCCAGCCTACAGAGGCGGCCTACTCCATTAATGATTTTTGGGTTGGAGACGAGCGACTATTGGGTCGTTGCCAAGCGGGCCCCTAAAGGATGCAAGAAGACGAATGGAGACACACGCGTGTCCGCGACGCGTTCACGGTGATGCATTCCTAGCGCACCGGACAAAGCTTGGTCGTTTGGGTTGGGCCGCTGGGGCGGGTTTTGGCCTTCTGCACGTCCGTGCGGACCGATTTAAACCGAAGATAATTTTATCATTAAAGAATGCACATTTTGTTTGGCTTGCATCGGGATAGCCTAGATCAAGCTGTTTAAGACCAAGAAGAAAACGTTTGATTTTTGATACATTTGGTCCTGCCTTCTTGCTGTCCTAGACGAGTCCTCCAGGATTGGCATATTTGCAGAACGAATCCATTCAGATCTGACGCAAACCCGCGGAGAATTCCAACTTCCGACCGTTCCCATCAATTACTTCCTTCCTTCCTTCTTTTGCCTTCATCAAAAGAAAAAAAAAAGGATTAGGAAATTCTTCACCATTTTTATTTATTTTTCTAGACGAATTCCCCATTCTGTTTTAAGGAACCACACTTGCGAACCCTAGTTCGAATGTTGGATACGAAATTCGGTTTCCCTCCCTCCTCTCCCGCAGCCGCTGCCCCAGCCCCAGCGCCAAACCCCAAGCGGAGGAGGAGAGACGGCAAGGCCGAGGCCGAGGCGGAGATGAGGGAGGAAGCGGTGGAGCGGCTGCGCGGGGTGGTGAGGGACAGCGTCGGGAAGCACCTCTACACGTCCGCCATCTTCCTCGCCGACAAGGTGGCCGCGGCCACGGGCGACCCCGCCGACGTCTACATGCTCGCGCAGGCGCTCTTCCTCGGCCGCCACTACCGCCGCGCGCTGCACGTGCTCAACAACTCCCGCCTCCTCCGCGACCTCCGGTTCAGGTTCCTCGCCGCCAAGTGCCTCGTGAGCTCTACTCTTCATCCCCCTTTTCCACTCAGGCATTTCGTCGAACGTGTTGCGTGCGTCCGATTAAGTTCTAATTTCACTTCCCTGCCTCCGCGCCCTCGGGCTTACCAAGTCAATAGTGCGTTTGGCCTGACATTTCGTCAGGCCTTTTGGCCGAATATCTGCATTTGCATGCATTCGGTAAAATTCGTTTGTTTTCCTTTCAGCTGGAGGTGTTTGAGTTGGATTCAGCATTTTGTTACATAGTACTTACTTCTTTATAGCAGGTGGTTTTTGTTTTTGGCCTGTATCAAATGCCCTGCCAATGCTCCAAATGATCAGCCGGATACACTAATATTATTTCAGCGTAAGCTGTCAAACATATTAGGTGTTCAATTCGGTTCTGGATAGCTTGTTTGGTTTGAGATTTCGGTTGTAGTAGATTGCATGCTCTCCACTGTAGGTTGCTAGAAGATAATTGAGTTGAGTGGTGTTTGTGTTGAACTGTAAATACACCCGTTTTATGTGTTTTGGTGTTGCCCTGTAGCATTTAGATTCCCTACTGGGGAAAGGATCAAAATATGTCCATGTGATTAGTTGTTTAATTTGACTTAGATCTCCTAACTCTGGAAATCTGAAATAGAGATGTCGAATTCACGATATAGTATAACATTGTCTAATTTATGGCTCGTATACTATACTTTACTGGCTATTTGGAAAGATAAAGGATTTTGATGTTTCTATTTTTCAACATTTTAGTTTATTAATTGCCCTCTATGTTTTTATGCGCTGCATGGTTCACATGTTCTTTCATGACCAGGAGGAGTTGAAAGAATGGCATCAGTGTTTGCTGATGCTCGGGGATGCCAAAGTTGATGAACATGGCAATCTTCTTGATCAGGATGATGGCAGTGACATCTATTTTGATAAGGATGCCGAAGATCATGAGATCAATGTGTGACTTTTTCTTATGTGTTTCTCTCTGAGTAATTGCTATTATGGATGCTTATCATTGTGACTCATAATTTTCCAGATCAAATCAGCTATATGTTTCTTACGTGGCAAGGCATATGAAGCACTGGATAATCGTGATCTTGCTCGGCAATGGTGAAATCAGAAACTTTCATTTACTTTTACTTCCATTACTGTTTGTATATTTCAAAACAGTATAACCACTTTCAGTGTATTCAGTGGTATAGACAATTATACTCCCTCCATCCACTAATGTAAGACCTTTTAGATATTTCAAAATGGACTAGATACACTCCAAAATGAGTGAACCTATACACTAAAACATGTCTAGATAGATGTATTTTAGAAAATGGCTAGAGTGTCTTACATTAGTGAATGGAGGGAGTAGTTTTTTTTCTTTAAGCACTTTTAAGTTGAATTAGTAATTTGGTTAGGAAGGCTTAGTTACTTCCTTCTGCTATTATATCAGGTACAAGGCAGCAGTTAAAGTTGATCCGTTGTGTTACGAGGTGAGAATTATCATCTGACTCCATAAAGATGAGATATTCCGATGCTTGTTAGCTTTGTTGTTTAAAATAACTGTCACTTGTAATTGATATTGTGCAAGGAAAATACCTGTAGCCTAATTTTATTTGAAGGCCAGATTCTACATGTATCTGTACACACCATGAACCTGAATTCTAACCACTTCATGTGTCTCACATTTACTTTGACATGTCTGTTCTTTAATTAGGCAGTTGAACTTCCGTATGGGGTTGATGCGCCGAGTCAACTATGGCCTTAGGGACGACATGCTTTTTCGCATTACCAATTAAATGCAGTAGGCCAATACCTTGTCCGTTTATGTCCCTGAATCTTATTTTCAGAATGTGATATGGGTCTTATAGTTGTATAATGCTGTAACTTGTGGTCGCAAATGATAATAAAACAACTCTTTTACACACTGCCATGTTATTGTTCTTTCAAGTAATGCTGAAAGTAGATATTAGTACATATCATTGTAACCAAAACACCATTAATCCACCATCGATTGAAATCCTTACTATCATAATTATGTTTGAAGACTTGTTTGCCATTGTATTGATGTTGTGGGAACATCTCTTAGCTGGTTAGAACCCCAGATCCGGTGTCCTGTATTATCCTCATTTGACATGATCCTAACTGTCTTTTTGATTTACTTGTCAGGCTCTTGAATGCCTTGTTGATAATTACATGTTAACGTGCGAGGAAGGTAAGCTCCCAAAGTTGAAATCAGTCTTTTTTGTTCTTGTTATGGGGTCTATCTTGAGGCTTATATCGTGCATGCTAGTGTTATGTCTTGCGCTGCTTTTCAAACTAGAACTGCATCCATTCAAATATTTGCTTATATCGTGAATGTCAGGTTTACGTCCTGCATTGCTTTTCATAGATGGTCGTATTTGTTTTCATCTTCTTTTCTTTTGGTAGAACTGTGCGTTCAGCACTCTGATAGTTTTTAATTATGTATGAACTGGAAAATGCCGAATACGTATTAACTAACTCTGTCTGTTCTTCTTTCTGTTAAGTGTAAACTGCAAACTTTGAGGATATATCTATCATGTGTCTAATGTCATCACTCGACCAGTTTAGAGAAGAACAAATTTACCTGCAAGTTTGGAAATTCCTTAGTTCTCTGCTCATTCAAACAAGAGTCTGATGCTACACTGTTTTCCAGAGTCTGAGTTATTGTCCTCTCTGAAATTCGGAAAAGAAGATGGGTGGCTGTCAGCATTCTACTCATGTTTGATTAAGAAGGTACCCACCTAAGCAACTATCCGATGCTGTATATTGCATATGAATATGCAATAGATGTTGTAGGTCCTTATTGACGCTTTGTTGGTCCTTTTTTTGCCTTGTAGCATGAAAAAGAACATGTGGTGGAAGCCAAATTCAAAGAACTTGAACGTGAATCTTGCAGTATATCTTCTTCAAGTTCTGGTCAAATGATGAAAAACAACATCGATGTTTTGGCTTGCAAAGCTGAATACTACCATCAGAGTGGAGAATACCAAAAATGTTTCGAACTCACATCTTTGTAAGTTGGTAACACTCCTTTTCCATTGTTGTTTACTTGACTAATACTGATTTTACATTCTTCTGATTTTTTTCAGGTTACTTGAAAGAGACCCTTTTCATTTAAAATGCACATTAGTGCATTTGGCTGCTGCAATGGAGCTTGGGCATTCCAATGATCTTTATCTTTTGTCATGCAATTTAGTGAAAGATTATCCTCAAAAGTGAGTATCTACCTTAATAATTGACCGATCAATTATATTTCAGAATTTGTTGTACATGATCCCATAAGACAGACTCAACAGTTCTTGACTCGTACTTTCGTTTGTGTATTGAACAGTTTGAGACATATATTGACATTCTTGTAAAGCTATGCATCTTTCTATAGTATTTTTAACAAAGAAGATATTATACTTGTTGTTTGCAGTCAAGCATGTGTAAAGCATATATTTATGATTTGTTTTCTGACACTCTGTAGGGCTATTTCTTGGTTTGCTGTGGGGTGCTATTATTACTGTATTAAGAAGTATGATCAGGCAAGGAGATACTTTTGGTAAGCATATTGTCCTGTACAACTGTCTTTATTTGAAGTTCTTTTTCTGTATTTACTCCTTGAAAATCTGGCACTAATGTTTTTTTTAATGGTTAGAAGCACTTTCTTTGTTTTTTCTTTATTAAAAGATTACACATACTTGTCCCAATTATT
This sequence comes from Avena atlantica, assembly GCA_910589765.1. Classification (NCBI taxonomy): domain Eukaryota; kingdom Viridiplantae; phylum Streptophyta; class Magnoliopsida; order Poales; family Poaceae; genus Avena; species Avena atlantica. Next base: position 58,433,421 of record OU342737.1, read on the forward strand.
TGAGATGGTGCAGGATATGTTTGGGATATTCAAATTTGCTCACAAAGTTACCAAATATACTTTACACTAATGCATTTCCTATCAGCAAAGCTACAGGGTTAGATGGAACATTTCCTCCTGCTTGGTTTGGTACTGGTATTGCTTATGCTGCTCAAGAGGAGGGTGACCAGGCAATGGCTGCTTTTAGGACAGCAGCTCGACTATTTCCTGGGTCAGTAATCCCTTCACTTTGTTTGTTTTGACATTCCAAATTTAGTGCTTATCTGAAGATCCAATCAATGTTTTCTTCTCTTACTGCTGTACTCTACAAAAGAATATATTCTTCTACATATTATTCTACTTTAGATAAAATTTGTAGTACCGCATGCCAGCTTAGTATTCCAGATTTTGGCTTGGCAACATGCCAACGTTTGTCTCATACCATACAAGTAGTGATTATTCACACTGTATTTTGAGCAGTCAACTCCAAACTGTGCCAAACTTTTCTCATCCGTTCAAATATCTCCTGGGCGTTTTTTTATCTAGTCTGAAATCCATCAATGTTTTCTTGTGGGATGCTTGATAAGCCTTATTTATTGATCACAATAGTACTATCTAGATATTGGTTATGAGAATTATGCATTAGTTAATACTCTTTATTTTCAGGTATAAATATCTCTTATTTTCCTCAATAATCTATTATACACCACACTTGTTTTCTAGCTTCTATCTTACTTCTTTAATTTTCATTTCTATTTCAGATGCCATCTCCCAACTTTATACATGGGTATGCAATATGTGCGAATGCATAACTTCAAACTTGCAGAGCAGGTAACTGAGGTTGCTTAGTAGTTTAATCTGTCCAGAAGAATTTGTTGTAGTAGAGAAACTCAGCTTGATACTTTTATATTTTACGGAAACAGTAGGGTTTGAGTGCCGATGATTGTGGGAAAATACATTTAGGCAACAGGAGATTTTTAAATGTTGCAGATTATGGGTCATGCTTTTAAAGAAAAATGAGTAATCATTATGCACAACTCCGTTTTGGCTTTTGCTATTGTTCAAGGGAGTGGCATTTGTTGTAGCTCATGGTGAGAACTATTACTGTAACATTTAAGAATGTCTCCAAAAATACCATTAACTTCCAAATACTTAATAAAGTCCCAAAGATCAAATAGGCTACAAAGCTGCTTGCGGCTCATAAATGGTTACAATTGTGCTCCTCTAGACTGCACAGTAGTTAGCAAGGTTGGTACTGCGAGAAAGAATAGCAAGGTATCAGTCATGCTGGCTACCAAATGTAATGTCCGCATAGATGTATTCATGACCAGCGTTTAAGCAAGTTGCATTTGAATTAAGTTGATATTGGAATCGGTGAGTATTCTTGCTCCTGCTTGAGCTTGGTTATTCAAGCACCTTTTTTCATTTACCCTCTTTATTTCAGATCTAACATCTTAAATGCTCGTGTTTGTTGACAAAAGGATGCTGTTACTTATGTCTGCACGGCACCATTTGCTACCACTGCCAGCCACAGTTATATATATATATATATAACTGTTTGTAACAAACAAAGTTTTTGTTGCCATTTCTCATTGATCCAGTTTGGTTTCTGTGTTGCAGTTCTTCATGCAAGCGAAATCCATCTGTCCATCTGATCCACTTATATATAACGAGTTGGGTGTTGTAGCTTATAATATGAAAGAGTAAGAAAGCTTCTCTGCTCTAAAGGTTTTTGTTATCCTAGTATGATGTACCCACCAAATGCCCTGCTTTAGTTCTAGACGGTTAGCTCCAAGAACGGCTTCCCAAATTGGGGTCTTGTTCACTACAGAAGTGTCAGTGTTAGGCATTTCTGGTGGACAAAAATGTATTTATCACAGGGCTCTGGGACATCATGAAATACCAAACAGGAAGTCGTTATTGAAGTCTTAATGATGTCGCCCATGATGCACATATGCCTTTTTAGGAGGTTCTTGAAATTTTGAAGCATGCAAGTCTTATATGCATAGCATGTTTGAAATGGGGGCAATTTCCCTCCGCATTTGAGATTGTTAGATTTAAGAAATTTCATATGTATGATTTTTTTCCTAGTTTGTTTTCCAAATTCTCATGCACTTTTCCGCTAAACAGACTTGTGACATTTCATCTTATCGGATCGGGTAGTTTGCTGGATAGAAGTATCATAGTAACGTCAGCTTTTTTTTGGTGTGTTTTTTGCTCTTTGTGGCTTGATATTCTTGCTTGTTTAATGTTTAGGTATCAAAATGCAGTTCAGTGGTTTGAGTTAACACTGGAACATACGTCATCGTCCGTGAATGAGATGTGGGAACCAACATTGGTGAATCTTGGACACGCACTGCGAAAACTCAAGTAATTGAAACAGTAGCTTCACATATTATGTTTCCCTCCGTTCTAAAATATAAGTATCTAGACGCCTTTTACTGTGTAGGTTCGGAGCAAAATGAGTGAACTTACACACTAAAAGGCGTCCAGATACATGTGTTTCAGAAAAAGGCTAAAACATCTTATATTTTAGAACGGAGGGAGTAGTTCATAAATTTGCTGGCTTTTAACTTGTTTATGCTAGCTGAGCTAGATATTTGCTAAGACCGATCTCATTTACATGCCTCGATTATGAATGTCGTTAAATGCAAGCAAACAAAAAAATGCAAGGGAATATGAAATAAAGTACTCCCTCCACCCCAAACTAATTGATGCAGTTTTGTCTAGATACGCGACATGTTTTAGGTGTAGATACATGCGTATCTAGACAAAGCTGCGTCAATTGATTTGGGACGGAGGGAGTATTTTACTTTACATCAGCAGTTACCCTGTAAAACATCTTATAGTCAACTTTGTACCGAAACAACGACACTTATTATGGATCGGAGGGAGTCATATTTTTTTTAGCCACTACCTGACTATGTACGAGTGCATTTGGATCTGTGGGATTGTTTGTTTGTAGAGCCAAAATGAAGCTATAAACCACATCAGAATTTATTTAATACCATACACACTCCCTCCGTCCCAAAATAAGTGACTTCGATTTGTCTAGATTCGCATGTATCTAGACGGGTTTTAGTGTATAGATATTTGTGAATCTAGACAAATCCAAGTCACTTATTTCCGGACGGAGGGAGTACATTATATTGTGTTTGGTGCCTAACATATTGTCATATTCTCACTTAGAGTGTTTTTTATGGTAAACTATAGCAACTACTCCCTCCGTTCCAAAATATAAGATGGTTTAGCCATTTTCTGAAACACATGTATCTTGACGCCTTTTAGTGTGTAGGTTCACTAATTTTGCTCCGAACCTACACAATAGAAGGCGTCTGCTAGTACTCCCTTTGTTCCAAAATATAAGATATTTTATCCTTTTTTCTAAATTACATGTATCTAGACGCCTTTTAGTGTGTAGGTTCACTCATTTTGCTCTGAACCTACACACTATAATGCGTCCAGATAAATGTGTTTCAGAAAAAGGCTAAAACATCTTATATTTTGGAACGGAGGGAGTACTTTCTTGTTAGCTCTGAACAAACTATCAGTTCCCAACTAACATTTTATTGTTTCAACAGGAAGTATCAAAAAGCAATATCATATTATGAAAAAGCACTCGCTTTTCCAACAAAAACTCTGAGTGCATTTTCTGGTCTTGCTTATACATACCACCTTATGGTATTTCCCTGATCCCTTTGATTTAGTTTTTTTTTTGTACATTGTTACTTCTGCTTCAGTGATATCCTCCCAATCTATTACCCCTGTCCACAATATAAGACGTTTTGTAGGCTATTTTACCCTACCAAAACATCTTATATTTTAGGAACGGAGGTAGTATTACATAATGGCGATAGAAACCTGGAAGATGCAGTATGTTATCGGTCATATTGCTTTGATCTTTATATATCCATAATGTTGAATCTTGCAAGCCTAAGGTTGTACGTGTCCATATGATTCTGTTACGACTGTCCATGTTATACCGATGCGCGTTACAGGTATAGGAACACTGCACTTTCTAAAATTAACATTACAGGGATAGTATATTATGTATTGAAAAAGGTAAATATCTGGACAATATTAGATGTGTTGTAGACAAAGAGGGTGTGGAGGCAGGCAGCAGGAAGTGCTGTCTGGAGGCTGTGCACGACAGTGTGTTGGGTATATTGGAGGCTGCACACAACAGTGTGTTGGGTATATTGGAGGCTGCGCACATCAGCGTGTTGGGTTGAGGTTGTGATATGGGCAGGGGTATTTCTAGGGTATATATTTGAGTTGGGCTTGTGCTGTAATTGAAGGTGTTTTGGGTTAGGGATTATCCCTATATCACAATTTTTTTGGTAGTGTCTGTTAAGTCAACTTAGAAGATGAGCCCGAGCCTTGATTCTTTCTCCAATAGAAATCGAGTAGTTGCACATTTTAGATGTTGTACACAACTTGGTTGACTTAGTGGGTACTGTTTTCAGATGCTACTTTGGTGCATGCTTGCTAATGTATAATTTAAGCTTACTGTACAAACCAAAACAATTAGGCAGGAAGGAGTTTAGACTTAAACATCAATAAGTGCACATGAAGTTGTAAAAAATGGTTCTCCCTCTGGTCCATATTAATGGCCTCAGTTTTTCTAGATTCGTACGTACCTAGTTAAGAATTTAGACTAGATAGATACGAATCTAGACAAAGTTGAGGCCATTAATATGGACCGGAGGGAGTATTAAGAATGAGAATGATATCCTTCATTTATTATTTCAAGTTTTACACTTTGACTGTTTGAGCTTATAAGTAGTGGCACCATCATTTGTTTTCTGAGTATATATTTGTTTTAGTAATATTCTTTTCAATATACAGGATAATTTTGAAGACGCCATAACTTACTACCACAAGGTGAGTTTTTATGTTGAGCCTTCTTGTTTAAAAGAGTGTTTCTGTATTAAGCACCTCCATTCTAGAGGGTGGGCCAACATAGACTTCTGCAAAAATATATGTTTGCTGAAATCCTCCATTGTTTTTGTCACTTCATATATATGCACGCAGTTCATACCTTCATAGGAAGGGATCATTGTACAAATATACATGGTTCAAACGAGAACCACCACATCGTTTTTATCATTTCTTTCGTTTTGTCAACAAAAGGTTCGACAACGATTTGTCTCATCTCTGTTTTTTCTTTCAGGCTCTATGGTTGAAACCAGATGACCAGTTCTGCACAGACATGCTAACATCAGCTCTGGAGAGCAGTTGTCAAAGCACCGCTCGAAGAAAATAGATTAGGCATAGTCACGTTGCTTGCAAATTGCAACGGGTGCTGCTGTAACTTATGGGGTGTTGCCCTGATCTCAAATCCATTCAATCTGTAGCCTGTTGTTGTAAAGTTATTAATGTTAATATGTAATTGCTCAAGTTCAGTTGTAGCCACCCAGACAGATTCTGGATTTCCTGTGTACTATTGAGATTTCTCCTGCTTTTTTACTAATGTACTCCGTGGATCTTGAGTGTAAATACCACAATGCCCTTTTTAACCATAGTGTAATTGGCCGTGGATATCCTATACATGTTTGTGTTGTTCTATTTGAATATTGATTTTCTTGTGCTTAGAAGTCATGTGCTAGAAGACTAGCATATATTGATATCCTTTGTCGGTTTGATCTGGTGATTCTTCAATTTGATTCTCACCCAGAACGAGTAATTATTTACTCCCTCCATCCTAAAAAGGATGTCTCAAATTTGTTTGAATTTGAATGTATCTATATACTAAATAGTGTCTAAATACATTCAAGTTTAGACAAACTTGAGACATCTTTTTTAGGATGCAGGGAGTACTATATATGCCCATTCTGACAACAAGTACCGTTACTTGTATGCTCACTAATTACAGTCTCGTTTAGATTGAAGCCGTCATAATGATGTGTTTCGTTATGTAAACCTTCTATGTTTGTAGGAGCTTGTCGGTGGTTGGTGATCTGTCCATATGCGCAAGGCGCATAACGCGCTCTTATATTTAAGCTAACTACAGTACGTATATAACTACGTGTCTACTAGTAGGGGCTACACCAATAACGAGATTTGAGCCCACGATCGTGCCAAAAAGGCGCTAAAGAGACTTGCACTGGACTCAAACCCCCCCTTACCCGTGGAGCTGGATTGGGTTCGTGGCAAAGCGACCGACGCATTTGCGAAATGTGGGTTAGCTAGCTGACCAATACAATCAAGATCGAGTACATCGCCACCTTCCGCCACCACCCAACTCTGCAGAAGAAAATGAAAAAAATAACGCCACCCGAAGAGGACCTGAGCCAAACCCAACCCCCAGTCCCCAGATCTCCTTCCATCCTTCCCCCTCTCCCGAGGTCTCTCTATTAAGAAGCACACAAGCAAAGCGCCACTCAGATCTCCCCGCCCCTTCCAAGTTCCACCCCTCGTGCCCCGAGCCCTCTCTCGCCTCGCCCGCCCGTCAACGCTCTGCCGCCCGGGGGGACGCGAGATGGCATCGCCGGCCGCGGGCGCGGCCTCGGCGCTCCTCGTCCTGCTCGCCTTCGCCGTGGCCGGCGTCTTCTCCGACGGCTCCGACCACCGATACAAGGCCGGCGAGCCCGTCCCGCTCTACGCCAACAAGGTCGGGCCCTTCCACAACCCCAGGTCAGTCCGCGAGATCTCATCCCTCTCCAGATCCCATACCTTAATGGTTCGCGCGCGTGTCGGTTGATCGGATCCTTCAGATTCGTCCGAGCGCGCGCGGGAGCGTGCCCGTGGATTGTTCTTCTCTCTCTGACATCTCGGTCGAGCGGTTCGAGGGTTTACGCTAAGTAGGTAGGTGGACACCGCGTAGTTGTGGAGATCTAGCAGACAACTTACGTCCGGATTGGGCAGAATCCCGACTAATTTAGTACGCTACCTGATTGCAAGCAGGCTTCTATTTCTGTTATATAAACTGTCGTTTTGGGCGCGAGCTCTGTTGGACACATTGAACCGCTTTTGTCTGCAGCGTTAAGAGTCGGATCTGTTTGTAAAGCCATTCTCACGCGTTGCTCATTTCCCTTTGCAGCGAGACGTACCGGTACTTCGACCTCCCTTTCTGCTCCCCTGGTTAGTTTTCTCACCATTCCACGCCTTCCGCACATTGTACTTGTTCGGTACCAACAAGTTCCTTTTCAAACTATGTTATGCTTATATACGGCTTTCAAATTTCAGAGAAAGTGAAGGAGAAGAGCGAGGCGCTAGGCGAGGTCCTCAACGGGGACCGGCTGGTCGACGCGCCTTACAAGCTCGACTTCCGCGTGGACTACGACTCCAAGGCGGTCTGCTCGAAGAAGCTCGCCAAGGAGGACGTGGCCAAGTTCCGCAACTCGGTGGCCAAGGACTACTACTTCCAGATGTACTACGACGATCTCCCGCTCTGGGGTTTCATCGGTAAGGTGGACAAGGGGACCAAGCTGCCCCCTACCGAGTGGAAGTACTACCTCTACAGGCACATCATCTTTGACATCCTCTACAACAATGACCGGGTGATCGAGATCAATGTGCACACGGACCAGAGCGCGCTGGTCGACCTGACAGAGGACAGGGAGACCGATGTGGAGTTCCTTTACACTGTCAAGTGGAAGGAGACGCCGACGCCCTTTGAGAAGAGGATGGAGAAGTATTCCAGTTCCTCCAACATGCCGCATCACTTGGAGGTCCATTGGTTCTCGATTATAAACTCTTGTGTCACGGTCCTTCTCCTTACAGGGTTCTTGGCCACAATCCTCATGCGAGTGCTGAAGAATGATTTTGTCAAGTAAGTTCCTGCCAACCTTCATGTTTTCATGAAATAACTAGTTTCAAACTGTAAATATTTTTTCTATTCCTACATCTGCTAGAAGAATGTTAATTTTTTATTTAACCCTACTGCATTGCGATGCATTACAGAAGCATACGGTCTCAAGTCATAGGCTTTGTTTTATTACCAGTTCTTACTGCAGAATATGCAGTCATCATAAATTTGCGTGAAACATATCTGATGATAGTTATTTAGGGTCTATTTCATTCGTAGGATTCTGGGTAAAAAACACAGGAATAAGAAAAAACCCTGAAGAATTGCAAATTAGCAATGTCATGTGCATGCTGAATCCTACATGATTAAATTTGCACCCAATGTTGTTTGATTGCACCATTATTAGGAAAAAAATAGAGGAATCTTACCAGAGGTTTGGTTCAACAGAAATTATACAGTGAAGAGTTCATGAGGAAAAGTTCTGAAGATAAAAATTCCTTCCAATCAAACAACCCTTGTATGAAAAATCCTAAGGATAATTTGAATCGATGAGTCCCTCAATCTTCTGGCAGTTTATCATGAGTAGATATGTAATCTTTCATCAATGGATATAATCTCTTACATCCATTGTTCTGTCCATCCTGCTAGCTCCACCAATGGTTCTTCCAGTCGTCATTTCATAGAGTTACAGACGTTATAGAGCTGAGAAAAGTTACTGTCCCTAGATTCTAATCAGAAATGATATCTTATGGTTGGCATTCAAGTTTTCTCTAGTTACTTTTTCTTTAGTTGTCCTTAATGGACATATTCATATTTTTCACCCATCGTATCATTTAGATAGTGATTATTTGACTGTGATTTCTTCACATTCGGTCTGCTCTAGTGACATACACACATAAGGCATTAACTACATTTCTTCTCTATGTTTCTAAACATTGTATATATCCATTTGAAGGTATGCCCATGATGAGGAAGTAGCTGATGACCAAGAAGAGTCTGGATGGAAGTACATTCATGGTGATGTCTTCCGGTTCCCCAAGAACAAGTCTTTGTTTTCAGCTGCTCTTGGCACTGGAACTCAACTGTTTGCTCTGTATGTGCTAATATTTTCCTTTTGCCAATACAATTATCCCTTGGATGCAGATATCTAACTATCTTATTTGGACATGCAGAACAACCTTTATATTCCTGCTTGCACTTGTTGGAGTATTCTACCCATACAATCGTGGTGCCCTGTTCACTGCATTGGTCGTCATCTATGCACTTACTTCAGGAATTGCTGGGTACATTGCAACCGCGTTCTATTGCCAGCTAGAGGGAACAAACTGGGTATGTGTTATAAGATAACCCTAGATCTTCTGTTATGTTCAGATTTTGGAGTGCAATATATTCAATGTAGTCTAATGTGCTACCATATGCTCATATTCTCAGGTGAGGAACTTGCTATTGACAGGATGTCTGTTCTGTGGACCTCTCTTTCTGACATTCTGTTTCTTGAACACCGTTGCTATTGCTTATAGTGCAACAGCAGCATTGCCATTCGGTACCATCTGTGTCATTGTGCTCATCTGGACCTTAGTTACATTTCCTCTACTGGTTTTGGGAGGCATTGCTGGTAAAAACAGCAAGAGTGAATTCCAAGCTCCTTGCCGTACCACTAAATACCCCAGGGAGATTCCTCCACTTCCCTGGTACCGGACAACAGTTCCACAGATGGCTATGGCTGGGTTTTTGCCTTTCAGCGCTATATATATCGAGCTCTACTACATCTTTGCCAGTGTTTGGGGTCACCGAATCTACACCATTTACAGCATCCTCTTCATAGTGTTTATCATCCTCCTCATTGTCACTGCCTTCATTACTGTTGCGCTGACATACTTCCAGCTTGCTGCTGAAGACCATGAGTGGTGGTGGAGGTACAGTCATTTTTCTCTCTTTGATTAATTATTTGGAAGTGTTGATGATTTTGGTAGTTCACTAGACTTACAATACTAGCGCGTTACTTTATGATTTGTGCAATTTAGTTTTTGTGAGAGCACAGCAGCCCTGCTATGTTTTTTGCTAGTAATTTGCCTGTTGGTTGCAACCGCTCTTTATGTTTGTTACATCCACAAACTTGTACTCCCTCTGTCCAGAAATAAGTGACTTGGATTTGTCTAAATTCGCATGTATATAGACACATTTTAGTGTATAGATACATGTGAATCTAGACAAACCTAGGTCACTTATTTCTGGACGGAGGGAGTACATAGATAATTTAATTTGTATTGTCTATTCTAGTGTTGGTTGGGTCTTCACTTCAGTTATGGTCTGTTAGTCAGGAATGAATGAAGCGCCTGCCATTTTTTTTCTACTTTAGCATATTATATTTTGATTTTGGGGCTGCTCTTTTCCCTTCTCATCATAGTTTGGTACTGGAATTGCCGGTTAGCAACATATCGAAATCTATTTTTGCTCGAGTTCAGTTTGTGTTTTCTAATCACTAGTCGTGTTTTTCTTATGTGAGGATATCATGGATACTGAACATGCTGTTATGCTACAGACTAATGCACTGAGCTCTAGGGTTGGGAATGTATTGTAAACGTACAGAATATTGGTCTTATCATAATTTTAGAAATGTCTGTTTGAAAGATGCCATCCAATTAGTATACACTATTTTTCCTTCTGTTGGGAAATCTAGTAAAATGATGTGCTGAACAGTTTTTTTTTTTGAGAAGAGCTGAACAGTTTTTGTGAACCTTTTCTAACACAGGTCATTCCTATGTGGAGGATCAACTGGATTTTTCGTCTATGGCTACTGTCTGTACTACTACTATGCACGATCAGACATGTCTGGCTTCATGCAGACATCTTTCTTCTTTGGCTACATGGCCTGCATCTGCTATGCATTCTTCCTGATGCTCGGCATGATTGGTTTCCGTGCTGCCTTGTTCTTTGTTCGGCACATATACAAGTCCATCAAGTGTGAGTAAACCGTGCTGGAGGATGAAGAGCAGCAGAGTTGTACCCCCTTTTTGGTGCCGCTAAGAAGTCCCAGTATAGAAAAGGTTAGCTCTCGCGTGCAACAGGAAGCAACTAGAGATTGGCATGTTTCAGATTAGGCCATTATTCATAGGAACAGGTAATGAACCTATAAAATTTGTTCTGTTTTGTGCGACCGGTATGATAAATCGTCTTTTCCTTCCTCCCTTGTACCATGTGACATCCAGACACTGTATTACTTTGTTGAACCATGACCTACATGAATATCTGTGGAAGTTCTTATAATGTTATGTCATATTCTCCCTATGGCAGAATAATTTAGTGTAGAGATGATATGCCGTCTCAAGAAGGGCATGCCCTGTCAACTTGTACTGCTATATGTGTATCATTTGCATTCTGGTTATGTATTTATATCAGAATTTTAGTTTCCATAATTACTTGCTGAGCTCATTATTATGGCTGGTTTGCAATAATTCCATGTACCTAGCCAAAAACCGATGCAGATGAAGGTCGTGCTGCTTATATCTCTTCATGTTGAATTGATTGTAACTAGGGCTCTGAACAAAACCCGGATAATGAACTAACGGTATCCTTCATAACTCCTATTGTACCAGCAAATGACAGATTATTCTGATATTTCTACAACATACTCTGTGTAACAAAAGATAGCGGGGATGATTTGAAGGTGCCTCTGAAGATGCAACGAAGTCTATAATCTACTCAAACTGGCCATCATATTTTTCTTTTCACTAACCATGGGAGCAGTCGAGGTACCATGACAGATTGCTTCTCATTAAGAATGGCAATGAGGACGGGCAGCCTGCAGACGATGGCATGGACTCGGCCACAAAAACCGCAAGATGGCATGATCAAGGCCTTCCTTGCTACTACTCGACGGGAGTAGTAGATATATAGATATATCGCTTTCTTACTTTATTCCTTTCCCGTCGTCTAAGTGAACATCAGCTACGCCCACGGGGAACGGCAACGCCAAAACGACGAAACAACATGTTCGGATTAGAGTCCGAAACAGAAACGTCACCGAAAGCGAAGAAATTCCCATAGGAAACGGAACATTATATAGGACGAGCGTCTAGCCGATTCCCTTTTGGACCCTTTTTTAATCAGCTCAAGCTTTTACTCGAGCTCACGCACTCAATGCCGTCAACGCCTCGATCCGGAGTGTATATATGTGGGCGGCATCTAATCTGAAGCCTTCAGGCACGCCTCCCGCAGCTGCAACCCGCACCCGTGCACCGCACAGAATCTCAGCCCCCAAGCGTCACGCCATGGGCGCCGGCGACAGGACAGCCGCGGGCGGCATGCCCCGCGTCGGCATGGGCACGGCGGTGCAGGGGCCCAAGCCGGACCCCATCCGGCGCGCCGTGCTCCGCGCCATCGAGCTCGGGTACCGCCACTTCGACACCGCCGCGCACTACGCCACCGAGGGCCCCATCGGCGAGGCCGCCGCCGAGGCCGTGCGCTCCGGGGCCGTCGCCTCCCGGGAGGACCTCTTCATCACCTCCAAGGTCTGGTGCAGCGACGCCCACCGCGACAGGGTGCTCCCCGCCCTCAGGCAGACGCTCCGGTAAGTGTACACATGCTCCATCCCCTCCTCCTCTGATTTGCCTGGGTCGCGTGAGAATTAGTACCAAACAAAAGAATATCTTTAGCCACTCGTTCGAATTACTGTTTCTTATTTGTGATTGAATAACTGGTGCTGAAACAAAACCTAGAAAACGAAGAAAGGGGGGAACGAGTGGTCTGGATCTGGCAGTGGCAGAAATGCCTAACACATGACTGGTCCTACCACTAGCCTCCAGCTACACGCAAGCCTTGATGCTTGTCATGTTCATATGCGTCTTTCAGGCATTCAGTTGAGCCCCCACATCACCCGGTGTCGGCCCAAGTTCCAACAGATATGGTCATTCTCAGTTCTCACACCACACTGATCTGACAATCTAGACAAGAAAACCATTACTAGCAGAGAATTCACTGGCATGTGTAGCCAATATGCTAATTCCCAGGAGACTCTAGCTAGAGTTAGCATAGCAAGGTAGGTAGCTTCAGACGCAGACCAAATCAGTCATGTCCTGCATGGAGCATGGTCATTGGTATCACCCCTGTCTCACGAGACTAAAGCACTGAACCCGATGTTGCAAGCTCACTGTTGAACTATCTATCGTGTAGCTGATCTACTACTCCTGAACTATCTATCGTAGTATTGATTTATGAGGATGACCTTTGACCTTTAATAAAGATGATGGAGTCACCAAGCTAGCTAGTCCTGTCCTGCATCGATCGCCTCTACTTTCACACACTGAACCCAATATTTGCAAGTGCGTTTTTGAGCTTCTACCGTGTAACTAATCTACTACACTAGTGATTAAAGATGAAATTTGACCAAATAGTTAACCTTGGCGTATTCGTCTGATGACATTGCAGAAACCTTCAGATGGAGTACGTGGACCTGTACCTCGTCCACTGGCCGGTGACCATGAAGGCAGGGCGGTTCAAGGCCCCCTTCACGGCCGAGGACTTCGAGCCGTTCGACATGCGGGCCGTGTGGGAGGCCATGGAGGAGTGCCACAGGCTGGGCCTCGCCAAGGCCATCGGCGTCGCGAATTTCTCCTGCAAGAAGCTCGAGACGCTGCTCTCCTTCGCCACCATCCCTCCCACCGTCAACCAGGTCCCCTAACTGCCATGAACTTCAGAAAAGATTACTAAGCTGTTATGAACTTTGTAAAAAATCACACGAAGTGATCGAGTGACTGATCATGTTTTTTGTTTTTGGTCTGGTTGGTCTTGGCGCGACGACAGGTGGAGGTGAACCCGGTGTGGCAGCAGAGGAAGCTAAGGGAGTTCTGCAGGGGGAAGGGCATCCAGCTGTGCGCCTACTCGCCGCTGGGCGCCAAGGGCACGCACTGGGGCAGCGACGCCGTGATGGACGCCGGCGTCCTGCAGGAGATCGCGGCCGCCAGGGGCAAGACCGTGGCGCAGGTGTGCCTGCGGTGGGTGTACGAGCAGGGGGACTGCCTCATCGCCAAGAGCTTCAACGAGGAGAGGATGCGGGAGAACCTCGACGTGGAAGGGTGGGAGCTCACGGAGGAGGAGCGCCGGAGGATCGCCGAGATACCGCAGGGGAAGATCAACCTGGGCAAGCGCTACGTATCCGAGCATGGGCCGTACTATTCCCTCGAAGAGCTCTGGGACGGCGAGATATGAGTCACGGCTAGAGCGTGTGTGCCTGCCCTTGTGTGAGTGTGACTGTCATTGGCCAGGGAGCAGGGATGGCCGATCGGAGAGCGGTTTGATACTGATTTGCCTTGCAATAAAATTGATGTTCTGCGTTGCGTTTCAGTGAGTGAATAAAAAGTGTAGGTGTCCATTTCGTCCTTTCCGGAAAAGAAAGTGCTCGTTCCATGGTGTCAATTGCCAAATGCAAGAACAGTGAACATAGTAAACTATACGGATATTGGGACATGATGGATGCAATTTTTAAAATATAATCATGTTAGGTATTTTTGGTTTGTAGCTATTTTTGCCACAATTAACATTAAACAAGTGTGGCTTGCCACAAATGTGTGGCAAAGAAAAACTTGGCCGCAAGTGTGGCAAGATTTGGCAAAAAAGTTGTGGCAAGTGACGACATTATGAAAACAGAAAAAAAGCACATTTAAAAATCTGTGGCATGCCTAACTTAGTTGTTCTGAGAGCAGAATATCTAAAATCGTTCGGATGAAGGCTCATCAACACAAATAGCACATCCTGGATCAACATCCGAGAGAAAAAAAAAAGATCAAGGAAGCATGGTAACATTAAAAAAAAGAGAAGACCATCGAGGTGTAAAGAGTGAATTCCACATTTACCCGCTAGTTACGAATTTGTGATATTAATTACCCCCAAGTTTAAATTCATCGAGATTCTTTGGACCCCTGTTTTCTGATGCATGTCATACGTGTAAGGTGTGAGGTGATGACAAGGGGTCGATATCGGCAAGTCTTAACATGATCGTCGATGGCACCCTCCTATCCGATGTTTACAACTTTTGTCACTCCACATTGATGTAACATGGTGGTTCTATATGACGAAAGAAAGCAAGCCAAACTGAGGAAAAATCGTGTTCAAAGTCTCCTAAATAAGATATTTTGGTATGTGTTTCACTGAATAGAGCAATGTTTGTCACATATGCACAACTGCACGATAAAAAATAAAATGTACTCCAGTGTAAATAAAGAGAGGAAAGTATTGCAGCAAACTATAGCGGGTATCATCATGGGCCGTATTCCGCGTGCGCACGGAAGCACCCGTCTTCTTGGACTGAGCCGAGTGACGTGACTAAACAACTGAACCGCGCGCGCCAGGGTCGTGAATGATGAGCGGCAGGGCAGCCCGCTGCCCGCGCGGGCCTAGCAAGCTCTCTGGCTCGCTGGGTGACAGGAGAGCACGATCCATCAGCCAGTCAGATGCGTTGCAGTGCTAGAAACGAGACGAAGAGAAATGAAATAAAGTTCCAAAGGGTCTTCGTTGTGCCATGGCGGCTTTATGGATGTGAAAGTGAAATGAATCGATCGCCCAGAAGTGTGCCTAGCTAGGGAATGTTTGCCTTTCTAGCTAGGTCAAACTGCGTTATCAATCTTTTGCAGACTATATGCTCATCTCCTCCCAATTATTTGGTGAAAGAACAGTAGTACTCCCTCCGTTTCAAAATATAAGATGTTTTAGGTTTGTGAAGAAAATGAATTTAGACTTCTTTTAGTGTGTAGATTCATTCCAAAGTTGAGTGAACCTACATACTAAAACAAGTCTAAATTCATCTTCTTCACAAACCTAAAACATCTTATATTTTGAAACGGAGGGAGTAGTACTTACCATTTTGTTGAGTTTATGTTAATGCGTCCTACTGTCTTTGTTGGTATGACCATTGAAGTCTTTCTTTGCGTTATGGTGAAGATCATTTCTAGTTGACCCCTTAAAACCGGCTACATGAGTAAAAGTTCAGTTTTACTCCTGTAAATCGCACATACCGTTCATTTATAAAATTTAGGAGTAAATATTTTATTTCTCAGCCATTCGGTTGCTTATATTTACTCGGCCACCGAGTGGAGGAGTGAATAATACTATCCATTTTGTTGATTTTATGTTACTGCGTCCTACTGTGTTTGTTGGTATGATCATTGAAGTCTTTCTTTGCGTTATGGTGAAGAACATTTCTAGTTGACCCCTTAAAATCGGTTACATGAGTAAAAGTTCGGTTTTACTCCTGTAAATCGCACATACCGACCCCTTATTGGATTTAGAAATTTAGAGGAGTAAATATTTTATTCCTCAGCTGAGCGTGGATCGAAGGCCCCCTCTGCCGTCATAGGTCCGCTCTGCCGATCCGTAGCATGGATCGAAGCCGCACCGCACAACCCTGAGCCCATGGCTCCTCCTCCTGGTTCCCTTAACCTATCCTAGCCGCGGAGGAGGTACCGTGGCGTCCGTCAGTGGGTGTGGGTGACATGGTTAGCGGAGATCACCGACTACAACACCCACCAGAAAATCAAAATCGACACCTACAATTCGGAGGCACGAGCGGTTTGGGCGTACGATGTCAAGAAAGTGCGCCTCCACGGCTCGACAGCGGGGAGGCTCAACTTCATGTTGGGCAGTGCCGTGCCGGACTTCCCTGTCGATTCCCGAGTGGCGTCCGCATATGAGCTACGGGAAGGGCGGCAAGGAGGTCCATGAGCGCCTCGAGGCGGAGCGTGCCAATGGTGGGGTAAGCATGCTTAGGACACACAAATCTCCAACATCTAGTTCAAAACGGATTGAGTAGTTCTTAATTCCATGAGTTTTTTGTTTCGAGATTGTTAGTGACGGGAGTTACTTTATACTAGTTTCTTGTACATATGTAAATTACAAGTTCTGAAAAAAAAGTACTACGAGAACTAAAATAAGCTTTCCCACTTAAATGTTGGGACATAATTATTGAGTCCCATCGGTTTGAAAAGGATGAGTAGAAACGCCAAGGTTTTACTTTTGCCCTGGACCAAAGTTACTGAAGAAATCATGCGGCAGAGCTCAGACCCCAAGGGGCAGGCCACCACAGTGATGGAGCATATTCTCTTCTCTTTAGTTATTACTGCAGTAAAAGTAGACATGGCGTGTGCTTTTGTTTTACAGCCAGCCGGGGACCGTTTCACAGGGAATTCAGCACCGGACGAAATGGATTGCACTCGCGCAGGTGCTGCTGACGGACCGACCGACTCGTGCGGTAAAAAGCTGCTCACGTGAATAACGCAACGCAGGCCACAGGGGGATAAAGGCGTTTTTTGGTTCCTTTTGCAAAAGAAAGACCACCTCGCTGCTGCAAGCCTGCAACGCCCACTTTTTCCTGCCACGCACTTGATGCTGCTGGGAGCCTGAGGTAGTGATGTACATGTACCGCACGAGCCAGCAACCAAGTGCAGTTTGGAGATCTTTTGAAGTGATTAATAATGTTCCCTCTGTATTAAAATACATGTAGTATACCTTCAAAAAAAATACATGTAGTAGGTTTCTTAAAATATGGATGAATCCATATATTAAATAGTGTCTAGATTTATTTAAATTTTGATAAATTTATAATATTTTTTTTGAGACTAAGGAAGTACTAAATAGATAGTTTGGACGATTCTCCATAGTGTTATGGAAGGACAAGAGTTTTGCTAAAGGAGAAAAATTCAAAATCTTGTTGTCCTACTTTAACCGACATGTTTCCTAAAAAACTTTGTTAAACCCTATTCGGTGATGCGGATAAGAGTTTCGTGGGCTCGATTGAGGTGTATAATTGTATTGGTCTTACTATGCTCGACAGTACCATAAGGGATTTGACTAGCCAATCTCTCAAAATTTGGAACATGAGACACACCCAATAGTGTGCCTGTTTTTCCAATTAAATCCGCTCTATTTTGAGCAGTTAATAACATGATTAAAAGGGGAGGCAAGAGATCAAGCGAATCCCCCACGTCATGCAATTCCTTTTTTTATAATGAATGTTTTATTCCTTAAAATGTCTAAATATTACACCAGACATCTGTATAAATAAGATGCACACGGCCACAATCCGGATCTCATGCATGCTAGCGTCTTGGGGAAAATTGCGTTATAAACTCCTCCAAGAAGTGCATGCCTTGGCCGAGAACCACTCTCCCGAACTGATCCGTTCCTCCTCCTTCATTCGTCTCGTGGTCTTTGATATATGTGGAGGAGCTAGGATTGGAGTAAGCACTGGGCAAAAAATGAGCACATAATTTCAACTTTATATTATTAATGATACAACAACATACACAAAAGAGATGACACAACAATACAATGGAACTGTTGAAAAAATTACCTAGTTGAGAGGGTTGTCGCAGAAAAGCCAAAGAACTTAAGATAGTCAGGAGTAGTTCTGTAGTTAAATTGAGGATCACAATAACTAAGGTCTCAGCAACCAAACATGCAGATCCACATAGCAGTTTCTATCGGGTGGTCTTAGCATAGGGTGGCAAGATGTGTCCAAGATGGTAGGGCAATTTAGCGGTCGTGGCACAACAACAACTCGAGCAGTGGAGGGCGTCGCAAAGAGGAACAACCCGATAGGTTCCGTAAGTTCGGGAAGCTTTGCGAGCCAAACTGTCGACCGACGGAGAGAAACAGAGAGCTAGAGGCGTGGCATCGAGCGCTTCTAATACATGTAAAATGCATATGTGATCTTTATAGTTTATTATGCCATATTACTTCGTGATTTATTCATATATGATGTTATAATCATGTTTATGAATGATTTCGGGTATTGTTTTCAAAAATACCCTTTGTTTGTATTTTAATTTTGAAGACAATAGAAATCTTTTTGTTTACGTATTTGTGACTTGCAGGGACCTTTGTGAACTCAAAAGGACTTAGAAATTTTTTCTACTGAAGTTTTTTCGTCGGGATGAAGGTTTGGAACACTTGGACCTCAACGGGATCTAGAGGAGGGCCCAAAGCGGGCCCATGGTGCAGCCTAATACCCTGTCCGTTCCATGAGGGCCCACTTCCTCCTCAAAACTCTGACATCGTCGATATTTTCACCCACGACTCCGTCTTGACATAAAACACTTATATATAGTGTCTTGATCGCGATCTTAGAGTAAGGCACACCACAAAGTCAGAAACACAAAACAAAGGAGATTATGCGAAAACTGGAGGGGGGAAAACTCTGCAGGAACATCGCCGGGTCACATCTCCAACAACATCTCCATCATCTCCGTGATCAAGAGGGAGCAATCCAACCCCGAACTACGGGTTTGTGTAAGTAGCTTGTTCTATGTATCTCTCATGCTATCAATGTTCTAGTGCCACATGAGCCGCTCAACATAATTATGACCATCTATATGTAATCATTTGTGTGGATCTTTAGTTTTTATGATTTGACTATTTGAGATTGGAATTTTTAAATTATGTTTGATGTATAATATAAGTAGATCTATGTTATGTACTCTATTCTTGATTACTTCGTTCTGATCAAACTTGTATGATGGGACATGACATGGGGAATGTGTGCATTAAATGGAGTAACATGGTAGAATGAGACTCGATGGTGATAAAAAGTTTGGGTACTACTATGGTTTTTACCTTTTCGTTGTTATCTCACTAGGGATAAATGAATGCAAGTGCTATGATTGCCTAGATACAATCTTAGGTGTGTTTATATCTTTTGAGGTAGTATTATGCATCCAACATTATGTCATTAAAGCAAAGACAATAGTCTGTTTGTTTTTAATACTAGTTTGCAGAGTTTTCTATTACTAGTGGAGTATTAGTGGGATTTTTTGCATCGTCTCAAATATAGGACATGATGCCCATATGGATATCTATCAAACACATTATGATATTAAATCAATATTATGCTTATTAGGAGCTAGTTTTGATCCCAACATGTTTATGAGAGAGTATACAAGTGAATCTATGAACCCGGTCCATTTTAAATCATAAGAAACACCTTTGAATTGCATTTACGAGTCCTTTTATTTTCAGTACTCATTTATTCTAAAAATACAAAAACAATTATCATACTTGCATTTAGTTCTTTCATATAGTTTGTATTACTATCAACACTATTACACCACACTCTTGCACTTTTATATTGCATTTAGTTTACTTTACTTGCTGCATATTTACATTAGTTATTTTATTTCAATGTTTGTTTTCAATTCTAATACAAAACCTTATGACCGACAACCATTTGGTGGAGTTAGGGGCACAAGGCAATTGTTTTTCAGGCTGCTAGAAGAGGAAGGAGAATTGTACATTTATTGTTTTCCCGAGAGTTCAATATAAACCATCGAGTCATCCTTGTGGAAAAAAATCCCTTGTTACATCACTTTGTGCTTGGAGTCCCAACAAATTGGTGGCCACGTAGTCTAGTGCCATTAAAAGATTTTATGGCACCGTTGCTGCAGAGACAGTAAAGAACATATCACAAAGGAGCACACTCGAAGATTTCCCATGAAAATAGCTATATATTTTCTAATGCCACCACCATTGTGCGAAAAACCAAGCTTGGGGAAGTGCACATTTGTGTGCTTTTATTTTCCTTTAGATCTTCCAAGAATTTTTGTTTTGTCTTATGTTAGTCATTCTTTTTGTTGTTTACTTTTATTTGTTTGCATAAGTACTTTTAGTTTTGCATATTTACCTCTAGTTTTGTATTTGTCTTTACTTTACATAAAAAAGGCTAAAAAAATTAGTAGTAGCGCTTTACTCTAGTTTTCAAACATGGTTTATGTAGTAACAAGGAATACAAATTTGATTATAAAATCAGTACTAAAGGAAATTTGTCATCACCAATTTTCTAAAATAGGTAAAGCAATATAACATGTCCACAAGTTTAATAACTGTTGCACTACAATGATTTTTTTATATGGATTTGAATATTGTGAAAATGAAATTGTTCCCACATTCTTTGACGGGGATGCAAGTTTGTGGTACCAAAACATATCTAAGGAAGATTCAACTTCTTGGTTTAATATGAAAACTTATTTCATAGGAAGATTTAGTTATTCTAAAACCCTTGGCAATCTTAGAAAAGAGGTACTTTCCTTCAAACAATTAAATATTGAAATTCTCGTTGATGCTTGGATCGGGTTTAAGAGAATTGATTATTACGCCAAGCACTATTTTGGAGATGGTATGTTAATAAATATTAATGGTGTAGATAAAAGCTCTATGAACTTTCTTGATGAAGAGACTAGCACTGCATTATTGAATATTAAATTTTCTGATGCTTTCGCACTTTTGTATGGAATTTTAGTTGAAACTATTATCTTCAAAGGCTTGGACTTGATAGGAATTATTGTAGAACCTAAAGGGATGGAAAGAAATAATAACAAGAAAATAAACGAGTATATGATAATAATAAAAATAAACAAGTAGAGGATATCAAGATGCTTAGTGATACTATTAAAGAATCTCTACTAGACCTTGATGAATTATGTAGCTTGAATGAACTTATATCTATCTTATAAAAGTATACTAAAGGTCATATATTAATTTTTATCAAGCAGGTTTTGGTTCTTATATTGCAAATCGTGTGCTTAAAGAAAAGTTGGATAGATACAATAGAGAAGCCATGATACCACATAATCTTGGGGATCTATCGGTCCCAACTTGGCATGCTATTATAGATCTAATATCTAGTGTTTCTACAATTTCTAAAGAACTATATGATAAATTTGAAATATGTGCCATGGATAAATGTAATATTGATTTACTACTTGTTGACACTTCTACTAAACATGCTTTAGGTAGAGCCAATAATGTTATGGTTGAGTTACATATGACATTTATACTAGTGGACTTTATTGTTATGGACACATAAATTAAGTCCTCTAGCCCTATAATACTTGGAAGACCTTTTTGAGAAACACACGTGCCTTCATTGATTTCAAGGAAGGGATTGTATATTTTCACTTCCCTTATAAGAAGTGCATGTAACACGTTCCAAGAAAGAATGAAATGGTCACAAAAGTGAAGTGACCACATGATCCATATCTATACCTATTGGTAAAAGGAGGAGTCATTATATCCTTCATCCATACAGAATTGATCATTTTACCCCTCAATTTGTATTAAATTAGACGGCACGCCATCGCTAAGTGACCAAACCTGAAACATTATTTCGATCGCTTCCTCTCAAATAAACAAAGAATATATAGGGACTCGGGGAGGGTCAAATGATGCACCCTGTAATGGAGAATCGGGTTGTGCTGGATGCAGTCGATCTCGTTGTTGGATGCCATTCTTGATCTCCGCCCTAGACACCAGGGTCCAGCATTGTCAGAGCGTTAATGCCGAGTATTCGGGAGATGAAGTGCATGGATGTAACCTTCGGGGATGACGAAGATAGGAAATATGAGAGTTAGAAAGTGGTGCCCATGGCCTCCCTCAGACCCGACGCTTCGTCAGATTTGACCTACTAAAGTTATGTGCAGATAGGAGATTATTTTCTTGTAGTCGTTGGAGATTTTTTTGAAGGGGAATTTCCTCATATGTATTTCTAGCCCTCACTCTCCCCTCCTCATCCTTCTACTCCTCTAGCGAGGTCCTTCTACAAAGCACAAGAAGTGTTTGACTAGATTCCCGCTTTCCATGTCACCACCTACAGCTTCGGGCCAAGGCCACAACACCGCCACGCCAGGTGGGAGTGTGAGTGCATTGTGGGGCAAGCAATAGGGGAGGCACAAGAAGACATGGACGAGTTCACCGTGGGGAAAGAGGGGCGTGGGAGGGGCGGTGTTGAGGCAATATCTGAGTGGGAGAGAAGTGTAGCGTTAGTGAAAGAACATGTGGGCCCCCATGTGTGGTTTTGGTAATTAATGACAATATTTATGGACTAATGTGTGTATTAAGTTGCACTTGTAGGAATTCTCCATTGGCATCCTTGGAGAATGTGTTGGCTTCAAGGTCGATGAAATGAGAATAAGATGTGTTGTGCAAGCTCAAAATGAGCCATCTATAGAAGATCTCATGTTTGACGCTTGCCATCCTCGGTGATCATGGATCGATGACGAGGAATCAAGAAAGGCGTTCCATCTTGAGAAGGTCAAGTTCGTCTACATCGAGCTCAAGTGTAATGCTCAAGGCAAAGGCATTCTTGATAGGTTTTACCTTTTGCCGGTCTCATGTTGTTAGTTGAGAGACGGGGTTAGGATCGATAGTCATACTATCAAGAGGGGCTCTCGAATGAGTAACTTGATCATATCGTTCGGAGAGAGTTCAAACCTTTGCATACTTGCATCATCATATTTGGTTGTTATTTGGTCTTATCCATGTGAGGATATAGAGTTTGTGTTAATCTCCATAACAAGCTCTTGTTCATCAATATCAGATCTCCCCTTTATATCTTGTTGCGAGTTTGTTTTTGGAGGTTTTCCGAATTCTCACCAAGTGAGGTATCACACTATAAAATACATGAAGTATTCTCACTTGGTGGTATCCAATATTTTAAATGCAATTGGAATCAGGTCTCCCCTTTATAGGGTAGCTCTTGTTGTCCTCTTTCCAACGCAATTGGAATTGGGTCAATCGGAGTTACCAATCAAAAGTTATTGCCGTTTGTATTTTGCCGATTTGCTTTGAAGAAGAAAAAGGGAAAAGTCTGTTTGGGCCAAGCGGTAGTACCACAGTGCACTACCGCCCGACCCAGTGCGGCGCCCAGCATTCTATGCCTCCCCCGGTAGTCAGGTTCGGTAGTATCGGCCTGGCCTGGTAGTACCGCTCGGGCGGGCCGGTACTACCGGCCGGCCCATCTTCTGCCTGGCGGCCTCGCCAGCTTGTTCGCTCGCCGCTTGGGCCTTGCCTTGCGCTTGCAGCCCGCCCCACCGCCAGCCGCCAATCGCGCATGCTGGCTTGCGCGCGTGTTACCGCTGCCTCTATGATTTGCTTGCGCGCGCGTTGACCCGCGCTGCCACTTCGCTTGCGCACGCGCCTGGCTGGCCCCGCTCGCCCTACCGCGCGCCGATCCCCTTCCCTTTTTTTGCTTGCTGGTTGCCGCGTTGATTGGTTCATGCTGGCGCTGTTGGGTCTGGTCCGGTACTACCGGTCCAATCCGGTAGTAACGGACGGCCCAGGTCGCTTTGCCCCAACGAGAAGATATCTGGCCCCTCTTTAAATAGCTTTCCTTATCATTCTTTTTAGGTGCTTTTTCCTCTATTCTTTCTCAAGTCTTTAGCCACATTTTCTCTTATTCTTTGAGGCTTGATTAATATATTCCTCTCCAATGATTCTTGCCAATGTTTGAGAGGAATATAGAGGTGATCTAGATCTACATTTTGACCAAACCAAAACATCTCTTTGTGAGTGTATCTTTGGGATCTAGATCTTGGGGGATTTTGTGTTCCCCTTTGTGTTCTTCCTCTCTTGTTCCACCAATAGCTTTAGTAGCTTTGCTGGAACTTGAGAGAGAGGGATTGGAGCACCTTTGTGGTGTTATTTCCATTTGCATTCAGCGCATCGGTTTGAGTTCTCCCAGGAGGATTTTGGTGAGTGAAAGTTGAGAAGCTTTTTACTCTTGGGTTCTTGGAACCCTAGACGGTTTGATTGTTTTGCAGGGTTGTGGATTACTTGGGGCCTCCAATTAAGTTGTGAAGCTTCCCCAAGCTTGTTTGTTGGGAGCCTCCAATTAAGTTGTGGAGAAGTGCCCCAACCTTGTGAGAGGTTCTGGATTGCCACCGACAAGTGCACCAATAGTGGAAGTGTGGATCGATCCCATTGGAGTAAGATTCTCGGGAGAATAAGGGAGGCCTTTTGTGGCATTGGTGGTTTGATACCAACCCCTATCCAAACGAGACATACTCCATGTTGGGAGGAACTCGGTAAAACATCGTCGTCCCTGCGTGCCTCGGTTATCTCTATACCCGAGCTCTTACTTATGCACTTTACATTTTAATAGCATTTGTGCTTGAAGTAATCTATATCTTGTGATCACATTGTTGCTTATATTGCTTAGCATAAGTTGTTGGTGCACATAGGTGAACCCTAGTCGTTCTAGGTTATGCTTGACAAAGTAAACGCTAGTTTAATTCCGCCTTTGTCGAGACACTCTTGGAAAAGTTTTAAACCACCTATTCACCCCCTCTAGGCAGCATCTATATCCTTTTAGTTAGGCCGATGCTGAGGGGAGGGAAGAAGGCGTAACCCAAATCAAGCGACGCAAACCTGACCATGAAGTAGTACATGTTCATCACCAGCATCCAGAGGGCCCAGTTGAGATGCCTCCTACCAGAAAATGTTTATTAAACAGTTCATACTTTAGCATATAGTAACTTATCGCCCTACTGCTAGGAATAATATGCCTGCTTTGGTTATTTAGGCCATGCTAATCTTATCTAAAACCTTTAGAAGGGATATCGATGTCGGCGAAGTCCTAGAGGATGACCCATTCCCCGGCAAGAATGCAATCCAAGCGGTGGAGATGCGAGAGCCATCGTGGTCCATAGATATACTACGATATCTCAGCGATTTAGGACGCTGCAGGTGCCCTCTTTATCTTGTTGAGAGTGAGATTTCTTGGATCATGAGGGTTATGGAAATTATATACAAAATATGGTTTGTGTTAGAAAATTATTACAACCAAGTATGTTAAAAAATGGCACTTTATCTCAATATACTGTTAAACCTTTAGATTCTCATTTCTAGCAAGGGCTTATGAAGACATCTTCTGTTTTATGTAGGTTTTGTGCAAAAAAAAGGTACTGGTCAAAGTACTTTATTTGGGGAAGATCTATGGATGGGTGAAAAACCTCTTAGGAAACTTTTCCTAGACTTCATTTGTTAACTTCTAGTGTTAATTTTATAGTAGCTATATTTTTACATTGGACTGGAGTTGTATCTAGTGGTGGATCTAGGGGGACGAGCAGGGTCCCTGCCCCCCTATGGCAGCGTATACATGGAAAATTTCTATATGAAAGGCTAGCTTAGCTATAATTTTTAACCAAAATTAGCTTGTTTGACCCCCTAATTGAGATTTGCTATGTTTGGTCCCCATTAACCTCCAATCCTGCCTCCACCCCTGGTTGTATCAGATTTAGAAGAGTTCTTTTTGGAGAAACTATATAGGTGTGCATGGACTTAAATAACCTTCGTGGAGATGTTTGAGTGTCTAATATTTTAATGATAATTGTAGATGGTTGTTAACAAAAAATGGAAAGATTTCACTGAATTTTATGTGTAATTTTCTCAAAGTACAACATGTTCCCTGTGTTTTTAAGATCTTTAGAAAATTAAGATTCCCTAAGAGTGAGAGTGTTCCTTTAGTTTACCTTTAAAGGTAGCATTTTAACTAAGGATTTTTTTAATTCATAAAGGCTGGGAAGGTGATGAAAGATGTAGGTTCTATTCTTGTAATGAAACTATTGATAATTTGTTGTTTCATTATGGAGTAGCTTGATACATTTGGAGAATTGTATCGTTACTTTGGACTATTCTCACATTCCTAGTAGTATCGGTAACATGCATGAGTGGATTAGATCTTTTAGGGGAAATATGCGGAGACATGTGGTTGCTTCTGGTGTAGTTTTGGCTTTGTGGGGTATTTGGAAATTTTGAAACAAAGATTACTTACAGAATGTTTACCCTTGTTATCCTTCTAGTTTTGTTTCATATGTATCTTAACTCTTGTTATCTTGGTCAACAATGCACATGCAGAGTTCTAGTTTTGTTTCATATGTATCTTAGCTCTTATTATCTTGGTCAACAATGCAGATGCCGAGGAAACGGCTCCGTGAATTCCAGTGCTTAGGGGGGACAATTGCTGTTGGTGGTGTTGTATGGGTTCTATCATAAGAACAAAGGATGGGCACCGATGGCGAGAAGGTTATAGTGATACCACTTGGTTGTAGAAATAAAGCTTAGTTTCAGGACTTTTCTTCCCAGGGTTGTAGTCTTTTGGTCTGTCTAGTTTGTTCCTTTAGTGTTGTTGAAACCTTATGGTTTGCTAGGGTTGTAGCAGAAGTCTTTGTGAACTGTTCGTTTTAGTTGCGAGTAGAAGGTACTCCCTCCGTTTGGAAATATAAGATGTTTTAGGTTAGTGAAGCTAATGTATCTAGACACATTTTAATGTATAGGTTCAAATGAATCTAGACACTAAAAGGTGTCTAGATACATTTCCTTCACAAACCTAAAACATCTTATATTTCGAAGGGAGTAGTCATTACGTTGTAGTGTACAATTTCTTCTATGGATTTTGGCTACTGTTATATATTATACACTCATTGTTTTATCATTTTGTATTGAAGTTGGGAGCGATGCCCACTTAAGTTGAAAAAAAACCCATCAAGCCATCTTCTCAATGAACATCGACATAAGGCACCACAGGCTGCATTAGAGATGCACCCACACAGCCTCATAATAAGGTGTCAAGTGAGAAAGGCACCAATATCTGCTTCTAGTTCATTTGGAAACTTTAGTTCAACATTTGAAACCAAAATTTAAAGTAAAAAAATCTCCGAATGAACTAGAATCTCAAACCTGTGATCTAGCGTGGAGCACGCAAGCCCAAGATTTTGGTGGGCAGAAAACACAAACCCTTGTCCCTCCCTCGTACCCCATGTGTCGCCTCCCCGTGCAAGGCAGCTGGGGCGGCCCCTTCTCCCCCGCTCTAGAGAGCCCCTCCATCCCATCTTCCTCCCGTCCCACCGCCTCTGGTGGTGCTGCTAAGCGTTTCCCATGGAGAGCCATGGTAGAGCCGGTGGCGGCGTGCATCTCGAGTTCTCTTCGCGGGAGGAGGTGTTACGCATGTCAACGCCCAGACGGTGTTAAGCTAGGTCTGCAACGGCTCTGGCGGTGCCCTGGGTGGCGAGGTGGTGTAGACGCGGTCCTTTCCTGTGGGGCGGCAAGGTGGCCGTCGACGACGCCCTCCTGACCCAGATCTAGGCCTGTTTGGGCCCCATCTGGGTTTGGGTGAGTGCGGTGACCCAGCATACCACTGCATGATGTAGCACACTATATCGTTGACATAACACCAATGAAACACCGTTCACTAGTATTACATCCCTCAGAGTGGTACAACAAAAAACATAGCAGGTCCAAGACATGACTATAGGTTACAACTCGACTCTTTACAAAAGATCTAGAGAACTTTCTAGGTTAGAGAGAGAGAGAGATAGAGAGAGAGAACACCTTCTTACAAAGAAGAACTAGAAGTAGTCAACTCATAACTATCATGCTAATAAGATTAGCATCTAACTATTAGGCTTGCATTGCTGCTATTGCAATACTCTACAGAAGTAGGTTCTATGGCTAGAGATTATAATCCTATCTAATCAGCAACCTCGTCTTCACTTTAGTTGATGTATATGTTGACTTCATTGAAGAACTTGAGCTGTTGATGACTATTCCCTTGAGGATAAGTTGATGTAGATGTCGTCTGTATTGGCTTCAGAATCTAGCAAGGGTTAATAAGATACGTTGTGTACGAGCGTACTCAGCAAGTTCACTAAAAGGGAGTGTTTGATGCACTAGCTACAACCACAGACCATATGTTGTAGGCAATGCAGTTTTCGTAAACATTTCTCAAAGGTTGCTTTTATTACGAAAAGCTATGTTCATCAGCCTTCATATGTTTACCAAAACATTTATGGAGTTCCTTTCCTGTCGTGTTCATAGCTCCTTCCCGAAACAGGGAGTAACAAGTTATAGTTCTTACACTCTGCAGAGATGCGTTACTTTACCCATGAGAGATCTTAGCTTTATTACACATCCGGGACGTGAACCCATTCACACTTCCTTGGTATGAGGCCCAAACTAAGATCCAAGCCAATCGATGCCCTTCTCCGTGACCCCATATGTCTACACGATCCTTCGAGGCTGACTACATCTCCGTTAAGCCTCCTTTCAGGCAAGCTACAACCCTGATGAGTTCACGAAGACTCTATGAGCTGGTGATGCCCCTGGAAAGCTCCATATAGGTCCGATTATACCTCCGAGAGACACTCATAGATAATCTAGACACCAAAATTGTGGGGCCTAAGGATGCCCACCGAAATGCTGGATCCTCACAAGGAAACACAGTGTCACGTTAAGGTTGTCTTGCCTACATATGAAAGGAAGAGGATACAGCTGACTTCTCCGTCCCATTCCAAATCTCAGGATACAGAGGATATACGGCACAAGAATCACTGGCGACATTGGTTGTTAAGTCCTAGATAATATGTTCCTATACTACCGAAACTTTCATAATAGGTTATTACCTCTTGGTAAATAACCTATAATCATATTATTATGAAAATAGTGTTTTCTGACTTTTTGAAATTTTAACATCCCAAAAATATTGAATAATGATTATCAAATTCCAATCACCAAAATTAGGGTTAACAAAAACTTTTGTTAATTAAATCAATATGAATGCATGTGTGAATGTGATGATTGTATGAATGCATGAATGGACTTGTGTGATTGATCTAAATAGCAAGGAATGGTTTCAAGATGAAAACAACATCATCTAAAACATTTCCAAGTAGAAACAAATCAAGAGAAAATCAAAAACAAATCAAATAAAGCAAATGGTCATTTTTGCCAATCTTGCTCACTCGACCACTTTGAGTGTATCTAGTCCAAGATTTCAAACAGAAACTTTTCCATTTCTTTTCACCCCTTGCTAGACCAAGTAAAAGTGAATCAAAGCCCACCTTGTAAACTTACAGAAACATTTGGCAACTTGATTCAAATGACAATTCAAAATTGAATCTAGTTCATATGGAAAGATCACCCAATTCTCAAAAACCAACCAAACCATTTCCACTTGACCTTTCCAACTAACCAAAGACTCCCTAGTATGTAAATAGCACACCCACAAAGTTTGAATCAAAAATTCAAATTTGAATCTCTTTCGGCCATTTCATCAAACACCTTGCAATCATCAAACAAACAAACAAACATCAAACACTATTAGGAGCAGTGATTTTGGCCTAACTTGTTCCCTCTCTAGTTCACATCAAGCTATTAGTAGATCATCTAGCCCATTTAACAAGCTTTAGCACCACTGTGAGCTTGACATAGCCATCAATGGTGACCATGCCAAGCTCGCCTTGCCACCCCTCAGTCGAAAGCAAGCTAGAAGCTTCCCTATCCTCGCCAACCTTGTCTGGGACACTCACCACCGTCCATCGCCACCCCCTGTCCAAGCCTCGAGCGCAGCCAACCCCTGGACTACCCAGCCCAAGCGTGCCCAGCCTCTCTGCGAGTGTGACGAGAGAACGCCAGTGCGCCACTCGTGACACATGCCCATAGACCGCGCGCCGCCCTTACCGCGTGCAAGCAAGATCGCCACCACCCCAGGAACACCCCAGACACGCCCGTTCACCGCCGTGCGACCCGTATCACATGTGTGCCATTAAAGCTTCTGTCGGACCCGCCAGAGCGTCGACGTGTTCCGACCATCTCGCACCGCCCCACGCCGCGTAACCATGCCATTGAGATTCGCCAGGGAACATAACACTGTCCCATACCTTTGCCCATGCCCGTAGCTCGCTATAACAACAACACCGACGAGCTCCGCTCGCGCCCTTCGGTCCCCTTCTGGCACTATAAATAGAGGCCACCCCCGCTCGATTTCTTCACACCATCTCACTCCCCTCTCTCTCAGAAGCACCCCACCTCACTCCCGGAGCAAGGAGATTAGAGACATCGCCAAAATTTGGCCGGAGCCTGCCGCGGAGGAGGAAGAAAGGAGTCAGTGATTGGAGGTGCTCCAAGAGAATCCGCCGGTACCAGGAGGTTCGCCACCGTCGACTTCGTCGTTCTCCCATGTCGCTGATCCTCGCCCGAGCCCCGGTGAGCCTCCCACGACCCCCACTGGCCGTTCTAGGGTTCTGTCTCGCTGGAGTTGCCCGACGTGTACGATGAACCACATCCGTAGGATTAGAGTTTGATCGCATGGCCTAGATCACCCCATACCACTTCGCACCCCCTGTCTCACTGACTGGTGGGGTTGTTCACTTAAACCCACCTGCGCGTGCGCTGTGCACCGTGGGCCGGCCCAGCTAACATCCCGCGTGACCCAGTAATTCATATTTAGGTTTATTATTTTAGTTTCAAACTCAGTTCTGTACCTAGATTAAAAAATCAACCCAACTTGATTCACTGAACCAAATTGCATGAAACGAATTTTGTTAGAAAGGTACTGGAATTCTTAATCCAAGCCCATTTGATTCAAACCAATTGGATTTGTAGATCATCTATAGTAAAAATAACAAGGAAGAAGCTTTTCTGCATTCAAACATTTTTTCAAAATTCAACCACAAAAGCTTTTGAGTTGATTCCAACTCTCAAAAATCATATTTAACAAGACCTTTCAGAATATATAAACATATATAGGTTTACTTGCAGAAATAATGATCAAGTAATAAAAGAATGCCTCATAGGCCATTCTAGTCACTTTAATTAATTAAAATAAAAAGATTAAACCTTATTAAATTGTGACACCGCTTTAAATCACATTCCCATGTACTGAAATATGTGGTGATGACATGTGTCAACATGATCCCATGTTTTAGTTGGAGAATATTAAACCTTGAGTAGTTTTTCAATGAGTAGAAATTACTTTTCTAAAATAAAGGGATTTAAAACTATTTGCCTCAATGATTGTAATGCTTGTGATGATACTAGATCATCTAGTGAAAACCTTGGTGTGATGAATAGAATTAGTTAAGTGTTGTTTGGTGATTGTGTACCTCGTATTTAATTATAGATGCTAGTACCGACAAAGGATACGAGGAGGAAGGAGGATACTACGAGGAAGAAGCCGAGGAGAACTTCAACCACTGCTATGCACAAGGCAAGCTAACACTTGCAACTCAACAAGCTTATACTACTATCTTAACAAGCTGAACCATGCAAGTTCTACTTGCAAGCATATACCCACTTAAGGATACCAAATCCTAGTTTTACTTGCAAGCTTAGTTTTTTATTTCTTTATCAAAGCTTTCTAGTAAAGTGTACTTAGTGACTTGTAGATTTTAGAAAGATATTTAAAGGTAGAATAAAGAGCATAAAACTTGGCCTAAGTTAGATAATCTTGATGTCATCCTGAGGCATGAGATTGAACTTAGATAAGCTACACTTGTTTACCACCCCTCATTAGTATTTACCCCCACTTGTAGATGCTAGTGCTAAGCATAAAATTTGATCAACTTTAGATGGGAATACTTAGTGAAAATGGTTATGAAAACCTTAGAATGATGAGTCATTCTACTGAAATGTTTTGACATGTGTTCTTGAACACCAAATGATTTTTGACGATGAAAATGTTGAGGCATGAGCCTTAGCCCTTTATAAAACTGATGGTTGTCTAGATGCGACACCATTCCAATTTCACCGTACAACCACAATACCCGAAATTTGGATAGGGCTTGACTGGAAATTTATATATCTTAGTATGGGTTCCCTTGCGGCCAAGGTTTGAGCTGAGGCTACCTTGTGAAGATTGTCCACCTGTGTAGTTCCCAAGATGATAGTTGGTCATGGTTGGGAGGACAAACTCATAGGAGAGGTGCCTATACTAGGGCGTGTAATTGAAAGGTTAGGATTGATTATCCGCATACTGAGTATGGTGAATTCAGGATTTGTTCCTGACGGATGTATCGAATATTGTGGTGAAAGTGTACCACCTCTGTAGAGTGTCAAACTATTCGAATAGCCGCGTCCGCGGTTATGGACAGTTGGAGTGGCCATACTGTTCCGTCGTCAGATGTTTTCAAAATGACTTATGAAATGATTTGTGACTTTGACTTGACCACAACAGGGTTGTGATATGAAATTCAAGTTCCCACTTAGGTGTTATCAAACTATCAACTAGCTTTCTTTGCTTCTGAACTCAGTAGAGGTAAATCTGGATTTTTGTAAAACAACCTAGAGCCTAGTACTTCCTATTCAAAACCACTTCACTTGTTAGTATTAGTTTGCGAGTAATTGAAGAGTACTCATGGATTTGTCCCTGGCTATTCCCGTGGCCAGACTATGAAGAGGACTATCAGGAGGATGGACAGCAGGAAGGTTACGACAACTAGGATCATCTCCCATCATCAGCATTGCCTGTGACCATGAAGATGGAGCCTCGCCTACGCTACCGTTATTATTATGTTATTTCGCTGCTTGAATTAAGACTAGATCATGTGATACTTTATTTGTTGTAAAACCATATGAATGGTTTGTAATGGATGATGTACTGTGATATCCAATCTGTTATGTCTCACAAAAATGGTAATCCTGGGATTGCGAGGTATGGCATAACAGGCATCTGGGATTAAAAATCCGGGTGTTGACAGAAATGCAGGTGATGACAACACTGGATTTGCAAAATAATTTACATAAAATAATCAAAGGACATGAGAAAGTGTGAACTTGCCATTTGTGATTGCAAGATTATGCACTCACAGTCTTCGAAACAATAAATGATCCAATATCTGGAAACAACATCATTGGTACGGTAAGGACTAATGTTCAAAGAAGCAATATGTAGTTATGCATAAGTAATGCTATGCATTTTGTAAAACTCCCAAAGTAAATCCCCAATACTTTGAGTGAAGTGAATTTAGGTGATTCTTTTAAGAGTTGGTTTATCTTCAAATTTTACTTTACAAGTAATGAAATTTATAAGGAACTTAAGTGTTAACAATCTAAAATATACAAGTAAAGTATAAAGTAATGTGATTATGATTAATTATCATCTAGTGACTATGATAAAATTCCTTGGGTTGAGTTGTTAAGAGTTGAAGATATTATTATAGAGTTTGTTTGTTTGAAGTGGCAAAAAGGATAACCTTCAAAGAAAAGGTTTGTTTTCTAAGGTTTAAAAAATCTTTATGGTTAATAGAATGTGGTCGATGTCTCTTGGTGTTTACTCGATTAGTTTGGTCTTGAGATGTTTTAGGTCTTAATTGAAACAGACCAAAGTAAACTATAAAATACATAATGAAGCCTTTAACATGATGTTTATAATCTTGTAGAATAAAGTTAACTTTAAGGACATAGATGGACTTAAGGTGTAATTCTTATGATCTTTGTATTTTGTTAGGTATAGCAGCTTACAAATATTTCAATGAAATGGTTAACGTTTTTGCTGTTGTGCTTCTACTGCATCCGTTCCTAGTTCTTGTTAAACTTGTGGCTGCTAATTAGTTGTCTACCCTTGTGGTGCCTCCCTCGAGAGTGTGCACAAAGGTGACTAGCATATTTTTAGATTGCTGCTAGGTACACTGGCTAGGACTTAAGTTTTGGTTGTCAATGATGCATGAGATAAGACTTAATAACTCAAGGATGATATTTACATGCTTTTATATGTGGGTCTGAGAGTTTTCTCTTTCCTAAACCACCTCCTAGATATATGGTTAAGATCAGATGCTATGGTTGATTTTTGTGGAGGAATTTCTTGACCTAGCCTATGATGCAAAGGCTGAGGCACTAAATCTTGATAACATCAATGGTCATCATTGTACCCTATAATGGTTTCTATTGTTTTGCATACACTACTGTGGTGCCTCATTAGAGCGTGCACAGTAGTATACACCATAGCGGTATGATCTATTGTTAGTTGGGATAGTTTGATAAGAACATATGTTATTATCTCCCTAATACTTAATGATGATTTTTGCAAACCACTTGTATGCCAAGAAATACTTTTACCAATACACTGCCTTCTTTTGTAAATTCTATGTTGGTAAGAACATATACTAGATGGTGATCTTAGTGTTGGGTAATAACCTGATGTTGAACTTGATGTTGCTATGCTGGTACCAGTACTTGATCAGCTAGCCTTCTTTGTCCTTGTGATGTTGTTGTTGCCTGCTCCTCCTGATGTTGATCTAGATCACTTTGCTTGTGCTCCTCAATGAACTGCTACCAAGTGATAAGTCCAAAATGTATCTACTTTCCCGAACACTTTTGCTATTGGTTCTCCTCTAATTTGTGTGATATGGATACAACTAACACGGACTGACGTTGTTTTCAGCAGAATTGCCTTGGTGTCTCGTTTTTGTGCAGGAAATCAACTTTCAGGAAAAATCTCAGAAAATATCGCAAAACTCCTATTTTACCAGAAGACTCATGGAGCCAGAAGACGAGACAGAGGAGGGCCACGAGGGGCCCACACCCCCTGGCCGTGCGGGCCTGGCCAGGCCGCGCCTAGGGGTGGGAGGCCACCTCGTGCACCCCCTCAGTCTCCCCCTTCGCCTCCAAAAACCCTCTGACCTAAAAAAGAGGGGGTTTGACGTTTTTCTAGTGTAAGGTCCCTCCTTTATAAAGGATAAGGATCCCTGTGATTGCAATGCTAGTCCCTGGATCAATAGCTAGCATCCACATTTAAGATGTAATATCAAGAAACAAAGGTCATAATACAACTTTATAACCAGGAATAAAGTAATTTATTACATCTTACATAGCTCATTTGGCTATCTCATTACAATGCAACAGAATATAACAATAGCATGGGGTACTTCACCTTCAAAGTGCCACAGGCAGACATGTTGGTTGTAGACTTGTAATCCTAATCAATAAACTTCACTAACATCAAGCAAACCTGCAACATAATAAGTTACAGCCACAAAGGTCAATACATTTGAATTGTATTGGCAAGTGATACTATGGTAGTATAGTGGAGTATATCATCTATATGCATTTGGCTAAGTGGAGCTTAGGCTTTCTTTGCTCAAAATATATTTTACCTTATCATTTGAAAACACTAAGTTTTTGTTTGACAAAATCTTTCCCAAGGCATATCCCAATAGAAATTGGTGATCCTTCAACCCTTGTTCAACCACAAGTTTTTAACTTAGAAATTGGGATGAGGAGATTCTTGATAGCTTCCATGTCTTGATGCTCAAATTCTCCTTGGCCAGGGACATGGCTAAGTACTTAGATTTTACACTCTGCAGAGGTGGTGCACTTTCCCCACAAGACTTGGTTTCACCAAGACAAGATCTTTCAGAAGCCTTCCCTTAGACCAGAATGGACACGTTCCAACCTATCAATCCCCTACCACCAACTGTCAATTTGGCTAAGTTATTGCAACCTATATGATCCAGGCAGAGCCCATAATGCCAAGTGGCTGCACTTGAAGCTTCTCAACATTTGACATATCAAATCTCTTTGTTCCTGGGTGGCCATCCACAAGTGATATACACAAAGGTAAACCATAGAAATGGGCCTTGTGAACCACTCAACACAAACCATTCCTTCCATTCCACCCATGTGATTCATTCACTTAGTTGTTTTATTAACAAAACACAAGTCCACAAACTTAGAAATATTCCATAGCATGAATATATATTCCACCCTTGTTTTCTACTAGCTAAGCTAAGCATGATAGTAGTAGGAATCTTAACTTAGGAAATTTCTACTAAGGTTTCATCTATTAGGATTTCCCATGGCATAGTTTACACTTAGCAAAATTCCATGCAAGTCCTACTTAGAAATATCACTAATGCATAGTGAAAATAATGGGACAAAAGTATGAAGCATCACTTGCCTTTTTGGTAGAGAATATAAGTTCAATCCTTGTCTTTGCAATGATCACACTCTTCAAATCACTACAATTCAATCAAGCAAGGCACAATTTCAATCTACCATTCAAGCAACATCACATGAAATAATAGGAACAACACAATGCATGCAAACATGCAAAAGATTGTTTTATTTGTAAAAGTGGTTTCTAATGGGTCTTAAACATTTGAAAACCCCTAATGGTCATTTTATAAAGTGGCAAAATCATTTGCAAAAGATTTCACTTCATAAACCATTTTTAAACCAAGTCATTATTTTATGTGGTTGGAAATGTCTTTAGCAATGTAATTGTTTTATAGGGTTTACCAAATACATTTTCAAATCATAAAACTTGGTGTTTGGGGTCAGAGAGTTTATTCCAAAACATTTTCCAAAGATTTTCTCCCAAAAGCATTTTTAATAAATAAACATCATTTTTATTTAACTAGAGATGGTTTAAATCAAAGGTTTATTCTTTTACTTCACCAAATACATTTTTTGAAACCACAAATTGTTTCCTATGGTCAATAGGTTCAAAACAAACCATTTGCCAAAGATTTTATATCAAAAATCATTTTAGAACAATTTTTATATTCTAAACATGCATACACAAGTTTCTGCAAAAACAAACAATTTAACAGAATCAATTTACTAAATAAAGTGTATGGTCAGAAAGTACTTGTCTGGCTGATTCCATTGATATAAAATTTGCAAAATTTGGACGTGTGGTTTGAAAGTTATGAATTTTTCAAACTGGAACATCTAATAGACAAGTTTCTGTTTTTTATAAACAGGCAGGGCCACGTGGCGTGTTCTTATTCGCTGATACCGTTTCATTTGGATCGAGCGATACAAGCCGTAGGATTTAAGTGAGATTGCACGGCTCAGGGGCAAGCGTACCCCTTCAGTTAAAATTCTATCGTGGCCACTGGATTATAATCGCACGGCTCACAGCGTGTCTGCCAGAGATGGGCGGCGCTGGCGGCGGCTGTGCGGTGGCGGCTCTCTGGCGGCGGAGTTCCGGCTAATACAGGAAGCAAGAGAGAGGGAGGAGTGGCTCACAGTGATCGCAGGGGTATGGCGAAGCTCAAGGTGGTCTTCGGGTAGCAGGGGGCGCACGAGTGTCGTCGGAATTCCTCGCCAGAGATGCCCCTGGCGTCGGGCACGCACTGGCGTTGTGGTTGGCGAGGCTACAGAGCACGGTAGGTCACGAAACAAGTGGCGTTAGATGCGTTCAAGTTCACTGGTCATAGGCGTATCTTTGGAAGGACAAGGGGTGGCCAGAAGGTTACCAGGGAAGTCTCCGGAGAGGTAGCAGACGACGGTGACGTTCAGTCGAGGAGGTTGCCCATGTTCTGGGTCAAGCACGGGCAAGCTGATGATGTACAGAGAAGCGCCAGGGGGTGGGGGTCACGCTCGGGTGCTCGAGGAGGTGAGGGGCGGCAGGTTTTGGCCGGAATTATCGCCGGAGCTTGTCGGAGACAGTGGCGGTGTAGAGAGAAATTGAGCAGCCTGGGGGCGAGCTAGGGTGAGGCGACGGAGGGGAAAGAGAGAGGGGAGGCAGGCGCTTTAGATAACATGGTCGCGG
This sequence comes from Avena atlantica, assembly GCA_910589765.1. Taxonomy (NCBI): domain Eukaryota; kingdom Viridiplantae; phylum Streptophyta; class Magnoliopsida; order Poales; family Poaceae; genus Avena; species Avena atlantica. Next base: position 58,471,241 of record OU342737.1, read on the forward strand.
GGTGGAGTAACACAGGTAGTAAAGTGTATTGACTTCGGCTTCAACGGCCAGAAACGGCGAGGAGGAAAGAGGGGGCGGGTTTCACGCGAGGAAGACGATGACGGGGCGATGGGGTCATTTCGTCAGCGAGAGAGGGAGTGGGGAGATGGGGTCCACGCGTCGGTGTCTCTGCGGGTGCAAGGTCGAGTGAAAAAAAATGCTTCGGCAGAGGGGGTGTAGGTGGGCTGCGAGTTGGGCTTAGTGGGCTAGCTGGCTGGGCTGCTCCTTTTCCATTTTTTTTGATCTGATTGTTTTTCCTTTGTCCATTTCCAATTTCTGTTTTGATTTTTGTTTAATTATTTCAACATCAATTTGAATTCAAACCTCAACCAAAATTGTGTAGGTTTAACTACTGATTAGTAATATAATCTGAAGTCAATTTTTGAATAAACTTTATTCTTTTTGGGGTCTTTTTAATTATTCAAAAAAAGGCCCTTGTTTTAAACCAAATAAGATTTAATAATAATTTCAAACACATTTTAAATTTCTAAATCCTTCCAAATCTTTTCAGTAGGTTTTTATTCACTTAATAGGGTGTCAAAATAATTCATCTTGAATTATTTGGAAAGTATTTAATATGATCCATAAATCATTTGAATTGGGTATTTGTTTTAATTCCAATGGAATTAAATATAGTTTTAATTCCCTAAAGTTTATTTGGAAGATTTCTTTAATATTAATTAAGTTGATTTAAACAACTTTTATTCCACTTGGGTAAATTCCAAAATACTATTTTCTCATGAGTTATATGATCATTCTTATTAGAGATTTTTCTTTATTAAAATAGGGGTAGAATGGTTATTGCCATTTTATTTTATTTTGGAAATTCTTTATCCTTTTATTTTATTTGGATTTGGATTCTATTCATTCCATTTGCTTAATGGATCAGGCCAAGATTTAATTTTGGTCTTTAAATAATCCTTATTTAATATTTCTTTCTTCATCTTATAAAATCCATATCTTTTTATTTATAGATCTAAACTTGGTGACTCCAATTTGTAAAATCTTATTTAATATTTGTTTATCCTTTTAAATATCTTTAGGATTATTTACTCACCATTTGGTATGGATTTATAGATAGGTTCTTTATTAGCTTTGGAAATTCAATTTCCTTATCTTATTAAATTCATAAGATTTTATCTATGGCTCCAAATTAAGTGAAACCAATTTCTATGGTCTTATAATATTTCTATTTGTCTTTCTGGATCATTTGTAAGTGTTTGTTGAAATTTTTTTATATGGATCAAATCCATAGTCTTAGAGATAACTTGAATATGATTTTCTTCCATTAGGGTTTTAGGGTTTGGATTTATTTTCCAAGTGTCTAAATTTCTAGATGCATTTTATGAGGAATGCATTTCTTTAGATTTTGTTGAATTCAAACTTTAATTAAAGTTTGTTCAAGATGGGATTTTAATTTCCATTTAAAAACAAAAGTTTCTTTTCTCCCTAAAATTCAACAATAATTTATTTTGTTTATTTATTTTTCACGTTACAAGATTTGGAAAATCTTGGGATGTGACATCTAGAGAGAGTTCCGCTGTGCCGCCACCACCAGAAACCGTGATTCGGAACCAGAAACTCTGTTTTGGCACCCTGTCGGGACAAGGAATGTGGAGGAGATCATCGCCATCATCATCACCGACGCCTCTCCATCAACCATCCATGTTTCCCCCATCCATGAGTGAGTAATACCCCGTTGTAGGCTATGGGGATGGTAGGGATTGGATGATATCTATCATGTAATCGAATAAGATTGTTAGGGCATGGTGCCTAGTATCTTTGTTAGTGCTTTTTGACATTGTTGCAACTTGTTATGATTAATGCTTGTCAGTAGGGCCCGAGTGCAATGATATCAGATCTGAACATGTTATTTAATCATGATGATAGTATTGTTTGTGATATTATCTGCAAGTTATTTACACATATTATTTGTAACATCCCAGCATTTAGGAACTAACGAAGGGTAGATTTAGGCATTTGGAATGTTGCATGCATTTATCTATGAAAATATTGGTAAAATTTTTGCCAAATAAAAACCTAAAGTGATCAAGGTTTCTTTCATACTTTGAGATTAGGTTTAGTCTTAAAGGATGGTTGCTATAGACTTTGATATGATCTTTGAGGAATTATGTGTTTGTAAAGTGAATTTGAATTTTAAACTTGAATGTTTGAATTATAATTCAAATGAATTAGGAATAATGTTTGAATCTTAATGTAATTAAGAGTTAATTATTATAACTCAAATTTTAACTAAAGAAAACACTTAAGAATATGAAAATTTATTTCATATTTTTATTTTATAAATAAGTTACAAAATTTTAACTTATTGAAATCATCCACACACTTCACAAAAGCAAATAAATAAAGACTAAGAATAATCTTTATTGATAATAATATAATCTTTATTACAAAAGAATAAAATGAAGATTACAAAATAATAAAATAAAAAATACAAAAGTATGAAGAAGATTACATTGGATTGTTCTATAAATAAACCTAAACTAAAATCTTCACTTTAAATCTGTACCTGCAAAACAAACAGAAACTAAATATAAAAAGGAAAGTTAGGGTTAGTATTGTTTTTCTCTCAGACATGTTAGTGAAGTGCACTGAACAAGTTCATCATTGAGAAATTATAGAAGGGGCAAGTTTCACCCATATGAAAGAATAAATCTTCCATAATTTTTAAGCCAGAAGTCAAATGATAGCCAAGAGGGGCAAGTTTCACCAGCCAGGTAAAAGTAACCATATAACAATCAATTTCAAAATTCTGAACATATCCACAAGTGCACATCAAGCAGGACACACAACTAAATGCATGTGATGTGCTGTCAGCTTCACAGCACAGCTCCAACACACCAAAACCAGCAGAACAGCCATGGAGAGGCACTAGTGCATCTCTTCACTGCACACACACAAGAACGGCCAGCTTAGACAGCAGCTAATCAAGCACAACAGCCAGCAACCAAACCAACCAAAGCCCAGATCACATCACCAAGATGATGACATAAGGAGGGGGAAGGATCAGGTGGACAGCAAGATCAAGTCCAGGAGCTAGGAGGAGTAGGCTATTCAAGGGCAAGCACAGGAGTTCAGCAAAACCAGATCAAGATCATCACCACCTTACTCCACAATCATCAGAATTTTGTGGTAAGCATCATAAAACCCTCACATGATCTAATCATATTATCTAGACAGAAGCATGTGTTGTTTTATGAACAAACTCTCAGGAAGCACCCAAGTGGGGTGAATCCATCATAGAGATTTTAAACTCTAAAAGCAAACAGCAAAGTACAAGGATCCATCCAGAGCTCAGAACAACATCATTGCTTTGGTTGTCAAGCTATATATTATAGTTCAAGCATAAATATAGCTAAGATCTAATTTCTAGGCACATCCCTAAAGTAAGGGTAGCACCTTAGAAACTAATCTTTTGGATCCATATAATGATCAAGCCTACTATCATTTTTATCCAAGCTTTGATTCAAGAAACAATAGCTGGTACCACTACCAGGACTATCTATATGAATCAACTAGATAAGGGCTAACACCCTAAGCCTCAGACCAACATCATTGGTCTTAGGGATTTCAAAGAAGAACATTTCTATGAATCCAAGTTTGTCTTAAGCTTAAACCAACCCAATCAATGAATAAGAATCAATCTTGTGTGCCATACCAAGATGGTGTCACAAGACCAATTCTATATGAATCAGGATAAACATCCAATCATCATAAATTCAACAAATCAACCTACTAATCATTTTCCTGTCAGGATTCATAATTAAAAAAATTCCAATGTTTATCTGTATTGTTTGAGATCATTGTGGTCTCAAACCACATATTAATTTCTAAGCCAACAGCACTAATACAGTGATTTCATCACACCATAATCATGATCATAAACCAAGAAATGGCAGTGGAAGGTTATCAAGTCACTGACTTTACCAAGCATTGGTTCCAAAGCAACTATACCATCTGAATCATATGCAATCCAAGCATAAAAGCATCTAATCAGCCACTAGAACCATTATAGTTCATCTCAAGCAACAAGCCTCAGGCCAATAACCATCTAGCATGCTTACATACCATCCAAACATGATCTAATTCATCCAGTATAGGATCAACCACAGGATAGGAACCCTAAATGGAATAAATCATGTTAATCAGGACAAGACAGTAACCAAAGAGGTCACTGCCAACATCTAGCATCGGATCAGCAAGCATAGAGAGCACTAGGGGAGAGGAACAGAACTCACCAAAGGTCCTCGATGAAGACTAGAAGAGGAACCAGAGGTGCCGACGACCATGGCGGCACGGGGAGCGCCCTAGGAGGGGCGCTGCAACCCATACGGCGCCACGGCGGCGACCATGAACACGCATAGAGGCAAGGAACATCACCACGACGCACGACGACAGCGACAGCACCAAGACCCACGCCAACCCCCAAACCCTAGGGTTCGGGACATCATCGATCCGTTGCAGGAGAGCCCCATACTCAAGCCAGTTGGATAGAAAGGACGGGCATCGTCGACAACCTCCTGTTGCACCATGGCGGCGACCAGGACGGCCCACGGCGGCGGGAATCGCCGGCGGCGACATCACCGACCACGGGGTCGAAGTTAGAGGAGGAGAGGATGAGCTCGAGGGAGAGAGGCAGCAGTGGAGTCAGTGGTTATTTTTGACTATGTCTAATGGGACACAAGGGCCCAATAAGATTAAGCCAGCCCAGAAATCTTTTAAGGCCTGTTTTAATAGGAAAAGACCAAAATACCCCTAGACTTAATTAAATTCTAGAAAATAAAATAAAATTCCAAAAATTATAAATAAAATATTTTTGGATTGACAATAATCCACACTAAGCAAATAAATTAAAATATAAAATTTTAGACATTTAAATATTATTATGAATTTTGTAAATTATATATTCCTTATGGAATTTTACAAAATTATTGAAAGGTGATAAAATTAATTAAAATTCACTTTCATTATGTATTAATATTTTAGTATTTTTTAAAAATACTAAATAAATATTCAATAACATTTTTTAATGTTTAATTGATAATTCCTAAAAGAATTATTAAATCAATAAAAGTCAAATAAAAGGAAAAATAAAATAAAATAATGCAATATATGTTATAAATATTAAAAACTAATATTTATAAATCCTTTATTATTAAAAAGAATTTTATTAATAATGGGAAAAATGCATATCAAATTAAATGATGCATTACATTACTTTGCATAATCATTTTGCTTCTTTAAATATTGTCCTTACCGGGCAATAATGATGTTTTTGTAGACATAGAAGCTCAAGGTCTAGTGCAAGCATCGGACTTCACTACCTTGGCATCACAAGGCAAGTTCATCACTTGCTCATGTCCTTTGAAGAGTATTTATCAAAGTATTTGCAAATTGTGTGTTATCATATATGCTATAAAAGAAAATATTATTTTCACGAATAAAAGAAATCATAGATATCATCCTAAGTGATGATTTGATGGAGCAATAGAACTTAGCATTCTATTTGCACTAATGATGAACAGTTAGGGACTTAATAACCCCTCACATCAGTGATTCTAGCGCCGTATATTACGCGTTAGCCATGAGATTTGGAATGGGACAGAGAAGTCAGCTGTATCTTCTTCCTCTCGCATGAAGCCGGATGTCGAGGTCGTGGCTGTTATCCTCGTAGCATGCATATTAATTGGTAATTCGTAGAGGATATGCATCATATGGGTGGGAACCCTCATCGTCCCACGATAGTTCTGGCATCTAACGGTTTGTATAAACCATTGCCGTAATTTATTATGTGGGCATGGTGTACACCAAGGAGGCATGCGAGGTCGCGAAGGGGGTAGTGATTGGCTTGGACCAACTACTGGGCCCCACATCATGGAATTGTGGACGGGAAAGTACGCCCGGTTGTGCAACAAGGAGTTGATCTCTCATTGGTAAAGTAACGCACCTTTGCAGAGTGTAAGAATTGTAACTTGTTACTCCCTGTTCCGGGAAGGAGCTACGAACACGGCAGGAAAGGAACTCCATGAAAGTTCTGGTCAACCTGTGAAGGCTGATGGTCATATATTTTCATAATAAAATCAATCTTTGAAGAAAGATTTACAAAAATTGCATAGAGCCAAGGACTTATAGTCCGAGGTGGTAGTTAGAGCATCAAACTTACCACCTTGCATATAATGAACTCGTTGGGTAACGCTGTTACTCATTCTTTCCTTTGATCCCTTGCTTAGACTCTGAGGATCCCGAAGACGTGCCAATGTATGCAGCCGAATGTCAAGAAGATGTGTTCTACGAGGAACCCGATCTATCCGGAAGTGTTGAAGGAGCGGATTACGAGATCCGCTACGGTGTCGATGATAACGAGTCCAACTAAGTATCCCTAGTTAGTAGTAACCAACGAAGCCGAGCAGCATGAACTCTATAGAATAAGCTGCTGAGCTCAAATCCTAGTCGGAGTTGCTACTGTTAAATTCCGCTGAAACACTTTATATTTTGGTTTGTAAGTTGAATCTTTTGGAAGCCTTGAACTTCCGATATTGTAATAATAATAATGTGTGTACTTTTGTAATATGGACCCGCAATGTTTCTGTTGTACCACTCTGAGGGATGTGATATTTACAGAACAGTGTTATGTGGATGTCATGTCAACGACTATAGTGTACTACACATGCAGTGGTACGCTGGGTCACCGCAGTTGGTATCAGAGCAAATTGCTTTGACCTTAGGTTGGAAACCTAGTAAAGGGTATTAACTGTACGAAAGTTAGCAACGATAAAGAATTCTCTAAAAGTAATATAATGGGTATTCAAATGAGAATATTCCGTTATATATTTTTGTGCGATAATTATTTTTTATGATGCAATATATCATTGGATACTAATCAAAATTATTTTTCTGATATACAGAGATATGGCACCAAAGTTTCCAAAACAGACTTTGGTAAGGAAAGAGGAGACTCTTGATGATTATCAAGGATCATTCACAGACCAACTTCGTCAAATTTTAAAGCTCTTTAGTTATCCAACTAGAATTCCAGTGAACACTATCACTTACCTTGATGGCCGGATGTTATCCAAGTATCGTGTGAGTATCCAACTTCCAGAGGAGCTTGGATTATATCATGATCTACCCATAGGTGAAGGTAGGAGTCATTTAGCAGCATATCATGTTTCTGTTGTGGAGGCGATAGCTAATATCCGGGAGCAGAAAACCAAGGAGCTAGAAGGTAGCACATTCTCTGTGATACCCCATGATTCTATAGACTCGGAACCTATACCGGATCATCTTACTTTGGTTAAGAAGCATCCTAAGTTAGCTTCCAAGTTTATGGATAGATATCGAACACTCGTTGCGTCTTTTTATAAGACTAAGGATGGCAATTTTATCCATGGGTACGGGTACCCGCGGGTACCATACCCGCATGGGTAGGGTATGGGCACACTTTTATACCCATGGGTAATACCCATACCCTACCTGTTAAGTCACGGGTACGGGCATGGGTATAGACTTGTATCCATGGGTATACCCATACCCTGCCCATTTAAATTGACATGTCAAACTTACTTATAGAGTTTCACCCTATGCGGCCGAGAAGCCTAGGGACGAGTATGAGATTGCGACTTCTAAACTTTAATTTGATACTTTATGTACTCGTATACTATTAGTAAGTAGAGATTATTGTCTTTTTTCAAATATGTTATTGATGAAAGTAAAATTTTGAATAACTTGTATACTATTGGATATACCCATCGGGTACCCAATGGGTACGGGTACCCACCGGGTATGGGTAAAGTTTTATACCCGCGGGTACGGGTATGGGTAAGCTTTTGTACTCATTGACTACACGGGTATGGGTATTGTCAACACCCATATTTTTAATCCCAGATGCCTGTTATGCCATACATCGCAATCCCATGATTACCATTTTTGCGAGACATAACAGAATTGGATACCATAGTACATCATCCATTACAAACCGTACATAAGTCTTACACAAATAGGGATCTCATGATCTAGTTCTTAATACAACTTCAAGCAGCGGAAATACGTAATAATAACGGTAGCGTAGGCGAAGCTCCATCTTTGGGGTAACAGGCAATGCTGACGATGGGAGATGATCCTAGTTGTTGTAACCTTCCTGGGGTCCATCCTCCAGGTACTCCTCTTCATAGTCTGGCCACGAGAATAGCCAGGGACAAAGCCATGAGTACTCTTTAAGTACTCGCAAACTAATACTAACAAGTGAAAAGGGGTTTTTGATAATAGGACACTAGGCTCTAGGGTTGTTTTGCAAAAGCCAGATTTATCTCTACTAAGTTTAGAAGCAAAGAATGCTAGTTGAAGTTTTATAACACCTAAGTGGGAACTTGTATCTCATATCATAACTCTGTTGTGGTCAAGTCAAAGTCTCAGTTCATTTCATAAGTCTTTTGAAAACATCTGACGGGGGAACAGTATGGCCACTCCAACTGTCCATAACCGCGGACGCGGCTATTCGAATAGTTTGACACTCTGCAGAGATTGTACACTTTCACCACAACATTCGATACATCCGTCAGGAACAAATCCTGAATTCACCATACTCAGTACGCGGATAATCAATCCTAACCTTTCAATTACACGCCCTAGTATAAGCACCTCTCCTGTGAGTGTGGCCTCCCAACCATGACCAACTGTCATCTTGGGTACTGCACAGGTGGACAATCTTCACAAGGTAGCCTCAGCTCAGACCTTGGTCGTGAGGGAACTAATACTAAGGTATATAAGTTTCCAGTCAAGCCCTACCCAATCTTCAGGTATTGTGGTTGTACGATAAAATTGGAATGGTATCGCATCCAGACAACCATCAGTTTTATAAAGGGCCAAGGCTCATGCCTCATCATTTTCATCACCAAAATCATCAGGTGTTCGGAAACACATGTCCAAAACATTTCAATAGAATGATCCATCATTCCAAGGTTTTCATAACCATTTTTCCACCAAGTATTCCCATCTAAAGTTGATCAAGTTTTATGCTTAGCACTAGCATCTACAAGTGGGGGTAAGCACTAATGAGGGGTGGTAAGCTAGTGGAGTTTAACTAAGTTTAATCTTATGCCTTAGGATGACATAAGGATTATCTAGCTTAGGCCAAATTTTATGCTCTTTATGCAACCTTCCATTATCTTTCTAATATCTAAAATTCACTTAAGTAAGCTCTAAGTACTAGCTTTGATGAAGAAATAAAATATAAAGCTTGTAAGTAAAACTAGGATTGGTTCATCAAGTGGATATGATCACATATGCTTAAGGCATATATAGTAGTCATGGTATCAAGCAAGTATTAGCTTGTATAAGTATCAGTATAAGCTTGCATTAGTAGGGTATCTTGCAAGTGTTAGCTTGCCCATTCAACTAGTAGTATTAGGCTTGCCTTGTGCAGAGCAGTGGTTGAAGTTCTCCTCGGCTTCTTCTTCGTAGAATCCTCCTTCCTCCTCGTATCCTTGGTCGGTACTAGCGTCTATGAATAAATACGATGTACACAATCACCAAACAATACTTAACTACTTGCATTCATCACACAAAAAGGGTCCTATAGATGATCTAACATCATCTCTAACATTACAAGATTAAGGCTTGGTTTGATTCCTTTTATATTTAGAAAAGTAATTTCTACTCATTGAAAAACTACTTAAGATTTAATATTCTCCAAACCAAACATGGGATCATGTTGACACATGTCATCACCACATATTTTAGTCCCTGGGAATATGATTTAAAGTGGTGTCACAATTTAATAAGGTTTTACCCTTTTATTTTAATTAAATAAAGTGACTAGAAATTCCTATGTAGCATTCTTTTATTACTTGAACATTATTTCTGTAAGTAAACCTATATATTTTTATATATTCTGAAAGGTATGGTTAAATGTGATTTTTGAGAGTTGTAATCAACTCAAAAGCTGTTATGGTTTTAATTTGAAAAATGTTTGAATGCAGAAAAGCTTCTGCCTTGTTATTTTTACCATGGATGATCTACATATCCAAAGGAATTGAATCCAACGGGCTTGGATTCAGCACTTCCAGACCTTTCTAACAAAATTAGTTTCATTCAATTTGGTGCACTGAATCGACCTGGGTTGATTTTTGAAACTGGGTACAGAAGTGTTTTTGAAATAAAATGGAAAAGGTTAAATTCAAATAGCTGGGCTGCGCGGGAAGCGATACGGGACCGGCCTGCTAAGCACAGCGCTTACGCGGGCTGGTTAAGTGGCTGTCCCCACGCGTCAGTGAGACGAGGGGGTGCGAAGTGGTATGGGGCGATGTGGGGCGTTCGATCTGGTTCTAATCCAACGGCTGAGAGTCATCGTCGACGTTGGGCAACGCTGGCGAGACAGAAACCTAGAGCGGGCAGTGAGGGTCGTTGGGGGCTCACCGGGGTTCAGGCGAGGGTCGGCGAGGCGGGCGAACGACGAAGTCGACGACGACGAACCTCCTGGTACCGGCAGCTTCTCCTGGGGAGGCTCCAATCGCTGGCTCCCTTCTTCTCCAGCAGCGGCAGGCTCCGGTGAAATTCCGGCGAAGTGCTGCTCGCCTTGCTCCGGGAACGGGGTGGCACGATCAGTGAGGAGAGGGGAGTGAGATGGTGTGCTCAATTCGGCTAGGGGTGGCCTCTATTTATAGTGGAGCGAGGGGACCGACGGGGTGCAAGGTAAGCTCGTCGTGGTCGACGGTACAGACGGCTATCGGCGTGGGCGACGGTAGGGGGCGGTGCGGTGCTCCCTGGCGATGCTCAACGACACGGTGGCGAGACGTGGGGCGGTGTGGTTTGGTAGGAATGCGACGGTGCTCTGAGCGTGCCCAACGGAAGATTTAATGGCGCACAACACGCGTGGTTCGCGCGGCGGCGAACGAGCGTGTCTGCGGGGTTACTGGGACGGTGGTGATCACTTATGCACGCGGCGAGGGCGACGCGCGGTCTGTGGGCGTCGGTCGAGCTTGGCGCACGGGACGCGCTCTCGGCATGGTTGCTAGCGAGCTTGGCATGGTTCGCGCGTGTGGTCCAGGGGTTGGCAACGTTCGAGCGTTGGACAGGGAGTGGCGGTGGACGGTGGGCTGCCTCCTAGACATGCTAGCTAGGATTGTTTCTCCTCCTAGCTTGCTGTCGGCATGGGGGTGACAAGTGTGCACTCGGCCTGCTCACCATTGATGGCATTGCCAAGCTTACAGTGATGCTAAGGGTGTGCAATTGAGCTAGATGATCTACTAAAGCCTAGTTGCAACCAGAGAGGGAACAAGTTAGGCTTCCATCACTGCTCACGATAGTGTTTGTATTTTGTTTGATTTGTATCTGCAAGGTGTTTGATGAAATGGCCGCATGAATTCAAGTTTTGAATTTTGAAAAGATTTTTGGTGGGTGTGATAGGTTGGTGTTGGTGAGTCTGCAGATGCTTGGGTTTTGAAAGTTGAGCTTGTTTGAGTGGTTTTTGAAAAAGTGGGATCTTCCCATATGATAAATATTCAATTTTGAACTGTCATTTAAACTATGCATTTAAATGTTTTTGGATGATCACAAAGTGGGCCTTGATACTTTGTTATGATTACAATCAAGGGGTGCAAAGATCCAGAAAAGTTTATGTTAGGTTCTGAAAGTTTGAGACAGCCAAAGTAGGCATGTGAGTTAAATTGGTCAAAATGACCATTCACTCATTTAGCTTTGTTTTGATTTATTTGTCTTTGGGAAAAGTTTGGGAAATGTTTAGATGATGTTTATTTCACCTAAGCAACATTTTACAAGCAAAGAACCACACAAACAAGGTGGTTCGAAAGAATTCAAAATTGGAATGCATACACACATGCATGCTTTCATATTTTTATTTAGAAAAGTTTTTGTTAACCCTAAATTTGATGATTAGAGTTTGATGGTTCAAGTTTAGTATTTTTGGGATGTTACAGGTATGGTATTGCTCTACCCTGCCCATACCCTGCCCATTGTCATCCTTATATAAGACCCATCAAGTGATTGTTGAAGACAAAAATGATATGTTAGAGGATCTAACTGATCTGGAAAGGAGGAAGCAGTTAGCATTCCAGTTAGAGAAGGAAGCAAGTAGTAATGCAACACCTATCTTTAAGGATATACCTATAGTTCCTGAATCTTTTATACCATATCCTTATTCACCAAGACCTGAACCTATACATGATCCTACTATGGATACGAGGTATGCAGTACCACAGGGCTCAGAGGATGGTTCTGACTCAGAATTTCCTATTGAGAATTCGGATGTTTGGATAATGGGATCATATAATGGATCTCATGAACACCATATGTCCATAGATGGTTCTGACAGAAATGTTGGACAATCTAGTTGGATGGGTGCAAGGATGAACCCTAATAATAGTAGTAGAAATACCATGTCAATAGATAATCAGGATGAAGAAGAAGATCCTCAGGAGAGAGTGTTTGAATCATCAACATCTTCTTAAAACCCTGGGAATATACATTATCAAGTGTTTAATTATCTTGCCCAAGAGAGCACCTGGGAAGCAGCAGGATCTGCGTATCCTGTTGACAACTCAAGAAATGAAGCTCAGGAGATGCAGGCTGGATATAATGTTGAATATGTTTCTGAAGACTTTTCAGCTGAGCTGGAAGGACTCAATGCACTCAGGTTGAGTAATGACTCAAGTCCTGACACTTCAGATACAGAGTATGTTCCTTCTGGAAGGCCATATGTTCCACAAACTGTGCGACGAATAACACGTCATCACAGTTGGACATCAGGCATGTATGATGAGCGTAGTTACTACTAGAAGGAGGCAATTAGTTAGTGATATCAAGTACCGTGTATTGTACTCCAAGAAATAAAATAGTGAGATGAGTAAGGTAGTTATGTGATTATACCTATATGGTATATGTTGTAATGACTTTGTATTATTATGATAGTATGTATCATATATGAAATGCACATTTGGATTTTCTTTGGATCTTCATTATGTGACTAGTTCTGTGTGTAAAGTCGAGCTCAGAACACATGTGCATGATGTAATTATGAGTATTCGCTTTATGTTGCAGGACTAGAGGGTCATGGATACGGGTGTAGAAATGGAAACTGAGCAGCAACGGATAGAGCGAGAGGCCAAGGAGAAGGCCGATGCAGATGCAGCAAATCAAGGAGCATTACCACCACCACCACCAATGAGGCTGTTAATGGAGCAGAATTTTATGCAGTGCATGCAAATGATGCAAGAGACCCAGAACAAGTTTATGGAAGAGTTGCTGGGGCGAGCAAATCAGAGGGCAACTGAAGGTGGAGGAGTGAGTCTATCTGATTTCCAGAATGCAAGACCGTTACCTTTTGCATCAGCTCCTGAACCAATGGATGCAGAAGATTGGCTAGCAGATACTAAAAGTAAGTTGGAAACTTTAGGTTGCAATGATGAGGAGAAATTTGGGTATGCAACTCATCTTCTGACTGGACCTGCAGCATCATGGTGGGAGAATCAGTTAGCCATGCAACCACCAGGAAGGGAGTTTACCTGGGAAGAGTTCAAGCAGAGATTCCATGAATATCATGTTCCAGAAAGTGTTATGGAGTTGAAGCGGAGAGAATTTGAGGAGCTTCAGCAAGGATATACTAGTGCCATGAAGTAAATCTGAGACTTTAGTCAATTATCTCGCTATGCTAAGGAGGATGTCAATACTGAAGAGAAGCGGAAGAAGCATTTCCTGTGTGGATTAAATCCATTTGTGAAGATGCAACTATGGTTAGCCAATACGCAAACTTATCAGTAGTTGTTGGATGCAGCCATTACTTTTGAAGATGATTATAAGAATGTCCAAGAGGATAGGAGGAAGAGAGCCAAAAAGGAAACCAAGAGGATTCAGGCAAGCAAACCTAAACCTAAGTTCAAACCTCAGAATAGGAATTATGGCAACAATAACAATAACAATAACAACAACAAGGGCAGTGGTGGAAATCAATCCAATCAGAGAAGGAATGTATTTGTAACAATTGTGGAATTCCAGGGCATTTCCAGAGGGAATGCAAAAAGCCTGTAGTGATCTGTTACGGTTGTGTTCAGAAGGGACATATCAAGACCAATTGTCCGAGCAAACCACCAGGAGGTTGGCCTACCAAGGGAGGAGGACAACCCAATAAAGGAGGAAATAATGGCAAGAACAACAATGGCAAGAGGAACCGACCTATCGGGAAAATGAACTGTGCAACCCTTGAGGAGGTGGATAATTCAGAGCATGCAGTGACAGGTACGCTCAATATCCTTACCAATCCTGGCAAAGTTCTATTTGATACTGGTGCAACTACTTCATTCATTTCTGAAGAATTTTGTGATAAGTTCGGGATTAGAAGGGCAACGTTAGAAAGTCCTATGACAGTAGTTATGGCAGGAGGGAATGTGATTGTATGCCACATAAAACAAGATCAGGTTATCTCGATCTGTGGTTGTACATATTTTGCAGACCTTTATGTAATTCCTTTGAAGGGAATTGCAGTAGTGCTGGGGATGGATTGGATGATGGAACACGGAGCTCAGATAAATTGTGCGGAGAAAACTATCTCAATTAAAACTCCAAGTGGAGCAAGATAGTTTACCAAGCAGATAAACACAGTCATATCATGGTGGATCTACAGTTGAACTCAATGAAAGATGTCAAATTGGAAGATATTCCTATAGTAAATGAATTTCAAGATGTTTTTCCAACAGAGCTACCAGGAATGCCACCAGACCGGGAGATAGAGTTTACTATTGACCTAATTCCTGGTACAGCACCAATAGCTCAAGCACCATATAAAATGGGACCCAAAGAGTTGAAAGAACTCAAGGAGCAAATTGATGAGTTAGCTAGAAAAGGATTTATTCAAGAAAGTGTATCCCCATGGGGAACACCAGTAATCTTTGTGGATAAGAGAGATGGTGGAAGACGGATGTGTGGTGATTATAGAAACCTAAACAACGTTACTGTCAAGAATAAGTATCCTTTACCAAGAATTCAACATTTGTTTGATCAAGTGAAAGGGGCTGGAGTATTTTCAAAGATCGATTTAAGATCTGGATACCATCAAATAAAAATCAAACCGGAAGATGTTCCAAAGACAGCATTTGTCTCAAGATATGGACACCATGAGTATCTGGTAGTACCATTTGGTTTGACCAATGCACCTGCAATATTCATGAATCTGATTAACAATATCTTCATGCCATATTTGGACAAGTTCGTCATAGTCTTTATTGATGATATTCTGATATATTCCAAGGATAAGGAAGAGCATGCTGATCATTTGAGAATAGCATTGCAGATTTTAAGAGAACACAAACTTTATGCTAAGTTCAGTAAGTGTGAATTTTGGCTTGATGAGGTAGAATTCCTCGGTCATGTGATCAGTAAGGATGGAATTGCTACAAATCCATCTAAAGTTCAGTTAGTACTAGAGTGGACTGCACTGACCAATGTGAATCAAATTCGAGGTTTCTTAGGAATGGCTGGTTATTATCGGAGATTCATTGAAGGTTTGTCCAAAATAGCCGGACCAATGACCAAATTATTAAGGAAGAATACACCATTCAAGTGGGATGAGAAATGTGAAGCAAATTTTCAAGAGTTGAAGACTAGATTAACCACAACTCCAATCTTAGCAGTTCCTGAAACAGGGAAGGACTTCACCATATACTGTGATGCGTCTAAAGAAGGTTTGGGTTGTGTACTAATGCAAGATCGGAAAGTGATTGCTTATGGTTCAAGACAACTGAAACCACATGAAGTCAACTATCCAACTCATAATTTAGAGTTAGCAGCAGTAGTTTTTGCGCTGAAAGGATGGAGGCATTTTCTTTATGGAGCCAGATGTGAGTTATACATTGACCATAAAAGTCTCAAATACTTCTTCACGCAAAAGGAATTGAATATGAGACAGAAACGTTGGTTGGAACTAATCAAGGATTATGATTTAACAATCAACTACACTCCAGGGAAAGCAAATGTTGTAGCGGATGCTTTAAGCAGAAAGAGTGCAGATATTCAGCCTAGCAATAGGGAGTTACCAAAGGAGTTACAAATGGACTTGGAAAGATTAGAACTTAAATTCATTATAACAAAGGTTCTTGGAGGATTAGATACTATGCAGGTAGTTGCAGAACAGGACAGTGATCTTAAGCAAGCAATTTTTAGACATCAAGCAGAAGATCCTTTTATTGCTGAGGAAATTCAGATGATATCTCAAGGGCAAAAATCATTTTTTCGCCTTGGGGATTACGAGTCTTTATGGTTTCAAGACCGTCTTTGTGTTCCAGATGTGACTGATATTAGAGATGTGATACTCAGAGAAGCACATGAAACACCATATTCTATACATCCAGGGAGTACTAAGATGTATATGGATTTGAAAGAACTATTCTGGTGGAATAACATGAAAAGAGACATTGCTAAATATGTATCTGAATGCCATACTTGCCAAAGGGTGAAAGCTGAAGATCAAAGTCCAGCAGGACCATTACAACCCTTGGAAATTCCTGAATGGAAGTGGGAGGAAATAGGTATGGATTTCATCACAGGATTGCCCATGACACCAAAAAGGAAGGATATGATATGGGTAATTGTGGACAAACTCACTAAGAGTGCACATTTTATTCCGGTGAATCAAAAAGATAATGCCGAGAAGTTAGTTGAAATATATGTCAAAGAGATAGTAAGTAAGCATGGAGTACCCAAGAAGATCGTAACTGATAGGGGATCAGTGTTTACTTCAGCATTTTGGAGGCAATTGCATGAAGCACTTGGTTCAAAGTTAGATTTCAACACAACATATCATCCTGAGACACGAGGTCAAACTGAAAGAACAAATCAAATACTAGAAGACATGTTAAGAGCTTGTGCACTAGATTTTGGAGGAACATGGGAAGATCATCTACCATTGGTAGAATTTTCTTATAATAATAGCTATCAGAGTAGTCTGAAGGTAGCTCCATATCAGGTTTTGTATAGAAGGAAGTGTAGATCACCAATATGTTGGTATGAGCTTGGAAGAAACAAATAATTTGCGCCAGATTATATCAAGGAAAGACAAGATATCATTGATAAGATCAGAGATAGATTGAAAATAGCCCAGAGCAGGCAGAAAAGTTATGCGGATCAAAGTCGAAGATCATGGCATCCAGAAGTGGGAGATATGGTCTATTTGAAAGTAAATCCAATGAAAGGGGTGAAAAGGTTCAGAGTTAAAGGAAAATTGAGTCCAAGATACATCAGACCATTCAAGATACTGAGTCAAAACAGAACTATAGCTTATGCTTTAGAGTTACCATCAAGATTGGCTCAAGTGCATAATGTTTTCCATGTGTCACAACTTCGTAAATGTTTGAAAGTTCCAGATGATGGAATCACACACCAGGAGATAGAACTACAAGAAGACCTGACCTATATTGAAAAGCCCTGTAAGATTCTGGAAGAAAACTGGAAAAGATTAAGGAACAGAGCAATCAAATATTGCAAGGTACAGTGGGAATATCACCCTGAAAGGAAAGCCACGTGCGAGAAAGAAGAGGATTTAAGGAAATCCTATCTAGAACTATTCAGGTACATCTCCACAAACTTTGGGACAAAGTTTATTTTAAGGGGGGAAGTCTGTAACATCCCAGCATTTAGGAACTAACGAAGGGTAGATTTAGGAATTTGGAATGTTGCATGCATTTATCTTTGAAAACATGGGTAAAATTTTCGCCAAATAAAAACCTAAAGTGATCAAGGTTTCTTTCATACTTTGAGATTAGGTTTAGTCTTAAAGGATGGTTGCTATAGACATTGATATGATCTTTGAGGAATTATGTGTTTGGAAAGTGAATTTGAATTTTAAACTTGAGTGTTTGAATCATAATTCAAATGAATTAGGAATAAGGTTTGAATCTTAATTTAATTAAGAGTTAATTATTATAACTCAACTTTAACTAAAGAAAATAATTAAGAATATGAAAACTTATTTCATATTTTTATTTTATAAATAAGTTACAAAATTGTAACTTATTGACATCATCCACACACTTCACAAAAGAAAATAAATAAAGACTAAGAATAATCTGTATTGATAATAATATAATCTTTATTACAAAAGAATAAAATGAAGATTACAAAATAATAAAATGAAAATTACAAAAGTATGAAGAAGGTTACATTGGATTGTTCTATAAATAAACATAAACTAAAATCTTCACTTTAAATCTATACCTGCAAAACAAACAGAAACTACATAGAAAAAGGAAAGTTAGGGTTAGTATTGTTTTTCTCTCAGACATGTTAGTGAAGTGCACTGAACAAGTTCATCATTGAGAAATTATAGAAGGGGCAAGTTTCACCCATATGAAAGAATAAATCTTCCATAATTTTTAAGCCAGAAGTCAAATGACAGCCAAGAGGGGCAAGTTTCACCAGCCAGGTAAAAGTAACCAGATAACAATCAATTTCAAAATTCTGAACATATCCACAAGTGCACAACAAGCACACAAGCAGGACACACAACTAAATGCATGTGATGTGCTGTCAGCTTCACAGCACAGCTCCAACACACCAAAACCAGCAGAACGGCCATGGAGAGGCACTAGTGCATCTCTTCACTGCACACACACAAGAACGGCCAGCTTAGACAGCAGCTAATCAAGCACAACAGCCAGCAACCAAACCAACCAAAGCCCATATCACATCACCAAGATGGTGACATAAGGAGGGGGAAGGATCAGGTGGACAGCAAGATCAAGTCCAGGAGCTAGGAGGAGTAGGCTAGCTCAAGGGCAAGCACAGGAGTTCAGCAAAACCAGATCAAGATCATCACCACCTTACTCCACAATCATCAGAATTTTGTGGTGAGCATCATAAAACCCTCACATGATCTAATCATATTATCTAGACAGAAGCATGTGTTGTTTTATGAACAAACTCCCAGGAAGCACCCAAGTGGGGTGAATCCATCATAGAGATTTTAAACTCTAAAAGCAAACAGCAAAGTACAAGGATCCATCCAGAGCTCAGAACAACATCATTGCGTTGGTTGTCAAGCTATATATTATAGTTCAAGCATAAATATAGCTAAGATCTAATTTCTAGGCACATCCCTAAAGTAAGGGTAGCACCTTAGAAACTAATCTTTTGGATCCATATAATGATCAAGCCTAATTTCATTTTTATCCAAGCTTTGATTCAAGAAACAATAGCTGGTACCACTACCAGGACTGTCTATATGAATCAACTAGATAAGGCCTAACACCCTAAGCCTCAGACCAACATCATTAGTCTTAGGGATTTCAAAGAAGAACATTTCTATGAAGCCAAGTTTGTCTTAAGCTTAAACCAACCCAATCAATGAATAAGAATCAATCTTGTGTGCCATACCAAGATGGTGTCACAAGAACAATTCTTTATGAATCAGGATAAACATCCAATCATCACAAATTCAACAAATCAACCTACTAATCATTTTCCTGTCAGGAATCATAATAAAAAAAATTCCAATGTTTATCTGTATTGTTTGAGATCATTGTGGTCTCAAACCACATATTAATTTCTAAGCCAACAACACTAATACAGTGATTTCATCACACCATAATCATGATCATAAACCAAGAAATGGCAGTGGAAGGTTATCAAGTCACTGACTTTACCAAGCATTGGTTCCAAAGCAACTATACCATCTGAATCATATGAAATCCAAGCATAAAAGCATCTAATCAACCACCAGAACCATTATAGTTCATCTCAAGCAACAAGCCTTAGGCCAATAACCATCTAGCATGCTTACAGGCCTTCCAGACATGATCTAATTCATCCAGTATAGGATCAACCACAGGATAAGAACCCTAAATGGAATAAATCATCTTAATCAGGACAAGACAGTAAACAGAGAGGTCACTGCCAACATCTAGTATCGGATCAGCAAGCATAGAGAGCACTAGGGGAGAGGAACAGAACTCACTGAAGGTCCACGATGAAGACTAGAAGAGGAAGTAGAGGGGCCAACGACCATGGCGGCACGGGGAGCACCCCAGGAGGGGCGCTGCAACCCATACGGCGCCACGACGGCGACCATGAACACGCATAGAGGCGTGGAACATCACCACGACGCATGACGACAGGGCAACACCAAGATCCACGCCAACCCCCAAACCCTAGGTTTCGGGACAGCATCGATCCGTCACAGGAGATCCCCATACTCAAATCCAGTTGGATAGAAAGGACGGGCATCGTCGACAACCTCCTGTTGCACCACGGTGGCGACCAGAACGGCCCACAGCGGCGGGAATCACCGGCGGCGACATCACCGACCACGGGGTCGAAGTCAGAGGAGGAGAGGATGAGCTCGAGGGAGAGAGGCAGCAGTGGAGTGGGCTAAGTTGGGACAGACCCTTCGGGGTGGTTATTTTTTACTATGTATAATGGGACACTAGGGCCCAATAAGATTAAGCTAGCCTAGAGATCTTTTAATGCCCGTTTTAATAGGAAAAGACCAAAATACCCCTAGACTTAATTAAATTCAAAAACATAAAGTAAAAGTCCAAAAATTATAAATAAAATATTTTTGGATTCACAATAATCCACACTAACCAAATAAATTAAAATATAAAATTGTAGACATTTAAATCTTATTCTGAATTTTGTAAATTATATATTCCTTATGGAATTTTACAAAATTATTGAAAGGTGATAAAATTAATTAAAATGCACTTTCATTATGTATTAATATTGTAGTATTTTTGAAAAATACTAAATAAATATTCAATAACAATTTTTAATGTTTAATTGATAATTCCTAAAAGAATTATTAAATCAATAAAAGTCAAATAAAAGGAAAAATAAAATAATGCAATATATGTTATAAATATTAAAACCTAATATTTATAAATTATTAATTATTAAAAAGAATTTTATTAATAATGGGGAAAATGCATATCAAAATAAATGATGCATTACATTACTTTGCATAATCATTTTGCTTCTTGAAATATTGTCCTTACCGGGAAATAATGATGTTTTTGTAGACATAGAAGCTCAAGGTCCAGTGCAAGCATCAGACTTCACTACCTTGCCATCACAAGGCAAGTTCATCACTTGCTCATGTCCTTTGAAGAGTATTTATCAAAGTATTTGCAAATTGTGTGTTATCATATATGCTATAAAAGAAAATATTATTTTCACAGATAAAAGAAATCATAGATATCATCCTAAGTGATGATTTGATGGAGCAATAGAACTTAGCATTCTATTTGCACTAATGATGAACAGTTAGGGACTTAATAACCCCTGACATCAGTGATTCTAGCGCCGTATATTACGCGTTAGCCATGAGATTTGGAATGGGACAGAGAAGTCAGCTGTATCTTCTTCCTCTCGCATGAAGACGGATGTGCAGGTCGTGGCTGTTATCCTCATAGCGTGCATATTAATTGGTAATTCGTAGAGGATATGCAGCATATGGGTGGGAACCCTCATTGTCCCACGATAGTTCTGGCATCTAACGGTTTGTACAAACCATTGCCGTAATTCATTATGTGGGCATGGTGTACACCAAAGAGGCATGCGAGGTCGTGAAGGGGGCAATGATTGGCTTGGACCAACTACTGGGCCCCACATCATGGAATTGTGGACGGGAAAGTACGCCCGGTTGTGCAACAAGGAGTTGATCTCTCAAGGGTAAAGTAACGCACCTCTGCAGAGTGTAAGAATTGTAACTTGTTACTCCCTATTCCGGGAAGGAGCTACGAACGTGGCAGGAAAGGAACCCCATGAATGTTCTGGTCAACCTGTTGCGGTGACCCAGCATACCACTGCATGATGTAGTATACTATAGTCGTTGACATAACACCAATGAAACACCGTTCACTAGTATTACATCCCTCAGAATGGTACAACAGAAACACAGCGGGTCCAATACATGGCTAAAGGTTACAACTCACTCTTTACATAAGATCCAGAGAACACTCTAGGTTTAAGAGAGAAAAAGAACTTCTTTACAAAGAAGAATCAAAGATAAATAACGCAAAACTATTATACTATTAAAACTAGTATTTAAGGAATTCGCATTGCTGCTATTGCAACGTACTATAAAGATAGGTTCTTTTGCTAGAGATTTTATTTCTATCTAATCAGTAACTTCGTCTTCCCTTGAGTTGAGTATATGTTGTCTTCTTTGTCTTTATTGAAAAGCTTTAGCTCTTGATGATTCCTGGAGCATAACTTGATGTAGACATCTTCTTACTGGCTTGAGAATCTAGCAAGGGTTAAGAAGATACTTTGAGTACGATCGTACTCAGCATATTCACTAGAAAAGAAGTGTTTGATGCACTATAACTACAGCCACAGACCGTAGATCATAGGCAATGCAAGTTTTCATAAACATTTCTTCAAAGGTTGCTTTTATTCTGAAAAGCTATGTTCGTCAGCCTTCACGGGTTTACCTGAACTTTCATGGAGTTCCTTTCCCGCCGCGTTCGCAGCTCCTTCCCGGAACAGGGAGTAACAAGTTATAGTTCTTACACTCTGCAGAGGTGCGTCACTTTACCCATGAGAGATCAACTCTTTGTTGCACAACCGGGCAGCTTATTCTCGTCCACAATTCCATGATGTGGGGACCAGAAGATGATCCAAGCCAATCACTGCCCCCTTCGCGACCCCGCATGCCTCCTTGGTGTACACCATGCCCACATAAAGAATTACGGCAATGGTTTGTACAAACCGTTAGATGTCAGAACTATCATGGGACGTTGAGGGTTCCCACCCATATGATGCATATCCTCTACGAATTACCAATTAATATGCACGCTACGA
The DNA here is from genome assembly GCA_910589765.1 of Avena atlantica. Lineage (NCBI taxonomy): Eukaryota > Viridiplantae > Streptophyta > Magnoliopsida > Poales > Poaceae > Avena > Avena atlantica. The sequence goes on from OU342737.1 coordinate 58,494,104, forward strand.
GGATAACAGCCATGACCTGCACATCCGTCTTCATGCGAGAGGAAGAAGATACATCTGACTTCTCCGTCCCATTCCAAATCTCATGGTCAACGCGTAATATACGGCACAAGAATCACTGACGACATTGGTTGTTAAGTCCTAGGTGATATAGTTCTGAACAGTGGTATTCCAACTGTCAGATCTAATAGATTAGCTGATCACCCTAGATCAGTAATCAATAGTTTTCATTATTATTGAAAATAGTGTTTTCTGACCTTTTTCAAATGCAGGTGAAGACAACACTGGATTTGTAAAATAATTTACAGAAAATAAACAAAGGACATGAGCAAGTGTGAACTTGCCTTTTGTGATTGCAAGATTATGCACTCACGGTCTTCAAGTCAATGTATAAGATCCAAAATCTGAAATCAGCATCATTGGTCCGGTAAGGACTAATGTTTAAAGAATCGATTTGCTTTTATGCATAAGTAATGTGATGCACGTTTTAAGCACAAATCCCGGAACTAACGTTGTCCTAGGGTTTGGATTCCGAAAATGGTTACTTTGGAATGTGTATTCCTTTTAGATAAGTTTCGCAGTTGTACTTTTATTAGAGTTTATGAGTGGTTATAAACAATATATATGTAGGAGTAAAGTATACATACTTATGATATATTAGTTAGGATTACTTATACAAGGTTTCTTATTTAAAGTGGTGTAAAGGTCCCAACCTTTAATAAGGTAGAGATCCCTGTGTTTACAATGCTAGTCCCTGGATCAATAGCTAGCATCCACAGTTAAGATGTAATACCAAGAAATAAAGGTCATAGTACAACTTTATAACCAGGAATAACATAATTTATTACATCTTACATAGCTCATTTGGCTATCTCATTACAATGCAGCAGAAATAGCTATAGCATGTGGTCCTTCATCTTCAAAGTACCACAGGCAAACATGTTGGTTGTACACTTGTAATCCTAATCAACACACTTCACTAGCATCAAACAAACCTGCAACATAATAAGTTACAGCCACAAGGGTCAATACATTTGAATTGTATTGGCAAGTGATACTATGGTAGTATAGTGGAGTCTATCATCTATATGCATTTGGCAAGGTGGAGCTTAGGCTTGCTTTGCTCAAAATAGATTTTCCTTATCATTTGAAAACACTAAGTTTTTGTTTGACAAAATCACCCAAGGCATATCCCAATTGAAATTGGTGATCCTTTAACCCTTGTTCAACCACAAGTTTTTAACTTAGAAATTGGGATGAGGAGATTATTGATAGCTTCCATGTCTTGATGCTCAAATTGTCCTTTACCAGGGACATGGCTAAGTACTTAGATTTTACACTCTGCAGAGGTGGTGCACTTTCCACACAAGACTTGGTTTCACCAAGACAAGATCTTTCAGAAGCCTTCCTTTAGACCAGAATGGACGCGCTCCAACCTATCAAACCCTACCACCAACTGTCCATTTGGCTAAGTTATTGCAACATATATGATCCAGGCAGAGCCCATAATGCCAGGTGGCTGCACTTGAAGCTTCTCAACATTTGACATCTCAAATCTCTTTGTTCCTGATGGGGATACGCCTACTGGGGTATACTCAGCGGGACGTTTCCGACTGGCCCAGAGGCTGGCGAGTGGGCCTGCAGAACGGCGAGTGGATCAAAGCCCAGCAAGATACCAGGCGACTGGAAGTTGAAGGCCCAGGCGAGTGGATAGGCCCAGTCGGTCTAGGTTAAACGATTGCCAAAGTTGTAACCGAATCGGTTGAGATATGTAAACCCTAGGGGAGGTGAGCCTATATAAACCTCCCTAAGGGGTGAGTAGAGACACGTTCCCTCATACACCCCAGCAACTCGCCGCCTAGTCGCCGAGTTCGCCCATTGTAAACACATCCATAATACAATCAAGCAGGAGTAGGTCTTTACCCTCCGGGGGGCCGAACCTGGGTAAATCCCTGCGTGAGAAGAAAGTCATCGCCCGCGCCATCGCCGTCAACGCGGTGGCCCAAACAGACGTCCCCCAGTTCCTAAACTGGTCGGAACAACCCATCACCTGGAGCCGGCAAGACCACTCGCCACGCGTCGAGTACCCAGGCGAGTCGCCCTGGTGGTCAAGCCCAAGGTTGGCGAGTACTGGCTCCCCAAGACATTGATGGACGGCGGCAGTTCCATCAACATCCTCTACCTCGACACCTTCAGGCGGTTGCGGCTCCCGCAGTCGATGATCGAGACAACCCACACCACGTTCCACGGCATCGTCCCCGGTCGGAAGGCGTACCCGATCGGCAAAGTCACGCTGCCAGTCACGTTCGGCACTCCGGCAAACTTCCGCACCGAGCGGATCGTCTTCGAGCTGGTGCCCTTCGACAGCCCTTACCACTGCGTCCTGGGGCGCCAGGCGTTCGCCAAATTCATGGCGGCGCCCCACTACGCGTACAACGCGATGAAGCTCCCCGGGCCGTGCGGCGTCATCACCATCAACGGCGACCCCGACATGGCCGCCGAATGCGAGGCCAAAGGAGCCGAACTCGCCGACGCCGTCATCGCGGCAGAAGCTAATCACGCCGACGAGCTCGCCAAATACGCGAGCGGGGTCAACAATGACGACCCCACAATTCTCAAGAAGCCCAACTCAGAGGGCACAAACACCTCAACCTTTGAGGCCACGACGCACACTCGCACCGTCGAGCTGGTCCTAGGCGACCCCAGCCAGACGGTGACGATTGGGACAGGCATGAGCCCAGCATAGGAAGGCGCGCTCATCGAGTTCCTTCGTGAGAATAGGGACATCTTCGCATGGAAACCCTCCGACATGCCTGGTGTCCCTAGGGAGCTCGCTGAGCACAAACTAAACGCCGACCCCAAAGTGCGACCAGTCAAGCAGTCGCTACGGCCCTTCAATGAAGAGCGCCGTCGAGCAATCGCCGAGGAAGTGCAGCGCCTGCTCGCTGCCGGCTTCATCCGGCCAATCAAATACTCCAAGTGGCTGGAAAACCCAGTCCTGGTCGAGAAGAAAAACGGGACCTGGAGAATGTGTATCGACTACACAAACCTGAACAGCGCCTGCCCAAAGGAGCAGTTCGTCCTCCCGCGGATCGATCAGATAATCGATTCAACCGCGGGCTCGGAGTCGCTGTGTTTCCTCGACGCCTACTCCGGGTACAATCAGATCAAAATGGCCGTCGAGGACGAGGAAAAGACGGCGTTCATCACGCCATTCGGAGCATTCTGCTACACCGCCATGACCTTCGGCCTCAAGAACGCCGGTGCGACCTACCAGCGGTGCATGCAAGAATGCCTAGCAGGCCAAATTGGCCGCAACATCCACGTCTACATCGACGACGTGGTCGTGAAATCCGCTCGCCAAGGAGACCTACTCGCCGACCTAGCGGAGACCTTCGCCAACCTGCGGAGGTACAAGATAAAGCTTAACCTAGGCAAATGCACCTTCGGTGTACCCGTCGGGCAACTACTGGGGTACGTCGTCTCCAAACGAGGGATCGAGGCAAACCCAACGAAGATCGACACGATCGCCCGGCTCGGCAAACCCGAGTGCCTGCGCGACGTCTAGAGGCTGGCCGGGCGTGTAGCGGCCCTCAGTCGCTTCATCCCCCGCCTGGGCGAAAAGGCGATGCCCCTATACCGCCTGATGCGCAAGAATCCCACCTTTCAGTGGGACAAGGAGGCGGACGACGCGCTCCGCGACCTCAAAAAGGTGCTACTCGTCGCACCACTACTCGCCGCACCCGCTGACAAAGAGCCCATGCTGGTCTACGTCGCGGCGTCCAAGCGCGTCGTCAGCGCCGTAATGGTCGTCGAACGACCAGAGGAAGGAAAGGAGCGCCCGGTCCAGCGGCCGGTGTACTACATCAGCGAGGTCCTCACCGAATCGCGCCAGCGATACCCGCAGTACCAGAAGCTAGTATACGCGGTCTTCAGGGCTCAGCGGCGCCTGCCGCATTACTTTCAGGAGCATCCGATCACGGTCGTCTCCTCAGCACCATTACAAGACATCATCCGCAATCGCGAGGCGACCGGGCGGGTCGCCAAGTGGGCTGTCGAAATCGGCGTCCACAACATTAAATACGAGCCACGGAGGGCGATCAAGTCCCAGGCACTGGCAGACTTCATCGCCGACTGGGAGGAGGCCCAGCAGCCTGAAAAGCCGCCGTACCTACACTACTGGAACCTGCACTTCGACGGGTCCAAGAACGCGGACGGTGCAGACGCGGGGATAGTGCTGACCTCACCAAAGGGCGACAAGCTCCGCTACATCCTCTGCCTCGAATTCACGCCCTGCACCAACAACATGGCTGAATACGAGGCCCTACTCCACGGCATGCGAGCCGCTAAGGAGATGAGCGTCAATCGCCTTCGATGCTACGGAGACTCCGACCTCGTTGCGGGACAGGTCGCCGGCACCTGCGACGCCGTCTCCCCTACCATGGCGGCTTATCGCCAAGAGGTGGACAAGTTGGGCGGCCACTTCACCGGCTACTCCGTCGAGTGGATCGACAGGCGGAAAAACGAAGAGGCCGACGCCCTCTCCCGCATCGGGTCGGCTCGACTCGCACCACCCGCCGGCGTGTTCCTCGACACAATCTCCAAACCATCAGTCTCTCCCCCGAGGGAGATCGACATCGGAGTCCCTCTCCAACCAGAGGCAGCCTTGGTCGCACTCATCACCGAGCCAGACGACTGGACCAAGCCCTACGCCGCCTACCTGGAGACCGGCACCCTGCCCACAGACGAGACAAGCGCTCGAATGATTGCTCGCCGATGCAAGTCCTACACCATCATCGACGGCGAGCTACACAAGCGCAGCGTCACCGGCGTGTTCCAACGTTGCGTCCAACCGGCTGAAGGACGCAAAATCCTACACGACATCCACTCAGGCGACTGCGGCCACCACGCCGCCGCGCGCTCCCTGGTCGCCAAGGCTATGCGACACGGCTTCTACTGGCCTACCGCACACGCCGATGCTGTCGATATTGTCCAGCGATGCGCTGGGTGCCAGAAATACGCCAACCAGACGCACGTACCAAGCTCGGCGCTCAAGACAATCCCCATCACCTAGCCATTCGCTGTGTGGGGCATGGACATGGTAGGCCCCTTCAAGAAGGCCCCCTCCGGTTACACCCACCTGCTAGTCGCCGTCGACAAATTCACGAAGTGGGTTGAGGCCAAGCCAGTCCGGAAATGCGACGGGAAGACAGCCACTAAGTTCCTACGCGAGCTCATATACCGCTACGGGTTCCCCAACAGCATCATCACGGACAATGGCACAAACTTCGCCAAGGGAGCAATGGCCGAGTTCTGCGAAGAGCACCACATCCGGCTCGACCTCGCGTCAGTCGCACATCCAGAATCCAACCGTCAGGCGGAACGAGCCAACCAAAGCATCCTCCACGGTCTGAAGCCGCGACTCCAAGTACCACTTGAGCGCACCGCTGGATGCTGGGTCGAAGAGCTACCCTCCGTCATCTGGGGAATCCGCACCTCGGTCAACAGGTCGACGGGATTCACCCCCTTCTTCATGGTCTACGGCGCCGAAGCGGTCATGCCCACCGACCTAGAACACGACTCGCCGCGGGTCGTCCACTATACGGAGGCCGCAAACGAGCTGGCCCGCCAAGATGGGCTCGACCAACTCGACGAAGCACGCGACCTCGCCCGATCGCGCACTGCCATTTACCAGCAAGGGCTCCGCCGCTACCACAGCCGACGGGTAAAAACCCGCACCTTCCAGGAAGGCGACTTGGTGTTACGCCTCATCCAGGACAAGAAGGGCATGCACAAGCTCTCCCCTCCGTGGGAAGGCCCGTTCGCTATCGGGCGCGTACTCGGCAATGACGCCTACTACCTCGTCGACGTCCGCGGAGACGGCGAACTCGATGTCAAGCGGCCATGGAATGTAAATCTCCTCCGGAAGTTCTACTCCTAGAACCCCACATATGCACTCTCCAGTCGCTATGAAATAAAAGAAACAGTTACCGCAAAATTGCATCTACTCTCCATGCCTTGTGCCACTCGCACTCGTAATAACAGCGCCATGCTAACATGCAGAAGTCAACCTTTGGTACAGCGACCGGCACGGCCAAGTAGTGCGATGTAAGAGCACTGAGTCATCTCAGGTCTTGCGTCGTCCACGAAAAACGCCAATCCGGAGCCCCATTGGAGTCGCCTTGCTCGACTGGTTTTACAAACCAAGACAACTGCCCTCGCTTCTCACAGCGGCTTTGGTCCTCCGCATCCTCGGCGTAGCGACTCGAACGACTAAGTACCACGCTCGGGGACTGAATACCAGTTCGTCGCGATCGGTCAGGGAAAACGTCAAGTAAGAGAGCACGCCCAGGACTCGCCACGCGACTGACCCCTCGGGCCAGGCAGGAGTGACGCGCCCATACCAACGCGCTCAGTCCTCAACCACCCTCGAGTCGCGCCTCGAAATACTAAGTACCACGCTCGGGGACTCGGCCACCCGACCCCGTTCGCGTCCGGGAAAACGGTAAAGTACAGAGCGCTCAAGGGAGTCGCCTTGCGACTGGCTCTACGAGCTTGGGCGAGTCGTAAACTAACAAAACACACGATAACAACAAACATCATATACAAGGTGAACCCCACAAAAGGGCGGACGCGCTCGGGGACTCATCCAAAATCAATCCAAAACACGACAATTATTAGCAAAATGGACACAACATCCAATTCAATTGCACATCGCATTCTCTTACATTACAAACTATGCCTGATCGGCAGAACTGTTGCTAACTTAACTAGGAACACTACACTACTCTGCAGGCTTTGACGACGACGCACCAGCATCCCGGCGCTTCCGGATGAACGCGGTGTACGGGTTTGACGGGTACGTCGTCAGCTCACCCGCCATCGCCGCGCAAAAAGGTTGTTCAACCTTGAAGTCACGATGCGGCGGCTCGGGGTCGTTTGGCGCGATGACCGTTTCCTGGTAGGGGAGGAGGTCGCCCATCGCCCAGACGCGTTCCGAGTACGCGGCGGCACGTTCCTGCAACTTCAGAACTTCGGATAGATCCACCTCGCCAGTCGACGAAGGGTACCCACTCGTCACATCGTCGAGGTCGAAGTCCTCGGGGAAGTGGGCGAGCCCAAGGCTTAGCGCTGTCGACGCTCCGCGCCGAAACGCCGACCGCGTCATGAACTCCACGACCGCGGGCGCCTTCTCCAAGTACTCCCACACCTCAACGAGGTCACTCGGAATAACCTCCGTGGGCGACATCTCTTGAAGGTAGGCGCGGATGCACGTCGCCGACAGCGTTGCCGAGTCGACGAGAATGCTTACGCACTCCTTCGCACCAAGAGAGTTCGCTTCTTCGTGGCTACCAAGCACACGACCTGCTAGCAGGAGACAGTTATGAGTACCACAGAACCACAAACAATACAATTGAAAGACAGGGAAGAAGCACTCACCAAGTAACGGGCGGGCGAGTCCCGTGATGAAGCTTTGAAGCGACGTATGATCGTCCTGAAGCCCAACGATGAGGGCTTCCGACACCTTGCGGTCTTCTTCCGCGGCCGCAACGGCGGCCTTAGCTCGCCCATTCGCCGAATTTGCCTCTTCTTTCGCCTCCCGCAACTCGCGCTCGAGGTCGGCGACCCTTTGCTCAGCAGCACTTAGCGCGGATCGAACCACCACCAGCTCACCAGCAGGAATAAGCTCCTGGCGAGCTACCTCCGCCTGCGCAACAGCAGCCTGAAGTTCCTTGTTTGCGTCCTGGAGAATGGCCAGCTCCTTCTCAGCACGCTGCTTCGCAGCCAATCGCTCTGCCGACTCCAGCTGCAGACCATGTACACCTTCAAAGTCAGTACACATGAAAACTACCAAGTGCCCACCCGCCAAAATTTAGCGAGTGCGCACTCGGGGACTGGCGACCATTAAAACTACCAAGTGCCCACCCGCCAAAATTTAGCGAGTGCGCACTCGGGGACTGGCGACCATTAAAACTACTAAGTGCCCACCCGCTAAAATTTAGCGAGTGCGCACTCGGGGACTGGCGACCACGAAAATTCCTCAGTGCATACCCGCTAAAATTTAGCGCATATGCACTCGGGGACTGGATTCGAAAGTACAAAACGAGAAATTGTAAGGACCAAGCCGCTGCTAAGCACCGACCTGATCCTCGGGGACTGGAGGTACCTGGATGGCCGCACCAAGCATGCCATGAAGCTGTACTGCGTCCACAGACGCGAGCAGCGCCGGCGTGTGCCCGCGACGCTGGTCGGATTCAGCATCGGCGGTCCCTGGAGTGAGGCTCGGAAGCGCAGCCCCGCTTGCCGTGGCCGCCTTGGTCATGAAGCGCGGGAAGGTAGCTATCGAAGCACCCGCCCCAAAGGAACTCGCTTCCTCCGGCCTAGGCAAGGAAATGGCTTCCTTTGTGGACGCGGTTGCTTCCATTGCGGGTCCAGTCGGCGCGGTCGCCGCGTCATCAGAGATAGCGACGATGTCGTCGCCCTTGGCCTTCTTGCTGCCCTCGGTGGAGACGGCGACCTCGTCCACCTTCCTCTTACGGGAAGAATCCTCCTCGCTAGTGGCGGAGGGTACCTTGGCCACCGTCGGGTGGCCCATCTTTTTCACTCCGGTCCTGCACGTCGAGTCGAGTCAGTAAGAGGCAATCGATGTAATAAAAGAAAAACTAGAGAAGGCCAAGTGCACTCACTTGGCGACTGGAATGAAACGCAGCCCTGTACGAAGGCTGGCCGGTTTCTCCAGCTCAGGGCCTAATCGGCGCCTGAGCCCCAGTTCCAGGACGTCAGGGGCCCAGGATACGGACGGCCTCCTTGACGTTGAGGTAGCAGTTGGCGCCTCCGGAACGCCTTCGGTGGAGGCCTCTTCGCGAAGTGGAGCTGCTGCGGCCGGAGCCTCCTTGCGAGGCGAGACCGCCACGCTCGGGACCTCTTTGCGAGGCGAAGTCGCCATAGCCGGAGCCTTCCCTAGCCCGGAGACCGGTGCAAAGGGCGGAGGCATTGAAGCCAACGGCGCCTCCGTGGATGGCGCATCAAGCGCGGTTGTCACCGGGGCCGTGCCGTCACCGGACGAGCTGTGAGCATCGGAGCTGCTCGTTGAATGCGGCGGTGAGGCCATCTTCGGCGGCTTCGTCTTCCTCCTCAGGGGGGCCCTCGCTTCCTTCTCCTTCTTCTTCTTCTTCGCGGGAGTGGCCTGACGGCGCGAGGTGGTTTCTGGGAGTTCCTCGTCATCGTCATGACGTTCGAGACTCCTGCTCGCTTCGATCTCGCGCTGACGTTGCCCGCGGGTCTTTCGGACCAGTGGGGCAATCTCCTCTTCGGACTCGTCTTCGTCGTCCTCGTTACCCTTGGCGGGTGGCGACTCGCTCGTGTCCTGGGCGGATGGCCCGGGGCTCTCGTCATCGGCGGGTGGTAGCCACCCTTCCACCACTTGGAACAGCTGCGTTAAACACGAAACAAAGTTAGAATTACCGCGACTGCACATGCTGCGACTGCGAACAAGGTAAAAGGATTACCGTCGGAGCCGGACGCTTCGCGGTGTAGGGAGGGACCCCGGCCTGCGCATCCGTGTACGCCGCCTGGGTGATCTTCTTCAGCGCCGAGAGGTAGTCCTCTAGCTTCCACTCGGCGAGGCAGGCCTTCGTTGAATCTCCTCGGCCCGTGTACTGGTACATGTAATGTTCGCGCTGGGCGAGCGGAACGAGCCGCCGCCCGAGCCAACAGTTGTACAAGTTCACCGTCTGGAGCCCCTTCTTCTTCAGACCACGGATGGTCTGGAGCATCTCATCGACAACCATCCGCTGGTCGTCGGGGAGCTTGCCGACTTGGAGATGGCGTGGCTCGGAACGGCTGGGTGAGTACCGCGGGATCGCCGCCTCGTCCTCCGGAGTCGCCTCGGTCACATAGAACCATGACTTTTTCCAGTCGCTCGCTGCTTTGGCCGGCAGCATCAGATCGAAGAAGGAAGCCTTGGATTTGAGTTGGAAGGTTAAGCCGCCCGCGGCTAGCATTGGGCCGCCCGCCTCCTCGCGGCTGATCCGTCCATGGAACAGATCTTGCCACAAGGGGAAGTAGGGCCGGCAGCCCAAGTAGCACTCGCAGAACGCCACGAAGATGGCGAGCTGCTCGATGCTATGGGGACCCAGATCCGAGGGTTGGATCCCGTAGTAGGCGCAGAAGCGCCGGAAGAACAAAGATGTGGGAAACCCTAACCCCCGCTCGAGGTGACTAGTGAAACAGATGAACTCTCTCTCTCGCGGGTTCGGGGTCGTCTCTCCGGCTGCGGGGATACGCCAGCAGCCGGCCCGCAAGATTCCGGCCTCCTCGAAGGAGGCCAGCTGTGCCCTGGTGCACTTGGATCTACCCCAAGGTTCAGTGGAGAGGGCCATGGCTGAGGATCTGTTCGGAGGTCGGAGGATTGCGGGTCGATTGGATCGCAGAATCGAAGGAAAGAAGATGTGTTCGCTCGGAGGAAACGGTGGGCGGTTGGCTTTGCGATAGCCTACCATTCCTCTTATATAGCGGAGGTTGCCTGCCAAATTAGGGGGCCGTTACCGCGCGATGATTACGCCAAAAGTTACCGTTGAGTTACCTTAACGGCTAGTTTGACCACGCCCGACGGTCCGCCTCCTGCCACTCGGCTCGCTAAAGTCACTCGCCGAGACCGTGTCCCGTTGGCTCGACTCGCCCAAGACGCGACTCGGTTCGCCGGATTTATTCCTTTCATGCAGGAGCCCGCCGACGATTCGACTGGATGCCAACTTGAAGCCGTATACTCCGACTGCCAGCAGCCACCCATGCCTAATCAACGACGGCCTCGGGGACTACTGATGGGGATACGCCTACTGGGGTATACTCAGCGGGACGTTTCCGACTGGCCCAGAGGCTGGCGAGTGGGCCTGCAGAACGGCGAGTGGATCAAAGCCCAGCAAGATACCAGGCGACTGGAAGTTGAAGGCCCAGACGAGTGGATAGGCCCAGTCGGTCTAGGTTAAACGATTGCCAAAGTTGTAACCGAATCGGTTGAGATATGTAAACCCTAGGGGAGGTGAGCCTATATAAACCTCCCTAAGGGGTGAGTAGAGACACGTTCCCTCATACACCCCAGCAACTCGCCGCCTAGTCGCCGAGTTCGCCCATTGTAAACACATCCATAATACAATCAAGCAGGAGTAGGTCTTTACCCTCCGGGGGGCCGAACCTGGGTAAATCCCTGTGTCTTTGCCCTCATCTCGCACCGCAGATGGCTGGCCGCCCTTGCCCTTCGTTCTACTACTCGCTGCCTATCGCAGCATCTGTCGTGGTCATTCCCACGACAGTTCCTGGGTGGCCATCCACTAGTGAGATACACAAGGTAAACCATAGAAATGGGCCTTGTGTAACCACTCAACACAAACCATTCCTTCCATTCCACCCAGGTGATTCATTCACTTAGTTGTTTTATTAAACAAAACACAAGTCCTTGACTTATAAATATTCCATAGTATGAATATATTCCACCCTTGTTTTCTACTAGCTAAGCTAAGCATGATAGAAGTAGGAATCTTAACTTAGGGAATTTCTACTAGGTTTCGTCTACTAGGATTTCCCATGGCATAGTTTACACTTAGCAAAAATTCCATGCAAGTCCTACTTAGAAATATCACTAATGCATAGTGAAAATAATGGGACAAAAGTATGAAGCATCACTTGACTTTTGGTAGAGATTATAAGTTCACTCCTTGATCTTGCAATATTCACACTCTTCAAGTCACTAAAATTCAATCAAGCAAGCAATAATTCAATCTAGCATTCAAGCAAACATCACATAAAATAATAGAAACAAAACAATGCATGCAAGCATGCCAAAGATTGTTTATTTGGAAAAGTGGTTTCTAATAGGTTATAAATATTCTAAAACACCTATTGGTCATTTTATAAAAGTGGAAAAACCATTTGCAAAATATTTCACCTATAAACCAATTTTAAACCAACTCAATATTTTATGTGGTTGAAAATGCCTTTAGCAAAGCAACAATCCTTATAGGGTTCACCAAATACATTTTTAAATCATAAAACCTTGTGTTTAGGTTCAGAGAGTTTAAATCAAAACATTTCCCAAAGGTTTTCTTCCAAAACCATTTTTAACACATAAACATTATTTTATTTGACTAGAAATGTTCTAAATCAAAGATTTATTATTTTGCTTCACAAAATATGTTTTTGAATCCACAAGTGGGTTTATATGGTCAGTAGGTTCAAAACAAACCACTTACCAAAGATTTTATCACAAAAACAATTTTTAGAATAAATTTTATATTCTAAATAAGCCTACACAAGTTTCTGCAAAACAACCAATTTAATAGAAGCAAAACAAAGTGCATGGTTGGAAAGGATTTGTCTTGCTGATTCCATTGATATAAAATTTGCAAAATTTGGACGTGTGGATCAAAATTTATGCAATTTACAAGTTTGAACATCTAATAGAATCTATTCTGGTTTTTTTTAAACAGACTGGGTCACGCGTCGTGTTCTGATAGGCTGGTACCGCTTCGGTTGGATCAGCCTCTCTGGTGCGTTGGATCTAATGACAATCGAGTGGCACAGATTTGTCCATACCTTTTCTTCTAAGTCATCTATTCCTATCCACGCGATCTACATCCAACGGTTGCTACACATTTGACCTAGAACGGGCGGCGCTGGCGGTGGCTGACGGCGGCGACGCTCTGCTAGCGGCGCTGCGGCGGCTACAAGAAGCGAGGGAGAGGATGAGGTGGCTCACCAGGTTTGTGGAGTGACACTGAAGCTCAACGTGGTCTCGGCATGGACAGGGGTGCACGGGGTCACTGGTGATTCCTCGTCGGAGTTTGCACGACGTCGGGCGCGCTCTGGTCGTTGTTGCTAGCGAGGCTACAGGTCACCCGAAGGCAAGAGAGAGGTGTTGTTAGACGTGGGCGAGAGCGTATATTACAGGAGCATCAACAGGGGAAACAGGGGCGGACGGAGGATACCTGGGGAGTTCGCCGAAGTTCAAGCCGAAGACGGTAGCGAGTGGCGTTGAGGTTGCCGACGCTAGGGAGCTCGTGCGGCTGAGCTAGGAGTACTGGGAGATGCACCAGAGGCTAGGGAGGGTACTCGTGTGGTTGAGGGGGCGAGGGGCAACGAGGAGCTGCCGAAATTTCTCACAAAGCTCGTCGGAGACAGGGGTAGTCGAGGCTGAAATTTGGGCAGCCTAGTGGCTCCGGTCGAGTGAGATCCGAGGGAAAAGGAAGAGGAGGGAGAGGCGATTTAACCTACGTGATTGCTGGCCAATTTAATGCGGCCGCAACAAGGATTGAAACGAGCTTTAAATGGGTAGAAACTGCCGGCGACGTTAGCGCGGGTGGGGAAGATGACTGGCAAGCGGGACCGCTTCGTCAGCGAGAGAGGAAAAGGGACAGTGGGGTCCAAATGTCAGCGGCTCCACGGGTTGAAACTCTGGTGCGAACCGTTTGCTCGCGGGAGGGGGAGATGGGCTGGTGCTGGGCTGGGTTGGGCCTGCTGGGCTAGTTGGCTTTGCTTCATTTTTTTTGTACTGATTGTTTTTCTTTTTTTTCTTTTCCTATTTATCTGTTATGATTTTGTTTAAACAATTCAAACACTCATTTGAATTTGAATTCCAACCAAACTTTGTGTAGATTTCAATACTATTGTTTAACATATTCTGAAGTCAAATTCATAATAATTCTTTTATTCCTTTTAGGGTCTTTTATTTATTTTATAAATAGACATTTGTCTTTAATTCAAATAGGTTTCAATGTGTTTTAAATTTTATTTGAAATCCAAATTTTTACCAAACCTATTCAGTAGGTTTATTTATCTAATTAGGGTGTCAAATAATTCTCCTTGACTTATTTGGAACAATTTTAATATGATTTATTTATCATTTAAAATTGGGTATTTCTCTTTATTCCAATGAAATTAAATATAGTTTTAATCCCATAAGTTTTATTTGGAAAATTTCTTTGATCTTATTTAAGTTAATTAAACAACTTTTATTCCACTTGGGTAAATTCCAAATATTATTTTCCCATGATTTAATTAATCATTTCTAATAGGGATTTTGTCTTTATTAAAATGGAAATGGAATTTGGTTAATGCCATTTTATTTAATTTGAAAATTCTTTATCCTTTTATTTTATTTGGGTTTTGGATTATATTTATTCCATTTGCTTATGGATTAGGCCAAGATTTAATTTGGTCTTTAAATATTCCTCATTTAATATTTCTTTCTTTATCTTATAGAATCCTTATCTTTTTATTTATAAGTCCAAACTTGGTGATTCCAATTTGTAAAATCTTATATAATATTTTTTTATCCTTTTAAATATTTTTAGGATTATTTTCTCACCATTTGGTATGGATTTTTAGATAGGTGCTTTATTAGCTTTGGAAATTCAATTTCCTTATCTTATTAAACTCATAAGATTTTATCTATGGTTCCAAATTAAGTGAAACCAATTCATATGGTTTTATAATATTTCTATTTATCATTCTTGATCATTTATAAATGTTTGTTGACAAAATTTTATATGGATCAAAACCATGGTCTTGGAGATAACTTGGAAATGTTTTTATTCCATTAAGGGTTTTAGAGTTTTGGTTTATTTTCCAAGTGTTTAAATTTCCAGATGCATTTATGAAGAATGCATTCCACTTGATTTGAATTTAGTTGGGTTCAAACATTATTCAAAGTTTGTTCAAGATGGAATTTTAGGTTTCCATTTAGAGACAAAAATTTTCTTTTCACCCTAAATTTCAACAATTATTTATTTTGTTTATTTATTTTTCACATTACAAAATTTGGAAAATTTTGGGATGTGACAGGCTACCACCCTTAAAATAAATCTTGTCCCGAGATTTGGGAAAGATAGGGTTTACAAGTTGGCTCAAAGCAACTAGGGTACCACCACCCTTAAAATTTTTGCAACTAGATTACATCTTGGCTTGCTTGGGATTTTGATGAAGCTTCTCTGGACACTTGTCTGCATAATGGCCTAGCTCTTTGCATTTTAAACACATCACTTGGCTATTATCCTTCTTCTTCTTTGGTATCAATTCCTCTTGTTTATTTCCTTGGTTCTTCTTCTTTTCTGGGTAATCACTGGCATAGTGTCCCATTTCTTTGCAATTGTAACATTGCAACTGGCTTATGTCCTTCTTCTTCTTCTTGGGTCTCTCCAAAGCTAGGAGTTCTTCTAGTTCATGCTCTTCATACTTTACCACAAAGGTGGGAAATATTTCTCTCTTCTTGGGGAAGTTACTAGAGATATGACCTTCTTCTCCACAAGAGTAGCAACACTTTGTGGTCACTTTGGATTTGGCCTTATTATGCATGGTTTTGACTTTGCCTTCATCCTTCTTGGTAGGAGTTGTTCCTGCATGAGGGTTTACAAACTGTTGTTGCACTCCATCTTGTTTCCTTTGTTGAACTATGGAATAGATGGGGCATTGGATATGGACATGATTATTTCCTTCACATAGGAAACAAGTAGTTTAAGATGTCGGGCATTGATTAGTTGGAAGTTTCTCTTCACAATTTGGGCATTGATCCTCATGCTCTTTGGAAGTGTGATCCTTGTCTCCACAAAAGTTGCAAGCTTGAGTTCCTTCTAGAATATCATCCTTGACATCCTTGTTGTCACAAATTCTTTGGGAGGGGTTGTCTCCCATGTTGATCAGTTGACTAGTCATCCTATGCAACAATTGGGTTTGGGTTTCCAAAAACTTTTGCATGGTTGGGTCTAATTCATTGTTGTTGGCCCAAAATTGAGTTGTCACTTGGTTCAATTGGGTTTGGGTTACTATGAGTTCTCTCATGTTGATCTCTTGGTTGTTGTTGTTGTCACCATCCTTGATGTTGGAGTTTCTTGGAGTAGTCATCTGTTTGGGTTGGATTGGGATTAGAATAGGCAAAAGATTTCTAAGGAATAATTCTAATCACACACAACACAATTCACTCAAGCAATGTGCAAGCAATCACAAACAAACACTCCACTCAAACAACAAGTTCAAGCACATCTTTAGGCAATAAAATATTTTTGTTACACCACATAAGTTGGTGTGTTTGATTTAATCTAAATATGGTGGTCCAACTACATGGTTCACTTGAGATCCTTCCATTATTCTTTGTTGTTTCTCCTTGAATGAGATCATGGTTTCCTTGGAAAAATTCTTGTGTCTTGGTCACAAAACTCCAAAGGTGATGATGATTCGTAAGTTGTGTTTCCTTAGTCTTCAATTCTTGAGTAACGTTTCTTGTTTCACTTGTAGTCCTTAGTGATATCCAAAGTTGAAGTCCTTGGTGAAAATAAAGTTGAAGTATTTGGTCATGGAAGAGGCTTTGTCCATCAAGTTTGAAATAGAGGAGATGTAGAATCAAAAACAAAAATGGTGGAGGAAAGAGTTTACAAGAATTTTTGTAAATAAGTTTTTGGAACAAATACAACTCCTATTTTTCTAAGGGGTTTTGTCCAATCCTAGGGTTACAATCCTATAGGCAACACAGTGCTCTGATACCATCTGTAAAGGTCCCAACCTTTAATAAGGTAGAGATCCCTGTGTTTACAATGCTAGTCCCTGGATCAATAGCTAGCATCCACAGTTAAGATGTAATATCAAGAAACAAAGGTCATAGTACAACTTTATAACCAGGAATAACATAATTTATTACATCTTACATAGCTCATTTGGCTATCTCATTACAATGCAGCAGAAATAGCTATAGCATGGGGTCCTTCATCTTCAAAGTGCCACAGGCAAACATGTTGGTTGTAAACTTGTAATTCTAATCAACGCACTTTACTAGCATCAAACAAACCTGCAACATAATAAGTTACAGCCACAAGGGTCAATACATTTGAATTTTATTGGCAAGTGATACTATGGTAGTATAGTGGAGTCTATCATCTATATGCATTTGTCTAGGTGGAGCATAGGCTTGCTGAAAGAACATGTTGGGCCCCCATGTGTGGTTTTGGTAATTAATGACAATCTTTATGGACTAATGTGTGTATTAAGTTATACTTGTAGGATTTGTCCATTGGCATCGCTTGTAGCATGTGTTGGCTTCAAGGTCAAAGAAATGCAAAGAAGATTTGTTGGGCATGCTCAATATGCGAGGTCGATGATGAGGAATTAAGGAAGGCGTTCCATCTTGAGGAGGGCAAGACCGTCTACATCAAGCTCAAGTGGAATGCTCAAGGCAAAGGTATAATATTGATAGGTTTTCCCTTTTGCCGGTCTCACGTTGTGTGTGTGAGACCGGGTTTAGGATAGATAACCGTACTATCAAGATGGGCTCTCGTATGAGTAATTCGGTCACATCGTTTGGAGAGAGCTCAAACCTTTGCATACTTGCATCATCATATTTGGTTGTTATTTGGTCTTATCCATGTGATGATATAGAGCTTGTGGTAATCTCCATAACAAGCTCTTGTTCATCTAAATCGGATCTCCCATTTGTATCTTGTTGCGATTTTGATTTATGCGACTTTTCGGTTTCTCACCAAGTGAGGTATATCACATTATTCTACTTGATACTTTCTCACTTGGTGATAATCAATATTTCTCACCAAGGGAAGCCCTTTTCGCCCTCTATCCAACACAATTTGAATCGGGTCAATCGGAGCTTCCAGTCAAAAGTTATTGTCATTTGAATATTTGCCTGTTAGGCTATTTTCTGGGCCAAGCGGTAGTACCGCCCGGACGGACCGGTACTACCGCCCGGGCCTAAAAACGGCCCGATTTCTCTCTGTCTGGCTAGGTACCTTTTCCCGGTACTACCGGCCGGCCCGGTAATACCCCCCGGGTGGGCCGGTTATACCGGTCGACCCAGTTATTTTACCCAGAAAATCCCCAGATATTTTTTTAGATCTGAGATCTGTGCGTGTCCGCTCGATTGGGCCAGCCCGCCGCGTTGACCTGTCGCTGCATCCGCCTCGCTGCGCGCGCACGCCCTCCCTCGCGCGCTGCTGCGGGCCAGCTGTTGTCGCTGCGCTGCGCCATCCTGCTGCAAGCTCGCGCGCACGAGCGCGCGCGTCCGCTCTGCTACTGCGCCCGCAGCTGCTGCTAGCTGCCTGCCGCTACTTAGCTGCTAGCTGCCTGCGCCGCTGCTTAGCTGCTAGCTGCTAGCTACCTGCGCCGCTGCTGCTGCATGCTGCTGGCCGGCACCGCGCGGACCCCTGCTGCATGCACTGCTGCCGCGCCTGGCTCGCTGCGCGGCTGCCGCTACTGCTGCTGCGCGCCTGCTGCCAAGGGCCCCGCGTTCTCCAGCTGTTGCCTGCGCGTTGACCCGCCGCACTGCCCTGCTACTGCTGCTCTCTCTCTAACTCGCTCGTTCGCTGCTGTCCGGTTTGCTGGGTGCGGTAGTACCGGGTTTTTGCGGTACTACCGGACCGTCCAGAAATTTTGCCCCAACGGCCATATTTTGGCTAGCCCTTTAAATAGCTTGGCCCCATTTTCTTTTAGGGTTACTTGTTCCTCCTTTTCTTGCCCAAGCTTTGCCCCTATTTGCTCTACCCTTTAAGCTTGATTTCTACACACCCCTCCATTGATTCTTGCAAATATTTGAGGGGTTGTTGGAGGAGATCTAGCCCCACGTTTTGACCTAACCGATTCATCTCTTTGTGAGTGCATCTTTGGGGATCTAGATTTTGGGGGATTTTGTGTCTCTCTTTGATTTCTCCTCTCTTGTTCCCCTAATAGCTTTAGTAGCTTTGTTGGAACTTGAGAGTGAGGGATTTGAGCATCTTTGTGGTGTTCTTGCCATTTGCATTTGTTGCATCGGTTTGGGTTCTCCTCGGAGGATTTGGTTTGAATTGCTCATTGGAGCTTGTCCCTCTTGGGTTCTTGGAACCCTAGACGGTTTTGTGGCCTTGGTGGCATTGTAGCCTTGGTGGCATTTGTTGTGGCCTTTTGTGGCGTTTGTTGGGAGCCTCCAATTAAGTTGTGGAGTTGTGCCCCAACCTTGTGAGAGGTTCCGGTTGCCACCGACAAGTGCACCGATAGTGGAAGGGTGGATCAATCCCATTGGGGTGAGATTCACCGGAGAATAAGGGAGGCCTTTTGTGGTGTTGGTGGTTTGATACCACCCCCTCTCCAAACGAGATGTACTCCATGTTGGGAGGAACTCGGTAAAATATCGGTGTCCCCGCGTGCCTCGGTTATCTCTATACCCGAGCTCTTTACTTATGCACTCTACATTGTGATAGCCTTCATGCTTGAAGTAATATATATATCTTGCTATCACTTTGTTGCTTGTATTGCTTAGCATAAGTTGTTGGTGCACATAGGTAAACCTTAGTTGTTTCTAGGTTGTGCTTTACAAAGTAAACACTAGTTTTATTCCGCCTTTGTTGAGCCACTCTAGGAAAAGTTTTAATCGCCTATTCACCCCCCTCTAGGCGACATCCGTATCCTTTCAATTGGTATCAGAGCCCGGTCTCTCATTTTAGGCTTCACCGCCTTGAGAGTAAAGATGTCGGCTAGGGGATTAGTGCATAAGGACACGCTCACATTCGATGGGACAAATTATGATGTTTGGAAAATTCGCATGCTTAATTTATTTCGGGAAATTCACCCAATTATCTAGGGCTATCTATATGTGGGTTTCTCTTCTCCTATGGATACCCAGAACGAATCTTTAGAGGAGAAGTTGAACTCTCATATAGATGCTCTAGCTACTAAAATTCTTGTGCATGTTGTGAGCAATGTAGTTCTTTCTTCTATCATGCCTTATTCAAGCGCTCGTGAGATATGGACCAAGCTTCAAGATAAATATAGCAAGTCCAACATTATTGAGGATGATTGTGTTGCTTCCACTTCCGGTCGAGATGAGTTCTCATCCTCTACCACTTCACCAACATGTGACTTTTCACAAGGTAATGATATGGTGAGTGGTGATAGAAATTGCAATATGGATAGTGTGTTCACTATTTGTAATCCCTCATATCTATCTAGTTGCAATGATCTATCTTTGGACCTTAACACTTCTAGCACTCAAAATTCCTCACATGCTTGTGTTAATAGTCCTTGCATATCATGTAGAAATGACTTAAATAAATCTCATGATGATATGCTCATGTTGTCTTGTTGCCATGATAAAAATGCTTCTATTTCCTCTAGTGCTTGTGTTGCTAACCATGTAGAGGAAAATGAAGATTCTATGGACCAAGACAAGGTGTTGAAGAGAGATACAAGTGCAATCTCATCATCACCTTCTTCCGGTTCTCACATGTGCCTTATGGCTAAGGGAACAAAGGTAACCTCTTTGGATCCCATTGTATCTCATGATGATGATGATTATGAGGTTGAGAATGATAATGATGATTATAGAGGTAAGTATGATATTACCTCTATTAAGAAAATGGGAGAGGTTGTCTATAGTGCTCTCTACAAAAATAAACTTGCTTCCTCCAACCTTCTTGAAATCTTGAATTATGCTATAGAAGGCAATGATCTTATTGAGGAGCAAGAAAACATAATTGATGAAAAGTTTGCACTTGAGCGTGAATATGCTAATGAACTTGCTCAAGTAAAGGACCCCCTTGAAGAAGAACAAACCACCAAAGAATCTCTTGAGGAGACTTTTACTCTAGAATTATCTAGAGTAAAGGAATACCATGATAGAGAACTTGCAGTGGCTAACTCCTTCAAGATTAAAAATGATGAACTTGAAGTTGCTTATGCTAAACTTGTTGAGGATTTTGAGCACCTCAAAAATGGCTCTAGGGTCATAAAGGGTGAGCTCATCAAACTCACCGAGTCACATGAGCAACTTAAAGCCTCATATTCAAAAGAGCTTGACAAGTTGCCCTCACCTCTTGCTAATAGTAATGATGCTTGTGCTACTAACTCTATTTCTTGTGAAGCATCTATTTTGAAGGAGAATGTTGAGCTAAAGGCTCAACTTTCTTTGCTAACTAGCAACTATGGGAAATTAGAAGAAAGTCATGTTAAGCTCTCAAGCTCGCATGAGGATCTCCTAGTCTCCCATGGTAGGCTAAAGTTGGCTCATGAGGCCATCATGTCAAAGGTAACATCTAGTGGGCCTCATGTGGACATTAGCACTATATCTACTCCAAATGTTATATTGCCATGTGCTAGTCCTTGTAATTCATCCTCTCACAACCATGCTATATCTCGTGATGAATTACATTCCATGCCTTGTTGCTCTAACAATGTAGAATCTACTTCCTCTAGTACTTGTATTGAAACTAACCATGTAGAGGAAATCAAAGAGCTCAAGGCTCAAGTCACTTCTTTGAAGAATGACTTGAAAAAGGGTCAACAAGGGAAGGCCTCACTCAACAAAATCTTCAGTGTGCAAAAATCCCCCAATGAAAAGAGTGGACTTGGATTCAACTCCAATGTCAAGAACAAGTCCACTATCAAGTTGAAGCACAAAGACAACAAGAAGAATGGCCAAGATCAAGTCAAGAATCCGGCCAACATTGTTTGCTTCAAGTGCAAGGAAGAAGGGCACCACGTTAGATCTTGCCTATTGAAGAAAAAGTCTCTTATTGTGAACCAACAAGGGAAGCGACCTCAAGCTCCACCTCAAGTCGCTAATGGGCCCCTTCCTAAGAGGACTACTCGAGCTATCCCTCGAGTTGTGGCTTCACCTAATAAGAAAGATGGCAAGAGTAGAACTTGCTACATATGCCGTGAGAAGGGGCATATTTCTTCCTCATGCACTATCGGTATCTCCTCATCCAACCCTATCATTATTGATGATACTTATTCTCTTTGTAAGGATGAGGTTGGCAATGTGTTTGCCAAATTTGTTGGTGCTCAACGTGGATTCAAGAAAAGAACCATTTGGGTTGCCAAGCCTATTGTGACAAACCTCTTAGGACCCAACTTGGTTGGGGACCAACAAGCCAAAACTTGATTAATATGTATTATTGGAGGGCATTGGAGTCTTGGCTACATTATGAAGAATTGAGGGATCTTCATCAATTATTATTGTCAAGCCAAGCCATTTGTATTATCATGATTATATTATATTTCCAATGCTCCTCCTTGCGGTAACATATGCTAAACTCTTTACATTGAAAGTTACTCTCCCCCTTGTGCATGTGTTGGTTTTGTATCTTCCATGCTTTTGTACATGTTGTGTTTTCCACCTAATTATCTTGAGGTATCAAACATATTTGTGTATGATTAGGTGGCACACCATGTAGGTGTGTTTCTTGTGTTTGAGCCTTAATTTATTATATTTGATATCTTATTTGGCTCTTGTGAGAGATTAATGGATTATCCCATTTTGGGGGAGTGTTATGCTTGGGCATTCCACAATCCTAAAATTGTGAGGAATACCACCTAGTGTTTATATTGGATTATTGTCCAGTCTCTATGTGGTACAAGTCTCATGAGAAATTTAAGTTTATAATGTCCATTAATTATCTCTATTTGTATCCTTTTGCCTCGCGTTGGTTTACGGTAGTATCACATTATGGGGGAGTCATATGCTTAGTGCATATTACAATCCTAGAAAATGTGAATATTCGAGGTTGTGTCACTTAGAATTGATATTGATAATTATCTAGCACCTATGTGACACATTTGCTCATACAAGTTCCAATTTGATTGAATGGCTTTATTGATCTTATGTTGGATCTTGTATATGAGAATGGTTCTTGGTATGTGTTTCCTCATATTTAGATATTTATATTCGCATGGAAACCATTTAATTCAAGTTACTCTAATCACTAGTGATTGTGTGACTATTGGAAGCTACCAAGAATCTTGTTTGAAGTATCATGTTCAATTCTTATATTTAGTTATATGCTTATTGTTGTGTGTATATGATCTTGGATATCCGTATGAACTACCTAGGGAAAATTATTCCCAATATTTCTTGTCCTTGGACAATGAGTACTCAATTTAAGGTAGAATTTGTTGATCATATTCACTTTGGCCTTTGTTTAATTTTTTCCTATCTTTGGCCAAGAAAATGTTTTATGTTGTCTCCCAAGCTTCCTTGCTTCTTTTGGATCTTCTTATTTTATTGATATCCTCTTGTGTTTTAGTTAATGTAGGTAGTAGTGATGATCCCATTTGTGTGCATTTTGCATTCTAAAGGAAAATCCTACATAATGCACTATCCATGGGGGAGCTCTCCTATATTATTTAGAAAATTCATATTTATGCTTCTTTGTTTGATCCATATCGGGTTTTATGTGCTTGGAACCTCAATCTTTTCGTTTTGGTATTTTGTGCCATCATGAGAAGTTTGGGGAGTTTGGTTTCTTGTTGAAACCTTGCTCTTTTTGGGAGTTGGTTTTGTCTCATTCCTTGTTTCTTGATTTGACCATTTTAGAATGAGATAAATCCTTGAGCATTTTTATTTATATCTATCTTTTGCTCCTTTTGGTTTTAGCCTAGTTCATTTGTTGAACTTGTGATCTTTCATGTGTTGAATTGGTTCGTTGATACAATTTGGACATCGTATGTCATGTCACACTCTTGTGTGTGCAATCTCGATTTACTTGGTGTTTTGTTCAAATTGTATCTCCTTTTTGGTTCTTGAAAGCTTCATGCATGCATATTTACTATATGATTATATTATGGCATGCTTGCTTTCTTTGATCCAATATATAGGGGAAACTCCACCAATTCCCATCGGCTAAGTTGTGCATGAAATTCAATTTCATATCAATGTGCACATAATTATGTGGAGTCTCTCCAATGTATTATAGTTTCTCTAACTACTTTGGACCCAATAAGTTTGGGGACCATTTTGTACTTAATTTTGTTTCAGGTACATTGGAGATATATTCGATGCTTGTCTGTAACATCCCTAAATTCATATTCCAAAACTCATTCATATCATCTAAGCATTCATCATCATTTAGGGTTCTTCTCAAAAACAGAAGCTTGTACTATGATTTCATGTGAGTAAATTTCACTCATTAGGCTATCACCTTTTGAAACTTAAATGTTAAGGAACTTGTTTGCTTGCCCCACTATTGGAAAGATTAGGTGTAAAAGTTTAAACCAAAATTTTCAAATTAGAAATAATTTCAAAACCTCTATTTTCAAACACTTGCAAAATAGTGCAAAGTCTCTGGTTGTTTGAAATCCAAGTCTGATCAAGCCTTTGCAAAGCAACCCCATGAACCTTGACTTATTTCTGAGAACAATTTACCCCTGCAAAACCTCAGAAAGATTTGAATTCAAATTGATTTTGAAACTATTTGAAAACTTAATCAGAAAATCAAATTAGAAAAGAAAAGAACTGAACAAAAGAAAAGGGCCGAGCGCCAGATATCTGGCCCAGCAGAGGATCGAGCCCAACTAGCCCACCCGGGGATTTCTTTTTCTTCTCTCACGCGCAAGCGCACGCGTTCAGCCGCTGACAGACGGACCCCACCCTCATTTCGCACACATCGCTGACGAGTGGACCCTATCCACGCTGTCATCGTCTTCCCCAAACCCCGCCCGCGACCACGTCGCAGCTGCAGTGACTGCCGGTGATGGCGTGACTTAATTGGGCAATTAAACGCAGGCGTTTCCTGTCGAGGCACCGGCTATAAGATCCCCACCTCCTCGCAGTCATTTTCCCCCAGTCAATTCCACACTCACGCCCCCAGGCTGCCCACGACTCGCTCAAAACCACCGCAGACAGAGCAACTCCGGCGACCGATTCAGGTGAGCTCCGTGCGCCCCTTCCCCTCTGGATCGTTCGAGACGCTTAGTAATCCTTTTGCGCACCTTCTAACCACAACAGAGCATCCTGTACTGCCCCAGGTCGACGTGTTCACTTGACGCCGTAGGCACCCGACGACCACCCCAACTCCGGCGAGCAATCTCAGTAAGTTCCGAGCGCCCCTTGCTTTCTTATTCACCCGAGCGTGTTCGCAATTGTCCTGCGCATCTCCTAAACCCATTGGTTCGTGTTAGGGCGACGCAAGACTTCGCCAACGACTCCGACAACACCCACCCGACGCCAGACGCAACTCCGACGAGATCTAGAGCCCATCTCCGAGCACCCCTCCGCAAGCCAGTACCACGACGAGCTTCAGCAGCCTCCGGCGAACCTGGTAATACTCCTCTCCCTCTCGCGGACGATGTAGAACGCCGGCGCCGCCGTAGTCAGACGCGCCGCCGCTAGTCAACGCCGCCAGCGCCGCCCGTTTATGGTTTGAGGGTTTGGACCGTTGGATCTGCATCGTATGGCTAGGATAGATCTAGGCCGAAGGGGTACGCGTGTATCTGAGCCGCCAGATCTCATTTAGATCGTGCGGTCCGCAGCACTCGATCTGCGCGAAGCGGTACGCGCCAGTGAGGTTGCGACGCGTGGCAAGTTTTAAATCAAAAACAGAATTTAAAACCTGATTTAGATTCAAACTTCAAACTGCTATAACTTTTGAATGCCACGTTAGAATTTTACAAATTTTATACCATTGGATTCAGTGAAACCAGACCTTTCTGAATGTTCAATTAGTTTAACAAATAGTAACCATTAAAATGACTTTATTTGTGGAATCATATTTAAAGCTATTTTTAGTATAGATTTGTTTTGTTAATTGGTTTTAATGTTAAATAAGTTTGTTATGGCAAAATTGGTGTCCTGTTATGTTTCAGTAGCATGCACATGCTTGATAAAATTTCCAAAATCACCACTTAGTAAAATTCTTGCATGCATGCATTCATATTATTTTTGATTGAATAAATTGTGTGAAATTAAATGTGATAATTTGTCTTGTAGATTTTGCTAGTGATTGTGATTGTGAAGAGTGCTACTCTCCCCGCTACCAAGGCAAGTGATATTCTCATGAACATTTCTATCCTATGTTTTGTACTAGCATTAGATATTTTGCTAAGTTTTGCATGCTATTATTGTTTAAGGCTAAGTTGGGAAATCCTAAGTAGTGTAGAATGGTAGAATTGCTAGGGAATTCTCCTAAGTTAAGTTACCACCACATGCTTAGCCTAGATACTTAGCAAACAAGGGTGGTGAACATCTATACTTATTATGATGAAAATATTTCTAAGTCAAGAGACTTATGCTTTCCTAATAAAACAACTAAGTCAAATGAACCTCCTGGGTGGAATGGAAAGATTGGGTTATGTTGAGTGGTTACACAAGGCCATGGACTTGGGTTGTGTATCTCACTTGTGGAATGCCACCCAGGCACAAAGGGATTTGGAGGCCAAGTGTTGAGAAAGCTTACAGTGCAACCACTTGGCAATATGGGCTCTGCCATGATCATATAGGTTGCTAGAACTTAGTCACTTGGACAGTTGGTGGTAGTTGGGATGATAGGTTGGAACGCGTCCATTTGACTAAGGAAAGGCTTCTGAAAGGTCCTGTCTTGGGAAACCAAGTCTGGTGGGGAAAGTGCACAACCTCTGCAGATGGAAAACCTAAGTACTTAGCCTAGTCCAAGGCAATGGACAATTTGAGCATCAAGACATGGAAGCTACAAGAATCTCATCACTCCAACTTCTAAGTAAAAACTTGTGGGTGAACAAGGGTGAAGGACCCCAATGTCTATTGGTGGTTTCTTTGGGAATGTTTTAACAAAGGAAAACTTAGCAATTTCAACTAATAGGTAAAACTTATTTTTAAGCAAAGCAAGCCAAGCTACACTTAGCCAAAATGCATATAGTTATATAGTCCACCTAAAATATAATAAGGTATCACTTGCCAATACTATTCCAAAGTATTGACCCTCTGTGGCTGTAACTTGTGATGTTGCAGGTTACTCCGATGATGAATAGGAGTCATGAGTCTACACTCAACATGCTTGCCTGTGGCACATGAAGATGAAGACTTGTGTTTATTTTCTTATTCCATAGACTCTTGTATTAGGCCTTTGGCCCTGAGTTGTAAAAGACTATGTTTTATCTCTGGAATGAATGTAATAAACGACCTTTGTATCTGTGTACTTCATCTTAAACTGTGGATGCTAGCATTGATCCAGGGACTAGCATTGCAATCACAGGGATCCTTTCCTATATAAAGGAGGGGTCTAACATTGTCTTTCAATTTTGAAGAAGTGGTGCATACATGAAAAGTTGAGTCAAGCTATAGGATGATCAAAGAATTCATATACTCTACATCCTACCAATTATATCTCGGTAACAAGTATCTCTTTATCATGCTCATATATCTTGATTCCAACCGTTTGTCGGTTTCCTTCTAGCATGAATTCATGTATTTGTAATTGTTGTAGTTCTAGCCATGGTTTTAATAGAACTCTCTATTGTAAATGTGTATAAGTTGAGATGAGTACATATAGTTGGGACTATACAAAATCATGCATATGATCCTCCAATCCCAAATATGTCAATCTAGAAATTTTGTTGCCTATCATTTCATCAACTTCTCTCATATGCAATAGTGAGATTTTTGCTAGTCTATTTTATCTTATGATACTTGTTGCCTTTCTCCATATATTCCAACTTTCTCCTTTTCCCTTGGTGATAGTTGTAATATATGTAGTGTGTTGGTATTTGAAGCTCATTAATGTACAATAAGATATATGTGAGCCTTTGGCCATGCTTTGAAGCAAAAATCTTATTGATATATGTTATGACTTCATTTTTGCCTTTCACGTGCTTTCTTGTATAATCTTCTTTATGTGTGCATATTTCTTCTTTGGAATATGTCTTTGTGATATTTCCCACTTAGAGACATATACACATATGAGAAGATAATTTTAGTTGATTTTTAATCCTTGGAGACCACCTTTCTATTCCTTTTGATTCTTCGGTGGCTTCCAAATTTATTTTCCTATGAGTGCTTGTTTCTCTTGTTTGCATCTTCGGACACTCATATTTGTTATTTCATGCCTTGTATTGTTAAATGAATTTGGATGAGTGAGGAGTCCATGACTATGCACCTCGTTCCCAAATGCAATTATCATAATTGGTGCATTCTCTTTGGGGAGCTCATCTAATTCATTTAATAATACTCATTTGCATTCTTTCACATTTGTTGTGTTCTAAATGCTTATGGGGGAACAAGGATTCCATATTTGTGCATTATGTATTCCAATACATTTATTTTGAATTATGCACAAATCTTGGGGAGCTTCTCTATTTGTTATTTAAAACACTCTTTTGCTCATATCATAATATCTTGTTGTCTCCATTTGGACTCATTTGTTGTTTTCAAATTGGTTTGTCGGACCTTGTAGTTGCTTGCATCATTTGAATTTATTTTTGCAATCTTAGGGTCCTCGATATAGTTCTACTCCCTCCCAAGTATTCATCATTGGATATGTGCGAAGGCACACCTTTGGAGGAATTATTACTATATTTGCCTTCTAGAACTTGTCACCCATTTCGGCAATCGATGCCAATGGGGGAGAAGTTTTAGAGGGTTTAAGGAAAGTTGGTTTATGCATTGAGTTTGTTCTTGTGCATTTGCTTCTCATGCTCTTGCATCTTTGTTGTTGCTTAGCATGCGGTATATATAGAAGAAACTCCACCAATGATAATGATTGGCAATATATGCAATGAAATTCAAGTTCATCACACATGCATAGATTGTGGGGGAGTTTGCTCTATATATGATGGTGGTACCAATATCACATACTTTTGTAGTATTTGATATTGGTATTACCATTTTATTCATTAATATTCCTTATATAAACCCTCTTAAAGGGATTGTCATCAATTACCAAAATGGGGGAGATTGAAAGAACATGTTGGGCCCCCATGTGTGGTTTTGGTAATTAATGACAATCTTTATGTACTAATGTGTGTATTAAGTTATACTTGTAGGATTTGTCCATTGGCATCGCTTGCAGCATGTGTTGGCTTCAAGGTCAAAGAAATGCAAAGAAGATTTGTTGGGCAAGCTCAATATGCGAGGTCGATGATGAGGAATTAAGGAAGGCGTTCCATCTTGAGAAGGGCAAGATCGTCTACATCGAGCTCAAGTGGAATGCTCAAGGCTTAGGTATAATATTGATAGGTTTTCCCTTTTGCCGGTCTCACGTTGTGTGTGTGAGACCGGGTTTAGGATAGATAACCGTACTATCAAGAGGGGCTCTCGTATGAGTAATTCGGTCACATCGTTTGGAGAGAGCTCAAACCTTTGCATACTTGCATCATCATATTTGGTTGTTATTTGGTCTTATCCATGTGATGATATAGAGCTTGTGGTAATCTCCATAACAAGCTCTTGTTCATCTAAATCGGATCTCCCATTTGTATCTTGTTGCGATTTTGATTTATGCGACTTTTCGGTTTCTCACCAAGTGAGGTATATCACATTATTCTACTTGATACTTTCTCACTTGGTGATAATCAATATTTCTCACCAAGGGAAGCCCTTTTCGCCCTCTATCCAACACAATTTGAATCGGGTCAATCGGAGCTTCCAGTCAAAAGTTATTGTCATTTGAATATTTGCCTGTTAGGCTATTTTCTGGGCCAAGCGGTAGTACCGCCCGGACGGACCGGTACTACCGCCCGGGCCTAAAAACGGCCCGATTTCTCTCTGTCTGTCTAGGTACCTTTTCCCGGTACTACCGGCCGGCCCGGTAGTACCCCCCGGGTGGGCCGGTTATACCGGTCGACCCAGTTATTTTACCCAGAAAATCCCCAGATATTTTTTTAGATCTGAGATCTATGCGTGTCCGCTCGATTGGGCCAGCCCGCCGCGTTGACCTGTCGCTGCGTCCGCCTCGCTGCGCGCGCACGCCCTCCCTCGCGCGCTGCTGCGGGCCAGCTGTTGTCGCTGCGCTGCGCCATCCTGCTGCAAGCTCGCGCGCACGAGCGCGCGCGTCCGCTCTGCTGCTGCGCCCGCAGCTGCTGCTAGCTGCCTGCCGCTACTTAGCTGCTAGCTGCCTGCGCCGCTGCTTAGCTGCTAGCTGCTAGCTACCTGCGCCGCTGCTGCTGCATGCTGCTGGCCGGCCCGCGCGGACCCCTGCTGCATGCGCTGCTGCCGCGCCTAGCTCGCTGCGCGGCTGCCGCTGCTGCTGCTGCGCGCCTGCTGCCAAGGGACCCGCGTGCTCCAGCTGCTGCCTGCGCGTTGACCCGCCGCACTGCCCTGCTACTGCTGCTCTCTCTAACTCGCTCGCTCGCTGCTGTCCGGTTTGCTGGGTGCGGTAGTACCGGGTTTTTGCGGTACTACCGGACCGTCCAGAAATTTTGCCCCAACGGCCATATTTTGGCTAGCCCTTTAAATAGCTTGGCCCCATTTTCTTTTAGGGTTACTTGTTCCTCCTTTTCTTGCCCAAGCTTTGCCCCTATTTGCTCTACCCTTTAAGCTTGATTTCTACACACCCCTCCATTGATTCTTGCAAATATTTGAGGGGTTGTTGGAGGAGATCTAGCCCCACGTTTTGACCTAACCGATTCATATCTTTGTGAGTGCATCTTTGGGGATCTAGATTTTGGGGGATTTTGTGTC
Source organism: Avena atlantica (assembly GCA_910589765.1). Classification (NCBI taxonomy): domain Eukaryota; kingdom Viridiplantae; phylum Streptophyta; class Magnoliopsida; order Poales; family Poaceae; genus Avena; species Avena atlantica. The sequence continues at coordinate 58,524,489 of OU342737.1, forward strand.
TCTCTTTGATTCCTCCTCTCTTGTTCCCCCAATAGCTTTAGTAGCTTTGTTGGAACTTGAGAGTGAGGGATTTGAGCATCTTTGTGGTGTTCTTGCCATTTGCATTTGTTGCATCGGTTTGGGTTCTCCTCGGAGGATTTGGTTTGAATTGCTCATTGGAGCTTGTCCCTCTTGGGTTCTTGGAACCCTAGACGGTTTTGTGGCCTTGGTGGCATTGTAGCCTTGGTGGCATTTGTTGTGGCCTTTTGTGGAGTTTGTTGGGAGCCTCCAATTAAGTTGTGGAGTTGTGCCCCAACCTTGTGAGAGGTTCCGGTTGCCACCGACAAGTGCACCGATAGTGGAAGGGTGGATCGATCCCATTGGGGTGAGATTCATCGGAGAATAAGGGAGGCCTATTGTGGCGTTGGTGGTTTGATACCACCCCCTCTCCAAACGAGACGTACTCCATGTTGGGAGGAACTCGGTAAAATATCGGTGTCCCCGCGTGCCTCGGTTATCTCTATACCCGAGCTCTTTACTTATGCACTCTATATTGTGATAGCCTTCGTGCTTGAAGTAATATATATATATATATCTTGCTATCACTTTGTTGCTTGTATTTCTTAGCATAAGTTGTTGGTGCACATAGGTAAACCTTAGTTGTTTCTAGGTTGTGCTTTACAAAGTAAAGACTAGTTTTATTCTGCCTTTGTTGAGCCACTCTAGGAAAAGTTTTAATCGTCTATTCACCCCCCCTCTAGGCGACATCCGTATCCTTTCACTTGCTTTGCTTAAAATAGATTTTCCTTATCATTTGAAAACACTAAGTTTTTGTTTGACAAAATCACCCAAGGCATCTCCCAATTGAAATTGGTGATCCTTTAACCCCTGTTCAACCACAAGTTTTTAACTTAGAAATTGGGATGAGGATATTCTTGATAGCTTCCATGTCTTGACGCTCAAATTTTCCTTTACCAGGGACATGGCTAAGTACTTAGATTTTACACTCTAAAGAGGTGGTGCATTTTCCCCACAAGACTTGGTTTCACCAAGACAAGATCTTTCAGAAGCCTTCCCTTAGACCAGAATGGACGCGCTCCAACCTATCAAACCCCTACCACCAACTGTCCATTTGGCTAAGTTATTGTAACCTATATGATCCAGGCAGAGCCCATAATGCCAGGTGGCTGCACTTGAAGCTTCTCAACATTTGACATCTCAAATCTCTTTGTTCCTGGGTGGCCATCCACAAGTGATATACATAAGATAAACCATAGAAATGGGCCTTGTGTAACCACTCAACACAAACCATTCCTTCCATTCCACCCAGGTGATTCATTCACTTAGTTGTTTTATTAAACAAAACACAAGTCCTTGACTTAGAAATATTCCATAGTATGAATATATTCCACCCTTGTTTTCTACTATCTAAGCTAAGCATGATAGAAGTAGGAATCTTAACTTAGGGAATTTCTACTAGATTTCATCTACTAGGATTTCCCATGACATAGTTTACACTTAGCAAAAATTCCATGCAAGTCCTACTTAGAAATATCACTAATGCATAGTGAAAATAATGGGACAAAAGTATGAAGCATCACTTGCCTTTTGGTAGAGATTATAAGTTCACTCCTTGATCTTGCAATATTCACACTCTTCAAGTCACTAAAATTCAATCAAGCAAGCAATAATTCAATCTACCATTCAAGCAAACATCACATAAAATAATAGAAACAAAACAATGCATGCAAGCATGCCAAAGATTGTCTATTTGGAAAAGTGGTTTCTAATAGGTTATAAACATTCTAAAACACTTATTGGTCATTTTATAAAAGTGGCAAAACCATTTGCAAAAGATTTCACCTATAAACCAATTTTAAACCAAATCAATATTTTATGTGGTTGAAAATGCCTTTAGCAAAGCAACAATCCTTATAGGGTTCACCAAATACATTTTTAAATCATAAAACCTTGTTCTTAGGGTCAGAGAGGTTAAATCAAAACATTTCCCAAAGTTTTTTTTCCAAAAAGCATTTTTAACACATAAACATTATTTTATTTGACTAGAAATGTTCCAAATCAAAGATTTATTCTTTTGCTTCACAAAATATGTTTTTGTATCCACAACTGGGTTTATATGGTCAGTAGGTTCAAAACAAACCACTTACCAAAGATTTTATCACAAAAATAATTTTTAGAATGAATTTTATATTCTAAATAAGCCTACACAAGTTTCTGCAAAAACAACCAATTTAACAGAAGAAATTTACTAAACAAAGTGCATGGTTGGAAAGGATTTGTCTTGCTGATTCCATTGATATAAAATTTGAAAAATTTGGACGTGTGGATCAAAAGTTATGCAATTTACAAGTTTGAACATCTAATAGAATCTATTCTGGTTTTTATTAAACAGACTGGGCCACGCGTCGTGTTCTGATAGGCTGGTACCGCTTCGGTTGGATCAGCCTCTTTGGTGCGTTGGATCTAATGATAATCGAGTGGCACATATTTGTCCATACCTTTTCGTTTAAGTCATCTATTCCTATCCACGTGATCTAGATCCAACGGTTGCTACGCATTTGACCTAGAACGAGCGGCACTGGCGGTGGCTGACGGCGGCGGTGCTGTGCTAGCGGAGCTACGGCGGCTAAGGGAAGTGAGGGAGAGGATAAGGTGGCTCACCAGGTTCGTGGAGTGACGTTGAAGCTCAACGTGGTCTCGGCAGGGACAGGGGTGCACGGGGTCACTAGTGATTCCTCGTCGGAGTTTGCACGGCGTCGGGCGCGCTCTGGTCGTTGTTGCTAGCGAGGCTATAGGTCACCCGAAGGCGAGAGAGAGGTGTCGTTAGACGCGGGCGAGAGCATAGATTACAGGAGCATCAACAGGGGAAACAGGGGCGGGCGGAGGATACCTGGGGAGTTCGCCGGAGTTCAAGCCGAAGACGGTGGCGAGTGGCGTTGAGGTTGCGAACGCTAGGGAGCTCATGTGGCTGAGCTAGGAGTACTGGGAGATGCGCTAGAGGCTAGGGAGAGTACTCGTGTGGTTGAGGGGGCGAGGGGCGACGAGGAGCTGCCGGAATTTCTCGCAAAGCTCGTCAGAGACAGGGGTAGTCGAGGCTGAAATTTGGGCAGCCTAATGGCTCCGGTCGAGTGAGATCTGAGGGGGGAGAGGCGATTTAACCCGCGTGATTGCTGGCAAATTTAACGCGGCAGCAACGAGGATTGAAACGAGCTTTAAACGGGCAGAAACTGCCGGCGACGTTAGCGCGGGTGGGGAAGACGACTGGCAAGCGGGACCGCTTCGTCAGCGAGAGAGGAAAAGGGACAGTGGGGTCCAGATGTCAGCGGCTCCACGGGTTGAAACTCTGGTGCGAACCGTTTGCTCGTGGGAGGGGGAGATGGGCTGGTGCTGGGCTGGGTTGGGCCTGCTGGGCTAGTTGGCTTTGCTTCATTTTTTTTGTACTGATTATTTTTCTTTTTTTCTTTTCCTATTTATCTGTTTTGATTTTGTTTAAACAATTCAAACACTCATTTGAATTTGAATTCCAACCAAACTTTGTGTAGATTTCAATACTATTGTTTAACATATTCTGAAGTCAAATTCATAATAATTCTTTTATTCCTTTTAGGGTCTTTTATTTATTTTATAAATAGACATTTGTCTTTAATTCAAATAGGTTTCAATGTGTTTTAAATTTTATTTGAAATTCAAATTTTTACCAAACCTATTCAGTAGGTTTATTTATTTAATTAGGGTGTCAAATAATTCTCCTTGACTTATTTGGAACAATTTTAATATGATTTATTTATCATTTAAAATTGGGTATTTGTCTTTATTCCAATGAAATTAAATATAGTTTTAATCCCATAAATTTTATTTGGAAAATTTCTTTGATCTTATTTAAGTTAATTAAACAACTTTTATTCCACTTGGGTAAATTCCAAATATTATTTTCCCATGATTTAATTAATCATTTCTAATAGGGATTTTGTCTTTATTCAAATGGAAATGGAATTTGGTTAATGCCATTTTATTTAATTTGAATTTTTTTATCCTTTTATTTAATTTGGATTTTGGATTATATTTATTCCATTTGCTTATGGATTAGGCCAAGATTTAATTTGGTCTTTAAATATTCCTCATTTAATATTTCTTTCTTTATCTTATAGAATCCTTATCTTTTTATTTATAAGTCCAAACTTGGTGATTCCAATTTTTAAAATCTTATATAATATTTGTTTATCCTTTTAAATATTTTTAGGATTATTTACTCACCATTTGGTATGGATTTTTAGATAGGTGCTTTATTAGCTTTGGAAATTCAATTTCCTTATCTTATTAAACTCATAAGATTTTATCTATGGTTCCAAATTAAGTGAAACCAATTCATATGGTTTTATAATATTTCTATTTGTCATTCTTGATCATTTATAAATGTTTGTTGACAAAATTTTATATGGATCAAAACCATGGTCTTGGAGATAACTTGGAAATGTTTTTATTCCTTTAAGGGTTTTAGAGTTTTGGTTTATTTTCCAAGTGTTTAAATTCCCAGATGCATTTATGAAGAATGCATTCCACTTGATTTGAATTTAGTTGGGTTTAAACATTATTCAAAGTTTGTTCAAGATGGGATTTTAGGTTTCCATTGAGAGACAAAAAAATTCTTTTCACCCTAAATTTCAACAATTATTTATTTTGTTTATTTATTTTTCACATTACAAAATTTGGAAAATTTTGGGATGTGACAAGTGGCAAAAAGGATAACCTTCGAAGAAAAGGTTTTTCTTCTAAGGTCTAAACAAATTTTGTGGTTAATTAGTGGTGGTTGATGTTATTTGTTTGCTTAAACGGTTTGGCTTGAGTTGCTTTATTGTTTAACTATCTCATACCAAAGTTAACTATAAAACCTATAATAATGCTTATAGTGTTTTATTAAGATTTTGTAGACTAAAGTTAACTTTAAAGTATAGATAGTTTTGATAGTATATTTGTATCTTGTATATCTGAAATATGTTCTTTAAGTTACTTAGGAATGTTTATTCTGTTACTTGAGTAATGATTTCTCGATTTGAGTATGGAGTAATATCATTTATCTTTTATAGATAAGTGAGTATAGTTTATAAAACCAACATAATGTTATTTAATTAGTTATGGATTTATATGGGGTTGTAGTAGTTTTTGTAATCTGGTAATCAATATGGTTTAGAAAAGATTTGATTGTTTACAAGTTGTTCTTGAAGGATTTATTATTAGTGGAATTCTTCTTAGAGATGATCTTCATTTAAGGTTGTAGATTCTTCTAAGATAAGAACATTCATAATGTTTGAAACTATTATGGTAGTATATTATTAATATTTAAAACTAATACTAGTTATTAGACTTAGTTGACTCATTTTAGGAATATTAATAAATATTATTTATCCTTATATGAATTATCAATGAAGTAAATAAGTTTAAATTTGAGTTATTATAATATTTTTTAATTTACCTCAAAAGGAGATTATTAGATTTTTAACATGTAAATAATATTTTCGTGATCATTTTGGCATATCATATTTATTTTTATGATTTATAAATAATAAGATATGATTTTTTATAATTCTTAATACTTTATAATTACTTAATAAATAATAAATTTTAATTAAGTGAAGTGATAATACATGATTATAGTTTTAAATTAGAATTCTTATTTTTTCTAGGGTTTTTGGTATTTTACTTATATTATAAACATTTATCCTTATAGGAATATAAATTATTAAAGTTTTATTACTAAATTTTTATTTAGTATTTTTCAAAAATACTATAATATTAATAAATAATGAAAGTGATTTTTAGTTCTTTTTATCATCTTTCATTAGTTTTGTAAAATTCCATAAGGAATATGTAAATTATAAACTTCTTATAAAAGTTTAAATGTCCAAAATTTGATATTTTATTTTATTTGGACAGAGTGGATTATTGTGAATCCAAAAATCTTTCATTTATAAATTTTGGACTTTTATTTTATTTTCTATAATTTTTATTGAGGCCAGGGGCACTTTGGTCTTTTTTAATTGAAAATTAATTAAATAACTTGGGCTGGCTCCTTGGGCTTATTGGTCCAGGGTGGCCCAATAGGGCAGGGTCAAAAGATCACCCCGAAGGGTTTTGGCCCACCCATCCCACTCTGCCTCCTCTCCCTCGACCTTATCCTCTCCTCCTCTAGATCGACTCCGTGGTCGGCGATGCCGCCACTGTCGATTCCTGTCATCGTCGGTCGTTCTGGCCGCCGCCGTGGTGCGAGTTGGGGTTGTTGATGATGCTCGTTCGTTCTATCCACTTGGATTTGACTCCGGGGCTTCCCCGTGGTCAGTTCCACCCCATTCCCGAACCCTAGGGTTAAGAAAAAATGTTGTTGCCGCCGCCGCGATCCCGCCTGCAGTGATGTGCTGGGCTCGTCCGCTGCTGCGGCCGCCGCAGTGGCAGGTGCAGGTTGCAGCGCCCCTCTGGGTGCTCCCTGTGCCGCCGCGGTTCGTCGGCCCCTCTGCTTCCTCTTCGATTCATCAGCGAGGACCTCGGGTAAGTAGTCTCTGGGTGTTTGTTCATGCTACTGCCATGATTCTCTATGTGTATCTAGTGGCTTTCATGCCGAGTGACTATGTGCTGATTGAGTTCATTTCTGGATTAGGGTTCATGCTTTGATTAGGGTTCATAACCCCCTATTGATCATATCTATGATGCTTTAGATCTGGTATTGTTCATATCTGATCATGGGAAATGATTGTCTGCTGTGGTTAATGATTGATAGTGGCTTTGATGATACTAGTTGTCTGTCAGATTAATTCTAGTGGTAATCCACCATGATCCATGCTAGTGTTTCAATGAAATCCTTGATTGGATTATGTTGTTGGTCTGAGAAGTTTCTCTACTGTCAGAATACTTGTACTGACAGTAGATTTACCTCAGTAGTTGCTTACTGCAATAATCATGTGGGCTTGTTTGAGATTATACACTCTGAATCAAATCATTACATGTAATGATTTTTGGTGGATGTATAGATTCATTTTAAGGTTGATTCCTGGCACTTGGATTCAGGAAAATGATATTTATTGATTGTCCCTTTTATATGTGGATCCTAAACAAAGATTGGTTTTAGTTCATATACAACCTGTCCTTGTGATACCAATATGATCTGGCACACAAGTGATTGGGTTTTTATTTCTGGATTAGCTTGATAATGCTTGTGATTAAAATTGATAGGGTGATATGGAAGCTTTTATTAACTTTCCTGCCTATGATGTTGGTCTGAGGCTCTAGGATGTAATTCCTAGTTGGTTGGGCAATAGTTCGTTTGGACTTATAGGTTTAGAGGTGCTACTCTCTCTGAGAGATGTGCCCTTTCCTAATAAGACCAAATGAAATTGATCTATGTTGCAAAAAAATAACACTAAACCCAGTGATGCTGGTCTGAGGGTTTAATGTTTGTGTTTGAGCTTGATTTCTTATCCTTATACTTGAAATCTCTAGGATAGATGCACTCCTCTTGGGTGATTATTGAGAGATTATCTCATAAAACAACACATGATTTTATGTAGATAATATGATGAAGTCATGTGATGGTTTTGTGAGGCTCACCACAGATTCTGATGTGGATGTAGTAGATTGATGATGATCTTGATCTTGATCTGGATCTTGATCTGCTTTTTCTGGGCTCCTGAGCTTGCTCTTGAGCTTGCCTGCTCCTCCTAGCTCCTGGGCTTGACCTTGCTGTCCACCAGATCCATCCTCCTCCTTATGTCACCATCCTGGTGATGTTTGGGTTGATCTGGGTGGTTGGTTTTGGCTGATGTTCTTGGTTTAGCTGTTGTTTACCCTGGCTGTGCTGGTGTGTTGTGTAGTGGAGAGATGCTCTGAGGTGCTCGTCCACGGCTGTGCTGTGGTTTTGTGATATTAGCTGTGCTTGTGAGGTCGACAGCACACCCTTTGCATGCTTGTGTGTGTGCAGCTTGTGTGCCTGCTATGCACATGTGGATAAGTTCAGAAGGTTTGAACTTACTCTTACCAATCTATTTTTACCTGACTGGTGAATTGGTCCCTTTTGGATGTCATTTGAATTCTAGCTTTGAATTTATGAAGGATGAAATCTTTCAGATTGGTGAAACTTTCCCCGTTTACCACATTTCTCAATGATGAGATTGTCAAGTGCACCTCACTGACATATCTGAGAGAAATTTACTAATACTGATCCTATTTTGTTTTCTATTTAATCTTTGTTTTGCAGGTACAGAAATAAAGATGAAGATTTAGTGTAGTTTTTAGATATAGGATAGTTAGTGGATATTAAAATGTAGTTTTCTTATTCTTTTGTAATTTTTCTTTTATAATTCTTGTAATATTTATTTGGTTCATTTGTAATAAAGTTTATTTATTTATTAATAAAGGATATTCTTATTCTTTACTCTTGTGTAAATTGTGAAGTTTGGAATAGCTTCATTAATTTCATTCTTTGTATCTTGTTTATGTATATGAAATGAATTTCATATACAATATTGTTTTTAGATAAGATTTAAGTTTTAGTACTTTTCTCTTAATTAATTTAAGATTCAAATCTAATATCAAAATCTTTTAAATTATAAAATACTTAACTTTTAAAATCCAAACTCATTTCAAAACACACATGATTCCTTTAAGATCATATCAAAGTTTATAGCAATCCTCCTTTAAGACTAAACCTATTCTCAAAGTAAGAAAGAAACATTTATCACTCAAAGTTTTATTTGGCGAAAATTTTACCCACATTTTCACAAATGAATGCATGCAACAATTCATATTCCCAAATCTACCCTTCGATAGATCCTATATACTGGGATGTTACACCTGTGAAGGCTGATGGTCATAGATTTTCATAATAAAATCAATCTTTGAAGAAAGATTTACAAAAATTGCATAGAGCCAAGGACTTATAGTCCGAGGTGGTAGTTAGAGCATCAAACTTCCCACCTTGCATATAATGAACTTGTTAGGCAACATTGTTACTCATTCTTTCCTTTGATCCCTTGCTTAGACTCTGAGGATCCCGAAGACGTGCCAATGTATGCGCCCGAATGTCAAGAAGATGTGTTCTACGAGGAACCTGATCTGTCCGGAGGTGTTGAAGGAGTGGATTACGAGATCCGCTACGGTGTCGATGATAACGAGTCCAACTAAGTATCCCTAGTTAGTAGTAACCAACGAAGCCGAGCAGCCTGAACTCTATAGAATAAGCTGCTGACCTCAACTCCTAGTCGGAGTTGCTACTGTTAAATTCCGCTGAAACACTTTATATTTTGGTTTGTAAGTTGAATATTTTGGAAGCCTTGAACTTCCAGTATGGTAATAATAATAATAATAATAATGTGTGTACTTTTCTAATATGGACTTGCATTGTTTCTGTTGTACCACTCTGAGGGATGTGATATTTACGAAACAGTGTTCTGTGGATGTCATGTCAACGACTATAGTGTACTACACATGCAATGGTATACTGGGTCACCGCATTATTGTCCGGAACCAAAGGCCCCGAAGTGACAGAAATTGGTTCAACCGAAGGGAATGGCTGTGATATGAGGATCACATGTGTTCACGGAATGTTAATGCTTTGCTCTAGTACTCTATTAAAAGGAGTACCTTAATTGCCAGTAGATTCCCTTGAGGCCCCGCTGCAACGGGCTGGCAGGACAAAAGATGTTGTGCAAGTTCTCATTTCGAGCATGTATGACTATATATGGAACACATTCCTATGATTATTTAGTACTTGGATGCTTTATCTTATTTAACTGCAACTTCCCTAGATCTTGAAATTACATGAGTAGTCTTGTACATGCAACTGAAGGGAATATGCCCTGAGAGGCAATAATAAAGTGGTTATTATGTATATTCCAAGTATATGATAGATGTTTATTTTGCATGCTATAACTGTATTAATACGGAAACATTAATACATGTATGTTTAATAAACAAACAGAAAGTTCCTTGTTATGCCTCTCTTATAAACTAGCTCGTTGATTAACAAGATGATCAAGGTTTCCTAATCATGGACATTGGATGTTGTTAATAACAAGGTCACAACATTATTGGAATGGTGTGATGAACATTCATCCGAAGTATAGCATTACGATCAAAGTCACTGAGTTTATATTGCTATAATATCATATAAAGTAATCTTAATCCTTAGACCATGAGATCGTGTCAATCACTAACACTGGAAGAGTATCTTGATAACATCAAACGTCACACCGTAACAGGGTGATTATAAAGATGGGTTCAGTAATACTAAAGTGTTATGTTGAGGCCCATGGATCGAGAGTTGAATTTGTTCATCCCGATGACAGATAGATATGCTCTGGGCCCTCTCGGTGATATGACATTGATTAGCTTGCAAGCAAGTGATTTGATCACTAGAATGTTATATCATGGGAACAAGAAAAGAGTACATGCCAGTAACAAGATCAAACTAGGTATGGAGATACAGATGATCGAATCTCAGACATGTAATATATCACGAGACAAAGGGATTAAGATACTAGCGTAAAAGGTTCTCATGATAACAAAGAAAGTCATCATTGAATGTGTGGGAGTCAGTATGGATCTCTAGGTCCCGCTTCTGATTATTGATCTGAGAAGGGTCTCGATCATATCTGCATTATTCGCGAACCGTAGGGTGACACACTTAAGAGACACCGACACCATTTGGAGCAAATAGTTTCAAGCTAAAAAGAATAACAAAGCGCGGGAATTTATTTCAGTAGATACCGAAACTGGTTTCGGGTGAAATTGCAGAAAGTGTTTCTGCATGTGAAATGAAATACTACCAAAGGGGTTATATGTGAATGTTTGTCATTAAAATAATTTACAAAATTCTGAATAAATAAAAGGAGTTTTATTTAAAGAGAGTTTGCATTAAATTTGGTGGAAATTTAATGGGAATTTGAGTGGGATTTTTTGAGTGGAGAATTGAAGGGGAATTTTGTGAGTGGAGCTTCCACCCGCATGAATGAAGGAGGAGAGGGGGCAGCCCCATGGCCGGCGGCCACACCCTTGGGTGCCCCTCCTCCTATAAAAGGAGCCCCCTCCTCACTTCTCACTCACACCTCCTCGTGAAGGATCTCTCTTCCCCTCTAGTTTTTATCCCCCATGGTCTCGGACTAGCGAGATACATGTTACCGGTGGCTTTGCGGCAAGAAAGAGTTGTGCTTCCGCTACATCGCTGGTGCGAGGAGGCGTAGGTTGCTCGGTGCCTCGGACATGTGTGCGAGCACTGATGCGTCGCTGATTTGCGGCGCTAGGACTTCCTCTCGATATTGAGATCGGCAAGAGTTTGTTTACATCAACCACGAGTTCAACCTCGTTAAGCTTTGTCAGTCTTCAATGGTATGTTCTCTATGGATGTATATCCACCCGTTGCTTGTATATAGTAGATAGATCTTGGTACACAATTGTTCCCATCGTAGGAATTTTTTGTTTTCTATGCTATGAACCCTACAACAACGCCCGTCCATCCATCCCTATGCCTACCACACTCAAATCCTACTATTTTCTACTATTGTTACTACTGCCTTTGTTTTATTGCTAGTGTTACTTTGCTATTGCTACTACAAAACTGTTGCTACTGATAAACTACTGTGAGCAAGACTATTTCCAGGTGCAGCTGAATTGACAACTCAGTTGTTAAGGCTTATAAATATTATTTGGCCCCCCTTGTGTCGAATCAATAAATTGGGTTATAGTACCCTCGAAGACTGTTGCGATCTCCTATACTTGTGGGTCATCAAGACAATTTTCTCGCGCCGTTGCCGGGGAGCATAGCTTTATTTGTAAGTTTACTTGGATTTATTATTGTTCGCTGCTATACTTTTCATCATGGCAAAGTCTCGTGATGGAAAGTTTCCTATTTTACCATCCACTACAAGAAGAGGTACAATTCTAAACACCTCTATTGCTCTTGATTCACCCTCTGTTATAAGTAAGCTTGTTACACCACCACCACATACACATGCTACACACACTACTGAATCTAAAATTGCTTCTGATGCTCATGATGTTACTTCTACTATGCTTGATGAGAGTGGTTCATTAGGTCCTTTCCTAGATGCTACAATTGCTAGAACTATATTGGGAAACACTAAAACTCCTAGTGAAGACACTATTACACCTGTTAGCTCACCTGAGTCTAGAGAGAGTTATGATATGAATGATGGTTATATTGAAATGACTGATGAATTTATTGAAGAATATCGAAACACACATGGTGCTAGTGCTATTAAGAGTCTTCATGAGAAATGTACTATTATACCTAAAATATCTCCTGATGCTAAGTTTGCCACTTCTCCCATAAACATTAAAGATAAACATTATGATTTCTCTCTTGATTTATCCTATATAAACATTGTTGAGAAAGAACCTTTTTGTGGGACTGGGAATGAAAGGGCTGTGGCACATATGACTGAGCTTTCTAATATGAGTGCCTTATTTTCTGATGATGTTAAGATGCGCACCTATTTTGTTGCTAAAATTTTCCCTTTTTCACTAAAAGGAGAAGCTACGCTTGGTCTAATAGTTTACCTCCTGGATCCATTGATAGCCCTGATTGCTTGATTGCTACTTTCTTTTAGAAATATTTCCCACCTAGTGCTAGACATGCTGTTTTGCAGAAACTTTTTGATTTTAAACAGGGAAAAGAGGAAAATTGCCTGAGTCATGGACAAGGTTCTGTGCTTTGATTCATGCACATCATGGATGTCCATTACCTAAAAATGAGCTTCTTGATATATACTATAATGGACTAACTGATGAATCTAGGACATACCTAGATAGTTTTGCTGATTGTGTTTTCAGGAAAAGAACTCCTGCAGAAGCTGAAGAATTAATGGCTAAACTAAGCAAGAATTATGACGATTGGACTACAACTGAGACAATTACACCTGAGCCAACCACACCTGAACCAATTTTGCCTGAGCCAACCCCAACACCAACACCAAAGAAGAGGGGAGTGATTGAATTGAATGATGAAGTGATGAAAGAATCTAAGAAATGTCTTAAGGAGAAGGGTATTAAAGCTGAAGATGTGAAGAATTTACCTCCTATAGAAGAATTATTTAAGCCAATCTCCCACTCATCGACTATTGAGGTACACTCTCTCCAATATTTTGATGAAGGTGATATTCCTTATGGTAAACCTCCTGACCAATGCTTAGAGGAACTTGATACTTTTATTGTTAAGCAAGGTAATTTTAATAAACAAGTTCAGAATCATTTATTAGAAAACTCTAGAGCTATTACTGAGTTGAAAGATATTTTGGAAAGAACTTATGATGATGTTAAAATTCTTGTTAAACACTTCCAAATGGTTCAAACTCAAATTGATCAACTTGCTAAAGTACAAAAATATACTCTAGTTAATACTTCTGGAGATAAACATGCTTATGAAATTAGAACTAGGAGTGGTGCTACCACTCAGGATACCTTATATCCAGAGGGACATCCTAAAAGAATTGAGAAGGATTCTCAACAAGCTGAAAATAGAGGTAATTCTTCTAAGAGAAAGAAAAAGAAACATAAAACAGTTGAGAAACCTTCTGAACCTGCTGTAGATCCTAATAGTATATCTGTCTCTGAAGCTGAAACTGAAAATGGTAATGATAACAATGATGCTCCTGATAAGGAAGAAATTGAAGAAGAACCGGACAAGCACACTAAGAACACTAAGTACACTAAGGAAGATTTTGTTGCTAATAAACATGGTAGTGAAAGAGAACCTTGGGTGAAAAAACCAATGCCTTTTCCTAATAAGAAACATAAGTCAAAGGAATAAGAACACTATAACAAGTTTTGTGAGTGGATGAAACCTTTATTTTTGCAAATTCCTTTGACTGATGCTATTAAGTTGGCTCCTTATTCAAAGTATATGAAGGATATTGTCTCTAATAAAAGGAAGATTTCTAATGAGGAAATATCTACTTTGCTTGCTAATTATTCCTTCAGTGGTAAGGTTCCAAAGAAACTTGGGAATCCAGGTATTCCAACTATTCCTTGCTCTATTAAAAATAATTATGTTAGAACTGCTTTGTGTGATTTGGGAGCTGGAGTTAGTGTTATGCCTTTTTCTCTCTACAAGAGACTTCAACTAGAAAAATTGATACGAACTGATATATCTTTGCAAATAGCTGATAAGTCTACTACTATCCCTGTTGGTATATGTGAGAATGTTCCTGTGCAAGTGGCTCATAATTGCTTGGTATTAACTGATTTTGTTGTGCTTGAGATGCCAGAAGCTGATAATATGTTTATTATTCTTGGGAGACCTTTTCTTAATACTACAGATGCTGTCATCAATTATAATCAAGGAAAAGTAACTTTTAATATTAATAACAAAGAGCATACTAACTATTTCCCAAAGAAGATTGATAAGAGTTATGTCTTGAATTCAATTGAAAATATTGAGGGCATCAAAGTTGGAGAAATATATTGTCCCATACCACAAGAAAATTTTGAAACTGTTATGATTGGGACTATTGCTATCAAGATTGAGGTAACATAATCATTTAGTGAAATGCAAAGTTTTGTTTCATGTAAAATTGTTTTGGTAACAAGTATTGATCAACCTTGTTAACAAAGGGATTTTAATGAACAAAATAATTTTTTCACAATGATTATCCTTGCTCACTTCTATCTTTCTCCATTCCAATCTTTGTTTTTCCTCTTGTTAGTCTTACTTTTGCCAGTTGCTTGCTTTCTAGAGTGTCTTAGAGCTTTTGTAGTTTTAGTTTTGGTTTGATTTTGTGTCTTTCAAAAATCTTTTTCTGTGAGAAAATCAATTTTCATAACCTGAAAATTGGCTAAAAATAAAGTTTCCAGAGAAATTCCAGAAAATTCATATTAAATTTTTTCATGAAAAAAGGGGCAGAGGGGCACCTGGAGTGACCTAGGGGGACCCACCTGGACGGCACACCCCTGGTGGCGCGGCCTGTCCTAGGGCGCGCCTGGCCCAGGTGTGGGCCACCCATGGCCCTCCACTTAGCCACCTTCCAGCACTTCTTTCTCAATCCTGAAAAACACCGAAAAACTTCTCAAAGATCGAGTTCCTGCTGTTCTTGCTCCCGATTTTTTATCTCCTTGCTCAGCCCATCTTAGTTGCTGATTTTTGGAGGGACTGCTCTCCGGTATGTGCCTCCTCTGCTTGTCCAATTAGATTTTTGATTGGTGGATTATATCTTGATTATTGTGCTACCATAGGTGATAGGTTATGTGAGCTTGCATGCTTGTTCTATGTTTAGAAATTTCATTTTGATGCATGTTTAGCCCTCTAGCAAGTTCCTATAGTAGTTCCCCATCATTCACTAGCTTGGAAATCACTTGGTTTGATGTTTGTCTAAAAATTTCAGAAAAGAACATGAGTGAATACCAGCTGAGTCAACATTAACTAAGGGTACCGGAGATTATGAAAGTCCACCGCAAGGAGGAAGTTTTCTCTTCCATTTATCCATGCCTAGAATTCATGAGAGCTGCAGGGATATTTCAGGATTTCCAAACTCTGATTTCTAATGCAGGGTTGGAGCATTTTGTTGGAGAAGAACCTTACCAATATGTGAAACTAACTATGTCTATGGTGCAGGATTTTCGATTTAGTTGGACCTTGCCTAACCCCATGGTTCACTACAAAATTTACAATATAGCTGTCAACCTACCGTTTGATGATTTTCGTGTAGCTATTAGAGTACCACAGTGGGGTTCATGTGAGAAGATTAGAGAGAGGCCCACGCCACTCATGGACTTATATGCGGAAATTTTCCAAGGATGCAACTTCTCAAAGGAGAGTGGTAAAATTCGGAATATTCATCTCCCATCCATTCGTTATTTTTCCTATTTCATTGCCAAGTGTGTTCTAGCTAGGAAAACTGCTAGTAAATTATCTTGATTTGATCTAGATTTTATCCCAGCCGCCTTGAAACGAGATAGGACTTATAACTTGGGTGCTTTGATAGCCTTTCGTCTTGCTGCTAACCGCGAGAAAGGTGGAATTTGTGGAGGCCTTATTGCCTCTCGTTCATTAGCTTTGCATGGTTTAGCACCTCATCATTCAAACTTGCAGTTTCCCATAGAGAGAGACTTGATCTCAATTCCATGATACAACATAAATTTGTTTCTTCTTGGTCTAATCTGAGTGATTTATGTTATGAAATAACCTTTCTCAAGAGTGGTTGGAGAGGGGGTAAGTCTGAGAAAGTAGTCCCTTTGCCTGCACCTGCTTTGTTTGACTTTGATACCAGGAAAGGATGGTCACTCACGGAGGAAGAACTTGACACTTATGTGGCGGAGCTCTCCCAGCAAGAGGAGAATGTTGGAGAGGATCCCGAGGATAATTTGGTTCAGCCCTCCAACATGGGGGAGTCTTCATACCAGCAACCCTCTTATGATTGGGGCGCTTCTTCTTCTTCATCTCGAGGGCCTGATGACCCACAAGTATAGGGGTTGTATCGTAGTACTTTTGATAAATAGGAGTGTCAATCCCAACGAGGAGAAGAAGGTGTTGACTAGTGGTATGGAGCAGGAAATCTCTGTAAATACTTAGCAAACGGATTTTTAGGGGTTTTCTGATAAAGCAAAGAAATAAAATGCAAGTAATAAAGACAACGAACAATTGCAACAAGTGGCCCAATCCTTTCTTAGCAAAGGACAAGCCGGTGGAAATACTTATAAGGACCAAACGTTCTCGAGGACACATGGGAATTCTGTCAAGTGCTTTCACTTCAAATAGCTGAGTACCCTTCTTTGGTGTTGTAAGTGTTGTGTGGGTGAACCTATGCCAATGTACCGACCTTACTTGGACTAATACATACTTGTGATGAAACCCCCTGCAAGAATCCACAACTACAGGAAAGCAATTAAGGTATAAACCTAACCACAGTATTAAACTCTAAGATCCTACGCTCCCTTGTGCAATGGTGTCCTAACGTGGGTTCAGGTTTCTGTCACTCTGGCAACCCCACAATTAGTAGCCAAATACACAATGCATTCCCCTAGGCCCATAAATGGTGAAGTATCATGTAGTCGGCATTCACATGACGCCACTAGAAGAATAGCACCACAACTTAAATAATAAACCATTGAATAATATCTCAACACAAATCCACTACTAGCAACATGACTTCTCCCATGTCCTCAAGAACTAAACGAACTACTCACAAGACATCATATGGATCAAGATCAAAGATGATATGATGATGGACAACAATCTGAACATAAACAATAATCCAATGGTTCCACTCACAAGCATCAACTACAATAGTAATCAACACCGGGAAAGTTTCCCCTACGAACTATGCAAGTATTCAACACAATTATTACAACGGGATGGAGTGGTAATAATGGTGCTGGTGGATATGATGGTGTGGATGATGATGATGATCCCGATGATGTCTAGCTTGACGATGTTGTTGATGGCGACGATCTCCCCTCTTCGGGAAGGAATCTTTCTGCGGTCGCTCCCCGTGTTTTAGGGTTTCGAGGAGAAGATATAGGCGAGAGGGCGGAGCCAGAAGTGGGCCAGGTGGGCCACACCGCCTGTAGGCGCGGCCTAGGGGTGGCACACGCCTGGGGGATGTGGGCCCCCTGTGGCCCATCTCCGCCTCCCCTTCTGGCATTCTTCGTCTTCTGGGAAAATATGATTTTCCATAGTTTTTCTGGTATTTTTATGTTCTTCGCGAAATTGCATCAAAACACCTCTTTTCCCATCAGAATCCTGGCTCCGGTAGTTCATCCTCCAAGAATCGTCCAACATGCAAAAACAGATGAAAATACATAAGTAACACCTCTTAATAAGAAATATATCAATGAATAGAGGCAAATTATGATATAGAAAGGTGATGCAATTTGGACGTATCAGGGCCTGATTATGATCATTCCTACGATGATCCACCGGCTTGGGGTTACTAACCGCGTTCTGACTGATTTCCACTTAGACCAAAAGCGAGGTATACCAACGTCACACTCATCTATATATCATGTTCTGCCGGTACTTTATATATCCATGTTTCACTTTCTCTTTAGTTTTTGTTTCTACTTTCCAAAACATAAAAGACCAAATTTTCATTGTTTCTCTTGGTTTGTTTCTTTGTCTTTTATCTTTGGTTTGCCATAATAAAAATCCAAAAAGATTTTGCTTTGTTTGCTTTTGCCTTTAGTTCTTGTTCTCCAAATTCGAAAACCCAAAAATATTTGTTATTCTTCTCTGGTTTTGTGAAGTTCGATGCAGGGTTCAGCGGTCCTCAGTGACTCCTTTGGAGTTTTGTTTCATGTTATTATTCAAGCCACTCAAGTGAAAGGCAATAATGATGATTTATGACAACTCGAGGTGTGGTAAGAGGCTGGTAATGAACTCTATTTGTCTTCATTTTTGTACATATACTCATCATTATGGGCATGCTTAGTTGGTTCATGTAAGGTGTATGTTATTTATTGGATGCTTAGTAGTTCTTGCTCGCTTATGATTAGCTCCAACTTGCTAATAGTTTTTAGCATGTCATATAAGTGTTTGCTTGCATTGTTCTATTCATAACTTGGTATGGTATTGTGGTATCCTCCTCTGAATGTTCCATTTGAATCGACTTGGCACATGCTCATGCATGCATATGACTGAACAATAGTTAGTTAACCCTATATGATTTATTTTGCCTCACAGTTCTTGTATCACTTTTATGCCATAATTAATTTTGTTTTGTTGCAAGCATGATTATGACAGTTATTGCTCTCTCGTTTGTCGCTCCTTTCCTATTGCTAGCCTTTGCTTGCACTGAGTATGAGCTCTACTCGTGTTCCCAACTCCCTAAACCCAAAATTTTCAAAAAGTGTCCACCATATCTACCTACTAGCATCATTGCTATTCCGTGCATATTTATTATGCCTCATTTTCTTCCAAATAAAATGTTTGCTTGTTATGAGAAAATTAGTTAGTAAAGATCTCACGAACTTGATGACACACTTTATTTTCTTGCACTTAATAAACCTGAACCATTGTGATTGCCCATGAAAGTTATATGCTTGCAAATTATAGGCTGGGAGTTAGCAGAATCGTGCTGTCATGGAGAACACTTTCAACACCTGTAAATATTATACAGTTGATATCATGCTCTTTTGTTTACGGATGTCGGTGGTGTGAAATAAAAGGGGAGATTGTAAGTCCATGGAGTTATCTATATGTGTTAGAGAAACGCCTGGGCCGCTATCCTAAGACATGCCTAACCATGGTGGAAACTTGCAGCATAACCATATTGAGAAATCTGTGAAGCATCCTCAATAAAAACCTATGCAAATAGCAAATAAAAAGATCGCTGAGATGCTCATTGTCTGCTGCCTTGTCATTTTGATATGGGATAGCTCGTGTATCATGGGGAAAGGGGTACCCCTTTGGCGGTTCTCTATGATACACATGTACTTACAATGACAAGAACTTACCGGTAACTAAAGTTAAGTAGCATGAGGAACGCCCTCGTACTCAAGGGACATGAGATTTCCAGTTTATGGTCTGTCAAGCATATAACTCGAATTGGACCTCACTTTAAACTTAACCACTTAAAGATGCCTATGATAGGGGCAATGAGAGCTCAAAGCTAATGAGTACCATACTTTCAGCATTTGGAAGCTTTTCAAACTTCTCACTTCTTTGTTGAGTCACCACTTATTGTTTGAGCACCTTCTTGAGAGCATAGTTGTCATTCTTAGTGTAATGTGCTTGTCTCAAAACTTGGTTAATTATGACATAACTTTGATGCTTGTATCTTTGATATCTTTACTTCTAGTCTTCACTTGAACTTCAGAGGTGCCTTGGCATTTATGTTTTTATCCACAAACAAAGGCAAGCGAGATACCACTCTATCATACCTTCTTATGAGCATTACAATGTTGCTTATGCTTATGTTTCATGCTGCTTATTATTATTGTGTTGGAATCTCTTCATAGCTTGCATGACTATTGAGTAGACTTAGTTGCATACTCCTTATTATGAATTGTCTAAGTATTGATCATATGCTGAAAATATATACATCATATGAAGCAAATGTGTTTGTGAAAATTTCTTTTATATCACTCAGTTTTCAACTGAATTGCTTGAGGACAAGCAATACGCTAAGCTTGGGGGAGTTGATAAGTCCAAAACGTATCTACTTCCCCGAACACTTTTGCTATTGTTTCTCCTCTAATTTGTGTGATTTGGATACAACTAACATGGACTAACATTGTTTTCAGCAGAATTGCCTTGGTGTCTCGTTTTTTGTGCAGGAAATCAACTTTCAGGAAAGATCTCGGAAAATATCGCAAAACTCCTATTTTACCAGAAGACTCATGGAGCCAGAAGACGAGACGGAGGAGGGCCACGAGGGGGCCACACCCCCTGGCTGCGCGGGCCAGGATGTGCCACGCCTGGGGGTGGTGAGGCCACCTCGTGCACCCCCTCGGTCTCCCCCTTCGCCTACATAAACCCTCTAACCTAAAAACAGAGGGGGGTTCGACGTTTATCCAGAGAGAGTTTCGCTGTGCCGCCACCACCAGAAACAGCGATTAGGAACCAGAAACTCCGTTCTGGCACCCTGTCGGGACGGGGAATTGGAGGAGATCATCGCCATCATCATCACCAATGCCTCTCCATAAACCATCCATGTTTCCCCCATCCATGAGTGAGTAATCCCCCGTTGTAGGCTATGGGGATGGTAGGGATTGGATGAGATCTATCATGTAATCAAATAAGATTGTTAGGGCATGGTGCATAGTATCTTTGTTAGTGCTTTTTGACATTGTTGCAACTTGTTATGCTTAATGCTTGTCACTAGGGCCCCAGTTCCATGATCTCAGATCTGAACATGTTATTGAATCATGATGATAGTATTGTTTGTGATCTTATCTGCAAGTTGTTTACACATATTATTATCTGGAACCAAAGGCCCCGAAGTGACAGAAATTGGGACAGCCGGAGGGAATGGCTGTGTTATGAGGATCACATGTGTTCACGGAGTATTAATGCTTTTCTCTGGTACTCTATTAAAATGAGTACCTTAATTGCTAGTAGATTCCCTTGAGTCCCCGCTGCAACGGGCTGGTAGGACAAAATATGTTGTGCAAGTTCTTATTGCGAGCACGAATGACTATATATGGAGCACATGCCTATGATTATTTAGTACTTGGATGCTTTATCCTATTTATCTGCAATTTCCCTAGATCTTGAAATTACATGAATAGTCTTGTCCATGCAACATCCGTCCATCCATCTCTATGCCTACCGCACTCAAATCCTGCTGTTTGCTACTATTGTTACTACTGCCTTTGTTTTACTGCTGTTGTTACTTTGCTATTTCTACTACAAAATTGTTGCTACTGATAAACTATTGTGAGCAAGACTATTTCCAGGTGCAGCTGAATTGATAACTCAGTTATTAAGGGTTATAATATTCTTTGGCTCCCCTTGTGTCGAATCAATAAATTGGGTTAGAATACCCTCGAAGACTGTTGCGATCCCCTATATTTGTGGGTTATCACCAAGTTCCTCCTGGTTTGTTGCCTTCCCTGTGAAACTCCTCCTCACTAGTTCTTGGATGGCTTTTCAAGCAACCAGATGCTTGTGGTGTGGATTTCTGGTATGCTTTTACTAGTGTTGTTGGAGCTGGTTCTTGGTGATTTAGATCTGGATAGATCGGTGATAATATGATATTGGGATGTGGTTGTTTATGTCTAGAGCTTGAGAGTTCTAGTGCTAAGAAATGAACTGGGGTGGAAGGAGTAGCTAGCAGCAGAGAACTGCCACAACTGGTTCCTTCTTATCTACCCTTGATGTGCTCCTGTGTTGACAGCAGATAACTGCATGTTGATGTGCAAGCTGCTTGCAAGTGGGACCTGCTGGTGTGGATAAGATCAAGTGAAAACTTGATATTTGTGGAGTCTTTATCTTTTGACCTTTACTGCTGTGGTGAAATTTGCCCCTCTCCAAGCTTGTGATGTTGTACTGAGGCCATTACTAAATAAGAACAAATGCTCAATTTGGTGAAACTTTCCCCTTTAAGATTAGCTCAATGATCAAACTTAACAGTGCATCTCACTGTTCACTTCTGAGAGCAAAACCATTTAAAATAACCCCTTTCTCTTATTTTCTTTGTTTGCTATACTCATTTTCAGGGATCCAATAAAGAAGAAAAGATCAGGAATATGAAGAAATCTCCTTAAAGATTACTATAGTATTTTCATTTATTCTTATGTAATTTTTATTTATATACTTGTAATTTCCTTTTTCCTTGTCAACATTTGTAAAAACAGTAAGGTTTGTATTTTTTTTTAAAGTTATTCTTTTGTGATTATTCCTGGAAATTGTAAAGACATTGTAATATTATTTATATGATAATAAAGTAAATGTTTTCTCCATTATTGTAAATTGGAACTTATAAATATTTATATCTTGTTTATAATTACTAATTCAATTCTTATTTATTGTTGTAATTCTTTTTCCCTTTTTATTTAAATTTTAATTATCTTTTCTATTTGAATAACTGTAAATATAGTATGTGTTCGAATAAATTTATCATATTAATTTATTCGAGAAGTAACATTCCATTTCTCTTAAGCATTTAAATATTCCATAATTCAATTTCTGGATTTTTTTAATTCATTTAAATTCAAATTTATGTTTGGATATCTTTCCCCCTTAATAAAGAATTCTACAAAGGTCATGTCGAAATCTATCGCAACTGTGCTAATGTTTCTATTAGAACAAAAGAGACCTTGATCTCTTTGTAGCTTCTTTAATTTTGCGCAAAAATTCCCCTGATTTTCTATGTATGAATGCAATGCACAAACATGTGTTTACTCTATTTCTAGGTGCTAATCCTGGGATGTTACAGTGAGCCAGACCCCGACATAGCTGCACTATCTCCAACGGATCAAGGAGTGGCTCATGTTGGAGGTGGTGGCAACGGTAGCTCGCACATAATGTAGTGCGGCGACGGGAGCTTCATGAGCCCATTTTGGGTTGGGCGGGGCCTATGAGGCGGTGTGCTTTTGATGTTTTGTCCGGTCGGTTACCTCCTATGGTGGTGGAGATTGTTCCTTCCCGCGTGGCTGTTTTACTATCGCCTCTTGGTCTTGTTAGTCTCGAGACGTTGGCCAAAGCGAGACAATGATGATGGTAGCAAGTTCGTAGTGGTGCGTGTTGGTGGGAGGCGAGTTTGGTGGTGTGTGATGGATCATCTGGGGTCGTTGTTTTCTAGGGGTCGGGAGAATCCCTATTGGCTTGGTCGGCACCAACGTGGTGACGCCCGCGGACACCTTCATTCCTTCCTAAAGGGCGTTAGGTGTACCCATTCCCCACTCCTCTCTGCGTACTGGAGGAAGCATTAGGATCAGTCCATGCAGTAGTGTCGTCGTCGTCGCATTCCTTCCTAAAGGTCTTGTTTGGTATGCGGCCATTTGGAGCGCTAGGAGCGTGGTTGGAATTCTCCAGAGGATGCAGCGGTTACGAGTCATCGTTGTTTTTCGTCGATTAGACGTTGTTGACATTATTTTCTCTATTTTTTCTCTCTTGTTTTGTTTGGGCTTGATTATGATGATGCCCCAACAGTTCTACCATGTGGTTACTATATTAATATAGCGGGGCAAAAGCCTGTTTCGAGCACATAAGCCCAATCGAATCGATACAACGTCCACCTCGCATAAAGGAACCCGGTAAAGCTGCGGTGGACACCTCATGAGTATAGATGTCCATTAACTTCAAGGATGTACATGGAGCTCTTATTTCCCCTCCCAAGATTCCACCTCTTTGAGAGTCTCCTTGGGATTCCGAGCCCTACCGGCTCATGGAGGATGAACAGGAGGTGCTCGCCGTGTTATAGTAGTTTTAGGTTTAGGGTTAGCCTTGTGCCGGTAGTTTGGAGCTGGGCGATGGATTTGTGCGGCTGGATTCGTTGCTGTTTAGGGTTCTTCATCTCCACACTACTCTGATCTCTGTCCGGCCGTGGAGACATGGGGAGGAAGGAGCTCGGCGCGTTGGAAAGGGCCACTGTCTTCGGAAATAAAATTGTCGCGTTGGTCTGCTGTCAGCGGTGGTTTAGGTGGTCTCTGTGGCGCAGTCCGACCGGCCGTGGGGGCGAGGGGAGTTGTGGTTGCAGGGAGTCGATTTCTCCTTGGCGTCGGTGGTGGAAGCTGCTCTTGCAGTCTCGAGCAAATCACATGGTGGCCATGTGTGGCGCCGTGTTTTCTGGCCGAAAGGGCTGCCTTTATTCGACCTCCAGTGCGGAGGCCCTCATCAAAACCTGGCGCTGGAGCTCGGCATCGCTTCACTACCAAGTGGTTCGTCCCTGGAGATGGAGTGGTGGCTGGCGGCAGCAGTTTTTCACCGAAGGGTAGCTGGTCGCGATCGTTTGGGCTAGCTTCTCTGATCGCGACGTTGGTGTCACCAGTGCCTCGCTAGTTTCTGGTGATTGCGCTGACACATGCGCCTGGTGGTCGCCGGAGAGCGGCGGAGGTGGACGCCAAGCACTCGATTGCTTTTTTAATCTTTCTGTTGGGATCATTTTTTAACTCGATAGGCTTTATCTTTAAAAAGTAGGTTTACCTGTACAAATGATGTAATAATGGGCCTCCATGAAAATTTGTACCGGCCTTCTGATAATAGCAGCATCTAGTCCCTTCTGGGTATTTTTGTCGTTCAAAAAAAGGCCCTTCTAGGGATTTTCCTCGTTCAGAAAAAAAAGAATTCTGTACCGTGAAAAGTGTGAACCGCAACCGCAGTCTGTGCACACAAACGCATTCCTTCATCGCCAAACCAAATCACGGGCCGACCTTCGTTACATACAGAGATGCGTGCACATACGTACTGTACGTACGACGCGGGAACGTAAAAATTGTACATGCACGTACTAGCTAGATGCCGCCGCTGCGTGGCCCCCTCTACAGTCCTAATCCTCCCCCTCTCCTCAGGGACTCGCAGGCCACCGCCGAGCCGCCGTGCCCGTCGCCGCCGGCCGCGACGCCCATGGGCACCACGGCAAACGAGCGCTGCCGGCACGCGTGGCAGGTCACCTGCGCGAGCAGCCGCGTGGCGTGGTCGCGGAGCGCGCACGCCTTCTCGAGCTCGCCGCGAGCCCGCTGCCGCGCGCGGCGGGCCTCCTCCAGAGCGCGCTCCGCCGCGGCTGCCTCCTCGCGAGCCCGCGCCCGCTCCGCGTCGGCCGCGGCCTTCTGCTGCATGGCCCGCCTCACCTCGTCCCTCCCGTCGTCGGCGCCGTCCGGGCCGGCGATCGGACCGATCGATAGCTCCAGCTTCGTCGTCGTCGCATGGGGGTCGTGGGAGGCCGAGAACACGGGCGTGGCGGCCAGCGGCGCCTGCTTGGTGGGTGCCGGGAGCAGCTGGAGCTCTGACGGCGGCGTTGGGGGCGGTCCCGGTACAGGATGCCGCATGACGGCGGGACGGAGCACCGGGAGCACGGCCGCCGCCTCGCCGCGCATCCGGCCGGAGTTGCACGCGTCCTGGTGCTCGATGAAGCTCTCCACCCTGCAAGTTAAACACGCGCAGATCATTAGCACTAGCACAACAAGCACTGCATGAACCAATACAGCACACCCATAATCAGCATGCATGGACGCCTACGCTTCTACCAACATGTCCCGTCGCCGTCACGTACGTACGTGTATATATGTCTGCAGGGCGGGAAGAGTACGTACGTCCGTCCCATAATTCGCGACGTTAGGTGCGTGTGTGCACACAACCACAACCACAACCACAACCACAACCACACATACGTACGCATGATTGCCCTCCGATCTCTCGCGCGGTCGGTCCACCGTGCCGTGCCGCCCGACCCGCCCATACGGCATTTCGGCACTTGGCGTGGACGGAAAGCGACCACACGGCGAGCGGAGGCATGTACCGATCGAGCAGACAACCAGATCGACCGATCGACCCATCGCGATGATGGACGGATGCTATCTAATCGATCGGTCCAGCGAGATACTACTGGTGGTCTGGCGGAAACGTGTCGTACCGACCTGCAGGCCACTGGCCACGGACCAACTAATTGCATGCCCACGAGAACAGACCAGATGCATCACTTCAGTTCGATCTGGCCTGCCGGCCGGGACCAAACGCGGTGTGGTCGATCCGTCCATCGGCGATGTGTGTCTCTGCACAGTGATGTACAGCGAGAGAAGTACTGTTGATCCGACTCGCATGGAGCCACGGCACATCAAATTTAAGGGACCACGTCACGAACTAGCTTGAACAAGACTCATTCATCCAAAATCCCAGATGCACGCACCAGTTTTTTAATTAATTCACCCAAAAACCTCAGACTTGCAAAAATATGTTAATTATACTTCAAAGAAAAAAAAACGGTCGATCATAATCTGGCAGTGGAGACGTGCACGGGTGGGTGCCGGCCAGCCGCTACGCGATCTATGCTTCTGGGCAGTGACAAGGGAGTGTGGCTGCCAAGTGCCAATTATTAAAGTAAAGTGCCCGGCCGGTAGCCCACCCAGTGCTGTTTGTTTTTTTGTTTACGCAGCTAGAGCATGCACATGGCCTCCTTGTCCTGGCCGGCGTGTACGTACGTGTGGGCGTGGCGAGAGTGGCGCGCGCGCGCTCTCTCTTGTACTTTGGTGGATCAAGCGGGGTCCGAGGAACGGAGCAGCTTGTCTCTACCTGCCTAACTACTAGCTAACTAGCTAGAGCCTAGCTAGTGCTGCTAGCTGCTCGCTGTGGCCAGCACCCGGCCGGCTGCATGGATCGCCATTACCCGTGCCTACAGTAGTTCCTCTGTTCAACGACTCATGACATTTTCGGTTCTCACACGGCGTCTAGAGGAGCGCAAACATAATACTACTAGTACTTCACGTCCCAGATTTTTCCAATACTACATGTATGTATAAAGTATTATTTTGTATATGCACCGGTGCTATTTTTATTCATGTAGTAGTAACTAAGCATGGGCGCCTATGCTAGCTACGAAGTACAATACCTTTATTTCTCCGGTGTAGATGCATGTGGTTAACCTTGAGTGTTAGTACTGCTACAATACAGTAATATTCTTCTTTTTGTTTGCATAATGACACATGCATGCATGTAGCAATTGTGACAGCCTCCCATAATTAGTGTTAAGCGAGTGATGGCATAATTAGAAGGGTGGGCCGGCTTCTTTGAGTTGTGTTTACGGTAGAGTGTTGGGAGAAGGGTGATGAGACAGTTTTTGGTCGATGTGCGGTCGCTTTCCCGGTGGAATTTTCGGTCCTACCGCGATCCGCCACCGAAATGATCATACGCCAACGCCCTTTCTTTGCTTTTCATTTTCTCCATAAAGCTTTTTTTTTCTTCTTCAATGGATATATGGATGATACTATATGGAACCCACTCGACCTGGATATATGTCATCAGCCTCACTCGGGTCCCCGTCCACGTCCGTACAGAAATATGCTACCACACACATATTATGGTCAGCTATAGCTAGCTTGCGATCGATCAAAATCTAGTTAATTATTCATGTCGGCTGCCTACACATATCTCTCTTTGATCTTTTCTTTTGCACAGCCAGTTGCAGGTTTAACCAACATGATCACATCTTTTGTCTTATCTCCATCGACCGACCGAGATATAGATCGATCTCCATGCTAAGCTATCCCAACTAATAATAATAAAAAAACAATTAGGTTGGTGTTTGATTATCATCGGAGGACAACTTAGTTCATTCCAGTCTCCAGTGCTACCGACGTACGTGATCCCGGCCGGCGCATGCCGCTAATAACCATATGTACGTACGTCCTGATTAAGGAACTTAGCGTTGTATTGTTGTGTTATTGAAACAGGACACAGGAGTAGATAGTGTTGCATGTATTCGTACCGTGAGAAGACGCGGCCGCAGTCGCAGGAGTGGCCGCGGGTGCCGCAGGTCTTGAGGTGCGCCTTGTAGTCGGACTGGACGGCGTAGCCCTTGGCGCAGCGGGCGCACACCCACTGCCGCCGCCCGCCGTGCTTGCGCCGGAAGTGCTTCTTGATCCCCACCAGGTCGCCCAGCGCGTGGGCCGGGTCGTGGTGGAGGCAGCTCGGCTCCGGGCACACGAACACGCGCTTGCGGGGCACCGTCGACGCCGCGCCGCCGGCTCCTCCTCCCGCGCCAGTGCCGGCGCCACCACTACTGTCCTCTCCTCCGGCGGAGGGCGCCGGCGCCCGCTTCACCAGCCGCCACGGCACCTTGTGTCGCCGCCGGTGCATCTGCAGGTTCTGCTCCCGCTGGAACCCCTGACCGCAGATCTCGCACACGTACCTGTCCGACTCCAGCAGCGTCTGTGGCGTCAGCGCCACCACCTCCGCATCAGGGTCTATACATACATATGGCAAGCAATCCACGCCGCGTTATTTACGTACACATTACCCAAGTGCTGCTGCAGACTCACGATCCATATATGATCTATCTATCCACGTGCGTACCTGGCGTGCCGGGAGGGCGCCGCTTGCGCTTGGCGGGGGAGGGCTGGTCGGCGGCGAGGCATGACGACGTGGTGGTGACCGGCGGAGGCGGCACCGCCGGCGCCTGCAGCAGCTGCTGCTGGGACGACGGGGAGGACGACGAGGTGGAGGAGGAGGCCAACATTTGGTGGTGGCTCTTGACTAGTGCCATAAGTGTCCGGGAAGCTTTCTTCTTTTTAAGGGCTAACCTTACTAGCTACGTACCCTTGCCCGCAACTAGCTTGCTAGGTCGCCTTGCCCTTTGGCTTGCTTCCTTTCCCTCTTCTCTTTTTGCTCCTTAGTGGGATAGGGGTGCCAACGGAGGCTTTATGGGGTGGAAAGGTGAAGCTGCATTGTGCTTCTGCTTGTGCTTGTGCTCGTGCTCGTGTTGTAGAAAGGGTTGGGGCCTGAGGGGGGATCATATATAGCTAGCTGCAGGGATGAGGAGAGAGGGGGTGAAAAAAAGGGCTTTGTCTATATCTCTTTGATTGCTTTTGTGCCTTGCTGCATCGGTGTGTGGGTGTGGCGCCCTTTCTTTCGAGGGGGGAATGTGTCTCATATACTCATTGGATGGGCAGCTTTTATCAAGGCTTTGTTTCTTTGTTTTGGTGGTTTTTAAAGAGGGGATCATAAGACTAGTCTACCTTCCAATCTCATCACACAATTAATGGTAATGGGATGCATTAGCTTGATTGATAAGATCACCTCTTTAAGTGCATGTGCTTCTCTACATGCTGTTGTTCTAATCATACTATCAATTCCACATCTCTATCTCTCTCTCTCCTAGACATGAGTTAGGCAGATAGATGTGACTTCACTCCATGCATGCAATCTTTAATATTCATTTATGTGGAAATACATGCCAATTTTTTTGTTCAATTCCAAATCAATTATCACAACTATATTGGATAACCATGCAACCATTCACCTTTTTCCAGTCCTCCTATTCACAAGGTGGTGGAGGAGGAGGCGGCGTTCTTTGACGGGTGACGTGGTCGGTATGTAGGTGACGTGGCTGGTGAAAGAGGATGTCGCATGTTCTGTCAGCAAGAGGATGCATATAAGGCAGGGAGCCAGCGGAAAGGAGCCATAGTAGCATTAGTGATCCATCAGGGATGGCAGTGAGTGACTAAAGAGGGAGTGGTACAACTACGGGTGAGAGGGACCTACTATCTACGGTTAAGGGAATGGCCAGGCATGAGCAAAGAAAAATGTTTGCGCCCGCGATGGGCAGAGCCTTCTCACATCGACGATGGTTGTACATTACTCTTCATTGCTAATGTGGCTTGCACCGATCGCCAATTTTTCGTGTGCCTCGTCGCACACGACATGTTTTTCAGATTGTGCAATAGGGGTCTATGTAAGGTCATTTTGTACTAGTGTATGTATGCCTTCTCTTGAAGACCGGGACATGGATCCTTCCCTGGCCCCAGAACCATGGATCCAAACCTAGGAGGTTCGATGTTATCTTTGTTGATAGAAGAAAGAAGAAGAATATGGACCTAGTAGGGGTATCGCCTTCGCATTCCAATTCAAGAGGGCATGCATAATATAAATACAGATTACAGAAGTTTCAACGCCTATATCATGGTAACATCTCCAAAAAGGGAAATCACTAGCAACGATATATGGCATACGTAGTATATATCCATAATATGCCTACAACGAAAATAACAGTACTATGTACACATAGTTATTGGTGCCTTGGTGAACATGCTAGAGCTAGTTCAATTCCAAGTCTAAATCAAGTAGTACCATGCCCATTGGATATCCATCCAAAACCATTCACACTTTCCTTGTCCTCCTATTCGATCTCAACCTAAAATTCTAACCAAGGGAATAGCTAGCCTCACCAAAGAACATAGGCTTAGTTATCGCCATTACATCTACCTCTACTCACATCTTTAGTTATCACCCGTCAGATCCGCCAACTGATTTGTAGTCAACTCCTCCATTATCGTCGGCACCACTCCATCATCTTAGGCCTTGTTTACTTCTAGGGTATTTGACGGGACGAGAGGAGATTATTTCGTATCCCGGAATTTCTCCGATACATCGTTTACTTGGACGTGTTTGGAGAGGATAATTCCGAAATATCTCCACAAATCCCGTCCACACTATTATATACTTGGCTAGATTAAAAACTCTCCATCTTGATAGAGTATTTTTAGGAAAGGGTATTTGAGGGGATAGATGAGTATTGGATGAAACACCAAATCCCCGTATATCCCACATCTTTTAAGGATAAAAATACCGGAGAAGTAAACAAACCATTATTATGTTTTGACTCGCCATGTTGCACCAACCAATCGTTCTGTTCAGTAAACACAACACATGGTGTGGCTGCACTGGTCAATCGTATTTGTATAACCCGGCCCCTACTATCGGTAAGTATGTTTTCCCACCAAGACATGGCTAGGGGTCTTTCCCTCCCCAAGAACAATGAATCTGAACCCAGTGAGGTCTGATGTTATTTTCTCTGTTGCGAGAAGAAAAAGAAACACGAGGAAGAAGGAAAGAAAGAGGAGGGAAAATAGTTTATTTTCGAGAAACCCGGCTGGAGTGTTATCCATTCATTAAAATTCAAGAGGAAAGTGATAATACAGCTATATATATCAATAAAGGAGTGTGGTCTCCTAAATTATGGTAACAACTCCGACAAGGAGGAATGAACTCTTGGCAACCATATATAATGGATATCCATAATACGCCTAGAATGAAAAGAACACTACTCGTTTTTTGTTTCTGTGTGCATCTGGTACACACGGTTGTTGGTGCCTTGCTGACCAGACTAAAGCTAGTTCTGCCAATCATAAACTATGCAGCAACAGCTCATCCATGTCCACTGTAGTGATTGCTTTGCTGAAAAAAACGTCTCACTGTTTCAGTGAGCAAATGGGTGGGATGATGTGGGGAAGATTCTTCACACATGCAGGCGATCGTCTTTGCCCCCAGCTAGCCAAGTAGTGCATGCCCTGATCCCTATCTACGATCCCTCTCTTTCTCCTCCTCACTAAACTAACGGCATCAATGAGATGTCATTGACATCTTTATCACCCCCAACAACTAATAAAGTTTATTTGTCTCTTGGCTTTTCAACTTTCTGCTAAGATGGCCGCATGTGTAGCTCATTAATTAAGAATCCGGAAGTAAGTTGCACACACATGTCTTTGTTAATCGATCCGGCTGGTCCTAGCTTTGCACTAATATTCATAAGTATATTGTCCTTTTTGCGAGGCTGTACTACGCATAGATTCGAAGTGGGGGAAAGCGAGGGCATCTTTTCGGGAGGAAACTAAACGATGGACCGGCGAACAATCCACCTTCTTTTCGACTGGAATTTTTGGTTACTATTACTTTTGGACTTTGAAAGCAGCTATACTACTAGTTTGTGCTTTATGAACTGGGTATAGCTTGTTTTTAGTAGTAGTTGATTTTTCATGACAAACACATACTTGTATATATATTGTAGGGTTTATAGAATTTTAGTACTAGTGCTCTTTATGATTGATTGGTCAATGCTTACAATTAAGAATTAATGTCAAAGGTTTTTTAGATAGGCATGTGTTTATATACTGGTTTTAAGATCGGGTGTGGAATATTTTTCATGATTCACTATATTATTTGCTCTTGCATAAATACAAACAAAAAATACAATTTTTTTTTGTATAATTAGACAAGGGAAAGAAAGACAAACCCATGAATTAGGTGACTGGCTTCCTTCCCACAACCACATGCATGCACGTAGTTTTCTATATGCCGGCCTGTACTAATATTTTTCTTATGTTGCCACGCACGCATCTTGTCCGATCGGCTGGTAAGCACTAGCGGTAAGCAACATCACCAGTTAGTACTGCCGTATATATAT
The DNA here is from genome assembly GCA_910589765.1 of Avena atlantica. Taxonomy (NCBI): domain Eukaryota; kingdom Viridiplantae; phylum Streptophyta; class Magnoliopsida; order Poales; family Poaceae; genus Avena; species Avena atlantica. Next base: position 58,556,819 of record OU342737.1, read on the forward strand.
TGACACATACTTTATGGCGTAATCTTGTTGTTGCTTTTTTCACATATAGAAAAAGAAAAGGCATTTGGAGGGGTTGCTAAAACTATAAACATACTATTTCCTGTGTACGTACAGGAGCGCCTTTGTCCCTGCTCGTTCGTCTGCTTCATCATTTGCGTCTCTCTTCGTGCAACGCAAACATGGTGCATGCTCCAAAGTGTGCAAAGGTAGAGCGCTGCTTTTATCTCTGGGTTGCGCCCAGTTATCTCCATCATCATGGCACCGCGCGCGAGACCTCTCTCGTGCCGATGTGTAGTACTAGTAGTGTTGTGTGTACGCACACGCGCGCACACACACACACACACAGATCGTGCTCGATCTCGAGTCCCAACCAGGTTGCCAACAAGAACTAGTGCCCACGCCCATGTGTGTCGATGAATCTGTACTTGTACTCATGCATGCGCTTTTACAGAGGTCCATCCATGGCGTGCAGCTGGAGAAAAATTAAGATGTTAATTTTTTTTACCGGCCGTGGCGTTCAGTTAACTTGGCGATCGAGGTAGCTAGGGCTAGGACGTGATGCCAAATTCAGAATCTCTGTCTGCTTTATTTCAAGACATGTTTCGAGCCTGGAAACGTGAAGCATCTTTTACCAGTTGTAGGAACTTCCCGGTTTCGAGTTCCAGAGCCTTTCACCGCGGTCAGTGGACAAAATCAAGATCAAATCAGCAGGAATTCCTCTCCATCACGCAGAGGCACAAGTTTTTGAACCTTTCAGTCACCCATCCATCCGTCCGTCTCCGTCCCATGCTAGCCAAGCCGATTGAGGCAGATAGATGCCGTAACTTTTCCCTGTACGTACTGTAATATATATATACACATCCACAGGGCTCTCTTTCTCTGCGGCCGATGCAATCATGCATGCAGCGCCCTGAAATGACCTATCAGTATCCGGCCGGCACGCAATTCTTCACTGCCAGAGACGACACATCAGGCCTGCCCTGCTCCCCCCTAGTAGTACTAGCAGCTAGCTAGCGAAAACATTCTCTACTCGTATCCAGCGCGCGTTTCTCGGGCGCCGAAACCAATCGAGACCTCCGCTGAAAAATAACCGATGATGCAGCACTGCAGAGAACTCATGGTGAGAGAGGGAGATAATCGACCGACGATGACGATGACGATGAGAAAAGTTGACTGAAACATGCGATCGATGAGACGCAGCAGTTAGGCCTATGCTTGCCGCTGCGAGCAGAGCGCCGGACGCCAGGGTAAGGCTGCCTGGCTGTGCACGCAGGGAAAGAGAAAGAGGGCAAGAGAGGTCAGGTGCGTGTCTGTAGTCTGTACAAGCAGTAGCATTGGCAGTAGCAGGCGACGGAGCTTTTGCTTGCTTGCTCAGGGAACGCGGTGAAAAAAGCGGCCGGTAAACCACGCTCGCGATGATTATACCCGCTCGCCTGGCGCAGCGCCGTGCAGCAGCGGGTGTGGGGTGGGGGAGACGGCGGTGTTCATCAGAATCGGTGCCACCAGGCCGCGCGCGCATCATTCTGCCTTTCGCAGCCTCTCTCTCGCTCCATTCATTCATGCTGCTGCGGCGCCGGTGTGAGTTTCGAAATGTGATGAGGACGAGGATGCCCTGGTGGTCAATGGGCATGATTTCCAGATATACTACCGCAATAGTTATGTCACTGTTGTTATGTTAAGGAGGGAAATGTAGGCGGTGTCTGTGCAACAGAGAGGACGACTGTAGCTGTATGGTGTTGACGGATAACTGATTCATGTAGCGCGCTGTATGGGGTTGAAGCTGAACGGACAGATCCCTGCTGCAGGGTGGCACTGCTTGGGTCGGTTTGGCAGGTTGCAAGGATGCCATCTTGTTGACCAGCTTCATATCCAGTGAGGCAGTGAAATAAGAATTAAGTGTAGTAGCTAAGATCAGTTTTGTTCATTAAGAAGTACCTAGGGATCTTGGCCAAGACTAGTTTTTGCACCCGCTACATCAACTAGCTCAGTGCAGTCACTCCTGCATTTTTTTTTTCTCTCTGTTGGATCCATAGCACCATATGACTCCCTCTAATCAGTATTTTCCTTTTCTTGGTTGAAATTGTTGGCAATCCCAACAAAAGTAACCTTTGGCAATAACAAAAGGAGCTTTAGTAACCCATTCGCATTTCATGACGTACTTCCTTCCCTATTTTTTATTCCGAGATCATTCGCTGCTCCCCAAGTTACTTTGGTTTTAGAGCCCCCCGAGGATACAAGTCCAATGAGTCTTAGTTCCAAGATTTGTTTGCGATCACAGTCTTATCACTCTTAGTGACAACTGAAACAAAAACCAGCACATTTAATAATCGGTTGATCAGTACGTACAGAAGGTATTAGTCTAGTCTAGCTTATAATTTGTCAAGAGCAGCGAGAGGAACTATTGGGCCTGGTCCACAAGGTTGTCCTTTCAGCCCGTTGGAACTTAAGCAGGGGGCCAACGAATCCGATGGTTGAGATCTGAGACGCAGCCTTGGTCCACCACTCGCTTCCTTGGACACGTAGATGGGCCTCGTAGGGCCTACCCGTGTTGCGTAAGCGTCAATGATGACTACGAGGCACAGGATGCGTGGCCCAGCCAACCATCATTGTGTTTATTTATATCATGGTGCTTCTCTCTTCCTTTGCTTGCTTGTCCTAATTCCTTCCTAAACAATGGTGGTTACTTCCTACTATGAACCCGTGACGTATGCCGACATATTAGCCAATAACCTAGCTAGTAACATGAAATGGGATAATTCCTTTCAGTTTACATATGCCTAGCTGCTTGATTGCTTCAGTTACAAATTTCCACTAAGAAACGTGTGCTTACCATACCATTTTTTGACCTTCGATTATTAGAGTTATGTTAACTGTGTAAAAAACATTTGGCACGTATAGTACAGTTGCAATACAACTATGACATCTTAGAATATTTCCCTCAATACCACCTAGTCATTTAGCACAAATAAAGATTTGAAGGCATCAAATTTAGCCATTGTGCACTAGAAAATATGTGTTCATGCAAGCATATTTTCTTATATTTTTAGATAAGCACTGATGTCCTTTTCTGTGGCAGAACTATTATTTTTAAAAGGAAAGCAACCTCCATACAGAGTTTTATTTTAAAATAATAAGTGCACCAAATTCACCTCCATTAGGACTTAAACCCGGGTGGCAGGATTGTACGTGCACTTCCCTAGCCAACTGAGATATGCTCACTTCTTATTCATGACCAAAATTCATGACCGAAATATCAACAATATCAAATACATACATATGAAAGTATATGTCATGTTGGTTCTAAAAATACTGATTTGTTATATATTGTATATGTTGATAAGTTTTTATACACTTGTTCATACTTTACAAAGTTTGTCTCAGACTAACAACTAATATGCGAGTAATATGAAATGAAGAGGGTGTGAAATAGTCTCGAACATAAATGTGAACAAGAACTGAAGCTCCATACATGCATGCTACACAATTAGTCGTCACTCATATTTTACAGGATTTTTTTTGGGACAGCGCTAGGCATCCCTGGGGGATAATTTCCCCCAACCACCCCACCCCCCGGATCCCTAGGCCGCCACATGTACCTAAAACGAGGTCTAATCCTGCTTTTGCTATAAACAGACCAAATTTGCTACAATATTGTTCGCTTTTACATGTAGCAAAAAACAGTTTGACCCGGGAAATAGAAAAATAGAGTAGATCTCGTCGGAGATTTGGCCAGAGACCGTGTAGTAAAAAAAATATGCTAATGTAGAAGATCCGACCTCGCCGGAGACTCGTCGGAAACTTTCGCCGGTAGACCTCACCGGAGATCATGTAGCAAAAACTTTACGCTATTGTAGCAAAAACACAAAACGTATGTAGCAAAAAAAATATCATATTGTAGCAAATCCGATCTCGTCGGACACCTCGCCGGAAACATTATAGCAAAACTCAAGACACACTTGTAGCACCACCGCCAGCCGCACGTAGCAAACCTCGACGCAGTAGGTAGCAGCGCCGCTAACCCATGTAGCAAACCTCGATGTTGTTGGTAGCACCGTCAGCGCCAGTAGGTAGCAGTGTCGTTAACCACATGTAGCAAACCTCCATATCCTAGGTAGCAACGTTAGTTGTGTATGGAGGCTACGGCGAGGTGCCAGCGGTCGTGCGACACTACAGAGGAGAGGGACGGTGGAGCAGGACGACGACGCGGTGCTCTGGCGAGGTGGGCGTCATGAGTACGGCGACCGGCGCTCCAGCGAGGTGGGCGACACGAGGACGGCGACAGCTCGCTGTAGGGAAGGCCTATGTAGGCGGCCGTGCGAGCAGCAGCGCGCGGAGGCACAAGCAGCAGGGCACGGCGGCGGCGCAAAGCAGCAGGAGACGGTGGAGGCAGGTGCAGGCTACAGCGCGAGCTATAGGCGGGCGGCGGCGCGCGAGATGCAAGGCAAGCTGACGGTAGCGCGATGAGCGCGTGCAGGTCCGGCCCGCTGACGTCTGCACCGAACTCGGAATCCACGCTATGGGTGGTGTCGCGGAGGGCTCGCGGGACTGCAGGCGGCAGGTCGCGTGGCAAGGACTGCGGGAGGAAGGTCACGGCGGCAGGGCACAAGAAGACGGTGACGCGCGAGCTGCGATGGTGCGGCGGCGGTGCGCGAGCTGCAAGCTGTGGCTCCCTGCGTATATTAGAAAAGTAGAGAAGAGATAAGGTTCGATGGGTGGAACCATGAACGAGAGGCAGCGCGAAATGCCCGCGAGCAAGGAATCGATCGATCCGGGGGATGATGTCTACGCACTGCTATTCTTATAGACAGTTGTTGGGCCTCCAAGTGTATAGGTTTGTAGAACAGCAGCAAGTTTCCCTTAAGTGGATTACCTAAGGTTTATCGAACTCAGGGAGGAAGTGGTCAAAGGTATGTTGGAGATATGCCCTAGAGGCAATAATAAATGTAGTTATTATTATATCTTTGTGTTTATGATAAATGTTTATATTCTTGCTATAATAGTATTAACCAGAAACATTAATACTTGTGTGATTTGTAAACTAAATTAGAGTCCCTAGTATAGCATCTTCATAATACTAGCTTGTTGATTAATAGATGATCATGGTTTCTTGATCATGAACATTTGATATGTTGTTAATAACAAGATCATATCATTAGGAGAATGGTATGGTGGACATACTCCTATAGATAAGCGTAGCATAAAGATCAAGTCATTTTAATAGTTCAATTGCTATAAGCTTTCTGATACATAGTAACCTAATTCCTTCGACCATGAGATCATGCTTATCACCATCACCGTAAGGATGCTTTGATGACATCAAACACCACACCGTAACTGGGTGGCTATAAAGGTGGCATTGAGTGTTCGAAAAGTATGGGTTGAGACACATGGATCAAGAGTGGGATTTGTCCATCCATATGACGGATAGATATACTCTGAGCCCTCTCAGTGGAATGTCATCCAATTAGCTTCCAAGCATGTGACTGGCTCACAAGGGATCACATACCACGGGAACGAGAAAAGAGTATTTATCGGTAACGAGATTGAACTAGGTATGCAGAGATACCGACGATCAAAACCTCGGATAAGTAAACTATCGTGAGACAAAGGGAAATTGGTATCATATGTAAGTGGTTCATTCGATCGCAAAGTAATCGTAGAAATATGTGGGAGCCATATGAATTTCCAGATTCCTCTATTGGTTATTGTTCGGAGAAGTGTCTCGATCATGTCCGCATAATTCACGAACCGTAGGGAGACACACTTAAGGATTCGATGTTGTTGAGTAGTTATGGAATGATGAGTAAGAGACTAAATGTTGTTTGGAGTCTCGGATGGGATCCGGGATATCACGAGGAGATACAGAATGGTCCGGAGAATAAGATTCATATAAGGAAAGTCTTGTTTCGGAGTTGGGGAATGATTCCGGTGTTTTCATCGGGAATGTTCTAGAAGGACCCGGAAGGTCCGGCACTCTGGAGGGGAAGGGTACATGAATGTGTCATGACAATGTGGAATGGTTGCATCATGTACTAGGTATCATGGCTAAGCAAAATAAATGGATAAATCAAATCCTAGTTTGAAAAGTCAAACGACAGTTTTGCTTGGTGGAGGGAGAGTAGGAAACCTACTTGGGGAGGAGTTCCTCTCCCTCCACCCGTCGACCAAGGAGGCCGACTTGGGGGAGGACTCCCTCCCCTTGGCCGGCGCCCTCCCACCTATAAAAGAAGGGGAAAGGGTGCCCCCTCTAACCTACACCTCTCACACCCAAAACCCTAACCCTAGTCGTCGGCCTCCTGCAGTCGCCGCTGCCCTAGGGTTTCCTCCTAGCCGCCGAGTTGGGGCTCTCCCCAAGCCCTAGCCTCCGGACAAGCCTCCTCCCTTGGTGCCTCTAAACCCTAGATCACCAAGGCCTCTCTCATAGTCCACCATACTCGCACCGGCTTAAGGCAAAGCCCTGCGAGATCTCCCCTCTACTTCCGGTACCACGCCGTCGTGTTGCCGGAATCACGAGGAGAGTACTACAACCTCCGCTGCCTGCTGGAACAAGGGAGAGGAAGGTCTTCATCGAGTACCGAACGTGTGACCGACTGCGGAAGTGTTGCCGGAACGCAGCGCTGGAAGGATCGTCTACACGATCTTGAGATCGGCAAGAGTACGACTACATCACCCACGAGAATCTGCTCTCGTTAAACACTTTGGAATCTTTGAGGGTGAGTTCCTCTATCGAATCGTTGCTACAATCTAGTAGATAGATCTTGGCTTGTTTGTTTGCATGCGGTAGAAATTTTTTGTTTTCCATGCTATGAACCCCTACAAGGTATTCCCTCTCAAGCAACCCTGCAATCAAGATACAAGAAGTCTCTTGTGTCCCCAACACACCCAATATAGTTGCACTAGTTCGGCGAAGAGATAGTGAAATACAAGTGGTAACGGTGCCAGAAAATAGCTTTTGACTTTTTGTTGACGTGGGGTAACGGTGCCAGAAAAGAGCTTGACATGGAGGAAAGGTAACCTCCCTGGCAAACGGAATAAAGATGGAAGCAAGCAAACATGCAACAGATCTAGAAGCAAACGGTGTCTTAATGTTTAGAAACAAGGCCTATGGATCATACTTTCACTAGTGAACACTCTCTCATATAAATATCCTCTCTTCATGATACTACTTGAAAGGGCATGTATGCCCCCATGTGTGGTTTTGGTAATTAATGACAATCTCTATGGACTAATGTGTAAATTGAGTTTCACTTGTAGGTTTGTCCATTGGAAGCGCTTGGGCCATGTTTTGGTCTCAAGGTTGGAAGATGAAGAAATGTCCAAGGGCTTTGTGCCCATTGGAATCATGAAGAAAGAAGGCTTGAAGGTCGATCCAGGCATGTGCAAAGAGTTGCATCAAGATGGATCAACCTCAAGTAGGGATGGAGAAGGGTGAGCTCAAGATGTGCCATCTCTAGAAGATCTCGTGCTTGAATCTTGCCATCCTCGTGCTCATGGAATGATGAAGACAAGTTCAAAGAAGAGGTTTCCCCATGGAGTATGGGGGAGCAATTTGCAAGTCTTCATCTTCATCAAGCAAGAGCATCCAAGAAAGGTGTTCCCACTATAGAAGAACAAGACGGTCTACATCAAGTTCAAGTGGGATGCTCAAGGCAAAGGTATGTTCTTGATAGGGCTTTTCTTTTGCCGGTCTCGTATTGTTAGTTGGAGGACCGGGTTTAGTATAGATAGCCGTGCTATCAAGAGGGGCTCTCAAGCGGGTGTCTCGTCTGCATCGTTCGGAGAGATCTCAAACCTTTGCATTCATAGCATCATATTTCTTGGTTGTTATTTGGTTCTTGTCCATGAGAGGATCTAGAGCTTGTGGTCACCATCATAACAAGCTCTAGCTCATCATCTAAGGATTTCACTTGCATATCTTATTGCGGTTTTTGATCTTGCGAGTTTTCCGGCTCCACACCTTGGGGGATATTTCACATATATATTCATTCTATTCGTCGTTATCTTTCCAACAAAATTGGTTTCATCCCGTTTGGAGTTCGGATGCAAAAGTTATTGCGTTTCTGGTTTTCTGGTTTCTAGAATTTCCCTGACCGGAAGTTCCGGCTTCCCACCGGAAGTTCTGCTAGGGCATCTTTGCCGCCGAAAGTTCCGGTGGAAGTTCCGGGTCTTCTTCCGCTCACGTTCAGTAACCTTCTGTTTTGGATGTGCTATTTGACGGAACTTCAGTCGGAATTTCAACCGGAAGTTTCGCTCCCACCGGAAGTTCCGGCCAGGGACCGGAAGTTCCACTCAGGCCTAGTTGCCGCCAAAAGTTCTGGTTGAACTTTCGGCTCTTGTTCCGCTCACGTTCAGTAACCTTCTGTTTTGAATATGTGTATTTGACGGAACTTCTGTCGGAACTTCCACCGGAAGTTTCGCTCCCACCGGAAGTTCCGGTGAACCAGCGGAAGTTCCGACCAGGATTCAATTTTTCAGTTTCTCGCTCCACAGTTTTTGACCGTTGGCTGTGTGCCACTGCAACTTCCGGCCTCCCACCGGAATTTCCGGCCAGGAGTCGCGAATGCCCATAACGGGCAGATCTGGGAGCCCTTTAAAAGGGGCTCCTCTTCCCCTTCGTGGGCACTAGCTTTTCTTCTTGGTTCTTGGCTTTCTCTCTCTCCTCCATTGTCAACCTTGAAGAAGCTTTCCCTCTCCCTTTCCCCTCATATAATTCTTGCATCTTTTTGAGGGGTTTGAGAGAGGAGATCTAGATCTACAACACCCCCAAGCTAAATCCCTTCTTTGTGAAGGAATCATTGGGATCTAGATCTTGAAGAGTTTTGTGTTCTCCTTTTGTGTTCTTCCTCCCTTATTCCCCCAATAGCTTTTGTAGCTTTGTTGGAATTTGGGAGAGAAGGACTTGCCCTTGCATTTGGTGCATAGGTTTGAGTTCTCCTCGGAGATTCGGCGAGTTCAAGCTTGTGAGCTTGTTTCTCTTGGGTTCCTTGGAACCCTAGACGGTTGTGTGGTTGGATTGTTGACCTTTTGTGGTCTTGTTGACCTTTTGTGGTCTTGTAGCCTTTTGTGGCGTTGTTGGCCTTTTGTGGCATTGTTGGCCTTTTGTGGCTTTGTTTTTGGGAGCCTCCAATTGAGTTGTGGAGTTAGCCCCAATCTTGTACGGGTTCGGTGACCGCCCTCAAGCGTCCCATAGTGGAGCAAGTGCCCGCCTTTTGTGGTGCGCACTTGGGAGAATAGGGTGAGCCTTTTGTGGCGTCGGTGAGTTGCGTGCTTCTGCATCCGGGGTGAGGCCTTGTGTGGCGTTGGGTGAGCATCGAGCCACCACACCTCGAGGTGAGCCAATTGTGGCGTCCGGAGAGCATTGCGCCATCGCACCTCTCCAACGGAGACGTAGCTTCTTTGGAAGTGAACTTCGGGAAAATATCTTCGTCTCCGCGTCCATCGGTTATCTCTCAACCGGGCCCTTTACTTATGCACTTTACATTGTGATAGCCATCGTGCTTGAATTATTTATACCTTGTTATCACCTTGTTGCTTGTATTGCTTAGCATAGGTTGTTGGTGCACCTATGTGAACTTAGTGGCTAGGTTTTGTGATCATTAAATTAAACGTTAGTTTTATTCCGCATTTACTTGAGCCTAAGCCATAATAATTTTAAAAGCCTATTCACCCCCCTCTAGGCGACTTCCTTTGTACTTTCACTACTCTTAACTACTCTCCGGTTGAACACTCTAATCATTGGTAGGGCTATAACAGCACACCTCAAAGTCCGCCTTCCCCAATCTAGATAACCCCACACTGTCACCATGAGCGCTAGATGGTTTCAACAAACACTACAATTTCATATAGACATCCAACTCCAAATAATATAACTCATAACAAATATTCAATCTAGCCAAAGTGCCACACACGGTATGCCCGCTGTCACTTTCACACACGTGAGGGAAAGCATAGATCTATTAAAGCATAAAGAGTATTTATGTAGACTCAAGCCTAAGTGCCACCATGTCGTGCACGCTGTCACTTTCACACACATGGGGAGATCAGATATCTATTGAAGCACTTGAGTAGCAAGGTAGATCTGCTTGATTACAAAGCTCATGACCACAAGATCATGCATAGAGAGAGAGAGAGATGAACACATAGCTACCGGTAGAGCCCTTAGCCCTGAGGAAGAACTACTCCCTCCTCATCATGGGAATCAGCAATGGTGATGAAGATGGCGATGGAGATCGATGGAGATGGCTCTGGGGGCACTTCCCCGTCCCGACAGGGTACCGGAACAGAGACTTTCTTGTTGGAGATATGCCCTAGAGGCACTAATAAATGTAGTTATTATTATATCTTTGTGTTTATGATAAATGTTTACATTCATGCTATAATAGTATTAACAAGGAAACATTAATACTTGTGTGATTTGTAAACCTAATTTGAAGTCCCTAGTAAAGCCTCTATATAATACTAGCTTGTTGGTTAATAGATGATTGTGGTTTCCCTATCATGAACATTGAGATGTTATTAACAACAAGATCATATCGTTAGGAGAATGATATGATGGACATACTCCTATAGATAAGCGTAGCATAAAGATCAAGTCATTTCAATAGTTCAATTGCTATATGCTTTCTGATACATAGTAACCTAATTCCTTCGACCATGAGATCATGCATATCACCTTTACCGGATGGATGCTTTCATGACATCAAACACCACACCGTAACTGGGTGGCTATAAAGGTGGCATTGAGTGTTCGGAAAGTATTGGTTGAAACACATGGATCAAGAGTGGGATTTGTCCATCCATATGACAGATAGATATACTCTGGGCCCTCTCGGTGAAATGTCATCCAATTAGCTTGCAAGCATGTGACTGGCTCACAAGGGATCACATATCACGGGAACGAGAAAAGAGTACTTATTGGTAATGAGGTTGAACTAGGTATGCAGAGATACCGACGATCATAACCTCGGATAAGTAAAGTATCGTGAGACAAAGGGAAGTTGGTATCGTATGTAAGTGGTTCATTCGATCACAAAGTAATCGTAGAAATATGTGGGAGCCATATGAATTTCCAGATTCCTCTATTGGTTATTGTTCGGAGAAGTGTCTCGATCATGTCCGCATAATTCACGAACCGTAGGGAGACACACTTAAGGATTCGACGTTGTTTGAGTAGTTATGGTATGATGAGAAAGAGACCGAATGTTGTTCAGAGTCTCGGATGGGATCCGGGATATCACGAGGAGATCCGGAATGGTCCGGAGAATAATATTCATATAAGGAAAGTCCCGTTTCGGAGTTGGGGAATGATTCCGGTGTTTTCATCGGGAATGTTCTAGAATGTTCCGGAATGTCCGACACTCCGGAGGGGAAGGGTACATGGATGTGTTGTATCAAGTTGGTATGATTGCATCATGTACTAAGTGTCATCGCTGTTCCAAATAAAGGATTAATTCTAATCCTAGTTTGAAAAGTCAAATAGCTAAATTGAAAAGTCAAACGGCTAAATTTGGAAAGAGGAAAAGAGGAGGAATGTGAAACCGAGTTGGGGAGGGAGTCCCTCCTCCCCAAGCCGGCGCACCACCCAAGCCGAGTTGGGGAGGGACTCCACTCCCTCCCCTTGGCCGCCGGCCCCTCCACCTATATAAGGAGGGGCAGGGCTCCCTCCTAGCACACACAAGTACCTCTCCTCAAACCCTAGCAGCTGCTGCCCACCATAGACGCCGCCGCCCCCTAGGGTTTTTGCCCTTGCCGCCGACTTGGGCTGCCCCTTTCCCTAGTCGCCGGCTCTAGCACCTACTCCTTGGTGTGTCTAAACCCTAGATCACCGAGGAGCTCTCTCATACTCCATCATACTCGCTCCGGCTTAAGGCGAAGCCCTGCGAGATATCCCCTCTACTTCCGGTACCACGCCGTTGTGCTGCCGGAATCGCGAGGAGAGTGCTACAACCTCCGCTGCCTGCTGGAACAAGGGAGAGGAAGGTCTTCGTCGAGTACCGAACGTGTGACCGACTGCGGGAGCGCTGCCGGAACGCAGCGCCGGAAGGATCGTCTACGCGATCTTGAGATCGGAAAGAGTACGACTACATCACCCACGAGAATCCGCTCTCGTTAAACACTTTGGAATCTTCGAGGGTGAGTTATTCTATCAACTCGTTGCTACAATCTAGTAGATAGATCTTGGCTTGTTTGTTTGTATGCGATATAAATTTTTTGTTTTCCATGCTACGAAACCCTATAGTGGTATCAGAGTCGTGTCTATATGTAGATCTGTTGCACGAGTAGAACACAATGGTCATTGTGGGCGTTGATGCTTTTATTGTCGATTGCTTATTGTGTACTTTGCATCTTGCGGTATGTTGGGATGAAGCGGCCCGGGCTAACCTTACATGACATCGTTCATGAGACTTGCTCCACGCTTGACATGCAACTTGTATTGCATAAGTGGCTTTGCGGGTGCCTGTTTCTCCTAGCATAGTTAAGATCCAATTTACAACGGGTGATTAACAATACTAGTATCAATGTTGTGGTTCTTGTTCGTAAGTTAGATCGACACTTATCGAAAGCCCCAAACCACATAAAACATGCAAAGAAAATTAGAGGCGTCTAACTTTGTTTTGCAGGGGTGTGCTGTGATGTGATATGGCCATGATTGTGATTATATTTGATGTATGCAATGTTCCTTATTGTAAGTTGGCAACCGGCAGGAGCCATATGGTTGTCTTTAATTTATGTTAAGACCCGCGTGTCTATTCAAAGTAGTTGTAATAGTTGAAGCCGGTGGACGACAACCATGGAGAAGCGTCATTGACCTTGATGCAATGCCGGTGATGATGGAGATCATGTTCGTGCTTGAAGATAGAGATCGGAAGCACAAAGAAGAAAGGACATATCATATCACATATTATGAATTGCATGTGATGTTAATCCTTTATGCATCATGTATTGCTTAGTAGACGACGGTAGCATTATAAGATGATCCCTCATGCACATGAATTTCAATTCATAAAGTGTTCACCCTCAGTTAGCACCGTTGCTAAAGCTTGTTGTTTCGAAGCACCACGTGATGATCGGGTGTGTTAGATTCCGCAAGTGTATACAACGTGAGCAAGCTAGATTTGCTCATGCGGAAACTAAGGTTTGATCTTGACGAGCCTAGCATGTACAGACATGGTCTCGGAACACGGATCACCAAAAGGTAAAGCATGAATCATATAGTAGATATGATGAACATGTCGATTGTTCGCCATTGAAACTATATCAACTCTCGTGATGATCGGTGTTGATGTGGTGGATTTGGTTCGTGTGATCACTAAAACAATGTGAGGGATATTGTTTTGAGTGGGAGTTCACCTAGATTAATTTTATTAATTTGAACTCAATTTGTCATAAACTTAGTCTAAACTATTGCAAATATGTTGTAGATCAATGGCAGCCCCTACCATCAATTTTAATGCGTTCCTAGAGAAAGAAAAGTTGAAAAACAATGGAAGCAACTTCGCGGATTGGTTCCGCAATTTCAGGATTGTCCTCACAGCTGGTAATTTGACCTATGTGCTGGATGCACCGCTGGGTGACCCACCTGCGGCTGATGCTCCCGATGAAGTAAAGAACGTTTACCTCACTCGGAAGACTCAGTACTCCACAGTTCAGTGTGCTATCTTGTATGGTTTAGAATCGGAGCTTCAGAAAAGGTTTGAGAATTCAGACCCATATGATATTGTCGAGGATCTCAAATTGATCTTTGAGACTCATGCGGCAATTGAAAGCTATGAGGCTTCTGAAAAGTTCTTTAACTGCAAGATGGAAGAGGGCAGCTCCGTCAGTGAGCATGTGCTTAAGATGTCTGGGCATGCAAACGAACTTCAAAGCTTGGGTATTGTGATTCCTAATGCTTTGGGGATTTACCGTGTCCTCAAATCACTACCACCAAGTTACAAGAACTTTGTGATGAACTACAACATGCAGAACATGAACAAGACGTTGCCAGAACTCTTTGCCATGTTGAAATCTGCAGAAGTGGAGATCAAGAAAGAGCACCAAGTGTTGTTGGTCAATAAGACCACCAAATTCAAGAAAGGCAAGTCTAAGCAGAAGGGACACTTCAAGAAGGGTGGTAAGAAAGTTACCGCGCCGACGAAGAAGACCAAGGCTGGACCTAAGCCTGATACTGAGTGCTTTTACTGCAAGGGATAAGGTCACTGGAAGCGGAATTGCCCAAAGTACTTGGCGGATTTGAAGAACGGCAACATCAAGAAGAAAGGTATATCTGATATACATGTTATTGATGTGTATCTCACTAGTACTCGTAGTAGTGCCTGGGTATTTGATACTGGTTCGGTTGCTCATATTTGTAACTCGAAACAGGTGCTGCAGAATAAACGGAAGCTAGCGAAGAACGAGGTGACGATGCGCGTGGGAAACGGATCAAAGGTTGATGTGATCGCGGTCGGCACGCTACCCCTTCATCTACCATCGGGATTAGTTTTATACTTAAATAATTGTTATTCGGTGCCTGCGTTGAGCATGAACATTATATCGGGATCTTGTTTATTGCGAGACGGTTACTTGTTTAAGTCAGAGAATAATGGTTGTTCAATTTATATGAGTAATATGTTTTATGCACATGCACCTTTGATAGATGGTCTATTCTTATTGAATCTCGATAGTGGAAATACACATATCAACAACATTGTGGCTAAACGGTTGAAATCAAGCGATAACTCGACCTATATGTGGCACTGTCGTCTTGGTCACATTGGAGTGAAGCGTATGAAGAAACTCCATTCCGATGGACTTCTTGAATCACTTGATTTCGAATCACTTGATAGATGCGAAGCATGTCTGATGGGTAAAATGACTAAGACTCCATTTTCTGGTATAATGGAGCGAGCTACGGACTTATTGGAAATCATACATACCTATGTATGTGGTCCAATGAGTGTAGCATCGCGCGGTGGTTATCGTTATGTTCTTACCTTCACGGATGACTTGAGTAGATATGGGTATATCTATTTCATGAAACATAAGTCCGAAACTTTCGAGAAGTTTAAGGAATTTCAAAGTGAGGTAGAGAATCAACGTAACAAGAAGATTAAATTTCTACGTTCTGATCGTGGAGGTGAATATCTAAGTTACGAGTTTGGCGAGCATTTGAAGAAATGCGGAATACTTTCACAGTTGACACCGCCGGGAACACCACAGCGTAATGGTGTGTCCGAACGTCGTAATCGAACTCTCTTAGATATGGTTCGTTCTATGATGTCACTTACAGATTCACCGCTATCATTTTGGGGTTATGCATTAGAAACAGCCGCATTCACTTTAAATAGGGCACCGTCTAAATCCGTTGAAACGACACCGTATGAATTATGGTTTGGGAAGAAACCTAGATTGTCGTTCCTTAAAGTTTGGGGATGCGAAGACTATGTAAAGAAGTTACAGCCGGACAAGCTAGAACCCAAAGCGGAAAAATGCGTCTTCATAGGATACCCAAAGGAAACTATTGGGTATACCTTCTATCATAGATCCGAAGGCAAAATCTTCGTTTCCAAAAATGGATCCTTTCTAGAGAAGGAATTTCTCTCGAAAGAAGTGACTGGAAGGAAAGTAGAACTCGACGAGGTTGTCGAACCTTCTCTCGAAATTGCGAGTAGCGCAACACCGGAAGAAGTTCCTGTGGTGCCTGTACCAATTAAAGAGGAAGCTAATGATGATGATCATGAAACTTCGGTTGAAGTTGCTACAGAGCCTCGCAGGTCAACGAGAACTCGTACCACTCCAGATTGGTATGATCCCGTTATGAGTGTCATGTTGGTGGATAACACCGATGACCCTGAGACATATGAGGAAGCGATGATGAGCCCAGATTCCAATAAATGGCAAGAAGCCATGAAATCCGAGATTGGATCCATGTACGAAAACCAAGTATGGACTTTGGTGGACTTACCGGATGGCCGAAAGGCTATCGAGAACAAATGGATTTTCAAGAAGAAAACAGATGCTGATGGTAATGTTACTGTCTATAAAGCTCGACTTGTCGCAAAAGGGTTTCGACAAATTCAAGGAGTTGACTATGATGAGACTTTCTCACCAGTAGCGAAGCTAAAGTCTGTGAGGATTATGTTAGCAATCGCTGCATATTATGATTATGAGATATGGCAGATGAATGTCAAAACAGCATTCCTCAATGGAGACATTGATGAAGAGTTGTATATGATGCAACCCAAAGGTTTTGTCGATCCTAAAGATGCTAACAAGGTATGCAAACTTCAACGATCCATCTATGGATTGAAGCAAGCATCCCGAAGTTGGAATCAACGTTTTGATAAGGTGATCAAAAGTTTTGGTTTTATACAAACTTATGGAGAAGCTTGTATTTACAAGAAAGTGAGTGGGAGCTCTGTAGCATTCTTAATACTATATGTAGATGACATATTGTTGATTGGGAATGATGTAGACCTTCTTAATAGTGTCAAGGAATATTTGAATAATAGTTTTTCAATGAAGGATCTTGGCGAAGCAGCTTACATATTAGGCATAAATATTTATAGAGATAGATCGAGACGCCTAATATCATTGTCACAAAGTACATATTTGGACAAAGTTCTAAAGAGGTTTGGAATGGAAGAAAGCAAGAAAGGGTTCTTGCCCATGTTGCCCAATACGACCTTGAGTAAAACTCAAAGTCCGACATCGGCAGAAGATAGAGAAAGGATGAGTAAGACTCCCTATGCCTCATCCATAGGATCTCTAATGTATGCCATGCTATGTACTAGACCCGACGTTGCATATGCTGTTAGTTTAACTAGCAGATATCAAAGTGATCCAGGAGTGAATCATTGGACAGCGGTCAAAAACATCCTTAAGTACTTGAGAAGAACTAAGGATATGGTTCTTTCTTATGGAGGTGATGAACAACTCGTTGTTAATGGTTACACCGATGCTAGTTGGAACACCGATCCGGATGATTCTAAATCACAATCTGGATACGTATTTATTTTGAATGGTGCAGCAGTTAGCTGGAGGAGTGCAAAGCAAAGCGTTGTGGCGAGATCTTCAACTGAATCGGAATACATGGCTGCTTTGGAGGCTTCACAAGAAGCGATATGGATGAAAGAGTTCATTACAGAGCTGGGTGTGGTTCCAAGTGCGCTGGACCCAATGTCTATCTACTGTGATAACATGGGCGCCATAGCCAATGCGCAAGAACCAAGGTCACACAAGAAGCTGAAGCATATCAAGATACGTTTTCACGCTATTCGAGAACATATCCAAGATGGGGATATAAAGGTTTGCAAAGTACACACAGATCTGAATGTGGCGGATCCATTGACTAAACCTCTCCCGAGGGCAAAACATGACCAGCACCAAACTGCCATGGGTGTTCGGTATATTACCATGTAATCTAGATTAGATGACTCTAGTGCAAGTGGGAGACTGTTGGAGATATGCCCTAGAGGCAATAATAAATGTAGTTATTATTATATCTTTGTGTTTATGATAAATGTTTACATTCATGCTGTAATAGTATTAACAAGGAAACATTAATACTTGTGTGATTTGTAAACCTAATTTGAAGTCCCTAGTAAAGCCTCTATATAATACTAGCTTGTTGGTTAATAGATGATTGTGGTTTCCCTATCATGAACATTGAGATGTTATTAACAACAAGATCATATCGTTAGGAGAATGATATGATGGACATACTCCTATAGATAAGCGTAGCATAAAGATCAAGTCATTTCAATAGTTCAATTGCTATATGCTTTCTGATACATAGTAACCTAATTCCTTCGACCATGAGATCATGCATATCACCTTTACCGGATGGATGCTTTGATGACATCAAACACCACACCGTAACTGCGTGGCTATAAAGGTGGCATTGAGTGTTCGGAAAGTATTGGTTGAAACACATGGATCAAGAGTGGGATTTGTCCATCCATATGACAGATAGATATACTCTGGGCCCTCTCGGTGAAATGTCATCCAATTAGCTTGCAAGCATGTGACTGGCTCACAAGGGATCACATATCACGGGAACGAGAAAAGAGTACTTATTGGTAACGAGGTTGAACTAGGTATGCAGAGATACCGACGATCATAACCTCGGATAAGTAAAGTATCGTGAGACAAAGGGAAGTTGGTATCGTATGTAAGTGGTTCATTCGATCGCAAAGTAATCGTAGAAATATGTGGGAGCCATATGAATTTCCAGATTCCTCTATTGGTTATTGTTCGGAGAAGTGTCTCGATCATGTCCGCATAATTCACGAACCGTAGGGAGACACACTTAAGGATTCGACGTTGTTTGAGTAGTTATGGTATGATGAGAAAGAGACCGAATGTTGTTCGGAGTCTCGGATGGGATCCGGTATATCACGAGGAGATCCGGAATGGTCCGGAGAATAAGATTCATATAAGGAAAGTCCCGTTTCGGAGTTCGGGAATGATTCCGGTGTTTTCATCGGGAATGTTCTAGAATGTTCCGGAATGTCCGGCACTCCGGAGGGGAAGGGTACATGGATGTGTTGTATCAAGTTGGTATGATTGCATCATGTACTAAGTGTCATCGCTGTTCCAAATAAAGGATTAATTCTAATCCTAGTTTGAAAAGTCAAATAGCTAAATTGAAAAGTCAAACGGCTAAATTTGGAAAGAGGAAAAGAGGAGGAAGGTGAAACCGAGTTGGGGAGGGAGTCCCTCCTCCCCAAGCCGGCGCACCACCCAAGCCGAGTTGGGGAGGGACTCCTCTCCCTCCCCTTGGCCGCCGGCCCCTCCACCTATATAAGGAGGGGCAGGGCTCCCTCCTAGCACACACAAGTAGCTCTCCTCAAACCCTAGCAGCTGCTGCCCACCATAGCCGCCGCCCCCTAGGGTTTTTGCCCTTGCCGCCGACTTGGGCTGCCCCTTGCCCTAGCCGCCGGCTCTAGCACCTCCTCCTTGGTGTGTCTAAACCCTAGATCATCGAGGAGCTCTCTCATACTCCATCATACTCGCTCCGGCTTAAGGCGAAGCCCTGCGAGATCTCCCCTCTACTTCCGGTACCACGCCGTTGTGCTGCCGGAATCGCGAGGAGAGTGCTACAACCTCCGCTGCCTGCTGGAACAAGGGAGAGGAAGGTCTTCGTCGAGTACCGAACGTGTGACCGACTGCGGGAGCGCTGCCGGAACGCAGCGCCGGAAGGATCGTCTACGCGATCTTGAGATCGGAAAGAGTACGACTACATCACCCACGAGAATCCGCTCTCGTTAAACACTTTGGAATCTTCGAGGGTGAGTTATTCTATCAACTCGTTGCTACAATCTAGTAGATAGATCTTGGCTTGTTTGTTTGTATGCGATAGAAATTTTTTGTTTTCCATGCTACGAAACCCTACATTTCTGTCCCCCGAATCTCCCCTTCGGTGGCGGCGGCGCAGCGGAACTTTTTTTGGAAGTATGATTGGCGATCTAGGGTTTTCTCATCGGGGGGCTCTTATAGGCGAAGGGGGATCCCGAGGAGGTGGCCAGGGGGCCAGCACCCTCCCCAGGCGCGGGGCAGGCTTGGCCGCGCCCAGGGGGTCTGGCCACCCTTTGGTGCCTCTTTGTCCCTCTTTCTGGATTCGTGTCCCTCACGGAAAGTTATTGACTTTGGCTTTTGTCCCGTCTTATTCCGATAATATTGATTTTCTGCCTTTCTGGAACCAAAAACAGAAGAAAACGGGCAACTGGCATTGTGGCAACTTGTTATTAGTTTAGTTCCAAAAAAGATATAAAAACACCTCAAAGTGTAGACAAAGCAAAGCAAAGTAGATACTAAACAAGCATGGAACATCAAAAATTATAGATACGTTTCCGACGTATCAAGCATCCCCAAGCTTAACTCCTGCTCGTCGTCGAGTAGGTAAGGGATAAAAATAATAATTTTTGAGGTGACATGCACCCTCACAATAAAGATCCAACCATTTGCAAGCATTGAAAGCTGGGATCAAAGAACTCTAAACATGTGCATGAAATAATGGAGTTCTAACAATAGGACATAGTAACTATGCATGCAACATGAAAGGCTACAAACAAAGATCATGAATAACATGCATTGAAAAATGTTTGTTTGTTTCACATACAGAAAGCATAGCATAGTGGTAATCAGCTTGTCCCTCATAGAGTAGTAATATAGATGCATAGGACACCTTCAAAGTTTACAAAGGTGACTAGAAACAGATAGCACAAGAACAAGTAATATCACAACATGCATCAATAAATAAGCTTTGGAACATTGCACACAAGATGAAAACTATGCTCTCTTAATGGTGCCTAAAGCTAGAAGGTGGAGACTCAATAGTGGTGGAAGAAAGGCCTTTTTTATAAAGGAAGCATGGATTACAAGTTTCAAAAAGAGCTTCTAACATTTTTGGTACTTGTTAGCTTTCAGACCTCATTGCCCCTATCATAAGCATCTTGAAGTGGTTAAGGTTAAAGTGGCAAAGATGGAGTATATGCTTGATGAAGTATAAGTTGGCAATCTCAAGTCCCTTGAATATGAGGGCTACACCTCATGGATACTCAACTTAGGGCCCAACAAGTTCTTGTCATTGTAAGTATTTGCATATCATTGAGAACCGCCAACGTGGTACCCCTTACACATGGTACAGGAGCTTTTCCATAACCAAAATGACAAGGCAAGCAGATAATGAGCATCTCAGCAATCTTTTTATTTACCATATGCATAGCTTTTTACTGAGGATGCTTCATAGATAGCTCACTTTGGTGATGCTGCAAGTTTCCACCATGATTAGGCATGGCTTAGGCTAGCGGTCCAGGCATTTCTCTAACACAGAATACAAACTCCATGGACTTACAAGTTTCCACTTCATTTCACACCGGTAACATCCATAGACAAAAGAGCATGATATCAACTGAGTACAAAGTACAAGTACAATGTTGAAAACGTTCCCCGTGACAACACGATTCTACTAATTCCAACTTATAAGTGCAAGCATATACAACAAAGTTGTCACAATGGTTCAAGTTTATTAGGGGCAAATAATATAAAGTGTGCCATCAAGTTCATGAAGGCTTTAATCACTAAGTTTTCACATAACAAAATAGTTTTTAATTGGAAGATAGCTGAAAACAAGAATATACTTGGAATAGTGTAACACACCATGCATAGGAGTTTATAGTGGACACTTTGGAAAAACTTGGTTTCTTGTGAGTTGGAAGCATGATTAGAACTTACTCATACAATTGGAGGCTATCAAAAGACTAGGAGCAACCAACTAAGAGAGCATAATGGCCATAATCATGTAGAGTAACAAATCATTACTAATCAAAGCATAGAGTGGTACTACAAGTCAAGGACTAAATGATCATAGAGGCTAATGGTGACTTGTGAGAGTCATAACATGGTGTGAGCATGTGCCAAGTCAACCCAAACAAAGCATCAAAGGAGAATACCGCAATACTATGCGTTTGTATGCTAAAACAACGCATGATTCCTTCAAGGCACATTAAGCAATCCTAATTGTTTGGAACAAGTCATGCTACAACAATAATTACTAAGCATAAGTTCAAAACAAGATCTAGCATGGAATGATAAAGTCTAAGCCACAGTCAAAATAAGCTCCCTTTTGTATCACTATAAGCATGAAGCTTTCTACTCTTTTCCAACACCAAACAACTTATTTGAAACAACTCACAAAGATAATAAGCAACAAATATCATTGAGATTTTTTCACAAATCCACAAAGAAGAACTAAAAAGTTCTAAGCTGAAAGCACAAGAAAACTAAGGCTAAACACAGTGCTAGCAAAAGAGAACACTCACTCGACAATAAGAATGGAAACTAGAGTGTTCTAGGCAATGAAAACAAAGTGTGTCTCTCTCCAAAACAAGTGTGATGAGCTCCAACCAACTTAATCAAGCAAACTAAGCAAACTAAAACCAAAAATTAAAACTAAGACGCTCCAAGAACAACACAACAGTGCATGAAACAATAAAAATAGAGTGTCTAGAAAGACCTGAGCTTTTTATTGATGAAGAAGGGGATGCCTTGGGCATCCCCAAGCTTTGACACTTGTACCTCTTGGATATTTCTTGGGGTGACCATGGTGGCATCCCCAAGCTTGAGCTTTTGTCTGTTCTTCATCTCATTACTTTCTCTACACCTACAAATTTTCCTTCATACAAAACTTCACACAATCGTCATTAGCAACATTAGTTTATTCAAAATATATTAGACATCTGTCAAAGCTTTGGAACATCAAGTATTTTTACTAAAAATACAAGCTACTGTAGCAACTCCTTCAAAAATCTCAAATCCCCAAAAGAGAACTCAAAAAGGAATCAATAAGAAGTAAATGCAAATAATGACAGAAATCTGTCAAAACAGACCAGCAGGTAGAAACCGATTTTTTCGAACATCTTATGTTGCTCACATAAAAAAGTGTTGAACTAACTAAAGTTAGCTAACATACTGGGAGATTTATTCATAAATTTTCAGCTCAATCCGAGTTACAGAGACTCCTCAAGAATTTTTATGGTGGAGGACAAAAATCTGTTTCGGGACAACAATTCTCCAAATCTTACTTCCCTCTCATTAGAGGTCATTCTTGGCACAAAAAGAAAACAAAAAGGATAAGGAGAGGTCATTACTGAAGTAATAACTTCAAAGACTCAAGGAAACTCTTGGGTTATCTCCCAACAAGTACTTTTCTTTACCGCCTTTAAGTTAGGCTTGATAGTTTGAGAAGATGCTCACATAAGAAATATCAATTGAAGTAAAAGAAAGCATCAAGAAGCAAATTCAAAACACATTTGAGTCTAACCCTCTTCCTATGCATAGGAATCTTGTAAAGAAACAAGTCATGAAAGAACAAAGCAACAAGCATAGGAAAGCAAAACAAGTTCAACTTCAAGACTTTCAACATAAAGAGGGGAAACTTAATATTATTGAGATACATAAAACAATGTTTCCCTCTCTCATAATAACTTTCAGTAGCAAGATGAATAAAATTAACAATATATCTATCATATAAAACATTCTTATCATGATCCACATGCATAAAATGATTAATACTCTCCACATAAGAATAACCATTCTTATTAATTGTAGTGGGAGCAAATTCAACAAAATAGCTATCTCTATTATTATCATCACCATAATCATCAAATATAGGAGGCATATTGTAATCACAATTAATTTCCTCCTCAATAGTATATGGACTGAAAATATCATACTTATCATTGTAATCATCATAAATTGGAGGTTTGGTATCATCATAAGCAATAGAATATCTATCTTCCATAGCTGGATGACTAAAAAGATCATTTTCATCAAAACTAGCTTTCCCAAGCTTAGACTTTTCCATAGCATTAGCAATAATGGTGTCCAAAGAATTCATACTAATAACATTGCTATTAGCATACAAATAAAGTTCCATAGGTTTTTTAATTTTCTCTTCAAATACTTCATGTCCTCACTCAAGATAGATACTATAAAGCTCTCTAATTTTGTTTTTGTTTTCCATTAAGCCTAACTAGCGAAAACAAGAAACAAAAAGACAAAATTGTAGAATCTAAAGGAAATAACTTTGAGCACTCACACTGTAGGATGTGAGTACCTTACCTCCCCGGCAACGGCGCCAGAAAATAGCTTGATGTCTACGTACTTCTATTCTTGTAGACAGTTGTTGGGCCTCCAAGTGTAGAGGTTTGTAGAACAGCAGCAAGTTTCCCTTAAGTGGATTACCCAAGGTTTATAGAACTCAGGGAGGAAGTGGTCAAAGGTATTCCCTCTTAAGCAACCCTGCAATCAAGATACAAGAAGTCTCTTGTGTCTCCAACACACTCAATATAGGTGCACTAGTTCGACAAAGAGATATTGAAATACAAGTGGTAACAGTGCCAGAAAATAGCTTCTGACTTGTTGTTGACGTGGGGTAACGGTGCCAGAAAAGAGCTTGACGTGGAGGAAAGGTAACCTCCCCGGCAAACAGAATAAAGATGGAAGCAAGCAAACATGCAACAGATCTAGAAGCAAACAGTGTCTCAATGTTTAGAAACAAGGCCTAGGGATCATACTTTCGCTAGTGAACACTCTCTCATATAAATATCCTCTCTTCATGATACTATTCTTAACTACTCTCTGGTTGAACACTCTAATCATTGGTAGGGCTATAACAGCACACCTCAAAGTCCGCATTCCCCAATCTAGATAACCCCACACTGTCACCTTGAGCGCTAGATGGTTCCAACAAACACCACAATTTCATAGAGACATCCAACTCCAAATATAACTCATAACAAATATTCAATCTAGCCAAAGTGCCACACACGGTATGCCCACTGTCACTTTCACACACGTGGGGAAAAGCATAGATCTATTAAAGAACAAAGAATATTTATATAGACTCAAGCCTAAGTGCCTCCATGGCGTGCACGCTGTCACTTTCACACACATGGGGAGAGCAGAGATATATTGAAGCACTTGAGTAGCAAGGTAGATCTACTTGATTACAAAGCTCGTGACCACAAGATCATGCATAGAGAGAGATAAACACATAGCTACCGGTAGAGCCCTTAGCCCTAAGGAAGAACTACTCCCTCCTCATCATGGGAATTAGCAATGGTGATGAAGATGACGATGGAGATCGATGGAGATGGCTTCGAGGGCACTTCCCCGTCCCGGCAGGGTGCCGGAACAGAGAATTTTTGTCCCCTGAATCTCCCCTTCGGTGGCAGCGGCACAACAGAACTTTTTCTGAAAGTATGATTGGCGATCTAGGGTTTCTCATCGGGAGGCTCTTATAGGCGAAGGGGGAGTCCGAGGAGGTGGCCAGGGGGCCCACACCCTCCCCAGGCGCGGGCCAGGCTTGGCTGCGTCCAGGGGGTGTCTGGACACCCTCTGGTGCCTCTCTGTCCCTCCTTCTGGATTCGTGTCCCTCACAAAAAGTTATTGACTTTGGCTTTTTTCCCGTCCAATTCCGAGAATATTGATTTTCTGCCTTTCTGGAACCAAAAACAGAAGAAAACAGGCAATTGAAACTATGGTAACTAGTTAATAGGTTAGTTCCAGAAAAGATATAAAAACACCTCAAAGCATAGACAAAGCAAAGCAAAGTAGATACTAAACAAGTATGAAACATCAAAAATTATAGATACGTTTCTGGCATATTAGGGGATAATTTTGTTCAATACCCCAGGGGTATCCTATCATTTCCCTTTTTTTGAGGTAGTAATTTATAGGAATTTTAGCGCAACAACAAGAATCAATTTTACAAACTACAAGTACACCCCGTGAATGCACAATGCACATTCACTAGCAAATCACCTATTGGAGAACGGAGTCACAAGGCTTCAAGATTGATAAAGTCAGCTAGGGCATCACATTCTAATGACAAATAATAATTTGCTTTGTTGAATGATGAGACATACCATAACTCATACTTGTAATTTCATCTCTGGTGGACGAAGGATACAACACTTGGCAGATAACTTGTGTATGAGCTTTATCCACAAAAAGAACTTGTGTATGAGCTTCGCTAATAATACAGTGGTGGTAAACTTGTGTATGGCAGGAATTTTAGGCTTTTATCTACACAAGAGATTGAGCTTAAATCAATCGAATACGGAAATTGCCAGACTTTTGCGCGAGAAAGAACTAAAATAGTACCAATGTTCTAAAGCTAAATTCATCCTTAAAAGGAGATGCGAATACAAGGTACTTCCATGCTATTGACAATGGCAAGCATAAGAAGAAGCTTATTTACTCTCTAATTAAGGATAAAGGTACGATTGAAGATCAAGAGCATTTAAAATCTTATATTACAAGTTGTTATAAATCCTTGTTTGGGGCACCGCCAGAAAACTCATTTTCATTGAATGAGTCCCAGACAGAGGATATTCCTTAGGTTTCTGTTGAGGAAAACAACTTTCTGACTGCCCCTTATACTGAGGAGGAAGTTATGAAAGCGGTCTTTCAAATGGAACATAACAAGGCACCAGGGCCGGATGGCTTTCCAGCAAAATTTTATCAAAAGTTTTGGAAAGTTATTAAGGTGGACTTGATGCGCTTGTTTGAGTTTTTGCAAGTAGGTCAGCTAGATCTCTTTAGGCTCAATTTTGGTAACATAATTTTACTACCTAAGGTTAATAATGCAGAACGTATACAACAGTATCGGCATATCTGCCTTCTTAACGTTAATTTTATTTTTTTTACAAAAGTTGCTATGATTAGACTGAATTCAGTAGCTGATCATGTTGTGCGTCCTTCTCAAACTGCTTTCATGCAAGAAAGAAACATCCTAGACGGTGTGGTAATCCTGCATGAGACGATCCATAAACTACATTCAAAGAAATTAAATGGTGTCTTGTTTAAGATTAACTTTGAGAAGGCCTATAATAAAGTTAATTGGTCTTTTCTTCAGCAAACACTCCATATGAAAGGTTTTTCAGAGGAGTAGTGTGCTCTCATACAGTCTTTTATTTCCGGAGGAAGAGTTGACATAAATGTCAACGATGACATAGGCAAATACTTTCAGACCATGAAATGGCCGCGACAAGGGGATCCACTATCGCTGATACTATTTAATATAGTTGCTGATATGTTGGCTATCCTTATTGAGAGAGCAAAGGCTAATGGCCAAATTGAAGGACTGGTTCCACATCTAGTTGATGGTGGACTCTGTATTCTTCAATACGCTGACGATACAATCTTATTTATTGAACACAATCTGAAGAAAGCTAAAAATCTGAAATTAATATTATCAGCATTTGAGCAACTCTCCGGATTGAAAATTAACTTTCATAAGAGTGACTTATATTGTTTTGGCGGGGCCACAAACAATGCCCACCTATATGCCAAACTTTTTGGCTGTAGCCAGGGTCTTTTTCCAATCAATTATCTGGGTATAATGATACACTATCAGCGTCTCACGATGCTGAATGAAAACTCGTTGAGGAAAGACTTCAGAAATGTCTTAATAGCTAGAAAGGTAAATCGCTATCCCTTGGAGGAAGACTAGTACTCATAAATTCAGTACTCACCAATATGTTACTGTATATGATCTCGTTTTTCCAGATGCCAAAAGGTGTCTTGTCAAAAGTGGATTATTACCGCTCAAGATTCTTTTGGCAAGGGGATAGCAAGAAAAAGAAATATTGACTGGCCAGATGAAATGTGGTTTGCCGCCCTAAAGAATACGGTGGACTGGGCATACATGATTTACAAGTCAAAAACACCGCTCTCCTGGGTAAATGGCTTTTGAAACTACTAACAGGGGAAGGTATATGGCAAACCATTCTATGGAGGACATATGTTGGCTCGAAAGCATTGTCTCAAATGGTTTGGAAACCTGGAGATTCACAATTTTGGGCGGGACTAATGGCATCCAAAAAACATTTCTTCTGGTTTGGTACTTTCAATATTAAGGATGGATCACATATTAGGTTCCAGGAATTTAAATGGCTTGGCCAAACTTCTCTTCGTGAACAGTATCCAGCTCTATACTCGATCGTTGGGCACAAAGGAGATACACTTTCCACGATAATGAAAACTAATCCTCCTAATGTGTCTTTCAGGAGAAGTCTCTTAGGCCCCAGACTGGTGTCTTGGAACAATCTTTTATCGAGATTATCTAGGATACAATTGTCTGATGGTGTGGACGAATTCAAATGGAAATTACTATAGAGTGGTAAATTTACCGTGGATTCAATGTATAAAGCTTTGATTCAACCTGATATTCCAGTCGATGATAATAATAAAATTTGAAAGATGAAAATACCCCTTAAAACGAATATTTTTGCTTGGTATCTCCGTAAAGGAGTAATTCTCACAAAAGATAATCTTGTTAGGAGGAATTGGCATGGAAGTAAAAAATGCGTGTTATGTCACCATAATGAGATAATACGACATTTATTCTTCCAATGCAAATTCGCTCGTGCTATATGATCAATCATCCAAATAGCCTCTGGTTTATCTCCTCCACGCTCGGTAGTCAATATTTTTGGCAACTGGCTTAATGAGATTGATGATAAATATGTGACTTTATTTAGGGTGGGAGTGCTTGCCATTATTTGATCGCTTTGGCTATATAAAAATGACAAGATTTTTAATAATATTGTGTCTTCTCCCCTGCAGGTTATCTATCGGACCACTGCTACCCTTCGTTCATGGACCACTATACAACGTGTGGAGTTCCGCAACTTGTTTGCGGAGGGTTGTACGTGTTTGGAGAATAGGGCGAGGGATATCTTCTCCCAACATGGATGGCGGCGTGATCTACGGATAGATCTTCCTTAGCTTGTTTGGAGAACTATGTTTTTGTGGACCACTATTTGTAATGCTTGTACTTTTGGTTGGGTCTGGAATTGTGTGGTTAATTGGCTGTGTGTATCTTAGCTATGCAGAGGCCGAATATAAACTTACTATTAAATAATGAAGCGGTCCATTTCCTTAGAAAAATGAACCGTCGTAGTATAGGACCCCTGGTACATGACAATGCAGTGAACCATACGCTGTTTTTTTCTCTATATAGGGGAAGTAAGGACGCATCATATGACAGGGAAGAAATGGCAAAATGTACTTCGACGTGGCAGGAACAGTAGTACGGTAATCAGCTAGTGCCTAACCTAACCGCGCGCCCAAGTGGGCACGCAAGTGGACGCCTGTCACGATACATATATAGCCATCTAAAACAGTTGAAACAAAACTAATTGGCTACGTACGTGATGACCCTAACTAGGTGTAAACTCATGTTAAACCACAGTCCAGCGCATCGGGTGCATGACAAGCACGTAAGCTAGTTTTTCATGTTAACCACAGTGGTCACTACATTGCGCATGACAAGCACGTAAGCTTAGTTTTTCAGCGCGCCCACGTCTCATCTGTCGGGTGTCGATCGCTGCAGCTGCTTAACGCAGCCCCCCAATTGATATGGATCGAATCAGTATCATCGCATGACAAGCACACACATATATATAGGTCGATTGGGTTTCTTTCTCCTCTGCCATGATTTGGCCATTTGACTGTTCACGCACAGATATGCTACAATGCATGTTGCAGTTTGCGGCTCGCGACCGGCTGGGAAGCTCAGATCATCTGCTTGTCGCTACGTACGGCTAACGGAAAAGAATATATTCCGATCCGTCGGGCAAACAGTCGCGGCGATGATAGCTCCATCGGTCCCTAGTTAGACGTGCTCCGTACGTCGCAGCAGCAGGTCGATCATCGGCTGCAGATTAAGGATATGTAGTTATGACTACTTTGAAAAAGATAACTTCATCAGAGTATTAATTAAAATAAATTAGAAGGAAAATTGCTGATGTTATTTCAGCGGAGTCGGCGCTCTAATCTGCCGACATATATACGTGTTAGCTATTGTGCGCTCTCGTACACCTGAACGATGGATCGATCGAGCCGTGGCCAAAAGCCAGGCAAATTAACTGATCGAGATAGCAGCATTCCGTGGCTACCTGGCATGCGCTTCGTCGTCCTCTCGATCCCATTCCCCACTCTCCGGTCTCCACTTGCATTTC
Organism: Avena atlantica; assembly: GCA_910589765.1. Classification (NCBI taxonomy): domain Eukaryota; kingdom Viridiplantae; phylum Streptophyta; class Magnoliopsida; order Poales; family Poaceae; genus Avena; species Avena atlantica. The sequence continues at coordinate 58,586,335 of OU342737.1, forward strand.
GAGCAACACTGAACAGACTCTACCGATCCATCTCGATCGGCCGACGGTCGACGGAGAGGGGCGGAGCCGCGGTGGGCCGGCCCGTACGTAGGTACCCCGCTTCTTCTCCAGCTAGCATTTCCGGCCGGCACATCGACCGATCGATTCGAGCTAGCTAGTACATGTCCTGGCCTGCCTAATTAGCCAAGCTAGCTAGCCTAGGATAGATAGCTGCGCCCGCGGGCACAAAGCGCACGCGTGAACAGGGTGCCGCGCGCACGCATGCATCCAAACCGCGTTCTTCGTCGTCCGTCGCTCGCGAGCCAAATTGGCAACGATCGACCTGGCTGGCTGCCCCTGTACCGCCCACAGTCGCATTCCTCAAATTGTACCGGTGTCGGACCGGGCGCACGACAGCTCGATCGATCCATCGATCGCCTGACGATGCGTGCAATGATCCCGGTCGATATATCTCGATCGGACTAGCGAGTAGCTCGACATCGCGCGCGGATTCAGCCTGGCCAGCCACGGCATGCATGTGCATGTGACACGGACGATGAGTAGTACGTGGTACGGGCCGCCGGGGAGGGGACGGGGAATAAGACGGAGGGCGGTCGCGTACAAACGCAAGGGACCGTCCCTCCGTTGCGTCGCCCGGCCGGCGACAAGGGGATGCGAGCCGGAAACGGAACAGCGCGGGGGCGCGCCCGGACGTACTTGTCCTCTCCTGTAGGAAAGCAACCAAGCGCTGTAGCCGGCGCCCCACACATTTTTGGAGAGCTACTAGGACCCCTCTAGCGGGGCTCTCCCTCACGGGCGCCCATGCGTCTTTGCCATGGCTCCGTCGCGAGCCTAGCTACTGGACCTCCCCGGTCCATGCGCTCGCTAGCCATTGCACATACAAGGGATGCGAAAAGTCCACTGTTCCTTTCATTAATTAGCTTGCCACACTTCTGCTACCAAATTATTATGTCCTAAACTGTCATATTTTCCAGAATTCTATCTCCTTTAGCTGGTTATTATTGGAACGCAAAAACCAATTCTAAAAATTTCCAAATAAAAATTCTTAAAAACTTCATGCATATAGGTTGTAGGCTAAATTTCAAGGATTTTCTAATTATCGGTCAAGTGAGAATTAGCTAAATCCTCGGCTCACACCAAGGACAATTGATCTTACTAGTATGAGGGATGTGCAACGCTTCGTAACTTCCACAACTTTATGAACACAAACTATTGTTCCTTCCATCAACATTTAGACGACGATGCATATTTCAAGGTTCAACTTTGGCCATTATTGTGGCCAATAAATTAATATGGGCATTTTCCTTCAAAAAAAATATGGGTATTTGTTATAGGCATTGTATTTTGAATTCCTATTAGTAGAATAAATCTACCCAATGATCTCATGTGTTATTGATCAAACTAATGGTCAAAGTTAGAGAAAGCAAAACTATGATCATGCAATTGTGGATAGAGAGTACACAAATTTACACTGGATAAAAAAATTATAACATCAGGGTGAACAATTTTTAGATTTGTATGAACATATTTGTGAAATCAGCAGAGTTAGATCATTTTCGCCCAACTAATATAATATTACATTATTTTGTACTCGAAGAACCGTTTTTTGTATGAAATTGTGGATACTTACTTAGAATTTTATGAAAAAATTACTGGTATCCATATTAATTATCGCTAAGTTGGATCTATCTATACATGTTTTAGGGCTAGATACATCCAATTCAACGACACTTAATATGGATTGGAGGATGTAGTAAAATTGACCGAGAGTTAGTCAATTCTTAGTCAACCGAGATATAGATGCTTCCTAAACATATTTTCCTATAATTTTCTCAAAATGTTTTAATTGTTGAATGCCCGTTGTCCTTCATTTTGTACTAATAAGCTAGTGCAAACTTTGTACTAGATGAGTGACACTTATTATGGACCGAAGGAAGTAACATGGTTACTTCTAGTATTTTCACAATTACTGATACTATGAGAAAAACCCCAACCTCATAGAAAAGTTCTTTGTTTCTATGACAACTATGGCAAACACAGGTGTTAAAGAAACTATGGCAAACACACAATCCGTCAGAAGAATTCCTTTTGTTTTTCCTGCGACCAAACGACATGTATTACAAATTCATGTGTTTTCAACAATTGTAGGATTCAATATGCCTTGAAATTGTATTACTATGTTTTTCCTATCTATTCCTGCGTTCTATGAGTAGTTTGAACCAAATAGGCCAGAATATATTTTTAGAACTTTCTAAGTGCAATTTTATCCTTCCTTGAAACTGACCGGGAGGGTAACTGATGTGTCGCAAGACATGGTAGTTCAAGGGATTAAGTGAGCGTAAGTTAGTCTAAAAGTTGAGCTAAACCAATAATTAAGGGGCAAAACATAGATATTTGCCAGAGGACTCACGTTCTTTCTGAAGTTCTTTTTTTTTTGCTTTGATGACCTTGCCCATGCTTTATGTGGTCCTCATACATCTATTTGCATGATAGCACAACTCATATACTATGATGGAGTAGGACGATATTATGCAACCCGAAAGCCAAAAACATCACGTGTGTGCGCAAAGGGGCGCAAAGACGATATTATATTACGATGGTGTGCTATTGTCATGGAGTTATATTTTCTATAACATTAAGCGTCACAAAGATCTAAAAACTCATGAGTCGAGATATAAACATAGTGGGAGCAAGGGTTGGCCCTTATGGTCTTACGGAGAAGAAAAATCGTAGGAAATTCAGCGGCCCTCGTCATCTATGTCATGTGGGGAAGTTTAATAAGAGTTGTGCTTTTGAAAGTACTTCCTACATTTCTAAATGAATGGCATATAAATTTAGTAAAAAAGACTATGTCTTCTAAATTTGGCTAAGTATAGAAATAAAAATCGGAAGATCTATAATACCAAATCAATATCACTAGATCAAACCATCAGTACGTACATTCTCGTAATATCTTTGTTCAACATTTTATTTGTTGATATTCCATTCTATGCAATTGAGGATGGATTGAGTAGGGTGTTCTCACCGACAAGGTGGCCATCTTTGTACAAGAAGAGCTGGATTCAATTGGCTTGGCGCTGCCATTATATATATATTCCAGTCGGCAGTAGTCGCCTAAGGCTTCGTTGTCTTTTCTTCTATCTTCTTTAAATATTTTGAGTACCTTTGCTTGTGGCCGCAGAACGTCCATCTTTCCCCAAAAGAAGCGTATACATGAAATACTAGCTCTCTGTGCATCATGGATGTATCAGCCTCGTGTACGACTGTGCCTCCCGTGCTGTGCATTTTTAGGAATTTAGGATATGCAAGACTAAGGAAGAGCATCTCTTGCTAGTACTCCTACTAGCTATCTATCTATAGTACTACTACTAGTAGATGCGTACGTACATCTCCCCTAGCTCTATCGCAGCTCGCACATACCAGAGTTTCACCGATCGCTTTCACGGCACATGCGACGCATCATTGCGCACGAGAGACCAAAGGTGTGCAAACAAAAAGTGTCAAGGGGGCCGGAACAGCGCGATCGAGTCACGCCCAGTTGGGAAAGGATTTGGATTAGCGGGGTTGTCACGTAGCCCCGGGCCAAGGCTGAAAGGGACAAACTGGGGTTTGTACCGCCAACCCTTTCCAGGAGCCGGATGCCATCACCCCTTATCTTTGCCCTCCGATCTTTGGACATGGCTAATCCGAATCATTGAGCCACCCCTGGTGATCAACAGAGGAACAAAACCACCACTCCCACATATTGGAAAAAGCTATGAACAGTTCAGGAACATGCCATGTGGGATTTATTAACTTTGTGTCAACGCAAAGGAATCTAAGGTGTGGATGTAGTAAAGCCCCGTTGGTTGTCTACAAATCACAAGTTAGTAGATAACTGGTGCCATGATGGTGGCCTACACATTGTAAACAATTTAGTTGCAATTGAACCTAAGGGCCCCGAGTGTCGCATTTTGAGAATAACAAGATTAAAATAAACATGGTTGTGTGCATATATTGATGTATAGGCAAGGTTTTTTTTCCTTTCTGAGAAAAACATTAATTATCAGGTTGGGACAATATATTTAGCCTCTCAAAGTCTCATGAACTTCACCATGTCATTTAAAAAAAAGAACTCCATCATGTCTCATTCTTTTTTTTAAACCTGTGGAGTTGATCTTCCTATCACGCAATAAAAAAAAACTCTAGCAATGACAACGAAATAGAAAATTAATTATGTGTAAACACAAGTGAATCTCGGATGTAGAGATCCTTGTTAGTTGCTTACAAATCACAAGTTAATTAACTGGTGCTATGATGATGTGTAATTATTTTACTCCTCGACAACATATATTATTACAGACATGTGTGGCTTGTAACCAATTGTAAGGGTTTATGGGTATTGCATTTCAAGACAGTACAGAGGTTAGGTTTTTCCTAAAATGGACGCTAGTTATTTGATATTTATTATAATGTTTAGCCTCTCTAAAGTCTCATGAACTAAAACTCCTACAACTGGAATTTATCTTTATGTTGCATGATTAAGAAAAAAATATGTATGCTTATAAGACCAATTTGGTGTAAGCAAAAGGAATCTTAGGCGGGGATGTAATAAAGCCTTGTTGGTTGGCAGACATATTGGAAGTACTTCATCGGCGCAAAAACGAACATACGGCAAACAATTCAGCGGTGATAATTAAATATCAATGGATTTTTGTGCTGTATTTTGAGAACATATGCATTATGATTTTTTTTCCTTGAAGAAAGTTCTTAATTATTTGAATACTCATAATTTTATTATATGTAGTTGCTTAGGTTGAAGATGAAGGGTTGCTCAAGGATATGAGTTGTTTTGTATTGTTTGATGTTTATTTTAATGCCAGAGTTCTATTGTCAGGGGAAAAAAACTACTATCAAGTACTCCATCGGTTCACAATTACCTCACACATCCTAGGTTTAGTCAAAGTCAAACTTTGTAAACTTTGATCATATATTTAGAAACAAATATCAATATGAAAAATCTAAAACCTATTGCATTAGAATTTTCATGAACTATACTTTCATATTATATTCATTTAGAATTACAGATGTTTGTAATTTTTTTCTTATTCTTGATCAAACTTTGCAAAGTTTGACTTTAAATAAACCTAAAACGTGAGGTGATTTTGAACTGAGGGAGTATCATTTATTTGACAAAATGGTGCTAATTTATTGTCACGTGTTGCAGAACTCTATCAATAAATATTAGACAACAAGACCCGCAAAAAAGAAATTAGGCGAATCAAACATGATCTTATCAATTCGGAGCAATCAATCATACTGTACATACTTATCCTAAGATATCAGCTTGCACCATGCAAGCTAGTGATCGATGGTGTACACCTCACTAGCGGAAATGGAAACATTCTCATTGTCGTCTCCCCCGTCGTGTGTTGTCCCTCTCAGCGCGCGGGTGATCAGACATCAGCGTCGCCCGAAGGTGGCCTGGTCCCCCGGAAACGCCCGAAGGTGATCAGAAGAAAAAAATGAAGGGAGAAACGATGGTCGATGGTGAAACGCAGTCTTTGACAGGGATATTTACGGGCTCCCGCTGTCACCCTCTGCGATCCGTCTCCTCTCCTTTCTGCCCAGATTTCCCGCGCGTCGGTCGGTGCGGTGCCCGGATTTGAGGTTTGATTGTTGCAGCAGGCGCGGTTCAGTCGGTCCTCCGTCGGAGCGTGACCGTCCACCAACCGCTTTCGGGAGAAAGGTAAAATTAGAGCACGGAAGTGAGGGCTACGCGTCGGAGGAAGAGAAATCTATGGTCGGGACGGCCTCGTCAGTTGTCACGCAGGTACGGAGTATATGTTTGAGACGCAGGATCGGGTGGAGTCGCGGCCGTTTCGCGTGGGATGACCGGCGCCAGCCGATCTAGCGGCGGTCTTCTGATGGTAAGTACGATCGGTTGTTTGCCCTCGCCGTGAAGGGAACAGCGGCGTAGCTCAGCACAGCACGGTCCAGTCGACCTCGACCACGGCGGGATAGTGATCGGCTACGCCGCGCGGCGTGACGAAAGGAACGCGGACGGCTGAGCTGCCAACCCAGGGCATCCGTGCGGTTCGCCCGTGTGATTCCGCCGCCGCGTAAACTCAACTCGGCTTCTCGGACAGCACAAACAACCGTGGACGGGCCGGCCGAGCGGCTCGGCCCAGGAGATGATGACGCGACGGATATATCTTGCTCTACCTACGAACGTCAAGTGTTCATTCCAAGCTGGAAGTCGGAGCCCGGGATCTGCAACAGCACGGATGCTGGACGAGCCATGCTTAAAAGAGAGCTATCCCACACATTTGGGCTACTCGGTTCTACTCATAAACAATGCCGGGCTGAGAAGGCCCAGCTTGGGCTCAAGAAAGAACAGTTCCTTCGTGAGCAATTGAGTAGCAGTCCATTTCGCATATTCAAATTAGAGGCTTTCCCTATATGTTTGCCCCGACAGTCTGAGAGCTCCGTGACATTGTCACAAAGTTTGTTCCAAAATTTCTTTGTATTCTGGAGACCCGGATAAGTAAATTTAGGGTGGAAAATTTGGCGACAACAATTGGTTTTGGCAGAGCTTATGCAGTGGGTAGTGATGGGAGAAGCGGAGGACTAGGAGTTTTCTGGAACAACGACATAAGCATTGATATCTTGGGCGACTCTCGGTATCACATTGATACATCAGTGGAAGGACTCGGAGGAGAGAAGTGGGGGTTAACTTGTGTATATAGCAAGGCACAAACACATGAAAGATGTCATACATGGAACATGATGAAAGATATAAGTTCCTTGAGTCACTTCATGTGGCTTTGCATATGAGATTTTAATGAGGTTTTGCGTTCCGATGAGCACGAGGGTGTGGGGCAGAAAACTCATGCGCAGATACAAGCATTTCGAGAAACTGTAGACGTGTGTGCACTGATTGATTTAGGCTTCAAATGCCACTTTTGGACATGGGAAAAAGGTGGAAGGGGGAACCTACACTAGGGTTCCCCTAGATCGGGCCCTCGGCTCCGTGGAGTGGAGTGCGCAATTTCGGATCGCATGCTTGAGTCATTTAGAGGCTGTCACATCATATCATTCTGCTTTGTTACTGTCGCTCATCGAGGACAGGACCAACTCGAGTGGAGCTAAGCCCCAATTTCCTTATGAAACGATGTGGGAGACACATGAAGGGCTTAAGTCGTAGATATGTGATGGCTGGTCCGCATCGGATTCGGTGGCGTCAGTCAGTTAAGTGAGGCGCGAGCTTGAGCAGCTTGCGGAAGGATTGGGGAGATGGGAGCATGATACTTTTGGTTGCATCTGAAAGGAGATCGAGAAATTGAAAAGGGAAATAGAGGTTTTAAGAAATCAGGCCAATCGTATAGGACCTAGTCACACGAAAGTAAAAAAATCAATGATAGACTGGTCGAACTCTTCTATCGAGAGGAGATCATGTGGCATCAACGCTCATGAATCGAGTGGTTATTAGCTGGTGACAAGAACACTAAATTCTTTTCCAAAGAGCGAGCGTGAGACAAATAAAAAAACCCGATCAAGGCGCTTGAGCGACATGATGGTCAGATCACTGAGGATGTGACCAAGATGGAAGGCATGGCGGTAGGGTTTTACTTATGAAGGAACACATGACATGGGTTAGGTATTGGATCACGTGCCTAGGAAGGTCACAACTGAAATGAATGCCACGCTCATGGCTGATTATAATTCTAGGGAGGTTAAGAAGGCGCTTGTTCAAATGTTCCCAACAAAGGCACCGGGCCAAATGTCTTTCTGGCTCATTTTGTTCAACGTCATTGGGACGTTTCTGGTGAGGAGGTGTCCAAGGCGGCGTTGAACATTGTTAGAGGGGAAGAGTCGGACGAGAGCATTAACAATACCATTTTGGTGTTGATTCCTAAGGTACGAAACCCCATGCTTTTGTCTCAGTTGAGACCTGTAAGTTTGGGTAATGTGTTCTATAAGATAGCCTCGAAGGTTATGGTGAACCATTTGAAGGTAATTCTGCCGGAGATTATTTATGAGAAGAAGTCGGCATTTGTACGTGGAAGATTAATAACGGATAGTATTATTTGTGCCTATGAGTGTCTTCATTTTATGAAGAGGAAGAGGTCAAAGAATAACACGTTATGTGCTTTGAATCTCGACATGATGAAAGCATATCACCGTGTAGAGTGAAATTATTTAGAAGCTATTATGGAGAAACTTGGTTTCGCTTCGCATTGGATCCAAGTAGTTATGGGAATGGTTAAGTCTGTTTCTTTTTCTGTCACTGGAGGAGTTTAGACCTACAAGGGGAATCAGGCAGGGAGATCATATCTCACCATATCTTTTTTTATTGACAGCAGAGGGTCTTTCGTGCCTCTTAAAATCTAATCAGTCATCAAACCTCGATGGTATTAGGGTGGGTCCGTCGGCTCTTGTGGTGAGTCACCTTTTCTTTGTATATGACGGGTTATTGTTCTTTAAAGGAAGTAATGATTGTGCGATGACATCATCAAACCTGGTATAGACTTATTGTAAGGCCTCGTGTCAGAAGATAAACAAAGACAAATCGTCTATATTTTTTAGTAGAGGAGTTTCATAGGCATAACGGGATGGCGTGATGCATATTTTGGAGATCTCTAAGGAGAGCTTGAGTGACAGTTACTTGGGAATGCCCACTTCTGTCGGGAGCTCTAGATATGGCACTTTCAAGTATTTGAAGGACAATATATGGAGTAAAGTCAAAGGATGGATGGAGAAGATCCTTTTTGAGGGAGGAAAAGAGGTGCTATTAAAATTAGTTGCCCAAGCATTCCTTGTTTTCACAATGGTTTTTTAATTGGGAAGCAAAGATGGCAAGAGGAAGGCTGCATGGGTCTCATATGAAGAGACGACTAAACCTAAACACATGGGTGGCCTGGGTTTTAGAGATCTGGTGTTGTTTAACCTTGCATTCTTGGCTAGGCAGGCTTGGAGGTTGTTGCAAGAAACTGAGGGTTTAAGTGCAAGGATATTAAAGGTTGTCTATTATCCTAACCGTTCTATCTTGGAGGCAGATTTGGGGTCTTCCCCCTCACAGGTGTGGCAATCTATATTGTAGGAAAGAAATGTATTGAAAAGGGAGCTAGTAAAGAGGAATTTTCCTGCCTATGGATGCATCGTCGATTCTTACTAGGAGGCAAGATGATTTTTGTTCATGAAATTTTGAAATAAAAGGAACCTTTTCAGTAAGACCGGCATACCGTATGCTGATTAACTCAAAACTAAGCAGAGAATATGATTTGAAGCTAATCTAGGACCTTCTAATTATGAAGCAGCTGAGAAGGGATGGATCTCTTATGGGGTACTTCAGTTCCTTTGAAAAATAGAGTCTTTCTCTAGAGATTAGCCAAGCAATCTTTACCATCAGCCGATGTGTTGGAGAATCGGAACATGGCAACCTCTAGTTTGTTGTTCTCTTTGTGGTACTACACATTCTTGGTGTCATTCACTTTTTGAATGAAATATGGCACACTCGGTATGGGCCATGGAATATAAATCCATGATGGATTACATTATGCCGACAAAGAAACTAAATGCAAGGAGATGGCTTTTCAAGATGTGAAGAATATCCCCCATGATCATTTTGTGAGAGTCGCGGTTACACTTTGGACAATCTGGAAAGCTCGGCGCAAAGCCACCCCTTGTCAACTCACGGTTTCACTAACTCTTTCATGGCGGAGCTTAAATCTATTGTAAAACCACCAAAACCCTTGTCTTGGAGTGTGCCTCATGTGCGCCTGCCCTGGATACCACCACCTGCTGGCTCGGTTAAATTAAACGTTGATGCTGTTGTTGTAGGAGTTCGTAGCATGGAAAACAAAAAAAATTCTATCGCATGAACACACACAAGCCAAGATCTAATCTACAAGATCGGTGCAACGAGTTTATAGAGTACTAACCCTCGAAGATCCAAAGCGTTTAACGAGATCGGATTCTCGTGGTTGATGTAGTCGTTCACTTGTCGATCTCAAGATCGCGAAGACGATACTTCCGGCGCCGCGTTCTGGCAGCACTTCTGCAGTCGGTCACACATTCGGTACTCGATGAATACCTTCCTCTCCCTTGTTCTAGCAGGCGGCAGAGGTTGTAGATCTCCTCTCGATTCCAGCAGCACGACGGCGTGGTGGTGAAACAGAGGAGTAGATCCCAGAGGTCTTCGCCTAAGTAGGAGCGAGTCATGGTGGAGTAGAGAGGCCTTGGAAACTAGGGTTTAGAGGCCAAGGGGTGGAGGTGGCTAGCGGCTACAGGGCTAGGTGGTGGCGACTTGGAGGATCTCTAGGGAGGCGGTGACTTGGGAGGGGGCAGCCGGCCTAGGGTTTTGGGTGTGTGGCAAGGGGACGCCCCCTCCCTCATTTTACGGGGGGAGAGGCGACAAGGGGAAGGGGGTCCTCCCCCAACTCCTCTTCCTTGGACGGCGGCAAGGAGGGAGGGGAAACCTTCCTCCACTAGGTTTCCTCCTCTCCCTCCACTTGGTTTAACTTTCAATGTTGGGATTTGACTTTTCAAATTGGAGTTTGAATATTCAAACTAGAGTTTTATTATTTCTATTCCCATTGTCCAGCCAAGTAACCTAGGACATGATGCAACCATTCCACATTGGTATGACACATTCATGTACCCTTCCCTCTCCGGAGTGGTGGACCTTCTAGACCCTTCTAGAAGCTTTCGGTGAAAACACCGAAAACATTAATGAACCCCGGAATTGGACTTTTATGATGTGACTCTTATTCTCTGGACCATTCCGGATCTCCTCGTGATGTCCTGGATCCAATCCGAAACTTCGAACAACATTCGGTATCCAACTCATTACCATATCTACTAAACAACATCGAATCCTTAAGTGTGTCTCCATACGGTTCGTGAATTATGAAGACATGATCGAGACACTTCTATGATCAATAACCAATACAGGAATCTAGAAATTCATATGGATCCCACATATTTCTACGATTACTTTGTGATTGAATGAACCATTTACATATGATACCAATTTCCCTTTGCCTCATGATACTTTACTTATCCGAGGTTTGATCGTTGGTATCTCCGCATACCTAGTTCAACCTTGTTACCCATAAGTACTCTTTAATCATTCTGTGATATGTGATCCCTTTTGATCTAATCACATGCTTACAAGCCAATTGGATGACATTCCACCGAGAGGGCCTAGAGTATATCTATTTGTCATATGGATGGACAAATCCCACTGTTGATCCATGTGACTCAACACATACTTTCAGAATACTCAATGCCACCTTTATAACCACCCAGTTATGAAGTGGTGTTTAATTTCATCAAACCATCCATCTGGTGATGGTGATTAACATGATCTCATGGTCGAAGGATTTATGTTACTATTTGAAAGCTTATAGCAAACGAACTATTGAATGACTTGATCTTATGCTACACTTATCTATAGGAGTGTGTCCATCACATCATTCTCCTAATGATATGATCTTATTATTAATAACATCCAATGTTCATGATTAGGAAACCATAATCATCTATTAATCAACAAGCTAGTATTACAAGAGGCTTACTAGGGACTCTTTACATGTTTACAAATCACACAAGTATTAATGTTTCTGGTTAATACAATTATATCATGATATGTAAACATTTATCATAAACACAAAGATATAATAATAACTACTTTTATTATTGCCTCTTGGGCATATCTCCAACAATCTCCCACTTGCACCAGAGACAATAATCTAGATTACATGGTAATATACCTAACACCCATGGCGGTTTGGTGTTGGTCATGTTTTGCCCTAGGGAGAGGTTTAGTCAACGAATCCGCCACATTCAGATCGTGTGTACTTTTCAAATCTTTATGTCATCATCTTGGACATGATCGCAAATAACATGAAAATGTAGCTTGATATGCTTCAGCTTCTTGTGTGACCTTGGCTCCTATGTATTGGCTATGGAACCCATGTTATAACACTAGATAGCCAACGGGTCCAACGCATTAGGAACCACACCAAGCTCCATAATGAACTCTATCATCCATATCGCCTCTTGTGAAGCCTTCGTAGAAGCTATGTATTCCGATTCAGTTGAAGATCTCGCCACAATGCTTTGCTTAGCACTCCTCCAGCTCACTGGTGCACCATTCAAAGTAAATACGTATCCAGATTGTGATTTAGAATCATCCGGATCGGTGTTCCAACTAGCATCAGTGTAACCATTTACAACGAGTTGTTCTTCACCTCCATAAGAAAGAACCATATCCTTAGTTATTCTCAAGTACTTTAGGATATTTTTGACAGTTATCCAGTGATCTACTCCTGGATCACTTTGATATCTGCTAGCCAAACTAACAGCATATGCAATATGCGGTCTAGTACACAACATGGCATACATGATAGATCCTATGGCTGAGGCATAGAGAGTCTTACTCATCTTATCTCTATGTTCTGTCGTAGCTGGACTTTGAGTTTTACTCAAGGTCATATTTGGCAACATGGGCAAGAACCCTTTTATGCTATCTTCCATTCCAAACCTCTTTAGAACCTTGTCCAAATATGTATTTTGTGAAAGCGCTATTAAGCGTCTTCATCTATCTCTATAAATCTTAATGCCTACTATGTATGCAGCTTCGCCAAGATCTTTCATTAAAAAACTATTATTCAAGTAGTCTTTTACACTTTTAAGAAGTTCTATATCATTCTCAATCAACAATATGTCATCTACATATAGTACTAGGAATGCTACAGAGCTCCCACTCACTTTCTTGTAAATACAAGCTTCTCCATAAGTTTGTATAAATCCAAAAAAATTGATCACCTTATCAAACATTGATTCCAACTTCGGGATGCTTGTTTCAATCCATAAATGGATCGTCGAAGTTTGCATACCTTGTTAGCATCTTTAGGATCGACAAAACCTTTGGGTTGTACCATATACAACTCTTCATCAATATCACCATTGAGGAACACCATTTCGACATCCATCTGCCATATCTCATAATCGTAATATGCAGCGATTTCTAACAAAATCCTCACAGACTTTAGCTTCTTGCCATCCAGTAAGTCCACCATAGTCCACACTTGGTTTTCATACATAGATTCAATCTCGGATTTCATGGATTCTTGCCATTTATTGGAATCTGGGCTCATCATTGTTTCCTCATATGTCACAGGATCATCGGTGTTATCCACCAACATGACACTCATAACATGATCATACCAATCAGGAGTGGTACGAGTCCTCGTTGACCTGCAAGGTTCGGTAGTAACTTCGTTCGAAGTTTAATGATCATTATCATTAGCTTCCTCTCTTATTGGTGCAGCCGCCACAAAAACATCTTCTGGTGATGGCTACTCTCAATTTCGAGAGAAGGTTCGACAACCTCGTCGAGTTCTACTTTCCTTCCAGTCACTTCTTTTGAGAGATACTCCTTCTCGAGAAAGGATCCATTCTTGGCAACAAAGATTTTGACTTCGGATCTATGATAGAAGGTATACCCAATAGTTTCCTTCGTGTATCCTATGAAGACGCATTTTTACGCTTTGGGTTCAAGCTTGTCGGGATGTAACTTCTTTACATAAGCTTCACAGCCCCAAACTTTAAGGAACGACAATTTAGGTTTGTTCCCAAACCACAATTAATACGGTGTCGTTTCAACAGATTTAGATGGTGCTCTATTTAAAGTGAATACGGCTGTTTCTAATGCATAATCCCAAAATGATAATGGTAAATCTGTAAGAGACATCATATACCGAACCATATCTAAGAGAGTTCGATTATGACGTTCAGACACACCATTACATTGTGTTGTTCTTGGTGTTGTCAATTGTGGAAGTATTCCGCATTTATTCAAATGCTCGCCAAACTCGTAACTTAGATATTCACCTCCATGATCAGATCATAGAAATTTAATCTTCTTGTTACGTTGATTCTCTACTTCACTTTGAAATTCCTTAAACTTCTCGAAAGTTTCGTACTTATGTTTCATGAAATAGATATACCCATATCTACTCAAGTCATCCGTGAAAGTAAGAACATAACGATAATCACCACGAGATGCCACACTCATCAGGCCACACAAATTGGTATGTATGGTTTCCAATAAGTCCGTATCTCACTCCATTATACCAGAGAATGGAGTCGTAGTCATTTTTTCCATCATACATGCTTTGCATCTTTCAAGTGACTCAAAATCAAGTGATTCAAGAAGTCCATCGGAATGGAGTTTCTTTATACTCTTCAATCCAATGTGACCAAGACGACAGTGCCACATGTATGTAGAATTATCATTCAATTTCGAACATTTAGCATCTATATTATGAACATGTGTATCACTAATATCGATATTCAATAAGAATAGACCATCTATCATCGGTGCATGACCATAAAAGATATTACTCATATAAATTGAGCAACCATTATTCTCGGACTTAAACAAGTAACTGTCTCGCAATAAACAAGATCCAGATATAATGTTTATGCTTAACGTAGACACCAAATAACAATTATTTAAGTATAAAACTAATCCCGATGGTAGATGAAGAGGGAGCGTGCCGACAATGATCACATCAACCTTGGAGCCATTTCCAATGTGCATCGTCACCTCGTCTCTCTCTCTAGTCTCCGTTTATTCTATAGCACCTGTTTCGAATTACAAATATGAGCAACTGAACCAGTATCAAATACCCAGGCACTACTACGATTACTAGTAAGATACACATCAATAACATGTATATCGAATATACCTTTCTTCTTGACGTTGCTGTTCTTCAGATCTGCCAGGTACTTGGGGAAATTCCGCTTCTAGTGACCTTCTCCCTTGTAGTAAAAGCACTTAGTATCAGGCTTAGTACCAGCCTTGGTCTTCTTTACAGGCGCGACAACTTTCTTACCGCCCTTATTGAAGTTACCATTTTTCTTAGTCTTGCCTTGCTTATTGAAATTGGTGGTCTTATTGACCATCAACACTTGGTGCTCTTTCTTGATCTCCACTTCCACATATTTCTACATAGAGAAGAGTTCTGGTAACGACTTATCCATGCGCTGCATGTTGTAGTTCATCACAAAGTTCTTTTAACTAGGTGGTAGTGATTGGAGGACACGATGAATCTCCAATGCATTAGGAATCACTATACCCAAGCTTTCGAGTTTATTGGCGTGCCCAGACATTTTGAGCACGTGCTCACTGACGGAGCTGTCCTCTTCCATCTTGCATTTAAAGAACTTTTCAGAAGCTTCATAACTCTCAACTGCCGCGTGAGCCTCAAATATCATT
This sequence comes from Avena atlantica, assembly GCA_910589765.1. Classification (NCBI taxonomy): domain Eukaryota; kingdom Viridiplantae; phylum Streptophyta; class Magnoliopsida; order Poales; family Poaceae; genus Avena; species Avena atlantica. Next base: position 58,601,606 of record OU342737.1, read on the forward strand.
TTGAGTTCATGGACAATATCATGTGGATCAAAGTTCTCAAACCTTTTCTGAAGCTCTGATTCCAAACCATACAAAATAGCACACTGAACTATGGAGTACTGATTCTTTCGAGTGAGGAAAACATTTTTCACCTCATCGGCAGCATCAGCTGCAGGTGGGTCACCCAGCGGTGCATCCAACACATAGGTCAACTGACCAGCATTGAGGATAATCCTCAAACTGCGAAACCAATCCGCAAAGTTGCTTCCATTGTTTTTCAACTTTTATTTCTCTAGGAATGCATTAAAATTGATGGTAGGGGCCGCCATGATCTATAACATATTTACAAAAGTTTAGACTAAGTTTATGACAAATTGAGTTTAATTTAGTGCTTAAATTAACTAGGTGAACTCCCACTCAAAACAATATCCCTCGCATTGTATTAGTGATCACATGAACCAAATCCACTACATCAAGTCCGATCATCACAAGAGATGATGTAGTTTCAAAGGCGAACAATCAACATGTTCATCAAATGATCTATATGACTCATGCTTTACCTTTTGGTATTCCGTGTTCCGAGACCATGTATGTACATGCTAGGCTCGTCAAGGTTAACCTTAGTATCCGCATGAGTAAATATGGCTTTCTCCCATTGTATACACACTTAGAATCTATCACACTCGATCATCACGTGGTGCTTCAAAACGACGAGTCTTAGCAACGGTGCCTACTAAGGATGAACACTTTATTACTTGATATTTAGTGAGAGGGATCATTTTATAATGCTACCGGCGTGATCTAATCAATACAAGATGCATAAAAGGATTAACATCACATGCAATTCATAATATGTGATATGATATGATATGGCCTTTCTTCTTGTGCCTTCGATCTCCATCTCCAAGCACGAACATGATCTCCATCATCACAGGCGTGGTGTCAAGGTCAATGGAGCCGCTCCATGGTTGTTGATGTCTACGCACTTCTATTCTTGTAGACAGTTGTTGGGCCTCCAAGTGTATAGGTTTGTAGAACAACAGCAAGTTTCCCTTAAGTAGATTAACCAAGGTTTATCGAACTCAGGGAGGAAGTGGTCAAAGGTATTCCCTCTCAAGCAATCCTGCAATCAAGATACAAGAAGTCTCTTGTGTCCCTAACACACCCAATATAGGTGCACTAGTTCGGCGAAGAGATAGTGAAATACAAGTGGTAACGATGCCAAAAAAAGAGCTGATGGCGTGGAGGACTAAAGTAAGTAAACATGCAACAGATCTAGTAGCAAATGGTGTTTCAATGTTTAGAAACAAGGCCTAGGGATCATACTTTCACTAGTGAACACTCTCTCATATAAATATATTCTCTTCATGATACTACTCTTAACTACTCTCCGGTTGGACACTCTAATCCATGGTAGGGCCTTCTCCAATCTGTAGGGATTCGTAGCATGGAAAACAAAAAAATTCTATCGCATACAAACAAACAAGCCAAGATCTATCTACTAGATTGTAGCAACGAGTCGATGGAATAACTCACCCTCGAAGATTCCAAAGTGTTTAACGAGAGCGGATTCTCGTGGGTGATGTAGTCGTACTCTTCCCGATCTCAAGATCGCGTAGACGATCCTCCCGGCGCTGCGTTCCGGTAGCGCTCCCGCAGTCGGTCACACGTTCGGTACTCGACGAAGACCTTCCTCTCCCTTGTTCCAGCAGGCAGCGGAGGTTGTAGCACTCTCCTCGCGATTCCGGCAGCACAATGGCGTGGTACCGGAAGTAGAGAGGAGATCTTGCACGGCTTCGCCTTAAGCCGGAGCGAGTATGGTGGAGTATGAGAGAGTACCTCGACGATCTAGAGTTTAGACACGCCGAGGAAGGGAGCAAGCCGGCGGCTAGGGTTTAGCTAGGCGGCGGCGGTTTGCCCTAGGGCCGGCGGCGGCTATGGAGGGCGGCGGCGGCTTGGTACTAGGGTTTAGAGGTAGGAACTTGTGTGTCTAGGAGGGGAGCCCTGCCCCTCCTTATATAGGTGGAGGGGGCCGGCCAAGGGGAGGGGAGTCCCTCCCAACTCGTCTTGGAGGTGGGCCAGCGGTGGAGGAGGCCCAACTCGGTTTCCTCCTCCTTCCCCACTTCCCAAAAATAGCCGTTTGACTTTCAAACTTGGCGTTTGACTTTTCAAACTAGGATTTGAATAAACCCTCTATTTTGTTCAGCGATGACACCGAGTACATAATGCAATCATACCAACTTGATATAACACATTCATGTACCCTTCCCCTCCGGAGTGCCGGACATTTTGGAATCTTCTAGAACATTCCCGATGAAAACACTGGAACCATTCTCCAACTCCGAAACGGGACTTTCCTTATATGAATCTTATTCTCCGGACCATTCCGGATCTCCTCGTGATATCCCGGATCCCATCCGAGACTCCGAACAACATTCGGACTATTTCTCATCATTCCATAACTACTCAAACAACGTCGAATCCTTAAGTGTGTCTCCCTACGGTTCGTGAATTATGCGGACATGATCGAGACACTTCTCCGAACAATAACCAATAGAGGAATCTGGAAATTCATATGGCTCCCACATATTTCTACGATTACTTTGCGGTCGAATGAACCACTTACATACGATATCAATTTCCCTTTGTCTCACGATAGTTTACTTATCCGAGGTTATGATCGTCGGTATCTCTGCATACCTAGTTCAACCTCGTTACTGATAAGTAATCTTTTCTCGTTCCCGTGATATGTGATCCCTTGTGAGCCAGTCACATGCTTTCAAGCTAATTGGATGACATTTCACCGATAGGGCCCAGAGTATATCTATCCGTCATATGGATGGACAAATCCCACTCTTGATCCATGTGTCTCAACCAATACTTTCCGAACACTCAGTGTCACCTTTATAGCCACCCAGTTACGGTGTGGTGTTTGATGTCATCAAAGCATCCATCCGGTAAAGGTGATATGCATGATCTCATGGTCGAAGGAATTAGATTACTATGTATCAGAAAGCATATAGCAATTGAACTATTAAAATGACTTGATCTTTATGCTACGCTTATCTATAGGAGTATGTCCACCATATCATTCTCCTAACGATATGATCTTGTTGTTAATAACATCATAATGTTCATGATAGGGAAACCACAATCATCTATTAACCAACAAGCTAGTATTATATAGAGGCTTTACTAGGGACTCTTATTTTAGTCTACAAATCACACAAGTATTAATGTTTGAATGTAAACATTTATCATAAACACAAAGATATAATAATAACTATATTTATTATTGCCTCTAGGGCCTATCTCCAACACAATCTAGATAATCCCACGCTATCACCTTGAGCACTAGATGGTTCCAACAAACACCACAATTTCATATATACATCCAACTCCAAATATAACTCATAACAAATATTCAATCTAGCCAAAGTGCCACACATGGTATGCACGCTGTCACTTTCACACACGTGGGGAAAAACATAGATCTATTAAAGAACAAAGAGTATTTATGTAGACTCAAACCTAAGTGCCACCATGGCGTGCATGATGTCACTTTCACACACATGGGGAGAGCAAAGATCTATCAAAGCACTTGAGTAGCAAGGTAGATCTACTTGATTACAAAGCTCATGATCACAATATGACCATGCATAGAGAGAGAGAGAGAGAGAGAGAGAGAGAGAGAGAGAGATGAACACATAGCTACCGGTAGAGCCCTTAGCCTCGAGGAAGAACTACTCCCTCCTCATCATGGGAATCGGCAACGGTGATGGAGATGGTGGTGGAGATCGATGGAGATGGCTCCGGGGGCACTTCCCCATCCCGACAGGGTGCTGGAATAGAGACTTTCTGTCCCCCGAATCTCCCCTTCGGTGGCGGCTGCGCTACGGAGGTTTTCGTGGATTTCTTCTGGATGATTTAGGGTTTTCTCATCGGGGGCTCTTATAGGCACAGGAATCAAGGTCGGTGGGGGTCCAAGGGGCCCACACCCCCTCCAGGCGCCTCCAGGGATTTCCTGCTCCTAGGGGGTTTGGCCACCCTATGGCCCCCCTCTGGCTCTGCTTCGTGGTTCCGTGTTGCTCCGAGAAAAATAATAAATTTGGATTTTGTCCCGTCCAATTCCGAAATTATTGATTTTTTGCCCGTCTGGAACCAAAAACAGAAGAAAACAGGCAACTAGCACTGTGGAAACTTGTTAATAGGTTAGTTCCAGAAAAGATATAAAAACACCTCAAAGAAAGACAAAGCAAAGGAAAGTAGATACTAAACAAGCATGGAACATCAAAAATTATAGATACATTTCCGACGTATCAAGCATCCCCAAGCTTAACTCCTGCTCGTCCTCGAGTAGGTAAGTGATAAAAAGAATAATTTTTGAGGTGACATGCACCATCACAATCAAGATCAAACCACTTGCAAGCATTTAAATCTGGGATCAAAGAACTCTAAACATGTGCATGGAAGATGGAGTTCTAACAATAAGACAAAGTAACTATGCATGCAACATGAAAGGCTACAAACAAAGATCATGAATAACATGCATTGAAAAATGTTTGTTTGTTTCACATACAGAAAACATGGCATAGTGGCATTAAACTTGTCCCTCATGGAGTAGCAAATAGATGCATAGGACACCTTCAAAGTTCACAAGGGTGACTAGAAACAAATAGCACAAGAACAAGTAATATCACAATATGCATCAATTAATAAGCTTTGGAACACTGCACACAGAATGACAACTATGCTCTCTTAATGGTGCCTAAAGGTAGAAGGTGGAGACTCAATAATGGTGGAAGAAAGGCCTTTCTGTAAAGGAAGCAGGGATTACAAGTTTCAAAAAGAGCTTCCAAAAATTATGGTACTTGTTAGCTTTCAGCCCTCATTGCCCCTATCATAAGAATCTTGAAGTGGTTAAGGTTAAAGTGGCAAAGCTGGAGTATATGCTTGACGAAGTATAAGTTGGCAATCTCAAGTCCCTTGAATATGAGGGCTACACCTCATGGATACTCAACTTAGGGCCCATGCAAGTTCTTGTCAATTTAAGTATTTTCATATCATTGAGAACCGCCAACGGGGTACCCCTTGCACATGGTACAGGAGCTTTCCCATAACCAAAATGACAAGGCAAGCAGACAATGAGCATCTCAGCAATCTTTTTATATACCATATGCATAGCTTTTTATTGAGGATGCTTCATAGATAGCTCACTATAGTGATGCTGCAAGTTTCCACCATGATTAGGCATGGCTTAGGCTAGCGGCCCAGGCGTTTCTCTAACACAGAATACAAACTCCATGGACTTACAAGTTTCCACTTCATTTCACACCGGTAACATCCATAGACAAAATAGCACGATATCAACGGAATACAAAAGTACTAGTGCAATGTTGAAAATGTTCCACATGACAGCATGGTTCTGCTAACTCCAACTTATAAGTGCAAACATATACAACAAAGTTGTCTCAATGGTTCAAGTTTATTAGGGGCAAAGAATAAAATGTGCCATCAAGTTCATGAGGGCTTTATCACTAAGTTATCACTTAACAAAATAGTTTTTAATTGGAATATAATTGAAAACAAGAATATACTTGGAATGGTGTAACACACCATGCATAGGAGTTTATAGTGGACACTTTGGAATAACTTGGTTTATTGGGAGTTGGAGGCATGAGTAGAACTTACTCATACAAGTGGAGGCTAGCAAAAGACTAGGAGCAACCAACTAAGAGAGCATAATGGCCATAATCATGCAATGCAACAAAGCAAACTAATCAAAGCAAAGAGTGGTACTACAAGTCAAGGACTAAATGATCATAGAGGATATTGTGACTTGTTCATAGTCATAACATGGTGTAAGCATGTGCCAAGTCAACCCAAGCAAAGCATTAAAGGAGAATACCAAAATACTATGCTTTTGTATGCTAAAACAACGCATGATTCCTTCAAGGCACATTAAGCAATCCCAATTGTTTGGAACAAAACATGCTACAACAATAATCACTAAGAATAAGGTTGAAACAACACATAGAATGTCATGCTAAAGTCTAAGCCACAGTCAAAGCAAGCTCACTTTTGTACCACTTAAGCATGAAACTTTCTACTCCTTTCCAACACCAAACAACTTATTTGAAACAACTCACAAAGATAATAATCAATAAATATCAGTGAGCTTGTCTCACAATTCCACAAAGAAGAACTAAAAAGTTCTAAGCTGAAAGCATAAGAAAACTAAGGCTAAACGCAGTGCTAGCAAAAGATAACACTCACAAGACAATAAGAATGAAAACTAGAGTGTTCTAGGCAATGAAAACAGAGTGTGTCTCTCTCCAAAAGAAGTGTGTTGAGCTCCAACCAACTTACTCAAGCAAACTAAGCAAACGAAAACCAAAAACAAAAACTAAGACGCTCCAAGAACAACACAACAATGCATGAAACAATAAAAACGAAGTGTCTAGAAAGACCTGAGCTTTTTATTGATGAAGAATGGGATGCCTTGGGCATCCCCAAGCTTTGACGCTTGTATCTCTTGGATATTTATTCATCTTGATCTTTTTTCCATTCTTCATCTCATTACATCATTCTTTCTCTACACCTGAAAATTTTCCTTCATACAGAACTTCACGCAATCTTCATTAGCAACATTAGTGTATTCAAAAGATATTAGACCTCTAGCAAAGCTTTTGAACAGCAATACTTTTCACTAAAAACACAAGCTACTATAGTAACTCCTTCAAAAAGCTCAATTTCCCAAAAAGAACCCAAAAAGGAATCAATAAGAAGCAAATGCAAATAATGGCAGAAATCTGTCAAAATAGACCAGCAGATAGAAACCAATTTTTTTGGACATCTTCTGTTGCTCAAATAAAAAGTGTTGAACTAACAAAATTTATCTAACATACTGGGGGATTTATTCGTAAATTTTGAGCTCAATCCGACCTACAGAGACTCCTCACAAATTTTTATGGTGGAGGACAGAAATCTGTTTCGGGACAGCAACTCCCCAAATCTTACTTCCCTCTCATTAGAGGTCATTCTTGACACAAAAAGCAAACAAAAAGGATAAGAAGAGGTCATTACTGAAGTAATAACTTCCAAGACTCAAGAAAACTCTTGGGTTAACTCCCAACAAGTACTTTTCTTTAAAGCCTTTAAGTTAGGCTTGATAGTTTGAGAAGATGCTCACATAAGACATATGAATTGAAGTAAAAGAGAGAATCAAGAAGCAAATTCAAAACACATTTAAGTCTAACCCACTTCCTATGCATAGGAATCTTGTAAAGAAACAAGTCATGAAAGCACAAAACTACAAGCATAGGAAAGCAAAACAAATGCAACTTCAGAATTTTCAACATAAAGAGGGGAAACTTAATATTATTGAGATGCATAAAACTATGTTTCCCTCTCTCATAATAACGTTCAGTAGCATCATGAATAAAATTAACAATATAAATATCACATAAAACATTCTTATCATGAGCCACATGCATAAAATGATCATTACTCTCCACATAAGCATAGTCATTCTTATTAATTATAGTGGGAGAAAATTCAACAAGATAGCTATCATTATTATTCTCATCACCATAATCATCAAATATAGGAGTCATATTGTAATCACAATAATGTAGGGGTTCGTAGCATGGAAATCAAAAAAATTCTACCGCATGCACACAAACAAGCCAAGATCTATCTACTAGATTGTAGCAACGAATCGATTGAAGCACTCACCCTCGAAGATTCCAAAGCGGTTAATGAGAGCAGATTCTCGTGGGTGATGTAGTCGTACACTTGCCGATCTCAAGATCGCGTAGACGATCCTTCCGGTGTTGCATTCCGACAGTGCTTCCGCAGTCGGTCACACGTTCGGTACTTGATGAAGACCTTCCTCTCCCTTGTTCCAGTAGGCAATGAAGGTTGTAGTTCTCCCCTCGCGATTCCGGCAACACGACGGCGTGGTGTCAGAAGTAGAGGGAAGATCCCGCAGGGCTTCACCTAAGCCGGTGCGAGTTATGGTGGATTAGGGTTTCCCGAAAATCTAGGGTTTAGAAGACCGGGAGGAGGAGGAGGTGTCGGCGGCGGCTAGGGCGGTGGCGACGGACCGGCGGCGGCGGTGGCTGGGCGGCGCGGCGGCGGCTTGGCGCGGGAAGGGCTAGGGTTTGTAGTGTTGGGGCAGCCCTCCCCCTCTATTTATGAGAGGGGGCAGCCTTGGGAGGGGTGGGTTTGAATCCAAACCCAAACCCAAGTTGGATTGAGAGAAGGACTTGTTTCTTCTTCCACTAGGAAACCATTGTTCCAGGTTGACTTTTCAAACTTCCCCTTTGACTTTCAATTTAGAGCTTTAATTCTCTCTTGCAAATGCCCACACCAAGTGACCTAGGATATGATCCAATCATTCCACTTATCCATGACACATTCATGGACCATTCCCCTTCCGGTCCGGTGAACCTTCTAGACCCTTCTAGAACCTCTCCGATGAAAACATCGGAATCTTTGCCGAATTCTGGAATCGGACTTTCCTTATATGAATCTTATTCTCCGGACCATTCCGGATCTCCTCGTGATATCCCGGATCCCATCCGAGACTCTGAACAACATTCGGTATCCCTACTAACATTCCATATCTACTAAACAACATCGAATCCTTAAGTGTGTCTCCCTACGGTTCGTGAATTATGTGGACATGACCGAGACACTTCTCCGATCAATAACCAATAGAGGAATCTGGAAATTCATATGGCTCCCACATATTTCTACGATTACTTTGCGATCGAATGAACCACTTACATACGATACCAATTTCCCTTTGTCTCACGATAGTTTACTTATCTGAGGTTTTGATCGTCGGTATCTCTGCATACCTAGTTCAACCTCGTTACCGATAAGTACTCTTTTCTCGTGCCCGTGATATGTGATCCCTTGTGATCCAGTCACATGATTGCAAGCTAATTGGATGACATTCCACCGAGAGGGCCCAGAGTATATCTATCCATCATATGGATGGACAAATCCCACTCTTGATCCATGTGCCTCAACACATACTTTCCGAACACTCAATGCCACCTTTATAGCCACCCAGTTACGGTGTGGTGTTTGATGTCATCAAAGCATCCTTCCGGTAATGGTGATTAGCATGATCTCATGGTCGAAGGAATGAGGTTACTATGTATCAGAAAGCTTATAGCGAACGAACTATTGAAATGACTTGATCTTTATGCTACGCTTATCTAAAGGAATATGTCCATCATACCATTCTCCTAATGATATGACCTTGTTGTTTATATCATCTCAATGTTCATGATCGAGAAACCATGATCATCAATTAACCAACAAGCTAGTATTATAAAGAGGCTTTACCAGGGACTTTAATTTAGTTTACAAATCACACAAGTATTAATGTTTCCGGTTAATACTATTATAGCATGAATGTAAACATTTATCATAAACACAAAGATATAATAATAACCACTGGTATTATTGCCTCTAGGGCATATCTCCAATAGTCTCCCACTTGCACTAGAGTCAACTAATCTAGATTACATGGTAATATACCGAAGACCCATGGCGGTTTGGTGTTGGTCATGTTTTGCCCTCGGGAGAGGTTTAGTCAACGGATCCGCCACATTCAGATCTGTGTGTACTTTGCAAATCTTTATGTCACCATCTTGGACATGCTCTCGAATAGCGTGAAAACATAGCTTGATGTGCTTTAGCTTCTTGTGTGACCTTGGTTATTGCGCATTGGCTATGGCAGGTTATCACAGTGGATAAACATTGGGTCAAGCGCACTTGGAACCACACCGAGCTCTGTAATTAACCCTTCATCCATATCGCCTCTTGTGAAGCCTCCGAAGCAGCTATGTATTCCGATTCAGTTGAAGATCTCGCCACAATGCTTTGCTTTGCACTCTTCCAGCTAACTGCTGCTCCATTCAAAGTAAATACGTATCCAGATTGAGATTTAGAATCATCCGGATCGGTTTTCCAACTAGCATCGGTGTAACCATTTACAACGAGTTGTTTGTCCTGGTATTGCCGACGAGTACGCGATGGAGGGGTCCTCACAGTGCGTGTTTAGAGACGTGGGGTAAGGAGGACAGTTGACGGGTACGAGGTAACACAGCTTACCCAGGTTCAGATCCCATAACGGTGGCGGAATCCTACTCCTGCTATAAATCACTATAAGGGTAATACGCCGAGTTACAGAGATTGGTTCGCTGTGCGAGGTTGTGTGTATCGATGCTATGATCGTCTGTGATTGTCTGCCCTAAAGGCTCCCATAGGCCCGACTTATATAGTCGCCAGGTCCTAGGGTTATAGGGAAAAGTCCTAGCCAGATAGGTTACAGAGTCCTACACCGTCTATTACTAGTCGTGTGTATCTTGCACTCCAAGGCTCCGGGTACGTTGGTGACTCCATCGTAGCCTTCCTTTATCCGGCATGGGTCTCCCTTCTGGATCCATCTAACTGGGCCGCCTAGCAGGCCATAGGCCATGCTACCGACTATGGGCCACCCGGGTTATCCGGATAAGTGACATGCTATGAGGCCACCCGGGTCTTCAACTTGTAAGTCGGAGAAATGTTGAACCTTTCACTCCCCCATAGTCGGATTGAATCCGTCTATGTCGGAATCTTCGATGTGACGGCTCATATGCCCATGTCAGCTAGGACGACGTAGGCTTAGGTCAGCGACGCCTCGTAATTCACACATGCAGAGAACACAATCATATCTGATTTTCCCGCGCGAGCGATATGAACCGTTGGCGGCGACGGTTGGGTACGTGGCGAAATTTCCGCGCACGTTCGCGAACACGTCGTCTACGCGGCAACCGTTCGATCAAGCTGCACGAATCTTGACGCCGAGGATGATAAATAGTATCCGTGGGGAAATTTTCACTTTTTACCTCATTCTCCTCGCATCATCTTCTTCCTCCAGCCGTGCGCCTCTTCGAGCTCTCCGCGAGAAACCTCGAAAAAACCCTAGCTCTCATCTGCACCAGTCGCACCCAATCTCCACTCCATGGCTAGCAGCAGCACCTCTCCATCAATGGCGGCACCGAGCGAAGCCGGCGAGCTCCGTCGTCGTGCCCCCAGAGGGTTTGGTCATCCCTGCATCGGTGGTGATCGAGTCCACCGGCGGCGACCCAAACTTGGCGGCGCTAGAGCCACTGGAGGAGGAGCCAGACTCGCACAAGGGCGACTGGCGCGGCTCGTACATCACCGACCGCGACTTCCAAGAGATGGTCGCCGAAGGCTACCTCCCCGCGACGGAGGGACTTGCCTGGCGGGTGGCGCCGGCCGGCGAGGTGACACCTTCTCCCCAAGCCGGAGAAAAGGTGTACCTAAAAGCTTAGCTGGTACACGATGTCTCCCTTCCCATCTCCAACTTCTTCCTCTCCGTCTTAAACCACTATAGGGTCTAGCCTCAGAACCTTTCCCCCAATAGCATCTTAGTGCTTAGCAACTACGCGGCACTTTGCGAGGGATACTTAGGGATAAAGCCTAGGTTAGACCTTTATGTGTACTAATTCACCGTCAAACGTGAAGCCGGGCATAGCAATGAAGAGCTTAGAAACTGTGGCACCATAAGCTTTAAGATTCGACCTGGCCGGCGGTTCCCCGACATCGTCGGCCACGAGTCCTGCAAGAATTGCAACGGGCGTACTTTTACGGCCCAAACATCCATCTGGCTTGCCGACAAGTTACGTACCCGGACTTCGCTGACGGAGCCGCCGCTGAAGCCTCGTCATGGAGATCCCAGGCCTCCCTTCCCTCCGACATTGAAGCCTCTCGCGCCATAAGGCGGATAGAGTGGTTTGTAGAGACAGGATTGACCGGCTTGGACCTAGCCATGTGCTGGTTCATCGGGCGAATCCAACCTCTGTAGCACCGCGTGAAGCTCATGCACGAGTATACCAACGACAGAAGGGATAGTCTCCGCATCTCCGTGGACAACTTCTCGAGCGACTCCATCAAGCTCCGCCTAAAGGACATCGTCAAGGTGAAGGATAAGAAGGGCGGCTTCACCATCACCTACGACATGTTCGTAGACGGAAAGTGCCCAAAGGTAGGTTTTTACTTTCCGTGTACAACATATACTCCAGTTCTTCCGTCTTGCAAATGTCATTTCATATAACACAGTGATTTCTCACTTAACAGCTTAGCAATCTAGAGGAGGGCAACCTGGCTGCCCAAATCTATGATCCAAAAATGAAGGAAGTCACGGTCATGTCCGACGACGAAGCTCCGTTGGCACGGAAGCGGAAGAGCTCCACCTCTGACGCTGCCGACGGAGGCAAGAAGAAGACGGAGGGTGGAGCCTCCAAAAAGACTACCGCTGCCCTAGAGGCGGAAAAGAGAAGAACCACCGGGATTTTTGCCAAAGCACCCCCATCAGTGTAAGCTTCTCATTTTCCGACATTGTCTATTTATCTGTCTTGCTCCTGTACTTATGCATTTCGCACGTTTCAGGAAGAAATCCACGACCAGTCTCAAGAAGACCTCCAAAACATTGGTCACAAGATAAGGAGGCATCAGGCCCTTCCGTCATGGAAGTGGATTCTGGCGCCTCTACCGAACTCGCTGTTGTCGGGGAGCAGGCAACGCAGGAGAGCACCGCTCAACAAATGGCTGAGGCTCCGGCTAAGGATGCCATCGGTGGCGGCAAGGCGGTGGTGGAAGCTGGTACTTCTGCCGAAGGCAGTGCCCTTGCTCCCCAGAAACCTTTTGAGTTCCCCAAGATAGTCTACCCGGCGCTTACGCCGAGCAGCACAACTCTGGTTCCTGGAGCAGCACCGACATCTCCGACGTGCGGTCTTGAGGATCTCCTCCGACAAGCAGAAATATTGCAAGGAAATAGCATCTCCTTTGGCAAGCTGCTAGCCGAGAGCGCTACAAATCTCAAGATCATTGCACTTGTAAGTTTTAATTTTCCTTTTGCATTTCATATGAGTATCCCACTGTAGCCCCCGAGGATGTAGATGGAAAAACCATAGGTTTTTACATCTATATGCTCTAAGAGTGACTAAGTTAGAAAAACTCTCACTGTAGCCCCCAAGCATTTAGATGGAATGAACTATTCTGACTAGATGCTTTAAGACTAGCATACGCAGTGTTTATATATTTCAATACTGTAGCCCCCAAGCCTCTAGCTGTAACTGAATTAGTTTCGACTAGATGCTTAAAGAAAGCTAAGCATTTTGTTAAGTCAAAAACTCTCGCTGTAGCCCCCGAGCGTCTAGATGGAAATTTTTCGACTAGATGCTCCAAGTAGACTAAACAACGGTTTTAACTTTGTTCTTTTTTCCAAAGAATGAGAATGATCGGAGGGGTATGGCCAATGACAAGTATCAGAAGATGCACGTAGATCTTGAAGACGAAAAGGTAAAACAGTCATCTTGAAGGAACAGATCATCAAAAACAAGAGTGTGTTTTCTTTTTGCGCATTCCGTCTTGGTTTTGTGCCTATACTCTCCGAGTACTTACTGTGTACTTTGCTTTCTCCAACTTTGCAGAACATCTTGCCAGGGCCAAGGAAATTGTCGAGCAGTCCAAGCACATCAAGCAGCTGGACAGCGAGAACAAGATCCTTAAGGAGGAGAGGAAAGAGATGCTGAAAATGCATGAGGATTCAATGAAGGCCCTGCAGGATTCCGCCTCCGTGGAAATCAATCGCTTGAAGGAGGAGCTTGTGATCTTAAAAGATCAAAAGCAAGCTGCTGATGAGCAAAACCAACGCCATACCGAGGCGTATAAGCTCCTCCAACAAGAGAAAGAATCCCTGGCGGACACCCTCTGGCAGGCTAAGGCCAGCATCTTCAGTAAGTTTCTTCCGCCTTGTATTTCTGTAGTCTAGATACTTTGAATTTATTGAACTCATGCGCTCCTTGTCGGAACTTTGCAGCTCCTATGGGTTTGACCCGATCGCCTCCTTCGGACAAGGAATGCATGGTTCTTGCTGGCAACTCAACACCGCCATCACCCAAGCCAAAGAGATTGCCAAGCCCCTCCAAATACACATCAAGTCCTCGGACTCCATGGTGAAGTACTCGGAGATTCTGCACCGAGCCCCCGAGCGTGTTACAAGCTGGCAAGCTGCATGTGCATGGGCTAGCGCAAGGATGGCGTTGTAAATGGTGAAGGCACACTATGAAGGTGCCGACATCGACACGGTGACCTCTGGTATCCCCGACATCGACGATGACGGCAAAGAGATTGATCATGAAGCCATCATGTCGTCACTCGTGGGCTATGACACCAGAGTTGCTGAGTTGGTGGACATCGACGTCTTCGTGCCCACGAACACCATCGACAGCGGCAACCAAGATTCCTCCGAGTCCCACCACACTGCCGACGTTGAGGGTGATTCTCCGGCTGGTGACGATGCTGCTTCCAATTCTCCTGCGCCAAAGGAATGAAAAACAACTTTCTAATATTTGTTTCACCTTTGGTGTATGCGCGGAAAAAAACTTGTTGATGTAACTTAAGGCGGAAAACATTGGTTGTTTATTTCTTGCTGCTTAAGAACTAGTTTCCAGCATGTATATATTTTTTAAGCAAGTGCTGGCTTATCCATTACTTTGGTTCTTATGCTTGACTTTTCGTGAGTCAGAAGACTCGTTGTCGGAACCATGCGCTTAGGTGATGATGCCCAATGGCACCGTCAATAACCTGAGCACAAAATCGCCGACAATAAGTGCCAAAAGTCACTACTCCAGAATCCACATAAAAACGACAAAGAACGTGTAGACCAGAAAACTTAAGCTAACGCCCGTAGGTGGAATTTTCACAAGTGCAAACACAAAGCTTGTGCATAAAGATTTTACATGATCCAAAAATGAACACTAAAGGAGGTTAAAGACTCAGAAATATGAGTGAACTAGAGAGCTTTATTTCATTGATCATATAAGAGGTACACAATTAGATAAAAAGTGCTAAGTGTAGAAAGGACGTAGCTGTGCTATGTTCCATGGCCGATCAAGCTGCGGGTAGTCATCATCCGGGTCACGTCGCTTACGCTTATGATCCTCATTGGGTCTATCCTTTAGTTCACGATTTTCAACAAGGTAGTAAGACCCATTGAGTAGCGCCTTGCTTATGATGAACGGTCCTTCCCATGGCAGGGATAGTTTGTGCGACTTCTTCTGCTTAAGTCTGAGCACCAAATCCCCCTCTTTAAACGAGCGATGCCGAACGCGGCGACTATGGTAGCTGCGTAGCTTCTGCTGTTAGATGGCGGATCTTTGGCATGCCAAAACGCGCTCCTCCTCGAGAAGGTCCACATCCAGGCGTCTAGATTCTTTAGCGTCATCTTCGTCGTAGGCGGCAACTCTTGGTGCATCGTGAAGTATGTCGGAAGGCAGGATGGCTTCTGCTCCATATACCATGAAATAAGGGGTGTAGCCGGTGGATCTGTTGGGTGTAGTCCGTAAACTCCACATCACAGATGGTAACTCTTCCGCCAGGCTCCAGCTGCTCTATGTAGCGGGGCCTCAAGACGTGGCGTGATTCCCTGGAGAATTAATCCATTGGCTCGCTCAACCTGAACATTGGATTGTGGGTGTGCCACAGAAGCAAGAGCAAGTCGGGTGCCTTTCTCCCAACAATATGCCTCCACTTCTCTGAGTGACAAATTGCTGCCATTGTCGGTGATAATGCTATGTGGGAGACCAAATCTCACCACTAGATCTCGGATGAACCTAAGGGCAGTTGCCCCATCAAGCTTTCTAATGGGTTTAGCTTCTATCCATTTAGAGAATTTATCAACTGCTACAAGCAGCTGCGTAAACCCACAGGGTGTCGTTTGTAACGGTCCCACCATGTCTAGCCCCCAGACTGCAAACGGCCAAGTTATTGGCATTATTCACAGTTCTTCGGCAGGAACATGTGGTTGTCGGGCATAATACTGGCATCCCATGCATGTCTCAACCAGCTTGTCGGCGTCCGCCTTTGCGGTTAGCCAGTAGAATCCTTGCCCGAAGGCTTTCGCAACCAAAGATCGGGGAGCGGCGTGATGCCCGCAATCTCCGAGATGGATTTCGCGTAGGATTTCCATACCTTCTAGTTGGGAAACACACTTTAGGTATACACCAGTAGTGCTCCTTTTGTAGAGTTGCCCATTGTTTATGGTATAACCCTTTGCTCGTCATACTATTTGCCGTCTTTCGACTTCGTCGTCGAGCAAAGTTCCGTGTTCTAGGTAATCCATGAACGATTTTGTCCAAGCCGGAGGGACCTTAGTCACCATGTTGACAAAAGAGTCAGCTCTATCCGGGTTGTCGATGTCGGCGCCCTTCACAGATGGTGTGCGCAGGTGCTCTAGGAAAACTCCTAGCGGAATTTGTTTGCACCCTGATCCAAGCTTAGACAGCAGATCAGCCGCCTCGTTCTGCTCCCTAGGTACATACTTGACTTCGTAGCCCAAGAAGCTCTTGGCTATCTCGTCCACTTCGTCTCGATATGCCGCCATCATAGGGTTCCGCGCATTCCAGGTGCCATCCACCTGCTGGGCAACCAAGTCGGAATCTCCACAGCAAATTATGCGCTTGATGCCAATATCCTTGGCTACACGCAGTCCGTGAATGAGTGCTTCATACTCCGACATGTTGTTTGTAGCCTCGAAGTGGATCTGCAGAACGTAGTGTAGCTTGTCTCCTGTTGGTGACTGTAGCAATACACCAGCCCCCGAGCCGTTGAGCAGCTTTGATCCGTCAAAGTGCATCACCCAGTACTCTGGTTCTGGCAACGGAGTAGCGTCTGGCATCTCCGTCCAATCTGCAACAAAATCCGCCAAGGCTTGTGACTTGATAGCGTCGCGTCTCTTGTAGGTGATTTTGAAGGCGGCGAGTTCAATGCCCCACTTCGCGACCCTTCCTGTAGCGTCGCTGCTATTGATAATGTCGGACAATGGAGTCTTGCTCACCACTATGATTGGGTGCTCCAAAAAGTAATGCCTCAGCTTCCTAGAAGCAAGGAATACTCTGTAAGCTATCTTTTGGTAGTGCGGGTAACGTTGCTTGGACTCTGTCAAGACCTTGCTCACATAGTAAACTGGTCATTGAACTTCGTGCTCATAGCCTGGTTCCTTCCGCTCTACCACGACGACGATGCTAATAACCCGGTTGGTTGCTGCCATGTAAATTAATAGGGGCTCTCCAGGCTCGGGTGCTGCAAGGATGGGCGCTGAGGAAAGAATCTCCTTGAGCTGCTTCAATGCTGCATCTGCTTCGTCTGTCCACGTGAATTTGTCCGCCTTCTTCAGCAACTTGTACAGCGGCAGAGCCTTCTCTCCAAGTCGGCTGACGAACCGACTAACTGCTGCAACACAACATGTTAGTCGTTGAATGTCCTTTAGGCATGTCGGACGGTTTATGTTTGGGCCATCGTGACATAGAAAAACGTGTCGTATGGGGTAGTGAACGAAGTGGCCAATTGGTCCGACTTCCTCATCTTGATCTGGTGGTATCCTGAGTATGCATCGAGAAAACACAAAAGTTCCGATCCAGCCGTCGAGTCAATAACTTGGTCAATGTGAGGCAAAGCAAACGGATCTTTGGGGCATCCTTTGTTCAAGCCGGTGTAATCAACGCACATTCTTAATTCATTGGTTCCCTTTTTGGGGACAAGTACAGGATTGGACACCCATTGGGTGTGAAGGAGTTCTCGGATAAATCTAGCCTTAAGTAACCTAGCTATCTCTTTGCCAATGGCGCGTCTCTTCTCATCTCCAAAGCGTCGTAGAGGTTGTTTCATTGGTTTACATTTTGTATCAATGTTTAAGCTGTGCTCGGAAAGTTCCCTAGGTACACCCTTCATGTCGGCAGGTTGCCAGGCAAAGATGTCCCTATTCTCACGGAGGAACTCGACGAGCGCGCTTTCCTATTTGGGATCCAGGTTCGTCCCAATGGCGGTGACCTTGGAGGCATCGCCTACCACAAGTTCCACCGGCTTGGTCTCGATGACGGCCTTGAACGCAGGAGCGGAGTCGGAGATCTGCTTCTTCGACGCGGGCATCTCTGAGTCATTAACCTTGCTCTGGATCTCTTTGAATTCTTCGCTGTAGAGGACAGCTTCTGCAACGGTTGCTTCATTGATCTCGCAGTCCCTTGCCTTGGTAAAGCTTCCGGATACGTGATGACACCGTTTGGTCCGGGTATCTTGAGTTTGTTGTAGACGAAGCATGGCTTGGCCATGAACGTGTGGAATATGTCGCGGCCGAATATGACGTGGTACACGCTCTTGAAGGGGACCACCTCGAAGGTCATGCGCTCTTGGCGGTAATTATTAACATCGCCAAAGGCAACCTGAAGTGTAATGCACCCAAGGGACCGGGCCTCCCGACCAGGAACTATGCCGTGGAAGATGGTGTTGGTCTGCCTTAGGTTTGCCTCCGTCAAGTTCATCTTCTGCAGTGTATCCAGGTACATGATGTTGATGCTGCTTCCACTATGCACCATACACTTGGTAAACTCTACGCCATCAATCAAGGGGTTGATGACTATGGCGTACTGGTTCTCCGTGGGGATAAGGTCTGGGTGGTCCGTCCTGTCCCAAGTTATTTGAACCTCCGACCAGCGCAGGCACTAGGGAACTGGGGGAGAGTGTCCATTCAGGATCCTCAGAGAGGTGTTCTTCTGTTGTCGAACGGTGGGGGTGCCAAGGAAAGTGTGGTAGACTGGAGCCTTCTTTGCGAAGGGGTTCTTGCCCTTGTCGTTGCTCTTGGCGGCGTTCTTGGGGTCAACGTCTTCGTCCATGTCACTTGAATCCTTGGACTCCTCCTCCTTCTTCTTCCCCTTGCCCTTGCCTCGCGGTCTGTTCTTCCGACTTCGCTTGTAGCCGGACTCCGGGTCTTCCTTGAGGTCGTTGACGAACTTGCAATGTCAATTGGTATGAGTGGCTTTGCCGTTGGCGTCGAGGTGTATGAGGCACGGCATATCGCGGTTCTCCTCGTAGGTTTGGGGAACGCGGAGCGGCGCCGAGGTGGTTTCACTTCCTCGTTGCTGCCCACGACCTCCCCTTCCTTGGCCACGCTGTTCGCCTTCTCCTCATCCTACAAAAGTCATGGCGACCATGTTGGTAGATTAATTTTCTTCTGGAGCGGTTTTCCGCTTTGTACTGTTGTTCCTCCGAGCTTGAGTTGGAATGGCTGTTACCGGCAAGGAGCCACGAGCATCATTGTCGGCAGCTGCGAACGCACTAGCCAACTGAATCATCTGGTTCAAGTCAAGCTGGTGATTGTCCCGCAAGCGCTTCAGCTTATGCCGGAGCAACGTGCCCCTTTCCAATCCGTCTATGAAGGCGGCCATGGCGGTCTGGGCGTGCACTCCTGCGCAGGAATTCTTCATATCTAGCCAGCGAGAGAGGTAGGCACGATATGTCTTGTCTTTCTCTTGCACGCACCGCTGTAGATCGCCCACAGTGCAGGGACACTTGTATGTACCCTCAAAGTTCTTAGTGAATGCTTCTTGCATGTCCAGCCAGTTGTAGATAGATTTCTCTGGAAAGTCATCGATCCATTGACGGGCCATGCCCGCCAACATTAACGGGAGGTACTTGATGGCGATGTTGGGGTTGCCTCCGGCAATCTCCACCACGTTGTTGTAGTCCTGCAACCATGTGGTCAGCTTGGCGGTGCCGTCATAGGTCTTGATGGTCTTGTCAATCCAGAAACCTTTGGGGTTAGTTGCGGACCATATTGCAGGTCCAAAGCAACGTGGTCCTAGGTATGGTCCTTCCCGGGCCTCATGGATCTTATCGATCCGCGAACGTGCATCATATGGCTCCGGGTTCTTCTTCTTTTTGTCAACAGGGGATGGGCTGCATGAACGACGCGGGCCTCCGCCGCCATGGTGACTGCTTGGCGGTGACGGAGGCGGAGGTGGTGGTGGGTTAGCCTTCTTGCTGTTACCCTCCTGCGACGCCTCACGCCTGTCACGGATGCTTGTCGGACGCGGAGGGTCATGGCGTGACCCGATCTTGTGTCCTTGGCTGCGCTCTCCGTCATGACGGGTCTACTCCGCGTTGTCGCGGATGACGATGCCACACTGCTTTGGTGGGGGCATACCGCACGATGGTGAGTCTTGTAATCTTCGCGATGTCGGGGGATCGGGGCGGTGGCAATGGGCGATGAGGTCGGGCCTTTTCTCCATGGTCGGAGGATATGGGGATAGCATCCTTCCTATTGCGCGCATCCCTCCGTCTTCGTTCTGATGAGCCCGTCTGGGACCCGACATCAAGAGGAGATCTGTCCCTTGGCATCTTGTACTGGCTAGATTGGCAGAGCGCTGGGTCAGACTCGAGCCTCTAGGAGGTGGCCTTTTCCTGCTGCTTCACCGCCTTGGCCACTAGGTCGTAGACCTGCTCCACTGCCTCGGGTGATCTATCCTGCTCCACAAGGGTCTTGGGGACGGCGAGGTTAAGGAGTGGGGTGGGCATCACCTGCTTGCCTTCATTGTCAATATATGGCTTGGCCTGTGCCGGCTTCGAGGGGGACCATCCTAGATTGCACCGTACACCAGGATCGTTGATGACGCGAGCCGGAGCTTTCTTAGCCTTCTGCTGCTGCAGTAAAGTCTTGTACTCAGCCTCCATTGCTCTAGCTTTCTCTATGGACTTCTGCGCGTTGACCAGATCTCGATCTAGTTTAGCGCCTTGCTCCGCGATGGCCTGCACTTCCTCCAGCAGCTGCTGGCGCTTCTCGTCAAGCTGGGTCACGTTCTGGATATGAGCAACGGTTAGTGGCTTGATGAGGAGATTGTCATACATCACTCTATCAGCTGGAGTAACTTGGGATGCTGCAGATGTAGATGCTGGAGGCGGCAAGTTTGCGGTGTTGTTGTTGTTGGGCCGGTGTCGAGTTCCCGCGGCTGCTGCACTGGGTTAGGCGGAGGAGGCATGACTTTTGCGCGATCATCGTCAGCAGCAATAAGTGGCCCCTTCCCCTTTTCCATCGCTGTAGGCGGAGATCGCCCGGGTTGATCTTCATCCATCACCGTCCCAATGGTGACGAACACCCCTCGAGACGTGACGACATTGTTGACTTGCTCGTCGCACGAGTACTCCTCCTCCATCTCCTGCATAGCGGAGTCTAGCTCTTCTAGACTGAAGTCTATCTCCTCTGAATCTACACTGAAGTCAGCATAAAGCGCGTAAATGACAGAGTCGGAGGGTGCCACGACTTCCTCGATGACGGGCGGTGGAGGTGCAATGGCCTTAATGATGACTGGAGGTGGTGGTGCTGCTGCGATGATGGCGGCGGGAGGCGATGGCGGCGGCTGTTGAATCGGAGGTTCTCCGTCTCTGAGCGCAAGCTCCATCTGGGCTGCTGCGTCAGCTGCCGCGTAGCTGTTGATGGTGCTCACCATCTCTTCGAGGGTAAGGCATCCTGTTGCCTGCTACCGTCTTAAAGAATGTCGAAGAAGCGTGCCGCGGTCCAGTCCTTCCACGAAGTGATACAAAGCGTTATCATCGGGGTAGTGGGCTAGATCGGCTCGTATACGGAGCCACCTGGCCAGGTAATCGTGGGGGTTTTCGCCCTCTCTCTGAACGCAGCGCGCCATATCGAAGATGGTTACCATGCCGACGAACTTGGATCTTTGCTGTCCAGATGCACGGAAGAAGCCGGCGGATTTGCAGTGATCTTCCACCTTTATATCCTGCATAGGGGCGGTTTGGGTGGGCCTTGAATTTTTCCGATCTTTGCCTACAATCTCCGAGGAGAGATCCGACATCGATCCTTCCGCAAACGTATCCTTCCCGTAGGCGGTCCGTGCGGGCCTTGATGCTTTCCGATCTTTGCCGGCAAACTCCGAAGAGAG
Source organism: Avena atlantica (assembly GCA_910589765.1). Lineage (NCBI taxonomy): Eukaryota > Viridiplantae > Streptophyta > Magnoliopsida > Poales > Poaceae > Avena > Avena atlantica. Next base: position 58,623,406 of record OU342737.1, read on the forward strand.
ATCCGACATCGATCCTTCCGCGAACGTGTCCTGCCTGTAGGCGGTCCATGCGGGTCTTGATGCTCCTCCGACTCCCAGGGAACTAGTGCCCGAGTCGGTTTCACCGATGAAGAGGTGGATGTATCCGATAGGAACGATTGAACACCGCGTAGGGTTCGTCTTCGCCGGGATCCAGAACTCGTAGGGAGGGATGATCGGAATGTTGCCGGAGAAGAGAACACGGCCGATGGCTACGGTTTCGCCGATTCCCACGAAGATCTTGGTCCTCGCCCGCTGAAGAGCCTGAAGCGCCTCTTGCCCCACGATGGGCGCCAACTGTCGTGGTATTGCCGACGATGGAGGGGTCCTCACAGTGCGTGTTTAGAGACGTGGGATAAGGCGGACGGTTGACGGGTACAAGGTAACACAGCTTACCCAGGTTCAGATCCCACAACGGTGGCGGAATCCTACTCCTGCTATAAATCACTATAAGGGCAATACGTCGAGTTACAGATATTGGTTCGTTGTGCAAGGTTGTGTGTATCGATGCTATGATCGTCTGTGATTGTCTGAGATTGTCTGCCCTAAAGGCTCCCATAGGCCCGACTTATATAGTCACCAGGTCCTAGGGTTACAGGGAAAAGTCCTAGCCGGACAGGTTACAGAGTCCTACACCGTCTATTACTAGTCCTGTGTATCTTGCACTCCAAGGCTTCGGGTACGTTGGTGACTCCACCGTAGCCTTCCTTTATCCGGCATGGGCCTCCCTTCTGGATCCATCTAACTGGGCCGCACAGCAGGCCATAGGCCATGCTACCGACTATGGGCCACCCGGGTTATCCGGATAAGTGACATGCTATGAGGATACCCATATAGCATATCCCCAACACTGTTCATCACCTCCATAAGAAAGAACCATATCCTTAGTTCTTCTCAAGTACTTAAGGATGTTTTTGACCGCTGTCCAATGATCCACTCCTGGATCACTTTGATATCTTCTAGTCAAACTAACAACATATGCAATATTGGGTCTAGTACATAGCATGGCATACATAAGAGATCATATGGCTGAGGCATAGGGAGTCTTACTCATCCTTTCTCTATCTTCTGCCGTTGCAGGACTTTGAGATTTACTCAAGGTCGTATTGGGCAACATGGGCAAGAACCCTTTCTTGCTATCTTCCATTCCAAACCTCTTTAGAACTTTGTCCAAATATGTACTCTGTGACAATGATATTAGGCGTCTCGATCTATCTCTATAAATATTTATGCCTAATATGTAAGCTGCTTCGCCAAGATCTTTCATTCAAAAACTATTATTCAAATAATCCTTGACACTATTAAGAAGGTCTACATCATTCCCAATCAACAACATGTCATCTACATATAGTATTAAGAATGCTACAGATCTCCCACTCACTTTCTTATAAATACAAGCTTCTCCATAAGTTTGTATAAAACCAAAGCTTTTGATTAACTTATCAAAACGCTGATTCCAACTTCGGGATGATTGCTTCAATCCATAAATGGAATATTGAAGTTTGCATACCTTGTTAGCATATTTAGGATGGACAAAACCTTTGGGTTACATCATATACGACTCTTCATCAATGTCTCCATTGAGGAACGCCGTTTTGACATCCATCTACCATATCTCATAGTCATAATATGCAACGATTGCTAACATAATTCTCACAGACTTTAGCTTCGCTACTGGTGAGAAAGTCTCATCGTAGTCAACTCCTTGAATTTGTCGAAACCCTTTTGCGACAAGTCGAGCTTTATAGACAGTAACATTACCATCAGCATCTGTTTTTTTCTTGAAAATCCATTTATTCTCGACAGCCTTCCGGCCATCCGGTAAGTCCACCAAAGTCCATACTTGGTTTTCGTACATGGATCCAATCTCTGATTTCATGGCTTCTTGCCATTTATTGGAATCTGGGCTCATCATCGCTTCCTCATATGTTGCAGGGTCATCGGTGTTGTCCACCAACATGACACTCATAACGGGATCATACCAATCAGGAGTGGTACGAGTTCTCGTTGACCTGCGAGGTTCCATAGTAACTTGAACTGAAGTTTCATGATCAACATCATTAGCTTCCTCTCTTATTGGTGTAGGCGCCACAGGAACTACTTCCGGTGCTACGCTAATCGCAAGTTCGAGAGAAGGTTCAACAACCTCATCGAGTTCTACTTTCCTTCCAGTCACTTCTTCCGAGAGAAACTCCTTCTCTAGAAAGGATCCATTCTTGGCAACGAAGATTTTTCCCTCGGATCTATGATATAAGGTATACCCAATAGTTTCCTTTGGGTATCCTATGAAGACGCATTTTTCCGCTTTGGGTTCAAGCTTGTCAGGCTGTAACTTCTTTACATAAGCTTCGCAACCCCAAACTTTAAGGAACGACAATTTAGGTTTCTTCCCAAACAACAATTCATACGGTGTCGTTTCAACGGATTTAGATGGTGCCCTATTTAAAGTGAATGCGGCTCTTTCTAATGCATAACCCCAAAACGATAGCGGTAAATCTGTAAGTGACATCATAGAATGAACCATATCTAAGAGAGTTCAATTATGACGTTCGGACACACCATTACGTTGTGGTGTTCCCGGCGGTGTCAATTGTGAAATTATTCCGCATTTCTTCAAATGCTCGCCAAACTCGTAACTTAGATATTCACCTCCACGATCAGATCGTAGAAATTTAATCTTCTTATTATGTTGATTCTCTACCTCACTTTGAAATTCAAGTCATCCGTGAAGGTAAGAACATAACGATAACCACCGCGCGATGCTACACTCATTGTGCCACACACATCGGTATGTATGATTTCCAATAAGTCCGTAGCTCGCTCTGTCATACCAGAAAATGGAGTCTTAGTCATTTTACCCATCAGACATGCTTTGCATCTTTCAAGTGATTCGAAATCAAGTGATTCAAGAAGTCCATCGGAATGGAGTTTCTTCATACGCTCCACTCCAATATGACCAAGACGACAGTGCCACATATAAGTCGAGTTATCGCTCAATTTCAAACGTTTAGCTTCAATGTTATTAATGTGTGTATTTCCACAATCGAGATTCAATAAGAATAGACCATCTATCAAAGGTGGATGTGCATAAAACATATTACTCATATAAATCGAACAACCATTATTCTCGGATTTAAATAAGTAACCGTCTCGCAATAAACATGATCCGGATATAATGTTCATGCTCAACGCAGGCACCAATAACAATTATTTAAGTATAAAACTAATCCCGATGGTAGATGAAGAGGTAGTGTGCCGACCGCGATCACATCAACCTTTGATCTATTTCCAACGTGCATCGTCACCTCGTTCTTCGCTAGCTTCAGTTTATTCTGCAGCACCTGTTTCGAGTTACAAATATGAGAAACTGAACCAGTATCAAATACCCAGGCACTACTACGAGTACTAGTGAGATACACATCAATAACATGTATATCGGATATACCTTTCTTCTTGATGTTGTCGTTCTTCAAATCCGCCAAGTACTTAGGGAAATTCCGCTTCCAGTGACCTTCTCCCTTGCGGTAAAAGCACTCAGTATCAGGCTTAGGCCCAGCCTTGGTCTTCTTCGCTGGTGCGGTAACTTTCTTACCGCCCTTCTTGAAGTTTCCCTTTTTCTTAGACTTGCATTGCTTCTTGAATTTGGTGGTCTTATTGACCAACAACACTTGGTGCTCTTTCTTGATCTCAACTTCTGCAGACTTTAACATGGAGAAGAGTTCGGGCAACGACTTGTCCATGTTTTGCATATTGTAGTTCATCAAAAAGTTCTTATAACTTGGTGGTAGTGATTGTAGGACAAGGTGAATCCCCAAAGCATTAGGAATCACTATACCTAAGCTTTGAAGCTTGCTTGCGTGCCCAGACATCTTAAGCACGTGCTCACTGACGGAGCTGCCCTCTTCCATCTTGCAGTTAAAGAACTTTTCAGAAGCCTCATAACTCTCAACTGCCACGTGAGCCTCAAATATCATTTTGAGTTCCCGGACAATATCATGTGGGTCATGGTTCTCAAACCTTTTCTGAAGCTCCAATTCCAAACCATACAAGATAGCACACTGAACTGTGGAGTACTGATTCTTCCGAACGAGGAAAACATTCTTTACATCATCGGTAGCATAAGCTGCAGGCGGGTCACCCAGCGGTGCATCCAGCACATAGGTCAAATTACCAGCATTGAGGACAATCCTCAAATTGCGGAACCAATCCGCGAAGTTGCTTCCATTGTTTTCAACTTTTCTATCTCTAGGAACGCACTAAAATTGATGGTAGGGGCCGCCATTGATGTACAACATATTTGCAATAATTTAGACTAAGTTTATGTAAAATTGAGTTCTAATTAATAGTTAAATTAATCTAGGTGAAGTCCCACTCAAAACAATATCCCTCGCATTATTTTAGTGATCACACGAACCAAATCCACCACATCAAAACCGATCATCACGAGAGTTGATGTAGCTTCAATGGCGAACAATCAACATGTTCATCACATCTACTATATGACTCATGCTTTACCTTTCGGTGATCCGTGTTCCGAGACCATGTCTGTACATGCTAGGCTCGTCAAGATCAAACCTTAGCTTCCGCATGAGCAAATCTGGCTTGCTCACGTTGTATACACTCGTAGAATCTAACACACCCGATCATCACGTGGTGCTTCGAAACAACGAGCTTTAGCAACGGTGCTTACTAAGGATGGACGCTTTGAAACTTGAAATTTTGTGCTTGAGGGATCATCTTATAAAGCTACCGTCGCGAACTAAGCAATACAAGATGCATAAAAGTATTAACATCACATGCAATTCATAATATGTGATATGATATGGCATTTCTTCTTGTTCTTCCGATCTCCATCTTCAAGCACGAACATGATCTCCATCATCACCGGTTTGGCGTCAAGGTCACTGGCGCCGCTTCATGGTTGTCGTCTACCAGCATCAACTATTACAACTACTTTGAATAGACACACAGGTCTTAACGGAATTTAAAAGACAACCATATGGCTCCTGCCGTTTGCCAACTTACAATAAGGAACATTGCATACATCATATATAATCACAATCATGGACATATCACATCACAGCACACCCCTGTAAAACAAAGTTAGACGCCTCTAATTTTCTTTGCATATTTTACGTGGTTTGGGGATTTCAGTAAGTGTCGTTCTAACTTACGAACAAGAACCACAACGTTGATGTTTGAACTATCAAGTGTCCGTTGTAAATTGAACCTATACTATGATGGGAGAGATAGACACCCGCAAAGCCACTTATGCAATACAAGTTGCATGTTGAGCGTGGAGCAAGTCTCATGAACGATGTCATGTAAGGTTAGCCCAGGCCGATTCATCCCATCATACCGCAAGATGCAAAGTACACAAAAAGCAATTGATAATAAAAGCACCACCGCCCACAATGACCATTGTGTTCTACTCGTGCAACAGATCTACATATAGACCTGGCTCTGATACCACTGTAGGGGTTCGTAGCATGGAAAACAAAAAAAATCCACCGCATGCACACAAACAAGGCAAGATCTATCTACTAGATTGTAGCAACGAGTCGATAGAAGCACTCACCCTCGAAGATTCCAAAGCGGTTAACGAGAGCAGATTCTCGTGGGTGATGTAGTCGTACACTTGCCGATCTCAAGATCGCGTAGACGATCCTTCCGGCGCTGCGTTCCGGCAGCGCTTCCGCAGTCGGTCACACGTTCGGTACTTGATGAAGACCTTCCTCTCCCTTGTTCCAGCAGGCAGCGGAGGTTGTAGTTTTCCCCTCGCGATTTCGGCAACACGACGGCATGGTGTCGGAAGTAGAGGGAAGATCCCGTAGGGCTTCGCCTAAGCCGGTGCGAGTTATAGTGGATTAGGGTTTCCCGGAAATCTAGGGTTTAGAAGACCGGGAGGATAAGGAGGTGTCGGCGGCGGTGACGGACCGGCGGCGGCGGTGCTGCGGCGCGGCGGCGGTGCGGCGTGGGGAGGGCTAGGGCTTGTAGTGTTGGGGCAGCCCTCCCCCTCTATTTATGAGAGGGGGGCAGCCTTGGGAGGGGTGGGTTTGAATCCAAACCCAAACCCAAGTTAGATTGAGAGAAGGACTTGTTTCTTCTTCCACTAGGAAACCATTGTTCCAGTTTGACTTTTCAAACTTCCCGTTTGACTTTCAATTTAGAGCTTTAATTCTCTCTTGCAAATGCCCACACCAGGTGACCTAGGAATGATCCAATCATTCCACTTATCCATGACACATTCATGGACCATTCCCCTTCCGGTCCGGTGAACCTTCTACACCCTTCTAGAACCTCTCCGATGAAAACATCGGAATCTTTCCCGAATTCTGGAATCAGACTTTCCTTATATGAATCTTATTCTCCAGACCATTCCGGATCTCCTCGTGATATCCCGGATCCCATCCGAGACTCCGAACAACATTCGGTATCCCTACTAACATTCCATATCTACTAAACAACATCGAATCCTTAAGTGTGTCTCCCTACGGTTCGTGAATTATGCGGACATGACCGAGACACTTCTATGATCAATAACCAATAGAGGAATCTGGAAATTCATATGTCTCCCACATATTTCTACGATTACTTTGCGGTAAAATGAACCACTTACATACGATACCAATTTCCCTTTGTCTCAAGATAGTTTACTTATCCGAGTTTTTGATCGTCGGTATCTCTGCATACCTAGTTCAACCTCATTACCGATAAGTACTCTTTTCTCGTTCCCGTGATATGTGATCCCTTGTGAGCCAGTCACATGCTTGCAAGCTAATTGGATGACATTCCACCGAGAGGGCCCAGAGTATATCTATCCGTCATATGGATGGACAAATCCCACTCTTGATCCATGTGCCTCAACACATACTTTCCGAACACTCAATGCCAACTTTATAGCCACCCAGTTACGGTGTGGTGTTTGATGTCATCAAAGCATCCTTCCGGTAATGGTGATTAGCATGATCTCATGGTCGAAGGAATGAGGTTACTATGTATCAGAAAGCTTATAGAAAACGAACTATTGAAATGACTTGATCTTTATGCTACGCTTATCTAAAGGAGTATGTCCATCATACCATTCTCCTAATGATATGACCTTGTTGTTAATAACATATCAATGTTCATGATCGAGAAACCATGATCATCAATTAACCAACATGCTGGTATTATAAAGAGGCTTTACCAGGGACTCTAATTTAGTTTACAAATCACACAATTATTAATGTTTCTGGTTAATACTATTATAGCATGAATGTAAACATTTATCATAAACACAAAGATATAATAATAACCACTTTTATTATTGCCTCTAGGGCATATCTCCAACAAATAAAATTTCTCCTCAATAGTAGGTGGACTGAAAATATCACATTCATCATTGTAATCATCATATATTGGAGGTATAGTATCATCATAAGTAATAGAATAGCTATCTTCCCAAGTCTGTTCATTTGTAAACATATCATCATTGGAAGGAACATGGATAGCACTAATAGCACAACAACTATTAATATCATCATTTTCGGAATTGGTACCAAAGAGATTTTCAATATCAAAAGTGGTGTGCTTTTCCCAATCATGACCACTACTATAGGTAACATGCATAGGAACATCATCTAGTTCAGACTCATCAGCAAAAACTATGATAGGAGCAAGATGATTAGAGGAAGATACCGTTTCCTCTCTCCTTTTACTCCTCTTCTTCTTCTTCTTCTTCTTCTTCTCCTCTTTAGGAGGGAGATGTTTGAAAGGAAGCTTCTCCACATACCCTGGCTTATTGTTAGAGACAATAGAACAAACTTTGGAGGATTCCTCCTTTTCATTAATAAGAAAAAAAATCATATTAGTCCTGTCATATTTTGGTAAAATATCATATTTTATAAGATTTTGTATGTAAGTATTCACGTGGCAATTATCAACACAATAAATATGACACCCATGCAGGACGCAATTCATACCAAAAGCACTCATGTCTACCAAATAAGTACATTGATTGAAATTTTAGGTGGGATGGTGACGAGTGTTCTGTCCGAGAGAGGCTAATCAGGTGGAACATGAATTGGCAAAGTTTGCTTATATTTCTAAAAATTCCCGGGTGTGGGATGGTGGTCGACAGGGCTTCATTTTGCCCTATGTAACAAAGGATGTAACTCTTTTATCAAAAAAAAGCCACCAGACACTCCCTTCGAAAAGATGTTTTCATTTTGCCCTATGTAACAAAGATGTAAGAGCAACTCCAGCAGAGACGCCAAACTCGCCGCACGCTACAGTTTCGCGCGCCAGAGCCCGCGCGTGCCCCTCCAGGCGCGCGGGAAAAATCGTCGATGCACACGCTTTCTTTCGAGTGCCACTGAGAACACGCTATAAACAAGCCCTCACCATGCACCACCAACCACTCGAACATTCACCGCGCGCCAATTATTTTCCCTTCCCTGCCGCTTCCTCGCCCACGCGTCCCCCACGCATCTGCGCCACTGTTTCACCACGCCTGCACCGATGCTTCCCCGTCGCCCCCGCGCCTATGACATGCATCGTCGTACGAGCTCAGGGTACCGCGTCGTCCGCGCGTGGCCCAACGACACCTTCTACAGCGAGATCAGGACTGGTGACAGCGTATCGGCCTCGGCACCTTCGAGGAGGCACGCGCGTATGATGTCGTGGCATGTGATGGTGGCTCGGTTGACGTAGAGCCTCGTTGGGAACCCCAAGAGGAAGGTGTGATGAGCACAACAACAAGTTTTCCCTCAGTTATGAAACCAAGGTTATCGAAACAGTAGAAGTAAGGAAACAACTCCAAGGTGTTGTTAACAACTTGGAACCTGCACAACACAAACTCAATACTTTGCCCCAATTTACAGTGAGGTTGTCAATCTCACCTGTTTGCTGAAATCAAAGGATTAAACGTATAGTGTGAAAGATAGTGATTTGCTTGTAGAAAGTAAACAGTAACAGTAGATGGTGTATCAATGATAAAGGAATAGACCGGGGTCCACATTTCACTAGAGGTGTTCTCCTTAAGATATATAGCATGTTGGATGAACAAATTACAACGGGGCAATTGACAGATTGAGGAAGCATAACAATGCATATACTAGACATCTTGACTCCTACGAGATTTGTTTGGGCATTACAACATAATACATAGACCATAATACAATTACATCTATGACTAATAATCCACCTTCAGGTTATCATCTGAACCCCTTCCAGTATTAAGTTGCAAGCAACAGATAATTGCATTAAGCAACGTGTGTAAAGTAAACAATAAAATTTCCCTTAGACAAAGGATTTTTGTTTTCTCCCTAGTAGCAACAGCACATCTACAACCTTCGAGATTTCTGTCACTTCTGTAGATTACTAGAGGCATCAACCTACTATCGAGCATAAATACTCCCTCTTGGAGTTGCAAGCATCTACTTGGCCAAAGCATCTACGAACAATGGAGAGCATGCAAGATCACAGATAACATAGACATGATAGAATCAATAATCAATCTGACATAGTATCTCAATATCCATCGGATCCCCGCAAACACAACATGTATGATTACAAATAGATGATCTTGATCATGAATGGAGCTCACAAGATCTAAACATGATAGCACAAAGGAGGAGAAACAACCATCTAGCTACTGTATGAGCCCCTAGTCCAAGGGTGAACTACTCACGCATCACTCCGGAGGCTGGCATGGTGATGAAGAAGGCCTCTGGGATGATCTCTCCCCTCCAGCAGGGTGCCGGGAAGAGCTTCAGATCCCCCGATCTAGGGATGGAGATGGCGGTGGCTACGGACTGTTTCATGGAGATCTGATTGGGTACTTAGGGTTTCTGCATCAGGGTGCTTTTATAGGCGAAGGGGAAAGTTCGGTGGGCACCCGAGGGGCCCACACCTAGGGCTGGCGCCCCTCCCCCTAGGTCGCACCGCCACCAGGTGTGGCCGCCTCGTGGCCCCACTTCTGCTGCCCTCCGGACTCCGTGTTCCTTCCGGTAAAATATCAACTTTGGCTTTTGTCCCGTCCAATTCCGAGAATATTTCCTTACTAGCTTTTCTGAAACCAAAAAAAGCAGAAAACAGGCAACTGGTACTACAGCATCTTGTCAACAGGTTAGTTCCAGAAAATGTATAAAAATACCTCAAAGTGTAGGCAAAACATAAGAAAGTTGATACAACACAATCATGGAGCATCAAAAATTATAGATACGTTTACGAAGTATCAAGCATCCCCAAGCTTAACTCATGCTCATCCTCGAGTAGGTAAGCGATAAAAAGAATAATTTTTTAGGTGACATGCATCATCACAATCTTGATCAAGGTATTTGTAAAGCATACATAGCTGGGATCAAAGTACTCTAAACATGAGCATGAGAGATGTAGTTCTAACAATAAGACATAGCAACTATGTTATAACATGAAAAGGTACAAACAAAAGATCATGAATAACAATACATTGAAAAACGTTTGTTTGTTTCACATATAGAAAACATAGCAAGAGTGGTATTCAGCTTGTCCTTTATGGTATAGCAAAACATAAATGCATAGGACACCTTCAAAGTTCATAAGGGTGACTAGATAAAAATAATTTAAGAACAAGCAATATCAACATTATGAATCAATCAATAAGTTTTGGGACAATGCACATTAAACTAAGAATGACAAATATGCTCTCCTAGTTGGTGCATAAAGATATAAAGTGGAGACTCGACATAAAAGTAAAAGAAAGGCCCTTCACCGAGGGAAGCAGGGATTTCAAGTTTCATAAAGAGCTTCCAAAAATCATGGTACTTATTAGCTTTCAACTCTCATTGCCCCTAGCATAGGAATCTTGAAGTGATTAAGGTTAAAGTGAAACAAATATGAAGTATATGCTTGACAGATCATAAGTTGGCAATATCATGTCCCTTGAGTACGAGGGTCGTTCCTCATGCTACTCAACTTTAGTCACAAGGAAGTTCTTGTCATTGTAAGTATATGTGTATCATAGAGAACCGCCAATGGGGTACCCATTTCCCCGTGATATAGGACCTATCCCATATCAAAATGACAAGGGAACAGATAGTGAGAATCTCAGCGATCTTTTTATTTACCATGAGCATGGTGTTTTTTCTATATATTTTATGCTTCATAGATTGCTCACTATGGTTATGCTACAAATTTCCACCATGATTAGGCATGGCTTACGCTAGCCGCCCAGGCGTTTATCTAACACATATATAATACTCCATGAACTTACAAGCTCCTCTTTTATTTTACACCGCTAATATCCATAAACAAAAGATCATGATATCAACTGGATAATATTTACAAGTGTTAAAAGCGTTCCCCAATATAGCATGGTTCTGCTAATTCCCAACTTATAAGTGCAAGCATATAACAACATAGATGACACAATGGTTCAAGTTTATTAGGTGCAAGAAGGTAAAGTGTGCCTTTAACTTCGTGAGAGCTTTAATCACTAATTTTCACATAACAAGTTTAATTTGGAAGATAGATAAAAACATGAATATACTAATGGTGTAACACACCATGCATAGGAATTTATAGTGGACTCTTTGGAATAACTTGGTTTCTTGGGAATTGGATGCACGAGAGAGCTTACCCAGTACAAGTGGAGGATAGCAAAAGACTGGGAGCGATGAACTAAGAGAGCAATAATGGCCATAATCATGCAAAGCGACAAAACATTATTAACTAAAGAATAAAGTGGTATCACAAGTCAAAAACTAAAACAACGCATGGTGTAAGCATGTGCCAAGTCAACCCAAATAAAGCATCAAAGGAGAATACTGCAATATTATTCTTTTGTATGCTAAAACAACGCATGATTCTTTCAAGTCACATTAAGAAATCTCAATTGTTTGGAACAAGTCATGCTACATCAGTAATCACTAAGCATAAGGTCAAAGCAACATCTAGCATGACATGATAAATTCTAAGCCACAGTCAAAACAATGCTCCTTTTGTACCACTTAAGCATGAAACTTTCCTACTCTTCTCCAACACCAATCAACTTATTTGAAACAAAATATGAATGTGGGGGTCCAACTAATTTATTCCAGAAAACCAAATTAAAGAAAAACAAAAACAAAGACGCTCCAAGAACAACACAAAAGTGCATGCAACAATAAAAATAAAGTGTCTAGAAAGAGACTTGATATTTTTATTGATGAAGAAGGGGATGCCTTGGAAATCCCCAAGCTTTGACGCTTGTACCTCTTGAATATTTCTTGGGGTGATACGGGTGGCATCCCCAAGCTTGATCTTTTGTCCATTCTTCATCTCATCTCATCATTCTTTCCCTACACTTGAAAATTTCCTTCATACAAAATTTCACACAATGTTCATTAGCAACATTAGTGTATTCAAGATAATAAGCCTTTGGGTTTAGTTTAAACACAAGTAAAACTTTCATTAGAACACAAGATACTGTAGCAATTCATTTTAAAAGCTCAAGTGATCAAAGAGAACTCAAAAAGAAACTGATAAGAGGCAAATGCAAATAATGGTAAAAATCTGTCAAAACAGATCAGCAGGTAAAAACCGATTTTTTAGAAGGCCTTATGTTGCTTAAATCGAAAAGTGTTGAACTAACAAAAGTTAGATAATAACCTGGGGCATATACTCAGAAAATTACAGCTCAATTCGAAGTACTGAGATTTTTTGCACGAATTTTTACAGTGAAGCATAGAAATTTGTTTTGGGACAACAACTTCTCCAAATCTTACTTCTCTCTCATTAGAGGTTATTCTTGGCACAAAAACCACACAAAAAGGATAAATAGAGGTTATTACAGAAGTAATAACTTCCAAGACTTAACAAGGGAAAAACTTACTAAAAATAAAACAATGGGTTGTCTCCCATAAGCGCTTTTCTTTAATGCCTTTTAGCTAGGCTTGACAGTTTGAGAAAATGCTCACATAAGAAATATGAATTGAAGTAAAAGAGAGCACCAAGAAGAAAATATAAAATAAGTTTAATTCTAACCCACTTCCTATGCATAGGAATCTTTTACGCAAATAAATTCACAAAGAACAAAGTGACAAGCATAGGAAGATAAAACAAGAGCAACTTCAAAACTTTCAGCACATAGAGAGGTGTTTTAGTAGCATGAAAAATTCTACAACCATACTTTCCTCTCTCATAATAATTTTCACTAGCCTCATGAATAAACTCAACAATATAACTATGACATAAAGTATGCTTTTCATGATCTACAAACACATAATTTTTATCAAGCTCAAAAATAGTGGGATTAAAACATTCAAACCCACTTTTAACAATTTTATAACAAGATGATTGATCATTCTCAAGAGGTATGGGGTTCCAAGATAAAGTCAAGACTCCTCCATTCTCTTTTTTAATAGTAGTACAATTAATATTATCAACCAATATAGGACCATCATCTAGAGCTTTATCATAAACATTTTCTAAGCAAAACTCTTTAGTATCATGCATTTCGAAGTTAGGCACAAATAGATTATGATAGATAACATGAGCATAATTATTATCACAAGTTTTACCCATAGTAGATATTTCAGAAGAATCCACAGGAACATAACATTCATCCTCCTTTGGTAAGCATGGGGAACAGTCAAATAATGTAAGGGATAAAGAGTTACTCTCATTAGAAGGTAGGCATGGGTAGCTAATCCATTCTTCATCCTTTTGTTCATCACTCTCCTCCTCTTTTTCATCTAATGAGCTTTCAGGTTCAGCAATTTCTTCTTCCATAGGCTCCTGCAAGGCATTAGTCTCTTCCGTTGGTGGAGAGCATCTATTAAGATATTCAAGAATATAGCCATTTTCTTCCTTATAATTATCAAAGCAAAATTTAAGTATATCGTAAACCTCATATTTATAAGGTGCATCATCAGTATTTTCAAGCAAATTAGCAAGTTCGAATGCAAAACCTTCCAAGCAATAAATTTTTCAATTTTTCCACATCATAAAAGTCACAATTTCCCTTAACATAAGAAGATATGGTGACATTATCATTATACTCACATTGCAAAGGGAGGTGTTTATACCTCCTACAGCAATAAGATTCATCAAAGAAATAAGTAACATTATAAGTAGAGCACACATTTCTAGCAATGGTATGCAATTTATTAATTTGTTCCCATAAGTGTTTCCCTTTTTGTGACAAGCGGTGTTCCTCGTAATAATATTTTGTTCTTCCGTGAACCCACTTTGCAAATAAGATCTAGTTTAAAAAAAAACATGCATAGAAAGCATGATAAAGCAAGACAATAACAGACCAACAAAAATAACAACTATAGTAGGAACTTTTTTGTGTGTGTTTTTGATAAGAAACGGCAAATTAGACAAAAATAAAAAAAAATGTATATTTTTTTGATAAAAAGAAACAAGCAAAACAAAGCAAAACAAAAATAAAGTAAAGAGATTGGTTCTGAGAGACTCCCCTTGCAAGAATCTTCTTTGTCCCTGAAAAGTGACTGGCGAGGAGGAAGAGATTGAAGTTGTCCTTATCTCCCCGGCAACGGCGCCAGAAAATCTTGATGGTGGCTCGGTTGACGTAGAGCCTCGTTGGGAACCCCAAGAGAAAGGTGTGATGAGCACAGCAGCAAGTTTTCCCTCAGTTATGAAACCAAGGTTATCGAAGGAGTAAGGAAACAACTTCAAGATGTTGCTAACAACTTGAAACCTGCACAACACAAACTCAATACTTTGCCCCAACTTATAGTAAGGTTGTCAATATCACCGGTTTGTTGAAAACAAAGGATTAAACGTATAGTGTGGAAGATAGTGATTTTCTTGTAGAAAGTAAACAGTAACAATAGATGGTGTATCAATGATAAAGGAATAGACCAGGGTCCACAGTTCACTAGAGGTGTTCTCCTTAAGATAAATAGCATGTTGGGTGAACAAATTACAGCGGGGCAATTGACAGATTGAGAAAGCATAACAATGCATATACTAGATATATTGACTCCTACGAGATTTGTTTGGGCATTACAACATAATACATAGATCGTAATCCAACTGCATCTATGACTAATAATCCACCTTCATGTTATTATCCGAACCTCTTCCAGTATTAAGTTGCAAGCAACGTGTGTAAAGTAAACAATACAATTGCCCTTAGACAAAGGATTGTTTTTTCTCCCTAGTAGCAACAACACATCTACAACCTTAGAGATTTCTGTCACTTCCGTAGATTACTAGAGTCATGAACCTACCATCGAGCATAAATACTCCCTCTTGGAGTTGCAAGCATCTACTTGGCCAAAGCATTTATGAACAACGGAGAGCATGCAAGATCACAAATAACATAGACATGATAGAATCAATAATCAATCTTACATAGTATCTCAATATCCATCGGATCCCCGCAAACACATGTATGATTACAAATAGATGATCTTGATCATGAACAGAGCTCACAAGATCTAAACATGATAGCACAAAGAAGGAGAAACAACCATCTAGCTACTGTATGGACCCATAGTCCAAGGGTGAACTACTCACGCATCACTCCGAAGGCTGGCATGGTGATGAAGAATGCCTTCGGGATGATCTCTCCCCTCCGACAAGGTGCCGGGAAGAGCTTCGGACCACCCCATCTAGGGATGGAGATGGCGGCGGCTACAGGCTGTTTCGTGGAGATCTGATCGGGTACTTAGGGTTTCTGCATCAGGGTGCTTTTATAGACGAATGGGCAAGGTCGATGGGTGCCCGAGGGGCCACCCTAGAGGTGCCCCCCCCAAGGCCGCGCCGCCACCAGGTGTGGCCGCATCGTGGCCCCACTTCGGCTGCCCTCCGGACTCCGTGTTCCTTCTGGTAAATATCAACTTTGGCTTTTGTCCCGTCCATTCCGAGAATATTTTCTTACTAGCTTTTCTGAAACCAAAAACAGCAGAAAACAGGCAACTAGCACTACGACATCTTGTCAATAGGTTAGTTCCAGAAAATATATAAAAATACCTCAAAGTGTAGGCAAAACATAAGAAAGTCGATACAAAACAAGCATGTAGCATAAAAAATTATAGTTACGTTTACGACGTATCAACATGGCAAACGCCCGAGCATGAACTTGCAGGATGTGTGAAACCGCCAGCTGGCGGAGGCGCTCGCGCCTTGCCGCGTCTTGCCGCTGAGACGCAAAGCACCGTCTGCTCATCGTCGAGCGGGACAAGCGTGCGCGGCTGGAATGGGCGGCACGCTTCCCTGAGGACGTCATTGTCGAGGAGCATCTGTATGAGAATCGGAAGGCCGCGAAGAAGGCGGACCGCCTCAAACGGAGGACCGACATGACTGAGAGGCGGGCCTTCGATGAGGCGTAGCTCCGAGCGTCCGGCGACCATCGGCGAGGACAACCCTTGTTGGGATGACTTGTGGTCGTCGATTCCAGTGTCCAATCTGTACGAGAATCGGAAGGCCGCGAAGAAGGCGGACCGCCTCAAACGGAGGGCCGACATGACTGAGAGGCGGGCCTTCGATGAGGCGTAGCTCCGAGCGTCCGGCGACCATCGGCGAGGACAACCCCTGTTGGGATGACTTGTGGTCGTCGATTCCAGTGTCCAACACGACGGAGTCCGATTTTTAGAGTAGGTTTAATTTTATCTGCACTAGTTTGTAAAATATGAACTACTCTACCTCCATTTTATGTTCTATGTTTTTAGTTTTATCCTATTTTTTAGATTTGTACTATTTCTCTGCAAAATCGTGTTTGTAGCATTGTATTTTAGCGCGTCTGCTGGGAAGATTTTTTTTCTATTTTAGTTTTAGCACTTCCGATGTAGAAACGGCAAACGTCGCCATTTTAGCACTTCCCGTGGAGAAACGGCAAGCGACGCCCGCCCGCTAAACTTATATGACGGGCGCTGCGCTGCAAAATGAATTTAGCACGCCTAGATTTAGTGCATCTGTTGAAGATGCTCTAGCTCCTTCATCAAATGAATAAAAGCCACTAGGCATTCCCTTCGAAAAGATGTTTTTAGCAAGCATCAATATCATCGCCATCAGTCGATTGCAAGCTTGGAACTACTGATAAACCTTTATGCGTGTCAAACATCTGAGAGCAGCTTACTACTGCCCACGCAGACCAGCACACAAGCTGCAAGCCAGCTTCAGGTCCAAAGGCATCTCCGCAGATGCAAGTTTTCAGCCACAGATGAATAACAGAACAAATGGACGAAGAATGAACAGAGCGGACTGGAGCACTGGGCTCATCTCTATCGGAATGGTGTCATTCTCCACCGATGTTCAACGACAGAGAGTGATCTATCACTGAATTTACTGTGTACTAAGTTTCGTTGGGGACCAGCTACTTCGAATAGACACCTCGGCTAGACCAGCTTCTTGGAATAGACACCTCCGATAGAGCAGCTTCTTCAAATAGACCTATGGCCAATCAAATTGATGAATCTCGCAGGATTTTGATGCTGACTTTCACATGATTTTGATGTTAAATCTCGAAGAGGATACTTTCCATCAAAATGATGGTGTAAAGAGGAAATAAAACAGATACTAGTAGTACATCAAAAAAAGAAATGAGGATGTGCTTTCTGCACTGTAGGATCGTATGATAACTGAAACATCCAAAAATAGAACTACGAAAGTGCTTCCTACCCCGTGAGATCTTACGATGCTGAAACAACCCAAAATTAGAACTAAAAAAGTGTCGTTCTGCACCATAGGATCTAAAGATAACTGATACACCCAAAAATAGAGGGGAAAAGTGCTTTCAGAAAGGGAGGGCAGCGTAATAAGAAATGGTTGCTACCAGTAGTTAACATCTCAGGTAGCCAGAGAAAATCGCCAAACAGACTAACATAGTAGGCAAACACCAATATTTTCTCATCGCAACTTGTGCAATTTGCAAGTATTGTAAAGCATGCCCAGCAAAGAAACTTTAGTTCTCAAATATTGCACCCTGACAGAAGACCTATTTACTCCCTCCGTCTTGGTTTATAAGGCTTATGTGTATTTCTAGATTGACAAATTAACCAACTTAGCATGAGGTACATATGATAGAAACTATATTATTAGAAACTTCAAATGTTATATTTTCTAATGGTATAATTTTTGCATTATATAATTCATATTATATAGCTCATGCGGACAACCTAGGTATACGCGCAAGTCTTATAAACTGGGATGGAGGGAGTAGCATACTTACAGAAACCAGCTAAGATAGTAAAGCAAGATTTTCACAAGAGTTTAGTACTCAGATTTTTGACAACTTGAATCTTGCTACTTGCTTAAGTATAAGAATTTGCTAAAAACATATGTTGTGGGCTATAATATGTTCAGGGAATTAAGGTAAGGAGCAAAATAAAAAAAAAGACTTGCTTCTGCACACATTATAACACAAGAACGGAATGAAGAGAAAGCGTTTTATTTGTTTAAATCCTAGTGGAGAAGAAGGTTAATAGGAGGTCAAACATACACACTAGTCATGTGAGTATTTAATGCATAGACTAGACAGATATGGCAAATACCAAATTAAACTAGAGAAGAAGCGGTTATATTTAAACTTCCACAGGAGAAAACCTCTTAATTGAAGGCAAGAACTTCCAGACCATAACAGACATTTGAAGCATTAAATGCCATCTAATTAGAAAGACTGTTGCCGTTACACTACAACTTCTAAATTGACAGATACAGACAGACCTCCTACTACACTCCACAGCTGAAGCTCCAGGAAGGCAAGTAAATTAAATCCGAGAAACTGAACATTGGCTACAAGCTACTTCTAAAAACTTCTGCAGATTAGCAAGAGCAGATACAGACAATAACCCAGACCAAACTGCAGCTTTGGACCCTACAAGGCGATGAACATGCTATGCCCTTTACCTGATCGTTACAAACTTGTTCGTCCCATGCTTGGCCCAGAAGGTCTTCAGATCAATTGGGTTACTAAGGTTGTACCCTTCACCAGCAAGCTTCTCAAGAACTTTTTTGAATGCACCTTGGCTCATCTTCCTTCCAGCAATGCGTGCGCCCCTGCGCTTTGTGTTCATTGGCAGTGGATACGTCGAAATAGAAGTTGTGCAGCATGCGGACTGCCAGCCACCTGCACCCCAACGGTAGCACTGCTGGGGAGTTCCAGTGCATGAGCACACAGGTGTTGCTATCCTTGAAATGTCAAAATCAATACCATTAATCACCATTCCCAAAGGCTTAATAGGACCCCTGCTTCGCGGTGTGCGGTTCTTGGGTGCCCCATCCTCTCGTGGAGTAGCAACCTTCCTAGGCTTCTTTGGTTTAGGTGACTTGGGCTGACGACCTTGCTGCCTCTTCTTTACTAGCGGCTTGTTTCCGTCCACAGAGTGCTCTTCAATCAACGGTGGGGCTGTGTGCTCCTCGGGAGGAGGCTCTTGTGGCTGCATCATCTGGAGAGTGTGAGCACCACACGCATCTGGCATCCCACGCGCATCTTGCATCATCCCGAAACTGGCAGGGTGGTGATGCACAGCATGCCCAGGATGTCCATTATGACCAGCAGGCCCAACAGGGACAGAATGTAGGACCTTCTGCTCGCGGGGATGTTGATGTTGATGTTGATGCTGATGCTGATGCTGCAAGGGGTGCACCCAGGCCTCATTGCGAACAAAGTCCATGTGAATAGCCGGCTGCTCGGTCGGCACGACACCAGAGGGTTCGCAACCACCATAACCACGGGGATGATGTGAGTGTTGTGGGTGGTGCTGGGAGTTGTGGTGTCCATGGTGCTGCAAGAAGGTGCCATTCGGAAGCAGCGGCTTTGTGTCCCGGTGGTCGCCGGTCACAGATGACATCAGCTGCAGGCCTAGGTTGCCTTTCATGGTCTCATAGAAGCCCCAATTCCGAATGCCTAAGCTGCCGTCGTCGTCCATCTCGGCTGGTCAAACAAACGAATCGAAATCCAATTGCCGAGATTGGAATGAGTAACGTGCTCTTCTTTCGGATTTTGGTCAGCCTATTCCCCCTACCATTCCCTTCCAAATGCCAATCCCTGAAACCTATTTCGGCAAAACAAGTAAAAATATCAAGGATCCGTAAGCAGGGGCGGATCTGGATTGCGTGCCCGCCGGTCGCGCGCCGGCAAGCCCAGAATTGGTGAATGGTCAGAAGGATTTAACAAATCGCTCGATGAAACAACCTCATACCTCAAAATCCAATGGCCAACGATTGCGGCCGGGGTGGAGACAGCAGGGACGCGATGTCTCGATGCGGAAGAACGGTTGCGGCGATGGCGGCGAGGCGCGTGAGAGGCGGAGGGCTTGAAGGGGGCGGGGGCAAATTGAGGCGTCGGCGGTGACGCTGGGCTACGGGCAGGGGGCGCGGTGGTACACTCTTAGGGATGGAGCCGCCTTGGGTCGGGTTGGTTAGGTCAGGAGGCTCAGGTGAGGATTGAGGAAGACGAAAGAAAGGTACGAGACGGTGGAGAGAAATTCATATAAGGTCGAAATTTACGATCCGGTAAATATTGCGGAACTACAAGCGGCTGGTGCACTTGTACCAGGCGAAGAGTGTTTGAGTTTTGGCTCCCGGAGTATATGCTCTCCTCTCACATAAAAATGTTAAAATTATTCTAAAAAATAAAAACTCAGAATTTTTTTATAGCATACACGACAATGTATTTTATTTGTGTGCAAAATTATATGAAGAAAATGCATATGTTGCACCCTCACTGAACAAAAACAAGACCGGATGCTCTACAAATGCTTTGGAAGCATCAAAAAACATTCCCTAGAGTCCCATGAAACTCCTCTCTTTTCTAAGAAAAAATAATAGATATACATAGGACATGGGCATGTATGCGGTGATTCTATAGTGGCAAGTCGTTGAATAACATTCACAAAGCATCGTCTCGCAAATATTACACCCCTCGGTGTGTTACAGCGGAAACATTGCAGGTCAAAGTTTTGCCTTTATTCATATTCACATCTAAAAGAATACAAAAGCTTCGAGATCCTGCTTGGTCCAATGATGATTCACATTTCAATTCAAATCCAAACTAACTACCTTTATAAACAATGGCATCACTATGTTTAGTGTCACTGGAGCTCAGCAACTTATTCAGTAAAGTTCTATGTTGCTCAGTCCGTCTAACTTATTCTAGTTTCTCGTGTTTAAGGCTCCGCCTCTAAGCCTTCGGTTTATGTGCATATGCTATTCCATAATCTATGTCTTCAATGTCTTCGGAAAGATATGGCTTGTCGTAGTAGATCTCCCCCTCCTCGTGGTCTTCACTAGTATTGTCTTCGGTCTTTTCATAATCTAAGTAAGGGTGAGAAGGTACAGATGAGTATGAGCATACTCATCAAATTCTAGATATTTGGGTGTTTGGTGCAATAGCTACAGTGGATAGAAATATTTTGGGCTTGTGCAATTTTCAAAAATGGTTTCTCGAAAAGGTAAGTTTTAGATTTTTAAAAAATTGTGTAAGTCAGTCTTCACGGGTTTTTAGAAGTTTATGGAGTTCATTTACCGTTGTGACCGTAGTTCATCTCC
This sequence comes from Avena atlantica, assembly GCA_910589765.1. Classification (NCBI taxonomy): domain Eukaryota; kingdom Viridiplantae; phylum Streptophyta; class Magnoliopsida; order Poales; family Poaceae; genus Avena; species Avena atlantica. The sequence continues at coordinate 58,644,889 of OU342737.1, forward strand.
TCGAATAGGAAGTGACAAGCCACATTTATTACACTGCACAGAGGTGTGCTACTTTATCCACAAACATGTTGGGAATATGCTCTAGATGCAATCATGTATGATATAATTTCAATTGTATTCAAAAGTTATTAAGTTGTTCTTGCATAAACATCTGATTCATTGAATATGTGATTCAGTTGTAGAACCATACATTTATGTTGTTCATACAAAATATCCTTGGTCATTAAGGTTGTGTTGGACACATAACCTAGACCAATGTGAAAGTCGGCTGAATGACTCGGTTTTACTTATCATGGGCATGGTGATGCCATTCTGACTTACACATATTTGGCTAAAGAGTTTAGCAAGTTGGATTGAACCATATTAAGATACAACGAACAAGAATTCATTTGTATATCTTAATCAATGTAACTCTTAGACCTAAGGTTGTCGCACAATCCGAGTTGAGAATCACCGACTTAGCTTCCGTCAAACGCTAATCCGTAACAGGGCAGTTATAAAGGCAGTTGAAAGTACAAAGGAAGTCGCCTAGAGGGGGATGAATAGGCTTTTAAAATTATTACGGCTTAGGCTCTAGTAAATACGGAATAAAACTAACGTTTAATTTATTGAGCACAAAACCTAGCCACTAAGTTCACCTAGGTGCACCAACAACATATGCTAAGCAATACAAGCAACAAGGTGATAGCAAGGTATAAATACTTCAAGCATGATGGCTATCACAATGTAAAGTGCATAAGTAAAGGGTTCGGTTGAGAGATAACCGATGGACGCGGAGACGAAGATTTGTTTCTCGAAGTTCACTTCCAAAGAAGCTACATCTCCGTTGGAGAGGTGCGATGGCGCAATGCTCTCCGAACGCCAAAAATGGCTCACCTCGAGGTGTGGTGGCTAGATGCTCACCCAACGCCACACAAGGCCTCACCCCGGATGCGGAAGCACGCAACTCACCGACGCCACAAAAGGCTCACCCTATTCTCCCAAGTGCGCACCACAAAAGGCGGGCACTTGCTCCACTATGGGACGCTTGAGGGCGGTCACCGAACCCGTACAAGATTGGGGATAACTCCACAACTCAATTGGAGGCTCCCAACAACAAAGCCACAAAAGGCCAACAATGCCACAAAAGGCCAACAACTCCACAAAAGGCTACAATACCACAAAAGGTCAACAATCCAACCACACAACCGTCTAGGGTTCCAAGGAACCCAAGAGAAACAAGCTCACAAGCTTGAACTCGTCGAATCTCCGAGGAGAACTCAAACATATGCACCAAATGCAAGGGCAAGTCCTTCTCTCCCAAATTACAACAAAGCTACAAAAGCTATTGGGTGAATAAGGGAGGAAGAACACAAAAAGAGACCACAAAACTCTCCAAGATCTAGATCCCAATGATTCCTTCACAAAGAAGGGATTTAGCTTGGGGGGATTGTAGATCTAGATCTCCTCTCTCAAATCCCTCAAAAAGATGCAAGAATCATAGGAGGGGAAAGGGAGAGGGAAAGCTTCTTCAAGGTTGACAATGGAGGAGAGAGAGAAAGCCCAGAACCAAGAAGAAAAGCTAGTACCCACGAAGGGAAAGAGGAGCCCCTTTTAAAGGGCTCCCAGATCTGCCCGTTATGGGCATTCGCGACTCCTGGCCGGAACTTCCAGTGGGAGGCCGGAACTTCCGGTGGCACATAGCCAACGGTCAAAAACTGCGGAGCGAGAAACTGAAAAAGCGAATCCTGGTCGGAACTTCCGCCGGTTCACCGGAACTTCCGGTGGGAGCGAAACTTCTGGTGGAAGTTCCGACAGAAGTTCTGTCAAATAAACATATTCAAAACAGAAGGTTACTGAACGTGAGAGGAACAAGAGCCAGAAGTTCAATCGAAAATTTTGGCGGCAACTAGGCCTGAGCGGAACTTCCGGTCCCTGGCCGGAACTTCCGGTGGGAGCGAAACTTCCGGTTGAAATTCCGACTGAAATTCCGTCAAATAGCACATCCAAAACAAAAGGTTACTGAACGTGAGCGGAAGAAGACCCGGAACTTCCACCAGAACTTTCGGCGGCAAAGATGCCCTAGCGGAACTTCCGGTCAGGGAAATTCCAGAAACCAGAAAACCAGAAACGCAATAACTTTTGCATCTGAACTCCAAACGGGATGAAACCAATTTTGTTGGAAAGATAACAACAAATAGAATCCAACAATAAGATATATATATGTGAAGTATCCCCCAAGGTGTGGAGCCGGAAAACTCGCAAGATCAAAAACCGCAATAAGATATGCAAGTGAAATCCTTATTTGATGAACTAGAGCTTGTTATGATGATGACCACAAGCTCTAGATCCTCTCATGGACAAGAACCAAATAACAACCAATAAAGATGATGTTATGAATGCAAAGGTATGAGCTCTCTCCGAACAATGCAAAGGAGACACCCGCTTGAGAGACCCTCTTGATAGTACGGCTATCTATCCTAAACCCGGTCTCCCAACTAACAACACGAGACCGGCAAAGGAGAAGCCCTATCAACATACCTTTGCCTTGAGCATCCCACTTGAACTTGATGTAGACCGTCTTGTTCTTCTATAGTGGGAACACCTTTCTTGTTTGCTCTTGCTTGATGAAGATGAAGACTTGCAAATTGCTCCCCCATACCCATGGGGAAACCTCTTCTTTGAACTTGTCTTCATCATTCCATGAGAACGAGGATGGCAAGCTTCAAGCATGAGATCTTCTAGAGATGGCGCATCTTGAGCTCGCCCTTCTTCATCCCTACTTGAGGTTGATATATCTTGATGCAACTCTTTGAACATGCCTTGATCGACCTTCAAGCTCCTTCTTTCTTCATGATTCCAATGGGCACAAAGCCCTTGGACATTTCTTCATCTTCCAACCTTGAGACCAACACATGGCCCAAGCGATGCCAATGGACAAACCTACAAGTGAAACTTAATTTACACATTAGTCCATAGAGATTGTCATTAATTACCAAAACCACATGGGGGCATACATGCCCTTTCAGTAGTGTTCGGGTCGACTGAGAATCAAGTTACGTGATGTGGATAACCAGGATAGGATTTCCCCCCCCCCCAGTCGGAGATATATTCTCTGAGCCCTCTCGGATGATATGATTCGGAAAGCATGACCATGCGTGACTAGGTTAAGTATTAACCGAGGCGATCGACTAAGAGTTAGTCAGATGAATCACTTATCTCAAATCGAAAAGAGAGTCAGACTATTTAAGGGATAACGATTATTCACCTATAGTTCGACAAGGTATATCGTGAGGCAAAAGGGACTCGTACACAAGTCGCATTGAAAAGCATGTCGTCATGACTCTTTTATACTTAGGAGTCAGCACGTTCTTCTAGGAGCCACTACCGATTAATCGATTGAGAGTCGGACTTCAATCGTGTTCAAGTTGCCATGAGCCTGCGGGTCGCACACTTAAGCAAGTTCGAATTGGATCTGAACCGAAAATCTGTTTGGGTTAGACTCGAACCAGATTTGGACTCAGTCAGTGAGTCGGACTCACAGTGACTAATATAATATGGGCTTTAGTGAATGGGCCACGAGTGAGTGAAGCCCACTTTCATTCCCTATATATAGTGGGGCGCAAATACCCAGGAGGGTTGACGGTTAGGTCATTACATGCGTTGGAAACCGTAACTTCACAGCAGTCCTGCCGCCGTATTGGACCTAGCAGTCCACTGTCGGTGCTCCTCCTCGTATGTGTGGATACCAGCAGTGGTGATGTACGATCAGCACCACGATGATCGTGATCGGATCAGATTGTATGGAATGCATTGCATTCAATAGACGTGCTTCATCAATTCCGCAACTGTGCATCTAGTGGTAATCGTTGTGGCTTTCTACCTCAGCTAGATCTTGGGAACACCGCGTTAGAGAGTAAAAGTTTTGTTTTATCTCCTCGTGGCCCAACAGTGGTATCAGAGTGATAGCTTCTGGTTTTAGGCTCGAGATCGTGTATATATTCTGTGCAGTTAGCATTAGATTGGATCTATTTGATGTTTTGGTGGTTGATCTATGAGATAGATCGGTTTTATATGAGGTTGATTGGATCAACTGTACTCGGGTAAATGGATGATCTAATTTTCGTGATCATACTGCTGAGGTCATAGAACGACACACCCCTACCGATCGGTTTCCGCCATCGGGGTAGACTGTGACACGTAAATATAGATGCGCTGATCGAAGATCAAAGGAGTTTAATCGAATTTGAGTACAGATCAGATTTGGGTAAAATTGTTTTATCCAATAAAGAAATCCATGTTCAGAATGTAGATGAGATCTATGTTTTTGGAATATAGATTTGGGACCGCCGGCTTTGACCTGTCGTAGTGCCTTAGATGTCGTCGTGAGTTTCACAACACCAGTATATATCGTATATATGCATAACTTATTTTTGCAGGAAGTTGTGAATGATATGGTTCATGTGCATGTGATTTATGTGTGTAATCCATACATGATATGCGAATCATGGTTTTGTCAGCCGGCTGGATCCTAGGTTCTTTCATTTTATTGTATAACGACACATGTGTTGAATTCTCTATGTAATTTTTATTTACTTAGCTAGTGTAGCTGTTTGGAGAACCCCGGATGGCATGCAACTCGATGTACAAGTCGGCGACATGGAGTAAGATGGCAAGTGACACGAGTTGACACGAGTCGGATTACAAGTTTTGTGGAGATGGAGATCGCCATGAAGAGAGCCATACCACTTCACATTATAATTACTTTATTTCGTGTTATTGATATGTCTCTATTTTACCTCTATTAGATAGTTGGTAGAAATAATCCCTCAAAGAGGGTCTATTAGGTTTCCCCACCAGTGTTTGCACCATCATAAGTCGAACATTTTTGGTAGTGGCCACATAAAAATAGGTGTTACCGATTCTTTCCAACTAGGTAGGTTCGAGTCAGACTCTTACAGCGGAAACACTCGGTAAGCTAGACGGGTCTATCACGACGGTTGTGGGACTCGGGAAAAAGTCGGTAGGGAGTCGGGGCATGGGATGCCACCTGACTAAAAGGAGTCGCATTGTAATGTTCCCAACCTTTAATAAGGTATAGATCCCTGTGTTTACAATGCTAGTCCCTGAATCAATAGCTAGCATCCACAGTTAAGATGTAATATCAAGAAACAAAGGTCATAATACAACTTTATAACCAGGAATAAAATAATTTATTACATCTTACATAGCTCATTTGGCTATCTCATTACAATGCAACAGAATATAAAAATAGCATGGGGTCCTTCATCTTCAAAGTGCCACAGGCAATCATGTTGGTTGTAGACTTGTAATCCTATTCAACACACTTCACTAACATCAAACAAACCTGCAACATAATAAGTTGCAGCCACAAGGGTCAATACATTTGAATTGTATTGGCAAGTTTCACTACTATATAGAAATAAGTGGATCCTATCATTACATGCATATTTGGCCAAGTAGGGTTTAGGCTCATTTGCATAAAGCAATATAGTTTTATCCTATCTTTTCAAAATAGTTTTGATCTTTTGTCAAATCTTTCTGAACTCCTTGGAAAACTCCAAGTGCTTCAAATCCCTTGTTGTCACCATCAAGTTTTACTTTGAGAAATTGGAATGTCGAGATCTTCCATAGCTTCAGGCCTTAGTTGCTCAGAGTTGTCCGTAACCGGGGACACGGCTAAGTACTTAGAATTTTGATCTTCTGCAGAAGTTATACACTTTACCCACATGACACAATCTCGTCTTGACGCCACCAGTGGCCGCTGGATAAGTACTCACCAAAATGGAGTACTGGCAGATCGAGAATGTGACAAAGTCTTTCCATAGGATTCCTCCCAATACACAATGCTAGCTTGTCTACCAGGCACCAATGTAGGGATAAATTTCCCATACACAATTCTAGTTAACCTGAAGATGCCAATGCATGGGTCTTCCACTATGTAGTTGACTAAGCCAGAGCCCATTTAGCATGTGGCTGTACACGGAAGCCACTGTACAAGAAACATGTTCAATCTCTAAGTCCCTGGGTGGTTTTCTTCTAGTGCACATACAAAAAGATAGTCATATAAACATGGTTACCTTTGTTGCCACCTTGTCCAAAACTTGAGTATCCTTTTCCACCCAGGTGGTTCATTGAGTACTTGTTTTATTATATAAAACATATATCTTTCCAGCGCTTCATATAATCATATCATGTATCTCATCCCAAATATATAGCAGGGCTAAGCTTACTACAACTACAATGTTTTCACTAAGGAAGATTTAAGGGTATCCTATTAGGATTTAGCATAGCATAAAATATAGTAGTCCTTATCATGCATGTTACAAAAATCCACTAAGTGTAATGAAAATAGTAGGACTTGGATGATAGTGCCACTTGCCTTTTTAGTAGAGAATATTGGTTCACTTCTTGATCTTGCAAATATCACACTCTTTAAACTTTACTACAATTCAATCAAGCAAACACATATTCAACTAGCATTCAAACAATTTATCACACATAAAATAATAGAAACAAGGCAATGCATGCAAGCATGTAAAAGATGGTTTTATTTAGAAAAGTGGTTTCTATTAGGCTCTAAACATTTTAAAGCTCAATGTAGTCATTTATAGAAGTGGTAAAACCATTTGCAAAAGGTTTCATCTCATAAACCAAATATTATGATAAGGTGATATTTTATGTAGTTTGAAAATATCTTTTAGGAAAGTAATAACTTTATATGGTTCATTAAATATGTTCTTAAATCTCAAAACTTGGTGTTTAGGGTCAGAAAGGTTTGAATCACATCATTTCCCAAAGCTTTACTCAAAAATCATTTCTAAACCATAAACAATATTTTTATTTGACTAGAAATGAGTTCACTCAAATATTTATTCCTTAACTTCACAAAATACATTTTTAAATCCATAAGATAGTTCCTATGGTCAGTAGGTTCAAAACAAACCATTAAGCAAATATTTCTCCTTAAAATTTTATCTAGAACAATTTTTATATTCAAATTATGCCTACACATGTTTCTGCAATTTCAACCAATTTTCCAGAATCAAAACATTAAACAAAGTGCATGGTTGCAAAGTACTTGTTCTGCTGAATCCATTGATATAAAATTTGCAAAATTTGGACGCGTAGATTGAAAGTTATGATTTTTATAAAATCAAACATCTAATAGAACATTTCTGTTTTTAAATCCACACCTAGGCCACGTGTCTTAACATCATTGGGCGATACCGCTTTGCTGGGATCGACAGATGCGGTGCGTTAGATATCACTTAAATTTTACGGCGCAGATCGTTTCATACCCCTTCGTTATAATCTAATCTTAACCAGACGATTTAGATCTAACGGCTACAGCGAGGCTACCAGAAACTGACGGCGCTCGACGGCAACACACGGCGGCGGCGGTCTGGCGGTGGCGTTGGCGACCATTCAGGAAGCGAGGGAAAGGGAGGAGTATCTCACCGTGCTCGCAGGGGTGCGGTGAAGCTCAAGGTGAGGTTGGCTACTCGAGGGGCGCACTGGAGCAGCGGCTATTGCTCGCCGGAGCTAGCGGTGGCGCCAGATGCTTCGGTTTGTCATCGGGGGTGAGGCTGCAGGTCATGCCGAGGCAAATGGGAGGGGGCGTTAGACGCGTACTGTTCTGGGGATCATGGGAGCATGAACAGGAGGGTTCGGGGCGGTCTATGCTTACCAGGGGAGCTCGCCGGAGAAACGGCAGACGTCGGTGGCGCTCATGTGTCGAGGTTGCCGACGCTAGGGGATGCGCGCGGGTGAGTGGAGCACACGGGCAGGTGCGCACAGGACTGGGGAGTAAGCTTGTGTGCTTTGGGAGGCGAGGGGCGGTCGTAGTTCGCCGGAATTGACCGGAGAAGTTCGTCGGGGCAGAGAGATTCGAGCTCACGATTATCGCAGCCTGGAGGTAGAGAGGGGATGTGGCTTGGGGGAAATGGAAGAGGAGAGCGAGGCGCTTAAGTGAGCATCGTCGCTGGCGAGTTTAATCCCTCCATCAACGCGAATTAACGCAATTGAATCACGGTAGAAACGGCGAGGGGGAAACGGTCGTGGTGGAGACGACGACTGACAGCGTGGGCCGCGTTGTCTATGAGAGAGAGAGGAAGAGAGGGTGGGGTCGCAGCGTCAGTGACTCAGCGGGTGCTTTTCTGGGTGAAAAATGATTCGGCAGAGGGGGTTTAGTTGGGCTGCGCTACTGGGCTTGCTGGGCTGGCCAGATGGGTTGGGCTAGTTTCATTTTTTTATACTGAATGCTTTTTCTTTTTATGTTTTGAATTTCTGTTTTGATTTTATTTCAAACAATTCAAACTCCAAATGAATTCAAACTTCCACCAAACTTTAGGTATAGTTTAATTCTGTTTAACCACATAATCCAAAGTCCAAAATAGAACAATTATTTTTAGGGTTTATTATTTATTAAAAATGAATAAATAGGCTTTAGTCTTTATTTCAAATAGGATTCAAATATGTTTAAAGCTCTATTTGACTTTATAAATTCCTACAAAAATCTTTTCAGTAGGTTTTATTAAAACATAACACTTTGAAATATAATTTAAAATACTTTAATAAGTTTTCAATGATCATTCAAAATAGGAAAATGTCTATACTTGAATGAAATTTGTATATAAATAAATCCTCATGGTTTTATTTAAATAAACCATTACTATTTTTATCAAACAAAATATTTTATTTTAAATGCTTGGCCAAGATTTAATTTGGCTCTTTCAAAAATAGTCCTTATTCATTATTTCTACCTTTGCTTATAAAAACCATATATTTTTATTTAAAGATCCAAAAATGGTAATTCCAACTATTATAACTTTATTTATTATTTGTTTATCTTTGTAAATCCCTTTAGGATTCTATTTGATCAAAATAGGTTTTGATGTTTCCATTTGGAATCAAAAAGTTTCTTCTCACCCTAAATTTCAACAATTGTTTAATTTTGTTTATTTATTTTTCATATTTCAAAATTTGGAAAATTTTGGGATGTGACACGCATGAGATGCGATTGGCAAGGAGTTGCCTGCCTAGATCACTTGAAGACTAGCGATGATGCTAAAGCTCACTAGTCAGCTTGTTTATTTAGGATCCTAAATCACTTAGTAACCATCGGTGAGGTGTTGGTTCTAGTGGGAGCATAAAGTATTAAAATATTTAATATGCTTGCTCTTTTATGAATACATGTCTTAAGCGTTGAGAACGATCCTAGAGAAAGATAAGCTTAATGGAACTAATTTCACCAACTGGTATCGTAATCTGAGAATTATTCTCAAACAAGAAAAGAAGGACCATGTCCTAGACAACCCACTTCTAGATAAGCCGAATGAAAATGCGACTATCGCTGCCACCAATGCCTACCATAGGAACAAGGATGAGTCCATGGAAATTAGCTGTCTTATGCTTTCTCACATGGAACCGGACTTGCAGCAGCGGTTCGAAAATGTTGAGGCCTATGATATGATCGAAAGCCTCAAAAGTATGTTCCAGGCTTAGGCAAAGACTGAGAGGTATCAATTCTCTCGGGCTTTACCGAGTTGCAAGCTTAAGGATGGTGATCCACTGAGTCCACATATAATCAAGATGGTTGGTTACGTGCAATCTCTAGAGAGGCTTGGCTACCCCATTAGCTAAGAGTTCTCTATAGACATAATTATGAAGTCTCTTCCTAGTGTGTATGGTCAATTCATATCAAACTACCACATGCATGGTATGGATAAGAAGCTCACTGAATTACATTGGATGCTCAAGCAGGCAGAGGTGGATCTCAAGAAGAGCGTTAGTCAAGTGTTGATGGTACAGAATAAGGCTAAGTTTAAGAAAAGTTCTTGGACTAAGAAGAAGGCTAAGTCAGGAGGCAAGGCTCAGGACCCGGTCCCAAGCGCTTCCTCGGGGACTAAGCCATCTCCTTCAGCTGGATCCACTTGCTTCTACTACAAGGCGGATGGCCACTGGAAGAGGAATTGCAACAAGTATTTATCCGACAAAGCCAAGAGTGAAGGTGTGACTTCCGGCTTGATACGTCGTAAACGTATCTATAATTTTTTATGTTCCATGCTTGTTTAGTATCAACTTTGTTATACTTTGTCTACACTTTGAGGTATTTTTATACATTTTATGGGACTAACCTATTAACAACATGTCGCGGTGCTAGTTGCCTATTTTTTGTTGTTTTTGGTTTCAGAAAAGCTGGTAAGGAAATATTATCGGAATTGGACGGGACAAAAGCCGAAGTCAATATTTCACCGAGACGAACACAAAGACCGAAGGGCGACCGGAGGGGAGCCACAGGGTGGCACCCCCCCCCCCGTCCCCGTGCAGGCCCATCCTGGGCCACCCTTGGGCAGGGTGTGGACCCCTGGCCGCCCTTCTGCTCACCTCTTCGCCTATATAAACCCCCCGATGCCAATACCCTAAGAACCCGATCAGATCTCCACAAAACAGTTTGTAGCCACTGCCACCATCGTCCCTAGATCGGAGGGATCTGAAGCTCTTCCCGACACCCTGACGGATGGGAGAGATCATCCCGGAGGCATTCTTCATCACCATGCCATCCTCCGGTATGATGCGTGAGCAGTTCCACCTTGGACTATGGGTCCATACAATAGCTAGATGGTTGTTTCTCCTCCCTTGTGCTATCATGTTTAGATCTTGTGAGCTCTGTTCATGATCAAGATCATCTATTTGTAATCATGCATGTTGTGTTTGTGGGGATCTGATGGATATTGAGATTACTATGTCAGATTGATTATTGATTCTATCATGTCTTATGATTATTGATTCTATCATGTTTGTGTTGTTTGAGATCTTGCATGCTCTCCATTTCTAGTAGCTATCTTGGCCAAGTATATGCTAGTGACTCAAAGAGGGAGTATTTATGCCCGATAGTGGGTTCATGCCTTTATTAAATCTAGGGAAGTGACAGAAATCTCTAAGATTGTAGATGTGTTGTTACCACTAGGGAGAAAACAACAATCTTTTGTTCATGGAACAATTGTATTGTTTACTCTACACGCATTGCTTAATGCAGTTATCCGTTGCTTGCAACTTAATACTAGAGGGGGTTAGGATGATAACCTGAAGGTGGATTACTAGTCATAGATGCAGTTCGATGGCGGTCTATGTATATTGTTGTAATTCCCAATCAAATCTCATAGGATCATGAATGTCTATTATTGCATTGTTGTGCCTTGCTCAGTCCTGTCAATTGCCCCGCAGTAATTTGTTTACCCAGCGTGTTATGTTATTTATCTTAAGGAGAACACCTCTAGTGAACTGTGGACCCCGATCCAATCTTTACCATTGTTACATCATCCACTATAACTGATTACTTTCTACAAGCAACCATTACCTTCCACACCATACGCTTAACCCTTTGTATTCAGCAAACCAGTGAGATTGACAACCTCACTTTAAGTTGGGGGAAAAGTCTTGAGTTTGTGTTGTGCAGGCTTCCAAGTTGTAGCAACACCTTGGAGTTGTTTCCTTGCTCCTACTAGTTCGATAACCTTTGTTTCATAACTGAGGGAAAACTTACTGCCATGCTCATCATACCTTCCTCTTGGGGTCTCCCAACGAAGCTCTACTATTGATCCACGTCAAGGAATGGTGTCTCGGAAAGGCGGAATCAGACCTTGTTGGACATGGTATGATCAATGATGAGTTAGACAGATCTGCCTTTATCATTTTGGGGTTATTGTCTAGAAACTGCAGCGTTCACACTAAACAGAGTATCATCAAAATCGGTAGAGAAGACACCGCATGAGATGTGGACAGGCAAAAACATGAGTTTGTTTTTTCTTAAGATATGGGGTTGTGAAGCATTTGTCAAGCGACTTCAGTCAGAAAAGCTCACGGCCAAGTCGGATAAGTGTATTTTCATGGGGTATCCAAGGGAAACCTTGTGTTACTACTTCTACAACCAAGAAGAGGGCAAAGTGTTTGTCACTCGGAACGGTGTCTTCCTTGTGAAAGATTTTCTCAGCCAGGGAGTCAATGGGAGGACAGTGCAGCTCGAAGAAATTCGAGAAGAACCGGCTAGTAGCGTGCCGGCAAAGGCCTTAGAGTTTGAGCTGGTCGTTGTAGAAGCGGACAACTGCACCCAAATCATGAAGATATGCCTGATAACGAAGTGTTCGTGATGTATTACTGCTAGAGAGTGATGAGCCGACAACTTATTCGGAAGCGATGGTGGGATCTGATTCCGGGTCATGGCTTGGATACATGAGATTCGAGTTAAAGTCCATGGATGAAAATCAAGTTTGGAACTTGGTTGATCTGCCAGATGGTGCAAGACCCGTCGAGTGCAAACGGGTCTTCAAGAATAAAACTGATATGGATGGAAATGTTTCCGTCTATAAAGCACGTCTTGTCACGAAAGGGTTATGACAGGTTCAAGGAGTTGACTACAATAAGACTTTCTTGCCCATAGCGATGCTTAAGTCAGTCCGGATTATGTTAGCTATAGCAACCTATTTCTACTATGAGATATGGCAGATGGATGTCAAAACGGCTTTCCTTAATGTAAATTTAACCGAGGACGTGTATATGATACATCCCGAGGGTTTTGTCGATCCGTCTAATGCTGACAAGGTATGCAACGTTTAGAAATCCATTTATGGGTTGAAGCAAGCATCTCGGAGTTAAAACATTCAATTCGATGAGGTAGTCAAATCGTTTGGCTTCATCAAAAGTGATCATGATTCTTGTTTATATAAGTTTAGTGGGAGCAAAGTAAACTTTCTAATCTTATATGTGGATGACATATTACCGATTGGAAATGTTGTCCAAATGTTACAAGAAACCAAGGAATCATTAGAAAGGAGTTTCTCAATGAAAGACTTGGGTGAGGCAACATACATTCTAGGAATCTGGATCTATAGAGATATATCAAGGCAGCTCATTAGATTGAGTCAGAGTACATACCTGGACAAAGTGTTGAAGAAGTTCAACATGAAATCGTCTAAGAAGGGGTTCTTACCTGTGTCCCATGGTGTAAAACTTAGCAAGACTCAGTGTCCTTCGACAACTGACGACTGAAGTCGGATGAGTGCGCTTTTGTATGCCTCGGCAGTAGGATCCATCATGTATGCCATGTTTTTACTAGGCCGGATGTTTCCTATGCTCTAAGCATTGTGAGCAGATACCAGGATGACCCTGGAGAAATCCATTGGGCAACGGCTAAAAATATCCTAGAGTACTTGAGAAGGACTAAGGATATGTTTTTGGTTTATGGAGGAGATGAACTCAGTGTAAAGGGTTACACAGATGCAAGTTATGTTACTGACTCGGATGATTCTCGTTTGCAATCCGGATATGTGTTTGTAATAAACGGAGGGGCTGTGAGCTGGAAGAGTTCCAAGCAAGAGACTGTGTCTGCATCTACAACAGAGGTTGAGTATATTGCCGCCTTGGAGGCAGCAAAGGAAGTTGTTTGGATGAGGAATTTCCTCATGGATCTTGGTGTGGTTCAAGGCTCGTCCAATCCGTTAGACATGTATTGTGACAACAATGGTGCTATTGCACAAGCCAAGGAACCTAGAAAACACTAGAAGAATAAGCACATACTCATGCGGTACCACCTGATTCACCAGTTTGTGGATCAGGGTGATATCAAGTTATGCAAGGTACAGACGGATGCAAATATTACAGGTTTGTTGAAAAATTCATTACCATAGCCGAAGCATGAGGCGCACCTGAGAGCCATGTGCATTAGATGCCTAGACATGTGATGTCAGAAGATTGACTCTAGTGAAAGTGGGATACTGTTGGGAATATTCCCTAGAGGCAATCATGTATGATGTAATTCCCATTGTATTCATAGTTATTAAATTGTCCTTGCATGAACATCTAATGTATATCATTGAATATGTGATTCAGTTATGGAACTATACATTTATGTTGTTCATACTAAATATCCTTGGTCATTGAGGTTGTGATGGGCACACAACTTAGACCAATGTAAAACTCGGTTGGATGACTCGATTCCACTTGTCATGGGAATGGTGATGCCATTCCGACTTACACAGGTTTGGCTAAAGAGTTTAACAAGTCGTATTGACCCATATTGAGATACAATGAACAAGTCGTCATTTGTATATCTCAATCAATGTAATCCTTAGACCTGAGGTTATTGCACAATTCGAGTTGAGGATCATCGACTTAGGTTCCGTCAAACGCTAATCCGTAACAGAACAGTTATAAAATTAGAGTTTGGGTCAACTGAGAATCAAGCTGCGTGATGTGGATAACCAAAATTGGATTTTGCCCCTCGAGTCGGAGAGATATTCTCTAGGCCCTCTCGGATGATATAATTCAGAAAGCATGGCCATGCGCGACTCAGTTAAGTGTTAACCGAGGCAATCAACTAAGAGTTAGTCGGATTAATCACTTATCTCGGATCGAGAAGAGAGTCAGACTATTTAAGGGTGACAATTATTCACCTATAGTTCGACAAGGTATATCTTGAGGCAAAAGGGATTCGGAAGCAGGTCACATTAGAAAGACATGTCTTCATGAATCTTTGGTACTTGTGAGTTGGCACGTTCTGCTAGGAGCCACTACCGATTGATCTATTGAGAGTCGGAATCCAATTGTCCAAGTTGCCATGAGCCTGCAGGATCACACACTTAAGAGAGGGAGCAAGTTCGGATTGGATCTGAACCGGAAATCTGTTTGGGTTGGACTCAAACCAGATTTGGATTGAGTCAGTAAGTCGGACTCATAGTGACTAATATAATATGGGCTTTAGTGAATGGGGCACGAGTGAGTGGAGCCCACTTTCATTCCCTATATATAGTGGGGCGCATATACCTAGGAAGGTTGACGGTTAGGTCATTCCATGTGTTAAAAACCCTAGCTCCACAACAGTCTTGCAAGCGTACTGGACCTAGCAATCCACCGTCGGCACTCCTCGTACGTGTAGATACTAGGAGTGGTGTTGTACGATCAGCACATGATCATGATCGGATCGGATCGTGATGACTGCACTGCATTCAATAGACGTGCTTCATCAATTCTGCAACTACGCGTCTAGTGGTAATCCTTGTGGCCTTCTACCTTGGCTAGATCTTGGGATCACCGCGTTAGAGCGAAAACGTTTTGTTTTATCTCCTTGCTGCCCAACAAAACATCCTTAGCTTTGTTGCTCTTATTCACACTTTCATAGGTATGAGGCCCAAACCAAGTAAATCTGAGTCATGTCGAGTCCCTCTCCATGACCACGCAGTCCACCCTTTGTAATTAGTTTAGGTACGAATACCTACGCTAAGTTACCATCTCCTCAAAGACATTCAAGTCGTCATCCCTCTATAAATGATGGGGATGGCTTGGGCTCCAACCTACTGCTCCCCTCTCTGAATTACAACCCGACCTAGCATCTGAAGACATACCAAAGAAAAACATTGCTTCTGACTTGACGTGATTGGTGGCCAGTGTTGTCTATATGGCGCTCTAAATGACTGACTACAATTGTTTTAAGTCCTAACTTTTCTAATACAATGGAATATCCACCATACATCTTTCCAATCTGTACTCCAATCATGATTCCATCGCCCACCGTTTCATTTTGGTCACAAAACAGTTTTTTCTTGTAATGCAAGTTGCAATGTAATACTTTGAAAAAACGTTTTGGTAAGTAATTAAGAGGACATGCAAGTTTAAACTTCAAGAAGTGTAGTTCGAAGTTTTGACCATGGACTTCGAGTTCTAAAATAACACTATTGTTCAATAAGGACAATATTCAAAAAAAGCAAATGGATGCTAATATGAGATGCATTATTAAGATGTGTTGTGATACGTCGGAAACGTATCTATAATTTTTGATGTTCCATGCTTGTTTAGTATCTACTTTGCTTTGCTTTGTCTTTACTTTGAGGTGTTTTTATATCTTTTCTGGAACTAACCTATTAACAATTTTCCACAGTGCCAGTTGTCTGTTTTCTTCTGTTTTTGGTTCCAGAAAGGCAGAAAATCAATATTCTCGAAATTGGAAGGGACAAAAGCCAAAGTCAATATTTTATCGTGGGTGACACGAAGTCCAGAGGGGAGACGGAGAGGCGAACCAGGGCCACCACACTCCCCTAGGCGCGAGTGGGCCCTACCCCGTGCCTGGGTAGGGTGTGGGCCCTCTGGCCGCCTCCCAGCCTCGCCTCTTTGCCTATAAGAATCCCCCGGGGAGAAAACCCTAAATAATCCATCATACTTCCAGAAAAACCTCCGTAGCACCGCCGCCACCGAAAGGGAGATTTGGTGGACAGAAAGTCTCTGTTCCGGCACCCTACCGGGACGGGGAAGTGCCCCGGGAGCCATCTCCATCGATCTCCATCGCTATCTTCATCACCGTTGCTGATTCCCATGATGAGGAGGGAGTGGTTCTTCCTCGAGGCTAAGGGCTCTACCGGTAGCTATGTGTTCATCTCTCTCTCTCTATGCATGATCTTGTTGGGGTCATGAGCTTTGTAATCAAGTAGATCTACCTTGCTACTCAAGTGCTTCAATAGATCTCTGCTCTCCCCATGTGTGTGAAAGTGACAGCGTGCACACCATGGAGTCACTTAGGCCAGAGTCTACATAAATACTCTTTGTGCTTCAATAGATCTATGCTTTTCCCCACGTGCGTGAAAGTGACAACGTGCATACCATGTGTGGCACTTTGGAGTTGGATGTCTCTATGAAATTGTGGTGTTTGTTGGAACCATCTAGCGCTCAAGGTGACAGTGTGGGGTTATCTAGATTGGGAAGGCGGACTTTGAGGAGTGCTGTTATAGCCCTACCGATGATTAGAGTGTCCAACCGGAGAGTAGTTAATAGTAGTATCATGAAGAGAGGATATTTATATGAGAGAGTGTTCACTAGTGAAAGTATGATCTCTAGGCCTTGTTTCTAAGCATTGAAACACCGTTTGCATCTAGATCTATTGCATGTTTGCTTGATTTAGTCTTTACCTCACCGTCAAGCTCCTTTCTGGCACTTACACACGTTCTCCCATGTCAACAAGTCAGAAGCTATTTTCTGGCACCGTTACCACTTGTATTTCACTATCTCTTCGCCGGACTAGTGCACGTGTACACCTGAAAAGTGTATTGGGTGTGTTGGGGACACAAGAGAATTCTTGTATCTTGATTGCAGGATTGCTTGAGAGGGAATACCTTTGAAAACTTCCTACCTGAGTTCGATAAACCTTGGGTAATCCACTTAAGGGAAACTTGTTGCTGTTCTACAAACCTCTGCACTTGGAGGTCCAACAACTGTCTACAAGAACAGAAGTTCGTAGACATCAAGCTCTTTTCTGGCGCCGTTGCCGGGGAGGTAAGGTAAAAGGTACTCACATCCTTTTGGTGTGTGAGTGCTCAAAGTTATTTCCTTTATATTCTGCAATTTTATATTTTTGTTTCTTGTTTTCACTAGTTAGGATTAATGGAAAACAACAAAAAATAGAGAGCTTTATAGCATTTATCTTGAGCTAGGACATGAAGTGTTTGAAGAGAAAATTAAAAAAACTATGGAACTTTATTTGCATGCTAATAGCAATGTTATTAGTATGAATTCTTTGGACACCATTATTGCTAATGCTATGGAAGAGTCTAAGCTTGGGGAAGCTAGTTTTTATGAAAATGATCTTTTTAGTCCCCTAGCTTTGGAAGATAGCTATTCTATTGCTTATGATGATACCAAACCTCCAATATATGATGATTACAATGATGATTATGATATTTTTAGTCCACCTACTATTGAGGAGGAAATTAATTGTGATTACAATATGCCTCCTATATTTGATGATTATGGTGATGAGAATAATAATTATAGCTATTTTGTTGAATTTGCTCCCACTATGATTAATAAGGATGACTATGCTTATGTGGATAGTAATAATTATTTTATGCATGTGGCTCATGATAAGAATGTTTTATGTGATAGTTATATTGTTAATTTTATTTATGTTGCTACTGAAAGTTATTATGAGAGAGGGAAACATGGTTTTATTCCATCTCAATAATATTAAGTTTCCCCTCTTTATGTTGAAAGTTTTGAAGTTGCACTTGTTTTGCTTTCCTATGCTTGTTGGTTTGTGCTTTAATGAGTTGTTTCTTTAAAATATTCCTATGCATAGGAACTGGGTTAGACTTAAATGTGTTTTGAATTTTCTTCTTGATGCTCTCTTTTACTTCAATTAATATTTCTTATGTGAGCATCTTCTCAAACTATCAAGCCTAACTTGAAGGCGTTAAAGAAAATTACTTGTTGGGAGATAACCCAAGAGTTTTCTTGATTCTTGGAAGTTATTACTTCAGTAATTACCTCTCCTTATCCTTTTTGTTTGATTTTTGTGCCAAGAATAACCTCTAATGAGAGGGAAGTAAGATTTGGGGAGTTGATGTCCAGAAACAGATTTTTGTGCTCCACCATAAAAAATCGTGAGGAATATATGTAAGTCGGATTGAGCTGATACTTTATGAATAAATCCCCCAGTATGTTAGATAACTTTATTTAGTTCCACAATTTTTGATTTGAGCAACATAAGGTCTTCGAAAAAATCGGTTTCTACCTGCTGGTCTGTTTTGACAGATTTCTGCCATTATTTGCATTTGCTTCTTATTGATTCCTTTTTGGGAAATTGAGCTTTTTGAGGGAATTGCTACAGTATCTTGTGTTTTTACTGAAAGTTTTTTTGTTCCAAAGCTAAGCCTAAAGATCTATTCTCTTTTTAATACACTAATGTTGCTAATGAAGATTGTGTGAAGTTTTGTATGGAGGAAAATTTGCAGGTGTAGAGAAAAAATGATGTAATGAGACGAAGAATGGACAAAAATTCAAGATTAGGGATGCCACCCCGTGTCACCCCAAGAAATATTCAAGAGGTACAAGCGTCAAAGCTTGGGGATGCCTTGGGCATCCCCTTCATCAATAAAAATATCAGGTCTTTCTAGACACTTTATTTTTATTGTTTCATGCATTGTTGTGTTGTTCTTGAAGAGTCTTAATTTTTGTTTTTGGTTTTCGTTTGCGTAGTTTGCTTGAGTAAGTTGGTTGGTTACACCACACTTCTTTTGGAGAGAGACACACTCTGTTTTCATTGCGTAGAACACTCTATTTTTCATTCTTATTGTTCTATGAGTGTTCTCTTTTGCTAGCACTGTGTTTAGCCTTAGTTTTCTTGTGCTTTCAGCTTAGAACTTTTTAGTTATTCTTTGTGGATTTGTGAAACAAGCTCACTGATCTTTGTTGATTATTATCTTTGTGAGCTGTTTCAAATAAGTTGTTTGGTGTTGGAAAGAGTAGAAAGCTTCATGCTTAAGTGGTACAAAAGGGAGCTTGTTTTGACTGTGACTTAGACTTTATCATATCATGCTAGGTGTTGCTTTGACCTTATGCTTAGTTATTATTGTTGTAGCATGAGTTGTTCCAAACAATTAGGATTGCTTAATGTGCCTTGAAGGAATCATGGGTTGTTTTAGCATACAAAAGCATAGTATTGTGGTATTCTCCTTTGATGCTTTGTTTGGGTTGACTTGGCGCATGCTCACACCATGTTATGACTATGAAGAAGTCACCATGGACTCTATGATCATTTAGTCCTTGACTTGTAGTACCACTCTATGCTTTTATTAGTAATATTTTGTTGCTCTGCATGATTATGGCCATTATTGCTCTCTTAGTTGGTTACTCCCATTCTTTTGCTAGCCTACACTTGTATGAGTAAGCTCTACTCATGCTTACAACTCCCAAGAAAGCAAGTTATTCCAAAGTGTCCACTATAAATTCCTATGCACGGTGTGTTACACCATTCCAAGTATATTCTTGTTTTCAGCTATCTTCTAATTAAAAACTATTTTGTTATGTGAAAGTTAGTTAATAAAGGTCGCACAAACTTGATGGCACACTTTATTTTCCTCGCCCCTAAATAAACCTGAACCATTGTGTCATTTATGTTGTATATGCTTGCACTTATACATTGGAATTAGCAGAACCGTGCTGTCACGGGGAACGTTTTCAACATTGCACTTGTACTTTGTACACAGTTGATATCATGCTCTTTTTTCTATGGATGTCACCGGTTTGAAATAAAGAGGGAACTTGTAAGTCCATGGAGTATGTATTTTGTGTTAGAGAAACGCCTGGGCTGCTAGCCTAAGCCTGCCTAATCATGGTGGAAACTTGCAGCATCACCATAATGAGCATTCTATGAAGCATCCTCATTAAAAAGCTATTCACATAGTAAATAAAAAGATCGCTGAGATGCTCATTGTCTGTTTGCCTTGTCATTTTGGTTATGGGATATCTCCTGTACCATGTGCAAGGGGTACCCCGTTGGCGGTTCTCTATGATATGCATGTACTTACAATGAGAATAACTTACAGGTGACTGAAGTTGAGTAGCATGAGGTGTGGCCCTCGTATTCAAGGAACTTGAGATTGTCAACTTATACTTTGTCAAGCATATACTCCATAGTTTGTTCACTTTAACTTTAATCACTTCAAGATGCTTATGATATGGGCAATGAGGGCTGAAAGCTAACAAGTACCATAATTTTTGGAAGCTCTTTTTGAAACTTGAAATCTCTGCTTCCTTTATGAAGGTCCTTTCTTCCACCATTATTTGAGTCTCCACCTTCTACCTTTAGGCACCATTAAGAGAGCATAGTTTCCATTCTGTGTGCAGTGTCCCAAAACTTATTAATTGATGCATATTGTGATATTGCTTGTTCTTGTGCTATTTGTATCTAGTCACTCTTATGAACTTTGAAGGTGTCCTATGCATCTACTTGCTACTCTATGAGGGACAAGCTGAATGCCACTATGCCATGTTTTCTATATGTGAAACAAACAAACGTTTTTCAATGCATGTTATTCATGATCTTTGTTTGTAGCCTTTCGTGTTGCATGCATAGTTACTTTGTCTTACTGTTAGAACTCCATATTTCATTCTCATGTTTAGAGTTCTTTGATCCCAGCTTTCAATGCTTGCATATGGTTTGATATTGGTTTTGATGGTGCATGTCACCTCAAAAATTATTCTTTTTATCACTTACCTACTCGAGGATGAGCAGGAGTTAAGCTTGGGGATGCTTGATACGTCGGAAACGTATCTATAATTTTTGATGCTCCATGCTTGTTTAGTATCTACTTTGCTTTGCATTGTCTTTACTTTGAGGTGTTTTTATATCTTTTCTGGAACTAACCTATTAACAAGTTGCCACAGTGCCAGTTGCCTGTTTTCTTCTATTTTTGGTTCTAGAAAAGCAGAAAATCAATTATCGGAATTGGACGGGGCAAAATCCAAAGTCAATATTTTACCGTGGGCGACACGAAGTCCAGAGGGGAGACGAAGAGGCGAACCAGGGCCACCACACTCCCCTAGGCATGGGTGGGCCCTACCTAGCGCCTGGGTAGGGTGTGGGCCCTCCGGCCGCCTCCCAGCCTTGCCTCTTAGCCTATAAGAAGCCCCCGGGGAGAAAACCCTCAATAATCCATCATACTTCCAGAAAAAGCTCCATAGCACCGCCGCCACCAAAAGGGAGATTCGGGGGACAGAAAGTCTCTGTTCCGACACCCTGCCGAGATAGGGAAGTGGCCCCAGAGCCATCTCCATCGCCATCTTCATCACAGTTGTTGATTCCCATGATGAGGAGGGAGTAGTTCTTCCTCGAGGCTAAGGGCTCTACCGGTAGCTATGTGTTCATCTCTCTATGCATGATCTTGTTGTGATCTTGAGCTTTGTAATCAAGTAGATCTACCTTGATACTCAAGTGCTTCAATAGATCTCTTCTCTCCCCATGTGTGTGAAAGTGACAGCGTACACGCCATGGTGGCACTAAGGCTAGAGTCTACATAAATACTCTTTGTGCTTTAATAGATCTATGCTTTTCCCCATGTGTGTGAAAGTGACAGCGTGCATACCGTGTGTGGCGACTTTGGCTAGATTGAATATTTGTTATGAGTTATATTTGGAGTTGGATGTCTCTATGAAATTGTGGTGTTTGTTGGAACCATCTAGCGCTCAAGGTGAAAGTGTGGGGTTATCTAGATTGGGGAAGGCGGACTTTGAGGAGTGCTGTTATAGCCCTACCGATGATTAGAGTGTCCAACCGGAGAGTAGTTAAGAGTAGTATCATGAAGAGAGGATATTTATATGAGAGAGTGTTCACTAGTGAAAGTATGATCCCTAGGCCTTGTTTTTAAGCATTGAAACACCGTTTGCATCTAGATCTGTTGCATGTTTGCTTTCTTTAGTCTTTACCTCACCGTCAAGCTCCTTTCTGGTACTCACACACATTCTCTCACGTCAACAATAAGTCAGAAGCTATTTTCTGGCACCGTACCACTTGTATTTCACTATCTCTTCGCCGAACTAGTGCACCTATACACCTGAAAAGTGCATTGGGTGTGTTGGGGACACAAGATACTTCTTGTATCTTGATTGCAGGATTGCTTGAGAGGGAATACCTTTGACCACTCCCTCCCTGAATTCGATAAACCTTGGGGAATCCTCTTAAGGGAAACTTGTTGCTGTTCTACAAACCTCTGCACTTGGAGGCCCAACAACTGTCTACAAGAATGGAAGTGCCTAGGCATCATGTTGTTATTACCCCTTGATTGTAGACTTCTTAGTTTAGGTTAAATTACCAATTTGCCACTTTTAGTTTTTTTTGCAATTTCTTATTATTGATTAATATTGTATTTTGGATTTAGTTGAATTTCACTCATTTCATTAATCAAAAATATTATTTTTAAATATTCTTTTCGGTTTATTTATGATTTTTTAGTATATCAAAAAATCATTTTAGAATTTTTTATTTCTTTTGATGATTTAAATACCTCCAATTTTTATCTAAGTAAGGGTACTTTAAAAAATTCAGTAAAAATATTTTTTATACTCTACAATTAATTTCCTACTTGGGAATATTTCTATTTTATTTTTCTGACTTAGGTGAGAGAAATGATTATTTTGGGTATTTTGTATTTTGGAATGACCACAATACCAGTGTGCCCACCAGTCAGGATGACTAGGTTAAGTTGGATCGAACTAGTCCGGTCTGACCCGACCTAGCCCATTCCTTCGCCCCACTCTCTCTCTCACTGGCGACTCGCTTCATGATCTCGCATTACCGCCGGTGTCACCCGGGGATTCCGGTCGGCTCTGTTCATCTCCTTTGCCATGCTTACTCTCCATCACATCCTCTCTCGTCGCTCTACCTTCCTATCTAGCTAGATTTTCTACTCGATTTATCCTTGGCGGTGTCTAACCCTAACTCGTTCTAGGGTTTCAGTCGTCGATGCTACCTTATGGGTGTTGGAGTGCGTCATCGTCGCCTCCTTGCCACCGACGTGATGCCCCTACTTAGTACTCCATATGATGATGTCATGCGTCCTCGTCTCCATCCATTGTGTGGTCGAGCTAAGCTCACTGCCATAGTTTTCTACCAGGTATGTGGCTCCGTCTTGCCCTCTATTCTCAATGTTTTACTAATGCGCATGTTATCTAGGGTTTTCCCCTCTCCGCCACATAGTTTTTTATACCGGTTCTAGGTCTAATAAATTGTTCTATCATGTTCTAATTATTCTTAGGTGTTCGTAGTCATCTAGGTCATCTCATGTTAGTATTACTAGGTTTATTTCCTAATTACAGTGTTTAACTAAATCTTTTATTTTTTTATTTTGAAAGTTAACATGTTCTTACGATTCTTAGTCTAGTTCTTCAGCTCATACTTCATACTAGTCTAGATGATCTTATAGTTGCTTATTAGTTGTAGTTAGTGTTACTAGTAGTTAATTTCTTAGGATTACCCGTTACTTTAGTTTACTGAATGTTTAGTGTAGTGTGTTAGTTTTACTTTAAGTTGACAATTAATTGTTCTTAGTTTAATTGAATTGCTGCAGATGTTTCTTTAGGTTGCATAGTTTTGTATGGTATCTAGTTTGGATCTAATTATATCTAATTGTATTCTATGTTGTTTTACCATTTTTTATCTAGTAGTGATCATGTTTAACATTATTTGCTAGGTTAAGTTGTTCATGTATCACTCTTATATTATTGTACTGTTGTTCGATCATGATTGTGTGCTTGTGTTTGCTTCCCAGCAATAGGAATATGTTGATAAAGTTCTACTGGTACTTTGCACTTGTGATGATCCTCTAGATCATTATCATATTCCCTCTTCTCTCATTCTATTTCTGAAGATTCGATATTAAACCTTTGTAGAGTATTTCCTTTCCGTCTTCCTTGTTGATGTTGTTCTTCGGTTGCTCTTCCTTCTTGCCTTCTCCTCCAAGCTTGATCTTTCTCTCAGATCTATGTCACATAGCTAATATGTGTTTGTTTTCTAAACAAGGCTAGTGAGTTATGAGCTCTAGGGTGCATTCGGGTAGCTATTTATGGTGCTCCCTGGACTTTGTTGCACTGACACCTCACTGCTCTGCATGAATGTGTGAGCAGCTTGATTTCAGTGAAACTGTCTCTGTAGTTTGTCTTATGCACGGATGTTGTGCATGCAATGGTCAGGTATGGGTTCAGTTTGTCTCTTGTGTGTTTACCATTTCTGGCATGTCGATTTGTTAACTATTTTCTAGTCCTGAAATCAATTTTTCCAGTGACAAGTGGACTTTTAAGTTTAATTTTTTATTCTATTAAATTTATAATTTTGTTTATTATTTTATCACTAAGCAAGTTTGTTTTACTTAAGTTTGGGAATAAGATGAATAAGTGAATTTCCAAGTGTTCAATAAATCGTTTCATTTGTTTGTTTCAAAAGAATCCATAGCTTGAGGTATTTTATCTCTATTGATTTTCATAGTTATGTCAATTGGTTATTCCTACGACTAGAGTTTGTGGTTTGAGTCTTTACTGCCTAGTTTCTCTATTGCTAATACACTGCTGACAATTGTGATGATCAGATCATGATCCAATGCTTTCTCTCTGCCTTGTTTCCATACTGATGCATTGATCATACTTGGTACCTTGTTGTCATTCTTATTTTTCTAAAAACCTCAGACTCAAAGTTTCAAGACTTGTTCCTGATTTTTTCACTTGGATTCTAAATCAAATGGTATCACCTCTGGTGAGACCAACATTTTAACCAAAACATTTTGGTGTTCATGTTGTTTGTTTTGTAGGGTTGAAGAAAAGATGGTGTGACTAGAATGAAGATAAGATGTAAGACCTCACCGTTTAAGGTAAAGGTCCCTGCGATTGCAGTGCTAGTCCCTGAATCGAATTGTTAGCACCCACAGTTTAAGATGAAGTACACAGATACGAAGGTCATTATTACAACGTAATTCCAGGAGTACAATAGTTCTTACAACTCTTTAGCCCAAGGATAACATGTAGGGTTCGCAGCATAGAAAACAAAAATTTTCCTACGATGTGAACTATATACCAAGATCTATATATACTAGATACAAACAACGGGCGGATGTATATCCGTAGAGAACATACCCTTGAAGACCGACAAAGCTTAACGAGTTCAACTCGTGGTTGATGTAGACGATCTCTTGCCGATCTCAAGATCGAGAGGAAGTCCTAGCGCCGCAAATCAGCAGCGCATCCGTGCTCGCGCACACGTTCGAGGCACCGAGCAACCTCCGCCTCCTCGCTCCAGCGATGCAGCGGAAGCACAACTCTTTCTTGCCGAATAGCCACCGGGAACATGTATCTCGCTAGTCCGAGACCATGGGGGATAAATTCTAGAGGGGGAGAGAGATCCTTCACGAGGAGGTGTGAGTGACAAGTGAGGAGGAGGGGCTCCTTTTATAGGAGGAGGGGGGGGAACCCCAAGGGGGTGGCCGGCGCATGGGGGCTGCCCCCTTGCCCTCCCCTCTTCCTGTGGGTGGACACTCCACTCACAAAACTCCTCTAAATTCCCTCCACTCAAAAGTCCACTCAAAATTCCCATTAAATTTCCACCAAATTTAATGCAAACTCTCATTAAATAAAACTCTTTTATTTTATTCAGAATTTTGTCAATTACTTTAATGACAAACATTCACAAATAACCCCTTGCTAGAATTCTATTTCACATGCATAACCACTTTATGCAATTTCACCCGAAAACCTGTTTCGGTATCTAGTGAAATAAATTCCTGCGCTTGTTCATTCTTTCGGCATGAAACTTTTGCTCCAATTGGATGTCGGTGTCTCTTAAGTGTGTCACCCTACGGTTCGTGAATAATGCGGACATGATCGAGACCCCTCTCAGATCAATAATCAGAAGCGGGATCTGGAGACCCATACTGACTCCCACACATTCAACGATGACTTTCTTGTGATCGTCGGAACCTTTTACGCTAGTATCTTAATCCCTTTGTTTCACGATATATTACATGTCCGAGATTCGATCATTGGTATCTCCATACCTAGTTTAATCTCGTTACCGACATGCACTCTTTTCTCGTTCCTGTGATATAACATTCTAGTGATCAAATCACTTGCTTGCAAGCTAATCAATGTGATATCACCGAGAGGGCCCAGAGTATATCTATCCGTCATCGGGATGAACAAATTCCACTTCTTGATCCATGAGCCTCAACATAACACTTTGTTAGTTCTGAATCCATCTTTATAATCACCCTGTTACGGTGTGACGTTTGATGTTATCAAGAAACTCTTCCGGTGTTAGTGATTGACATGATCTCATGGTCTAAGGACTATGATCACTTCGTAAGTTTGTTATAGCAATATAAACTCAATGACTTTGATCGTAATGCTATACTTCGGATGAATGTTCATCACATCATTACACTAATGTTGTGATCCCGTTATTAACAACATCCAATGTCCATGATCAGGAAACCTTGATCATCTTGTTAATCAACGAGCTAGTTTATGAGAGAGGCATAACTAGGAACTTTCTGTTTGTTTATTAAACACACATGTATTAACGTTTCCGTATTAATACAATTATAGCATGCAAAATAAACATCTATCATATACTTGGAATACACATAATAACCACTTTATTATTGCCTCTCAGGGCATATTCCCTTCAGTCTCCCACTTGCACTAGAGACAATAATCTAGTTACATAGTGATAAATCTAACACCCATTGAGTTCTGGTGTTGATCATGTTTTGCTCTAGGGAGAGTTTTAGTCAACGGATCTGCTACATTGAGATCCGTATGTACTTTACAAATCTTTATATCTCCATCCTTGACATGCTCGCGGATGGAGTGAAACCAGCGCTTAATATGCTTGGAATGCTTGTGAGACCTTGGCTCTTTGGCATTGGCAATGGCACCATTGTTGTCACAATAGATCACCATTGGGTCCAATGCGTTTGCCACAACTCCTAGTTCGGATATGAACTCCTTCATCCAAACTGCTTCCTGAGCCGCTTCCGAAGCAGCAACATATTCGGCCTCCGTTGTTGATCCCGCTACCACAGGTTGTTTGGAGCTCCTCCAACTAACCGCTCCGCCATTCATGAGAAATACGTATCCGGATTGAGACTTAGAGTCATCCGGATCGGTGTCAAAGCTAGCGTCGACATAACACTTAGCGACGAGCTCTTCTTCACCTCCGTATACAAGAAACATATCCTTAGTTCTTCGTAAGTACTTAAGGATATTCTTGACCGCTATCCAGTGTTCCGAACCTGGATCCGATTGGTACCTACTAGTCAAACTAATAGCATGTGCCACATCCGGTCTTGTACATAGCATGGCGTACATTATAGAGCCTATGGCTGAAGCATAGGGGACTTTGTCCATTATCTCTCTTTCTTCCGCCGAAGCCGGACTTTGAGTCTTACTCAATGTCTTGCCTTGCAACATAGGTAAGAACCCCTTCTTACTTCCGTCCATTTTAAACTTCTTTAAAATCTTATCAAGGTATGTACTTTGCGATAGCCCTATTAGGCGCCTAGATCTATCTCTATAGATCTTTATGCCTAATATGTATGACGCTTCACCTAGGTCCTTCATTGAAAATTTGCTGTTTAGATAACTTTTAACACTGTTTAAAAGTTCTATATCATTTCCGATCAATAATATGTCATCCACATATAATATCAGAAATGCCACATTGCTCCCACTCACTTTCTTGTAAATACAAGCTTCTCCATAAGTTTGGACAAATCCAAACTCTTTGATCACCTCATCAAAGCGGAGATTCCAACTTCGTGATGCTTGCTTCAATCCATAGATGGATCGCTGAAGCTTGCACACCTTGTTAGCATCCTTAGGATCGACAAAACCCTTTGGTTGTATCATATACAACTCTTCTTCAATATTACCATTGAGAAACGCGGTTTTGACATCCATCTGCCATATTTCATAATCGAAATATGCAGCAATTGCTAACATAATCCTAACTGACTTTAGCATCGCTACGGGAGAGAAAGTCTCATCGTAGTCAACTCCTTGAATTTGTCGAAACCCCTTTGCGACAAGTCGAGCTTTATAGATGGTCACATTACCATCAGCATCAGTTTTCCTTTTGAAAATCCATTTGTTCTCCACGGCCTTTCGGTCGTGAGGTAATTCCACCAAGTTCCAAACTTGATTTTCATACATGGATTCCATCTCGGATTTCATGGCTTCTAACCATTTGTTGGAATCCGGGCTCATCATCGCTTCTTCATACGTCGCAGGGTCATTGTTTTCATCAACCATGAAATTTATGATAGGATTTCCGTACAGCTCGGGAGCTGCACGCGTCCTGTTTGACCTGCGAGGTTCGGTAGTACTCTCTTTCGGAGTTTCATGATCATTATCATTAGTTCCCTCTTCAACAGGTGGAGCCAACTCCGGAACAACTTCCGGCGCTGCGCTACTCGCCATACTTTGAAGAGAAGGTTCCACAACCTCTTCGAGTTCTACCTTCCGACTACTCACACCTTTCGCGAGAAACTCTTTCTCTAGAAAGGATCCATTCTTGGCAACAAAAACCTTGCCCTCGGATCTGTGATAGAAGGAATACCCAATAGTTTCTTTAGGGTATCCTATGAAGACGCATTTTTCCGCTTTGGGTTCGAGTTTATCCGGTTGAAGTTTCTTCACATAAACATCGCATCCCCAAACCTTAAGAAATGACAGCTTAGGTTTGTTTCCAAACCACAATTCATACGGTGTCTTTTCAACGGATTTAGATGGTGCCCGATTTAAAGTGAATGCAGCAGTTTCTAGTGCATAACCCCAAAATGACAACGGCAAGTCCGTCAGAGACATCATAGATCGAACCATATCTAATAAAGTACGATTACGACGTTCCGACACACCATTTCGCTGTGGTGTTCCGGCAGGTGTGAGTTGTGAAACAATTCCACACTCTTTCATGTGAGTGCTAAACTCGTAACTTAGATACTCACCTCCACGGTCAGACCATAGAAATTTGATCTTTCTATTACGATGATTTTCCACGTCATTCTGAAATTCCTTGAACTTTTCAAAGGTTTCAGACTTGTGTTTCATCAAGTAGATATAACCGTATCTACTCAAATCATCCGTGAAAGTAACAAAATAACGATATCCACCTCGCGCCGACACACTAATTGGACCACATACATCAGAATGTATGATTTCCAATAAATCTGTTGCCCGTTCCATTGAACTGGAAAACGGCGTTCTAGTCATCTTGCCCATAAGGCATGGCTCACATGTATCAAATGATTCATAATCAAGTGATTCCAAAAGTCCATCTGAATGGAGCTTCTTCATGCGTTTAATGCCAATATGACCTAGACGGCAGTGCCACATATATGCGGATATATCATCATTAAGTTTAATCCTTTTAGCATCAACATTATGAATATGTGTAACATTATCATTGAGATCTAACAGAAATAAACCATTCATCATCGGTGCACGACCATAAAAGATTTCATTCATATAAATGGAACAATCATTGTTCTCAGATTTAAATGAATAACCACTTTGCATCAAACATGATCCAGATACAATGTTCATGCTCAGTGCAGGCACCAGATAACATTTATTTAAGTTTATGACTAATCCCGACGGTAAGTGGAGAGGCAGCGTTCCGACGGCGATTACATCAACGTTTGATCCATTGCCGACACGCATCTTGACCTCACCCCTTGCTAGCGGTCGCTTGTTCCGCAGCCCCTGATTCGAGTTACAAATATTAGCAACTGAACCGGTATCAAATACCCAGGTGCTACTGCGAGCACTAGTCAAGTACACATCAATAACATGTATATCATATATACCTTTGTTTGCCTTGCCGGCCTTCTTGTCTGCCAGATACTTGGGGCAGTTGCGCTTCCAGTGGCCAGTCCCCTTACAATAGTAGCACTCGGAATCAGACTTAGGTCCAACTCGGGGTTTCTTTTCAGGCGCGGCAACAGGTTTGCCGCCCTTACTTCCCTTCCGTTTTTCCTTCTTGTCTTTCTTGAAACCAGTGTTCCTATTGATCATCAACACTTGATGTTCCTTTTTGATCTCCACTTCTGCAGTTTTAAGCATTGACAGAAGCTCGGGGAGAGACTTCTTCATGCCTTGCATATTATAGTTCATCACGAAGCTCTTATAGCTAGGTGGCAGAGACTGCAGAACACGATGGATGCCTAAGTCAATGGGAATCGTTATTCCCAAGACACAAGCTTATCGGCGTAACCCGACATCTTGAGTACATGCTCACTAACGGAGCTGTGCTCTTCCATCATGCAGCTAAAGAACTTTTCTGAAGCATTGTAGCTCTCTACAGCAGCATGTGTGTCGAAAATCATTTTCAACTCACCCATTGTATCAAATGCATTGCCGTTTTCGAAACGCTTTCGAAGTTCCGGCTCTAGCCCATACAATATGCCGCAATGAACTAAGTTGTGGTCCTCCTGACGAGTCTGATAGACATTCTTCTCCTCGTCAGGGGCATCATCAAAAGGTGGGGGGCCTAACGGCGCTTCTAGCACATATTGCTTTTGTGCAGCAGAGAGGAGAATCCTCAAATTCATGGCCCATTCAGTAAAGTTGCTACCATTCGTTGCTAGTTTCTCTTTCTCCATGAACGCATTGAAATTAAAAGCAGGTGGTGCCATCTACAACAGAATTTGTAAAGTTTAGACTAAGTGTATGATAGATAGAGTTCAACTAATCTATATTACGAATGAACTCCCACTCAAAAGCGACATCCCTCGTGTCCTTTTGGTGATTACATGAACCAAATCCACTACACCAAGTCCGATCATCACGTGAGTTGGTATAGCTTCAAAGGCGAGCATCAAATGGGCATCATATCAACTATATGACTCATGCTTAACCTTTCGGTCTGTGTTCCGAGGCCATGTCTGTACATGCTAGGCTCGCCAAGTTAGAACCTAAGTATTTGCGTGTGTAACTGTTTTACACCCGAAATATGGTCGTGGATCCAAGAACACCCGATCATCACGTGATGTCTTGGAGCGACGAAAACATAATCGGTGCATACTAAAGGAAGAACACATTCTTATCTTGATATTTAAATGAGGGATCATCTTATTATGCTTGACAAAGCGCTAAACAAGCAATATAAGATGCAACCAAACATCATATGTTTATTAGTGAAATTATATGGTTCCCGCAGATGATCTTCATCATGTGCATCATGGTATGATCACTATCATACCTATATGTGTAAATCCAAGGTCTATGGATTTTACACGCTATGTGTGTTGTAAGAGTATCATCTCATACTTCTACTTACAACACTACCATATCATAACACTAGCCCAGCAACAATCTAAACTAGACGCCTCTAATTTATCCATTGCAAGTTTTACGTGGCTTAGGGCTTTCGAGATAGAACCGTTCTTACCTACGAACATGAACCACAACGAGGATAATCAAATTGTTGACAACTTGCTTGCAAAATAGATATTGACTATAGTAGGAGAGACAGACACCCGCTAGCCACTTATGCAAACTAGTTGCATGTCAAGCGTGGAACAGGTCTCATGTGCGAGGACATGTAAAGTTTGTCCGGGCCGCTTCATCCCACTATGCCACCAATATCCAAAATCACAACAAAGGAGCAACAACATGATCATCATCGCCCACATACTCATATGTGTACTACCCGTGTAAAGTATCTACGCATAGATCCGGCTCTGATACCACTGTAGGGTTCGCAGCATAGAAAACAAAAATTTTCCTACGATGTGAACTATATACCAAGATCTATATATACTAGATACAAACAACGGGCGGATGTATATCCGTAGAGAACATACCCTTGAAGACCGACAAAGCTTAACGAGTTCAACTCGTGGTTGATGTAGACGATCTCTTGCCGATCTCAAGATCGAGAGGAAGTCCTAGCGCCGCAAATCAGCAGCGCATCCGTGCTCGCACACACGTTCGAGGCACCGAGCAACCTCCGCCTCCTCGCTCCAGCGATGCAGTGGAAGCACAACTCTTTCTTGCCGAATAGCCACCGGGAACATGTATCTCGCTAGTCCGAGACCATGGGGGATAAATTCTAGAGGGGGAGAGAGATCCTTCACGAGGAGGTGTGAGTGACAAGTGAGGAGGAGGGCTCCTTTTATAGGAGGAGGGGGGGGGAACCCCAAGGGGGGACGGCGCATGGGGGCTGCCCCCTTGCCCCCCCCTCTTCATGTGGGTGGACACTCCACTCACAAAACTCCTCTAAATTCCCTCCACTCAAAAGTCCACTCAAAATTCCCATTAAATTTCCACCAAATTTAATGCAAACTCTCATTAAATAAAACTCTTTTATTTTATTCAGAATTTTGTCAATTACTTTAATGACAAACATTCACAAATAACCCCTTGCTAGAATTCTATTTCACATGCATAACCACTTTATGCAATTTCACCCGAAAACCTGTTTCGGTATCTAGTGAAATAAATTCCTGCGCTTGTTCATTCTTTCGGCATGAAACTTTTGCTCCAATTGGATGTCGGTGTCTCTTAAGTGTGTCACCCTACGGTTCGTGAATAATGCGGACATGATCGAGACCCCTCTCAGATCAATAATCAGAAGCGGGATCTGGAGACCCATACTGACTCCCACACATTCAACGATGACTTTCTTGTGATCGTCGGAACCTTTTACGCTAGTATCTTAATCCCTTTGTTTCACGATATATTACATGTCCGAGATTCGATCATTGGTATCTCCATACCTAGTTTAATCTCGTTACCGACATGCACTCTTTTCTCGTTCCTGTGATATAACATTCTAGTGATCAAATCACTTGCTTGCAAGCTAATCAATGTGATATCACCGAGAGGGCCCAGAGTATATCTATCCGTCATCGGGATGAACAAATTCCACTTCTTGATCCATGAGCCTCAACATAACACTTTGTTAGTTCTGAATCCATCTTTATAATCACCCTGTTACGGTGTGACGTTTGATGTTATCAAGAAACTCTTCCGGTGTTAGTGATTAACATGATCTCATGGTCTAAGGACTATGATCACTTCGTAAGTTTGTTATAGCAATATAAACTCAATGACTTTGATCGTAATGCTATACTTCGGATGAATGTTCATCACATCATTACACTAATGTTGTGATCCCGTTATTAACAACATCCAATGTCCATGATCAGGAAACCTTGATCATCTTGTTAATCAACGAGCTAGTTTATGAGAGAGGCATAACTAGGAACTTTCTGTTTGTTTATTAAACACACATGTATTAACGTTTCCGTATTAATACAATTATAGCATGCAAAATAAACATCTATCATATACTTGGAATACACATAATAACCACTTTATTATTGCCTCTCAGGGCATATTCCCTTCATAACACATATATTTCTCATTACAAAATACATAAATAAATTCTTCAACTTCATGTGCCACATGCAAACATGTTGAGTGTAGACTCATAACCCTACTCACCATCAGAGTAACTTGCAACATAATAAGTTACAGCCACAAGGGGTCAATACATTTGGAGTTGTATTGGAAAGTGATATCATAGTTATATAGTAGAGACTATAAACTACATGAATTTGGCTAAGTATGGTTTCAGGCTGGCTTTTCTAACATCCCAAAAATCATGATTTCAAAGCTTTCATATCATTCATGCATTCATAATCATTTTAGGATCATTTCAAATAAGATTTTAAAAACAGAAGCATTTGAAGGACATGAAGGACATTTGCGTTTGATACTAGAGAAGCTTAGAGAGCATAAGCTGTATGCCAAATTCAGCAGGTGTGAGTTTTGGTTGAATGAAGTTGGATTTCTTGGACACGTTGTGTCAGGAGATGGTGTAGCAGTTGATCGTGCTAAGGTTTCAGCTGTAACTGAATGGGAATCCCCTAAGTCAGTGAAGGAGGTTTGTAGTTTCCTTGGCTTGGCAGGATACTATAGAAGATTTATCGAGAATTTTTCCAAGGTAGCTAAGCCTATGACAGAGTTGCTAAAGAAAGACAAGAAATTTGCTTGGTCTGAAGGATGTGAACTCAGTTTTCAAGAATTGAAGAAGAGACTAGAGACAGCATCAGTCTTATGTTTGCCAGATTTGGAGAAAGATTTCCAAGTATATTGTGATGCATCTCATCATGGATTAGGTGCAGTACTTATGCAAGAAGGGAAAGTTGTGGCTTATGCCTCGAGACAACTCAAAACTCATGAGGTAAATTAACCTACTCATGATTTAGAGTTAGCCTCTGTTGTCCATGCACTCAAAACATGGAGACA
This sequence comes from Avena atlantica, assembly GCA_910589765.1. NCBI lineage: Eukaryota > Viridiplantae > Streptophyta > Magnoliopsida > Poales > Poaceae > Avena > Avena atlantica. The sequence goes on from OU342737.1 coordinate 58,679,512, forward strand.
CTATCTTTTGGGAAAGCGATGTGAAGTGTTCACAGATCACAAAAGTTTGAAGTATATCTTCACCCAGAAAGAAATTAACACGAGACAAAGAAGATGGCTAGAACTCATCAAGGACTATGACTTGAGTTTGTAATACCACCCCGGTAAAGCAAATGTTGTAGCGGATGCTCTAAGCCGTAAGGTTTTTGTGAATGGCCTTACTAAGGGAGAATTTCCAGATGATCTGTGTGCCCAATTTAGAGATCTCAGATTGGAGATTGTGCCCGAAGGACATCTCATGTCATTGGATGTTCAACCCACCTTGTTGGACAAAATCAAAGAAGCTCAAAAGATAGATAAGGAAATTGAAGAGATTAAGGAAAAGATTGGCAAGGGAAAAGCCAAAGGATTCCATGAAGATGAACAAGGTACTTTATGGCATGGAAAACGTATCTGTGTTCCACAAGATCCGGAACTTCGGAACTGATTTTACAAGAAGCACACAACTCACTGTATTCCATCCATCCGGGTAACACCAAAATGTACATGGATATGAAGGAAAGATTTTGGTGGAATAATCTCAAGAAGGACATCGCCGAACATATTACGTTGTGTGATGTATGTAGCAGAGTGAAAGCGGAACATCAGAAACCAGCTGGATTGCTGCAACCACTACCTATTCCTGATTGGAAGTGGGATAAGATTGGCATGGATTTCATCACCGGATTACCAAGGACCGGGTCAGGATATGATTCTATTTGGGTAGTAGTGGATCGCTTAACTAAAGTGGCTCATTTCATACCCGTGAAGACAACCTATACAAGTGCTAAGTTAGCCAAGATCTATATGAGTAGGATTGTATGTCTACATGGAGTGCCCAAGAGTATTGTGTCTGATAGGGGAACTCAATTCACTTCCCATTTTTGGAGGCAACTACATGAGTCATTGGGAACGAGATTGGAATTCAGACTGCTTTTCATCCTCATACTGATGGACAAACAGAAAGGACCAACCAGATTCTTGAAGATATGTTGAGAGCATGTGACCTAGACTACTGAGCCAGTTGGGATGAAAGTCTGCCCTACGCAGAATTCTCTTACAATAACAGCTATCAAGCCAGTATTGAGATGGCACCATTTGAGTTTCTCTATGGGAGAAAGTGTACCACCCCATTGTTATGGAATGGTGTGGGAGAAAGAAGTTTGTTCGGACCAGAACTAATCAAGGAGGCTGAAGAGAAAGTCAAGCTAGTTAAGGACAGGTTGAAGATAGCACAGTCCCGACAAAAGAGCTACGCAGATCCTAAGCGTAGAGAAGTCACCTATGAAGTGGGTGATAGAGCTTATCTTAGAGTGTCACCACTTGGTGGAGTAAAGAGATTTGGTGTCAAAGGTAAATTGGCCCCAAGATATGTTGGACCATTCAAGATTCTGAGTCGTAAAGGAGAAGTAGCTTATGAGATTTAATTGCCAGAGTCTTTGTTTGTTGTTCATAATGTGTTTCATGTGAGTCAGCTTAAGAAATGCCATCCAGAAATGGAAGAGACTTCTTTGAAGGATACTATACCTTTGGAAGAGGTTCAATTGGAGAGTGACCTCACTTATGAAGAGAAACCTATCAAGATTCTTGAGACTGCAGAAAGAGTTACTCGGACTAAGACTATCAAATTGTGCAAAGTTCAATGGAACCATGATTCCAAAGAAGAAGCAACATGGGAAATAGAAGATGATCTTCGGAAAGACCACCCTCACCTATTTGCTAGCCAATCCGAATCTCGAGGGCGAGATTCACCTTAAGGGGGTTAGATTTGTAACAAACCAAAAATCATGATTTCAAAGCTTGCATATCATTCATGCATTCATAATCATTTTAAGATCATTTCAAATAAGATTTCAAAACCAAAAGCATTTGAATGTCTATTATTTTATGTAAGCAGGGCAATGGCCCAATGCTACTCTCTAGTATGAGATTATTTATTTTAAACCATTAAGATTTGAACTTAGAGTTGATAGAGGTTTCCTAAAGCTTAGACAAAATTTTCAAAACAAAGTATGAATTCAAAACCACTCTTATGTCTTTATTAAGCAATTGATAAAGGCATTGTTTATTTTTAAATTCCAAAGTGCCCATGTATTTCCAAGTGTACAACATTGTTCTGTAGCCAGTTATGTACTTATTTCACCTTACAAAAATCCAGGAGTTGTTTGAATTCAAACCATTTTAAATTCATTTGAAAAGGATTCTTGGAAAATCAAACAGAAAAAGAAAAAGATAAGGGAAATGGAAAAAGGGCGGCGCTGGCAATTGAGCCCACAAACAGAAGCAGCCCACTAACCAGCCCACCCGGGATTTTCCTCTCTCCCTATTTTTCTCACCGCACATGCGCTACCCAATCAGTCACTGACTGGTGGACCCTCGCCAGCTCACCACCATCTTCCCCAAAATCACGCCCACGACCACGTCGCCGGCTGTTTCCTTCGCCATCACTGCCGCGCTTTAAACCCGAGTAATTGCTGGCGTTTCCTTGCGTGATCCTCGCCCATGCCCCGGCTACAAAACCCCCTCTCCACCCCGCACCTTTCCCCCCACTCCACTCGCTCGCTCCGCCACCAGGCTGCCTCTATTTCGCATTACACCGCCGCAGACAGAGCCAACTCCGGCGAGGTATTCCGGTAAGTCTAGTGTTCGCGCCCACTCCTTGTTCACCCTGGAATGATCCCCTGATCCTTGCGCACCTCCTGACCCCCTTTGTCCGTCTGCTTGTGATCCAGAGCGTCGACTTCGACGAGCACCGTGGGCATCCGACGCCGTCTCCAATTCCGGCGAGAGATTGAGGTAAAAACATACCGCCCCGTGCCTTCTACTTGACCCTGTCAGGTTTGCCTGAGCGTTGTGCACACACTGATACACTCGGTTTGTGCTAGGGTGGCCAGTAGCGTCGCCTTCGTCGCCGTCCGAGCAAACCCAAGCTGCCTCCAACTCCGACGAGCCCCAGCAGCCTCTACAGCACACCCCCGCCCACGCCAGCAACACCTTGAGCATCATCGTGTTCCCACGAGTCTGCTAAGCCACTGCTCAACCCTTAGCCCCCTCTGGAATCACCGGTGCATCGCCGGCAGAAGCGCCGCCGTCGCCAGCAACCATTGGCGCCGCCAGTCTTTGGTCGCTTGCATCTTAGCCATTAGATCTATATCCAACGCTTAGGAATAGATCACTTAATCGAACCGGTATGCGCAGATCTGGCCGTGCACTGCCACTTAGATCCAACGGCCTGCAAGCGTGATCCACGCGAATCGGTATCGTCCAATCAGATGCTGCCGCGTGGCCAGTTCTTTGATTTAAAATCAGATTTTATATCTATTAGATGTTTAAAATTGTTTAATTCATAACTTTTGATTCCCACATCCAAATTTGACAAATTTTATATCATTGGAATCAGGAGAGAAAAACCTTTCTGTTTATGCAATGTGTTTAATGTTTTGCCTCTGTTAAAATGGTTGTTTTTGTAGAAACATTTGTAGGCATAATTTGAGTATAGTAATTATTTGGAAAATGATTTGTTATTCAAATAAAGTTTATTTGGATTGTTTTGTACTTGTTTATGATCCAATACTGTGCACTTGTCTTGTTTGGTGTAGAAAATCATCACATGTAATTTTTCATACATTCATGTATTTTTGCTTGTATATATTGTGTATGTGATTTGTGCCATTATTTTATGTGTAGATTTTGGTGCAAATAGTGATTGTGATTGTGAGGATTGTTGTTACTCCCCAAACTACCAAGGCAAGTGGTGCTTCATGATTTTATTCCTATGTTTTTCAACTATGCACTAGAAATATTTTGCTAGACTTGCATGAATATTTTGATCTATATGCTATGCTTGGGAAATCCTAGTAGTTGTAAAATTGCTAGAAATTTCTAAGTTAAGATGCTTATATATGCCATGCTTAGCCTAGCTAATAGCAACCAAGGGTGGTTATATATTCATGCTATGAGAAAATATTTCTAAGTCATTGGACTTGTGTTTTAATTAATAAAACAACTAAGTGAATGAATCACCTTGGTGGAATGGAAAGAATGGTTTGTGTTGAGTGGTTACACAAGGCCCATTTCTATGGTTTACCTTGTGTATCTCACTTGTGGAAAGCCACCCAGGAACAAAGGGATTTGAGATGTCAAATGTTAAGAAGCCAGCCACATGGCAATATGGGCTCTGCCTCGATCATATAGGTTGCAATAACTTAGCCATTTGGACAGTTGGTGGTAGTGGGATGATAGGTTGGAGCGCGTCCATTTGGTCTAAGGGAAGGCTTCTGAAAGGTCCTGTCTTGGTGAAAATCAAGTCTTGTGGGGAAAGTGCACAACCTCTACATATGGAAGAATCTAAGTACTTAGCCATGTCCCTGGTATTGGACAACTTGAGCATCAAGACATGGAAGCTATCAAGAATCTCCTCATCCCAATTTCTAAGTTAAAACTTGTGGGTGAACAAGGGTGAAGGTACACCAATTTCTATTGGTGTTTCCTTGGGAAAGATTTTGTCAAAGAAAAACTTAGTGTTTTCAACTAATAGGCAAAACCTATTTTAAGCAAAGCAAGCCTAAGCTACACTTAGCCAAAATGCATATAGTATCTAGTCTACCAATATTCTACTAAGGTATCACTTGCCAATACTATTCCAATGTATTGACCCACTGTGGCTGTAACTTGTGATGTTGCAGGTTATTCTGATGATGATTAGGGGTTATGAGTCTACACTCAACATGCTTGCCTGTGGCACATGAAGATGAATACTTATTTATCTTATTATATATTTGAACTCTTGTATTAGGCCTGTGGCCATGGAGTTTGTAAAAGACATTGTTTGTCTCTGGAATGATATCTAATAATGACCTTTGTTTCTGTGTACTTCATATTAAACCGTGGATGCTAGCATTGATCCATGGACTAGCATTGCAATCACAGGGATCCTTACCTTTTTAAAGGGAGGGATCTTACAGCTTTTCACAAAGTAGTTTTATCCTACCAGTTGAAAACACTAAGTTTTTCTTTACAAAAACGCTAAGGTACCACCAATAGACATTGGTGAACCACTACCCTTGTGCACCCATCATTTTTAACTTAGAGAAATTGGGATGAGGAGATCCTTGATCATTTCAATGTCTTTGATGCTCAAAATTGTCCATTACCATGGACACGGCTAAGTACTTAGGTTTTACCCTCTCGAGAGGTGGTGCACTTTCCCCACAGGACTCGACATGCATCGAGACAAGATTTTTCAGAAGCAATCCCTCAGACCACCATGGACGCATTCCATCCTATCAACCCTACCACCATCTGTCCATCTGGCTGAGTTCTTGCAACCTAGTTGGTCAAGGCAGAGCCCATATGCCATGTGGTTGCACTGGAAGCTTCTCAACACTAAACATCTCAAATATATTTGTTCCTGGGTGGCCATACACAAGTGTGATACACAGGGTAAACCATAGACATGGTCCCTGTGTAACCACTCAACACAAACCAAACTTTCCATTCCACCCAGGTGTTTCATTAACAAGTTGTTTTCTTAGTCAAAAACACATAGGCATAATCTTTCCATAATATCATAACATGAATTTTTCACCCTTGAATTTCTAAGATCTAGGCTAAGCATACTAGCATAACAAGTCTTCTAACATAGGGAAAATACTACCAATATACCATTTATAGGATCTACCATAGCATAGCATATACTTTGAAAAAGTACCATGCAATCCTACTCAAAATAATACTAATGCAAATAGGAAAATAATAGGACAAAAGATGGAGTATCACTTGCCTTGGTAGATAGGGGAATAGGTACAATCCTCACAATCACACTCTCCACAATCCACAAAATCTACACAACAATTCATACAACAGAATATTCACAACTCAATATACACACAAAAATAGTATGAATGCATGCAAAATGCAATGGGATGATTTTCCACACTTTTTTAATCAAACTCTACAGTACTAAAGACAAAGCATATAATCTAAAGTCTAAATAAAACAAAAACCACCAAAAAATAATATTCTAAATAATTTTTATAGTCAAATTAGGCCTACAAATGTCTCTTCATAAAATCCTAATTTTACAGAGAAAAATGACCAAATCAAGGCCACAGATGCAAATGTATCAATTTTCTGAATCCATAGACATCTTATTTGCAATTTTTGGATTTACAGAAGAAAAGCTATAAATTTTACAAGTCAATTCATCTAATAGACAAAATCTGGATTTAAATCAAAACTACAGACACGCGACGTGTTCTGATTGGACGATACCGCTTTGTGCGGATCACGCACGTGAGCCGCTGGATCTAAGTTGCATCCTGCGGTCCAGATCTGCTCGTACCTGTTCTCTACCACTAATCTAGACCACTGGATTTAGATCCAGTGGATCACGTTGCTCTGACCAAAAGCCAGAGACGCAAATGGCCACTGCGGCGGCGACGCTACTGATCGGCGATGCATCGGCGAGGCTAGGGGAAGAAGAGGGGGTGCTAGGGCTTACCAAGGTCGCGGTGTCGAGGTGAATCTCAACATGGTCGTGGACGGGGCGGGGGCACACAGACACGAACATAATCACTCGCCGGAGTTCGTCTCGTCGTCGGGTGCTCGCAGTTGAAGACGGGGACAATGACCTAGGGCACAAGGGGACACGTGGCAATCATTATAAGGTGCGCAAGGACATGGCGAACACAATCGCGTGAACCAGAGGCTAAGGGGAGCACGGGACTCACCGCGATAGCTCGCCGGAGCTCGTCGGTACCGCGGCGGAGCAGCGCAAATTTTGGGGATCCTGGTGGCGCTCAGAGGTGGGTGAGTGGGGGGGAATGCTGTGGGTGCCGAGGGTGTTAAGTAGCCAGAGCGTGGGAGGGAATCACGCATGCCATCAACGGCAATTAACGGATTTCAATTCGGCTTTGAAAGGGGGAAGAAATGGCAGGCGAGCTCGGGCTCTGGCGCGAGATTGACGACACTGAGCTGTCGTGGGTGTGGGGCCCAGCTATCAGCGAGCGGGTGTGCGCGCGGGGTGAGAAACAGAGGGGTTGAGGGGTTTCCCGAGTGGGCTAGGTGGGCTGCGCATTGGGCCTGGGCCAGAATGGCTGGTTGGCTTTATTTTTTTCTCTCCTTTGCCTTTTCTTTTTCTGTTTTGAATTTCCAATTAAGATTTGAATGGGTAATTCAAATTCAAATCCAATTCAATTCAAACCTTCACCAAAATTTTATGATGTGATCCTAGTGTTTAAAAGTGTGTCAAACACAACAGATCACTCGAAAATATTTTGGGGTCATAAAAATAAAACCATGCCCCATACATGTAATATAAAATGGGTATAAAATATGGTTTTGCTAGGGTTTTAGCTTTGAAATTTTTCGTGCAAAGTAAACATGCCATGATGGTATGAATGCAATCATGATGTTTTGAATTTGATGAAATTTGGGATGTTACATAAGAATACTAGTAGATAGGTTTAAGATAGTATTTTTCATTCAGTAGTTTGTAATAGGTTCCAATTTCATGTAATTTCTTTCTTGTATATACAAATCTTGTATCCATTTTATAATGAATAAATATTCAATTTTGACAATTTTTATGTGTTCTATTCCTCTTGTGATGTATACATGTATTTGAACTCAAGTTTAATTAGTTCAAACTTCAATTTTGAATTCAAATGTATATGTTTTATTCTAGTTCTTTTTAGAACTATATTTTGTTATGTGTGTTGATGAATGATTGTGTTTGAGTCTTAGGACTCTTTTATTAACTTGTTAAAATTTGAAATTCTTCAAATTTAAATTGCAAATTAGTTTATGTTCAAATTTAGATCAGATCTATTTCTAACTCACACTAGATGAAAGTTCAACATTTTAGTCCTTTTGATTTAAAAGCGAAAAATCCCCCTCAATTTTAGATGCGTGCTATGCAAATGCACATATTTTATTTCTACCCTTCTCATGTCCTATTTTTCTGGTTGTTAGAGCATCTACACTTGCCTACCCAGGACGCCGATCCGGACGCCGTAAATTGGCCCAGTCGCGTACCCAGGAACCTGTTTTCATCCGGATTTCGGCGTGTTTTTGTCCGGCCTACCCAGGCCGTACCCTGGATGCAGGGTATGTCCTGGGAACGTCGGACGCAGCGAAAACGGGCGTGGGCCAGCTCTGTCGGCGAGAGAAGGTGTCACTCCCGCCACTTCGTCGAGCTCCCGCCCTTTTCTTCCCCCCTCCCGCCTTTGTTCCCCATTCCCCTCCTGCCACTCCGCCGAGCTCCCCGTCCGACATGCCGCCCAAGAGCTTCGTCCAACCCTGATCGATCCTCGGCGAGGGTCCAGCGGAGAAGAAGGCGAGAAAGACGAGAGCGCCGCCGACGAAGCCGGAGGGCATGTCCTCCGCCGACTGGGAGAAGAAGGAGCACGCCAGGCAGATCTCGTCGGCCGAACGGAAGGGCGGGAAGGAGAGGGCAAAGCTCCGTCAACAACAAGCGGCGGCGGAGGAGAAGGCGGTGGCGGAAGAGCAGGCGATGGTGAAGGCGAAGCAGGCGGCGGCGACGAGGTCGGCGTTGATGGTGGCGCCGTACCCACCACACTGGGGAAGCCAGGCGAGCGTCGGCCCGCCCACCGGATTCTCGCCGATCTCTCCGGCAGGCTTCCAGGAGAGCCAGGCGACTGCTCGGCAAAGGTCCTCCTCGTCGCCCGAGTTCGACGACGGGTTCAACCCCAACCGTCGGCCACGCCGCAGGAGCCCATCCCATCGACCGAGAGTATTTTCCGCCGAATTTATGGGCGTTTCTGTAATAATTTGTCGCCGAATTTGTGGATGTTTCTGTCGAACACCTTGTGGTCGAGCACTCGCCGGCGGGAACGATAAAGATTCAAATATGTCGCCTTTTTATGTTCGCCTCGGTATTTGGCCTGGCTACGCGAGTGGGAAACTGGGCGTACCCAGACCGAAATCAAGTTCCGTCCAGCAAAAAAAAGATATAGTTCCGTCCAGAAATGAGTTGCTCTCTCCGTCTTAAAAATGATGTCTCAAATTTGAATGTATCTAGACACTACTTAGATATAGATACATCTAAATTTAAATAAATTTAAGACATCTTTTTTAGAACGGAGGGAATAGTTGCAGAGGCGTATCCAGTTTCTGTTGCGCGGCTCTTTTTGCACAGCTCTATTTTTACTCATGGTGATCTTGAATAGCTCAGGGAACTGAATTTTTAGAGCTCCCCCTGGCAGCCAACCGTCATGCCAAAATATGCACCCAGTGCCATTGCCGACGGTGATGTTTGTGGAAGATCTGAATACCTCCATATCCGCTGCGTCGCAAGATAGAGCCAATCCATGCCAATGTCTTCCCGGTTCAGTCCACGCATACTAGGGACATCTCAATCTCATAGCCCTACCAAATTTCTCAATGTCAAAAATGCCCAGACCCCAGACCGCCAAGCTCCTTTGGTCTGCAAATGGAGCTCCAGTTCACCGAAGCATGCGGCCTAGCACCAGGTACAGCCCCTGGTTTCATCCATATAAAAGCCTTTTTTATTTTTTATATCTTCTTTAGGATCCATTTTGGAGCTTGAATACTGCCAGGTGGTATATGATCATTGAAGAGGGTACACTGATCTGCAAACGAGTACCCTCCACTCTCAAAACTATAAAATTTGTTAGATTTTTTTTTTGTTTAGCCCCCAAATAAAAAAAAATTATATTGAGTTTTTGCACACCAGTATACATCATTTACTACGTCCAAACCAAGTTTCTATATCTTATTTAAAACTTTGATATATAATTTTAATTTTATCAAAATAAATGGGCTCCCAGGAGCTCGGGGGGGCCATTTGTCCGCACTCCCTTTGATTTCCCTTATCTCACTTGTCGTCACTAGTTACACACGTGTTTATAGACTTGCCGCAGTTGTTTCAGTCTCACCTGCATGATCTCTCATGAGTGAAGAACCTGCACTTTGTCTGCTTCCGTTCCATGGTCAAACGTTGTTTTACGCGATGGCCGTCGTCGGTGTTCCTCCATTTGAACCCCGTTGTATACAAACTACAAAGCGCGGGGAAAGAGGAAAGACGAGACAAAATGGAGCATCAGCTGCAGGATGAAAAGACAAGTCTCTAGTTGCGGTTTCGCAAAGTGCGGCTCATCTGTTCCCACCTTTTCTTTGTCGTGCGCGTGCTTTGTGTTTCTTGGAGAATAGTGCACCTGCGTGCCATGGTATAGCCAGGGAAACCGGCCCTTAGGTTCAGCAATCTAGTCAGCCGTTCGTATTGCTTCAGTGCATTCTCTTTCCGAACTCACGCATAACTTCTTTTTTAGATTACGCATAACTTTTTTATTTGATGATGACTAAGCTCACGCATAAGCTCCCGAGTTTCAGTTTTTCCCAGTTCGCCGAGGCGCTGACCACTTTGAGCCTTGTTTACTCCTCTCATATTCTATTCGTGGGGATCGAAGGGAATCGTTCCAATTCCCCAAAAATTACCTAGTCCGTTTACCATGCCTGGTTCAACCGTGATAATCCTAAAATGTCTCTACAAATTCTTTATACTTTATTAAAAACTCTCCTCTATAACTTGTTTATTTCTCTTGTATTTTTACCCACAAGAATTTTAGGAATATGCGGGGATTTGATATTCACACAACACTCTTCAATCTCCTAAAATACTCTTTCCCACAAAAACTATCTTAAAGGAAAATTTTCAATCTAGACAAAAACATGAAGCATTTGCGGAGATATCCCGGGATTATCTTGGCCAAACCCGGCATGGTAAACAGTACGAGAGAAGTAAGCAATGCCCTAAGGTAGAGTGTTTTAGGGGAAGAGTATTGTATGAGATTGAAGAGTATTGGATGAACACCAAATTCCCGCATATCTCTAAAACTCTAGTGGCTAAAAATACAAGAAAAGTAAACTAGGCATTGAGTGTGTTTTGTAATCTGTTTCGGACTCGTGGTATCTTTTTTTATATGGTCTCCTAGTATTTCGGTTGCACTCCTTTAGTATAAGATAAGTTACGCGAGCTCACGCATATTTTTTAAAACCATCTCTCGATTGTATTTCCGTCGTCCTAAATTATAAGATGTATTTTTTCTGAAACATCATGTAGGCGTTTTTTTATGTGTAGGTTCACTCTTGCTACGAAGGTATATACTAAAAAAGTTTACATACATGTTTTTTAGAAAAAGCTAGGACATCTTATATTTCAGAATGGATTGGGTAGAATTAAAAATACTACTACATTGGTATCCTCTTAATACTCTCTCCCAATTCAATGTACTATACATATTAGCTTTGGCAAAATCAAATTTTGTACTCCATCCGCCAAAAAAAAGATGTCAAAGATTTTTTTTCTAGATTCGTATAAAACATGTCTAAATACATGTGAGTCAAGACACGACATAATTTTTTGGACGGAGAGAGTAAAATTTGACAAAAAAAAAGAAAACGTATCAAAATTTGCAATAGTAAATGCATACAATAAGATGGTGTATTCCACGGTCTACGTTGGACTAATCCATCTATTGCTTCACCCAATGAGCTCTGCCTTTGTCATTGTCATCTACTTATCATATTCCTTCTCTGACTTGTTAACCATATGTCAATGGCATAAACTTTTATTGACTTGATTTGACTTTTCTTAACTTTTACCATGTAGGTGTCATGTATACTTGGGTGGACCCACCAAATGAATATATTAATTAATTCCCTCATGATTTTCTAAATAGCCAAATGACACATGCGTAGTCCTTTTCACAAGCTCCAATAACTCATACTCCCACCGTTATGTTTTATTCTATATTCTAGAGCAAATATTTGTTCCATATTAATCTATATTTTATCTTTTATAGTCAAGAAGAACGCAAAAAACGAAGTGGTCCTACTCTTTCTTAGGATGTCATTACTTTCAATGTAGCTTGGACTGGTTGTTTACGTATCTGAGTAATATTAATATATGTAGTTTATTTTTTTCGATATTTTATGCTAGGATATAAAATAAAAGAGAATAGAGGGAGTAGGCAACACCAATTAGAGATCTCCCTACATGTGCAAAATGCTCATCAGGGAGTTGGAAACTTAAATCCTTGCTTCGCGCAGGAGTTGTATGTCCAAATCTATGATTTGAATAATAAGTAGAATCAAATGATGTGATCTATACTACACAAAATATATATCACTTTCTTTATACTAAAATATTATCTGGGAGTCACAACTATTAAAAATATATTGCCAAAGTCTAAAACCAGACAAATGAAATATGCTTAAACATACAAATGGGTTTATCACGTAAACAACATGATCTCTTAGTTCCAAATATAAGTTTATACCATAAAGTTAATGTCGTTAGGTTCATGTAGAAAATTTGTCCTTGTGGTAATTATTTTGTATCATGTAAATTACACACGAATAACTTAAATATTGGTCAAAAGTTTGTCCCAAGAAACAAAATACTCCACTTAATTTGGAATGGAAAGAGTATGGAAAAGGACATATAGAAAATATTTCTTACATCGAGGTAAAAGGGTATATCACATTCATACAGTAATTCCAGTAATCATGTAGAGTGCCAACAAAAAAATAATAGAAATTTCTGAGTACTTATTCAATGAAAGATCGAGATGTCATCTAAACGGGGTGAATAGGTGTTTTTAAAAACAATTACGGATTTGGCTTGAAAGAGTGCAGAATTAAACCAATTTTTAGTTTGTAAGCACAAATCCTAAATAAGCCAGGTTCAACTATGCGCACCAACGACAACTAGAGCTAAGCAAGATATCACATGATATAATTCACAAGTGATAAGCAAGATATAAGTACTTCAATCTCGATGGCTATCACAAGGAAATAAACTAGGGTATAAAGATAACTGATGCACACGGAGACAAAGATTTATCCCGATGTCCACTTACACGAAGTAAGATACTCACAGTTGGAGAGATATGTATTACCACAAATGATGCCCAAACACCATGAAGGCTCACCTTCTTATCCAATCCCCGTCAAGAAGGTAAGGGCCCTTTCCTTATGGCTATATTTTCTTCCACTCTAGATATGGAAAGCTCTACAACCACTTCACAAATCCCACGAAGAGGAAAGCATGAACCTCTTCACAATCTTCCACGAAGAGGTCACAGCGGCACCAACCGCCAAGCCAACTAGGAGGTCACCCTCCAAGAGTGACAAGCTCATGACCTCCCACCTGTACACATTGTAATGGAGAGATAAACACTTATGCAAGAAAGCAAATCAAGAACACCAAGGGTTCTCAGATCATTTTCTCTGAAATCCCATCAAAGCAACAAATCCTAGGGAGAAATTAGAGAGGAAGAACAATGGAGGAGGTCAACCAATGCATCCAAGATAAATATACAATGTGGCCCTCACTTATAGAAGAAATTGATTAGTGGGGATTATAGATCCAGATCTCCTCTTTTAAAGCTCTAAAAAATATGCAAGAATCATAGGAGGGATGGGAAAGGAAGCAAGAACAATAGGGTTAACAATGGTGGTCAAAACATGCTCAATAACCCTAGAAAACATTGGGAAGAAACCCCCTTTTATAGGAAAAGCCAAATATGACCGTTGGGAGGAAAATTGATCCTGTCGGTCCCATGGTCGGTCAAGACCGACCGCTTTGGTTGACTCAAGAACCGAAGCCCCACCGAATGAGCTGCTAAAATTTTGGTCGGTAAGGGTTGGTCGCCTCGCCGGTTGACCGATCCCAGAACCAGCCAAAAATTGTCCTAACGAAAGATGCGATATATTTTGACTATGGACTCCGATTTTAAAAAACTTGGGCTTTTTGAAAAGCTAAGAACAAGATATATCTAATGAATACCATAAAACCCATTAAATATAAACAAATAAAAATTCCAACAATGGAGGTGTGAACCATCCCTAACCGAAGAGCAGACTCGAAAACACAATAGAAGATGCATACGAATTCCATTTTCGATGAACTTAGACTTGTTGAAAAGATAGCAACAAGGTCAAAATCCTCACATATATAAACATAAAGAATCGACAAAATATGGAGATGCAAAGGATTGAGCTCCCTATGACAATGTGATCAAGATACTCAACCGAAATCCCCTCTTGATAGTGCGACTATCTATCATATAACCCAGTCTCCTAACAAACACCTTGAGACCAATAAAAAGGAAAACCTATAAAGGCTATAAATTTACCTTGCACATCCCACTTGATCTTGATGAAGATGCTTCATGCTTCCTTAAAGCTAGAATGCTTCACTTGGTCATTATCGCTTGGTGAAGACTCACAATTTGCTCCCCTGTAAACACTATAGGATAGCATCATTAAATCGCATATTCACACGTACATTATGAATAGAAAGCTTCAAGCATATGATCTTCCCGAGATGCTTGATATCCCACAAGTATAGAGGATCGTGTGTAGCCTTTTCGATAAGTAAGAGTGTCAAACCCAACGAGGAGCTAAAGGTAGGATAAATATTCTCTCAAGTTCTATCAACCATTAATACAACTCTACACACACTAAACATTTCCATCATCTAGGAAATAAAACTAGAGCAACAAAACAAGTACTATAGAAAGCTTTGCAAGAAAATAAACTACAAGAAAGTAAAGCTAGTTGATGCAGCAATAAAATACAGTAAACTAACAGAACCATGAGTGTGGAATAGTGGTGGTAATTGTGGTGGCTTTGGCCAAGTTTAACTGGCGAATAAATCGGGTTCATTGTCTCCGAAGCAGTTTTCTATGTGAGAGAGGCTAAATATACATGCACTTCACTACTTGGAATTACATGTACTATATGATTGGATTGTTAGCAAACATCCGTAAATACTAACAAAGCATTAAGGTTTCCCCAACCACAGCCATAAGTTAGTGGTCCTCTTACTCCCATACGTGCAATGTTCTGGTTCGCGTACTTAGGTTTCTGTCACTCCGTGATGGTTGTACATGTGGTTGACGTGGAGCCTGTTGGGAACCCCAAGAGCAAGGTGTGAAGAAGCACAACAGCAAGTTTTCCCTCAGTAAGAAACCGAGGTTATCGAACCAGTAGGAGGAAGGAAACGTCGCACAGGTGTTGCAAGCAACACGGAGACCTGCACAACACAAACTCAAGACTTTGCCCCGACGAATCAATGAGGTTGTCAAGCTTACCGGTTTGCTATAATAAAGGATTAAACGTATGGTGTGGAGGGTAATGGTTTGCAGGAAGTAAACATGTAATAGTGGAAGATGTATCAATGGTAAAGATTGGACCGGGTCCATAGTTCACTAGAGGTGATCTCCTTAGATAAACAACATGGCATGAAGGGTAAACAAATTACAACAGGGAATTGACAGGAACTGAGCAAGGCATAACAATGCAATACCAGACAAAAAGATCCTATGAGATTCTATTGGGAAATACAACAATATACATAGACCGCCATCCAACTGCATCTATGACTAGAAGTTCACCTTCAGGTTATCATCCGAACCCCCTCCAGTATTAAGTTGCAAGCAACAGACAACTGCTTTAAGCAAAGTGTGTAAGGTAAACAATCCACTTGTTCCATGAACAAGAGATCGTTGGTTTCTCCCTAGTGGCAATAGCACATCTACAACCGAAGAGATTTCTGTCACTTCCCTTGGAAACTAGAGGCATGAACCCACTATCGAGCATAAATACCCCCTCTTGGAGTCACTAGAAACTACTTGACCAAGATAGCTACTAACAACGGAGATCATGCAAGATCACAAACAACACATACATGATAGTATCAAATAGACAAAACCATTAATCAATCTGACATAGTAATCTCAATATCCATCGGATCCCCGCAAACACAGCATGCATGATTACAAATAGATTAGATCTTGATCATGAACGGAGCTCACAAGATCTATACATGAAAGCACAAGGAGGAGACAACCATCTAGCTACTACATGGACCCATAGTCCAATGTGGAACTACTCACGTATCATTACCGGAGAAGAAGGCCTCCGGGATGATCTCCCCTCCGGCAGGGTGCCAGGAAGAACTTCAGATCCCCCGATCTAGAGACAACGGTGGTGGCGGCTATAGAAGGTTTCGTGGAGTTTGGATCGGGTGCCTAGGGTTTCTGCATCGGGGGCTTCTTATAGGCGAAGAGGCGAGGCTGGGAGGCGGCCAGGGAACCCACACCCTACCCAGGTGAAAGGAAACAGATGTCGCCTAGAGGGGGGTGAATAGGCGATTAAAACTTTTCCGAGAGTGGCTCGACAAAGGCGGAATTAAACTAGCGTTTACTTTGTCAAGCACAACCTAGAACAACTAGGGTTCACCTATGTGCACCAACAACTTATGCGAAGCAATACAACCAACAATGTGATAGCAAGATATAGATTACTTCAAGCACGAAGGCTATCACAATGTAAAGTGCATAAGTAAAGAGCTCGGGTATAGAGATAACCGAGGCATGCGGGGACGACGATATTTTACCGAGTTCCTCCCAACATGGAGTACGTCTTGTTTGGAGAGGGGGTGGTATCACACCACCAACGCCACAAAAGGCCTCCCTTATTCTCTGGTGAATCTCATCCCAACAGGATCAATCCACACTTCCACTATCGGTGCACTTGTCGGTGGCAAACCGGAACCTCTCACAAGGTTGGGGCACTTCTCCACAACTTAATTGGAGGCTCCCAACAAACGCCACCAAGGACACAACCTGCAACACCAACAAACCGTCTGGGGTTCCAAGAACCCAAGAGTAAAAAGCTTCTCAACTTTCACTCACCAAATCCTCCGGGGAGAACTCAAACCGATGCACCAAATGCAAATGGCAAGAACACAAGTAGTGCTCAAATCCTTATCTCCCAAATTCCACCAAAGCTACAAAAGCTTGTGGGGAAATAAGAGAGGAAGAACAATGGAGGAAATCCACAAAAGACTCCAAGATCTAGATCCCAAGATGTTCCCCTCACTTAGAGGAGAGATGGATTGGTGGGATTGTAGATCTAGATCTCCTCTTTCAGATTCCTAAAGTATGTGCAAGAATCAAGGGAGGGATTGAAGGGGGAGCAAACTCAAGAGGGTCAAGAATGGAGGAGAAAGCCTGTAAAACTCGAGCTATGACATTGGGGAAGAAGGGCCCCTTTTTATAGGCCCACGGATTTCTGACCGTTTTCTGCCCGTTGGGGAAAAGTCAGATCGGAGACTCCGGTCTACACCGGAGATTCCGACCCAACCTCCGGACTAGCCTCCGGACCACCTATTAGACTGTCCCAGGCTGAATTCTAGAGCCCCCTCTAGGGACTTCAGGGGACACTCTAGACCACACCGGAGACTCCTGTCCATGCAGACCGGAGACTCCGGTCTAGACCAAATAAGAGGCAAACTTCAAATGGCGATATCTAGAGTTTGGAAACTCCGATTGACCCGAAACCAATTTTGTTGGAAAGAGGACAACAAGAGTTACCCAACAAGAGAGAACATTTCATGAATTATAATGTGAGATACCTCTCTTGGTGAGAAACCGGTAAAAACTCAAAGATAAAAAACGCAATATGATATAAAAGGGAAATCCGTTTTTGATGAACTAGAGCTTGTTATGAATATTACCACAAGCTCTAGAACCTCACATGGATAAGATCCAAATAACAACCAAGAAAGGATGATGCTAAGTATGCAAAGGTTTGAGCTCTCTCGGAAAGATATGATCGAGTTACTCACTTGAGAGCCCCTCTTGATAGTACGTTTATCTATCCTATAAACCGGTCTCCCCAACTAACACCACGAGACCGGTAAGAAGGAAAACCTATCAAGATCATACCTTTGTCTTGCGCATATTCCACTTGATTATGATGTAGACGGTCTTGTCCTTCTCAAGATGGAACACCTTTTATTGATTGCTCTTTTATGCACTTGCTTGATGAAGACTTGCAAGTTACTCCCCCATACAACATGGGGAAACCTTTACTTTGACCTTGGTCTTCATCGATCCATGATCACCGAGGATGGCAAGCTTTAAGCATGAGATCTTCTAGATATTGCACATCTTTAGCTTGCACATCATTTCTTCTTTTCTTTATTATGGTGATGCCTTGAAGGTACACCAGAGATATTACTCCATCTTATTCTTCAAGACATACTTGCCATAGGTTTAGTTCTCACATGACCAATCAGTGGATCATTCTTTGAACACCTTGGTCACCACATGATCCTCTTCACTTCTTCTCCAAACCTTGAAGCCAACATATGGTTCAAGCATTGCCTATGGACAATTTCTACAAGTATAACTTGATACAAGCATTAGTCCATAGAGATTGTCATTAATTACCAAAACCACACATGGGGGCCCACATGTTCTTTCACCAGGCGCTGGGTGGGCCCACCCGTGCCTAGGGGGGTGTGGCGGCCCTGGTTCGCCTCTCCGTCTCCCCTCTGGACTTCGTGTCGCCCATGGTAAAATACTGACTTTGGCTTTTGTCCCGCCCAATTCCGAGAATATTGATTTTCTGCCTTTCTGGAACCAAAAACAGAAGAAAACAGGCAACTGACACCATGAAAACATGTTAATAGGTTAGTTCTAGAAAAGATGTAAAAACACCTCAAAGTGTAGACAAAGCAAAGAAAAGTAGATATTAAACAAGCATGGAGCATCAAAAATTATAGATACGTTTCCGACGTATCAAGCATCCCAAGCTTAACTCCTGCTCGTCCTCGAGTAGGTAAGTGATAAAAGAATAATTTTTGAGGTGATATGCACCATCAAAACCAAGATCAAACCATTTGCAAGCATTGAAAGCTAGGATCAAAGAACTCTAAACATGTGCATGAAATATGGAGTTCTAACAATAGGAAATAGTAACTATGCATGAAACATGAAAGGCTACAAACAAAGATCATGAATAACATGCATTGAAAAAAGTTTGTTTGTTTCACATACATAAAACATGGCATGGTGGCATTCAGCTTGTCCCTCATAGACTAGCAAATATATGCATAGGACACCTTCAAAGTTCACAAGGGTGACTAGAAACAAGTAGCACAAGAACAAGCAATATCACAATATGCATCAATCAATAAGTTTTGGGACACTGCACACAGAATGACAACTATGATCTCTTAATGGTGCCTAAAAGTAGAAGGTGGAGACTCAAATAATGGTGGAAGAAAGGCCCTTCACAAAGGGAAGCAGGGATTGCAAGTTTCAAAAAGAGCTTCCAAAAATTATGGTACTTGTTTGCTTTTAGCCCTCATTGCCCCTATCATAAGCATCTTGAAGTGATCAAGGTTAAAGTGAGCAGAGATGGATATATGCTTGACAAAGTATAAGTTGGCAATCTCAAGTCCCTTGAATACGAGGGCCACACCTCATGCTACTCAACTTCAGTCACCTGTAAGTTCTTGTCATTGTAAGTACATGCGTATGATAGAGAACTGCCAACGGGGTACCCCTTGCACATGGTACATGAGCTATCCCATAACCAAAATGAAAAGGCAAGCAGACAATGATCATCTCAACGATCTTTTTATTTACTATATGCATAGCTTTTATTGAGGATGCTTCATAGATAGCTCACTATGGTGATGCTGCAAGTTTCCACCATGATTAGGCATGGCGTAGGATAGCAGCCCAGGCGTTTCTCTAACACAAAATACACACTCCATGGACTTACAAGTTCCCTCTTTATTTCACACCGGTGACATCCATAGATAAAAGAGCATGATATCAACTGAGTACATAGTACAGGTGCAATGTTCAAAACGTTCCCCAAGACAACATGGTTCTGCTAATTCCAACGTATAAGTGCAAGCATATACAACATAGATGACACAATGGTTCAAGTTTATTAGGGGTAAAGAATATAAAGTGTGCCATCAAGTTCGTGAGGGCTTTAATCACTAAGTTTTTACATAACAAAATAGTTTTTAATTGAAAGATAGCTGAAAACAAGAATATACTTGGAATGGTGTAACACACCATGCATAGGAGTTTATAGTGGACACTTTGGAATAACTTGGTTTCTTGAGAGTTGGAAGCATGAGTAGAGCTTACTCATACAAGTGGAGGCTAGCAAAAGACTGGGAACAACCAACTAAGAGAGCAATAATGGCCATAATCATGCAGAGCAACAAAACATTACTAATCAAAGCATAGAGTGGTACTACAAGTCAAGGACTAAATGATCATAGAGGCTATGGTGACTTTTTCATAGTCATAACATGGTGTGAGCATGTGCCAAGTCAACCCAAACAAAGCATCAAAGGAGAATACCATAATACTATGCTTTTGCATGCTAAAATAACGCATAATTCTTTCAAGGCACACTAAGCAATCCCAATTGTTTGGAACAACACATGCTACAACAATAATCACTAATCATAAGGGCAAAACAACACCTAGCATGTCATGCTAAAGTCTAAGTCACAGTTAATGCAAGCTCCTCTTGCACTTTCAAGCAGAAACTTCCTACTCCTTTCCAACACCAAGCAACTTATTTGAAACAACACAGCGAGAACAGGGATCCAAACTACTTTATTCAAGCAAACTGAACAACTAAGCAAACCAAATGAAAACTAAGACGCTCCAAGAACAACATAACTTGTGCATGAAACAATAAAAATGAAGTGTTAAGACAGACCTGAGATTTTTATTGATGAAAAAGGGGATGCCTTGGGAATCCCCAAGCTTTGACGCTTGTACCTCTTGGATATTTCTTGGGGTGACACCAGGGTGGCATCCCCAAGCTTGATCTTTTATCAATTCTTCATCTGATTACATCATTATTTCTTCACACCTGATTTTTTTTCCTTCATACAAAACTTCACACAATCTTCATTAGCAACATTAGTGTATTCAAAAGATAATAGACCTTTAGGCAAAGCTTTGGAACAACACGACTTTTCACTAAAAAAAACAAGCTAATGTAGCAACTCCTTCAAAAAGATCAATTCCCCAAAATAAAACTCAAAAAGGAATCAATAAGAAGCAAATGCAAATAATGGCAGAATTTTGTCGAGACAGACCAGCAGGTAGAAACCGTTTTTTTCTCGAAAATCTTCTGTTGCTCAAATCAAAAAGTGTTTAACTAACGACAGTTAGCTAACATACTGGGGGATTTATTCGTAAATTTTCAGCTCAATCCGAGTTATAGAGCCTCCTCACGATTTTTTATGGTGGAGGACAGAAATCTGTTTCGGGATAGCAACTCCCTAAATCTTACTTCCCTCTCATTAGAGGTCATTCTTGGCACAAAAAGCAAACAAAAAGGATAAGGAAAGGTCATTACAGAAGTAATAACTTTCAAGACTCAAGGAAACTCTTGGGTTATCTCCCAACAAGTACTTTTCTTTAACGCTTTTAAGTTAGGCACAAGAAGCAAGAAGAATCAAGTATTTTCAAATGAAGAATTGAGATCAATACTTGTAAAGTCTTCAACTATGAGAGGTATCTCATCCAAATGAGTCTTGGAGGATCCTTTATCATCTCTCTTTGGTTTACTACTTTCATCAAAAGGATTTTTTTAGGAACAATCCAATCAAAATTCTTTTTAAAGGCTTCATGCATTCCAACAAGCTTAAAGGGTATGGGTACCATAAATTTCTCTCTAGGCTTAGTTTTATCAGAAGCACCCAGAACATCTACACATGAGCCTAGCATATTAAAATTCTCAAAGACCTTTTTGGCTTCCTGAGCAACATCATGGAACTCTTCGAGTAAAGTTTTAAGAATAAATTCTCTCTTTTCAGCATTCTTTTCTTTCTTTAGCTTTAGGAACAAAATTTGCATCATGGGGTTAAGGCTAACAAACCTAGCCTCCAACATATGAACAAAATAAGCTACAACAATCTCATAATTAGGAGCAAGCTCTGCTGTAGATTTATCCTCAATATCCTCATGCTTGCTAACATAATTAAAGAATTCTTCAATATTATCTTTCCCAATTATGGAGTCACTACCTATTGAAAGGTTTTTCAGGGTGAACTTGGGGAGCAACATGGTGTTCTCAGCAGAGTTTATTTTGGCAAAGGTGGGCAAGCCAAAAACAGCAGCAGCAGCTAGAGCAGGAACTATTTTTTTTGTGTTTTTTGAATAAAGAAAGCAAACCAAACTAAACTATTTTTTTGAGTTTTTGAAAAGAGGCAAACAAAACCAAGCAAAAGAAACTAAGCAAACTAAAACCATGTAAAGAGAAAGGAAGTGGAGGACTCCCCTTGTGAAGACGTCCTTAGCCTCCCCGGCAATGGCGCTAGAAAGACTTGATGGCTGTACACGTGGTTGACGTGGAGCCTTTTGGGAACCCCAAGAGCAAGGTGTGAAGCAGCACAGCAGCAAGTTTTCCCTCAGTAAGAAACCGAGGTTATCGAACCAGTAGGAGGAAGGAAACATCACATAGGTGTTGCATGCAATGCGGAAACCTGCACAACACAAACTCAAGACTTTGTCCCAATAAATCAGTGAGGTTGTCAAGCTCACCGGTTTGCTGTAACAAAGGATTAAACGTATGGTGTGGAAGGTAATGGTTTGCAGCAAGTAAACAGGTAACAGTGGAAGATGTATCAATGGTAAAGATTGGACCGGGGTCCATAGTTCACTAGAGGTGCTCTCCTTAGATAAACAACATGGCATGAAGGGTAAACAAATTATAGCAGGGCAATTGATAGGAACTGAGCAAGGCATAACAATGCAATACCAGACAAAAAGATCCTATGAGATTCGATTGGGCAATACAACAATATACATAGACCGCCATCCAACTGCATCTATGACTAGAAGTTCACCTTCAGGTTATCATCCGAACCCCCTCCAGTATTAAGTTGTAAGCAATAGACAACTGCTTTAAGCAAAGTGTGTAAGGTAAACAATCCACTTGTTCCATGAACCCACTATCGAGCATAAATACCCCCTCTTGGAGTCACTAGCAACTACTTGGCCAAGATAGCTACTAACAACGGAGAGCATGCAAGATCACAAACAACACAGACATGATAGTATCAAATAGACAAAACCATTAATCAATCTGACATAGTAATATCAATATCCATCGGATCCCCGCAAACACAACATGCATGATTACAAATAGATTAGATCTTGATCATGAACGGAGCTTACAAGATCTATACATGAAAGCACAAGGAGGAGATACAACCATCTAGCTACTATATGGACCCATAGTCCAATGTGGAACTACTCACGCATCATACCGGAGAAGAAGGCCTCCGGGATGATCTCCCCTCCGACAGGGTGCCGGGAAGAACTTCAGATCCCCCGATCTAGAGATGACGGTGGCGGCGGCTACAGAAGGTTTCGTGGAGTTTTAATCGAGTGCCTAGGGTTTTTGCATCAGGGGCTTCTAATAGGCGAAAAGGCGAGGCTGGGAGGCGGCCAGGGGGGCCCACACCCTACCCACGCATGGGATGGGCCCACCCGCGCCTAGGGGGTGTGGCAGCCTGGTTCGCCTCTCCGTCTCCCCTCTGGACTTCGTGTCGCCCACGGTAAAATATTGACTTTGGCTTTTGTCCCGTCCAATTCCAAGAATATTGATTTTCTGCCTTCTGAAACCAAAAACAGAAGAAAACAGATAACCGACACTGTGACAACTTGTTAATTGGTTAGTTCCATAAAATATATAAAAACACCTCAAAGTATAGACAAAGCAAAGCAAAGTATATACTAAACAAGCATGAAGCATCAAAAATTATAGATACGTTTCCGACGTATCACTCCGGCAGAACTTCTCCCTTCCTCTTACACATACTACAAACCCTATGATGTTTAATCATGCGCGCACAAATATAATGGACTCCACAGGACTGTACCATATCAACATACAACTTTAATGAACCAAAGACGTTCAACCATTCAATCTAAGAACAAAGAAACTACTCCCTCCGATCCATATTACTTGTCGCGGAAATGGATGTATCTAGCACTAAAACATGTCTAGATACATCCATTTCTAAGACAAGTAATATGGATCGGAGGGAGTACATAAACATGGCGTAGATCATATGATTATAACTTATAGCATCAAACACCATGCTTACATAGGACGGTACAGAGGTGTGTGGGAGGATTAACCACTGCATACTAGGAGGATTAGGTGATGTAGATGACGGTGAAGATGGTGAAGAGTGCGATGGCGGTGCCGACAGTGGCGCGAGGGACTCCTTCCCCGCCGCCGGTATCGTGGGGGAGCACCGCCCCTTAGCCCCCTTCCTTTATGGCTTCTTGGGAGACCCCCCATGGAGATGGGATCCATGGGGAGGAAAAAACGTAGCTTTGGTGGCTGGAAATTCGTGGGTGAAGGTGTCTCCCATGAATTAGGTTTCCTCCCTTTATATAGCTTCTCGGATTCCCGTCACCCCATCTTGGGCTGCAGTAAATCAGGCCTAGCGGGCCCGTCCGGACTCGGAATCAGATAAATTTTATGTCCAGAACGATTGTCGTGAAATTTCCTATAATTTTGTAGTTGAAGAGTTTTCCATTTGATGCCGTATTCGATCCAAAACGTGAACATCTTCAAAAAGAGTTCTAAGACAGATTTCTGGAAAATCCCAATTTGACTCCGACAAGGGTTCCACTTGTATTCTTGATAATTCCTACACATCAAAGTGTAAAACAAGAACATTGTGCACTTTTGCAACTATTAGTAGGTTAGTACAAATAACTCATGAACTTTATGTAAAAAGAAGTGTCAAAAGCATAATAATAGCATAAAACATCAAAATTATATATACGATATGGACGCATCAATGCTTATCTTGAACTTTTACTTCTCAAACTTGATGACCATCAACACTTGATGTCATCCTCTCATGGGCTCTATAGGAACTACCTTTTGATGCATTTCCGTGGAAAGATACCTAACCTACATAGACAACACAAAGACACATAGATAATAGGTTAGTACACAAAGCATAATTGATAAGGCTTACCATACCACGTGATTGCATGATCCCATATGGTACATTCTTTATACTTCGTATGTTGATCAATCTTGAATACCATCTTTGATCTTCTTCTTGGCCAACCTTGTATCTTCTAATGCTCTATCACAATATATTGAGGTACATAAAGAACTCTTAACCTTATTACATGCTCCGAGTCTTGGTCAATTATATCTCAACTCATGAGTCTATTATGACACTGACTTAGAGCCATATCTTGAATTCTTCTCTTGAAATCAAACTCTCAAGATCTTGATCCTCCATGGCTTAACACATAAGCTAGAGCATGGCTTATTTGAGTTCCACACAAGACCTTCATCTTCATTTCTTCTTCTTGATCATATCATATTCATCTCTTCAAATCTATGATCTTGATGCCAATACTCAAGGTATATATTTATCATCATGGCATCCGTACTTGAATCTAACACATAGTCTTTAAGCAATACCTATGTGCCATTCCTTCATATAAACTCAATGAAAACATTAGTCCAGTGAGATTATCAATAATTACCAAAACACACATTTAGAGGCAATATACACTTTCAAAGGGTATGTTGCATACAACAACATCAAAGCTTTTTTCTCAAGAAAGTTGGGGTAGGCTAATTTCTAGTTGATATGGCATATAGTTACTACCATTTGTAGCTTAGAACTACAATTGTTGGAAATAAAACCCACTTCAAATTGCTTCATTTAGTTTGGACTTCATTTTCCCTGAAAAATGTTATCTTGGTAGAGGATGCAACAAATATTGTTGTAAACTGAATCTAATTAGGAGATAGTAAAATGTGATCATGTTATTTGGAGTGATCTGGTTTTTGTTGGGATATCCTCTCATGTGGTTGTGAGGAAATGGACCACGTGAAACCTTTTAGCTAGCCCAAACAACTGCAAGATTCAACCCCATTTGTGTTATGACTAGGGGCATTTTTAACTTTGCATGTGAGGAAATGAGATATTTAGCCTCACATCCAGACACCACCAAGACGTGTAACGATAAATCCATATTAGCACCCATTGAAAAAGAAAGAAAGGAAACAAAGAGATCGGTGAAGAAGAGGAAGTTGAAGGCAACATGTGTTCCACACAAGGTTGTGAAGTTCAAAACTACTACAGTGACTCATTCAATCTATGATTCAAACATATTTGGTGAGACTATTTCCACCCTAACTCTTGTGCCAAAAATCTTATTTTTGTCATCCAAGATCCGTGATACCTAGATTGCGGAAGAAGGCTCTAGTTCTCATGAGAGAAGAACTTATCGTAGCCTGTGATATTTGGCTAGTTTTGGCCCGTGATATTTCTCGTCAAGTTGAGTTTTTTCACTTAAAAATCTGGTGTCCCTATGCTGATATTGGTTGCAATTTTGACTGGGAGCATATAGTGTATGTACTAACTTCTTTTTTAAATCACCTAATACATGTACTACTTTTGCACTTAGGGCTTGTCCTAGGTTCGGGTTGAATCTTTCCTCAATTTGTGATGGTGTTTATGTTTTCTTCCATTATGTGCAACAACCCGTGAACTACTACATAGTTGTGTTGATGATTTTTTTTAGACCGGAGGTCCATGCAGATAAGTGGCGGCTAGACTGTTTAAATATTTAAGATATAGTTTTGGCCCCTATTTATGTTATATTATTTACATGTAAAACACAGAAAATCTAATATGCAATAGATACTTGTAGAGACATGTCATACATTTATATGGTTTGTAAGTTTCTAACTGACATGTTAATGTTAGAATAGCTGTCAAAGTGTCTCATGTGATCCAGTAATCCCGTTATGTAAAAAAAATCCTATTTCTGGTTTTCAAAATAATTTAAAAATAAATCTAGATGTAGCTAGTGTATACCCCACAAACATGTAAAATAGCAATTTGAAACTATTGGTATTTCGAGCTACACAAAGATAAAAAAGTGTGTATCCAAGTATAATGTACAATGCACACATTGAAATTTCCAAAAAATATCAATTTTTATCATTTTTGTGTAGCTCATAATAAAAAGAATTCACATGACAATTTCATATACTTGTAGAATATATTGTTGACAACGTCCATAATTATATTAGATCTTTTTAAACTTATAAATATGTTTTTTTATAAATTTTTAATATAGAGTGGTCGCTGGTGCTCAGGAGGCAAAGAGATTTTTCGAGTTGTCAAATGTTTTTAAAGTTTATATCTAATATTATGTCAAACGAAGGAAAAAGAACTGCAAACAATGTGTAAACCGGAATTAGTACTAGTAGTAGTGGGATTTGGAGATGAAGATGATTGATTTCAAGCTATGATCTTCCTGCGGAAATAGTAGTTTAGTGTCACATCATGCTTCAGCTGACGAAGTGACGAGCACGCTCGAGAGGCTTCTAGAACCCTCCATTTCCTTCCATAACTGAATCGAAGGTGATCTCAAAAGAAAAAGGACCGAATTGACGCCTCCTTCCGCTTCGAGCCTCCACCTCCCTCCGATCTATACCCCGATCGACCGTTGCCACAGGCTTAGCGGCATCACACAAGCTCCAGCCCGCCCGCCCGCCCGCCGCCATGTTCGGCGTCGTCTTCCCGGATCACACCTTCCCCCTCGACGCCACCGCCTTCGCGCAGGTCGCGCCCGCCTCCTGGCTGCTCGACTTCGCCACGCTCTCCCTCCCCTCCACGCCCCGTTCCGCCGTCGTATTCCTGCTTCCGCCCGCCGCGGCCGCGCTGCCGCCGGGCAAGGCCGTCGCCGTCTACTACCAGGCGGCCGCCAACCGCCCCTTCGCCTTCCTCGGCGCGCTGGGCCCCACGCGCCCGTCCGCCACCTTCCGGCTTCCGGAGGCCGGGGACGAGCCGGAGCCCCCGGCCGGGCCCGCGAAGCTCGGCATCGCCGTGGAGGACGCCGCCGCGCTGCCCCCGCCCCCCGAGGAGCAGCGCGCCGAGCGAGTCGCGCTCCGCGTCGGGGAGAACCTCTTCAATTTCATGCAGTCCTTCTGCGCCGCCGACGGCGGCAAGCTGATTGTGCCCACGGATATTATGGACCGCTGGTTCCGCAAGTTCCAGGAGAGGGCCAAGAAAGATCCCTCCTATCTAAAGAGCTTTGACTTCTGAGAGCAAAGCTTGCTTTAGGTATTTCCTTCTCTCAGTCTATTGGTTCTCTCTATTCTAAATTAGATTCCAATGTGTGTGATTTGATTCTGAGAGAAAAAACCGTGGTGCTCCATTGTGCTGTGCGAATTGTTAGTTTCATTGTAGCAGGAGTTAGCAGGACTTTCCCGTAGTAGTTTCAGATAGTGATCCACGAGAGGGGAAGATTTCTTAGACAATGTCTACTAGTTGACTGTATAATGCACCTACTACCTAAAACTGGCCCATTGAATCCGATGGAGCTACATGGAATCCGATCATTTTGATAACTAAATTCTTGCATCTCTTAGCTCGTCAGTATCTGTGATCTGGTGCATTATATATTTTTTCCTTTTGCAAGTTTTGTATGCAAATGGTTTGTGGGAGTTTGTGAAGCTGTTTGGAGCATAATGTGAATATATCTTGCTGAGATTAAAAGCGCATCCTGTCAGGAGGAGAGATCGAAAACTGTGCGTACTGAAGTTTCTGGCAGTATTTGGGGCTACCATTTGCTTCAAATATTGGTTTACTGTCAGAAATGATCCTAAAATTTGAATCGACTTCAGTATGAAGTGTATGATTGAGGAACTCATTAGTTTCATGGTTTTTTCTCCGGTAAAGGGCGCTTTATTAGACTCAAACAGATTAACATCAAGGTGATACAAACTATAGAGTCCACACCAGATTAGTTTCGTGGTTGCACCTCTCTACTCATATATATGTCAATTCATGGCGATATGGGGTGTTCGTCTTCTCTTCCGTCTTACATATGGTACCATATCAAATTTTGTGCATAATCCTATATCCCTATGTGGAGACTCCGAACTCGAAAATTCAATTCTGCCACACGAAGCTATGTGAAAAAGTTAAGGGAATGTGTTTTTCTTGTCTGACCTCTGCACCAAGATGATGTTATGAAGTGGTTCAACCTGCTAGTACAGTTAGTTTTTTTTTCTGTAGCAACACTCACGATTTAGCTTGTAACAGATGATTTTATTTTCCATTTGTTGCTGTGGTGTAACCTGCAAATCTGCGCTCCTGTCTAAATTCAATCAAGTTGGTGTGGATTAAACATGTTGGTAGTTAATACGCATCCAGCCAAACAACCAACATACAAAGTTTTTTCCCCATTGCTCTTCCATTTTGCTGATCATATGATTGTGCAATATTGTGCATTGGAGATTTTGCTCGTGGATTGTGGGGGACTAATTGTCTAATTACTTCCAAGGCTACATTGAACTTCTATTGCTGCCCTAAGAAACTAAAGGGAATGTATGTGATAGCTATGGCTGCCTTTCATGTGTTTGCAGATTTCTTCAGCTATTTCTAAGATATGTGCTTATGTACTAGGGGTTTAATGTTCAGATACATTATTTCCCCTCCATCACATTTGGAATTACGTGTGTCTGTCCCTATACAGACCCATTCTTGAAGATCCTTCGATACTTTCCTAGATTTATTGCTCCTGTGTATGCAACAGAGTAGATTTGTATAGACACTCAAAGGTAGATTTGTTGCTCATGTGTATGCAACAGAGTAGAGTGGTCGACACTGAAAGGTTTAAGTTTCGCCTCTATGCCTTCTTCTCTTCTTTAATGGATATTTTTTGCCTGCCCTGAGGCTACGTATTCAATTGGTTGGTATGGGTTCAGCATATATTAGAACAAAGCATGCCTGAAAAATTTCTAACTGGAGTTGTGAACTTGTTTGTGCTGCATTTCCAACATATTGACACGCACATTTTTCTGTTTATTAATTTGTATAATCACGACTCCCATGTCTTTTATTTTGGTATACTGGACCATACGGGTTTATTAATTTCATCTGTCCATTTGTTTTGCAGGTTATATGTGATGGATAGGAGGTGGTTTTACGCCATCTCAAGTCTCCTATGTTTGTACACAAACCGGCATGTCTTCTAGGGACTAGAAAGACTGAATCAAGGTTGCCAATCCAGCTTCTCTGTTTGACAATTGTAGTGAGAGAAGCTACATCAATAGCGACCAGATAGATTAGATGGTGTGCTGCACCAAAACGGCATATCTTGTTGGCAAACTGTAGAAAAAGAATTCTTTGTACAATCCTGCTTAGTACTTGAATCCATATTCTGTTCAGAAGTTGATGATAGCCATTTCCTTGGAAATCCTGGACGGGGGAATGTTCTGGTATCTGGTTTTCCGGCGTTTTGACATGAACTTCATTTTTCCACTGTCATGTATTTTCTTCCATCTTTCATGTTTCGTTAGACTGGTAAAACTGGACAGCAGGGGTGTGGATTCAGATGAGATGATCACCAAGTTGTTTGGCCTTAATTCATGTGGCACTTGCAGCAACATGTCCAGCCGCTGGGAACTTAGGAATGCTAATTGGAGATTATACAGGTGCCCAACAAGTAACAAATCATGTGGCCAGCCTGACTGAACGATGATGTTCAATTCTCATAGGCAAATAAGTAACAAATCATGTGGCCAGCCTGACTGAACGATGATGTTCAATTCTCATAGGCAACCGGTGGCCGGATACAGAATACGACACCCTTTTGTCATACAAGAAAATCCACCATCTTCTTTCACATCAAAACAATGATACACAACTATAAAAAAACAATTAGCACAAAAGAAATACATTGACATCTTGCTCATGTTCCTAACCACACTGATCAAACTCGCAGCTCGATTTACAACATCACCACAAGTGCTAGGTCATGTATCTACAACTACAAGCAGTCTTATCTAAATCTTGTCACAATCTGTCGTCAAACATTAGCACAGCTCACAATGCATTAGCATTGTTAACAGCTCATAATGGTCCAATCTTCTGTATAGCCTTCATCGTCACCCTTCACCCCAATAAAGTCTTCCTCCCTGGCAGAAATGTTTGCGTTTAGAAATCAAGATCAGCACAAGTTCCTACTACAAATCTAGAAGTCACTCAAAAACAAAACGGCGGGAGATATCGTACTCAGTGCAAAACCAATGGAGAACCAGGTTCCGAGCCGCTAACTGAGGCAAAGGATGACATGCTATCATCCTTTGAAGCTGTCGAGAAATTGAGCGGCGCCGCTGTCATCCGCCTGTTCTCCTTGAAGTAATTGTTGTACCTGCCCGAGTGTGAGCGTGGTGTCAAGAGCTCAGGAGTGGCACCACCTGCAGAGACCCTGCGGGGCATCGGCGTCATGAAACCGGACCCGTTTCCATTTGGATGATGGCCACTCGTTCTCCTGTTAAAGCTGCTCGCTTTCCTTGGAGAAGGCTTGGACCCAAAGATCAACTCCTTCTCTTTAAGCAACAGATTCTGCAGCTTCTTCTGGTCCTGTGGTAATAGATCAACAAGAATGATCACATTTGTCTTGATTGCAGCCAGTAGGAGTACATGGTGCAGAATTCATACCCGGTATCGTCTCTTATCTTCCTCTTTTTGTACTCTTCTGAGCTTTTGCTCTTCCAAAATGGCAACCAAACGAACCTTCACATACAAATTCAGTATATCTTTAATATTACGGAATAGAGGTAGTGTGCCTGATTTCTGAAAATTATGGTTGAGCTAGCTCAGTGACTCACCCCGTCATATAGAAATGGTGTATTACTTTCATCCTCCCAGGTGAATGTCTTGTCTATCAAGTTGTCAATCATAGCTGCAAAAAAGATGTAAGGTGGATCTTTTTCAAAAGAAGTAGATTGTGCGTATGAATCATGAAGCATACTTGCGTGAAAAAAATTATATGGAAGTCACTACAGTGCCCAAATGAACATAGCCATGCCATGTGAAATCTACAGAAACGAAGACTCACTTGGAATCTTTTGAACAATTACCCTCGCTTTCTCCGCACGCTTGAGATTCAAATGGGCACCCCTGCCAGCACTGTACCTGTTATCATCCTGCACCGGGACATATGCAAACATTGAAGATGACATTAACCAAATCATAGCAGAGTTATGCACTGTATGAAGTCAGGCAATTATATCTGAATATTTAGCACTAGCATGCCATAATAGAGGAAAAATGTGGAAATCGTATTCAACTGAAGGACTCTACCAATAGCATATTTTCATAAATAGAAGCATACCTGGTTATATTCCTCAAGCCAAGTCTCTTCATCACAAGCTGATAGCCATTTGTCAACTCTCTCCATGATATCTTTCCTTGTTAGGGATTCTTCATTTGCTTTTGCAATTTGTGCTTCAATGCTGGAAAGAAGTTCGCAAGGATCCACTAGACCTGTAAATGGGAAATTCTTGGATCGCTCAAGATATTGCAGAGGCATTTTATAATTGTATTCACAAGAGAAAGATAGTAACATGATAAATACCAGAATCAATTAGAGCGACGATCTTCTCTGGTGCTGTGCTTGGATCAGGTTCCATATGTGCATTTCTACAGATATTTTCTAGTTCTAACCTTCTCTTCAGAACAAGCTCCTTCATTCTACTCGCCTTTTGTTTAGTTAGTCTTTCGACTTCCTCTTCTGTCTAAAGAAACGAATAATAATACTAGTAAGTTTGAATTACAGCTTACACGAAAGCGAACAACTTGATAAAAGGTTGCCAAACCTCCTGAATTGTCTCAAATGAGAGGACACTAGGTGAAGTGATCTCCTCCTCAGAAGATCCAAGAATAGCGGCTACTTTGGCGAAGTGTCTCCTCTCTTGTTCTGTTGACTCCATCAGATTCCATAACTTATGCAGTTTTCCCACAATTTCTTGCAACTGAATACATCAACACAGCAAACGGGTAGTTAGAGAGAATACAAACAAAAAAAATGAATGCTGCCATAGTTTTGCTAAGAGGAATCACCTTCGAGACTCTGGTCCTTTTTTCCGCTTTGAGTTTCAGGATAGTCTGAGTAAGACCTTCGAGAGTACTATCACTGATATTCGTTGAATTTTCTGAGTTGGTTCCATGCAAACTTGGATGCACATCTTTTACCGTATTTGCAAAATCCATCCCAAGCACAGTACATAGGCATCGCACTTCATCCACATATACATATACTTTCTGAAGGCGATCAGACTGGACAAAAAGGGAACAAAATTTGATTTTACTAATATGGCATAGTCAAGAAAGGGATTTAGCCAAAATAGTACTGCATAATGATATAGCTAGTTGGTAGCAAACATGGCATAGTCAAGAAAAGGATTTAGCCAAAATAACATAAGTTGTCCTTTCAAGTGTGTTTCTGGTTAAAGCAGTAGACAAATGTATAATAATTACAAAATACCTTTGCGTGAGATGTTGAAGGTCACATTTTAATAAGATACGACAGGCTATACTTTTTATATGAATTGAACGATTTTGATGGCTCAACTCATATGTATCTGATTCTGATGACTGAATAGAAGTGAGCTATGCATAAACATTTATGTCAAGGTCATTATTACCTTCTCTTTCTGTAAATGGCGTAGCTGCATTTGAAGATCAGCAAGCCTTCTGGTTGACAAGTCATGATCATTGTTAAGCTTGAACAAACCAACATCTTGTTGACAACTGTAATCAGAAATTTGTGCATTTATCTTCTCGATATGAGATTGCACTTTTGAAAATTGTTTGATTCTTTCTTCTTTCATGGCCCTAAGATCTTCCAAGAGAGGTGTCACTGCAGCAAGCTGTTCTTTCAATGATGTATGTTTTTCATCCACCTATAAATGGGCATTCATATTACTAAACAATGGAAATATACCACTTTATTTATATTGTACAAGGATGTCAGCTGCAAGAGTTTCGGCTCTAGTAGTGTTAACATGAATCTTCATGGTTCTCAAAACAGAGTATCTATGATACAGAACATCGTAGTAATTCACCACTGTATGGTGTACTTCAATAATGAATCCTTGACATCCCAAAAGCAATCTCTTTCTGTAGGTACTTGCTGATGCATGTTGAAGCTGTGGCTTGTGGGGCAAAAGGCCGCACGGTTTTGTTTCAGAAAAAATAAACCTTGACCTGAAGGAATTTCACTTGAAAGCCCATTGTACTATCACTAGGCCAACACATCACAGAGATCAGACTCATGCATAAATGGAAATTCTAGATGCACGATCAAGATAGCCTTAAATAATAAAAGCATCATGTCATAGATCTTCGATCAAATGGATGGTTAACCATCATACATAACCACATAATCTAGCTGGTAAATATTGGATCACTCAAGCCAATTTCTGTATTCCCTTTTGTTTCTTCTACTATAGCCATCGCCATCCAACATAACTACAAACCAAAAGGATGACTTAGCTGTGTATGTCAAAGTTATATCATCATTAAATGAAAAAGACAGCCAAACCGCAGGATATGGTAATATTCTGCACAAGGTGCAGCATGGCATCAACAATAAATTTTATTACTCTGTACCTGTTGTACGCAGAAAAAGACTTCTACGTCTTTGTAGACAAACCAAAACTTAGTGAAACCATATGCAAGGAGGTCCATACGTTCAACGCTTTGAACAAAATCTGAAATTAGACACGATGACAGAATATATATACCTTAAATTGCGGAGTATTTTCACCTATGGAAGCCACTAAAGCTTTAAGCTCTGCTTCTTTGGCCATCAATGACTGGCGTAGCTGGGATCTATCAGCATTGGCACTGTCAACCTTACGGCGATACACACGCATACACTCCGCTTCCAGTTCTTGGAACATACGATCCTTATCTTGTTCACGCTCCCCGATCTCTGTCCATATTTGCTAAGATAAAATTCATGTGTCAGATAATAAAAAAAGAGGGACAGAAACATCACAAAAAAAGAAAATATATAAGCTCATAATAGTTACAAGAAAATAAATATCGGCAAGTACCTAACAACGTTACAATAATCAAATAACCTCAGGACCTTTAAATTCAAAACAAACTACTCTTGTGTGATGCTGCACCTAATTCTTAGTTCATATAATGGAACACACAAGCAACAAAAAGACCCTACTGGCAATCTGGCAGGACTTTTGTTGAACAAGCAAGCTGATTGCTTGCCTCCCAACCCTGCAGGCCCGCATCACACCAAATAAAAATAAATAATACAAGGCACAGTGAGATCACACAAAACATAAATGTTCATTAGAGGACTATTCGAAATGGGCACTGACAACGGAAAATTAATTTGTTCCATATTCCATTCCTTGATAATTTCTAAAAAGTTGGGAACACACAACAATTATTTGTTTTTGGACATCAGAGGTTGCATAATCAGCACCCTTTATTTTTATTTATTTTTTGCAAAAGGAAGCATTTTGCTGATTCTTTGCAGAAGTATCTAGCAGGTGGTACATCCAGAAAAGAGTTCAAGCATAATCAGCGCGGGACACAAGATTAAAACCGCAAGGATAACATTATTCTGCTCTCTGGTGCTACACGTTAGGCTGTGCCACACAAATTGGGATTTAAGCAGTACTACTTTTAAGCCCCCTTTCACTTCCAACCGTTGAAGTGAGAGGGAAAAGTAGATCTCTGCCTCTTTGACTTCTTATAAGAAATATACAGTGATACAAATCAAGAAAGGAACTCGACGGTAAATCAAAAGTGCTAGTACAAAAAGTTGAAGAAAGAGAGTTCTTTTCTGGAAGAGAATACAAGATGCTTGGAACTGAAGAAAAGAACAGAACATTCTAGGAAAATATTCCTACAAAAAAGAATACAGGACAATTTCGAGGAAATCAAATCCAGACGGCTCAAAATCTGCACCACTCTGAGAAACCATCAACGTGATTCTCACAAGACAAAATCGTTACTGGCAGAAAAATGCAAAATAAATTGGACCGAACAAGCCTTTTCGAAAAAATAAAAAAGAATGGAGCGAACAAGTAAGCCGCTATGTTCCAAGCTTTCGCTCTCCTCCGAAATCTGAAATCCACAGTATTGCTGCAAAAACAACAAGCAAATCAAGAACAGGGGACCAGACGGGGTCGCAGAGAAGCGCACCTCGAGCTCGCGCAGCAGCGAGCCGCACGGCGTGTCGAAGCTGACGCTGCACCTTGCCGCCTTGTCCAGCCCGCACCCGGCCATGACCGTCGTCTCGCCCATATCTCCTCTGTCCCCAGGACGAAGAAAAGAAGAAGAAGAAGAAGCGGCTAGAAGCAAAGGCTGCAGCGCCCTCTAACTGTACCGGCCGTCCTCTTGTACCTCGCGGTCCTTGCTTCTTGGTCCTGCCGTAATGAAAGAAGCAAGAATCGCAACTCCAATGCCGGCCGCCTCTTGGCAACGCAGCCACCAACCCAACCCCTCCCCTCCCCCTTCTTCTTCTTCTCTCTCCCCTCGCACGCAGGGGAGACCCTCTGTCCTAGAGAGAGGAAGAGGGTGGTTGATTGGTTATATATGGATCTCAGTTCGACTCGGGTCCAGTGCAGCAGTTGGTAGTAAGAAAAGGGAAAGAGAGCGAGGCGAGAGGTTGGAGAAGGAAGACGAGCGGGGGAGGGGGGAGGGGGGAGTTGCTCGTGAAACGCAGACACCACGAGGGTGTTTCTTGCATGTGAGGACTGAGGAGTTTGGGAACTGATAAGTGCGGTAACGGACAAAAGAACTACAGCTGTTTCCTTGATGCGGGTTTTGCCCTTTTTCTCTGTTCGTTTCCAAAAAGCATGTTTTGGCAGTGAAATGTGGCGACAAGATCTGAAATCTTGTATATACAGAGTAACAATGCATTTTGAGGATTTTACTACGTTCTGTTTTATCTTATTCTCTGCTTCGGCTTTTGATTATAATATATTTTTCACATGCAAGTTAAGGTAAGTGCACACTTGGAACATGCTAGCTAGTTGCACTCCCAACGGTTAAGTCGCCGCCTTGCTTAACTACGATCAATAGTTTGTGCCTCTCCTTCCTCATGGAAGATAGGCGACCACCACCAACTCCCTCCAGATCTTAGCTGACGAAGCCCTCATTCCCTCCCCCTCCTTGCTGTTTCGGCGACACGACATGAGGGAGGGGAACCTCGTGGTGGGAGCTACGCCTGCAAATAAATATGCGTGAACTCTGCTTCCACATCGGCAGTGACCTGCGCCATCTTAGAGTCGATGGCAACATGTGTTGGTCCGTCCTTCAGATCGATAGAGTGGTCTTATCGTTTTCTTTAGATCCAGCGAGATCAGATTCTCGGTGTGTTGTTGGCATTCGTCGTCGTTATTCGCGACGACGCTGGCGGCCGGCGCGAGGTGCTTTCTCTGAAGCAAGGATGATGGTCCAGAGATGGTGGATATGTCGCTCTTCTCCAGCTTCGTCGATGAGAGGTGGCGGATCTTGGTCCAAGACAGCATGGCGACGTCGCCCGGCCGACGTGCCACAATTTCACGTGTCTCGTTGCGTGTAGTAGGATTGTTCGTTGGCTCATAAAGCGTCGTTGGAGACGGTGCTTTTCTAGATGTTGCAATGGTAGAGGTTCAGCATCTGGCGGTGCTGGATTTGCACGCGGACGATGGTTTTAATGGCTGCAGAAAGTCTTAGGGATCGTTTTGTATTTTTCTCGATCTCTTGTGATTTTATCTTAAAGTTTTCAAGGTAATCGTTTTATCCGAGTCCGTCTTTTCATGTCCACTTATGTTATTTCATTTAACTCGATTTTCGATTAATGAAATAGTATGTGGTTTCTCAAAAAAAAAAAAAGGTGAAGTCACATATTTTGTCCTTTTATTGCACAATCAGACAACAAAACCGAGTGTCGTTGTACACTCAAAGAAGGATCCGGCCGGCCGTTTTCCATGGAGTTATGGAGAAATTGCCCTTCTAACAACAGTGCTTTACCATCTGAAGTCAATTAGAACGCGATGTGTGCCAGTCAGTCTTGGATTTGCGAGACAAATGCAAGCATCACTGATTGGTAGCCTGAGAGTTACGTCGGTGTATGAGCATCTTCACTCGCCTATCCAGAAGGCTGATCCGAACGTCGAAATTACGTCTGAACGCCGAAAATCGGCTCAGTCGTGTACCCAGGAACCTCTTTTTGGTCGGATTTGGGCCAACTTTGGTCCGGACTAACTAGGCCGAACCCAGGATTCCGGATACGCCATGGGGACGCCGGACAAAGCTAATTCGGCGAGTGGACCAGCCTGTTAGCGACAGAAGCCGACTCGTCGCAATCTTTTCCGCCGTTTTCCTTTTCCCGCCCTCGACTCTACACCCTTCCCGCCATTCTTTCGGCCTATAAAAGTCGTACATCTCGCTTCCTCTCTTTACAGTTCCTCAAACCACCACAACTCCGGCGAACTTCGCACCTTTCTTCCTCCTCAACTCCGCCGAGAAGCCATGGCCGAGGGACGACGCACGCTGTCGCCGTGGGAAGCCCGGCTGCTCCACGAGACGCGTTATACGGCGCCGCCGGACACGCGTCTCCCCGTAGG
Source organism: Avena atlantica (assembly GCA_910589765.1). Lineage (NCBI taxonomy): Eukaryota > Viridiplantae > Streptophyta > Magnoliopsida > Poales > Poaceae > Avena > Avena atlantica. The sequence continues at coordinate 58,717,867 of OU342737.1, forward strand.
CTGGAAACTCAGCGCCGGCGGGATCCCCGTTCCGCTGGTGCCGGACGAAGACGACCTTGCAGGAGAGATCCAGGCCGCTATGGCCGCCATGGAAGACCCAGAACTGGCCGGAGAGATCCAAGCCGCTATCGCCGCCGTGCAAGACCCGGATCTCACTGAGGATCAGGGCAACCTGGTCATCTGGAGGCAGTTTTTCGCCAACAGGCGCCTCGAAGAACTCGCCCGACACGACGGACCGTCGGGCTCGCTGCCGCCGCGTAACAATGCGGCTTACCGCCGCCGTTGGTGGAGCGTTCCAGGGCGAACTCTCGCCGGAGTCATGGCGCACATCGAGGCCGGCCTGTAGTTGCGGCAGCCGGCGTCGACCACAACGACGGCCTTTTCTAGTTATGAATTCCAACATACTATTGCCTACTTTAATGAAATTCTGCCTATATTCTTCCATATTTCGTCGAGTTTACCTGAATTTAGCCAAACTTGGTTACTCGGCCTGGGTACGCGAGTGGGAACTAGGCGTACCCAGACCAAAAATGCGATCCGTCCGGTCAAAAATTAGTCTGATTTCGATCTTTGTTCGCCCAACAAGTGGATATGCTGTAAGGATCAAATCCATGAAGGTGAGGCGTCTAGCTAACATCTCCAGTGCGTGGCGCTACGTACAAATCCTATGGCCCGGCCACGCCAAACGCCACCAGTTTTCATGGACCGCTTTCGCTGACGCCGTAGATTGTAAGCCACACTCGCAGCCAACCCCCCGGTGGTCCAGATCTCACGTGCACCGCAGCTCGCGCACGATCTGGATCCGACGGACGGACGGAGATGGGTTTTACACACATTGATCACCGTAAACTAATGGTAATGATAAGGGACGGGATGGGATGGGATGAGGAATCTACGGATTCTGTATCGCGGGTGCCGATCTGACTGTTTGTGCCGACCGTTAAGCGGTGTGCAGGAAGAGTTGACTGAACGAACATGTACAGTAGTATTCCTACGTGTAGCTACGTCAGATATGAATCTGTACAATTGAACTATACATGTGGTATATAGTACTAACTATGTAGATGGGTCTGTGCCTGCAAATTCCACATGTACAGTGTGACGACTGACGAGCTAATAATGCCATGTGATGCTGATGAGGTCAACCAGATGGATTAAGAGGAAAAGACATCGAGCTCAGATTTGTTTTATCCGTTGTTAAAGTTCGCATAAACAATGTAGGACTACTCCTAGATCTAGGCTTTGCATGTGCACACTCCTTGTTGGTTGCGAGGCTCGATCATCCTCACAGTGAGTGAGTGAAGTACGATCACAAACTCCAGGTGCTGCAATGTTTACCTTCCGCACTGCACTCAGCCGTCATGATGATCGTTCCAGTTACTCCACACTCAGGTCTGAGTTTCGCTGTTCGGATGATGTAGTATGTACAGTATGTTTTCTTCACGGGAAAGACGCATCGTCATGTGGATTCGTACGGGCGGCAGCAGAAAGGTTGGGAGTCTCTGCCACGAGGACTGTACCTCTAGCCATCATGGGACATGAGTCGATGTCCAAGTGTGAAGCAGCGGTTTCACATCACATGGTCCCTTGGGCTGGGCTGGGTGGCTCGCCAATCGCCATTAATCCCGTCACAGTGACATCTTGTACGCGACAGTACGGTCACGGTGCAAGTGCACACGCCGTCGCCTGCGCTCCTTTGGTCAAACAAACCAACCCCCAATAATAAAATCGCCAGAAGAGAAAAGTATACTACTGTATTTCTGAATTCTGGGTCGTGAACTGATGAAGGTACTACGTACTACTTCGACTGAGGTGCTAGTACGCTTGCACATGTTTGTTTCGTGCAAACTTTCAGGCTCTTTTGTCTGTTTTATTTATTATTAGGACACGCCTAGTGCCCGATCAACCGAGAATTACGTTAGCGCTCGATCGATCACAGTTAACGAGGATTCCTTTAGCGTTTCCTTTTTGGGCTTTTTTTTTCTATGCGAAAATAGAAGCCCAACAAAAAGCTCAAAGAACAAACAGCTACAAGCCCAATTACAATGTACCATTGCCTAAAAACAAATTACAATTTAACATGAAAAATCACATTTAATATAGAAATTGGATATAAAGTTTAAGATTGTGTAATTACATATCCATATGCAATTACGAACATAGGTGCAATTGCACATATGTGTGCAATTATGCATCTACAAGGAAAGAAACAGTGTCTAAAAATTGCACTTATATATGTGATTTTACACATATACATGCAATTGCCTGTAAAAATATATATGGGTCCCAGTTTCACACATGTGTGTGCAATTACATCTCTATATGCAATTGCACTTGCAGATGGGTATAGATTTCCAATTACACGCGCATATAAAATTCCGCGACTATATGCAATTGCACAAATAGAGATTATAAGTAACGTCTACGAAAAGAAAATCCATAATCTGTGAAAGCAAGGCCTACAACGCCTCCATATAAAAAAAAGTCTTTTACTCAGCCCAACACAAAAGTCAAAGAGATAAAAACAATGGCCTAGAGTCCACACGGACTAACCCAGAAAGAAAAAAAGAAAGATAATAAACGAGATAAAAATCGAAAATAGAAGCCAGCCGAGATGATCGAGAGCTCCCTAAAAAAACGAATTGATCGAGAGCTAACGTGATTCTCGATTAACCGAGATTTAGCAGACCTGTTATTATTATGGGGTAGTACTGTTTGTTGGTCTTCTGTCCTCCTCTGTCCTTGCAACCAAGCAGGTCCAGAAGACAAAAAAAACAGGACAAAATTGAAGTCAATATTACTCATTAGCCATCACTATGGACGGTTGACGCGCGCAGTGCTGGTACTGCCTATTTTGGTCAGGCGCTAAAACATACTAGTACCCACTCAGAGAGAATGCACTGGTCATTCTTCAGTTAATCAAAGTACTACTTGTATCAAGTTCGTACTCTTCGATCTCCTCTCAATAACCAATGTTCAGTACTAGTACTACTTCCTAGTAGCACACATGCATGTACATCATCTAGCACCAGTGGCGAAGCTCCTCAGTGGGCAAGGTAGGACAGCTGTCCTATCTTAATTTTTTGCAAAAAATCGCATATATATATGCTTTTTTGGATATGTATTCAGTTTTGTACGATTTATGTTTATATCTGAAGAAAAACTGAAGAGAAATACATAATGGGCTGTTTTGTAAAGGTTTGGTCTTCCTTGGACCTTAGATGGGCCGCGCGCTAGTCGATCGACCTGTGCCGCCAGCCCCTGCGCGTGTCGATCGAACTGTCCGCCTCGGCCGCTTGGTGTCTCCCTGTTCGATCGCTACCTCCCGAGTCCCACCCTCCCTGGAACTGAACGACGCACAAACGCAGGGAACGTAGGAGCCTGAGCCTCGGAGGAACACCGTCGCCCGTCGCCCCCCCCCCTTTCCTCCCGAGTCCGTCGGTCTCCCTCAGGTCTGCCTGTGCGCCGTCGCCCCCTTTCTTCTCATCCCTCCTTCCAAATCCGTTAACCCTAATCTCAAAATCTCCAATTATTTGCTAGGGCTCAGACCTCAGAGTCAGAGAATTTTTGAATTGTTGTGGTGGTGGAGAACGGTATGGATAAGAAGAGGAAGAAACCTGCAGCTGCTAAGGGGGCAGGTATAATCAAGTTTAAATTTGTCAATTGTGATTTGTGAATAAGCTACAACAGAAATAGTATTTATATGAATATCAGAATATGTGATCATGTCTTCAATGTTTGTAACCTGCAGATTTGAAAAGGTATTTTGTACCACTTGGTAGTGGCAACGGCTCTAAACCAAGCACCCATCAGGAAAGTGCAAATGTTATTGCAAATGTTATTTTATTAAAAAATTTTAATCTTTAAAGTCCGTCCGACCTTAATTTTTTTTCGTCCTTCGCCACTGTCTAGCACTAGTGCCCTACAATGTTAAACGTGGCCCTGTACCTACGACACACGTTCTTCCGACAACAAGCCATATCAATTTCTGCACGAAATTGTGGTCACCGTATGCGTACACTCTTTGGTGCGTGTTGGAGCAAGATCGCCGTCATCTCAGCCGGTTGGTGTTTGGTGCAGCAAATGGCACGTATAGGTGGTGTACATGGAGTGTAGGGAAAGGCAAAAGAGGTCGAGCCCCAACGGATTCCCCATCATTGGGAGGTTGGCCAGAAAAATCTGTCCATCACAACCCTGCTCTGCCCTGCCCCAGGGTTGCAGTTTCCAACCATCTTAAGTTCAGGGTAGGCTATCATTACTCGCGTAATTGGACCCGGGCCCTAGCTACCAATCATACTACATCTCCAGACAGTACAATGATTCGATTTGGTTCTGCTTAGCACACCATTATTACCTCCTTCTGGGCCCTACCGTGCTCATAATTCGAACCTAATTAGCTCGAAAGCCAAAAATGTTTTACCATCCCCTGTGACACGACACGAGGCATATATTTTTAAAGACAGTATCTCGTTTGGAAAAATGCAATTTGATGTCATGTATCTTTGGACTGAGATGCCATTTTTCTGGTAGACCCTCCTGCTTCGGTAGATCTGGTGTCACTCTCTGCCGCTACTTTGCTACATTGCTACACATCGGTTAGTTGCGTAGTCCCCATATTATGCTTTGTATCTGCGGTGCAATTTACACTTGTTGGGGGTGGAGAAATACAGGTCAAGCGAGAAAAGGATGCAAATGCGACGCCTTACCTGCTGCTCCCCAAAGATTCAGATAAACACCTCGCCTCGCCAGCTGTAGTTGGTTCGCGGAATTATCCTCGCGCCAATGACAAATAAAGCACTCGGATAAAGCGAGTGTCCAGCTAAGTGGTATGTCTGGTATCTGTCTGCCTGCTCGCCTGTGTGCAATGATTAGCACATAATCTAGACACTTCAGATAAATATGTTGTAGTATAGCGCAGCTCATACAGTACGTGTCTACTGAAATAGTCAATCATTATACAATCATTTGCCTGTGGATAGACGATTGACAATTTTTTTCAGGAGCCAGGAGCTTTAAAGTATGATGAACCTGCAGCTAGCTAGAATCTAACACATGCAGACGCAGTTCAGTTTAATCAGTACTACTAGTACTTTTTCCTATACAGAAGAAAGCAGGGAAATGGGTAGTTAGTTACAGGCTAGAGATGTCAGATAAGTTGCTTGCATTTCAATACATGTAAGAGACCGGGAGCATCTCAACACCTTTTGTCTCCAGAAGGGCACATGTATATTCTAAGGTCATGACATTTTGCTTAAACAATTAAAGCTTCCCTTCCTTCAAAAACTGTACTAATACTCTTACATTTTTGTGGCACCTGTTTGATTCCTCCCGTATCTACACATAACAGAACCATGCCACCAAATACAATTCAGTGTGATTTTCCAAGGATGGTTTTCTAGGTCCCAGGAGACCTTCGAGGGAACATTTTCAAGGATAATGAAAAGAAAAATATGCATAATGTATGTATTAGCTTAGGGTGCTTGCAGCATGTAGTAGTATTAGTTTTGGGGCTATTCTTTAGTTCTGTACATTGACTTTTTGAAAATTTATAGAAATATAAGCAGCAGGGAAATATTCTATAAAACCTCAGAAAATATATGCATGCATGATGACGTAAAAAATGCTCTTTATCAGAAATTAGGTACTGTAGTAGCTAATATTTACATGACATAAAAGCCACACAAAATACATGACAGTCCACAAAGACACCCCAATTCATGCACTAATAAGCTTCAGTTCACATGCACAGCCAGATGCTGGAAATGATAACATGTCTGGATTGATCTAAACAAATAACATGTTCCGGTTGATATTTTAAGGGCGGAGTCAAAATAAGTAAAGGAAAAAACAAAAGTAATTAAAATACGAAAAAAACAGCGAAGAATATATTGGCATTGTCCAGACTTGAACTAGAGAACATACGGAACAATCTACACCACGACACAGTTTAATTCCTAGGGGCATGCTAGAATAAATTGCAAATTACTACCACAATTCGGGCAGCAGAGCCATGATGCGTCTCTCTTCTCCTCGACCCTTTCCTTGAGAGTCGACCCTCGTCCACCCCTGCCGCCCCTCTCCTCCCTCCTCTCCGGTAGCCATGGCGGCCGACATGGAGATGGAGCTGGTGGTTGGCCCCCTCTGTTTTAGGCGTAGTTTGTTTATCTCTTGCTTGCTGTGCGCTTGTGTCGTCTGAGGGTAGGAAGGAGATCTCAGACCACAAGATCCTCCTCTTCCTGGCTCCGATCTTCTCGGACGTGTCTCTCCGATGGCAGGCGGTGGTGACTGCGGAGCAGCTCAAGCCTTGCATCCCTCCAAATAAGGTGGTCCAGCAGAGCTTCGAGTTGGACTTTTCTGGCCACGTCCAACTCTCGATGGCCGTCTCCATCATCGCGGCAGAGCTCTCGTGGGGAGAGCCGATGGCAGCGGTTGAAGGGAAGGTTGTTGGCTCCTTCAATAAAGGCCCTGTGCGGGGCTTTCTCTGGATTTGCAAGTCAGAGCTCTTCCTTCTTCTTCCTGGAAGCCATGGTGGTGTGGGGGAGAGTATAATTGTGATGATGCTCGACATGGCACTTCGTTGGTAACCCCAAGCGCGGGGTGTGTGAAGAGCAAGCAACAAGTTTTCCCTCAGTTGAGACCGAGGTTATCGAACTAGAAGGAGGAAGGAAACATCACACAGGTGTTGCAAACAACGTGGAGACCTGCACAACACAAACTCAAGACTTTGCCCCAACGAATCAGTGAGGTTGTCAAACTCACCGGTTTGCTGTAACAAAGGATTAAACGTATGGTGTGGAAGGTAATGGTTTGCAGCAAGTAAACAAGTAACAGTGGAAGATGTATCAATGGTAAAGATTGGACCGGGGTCCATAGTTCACTATAGGTGCTCTCCTTAGATAAACAACATGGCATGAAAGGTAAAAAAATTACAGCGGGGCAATTGACAGGAACTGAGCAAGGCATAACAATGCAATTACTAGCCAGAAAGATCCTATGAGGTTGATTGGGCAATACAACAATATACATAGACCGTCATCCAACTGCATCTATGACTAGAAATCCACCTTCAGGTTATCATCTGAACCCCCTCCAGTATTAAGTTGCAAGCAACAGACAACTGCTTTAAGCAAAGTGTGTAAGGTAAATAGTCCACATGTTTCATGAATAAGAGACCATTGTTTTCTCCCTGGTAGCAACAGCACATCTACAACTGAAGAGATTTCTGTCACTTCCTTTGGAAACTAGAGGCATAAACCCAATATCGAGCATAAATACTCCCTCTTGGAGTCACTAGCAACTACTTGGCCAAGATAACTACTAGCAACAGAGATCATGCAAGATCACAAACAACACAGACATGATAGAATCATAAAGATAAAACCATTAATCAAACCAACATAATAATCTCAATATCCATCAGATCCCCGCAAACACAACATGCATGATTACAAATAGATTAGATCTTGATCATGAACGGAGCTCACAAGATCTATACATAAAAGCACAAAGGAGGAGATACAACCATCTAGCTACTACATGGACCCATAGTCCAAGGTGGAACTACTCACGAGTCATACCGTTGAGAAGGGGCGAGACCGGGAGGCGGCCAGGGCCACCAAAACCTATCTAGGCGCGGGCCCACCTGTGGCCACGCCTGGGGGGGTGGCCCCTCTAGCCGGCCTCTCCGGCTCTCCTCTGGACTTCTTGTTCCCCACGAAAAGTAATTGACTCTGTCCTTCGTTCCGTCCAATTCCGAGAATATTTCTTTACTAACTTTTCTGAAACCAAAAACAGCAGAAAACAGACACCTGTCACTGTGGCAACTTGTTAATAGGTTGGTACCAGAAAACATGTAAAAAGTATCTCAAAGTGTGGACAAGTAAAGCAAAGTAGATACTAAACAAGTATGGAGCATCAAAAATTATAGATACGTTTCCAACGTATCAGCATCCCCAAGCTTAACTCCTGCTCGTCCTCGAGTAGGTAAGTGATAAAAGAATAATTTTTTAGGTGACATGCACCCTCACAATAAAGATCCAACCATTTGCAAGCATTGAAAACCGGGATCAAAAAACTCTAAACATTTGCATGAAAGAGGGAGTTCTAACAATAGGACATAGTAATTATGCATGCAACATGGCAAGATACAAACAAAGATCATGAATAATATGCATTGAAAACCGTTTGTTTGTTTTACATGCAGAAAACATAGCATAGTGGCAATCAGCTTGTCCCTCATAGATTAGCAATATAATGCATAGGACACCTGCAAAGTTCACAAGGGTGACTAGAAACAGATAGCACAAGAGCAAGTAATAACACAATATGCATCAATTAATAAGCTTTGGAACATTGCACACATAATGACAATTATGCTCTCTTAATGGTGCCTAAAGGTAGAAAGTAGAGACTCAATAATAGTAGAAGAAAGGTCTTTTTGTAAAGGAAGCAGGGATTACAAGTTTTAAAAAGAGCTTCCAAAAATTATGGTACTTGTTAACTTTTAGCCATCATTGCCCCTATCATAAGCATCTTGAAGTGGTTAAAGAAAGTGGCAAAGCTGGAGTATATGCTTGACGAAGTATAAGTTGGCAATCTCATGCCCCTTGAATACGAGGGCCACACCTCATGCATACTCAACTTTGGGTCCAGGTAAGTTCTTGTTGAAAGAACATTTCTTAATCCCTAGTGTTTTGTGTGTTAGATAACAATACCAAGGATCATTTAATGTGTGTTGAAGTGTTGCAGCTCTATTTTGAGAATAAAGGGAAAAGAACTCTGCCTTTGGGGCGGATAATCCGGCCCCACCAGGGGCGGATAATCCGCCCCTCCCTTTGGCCAAGCAGGCGCAAGCCCCAGAGAGGGGGCGGAGTTTTGGCCGAACTTTCCGGTCTGGCCGGATAATCCGCCCCTCAGGGGGGCCGGATTATCCGCCCCCCAAGAACTTCACCAAGCTTCACCAAGGCGCAAGCCCTAGAGAGGGGGCGGACTTTCCCCCGGAGAATCCGCCCTTAGGGCGGAGTTTTCCCGGGGGGCGGATAATCCGCCCCCAAAGTTGTGCAACGGCCAGATCTGGGGAGGGGGTATTTAAGCCAGCCATCCCCCTCCTGCCAGAACTCTTGATTCATCTCGAAAAAGACCAGATCAGATCTGAAAGCTTCATCCAAGAGTGCTCCACCTAGATCCACCCAAAGGCCCCATCCCTTGGGGAATCGAAGGAGGAGAACTCGATCTTCATCATCAGCAATCAAGCGCTTCATCTCCTCTTCATTCATTTGGAGAACCTCCGATCTAGTATTTCTTGCAAATATCTAGATCCTCGTTTTTGTTTACATTGATAAACCTTGTTCTTGTGGCAGATTGTTGTCATCTCGGGAGCCCCCAATTCGGCTGTGGGTGTGTGCCCCGATAGTGTTGTAAAAGGCACCGGCTCCCGCCTCGAAGGGATCCAATAGTGGAGAAGGTGGATCAGGCCTCTCGTGGCGAGATCCATCGAAGAATAGGGTGAGGCCTATTGTGGCATGGTGGTCTTAGAACCGCCCACCCCTCCAACGCAGATGTACTTCCCTTAACAAGGAAGGAACTGCGGTAAAACAAATCCCTGTGTCTCCGCGTGCTCCACTACGGTTTCCTCGCTCCTCTTTTACGTGCTTAGTAGTTAGGGTTACATATAGGGAAATTCTCGTAGTTGCATATCTAGAGAATTTACTTTGTGTCAAGCCTAAAATTGAAAAGGTATTAAAAATTGGTTAGCACCTATTCACCCCCCCCTCTAGGTGCCCATACGATCCATTTCAATTGGTATCAGAGCCTCGGCTCTTATTTCGGGCTTAACCGCCTAAGAGAAGTATGGGTCCAAGGGAGATGGGAGTGATGCTCCGGAGGTAGTCACCATGAACGATCTCAAGACGTTGGAAACAACCTTGGTGAGTTCAATGGAGGCTAAGATGGAAAAGATGCGTCAATTGATAATGCATATCTCCACATCCGCAGCATCACCTCCATCTAACTCTGAGGATACCACTCCGCAATCCAAGGAAACGGGTAAAAGTGTTTCCAAAGATAACGAAGTGGTAGGTGATGATACTAGCAAGAGCTCCTCCTCGAAAAAGGATAGCGGTAAGGATGGATACAATGAGGTTTCTCATGTGTATTCCCCTGATCCGCCTATTCCTCACCCACATATACATAATAGGGGTGATCCACCCAAACTTTCAGCATCTACTTTCTCTCAATGGCAATTTTTGATGAAATCTCATGTGTGCAGTTCCTCCATAGAGTTGTGGAAGATCATCGAAAATGGTCTTCATGTTGGAAATCCTAACAATCTCACAAGAAGAGAAGTGGTCGATAGCCAACTCAATGCTACAGCTCTACACATGATACAACTTGGTGTGGGTGAAAAAGACATGCCACACATTCAGCATCTTAGCACAGCTAAAGAAGCTTGGGATGCTCTCACCGAGCTCTTCATCGGAAATGAAAGTATGAGAAGGAATAGATATGATGCCTTGAGCAATGAAGCTGAAGGATTTTATATGCTGGATGGAGAAGACCACGAGGACATGTATAGGAGGCTCAAGGCAATAGCCACAACCTTCAGAAACCACGGTGCAGCTCATGCTGGTGATGCTTGGATCAAGCGCAAGTATGTCAGTTCTCTTATGCCATTTGAGCCCACAGATTTGAAAAGTCTCCAAGGTAGGCATAACTATCACCTCATGTCATCCAATGAGGTAATGCAAGAAATGGCCGCCTTCAAAGTGGCTGCCAAGAATGCCGAAGATGCTCGTGCTCGAGCTATGGGAATGCAAAAGTGGGTCAACATGGCTTTGAAGACTAGTGTGATTGATCATGATGAATATGCGGTAGAAGGTCTGGACTGTCCCGAAGATATAAAAAGGATCCACGGACAATACTTGGCTCTTTATGCAAGAAACTTTTGTAAAGATCCAGCCAAGGCTAAAGCTGAACTAGATCGCAAGAGTGGAGCCTATGGAAGAAAAGAAAATGGTCCCAAGCTGAGAACATGCTTTAATTGTGGTGACTGGCTGCACTTCGTAGCTGAGTGTCCATATCAAAGTAGAGAGGATAATGGAGGAAGACTCATTTTCAAGGATAAATCAAAAGCTCCACGTAACAAACAGTTTGTAAAGAAGAATGCTCCTTTCAAGAAGCAACCAAAGATTGTTCTAGTGGATCAAGAAGAATATTCGTCGGGGAGTGAAGATGAGGACGAGTACGATAGCTCTCAAGAGGTGGCTTCTATAGCCACCACATCTACATCAACATCTCTCTTCGACTCTCCGAACGAAAACATCATCAACAAGAATGCTACTTGCCTCATGGCAAGAAGCTCCGAGGTAACTTCTTCTAACTCTTCTTTTCCCAAGGCTATGATAGACATGGATGATCCTGCTAGTCTTAAGGTTAAAGAAGAGATTATTGCTTTGGATTATTTCTATACTAACTTGCAAGGTGAGCACAAAGTTCATTTTGAGGCTCTTATGGATCAGCTGGCCCAAAACGAAGCACTCCTCGAAGAAAAGGGCAGAATTGAAAGGGAGGATGCAATGGAAATTGCATCCCTAAAAAATGCTCTTGAAGAAGAAGAAGCTCGGGTCTCTCTTGAAGAGAGGCTTGAGTCTATGGAAGAGTCACATGAAGAAATTGTGACTAAACTCGTTAAGGAACGTGACAATGCTGTCACCAAGGCAAAAAAGTTAAAGAAGGAAAGGATTGACTTTGGGGCTGCTCATGATAGACTCTCCGAGGAATTGGAGAAACTTGACAATGCTCACAAGGCGTTGAAAAACGAGTTCTCTATTCTCAATGAGTCACATGATCAGCTTCAAAGTCGATTGGCCGAATATGATACTCCTAGCTCGTCCAACTCAACATATAGTAACAAGAAAAATGCTAGTGTGGAAAAAGAAGTGATCAAGGACATCACTACAAAGGACAAAGGTGTGCTTGATGAAGTCCTTGGCAAGCAAAGGTCAAATCATGGCAAAGAGGGACTTGGGTATGTCACCAAGTCCAAGAAGAAGAAAACCAAGAAGAACAAGACCAAGAATGTGCAATTAAAGACAAGCACTGCTGAGAAGGTTGTCACAAAAGACAAGACTAATAATATTGGTTTTGCAGGGTCTCACAATCCGAATTATGAACTCTTTTGTGATGACTATGGCGATGTTTATGCTTATTATGTTGGTCCTTTTGATGAATATATTGCTTGGTCTATTTGGGTCCCAAAGACCCTTGTTACTAACATGAAAGGACCCATTGAAAAATGGGTACCTAAAACCAAGAAGTAATTTTCTTGCAGGGCTATGCTTCCGGTGGGTCGAAATGGGTGCTGGATAGTGGCTGCACTAGTCATATGACCGGAAGCAAGGAGATCATCACGGAGATGCGTCCAAATCATGATAATATCACAGTCTCCTATGGTGATAAGTCTAAATCTCAGGTATTGGGTCTTGGCAAGGTTGTGGTTTCCCACGATATCTCTCTCGTGGACGTCATGCTTGTTGAGACCCTTGGCTACAATCTTCTTTCTGTTCGTGCCCTTGGCAAGATGGGTTTTGCTGTTTTTATCGATGATGATTTGGTGGTACTCTTATGGAGCAAGTATCTAAAGGTTGCTTTTGTTGGATACGTCGAAAATGACCTGTATGTGGTGGACTTCTCGGGGAAAACCACTTCGGGTCCGATGTGTCTATTCGGAAAGGCCGACGTGGGCTGGCTATGGCATCACCGTTTAGCCCATGTCAACATGAGAACTTTGCAAAGTCTCCAAAAGGGTGGCCACATCCTTGGACTAAAAGACAATGTCTCTTTTGCCAAAGATCGTGTTTGCAGGGCTTGTGTTGAAGGAAAAATGCATGATTCTCCCCACAAGAGGAAGACTATTGTGTCATCAAAGAGGATCTTGGAATTACTTCACGTGGATTTATTTGGTCCTCCTTCTCATGCAAGTCTTGGTGGGAAGAAATATTGCTTGGTCATCGTCGATGATTACTCAAGATATACATGGGTATATTTTTTCAAGCTGAAAAGTGAGACTCAACAAACTATCATCGACTTTGCAAATGAAGTTCAACGTCAACACAATGTTCCCATCTTGGCAATTAGAAGTGACAACGGCTCAGAATTCAAGAACTACACTTTAAACGAGTTTCTTAGCAAAGAGGGGATTAGACACCAATATTCCGCTGCGTACACCCCTCAACAAAATGGTGTAGCCGAGAGGAAGAACCGGACTTTGATGGATATGGCAAGATCTATGCTAGCTGAATTTAAGTCTCCTTATAATTTTTGGGCTGAAGCCATATCCACTGCCTGTCACTCATCAAACCGGCTCTACCTTCGGAAGATCTTGGACAAGACCCCATATGAAATACTTACCGGTAACAAACCCAACATCTCATACTTCAGGGTATTCGGGTGTAAGTGTTTCTTTCTTATTAAAGGTGTCCGTTTGTCAAAATTTGAATCCAAGGCTTTAGAAGGTATTTTTGTTGGTTACGGTGCCGAATCCCACACTTATAGAGTCTACAACAAGCTCACTGGGATTGTTGTATAATCTTGTAGTGTGGAGTTCGATGAAAATAACGGCTCCTTTGTAGGGCAAGTTGATGTTTGTGATGCAGATGTTGAAATACCCCAAGATGCCATAAGAAGAATGGGCGTGGGATTTTTCCGCCCCATTGAGGAACCCCTTGTGGCGGATCGGGAAGGACAATGCTCCACACATGTGGAGCCCTCATCTACACAAGATCAACAAGCTCCTACTGTTGGAGACAATCTTGCACCAACACCACAATCTGCTAAAGACCATTTGTCCCCTAGACAAGCTGGTAGTCCCAGGCCGGACTATCCGCCCCCTCCAAGGGGCGGACAATCCGTCCCTGGCACTCCAACTCGTTCCAGAGGATCCGAAGGAGAAGTCAACAACTCTGAAGCTCCCAGGCCGGATTCTCCGGCCCCTAGGGGCGGAGTATCCGGCCTTGAGTCTCCAACTCCAGTCAGGCTTTCTCAGGAAGATGGTTCTGGTACTTCACCTCCCAGGACGGATAGTCCGGCCCCTCCAAGGGGCGGATTATCCGGGCCTGAAGAAAATGTTCTGCAACAATCTTCTGGCAGTAACGGTGACCAAGATCCAGGGCAGGGCAGTAATCAAGACAAGGATACAACTATTGAATCCACTCCTCCTAGAAACAATAAGGACATTGAGGCTCGTCGCAAGGCTCGTGCTGATCGGAACCTTGAACTAAGAGATCACACTCTTGACAAGGTTGTGGGTGATCTACGACGAAGGGTATCCACTAGAAGAGAGCTTGCAAGCTTCTGTGATCATCAAGCTCACATTTCCATGGTTGAACCGAAGAAGGTTTTTGATGCTCTTGAAGACCCCGATTGGGTTGTCGCAATGCATGCAGAATTAAATAACTTCGAACGCAACAATGTTTGGAAGCTCGTAGAAAAACCAAAGGATTGCCGCAATGTTATTGGCACCAAGTGGATCTTCAAGAACAAACAGGATGAAAATGGCATTGTTATTAGGAATAAAGCACGACTCGTGGCTCAAGGATTCTCTCAAGTGGAAGGAATTTATTTTGGCGAGACCTACGCTCCTGTGGCTCGCCTTAAGTCCATCCGTATCCTTCTTGCATATGCAGCCCATCATAATTTTAAATTACAACAAATGGATGTTAAGAGCGCTTTCCTTAATGGTCCTCTACATGAGTTAGTAAACGTCAAGCAGCCCCCGGGGTTTGAGGATCCCAAATTTCTGAACCATGTCTACAAACTCGATAAGGCGCTCTATGGCCTTAAACAAGCCCCACGTGCGTGGTATGAGCACCTTAAAGAGCTTTTGCTAGACCGTGGATTCGAAGTTGGGCAAATCGATCCCACTCTTTTTACTAAGAAGGTTAATGGGGATCTTTTTGTATGCCAACTTTATGTAGATGACATTATTTTTGGCTCTACTAACCAAGCTTTTAACGATGAATTTTCGAAGCTTATGACTGACAGGTTTGAGATGTCCATGATGGGTGAGCTCAGGTTCTTTCTTGGATTTGAGATCAAACAACTTAGAGAGGGAACCTTTATTAATCAAGCTAAGTACATCCAAGACATGCTCAAAAGGTTCAAGATGACGGATCTCAATGGCGTTGCTACCCCAATGCAAACAAAGTGTCATCTCGAGCTCAATCCCAAGGGTAAAGACGTGGATCAAAAGGTATAACGATCCATGATCGGCTCTCTCCTTTACCTTTGCGCATCTAGACCCGATATCGTGTTAAGTGTAGGAGTGTGTGCAAGGTACCAAGCCGCTCCTAAAGAAAGCCACTTAGTGGCAGTCAAGCGAATCTTCCGATATTTGGTTCATTCCCCAAATTTTGGGTTATGGTATCCCAAGGGTTCAAGTTTCTCTCTATGTGGTTACACTGATTCAGACTGGGCTGGTGACAAAGATGATAGGAAATCAACCTCTGGTGCTTGCCAATTCTTGGGCAGGTCTCCCGTGTGTTGGTCATCAAAGAAACAGAATTGTATTTCACTCTCAACCGCCGAAGCTGAATATGTTGCTGCTGCAAGTGCGTGTACTCAATTGTTATGGATGAGGCAAACTTTAAAGGAATATGGTGTCAATTGTGACAAAGTGCCTCTTTTATGCGACAATGAAAGTGCTATCAAAATTGCTTACAATCCCGTGCAACATACAAGAACAAAACATATAGAGATTCACAACCACTTTATTCGGGATCATGTTGCTCGTGGAGATATTGCTCTATCCTTTGTGAGCACGAAGAACCAACTTGCTGATATTTTCACGAAGCCCCTTGATGAAGCAAGATTTTTTTATTTTAGGAATGAGCTAAATATCATAGATTCAAGGAGCTTGGCTTGACTACCCTTGCACACTCACTTGCTCTTATTCATGTATTTGGTTTAGATGCGGGCATAGACATAGGGGGAGTGTGGTCCTAATTTATTGGGCCAACCCTCCCCCCATAATGCCGAAAGCAAGTCAAATCATTTCCCTTAATATCATTTTGTGATATGTGGGTCATCGATGAGCATTGGTTTTGAACTCAAGATACATCTTCGCGGTGTCATGCCATGCGCTCCAACATGGTGGCTTCGGCCACCGCCCTCTTCCTCGAGAAGAGTTGGTTTTTCATGGGTCCCGTCAGGGGCGTTAGCATCGCTCTTCTTCCTTTTTGGCGTTTCGATGCCAAAGGGGGAGAAGTAGTTCTATTAGGTCTCGTGGATTTGCATGGGTCGGGCACACGCTTTTCGATTTTTGTCGTTTTTATTTGCTTGCTTGTGCCTTTTCTAGCGTGAACTCGTTTGCTATTTGTGTCTGCTTATGTAAGACTATGTCGTACTCCACTATGTTTGGTATTCTTGGAATTTTGGATTTATCTATTGTGGACCTCATGGATTTCTGGAATTGTGGAGCATATTTGATAGCATATGGATTCATGGGATTATCTACATATGCCTTGGCTATATTCTCACTCCGGTGGTATGACCTTTTTTTTCAAACCTTAAAGTAGTGTTCTCCCTAGTGTGTGTATTTGTATTCAAATGCACTTTAATATGCACACATCTAGGGGGAGCGTCTTTCATTATTTAAGGTGGCTTTTGCCGGTTTTATTGCAAATCCTAACATTGTCATCTAACACCAAAAAGGGGGAGATTGAAAGAACATTTCTTAATCCCTAGTGTTTTGTGTGTTAGATAACAATACCAAGGATCATTTAATGTGTGTTGAAGTGTTGCAGCTCTATTTTGAGAATAAAGGGAAAAGAACTCTGCCTTTGGGGGCGGATAATCCGGCCCCACCAGGGGGGGATAATCCGCCCCTCCCTTTGGCCAAGCAGGCGCAAGCCCCAGAGAGGGGGCGGAGTTTTGGCCGGACTTTCCGGTCTAACCGGATAATCCGCCCCTCAGAGGGGCCGGATTATCCGTCCCCCAAGAACTTCACCAAGCTTCACCAAGGCGCAAGCCCCAGAGAGGGGCGGACATTCCCCCGGAGAATCCGCCCTTGGGGCGGAGTTTTCCCAGGGGGCGGATAATCCGCCCCAAGTGGGGGGCGGATAATCCGCCCCCAAAGTTGTGCAACGGCCAGATCTGGGGACGGGGTATTTAAGCCAGCCATCCCCCTCCTGCCAGAACTCTTGATTCATCTCGAAAAAGACCAGATCAGATCTGAAAGCTTCATCCAAGAGTGCTCCACCTAGATCCACCCAAAGGCCCCATCCCTTGGGGAATCGAAGGAGGAGAACTCGATCTTCATCATCAGGAATCAAGCGCTTCATCTCCTCTTCATTCATTTGGAGAACCTCCGATCTAGTATTTCTTGCAAATATCTAGATCCTCGTTTTTGTTTACATTGATAAACCTTGTTCTTGTGGCAGCTTGTTGTCATCTCGGGAGCCCCCAATTCGGTTGTGGGTGTGTGCCCCGATAGTGTTGTAAAGGCACCGGTTCCCGCCTCGAAGGGATCCAATAGTGGAGAAGGTGGATCAAGCCTCTCCTGGCGAGATCCATCGGAGAATAGGGTGAGGCCTATTGTGGCGTGGTGGTCTTAGAACCGCCCACCCCTCCAACGCAGATGTACTTCCCTTAACAAGGAAGGAACTGCGGTAAAACAAATCCCTGTGTCTCCGCGTGCTCCACTACGGTTTCCTCGCTCCTCTTTTACGTGCTTAGTAGTTAGGGTTACATATAGGGAAATTCT
This sequence comes from Avena atlantica, assembly GCA_910589765.1. Taxonomy (NCBI): domain Eukaryota; kingdom Viridiplantae; phylum Streptophyta; class Magnoliopsida; order Poales; family Poaceae; genus Avena; species Avena atlantica. The sequence continues at coordinate 58,735,625 of OU342737.1, forward strand.
CGTAGTTGCATATCTAGAGAATTTACTTTGTGTCAAGCCTAAAATTGAAAAGGTATTAAAAATTGGTTAGCACCTATTCACCCCCCCTCTAGGTGCCCGTACGATCCATTTCACTTGTCACTGTAAGTATTTGCATATCATTGAGAACCGCCAACGGGGTACCCCTTGCACATGGCACATGAGCTTTCCCATAACCAAAATGACAAGGGCAAGCAAACAATGAGCATCTCAGCAATTCTTCTTATGTACCATGGGAATATGGTGCTCTTTTCTCTCTTTCCTCTTTTCTCAATGTGTCTCTTTTTTATAAGAAGAATGCTTCATAGATGTCACTATGGTGATGCTGCAAGTTTCTACCATGATTAGGCATGGCTTAGGATAGCGGCCCAGGCGTTTCTCTAACATAGGATACAAACTCCATGGACTTACAAGTTCCCTCTTTATTTCACACCGGTGACATCCATAGACAAAAGAACATGATATCAACTGAGTACAACAAGGTACAAGTGCAATATTGAAAACGTTCCCCATGACAGCACGGTTCTGCTAATTCCAACTTATAAGTGCAAGCATATACAACAAAGTTGTCACAATGGTTCAAGTTTATTAGGGACAAAGAATAAAGTGTGCCATCAAGTTCGTGAGGGCTTTAATCACTAAGTTTTCACATAACAAAATAGTTTTTTTAATTGGAAGATAGATGAAAACAAGAATATACTTGGAATGGTGTAACACACCATGCATAAGAGTTTATAGTGGAAACTTTGGAATAACTTGGTTTCTTGGGAGTTAGAAGCATGTAGAACTTACTCATACAAGTGGAGGCTAGCAAAAGACTGGGAGCAACCAACTAAGAGAGCAATAATGGCCAAAATTATGCAATGCAACAAAGAAAACTAATTAAAGCAAATAGTGGTACTACAAGTCAAGGACTAAATGATCATAAAGGCTAATGGTGAATTGTCATAGTCATAACATGGTGTGAGCATGTGCCAAGTCAATCCAAGCAAAACATCAAAGGAGAATACCACAATAATGTGCTTTGCATGCTAAAACAACGTCTAATTTCTTCAAGGCACACTAAACAATCCCAATTGTTTGGAACAAGACATGCTAAAGAAATAATCACTAAGCATAATGTTAAAACAACACCTAGTATGTCATGCTAAAGTCTAAGTCACAGTCAATGCAAGCTCCTCTTGCATTTTAAACAAGAACTTACTACTCCTTTCCAAACACCAAGAAAACTTATTAGCAAAACAACACATCGAGAGCGGGGGTCCAAACTACTAAAGCAAACTAAACAAACTAAGCAAAGCAAATGAAAACTAAGACGCTCCAAGAACAACACAACTATGCATGAAACAATAAAAACGAAGTGTCTAGACAGACCTGAGCTTTTTATTGATGAAGAAGGGGATGCCTTGGGCATCCCCAAGCTTTGACGCTTGTACTTCTTGTATATTTCTTGGGGTGAAACCATGGTGGAATCCCCAAGCTTGAGCTTTTGTCCATTCTTCATCTCATTGCATCATTCTCTCTCTACACCTGAAATTTTTCCTTCATACAAAACTTCACACAATCTTCATTGGCAACATTAGCTTATTCAAAAGATATTAGACCACTGGAAAAGCTTTGTAACAGCAAAGCTTTTCACTAAAAACACAATATACTGTAGTAAATACTTCAAATAAACTCAATTTACCTGAAGAGAGCTCAAAAAGGAATCAATAAGAAGCAAATGCAAATAATGGCAGAAATCTGTTAAAACAGACCAACAGGTAGAAACGATTTTTTTCAAACATCTTATGTTGCTTAAATCAAAAATTGTTGAACTAACAAAAGTTATCCAATATACTGGGGGATTTATTCGTAAATTTTGAGCTCAATCCGAGTTACAGAGCCTCCTCACGATTTTTTTTGATGGAGGATAGAAATCTGTTTCGGTACAGCAACTCCCTAAATCTTAGTTCCCTCTCATTAGAGGTCATTTTTGGCACAAAAAGCAAACAAAAAGGATAAGGAGAGGTCATTACAAAAGTAATAACTTGCAAGACTCAAGTAACTCTTGGGTTATCTCCCAACAAGTACTTTTCTTTAACGCCTTTAAGTTAGGCACAAAAATCAAGAAGAATCAAGTATTTTCAAATGAGAAAGCATTAACATCCATACTTCAAAATTCTTCAACTATGAAAGGTATCTCATCCAAATGGGTTTTGGAGGATCCTTTCCCATCTCTCTTTGGTCTACTACCTTCATCAAAAAGATTTTCAGGGGCAATCCAATTGAAGTTATTTTCAAAGGCTTCATGCATTCCAACAAGCTTATAGGGTATGGGTATATTGAATTCCTTTCTAGGCTTAGATTTACCAGAAATACCCACAACATCTACACTTGAACCTAGCATATCGAAATGTTCAAAAACCTTTTTTGGCCTCCCTAGCAACATCATTGAATTATTTTGATAAAGTTTTAAGGATGAATTCCCTTTTTTCAACATTCTTCTCTTCTTTTAGTTTTAGGAATAAGAATTGTATAAAGGGGTTAAGGCTAACAAACCTAGCCTCCAATATATAAACTAAAGGAGCTGCAGCAATCTCATAATTAGGAGCAAGTTTAGTTATAGATTTATCCTCAATATCCTCATGCTTGCTAACATAATTAAAGAATTCTTCAATATTATCTTTCCCAATTATGGAGCCACTACCTATTGCAAGATTTTTCAGAGCCAACTGGGGGAGCAACATGGTGAGCTAGAGCAAGGACTAATTTTTTTTGTGTTTTTTGAATAAGGCCAGCAAACCAAACTAGACTAATTTTTTTGGGGTTTTTTGAAAAGAGGCAAACAAAACCAAGCAAAAGAAACAAAGCAAACTAAAAACAAAGTAAAGAGAAAGGAAGTGAAGGACTCCCCTAGTGAAGACGTCCTTAACCTCCCCAGCAACAGCGCCAGAAAGTCTTGTTGATGGTGCCTAGTTGATGTGGGAGCTTCTTTCTTTATTCCCCGGCAACGGCGCCAGAAAGTCTTGATGATGCTCGACGTGGCACTTTGTTGGTAACCCCAAGCGCAGGGTGTTTGAAGAGCAAGCAGCAAGTTTTCCCTTGGTTGGGACCGAGGTTATCGAACTAGAAGGAGGAAGGAAACATCACACATGTGTTGCAAAGAACGTGGAGACCTGCACAACACAAACTCAAGACTTTGCCCCAACGAATCAGTGAGGTTGTCAAGCTCACCGGTTTGCTGTAACAAAGGATTAAACGTATGATGTGGAAGGTAATGGTTTGCAGCAAGTAAACAAGTAACAGTGGAAGATATATTAATGGTAAATATTGGACCAGGGTCCATAGTTCACTAGAGGTGCTCTCCTTAGATAAACAACATGGCATGAAGGGTAAACAAATTATAGCGGAACAATTGACAGGAACTGAGCAAGCCATACCAATGAAATTACTAGCCAGAAAGATCCTATGAGGTTGATTGGGCAATACAACAATATACATAGACCGTCATCCAACTGCATCTATGACTAGAAATCCACCTTCAGGTTATCATCCGAACCCCCTCCAGTATTAAGTTACAAGCAACAGACAACTTCTTTAAGCAAAGTGTGTAAGGTAAACAGTCCACATGTTCCATGAATAAGAGACCGTTGTTTTCTCCCTAGTAGAAACATCACATCTACAACCGAAGAGATTTCTGTCACTTCCCTTGGAAACTAGAGGCATGAACCCAATATCGAGCATAAATACTCCCTCTTGGAGTCACTAGCAACTACTTGGCCAAGATAACCACTAGCAACGGAGAGCATGCAAGATCACAAACAACACAGACATGATAGAATCATAAAGATAAAACCATTAATCAAACAACATAATAATCTCAATATTCATCGGATCCCCGCAAACACAACATGCATGATTACAAATAGATTATATCTTGATCATAAATGGAGCTCACAAGATCTATACATGAAAGCACAAAGGAGGAGATACAACCATCTAGCTACTACATGGACCCATAGTCCAAGGTGGAACTACTCACGAATCATACCGGAGATAAGGCCTCCGGGATGATCTCCCCTCCGACAGGGTGCCGGGAAGAACTTCAGATCCCCCCGATCTAGGGACGATGGTGGCAGTGGGTATAAATGGTTTCGTGGATTTCTGATCGGGTACTCAGGGTTTCTGTATCGGGGGCTTCTTATAGGCGAAGGGGCGAGACCGGGAGGCGGCCAGGGCCACCAAACCCTATCCAGGCGCGGGCCCACTTGTGGCCGCGCCTGGGGGGGAGGGTTGGCCCCTCTGGCCGGCCTCTCTGGCTCTCCTCTGGACTTCTTGTTCCCCACGGAAAGTAATTGACTTTGTCCTTCGTTCCGTCCAATTCCGAGAACATTTCTTTACTAACTTTTCTGAAACCTAAAACAGCAGAAAATAGTTATCTTGCACTGTTGCAACTTGTTAATAGATTAGTACCATAAAACATGTAAAAAGCACCTCAAAGTGTGGACAAGTAAAGCAAAGCCGATACTAAACAAGCATGGAGCATCAAAAATTATAGATACGTTTCCAACGTATCAAAGTGATGCGGCGATAGGCAGATGCGGAGGAGCTCAAGGAATCATCGCTGCCCGTACTGGTGCTTCCAAGCGACGAATTTGGATCCAAAGCTATCCTCGGCCGATTGGGCCACACCCTGCAACCTCCATGGTGGAGGCCTCTTTCAGAACATGCTGCTGGGGCTCGATGGCGCTTTGCTCCCAAGTGGTTCGTACCTAGGAGCGATTTGCCGACCGACGGCATGCTTTCCTCGTCGGGAAGGTGCTCCCATTGAGCAGTGTCATGGATCTCGGCGGCGACGCCTTGAGGTTACCGGCGATCAGCGGAGAAGTTCCCCTAAGACTTGATTGCCTTTTCCATTTCTATCCTAGGGTTATTTTTGCAAATTTCGAACCTTCTCCATTAGATTTTTTAGAGCAGTGAATGCCTTTGGGGGGCTTGATGTAAAATTGTGCCCGCCCGGTTATAATCATAGCTTCTACGCCCTTCGGGGCGGTTCCCGTGTTTAAAAAAATTCGGACAACGGTTACGAATCGGTACCGACATTCTTATTTTTTCCAGTTCAATAGCAAGTTTGAGACACCGAGTTGTGAATAAAACTAATTTTCATCCGATAGCAGTTTAACACGCTTCCCGACAGGTGGAACCCATTTCTAAGCTGACTAGTCAACAAAAATGGCCACGTTGGCATTTTGACTTTTCCCCAACGAGAAATCCCACATGACCCAGACAAATTCAGCACCGTCGGTGTGCCTCTCCTCCGCCAGCACGCATCCCTGCCAACACCTCCCGCAGTAACGCCTTATACTCCAACACCGACGTCGGCGGTATCCCAACTTCCCGGGCTGACACGCACTGCCTCGTCAGACGCCGTCACCACCACCTCCAGCCCTCCCATGGCCAGGTCGACGAGCGCGCGCGGCCAACAGGTAACTGCCGACGCGCCTCTCCTCCACCATCACGCCTCCTCGCTGGCGCGCCTACTCGTATTGATACGGCTCCCTTGCACCGTCGTGAAACTCATCCATCGATGTGCCACTCCTCCATCGAGATACCAGACCGGGATCAAGGGAGGTCGACGGTGGTTGGAGGTGCGCAGCAGGGGAGTCCGGCAGCTGGCTGGCGGGCTCGCAGCAGGGGAAGACCGAGGGCTGGTGGGTGCGCGTGCTACAGGGGAGGCCGGCGGATAGATGGCGGGCGCTCAACAGAGGGTGCGGCTACAGCGGAGGCACAACAAGGGGAGGCGGCGACGAGTTTGCCTGGGAACGACGAGGACAACTGCTACTGCAGTCAACATGTCAACGAGGGGGAAGAGGGGATGAGGCAAAAAGGATGGGGCTGACGGGTAGGCCCCATGTCCAGCTCAGCTTGTCCTTCACCAAGTCACCCTTACATATGGGTCCCACCCGTCGGAAGCGTGTTAAATTGCTATTAGATGAAAATTAGTTCTATTCACAACCGTATGTCTCAAATTTAGTACTGAACTAAAAAATTAAGAATGTTGGTACTGACTCGTAACTGGTGCCTAAATTGTGGTAGTTACATGCAATTTACTCTCCGTGCTAGGCATCTCCCGAGGATAACTCACGCCGATCCCCCGGGTCCCTATGCCTCCATGTGTTTCCAAAAATACCCTAATCCCGCTTTTACTTCAAAACCATCAATTTTTGCTACAAAAATTCTGTTTTTACTATATGTAGCAAAAAAGTTGATCCATGAGACCAAAATAAAAAGACAAATCTCGCCGGAGTTTCGCCAGAGACTATGTAGCAAAAAATTGTGCGCTATTGTAGCAAACCGTAAAAAGTAGTAGCAAAAAAGTTACGCTAGTGTTGCAAACACTGAGACATTGTTGGAGACATCACCGGATATCTCGCCAGAAACATTATAGCAAAAATATATATATAATTATAGAGCAAAAAAATATGTAATTGTAGTTGTACGTTTCGAGAACAACTATTGTAGCAAAATAATTGATATGTAGCAAATCGCCATCCCAACAAAAAATCCCCAAAAACAAAAAATTCAAAGATGAAAATCCGAAGGTCTTCTGTAGCAACAATCCCTGTTGTCTATAGCAAATCTACCTGCCGTCGATAGCAAAAATCTGTCGCCCACAGCAAGCCACCTTCAAATCGGAAGCAAGGGTGTCGGTGATGGTTCCCAAGGCATATGAGATTGCTGGCTGGCAGCAACATGTCAAGTCCTAATTTCAGATGGTCCACACCAAGAGCCGAGTCTATCTATCATTAGGCCTATAAAACATGTCAAGTTCTAATTTTTGGCCACTAGCTCGATCATGATGGTTTACTCTCTCCTTACAAAATCATGGTTTATTCCATGGAAGGGCCTAGTGCTCGGTCAGCCGAGATTCTTCTCAATTCTCGGTCGATTTATGTTACATGAATCCTTATATGTTTTTATTTTTGGCCTTTTCATGCGTAACTATAAAGCCCAATTATAAATTAACTAGAAAAATCAAATAAAAAATTCTAAATAAAATTCAAAATTGCACACTATGTTTAATACTACTTATTATGTTGTTTGTGCCTATTATGCAATTGTTCGCGTGCTAGATTTAACTTATGGAGTACTTTGTACATAAGACGACATGTTCTTATTCAACATGGTGTGATTGAGTTGTTCATATAGTTGCATCCAAATTAAAAATGTCTAGTTATTGTTCTTTGAAATCTTGCTCAGTACATACCCTGCCTAGCAAGGCCTGAAGTCCCGGGGAAGCTCAACATTGGCATTCATGAGGAGACCGCTTGTGTGGCCCAGCTGAGAACGAGGGAGGGCGAGATGGTCTAGAATGTTGTTGTCACAAATGAAGTAGACCGAACATATTTCGGTTGCACTACTTGGAGAGAATATACTGAAGAGAAGGGGTTTCGACCTAGCGAGGGGTTGTGGTTGTATCTTCACGAAGTTATCATTCAAGGATCAATGTGGACTAGAATGATTGTGAACTATAATGAGATTGTACTAGAGATACGATGCATAAGAGATGGTACTAGGTGGTGCTATTGTCAATAAGTTAAACTTGTGTTATACTAGTTGGTAGTAGTCTTGTTATTGAAGTATTATCTATTGATACTACTAGTATTTCAACATGTTGCTTCTCTAGTACATAATATTGCTCTCAAATACAATAAAAGTAGTAGATTATTGTTCTCGAAATTATGTTAATGGCGTATCATACTTGTAACATGCCACTAGTGTATGAGATACCAGTGGAAATATCTGTGACATGTCTACGATATGTCAATTACTAGTGGCGTGTACCTGCAAAAAAATAGTGGCATGTTCTAGACACGTCACTGATATCTAAACTATCAGTGGCGTGCCTAGGACATGCCACTGGTATCAAATAAGAGTGATGTAATCAGTATGGATGTAATACCGGTGATGTGCTGAATACACGTCACTCGTTTTTTTTTCCACACCACTGATAGCCTATTATGCATTATTCCCGATCAAAATTAAAAAAAACCATTGAAGCAAACAAGAAAACTATCAACCGAGCCATATCATACTTCTAGGCTAACCGAGAGTTAGCAAACATGTTATTCTATCTGAGAACATAAAGCGTAAGCTATAATTTGATAACTGATGGCATAAAATGGTCTTTACAAAAAATCAGGTTACAATTAGTATTTGTGTGGCTAGACAGCCACAGAAAATACATGACATTCGAAGGAGGTATCCTAATTCATGCTCTAAGCTTCAATTCACACGTGAAAATAACTTGTTTGGGCTGACCTAAAAAACATGTTTCGCCCTGATGTTTATAATTTCATTCATAGTCACAAACAGTTATTTTAATAATTAACACCATTGCTAACATGCCGGTTAGGAAAAAAAGATAAATCAAACAATAAATAAATATAAAAAAGGGACAAAATAACTTGTTTGGGCTGACCTAAAAAACATGTTTCGCCCTGATGTTTATAATTGCATTCATAGTCACAAACAGTTATTTTAATAATTAACACCATTGCTAACATGCCAGTTAGGAAAAAAAGATAAATCAAACAATAAATAAATATAAAAAAACAAGGGACAAAATAATTGGCGTCGTCCGGATTTGAACCGGAGATCTTCAGCGTGTTAAACTGACGTGCTAACCCCTACACCACGACACCTATACAACTTATTTGTCACCGTAATATTTTTATTGCAAATACTGTAGTCTGCTGATTATGACGTCACTCTGGACCTTTGCTTTCCTATCCGGTCAAGCCATGCATGAGGCAGGTCAATAAGAGACCGTAAATCTTCCGTACAAAAACTCATGGCTTAATTGGAGTACTATTTTTGCCTACTTAATTAATGGAATGAGTTAAAACAAGACTAGTCAATTCGTAGGCTAACTTCCGAGCTAGCACGAATGCACGAGCTGATTCTGTCTATCATTGGGTCTATAGCTATAAAACATGTGAGCTCCTAAGGTTAGGCCACTAGCTAGCTCGATCACGATGGTTTATCTCCTCCTAAAAAAGAACGATGGTCTATATTCTGTCTGTAAACACAAAGCACGCGCTATAATTCAGAGAGAGAAAATGCAGTCCATGAAGCGGATCAGACAAACATCACACAGAACCGAATCCGTTTACTTGAATTGTAGCTAGACTTATCCGGCATGGAAATCACATGTCCGATGAAACTAACTACCCAAGGCACGTTCTTGGCAGCAACAAAGAGAGCAGAGAGCGACACGAGACCCGCAGGATCATACATACGTACGCACGTGTGGCCCGTCCCGCCGAACTGCCGGCAGCCGTCCGGTGATACGTCGCGGTCTGGCGGCGAGAATCGTCGGTTCGGAAGCTCCTTTTCCGTTCCGTCGGAGATCGAGTCTCCGGCGAGGTGCGCCGGGTTGGTGATCTCCTCATCCCGGTTTAGTTTAAGGATGTTGTGGCCACCCAGCGTACCGTGCGCCATCACAGGAAAGAAACCTCCTGCGCACAAACGGCAAAATGCAGTTTGGTTGATGTTTATAGTTGTGAAGCAAAGCCGATGACTGATAGAGGGTACATGTATAAATGGAGCCGTGAAGCAATCCCTTTCGATCTAAAAAATGTACTAGGAGACATGTAGTAAAACATATGGACTCGTTTCCTAAACCATAACCTATGGGCTAGTGTTGTTCTTACCCCATTTCAAATTTCTTGGTTTCTGATTGTTCTTGGATACATGCATGGAGCATGCTGCAAAGATTGGAACCGACTCATTAAACAACTGCAGCTAAGATACTGGCAAGTTGCACGCCTGGACACTGACCACACACCAGATGCTCGAAAAATATATGTTCATTATGATACGCCACGGAGAGACAAAAGAGATGATTGTAGTCGCTTGATGCCTGATATGATGATCAATAGACTCCACGACATGTCTGTTTCCTTAGACCATCTCTAACAACAGCCCTATTTTGGGGCAGCAGATTTGAGAGATGGGACAGCTAGCTGTTTTTTGCATACATATGAACATACAATGTTGAGAACGTGGAAAGGCGAGATAGTTTACAATGCTGTTGTCACAAATCAAACCAAACATATTTTGGTTGCACTACATGGAGAGAATATACTGAAGAGAAGAGGTTTCGACCCGGCGAGGGGTTGTGGTTGTATCTTCACGAAGCTGATCATTCAAGGATAAGACTATAATGAGATGGTACTAGAGATACGATGCATAAGAGATGGTACTAGCTAGTGCTATTGCCAATACTCCGGTTTATATTAATGACCTCAACTTTATCGAGATATGGATGAATCTAGAAAACGTTAAAAGCAGTAATATATATGAAACGGAGGGAGTAAGTTAAACTTGTATTATAGTTGGTGGTAGTCTTGTTATTGACGTATTAAGCTATTTATATTGTTCTTGCTACTAGTATTTCAACGTATTGCTTCTCTGGTACATAATATTGCTGCCAAATACAAAAAAATACAGTAGGTTTTATTCTTAAAATTACGTTAGTGGCATGCCATACTTGTAACACGCCACCAGTGTATGAGATACCAGTGGCATATCCGTGACACGCCCCCGGTATGTCAATTACTAGTGGCGTGTTCTGGACATGTCACCGATATTTCAACTACTAGTGTGTGTCTAGGTCAGGCCACTGGTATAATGTGCCAAATACACGTCACTAAGGGTTTGTTTGCCACGCCACTGATAGACTATTCTGCACTATTGTCAATAGAAATTAAAAACCATCGAAGCTAACAAGAAAACTAACCAAGCCATATCGTATTTTTCAGCTAACCGAGAGTTACCAAAAGGGTTATTCCATCTGAGAACATAAAGCGTATGCTATGATTTAATAACTGATGACATAAAACGGTCTTTATAAAAAGAGCAGGTTGTAATTAGTACTTGCGTGGTAGGACAACCACAGAAAACACATGACATTTCGAAGAAGGTATCCTAATTTATGTACTTCCTTCGGTCCATATTAATGTTCTTTACTTTGTCTGGATTCGTATGTATCTAGTCTAAATAGAAAGTACTAAGCTTCAATTCACATGTGAAAATAACTTGTTTGGATTGATCTAAAAAAACATGTTTCACCTTTATAATTGCATTCATAGTCGCAAACATTTATTTTAATAATTAACGCCATTACTAACATGCTATTTAAACCGGGACTAACCAAGCGGAACTAGAGGCCCAGGCACTAGTCTCGGTCCAGTCACCAGCCGAGACAAATGGCTGTCCACGTGGTCGCTGCGGCGCGCGTTCCGGGTGCACCCCGCTAGTCCCGCTTGGTGTTAAGGATCGGGACTAGTGGTTCTCTGCCGCGGCAGCATTTTGTGCCTTTTCTCTATCGCGGCAGAGAATTCATTTTGTATTGTTTTATTTAATTTTTTTCATTTCAAAATAGTTTTTAAATATTTCTATGCCATCACATATTGTACACGTTCGTGCATATATAAGATAACTTGTATTACGACATCGAGCATACAAATATATACAATTTTGATAGTTACATGGAGATCACACCGGGACTGGAGCATGTTTGTTCGATTACATGAAGATCAGTAGCGGCTATTCACATTAAATTCTTCGGCATCGTCTATGATCTTTTTGAAAATAAATCCTGTCAGCTCCTCCGCAATTCCTATTACGCGTTACTCTGGTAGGAGTTGATCCCGCATTCTCTCGAACTATATAAGAAAAAGAAGATCAATATGAATATCAATCATGATAACAAAAAGTGACGGTAATAAAATGATGGTGTGAATGTATTGCTTACGTCGATTCTATAATCGTTGTGCTCGGTGGTAAACATGCGAATGAACTCGCAAACGTAGAATCCACATAGATTCGACCCCCGTGACTGCCTCGCACACTTTACGAAATAGAATTCAATCAAAATAATAATCTAGCATTATTATTGTATTGAATTAGAAGTAAAGAGATGTGCGGACATATCACGTGCTACTTACCGAGACCGCCTTAAACGTCAGCTTCTGACTAAATACACCCGTAACCTCGCGCTTGAACCAGATCCAAACCCTGCCCGGCGAAGAAAATGAATGAATGGGTTATTCATTATTTGATATCTTAGGAAATCAACGAAAGAGACCGATATAGCGTGAAACTTACTTCTGAAACATGTCCTGCATGCTGCGGAAATCTTCCAAGTTTCTCTTTGATGGGTCCATGACTTCAACTCTTCCCTTATTAAGTTGAATGTCTACCAGAATCCAGTAAAAGCTGCAAACATTTATATATACATCAGTAACTCATCAGTTACACTTAGCATCGAGTAATCAAAAGTGAATGTGTACAACAGAGTAAAACCCTCACTTGTCATTGTAAGGAAACAATATGTGGTCACAAAAATTTTGTCTATTAGAAACCTTAAAATGTTTTGCTCTGTTTCCTCGGGGTTTGACGTTAGCGTGTTTATATGTACTTTATCTGGGTCAATGAACCCAACATTATAGATTCTTCTTATTTTACATTCATGAATCTTCATTCTGCATAATAATAGAGTACAAAAGGATATAATAAGGATAATTACATGTAATGAACCGAACAACTAAAAATGTAGACAATAAATTCAACAACTTACAAACAATAGCAGTTGATGATAGATTTGTCCAGGGCATCGAGATTGTATAACTGGAATAGTTCTAGAGACCCAATATGGACCTATTTGGGTCTGAAGTAGTACTCACGTGGAACTTTTGCTATGATCATTGTGCTCCCCTGCTTTATGACCGTCGAGTACCATTTATGGAGATTCCGCATTTGTGTTGGCAGTTCTTTCAGCTTCTCTTTGCTGACCAAATCCTCATATTCGATATATCTACGGACTACAACAACCTTGGATAGAAGGTCGACTTGAGAGCCTAACAATTCAGCAATACTAACTTTAATACTGGCCGCCAACTCCGCAACCGCTTCCATATCTAGTGGTTGGAGAACGTTTTCGGAAAACACCTTGAGGGGTGGGATCGATTGTTTGGCCTATTGTCCGAGAATGGGAACGTATGATCTTTTACTGCTTGCTATTTTGCTCCCGCTTGCACTTTTACTTGATTTGCTCTTCGTCATTTCTTTCCAAAGTGTGCGTAGATAGTCATCTGGCTTATGGTGCAACTCATATTGCCACTTTGTGTTCAGAAAATCAAGTGTACGCCTTTTGATTCTCGGTGTATACCGGAGTGGGCTCGGGTTTCTTATTTTCAAATAGCGCAGCAACTTCGGCCTTTGCGACCGCTGCGGTTTCCTCCTCAGTGCGATCATAAGATCTGATGGGAAGATTCTTATGAGGCACTGTTGGGAGGGGCGGCATTTTTCTTTTTGCGTTGTTGCGTTGTGTAGTACTCATTGACGGAGCACGATTCCGCTTATTGTCCTTAGCGGGCGGCGAAGACTGCTGAACCTGCGGCGGAGATCGAGATGGACTCGCGATGTGGTGGTCGTAGTCATCATGGGGTGGGCTTCTTGGAGGTGATGGAGGTGAAGGTGACCTGCGATGACTCGGAGGCGATGTTGGCCTTGGGGCCGAGCCTGGAAACTTGATGTTGTTCTTGTCCCATAGAATGATACCACCCAGTACTTCTTCGAGTGTCCTCTCACCTTCAGGTCTAGGGATGTCAAGCTCCATTGACTCCCACTCCATTACGATATGATCCACCCCGACTTTAGCATAGCTGGGTGGAATCTCATGGCCATGCCAACGTGTGTAAGGTGGACAAGGTAAAGCACATCCGACCGTCACCTTCACGGATATGTTCTTCAACTTCTGATGGAGCTCACAAGATATCTGCTCCTTTATTCCATGTACAGGGTAACCGGGACCTCCATCTATCATCCGTGCATCATTAGACGGGACCTCCGATTCAGCCATGCTTCTTCTCCGCTGAGATGGGTTAGCGGTAATATCGAGTGGAGGATATTGCAGGCGCTCTACTCCTCTAAGTTCGTCGATCTACTGCTGCTGCTTCTCAACTCTTGCTAGCAGCTGGTTGAACTTGTCTCCCTACTCCTCCGTCACTGCTTTTCTCTTGTTCGGCTTCTATAAGTACCTTGGTCCTTCGGAAACCCAGTCTCCCACGTGTAAATAGATTCAAGGCCTCAGACTCATCCTCCGTGTTCGTCATTCCCGAGGACCAAGGTCGGCAAGTATTTCTCTCTATCAGGATGGAACTTTGTTATCCCCTCTTTAATCTCTTTCACCACTTTTAGCCATGTATCCCTGGGTACCCTAATCCCATCACTGCAAACAAGGTTCCCTGTAAGTTTTTCATACTCACTCCCATGCCCAAGGAACCAATTTCTTGCCCTCAAATCCCATTCTTCGCGAATTGGTTCTGGAATGATCCCTTTATCAGACAACTCTTTCTCTTTTGCATACCACTTTGGCATGGTGGTCGCGTAGCCCCCTGGCCCTAGGCGATGGTGATATTTCTTTTTTGCAGCATTTATCTTGTTTTTTCGGACTTTTCCTCTATAATTCCTGACTCCCTGCACTTCACAAATGCTTCCTAGTAATGCTACTGCTTCGCTAGATAGCCTTCGAATTCTGGAATTTTCTTGTCCTTCTTATACTTTAGCTATAATGATTCCTTCCGGTTCTTGAATAGTTTGGCCATCTTCTTAAGAGCAAACTGCTTGACTTTCTTCCTCAATGCAGCCGTCTCGGCATCAGTCTCACATTATGGCAGCATGAAATGTGCCATGAGGTCATTCCAAAGACCCTCTTTGTACCTTTCGTCGATATACACAGCACTCTCTTCCGCCTCTTTGGGCTTATGCCACTCTTGAACGATGATCGAGGCACGATCTCTAACAACAACTCCGCATTGTTTTTTAAATACACTTGCAACCTTTTGGGTTCAAATGGTTCGCCATGTGGTGAGACCGTCGTAATTGCATAATTCGTACAAGTATCCAACTTTTTGGCTGGGCCGCGCTTGGATTTTTTGCTCGATGTGGAGGCCTAAGAGAAGAAACATTCGTCAATATAATATATATATACAACTCGGTACATACAGCTACTCCTGAACATCTAGTGATCATCAGACGTCATATATATACCTCACCGGTCTTCGTTAAGCGTCCATGGGCTTCTCCATCATCGGAGTTGTCGGCTTCTTCCTCTCTTTGGCTGATCTCCTCTCCCTCACCGGATGAGTTCAAATACCTCGAGGGAGATACCTCACCGGATGGATAAACATCGTGAATCATATCCTCGAGAATTTGTTCTGAAGCTAGGTCTCTGCGGACTGGACTAGGTGGATCCATAGTTTCTGCAAAATGCGAGATGCACACAATATTTATTTGAACATAACAAAAAATATCATCTCGTGCGGTGGCCGGTGGTGGTGGCGGGGCGCCGCGGGAGAGGCGCGGGGCGCCGCAGGAGAGGCTGGCGACTCCGGCTTCCCGCGAGAACCACCACCCTAACCCTAACTCCGGTCACCACCGAGCACCACCACCCTAACCCTAACTCCGGTTACAAAGAGGGTCTTACAATACTACAATAAAAATACTATTTTACACTATTATATTACAATAAAAACTTACAATATTATAATATACCTCATACCCTATAAAACTTACAATATTATATTACAATAAAAAAACATACACTAAAATAATCCTATAGTAATCATATATTAATCATTATAATTAAAAAATATATACAATAAAAATATATACAGTAAAAATACTAATCATATATTCATATATAATAATCCTATACTGATCATAATAATTCCTATATATACTAATCATATACTAATTAATATAAATCCTAAGAACTAATATACCTAGCTAGAGGAGGCCGAGAGGGGGCCGACGGCGGGCGCTGGCGCAGGCGGCGACGGTGGCCGGTGGCGAGGGAGGTGCGGGGCGCCGTGGGAGGCCGGCGCGGGGTGGGCAAGGCGCGGGGAGGCGGGTTCTAGACATGTCATACTTGTAGCATACCACCAAGTGTATGAGATACCAGTGGCATATCTGTGACACACACCCGGTATGTCAATTACTAGTGGCGTGTTCTAGACATGTCACCGATATCTCAACTACTAGTGGCATGCCTGGGATAGGCCACTGGTATCAAATAACGGTGATGTAATACTGATGACGTGTTGAATACACGCCACTAAGGGTTTGTTTGCCATGCCACTAATAGCCTATTCTGAACTATTGTCAACCGAAATTAAAAACAATCGTGGCCAACAAGAAAACTATCAACCGAGCCATATTGTATTTCTTGGCTAACCGAGAGTTAGCAAAAGGGTTATTCTATCTGAGAACATAAAGTGTATGCTTTGATTTGATAACTGATGGCATAAAAAGGTTTTTATATAAAAAATCAGTTTGTAATTAGTAGTTGCGTGGCAGGACAACCAAAATAAATGACATTCGGAGGTATCCTAATTCATGCACTAAGCTTCAATTCACACACCTGAAAATAACTTGTTTGGCTGATCTAAAAATATAAGAGTCAAAATAATTGGCATTGTCCAGATTTGAACCGGAGATCTTCAACGTGTTAAACTGATGTGCTAACCACCTACACCACGACAACTGTTTATTTGTACTGGTACCGTAATTATTTTATTCGTAAAACGTTTAGTTTGTCAAAAGAAAAAACAAAACAGTAAACCAAATATGAAAAGACAAAGAAAAAGAATGGCGTCGTCCGGATTTGAACCGGAGATCTTCAGCGTGTTAAACTGACGTGCTAACCCCTACACCACGACACCTGCACAATTTCTTGGTCACCATAATGTTTTTATTGCATATCGCGTAGTCGGCTGATTATGACGTCACTCTAGACCTTTGCTTTCCTATCCGGTCAAGCCATACATGAGGCAGGACAGTGCACAGACGCGACGGCGATGAGCATATCCCATGATGGGAAGCAAGTCAAGACCGTAAATGTTCCGTACAAAAGGTTATGACTTAATAGGAGCCGATTCATATTAGTTGATTTAAATTTTTCTAAATAGAGATCCTTACAAATTGTCTTTTTGATCGGTTTTCCCTCCCCCACCGCTCTAGTCTCCTCCCTCCTCTCTTTCTAGCTTCTCTAGATCTGGGCTGGCCGGCCCCTCCCCTCCTCTCCTCCGGCCGACGTTGAGATTGGGTGAGGGACCCCTACCATATACAGAAGTAGTCTAGATTAGGTCTGCTCCGGTGGCGTTTGGCGTGATGCCATTGGAGTTTACTCGCCAGATTTCTCGAATTAATTAAGTTAGCTTAGACTGGTCTTGTTTTAAGTCATGGCTTAATTGGAGTACTATTTTTGCCTACTTAATTAGTGGAATGAGTTAAACTTAATTAGTGGAATGAGTTAAAATAAGACCAGTCTAGCTAACTTCCGAGCTAACACGAATGCACGAGCTGTCTATCATTGGATCTACTCCCTCAGTCCAAAAAAAGATGGCGTAGATTTTAAATTTAAATGTATCTAGAATATTTTAGTATATAAATACATTGAAATTTAGAAAAATTTGCGATATCCTTTTTAGGACCGAGGGAGTATAAAACATGTCAGCTCCTAAGGTTAGGCCACTGGCTAGCTCGATCATGATGGATTATCTCCTCCTAGAAAGAACGATGGTCTATATTCTGTCTGTAAACACAAAGCACGCACTACAGGAATAGGAAGCTACGCCGACGGCCAAACGTCGGGGGCGACGGCGTAGCCATCGTTTAGGCCAGCCCCGCCAAGCAGCCGTCAGCGTAGAATTGTCATCGGCATATCCCATGCTACGCCGACGGCTGCCCTCGGCCTAGCTATTTTTTATTTTACCTCGTTAAACTTTGAAAAATCATAACTAAATCATTCTAATTCAGAAAAATATAAATAATATATCAAAATTTGTAGAAAAATAAGATCTATCTATCTACACTCAAATATTACACATTTATAAATAAAAATTTAGTGAAACATAAAACATTATATATAGTTTAAAACGGGCATAAAAAATTTAAAAACGATCGAAACAATGTGAAACCATAGCGTGGTGTTATATTATGTGACATAGTTAGAAGGAAAAATATCAAACTTGGTATATTTATTATGTCTCAAAAAACCTTCACAAAATGACCTATCTCATTCGAGGTTTCTTGGTTTTCGGGTCAAATGAACAATGTTATGGCTAGAATCAAGGCATAGTTTGTGACAATATGTCCATATTGTGCATACATGTGCATCATGGGATGGCGAACAATGTTGTTGGAAGAAGTTTTCCTTTTTGTCGTACCAAAAAGCTATTTTCCATTTTCCGAGCATAAAAAACTAACGGTTTTGTGAAGCAACCACCAAATGGCTAATTTAAAATACTACCACCACATTTTACAAAAATACTAGACCACCTTATATGGATACTATACCAATAGGGGGATCTGAAACCTTTTCATCCACCTCTGGTGAAAAAGAGAAATTCCTGCCGAATCGGTAGGAAGTGGGTCAGATATGAACTACATGTATATGATCCGATGCTCATATTTTTTGACAAAAATCATTATTAGGTTCACAATATGCTATTTTATCAAAGATCCAATGCAAGTTTAGCGAGGCTCGGCCCCGAGCTAAGAATCTTCATGTCCGTTGTTCGACAAAGTTTGACGATAGTTTAAAACGAGCATAAAAAATTCAAAAACGATCGAAACAATGCAAAACCTTCGCGTGATGTTACATTATGTGAAATAGCTAGAAGGAAAAATATCAAACTTGGTATATTGATTATGTCTCAGAAAACCTTCACAAAATGACCTATCTCATTCGAGGTTTCTTGGCTTTCAGATCAAATGACCAATGTTATGGCTATAATCAAGACATAGTTTGTGATAATATGCCCATACTGTGCATACATGTGCATCATGGGATGACGTACAATGTTGTAGGAAGAAGTTTTCCTTTTTGTTGCAATAAAAAGACATTTTCCATTTTGTGAGCATGAAAAACAGACGTTTTTGTGAAGCAACCACCAAATGGCTAATTAAAAATACTACCACCACATTTTACAAAAATACTAGACCACCTTATATGGACAATGTACCAACAGGGGGATCTAAAACCTTTCCGTCCACCTTTGGTGAAAAAGACAAATTCCTGCCGAATCGGAAGGAAGTAGGTCAGATACGAACTACATGTACATGATCCGATGCTCATGTTTTTTTACAAAAATCATTTTTAGGTTCTATTTTATCAAATATCCAATGCATTAGCGAGGCTCGGCCCCGAACTAAGAAATTCATGCCCGTCATTCGATAAAGTTTGACGATAGTTTAAAACGGGCATAAAAAATTCAATAACGATCGAAACAATGCGAAACCTGTTGGAATTATGCCCTAGAGGCAATAATAAAGATGTTAATATTATAATTCTTGTTCATGATAAAGTTTATATTCCATGCTAGAATTGTATTAAGCGGAAACTTTAATACTTGTGTGGTTTGTGAACAACACCGTGTCCCTAGTACGCCTCTATGGACTAGCTCATTGATTAATGATGGTTAAGGTTTCCTAACCATAGACATGAGTTGTCGATTAATAATGAGATCATATCATTGGGAGAATGATATGATGGATAGACCCAAACTAAGCTGAGCAATTAGATCGTGTCATCGTGTTCATCTTTGCGAAGCTTTTCTTATGTCAAATATTGTATTCCTTAGACCATGAGATAATACAACTCCCTGGTATCGGAAGAAAGCTTTGAGGTCATCAAACGTCATCCTATGAGAGGGTGATCATAAAGGTGTCTCTCAGGTGATCGGAAAGTACCTGTTGGGTTGTATGTATCGAGATGGGATTTGTCCCTGCCAAGTCGGAGAGATATACTTCGGGCCCACTCGGTAATCGATATCAACACCGCTTGCAAGCACGTGGTTAAGGAGTTAATCACAAAGTGATATTGGATTACGGAACGAGTAAAGTACTTGCTGTGAACGAGATTGAACTAGGTATGACGGTACCGACGATCGAATCTCGGGCAAGTAAAATATCGCGAGACGAAGGGAATATATATATGGGATTGATTGAATCCTGGCATCGTGGTTCATCCGATATGATCATCAATGAATGTGTGGGAGTAAATATGGGTTTCCAGACCCCGCTGTTGATTATTGATAGAAGATCATGTCTGCATATTCTCGAACCCGAAGGGTCACACACTTAACGTGTCTCGACGCTAGGATAAATTGGATAATTGGTTTATGAGTTTTTGTTCGGAGTCTCGGATGGGATCCGGGACATCACGAGAGGTTCCGGAATGGTCCGGAGAATAAGATTCATATAAGAGTTTTTGGAGTTCGGAATTGTTTCGGGTTATTCGGTATTGTACCGGAAGCTTCTAGAACCTTCTGGAGTGGGACCAACGTGGCCCCACTTGTCGGGAGGGGGCGTGGGCCTATGAGGGAGTGCCCTGGCCGCATTGGGACAGGGGCACAAGGCCCCATAGGGCCAGCCGGCCAAACCCTAGGGAAACCCTAGGGGAGCTTCTAGAAGGGGGAAACTTGCCCCCCACTCCTCCCTCCTTTGGCCGCCGTCCTAGGGCTTGGGGGAGGGGCAAGGGCCAGCCTCCCACCCCTCTATATAAAGAGGGATGGGGGCGCACCCCTCCCACACCTCCTCCTCAACCCTAGCCGCCCTGCTGTCCCTCCTCTCTCTCTCCCTCCCGACTGCGCGTAGGCGAAGCCCTGCCGCAGAAACTCTCCACCGCTTGCACCGCGCCGTCGCGTTGTAGATCCAATCCATCTCTCCACCCTACTTGCTGGACCGAGGAAGGAGGAGACGTCGAGGTGCTGTAGGGTTCGCAGCATAGAAAACAAAAAAATTCCTACGATGGGAACTATGTACCAAGATCTATCTACTAGATACAAACAACGGGCGGATGTATATCCGTATAAAACATACCCTTGAAGACCGACAAATCTTAACGAGTTCAACTCGTGGTTGATGTAGACGATCTCTTGCCGATCTCAAGATCGAGAGGAAGTCCTAGCGCCGCAAAGCAGCAGCGCATCCATGCTCGCACACACGTACAAGACACCGGGCAACCTCCGCCTCCTCGCTCCAGCGATGCAGCGGAAGCACAACCGTTTCTTGCCGAATAGCCACCGGGAACATGTATCTCGCTAGTCCGAGACCATGGGGGATCTAGAGGGGGAGAGAGATCCTTCACGAGGAGGTGTGAGAGACAAGTGAGAGGAGGGGCTCCTTTTATAGGAGGAGGGGGGCACCCAAGGGGGTGGCCGCCGGCCATGGGGGCAGCCCCCTCCCCTTCTTCATTCATGTGGGTGGACACTCCACTCACAAAATGTCCTTTAAATTCCCTCCACTCAAAAGTCCACTCAAATTCCCATTAAATTTCCACCAAATTTAATGCAAACTCTCATTAAATAAAACTCTTTTATTTTATTCAGAATTTTGTCAATTACTTTAATGACAAACATTCACAAATAACCCCTTGCTAAAATTCCATTGAAGGGTTTCGCGGCATAGTAAATCAAAATTTTCTACGGAGCGAACAGAGGGAAAGCCAAGATCTAATCTAGGAGATGCAAACAACGAGAGAGATTGGATTAGATCTTCATACCCTTGAAGATTCGCACAGCGGAACGTTCGTCGGAACGTGGGTGATGTAGTCGTACTCGCTTCTCCTCCTCGCGATCCGATCCGATCTAGCACCACAAGTGGCGGTGCCTCCGTGAGATGCACACGTGCAGCACCTCGACGTCTCCTCCTTCCTCGGACCAGCGAGTATGGTGGAGAGATAGATTGGATCTACAGCACGACGGCGTGGTGTATAAGGTGGAGAATTTCTGCTGCAGGGCTTCGCCTACAAACAGTCGGGAGGGAGAGAGGAAGGTAGCAAGGCTGCTAGGGCTTGGAGGAAGGTGTGTGTGGGGGGGAGGGGGCGCACCACCCCTCTATATATAGAGGGGGGCGGCCAGCCCTTGCCCCTCCTCCAAGCCTATCTCTAGTTTAAACAATTTAAACTCTCCCTTATCTAGAAATCCTATCTCTAGTTTAAACGATTTAAACTCTCCCTTATCTAGAAATTCTATCCCGAGATTTAAACGAGTCAAATCTCTCTAGAATCGGCTGGGCCCTATGGGGCCTTGTGCCCCTGGCCCAATGCGGCCAGGACACTCCCTCATAGGCCCATGCCCCCTCCCGGAAGGTGGGGCCAAGTTGGTCCCCTTCCGGAAGGTTCTAGAAGCTTCCGGTACAATACCGATTAACCCGGAACAATTCCGAACTCCAAAAACTGCACTGCCTTATATGAATCTTATTCTCCGGACCATTCCGGAACCTCTCGTGATATCCCGGATCCCATCCGAGACTCCGAACAAAAATTCATAAACCAATTATCCAATCTATCCTAGCGTCGAGATACATTAAGTGTGTGACCCTGCGGGTTCGAGAATCTGCACACATGATCTTCTATCAATAATCAACAGCGGCGTCTGGGCACCCATATTGACTCCCACACATTCATCGATGATCATATCGGATGAACCACGATGCCAGGATTCAATCAATCCCATATATATATTCCGTTCGTCTCGCGATATTTTACTTGCCCGAGATTCGATCGTCGGTACCGTCATACTTAGTTCAATCTCATTCACAGCAAGTACTTTACTCGTTCCGTAATCCGATATCACTTTGTGATTAACTCCTTAACCACATGATTGCAAGCGATGTTGATATCGATTACCGAGTGGGCCCGAAGTATATCTCTCTGACTTGGGAGGGACAAATTCCATCTCGATACATACAACCCAACAGATACTTTCCGATCACCTGAGAGACACCTTTATGATCACCCTCTCATAGGATGACGTTTGATGACCTCAAAGCTTTCTTCCGATACCAGGGAGTTGCATTATCTCATGGTCTAAGGAATACAATATTTGACATAGGAAAAGCTTCGCAAAGACGAACACGATGACACGATCTAATTGCTCTGCTTTGTTTGGGTCTATCCACCATATCATTCTCCCAATGATATGATCTCATTATCAATTGACAACTCATGTCTATGGTTAGGAAACCTTAACCATCATTGATCAATGAGCTAGTCCATAGAGGCGTACTAGGGACACGGTGTTGTTTACAAACCACACAAGTATTAAAGTTTCCGCTTAATACAATTCTAGCATGGAACATAAACTTTATCATGAACAAGAATTATAATAATAACATCTTTATTATTGCCTCTAGGGCATAATTCCAACAGTCTCCCACTTGCACTAGAGTCAATAATCTAGTTTACATCTGGCAACAATCTCACACCCATGGCACTGAGGTGTTGATCATGTTTTACACATGGAAGAGGTTTAGTCAATGGATCTGCGACATTCAGATCCGTATGTACTTTGCTAATCTTCAGATCTCCATCTGCTATATAATCTCAGATTATATGAAACTTGCAGTTGATATGCTTGGTCTTTGGATGATATCTTGGTTCCTTAGCGAGTGCTATGGCGCCAGTGTTGTCACACAATATCTCCAGTGGGTCCAATGCACTTGGAACCACGCCAAGCTCAGTGATGAAGTTTCTGATCCAAACTCCTTCACTTGACGCTTCTGCAGCAGCCATGTATTCCGCTTCTACTGTAGATCCCGCGATCACGCTTTGCTTGCAGCTTCTCCAGCTCACAGCTCCTCCATTCAAAATATAAACGTATCCTATCTGAGATTTAGAATCATCCTTGTCGGTGTCGAAACTAGCATCGACGTAACCTTTTACGACAAGCTGTTCATCACCCCCATAGACTAAGAACATTTCTTTAGTTCTATCTAGGTACTTTAGGATGTTCTTCACGGCTGTCCAGTGTTCCACTCCTGGATCACTTTGATATCTGCTCGTCAAACTAAGAGCATTGGACACATCCGGTCTAGTACACAACATGGCATACATGATGGAACCTATGGCCGAGGCATAAGGCACTTTGCTCATAGCTTCCCTATCATTTACCGTAGCTGGACACTGAGCCTTGCTCAATATCTTACCTGACAACATAGGCACTGAACCTTTCTTTGCCTTATCCATTCTGAACCTTTTCAGAACTTTGTCTAGGTATGTACTCTGGCTTAAAGCTATCAGGCGTCTTTGTCTATCTCTATAGATCTTGATGCCCAATATATAAGCAGCTTCACCTAGATCTTTCATTGAAAAACACTTGTTCAAATAACTCTTCACATCGTTAAGCATGTTGATGTCATTTCCGATAATCAATATGTCATCCACATATAGTACCAGAAACGTCATCGAGCTCCCACTCACTTTCTTGTAGATGCAATCTTCGTAGCAATTTGGAACAAATCCAAAGCTCTTGATCACTTGATCAAAACGAAGGTTCCAACTCCGAGATGCTTGCTTCAGTCCATAAATGGAACGCTGAAGTTTGCATACTTTACTAGCATCCTTAGGATCGACAAAACCCTCGGGTTGCATCATATACAACTCTTCATCAATGTTGCCATTGAGGAAAGCAGTCTTGACATCCATCTGCCATATTTCATAATCATGAAACGCAACAATTGCTAATAAAATCCGAATGGACTTAAACATCGCTACGGGAGAGAAAGTCTCATCGTAGTCAACACCTTGAACTTGTCGAAAACCTTTTGCGACAAGCCGTGCTTTATAGACGGTAACATTACCATCCGCGTCCGTTTTCTTCTTGAAAATCCATTTGCACTCAACGGCCTTTCGGTCGCTAGGAGGATCCACCAAAGTCCATACTTGGTTTTCGCTCATGGATCCCAATTCGGATTTCATGGCTTCCAGCCATTTCTCAGAGTCTGGGCTCATCATCGCTTCCTCATAGTTCGTAGGTTCACTGTCTTCTACCAACAAGACAGTCAAGACAGGGTTGCCGTACCACTCAGGAGGGGCACGCGACCTTGTCGACCTGCGACGTTCAGTAGCAGCATCGTCCGAAGCTTCATGATCCTTGTCATTAGCTTCCTCTATTGTTGGTGCAGGCGGCACTGGAACAATTTCAGGTGTTGCGCTACTCTCCAATTCAAGAGAAGGTTCAATAACCTCGTCTAGCTCTACTTTCCTCCCACTCACTTCTTTCGAGAGAAACTCCTTCTCAAGAAAGGAACCGTTCTTTGCGACAAACACTTTGCCTTCGGTTCTGTGATAGAAGGTATACCCAATAGTTTCCTTAGGGTATCCTATGAAGACGCATTTCTCCGCTTTGGGTTCGAGCTTGTCCGGCATCAACTTCTTGACGTAAGCTTCGCATCCCCAAACTTTAAGAAACGACAACTTAGGTTTAGCACCAAACCACAGTTCATACGGTGTCGTCTCAACGGATTTAATGGAGCCCTATTTAAAGTGAATGCAGCGGTTTCTAATGCATAACCCCAAAATGATAACGGCAAATCAGTAAGAGACATCATCGATCGCACCATATCTAATAGGGTTCGATTCCGGCGTTCAGACACACCATTGCGCTGTGGTGTTCCGGGTGTAGTGAGTTGCGAAACAATTCCGCTTGCTTTAAGATGCGTGAGAAAATCATAACTCAAATATTCGCCCCCACGATCGGATCGTAGAAACTTAATCTTTCTGTTACGATGGTTCTCCACTTCATTCTGAAATTCTTTGAACTTTTCAAACGTTTCAGATTTATGTTTCATTAAATAGATATACCCATATCTACTTAAGTCATCGGTAAAAGTGAGGAAATAGCGATATCCACCGCGCGTCGAAACACTCATCGGTCCGCATACATCGGTATGTATGATTTCCAACAAGTCCGTTGCTCGCTCCATCATACCGGAGAACGGGGTTTTGATCATCTTGCCCATGAGGCATGGTTCGCATGTGTCAAATGATTCAAAATCAAGAGACTCCAAAAGTCCATCAGAATGGAGTTTCTTCATGCGCTTTACTCCAATATGACCTAGACGACAGTGCCACAAATAAGTAGTATTATCACTATCTACTTTGCATCTCTTAGCCTCAATGTTATGGATGTGTGTTTCATCCCTTTCGAGATTTAGAAGAAATAAACCATTCACAAGAGGTGCATGACCATAAAAGATGTTACTCATATAAATAGAACAACCATTATTCTCCGATTTAAATGAATAACCGTCTTGCAATAAACACGATCCGGAAATAATGTTCATGCTCAACGCAGGCACATAATAACACTTATTAAGGTTTAAAACTAATCCCAAAGGTAAAACTAAGGAGAGCGTGCCGACGGCCATCACATCAACTCTTGATCCATTGCCAACGCGCATCGTCACCTCATCCCTCGCAAGCCGCCGTCTATTCCGTAGCTCCTGTTTCGAGTTACAAATATTAGCAACTGAACCGGTATTAAATACCCAA
This sequence comes from Avena atlantica, assembly GCA_910589765.1. Lineage (NCBI taxonomy): Eukaryota > Viridiplantae > Streptophyta > Magnoliopsida > Poales > Poaceae > Avena > Avena atlantica. The sequence goes on from OU342737.1 coordinate 58,762,035, forward strand.
GCACTACAATGAGGGCTAGTAAGGAAAACATCAATAACATGTATATCAAATATACCTTTGATGGTGCCAGCCTTCTTGTCCGCTAAGTACTTCGGACAGTTGCGCTTCCAGTGACCCCTGTCCTTGCAATAGAAGCACTCAGTGTCCGGCTTAGGACCAGACCTGAGCTTCTTCTCAGCAGGGGCATTGCGCTTGCCGCCGCCCTTCTTGAAGGGCTTCTTTGCTCCCTTACCTTTCTTAAAGGAGGGCTTGTTGACCATCAACACATGATTATCCTTCTTGATGTCCACTTCCGCAGCCTTCAGCTTTGCGAAGAGCTCGGTGATCGTATCAGTGGAACCAATCTGATTATGAGTCACTACAAAACTTTTGTAGCTGGGAGGGAGTGATTGCAGAACCCTGTCAATCTTGAGCTCCTCTGGAATCGTGCATTCCAGTTGCTCAAGGCATTGAGTGTAGCCCGACATCTTTATGGCGTGCTCACTAACGGAGCTCCCTTCCTCCATCTTGCAGTTAAAGAACTTCTCAGAGATCTCATATCTCTCAGAACGGGCTTGAGTCTGAAACATGGTTTTCAGCTCCTCGAGAATCTCAAAGGGCCCGGGATAGGTTTCAAAACGATTTTGAAGCTCCGGTTCCATAGCAAACAACATGGTGCTCTTAATCACACCATAATCATCTTTGCGCGACTGATAGACAGCTTTCTCATCAGCCGGCGCAGTTGCAGCAGGGGGGTTACCTAACGCTTTCTCAAGGACATAGTCCTTTTGTCCGCCAGACAGAATGATTCTTAGATTGCGGAACCAGTTGGTGAAGTTAGACCCATTGTTTCTAAGCTTTTCTTTCTCAGCAAAAACGTTGAAGTTGAAGTTGGACTTGGTCATTGGATCTACAGTATTTGCAAGTACAATTTAGACTATGTTCATGATAAATAGTTCAACTTAATCAAATTACTAGATGAACTCCCACTAAATTCAACATCCCTCAAGTTGTTTAGTGAACACGATCCAAATTCACCACACCTAATCCGATCATCACGAGAAGAGATGTGGTTTCAATGGTGGACAACGAAGTGTCGATCATATCATTCATATGACTCATGCTTAACCTTTCGGTTCTTGTGTTCCGAGGCCATGTCTGTACATGCTAGGCTCGTCAAGCTAGACCCAAGTATTTCCGCGTGTGCAAAAACTGGCTTGCACCCGTTGTATGTGAGCGTAGAGTCTATAGCACCCGATCATCACGTGATGCTTGGACACGACGAACTTTCGCAACGGTGCATACTTGGGGAGAACACAGTTTTTATCTTTATCTTTAAGTGAGGAATCATCTTATAATGCTACCGTCGCGATCTAAGCATAATAAGATACATAAAGGGATAAACATCACATGCATATAACTTTATGTGACATGGTATAGCCAATCTTCGCGCAATGATCTCCATCTTGTGCGTTCCGGCATGATCTCCATCACTCCACCATGATTGCCTCCACCACGAATAGCAACTACAACTATTGCTAACTACTTAGCGATAAAGTAAAGCTATTACATGGCGTATAAGAAGTTGACTCGCAGGTCATACACAATTATAAAGACAACCATATGGCTCCTGCCGGTTGTGTACTCATCGACATGCAAGTCGTGAAACATTACAAAACATGATCATCGCATACAATATACACATCACATCTTGGGCCATACCATATCACAGAAAACACTCCCTGCAAAAACAAGTTAGACGCCTCTACTTTGTTGTTGCATGTTTTACGTGGCTTTATGGGAGTAGATGCTAAGAACGATTCTTACCTACGGAAAGCCACAACGGTGATATTATGGTTGCCAAACTCCGATGTTAATCCCATGACAACTATAGTGAGAGAAACTGACATCCACCAGCCGCATGTGTGGAACAAGCCACACGTCAAGTGCGGAGCCGGTCTCGCGAACGACGTCGCGTAAGGTTGGCCTGGACCGCTTCAATCTCACTATCCCGCGTCATAAGAAGAACACAAACAAGAGGCTTGCAACAGAAAACATCAACGCCCGCAACAACCATGTTGCGTTCTACTCGTGAAACACATCTACGCATAGATCTAGCTCTGATACCACTAAAGGGTTTCGCGGCATAGTAAATCAAAATTTTCTACGGAGCGAACAGAGGGAAAGCCAAGATCTAATCTAGGAGATGCAAACAACGAGAGAGATTGGATTGGATCTTCATACCCTTGAAGATTCGCACAGCGGAACGTTCGTCGGAACGTGGGTGATGTAGTCGTACTCGCTTCTCCTCCTCGCGATCCGATCCGATCTAGCACCACAAGTGGCGGTGCCTCCATGAGATGCACACGTGCAGCACCTCGACGTCTCCTCCTTCCTCGGACCAGCGAGTATGGTGGAGAGATAGATTGGATCTACAGCACGACGGCGTGGTGTATATGGTGGAGAATTTCTGCTGCAGGGCTTCGCCTACAAACAGTCGGGAGGGAGAGAGGAAGGTAGCAAGGCTGCTAGGGCTTGGAGGAAGGTGTGTGTGGGGGGGAGGGGGCGCACCACCCCTCTATATATAGAGGGGGGGGCGGCCAGCCCTTGCCCCTCCTCCAAGCCTATCTCTAGTTTAAACAATTTAAACTCTCCCTTATCTAGAAATCCTATCTCTAGTTTAAACGATTTAAACTCTCCCTTATCTAGAAATTCTATCCCGAGATTTAAACGAGTCAAATCTCTGTAGAATCGGCTGGGCCCTATGGGGCCTTGTGCCCCTGGCCCAATGCGGCCAGGACACTCCCTCATAGGCCCATGCCCCCTCCCGGAAGGTGGGGCCAAGTTGGTCCCCTTCCAGAAGGTTCTAGAAGCTTCCGGTACAATACCGATTAACCCGGAACAATTCCGAACTCCAAAAACTGCACTGCCTTATATGAATCTTATTCTCCGGACCATTCCGGAACCTCTCGTGATATCCCGGATCCCATCCGAGACTCCGAACAAAAATTCATAAACCAATTATCCAATCTATCCTAGCGTCGAGATACGTTAAGTGTGTGACCCTGCGGGTTCGAGAATATGCAGACATGATCTTCTATCAATAATCAACAGCGGGGTCTGGGCACCCATATTGACTCCCACACATTCATCGATGATCATATCGGATGAACCACGATGCCAGGATTCAATCAATCCCATATATATATTCCCTTCGTCTCGCGATATTTTACTTGCCCGAGATTCGATCGTCGGTACCGTCATACCTAGTTCAATCTCGTTCACAGCAAGTACTTTACTCGTTCCGTAATCCAATATCACTTTGTGATTAACTCCTTAACCACATGCTTTCAAGCGGTGTTGATATCGATTACCGAGTGGGCCCGAAGTATATCTCTCCGACTTGGGAGGGACAAATTCCATCTCGATACATACAACCCAACAGATACTTTCCGATCACCTGAGAGACACCTTTATGATCACCCTCTCATAGGATGACGTTTGATGACCTCAAAGCTTTCTTCCGATACCAGGGAGTTGCATTATCTCATGGTCTAAGGAATACAATATTTGACATAGGAAAAGCTTCGCAAAGACGAACACGATGACACGATCTAATTTCTCTGCTTTGTTTGGGTCTATCCACCATATCATTCTCCCAATGATATGATCTCATTATCAATTGACAACTCATGTCTATGGTTAGGAAACCTTAACCATCATTGATCAATGAGCTAGTCCATAGAGGCGTACTAGGGACACGGTGTTGTTTACAAACCACACAAGTATTAAAGTTTCCGCTTAATACAATTCTAGCATGGAACATAAACTTTATCATGAACAAGAATTATAATAATAACATCTTTATTATTGCCTCTAGGGCATAATTCCAACATCCATTTCCCATGCATAACCACTTTATGCAATTTCACCCGAAAACCTGTTTCGGTATCTAGTGAAATAAATTCATGCGCTTGTTTATTCTTTCGGCGTGAAACATTTGCTCCAACTGGATGCCAGTGTCCCTTAAGTGTGTCACCCTACGGTTCGCGAATAATGCGGACATGATCGAGACCCTTCTCCGATCAATAATCAGTAGCGGGACCTGGAGATCCATACTGACTCCCACACATTCAACGATGACTTTTCCTGTGATCGTCGGAACCTTTTACGTGTGTATCTTAATCCCTTTGTTTCACGATATATTACATGTCCGAGATTCGATCATCGGTATCTCCATACCTAGTTTGATCTCGTTACTGACATGCACTCTTTTCTCGTTCCCGTGATATAACATTCTAGTGATCAAATCACTTGCTTGCAAGCTAACCAATGTGATATCACCGAGAGGTCCCAGAGCATATCTATCCGTCATCGGGATGAACAAATTCCACTCTTGATCCATGATTCTCAACATAACACTTTAGTAGCTTTGAAGCCATCTTTATAATCACCCAGTTACGGAGTGACGTTTGATGTCAACAAGAAACTCTTCCGGTGTTAGTGATTGGCATGATCTCATGGTCTAAGGATTAGGACTACTTCGTAGTTTGTTTATAGCAATATAAACTCAGTGACTTTGATCGTAATGCTATACTTCGAATGAATGTTCATCACACCATTACACTAATGTTGTGATCTCGTTATTAACAACATCCAATGTCTATGATCAGGAAACCGTGATCATCTTGTTAATCAACGAACTAGTTTATGAGAGAGGCATAACTAGGAACTTTCTGTTTGTTTATTAAACACACATGTATTAACGTTTCCGTATTAATACAATTATAGCATGCAAAATAAACTTATATCATATACTTGGAATACACATAATAAACATTTTATTATTGCCTCTCAGGGCATATTCCCTCCAGTCTCCCACTTGCACTAGAGACAATAATCTAGTTACATTGTGATGTATCTAACACCCATGGAGTACTGGTGTAGATCATGTTTTGCTCTAGGGAGAGTTTTAGTCAACGGATCTGCTACACTGAGATCTGTATGTACTTTACAAATCTTTATATCTCCATCCTTGACATGCTCGCGGATGGAGTGAAACCGGCGCTTAATATGCTTGGAATGCTTGTGAGACCTTGGCTCTTTGGCATTGGCAATGGCACCATTGTTATCACAGTAGATCACCATTGGGTCCAACGCGTTTGCAACCACACCTAGTTCGGATATGAACTCCTTCATCCAAACTGCTTCCTGAGCCGCTTCTGAAGCAGCAACATATTCGGCCTCCGTTGTTGATCCCGCCACCACAGGTTGTTTGGAGCTCCTCCAACTAACCGCTCCGCCATTCATGAGAAATACGTATCCGGATTGAGACTTAGAGTCATCCGGATCGGTGTCAAAGCTAGCGTCGACATAACACTTAGCGACGAGCTCTTCTTCACCTCTGTATACAAGAAACATATCCTTAGTTATTCGCAAGTACTTAAGGATATTCTTGACCGCTTTCCAGTGTTCTGAACCTGGATCCGATTGGTACCTACTAGTCAAACTAATAGCATGTGCCACATCCGGTCTTGTACATAGCATGGCGTACATTATAGAGCCTATGGCTGAAGCATAGGGGACCTTGTCCATTATCTCTCTTTCTTCCGCCAAAGCCGGACTTTGAGTCTTACTCAATGTCGTGCCTTGTGTCATAGGTAAGAACCCCTTCTTACTATTTTCCATTTTAAACTTCTTTAAAATCTTATCAAGGTATGTACTTTGCGATAGCCCTATTAGGCGCCTAGATCTATCTCTATAGATCTTTATGCCTAATATGTATGACGCTTCACCTAGGTCCTTCATTTAAAATTTGCTGTTTAGATAACTTTTAACACCGTTTAAAAGATCTATATCATTTCTGATCAATAATATGTCATCCATATATAATATCAAAAATGCCACATTGATCCCACTCACTTTCTTGTAAATACAAGCTTATCCATAAGTTTGGACAAATCCAAACTCTTTGATCACCTCATCAAAGCGGAGATTCCAACTTCGTGATGCTTGCTTCAATCCATAGATGGATCGCTGAAGCTTGCACACCTTGTTAGCATCCTTAGGATCGACAAAACCCTTTGGTTGTATCATATACAACTCTTCTTCAATATTACCATTGAGAAACGCGGTTTTGACATCCATCTGCCATATCTCATAATCGAAATATGCAGCAATTGCTAACATAATCCTAACTGAATTTAGCATCGCTATGGGAGAGAATGTCTCATCGTAGTCAACTCCTTGAATTTTTCGAAACCCCTTTGCGACAAGTCGAGCTTTATAGACGGTTACATTACCATCAGCATCAGTTTTCCTTTTGAAAATCCATTTGTTCTCCACGGCCTTTCGGTTGTGAGGTAAGTCCACCAAGTTCCAAACTTGATTTTCATACATGGATTCCATCTCGGATTTCATGGCTTCTAACCATTTGTTGGAATCCGGGCTCATCATCGCTTCTTCATACGTCGCAGGGTCATCATTTTCATCAACCATGAAATTCATGACAGGATTTCCGTACAGCTCGAGAGTTGCACGCGTCCTGCTTGACCTCCGAGGTTCGGTAGTACTCTCTTTCGGAGTTTCATGATCATTATCATTAGTTCCCTCTTCAACAGGTGGAGCCAACTCCGGAACAACTTCCGGCGCTGCGCTACTCGCCATACTTTGAAGAGAAGGTTCAATAACCTCTTCGAGTTCGACCTTCCGACTAGTCACACCTTTCGCGAGAAACTCTTTCTCTAGAAAGGATCCATTCTTGGCAACAAAAACCTTGCCCTCGGATCTGTGATAGAAGGAATACCCAATAGTTTCCTTAGGGTATCCTATGAAGGCGCATTTTTCCGCTTTGGGTTCGAGTTTATCCGGTTGAAGTTTCTTCACATAAACATCGCATCCCCAAACTTTAAGAAATGACAGCTTAGGTTTGTTTTCAAACCATAATTCATACGGTGTCTTTTCAACGGATTTAGATGGTGCGCGATTTAAAGTGAATGCATCAGTTTCTAGTGCATAGCCCCAAAATGACAACGGCAAGTCCGTCAAAGACATCATAGATCGAACAATATCTAATAAAGTACGATTACGACGTTCCGACACACCATTTCGCTGTGGTGTTCCGGCAGGTGTGAGTTGTGAAACAATTCCACACTCTTTCATGTGAGTGCTAAACTCGTAACTTAGATACTCACCTCCACGGCCGGACCATAGAAATTTGATCTTTCTATTACGATGATTTTCCACTTCATTCTGAAATTCCTTGAACTTTTCAAAGGTTTCAGACTTGTGTTTCATCAAGTAGATATAACCGTATCTACTCAAATCATCTGTGAAAGTAACAAAATAACGATATCCACCTCGCGCTGACACACTCATTGGACTGCATACATCAGAATGTATGATTTCCAATAAATCTGTCGCCCGTTACATTGAACCGGAAAACGGCGTTCTAGTCATCTTGCCCATAAGGCATGGCTCACATGTATCAAATGATTCATAATCAAGTGATTCCAAAAGTCCATCCGAATGGAGCTTCTTCATGCATTTAACACCAATATGACCTAGACGGCAGTGGCACATATATGCGGATATATTATCATTTAGTTTAATCCTTTTAGCATCAACATTATGAATATGTGTAACATTATTATAGAGATCCAAAAGAAATAAACCATTCATCATTGGTGCATGACCATAAAATATTTCATTCATATAAATGGAACAACCATTGTTCTCGGATTTAAATGAATAACCACTTCGCATCAAACATGATCCAGATACAATGTTCATGCTTAGTGCAGGCACCAGATAACAATTATTCAAGTTTATAACTAATCCCGACGGCAAGTGGAGAGGCAGCGTTCCGACGGCGATCACATCAACGCTTGATCCATTGCCGACACGCATCTTGACCTCACCCCTTGCTAGCGGTCGCTTGTTCCGCAGCCCCTGATTCGAGTTACAAATATTAGCAACTGAACCGGTATCAAATACCCAGGTGCTACTGCGAGCACTAGTCAAGTACATATCAATAACATGTATATCATATATACCTTTGTTTGCCTTGCCGGCTTTCTTGTCTGCCAAATACTTGGGGCAGTTGCGCTTCCAGTGGCCAGTCCCCTTACAATAGTAGCACTCGGTATCAGACTTAGGTCCAACTCGGGGTTTCTTTTCAGGCACGGCAACAGGCTTGCCGCCCTTACTTCCCTTCCGTTTTCCCTTCTTGTCTTTCTTGAAACCAGTGTTCCTATTGATCATCAACACTTGATGTTCCTTTTTTATCTCCACTTCTGCAGTTTTAAGCATTGACAGAAGCTCGGGGAGAGACTTCTTAATGCCTTGCATATTATAGTTCATCACGAAGCTCTTATAGCTAGGTGGCAGAGACTGCAGAACACGATGGATGCCTAAGTCAATGGGAATCGATATTCCCAAGGACACAAGCTTATCGGCGTAACCCGACATCTTGAGTACATGATCACTAACGGAGCTGTGCTCTTCCATCATGCAGCTAAAGAACTTTTCTGAAGCGTTGTAGCTCTCTACAGCAGCATGTGTGTCGAAAATCATTTTCAACTCACCCATTGTATCAAAAGCATTGCCATTTTCGAAACGCTTTCGAAGTTCCGGCTCTAGCCCATACAATATGTCGCAATGAGCTAAGTTGTGGTCCTCGTGACGAGTCTGATAGACATTCTTCTCCTCGTCAGGGGAATCATCTAAAGGTGGGGGGCCTAACGGCGCTTCTAGCACGTATTGCTTTTGTGCAGCAGAGAGGAGAATCCTCAACTTCATGGCCCATTCGGTAAAGTTGCTACCGTTCGTTGCAAGTTTCTCTTTCTCCATGAACACATTGAAATTAAAAGCAGGTGGTGCCATCTACAACAGAATTTGTAAAGTTTAGACTAAGTGTATGATAGATTGAGTTCAACTAATCCATATTACGAATGAACTCCTACTCAAAAACGACATCCCTCGTGCCTTTTTGGTGATTACATGAACCAAATCCACTACACCAAGTCCGATCATCACGTGAGTCGGTGTAGCTTCAAAGGCGAGCATCAAATGGGCATCATATCAACTATATGACTCATGCTTAACCTTTCGGTCCGTGTTCCGAGGCCATGTCTGTACATGCTAGGCTCGCCAAGTTAGAACCTTAGTATTCGCGTGTGTAACTGTTTTACACCCGAAATATGTTCGTGGATCCAAGAACACCCGATCATCACGTGATGTCTTGGAGCGACAAAAACATAATCGGTGCATACTAAAGGAAGAACACATTCTTATCTTGATATTTAAAATAGGGATCATCTTATTATGCTAACAAAGCGCTAAACAAGCAATATAAGATGCTATCAAACATCACAAGTTTATTAGTGAAATGATATGGTTCCCGCATATGATCTCTATCATGTGCACCGTGGTATGATTACTATCATACCTATATGTGTAAGTCCAAGGTCTATGGAGATTACACGCTATGTGTATTGTAAGAGTATCATCTCATACTTCTACTTACAACACTACCATATCATAACACTAGCCCAGCAACAATCTAAACTAGACGCCTCTAATTTATCCATTGCAAGTTTTACGTGGCTTAGGGCTTTCGAGATAGAACTGTTCTTACCTACGAACATGAACCACAACGAGGATAACCAAATTATTGACAATTCGTTGCAAAATAGATATTGACTATAGTAGGAGAGACAGACACCCGCTAGCCACTTATGCAAACTAGTTGCATGTCAAGCGTGGAACAGGTCTCATGTGCGAGGACATGTAAAGTTTGTTCGGGCCGCTTCATCCCACTATGCCACCAATATCCAAAATTACAACAAAGGAGCAACAACATGATCATCATTGCCCACATACTCATATGTGTACTACCCGTGTAAAGTATCTACGCATATATCTGGCTCTGATACCACTGTAGGGTTCGCAGCATAGAAAACAAAAAATTTCCTACGATGGGAACTATGTACCAAGATCTATCTACTAGATACAAACAACGGGCGGATGTATATCCGTAGAGAACATACCCTTGAAGACCGACAAAGCTTAACGAGTTCAACTCGTGGTTGATGTAGACGATCTCTTGCCGATCTCAAGATCGAGAGGAATTCCTAGCGCCACAAAGCAGCAGCGCATCCATGCTCGCACACACGTACAAGACACCGGGCAACCTCCGCCTCCTCGCTCCAGCGATGCAGCGGAAGCACAACCCTTTCTTGCCGAATAGCCACCGGGAACATGTATCTCTCTAGTCCGAGACCATGGGGGATAAATTCTAGAGGGGGAGAGAGATCCTTCACGAGGAGGTATGAGAGACAAGTGAGAGGAGGGGCTCCTTTTATAGGAGGAGGGGGGCACCCAAGGGGGTGGCCGCCGGCCATGGGGGATGCCCCCTCCCCTCCTTCATTCATGTGGGTGGACACTCCACTCACAAAATGTCCTTTAAATTCCCTCCACTCAAAAGTCCAATCAAATTCCCATTAAATTTCCACCAAATTTAATGCAAACTCTCATTAAATAAAACTCTTTTATTTTATTCAGAATTTTGTCAATTACTTTAATGACAAACATTCACAAATAACCCCTTGCTAGAATTCCATTTCACATGCATAACCACTTTATGCAATTTCACCCGAAAACCTGTTTCGGTATCTAGTGAAATAAATTCCTGCGCTTGTTTATTCTTTCGGCATGAAACATTTGCTCCAACTGGATGCCAGTGTCCCTTAAGTGTGTCACCCTATGGTTCGCGAATAATGCGGACATGATCGAGACCCTTCTCCGATCTATAATCAGTAGCGGGACCTGGAGATCCATACTGACTCCCACACATTCAACGATGACTTTTCCTGTGATCGTCGGAACCTTTTACGCTTGTATCTGAATCCCTTTGTTTCACGATATATTACATGTCCGAGATTCGATCATCGGTATCTCCATACCTAGTTTGATCTCGTTACTGACATGCACTCTTTTCTCGTTCCCGTGATATAACATTCTAGTGATCAAATCACTTGCTTGCAAGCTAACCAATGTGATATCACCGAGAGGGCCCAGAGCATATCTATCCGTCATCGGGATGAACAAATTCCACTCTTGATCCATGATTCTCAACATAACACTTTAGTAGCTTTGAAGCCATCTTTAAAATCACCCAGTTACGGAGTGACGTTTGATGTCAACAAGAAACTCTTCCGGTGTTAGTGATTGACATGATCTCATGGTCTAAGGATTAGGACTACTTCGTAGTTTGTTTATAGCAATATAAACTTAATGACTTTGATCGTAATGCTATACTTCAGATGGATGTTCATCACACCATTACACTAATGTTGTGATCTCGTTATTAACAACATCCAATGTCTATGATCAGGAAACCGTGATCATCTTGTTAATCAACGAACTAGTTTATGAGAGAGGCATAACTAGGAACTTTCTGTTTGTTTATTAAACATATATGTATTAACGTTTCCGTATTAATACAATTATAGCATACAAAATAAACATCTATCATATACTTGGAATACATATAATAAACATTTTATTATTGCCTCTCAGGGCATATTCCCTTCAGGTGTCGCACGTGTGCATCTCTCGGAGGCATCGCCACTTGCGGTGTTAGATCGGATCGGATCGCGAGGAGGAGAAGCGAGTATGACTACATCACCCATATTTCGTCGAACATTCCGCTGTGTGAATCTTCAAGGGTATGAAGATCTCATCTATTCTCCCTCGTTGTTTGCATCTCCTAGATTAGATCTTGGTTTTCCCGTTCGTATCCGTAGAATTTTTTTGATTTACTATGCTGCAAAACCCTTCAAAACCTTCGCGTGGTGTTATATTATGTGACATAGTTAGAAGGAAAAATATCAAACTTGGTATATTGATTATGTCTCAAAAAAACCTTCACAAAATGACCTATCTAATTCGAGGTTTCTTGATTTTCGGGTCAAATAACCAATGTTATATCTAGAATCAAGGCATAGTTTGTGATAATATGCCTATATTGTGCATACATGTGCATCATGGGATGGCGCACAATGTTGTAGGAGGAAGTTTTCTTTTTGTTGCAACAAAAATGCATTTTCCATTCTGCGAGCATAAAAAATGGACGGTTTTGTGAAGCAAACACCAAATGGCTAATTCAAAATACTACCACCACATTTTACAAAAATACTAGACCACCTTATATGGGCAACATACCAACAGGGGGATCTGAAACCTTTTCGTCCACCTCGGATGAAAAAGACAAATTTCTGCCGAATCAGTAGGAAGTGGGTCAGATATGAACTACAAGTACATGATCCGATGCTTATGTTTTTTTACAAAAATAATTTTTAGGTTCACAATATGCTATTTTATCAAAGATCCAATGCAAGTTTAGTGAGGCTCGGCCCCGAGCTAAGAATCTTCATGCCCGTCGTTCGACAAAGTTTGACGATAGTTTAAAACGGGCATAAAAATTCAAAAACGATCGAAAAAATGCGAAACCTTCGCGTGGTGTTATATTATATGACATAGTTAGAAGGAAAAATATCAAACTTGGTATATTGATTATGTCTCAAAAAACCTTCACAAAATGACCTATCTCATTCGAGGTTGCTTGGTTTTCGGGTGAAATGACCAATGTTATGGCTAGAATCAAGGCATAGTTTGTGATAATGTGCCCATATTGTGCATACATGTGTATCATGGGATGACGAACAATGTTGTAGGAGGAAATTTTCCTTTTTGTCGCACCAAAAAGCCATTTTCCGACCATAAAAATGAATGATTTTGTGAAGCAACCACCAAATGGCTAATTAAAATACTACCACCATATTTTACAAAAATACTATACCACCTTATATGGATAATGGACCAACAGGGGGATCTGAAACCTTTCTGTCCACCTCTAGTGAAAAAGACAATTCCTGCCGAATCGGCAGGAAGTGGGTCAGATATGAACTACGGGTACATGATATGATGCTCATGTTTTTTTGAGAAAAATCATTTTTAGGTTCACAATATGCTATTTTATCAAGATCCAATGCAAGTTTAGCGAGGCTCGGTCCCGAGCTAAAAATCTTCATGCCCGTCGTTCGACAAAATTTGACGATAGTTTAAAACGGGCATAAAAGAAATTTAAAAACGATCGAAACAATACGAAACCTTCGCGTGGTGTTATATTATGTGACATAGTTAGAAGGAAAAATATCAAACTTGGTATATTGATTATGTCTAAAAAAACCTTCACAAAATGACCTATCTTATTCGAGATTTTTTGGCTTTCGGGTCAAATGACCAATATTATGGCTAGAATCAAGACATAGTTTGTGATAATGTGCTCATATTGTGCATACATGTGTATCATGTGATGACGAACAATATTGCAGGAGGAAGTTTTCCTTTTTGTCACACCAAAAAGACATTTTTCATTAGTTGATATGGATATCATATTTGGATTCCTCTCATTTTTCTGATCAATTTAGACATATTATTTATCGAATTCCAATTTACGGATTTAAAGATAGTTATTATTCCATATTAAATAAAAATTACAAAAAAATAAAATTATTATATTTTTATTTGAATTCAATAATATTTTTACTTATTCATTAATGTTTACTTAAATAATTGTTTGTAGTTTTCAAAAAATACAAACGTGTGACATGATGTTATAAGAGTTAATAGGATTGATATCATAGTATTGACAACAATGTATGAATTATTTTGCGGAAATAGATTCTAGAAAAACGAGTTAGTTAAGCGTGCTGAAGCTAGAGTAGTATTAGGATGGGTGACCGGCCGAGAAGTTTGACCAAGATTGCAATTTAATCAAATATTAACTATAATTAGTGTTAAAAATATTCAAAGTGAGAGATTAACGAGTCAAACAATTTAAAGATTAAAAAAGTAAAAAAAAAGTTTTTTCAACCGGCCGACGGGCTATGCCGTCAGCCGGGTTATGTGATTTGTAGTTAGCCCTAGCCTAATCCGGCATAAAAATCACATGTCCGATGAAACTAGCTACCGAAGGCACGTACGTTCTTGGCCGCATCAGCAGCGTAAGGGAAGCAACAAAGAGAACGGAGAGAGCGACACGAGACCGGCAGGATCATACGTACGCACGCACGTGTGGCCCATCCTGCCGAAATGCCGGTTGCCATTGTTCGAGGGTGATACATCGCGGTCCGACGGCGAGAATCGTCGGTTCGGAAGCTCCTTTTCCGTTCCGTTGGAGATCGATCGAGTCTCCGGCGAGGTGCGCCGGGTTGGTGATCTCCTCATCCCGGTTTAGTTTAAGGAACTTGTGGCCACCCAGCGTACCGTGCGCCATCACGGGAAAGAAAGCTCCTGCGCACGAACGGCAAAATAAAGTTTGGTTGATGTTATATAGTTGTGAAGCAAAGCCAACGACTGATCATGTAGGAAACATGTATGAATGGAGCAATCCCTTTCAATCTAAAAAAAAATGTACTAGGAGAAATGTAAAACCTATGAACTCGTTGTCTAAACCAAAACCTATGGGCTAATGTTGTTCTTACCCCATTTTAAATTTTCTTGGTTTCTGATTTGTTCTTGGATCCATGCATCCATGCATGGAGCATGCTGCAGAGATTGGTGCCGACTCATTAAACAACTGCAGCTAAGATACTGGCAAGTTGCACGCTTGGACACTGACCACACACCAGATGCTCAGAAAAATATGTGTTCATTTTGATACGCCACGGAGAGACAAAAGAGATGATTGGAGTCGTTCGATGCCTGATATGATGATCAATAGACTCCAGGACATGTCTGCTTCCTTGTTTCTCTTTAGCTTGAGAATATTGACCCTTTATTTCAATGGCTTGCGAAGGAGGTCGCAAATAGCAACACTCTGACCCGTACCGAATACCTACTCCTGGGACCCCATATATGGCCTGCCTTTCGTTCTTCATTTTAGTAGCTTTTGGTTGTCGACGCAACTGTTTTTTCTTTCAATTATGGAACAAGGAATATCTTCAATATGAGAATATCCCATCAAATCTCATGGTGAGGTGATGGGTCCTGACTATCTTTATATGTTGAATATAAAACCCACAGGTACATTACTCCAGCATACTATCAGTATCTCATGATGCACCTCTGCTATTTCCACGTGTAAATTGTAGAAAGGAAAAAAAAAACAGAAGTCGAGATTTCTATATTGTCGTAACAGTCAGGTGAAAACCAGAGACTGTTCCTTCTGCCCGCGCCAACCAGAGACTCTTGGCCACCTATTCTTCGCCTGCTTCCGCCTGCGGCTGTTCTGGCGGCGCGCGCTTGGGCCGCGTCGATGCGCCCTGCCTAACTCTGCCGAAGCGGCCTGTTACTCACTACAAGAAAGCAACCCCTCTTGGGGAGTACCGCTGTGGAGCACCGTCGCCTCGTGCCTCTTCTGGGTGATTTGGAAAACCAGGAACCGGATGGTCTTTGACGCCGTCCGTCTCCCCCTCCCGGCGATCCTCGAGCAAGTCGTTGAACATCTGCGGCTATGGCGGGCTCGGGTTCCTTCGCGTGCTAGTTTCGAGAGTGTAGAGCAGTGGTGCGCGGCACTGTTGTAATCCCTTTGAGCTGACGCTCCGCCCCTGGTCTGTAAACGTCTGATGGGCACTTTATTTCGCCCTTTTCAATGAAAACTACAGGTGGGCAGTTCGCCTCCCGTTGCGCCGTTCAAAAAAAAAACAGTCAGGTGAAAAGAAAACTCCCAAGTGTCACATGGCACCGAGAAGACATCATTGCATTGGCAAACTCAAGGAGAGATCTACACTGCATCAGTCATCTAAGCTGAACTGTCATGTACTCATGTGGCGATAACACTTCAGCAACTTTTTTACAGAGTTAACAATCAAGCATCCCTCATCAACATGTTTTGGAAATCTTTATCTTTGTTAGGATACAAACAAGCTACACTATCTTATACAGAATTACTTGGTTGCACCGCGTTAGAGCTTACCATTGGCAAAATTTGGACAGAGACACTTGTTTTCTACACATCACCAGTGCGCAATAAGCCTCAAAGACTGAAACCTCTCTTCTCCTTCTCTTTGATTTCATCCGGTTTGATAACATGCATGAGAATTGTCATAACAATCTTCAAGATCTCTTCTTCAGCATATGAAGTGGTAAACTGGACTGGAAAGTGCAGATATCATTAGAAAGTACAGGAGAGTTGCCTGAACAACCTTAATAATTTAGCGAACCAGTGCACTAGAATTCTTAGACATGTCATATTCTTACTCCCTCGGTTCCAAAATATTACTCCCTCCGTCCAGAAATAACTGACCTGAGTTTGTCTAAAGGCGTCTAGATACATTCGAATCTAGACAAACCCAAGTCAGTTATTTCTAGACGGAGAGAGTAGATGGTTTAGCCTTTTTCTGAAACACGTGTATCTAGACGCCTTTCAGTGTGTAGGTTCGTAGCAAAATGAGTGGACCTACACACTACAAGGCGTCTAGATACACGTGTTTCAGAAAAAGGCTAAAACATCTTATATTTTGAAAGGAGGGAGTACATATGTAGGTGGTAGGCCTAGTCCGCATAAACACATGATATTTCATACATTAGTACATGATGATGACCTCAGGGAACATTAAGTGTAAATTGAAGAAAGTAGAAACAACACAATGCTCACCATTCCACTTGAGAAACTAGAGCAATTATTGATGTAGTTCTTTTTGGACAGCACATAAATAAAGTGAAGTCTACTTCTAATGCCTTACCCCAAGGAAGGACCGGAAACTCCCATTTCTGCTTTGGAACTGAGATAACATACGCAGTAACCTTAAGAGAATAGAGACAGACAGTGTCAGGTGTACTTTCAACTCTGTCTAGTATCTCTTCGATGTCAATGGAAATGCTGCATTCAGAGGACATACGAGAGTCGAAGCAGCAAGTGGACAGGCAAAGTTAAAAAGCCACGCGGTATCTTCAGTCTCATAAAGAACATCCAAGATTTCCATGCACACATCCATATTTACAAGATCACCTAGCTTTGATATTTCCCTGCCAGTTAGAAGAAATTACATAGTTACGTTTCACATATACCAAGAAATGCAGAGCAATAAGACCACAGGAGCAGCATATATTCATGCTCTAATACTTTCACAGATCAGCAGAATGATGATAGTACTAAGCACTGGCAGTCTGTAAATCTGTAGGGTTGATAAATCATATGGTGGTGTTATTCAGTGTGTGTGTGTGTGTGCACTAAGAATTAAACACTTACAAAGAGCAAAGAGAACTGCTATTGGGGAGTGAGAACTTGAATGCAACATATTCTAATTCTAGTGACCAATTAGTCCACCTGTCCGTTGTGCAGTTTCTCATATAATGCATTGGCCAGTATAAATGCACGTGAACCTTACAAAACTTCAGAGTTACATGACAAACCATGTTCATCACTAACTAGTAATTAGGTAAGTATATAAAAGTTCTAAAGGCTAACACTTTCAAGTTATAAAATTTGCTCCTAATAACAATATTGACAATTGGAGTATTGGTCAGTAATTAACCAATGAATTAAGCAAATCGAAGAACCTGAACTGAATGAGAAGCTCTTCCAGGTATATGAAAGCAATGTTCGTACATCCAATGTTATAATCCAGCACCTACAGACCCCACAACAAACAAGTGGAGTATATAGCATCGGTAGAAATATGACAACATAAAGAAAACATTTGAGTTATACCAGTGAAGCTTTACCTCCATGAACACCAGCTCCTGTGGCATTACAACAAACACCTTTTAGTCACCATAAGAAGTAATCAAATAACAGAAGACAATGCACCGTGAACTCACAGCGTCGGCGAAATCACGGCATGTGAAATGCTGGTCGGCGATGACGCGATCGCTGAGCGCCTTGAGACTCTTCACCGACAATGGTCTCATCTCATGGATCTGAACAGAAAAATAGCATGAAAAGGAAGGTAATTATGCTTCACATGGCATGAATGCAGACAGAGTTTGCTCAAATGCTCACGGTATCACCTTGCTGGCGACCCACACTGCGACGAGCGCGAAGAGCTCCAGGTTGCTGTCCCTGAGGGGTTCGATCAGCCACGACCTGACGGCCCGTCCGCTTCGCGCACCGCAGAACCCGATCTTCCTGCCGCAAGCATGTCGAAAAACTAAATGGCGGCACCCAGCTAAAAACCAAATAGTGTCTTGGAGATCAACCGCTATCACCTCGGGAGCCCGGGGAGGAAGCGCGCATCGAAGAACTCGAGTGCGGAGTACTTGACGATGGGCCGGAGGTCGAGCCGCTTCAAGCGGAAGGTAGCAGGTGAGATTTAGTTTGTTTGCGGTTTCGGGAACGGGGGAAGGTGGATGCTTACCTTGGAGACGTGGAGGAGGAACTGGAGGAGGTGGCTCCGGCGAGAGGGACCGGGCCACGCGCTTGCCGCCGCCGTGGCCGCCGCCACTTCCATCGCGTGCCCCTCATCCACGGTTTCCATGGTGGCGCGCGGGACAAGGGCGAGTCGCGACGGCGGCGACAAAAAAAAAACCCTGCTTCTGTACCTCGCCTAACTAGCATGAGCGGCATCTAAGAAAAACGCCATGGACGGCCCAACTAACAGTAGAATTCCATTCTAGTACTGCTAAGTGCAACTATTCCTGGAAACATTCCGAATATGCAATAAAATCTAGCAGGATTGTCTTTAAAAAAAAAAAGCTAAGTGCCCGCTCATTGAAAAATATAACAACTCGAATATTTAGGACACAAAAAGGGTGGAAATAAAAATTGAGCATTTGCATTGCATACATCTGAAAATAAGGGGATGCTTCAAACTTTTGTTTTGAGAAGACAAAGTGAATGAAATTTATATCTAGTAATCAATTAGAGCGAGGTCATCACAAGATTTTGCCTAAATTCAATCTTTGCATTTTAAAAAAAAAAACTTGGGACTTTAAATTAAAGTTAAATAATAAAGTGAGTCTTTGACTCATATCCATTTACACATTACAATAAAAGCTCCAAGAGAGTGAACAATACACTTGAATTCAAAATGGAAATTGAAATTAAATTTGAATTTGAACAGGACAATTCATAATAAATACAATAAAATTCATAAAAATACAAATGAAAACATTTGAATGCTAGCAATCAAAGTCTTATTCAGAACATTATTTTTACAAGAAGAATTAAAAGAAACAATTACAAGAAGATAAATCCTAATACAAACTACTAATAAAAACCTATCTATCTTCTTATCTTCTTGAGACATGCAAAATAAACAAATACAAAAGGAAGGTTTTTGTTATGGTTAGAATGTTGGATCCAACATTTGGTGAAGTCACTTAATGTAGAATCCGGCAGAAATGATTCCAGGAAGAACTCCTGGAATCAAGAATCAAAAGGCAGTTTGGGGGTTTTAGAAACTCAAATCTAGGAACCACACGAACCATTAGGTATAATCCTTGCTTAAGAAAGGCAACAAGCAACAAAGAATAATGTGTAGGATAACAATGAAGTAAAAGTAGGCAACAAGTGGCACAGAAGCCATCAACGAATAGCAGATTAGCGACACAAATAATGGTCCCAGTTCACTAACAGAGAACACATAGGCAACTACCCTTCAAATTTAAATTGGATTCACGATAAAACCAACAGAAATGATCTTAATTAAAATGGATAAGTCAATTAGATCTTCAGATAGTAACCCAATATGTAACTTAATCTCAACTAGCATAAAATAGCTAAAAAGATAAATAATCAACTCAATAATCATTTAAATAAGCCACCAGATAATATCCATGAATAAAATACAAGTTCATAGTCCAAAATGCCACTTGACATTGTCCAACTTGAGCATCAGGACAAGAATGAAGTTTCCTAACCGGCATACCAAATAAGGAAAACACAACTGAGACCGTGGCATTTAAATGACCATTGAATGCACTGCATCAAGCATAAAAAACTATAGAGAAGGTTTCACTCACACCCAAGATGCTCAATAGGGAGAAATATCCAGTGGTACCATGCTTTATATGATACCATGATACCACATGTTAAAAGTTAAATTTATAAGTGTAAAAAAATCGAAACAAATTTGTGGATGTTCACAAGATATGTGTTTACATTTTCTAAAATTTTCATAACCAAACTCGAAAAAAACATGGAGAAAAATAATGTCATTTTGTGTTTTGTTTGTTGTGACACTATTTAAAGAAAATATGCCGTAGAGACAAATAATAAATGGTTATTATTGTCATATTTCAATAAGTTTGTAATAGTTTCATATTATGCTATAAATGTATCAAGAGGAAACATTGCTACAGGTGTGATATGAAACATAAGTCCTTAGTAGCCTCTATTCATACTAGTTCGTTGGGTAATCGATGATCAAGGTTTGATGATCATGCGTGATAGTGATAATTGACAACGAGGTCATATCATTGGTGAATGATGTGATGGACATTAACCAAAGATTGCGACACGATCAAGTCACGAAGTTCATTGTTGAATAGTCAGAAATGTAGTCTCCTTCTTTTTAGACCGTGAGAATCACTGTCTCCCGAGACTGGTTTAACTGCATCAAACGTCACTCAGTGAAATAGTGATTATAAAGGTGTACGTTGGGTATTCCAGAGGTACAGATTGAGGCCTATGCATCAAGACCGGGATTTGTTCACCCAATGACGGATAAGATAAATAAGGCTGACTTGGTGAGATTAGATTCATAATGTTGCAATATGTGACTAGGTCATGGGAATGTAATATCGCGAAAATAAGTGAAATAGTACTTTTTGGTATCGAGATTGAACAAGGTATGTGATACCAAATGATCGGATCTCATACAAGTCATATCGAAGAAACAAAGAAAATTGAACTCAACGTTTATGGTTCAAATGACATCATCATCGTGGAATGTGGGCATCCTAGTCCCGCTATTGATTGTAGATAGAGATCATGTCTGTGTCATTCCCTAACTGTGGAAGATACATTTACGGGTACGATGAGCTAGAGATCATCGGTAAGTTGGAATCACAATAGAGAAAGAGAAAGCCGGAATTCTAGGAAGAGATCCGAAGTTGTTCGGAGAAAGAAAGACAGGAAAGGACCGAAAAGAGTTTCGGATAAACAGAAATTTAACATATGCATTTATTATATGTTAATTATGAATTAATATATATTAAATTAATATTTATGGGAAACTTACTCAATAGGCAAAAAAAACGGAGGGAATTGGCCTAGGAAGAAGTCATCCTAGAAAAGGGATAGAACATGGGCCGATTTGATCAGGCCCAGACGCACAGGTGGGCGATGGGGACTGTGTGCCGCCTAAGGCGGCGGGGTGCTGGGAGCCGGCCCACCCTGATGCAGGCAGTAGCAGCTGCGCTGGTGGCCTACCTGGCTGCGCGAGATGGAAGTTGTGCGCAACTTGCTGCTGGGCCGTGGTGAGGCTACCCAGGCCACCCGGCTGGCTGCAGTTGCTTCCTGGGCTAGGGGCTTTTCGCCCATCCTGCTGCTGATCCTTTTCATGTTTAATCCCATTGACATTTAGTACCACATGGGACACCCAACGGGGAGGGCACACCTCCCTTTGTCTATATAAAGGGGTGTTCATGGGTGGAATTAAATACATCAAGAAAAGACTTGTGGTTGCCTTTCTCTCCTCTCTCCCCCTTGTGACCGTGGCCCCCTTGTCAGGGTTGTGCGAACAAGGAGTTCTTCACTGCAGCACGTCGTTGCGCTGCGAAGATTCCAAGCCAGAGATCTACTTACGCACTCCTGGCAGGGATCGGGGAGACGGAGGTCGTCATCATACACCGTATATGTACAAAACCATGAGGGGACATACTTGGGGCACCTTGGATGTCATGAGCCGGATTGTTGCGTGATGATGGAGTAAGGGGTGACTTGTGAGGAGCTTCGCGACCTTGATGTCGGCTTCGACCACGACTATATCAGTCACGTTTCCCTCGGAATATTAACCGCTTTTGGACTATAAGGGTATGTATCCGAAACCTCGTACGTTACTTTATTACTCCTAGATAGAGATTGGGCATTAGGGTGTTGCAACATAGGAATTTTTTGTTTTCTGCACCGAAACCCCTACACTATTCATGTTGGATTTTTTATTTTTTTTGTTTCTATACGTGTATGTAGAATTTGGTTATGTAAACTTTAGGGATTGTAAACACACATCTTGTAAACATCCACAGATTTATTTTAGAATTTTGGACATTTACAAATTCGAATTGTAAAGACTGGGATCGTGGTACCATGTAAGCCTTGGTATCACTATATATGCTCTCCTCAATAGGACATGCAAGCCACCGATGTGTCAAGCATAGACAGCTCAAAAACCACTATATATAGAGCCGTTAATCAGGGATGTCATCACAATTCACTAAACCACATAAAATAGAAATAAACACTTAAGCAGAGAGAGAGAGAGAGAGAGAGAGAGAGAGAGAGAGAGAGAGAGAGAGAGAGAGAGAGAGAGAGAGAGAGAGAGAGAGAGAGATGAGAGACTACAAGAGAAGAAACCAGGAGGAGAAGGCATGGATGCGAAGATCAACCACAAGCAAAAGTTCATCATCATCCAGAAGAACAATTGCTCTTCAACATAAGGTTGATCACTAAACTAGTAGCTAGAACAAGTAGTAGCAAAATATCACTAGGATCTAAGTAATGGGATTTAAGAGATTGATCCAAGGTATGTGATGGAACCCAGCATATGGTCATCACCATGTCACCCGTGTGAATTCTTTCCATCCCATGACCTCCTTTTTTCTCAGTGTGAATGGAATGCTACTTGAGCAAAAATCCCATTGTGTGACTAGGCCTACCCCCATGATCATTGTGTCAACGAGAGATGCAAGTGGAAGAGAAGGAAGAAGAAGGAAGCGAGACATGATCTTTCTTGGGAGCGTCGAGCATGATATACTCGGGTATAACAAACATGTCGGTGCTAGAAGCACTTGCCCAAGATTTGCATCTCCCAAGAATCACGGTGGCGACTGATTTTCTAACTTTGGTGAAAGAGATGACTAGACGGTTTGCCTGGAGTTATCGTATGGTGATCCAGGACATTAAGTCCGTAGTAGAATTTTTTGTGAAGGCATCGTTTAGGCACGAAAACCATGCATCGGATTCAGAAGCTCACATGCTAGCTAGGTCAGTAACTATTAGCAGTTTTGGACGTCAGTTTGGCTCATAGACCCCCTATGGTCTTTGTATCCCATATAATATTATAGTTGAATAAAAGAAGTGTGATTTTCCATTGAAAAAATGCAGTCCCGTTGCATATTGTTATCTAGAAATAGGCTTTCGCCCCGCTTTATAAATAAAGCAACCATCCACAACAAGTTACAAGGTTCCAACCACAAACTCAACACATGCTGGGGCCGCAGCACAAGACGGCCCAACAAAGATGAAAAAACGACCATCTCGCCACGCGAGGACACACCGAAAAGCAGAGAGGCTACGCCTGACTATGGGGGGAGCCGCCGCACCGCCACCAAGAGACGCTGAAGAGTCACGTCAAGCCTCGCCTTGTCCCGCTGTCTACACAACGGGTACCAAAGCTGCAAGGAGGCCAGAAAGTGAAAAATTGAGTCAGAAGCACGTCGGGGAAGAATCTTCTCAATGACCATCTTATTCCGGATGTTCCATAGTGACCAAGACAACGCAGCAAACACCAGCTAGAAAAGGCGGCAGCCCTTTCCTGCTTGGTTTGCTTGGGTTTCGAGGAATTCACCGAGATCATGGGCTTGCTAGTCCGGGCCCAATGCATCTCTGATGAAGCTCCAAAGAAACCTAGCCGCGGGACATGTGAACATTATGTGGGCGCCCATTTCCGGGATCCCACATAGTGGACAGAGCCCATCCCCTGACCCATGTCGCTTGGACACCTACACTCACGAGGGGAGCCTATCGCGAAGCAGTTGCCACACAAAAAAATTCGTCTTCAGCGGAAGGGGAGCCTTCTAGAGGGGTTTGGTCCATGGGAGCATGACGTGGCCAAACAGGGCTCGGTAAGCCGATCTCACCGAGAAGGACCCGAACGGTGCGATACTCCACGACACCCTGTCGGGCTCATCCGCCAAGGAGGCCGGGAGTTCCGCTCTAAGTTCCCTCCAGGCTTCAGTTTCCTCCGGGCCGAAGGTACGGCGGAATGAGATGTTCCATGTACCCTCTCGATCCGCGGTGGATACACGAACCGTAGGATCGGAACATATAGCGAAGAGGTTTGGGTATACCTCCCGAAGGGGGCGTCCGCCAAGCCAGGCATCCATCCAGAACATGTTCCCTTCCCCGTTCCCAAAATACATCCTGGCCCCTAGCCGGATCTCGTGCTTGATCTCCTGGACGGAGTGCCAAAACTGGGAGCCATCCCACCGGTCGCAATCCAGGAGGGGTCGACCCCGTAGGTACTTGGACTTAATAAGCTTGAGCCAGAGGCCCCCATCATCGCGAAGGATCCGCCACACCCATCTAAGCATCAGGGCCTTATTGAACTGGCGGGAAGCGAGGATACCTATGCCCCCAAAATCCTTGGGGCGCAAATGTCTGCCCACTTGACCATGTGGTACTTCTGGCGTCCAACGGAGTCTTGCCAAAAGAACCGCGAGAGCTCCTTGTCAAAAGCCCCATGTATCTCCTCAGGCAGGAGGTACATGACCATCATGTACATGGGTAGGCTAGACAGACAGGAGTCAATCAAGACGGTCTTGCTACCCTTCGACGTGAATCGCCCACACCAAGGTTCGGACCGAGAGCGTACCCGGTTCACGAGCGGATCCAGGTCCCTGATGAGGATCCTGGTGTCGTGGACCGACATCCCCAGATAGGTAATGGGGAACGAGGCAAGCCGATAATTAAAGTTGTCAGCTATCCTCTGCTGCTCGTCCTGGGAGAACCCTAGTGCGATGATCTCACTCTTGTCGAAGTTGATACGAAGGCCCGACATTTCCTGGAAGCAAAGAAGGAGGAACTTGAGGTTCGCAATATCCAGGGTTGAGCCTTCAATCATGATCATGGTATCATCTGCGTATTGGAGCTGGGTGATTCCCCCTCCTGGGATGAGGTAACCGACCACTCCGGAGATGTGGCCCGCTCCCTTGGCTTTTTCAAGCATTTCCGCGAGGGCATCCACCGCCGCGTTGAAGAGGAGGAGGGATAGGGGATCCCCTTGCCTAACACCACAAGAGGGGCGGAAATAAGGCCCGATCTCGCTGTTGATGTTAATCGCGTTGCTCCCGGACATCACAAATTGCATTAACCAGGTGATCAGGCGATCATCAAATCCTCGTCTAATGAGGACCTAACGAAGAAAGCGCCAATCTAGGCGGTCGTAGGCCTTCTGGAAGTCCAGCTTCAAGAAGATGTCTTTCAGCCTTCTGGATTTGATCTCGTGGATAATCTCATGGAGGGCCAGGATCCCATCATGTATGAATCTTCCCTTGAGGAAGGAAACTGATACTGGTGGGTGAGACACTCCATGACCGGGGCAAGGCGTGAGGCGCAGACTTTCGCGAAGATCCTAAGAATAACATTTAATACTGTGATGGGTCTGAACTGGCGGATGTCCGATGCCCCTGCAACTTTAGGGATCAAGGTGATTACACCCAGGTTCAGGCGCCCCATCACCAGAGTCCCCATGTAGAATTCCTGGAACATTGGCATGATGACCGGCTGAAGTTCCTTCCAGAAGGCCTGGAGGAACGCTACCGGGAGGCCATCAGGGCCCGAGGCGGAGTTGGCCTTCATGGCCTTCACCGCCCGCTCTACCTCATCCGACAGGAATGGGAGGGTAAGCTCCGCATTCTCGTCAGTTGTGACCCTGTCCCCAAGAGGCCAGAAGTCATGCGCCAACGCAACCCCTGGGTGGGGGCCTGCCGAGAAGAGATCCTTATAGAAGGAGTAAATATGGGAGGATAGCGCCCCTGCCTCCTCGATGAGGAGCCCATTGTCCCAGAGACATGAGATCGAGCATTTCCTACGGCGACCATTGGCCACCACATGGAAATAGGCGGTGTTGGCGTCTCCCTAGAGGAGCCAGTTCTGACGGCTGCGCGGCGGCCAGAACAGCTCCTCCCCCGGTAGATCTCCACAAGAGAGGTCTCTAGGGCATAACGGTGGGACCACTCGTCAGCTGAGAGGCCCACCGAGTCTGCCGCCTGATCGAGGGCTTGGATCTCCTCCAGAAGCGCGCCCTTCTGAAGCCTCGTCGCAGCGCCCAAGTTCGCCCCCAACCCTTCATGAATTGGCGGGAAACTTTAGCGCAGTGGTGCCAAATGTCCACCGCGTTGAATCGTATAGGGGGAGTCGCCGCCGCCAGCCATTTGGCCTGAACCGCTTCCACAAAACCTGGCTGGTGGAGCCAGAAGTTTTCGAAATGGAAGTGGTTCAGCCGTGGTGGGTAGCTCCCCCCTGTCGATAGAAGCAGTGGAACATGGTCCGAGCCTACCCTGGTAAGGGCGCGGAGAGAGCAGAGAGGGAAGGCGACCTCCCATTCTACAGAGACCAATACTCGGTCGAGGACGCTCCTGATGGGACCAGCTCTGTTGTTTGTCCACGTGAACCGTGCTCCCACCCGCGTGATCTCTCTAAGAGCGAGATCAGCGATGCAATCGTTAAACATCCGCATACGTGGGATGTCCACGTTGTGGGAGCTCTTATCCTCAGGGGAGCGAATAAGGTTGAAGTCCCCTGCTACCACCACAGGCAGGGTGCAACGCTCCACTTTGTCATTCAGTTCTTCTAGGAAAGCTGGGGATCTACTATGATCCGCATGGCCATAAACGATGATGACCTCCCACCGGAGGTTGGATCGTCTATGGGTGAGGGACATGCTCACAAAGAATTCCCCATGGTCCATATCCTCCACCTCAAAGGTTTCCTCCTTAACGCCAAGGAGGATACCTCCAGAGTGTCCCGATGCCGGGAGCCAGTTCCACACGAACTTGTGGCGCGATAGGCCCTGAAGCTCTGAGATCTGGAAGTCTTGTTTGATCGTTTATTGGAAGCCCACAATATCTACATTCTCCTGACGCATATAGTCCTTTATTTGGCGCTTACGACCGTCATTCCCAAATCCCCGAATGTTCCAAATGAGTGCTATGATTGCTGGCCAATTCATTGGATACCATTCTTGGGTTTGGTCCCCTTACAGGGGACGGATCGTGTCGTGGCGGGTGGCGAAGTCCTGGAGCTCGAACCTGGCTGCGTCCCTAGAGACCCCCCAGCTAGGGGGGTCTCCTGGGTGGCGGCCGGGGGGCCCTACCGCGGAGAATCTACCATCCTAGTGTAACACCCTCAGAATCGACCCTATGCAAGTTTCAGCGATTCCCGCCAAACCCGCATAGAAACGATTCAAAGGTGCCCACCAGGCACTTGCGTGCGGGTGGAAAACGAAGTAATAACATTACACAACAGTCCTCGATGGGACCCACAGAACAGATATATATACAACACGACTCCATGAGTCAAGAATACAGATATAATATACAAAGATCCAAGTCACCTTGAAAATGATAGAGCGTCCGGCTACGGACAAGATGCAAATGGGGCTAAGAGCCCTGGAGAATAACCAATGGCATCCATAACCTTGCCCAGGCCAAGCCGGAAGGGTAACCCTGCTAACGACGTCGATCTCGAAACCTGCTTACACAAAAGGGGTGCCGACGAAGGGCAAAGGAAAAAGAGAGCGGTCAGTACTGAGGCCAGTACACGGCGAGGCTAGAATTCGGCGGTCCTCGCCTACACATGTATGGTGGACTGAGCGGCAGCGGCAGCATGCACTGAACACCCTATAGAGACTCGATACAACTGGCGGCTATCAGAGAGGGGTAAGAAAGACCTATTCGGAACCAACCTGAATCTTACACCAAACAATCCCATCCTGGTATTTCCCCCTCGAGACCAAACGAGGAAGTCCACCGAGGAACTCACACAGTTGGCAGTTTTATTTATTCGGTTATCGTTACACCGATTACTAGTCAGGTATAGATAATCATCCTGATAAAATAAGCAGTGGGCCATTTTAGTTAACCATTCCGTTGTAGTTGCCACACTTACTAGTCAGATACAATTAGCATGAGATATCCCGAAAACCCAGCAGTTGTTGGTACTTTTATTTAGCCATTCCGTTATAGTTGCAATACTTACTAGTCAGGTACAATGGTCGCAAGCGACAACCCAAACAAGCAATTGTGGGCAATTTTATTTAGCCATTCCATTATAGTGAAGCTGATTACTAGTCATTATAAAGTCAAATTTATAGCACTACTTTATTTATAGTTGTCTATGATCGAGATACTGTGCTCCAAGTCGTCCATAACCGCGGACACGGCTTTCAGAAAGTTTTACCCTGCAGGGGTGCACAAATAGCAACACACACTCGATCAACCTCGGAAAAACCAAATCAAAACCCAACGAGGCCTTCACGACAAAGCAATCACAGGATTCAGAAATATTTCAGGGGGCCACCCCATTGAGTAGACCCGCAACGAAGTTAGCTGACTCCGAGACGGACTCAAGGTTTGCGACAATGGCTGTAAACGACTGGGAACCCAAAACTGGGCTTGTCGATACCGCGAAAACACTCCGCTTACCTAAATAGTACAGTGTGCTCCTCGCACAATCGTAAATAAAGCAGTAAAGCATGGCATAAGTACAGGATAGTAAATAAAACCTCAAACTAGTTTGTGGCCCCAAGAAATAAGAATGAATCAAGCTTTGGCTCAGGGGGGTCCCATAATCCTCCCGGATGTGGATAGCGCGAATATTCAAGGAACAGGTATCAAGTACTCGGGGTCCTACGGGACACAAGTGGACGGTTAACAACCAAATAACATCTATTGCCCACCTGTGCCTCTGCTTACTTACTTCAATTTTAGTTGTTAAACAGTAATTAAAGTCTTGATCATCTCCAACATTAAACACATGGCAATACTCCAACAACTGTGGTACTTGGCGACACGCAACAGCACTTGAGCAAGCGACTACGACGCGCAGGTCCAACTATCTACCAAACAACAGGTAATAGGAGGTGTCCAAGGCAATATAAGGCTGCAAGGGATAACACGGGTACGAAAACTAGAGCAACGCAACACAGACAGCAATAGATCAACAGGAGGGAATAAATACTATAAAAGTAAGATAGGTAGAAAGGGGGGAGATGCTCGTCTGAAAAACATTGTTGAAGGTTCAACCGAAGATCGGGTCGTCACTCGCATTAACTCAACGGCCTTATCCGCGAAGAACCAAAACACTAGAAGAAACACCGGATGCACTATTTAATACTACGACAAAAGATCGGGCATGATGCATGTATGATGCATGGCATGGCAAAGGTGCAATGCGATTAGGCCATATGTGGCATCCCGCAAAACCACTACTAGAAAATCGCGTTGTGTTTGTGCATCGCATCGCCATCTTCATGCATTGTTTGTCGGAAACTATTTCGAAACTCCTAGTTTTGTTTTCTAAAACGCCCCGTCTTGTTTTCAAATTCAAACCTGGGTCTCCGGATTATTTTGTTTGCCTGCTATCGGTTTGCAAAAGCCCTGTTTGAAATAAATAAAATATTTAATTATTTTTAGTGGGGCAGTCGAACGGGCCGATTCGACCCAGTCAACCACCCCCGGAATAAAATCGGTCCACCCAAACTCTAAATCCTATTCCCACCCAATCCTAATCTACCCACCAATCACAGCTCGCCACCTCACCCCTGGACCCAATCCCTACCCACCTTGCCACCTCACCAATCCCCCTCTTTTTCCCCTCTCTCTCTTTCTCACACAGCCCCATCTACCCTCTCTCTCTTACAGCCTGGCCCCACCCCAACCAGCCACCAACCTCTCTCCCTCTGGCCCCACCCGTCCTGACCCACAGCCCCACTCCCACCCTGTCCCCCACCGACCCCGCGCGGCCCCACAGCCCCACCCCTTCCACCACCGGCCCTGCCCACTCCCTCACCCCTCTCACTGGAACCCGGGCCCCACCCCGCGGGTCCCACCTGGTCAGCCCTCCCCCTGACCGACCCACCACCAGCCCCCTCCCGCAGTCCCGCACACCCCACCCCACCATCCCGCACGCGCTCCCGCACCCGCCCCGTCCCTGCGTCACCCTCCTCCCCAACGCGAACCGCCCCGCCTCTCTCCTTCTTCCTCCCCTCCGGCCACCGCCCGCTGCCTCCCTCCCCCGCCGCTCGCCGCCGGCCCGCGTCCGCGCCTTCCGTCTTCCCCGCCTCCTCGCCGCTCGAGCTCGACCCGAGCCCCGTCGCCCAGGAGCCCGTCTCCGGCCGCGCTTCCCCGTGCTCCGGCCGGCCCCCTCGCCTCGCCTCGCCTCCGGCCTCCCCCCCTCCTCGCCGCTCGCCCGCCGTCGCCGCCCGAGCTCGCCCAACCCGTCCTCGCCTCGCCCTCCTCGCCTCCGACGCGCCCGCGCCGGCCTTCTCCGGCCGCCCTCCTCCTCCCCGCCGGCCCGTCCGTCTCCGTCGAGCCGCCACCGCCGACAGAGGGCCCCGGGTCCCTCGTCACCGCACCCTCCCTCCTCTCCGTCCGCCGCCTCTCCCGGCCAGCGAGCGCCGCGACCGGCCGCCGCCCGTCGCCATCGTCCCCGCCACCGTCAGGCCCGCCGCCGCGTCATCTTCCCGCTGCCGCCCCTCGTCGGCCACCACAGAGCCGCCACCGTCGAGCCCGGCCGTCACCTACGCCGCTGCGCCGCATCTCCTCCGCCGTCGACCCGAGCTCCGCCTAGCCCTGCGCGGCCCTGTGCCGGCGTCGACCTGTCGGCCTCCCAGGACGCTGCCGCCTGCACGCGAGGCCAGGGCCACCCCTCCTCTGTCTCCGGGCCCAGGCCTCCTCTCTGTCCGCGCGTCGCCGGTGCCGAGCCTCCGCCACCACCCAGGGCCGCCATGCTCTGCCATGTTTGGAAACAGCTAGGCCATGGGTTTGACATCCTATCGGTGCCAGCTTCCATCCTCTTGGTTGTCGTCTATAACGGAGAGCTCTCGTCAAGATCTTCATCGACCTGAGGAAAACCACACCGAGAAATTGTGGTACCCGAAGGTCGGACTGGACATAAAGAAAAGACCACGAGGACCGATTTCTAGGCACGCCAAGTACTCCTTCCGAACCTGAACCCTCAGAACCGCCAAGTTCGCCAAGACCCGTTCCCGGATTCCGATTGTCGAGCCGAACCCGTGGAACCCCGAAACCTCCCCAAGATCTACGCTGCGGAACAATAAGGCCGTTGGAGTGGAATCGACGAGATCTACCGCCGGACGCCAAGTACTCCTTCACGGACCCGAGGATCCGAAGGCCTTCTTTCCGGATCCGGAGACCGAACCCGGGCGCGCCAAGTTCTTCGATCCGAGACCCCGGTGCGACAAGTACTTCATCCCGAACGCCATGACCGTCGACATGACCCGAAGACCACGGATGCGACGAGACCTACCTCCATTATCCGAGACCGAACCCGTCGAACCCTGAACCCTGAGACCGACCCCGAACCCCGGAACCCAAGATCTGCCGAACCCTAATGTGTGAACCTTTTCTCGAGCCCTATTTTATGAAAATAATATAATTGTTGCATATTAATTGTCATACTTGCATGCATACATTGTGTGGTTTGGGGGCCTTATGCCGATTCATCATATAATTAAATAAGGGGCCCATATGCGGGCAAATCTAGTCGTATATTGGTCCCATTTAAATCTGTGTAGCGAACCGGTAACTTATTTTGCCCTGTTATTACAACATTTAATTTGCGGGGTAGATAAATAACTTGAACCGTTTAATTAATTGTCGGGACCCCGGTTCCGCTTAATATGACCTAATTGCATCGCATCTTTGCCATGCCATACAACATGCATGCATCATGCCCGATCTTCTGCTGTTGTGTTAAATAGTACATCCGGTGTTTCTTCTAGTGTTTTGCTTCTTCGCGGATAAGGCCGTTGAGTTGATGCGAGTGTCGACCCGATCTTTGGATGAACCTTCGACAATGTTTTCAGGCGAGCATCTCCCCCTTTCTACCTATCTTACTTTTATAGCATTTATTCCCTCCTGTTGATCTATTGCTATCCGTGTTGCGATGCTCAAGTTTTTCGTACCCGAGATATTCCCTTGCCGCCTTATATTGCCTTGGACACATCCTATTACCTGTTGTTTGGTAGATAGATGAACTTGCGCGCCGTAGTCGCCTGCTCAAGTGATGTTGTGTGTCGTCCAGTACCACAGTTGTTGGAGTATTACCGCATGTTTGATGTTGGAGATGATCATGGCTTTACTTATCGTTTACTTTAATTCCTGTTTAACAACTAAAATTGAAGTAAGTAAGCAGAGGCACATGTGGGCAATAGATGTTATTTGGTTGTTAACCGTCCACTTGTGTCCCGTAGGACTCCGAGTACTTGATACCTGTTCCTTGAATATTCGCGCTATCCACATCCGGGAGGATTATGGGACCTCCCCTGAGCCAGAGCTTGATTCATTCTTATTTCTTGGGGCCACAAACTAGTTTGAGGTTTTATTTACTATCCTGTACTTATGCCATGCTACTGCTTTATTACGATTGTGCGAGGAGCACACTGTACTGTTTAGGATCGGGACACGTTTTCGCGGTGTCGACAAGCCCAGTTTTGGGTTCCCAGTCGTTCACAGCCGTCCACCCAAACCTCGGGTCCGTCTCGGAGTCAGCTAACTTCGTTGCGGGTGTACTCCAAGGGGTGGCCCCCTAAAATATTTCTGAATCTTGTGATTGCTTTGTCGTGAAGGCCTCGTTGGGTTTTGATTTGGTTTTTGCGAGGTTGATCGAGTGTGTGTTGCTATTTGTGCACCCCGGCCGGGTAAAACTTTCTGAAAGCCGTGTCCGCGGTTATGGACGACTTGGAGCACAGTATCTCGATCATAGACAACTATAACTAAAGTAGTGCTATAAATTTGACTTTATAATAACTAGTAATCAGCTTCACTATAATGGAATGGCTAAATAAAACTGCCAACAATTGCTTGCTTGAGTTGTCGCTTGCGACCATTGTATCTGACTAGTAAGTATTGCGACTATAACGGAATGGCTAAATAAAAGTACCAACAACTGCTGGGTTTTGGGTTATTTCATGCTAATTGTATCTGACTAGTAAGTGTTGCAACTACAATGGAATGGTTAACTAAAACGGCCCACTGCTTATTTTCTCAGGATGATTATTTACACCTGACTAGTAATTGCTGCAACGATAACTGAATAAATAAAACTGCCAACTGTGTGAGTTCCTCGGTTGACTTCCTCGTGTGGTCTCGAGGGGGAAACACCAGGATGGGTTTGTTTGATGGTAGCATCAGGTTGGTTCCGAATAGGTCTTACTTACCCCTCTCTGATAACCGCCAGTTTCATCGAGTCTCTATAGGTTGTTTAGTGCATGCTGCCACTGCCGCTTCAGTCCACCATACCTATGTAGGCGAGGACCGCCGAATTCTAGACTCGCCGTGTACTGGCCTCAGTACTGACGCCCCTCTTTTTCCTTGGCCCTTTGTCGGCACCCCTTTGTTTAAGCAGGTTTTGAGATCGACGTCGTTAGCAGGGTTACCCATTCGGCTTGGCCTGGGCAGGGTTATGGACGCCATTGGTTATTCTTCAGGGCTCTTAGCTCAATTTGCATCTCGTCCGTACTCGGACGCCGCATTGTTTTCAAGGTGATTTGGATCTTTGTATTGTATATCTGTATTCTTGACTCATGGAGTCGCGTTGTATATATATCTGTTCTGTGGGTCCCATCGAGGACTGTTGTGTAATGTTATTACTTCGTTTTCCACCCGCACGAAAGTGCCTGGTGGGCACCTTTGAATCGTTTCTATGCGGGTTTGGCGGGAATCGCTGAAACTTGCATAGGTCCGATTCTGAGGGTGTTACACCATATTAAGCGGAACCGGGGTCCCGACAATTAATTAAACGGTTCAAGTTATTTATCTACCCCGCAAATTAAAGGTTGTCTTAACAAGGCAAAAGGTAACACCGGTTCGCTACACAAATCTAAATGGGACCAATATAAGACTAGATTTGCCCGCATATGGGCCCCATATTTAATTATGAAGTGAATCGGCATAAGGCCCCCAAACCCACAACATGTATGCATGCATGAACAATTTAATATGCAACAATTTGATATTACATTTATAAAATAGGGCTCGAGAAAAGGGGTCACACATTAGGGTTCGACGATCTTGGGGTTCCGGGGTTTCGGGGTTCGGTCTCAGGGTTTCGGATCTTCGGGAGGGTCGGTCTCGGCGGGATCGTTCTCGGATAACGGAGTAGATCTTGGCGTTCCGTGAAGGAGGACTTGGTTCGGCGTCGGGGCGCATCGGACTCGCCCTGGTCGATGTCGTTCTTGTCATCGTGCAGATCTTGTCGGGCCCGCGCCATCAAGTCGGTCTTGGCGTCCAGGACGGAGAACTTGGTGTTCTGCGTCGGAGTGCTTGACGTCATTTGGTTTCATGTCGACGGTCTTGGTGTCCTCAAGACGAAGACCTTGGCGTGCCGAGGGTTCGGTCTCGGGGATCGGTCTCCGGGGTCTGGGGCGTCGGGGCTTCGCGGTTCCGACCATCGGGTCGAGCATCTTGGCGTTCTGGGAAGGAGATCTTGTGACGAGGATAACTTGGACGTGCCGGCCTTCGGGAGGTCTTGAGGTCCCAGGTGGCCGATATTGGTGCCCTACGACGGAGAACTTGGTTTCGGTGTCCATGGCCTTCAGGGGTCAATGTTCTCGGCCACGGTCTTCTTGTTATCTTTTATCACCAAACATCACGGGGGGTGGAGGAGGCACACTAGCATGGCGGGGTCGCGGGACAGGGCGAGGCCGACGACGACGGACTTGGCGGTGGTGGCAGAACTCCACGGCCGGGCGCAAGCCGGAACAGGGGACCGCGGCGGCGCTGACGCACGGCTCCAGCGGGATGGCGTCGGGCAGAGGGGCGAGGCCGAGCGCGCGGTTGCTGGGGGGCGCGAGCGGCGGCTGCGCCGGATGCGGCTGAAGGCGAGGCGGCGAGGCCGACCGGAGGAGGAGGTCGGGCGTGCTGGGACAGGCGTCCGGCGACCGGCGGCGGGGCGAGCCCGAGCGGCGGGGAGGGAGGCGGTTGGGGCCACGGTGGAGGAGGCGGGGAGGTGAGGCGGCTCAGCAAAGGCGAGCGGGCCGGACGCGGGCCGGAGGCGGCGGGGTGGAGCTCGGGGCGGCGAGGAGGTCGCCGGGGAGCTCGAGGCGGCCGGTCGCAGCGTTGCGGGAGGGCGCCGCCGGTGACGCGCATGAGGCGGATGGCCGGAACTGGGGAAGCAGGAGCCGGCGGTGGCTCGCGAGGCGGAGGGCGGCTCCTGGCGGCGAGGAGCTCGACGGCGCGGGGGCGGCTCGAGGCCGGCGAGGTGAGGAAGGGCCGACGGGAGCGGAGGGCGGTGGCGGAAGAGGGAGCCCCGGGGGGTGAGCGGGGGCGGCGGCCGGCGCTGGCGGCGCGGCGAGGCCGCTGGCGGCAGCAGAGGGAGGGGAGAGGAAGGAGGGTGCGGGGCGAGCGGGGGTGAGGACGCGGCTGAGAGAGAGCGAGCGGGGCGCGTCGGTGGGGGTGGGGCCGGGGCTGGGGCCACGCGGGGTCGGTGGGACCCGGGGGTGGAGCTGCGTGAGGGTGGGTGTTGGGTCTGCAGGTGGGGCCAGGGTGCGGGACAGGGAGAGAGGGCCCGGGTGGCAGCGGGTGAGTGTGTGGACAGGGAGGGGGCGCGTGGTGTGCGTGTGTTTGCTGTGTGTGTGTCCAGGAGAGAGAGAGGAAAGGGAGAAGGGGTTAGGATTGGTGAGGTGGCGGTGGGTGTGATGAGGTGGAGGGAAGGTGAGGTGGAGGGCACTGGTTGGTGGGTAGACTAGGATTGGGTGGGAATAGGTTTAGGTGGATCGTTTTATTCTGGGGGTGGCCGACTGGGTCGGATCGGCCCGGTTTGGCTGTCCCCACTAAAATAATTAAATATTTTATTTGTTTAAAACAGGGCTTTTTGCAAACCGACAGCAGACAAAACAAAATAATCCGGAGACCCGGGTTTTGTGTTTGGAACATAGACGGGGCGCTTAGAAAACAAGAACAGGTTTTTCCGCAAATAGTTTTATGCAAGCAAATGCAAGATGATAACGATGCTCAAATGCAATGTGGCATGATGACATGAGCATGCGGTCATGATAATGCAATGCACAAAAACAACGCGATTTTCTAGTAGTGGTTTTGCGGGATGCCACACCTAGACTCAGGAACAGATGTCCCAGTTCCTAGTGGTGTCGAGGAATCCCCCTGCTGCCTCGCGGCCTGTGCATGCGCGGCTGCGAGGGATCCCTCGTAAATCTCCTTAGCTCTAATCGCCTCAATCTGTTCGAGTCTCGGACCTCGCTCCCCGCGAAAGACCACGCCACTGTCAGCTGCCACTTGTGTGAGGTGATCAAGGGGGTGTCATCTAGAACCGAGAATCTGGAGCCCGAGGAAGGGGTATGGGAAGGAGGGGGAGGATAGGGAGACGAGGGATTCTGGGGAGTACCTGAGTCGAGATTGCGTGCTGTGGTCCTCTGGGAAGCCAGCTGGGACACCGTGGGAACCACCCCCAGGCTCTCTGCCTTGACCCGTGCCAGACGAGCACTCTGGCACGAGGGAGGAGGGACGTGGCGGGGAGGGCGGGGCTGGCGCACCATGTGGCCAGCAGCGGGGGTGATGGGGAAGACCGCTGCGGGCATGTCAGTGTGGAGTGCCGGGGTCGCAGGAACCGACGCCGGAGATCCCTTAGGCGAGGCTGGAGTGGAGCCCGGGGACAGAGAGTAGCAGAGGACCCCTGGAGAGCGGGGGGAAGAGGGTACGGCTACCACCATCCCCACACTCTCGGAGTCTCTGTCATCCTCCTCCTGGACCACCCCCGGGGGCTCCTCTCCCCCCAGAGAGAGGGTCCATGGCCATGTGACCGGTGAATCCCATGGGCTGCTTGAAGTTGGACCCGTCTTGCGCGATCTGGATGTCGGAGGGGCCCTGGGACGGAGGCATCAGGGTCAACTGGTGAGAGACGGACGGTGCAGCGGAGGAAGCGCCCGCAGGAGGCGGCGCCGAGGGGGAAGGCACCGGGGTCCGGGACTCCCCTCCCAGCTCGGCATCGTCGGAGTCCTCATCCGAGGAGCTCCCCCTCCTGTGGAGTGAGCACCAGAGGGGGGTCCACAGGGGGCGAGAGGGGCCGTCAGTAGCCTGGTCCTCTTCCAGATCGACCGTCAGGATCCTACCCTCCATACCGAAGTAAAAGGGTGGGAGGGGTCCTGGGAGCAGAGTTGGGTCTAGGCAGAGCACCTGCATGCGAATCGGGCCGAAGCCGACACGAGACGCCTCGTCCACCAACACCAGCTTGCCCACCGCCTGGGAGACGAGCTCGAGGATGGGCAGAGTATGCACCCTCGCCTCCTCAGGGAAGCCGAGGATCCGAACCCACACCGCAGAGAGAGTCGAGGTCGTCGCAGGGTGGGCCGTTGATGGCTCAATGGAAATCTGGACCTTGCTGACCGGGAGGGTGAGAGCAGTGCTGCAGGCGCTGATGGAGAGGATCTCAGCCGACGGGAACGTCACGGCGAACTGGGACGGCGAGATCTCAGGGGCGCTCCAGACATGGCCCAGCATCTTCTGCCGCATCTCCTCCTGGATGAGCTCCGCGGAGATCACCACCGACTCTAGGAGCTCTTGACCCGCCACCACGATGACCACCGCCAGTTTGTTGGGCACCGTCAACACCACGCCTCCGATGTTGATGTAGTAAAACCCCCCGGCAATAGAGTGAGCGAGGTACTCCAGCTGCTGGGCGGCCCGGGGCGGTATGGCAGGAGCGGTGCTGGACCCGGGAGGCGGCACGGGCTTCTTCTTCTTCTTGCTCTTCTTCTTTTTCTTCTTCGCCGGCTCAGCAGGACCCGGTGATTTGTCGTGGCGAGGGAAGCGAGGACGGGTGGCCTCCCTGTCACGACGCCACTCCGATGCCGCTCTTCCCGCGGTGTCACGAGGGCCAGGCCCCTGGAGCAGCTCCTGCCTTAGCTGATGCTTGGTGCGACGACCATCGGGCGACAGCTCCTGCGAGCTCCACCCCGCCCCGTGGCCTCTAGCGCCTGCTGGGGCCAAACCATGGAGGGGGCCTGGCCACTGCTTGCCTCCCCCTTGGATCCGCCACTGCACGCTGCAACCGAGCAACGTTAGCCCATCCGAAGACCACAACACATATAACGAGGAAGGATATGTCCATAAAAAATAGTCTAATATTCTTCTGTTTTAACAGCCGGTACTTCTATAGTGTTATTTCAGGTGAGAACAAATACTACTTTTTTCTACTCATATTAGTTGATTTGGATTTGGCTAGATTTAAATGTATCTAGCACTAAAATACGTCTAGATAGATCCAAATCTAGATAAATCCAAATCTAGATAAATCCAAGTTAACTAATATAGTTCGGAGGGAGTAGAAAAATTTACATATAATGTTAATCTATTCATCTCTCCCTTATGCTGCTTATTAGAGGGCGTTCGTCGGAGGCGATGTTGGAATGTTGCAATTCCGCGGCAAGCTGCCGACTCCTTCTAAGCTATGGAAGACGACGCTGTACATCCAGGCTAGCACTCAGGTTCGGCCATCGTCGCGTCGGAACTGAGGAGAGGGGTGCTTAATATATTTTATAGATGAATAATCCTAAGGAACCCGAGTGGACAAATTACGTTAGTATTTTCTTTATCTAGGATATGAAATGTGGCCAGATGTAAAACTGAGAGAGAGAGAGAGGGGCAAATTAAGCTTAAAACTATTGGCATAAGGAAAAGAACAGAGAGGGGAGCAAATTACGC
Source organism: Avena atlantica (assembly GCA_910589765.1). NCBI lineage: Eukaryota > Viridiplantae > Streptophyta > Magnoliopsida > Poales > Poaceae > Avena > Avena atlantica. Next base: position 58,800,867 of record OU342737.1, read on the forward strand.
TTAACTCTCTTGTACTCACATATTCTTTCTTGATCTGTCGCATCGACGGGCATTTAGCTAGTGAAACATAATTGTTAACCTTAGGCATACAGTTTCGTAACTAGTACAATTTCCCCTGCGTATGTAACGGAGCAGGGGAGTGTCAGAGACGACATTTTTTTCACATGAGATAGATTGTGCAGGAAAAAAACTACTCCCTCCCACCCATATTAGGTTACCTGCTAGCCAAACTATACAAAGTTTGACCAAGATTATATAAAATAATATAAATTTGTATCATATAAAATTTATATAATATGAAAGTATACACTAAGCCAATTCTAATAATATTATTTTTGTATTTTATAAATTTATATTTGTATCAAACTATTTGATCAAACATTGCAAAGTTTGACTTGATAAAACCTTATACACAATGTAAATTGGGACGGAAGGTACATTGACCTTTTTGAAGAAGACACGCATGCTTTTATCTTCACATTTTATTTGCGTTTAAAGCCGCAAACTTTTTCCGAGGGTCGTACAGAAGAACAACTTCTCGTCAGAGTTCAGACAAGTATGACAGTGGATGAATCAATCGTCGAATTCCGGAGGGAATGACCGCTGGAACTCGGCATCCATGAGGACCCCGGCCATGACATGCACCACGGTCTCGCCCCTGACGACATCGACGCACTCGGACCGCACGCCGTTGACGACGAGCGCCCCGTCCGCGTCGTCGTCCCTCCACGCGTACATCTTCAGTCCCGACACGGAGTCCAGCAGCCGCACCCGCTCGTGCGGGGGCACGTCCGCGGAACGCAGCTTCCGAGGCACCGCGGAGAAGCCGAGCACGCGCGAGACGACGGCGTAGGTGCCCTCGGCGGCGCTGTCGTTGGGCCGCAGCTTGAGGACGTGGCGGAAGGATTCCGGCGAGGGCACGAAGGCGGTGAAGGCGAGGTCCCTGGGGAGCATGGACAGCATCAGGTCGCCGAACTCCCCCAGGCTCGCGCTCGTCGCGGTGCAGTGAGCAGGAGGAGGATCGTGTGGGGGCATGGATGTTGTGTGGGTTTCATGGCGCATTGGTGGCGAGGAGGGGGGAAGTGGGAGCAGTATGAGGACGGTGAAGAGTAGGGTCACCGTGAAGGCGGCGGCGAGGCCGGCGAGGAGGTGCCGTCGTTGCGGCGGCAGGCGTGGTCTGTGCGGGAAGAGCATCCTCCTCCTCCTTGTGGCCATCGTACTTTATGCGATGATGACTGATGAGTACTAGTGGATTGGTTCAGGGGCTAGCTAATTAGCTGCAGTTTGCCGATACATAGTTTGCTGATGCGTGGGAAGAGCGCGGCGCGACCGGACATGACGGATCTGGCTGGTGCCTGCCCGTGCTCACCTCTCGATGTTGACGCTGCAAACTCAAGTAACGTGCACGTGCACGATTGCTGAGGAGAAGAACGGAGCTGCGTGCGCGTGCCGGCGTCAATCAGGCGAGACGAGCTGCGTTGACGAATTGGCGAGAGTGCGAGACTGGCCGGCTGGTTGCCACTCCATTTCGCAGCGGTTTGATTCTCGTGTCGAGCCGAAGCGATGTTACATTTTTTTTTTTGAGTAGAAGAAGCAATGTTACATGGGCTGGTAAGATACCGTCAAGCGCGAGTGTGCGGCCGACCCATGGGCCGTGGGAGGTTTGACGCCGGCTACAACTCCATGCGTGAAGGAATAAACTCCGCCTGAACGAGCACAAGCTGCGCCGCATTTAGTGTGGCCTGAATATGCGGGTACTTGTTTTTTTTTCTGTTTTTAAAATATAAATAGTTTTTAAAGAACGGAACATTTTCAAGATTTGAATATTCTCTAGATCCGAACTTTCTTAAAATATGAATATTTCTAAAGTTTAAATATTTTCTAATCCTAAACATTTTTCAAATCTAAATATTTTTCAAATCTAAACTTTTTCAAATATGAATATTTTTTATTTATATCTAAATATTTTTTTCAAATCTAAACAGGGTGTTGGCCCTGTTCATCAACACCCCCTTCATCGGTCTTGTAGGATTAGCAAGCTGTCGCTTGTTTGGTGGGCTTCGATTTAAACTTTGTAATCCTTTTTGTAAAGTGTTGTGAATAATCTAATAAAACTGGCTGTATGCATCTCTTGGATGAAGAGGCCAGGGTGATCTCTCCCCTAAAAAAAAAGCCCTGTGAGATAACCCCGGTGTTTGATTTAGTTTCTTCCTTTAACTTCTTTATCTTTCCCTTTTCTCTTGGTTTTTTCTTCTTCGATGGAGGGTAACTTGAAACTTTTGTTACTCCACCTAGCGATGGCGGGATGAGAGTATTATCATTCCCTTCCCTTATGTTGATAATTATTAATAGATAGATAGAATTTTGAAAAAAAAAAACTTTCCGCAAAGTATTGTTGGTCCAGGCCCCGCCTTATCCCCCTACTATACTCCCTTCCGGAACGTGCACTTTCCGTGGCAGCAAAAGGCCGTACAGGATGAAGAAGCTTTGCATGTATTTGAGGCCATTGTGACGCACATAGCGCATCATTAACGATATACAGGACCCCGCCGATCGTTGAGAATTGACGAAAGAACTCGAAGCTGCCACAGCCCACACTGCCACTTGTACGTACCATTTGCCTTCGTTCAAAGTTACATATCGTCCAGTCATGCCAAGGCCCACAAAAGTGGCCACTTGGCCACACAAATTTGGTGATAAAAATCTACAAGCATACCGCACACTTAGCTTCGAATTATTTGTGTACCTTCTGCTTGACACATATTGGGGCTGTAGGTCAGCAGCAGGTACTTACTTCTCCAGGAATGGCAAAGAAGAACACAGATTTCTCTAGACTACCTCTTGCTTTGCCAAAACGGTTACTTGTTTGCTCATCATCATGCTAGCTGGTTGTGAGGCAGTTGACCTAAGAGCCACCATGACTGGGGACCTACCAACATGCCACTACTGAAATCGGAGCTGCTTGCATCACCTGACAAGACTGTTATTTCCTGTAGAAAAACTGATCTTGAACTTGCCTTGTGTCATTGGATGAAAGATGGCATTTGTCTTCTACATGGGCCCCCTTCTTTTCAGCTTTTTGGCCAGCTTCTCCCAAAAGCTATCCTCGACCAGCTTCTCCTAGAATCTCATCTGCCAAAATCGTTTATACTTTTAAATTGACATTAAACTACTAGTTAAGAAGTTTGAACGAATTTTAAAGATGAGATTCTGGAAGAAGCTGATCTAGGGTAGCTTCTAGGAGAAGCTGACCCAGAAGCTGAAAATAAGGGGGCCATGCTCTGCCACGCAATACGCATGATTTTAAAACATGTAGCTTCCAGAAGAAAAAAAACCTAAAATAAAAGAATGCAAGTTGTTCTCGGCTGATGTGTGTTGATGTTCTGTAGCCAAGGGAAAGGGTTGCAATCCTAATCAATGGGAAAAGTTGTTTCTGCACCAAATGGTCTCTTTTCCCTGAACAAGCTATAGAGTTATACCGAATGTACTTGAAAGCCTGATGATGATCAGTGTAACTTGGAAACATTATCCCTCCGATCATTCTTATATGACCACAAGCGGCGCTCTGTTGTTATGGAGCTAATGATTTCACGATCTCCCCTCGAATAAAACTGGACCCCCATATGGTTTAATTAGCAGGTGTTCGATGGTGATTAGATGGTTGATTATCTTTAAAGACAAGGGTTTCATGTGGCTATCAAGTGAGACATCACCTAGCTATGGTCCAACTCCATTGTAATTTAGCTCTTTCTATAAGGATAAGAAAGCCATGATTGGTTTAATTATTTTGGGTCCCCGGAAGAATCTTCAGGGGACACGCCCTTGTTTAGGACTAATCGTACATTAATCAGAGCTAGTAGTGCAGTGATGAAACTTCTCGAGGAGTGCACGACAACAGTTGTGTGGAGTACACGAGATATGGTCAAGTGTTCACACATTCTGAACCTTCAAACTCGGACTTGGCAGGCACCCAGGGGTTGTCACATTGGTCACCCAGTTGAGCGATAAATTTAACTAGAACCACAAATACATTAGTGACCACATCATACATACATACACATACTACACAAAATAAACAAACACAAGTGGGCTTTATGTCGATGACAGGTACATGCAGGATCATGAACCGTTGTTGCCTAGCAGCTGCGCAAGATCGCAACTTGCATGGCAAATTGGCGACAGCAACCTTGTCACGGTATCATCTCCTCCGTTCCGTGCAATACTGACAAGCAGAAGGAACAAGCAGCAGAGAACAAGAAGGCAGAGCCCTTGAATTTAGGGGGCTGGAGTGCGACCACCGGTAGTGTGCAGTGACCGAGCGCCATGGCCCCATGACAGTGCCACGGTATCACCTTTTCTATTGGAGAAATACTACTGTGCGTACACACGCGGAGAAAGATGAATCCAAGCCTGCTATCCTCGTGATTAGAGGTTGACAATGCTTGCTAAGATCCAAACCAGGGGAAAAATATCATGATCTTTTGGATTTGATCAACTCTCCCAATGGAAAAGTACAGTCGTTGATAGCCTGCTTGCAGTTGTTTATGCCGAACAAATCCCGTCCTCGCCGGACTTACAGCGACAACTCGTTGCTTGACCCTTGAAAACAAGTTTGTGACAGCTCAGATCACTGCATCAAGAAGAGTACAAATGTAGCTAGCTTGTTTCAGAAAGTCAGGAGCAAAACGTGGAAAAACACATGTGCCCTACTCCTAGGTTTACTGTAGAGAAAGGTACCGTTCGTAGAGCAGCTGAACTAAGCTGTTCATGGCAGCGAAATCCCGTATACTATCTCGTAGTACTGGATTTACAGCGACAACTCGTTACTACGACTTGCACGTCCAAACAAGCTCTGTTGAGTGTGGATCAAGAAAGGGCGCAAATTTACTGTAATAATTTACAGAAAAGTCAGGAACAGGGTGAGGGAAAAATTGCATCCGTATCCTAGCCTATACTGTAGACATGTAGGAACAACTCAGAAGAACAGACCGGTCGATCGAGCTCATGGATCGAACAGTCCTATATATGTACTGTCTCTTTGCTTGTGTACAGTTGGAGAGACATCGTCTTTGTCCTTGATCGCAGCAGCCTGCACCTGCAGCTAGCATATATGTATGCAGCATGTCTGTCTGCCTCATACGTCCTCGGCGAATCTGGCGCTGTTGGCGGGCTTGTCGCCGTCGCCGTCCTCCCGGCGGAAAAGATGGTCCGGGCAGCTCTTGACCCTGTCGAACCGCTCGGACAGGAAGAAGCTCCGGAGGGAGTTGAGGCTCCAGGGCGCGTCCACCTCGACGGCGAAGACGGCCCGCACGGGGCGGTGGTCCGACAGCCGCGACTCGCAGCGGTCGTACCGGGTCTGCTTCAGCCCCGCGCCGCGCCACAGGATCCGGTCGCACCACGCCGGCGCGCGGCGCTTGAGCTTCTGGTCGCCTTTCTTGGCGGCGGCCTGGGCGCAGCCGTAGTACGCGTCGGAGTCCCGGTGGTACTTGTACGTCGGCGAGAACGCGATCGCCCCCTCGTTCCACCCCTTGAACGCTCCACCTTCAGATAACACCTCGCCACGCAGCTGTAAAATATCAAGGACAGATCACCAGAACGTCAGCGAGGATTGACTGATCCTAATTTGTTACTACGTAGTCCTGATTTGTGTTAGGTTATTAGGTTAAGATGATGTTTGGGGTAGGTCGTACTACCTGGTCGTTTTCCAGCAGCGACTTCCAGTCCTGCCTTTCCACCAGTAACCTCGTCTTGGCCTCAGGCAGGGAGATCCTGTAGTTGAGGTCCCCAAGCAGGATCACCCGGCTGCGCAAGAGTACAAACAGTTAGAAACTAAACAAAAAGATCACCACTTGGTGGTCAAAGTCTACTAGCATGTCTACAATTTCTACATGCATGCACGATCGCCACTTGATTTTCTACAATTCTACATGTCTTTGTCACGAGAGGCCGGCCGGTGAAACCAACGAATATATACACGGCGCAGCAGTTACCATCGCTATTGACAAGCCATTCCATACTATTCCATATAGATCTTCACTACATCACCGATCTAGATCACGCGGTATAGAAAACAGATACACCGATGCTACTTGTTGTGTGCAGTGACATGCATGATCACCACTAACTAGTATGTAATTCCCTTGCAGAACGGCAATACCTACTTTTGAATTACCGGTGCCGTGGACGGTGCACCAACCAGATAAGAAAGATTTAAAGATAACGATGATCGCGATCGTGAGCGAGCTCGTTCGTGGCTGTAACCCGTAAGGACGGCCGTTGATGTTTCCGTCTCGCTCTTACACTACAGTATGATATGATTCGGTCGGTCAACGGCGACAGCCAGTACGATGTGATGCATTCTATAGCACTATACTCATGTGATGCATTTTGTTCATTGACAAAAATAATGGAGGTTTCGATCTGGTCGACTCGATCGTGCGTGCGTGGAGGATGTACTATGATGTACTTACTCGTGATCTAGGATCTTCTGGGGCGAGCCGAGAGAGGAGGACGAGGAGGGCGAGGGCGAGGAGTGGCGGCGCGGGAAGCTGGTCCGCGAGAGGATCTCCGTGGCGTCGGCGTTGCGGTGCGCCTCGTCGCCCTCCCTGCCGCCGGACGCCAGGTGGCAGCACACGAAGCAGAAGCTGGTGTCCCGGAGCCAGAACCTGACGGACACGGCGCCCTTGTTGCCCAGGCAGCCCATGACCCCGCAGCCGACGCAGGAGACGCTAGGGCGCCGCACGAAGCGGCGGAGGTCGCCGCGGACCCAGACGGTGAGCAGGATGCCCACCATCTGCTTGCTCACCACGCACCGGAAGTCGCGCGACTGCAGCTCGCCGCCCAGGCCGTCCCGCACGGGATGCACCTTCTGCTTCTCCCCTCCTCCACCGGTGGCGTGGGAGCCCGGCGGCGAGGGGGACGGCGACGACCGGTTCAGCGCGGCCCTCACGAGCTCGTTCCAGCGCATGCCGATGCGGTTCTTGTCCGCGCCCAGCACGTTCCGCGCTCTCAGCGGCACCACCTCCTGAAACCTGCATGCCATCCATTAATATGTAAGCAAAACCATCAGCATGTACAAGAAGTACAGAATTAATGAGCTTCGTTTCGGGGTCGGGCGATTACGTACCCGAGGACATAGATGTCGTAGGCGCCGTTCCTGGTGTCGAGCCAGTCGGACAGGTCGAGGTCGTCCGGTGGCGCCACGCCGCCGACGTTCCACGTGCTCGCGAACAGCCTGGTCGATCGATCAAAACCCGTGAGCATCCAGTGGCGCGAGGTTAACAATAACAAAATCCAACATGCACTCCACGCCACGGCCAAGCGTGCTGGTTGGTTGGTGGTAGCTAATCACTTATCGATCGAGCAGACAAGACATGCACGCACATACCTGTACTTGAGCGCCTTGTTCCGCTGCTGCGGCCGCGGGCGCTTGATCCCGCGGTGGGCGTCGGCGTCGGGGCTGCATCCGTCGAACTCCTCCGCGGCACCGCCGCCGACCGCCGGGAAGTCCGCGACGAAGGCGTTGCTGCCGGAGGGCTTCCTGAAGAGCTTGTTGGCCACCAGCCTCGGCCAGAGAACCTGCACCGATTAAACAACGGTAAGCTACGCGCAAGCCACGAGCTATCTAGAAAGGCGGAAGCTAGCCAGCCAGCCATAGCTAGGATAGGGAATTGATCTATCACGCGTGCGCCTACCGTACCTCGGCTTGGTTCTGGTTCTCCAGCATGGTGAGGGCGGCCGCCACCGTAGTAGATTGGTAGGCTAGCTTAGCTAGCTCCTGGTTGTAAAGCGGATGGAGTGGGGGAGACGAGGGCCGGAAACGTTGGACGGGGTAGGGAAAGCCGGCTTAAATAGGCGGCGATCGAGCGAGGCGCTAGGCGACGAGGAAGAGGAACCAATAGACAAATGGAGAGCGCCTCCCCATGGACCATGTACATGCATAGAATATTTCCATACACCACTACGGCATGGCAATATGGCATGGCATAGCATAGCTAGAGAAGGATGTGACAGGATGTCGATCGGAGTAGCATCGCACTGCCGCCGGCGCATGGTGCCGTGACGTGAGAAAAGGGAACCATATGGCCGCGACAGTGGGAATAAAAGCCAAACCTTTTTGGAGCTCGATCGAGGTGGTCAAAGAGTGGGATTACAGTGCGGATTAAGTAGGGCTTTCTGCTCTGGGGACCAGGGAAATGGCTGTTCAGCAACAGTTCTAAGTGTGCAACAATGGGCGGCGATGCACCAAAGCAAGTCTGTTGCGCCAGAACATATTGCCATCACCCAAACATCATATGCGCCGCAAGAATAATATGTCCATCACCCCACATCATCTCGTGCCCATCCTCTTCGGTTGTATGGATGTAGTCTACTTTTTTTGGCAAGACAATGCTTTCTTGCCCATTCTAGCCAATTTTTGTTGCCAGCTTTTGGCCGACTCATGGGCAACCAAATCCTTCACCAACATTTTGGCATAGCCAAAATTTTGGCATGGGCAAGTTTGAGTTATTTAAAACCAAACAAGCCCCTAGACTAATATCACTCCTCCAGACACTCAAATCTCAACATCCCGACCTAGGAAAAACACCCCTAGGTCCCGTGTCGCTCCCTCGGGCAGCACCAAGCCTAACCCTAAACATCGTCGCTAGATGTCACGGCCTGCGCCGCCGTTGCCGTTGATTCTTGCCATGATGACAGCGTCCCAGCTGCCTTTTGGGGAGGCGAGCTGCGATGATCTGGGCCAGGGAACCCCACCATTTAGTCGGAGCATGGAGGTCGGGGTTGCACCTCAGTGCCGTGCTGCGAGATGAGGATGCGACAACCTTCGACGGAGGTTCGGACAGTGTGAGATCCTGACAGATGGCTTTATAGGATTGATAAGATACCCATATCAACAAGTTGCAACTTATTTTCTGAAAGCTCATCTGAAAAGAACTCTGAGGTTAAGCGTGCTTGGCCTAGAGCAATTTCAGGATGGGTGACCGGCTGGGAAGTGGGTCCCGGTGCGTACGAGTGAGGACAAAGTGCGCAGAAAAGACTAGTGTTGGTCTGTGGGGCCAGTTTAGAGATCCTAGTAAGTTTCCAGGGGTGACATCCCAGGCACGGGGAGTCGAGGGTGTTATAGCATGCCGACGTCTTCTTGGTTCATCGCCGATCTCTCCTGCCATGGTAGATCGATGGCCAATGGAGTTCCTCTCCCGTGTCATCACATTCCACATAATAAATGAGTTAGGACGGCCCTAGCGGTCCTCTCCCATCCGACTCGTCATTCTATTGTTGCTAGTCACCTCCGACCAAGCCACCGATGAGTTCTGAATTTCTCCATCGACGGTCTTCACGGTTTGCAAAGCGCTCCTAGACACCTGGTTTGGAAGGGATTCGGCCGTGTGCGCGTCCACAAACATCAGCCCGCGGGGCTTGATGACCCACAAGTATAGGGGATTGCAACAATCTTCTAAGGAAGTGAAACCCAATTTATTGATTCAACACAAGGGGAGCCAGAGAATATTTATAAGCCTTAAGAACTGAGTTGTCAATTTAGCTGTACCTGGAAACAGTCTTGCTCGCAATAGTGTATCAGTAGCTTTTTGTAGTAGCAATAGCAAAGTAACAACAGTAGTAAAATAAAGACAACAATAACAATTGTAGTAAACAGTAGGATTTAAAGTGCGGTAGGCATAGGGATGGATGGATGGGCATTGCATGAACAAGACTATTCATGTAACATCAAGATCAAGGGCATTTGCAGATAAATAAGATAAATCATCCAAGTAGTAAGTAATCATAGGAATGTGTTCCATAATATAGTCATATGTGCTCGCAATGAGAACTTGCACAACATCTTTTGTTCCGCGAGCCCGTTGCAGCGGGTCCTCAAGGGAATCTACTAGAAATTAAGGTGCTCCTTTTAATAGAGAACCGGAGCAAAGTATTAACACTCCATGAACACACGTGGTCCTCACATCACAGCCATCCCCTTTGGTTATCCCGATTTCTATCACTTTGAGGCCTCGGTTTCTGGACAACGACATGTGTACACAACTTGCAGGTAAGATCATAAACAATAATATCATCATGAATAAATAATATGTTTAGATCTGAGATCATGGCACTCGGGCCCTAGTGACAAGCATTAAGCATAAAAAGTTGTAACAATGTCAAAAAGCACTAACAATAGATACTAGGCACCTTGCCCAAACAATCTTATGAAATTACATGATAGATCTCATCCAATCCCTACCATTCCCATGGTCTACTGCGGGGGATTACTCACTCATGGATGGGGGAATCATGGATGGTTGATTGAGACGCGATGGTTGTTGGAGATATGCCCTAGAGGCAATAATAAATGTAGTTATTATTATATCTTTGTGTTTATGATAAATGTTTACATTCATGCTATAATAGTATTAACAAGGAAACATTAATACTTGTGTGATTTGTAAACTTTAATTGAAGTCCCTAGTAAAGCCTCTTCATAATACTAGCTTGTTGGTAAATAAATGATTGTGGTTTCCCTATCATGAACATTGAGATGTTATTAACAACAAGATCATATCGTTAGGACAATGATATGGTGGACATACTCCTATAGATAAGCGTAGCATAAAGATCAAGTCATTTTAATAGTTCAATTGCTATATGTTTTCTGATACATAGTAACCAAATTCCTTCGACCATGAGATCATGCATATCACCTTCATCGAAAGGATGCTTTGATGACATCAAACACCACACCGTAACTGGGTGGCTATAAAGGTGGCATTGAGTGTTCGGAAAGTATTGGTTGAGACACATGGATCAAGAGTGGGATTTGTCCATCCATATGACGGATAGATATACTCTGGGACCTCTCGGTGGAATGTCATCCAATTAGCTTGCAAGCATGTGACTGGCTCACAAGGGATCACATATCACGGGAACGAGAAAAGAGTACTTATCAGTAACGAGGTTGAACTAGGTATGCAGAGATACCGACGATCATAACCTCGGATAAGTAAACTATCGTAAGCCAAAGGGAAATTGGTATCGTATGTAAGTGGTTCATTCGATCGGAAAGTAATCGTAGAAATATGTGGGAGCCATATGAATTTCCAGATTCCTCTATTGGTTATTGTTCGGAGAAGTGTCTCGATCATGTCCGTATAATTCACGAACTGTAGGGAGATACACATAAGGTTTCGACGTTGTTTGAGTAGTTATGGAATGATGAGTAAGAGACCGAATGTTGTTCGGAGTCTCGGATGGGATCCGGGATATCACGAGGAGATCCGGAATGGTCCGTAGAATAAGATTCATATAAGTAAAGTCCTGTTTCGGGGTTGGAGAATGGTTCCGGTGTTTTCATCGGGAATGTTCTAGAAGGTTCCGGAATGTCCGGCACTCCGGAGGGGAAGGGTACATGAATGTGTCATATCAAGTTGGAATGATTGCATCATGTACTAGGTGTCATCGCTGAACAAAATAAAGGGTTTAATCAAATCCTAGTTTGAAAAGTCAAACGCCAATTTGAAAAGTCAAACGGCTATTTTGGAAGGTGGAGGGGAAGTAGGAAACCTACTTGGGGAGGAGTTCCTCCCCTCCACCGCCGGCCCACTTGGGATCCGAGTTGGGGAGGGACTCCCCTCCCCTTGGCCGGCGCCTCCCACCTATATAAGGAGGGGCAGGGCTGCCCCTCCTAGCACACAAGTTGCCCCCTCTAAACCCTAACCCTAGCCGCCGCCGCCCTCCATAGCCGCTGCCTAGGGCCAACTCGCCGCCTCCTAGGGCAAACCCTAGCCGCCGGCCTTGCCCCCTCCTTGGTGCATCTAAACCCTAGATCGCCGAGGATCTCTCTCATAGTCCACCATACTCGCTCCGGCTTAAGGCGAAGCCCTGCGAGATCTCCCCTCTACTTCCGATACCACGCCGTCGTTCTGCCGGAATCGCGAGGAGAGTGCTACAACCTCCGCTGCCTGCTGGAACAAGGGAGAGGAAGGGCTTCGTCGAGTACCGAACGTGTGACCGACTGCGGGAGCGCTGCCGGAACGCAGCGCCGGAAGGATCGTCTACGCGATATTGAGATCGAGAAGAGTACGACTACATCACCCACGAGAATCCGCTCTCGTTAAACACTTTGGAATCTTCGAGGGTGAGTTATTCCATCGACTCGTTGCTACAATCTAGTAGATAGATCTTGGCTTGTTTGTTTGTATGCGGTAGAAATTTTTTGTTTTCCATGCTACGAAACCCTACAGTGGTATCAGAGCCGTGTCTATATGTAGATATGTTGCACGAGTAGAACACAATGGTCATTGTGGGCGTTGATGCTTTTGTTGTCGATTGCTTCTTGTGTACTTTGCATCTTGCGGGATGTTGGGATGAAGCGGCCAGGGCTAACCTTACATGACATCGTTCATGAGACTTGCTCCACGCTTGACATGCAACTTGTATTGCATAAGTGGCTTTGCGGGTGCCTGTTTCTCCCAGCATAGTTAAGATTCAATTTACAACGGGTGATTAACAATACTAGTATCAATGTTGTGGTTCTTGTTCGTAAGTTAGAACGACACTTATTGAAAGCCCCAAACCACGTAAAACATGCAAAGAAAGTAGAGGCGTCTAACTTTGTTTTGCAGGGGTGTGCAGTGATGTGATATGGCCATGATTGTGATTATATTTGATGTATGCAATGTTCCTTATTGTAAGTTGGCAACCGGCAGGAGCCATATGGTTGTCTTTAATTTCTGTTAAGACCTGCGTGTCTATTCAAAGTAGTTGTAATAGTTGAAGCCGGTGGAAGACAACTATGGAGAAGCATCATTGACCTTGATGCAATGCCGGTGATGATGGAGATCATGTTCGTTCTTGAAGATGGAGATCGGAAGCACAAAGAAGAAAGGCCATATCATATCACATATTATGAATTGCATGTGATGTTAACCTTTATGCATCTTGTATTGCTTAGTTAACGACGGTAGCATTATAAGATGATCCCTCATGCACATGAATATCAAGTTATAAAGTGTTCATCCTTAGTAAGCACTGTTGCTAAAGCTTGTTGTTTCGAAGCACCACGTGATGATCGGGTGTGTTAGATTCCGCAAGTGTATACAACGTGAGCAAGCCAGATTTGCTCATGCGGAAGCTAAGGTTTGATATTGACGAGCCTAGCATGTACATACATGGTCTCGGAACACGGATCACCGAAAGGTAAAGCATGAATCATATAGAAGATATGATGAACATGTCGATTGTTCGCCATTGAAACTACATCAACTCTCGTGATGATCGGTTTTGTTGTGGTGGATTTGGTTCGTGTGATCACTAAAACAATGCGAGGGATGTTGTTTTGAGTGGGAGTTCACCTAGATTAATTTAACTATTAATTAGAACTCAATTTGTCATAAACTTAGTTTAAACTATTGCAAATATGTTGTAGATCAATGGCGGCCCCTACCATCAATTTTAATGTGTTCCTAGAGAAAGAAAAGTTGAAAAACAATGGAAGCAACTTCGCGGATTGGTTCCGCAATTTGAGGATTGTCCTCACAGCTGGTAATTTGACCTATGTGCTGGATGCACCGCTGGGTGACCCACCTGCAGCTACTGCTACCGACGAAGTAAAGAATGTTTACCTCGCTCAGAAGACTCAGTACTCCATAGTTCAGTGTGCTATCTTGTATGGTTTAGAATTGGAGATGCAGAAAAGTTTTGAGAATTCAGACCCACATGATATTGTCCGTGATCTCAAATTGATATTTGAGACTCACGCGGCAATTGAGAGCTATGAGGCTTCTGAAAAGTTCTTTAACTGCAAGATGTAAGAGGGCAGCTCCGTCAGTGAGCATGTGCTTAAGATGTCTGGGCACGCAAACAACTTCAAAGCTTGGGTATAGTGATTCCTAATGCTTTGGGGATTTACCGTGTCCTCCAATCACTACCACCAAGTTACAAGAACTTTGTGATGAACTACAATATGCAAAACATGAACAAGCAGTTACCAGTACTGTTTGCTATGTTAAAATCTGCAGAAGTGGAGATCAAGAAAGAGCACCAAGTGTTGATGGTCAATAAGACCACCAAATTCAAGAAAGGCAAGTCTAAGCAAAAGTGACACTTCAAGAAGGGTGGTAAGAAAGTTACCGCGCCGACGAAGAAGACCGAGGCTGGACCTAAGCCTGATACTGAGTGCTTTTACTACAAGGGAGAAGGTCACTGGAAGCGGAATTGCCCAAAGTACTTGGCGGATTAGAAGAACGGCAACATCAAGAACAAAGGTATATCCGATATACATGTTATTGATGTGTATCTCACTAGTACTCGTAGTAGTGCCTGGGTATTTGATACTGGTTCGGTTGCTCATATTTGTAGCTTGAAATAGGTGCTGCAGAATAAACGGAAGATGGCGAAGAACGAGGTGACGATGCGCGTGGGAAACGGATCAAAGGTTGATGTGATCGCGGTCGGCACGCTAACCCTTCATCTACCATCGGGATTAGTTTTATACTTAAATAATTGTTATTTGGTGCCTGCGTTAAGCATGAACATTATATCGGGATCTTGTTTATTGCGAGACGATTACTTGTTTAAGTCCGAGAATAATGGTTGTTCGATTTATACGAGTAATATGTTTTATGCACATGCACCTTTGATAGATGGTCTATTCTTATTGAATCTCGATAGTGGAAATACACATATTAATAACATTGGGGCTAAACGTTTGAAATCGAGCGATAACTCGACCTATATGTGGCACTGTCGTCTTGGTCACATTGGAGTGAAGCGTATGAAGAAACTCCATTCCGATGGACTTCTTGAATCACTTGATTTCGAATCACTTGAAAGATGTGAAGCATGTCTGATGGGAAAAATGACTAAGACTCCATTTTTTGGTATGATGGAGCGAGCTACGGACTTATTGGAAATCATACATACCGATGTGTGTGGTCCAATGAGTGTAGCATCGCGCGGTGCTTATTGTTATATTCTTACCTTCACGGATGACTTGAGTAGATATGGGTATATCTATTTCATGAAACATAAGTCCGAAACTTTCGAGAAGTTTAAGGAATTTCAAAGTGAGGTTGAGAATCAACGTAACAAGAAGATTAAATTTCTACGTTCTGATCGTGGAGGTGAATATCTAAGTTACGAGTTTGGCGAGCATTTGAAGAAATGCGGAATACTTTCACAATTGACACCGCCGGGAATACCACAGTGTAATGGTGTGTCCGAACGTCGTAATCGAACTCTCTTAGATATGGTTCGTTCTATGATGTCACTTATAGATTTACCGCTATCATTTTGGGGTTATGCATTAGAAACAACCGCATTCACTTTAAATAGGGCACCATCTAAATCCGTTGAAACGACACTGTATGAATTATGGTTTGGGAAGAAACCTAAATAGTCGTTCCTTAAAGTTTGGGGTTGCGAAGCCTATGTAAAGAAGTTACAGCCGGACAAGCTTGAACCCAAAGCGGAAAAATGCGTCTTCATAGGATACCCGAAGGAAACTATTGGGTATACCTTCTATCATAGATCCGAGGGCAAAATCTTCGTTGCCAAGAATGGATCCTTTCTAGAGAAGGAATTTCTCTCGAAAGAAGTGACTGGAAGGAAAGTAGAACTTGACGAGGTTGTCGAACCTTCTCTCGAACCTGCGAATAGCGCAGCACCGGAAGAAGTTCATGTGGTGCCTGCACCAATAAGAGAGGAAGATAATGATGATGATCATGAAACTTCTGTTGTAGTTGCTACAGAGCCTCGCAGGTCAACGAGAACTCATACCACTCCTGATTGGTTTTATCCCGTTATGAGTGTCATGTTGGTGGACAACACCGATGACCCTGCGACATATGAGGAAGCGATGATGAGCCCAGATTCCAATAAATGGCAAGAATCCATGAAACATGAGATTGGATCCATGTACGAAAACCAAGTATGGACTTTGGTGGACTTACCGGATGGCCGAAAGGCTATCGAGAACAAATGGATTTTCAAGAAGAAAACATATGCTGATGGTAATGTTACTGTCTATAAAGCTCAACTTGTCGCAAAAGGGTTTCGACAAATTCAAGGAGTTGACTACGATGAGACTTTCTCACCAGTAGCGAAGCTAAAGTCTGTGAGGATTATGTTAGCAATCGCTGCATATTATGATTATGAGATATGGCAGATGGATGTCAAAACAGCATTCCTCAATGGAGACATTGATGAAGAGTTGTATATGATGCAACCCAAAGGTTTTGTCGATCCTAAAGATGCTAACAAGGTATGCAAACTTCAATGGTCCATATATGGATTGAAGCAAGCATCCCGAAGTTGGAATCAACGTTTTGATAAGGTGATCAAAAGTTTTGGTTTTATACAAACTTATGGAAAAGCTTGTGTTCAAAAGAAAGTGCGTGGGAGCTCTGTAGCATTCTTAATACTATATGTAGATGACATATTGTTGATTGGGAATGATGTAGACCTTCTTAATAGTGTCAAGGAATATTTGAATAATATTTTTTCAATGAAGGATCTTGGCAAAGCAGCTTACATATTAGGCATAAAGATTTATAGAGATAGATCGAGACGCCTAATATCATTGTCTCAAAGTACATATTTGGACAAAGTTCTAAAGAGGTTTGGAATGGAAGATAGCAAGAAAGGGTTCTTGCCCATGTTGCCCAATATGACCTTGAGTAAAACTCAAAGTCCGACAACAGCAGAAGATAGAGAAAGGATGAGTAAGACTCCCTATGCCTCAGCCATAGGATCTCTAATGTATGCCATGCTATGTACTAGACCCGACATTGCATATGCTGTTAGTTTAACTAGCAGATATCAAAGTGATCCAGGAGTGGATCATTGGACAACGGTCAAAAACATCCTTAAGTACTTGAGAAGAACTAAGGATATGGTTCTTTCTTATGGAGGTGATGAACAACTCGTTGTTAATGGTTACACCGATGCTAGTTGGAACACCGATCCGGATGATTCTAAATCACAATCTGGATACGTATTTACTTTGAATGGTGCAGCAGTTAGCTGGAGGAGTGCAAAGCAAAGCGTTGTGGCGAGATCTTCAACTGAATCGGAATACATGGCTGCTTCGGAGCCTTCACAAGAAGCGATATGGATGAAAGAGTTCATTACAGAGCTGGGTGTGGTTCCTAGTGCGCTGGACCCAATGTCTATCTACTGTGATAACATGGGCGCCATAGCCAATGCGTAAGAACCAAGGTCACACAAGAAGCTGAAGCACATCAAGCTACGTTTTCACGCTATTCGAGAACATGTCCAAGATGGGGACATAAAGATTTGCAAAGTACACACAGATCTGAATGTGGCGGATCCGTTGAATAAACATCTCCCGAGGGCAAAACACGACCAACACCAAACTGCCATGGGTGTTCGGTATATTATCATGTAATCTAGATTAGATGACTCTAGTGCAAGTGGGAGACTGTTGGAGATATGCCCTAGAGGCAATAATAAATGTAGTTATTATTATTATATCTTTGTGTTTATGATAAATGTTTACATTCATGCTATAATAGTATTAACAAGGAAACATTAATACTTGTGTGATTTGTAAACTTAAATTGAAGTCCCTAGTAAAGCCTCTTCATAATACTAGCTTGTTGGTTAATAAATGATTGTGGTTTCCCTATCATGAACATTGAGATGTTATTAACAACAAGATCATATCGTTAGGACAATGATATGGTGGACATACTCCTATAGATAAGCGTAGCATAAAGATCAAGTCATTTTAATAGTTCAATTGCTATATGCTTTCTGATACATAGTAACCTAATTCCTTCGACCATGAGATCATGCATATCACCTTCATCGAAAGGATGCTTTGATGACATCAAACACCACACCGTAACTGGGTGGCTATAAAGGTGGCATTGAGTGTTCGGAAAGTATTGGTTGAGACACATGGATCAAGAGTGAGATTTGTCCATCCATATGACGGATAGATATACTCTGGGCCCTCTCGGTGGAATGTCATCCAATTAGCTTGCAAGCATGTGACTGGCTCACAAGGGATCACATATCACGGGAACGAGAAAAGAGTACTTATCAGTAACGAGGTTGAACTAGGTATGCAGAGATACCGACGATCATAACCTCGGATAAGTAAACTATCGTGAGACAAAGGGAAATTGGTATCGTATGTAAGTGGTTCATTCGATCGCAAAGTAATCGTAGAAATATGTGGGAGCCATATGAATTTCCAGATTCCTCTATTGGTTATTGTTCGGAGAAGTGTCTCGATCATGTCCGTATAATTCACGAACCGTAGGGAGACACACTTAAGGTTTCGACGTTGTTTGAGTAGTTATGGAATGATGAGTAAGAGACCGAATGTTGTTCGGAGTCTCGGATGGGATCCGGGATATAACGAGGAGATCCGGAATGGTCCGGAGAATAAGATTCATATAAGGAAAGTCCCGTTTCGGGGTTGGAGAATGGTTCCGGTGTTTTCATCGGGAATGTTCTAGAAGGTTCCGGAATGTCCGGCACTCCGGAGGGGAAGGGTACATGAATGTGTCATATCAAGTTGGAATGATTTCATCATGTACTAGGTGTCATCGCTGAACAAAATAAAGGGTTTAATCAAATCCTAGTTTGAAAAGTCAAACGCCAATTTGAAAAGTCAAACGGCTATTTTGGAAGGTGGAGGGGAAGTAGGAAAACCTACTTGGGGAGGAGTTCCTCCCTCCACCGCCGGCCCACTTGGGATCCGAGTTGGGGAGGGAATCCCCTCCCCTTGGCCGGCGCCTCCCACCTATATAAGGAGGGGCAGGGCTGCCCCTCCTAGCACACAAGTTGCCCCCTCTAAACCCTAACCCTAGCCGCCGCCGCCCTCCATAGCCGCCGCCTAGGGCCAACTCGCCGCCTCCTAGGGCAAACCCTAGCCGCCGGCCTTGCCCCCTCCTTGGTGCGTCTAAACCCTAGATCGCCGAGGATCTCTCTCATAGTCCACCATACTCGCTCCGGCTTAAGGCGAAGCCTTGCGAGATCTCCCCTCTACTTCCGGTACCACGCCGTCGTGCTGCCGGAATTGCGAGGAGAGTGCTACAACCTCCGCTGCCTGCTGGAACAAGGGAGAGGAAGGTCTTCATCGAGTACCGAACGTGTGACCGACTGCGGGAGCGCTGCCGGAACGCAGCGCCGGAAGGATCGTCTACGCGATATTGAGATCGGGAAGAGTACGACTACATCACCCACGAGAATCCGCTCTCGTTAAACACTTTGGAATCTTCGAGGGTGAGTTATTCCATCGACTCGTTGCTACAATCTAGTAGATAGATCTTGGCTTGTTTGTTTGTATGCGGTAGAATTTTTTTGTTTTCCATGCTACGAAACCCTACAGTGGTATCAGAGCCGTGTCTATATGTAGATCTGTTGCACGAGTAGAACACAATGGTCATTGTGGGTGTTGAT
Organism: Avena atlantica; assembly: GCA_910589765.1. Classification (NCBI taxonomy): domain Eukaryota; kingdom Viridiplantae; phylum Streptophyta; class Magnoliopsida; order Poales; family Poaceae; genus Avena; species Avena atlantica. Next base: position 58,820,295 of record OU342737.1, read on the forward strand.
GCTTTTGTTGTTGATTTCTTCTTGTGTACTTTGCATCTTGCGGGATGTTGGGATGAAGCGGCCCGGGCTAACCTTACATGACATCGTTCATGAGACTTGCTCCACGCTTGACATGCAACTTGTATTGCATAAGTGGCTTTGCGGGTGCCTGTTTCTCCCAGCATAGTTAAGATTCAATTTACAACAGGTGATTAAAAATACTAGTATCAATGTTGTGGTTCTTGTTCGTAAGTTAGAACGACACTTATTGAAAGCCCCAAACCACGTAAAACATGCAAAGAAAGTAGAGGTGTCTAACTTTGTTTTGCAGGGGTGTGCAGTGATGTGATATGGCCATGATTGTGATTATATTTGATGTATGCAATGTTCCTTATTGTAAGTTGGCAACCGGCAGGAGCCATATGGTTGTCTTTAATTTTTGTTAAGACCTGCGTGTCTATTCAAAGTAGTTGTAATAGTTGAAGCCGGTGGAAGACAACCATGGAGAAGCGTCATTGACCTTGATGCAATGCCGGTGATGATGGAGATCATGTTCGTGCTTGAAGATGGAGATCGGAAGCACAAAGAAGAAAGGCCATATCATATCACATATTATGAATTGCATGTGATGTTAATCCTTTATGAATCTTGTATTGCTTAGTTAACGACGGTAGCATTATAAGATGATCCCTCATGCACATGAATATCAAGTTATAAAGTGTTCATCCTTAGTAAGCACTGTTGCTAAAGCTTGTTGTTTCGAAGCACCACGTGATGATCGGGTGTGTTAGATTCCACAAGTGTATACAACGTGAGCAAGCCAGATTTGCTCATGCGGAAGCTAAGGGTTGATCTTGACGAGCCTAGCATGTACAGACATGGTCTCGGAACACGGATCACCGAAAGGTAAAGCATGAATCATATAGAAGATATGATGAACATGTCGATTGTTCGCCATTGAAACTACATCAACTCTCGTGATGATCGGTTTTGATGTGGTGGATTTGGTTCGTGTGATCACTAAAACAATGTGAGGGATGTTGTTTTGAGTGGGAGTTCACCTAGATTAATTTAACTATTAATTAGAACTCAATTTGTCATAAACTTAGTCTAAACTATTGCAAATATGTTGTAGATCAATGGCGGCCCCTACCATCAATTTTAATGCGTTCCTAGAGAAAGAAAAGTTGAAAAACAATGGAAGCAACTTCGCGGATTGGTTCCGCAATTTGAGGATTGTCCTCACAGCTGGTAATTTGACCTATGTGCTGGATGCACCGCTGGGTGACCCACCTGCAGCTACTTCTACCGACGAAGTAAAGAATGTTTACCTCGCTCGGAAGACTCAGCACTCCATAGTTCAGTGTGCTATCTTGTATGGTTTAGAATCGGAGCTTCAGAAAAGGTTTGAGAATTCAGACCCACATGATAATGTCCATGATCTCAAATTGATATTTGAGACTCACGCGGCAATTGAGAGCTATGAGGCTTCTGAAAAGTTCTTTAACTGCAAGATGGAAGAGGGCAGCTCCGTCAGTGAGCATGTGCTTAAGATGTCTGGGCACGCAAACAAACTTCAAAGCTTGGGTATAGTGATTCCTAATGCTTTGGGGATTTACCGTGTCCTCCAACCACTACCACCAAGTTACAAGAACTTTGTGATGAACTACAATATGCAAAACATGAACAAGCAGTTACCAGAACTGTTTGCTATGTTAAAATCTACAGAAGTGGAGATCAAGAAAGAGCACCAAGTGTTGATGGTCAATAAGACCACCAAATTCAAGAAAGGCAAGTCTAAGCAAAAGGGACACTTCAAGAAGGGTGGTAAGAAAGTTACCGCGCCGACGAAGAAGACCAAGGCTGGACCTAAGCCTGATACTGAGTGCTTTTACTAGAAGGGAGAAGGTCACTGGAAGTGGAATTGCCCAAAGTACTTGGCGGATTAGAAGAACGGCAACATCAAGAAGAAAGGTATATCTGATATACATGTTATTGATGTGTATCTCACAAGTACTCGTAGTAGTGCCTGGGTATTTGATACTGGTTCGGTTGCTCATATTTATAACTCGAAACAGGTGCTGCAGAATAAACGGAAGCTAGCGAAGAAAGGTGACGATGCGCGTGGGAAACGGATCAAAGGTTGATGTGATCGCGGTCGGCACGCTACCCCTTCATCTACCATCGGTATTAGTTTTATACTTAAATAATTGTTATTTGGTGCCTGCGTTAAGCATGAACATTATATCGGGATCTTGTTTATTGCGAGACGGTACATGTTTAAGTCCGAGAATAATGGTTGTTCGATTTATATGAGTAATATGTTTTATGCACATGCACCTTTGATAGATGGTCTATTCTTATTGAATCTCGATAGTGGAAATACAAATATTAATAACATTGAGGCTAAATGTTTGAAATCGAGCGGTAACTCGACCTATATGTGGCACTGTCGTCTTGGTCACATTGGAGTGAAGCGTATGAAGAAACTCCATTCCGATGGACTTCTTGAATCACTTGATTTCGAATCACTTGAAAGATGTGAAGCATGTCTGATGAGAAAAAATGACTAAGACTCCATTTTTTGGTATGATGGAGCGAGCTATGGACTTATTGGAAATCATACATACCGATGTGTGTGGTCCAATGAGTGTAGCATCGCGCGGTGGTTATCGTTATGTTCTTACCTTCACGGATGACTTGAGTAGATATGGGTATATCTATTTCATGAAACATAAGTCTAAAACTTTCGAGAAGTTTAAGGAATTTCAAAGTGAGGTTGAGAATCAACGTAACAAGAAGATTAAATTTCTACGTTCTGATCGTGGAGGTGAATATCTAAGTTACGAGTTTGGCGAGCATTTGAAGAAATGCCGAATACTTTCACAATTGACACCGCCGGGAACACCACAGCGTAATGGTGTGTCCGAACGTCATAATCGAACTCTCTTAGATATGGTTCGTTCTATGATGTCACTTATAGATTTACCGCTATCATTTTGGGGTTATGCATTAGAAACAGCCGCATTCACTTTAAATAGGGCACCATCTAAATTTGTTGAAACGACACCGTATGAATTATGGTTTGGGAAGAAACCTAAATTGTCGTTCCTTAAAGTTTGGGGTTGCGAAGCCTATGTAAAGAAGTTACAGCCGAACAAGCTTGAACCCAAAGCGGAAAAATGCGTCTTCATAGGATACCCAAAGGAATCTATTGGGTATACCTTCTATCACAGATCCGAGGGCAAAATCTTCGTTGCCAAGAATGGATCCTTTCTAGAGAAGGAATTTCTCTCGAAAGAAGTGACTGGAAGGAAAGTAGAACTCGACGAGGTTGTCGAACGTTCTCTCGAACTTGCGAATAGCGCAGCACCGGAAGAAGTTCCTGTGGTGCCTGCACCAATAAGATAGGAAGCTAATGATGATGATCATGAAACTTCTGTTGTAGTTGCTATAGAGCCTCGCAGGTCAAGGAGAACTCGTACCACTCCTGATTGGTATGATCCCGTTATGAGTGTCATGTTGGTGGACAACACCGATGACCCTGCGACATATGAGGAAGCGATGATGAGCCCAGATTCCAATAAATGGCATGAAGCCATGAAATCCGAGATTGGATCCATGTACGAAAACCAAGTATGGACTTTGGTGCACTTACCGGATGGCCGGAAGGCTATCGAGAACAAATGGATTTTCAAGAAGAAAACATATGCTGATGGTAATGTTACTGTCTATAAAGCTCGACTTGTCGCAAAAGGGTTTCGACAAATTCAAGGAGTTGACTACGATGAGACTTTCTCACCAGTAGCGAAGCTAAAGTCTGTGAGGATTATGTTAGCAATCGCTGCATATTATGATTATGAGATATGGCAGATGGATGTCAAAACAGCATTCCTCAATGGAGACATTGATGAAGAGTTGTATATGATGCAACCCAAAGGTTTTGTCGATCCTAAAGATGCTAACAAGGTATGCAAACTTCAACGGTCCATATATGAATTGAAGCAAGCATCCCGAAGTTGGAATCAACATTTTGATAAGGTGATCAAAAGTTTTGGTTTTATACAAACTTATGGAGAAGCTTGTATTTACAAGAAAGTGAGTGGGAGCTCTGTAGCATTTTTAATACTATATGTAGATGACATATTGCTGATTGGGAATGATGTAGACCTTCTTAATAGTGTCAAGGAATATTTGAATAATAGTTTTTCAATGAAGGATCTTGGCGAAGCAGCTTACATATTAGGCATAAAGATTTATAGAGATAGATCGAGACGCCTAATATCATTGTCACAAAGTACATATTTGGAAAAAGTTCTAAAGAGGTTTGGAATGGAAGATAGCAAGAAAGGGTTCTTGCCCATGTTGCCCAATACGACCTTGAGTAAAACTCAAAGTCCGACAACAGCAGAAGATAGAGAAAGGATGATTAAGACTCCCTATGCCTCAGCCATAGGATCTCTAATGTATGCCATGCTATGTACTAGACCCGACATTACATATGTTGTTAGTTTAACTAGCAGATATCAAAGTGATCCAGGAGTGGATCATTGGACAGCGGTCAAAAACATCCTTAAGTACTTGAGAAGAACTAAGGATATGGTTCTTTCTTATGGAGGTGATGAACAACTCGTTGTTAATGGTTACACCGATCCGGATGATTCTAAATCACAATCTGGATACGTATTTACTTTGAATGGTGCAGCAGTTAGCTGGAGGAGTGCAAAGCAAAGCGTTGTGGCGAGATCTTCAACTGAATCGGAATACATGGCTGCTTCGGAGGCTTCACAAGAAGCGATATGGATGAAAGAGTTCATTACAGAGCTGGGTGTGGTTCCTAGTGCGCTGGACCCAATGTCTATCTACTGTGATAACATGGGCGCCATAGCCAATGCGCAAGAACCAAGGTCACACAAGAAGCTGAAGCACATCAAGCTACGTTTTCACGCTATTCGAGAACATGTCCAAGATGGGGACATAAAGATTTGCAAAGTACACACAGATCTGAATGTGGCGGATCCGTTGACTAAACATCTCCCGAGGGAAAAACATGACCAACACCAAACTGCCATGGGTGTTCGGTATATTACCATGTAATCTAGATTAGATGAATCTAGTGCAAGTGGGAGACTATTGGAGATATGCCCTAGAGGCAATAATAAATGTAGTTATTATTATATCTTTGTGTTTATGATAAATTTTTACATTCATGCTATAATAGTATTAACAAGGAAACATTAATACTTCTGTGATTTGTAAACTTAAATTGAAGTCCCTAGTAAAGCCTCTTCATAATACTAGCTTGTTGGTTAATAAATGATTGTGTTTTCCCTATAATGAACATTGAGATGTTATTAACAACAAGATCATATCGTTAGGAGAATGATATGGTGGACATACTCCTATAGATAAGTGTAGCATAAAGATCAAGTCATTTTAATAGTTCAATTGCTATATGCTTTCTGATACATAGTAACCTAATTCCTTCGACCATGAGATCATGCATATCACCTTCATCAAAAGGATGCTTTGATGACATCAAACACCACACCGTAACTGGGTGGCTATAAAGGTGGCATTGAGTGTTCGGAAAGTATTGGTTGAGACACATGGATCAAGAGTGAGATTTGTCCATCCATATGACGGATAGATATACTCTGGGCCCTCTCGGTGGAATGTCATCCAATTAGCTTGCAAACATGTGACTGGATCACAAGGGATCACATATCACGGGAACGAGAAAAGAGTACTTATCAGTAACGAGGTTGAACTAGGTATGCAGAGATACTGACGATCATAACCTCGGATAAGTAAACTATCGTGAGACAAAGGGAAATTGGTATCGTATGTAAGTGGTTCATTCGATCGCAAAGTAATCGTAGAAATATGTGGGAGCCATATGAATTTCCAGATTCCTCTATTGGTTATTGTTCGGAGAAGTGTCTCGATCATGTCCGTATAATTCACGAACCGTAGGGAGACACACTTAAGGTTTCGACGTTGTTTGAGTAGTTATGGAATGATGAGTAAGAGACCGAATGTTGTTCGGAGTCTCGGATGGGATCCGGGATATCACGAGGAGATCCGGAATGGTCCGGAGAATAAGATTCATATAAGGAAAGTCCTGTTTCGGGATTGGAGAATGGTTCCGGTGTTTTCATCGGGAATGTTCTAGAAGGTTCCGGAATGTCCGTCACTTCGGAGGGGAAGGGTATATGAATGTGTCATATCAAGTTGGAATGATTGCATCATGTACTAGGTGTCATCGCTGAACAAAATAAAGGGTTTAATCAAATCCTAGTTTGAAAAGTCAAACGCCAATTTGAAAAGTCAAACGGCTATTTTGGAAGGTGGAGGGGAAGTAGGAAACCTACTTGGGGAGGAGTTCCTCCCCTCCACCGCTGGCCCACTTGGGATCCGAGTTGGGGAGGGACTCCCCTCCCCTTGGCCGGCGCCTCCCACCTATATAAGGAGGGGCAGGGCTGCCCCTCCTAGCACATAAGTTGCCCCCTCTAAACCCTAACCCTAGCTGCCGCCGCCCTACATAGCCGCCGCTGCCTAGGGCCAACTCGCCGCCACCTAGGGCAAACCCTAGCCGCCGGCCTTGCCCCCTCCTTGGTGTGTCTAAACCCTAGATCGCCTAGGATCTCTCTCATAGTCCACCATACTCGCTCCGGCTTAAGGCGAAGCCCTGCGAGATCTCCCCTCTACTTCCGGTACCACGTCGTGCTGCCGGAATCGCGAGGAGAGTGCTACAACCTTCGCTGCCTGCTGGAACAAGGGAGAGGAAGGTCTTCGTCGAGTACCGAACGTGTGACCGACTGCGGGAGCGCTGCCGGAACGCAGCGCCGGAAGGATCGTCTACGCGATCTTGAGATCGGAAAGAGTACGACTACATCACCCACAAGAATCCGCTCTCGTTAAACACTTTGGAATCTTCGAGGGTGAGTTATTCCATCGACTCGTTGCTACAATCTAGTAGATAGATCTTGGCTTGTTTGTTTGTATGCGGTAGATTTTTTTTGTTTTCCATGCTACAAAACCCTACAATGGTGATGATGATGGCGATGATCTCCTTCAATTCCCCGTCCCGACAGGGTGCCAGAACGGAGTTTCTGGTTCCAAATCGCTGTTTCTGGTGGTGGCGGCGCATCAGAACTCTTTCTGGAAAACATCGACCCCCTCGGTGTTTTTAGGTCAGTGGCTATTTGTAGGCGGAAGGAGAGGTCGAGGGGGAGGCCGAGGCGGCCACACCACCCCCTGGCACGGCCTGGCCTAGCCTGCGCCACCAGGTGGTGTGGGCCCCTCGTGGCCCCTCTCCGTATCGTCTTCTAGCTCCGTGAGTCTTCTGGTAAAATAGGAGTTTTGCGATATTTTCCGATTTTTTTCCTGAAAGTTGATTTCCTGCACAAAAACGAGACACCAAAGCAATTCTGCTGAAAACAGCGCCAGTCCATGTTAGTTACATCTAAATTACAAAAAATAGAGGAGAAACAATAGCAAAAGTGTTCAGGAAAGTAGATACGTTTTGGACGTATTAACTCCCCCAAGCTTAGCTTATTGCTTGTCCTCAAGCAATTCAGTTGAAAACTGAGTGCGATAAAAGTAACTTTTACAAACACATTTGCTTCATAAGATGTATATATTCTCAGCATATGGTCAAATACTTAGGCAATTCATAATAAGGGATATGCAAATAAGTCTACCCAATAGTTATGCAAGATATGAAGAGATTCCAACATAATAATAAGCAACATGAAACATAAGCATCTGCAACATTGTAATGCTCATAAGAAGGTATGATAAAGTGGTATCTCGCTTGCCTTTGATTGTGGAGCAAAACATAAATGCCAAGTCACCTCTGAAGTTCAAGTGAAGACTAGAAATAAAAATATCAAAGATACAAGCATCAAAGTTATGTCACAATTAACCATGTTTTGGGACAAGCACATTACACTAAGAATGATAGCTATGCTCTCGGGAAAGTGCTCATAGATAAATGGTGACTCAACATAAAAAGTGAAAGAAAATATTAAAAAGTTTGAAGGGCTTCCAAATGCTAAAAGTATGGTACTCATTAGCTTTGAGCTCTCATTGCCCTTATCATAAGCATCTTTAAATGGTTAAGGTTAAAGTGAGGTAAAATATGAGTTATATGCTTAAAAAATCATAGGTTGAAAATCTCATGCCCCTTGCATACGAGTACCGAACCTCATGCTACTCAACTTTAGTCACAAGCAAGTTCTTGTCATTGTAAGTATATGTGTATCATAGAGAACCGCCAACGGGTACCCCTTGCCCCATGATACATGAGCTATCGCATACCAAAATGATAAGGCAACAAACAATGAGCATCTTGGCGATCTTTTTATTTGCTATTTTCATAGGTTTTTATTGAGGATGCTTCACAGAATGCTCATTATGGTTACATTGTAAGTTTCCACCATGATTAGGCATGGCTTAGGCTAGCCGCCCATGTGTTTCTCTAACACATATACATAGTCCATGGACTTACAAGTTCCCCTTTTATTTCACACCGCCGAGATACATAAACAAAAGAACATGATATCAACTAAATAGAATACGTGCAATGTTGAAAGCGTTCCCCATGAAAACATGGTTCTGCTAACTCCCAACTTATAATTTGCAAGCATATAACTACATAGACAGTCACAATGGTTCAGGTTTATTAAGTGCAAGAAAATAAAGTGTGCCATCAAGTTCGTGAGAGCTTTACTAACTAATTTTCACATAACAAGCAAACATTTTTATTGGAAGAAAACAAGGCATAAATAAATATGCAAGGAATAGCAATGATGTTAGTAGGTAGATATGGTGGACACTTCTTGACAACTTTGGTTTTGGGGAGTTGGATGCACATGTGGAGCTCATACTAAGTGCAAGTGAAGGCTAGCAATAGAAAGGGTGCGACAATAGAGAGAGCAGTAGCTGTCATAATAATACTTGTGCCAAAACAAAATTAATTATGGAGCTCTGAGGAAAAATAAATCATAGGCTTAATTGACTTTTATTTAGTCTTGTGCATGCGTGAGCATGTGCCAAGTCGATTCAAATAAACATTTAGAGGAGGATACCGCAATATCATACCGAGTTATGAATAGAACAATGCAAGCAAACATTTATATGACATTCTACAAACTATTAGCAAGTTGGAACTAATCATAAGAGAGCAAGAACTACTAAGCATCCATTAAATAACATACACCTTACATAAACAGACTAAGCATGCCCACAATGATGAGTAGATGTACAAAAATGAAAAAAAATAGAGTTCATACCAGCCTCTTACCACACCTCGAGTTGTCATAAATCGTCATTATTGCCTTTCACTTTTGTGTCTTGAATAATAAGATAAAACCAAACTCCAAAGGAGTCACTGAGGACTACTGAACCCTGCAACAAACTTTACAAAACCAGAGAAGAACAACAAATATTTTTGGGTTTCGATTTTTAAAGACAAGAACTGAAGGAAAAAAAGTAAACAAAGCAAAATCTTTTAGGGGTTTTCGAATAACAAACCAAAGCTAAAAAGGATAAACAAACCAAAGCTAGAAAACAAAGAAACAAACAAAGAGAAACAACGAAAATATTTTTGGTCTTTTTGTGTTTTGGAAAGCAGAAACAAAGCAAGAACAAAAACTAAAAAGAAAGCAAAACATGGATATGCAAAGTACCTACAGAACATGATATGTAGATGAGTGTAATGTCGGTATACCTCCCCCCAAGATTAGGCTTTTGGCCTAAGTGGAGATCAGTCAAAACGCGGGTAGGATCTCCAACCTGGTGGGTCATCGTAAGAATGATAATAATCAGGCCCTCGTGAAGAAGAAGCGCCCCAATCATAAGTGAGCTTCTGGTATGAAGACTCCCCCGCGTTGGAGGGCTGAACCGAATTATCTTCAGCCTCCCATCCAACATTCTCCTCTTGCTGGGAGAGCTCCGCCATGTATGTGTCGAGTTCTTCCTCCGTGAGTGACCATCCTTTCCTGGTATCAAGGTTAAACAAAGTAGGTGCAGGCAAAGGGACTACTTGCTCAGACTTAACCCCTCTCCATCCACTCTTGAGAAAGGTTATTTCATAAGATAACTCGCTCAAACTAGCACAAGAAGAAACAAATTTATGTTGTATCACGGAATTAAGATCAAGCCTCTCTATGGGAAACTATAATTCTGAGTGATGAGGCTCTACACCATGCAAAGCTAATAAACGAGAGGCAATGAAGCCCCCACAAATTCCACCTTTCACGCGATTAGCAGCAAGACGGAAAGCTATCAAAGCTCCCAAGTTATAAGTCCTATCCCATTTCAAAGCAGCTGGGATAAAAGCTAGATCATATGAAGATAATTTACTAGCAATCTTCCTAGCAAGAACACACTTGGCAATAAAATAGGCAAAATATCTAATAGATGGGAAATGAATATTTCAAATTTTACCACTCTCCTTTGAGAAGCTGCTCTCTTGGAAAATTTCCGCATACAAGTCCATGAGTGGCGTGGGCTGCTCCCTAATCCTCTCGCGTGAACCCCACTATGGCACTTTGATAGCTGCACGACAATCATCAATAAGGAGATTGACATCTACATTGTAAATTTTGTAGTGAACCATGGGGTTAGGCAAGGACCAACTAAATCGGAAATCCTTCACCACAGACATAGTGAGTTTCACATATTGGTAAGGTTCATCTCCAATAAAATGCTCCAACCCTGCATTAAAAATTAGAGTATGGAAATCTTGAAAAATCCCCGCAGCTCTCAAGAATTTAGGGCATGGATAAATATAAGGGAAAACTTCCTCCTCATGGTGGACCTTCATAATCTCTGGTACCCTTAATTCATGTTGATTCAGCTGGTGTTCACTCATCTTATTTTCTGAAATTTTTAGACAAACACCAAACAAAGTAATTTCAAAGCTAATAAGTGATGGGGAACTACTATAGGGACTTGTAAGAGGGCTAAACATGCGCCAAAATAATTTCTCTAAGCAAAGAACAAGCATGCAAGCTCACATAAATTGTCACCTATAGTAGCAAAATACTCAAGATATAATCCACTAATCACAAATCTACGACAAGCGGAGGAGCCACATGCCAGAGAACAAATGCTGCAAATTTTAGCAGTAAAGATGGGTTGAGCAAGGAGATCGAAAATCGCGAGCAAGAACAGCAAGAACACGTGTTTGAGCAATGGGATGGTGTTTTCTCGGGAGAGAGAAAGAAGTGGCAGGAGGGAGAGTAAGTGGAGGGACAGGGGTGGCCCACACCATGGCTAGGCGCGCCCCTGGTCTGGCCGCGCCACCAGGTGGTGTGCCTTCCTGGTGGGCCCATTGGGTCACTCCAGGTACCTCTCTGCCCCTTTTTTGTGTAAAAATTTAATATGAATTTTCTGAAATTTTTCGAGAAACTTTATTTTTGAGCAATTTTTAGGTATTGATAAATGATTTTCTTGCAGAATGATGATTTTGGAAAGATGCAAAAGCAAATCTAAACTAGAACTATAAAAGTTCTAAGACACTATTATATGCAAGCAACTAGCAAAACAAAGATGAACAAGGTGGAGAGCAAAGATTGGGAAACAAAAAATAAAAGTGAGCAAGGATAATCATGGTGAAAACATTGTTTTGTTCATTAAAATCCCTTTGGTAACAAGGTTGATCAAGTCTTGTTACCAAAATAATTTTATATGAAACAAAACTTTGCATTTCACTAAATGATTATGTTACCTCAATCTTGATAGCAATAGTCCCAATCATAATAGTTTCATAATTTTCTTGTGGTATGGGACAATATATTTCTCCAACTTTGATGCCCTCAATATTTTCAATTGAATTTAGGCCATATATCTTATCAATCTTCTTGGGGAAATAGACAGTATGCTCTTTGTCATTAACATTAAAAGTTACCTTCCCTTGATAACAATTAATGACAACACCTGTAGTATTAAGAAAAGGTCTCCCAAGAATAATAGATATATTATCATCTTCAGGCATTTCAAGCACAACAAAGTCAGTTAATATGAAACAATTATGAGCCACTTGAACAGGAACATCCTCACATATACCAACAGGAATAGTAGTAGACTTATCGGCCATTTGCAAAGATATATCAGTTGGTATCAATTTTTCTAGTTGAAGTCTCTTGTAGATAGAAAAAGGCATAACACTAACTCCTTCTCCCAAATCAAAAAAATAGTTCTAACATAATTATTTTTAATAGAACAAGGAATATATGGAATCCCTGAGTCTCCAAGCTTCTTTGGAACCTTACCATTGAAGGAATAATTAGCAAGCAGAGTGGAAATTTCCTTATTAGGAATCATCCTTTTATTAGAGACAATATCCTTCATATACTTTGAGTAAGGAGGCAATTTAATAGCATCAGTCAAAGGTATTTGCAAAAACAAAGGTTTCATCCACTCACAAAACTTGTTATAGTGTTCTTCTTCCTTTGACTTATGTTTCTTATCGGGAAAAGGCATTGGTTTTTGTACTCAAGGCTCTCTTTCACTACCATGTTTTTTAGCAACAAAATCTTCTTTAGTGTACTTAGTATTCTTAGTGTGCCTTTCAGGTTCTTCTTCAATTTCTTCCTTACCAGGAGCATCATTTTTATCATTACCACTTTCAGTTTCAACATCAGAGACATATATGCTAATAGGATCTATAGCAGGTTCAGAAGATTCCACAACTATTTTATGTTTATTTTTCTTTCTCTTAGAAGAAGTACCACTATTTTCAATTTGTTGAGAATCCTGCTCAATTATTTTAGGATGTCCCTCAAGATATAAAGGATCTTGAGTGGAAGCACCACGTTCAACAAGCATTTTAACATCATTGGAGGTTCTTTCCACAATATCTTTCAACTCATTAATAGCTCTAGAGTTTTCCATTAAATGATTCTCCACTCTCTTATTAAAATTGTCTTGCTTAACAACATAATATCAAATTCTTCTAAACATTGATCAGGAGGTTTAGAGTAAGGAATATCACCTTCATAAAAATGTTGGAGGGAGTGTACCTCAATAGTGGATGAGTGATAGGTTGGCTTACATAGTTCTTCTATAGGAGGTAAATTCTTCACATCTTCAGATTTAATACCATTCTCCTTAAGACATTTCTTAGTTTCTTTCATCACTTCATCATTTAGTTCAATCACTCCCCTCTTCTTTGGTGTTGGTGTTGGGGTTGGCTCAGGCACAATTGGTTTAGGTGTAGTTGACTCAGATGTAGTTGGCTCAGGTGTAGTCCAATCATCATAATTCTTGCTTATTTTATCCATTAATTCATCAGCTTCTTTGGGAGTTCTTTTCCTAAAAACACAATCAGCACAACTATCTAGGTATGTCCTAGATTCATAAGTTAGTCCATTATACTATATATCAAGAAGCTCATTTTTAGGTATTGGACATACATGATGTTCTTGAATTAAAGCACAAAACCTTGCCCAAGACTCAAGCAATTTCTCCTCTTTTCCCTCTTTAAAATCAAAAAATTCCTGCTAAATGGCATGCCGAGCACTAGGATGGAAATATTTTTGAAAGAAATTATTAACCAAGCAATCAGGACTATCAATAGATCCAGAAGGTAAATTATTAAACCAAGCTTTAGTTTCTCCTTTCAATGAAAAAGGGAAAATTTTAGCAACAAAGTAGGTGCGCATCTTAATATCATTAGAAAATAATCCACTCATAGTAGATAGCTCAGTCATGTGTGCCATAACACTTTCATTTTCAGTCCCACAAAAAGGTTCTTTCTCAACAATGGTTATGTAAGATAAATCAAGAGGGAAATCATAATCCTTATCTTTAATGTTTATGGGAGATGTGGAAAACTTAGCATCAGAAAATAGTTTAGGTCTAATAGTACATCTCTCAAGAAGACTTTTAATAGCACTTGCACCATGGGTGTTTCGACATTCTTCAATAAATTCATCAATCATTTCAATATAACCGTCATTAATATCATAGCTCTCTCTAGACTCAGGTGAACTAACAGGTGTAGTAATTTCTTCATTAGGAGTTTTAGTGTTTACTATTATAGTTCTAGCAATTGTAGCATCTAGGAAAGGACCTAATGAACCACTCTCATCAAACATAGTAGAAGTAACATCATGAGTATCAGAAGCAATTTAAGATTCAGCAGAAGTAGCAATATGTGTAACATGCGTATGTGGTGGTCGTGTAAGGAGCTTACTCATAATAGATGGTGAATCAAGAGCAGTAGAGGTGTTCAGAACTGTACCTCTTCTTGTAGTGGATGGTAATATAGGAACTTTTCCATCACGAGTTTTACCCATGATGAATGGATATCATCGACCAATAGTAATTCCAAGTGAACTTTATAAATAGAGCTATCCTCCCCGGCAACGGTGCCAGAAAATAGTCTTGATGACCCACAAGTATAGGGGATCGCAACAGTCTTCGAGGGAAATGAAACCCAATTTATTGATTCGACACAAGGGGAGCCAAAGAATATTTATAAGCCTTAACAACTGAGTTGTCAATTCAGCTGCACCTGGAAATAGTATTGCTCGCAATAGTGTATCACTAACAACAGTTTTGTAGTAGCAATAGCAAAGTAACAGCAGTAGTAAAATAAAGACAGCAGTAACAATTGTAGTAAACAGGAGGATTAAAAGTGCGGTAGGCATAGGGATGGATGGGCATTGCATGGACAAGACTATTCATGTGACATCAAGATCAAGGGAATTTGCAGATAAATAAGATAAAGCATCCAAGTACTAAGTAATCATAGGCATGTGTTCCATATATACGTGCTCGCAATGAGAACTTGCACAACATCTTTTGTCCTGTCAGCCCGTTGCAGTGAGGCCTCAAGGGAATTTACTGGCAATTAAGGTGCTCCTTTTAATAGAGCACCAAAGAAAAGCATTAACACTCCATAACACACGTGATCCTCACATCACAGCCATCCCATCCGATTATCCCAATTTCTATCACTTCGGGGCCTCGGGTTCTGGACAACGATATGTGTACACAACTTGTAGTAAGATCATAAACAATAATATCATCATGAATCAATAACATGTTCAGATCTGAGATCATGGCACTCGGGCCCTAGTGACAAGCATTAAGCATAACAAGTTGCAACAATGTCAAAAAGCACTAATAATAGATACTAGGCACCTTGCCCTAACAATCTTATGCAATTACATGATAGATCTCAACAATTCCCTACCATCCCCATGGCCTACTATGGGGGATTACTCACTCATGGATGGGGGAATCATGGATGGTTTATGGAGAGGCGATGGTGATGATGATGGCGATGATCTCCTCCAATTCCCCGTCCCGGCAGGGTGCCAGAACGGAGTTTCTGGTTCCAAATCATGGTTTCTGGTGGTGGCGGCGCAGCGGTACTCTTTCTGGAAAAACGTCGACCCTCCCCGGTGTTTTTAGGTCATAGGCTATTTGTAGGCGGAAGGAGAGGTCGAGGGGGAGGCCGAGGCGGCCACACCACCCCTTGGCACGGCCTGGCCTGGCCCGCGCCACCAGGTGGTGTGTGCCCCTCGTGGCCCCTCTCTGTCTTGTCTTCTGTCTCCGTGAGTCTTCTGGTAAAATAGGAGTTTTGCGATATTTTCCGGGATTTTTCCTGAAAGTTGATTTCTTGCACAGAAACGAGACACCAAAGTAATTCTGCTGAAAACATCGTCGGTCTGTGTTAGTTACATCCAACTCACACAAATTAGAGGAGAAACAATAGCAAAAGTGTTCAGGAAAGTAGATACGTTTTGGACGTATCAGGGCTTCAAGGGGCCATGGTGCGAAGCTCCGATTTTCATCTGACACCACGGGACATGTATAAGTTGTGATTTCCATGGTGATTGGAAGAGACGGGGAATGTCAAGTCAATTGCGGGTAGAATAAACAATTGGCAATAATGAAGGAATGATCTTGGATGTGATGAAGACATTGTTTCACAAGATGCTGGACAGATTTGGTTGCCGATTTTCCTATCCAAATTGCATGTGCGGTGCTTGTGAGTCTAATGATTGGTGATTTGCAATAGCGGCTATGACAAGTAGGGGCGGCAAAATCGAGGGACTTTAGCTTTGGTAGTGTTTTGCGCTGAGTCATGCTTTCCAAGGCGAATAGCCAAGATCTGGCCTTTATTTGTTGTGCCTAAAAATGGCCTTGTTGAAGGCATTGTTTTGGGAACTCTGACTTTCTCTAGGGTGAAAACCTAATTCTTTGATCGGGCGACGACAATGCTTTTGGTTTGTTTCCTTCTTGGAGATGTTGATTTTGGAGTTACTCTTTTGTAGTCCGGTGTTGTCCTTGGTGGTGTTTAGAGTGTTCTGCGGTGAGTGACTGGTCACCCTAGCGGGTTATTTTTTCTTTTATTTTTTGCTATGTGCAACCTTGATTTCATCGGACATCTTGTTGGGGCATAGTCTAGGTGTAGTTGGTATCTTCATGGTATTAAATATATTTTCTTTATCAAAAATGGACTAGAAAAAACAAAGGATTAAAATGTTTGATTCATATGAAGCTTAACATCCATTGAAACCTCATTTTCCTATTCCTATTTGCGTGGGATTGAGGCAAAACACAATGCATCTATCTGTAGTGAGACACAAATGAGTTACTGTCAGAGAATACCTATGTTTTCACCATGCATGTGATTCAAATAACTCATGTAATAATTTTCTATTTTTCCTAATCATGTGTTTATATGTGCATGCAATTCTTATATTTTACCTTTCATGCAATTCAAGAAAGACCTAAATTATCTTGGAACCTACAAGTATACAATTTCCCTTTTTATAATCATTTATAAGATCTAGGAACCTAAAAGCCTAGTACTATATAGTTGCCATGTCACCATACTAAAAGATTTTATATTTCTTTAGAGTCGTAGCAGTGGCGGAGGACAGGAAAATTTGGAGTAGAGGGAACTCTAAAACTTTTGCAAAAAACCAAAGTAATCCAGACACACAATTACTTCATATGATCCAAAACATAATGACTTAGTATGATGAAAGAACCTAGACACATACCAATCAAAGACGTTTTTACCATTGTGGTCAAAAGCATCTATTATCTCTATGTGGGAGGAAATTATGCGAGTTGTTTGAGTCGGTGCCAAAGCTAATCTCACCTCCCACTTATTCGGTCACTACCATCGGTAGGAAAAATCCCCGTATTATTTTCAGCATCAGCGACAGTATGAACTTTGATCTATGGCGGCCAACCATGTATCTCTAACACCTGCTCCTCCCCTAAGTCACCGGCTCGTCCCCAACATCTACAGTACCGACTTGTCGCTCTCGTCTCCCATGACATCTATAAACATCCTAAACACCCCTCTTGTACCCCCATCGTTAGGTTGCTAGGTAAGGTGTATCACAGAGTTATCCATTACTTATGCAACATCAATTTCATTAGGGACGCACCTATGTAGCCTATCGTACATGCAACAATTGGTCAATCATCATTGAAGATATAAACAAACTCAAAATGGTATTCGTATGTCAAGGTGATTAACTCTCTATGTTGGGCCACATAGAGATAAACAAAAAACATATCTACGTGGAGCTCCCAGGAACTAGCTGAGGATATAGGCCACAGATTTACCACTAGAGGCGTAGATGCGAAACTTCATGTAGCATGTTGGGTAGTGCAATCTAATCCCTTGAATAGCTCATTGAATCCACGAACGTCTTCATGTGCGTCGCACGTGCAACCCCTCTACTGATATCCACACGTACGGCATGAGCATCAGATAGAGGATTGTTAGCTCATGTCTAGACCGATTTGGAAGTGGAGAAACTGACAGCTAGATCAGAAAAATATTTCACATTCCACTTGTATACATTCCTACGTGGGATTAATGCTTGAGGCCCACCTAGGCCAAAACCCAATGTCCATATGGATCCAATCCACTTGGGATCCTTTCCTTAAACGTGTGACCCTGTAGGTTCATGACCACTTAGACATAGTTGGAGTCCAACTCCTAACTAATCAGCTGGCAGTGGCTCATAGCAGAACATGCCAACTCCGAATTATTGCAAAGTTATAAGACTAACATTCCCAATGTGATTGACGTACAAGTTCATTTTCCTCACAATATACATTGTCAATCTATGGGTGATAACTTTCCATCCCTTTAATAGCTTCACTCTCTTCTCGATCTGTGGTATGCGATTTACTGGACCAGCACTTAGTCCAACTCCCCGGGTAACATTTAACAGAGTTGCGCATGACCATGCTTCCAAATCATATCACTCGAAAGAGCCTAAAGAATACTATCCATTGCAAAGGTGCAAATCCCATCTTGGTTAGCCATATCACGCAGCTTAATTCACTGGCAACCCGAACTCTGCCTTTATAACTACCCTGTTATAGAACATCATCTGACATAACCCAATTCAACCGATCCACAACTCAGATAGCGCGATCAACTCAGGTTAAAGGATTCCATTACTTGAGACTACAAATGACAACATGTTTATTGCATCTCAAATGTGGGTCAGTCCGACTCGCTAAACACTTTAGCAAAGTCAGTGTAACTCATATTAGCATCACCATGCCCATGACTAGTGGAACCGATTCATCAACTGACTTGCACATTAGCCTAGGTTGTGTGTCCATCATAACCTTGCAACTAAGGACAATTTAGTGTAAAAAATATAGATACATAGTTCCACAATTGAATCACATATTAGATGATACATATAATCGTTCATACATGGACACTTTAACTTATGAATACATTAGGACATATATCATACATGATTGCCTCTAGGGCATATTTTCACCACTTTGTTCATGTCATCATAAAATTGAATTGGTGTGAACATAATTGTTTTTTGTGTCATCACATGATTTGTATTGGCGTAATTGATGGTACTCATGTGAGTTCTAGAGTGTTGAGATCTTAGGCTGCAACATTCATGGGTTGGTTCAGAATAACTACACTAGCCAAAATGTATTTTTGTTGTTGTTGATTTCAATCTCAAATTCACATATGTCTTAGTTGGTTGGGAAGGATCACTATATGATGTAAGAATTCTTACTCACAACATTGGTTGACCTAACGGGATGTATATCCTGATGGTAAGTTCTACCTAGGAGATGTTGGATATTGATGACCCACAAGTATAGGAGGCGTATCGTAGTACTTTTGATAAATAGGAGTGTCGATCCCAACGAGGAGAAGAAGGTGCTGAACAGTGGTATGGAGCAGGAAATCCCTGTGAATACTTAGCAAACGGATTTTTAGTGGTTTTCTGACAAGGCAACTAAACAAGGAGCAAGTAACAAAGGTAACGAACAAACGGAGCAAGTGGCCCAATCCTTTCTTAGCAAAGGACAAGCCGGTGGAAATACTTATAAGGACCAAACATTCTCGAGGACACATGGGAATTCTGTCAAGTCCTTTCGCTTCAAATAGCTGAGTACTCTTCTCTGGTGTTGTAAGTGTTGTGTGGGTGAACTTGTGATAACATACCGCCCTTCCTAGGACTAATACATACTTGTGATTAAACCCCCTGCAAACATCCGTAACTACAGGAAAGTAATTAAGATATAAATCTAACCACAACCTTAAACTCTGAGATCCTACGCTCCCTTGTGCAAAGGTGTCCTAACGGGGGTTCAGGTTTCTGTCACTCCGGCAACCCCACAATTAGTAGCCAAATACACAATGCATCCCCCTAGGCCCATAAATGGTGAAGTGTCATGTAGTCGATGTTCACATGACACCACTAGAAGAATAGCACCACAACTTAAATACTAAACCAT
Source organism: Avena atlantica (assembly GCA_910589765.1). Classification (NCBI taxonomy): domain Eukaryota; kingdom Viridiplantae; phylum Streptophyta; class Magnoliopsida; order Poales; family Poaceae; genus Avena; species Avena atlantica. The sequence continues at coordinate 58,840,056 of OU342737.1, forward strand.
TGAATAATAACTCATCACAGATTCACTACTAACAACATGACTTATCCCATGTCCTCAAGAACCAAACGAACTACAAACAAGACATCATATGGATCAAGATCAAAGATGATATGATAATGGATAACAATCTGAACATAAACAATAATCCAATGGTTCCACTCACAAGCATTAACTACAATAGTAATCAACACCGGGAAAGTTTCCCCTAAGAACTAAAGCAATATCCAACACAATTGTTATAGCGAGATGGAGTGGTGATGGTGGAGATGATGGTGTGTATGATGATGATGATGATCCCGATGAAGCCTAGCTTGATGACGGTGTTGATGGCGACGATCTACCCTCTCCGGGAAGGAATTCCCCCGACAGAAATCTGTCTGCCGAAGAGATCTTTCTCTCTCGGTGTTTTCCGCCCCCTAGAGGCGGCAGAAATCTATCTGTGGTTGCTCCCCAAGGCTTAGGGTTCCGTAGGGAAGATATAGGCGAAGGGGCGGAGTCGGAGGCCGGGTAGGTGGGCCACATCTGCCCTAGGCGCGGGGTCAGGTGGGCCCGCGTCTAGCGGTGTGTGGGCCCCCTGAGTCCCTTCTTCGTCCCTCCTTCTGGCTCCCTCATTCTTCTGGAGAAATAATATGTTTCCATATCTTTCTGGTATTTTTCTGATCTTTGCGAAATTGCACCGAAACACCTTCTTTTCCATCAGAATCCAGACTCCGGCAGTCCATCCTCCAAGAATCATCCAACATGCATAAACAGATGAAAAATCCATAAGTAATACCTCATAATAAGACAAATATCAATGAATAGAGGTAAATTATTATATATAAAGGTGATGCAAATTGGGCGTATCAACTCCCCCAGGCTTAGACTTCACTTGTCCCGAATCGAAAACTGAGCTCAGTAAACATGTCCACAGGTTTATGGAGTGAAGTGTCGATAAAAGAATACAAACAAGAAGCATCACACTTACCATTGCACAACTCACAGAAGAAAGCAACTCACCATTATATAACTTAGCTTGCAACTAAGTACATCAGTCACAATAGAGACACATAAAGATAAATCATAATTGGAATTGGCAAACTCGTTCTTGGTCAGAGAACACCTGGCAAATGGTTTCACAAAAAGCTTTTTGTAGAAGTTTTATAACAGGAGCACTCTTTGCTCAAAAAGGTTTTCCAATGAAGGCTTTAAAAGTAATACTCAATAGATAAGAGTTTTGTGCAAACAAAGAAGATAAAGAACATGATTGAATAAATCACCATATGAATGCTTGAAACACAACAACTCAAATGCTTGCTGGAGATAGAGAGGAAGTAGGTTTACTGACTCAACTTTGGAAGTGGGAGAAAGGTCCCTTTATAGAGGGTAGCAGGGATTACAAGTCATAAAGAGCTTCCAAAAGATTATGGTACTTACTAGCTTTGAGCCCTCATTGCCCCTATCATAAGCATCTTGAGATGATTGAGGTTAAAGTGAACAAAGATGGAGTATATGCTTGACGAAATATAAGTTGGCAATCTCATGTCCCTGGAATACGAGGGCCACACCTCCTGCATACTCAACTTTGGGCCCAGGTAAGTTCTTGTCATTGTAAGTATTTGCATATCATTGAGAACCTCCAACAGGGTATCCCTTGCACATGGTACAGGAGCTTTCCCATAACCAAAATGACAAGGCAAGCAGACAATGATCATCTCAGCAATCTTTTTATTTACTATGTGCATAGCTTTTTATTGAGGATGCTTCATAGATGACTCACTATGGTGATGCTGCAAGTTTCCACCATGATTCGGCATGGCTTAGGCTAGCGGCCTAGGCGTTTCTACAACATAGGATACAAACTCCATGGACTTACAAGTTCCCTCTTTATTTCACACTGTTGACATACATAGACAAAAGAACACGATATCAATTGTGTATAGAGTACAAGTGCAATGTTGAAAACGTTCCGCGTGACAGCACGGTTCTGCTAATTCCAACGTATAGATGCAAGCATATACAACTTCGATGTTCACAATGGTTCAAGTCTATTAGGGGCAAGTAAATAAGGCGTGCCACCAAGTCCATGAGAGCTTTACTAACTAGTTTTCTCATAAAAAAATACTTTTTAATTTGAAAGGTAGATGAAGCTTGAGAATTTGCCTGGAATAGCAAAAGCTACTAGGTATATTTGATGGACACAAATGGCAAAAGTTTTTGGTTCAAAAGGATTTGGAAAAATGAGAAGTATGCCTTCTCAAAACAGGTTTTGTCTATCAAGGCTAGGTAGCAAGCAAGAGAGTTGAAAGAAACAAGCACACATACAAGTAATAAAGCCAAACATGCAATATTCCTTGAAGGCAAAAAATAATCTTAAATAAAGAATACTAAGCTTATGAGCCAACAAGAAAGAAAACAAATGATATAAAATACCTGTAAGCTTTTTTCTCTTTTTCTTTCAAACTAATGCCACTGACCAGAATTTGGTTTGCCAAAACCAATCTAGATCCACTTGATGATCCCAAAGTGGTGCCAATACTGATCAACAAGATCCATCATATAATAGAGATTGCAAACTAAAATAAGAAGTGCAAAAAGTAAAAGATGAGACTTCTCATTAATATTCAATAAAGGCACTCACACCAAGGGATGCATAGATAATCAAATAAAGGAGAGATACTTCCACATGCAAACCAAACTATAAGATAACCTCTCTACCACAGATATGAATCCACTAAAAAGGTAAAAGATAAAAGATAATGGTGGTGATACCGCGACACTCCCCCAAGCTTGGAACAAGCCAAGGGGATGCCAAACCTGATGATGAATTACTCCCTTGGTGGTGGTGGTGGTCTCTTGTCATCATAAAACTTCCAAGGCAATGGTTCCCCATCCAAAAAGGATGTCCTTGTCTCTGCAATCCTGAAACTAGCAGCAGAGCTTATGCGATCAAATCTAGCCTCATACTCATAGTTTTGGTTCTGTATGTCATAGAGTTGTGCTTGGAATTGGTTGGTGGTCTGACGGAGTGAAAAAATCTCTTCTCGAAGATCAGCTACTTCTCCCTCGTGCTTGGTGATGAGTTCTGAACTTATATTGTGAATAACATCCACTTCACGTTCTGCCATCTTCTTGTACCTGAAAACTTCCTGTTCCAATGCTTCCATCCTGTCTTCCAAATTGCCTTCTCCTTTAGGGCCTTGAACTTCTTTCATCTGTACCTTCCCCTCCTTGAGGATTAACTCTTTGGGATGAATCCTCAACTCATACATGTACGGGTTGAGGACGTTCGTAGAGGAACCCTCTGTGGGTGATCCAGAGGAAGACACTGAGGCTCCAAATCTGAGAATTTTCCTGACAGAAATAGATCGAAGCGAAAACACGACGAGAACACGGTGAAAGAACCTCGGGGAACTCGGGGGGTTATATATTACGAAGTTTCAAGGAATAAGGAAGGTTTTGACACGGAAACGAGGCGGAGACGAAGTTCAAGGGGGGGGGGACACCCCCCTCAGGCGCAGCCAGGCTGGGCCCGTGCCTGGGGTGGGTTTGTCCACCCCAAGCTCCGTTTCCTCTTCAGTTTCGTCTCGTAACTTCCCTTATGTATTAAAACATCAAAAATATAAAAAGATTGGGGGTTTCACGAACCTTCTGTTTTCACCACTTCTACCTATTCAAGGACAAACTCTGCAGTTTCTGATGTTTGGCTTCTGATAAATTCTTCTGGAGTCACCATTTGAATAACATCTACATCTTCATTATAAGAATCTCCAAAAATATAATGTTTTAGTCTTTGACCATTAACCACCTGTGTTTTGTCATCCTTCAGGGAAGAAATTTTGATGGCACCTGAACGGTACACTTCCTTGATAACAAAAGGTCCTTCCCATTTGGAGAGTAGTTTCCCTGCAAAAAATCTGAGACGAGACCTATACAAAAGAACTTTCTCACCAACATGGAACTCCCTTTTTAGAATTCTCCTATCATGCCATCTTTTTTACTTTTTCCTTAAAGATCCTAGCATTTTCGTAAGCTTCACCTCTCCACTCATCTAGATTACTTAAATCGAGCAGTATTTTCTCACCAGCAAGTCTAAAATCTCTATTCATCTCTTTCACTGCCCAATAAGCTTTGTGTTCTAATTCTAAAGGCAAGTGACAAGCTTTCACATAGACCATTTTGTAAGGAGACATCCCCATAGGATTTTTATAAGCAGTTCTATAAGCCCACAAAGCGCCATTCAACTTTTTAGCCCATTTTTTCCTAGATCTATAGACAATCTTCTGCAAGATAGATTTAATTTCCCTATTGGAAAGTTCTACTTGCCCACTAGTTTGGGGGAGATAAGCTGAAGCAATTATGTGGTTTATATCATACTTAGCGAGAGTTTTTCTAAAACCCCCATGAATAAAATGAGAGCCTCCATCAGTCATGAGATATCTAGGCACACCAAACCTAGGAAAAATGACATCTTTAAGCATTTTCAAAGAGGTCTTACCATCAACACTTTTTGTAGGTATGGCTTCAACCCACTTTGTAACATAGTCAACAACAACAAGAATATGAGTATACCCCTTTGAAGGAGGAAAAGGCCCCATAAAGTCAAATCCCTAACAATCAAAAGGTTCAATAACAAGAGAATAATTCATAGGCATTTCATTGCGTCTAGAGATGTTACCTACTCGTTGGCATTAATCACTTGATAAGACAAATTTTCTTGCATCTTTAAAAAGGGTAAGGCAATAAAATCTAGATTGTAAAACCTTTTGTGCGGTCCTATCCCCAGCATGATGTCCTCCATAAGCACTGCCATGACATTTTCTCAATACCTCTTGTTGTTCAAATTCTGGAACACATCTTCGCATAATGCCATCTACTTTATATAAGTGTGGGTCATCCCAAAATTAATGCCTTAGATCATAAAATAATTTCCTTCTTTGCTGAGCTGTAAATGTTGGAGGCAAATACTTGGAAACAATAAAGTTAGCATAATCAGCATACCAAGGACTTTCATGTGGACTTACCCTTATTGCAGCTAACTGCTCATTTGGAAAACTATCATTAACATGCAATGGGTCAAAATAAATGTTTTCTAGACGAGATAAATTATCAGCAACCGTATTATCAACACCTTTCCTATCCACAATATGCAGATCAAACTCTTGCAAAAGCAACACCCACCTTAAAAGCCTAGGCTTAGCGTCCTTCTTTGTCATAAGGTACTTAATAGCAGCATGATCAGTATGAATAGTAACCTTAGTATCAACAATATAAGGTCTAAACTTATCACAAGCAAAGATTACATCTAAGAACTCTTTTCCAGTAGTAGCATAATTCCTTTGAGCAGCATCAGGAGTCTCGCTAGCATAATGAATAACATTCAACTTCTTATCAACACGTTGTCCAAGGATAGAACCCATAGCAAAATCACTAGCATCACACATAATTTCAAAAGGTAAACTCCAATCAGGTGGTTGGACAATATGAGCAGTTGTCAAAGCTTTCTTCAAAGTTTCAAAATCTTCCTTACAATCATCATCAAAGACAAAATGTACATCTTTTTGAAGAAGATTAGTAAGGGGCTTTGAAATTTTGGAGAAATCTTTAATAAACCTCCTATAGAAACCAGCATGACCAAGGATACTACGAATACCTTTGATATATTTAGGACAAGGCATCTTCTCAATTGCTTCAATTTTGGCTCTATCGACTTCAATGCCTCTTTCAGAGATCTTGTGTCCAAGAACAATCCCTTCATTAACCATGAAATGACATTTCTTCCAATTAAGAACAATGTTGGTTTCTTCACATCTCTGCAAAACTTTATCAAGGTTGTGCAAACAGTTATCAAAAGAAGTTCCATAGACGGAGAAATCGTCCATGAAAACCTCCACAATTTCTTCACAAAAACCATGAAAGATAGCAGGCATACATCTTTGAAAGGTAGCAGGAGCATTACATAAACCAACAGGCATACGCCTATAAGCATAAGTACCATAAGGACAAGTGAAAGTAGTTTTCTCTTAGTCCTGTGCTTTCACAGCAATTTGAGAAAACCCAGAATAACCATCAAGAAAGCAAAAGTGAGTCTTTTTGGACAACCTCTCAAGCATTTGATCAATAAAGGGCAAAGGATAGTGATCTTTCTTAGTAACTTTATTAATCTTTCTAGAATCAATGCACATTCTATACCCAACCACTACTCTTTGGGGTATAAGCTCATTATCCTCATTAGGCACAACAGTTATTCCCCCTTTCTTGGGAACACGATGAACAGGGCTAACCCATTGATTGTCAGCAATAGCATAAATAATACCAGCATCAAGGAGTTTTAATACCTCATTTCTTACCACATCCTTCATCTTAGGATTTAGACGGTGTTGGTGCTCAACAACTGGTTTTGCATCAGGCTCAATATTAATAGCATGCTTACATATAGTAGGAGATATTCCTTTTAAATCATCAAGAGTATAACCCATAGCTGCTCGGTGTTTCTTAAATACTTCCAATAACCTTTCTTCTTCCTTCACTAAAAGTTTAGAACTAATAATAACATGATATATTTTCTTATCATCAAGATAAGCATATTTAATATCATTAGGTAAAGGTTTTAATTCGAAAATAGGGCCCCCTTTAGGTGGTAGTGTGGTACCCAAATCTTCCACATGTAGATTATGCTTAAGCTGTTCCGGCTGACGAAGGAAAACTTCGTCAATCTCATTTCTTTCCTTCATGAAGACATCACTTTAATGGTATTCCATGAACTGCTGCAAAGCATTGTTAGGAGCAAGAGAAATAGCAGACAGTTGTTCAACCCTGAAATCCTCATCAGGTAGTTCATTTTCATAAGGAGTTTTGGAAAATTTGAAAAAATTAAACTCATTAGATTCTCCAGCAAACTTAGTCAAAACTTTTTTCCTTCCTACAGTCTATGATATCCCCACAAATATTAAGGAAGGGTCTACCAAAGATAATAGGATAAGTTTTACTAGCTTCTTTACCAAGTACTAGAAAATCAGCAGGATATTTAATCTTACCACAAAGGACCTCCACATCTCTTACAATACCAATGGGGCAAACTTGCTCTCTATTAGCAAGGTGAATAACCACATCAATGTCCTCAAGATCACAGGGACCAATCTCATGCATAATTTCCCTGTAAAGCTCATAAGGAATAGCACTAGAACTAGCACCAATGTCACATAAACCATAGTAGCTATGACTACCAATTTTAATAAAAAGCACAGGGACACTAGCTTTTCTAAATTTCTTAGTATGAGAAACAATATTAGTAGCGTCTTCACAGAAGACAATTGTCGTGGTGGTGGCACGGCAGATGCCATGGGTAGGCTAAAGTATGGGGCCAATGGATGCTAGTGGGATCTGGGGAGGGAAGATGTAGTTGATTCTACACACAAAAGACTAAGGCCCAGATCTTTATTTTTCCTTCCTTGGGCTACAAGTGCTCCTTGAGCTGTATACAGGGAGAAGAGAAGAACTTTACCAGCGTAACGGTACTAAAATGAGTCGATCCCTTCTTCAGGGTCCAAGCCTCTCCTTATAAAGGAGAGCCTTGGGTTCCTTTAGGGCTGACGTGGCAAGCATTTTCGAGGAATATGCTTGTCCCAATATAGTAGTTCGGCGCCTCCCTTTCCATGTCGTTCCCCTAACGGCGGCAAGGTTCCAGAGGGCCCCTCCTGCACGCCTCGGGCTTCAGGACTGTCTCCTCCGTGACCTCCTTCTGCCTCTCTATCGCTCTGCGTCTTTATTCGTAGTGCTTGGCTTCGCTCAGATTCTCCCTAGCCTGCAGCTAGGGTTTGACTTCAGCTTCTCCTTCTCCTGCAAGCTTTGTATCATTCGGCCCTGCCTCCTGTAGTTCGGCCTGTCCTTCATCTGTATTAAGATTACTCGGGCTAACCTAGCCGACTTATGAAGTATCTCGGCCGAGTAATGTCTTGCCTTTACTGTGAGGGTCCTGCCCTTTCCTATCTCGGACGACCTCTACATGATTCGGCCGGCTCAGACCGTAACTCGGAAACTAGACGGGGAACATCCTTTCGTCTCTCCCCGTCTTTACCCTATCTGGGGTTATCTCCCCAACATTAGTCCCCGAAGCTGGTATGGCCCCGCCGATAACCTCGGCCGGGTCGTATCAGTTTCACGACACACGTCCTGTATTGTTTCCGAGTTATTCCTTGCTCGTTCGAGGTATTATCGTATCTTCTCGCGTACGCCTCGTCCTACATGTCATCCCCATCATTATTTCTCTAGTTTTTTGTTCCTCTACAGTGTTTACTGATAGGCCACAGTTACCCCTGCGCCTGCTGCGCCGGCGCTGCGACGCCTCGTGTACCATTTCCGTTGGGGATCGTGACTTTCTTTGTTACCGTGTGGCCCTTGGTGTGGTTCCGCTCTACGACATGTGGTTGCGCGGCGCACACGATCTATACGTCCAACCGCCACACCCACGATCCCACTATCTTGCTAGCGGCTCGGTTATAAAGAGGGGTGCGGCGTTGGAGGAATCACTTTCCCCTTTTCGTTCGCCTGCGCCCTTCTTCTTCCTCTCGCCTCCGCGTCCGTTCGCAGCTCCGCCGCCGCGCGTTCATCAGAACCTCCGACGACGAGGACTCCGCCGCGCTGCTCTGTCTGCCTCGTCCGTGTTCGCTAGCTTCGGTGTCGTCGCCGGTGAGTTCTTTCCGGCCGCGTCGCCTAGGATTTTTCCTAGATTTCTCTGTCTCGATTTTGTATTCGTGCGGCGGTTCTTCTGCTCCTCCGCCGCCGTTCCTGTGCAAAATCACGACGGGGCCTTGTAGCTCTAAACTTTCCTCCGCCACTAGTTCTTCCTCCGCCGATCTTTCCGGCGAGCTCATGTCTAGCTCCTTTAGCGGTGCCCTGATAGAGGATGACGATGCTGGCTCTGGGCCCGAGCGAGGCTCGTGGCAGGGCTCCTCCGTTACACGCCGCGAGATCGAGTGGCTTATCCGAACTCGGAGGATTCCTGCCGAGGTCTCCTGTCGTTTACCCGGCAGCGAGTCCTCTCCGGATCGTAGGGAGGGCGAGTATGTAGTTTTTATGTCGCATTTCTCGCGCGGCTTTGATCTCCCTCTTAGCGACTTTGCTAGAGAGTTTCTCGACTACTTCGGCCTTCAACCGCATCATCTTCCTGCAAATGCCATCGCTTCTCTTTCTGCTTTTATCTCTGCCTCGGAGGGATACTTCGGCCTATGGCCGTCCGTGCATGTCTGGTCGAAGTTCTTCCAGATTCGTTCTAACGTAGTCCCTGACAAGTCTCTGCACCCTTCCGAGAAACTGCTTACTCAATGCGGAGCAGCGTCCATTACACCTCGGAGGAAATCCGTATTTCCTCGTGTTACAGGGCTAGAGTCCTGCAAGAAGTGGCACAAGTCTTTCTTTTACATCAAGATCACAGGAACGGAGGACAAGATTCGGCTCCCTGCATTCTCCATTGGTACGCCCTCCAAGGTGAATTGGACTTATAATCCGAAGAAGAGTCACGCCTTGGCCGAGGCTTTTGAGATTCGGCTTAAAGAGCTGATCCGCGCCGGGTTACGCGGCGAAGATCTGATGGCTACCTTTATCAGTAGCCGAATCTGCCCCTTCCAGAAATGGACACACAAACTCTGCTACATGAGCGGTCCTCTTGACCCCAACCGAGTCTCAACCGTGGAGCTGGACAACTATCTCATCTTTAAGTGCGTCCAAGCCATCTTCAAGACGGAGATGCCTGAGGACTGGGCTTGGGGGTTGAAACCGTTCACACGCGAGCGTCCTCCTCCCGAAGTAAGCTTAACCAATAACGCTATGTTTTCCAATTGCTTTCGTAATAGTTTTCGCTAATTTTCCTTTTTCTTGTCTTACAGAGGTTCGCATAGCAGAAGAATGAGGATGCCGAAGTTTTGTTGCTTCCGTGGCCCGCGGACCGGAATACCCCGGATACTGGTGGGCCGGACTCGAAAGAGTTCGTCCCTAAGTAGGATCCTGTCCCGGCTCGCGCTCGTGGCAAGACCTCAGCCTACAAGGAGGAAGGTGATTCGGACGAGGTCCAAGTTCTTGAGGTAGTTGCCGCAATGCCAATTTCTTATGCATTTCCGGCTTCTACTTTCCCAGCTAATCCGGCCGGTCAGGTTCACAACGCCGAGCCTATTGCTTCCCGGCCCCCTGTTACCTCGGGGAAACGTGGGGCTCCTGCTGATGCCTTAGAGGCGGCTCCCAAGAAACGAACGAAGAAATCCGCATCGAATCCTCCCCGGCGCAAGATCATGCCTGGAGTTGCAGGGTAAGTTCCCTTTGCTCATATTTCTTGTTTCTCTCTTTCTGTTTTTTAACCTGATGTCGCTCTCTATTTCCACAGTGCTCCACTTTCCGTTAAGCCCGGCGGTCCTAGCATGACTAGCCGTGCGACTCGGCAGTCGTCTCCCCCGCCTGCCGAAGACACCAGGGTTCCGAGTCCTGCTCGTGCAGCATCTCCTCTAGTTCCGAATCGATCGCCCCCTCACCATGATGTACCTGAGACTTCTCTTATTGACGTTGACTCCACTCGGCCCTCCTAGATTTCCATGGAACCAGTTGTCCCCTCTGTGAATCCGAGTGTTTCTACCGAGCCTCATTCTACCCCCGCAGTTTCTATAGTAGCTCCCGCCCCGGCCGAGGACATTAATATCACGGTGCCTTCTGCGACCGTGATCTCTCCGGATCCTAAAGACATTGTTCCCACTGCCGAGGTATCAGCTCCTGCTGATGCCTCTAAAGCAAGTAAAGCTGTCGCCGCTAAGGCCTCCACTTCCCAGAAAGGTCTTGTTGGCTCTTCTCAGCCGAGTATCGCCGATGTGCTGCGCAAAAGAACTGCTTCCACCAAAACTTCCGTTACTCCGGCCGCCGGTACCCAGCTTGCTCTTCATAAAAGCCCTGCGGCCGTGGTGGTTACGCAGCAGGTCCGGGGTAAAGTCCTAACTCGGACGGCTAGTGGGAACAGCCTCGGCTCGCTGGTGGAATATGCTAATAATTGGAATGTTGCCGATCAGTTTGAGGGTAATCCAATCAATCAGCCATTTTAGCTTTCCGACATTGGCGGCTGCTTGGATCAAGCTGCCAAGATCATCCTTGATACCAACAAGATGAACGAGGTAACCGCTGTTTTGCGGAGTTTTGATTAATTCTCCATATGCTACTATACATTCTTGTCCCCGAAACTTGCAGGGAAATAACTTGTTATTTGCTTGGAAGTTTAATAATGCTCTACATAGTTTAATGTTAACTTTAGGGTTCGAATCTACATTCGACTAGATCTGCCTTAAACCTTGCTTGACTTTCGTTTAGTTGATCTTGGAGTATCCAGCCACCTAGATCCGGGTTAAGTTTTGCTTAATTCGGATATGATTTAGCTTCGAATATCCAGCCACCTAGATCCGGGTTAAGTTTCACTCAACTCGGATCTGCTTTAGCTTCGAATATCTAGCCACCTAGATCCGGGTTAAGTTTCACTCAACTCGGATCTGCTTTAAACCTTGCTTGACTTTTGTTTAGTTGATCTTGGAGTATCCAGCCACCTAGATCCGGGTTAAGTTTTGCTTAATTCGGATCTGCTTTAGCTTCGAATATCCAGCCACCTAGATCCGGGTTAAGTTTCCCTCAACTCGGATCTGCTTTAGCTTCGAATATCCAGCCACCTAGATCCGGGTTAAGTTTCACTCAACTCAGATCTGCTTTAGCTTCGAATATCCAGCCACCTAGACCCAGGTTAAGTTTCACTCAACTCGGATCTGTTTTAGCTTCGAATATCCAATAATCGTTTGCTCCATTGTTTAGGTTGCACATGACCGGCGGACTGCCGAATTTCAAAGATTGCTTTTTTCGCACCGAACATTGGAAGAAAAATATGAGAAAGTTCTCCCTGTGGTGAAAAAGACTGGTAAGTCGATAATTATTTTCGTCATTTTCGACATTCTTATTGTTTTGTATACGAGATGTCGGCTCACTTTTTTGGTGAACAGGTAATATCAATAATCTCAACATTCGTCTTGCGAAGAAAGTCAAGAGCCTGGAAGGTTAGTTTCCATTTTACCTTACACCTTCTACTTTTTAAAATGTGAGCTAAGCTTCTTTTATCTCGTTTGGCTTTGGTAAAGCCGAGTTACAAGCCTTTGCAGCATCTCACCAAGATTGCACGCCCATGCCTGACGTGATGATGCATTTTTTAGAACAAAGCGCTACTCATTCAGCGCAGCTGAAAGAAAAGGATGATGAAATAGCTCGCCTGCGCACCGAGGTGGAGGCCCTTAAGCTCTCTCAGAAATCTGAACTAGAAAAGGTCGATCAGGAATTCTCCGAGGAGAAAAATCGGCTAGCTCTAGAGCTGCAGAAGAATAAAGAACTCCTCGAGGCTGCCGAACTGAAAACTCGTGGAATGAGCGAGGAGATCGCTCGCTTTGAAAAGAGCAAGATCAACTGGGCTAAAGACCTTCAGATAATGATGAGTTATATTCATTGTAAGTTTCTTTGCACGGCCGGATTATGTTTTTCTCTTTGTCCCTGCTGCCTCCTGACGCATTCGTGTTTTGCGCAGGTCATTTTCCAGAAGCTAAGCCTGTGAGTTCTAAAGAGGTTCTTGCAGCTCGTGCGCGCCGAGGTGTCCCTGTTGACGTTGACTCGGAGTACTCGATGGAAGATTTCCTGGTCGCTGTCGGCGCTGCAGTTGGTCCAATGAAGATTATGGGCAGGGACTTGGTGCAGGCAGCTATCCGAGCCTACCATGTTCTCTGGCCGAATACCTCTGGGACTCCTGATATCAATGAGGTCGAATTGCTGGTGAAAAGACTGATGGCATCTGATAAGCAACTAAGTCTGTGGAGGGAATCAGCCGGGCGAGCTGGCGCTGATATGGCCCTCACTGTTATTATGTCATGGTATGAAGACATCTCTCTTGATATCCTGAGAAATTTGCGCACAGGTTCCCGTTGGGTTGAGGACCCCACTTTTGTTGCTCTTCGGCAAGCTCGCGCCTTCCAGCTCGTTGAGTATGCCGACGTGCATACCTGGAATGAAGGTCCGAGCTTCCTCCCGAATTCGGACGATGAGGTCGTAGTCGAGGATGCATCAGATAATAACTCGGCTGAACAAGGTGAAGGTGAAGATGATTCGGCTTCCTCCGGTGACTCCAGTTCGAGCTCGGATGGCAATGGCGATGCGCGATCCTCCTCCAAAGGTACTGGGCATTCAACTGCGCAAACTGATGCCCCTCAGCAGCCTCGGGCTTCGGCCGAAGTCGCACCTGGGTCTGTGGAAGGCGAGGCAACCTCGGCCGAGGCTCCGCCTATCTCGGAGCATCCGGCCCCTGACCCAACTATTACCTCTCCAGCTGAAAACCTTTAAGTTATTTCTTGTCCCTGGTATGCCGGGCGTACGATGTACGTGGAACATTTGTCCGTCTTCTGTATGACCTGAATTTCTTTTTCCGTGTACTGCTGCGACATATATGTTTGTAGTTGTTATCACTTTGTTTAAGTGTGTTTTTGTCCGAATTCTTGCTTTGGTGACCTGCGATTTCCTGATTTTTAGGATGTATCTTTGCCTTTGTATTCCCGTGGTTTAGCCAATTAATCTGGGTGTGAGCTTCGAATATCATACGAGATTGAGCTGCTCTTATTATGAGTGTCGAAGTGTGATACCTTCCTTGTATCAAAGGTTGACCACTACTTTGGAACAATATATGGCAGTCCCCGAGTCACTGCCTATCGCGCCGAAGTCTAGTGTGTAAACCAAATTTCAGAAATAATATAAGACCGTTGCCGAGGCGCTGCTTAGGGTGCCGAGGTTTAGTGCTCAACATAAAACTGGGGCAACATATGGCAGTCCCCAAGTCACTGCTCTGGACGCCGAGGTTGAATACACAAGATGAAATTGAAATGACCTATGGCAGTCCCCGAGTCACCGCTCTGGATGCCGAGGTTTAATACATAAGATGAAGTCAAAATAATATATGGCAGTCCCCGAGTCACTGCTCTGGATGCCGAGGTTCAATACATAAGATGAAATTGAAATAACATATGGCAGTCCCCGAGTCACTGCTCTGTATGCCGAGGTTCAATACATAAGATGAAATTGAAATAACATATGGCAGTCCCTGAGTCACTGCTCTGGATGCCGAGGTTCAATACATAAGATGAAATTGAAATAACATATGGCAGTCCCTGAGTCACTGCTCTAGATGCCGAGGTTCAATACATAAGATGAAATTGAAATAACATATGGCAGTTCCCGAGTCACCGCTCTGGATGCCGAGGTTCAATACATAAGATGAAATTGAAATAACATATGGCAGTCCCCGAGTCACCGCTCTGGATGCCGAGGTTTAATACATCATTGGTTCTTGACCTTGAGATACTATGCTACGAGTAAAATGGACAAAGTAAAGCTACATTCCATGGCCGCTTCGTTTCTTCGCCGGCTTTGTCTGCCTTGTTCCTTCCGGGGGGATTGAGCGTCGATTAGATAATAGGCATCATTATGCAATGCTTTGCTCACGATGAATGGTCCCTCCCATGGAGGTGACAGATTGTGCATGCCGGCCGTGCGTTGCACCAGTTGGAGGACTAAATCTCCTTCTTTGAATACTCTTGGATTCACCTTCTTGCTGTGATATCGTCGCAAGTTCTGCTGATAAATAGTTGATCGTGATAGCGCCAGTTCTCTGGCTTCTTCTAGCAGGTCAACAGTATCCTGCCGAGCTACTTCATTTATCTCTGAAGTTGTATATTGAGTAACTCTTGGCGAGTCATGTAGTATGTCGGCTGGAAGCACAGCCTCCGCCCCATATACCAGAAAGAATGGTGTATAACCCGTTGATCTATTCGGAGTAGTCCTGAGGCTCCACAATACTGCTGGTAATTCCTCAATCCAACACCCTGCCGACCTTTGCAATGGTCAACGAGTCGCGGTTTTATTCCGGACAACACTAGTCCATTAGACCTTTCCACTTGCCCATTAGATGTTGGATGAGCAACAGAAGCAACATCTAATCTTATGCGTTTTTCTCGGAAAAACCTAGCGAAAGCTCCTTCTGAAAAGTTTGTGCCGTTGTCTGTAATAACACTGTGTGGGTACCCATATCTTAAGATAATATCTTTAAGGAATTTCACTGCTGTGAGCCCGTCACATTTTTTTATTGGTTTGACTTCAATCCACTTTGTGAATTTGTCCACCATGACCAATATGTGGGTCATCCCCCCTCGTGCCGGCTTAAACGGTCCCACCATATCTAGGCACCACACAGAAAACGGCCAAGTAATGGGTATCGTTTTTAACTCGGACGACGGCATGTGTATCTTGGTTGCATATCTCTGACAACCATTGCATTTTTCAACCAGCTCTTTGGCTTCCTTCAACGCTGTTGGCCAATAAAACCCATGCCTGAATGCTTTGGCTACCAAGGCACGAGATGAGGCATGGTGTCCACATTCTCCTTGATGTATATCTAAGAGGATCTCCTGGCCTTCTGCCGAACTTACACACCTTTGCAATATACTTGTGACGCTTCTTTTATATAGCTCATTGTTTATGATTGTATAAGCTTTTTCTCTTCTTACAATCTGTCTTGCTAACACTTCATTATTCGGTAACATCGCATCTTTAAGAAAAAATAATATGGGTTGCGCCCAGATCGGTGTGATTTTTTCTGGTGCGGTCTCACTCTCTATCTCCATGTTTTGCGCCGACATAGATACCTCGGCTTCCTCCACAATTATGCTTACCTCTGATGTCCTTTTCTTGGAGGGTTCCGAGTTATATTGCTGATCTACCTCCATCGGCACATTATCTTCTGCTGAACTTGCCGGAATAAAGATAGATTCGGATTCTGGTGATGGGGTTATCGATGGTTTTCTGAGGTGTTCCAGGGCAACACTCGGTGGAATTGACTGCCTGGTCGATCCCAGTTTTGACAACGTGTCCGAGGCATCATTTTCTGCCCGAGGTATGTGGTGAAATTCATACCCTTCAAAGTATCCACTGATCTTTTGCACATGAAATCTATACAAAGCCATATTATCATCTAACGCATCCCAATTGCCTGAGACTTGCTGTACTACTAAATCCGAGTCCCCATAGCATAAGATTCGGCGTATGCCAATCTCTTTTGCTACTTTCAACCCATGGACCAGTGCTTCGTATTCGGCTACGTTGTTTAATGCAGCAAAATGTATTTGTAGTACATACTTCAGCTGATCCCTTTTGGGTGAGGTTAACACTATTCCTGCCCCCAAACCATTTCTTAGTTTGGAACCATCGAAATGCATCGTCCAATAATTTGGGTCTGGTAGTGGCGGCTCATACTGCACCTCGGCCCAATCTACGAAGAAGTCGGCGACCGCCTGAGATTTGATTGCATCTCTCCTATCGAATTGTGGAGCGTATGGTGACAACTCGATTGCCCATTTTGCTATTCGGCCACTTGCATCCTTGTTGCTCAATATGTCGGCTATGGGCGCTTCACATATCACTTTGATGGGATGCTCTTCGAAGTAATGTTTAAGCTTCTTTGCCGACATATACACTCCATAAGCCATCTTCTGATAATGCGGGTAATTCTGCTTTGAAGCGGATAACACCTCGCTCAAATAATACACCGGCCTCTGTACCGACTTATCATCTTCGAGTCGTTCTACGACGACTACAACACTCACTACCCTTTTGGTAGCCGCTATATAGAGTAACATTGGCTCTTTTGATAATGGAGAAGCCAAAATGGGTGCTGTGACCAACATCTTTTTCAACTCATGAAATGCACTGTCTGCTTGTGGAGTCCAAATGAACTTATCTGATTTCTTCATTAGTTGATAGAGTGGTAGTGCCTTCTCTCCCAGCCGACATACAAACCGGCTGAGCGAGGCTAGACATCCCGTGAACTTTTGTACGTCATTTAGACACCTTGGCAACTCCATTCTTTCTACCGCCTTTATCTTTGTTGGGTTGGCCTCTATACCTCGGCTAGATACGAGAAAACCGAGTAATTTTCCTGCCGGCACGCCAAATGTGCATTTTTCCGGATTAAGCTTCATTCGGAACCTTCTCAGGTTCGCGAAAGTCTGTCGTATATCATCCAGTAGCGTTTTGCTTTCCTTGGTTTTGATGACCACGTCATCTACATATACTTGTACATTTTTTCCTATCTGGTCGTGTAGACATTTTTGCATGCATCCCTGATACGTTGCTCCTGCGTTTCGCAGGCCGAATGGCATTGTGCGATAGCAATAAGCCCCGTACGGGGTAATAAACGCAATCTTTATTTGATCGGCCGGATTTAACGGCATCTGGTGAAAACCAGAATACGCGTCTACAAATGACAATAACTCACAACCAGCGGTCGAATCAATGACTTGGTCTATTCTAGATAATGGAAAAGGATCTTTTGGACACGCCTTGTTCAGGTTCGTGTAATCGATACACATTCGCCATACAATGGCTACATTCGGATCATCTTTCTTCTTTTCTACTAGCACCGGATTCGACAACCAATCCGGATACAGCACCTCCATGATGAACCCGGCCGCGAGGAGCCGAGCTATTTCATCCCCTATTATTTTTCCCCTGTCTTCGGTGAAGCGGCGGAGAGGTTTCTTCACCGGCCTTGCTCCTGGCCTTACATTCAAAGAGTGCTCAGCCAACTCCCTCGGAACACCTTGCAGATCCTGAGTTGACCATGCAAATATGTCCCGATTCTCACGGAGGAAGTTGGTGAGCTCGCTTTCCTATTTAGCATCTAGGCCTGCACCAATAGTAACAGTATGCTCTGGGAATTGCTCATCTATCTGAAACTTCTTCGTTTCTTTAGTCGGTTGAAAGGAGACGCTTCCATGTGGATTGGCTAGTGCCGGCATATTCAGCTGTGCCGACTGAGCGAGGGCTGCTACCTCCTGAATCCTTCTTTTTTCTCTTGCTATAACCAATGATTCGGCCAGATTTGACCCGGCTGAAGCACACTCCATTGACTTCTTGTAATCCCCTGCTACTGTTATCACTCCTTGTGGTCCGGGTAGCTTCATTTTCAGATAACTTATATGACAGCTGCCCATGAATTTGGCCAACGCTGGCCGTCCGAGTAAAGCATGATAACAACTCTCTAGATCCACCACCTCAAACTCTAAGTTTTCTGCTCTGCAGTTATCTCTTGTGCCGAATAACACATCACTCGGACCTTACCAATGGGTTCACATGAAAGCTCTGGCACTATCCCATGGAAAGTGGTCCTCGTGGATTGCAACATGTTCTGCGATATTCTGAGTTTATGCATGGTATCTTTGTACATGATGTTGATACTGCTTCTATTGTCAATGAGTACTTTTGAGAATTTCACATTGATGCTTGGTCCAAAAAATGTCGGATCCAACACGAGTGCATATGACCCGGGATTCGGCATTATCTTGGGGTGATCCTTTATGCTCCAAGTTACCTCCTGATCTGACCAAGGCACATATCTTGGTACTACAGGCATAACTGCATTTACTTCCTTATGCCTGCGCTGCACACTCTGCTTGTCTTGCTGTTCCGTTGTGAACACGCAATAAGACTGATGATGTTCTCTGTAATCATTGCGTCCGGTATTCGCTGGATTTGTCCTTCCATCCTGGACTTGGTTCATCACTTGATGTACCGCATCTCTCCGATCCGAGTTTTCGTACCTCGGGGGAGGAGGCGGTAACATCAGTTGTTGTGCATTTGCTCCAGTCAACTGTGGTTGATGCTGCTAATGTACTTGATGGGGTGCTGCCTGAATACCTACGGGGTTTCCCATTGCATTTTTCATCCATGCACATTGGCGGGTCGTATGGTTGGCTGGCCTGGATGGGTTTGACGTGTGAAATTTGCACGGCTGATCTAACATAGATTCGAACATGTACTTTGGCCTCTCCTGCCACCGTTTCTTTTGTTCTGGGGTCCACTGTCTTTTTCCTTCATTCCTTGGTGTCCACTGCTGAGGACCATTCTTTTGCCGTTGAGTCGCTCCGTGACTCGGCGGATCTTGCGCTACTGCCGCCACTTGGGCCGAATTATATCTATAATCCGGCCTTTCTTCTCTTCTTCTTCCTCTGAAATCACTGCGCCTGGATGACCCGGCCAAATCTCTTGCATAATGGTCTTGTTGCTCCCGGTGATCCACCGACATTTATTCTGGTTGCGTTGGATCTCCTAATGCGTAGGAGTCCGCTATTCTGATAGTTTCTGCCAATGTGGTCGGCATATCTCTTTGCAGACGTTGCCACAACACGCTGGCATAATGGCATCCTTGTGCGAACCAAGATATTGCTTGCGACCCTATAACTCCTTCACATGAGTTTCTCAGGTTACACCATCGAGTTAAAAACTCTCTATATGTTTCATTCGGCCTCTGCTTGCACATGGCTAACTGTTGTGGCCTGTTTGTCCTCTTGTATGTGCTGGTAAAGTTGCTGACAAACATTTCTTCAAAATCCAACCAACAGTTGATACTGCCCGCTGGTAGATTATTCAGCCACACCCTAGCTGGTCCTTCCAGCATTTGTGGGACATATTGTACTGCCCATCGTAAGTTTCCACCCGCTATTTTCACAGCAGTGGCATAGTCAATCAACCAGTCTTGTGGTTTGGTACTCCCATTATATGTTTTCGTGCCTCTTGCTAGCTGAAAGTTCGGCACAGGTGGTTCGCCCATGATCCGTGGTCCAAAGCATGTCGGACCTGGTGGACCCTGTTCTTCCAACAACTCGGACCGGTATAGCCGGTCCAGCTTCACTCTTGCATCATTTGATGGCAAATCTCTGTACAGAACTCTGTCTTGTATTCCATAGTGGTTATTTCCATCATGGATCGCATATTCCATCTCGGAATAACCATCATTGTATCTTTCATTCACTTGATTGTGGCGAGCTGGCCTCGTTTCTCTTTCCTGCCGGGGTTCATGCCTTGGTTGTGGGTTGAGTGGCAGTTCTCTCCTTACTTCGACCGGGGTATTGTTCTCATGATTGCCTCTTCCGAGTTCTCTTCTGCCGAGGTCTCCATTGCCTCGGCTTTCGCCGTCCTTCTCAATACGGCCGGGATTCCTCTCACCACTCTTACCTCGGATTCCATTGCCTCTATTCTCATTTGCCTTCCCGGCTATTGCCGGATCATACGGAACAATTTGCTTGTTCCTCTTTCCTGAGGTTACTGATCTGTCCTTTCGTGCATTATTTCCGGGTGAAGAGGCTGCTGCCACGGACAAGGCAGGTGCTGCTCCTGCTGAGTGAACCATTCGCGAAGCCCCCGGCCTTGCCGGGTCTGCCCTGAGCATTTCTTCGTTTTGCTGGTTCGCGATGCGCACCAGCTCATTCACTCTTTCTTGCTGTTTCTGTCGGGCTTCGCCGGTCAACCCCTCTAACTCCAATGCTGCGGCATTTGCCGCTCTTAGGTTCTTTGCCGGGGTACTGTACCTCGGCAAGCCCAAATCAACTGATTCCGCCTTATGAGCATCATGCTCTTTGTTGATATCATCCATGAGGTTTTTCTCCCTCAATCTTAATTCGTCCACCCGTTCGGGCGCGACGTCAAGCTTATTAGCTTTGGCATATTCTCGCAGGGTCCTGTTTAAGGACTCCCGCAAGGCCGACACCTTTTTGGCCTCTACCAGCACCTTTTGCCTGGTTTCTTCTAACTCTGCCTGAGCATTCGCCGGATCAAGTATCGGCGCTATAGGTGTAGTCAAGTTCTCTATGGTTGCCTGAAGAATGTTCTCTGGCCTTTCTAGAGGTGGCCCTCTTACTCTTGGTGCCTTTGGGGTAGTGTCCTGCACCTCGGTCGGGTTGGTCGCTGGTGGGATTACCTCGGTGGGTAGTGGTGCTATCTGCCTGGGTGTGCCCTGTACGCCGGTGGCGGGTTCTCTGGTTGACCCGGTACTCCAGTTTGCACTCCGGCCGCGACCATCACCTCGACGCTGCCTACAGGATGCGCTCCGCGCGGACGGCTCGCAGCGTTAAGAGGTGGCTCTCCTGCAACAACAACTTGGTGAGGATAAATGCCAGAGATGTCAATGCCGACGTAGACCTTGTGCCCGCCCAGGCTGATGAAGAAACCGTTGCGCGGGGGAGTTTTTCCCCTGAAGCTGCCCGCATTGTCGCTGACGTAGTCACAGAGATCAAACCTCCGGACCAAGCCAGAAACAACGCGCTCGCCCGTGTTGATGAAGTTTCCCGTCCGGATCATAACTCCAGCTAGCACCGCTGCTGGCCCCACGGTGGGCGCCAACTGTCGTGGTGGTGGCACGGCAGATGCCATGGGTAGGCTAAAGTATGGGGCCAATGGATGCTAGTGGGATCTGGGGAGGGAAGATGTAGTTGATTCTACACACAAAAGACTAAGGCCCAGATCTTTATTTTTCCTTCCTTGGGCTACAAGTGCTCCTTGAGCTGTATACAGGGAGAAGAGAAGAACTTTACCAGCCTAACGGTACTAAAATGAGTCGATCCCTTCTTCAGGGTCCAAGCCTCTCCTTATAAAGGAGAGCCTTGGGTTCCTTTAGGGCTGACGTGGCAAGCATATTCGAGGAATATGCTTGTCCCAATATAGTAGTTCGGTGCCTCCCTTTCCCTGTCGTTCCCCTAATGGCGGCAAGGTTCCAGAGGGACCCTCCTTCACGCCTCGGGCTTCAGGACTGTCTCCTCCGTGACCTCCTTCTGCCTCTCTGTCGCTCTGCGTTTTTGTCCGTAGTGCTTGGCTTCGCTCAGATTCTCCCTAGCCTGCAGCTAGGGTTTGACTTCAGCTTCTCCTTCTCCTGCAAGCTTTGTATCATTCGGCCCTGCCTCCCGTAGTTCGGCCTGTCCTTCATCTGTATTAAGATTACTCGGGCTAACCTAGCCGACTTACGAAGTATCTCGGCCGGGTAATGTCTTGCCTTTACTGTGAGGGTCCTGCCCTTTCCTATCTCGGCCGACCTCTACATGATTCGGCCGGCTCAGACCGTAACTCGGAAACTAGACGGGGAACATCCTTTCGTCTCTCCCCGTCTTTACCCTATCTGGGGTTATCTCCCCAACAACAATATGCTCATCCTCTATATTTCTAGTGACAAGATCTTTCACAATAGCTACCACAGGCTCAATATCAATAAGCTCATCGGACCCTATAGTTTTCTTTACGCTTTTTCTAACCACATTAGCCATAATAGAATGCTCCCTTACCTTGGAAGGAAAAGGGGTTTTCTCAATATAAGGTTCAAGCAAAATAGGATCAACAGTACAAACCTCTGTGCTAGCAGGAACATGGGTGACAATGTCTTTATAAGGAGCATGGTACTTGTCCCACTCTTTCTTGAGAATTTCAATATAAGAGGCAAAGGCATTAAAACATTTTACAAAAACTTGAGGATCAAGACCAAACTCATTACTAATATCACGGAAGTCATCAGTTCCCATAAAATATTTAATGCATTCATAATCATTGTTTATACCTGACTTTCTTCATTTGTCATTCTCCCAAGCCTCAGTGTTATCTTGAATACGGTCTAAGAGATCCCATTTAGCTTCTTCCTTCATACGTGTGAATGATCCAGCACAAGAAGCATCTAGTAAATCTTTATCATGAAGAGAAAGCCTAGCATAAAAGTTATTGAGAATAATATTGTTAGGGAGTTTATAAATAGGACATTTAAGCACAAGCAACTTCAATCTACCCCAAGCTTGAGATGTACTTTCTCCATCAAGAGGACAAAAGTTATATATAAGATTTCTATCCTTATGAATCTCACTGGGAGGATAAAATTTAGAGTAAAAGAGAGATGTCATCTCCTCCCATTCCATGGATTGTCCATTCTTCAGCAGCTTATAACATTCTTCAGCTCTCCCTTTCAAGGATATGGAGAGTAACTTCTTTTTCACCTGTTCAGTTGTGATACCCGCACACTTAAACAACCCGCATAATTCATAGATAAAAAGCAAGTGATCACCGGGATGGACGGTTCCATCCCCAAAATAATAATTATCCATCACACGATTAACAATACTTGTAGGTATCTTAAAAGGATCTATCTCGACAGGAGGTGGTTCATCTAGTATCCTAGCAGTGGTAGTAGTTTCCCCAAACAGAAAACCAAGTGGGTTATCCATATTGGAAACAAAGTAACAAGCAGTAACAAAATCAATACTCACAGTAAAAGTTTCCCTTACCAGTTCCACTCTTCAATAGCGCTTCACTCCCCAGCAACGGCGCCAGAAAATAGTCTTGATGACCCACAAGTATAGGGGGTGTATCGTAGTACTTTTGATAAATAGGAGTGTCGATCCTGTCGTGGTGGTGGCACGGCAGATGCCATGGGTAGGCTAAAGTATGGGGCCAATGGATGCTAGAGGGATCTGGGGAGGGAAGATGTAGTTGATTCTACACACAAATGACTAAGGTAAAGATCTTTATTTCTCCTTCCTTGGGCTACAAGTGCTCCTTGAGCTGTGTTCAAGAAGAAAAAGAGAACTTTACCAGCCTAACGGTACTTAATGAGCCGATGCCCTCCTCAGGGTCCAAGCCTTCCCTTATAAAGGAGAGCCTTGGGTTCCTTTAGGGCTTACGTGGCAAGCATATTCGAGGAATATGCTTGTCCCAATATAGTAGTTCGGCGGCCTCCTTTCCCTGTCACCCCTCTAATGACGGCAAGGTTCCAGAGGGCCCCTCCTGCATGCCTCGGGCTTCAGGACTGTCACCTCCGTGAACTCCTTCTGCCCCTCTGTCGCTCTGCGCCTTTGTCCCTTGTGCTTGGCTCTGCTCAGATTCTCCCTAGCCTGTGGCTGGAGTTTGACTTTAGGCTTCTCCTTCTCCTGCAAGCTTCGTATGATTCGGCCCTGCTTCGCGCAACTCGGCTCGTCCTTCACCTGCATTAAGATTACTTGGGCTAACCCGGCCGACTTACGCAGTATCTCGGCCAGGTAATGCCTTGCCATTATCATAAGGGTCCTGCCCTTTCCTATCTCGGCCGACCTCTACAGGATTCCGCCGACTCAGACTGTAACTCGGAAACTGGACGGGGAACATCGTTTGCCTTTCCCCGTCTTTACCCTATCCGAGGTCACCTCCCCAACATTAGTCCCCGAAGCTGGTATGGCCCCGCCAACAACTTCGGCCGGGCCGTATCAGTTTCATGATATTCGTTCTGCATTGTTTCCGAGTTATCTTTTTCTCGTTCGAGGTATCATCTTATCTTCTCGCGTACGCCTCGTCCTACGGGTCATACTCATCATTGTTTCTCTAGTTTTTTGTTCCTCTACAGTATTTACTGACAGGCTACAGTTATTACTGCGCCTGTCGCGTCGGCGCTGCGACGCCTCGTGTGCCGTTTCCGTCGGGTATCATGACCTTCTTTTCCACCGTGTGGTCCTTGGTGCGGTTCCACTTAGCGGCGTGTGGTCATGCGGCGCACACGATCTACACGGTCAACCGCCACACCCACGATCCCACTACCTCGCAGGCGGCACGGTTATAAAGAGGGGCGCGGGGCTGGGAGATTCACTTTCCCCCTCCGCTCACATGCGCCCTTCTTCTTCCTCTCGCCTCTGCGCCCGTTTGCGACTCCGCCGCCGTACGTTCATCTGGGTCTCCGACGGCAGGGATCCCGCCGCACTGCTCCGTCTGCCTCGTCCCTGTTCGCTTGCTCCGGTGTCCTCGCCGGTGAGTTCTTCCGGTCCCATCGCCTAGGCTCTCCTCTAGACTCCTCTGTTTCCTTTTCGTTTTCGCGCGGTAGTTCCTTCGCTGCTCCGCCGCCGTTTCCGTTTAGAATCACGACGGGGCCGTGCAGTTCTAAGTTTTCCTCCGCCCTAGTTCTTCCTCCGTAAATTTCTCCGGCGACCCCATGTCGAGCTCTGTCAGCGGTGCCCTTATTGAGGATGACGATGCTGCCTCTGGGCCCGAGCGGGGCTCGTGGCAGGGCTCTTCTGTCACCCGCCGAGAGGTTGAGTGGCTAATCCGAACTTGCCGGATTCCTGCCGAGGTAGCTTGTCGCTTACCCAGTAGCGAATCCTCTCCAGTTCTTAGGGAGGGCGAATATGTAGTCTTCATGTCACATTTTGCTCGCGGGTTTGGTATCCCTCTCAGCGATTTCGCTAGGGAGTTCCTTGATTACTTCGGTCTTCAGCCGCATCATCTTCCTGCTAACGCCATCGCCTCTCTATCTGCCTTCATCTCCGCCTCGGAGGGATACTTCGGCCTATGGCCATCTGTGCATGTTTGGTCCAAGTTTTTTCAGATTCGATCCAACATCGTCCCAGACAAATCTCTGCAACCCTCCGAGAAGTTGCTCACCCAATGCGGTGCCGCGTCCATCACACCTCGGAGGAAATCCGTATTTCCTCGCGTTGCAGGTCTAGAATCATGCAAGAAGTTGCATAAGTCATTCTTTTATGTCAAGAACTCTGGGAGTGAAGATAAGATTTGGCTCCCAGCTTTTTCCATCGGCCCTCCTTCCAAGTAGAACTAGACCTATAATCCGAGGAAGAGTCATGCTCTGGCCGAGTCTTTTGAGATTCGGCTGAAGGAACTAATCTGCTCCGGGCTACGCGGTGAGGATCTGATGACTACCTTCATCAGCAGCCGGATCTGCCCATTCTAGAAACACACACACAAGCTCTGCTATATGAGCGGTCCTCTCGATCCCGACCGAGTCTCGACGGTGGAGCTGGACAACTACCTCATCTTCAAGCGTGTCCGGGCTATCTTTAAGATGGAGATGCCGGAGGACTGGGCCTGGGGATTGAAGCCGTTCACCCGCGAGCATCCCCCTCCCGAGGTGAGTTTACGCCTTTGTGTTTTGCTTCCTAATCGCATCTGTGACTCTTTTTGCTATTTTCTCTCTTTCTTGTCCTGCAGAGGTTTGAGGAACAGAAGACTGAGGACGCCAAGGTTTTGTCACTCTCGTGGCCCGCGGATCGGAATACTCCGGATAGCGGGGAGCCGGACTTAGAAGAGTTCGTTCCCAAGTCGGATCTCGCTCCGGCTCATGCTCGCGGCAAGACCCCGGCCCACGAGGACGAAGGTGATTCGGACGAGGTCCAAGTTCTAGAGGTAGTTGCCGCAATGCCAATTTCTTATGCATTTCCAGCTTCTACTTTCTCAGCTAATCCGGCCGGTCAGGTTCACAACGCCGAGCCTCTTGCCTCCCGGCCTCCCGTTACCTCGGGGAAACGTAGAGCTCCAGCTGATGCTTCAGAAGCTGCTCCCAGGAAACGAGTAAAGAAATCAGCCCAGCACCCTCCGAAGCGTAAAACTATGCCCGGGGTTACTGGGTGAGTTGTTTTTATTTGTATTTCTTGTTTCACTCTTTCTCCCTTCTGACTCGACCTTTTATGTCTTTGCAGGGCTCCTCTTTCTGTTAAGCCCAGCGGTCCCAGCATGACGAGTCGTACGACTCGGCCACCTTCTCCTCCGCTTCCTGAGGATACCAGAGTTCCGAGTCCTGCTCGCGTTGCTTCTCCTCCTGCTCCGAATCAGACGCCACCTCACCATGATGCGGCTGAGATTTCTCCTGTTGATGCCGATACACCTCGGCCCACAGATATTCCTACCGAACCCGCTGCCTCCTCTGTGAACCCCGATGTTTCTGCTGAGATTCCTTCGACCCCCGCAGTCTTTACTGCGACGCCAACTCCAGCCGAGGATATCAATATCTCGGCGCCCTCTTCAACCGTAATCCCTCCGGTTCCCAAATATGCCACCCCAAGTGCCGAGGTATCGGCTCCTTCTGACGCCTCTCCTAAGGCAAGAAAGATCATTGTTACCAAGCCTTCGTCCTTTCAGAAAGGACTTGCCAGCTCATCTCGGCCTATAATTGCTGATGCGCTGCGCAAGGGGGCTTCCTCTGTCAAGAGCACTGTTACTCCGACTGCTGATACACATCTTGCTCTCCATAAGAGTCCGGCGGCGACGGTGGTTACCCAACATGTCCGAGGTAAAGTTCTGACTCGCACGGAGAGTGGGAACAGTCTCGGCTCGTTGGTCGAGTATGCCAACAATTGGAACGCTACCGATCAGCTCGAAGGTAATCCAAGCAGCCAGCCGTTTCAACTCTCCGATATCAGCAGCCGCCTACATCAGGCTGCCAAGATCGTTCTTGAAAGTGATAAGATGAATGAGGTAATTGTTTTTAAGGAGTTTTGATTAGTTCTCCGGATGCTATTATATATACTCTAGTCCCCGAAGCTTGCAACCGAATAACTTGTTATTCGTTTGGAAGTTTTATGATGCTTTACTTAGTTCAGTTTTGTCTTAGAGTTCGAACCTCCATCCAACTAGATCTGCATTAAATTCTGCTTGATTTGGGTCTGTATGAACCTTGAATATCCAGCCACCTAGGTCTGAGTTAAGTTTTGCTTGACTCAGATCTTTCTTAGCCTTGAATATCCAGCCACCTAGATCCGGGTTAAGTTTTGCTTGACTCAGATCTGTCTTAGCTTTGAATATCCAGCCACCTAGATCCAGGTTAAGGTTTGCTTGACTCGGATCTGTCTTAGCTTTGAATATCCAGCCACCTAGATCCGGGTTAAGGTTTGCTTGACTCGGATCTGTCTTAGGTTCGAATATCCAGCGACCTAGATCCGAGTTAAATCTCGCTTCACTTGGATCTGTCTTAGCCTTGAATATCCAGCCACCTAGATCCGAGTTAAGTCTTGCTTGACTCGGATCTGTCTTAGGTTTGCATATCCATCCACCTAGATCCGAGTTAAGTATTGCTTGACTCAGATCTGTCTTAGATTCGAATACCTTATTACTATTTGCTTTATTGCTTAGGTTGCGCATGACCGGCGGACCGCCGAATTCCAAAGGCTGCTTTTTGCGCATAAAAAATTGCAAGAAAAGTATGAGAAGGTTATTCCTGTGGTGAAGAAAGCTGGTAAGTCGACAAACTCTTGCATCATCTCCGAAGCTCTTATTGTTTTGTACATGAGATGTTGGCTCACTTTGTTGGTAAACAGGGAACATCAATAATCTTAACATCCGTCTTGAGAAGAAGGTCAAGGCCCTGGAAGGTTAGTTACTCTTTTACTTTATATACTCCCCTTTGAAATGTGCACTAAGTTTCTTTTAACTCTTTTGGCTTTGGTAAAGCCGAGTTACAAACCTTTGCAGCGTCTCACCAAGATTGCACGCCCATGCCTGATGTGATGCTGCATTTTTTAGAACAAAGCGCTACTCACTCGGTGCAGCTGAAGGATAAAGATGACGAGATAGCTCGCTTGCGTGCCGAGGTGGAGTCCCTTAAGCTCTCTCAGAAGTCTGAATTAGAAAAAGTCGACCAGGAGTTCTTCGAGGAGAAGAATCAGCTAGCTCTGCAATTGCAGGAAAATAAAGAGCTCCTCGAGGCTGCCGAACTGAAGACACGGGGGATGAGCGAGGAGATCACTCGCTTTGAGAAGAGCAAGAGTGACTAGGCTAAAGATCTTCAGATAATGCTGAGCTATATTCATCGTAAGCTTCTGACCTAGGCCGAGTTATCTTTTCCCTTGCTTACTGTTGACCGACGCACTTCTGTTTTGCGCAGACCATTTTCCAGAAGCTAAGCCCGTGAGCTCTAAAGCGGTGATTAATGCTCGTGTGCGCCGAGGTGTTCCTGCTGTTGGCGCTGCAGTTGGTCCGATGAAGATTATGGGCAGGGATTTGGTGCAGGAAGCTATCCGAGCCTACCATGTTCTCTGGCCAAGTACTTCTGGGACTCCTGATATTAATGAGGTCAAATTATTGGTGGAAAGATTAATGGCATCTGAGAGACAGCTAAGTCTTTGGAGGGAATCGGCCGGACGAGCTGGTGCTGATATGGCTCTCACTGTCAACATGTCATGGTATGAAGATATTTCTCTTGATACTTTGAGAAATTTGTGCACTGGTTCCCGTTGGGTTGAGGACCCAGACTTTGTCGCTCTCCGATAAGCTCGTGCCTTCGAGCTTGTTGAGTATGCCGACGTGCATAACTTCAAATAAGGTCCGAGTTTCCTTCCTAACCCGGAGGACGAGGTCGAAGTTGAGGATGCCTCGGATGTTAACTCAGCTGAACAGGGCAAAGATGAGGGTGACTCGGCTACTTCTGGTGATTCCAGTTCGAGCTTGGATGGTAACAACGACGCGCGATCCTCCTCCAAAGGTACTGGGCATTCCACTGCGCAAGCTGACGCTCCTCAACAGCCTCGGGCTTCGTCCGAAGTCGCTCCTGGATCTGTGGAGGGCAAGCAACCTCGGCCGAAGTTCCACCTAGCTCGGAGTGCCCAGCCCCTGACCAAGTCACTGCCTCTCCAGCTAAAAAACTCTAAGTCATTTCTTACCCCTGGTATGCCGGGCGTATGATGTACGTCAAACATTTGTCCGTCTTTTGTGCGGTATGAATTTCTTTTGCCATGTGCCACTGAGACACATGTGGTTGTGATCGTTATTACTTTGTTTAACTGGTCCTGTTTGTCCGAATCCTTGCTTTGGCGGCCATCAATTTCTTGAGTTTGAAGTATATATTTTCCTTTGTTCTCCCGTAGTTCGGCGTCCAATATTGCCTGACTCTGATAAACTTTGCCACTTGACCACTGTGGTTTGGACTGTTAATCTGGGCGTAAACCTTGAAGACCGTATTTGGGGAGAGCGAAATACTATCACTCTGGGAGCCTAAGTTTGATACCCACTCTTGTAACAAAGGATAACTCATACTTAGAAATAATATAGGGTAGTCCCCGAGCCACTGCTCAAGGCGATGAGGTTAATATATAAACCAAATTTAGAAACAATATAGGACAGTCCCCGAGATACTGCTCAAGGTGCCAAGGTTTAATATATAACACAAAATCAAAAATAATATATGTCAGTCCCCGAGCCACTGCTTTAGCGCCGAGGTCCAATACATGAATCAAACTTAGAAATAATATGGGGCAGTCCCCGAGTCACTGCTCAAGGTGCCGGGGTTTAATACATAAACCAAACTTGAAAACAATATAGTGCAGTCCCCGAGCCACTGCTCAAGGTGCCGAGGTTTGATACATAACATGAAATTTAAAAACAACATATGGCAGTCCCCGAGTCACTGCTCTGGACGCCGAGGTTCAATACATAGTTGGTGCTCCACCCTGAGGCATCATTTTACAATATGTCATAAATGACTCCTACGAGTAAAATGGACAAAGTAAAGCTACGTTCCATGGTCTTTTTGATTCTTCGCTGGCTTTGTCTGCCCCGTTCTTTCCTGGTGATTGAGCATCGATTAGGTAATACGCATCATTGTGCAATGCTTTGCTCACGATGAATGGTCCTTCCCATGGAGGCAATAACTTGTGCATGCCGGTCGTGCGTTGCACCATCCGGAGAACCAAATCTCCTTCTTTAAACACTCTTGGATTCACCTTCTTGCTGTGATATCATTGCAAGTCCTGCTGATAGATAGCTGATCTCGATAGCGCCAGCTCTCTGGCTTCTTCTAGCAGATCGACATCATCTTGCCGAGCTACCTCATTTACTTCAGCGATTGTATACTGGGTAACCCTTGGCGAGTCATGTATTATGTCGGCTGGAAGCACAGCTTCTGCCCCATACACTAGAAAAAATGGTGTATAATATGTTGATCTGTTTGGGGTAGTCCTGAGGCTCCATAGTACTGCTGGTAGTTCCTCAGTACTAGTCCTGAGGCTCCATAGTACTGCTGGTAGTTCCTCAGTACTGCTGGTAGTCCTGAGGCTCCATAGTACTGCTGGTAGTTCCTGCCGACCTTTGCAGCGGTTCGACGAGTCGTGGTTTTATTCCAGACAGTACTAGTCCATTAGACCTTTCTACTTTCCCATTGGATGCTGGGTGAGCCACAAAGGAGAGATCTAGTCTTATGTGCTTTTCTTGACAGAATCTAGCGAAGGCTCCTTCTGCAAAGTTTGTACCGTTGTCTGTAATAACACTGTGTGGGTACCCATATCTTAAGATAACATCTTTGAGGAGTTTCACTGCTGTGGGCCCATCACATTTCATTATTGGTTTCACTTCAATCCACTTTGTGAATTTGTCCACCATTACTAATATGTGGGTCATCCCTCCTCGGGCAGGCTTAAATGGACCCACCATATCTAAGCACCATACAGAAAATGGCCAAGTAATTGGTATTGTCTTTAACTCGGACGAATGCATATGTATTTTGCTGGCATATCTTTGGCAATGATTACATTTTCAACCAGTTCTTTGGCCTCTTTCAACGCTGTTGGCCAATAAAACCCATGCCTGAATGCTTTGGCCACTAGAGCTCGGGATGAGGCGTGATGTCCGCATTCTCCTTGATGTATATCTAGGAGGATCTCCTGGCCTTCCGCCGAGCTCACACATCTTTGCAACACACTTGTGACACTCCTTTTATACAGCTCATTGTTTATGATTTTATAAGCTTTAGCTCTTCTCACTGTCTGTCTTGCCAAAATCTCGTTATTCGGCAAAATCGCATCTCTAAGGAAAGAGAATATGGGTTGCGCCCATGTAGGTGTGATTTTCTCTGGTGTAGTCTCACTATCTATTTCCATATTTTCTGTCGACATAACTACCTCAGATTTCTCCATACTCATCCTTGCATCGGCTGGCTTTATTTTTGGAAATTCCGGGTTACATTGCTTGTCAATTTCCATCGGAACATTATCCTCTCTTGATTTTTCCGGAATAAAAATGGATTCGGACTCTGGAGACGGCGTTATTGATGGCTTCCTCAGGTGCTCTAGGGTGATACCTGGGGCAATTGACTGTCTGGTTGATCCGAGTTTTGACAATGTGTCTGCGGCGTCGTTTTCTGCCCGAGGTACATGATGAAATTCACATCCATCGAAGTATCCACTGAGTTTTTGCACATGAAACCTATACAAAGCCATATTATCATCTAACGCATCCCAATTGCCTAAGACTTGTTGTACTACTAGATCTAAATCTCCATAGCACAAGATTCAGCGTATGCCAATCTCTTTCGCCACCTTCAATCCATGGACTAGTGCTTCATATTCGGCTACATTGTTTGACGCGGCAAAATGTATTTGCAGCACATATCTCAACTGGTATCTTTTTGGCGAGGTTAACACTATTCCTGCCCCCAAACCATTTCTTAGTTTGGAACCGTCAAAGTGCATCGTCCAATAATTCGGATCTGGTAATGGTGGCTCATATTGTACCTCGGCCCAATCTAAAAAGAAGTCGGCCACAGCCTGAGATTTGATTGCATCTCGCCTATCGAATTGCGGAGCATAAGGTGACAATTCAATTGCCCATTTTTCTATTCGGCCACTTGCATCGTTGTTGCTCAATATGTCGGCTATGGGTGCTTCACAAATCACCTTGATGGGGTGCTCTTCAAAGTAATGTTTAAGTTTCTTTGCTGACATGTACACCCCATATGCCATATTCTGATAATGTGGGTAATTTTGTTTTGAGGATGATAGTACCTCGCTTAGGTAATACACCGGCCTTTGTACTGATTTATCATCTTCAATTCGTTCCACCACGATCACAGCGCTCACTACTCTGTTGGTGGCTGCTATGTAAAGTAACATAGGCTCTTTCGATAATGGAGAAGCCAAGACCGGCGCTGTGACCAAAATCATTTTCAATTCATGAAATGCATTGTCTGCTTGTGGAGTCCAAATGAACTTATCCGATTTTTTCATCAGCTGATAAAGTGGTAGTGCTTTCTCTCCCAGCCGACATACAAATCGGCTGAGCGAGGCTAAACAACCTGTGAACTTCTGTACGTCATTTAGACATCTTGTCAATTCCATCCTTTCCACTGCTTTTATGTTAGTTGGGTTGGCCTCTATACCTCGGCTAGATACGAGAAAACCGAGCAATTTTCCCGCTGTCACACCAAATGTGCATTTTTCCGGGTTAAGCTTCATTCGGAACCTTCTCAGGTTCGCGAAAGTCTGCCGGATATCATCCAGTAGCGTTTTGCTTTCTTTGGTTTTGATAACCACATCATCTACATATACTTGTACATTTTTCCCTATCTGGTCATGTAGACATTTTTGCATGCATCTCTGATACGTTGCTCCTGCGTTGCGCAGGCCGAATGGCATGGTGTGATAGCAATAAGCCCCGTACGGGGTAATAAACGCAGTATTTATTTGATCGGCCGGATTTAACGGTATCTGGTGAAAACCAGAATACGCGTCTACAAATGATAATAGTTCACAACCAGCGGTCGAATCAATGACTTGGTCTATTCTAGGTAAAGGAAAAGGATCTTTTGGACACGCCTTGTTTAGGTTCGTGTAATCGATACACATTCGCCATACAATGGCTACATTTGGATCATCCTTCTTCTTTTCCACTAGCACCGGGTTTGATAACCAATCCGGATACAGCACCTCCATGATGAACCCGGCCGCGAGGAGCCGAGCTATTTCATCCCCTATTATTTTTCTCCTGTCTTCGGCGAAGCGGCGGAGAGGTTGCTTCACCGGCCTTGCTCCCGGCCTTAAATTCAGAGAGTGCTCAGCCAACTCCCTCGGCACACCTTGCAGATCCTGAGTTGACCATGCAAACATATCCCGATTCTCACGGAGGAAGTTGGTGAGCTCACTTTCCTATTTAGCATCTAGGCCGGCACCAATGGTGACGGTGCGCTCTGGGAACTGCTCATCTATCTGGAACTTTTTTGTTTCTTTAGTCGGCTGAAAGGAAACACTTCCATGTGGGTTGGCTAATGCCGGCATATTCAGCTGTGCCGACTGAGCGAGGGCTGCTACCTCCTGAATCCTTCTTTTTTCTCTTGCTATTACCAATGATTCGGCCAGATTTGACCCGGCTGAAGCACATTCCATTGACTTCCTGTAGTCCCCTGCTACTGTTATCACCCCTTGTGGTCCGGGTAACTTCATTTTCAGGTAAGTTATGTGGCAGCTGCCCATGAATTTGGCCAATGCTGGCCGTCCGAGTAGAGCATGATAGCAACTCTCTAGATCCACCACTTCAAACTCTAAATTTTCTGCTCTGCAGTTATCTCTTGTGCCGAATAACACATCCACTCGAACCTTTCCAATGGGTTTGCATGAAAGCCCTGGAACTATCCCATGGAATGTGGTCCTCGTGGACTGCAGCATGTTCTGCGATATTCTAAGTTTATGCATTGTATCTTTGTACATGATATTGATACTGCTCCCATTGTCAATGAGTACTTTTGAAAATTTCACATTAATGCTCGGTCCAACAAATGTCGGATCTAGCACGAGTGCATACGACCCCGGACTCGGCATTATCTTGGGGTGATCCTTTATGCTCCAAGTTATTTCTTGATCCGACCAAGGCACATATCTTGGTACTGCCAGCATAACTACATTTACTTCCATATGTCGACGCTGTATACTCTGCTTGTCTTGCTGTTCTATTGTGAACACGCAATATGATTGATGATGTTCTTTGTAATCATTGCGTCCATTATTTCCTGGATTTGTCCTTCCATCCGGACCTTGGTTTATCACTTGATGCACCGCATCTCTCCGGTCCGAGTTTTCATACCTCGGGGGAGGAGGCGGTAACATCAGTTGTTGTGCATTTTCTCTAGTCAACTGTGGCTGATGCTGCTGATGTGCCTGGAGAGGTGCTGCCTGTATGCCTGCGGGGTTACCCATTGCATTTTTCATCCATGCACATTGGCGGGTTGTATGGTTGGCCGGCCTGGCCGGGTTTGATGTGTGAAACTTACACGGCTGGTCTAACATAGACTCAAACGTGTACTTCGGCCTCTCCTGCCATTGCTTCTTTTGCTCTGGTGTCTACTGTCTTTTCCCCTCATTCCTTGGTGTCCATTGCTGAGAACCATTCTTTTGCCGCTGACTATTTCCGTGACTCGGCTGGTCTTGAACTACTGCAGCCACCTGAGTTGAACCATATCTATAATCTGGTCTTTCTTCTCTTCTTCTTCCTCTGAAGTCATTGCGCCTGGATGACCCGGCCACATCTCTTGCATATTGATCTTGATGTTCTTGATGATCTTCCGACATTAATTCTAGTTGCGTCGGATCTCCGAATGCATAGGAATCCTCTATCCTGATGGTTTCTGCCAATGTGGTCGGCATATCTCTTTGCAGTCGCTGCCATAACACACTGGCATAGCGGTATCCTTGGGCGAACCAAGCTATTGCCTGTGACTCTATAACTCCCTTGCACGAATTTCTCAGGTTACACCATCGAGTTAAGAATTCTCTGTCTATCTCATTCAGCCTTTGCTTGCACATGGCTAGCTGTTGCGGCCTGTTTGTCCTCTTGTAAGTACTAGTAAAATTTCTAACAAACATTTCTTCAAAATCCAACCAATAGTTGATGCTGCCTGCTGGCAGATTATTCAGCCATACTCTAGCTGGTCCTTCCAACATTTGCGGGACATATCGCACTGCCCACCTAAGTTTCCGCCAGCTATTTTTACTCAAGTGGCATAATCAATCAACCAATCCTATGGTTTGGTGCTCCCATTATATGTTTTTGTGCCCCTTGCTAGCTGAAAGTTCGGCACGGGCGGCTCGCCCATGATCCGTGGTCCGAAGCATGCGGGACCTGGTGGACCCTGTTCTTCTAATAGCTCGGATCGGTATAGCCGATCCAGCTTTACTCTGGCATCACCTGACGGCAAATCTCTGTACAGAACTCTTTCCTGCATTCCATAGTGGTTATTTCCACCATGAACCGCATACTCCATTTCGGAATAACCATCATTGTATCTTTCATTCACCTGATTGTGGCGAGCTGGTCTCGCTTCTCTTTCCTGCCGAGGTTCATGTATCTCCTTCCTTCGACCGGGATATTGTTCTCGTGATTCCCTCTTTCGAGTTATTCTCTTCCGAGATCTCCATTGCCTCGGTTTCCACCGCCTTTCTCAGCACGGCCGGGGTTTCTCTCGCCACCGTTACCTCGGCTTCCATTGCCTCTGTTCTCATTTGCTTTTCCGGCTATCGCCGGATCATATGAAACAATTTGCTTGTTTCTCTTTCCCGAAGTTACTGCTCTGTCCTTTCGTGCATTATTCCCGGGCGAAGATGCTGCTGCCACAGATAAGGCAGGTGCTGCACCAGCCGAGTGAACCATTAGCGAGGCACCTAGCCTCGCTGGGTCTGCTCTGAGCATTTCTTCATTCTGCTGGTTCGCAATGCGCACCAGCTCATTCACTCTTTCTTGTTGTTTCTGCCGGGCTTCGCCGGTCAATCCTTCTAACTCTAATGCTGCGGCATTTGCCGCTCTCAGGTTCTTTGCCGGGGTACTGTACCTCGGAAAGCCTAGATCAACTGACTCTGCCCTATGAGCATCATGCTCCTTATTAATATCATCTATGAGGTTTTTCCCTCTTAATCTCAACTCGTCAACCCGCTCGGGGGCGACGTCAAGCTTGTTTGCCCTGGCATATTCTGTTTAAGGACTCCCACAAGGCCGACGCCTTTTTTGCCTCTACCAGCACCTTTTTCCTGGTTTCTTCCAACTCGGCATTAGCATTTGCCGGATCAAGTATCGGTGCTACAGGTGTAGTCAGATTATCTATGGTTGCCTAAAGAATGTTTTCTGGTCTTTCCAGAGGTGGCCCTCTTACCCTTGGTGCCTTTGGGGTTGTCTCCTGCACCTCGGTCTGGTTGACCACTAAAGGAATTACCTCGGTGGGTTGTGGAGCTGTCTGCCCGGGCGCGACCTGCACGCCCTCTGCAGGGTCTCTGCTTGATCCGACGCCTGCTACTCCCGCCTGCACCCCGGCTGCGACCATCACCTCGATGCTGCTGACAGGGCGCGCCCCGCCCGGACTGCTCGTGGCGCTAAGGGGAGGTTCTCCTGCAACAACAACCTGGTGAGGATAAACACCAGAGATGTCGACGCCTACATAGATCTGGTGCATGCCCAAGCTGATGAAGACGCCATTGCGCGGAGGAGCTTTTCCCTTGAAGCTGCCCGCGTTGTCGCTGATGTAGTCACAGAGATCAAATCTCCGGACCAAGCCAGAGACAATGCGCTCGCCAGTGTCGATGAAGTTTCCCGTCCGGATCATGACTCCAGCTAGCACCGCTGCTGGCCCCACGGTGGGCGCCAACTGTCGTGGTGGTGGCACGGCAGATGCCATGGGTAGGCTAAAGTATGGGGCCAATGGATGCTAGAGGGATCTGGGGAGGGAATATGTAGTTGATTCTACACACAAATGACTAAGGTAAAGATCTTTATTTCTCCTTCCTTGGGCTACAAGTGCTCCTTGAGCTGTGTTCAAGAAGAAAAAGAGAACTTTACCAGCGTAACGGTACTAAATGAGCCGATGCCCTCCTCAGGGTCCAAGCCTTCCCTTATAAAGGAGAGCCTTGGGTTCCTTTAGGGCTGACGTGGCAAGCATGTTCGAGGAATATGCTTGTCCCAATATAGTAGTTCGGCGGCCTCCTTTCCCTGTCACCCCTCTAATGACGGCAAGGTTCCAGAGGGCCCCTCCTGCGTGCCTCGGGATTCAGGATTGTCACCTCCATGACCTCCTTCTGCCCCTCTGTCGCTCTGCACCTTTGTCCCTTGTGCTTGGCTCCGCTCAGATTCTCCCTAGCCTGTGGCTGGAGTTTGACTTTAGGCTTCTCCTTCTCCTGCAAGCTTCGTATCATTCGGCCCTGCTTCGCGCAACTCGGCTCGTCCTTCACATGCATTAAGATTACTTAGGCTAACCCGGCCGACTTACGCAGTATCTCGGCCGGGTAATGCCTTGCCATTATCATAAGGGTTCCGCCCTTTCCTATCTCAGCCGACCTCTACAGGATTGGGCCGACTCAGACTGTAACTCAGAAACTGGACGGGGAACATCCTTTGCCTTTCCCCGTCTTTACCCTATCCGAGGTCACCTCCCCAACAGATCCCAACAAGGATAAGAAGGTGCTGAATAGTGGTATGGAGCAGGAAATCCCTGTGAATACTTAGCAAACGGTTTTTTAGTGGTTTTCTGACAAGGCAACTAAACAAGGAGCAAGTAACAAAGGTAACGAATAAACGGAGCAAGTGGTCCAATCCTTTATTATCAAAGGACAAGCCGGTGGAAATATGTAACACCCTCAAAATCGGCCCTATGCAAGTTTTAGCGATTCCTGCCAAACCCGCATAGAAACGATTCAAAGGTGCCCACCAGGCACTTGCGTGCGGGTGGAAAACGAAGTAATATCATTACACAATAGTCCACGATGGAACCCACAGAAGATATATATACAACAACGACTCCATGAGTCAAGAATACAGATTTACAATACAAAGATCCAAATCACCTTGAAAACGATACAGCGTCCGACTACAGACAAGATGCAAATGGGGCTAAGAGCCCTGAAGAATAAACAATGGCGTCCATAACCCTGCCCAGGCCAAGCCGGAAGGGTAACCCTGCTAACGGCGTCGATCTCAAAACCTGCTTAAGCAAAAGGGGTGCCGACAAAGGGCAAAGCAAAAAGAGGGCGGTCAGTACTGAGGCCAGTACACGGCGAGACTAGAATTCGGCGGTCCTCGCCTACATAGGTATGGTGGACTGAAGCGGCAGCACAACATGCACTAAACAACCTATAGAGACTCAATACATCTAGCGGCTATCAGATAGGGATAAGAAAGACCTATTCGGATCCAACCTGATTCTAACACCAAACATACCCATCCTGTTATTCCCCCTCGATACCAACCGAGAAAGTCAACCAAGGAACTCACACAGTTGGCAGTTTTATTCATTTTGTTATTGTTGCGACAATTACTAGTCAGATATAGATAGCATGAGTCATCCTGATATAATGAACAATGGGCAGTTTTAATTAGCCATTCCATTATAGTTGTAGTACTTACTAGTCATATACATATAGCATGAGGCATCCCCAAAACCCAGCAGTTGTTGGCACTTTTATTTAGCCATTCCGTTGTAGTTGCAATACTTACTAGTCATATACAATGGTAACAGGTGACAACCCAAACCAGCAATTGTTGGCACTTTTATTTAGCCATTCCATTATAGTGAAGCTGATTACTAGTCATTATAAAGTCAAATTTATAGCACTACTTTAGTTATAGTTGTCTATGATCGATATACCGTGCTCCAAGTCGTCCATAACCGCGGACACGGCTTTCAGAAAGTTTTACCCTGCAGGGGGGCACAAATAGCAACACACGCACGATCAACCTCGAGAAAAACCAAATGAAAACCCAACGAGGCATCACGACAGAGCAATTGCAAGATTCATATAAATTTCAGGGGGTCACCCCACCAAGCTACCCGCGACGAAGTTGGCCGGCTCCGGAACGGACCCAGAGGTTTGCGTCAATGGTTGTAAACGACTGGGAACCCGAAAGTGTGGCTGGGCTTGTCGATACCGCGAAAACACTCCGCTTACCTAAACAGTACAGGCGCTCCACACGCAATCGTAAATAAAGCAGTAAGGCATGGCATAAGTACAGGATAGTAATAAAGCCCCAAACTACTTTGTGGCCCCAAGAAATAAATATGACTCAAGCTCTGGCTAGGAGGATTCATGGTCCCACATGCGGATAGTGTGAATATTCAAAGAACAGGTATCAAGTACTCGGGGTCCTACGGGACACAAGTGGACGGTTAAAAACCAAATAACATCTATTGCCCACCCGTGCCTCTGCATTATTTACCTACTTCAATTTTAGTTATTAAACAATAATTAAAGCCATGATCATCTCCAACATAAAGCATATGGCAGTCTTCCAACAACTGTGGTACTTGACGACACACAATAGCACTGGAGCAAGCGACTACGACACGCAAGTCCAACTATCTACCAAGCAACAGGTAATAGGATGTGTCCAAGGCAATATAAGGCTGCAAGGGATATCACGGGTATGAAAACTAGAGCATCGCACATAGATAGCAATAGATCAATAGGGGGAAATAAAGACTATAAAAGTAAAATAGGTAGAAAGGGGGAGAATGCTCGCCTGAAAACACTGCCGAAGGTTCATCCGAAGATCGGATCGACACTCGCATCAACTCGTCGTCCTAATCCGTGAAGAAGCAAAGTACTAGAAGAAACACCGGATGCACTATTTAATACTACGACAAAATATCGGGCATGATGTATGTATGATGTATGACATGGCAAAGGTGCGATGCAATATTAAGCGGAACCGGGGTCCCGGGATTTAATTAAACGGTTCATGTTGTTTAGATACCCCACAATTTAAATGTTGCATTAACAAGGCAAAAGATAGCACCGGTTCGCTACACAAATTTAAATGGGGCCAATATAAGACTAGATTTGCCCGCATATGGCCTCCATATTTAATTATTAGGTGAGTCGATAACATTCCCCAAACCACGATATGTATGCAAGCATGAAAATTTAGTTGTGCAACAAGATATATCATTTAATAAAATAGGGCTTCGAGGAAAAGGGGTCACACATGTTGGATCCGAAGATCTTGGTGTCCGAGGGTTCGGGTTCCGACGAGGCGATCTTAAGGTTCCCACTCATTCACCGGTTGCGAGCATCGGTTGACGCGAACGGAAGTAGATCTTGGCGGGGATCGATACACTTGTTGTATCTTCAGTGAAGACAGAGATCTTGCCGAGATAACCAATCTCACCACACTGACAGCACATCCAGACATCTTCACCTCAAACAGCACAATATTTCACCCCACCTGTAGCGACACTTGAAGAAAGACAATGGAGCATGGGGTCCAACACGGGCTTGTGCTTGCTGAAGCACGCGTGGGGGCGAGACGACAGCGAGCAAGTCCAGGAGCAGAATGCAGCCGTCATGGGCATGTTCAGCAGACAACACGCACGCGAAAGAGGGCATGGCGGCCGGGTGAGGCAGAGGGTCACTGCGGCGGTGCTCTAGCGGAGAGGAGGCGCGCGTTCGGCAGACGAAGGAGAGCAGGGAGGACGCGGTCGTCGGGGCTTGGCGGAGGAGATGGCGGGCGGCCGCAAGGGGGTCAGCGACGAGCGGTGGAGGGGCTGCTGCAGAGGAGGCCGGCTGGGCCCCGCGGCGGTGTAGAGGGCGTAGGCGGCGAAGATCAAAGAGCTCGGAGTCGGGTAGAGCACGATGGAGGAGGGGGCTGCAGGGGGCACTACACCGGGAGGCGGGTTGCGGCGAGGGCGGGGAACGACAACGGTGGAGAGGCCTGGACGAAGGCGGGACAGAGGCTGGCGGGGAGAGGCGTTGGCGGCTCCTGCGGGAGGAAGATGCAGAGAAGCGAGGGATTGTGGGGATGGGGCGCGTGGGAGGGAAGGTGGCCCTGTGGGTGGGGCCCAAGCAGAATCGATGGCGTTGTACTCGTGAGGGAGGCGCAGGACAGGAGGAAGGAAGGCGAGGGACGGTTCCCTGGGTGACGCGTCGTGTCGGGTGGGGTGGTTTTTGTTCAGGGTTTGCTAGGTGTGTGTGTGTGTGGTGTGTGCTACAGGCGGCGGCGGGTGGAGGGAGTGGCTTGGGGATCTGGTGGGATGTGGGGTGGGACTAGGGTTAGCGTTAGTTAGGGTTTCCACCGGTTGGGCCTTTGGGCCTAACCGGTTTAGGTCTAGGTTGTCTTATATATATATATATATATATGAAAATATTTATGTTTTATGTTCTTTTGTTAAAAAATCATTTTGATAAATACCTTTACCCAATTTAAATAGCAAAGGATATAATTTGAATATAAACAAGAGATGTAAAACAGAAAGTAATATAGGGTTTTACTAAAATAGTTTAGAGATAAGGTATGCATGATGATGATGATGTTATGATGATGCAAAATAGAAATAACAAGCATTGATATAATTAGGGTTTTCCCGGGGTGCTACAATTCGACACCACTAACAATGGATCTCGCCCTCGAGATCCGCCTCATGGTACGGGGAAGAAGACCGACGGTCTGAATCTTCTCACTTCGTGTAGATCCTCGCGACACGACTAACAAGGATTGATGCTCCCGTTCGTCGAGAGAACACTCCGGATAAACAAAGGTCGAAGGTAGAGGTATCAAAAGTTAAGGCCACCTCTAACTTCGGTGAACGGAGTAGAATTGCTTGATCCAGCGATTCAATGCACAAGAGCGAATGTTAAGAGTAGTCGGATGGTGATCAGTCCATCGCGCACCCAAAACATTACTCTGCACATGAATAGGAGAATTATGCAACCAACTCTCGGAATCAGACTGAAGATCTCGACAAGAGAAATTCGGAACCAAAGGGAGTGACGCGGACTCTTCATAGGATTTGATGCGGATGATGTCATCGCGAAGGAAAACACCGGAAGGTACAAAGAATTTTTTAGTGGATTTTTGGTCCACTGAAAGATACAGCAGCTGAAAGATTCATCAGATAGCATGAATGTCAGATGTTGAAGCTCCGTTAAAAGAGGATGGAAGCGAAAACCTGAAGGTTCGACGGAAACCCAACCACGAGAAATCCTGGACTCGAAGAAAAGATAAGAGAGCGGATTCAAAACACGTGGATATAAGAGGAGAATAGCAGAGGGGTAAGGAGTAAAAGCAAAACTAATCAGATCTATCCAACCGGTTTTCCAAAATAGTTTTGACACCCTATATCGACCGTTAGCTAGGTTATCCTACAGGCTGGACCAGTGGGGTATCGTAACTGCTGAGCTCTGATACCACCCTGTAACACCCTCAGAATCAGCCCTAAGAACTAAAGCAATATCCAACACAATTGTTACAGCGGGACGGAGTGGTGATGATGGTGCTGGTGGAGATGATGGTGTGGATGATGATGATGATGATCCCGATGAATCCTAGCTTGATGAAGGTGTTGATGACGACGATCTCCCCTCTCCGGGAAGGAATTCCCCCGGCAAAAATTTGTCTGCCGGAGAGATCTTTCTCTCTCGGTGTTTTCCGCCACCCTAGAGGCGGCGGAAATCAATATGTGGTCGCTCCTCGAGGCTTAGGGTTCCGTAGGGAAGATATAGGCGAAGGGACGGAGTCGGTGGCCGGGCAGGTGGGCCACACCTGCCATAGGCGCGGGGTTAGGTGGGCCTGCGCCTAGGGGGTGTGGGCCCCTTGAGGCCCTTCTTCGTCCCTCCTTCTAGCTCCCTCATTCTTCTGGAGAAATAATATGTTTCCATATTTTTCTGATCTTTGCGAAATTGCACCGAAACGCCTTCTTTTCCATCAGAATCCAGACTCCGGCAGTCCATCCTCCAAGAATCATACAACATGCATAAACAGATGAAAAAGCCAAAAGTAATACCTCATAATAAGTCAAATATCAATGAATAAAGGTAAATTATGATATAGAAAGGTGATGCAAATTGGGCGTATCAGATATGCATGTCACCATAGGATTATTTCGCCCTTCAGGAGAACCAAGTGAGATTTTAATGAGTTCAACGCAAGGAACTATCATAGGATATCCAAAACAACTATTCAGTGCCAACCACTCTAGCCTTATACTTATGATTGAGAGTTCATTTGAAGCATTGAAAATTAAGTTTAAGATCCTTGATAGAAGTCAGTCCACCCTCTCCCCACCCAAGTTAAGCTTGTTCTTGCATGTTGCATTCCTCGCAACTAGAACTTAGGGTTTATTCATGATGAGAATGTGATGGAGGAGTGTGATGACATTTAGGAAGGTCCTTGTGTCGACAAACAAGATATTGATCCTTGAAAGAGCAACAAGATGGACTGGCTAAGGCAATATGGGCAGACAGAGATACTACAAGGATCTGAAGAAGATGAAGATACGAGGAAGAGGAGGAAGAGGCCATTGATGATCCCCTTTTGATCCATTGGAGTTTAGTAGCTAGGACTGTCATGGCAAACATCCATTTGTATAGTAAGTAGGATTGCAATGAGTTAATTTGGTACCATCACCATGGTAATTTTATTTCCTTGCACGTCTCGACCATGCAAATCTATGTCTAGTGGTGTAGTTTGTTGGTAAGGTCACCACTTCATACAAGATGTGGCCAAACCATATGATACAAGCAACCAAATATTGTGTCATTGGATTCTCATAGTCTTTAGCCTCATGTGGTACGTCGAGTATCAAAACAGTTACATAATGCAATACGGGAATCAAATGGGGATGCACAAGGAGGATACAGACTTGGCCCAATCGACCTAGGCTCAAATGGACTATGATGGATGGAAACAGCAAAAGACTTCCAACAAACAAACACGCCTGCCTTGTAGTTATTATATTTCTTGACATTATTTGTTCGACCAGATATTAATTTTGCATATGTGACACTAGTGGAAAATGGGCCTCTACTCCCGGTTCCAGACAGTCTCTAGTCCCGGTTTTGCAACCGGGACTATGGAATCGGGACTAGGGGTCCCGGTCTTTAGTCCCGAGTCAGTTATGAACCAGTACTAACGTCTCTGCACATGGCCGCATAGGGGAGTAGGGGATGGAGGACCTTTAGTCCCGGATCGTAGTACAAGCCGGGACTAGATGTTCTTTGATATGGCAGTCGATGCCGGTTTTTGCCGCGGCAAAAATTTGGGGGCGATTTCTGCCGCGGCAGAATTTGGGGGGTGGGGCGGGGGGTTCTGCCGTGGCAGGAGGATCGGTAGAGGAGGCAGAGTTTTGGCGTAAGTGATGTGGAACGAAGGACACAAAACATCGTCATGGTTATATATAGATACAATTTGATTACATGGAGATCACAACCCATCTATTCAATTACATGGAGATCATTAAATCACTAGAATCCCTTGGTATGGAATTTTCCATTTGGGTCTATGACATGGTTAACGAAAAATCCCATCAATTCCTCTTGAATTGCTACCAAGCGCTCCTTTGGTTTGAGATTCTCCCGCAATCTTTCCAACTATATATAAAATAAGGAGATTAATATGCATATCAATCGTCATAACAAATATTATGAATGACACTCAACACAATTGATGGTAATAAATTCAAATTATGAATATATTGTTCACGTACATCTATAAATGTCGCTCTG
Organism: Avena atlantica; assembly: GCA_910589765.1. NCBI lineage: Eukaryota > Viridiplantae > Streptophyta > Magnoliopsida > Poales > Poaceae > Avena > Avena atlantica. The sequence continues at coordinate 58,884,926 of OU342737.1, forward strand.
TCCCACTCACTGACCTTAGAGTGAATGAACTCGCACACAAAGTATCCACACAAATTAGTCTCTGGTGGCTACCTCTCGCACTTTACGAGAATAGAATTTAATTAAATAATAATTAAGCATGATATAATGGTATTAAAACTAGAATTGAAGAGATGCGCGGACCTAGCTCGTACTACTTACCTCGATCCGACAAAAACTAGGCTCATTTTCAAATTCACCAACCGTACTCTTGGTGAAATATTGCCAAACCCTGCCTGACAAAAAATAAAGAATAAATGAGTTATTAGTTACTTGATATCTCAGGATATATATATGAACGAAAGAGACCGATATAGTGCGATAATGACTGAAATTACCTCTGGAGTGCATCTTTAGCGATTGTGTACTCTGATTCGTCTTTCCTTAGTGAGTCCTTGATTTCAGCTCTTCTAGCGTCAACTTCAATGATTAGCAGAATTCAGCGAAAGCTGCGCATGTTAATATACGTCAGTAACTCATAAATTACACTTAACATCGAGTAAACAAAAGTGAATGTGTACAAAGCAGTAACACTCTCACACGTAGTTATAGGGAAACAATATTCTCTTTTTGTAATGTTCCCTCTTTATGAACCTTAGCAAGTTACGCTCAGTATCCTTGAAGTATTGCTTTAGAAATCGTTCATTAACTCAGCGTGGGTCGATGAACCCAGTGTCAAAGATTTTCTTTAGGTCACATTCCTCGCTCTTCATTCTGTGTAATAGCATAGTGAGGATAATTACAGGCAAGGAACAAGCTGAGTTAGAGACTTTATCATAGAAATAAATGAACCACTTACAGACAATAGGAACTGACGAGACTTAAGTCGAGGACATCTTGTTTGAATAACATATATAATTCCTCGAAATAAATTTGAATCTGGTCTTCACCAGTGAAATGCGCATTTGTAACTCTCACAAGCAGCGCTGATAATCGATCTTCTTCCTCACGTGTAGAGACTTTCTTATACCACTCATGCAGTCTTTGCATTTGTGTTGGTAGAAGCTCGACCTCATCAGGTCTGACCAGAGGCTTCCCGTATTCATATTCCATGTTATTTCCGTCTGCATGGTGACATGTCCGCCTAGCGCTTGATCAACATTAATACCAACACCTCTAGCAAACTCTGCCACTTGATTGATGAGGAAACCATGATCATGATCAAAATTGGGTAACACCTTGAGTGGGTAGATCGATTGTTTTGCCTTCTCTTCGAGTTGGGAAACGTCTCTTTTCCCCCTGGTTGTATTACTACTTCTTATCTTATTACTATAAATTCTCATCAGACAGCGTTTGTAGTCATCAGACTTATTTATCTCATATTGCGATGATTTCTCAATAAAACTCTTAGCCCACTTTTTGGCTTTAGGATCAAATATTTGCTTTGGCTCGGGCTCTTCGGGTGCAAAAAAGGCTTTCACTTGGGCATCACTGATCGCATTGGTTTCCTCATCAGTCATCTCGTAAGGTAACTTGGGAGGAGTCTCCAGGGTTTTCTTCACCATACTACCTTTTTTCTGAGTAGTAGTACTTCTAGTCGACCGAGCGGCCTCCTTCGGATGACGTGGCGATGGAGTCGGCTGACGCAGCGGCGGACTCGCGCTATGTGGACTTGCTGGAGGCAGCCGACTCGGCTGACTCGGAGGAGATGGTGGTGGCCTGGGCGCCGAGCCTGGAAACACGATGTATTTCTTGCGCCATAGAATGATACCACCCCTGAATTCTCCTAGTGTCCTCTCATCTTCATCTCCAGGGATGTCAAGTTCCAGTGATTCATATTGTTGTAGAACTTCATCCACCCTGACATGATCATAGCCATCTGGAATCTCATTGCAATGCCAGCGTACACTATGTTCATAGGAGAAAGCATAGCCGAGAGCCGCCTTGAAGGATAAGTTCATCACTCCCACATGTAGCTCACAACTTGTCTTCTAAGTGATATTATCCACGGGGTAGCGATCTATCGGATCGGCCGCCGTAGAATCCACAATGCTTGTTCGCTAAGATGGGCCGCCGTCACTTTCTTGCAGCGGATGATGAGTTGGCGCTTGTTGGTGCATTTTGTCTAGTTTCTTCTGTTGCTCCTTTAGCATGGAATATATTTCCTCGTTCTTTATTTCTATGCTATGCAACCGGTCTGCCTCCTCCTTCCGCTTACTTACTCTCGCTCGGCTTCTATAAGATTCATTGTCCTCGGGAAACCCAGTCTTCCACGGCACATAAGGTCCAAATCCTCGTGTTCATCCTGGTTTTTCAGGATTCCCGAGGGCCTTTGTCAGCTCGTCGTTCTCTCTATCGGGTTTGAACTTACCATCTCGAACCTCCCCGATTGTTTTAACAATTGCTTTATGGGGTGTAGCAATTTGTGTCTTTTCATCCAATATTAACTCCCCTGTTTTCATGTCATACTTTGCACCATGCGCAAGTAACCAATTCCTTACCCTGATGGGCCAGTCCTTTGTAGCTGGAGTGATCCCTTGGTCACGCAAGGCTTGCTCGACTTCCTCCCACTTAGGCACGGAAGTCATGTAGACACCTGTCCCCATCTTGGTGATATTTCCTTTTTGTAGCATTTTCTTTATTATTTTTGGACCTTTTTTTGCTACTTCTGATTTCTTGTAGTCCAGAAAGCTTTCACAGTGAGCCCACTGCTTCTCTAGTGTGCCAGTGAATTCTGGAACTTCTTTTTTCTTAAGATATTCATTGTATAATCTTTTCTTGTAGTTATTGAACTATTCAGCCATCTTCTTAAGAGTGAAATGCTTGATTTTGGACCTCATAGCATCTGTGGCCTGCTCATACTCCAAGACCGGTAGGGTGAAATATGAAATGAGCTTCTCCCATAGTATGTCTTTGTATCTGTCCTCGACAAAACTCTTAGGGTTTGCATCTTCCTTTGCTGGCTTATTCCAGTTGATAATGCTGATCGGGACGTTGTCCCTAACAATAAATCTGCATTGATGAATACATTTGTTTGCGTTACTTATGGGAAGCAACGGTTTGCCCTCTATAGAGACCTCCTCAATTGTGAGATGCGCATCAGCGGCCATCCCTTTGGCCGGTCCTTGTTTACTACTTTTACCAGACTTGCTTGATGTGTAGGTATAAAATAATAAACATTTGTTAATATATATATACACAAATAAATCAATGCATCTATCTAGTGATCAAGAGGCTTAATAATATAACTTGCCATACTTTGTTAAGGCCGGTCCATCATTTTCCAAGCTGTCATTGCAATTAAAACTCATCTGCGCTTCAACTAGACGCTCTATCTCCATTCCATCACCGGACTCATTCAGAAACTGTGAGCCATCTTCTGCTCCACCCTGATCGACGAGCGCTCCACCATGATCTGGGAGCGCTTCACCCTGATTGGGGAGCGCTTCATCACCTCGTATCATGTCGAATAGAGGCTCTTCACATTCTCTACCACTGAAGTCCATAGAATAACTACTATGACATAATATGCATATGAGTATAAAATTAACAATGTACCATATCAAAACAACAAAGTACTAATACATCTCGAATAACAAGAAAGTACTAATCTCGAATAACATGTCAAATAACAACAAAGTACTAATACATCTCGAATAACAACAAAGTACTATTATCATATAAATAACAACATCTTGAATAACTTCGCTCAAACGCAACGTCGACTCACAGTTCCTGAGTCGCGGGATGTGAACACCCAAACAGAAGGAACCATCATAGGAGTATAGCTAGGGTGAGATCCCTAAAGAACTTGCCAGGTATCGGAGACCCTGGCGTCCAACATCACCATATAGCGATGGACGTGCTCGTCCTCCTCCCTGCACGACATCGTACCACCTCCTCGAGGGGCGGCTCCCTCTGCACCCTTCCTGGACCACGTGACCTCCACCAAATAAGCTCCGGGTCGATGACGACACTCAGATTCCTTACCAAGCTACGTGTCTCGGAAGGTAGCACCTTCTAGTGCCAGTCTAGCGGAGCCTAGTCTCGGACATGTCCGGCAGAGCGCGGTACTCTGTCATTCTCATCGAGTCGACTATGATGATGCGGTCTAGGCATATCCTAAAGTAGCATTTGATCAAAATAATGCTAAGCAAATAATTCTATTTTAATTTATACTAATAATTCCTAAATCCCTAAATACTACCAAAATATAATAATAATTTCTAACAAAATATACTAAATCCCTAACAAAATATACTAATAATTCCTAAATCCTTAAATATACTAACAAAATATACTAAATACCTAACAAAATATACTAATATACTAAATCCCTAACAAAATATACTAGTATACTAAACCCCTAACAAAATATACTAAATCCCTAACAAAATATACTAATAATTCCTAATTAAATCCCTAATTAAGTACTCACCGACACAGGCGCGGGGATGGCGCGGGCGCGGCGGCGCGGGGACAGCATGGGACGGGATGGCGCGGGCACGGCTCGGGACGGCGCGGGGACTTCCTCGGCGACGGTGGCGGCGGCACGGCGCGCAGACGGCTCAGCGACGGGGCGAGGGGCACGGGCGGTGCCCTAGCGACATCGATTTGCAGACTGTGAGGGCGTCCCTCTAGTCCCGGTTGGAGGCTCCAACCGGTACTAGAGGTATTTTCGGCCATGCCGATTCGCGAGCGTTTTAAAACCCTCTAGTTCTGGTTGGAGGCTCAAACCAGGACTATAGGTATATATTTTAATTAAAATAAACAAATTTTAATTAATATTATAAAATCAATATCTATTATTCTATAATGATGAAAAATATGTATGATATAAATAAATTACAGAAAAATAAGATCTATAATTTAAATCTATTAGCATACTCTGTTATACAACTAATATTTTTTGAATTAAATTATATCTTTTGCATACTTTTGAATTTGATAAACTTTCAACATAAAAAGTGTTTGAATTTAATTGACTAATCTAAAACCATTTTCTGTTTTCTAAAATACTTAGTCTAACTACTAAAACTAGTAATCGAGACTGTAGATATTTCAGAGGCTTTTAGTCCCGGTTCAAGCCACTAACCGGGACTAAAGATATCTTTCCCACCATTTCCCTCCGCTTCTCGCCATATTTTCCCGCCCTTTATCTCTATATCTAGGCCGACTGTCATGGACATCCACATATCCGCACCTTACCCTCTCACAATAATGGACACCGCATACTAGGCCATCCAGACTCTCGAGGAGACCGAGGCGTTGTGCGCCTCTAGCTACCCATGCCTGATGGGCTACCGTATGCCCACTAACTGGATGCTGAGCGCTGGAGAGATTTTTTCCCCTCCTGTGCCTCAAGGTTACACATGCCAGGCGGCCATTACGAACCACTTCTACCTCGAGCTCACAACGGAGCAGTGCATGGATCCCCATTGGGATCCCGACAACTATGACACCTGGAATGCCTTCTTCGCTAACCAGCCGGAAAGGAAGCTCGCTAGGTACGAGGGTGATAATCGTCCCCCGATGAACCACAATGAAGCCGGCCGCCGCATGTGGTGGTCGAACCGGACTATCTTCGGTGTGATGTGCTACATTACGCAGGGAGATCATCCTCGCCTGCGGTGCCCATAGCCGTTGCGGAGCCATAAGGTGGGTGGCGGTGGTGAAGTCCGCAGGCGTAGCGATGTCGTCATCCGGGAGCCCCTCCCCCATGCGTCGTGAATCTGAGGCCAGAGTGGCAGGTGCCCCTGGAATATGCTATGGCTGGGCTGAGGATTTAGCCGCGAGCACCTAGGAACGCCGACGATGAAAAAGACGAAGACGACCCTGAAGCTGTGTACTATAGGGCTAGCTATGAGCATGACTAAAGGGGGGCCTTTAGTCCTGATTCCGTAGTCCCGATTTTTTAATATTAATAAATGTATTGAGTGTTAGTCCTGTTTTGTGGCTGGACCGGGACTAAAGGGGGGCCTTTAGTCCCGATTTCGTAGTCCTAGTTAGGAAATCGAGACTAATGGACCGTTTCCTACTACAACTTTTCTGAACTATGAAGATGTTGTTATATTCTTGTGTCGGGGAGCTAACTAATTTCACATATTAGGGAGTGCCTATATGACCAGCAATGTGGAGATGCCTGAGGATTGGATCCTTAGGCATCTCCACGGAGCTGGCCATAGTGTTGTCCCGGCTCTCGCACACCATATCTTGTTTGTAGTTGATAACTTCACAAGGATGCATATTTATAGATTAAGCATCACAACATAGTGTCAACACTCATGACATAATGTCGACACTCACCCCTGTCATAGTGTCGTCACCCACTAAAATAGTGTCGCCACTCACAGGCATAGTGTCGCCACTCACTAGCATAGCATCGCCACTCATGTTTAGTCTCGGTTGGTGTCTCCAACCGGGACTAAAGGTTCATCTTTAGTCCTAGTTGGAGACCTCAACTAGGATTAAACATGGTTCGCTGGCCCCAGCCTGTCGCAGCCCCTTAAGTCCCGATTGGTATCTAAAACCGGGACTAAGGTTTCATCATTACTCCCGATTGGACTCATCATTTGGGACTAAATCATGTTTGAGGTTTCCTTGCTTTCGGGTCAAATGACCAATGTTATGGATAGAATCAGGGCATAGTTTGTGATACTGTTCCCATATGGTGCATGCATGTGCATCATGGTATGGCAAACAATGTTGCAGGAGGAAGTTTTCATTTTTGGTGCACGAAAAAGCCATTTTCCATTTTTCGAGCGTCCAAAACGTACGTTTTTTTAAGCAACCACCAAAAATCTCATTCAAAATGCTAACACCAAAATTTACAAAAATAGTAGACCACCTTACATGGACAATTTACCAACTGGAAGATCTCAAACCTTTCCGTCAACCCCTGGTGAAAAAGACAAATATCTGCCAAACCGATAGGAAGTGGGCCCGGTTTGAACTACAGTACATGATCTAATGCTCATGATTTTCTAAAAAAATCATATTTAGACTCACAACATGATGTTTCTTCATAGATCCAATGCAATTTTTAGCCATGCTCATCACCTATCTTCATGCCCGCCATTTTGGCTATAGTTTGAAACGGGCATAAGAAATTTAAAAAAGGTCCGAACAATATAAATCCTTATCATGGTGTCATATTATGTGACATATTTACAAGGAAAAATACCAAACTTGGTAAATTGATTATGTCTCAAAAAACCTTCACAAAATGACCTATCATGTTCGAGGTTTCCTGGCTTTTGGGTCAAATGACCAATGTTATGGATAGAATCAGAGCATAGTTTTTTATACTATGTCCATATTGTGCACACGTGTGCATCATGGTATGAAAACAATATTGCAGGAGGAAGTTTTCCTTTTCTTCGCACGAAAAAGTCATTTTCTATTTTTTGAGCACCCAAAAGGGTGTTTTTTGTGAAGCAACCACCAAAATGCTCATTCGAAATGCTGTCACCATATTTTCCAAAAATACTAGACCACCTTACATGGACAATGTCCCAACCAAGAGATCTTAAACCTTTTCGTTCATCCCTAGTGAAAAAGACAAATTTCTGCCGAACCAGTAGGAAGTGGGTTTGGTTTGAACTACAGGTACATGATATAATGCTCATCATTTTTTGAAAAAAATCATATTTAGACTCACAATATGATGTTTCTTCATATATGCAATGCAAGTTTTAGTGATTCTCATCACCTATCTTCATGCCCGCCGTTTTGACTATAGTTTGAAACGGGAAATTTTGAAACGGTCATAAGAAATTCAAAACAGGTCCGGACAATGTAAATCCTTCGCGTGGTGTCATTTTATATGACATAGTTGCAAGGAAAAATACCAAACTTGGTAAATTGATTATGTCTCAAAAAACCTTCACAAAATGACCTATCATGTTCAAGGTTTCCTGGCATTCGGGTCAAATAACCAATGTTATGGATAAAATTAGGGCATAGTTTGTAATACTATGCCCATATTATGCACGCATGTGCATCATGGTATGACAAACAATGTTGTAAGAGGAAGTTTTTCCTTTCGTCGCACGAAAAAACCATTTTCTATTTTTCGAGCGCCAAAAACAGTTTTTTTTATGAAGCAACTACCAAAATGTTTATTCAAAATCCTGCCACCACATTTTTCAAAAATATTAGACCACCTTACAAGGACAATGTCCCAACCAGGAGATATCAAACCTTTCTGTCCACTCCCGGTGAAAAAGATAAATGTCTACCAAACCGGTAGGAAATGGGCAGGGTTTGTACTACAAGTACATGATATAATGCTCACGATTTTTTGAAAAAAAATCATATTTAGACTCACATTATGATATTTCTTCATAGATTCAATGAAAGTTTTAGAGATGCTCAGCACCTATCTTCATGCCCACCGTTTTGACTGTAGTATGAAACGAGCATAATTTTTTTAAAAAGGTCCGAATAATGTAAATCCTTTGCGTGGTGTCATATTATGTGACATAGTTACAAGGAAAAATACCAAACTTGGTAAACTGATTATGTCTCAAAAAACCTTCACAAAATGACCTATCATATTCGAGGTTTCTTAGCTTTCGAGTCAAATGACCAATGTTATGGATATAATCGGGGTATAATTTGTGATACTGTACCCATATTGTGCATGATTTTGTATCATGGTATAAAAAACAATATTGTAGGAGGAAGTTTTCCTTTTCTTCGGACGAAAAAGCCATTTTCTATCTTTTGAGTGCCCAAAAGGGTGTTTTTGTGAAGCAACCACCAAAATTCTCATTCAAAATGCTACCACCACATTTTAAATAAATATTAGACCACCTTACATGGACAATGTCCCGACCGAGAGATCTCAAACCTTTTCGTTCACCCCTGGTGAAAAAGATAAATGTCTGTTGAACCGGTAGGAAGTGAGTCCGGTTTGAACTACAGGCACATGATATAATGCTCATAATTTTCTGAAAAAATAATATTTAGACTCACAATATGATATTTCTTCATAGATGCAATGCAAGTTTTAGCGATGCTCATCACCTATCTTCATGCCCTCCGTTTTGACTATAGTTTGAAACAGGAATTTTTTTAAGCGGGAATAAGAAATTCAAAAAAAGGGTCCGAACAATATAAATCCTTCGCGTGATGTCATATTATGTGACATAGTTGCAAGGAAAAATACCAAATTTGGTAAATTGATTATGTCTCAAAAAAACCTTCACAAAATGACCTATCATGTTCGAGGTTTCCTGGCTTTTCGGGTCAAATGACCAATGTTATGGATAGAATCCGGGCATAGTTTGTGATACTATGTCCATATTGTGCATGCATGTGCATCATGGCATGGCAAACAATGTTGCAGGAGGAAGTTTTCCTTTTCGTCGCACGAAAAAGCCATTTTCTATTTTTCGAGCGCCCAAAACAAGTTTTTTGGTGAAGCAACCACCAAAATGCTCCTTCAAAATGCTTCCACCACATTTTCCAAAAATATTAGACCACCTTTGAAAGGATACGGATGTCGCCTAGAGGGGGGTGAATAGGCGATTAAAACTTTTCCTAGAGTGGATCAACAAAGGCGGAATAAAACTAGTGTTTACTTTGTAAAGCACAACCTAGAACAACTAAGGTTCACCTATGTGCACCAACAACTTATGCTAAGCAATACAAGCAACAAAGTGATAGCAAGATATATATTACTTCAAGCACGAAGGCTATCACAATGTAAAGTGCATAAGTAGAGAGCTCGGGTATAGAGATAACCGAGGCACACGGGGATAACGATATTTTACCGAGTTCCTACCAACATGGAGTATGACTCGTTTGGAGAGGGGGTGGTATCAAACCACCAACGCCACAAAAGGCCTCCCTTATTCTCCGGTGAATCTCACCCCAATGGGATCGATCCACGCTTCCACTATCGGTGCACTTGTCGGTGGCAACCGGAACCTCTCACAAGGTTGGGGCACTTCTCCACAACTTAATTGGAGGCTCCCAACAAAAGCCACCAAGGCCACAACCTGCAACACCAACAAACCGTCTAGGGTTCCAAGAACCCAAGAGTAAAAAGCTTCTCAACTTTCACTCACCAAATCCTCCGGGGAGAACTCAAACCGATGCACCAAATGCAAATGGCAAGAACACAAGTAGTGCTCAAATCCTTCTCTCCCAAATTCCACCAAAGCTACAAAAGCTTGTGGGGGAATAAGAGAGGAAGAACAATGGAGGAAATCCACAAAAGACTCCAAGATCTAGATCCCAAGATGTCCCCCTCACTTAGAGGAGAGATGGATTGGTGGGATTATAGATCTAGATCTCCTCTTTCAAATCCCTAAATTATATGCAAGAATCAAGGGAGAGATTGAAGGGGGAGCAAGCTCAAGAGGGTCAAGAATGGAGGAGAAAGCCTGGAAAACTCGAGCTGTTACATTGGGGAAGAAGGGCCCCTTTTTATAGGCCCACAGATTTCTAACCATTTTCTGCCCGTTGGGGAAAAGTCAGACCAGAGACTCTGGTCTACACCGGAGATTCCGGCCCAACCTCTGGACTAGCCTCCGGACCGCCCATATGAATGACCTGGACCAGCCACGACCCAACAAGACCGGAGACTCCGGTCTTCCAACACCGGAGACTCCGGACTGAGCCAACACCGGAGACTCCGGGGTAGCCTCCGGACCTGGATCCGGACCCCCATACAGTATGTCCCAGCCCTGATTCTGAAGTCACCACCGGAGACAGTTCCGAAAACTCCGGACCACACCGGAGACTCCGGACCACGCAGACCGGAGACTCCGGTCTGGACCAAATAAGAGGCAAACTTCAAATGGCGATATCTAGAGTTTGGAAACTCCGATTGACCCGAAAATATTGGATACCACCAAGAGAGAACATTTCATGTATTATTAAGTGAGATACCTCTCTTGGTGAGAAACCGGAAAACCTCAAAGATCAAAATCGCAATATGATATAAAAGGGAAATCCGTTTTTGATGAATAGGGCTTGTTATGAATATTACCACAAGCTCTAGAACCTCACATGGATAAGATCCAAATAACAACTGAGAAAGGGTGATGCAAAGTATGCAAAGGTTTGAGCTCTCTCTGAACGATATGATCGAGTTACTCACTTGAGAGCCCCTCTTGATAGTACGGTTATCTATCCTATAAACCGGTCTCCCCAACTAACATCCCAAGACCGGTAAGAAAGAAACCCTATCAAGATCATACCTTTGCCTTGCGCATATTCCACTTGATTATGATGTAGACGGTCTTGCCCTTCTCAAGATGGAACACCTTTCTTGATTGATCTTGCACGCACTTGCTTGATGAAGATTTGCAAGTTACTCCCCCATACAACATGGGGAAACCTTTACTTTGACCTTGTCTTCATCAATCCATGATCATCGAGGATGGAAAGCTTCAACCATGAGATCTTCTAGATATTGCACATCTTTAGCTTGCACATCATTTCTTCTTTTCTTCATTATGTTGATGCCTTGAAGGTGCACCAGAGATATTAATCCATCTTATTCTTCAAGACATACTTGCCATAGGTTTAACTCTCACATGACCAATCTGTTGATCACTCTTTGAACACCTTGGTCACCACTTGATCCTCTTCACTTTCTTCTTCTCCAAACCTTGAAGCCAACATATGGTTCAAGCATTGCCTATGGATAATTCCTACAAGTACAATTGGATACAAGCATTAGTCCATAGAGATTGTCATTAATTACCAAAACCACACATGGGGTCCCACATGTTATTTCAACCTTACATGGACATTCCCAACCGGGAGATCTCAAACCTTTCTGTCCACCCCTGGTGAAAAAGACAAATATCTACCGAACCGGTAGGAAGTGGGCCCGGTTTGTACTATAGGTACATGATCTAATGCTCATGATTTTTTGAAAAAAAACATATTTAGACTCACAATATGATGTTTCTTCATATATCTAATGCAAGTTTTAGCGATGCTCATCACCTATATTCATGCCCGCCGTTTTGACTATAGTTTGAAGCGGGAAAATTTTGAAACGGGCATAAAAAATTTAAAACAGGTCTGAATAATGTAAATCCTTCGCGTGATGCCATATTAGGTGACATAGTTGCAATAAAAAATACCAAACTTGGTAAATTGATTATATCTCAAAAAACCTTCACAAAATGACCTATCATGTTCGAGGTTTCCTGGCTTTCAGGTCAAATTACCAATGTTATCGAGAATCAGGGCATAGTTTGTGATATTGTGCCTATATTGTGCATGCTTTTGCATCATGGTATGACAAACAATGTTGCAGGAGGAAGTTTTCCTTTTCTTTGCATGAAAAAGCCATTTTCTATTTTTTTTAGCGCCCAAAAGGGTGTTTTTTGTGAAGCAACCACCAAAATACTCATTCAAAATGCTGCCACCACATTTTACAAAAATACTAGACCACCTTACATGGACAATGTCCCAACCAAGAGATCTCAAACCTTTCCGTTCACCCCTGGTGAAAAAGACAAATGTATGTCGAATCGGTAGGAAGTGGGTCCTGTTTGAACTACATGTAGATGATATAATGCTCACGATTTTCTGAAAAATCATATTTAGACTTACAATATGATGTTTCTTCATAGATGCAATGCATTTTTTAGTGATTCTCATCACCTATCTTCATGCCCGCCGTTTTGACTATAGTTTGAAATGGGAAAATTTTGAAACGGGCATAAGAAATTCAAAAAAGGTCCGAACAATGTAAATCATTCGCGTGATGTCATATTATGTGCATAGTTGCAAAGAAAAATACCAAACTTGGTAAATTTATCATGTCTCAAAAAACCTTCACACAATGACCTATCATGTTCGAGGTTTCCTGGCTTTCAGGTTAAATGACCAATATTATGGATAAAATTAGGGCATAGTTTGTGATATTGTGCATGCATGTGCATCATGGTATGGCAAATAATATTGCAGGAGGAATTTTTCCTTTTCACCGCACGAAAAAGCCATTTTCTATTTTTTGAGCGCCCAAAACAGGTTTTTTGTGAAGCAACCACGAAAATGCTCATTCAAAATGCTGCCACCACATTTTCTAAAAAATATTAGACCACCTTACATGGACATGCCCAACCGGAAGATCTCAAACCTTTCTGTCCGCCCCTGGTGAACAAGACAAATGTCTGCCGAACCGGTAGGAAGTGGGCCCGGTTTATACTACAGGTACATGATCTAATGCTCATGATTTTCTAAAAAAATCATATTTAGACTCATAATATGATGTTTCTTCATAGATCCAATGCAAGTTTTAGCGATGCTCATCACCTATCTTCATGCCAGCCGTTTTGACTATAGTTTGAAGCGGGAAAATTTTGAAACGGGCATAAGAAATTCAAAAAAGATCCAAACAATGTAAATCCTTCGCGTGATGTCATATTATGTGACATAGTTGCAAGGAAAAATACCAAACTTTGTAAATTGATTATGTCTAAAAAAACCTTCACAAAATGACCTATCATGTTCGAGGTTTCCTGACTTTCGGGTCAAATGACCAATGTTATAAAAAATCAAGGCATAATACATGATTTATAGGTACATATTGATTGCATCTCAAAAACCACCAAAGGCAAAATTCAGAATACATCATATGGCTTACTTATGACCGTGTGGCCTTAACCATGGAGCATATTCATCAATTAACATGATGCTTGGGTCATCCTTCACTCCGAAGGGCGGAATTTAATGAAACTTATCATAATCTTCTGACATGTTTGTCTCGTCCTCCACTCCCACGATGTTTCTTTTCCTTGAAATAACTATGTGGCGCTTTGGCTCATCGTTTGATGATGTATTCGTTTGCTTATATCCTCGTATGTACTGATAGGCAATTCATTATCCTTTGAAAACTTCTTCATTATTTTCAGTAGCTTCTCAAATCCCTTATTAGATAAACCGTTCTATGCCTTCTATTACAGCAATTCTAGTGTGGTATCGAGCTTTGTGTTGACATCTTTGCAATTTGGGTACAATATTTTTTTGTGATCCTCTAACATGTGCTCCAACTTCTTCTTCTCGTTTTTTTTCGCATTCGCTCCATGCATTAAGATTGGCCTGACGAAGATCATCAGCGGTCTCATATAATGCCTGTTCTTCTCACCTTCTTCTTGTTTATTGTCTTCTATTGCAGTACCACCGCATTTAGGGAAATTAGATAGTTGTCATCGTTTTCTTCTTCTTCGTTGTCTTGCATCATAACCCCTCTTTCTCCGTGCATTGTCCAACAATTATAGCCGGATATAAAACCTGACTGAATCATGTGGATGTGAATGGTTTTTGAGGAAGAGTAATCCTTCTCATTCCGACAGAGATGGCACAGACAACACATAAAACCATTCCACTTGTTTGCCTCAGCAAAATTGAGGAAATAATGCACGCCTTTAATGAACGCATCAAACATTCGAAGAGCGTCGTACATCAATTACCCACTCATCTACATTATAATTAAAAAATTTGGATCATTTTTACTACATTTACCTTTTCAAATTTAAAAATTTATTGTGTACGACATATATATAATTTTACATGCACCAATTTTTGAATTGAACAAAACTGTTAACATAAAAAATGTTGAATTTTTAATTATTGATCTAGCATTCAAAATCTTATTCAATTATGAGCTCCGAAACTCTAAAAATACACATCTCAACTTTCAGCAACTTTCTGCGTAATCAAAATTTGCCTAAAATTACACATCTAAAATTCCCTATACTTCTAAATCATGAAATCCCTCTCTATTTCTAGAGCATTGAGCTAAACTAACAATGAGAGATGAAATATTGAAGTTGCTAACCTTTTAAAAGCTTAAATTGATGGATGCCTCTTAAAAATCTTGGACAAAAAATGAGGATGAACTTGAGCTAGCTCGGACTCAACAAATGGCCATGGGCTGGACAGAGCAGCAAATATATAGGAAACACTTTAGTCCGGCCTCTATTACAAACTGGGACTAGTTCACAACCTCTAGTCCCAGTTTATAATACAGGCCGGGACTAAAGGTCCCCTGTCTTCCTGCTGTTGGGAGACACTCAGTTTGTATTATAAACTGGGACTAGAGGTCATCAACGAACTGGAACTAGTCGATTGCTGACTCCTAGCCGTTGGAATAGGGACGAACCGGGACTAGTGCTCACACTAGTCTCGGTTCCAAACCCACGGGACTAGAGGTTAGGGCGGCTCCAAATCAAAACCTGTTTCTACTAGTGTGAGATAATTTTAAAATTCATTTGAAATGTGAAGAGATGAATATGCACTAACTCCAACAGGCGTTGTGAAATGTGGAGTTCATAAAATAATCAGTGTTTGGTTGCAGATGCATATATATTTTGTTTGTACACGGCAACTAGTTGTATTATTGCAAAAAAAAAACACAAGAATATATTTTCTAGCACACGTTTAAATATTGAACCTAGGACACATAGGCCTCTGGTAGGGGGGTTGAGGTCTATAGAGTTTTCAAACGCAACTTGAGCAACTTGTACCGAGTGTCACATCTTGTATGTGCTATAATTAAGTAAATCACATCACGTCGATTTTAAAAATATATACTCTCTGCATAAATCCTCCTTGAGAAAAGTAAGCTTTATTTTACACATAAAACAAGCTTCTCAATTGTTGTCTATCCAATTTTCTTATGTTCCTGTCTTTTTTCTTCTCCAGTAAAATCTACAGTATTGGTCTGGTTCGTACTCTATAACATATCATAATGTATAACCAGTTTGCAGGCTTGCGCCTTGACTTTCCTAGCTCTTGCACGATCTCTAAATGTGTGTCTGCATTTTTTAAAGGATCCAAAGCTTAGGGTGTAGTTTTATTATAAGTTACTCCCTTCGATTAGAAATATAAGACGTTTTAGATCTATAAATCGAATATATTTAGACATCTTTTAATATATAGATTTGTAGAGGCTTGAAGTGAATCTATACACTAAAAGGCATCTAAATATCTTTATTTCACAAATCTAAAATGTCTTATATTTCTAAACGGAGTGAGTACATGCTAGTCTCTCTAAACAAAATAAAAATAGCACCATGTGACTCTCGGTATGGAGAGCTGTCGTTTGACCATATATTGAACGCGCTATTTTTTAATTCAAAACCACGAACCATTTTTTTCCTCTGTGGACACGAAACCACGTACCATTTTTAATCCAACTGTGTACTATGGTATTCCTATCATATTTATAACGAAAGAAGACTGTGTGAAACTATAAAGAATCACTCCAGAGAAAATGGCGATCACAATGACTGAAAATCTGCGGCATATTTAACAGGATGAAGTCAGATTATTCTTTGGTAGACTTTGTAGGTTCTTTAATTTCTGTATTTGGGCAGAGAGCTGGCTCCGGTGTACAATCAGACTGACATTCGCAACAAAAAGAAAATCACACTGACGGCTTTTCCTCCCTTTGGATCAGAATGCCCTTCGGAAGTTTCCTTTAAAAATCTCTCAAAACGCCATATTTGATATTTCTAGGGTCTTTCGAGATAAGTTAGGTAAACATCTAAACACGAAGTTACATAATACATTGCATCATACATGCAAGGTGAGAAATTTCTATGAGAGAGTAATGAGCTGCTATAAGTGTCCCTGGCCCTAAAAAGAAACTTGTTTCATACATGAACCTTGCTTATTTGTTTCACGGAAATGGCATTAGGGGAAGATTAGGTACTCCCTAATGCCATCTGATTATCTGCTATCCTCTGGCTGTTCTTTATTCTCGTCATCAGTCACGCCCTGAGCCGGCCAACAATTGTTTGAAACTGAAAAGGGGCAAGCAAAGGTGGAAAAAGGGAGCTGTATGCTTGACGTGTAGCAAGAAGATATGCAGTAATCATGCAGAATCATATATATATAACTATTTGTTTTTGCGTTCAATCACATATATAACTAACCTTGCTGATTAGTGCATACAAAGCCGAGTCATTAGTGGATATAATGATCTACACATGGGTACGGACGATTCCTCGTTAGTTCCCATTCTATTAGATATCGGCGAAAGCACATACTATTTCTTAGAAAACAAAAGTGAACGGCAACCCATTACTGGTTGCTTTGACACTTTCTGGAACTGTATTATTTGTATGCCAGGCTCTGAATTATCATTGCACCGAGCACCAAAAATACCTCTTTTCCCCTTTCTTGAGACCTTTTTGGAACTTTCAACAGACAATTACCAGAAGATATTTTACTTGGTTTTAGGTACCATAAAGCACTCTGTCACATAAACATATAGTGCAGGATCGTACCAAAAAAGAGAAAGAGATTAATTTTGTAAGTATGCGAAAAGTTATGTTGCAGTTTAGGCAATTGAGCATATGCAATGGATGTACATAAATGAACCAACAGGCCGGCAACCTTAATTTGTCAAGGAACTCAAGGATTAAGAGGATGATAAGGCTTTCCTTATAACAAAAAAAAAAGGATGATAAGGCTGTCCATTTCAGATATATGCATGTAGAACGGCATCTTTGAATTGTAAAGAGAGGCCATAGGTGAAGAAAGGTGAACAAAATTTGAAAGCAACTCCCAGGGCATCTTTTGTGCTGAAAGAGACCAATTCAACATTTTTTGTGTTGCTCATAAAAGGATGGTTCCCTAACTTCAGATTTATTTTCTCCCTAAAAGGACTCCTTATTCAAAGCTACTCCCTCGTTTCCAAATTACACTATATTTTAGCTCCAGTCAGAGTTAAAACTTTATAAAGTTTGATCAACCATACAGTACAAAAATATCAACACCCACAATATCACATCAATATTATTATAGAATCATCAAAGAATATATTGTTTCACTGTATGTATTTGGTATTGTATACATAGTGATCAATAGATTGTTATGAGGCGTGTGTGCATAGTCATATCCCGCCCACAACAAGTTGACAACTCTAGAATATCAAAATCCCCTTAAACGTGAAATCGTTCTCTAGTACATGCTTACCATGGGTAATAAGATTGATAAAAAGGAATTAGAAAATTCGATATAATTATTTTGAATTTTTATCACAAGGAAACATGGGACTATTACACTTTCATCTTTGGTTACCAGTTTACACGTTCTATATGGTCCATTGTCTAGGTCTTATTGTGTCTAATCAAAACCCGCCTCCTCGTGTGCTAAACATCTATGCTTCACTGTTGTGTGGCCTCAATGCTAGATTAAAGTCATGAATCCTGGTCGAGGTAGCCGCTTTTATGTTGGCCCTTAAGGCTATATGAAAAAATGACATGGTCTTTGATTTAAGATATTTTTTCTCCATTAGATGTTGTATGTATGCATAGGTTGGCTTTGTGCTTGATATATGTTTCAACAGAAGGAGGGCCAAGAGTTGTGTTGGTCGCCACAACTCTACGCAATTGGAAAGTGGCTGGTATAGTTTTCACAAAACATTCATTATTTCAGTTTAGGCTTATGATTGATGTTAGTTTGTTTAATTACTCCTTTGTTTCAACCCTACCATCGTTGAATTTTTCTTTGTACTTTTTGTGTTGGCTTCAACGGCAAGAGCACAAAGAAGTTTAATGGTGGCATGTACCCAAGTAGAGTGTGTGGCCAAGACAATGTTATTCAATCTACCCCTTGGTCCCCCATGACCTTAGGTTGCTTTCTTCTTTTCTCATTCGAATTTAATATTGTTAAGTTACATTGTGTACTCATTGGTATAGTTGTGTCCTCCCTAATTATGCATAGGTAGGGTGTAAACTATTTTTCTTGTATCCGTTTGATGCGATTTTTGAGTTAAGAAAAACTCCCATTGTGGAAAGAAAATATTTGTTTTTGGCTATGTGTACCTTCAAGTGGAAAGATCGGGGTCAAACACTTTTGCACTTGTATAACTTTTTTTGGCCAAAAAATCCATCAATCTATTAATAATCATTGACATTAGTAAAAAGTCTTAAAAGCAATAAAAAATACAAATAGATATTTGGACCACCTAGCAATGACTATAGGCACTAGCACGAGCTGAAGGCGTGCCGCTCTCATCGTCTCTCCATCACTCGATCTGGACAAACTTGTCATAGTAGACATTTTTGTAGTAGACAAACTAAAAGCCGTCATGCTAAGAACCCAAAGGACCAACGCACCAGAGGAAAAACCATCACCAAAGATGATGCTCATAGATAGGAAGAGTCAGACCTGAAACCACAACAACGAACACAAAAACCGACTGGATCCTAGGAAATGTGCCGGACACAAAACGGCACAGCCTCCGCCGACGCTAGATCACCACTTTAGTGAGGATTGGACGTGGAGGACCATACACTAACTTCAATATGTTGCGGTCGCCTCACCATTACGAATAAGACATGTAAACAGAGAATGGGACCCTCTCCCGCTGTCAAGGGTCGTGGTCGGCCACCCCTCCAAGGCCCCAAGACCATCAGAGGTGGAACGGACCGGAGGAATCATTCGCGAGGGGGGCAGAATATAGATCGCGTTTACGATCGCCTCTCCTTGGAGTTCTGCACTTGTATTATCTTGACGCAATGATGAGATCAATAAGCGTTTATGTTTCCAAATGAATATTTACAATCTTCATCTCATGAAAGGTGCCTTTGTAATAAAATACTTGAATACTCCTAATGATTGTATTTGGACAAACACGTTCTAAATTATTCTAGCCTTCTAGGCGCCACATCATCAGAAGTTATAGAAACATAAACATTGCAAGAAAACATTCATGTGTACGTCTTCAAAGATGCCTGAGCATTGTCTTACCTTAGAATTTCCGTAGATTACCCAGAAAATGATCCAGCTGCATCCAATGAATGGGGCATGAAAGTCAGGTGAAGGAACAGATAGCCTTTGTATAAGAGATTGGTCAGAGAACAACCTAACGACGGCTCAAGATCCTGCATATACATTGCTTCCATCACAGATTGTAACTAAACTCGCGGAGCCAGGAATATCATCTCATGTGAAATAGTATTGCATACTCTAAAATGCTGCTACATGCATATTATGTTCCTTTCAGGAAAACGATAAGAAAGAAGAAGGCTCTGGAAAGCTAATGCTCCTGATCCAATGAAACGCAACTAAAATGAGTTCAGAGACTACGTTTTCGCTCACCGGTTTTGAAAATTTGATTGGATCAGGAAGAACAACGACATCCACGTCGGAAAAAACAAGCCATGGAGATATTTGTGAGAGTGACTCGTGGAGCTCTGCGAGCCAGACATTCATATGAATATCCTGGTTAACAACATGCAAGTTGGAAATAAACTTGTCATCTGTCTACCTAAAACTATCGCCTCTGCGTGCTTCAGCAGCAGTCATTCGGACAGCGCAACGGCAATATAGTAACCGCCAAGTTGCCGGTGCTGATGCCTACCGTATCCGTTTCGATCTTCATGTAGACAGAAAACTATCACAGCTTGTGTACTTACCAACAACTTCTATGTACTGTAGATGCATATACTAGCAACCAAATACATACTAGTAGGGGTTAACTAAGAGATTCGTCGCCTAGCTCGTCCGATTGTTATTTCGTGTAGCCTCCAAGTTAGTTGAGTATACGTTAGGATTTCATTTCACACCAAGATAGGCTAGCCTGCCGCCAAGTCACACACTATATGCTTCCAAAGTTCCAATCATGCAGCAACAAAACGGTGGGCGCTAAGAGAAGGTATTCGATCACGGTCACCGGAGCAACTTGTTACTCGTTACCACATCGATCAGAATTTGTATGGGACGGCAATTGTAATCTCTGAAATTGGTCACACTCCGGCCCGGACAATCTATCTAGCAACTAATGTTTGAATATCATGGCAGAGATCAGCTATAATTTGTTCTTCTTGAAGGAGCTTTACCATCAGTATTCATTCATTGGTGGAAGAGGTAACAGAGCACCACCTCGGGCTGCTTTGCTGACAAAAGGAACTCTGAGCGAGACTGCATTTGTCATGGAAGCCACTATGGGTAAGTAGTACAGTATTTTTTTCTGATAAAAAGAGTATTATAAATTCAAATGTTACATCAAGCCATCAAGATGATATATAACTGCAAATACTTTATACCTTGGTCCTGCATAACAAGTTATATATGTACATAGCCCATACAGCCATGGTGAGTATAACGTTCAGGAGGGCAGCAGGACTTGAGGACTATGTCTTAGCTGATAGTCTTTGCTTCCCGAAGCTTCCACGCCCCAACCTACTGGCTCAGCCTGATTCTTTCGTATGTATCCATCATAATATCTTTGTAGGTTTCTTCCGTATCAATCATCTGAAGTTGTTTAGTCTAGTCTTGTCGTGGGACAGATTGGGAATAATCCATTGCTCAGGAGGTCAATGTCAATCGCCGAGTGGCATCAGCAGCTTACCATTTCCCAGCAATAGTTTTGGAGCCACTTGTGTGCTCCGTCAGGTGCGCCTGCATGCGATCGACCTCCCAGACGCAAGAACACAGCTGACAGCACAGCACACCATATAGAGGATATAAACTTATCATCATGGCTAGCTTTCACATGATGTAGAAAGATGTGAGTAATTTACAGATGATGGGCCAAGTTGCATTGATCGTTTCTTTCCCCTTTGGTCACTCAGACGCCGCCGGTACTCCTTCATAGGCTGAGTTAGTTAGCTAACAACGGCCGGAAAGAGAAATTATTGCCGACTTGAATAGTAGAGCACCAAACGAAGCATAAGCTAGCACTGGCTGTCGATCTGTGGTTTGCTTTGGAGTTTTACGGGGGCAGGCCATGTGTGTGCAGTTTGGAAAGATTAGATCATGAGTAACCACTTGGTTATATATATAGCTGAACATATATATGGCGGCGGCTACTTTTGGAGGAGATCATTAGCTGGTTCGATCGATCCCTCGCGAGTCATTATTCATGCAAGTAAATTATGCCTCGGCGTTGTCGTCTTCAGACACACAAATCTTCTGATCGTTTTGTTTCACCCGTTTGGTTGTGAACTTGTGATCGCCATAAATATATATATAGAATGACAATAGGCAACTTGCATGATAATTCATCAGTTCATATGTCAGCTAACGACTGACTGGTTTGGCTGGCCTAACCCAGTTTAATGTACCGATGTATAATTGTATGTTTGTATATGTAGTGATGAGTACAGCTAGGGATGCAAGCGGCGTGTAAAACTTACTATCAGTTAGTTCATAATTAGCTCATCATAGCTATAAAATTAACACTATGTTTTTACTTACTGTCTGCTAGCTCGTCCCGCTTGCATCCCTAAATACAGCGTAGCGCAACCGCGTTTCCTAACATGCATCAAGGCACGAGCGCAGGGCCGTTCGGAGTTCTTACAGCTAGCCCTACTCACACGACTCCCCGCTAGTTGGGCTCACCTAGTCGGCAACCATGGAACGAGGAATGCCTATCTGAACTCCTATATTTAATATTATATATATTTCTTTTATAAAAAAATAAACTCCTATATCCCGCTCGCTGTGGGATGCAATAGTGTACGCACGCAGTGCTTTCATGGTTTGGGCCAGCCCATTAGGCTCCAAAGTACGACAGGTTTCCTTATTTTTTCCGGTTTTGTAATGGCTTTTTCTGCTTCAGTTTTTTGAATGGGTTCCCTAGGATTTTTCACGGTTTTCAATTTTTATTTGCTTTTTATTTTGCTATTTTTTCAAATCTGAACATATTTCAATTCTATACATTTTATAATATATTTTTAATCTGAGCATTTTTTTAAAAAAATGATCATTTTTAAATTATAGATTTCAAAATCTTCAAATTTGAACTTTTTTCAAAATGTGGCCCTTCAAATATCTGAATATTTTTTAAAATATGAACATTTTTAGATATGAGCATTTTTAGATCGAAAGATTTTTTTATTACAAAAAAAGAAAAGAAGAAAAAGGAAACGTAAAAGAAAAACTAAAACTATACATATTTACTGGCGTGCTGGGGAGCGGCCAGTTAAAGAGTTGTTGCAGGTGGAGCCATGTTCGGTTCCACGACGAGCATGGTATAGAGGCACCCATGTCTTATTAAACCACACTTGAGCGAGCTGGTGTGATAAGGATCAACGTGATCCAAAGGGGTTTAGGTCTGATCTTTCATGACGATCGATAGAGTCAGCAAGATAGTAAGAAAACTCAATCTGAAATAGATCAAACTGAAGGCATGCCATCTCAACATAGTGTTTATTATCGAAAGCATCTGGGCGTGGGATCTACTTTTAAAGAGCTCAATATGAGAGACACGGTCGTAACCCTCGAACAACTTACTACCTATGTCATCTTCATCATGTCTAGACGTTCAACCGTTGTGTTAGATGTCTAATAGCTATGTTATCATATAGACAATTCGTTGTGCTTCCAAGCATAAATGTTTGTAGGATAATAAATTTTCCTCCTTGGTAAGTTATCTAAGGTTATTAATCCACAAGGGTTAATAGGTGAATAAGCTCCCTCTATTACATAGCAAAGTGAATCTACCGGAGTTTTATCTTAAGAAATTATTTACTCACGAAAGTCCCATATGTAATTGAATCCAATAAGTTTCTAGACATTTCTTTTAGTCCACCATACAAAGTATGAAGCATGAGCCAATCATGAATTTCATGTTTTCGACCAACCCTGAACAAAAATATAAGTGTTTTCCAACCTTGTGCTACATGTTCACTCGCATTGTGCAGGCCCGGTCCTGATATTTTCAGGGTCCGGGTCGAAAGTAGAACTCGGGGCCCCAAGGCCACCTCCAATGCAGGCGTTGTTGTCAGGCGCCTTGATTTTCTGGTACTTAAACCCAAATGTTGTCCAATGTAGCAAATTTTTTCCGTCGGTGCTGACACTATCATCGATGCCTAGCTAGCTCTTTCCACAGAAGCCCATTTGATTGCCTGCTATTTTTATTTTGATATTTCCTTAAATGTCCTAAGCATCGACACACTTATATTAACATTGAAACCTTTCGACTCTCATAGAAACCCTAGGGATTTTTGCCCGATCTTTTTCCCTCGAGCATCGAAGCAAGCGCTTTGCGATTCCTTAATATTCTGTTAAAATAATATTCACTTAAAGTGTACTCCTATATAAAAATCATTTTTTACAGTATATAAGTTGCACATATAGTAAGCACAAACAAGAACAAAGATACAAAAGATACTACATCGACCCAATTATAAAATCAAAATGATGATCCGTTGAGCACACTAATCCCAATAATATGTACTCTATGATATATCGCTAAGCAATATCCAACTTGCCGATTTTATGGGTGGCCTTATTGCATCGACGAAGACACAATAATAACCGTCAATTGAAACTCATTGTCGATCAATAATCAATCAGTCATCACGGAAAAATTAGAGCATGGGCTAAGAGAAATAGACATGCATGATATTTTATGTCAATTCCGGGGAATAAACCCATCGTGGTTGCCGATCTTCTGTGGGCGGAAGGGGTTGGCCGACCAGCGTTTGAGCGAAAAATCAAATCATGAACATGATCCAGTTTCCGATCTGGAGGAACAGCAGAACAAGTCGGGAGAGAGCTAGCGTCGGCAGCATTCTTTGTGCGGAGGAAGAAACGAACGATATCCTCTGTCGTTTGTGTGGGCTGCAACAAAAAGGGCCTTCTAATCTTCTATCCTTTTCTCCTTGCGCTCTGTTTTTTTAGCATCTTCCTTGCGCTGCCTTGCAGTTTGGGACAGCTACCTAGAGAAGTACAGATCCAGGGGTCCCAAATTTTATTGGGCCCAGGGCGGCCGCCCCTCCAGACCCCCCTCAGGGCCGGGCTGATTGTGTTCTAAATCATAATATCACTTCTCACTTGGTAATTCTAGCGCGAGCTAAGTATATATGGCAATAAAAGATCTTTACATGATCTTAAGGAGAAAGGAACCAATCCCAATTTCAGAAAAAAATTGCATATCAATTTTTTTCTCAGGCTGCGGCAAGGCTTTGCTGACAAAGGAAATGCTAGCTATGATGGAGTTTATGAGCATGACTTCACTTGCATGGGGAGCCACTCTGAGTAATTACTACTGTACGTTGTAGACGGCAACAGACTGAACCATGTCTTAGCTCACAAGTTGTTGTGTCTTTGCTTCCGAACATTCCATGCCCCAACCTACCGGCTGTCCGATTCTATCGTATGAATCCATATCTAGCATACTCCCTCCGTCCCTAAATTAAAAGAGATCATAGGTTTATCTACGTTAGTGTGTATCTAGACACATTTTAGTGTTAAAATACACACGAATTTAGACAAATTTATGACATTGAGAGAGTATTATCTTTTGATATTTCTTACTGCCGATCATCTCGAAACAGGCTTTTGCCCCTCTTTATAAATAAAGCAACAACCGTCCAGTCGGTACAACAACGCAGCCGGCCTCAGCCAAAGGGACAAAGAAAATAAAAAATAGTGCAACACTGCTGGGGCAACAACACACAAACGCCCAAGAGAGAAAGCAAAAAGCGGCCCGGAGGCTAGACCAGGCGCTAGCGATCACCAGGTGACCGAAGCGGCAGCGAGGGAGGTGGGGGCGCCGAGAGGGGAAGCGAAGCCGACCGCAGGGCCCGAAGAGCGGTGTCGAAGTCGGCCCGGTCACGCTGGCGCACCAGGGGGGGCCACAGCTGGAGGAAAGCAAGAAAAGCAAAAATCGAGTCAGACGCGCGCATGGGGTATATCTTCTCAATCACCATCTTGTTCCGGACATTCCAGAGCAACTAGGCCATGGCTGCAAAGACAAGCCAAAAAAGACGGCGGCCGCGCCCGGCCCTAGTGGCCTGGGATTGGAGGAAGTCCCCCAGATCCTGCGCCTGCCAGGTCGGGCCAAGGGCTTCCCTGACAAAGGACCAAAGAGACTAGGCCGCCGAACACGAGAAGAAGATGTGGGCGCACGTCTCCGGTGTCCCACATAGGGGGAACCGGCCAGAGCCGGGGCCCTTGCGCTTGGCCACCTCCACACCGGAGGGCAGTCTGTCGCGCAGCAACTGCCAAACGAAGATGCGAATACTAAGCGGGAGAGGCGCTTTCCAGAGGGGGGCCGTCCACCTCAGCTCCGGGCCCTGGAAGAGGGCCCGGTAGGCCGAACCGACCGAGAACTCACCGGAGGGAAGGAGCCTCCAAGAGACCGCGTCGGGGGCGTCAGCCAGAGTCGTGGGAAGAGCAGCCATAAGCTGCCGCAACTCCGCTGCCTCAAGCAGGCTAAAGGCCCGGCGGAAGAGGAGGTTCCAGCGATCCCCGCAGAAAATCTCCGCCGTGAGGGCCGACGGAGCCGCGGAAATAGCAAAGATGGCAGGGAACCGGACCCCTAGCGGGATCTGGGAAAGCCATGGGTCCAGCCAGAAGCGGCAACCCTGACCGTTCCTAATAGTGAAGTCAATTCCCAACCCAATGAAGTGCTTGATCTCCTGGATGGCCCGCCAGAATTGGGAGCCCTCCCGGCGATCGCAAGCCAAGAGAGGGCGGCCACCGAGGTACTTGGCCTTAAGGAGCTGCAGCCAAAGTCCACCCTCGTCCCTAAGAATGCGCCAGACCCATTTCAGCATCAGGGCGAGATTGAAGCGGCGAGAGTCTAGAATACCAATGCCCCCAAGGGATTTGGGGGTGCAGATGTCCGCCCATTTCACCATATGGTACTTCTGATGGCCGTCTCTAGCTGCCCAAAATAACCTAGATAACTCCTTGTCGAAGTCAGCATGGGTCCCCTCAGGTAGCAAGTATAACCCCATCTGGTACATAGGTAGGCTCGAGAGACAGGAGTTGATCAGGACCGTCTTACTACCCTTAGTCGTGAGCCGCGCTCGCCAGGGTTCCGCCCTCGAGCGCACCCTCGTGACCAATGGTGACAGGTCCCGAATCAGCACTCGTGTCTCCCGTACGGGCATCCCCAAATAAGAGATGGGGAAGTCGGCCAGCCTGCAGTTGAGGTTGTCAGCAATGCGCTGGCTCTCCTCCTCTGAGTACCCTAGAACCACCACTTCGCTTTTATCAAAATTGATCTTCAACCCTGACATGTCTTCAAAGCAGAGAAGGAGGAATTTCAGGTTGATGATGTCCAGATCAGAACCCTGCACCATGATCATCGTGTCGTCCGCATATTGGAGGTGGGAGACGCCCCCTCCAGGAATAAGGTGCCCTACCACACCCGAGATGTGGCCAGCAGTCTTGGCTCTATCCAAGATCTCTGCCAGGGCATCAACATCAGTATTAAACAGAGGGGGGAGATCGGGTCCCCTTGACGAACCCCGCAAGAGGGAACAAAAAAGGGGCCAATCTCGCCGTTGATATTGATCGCTGTTCGCCCGCTCATCACGAATTGCATGATCCAGCAAACCATGCGGTCGTCGAAGCCCCTCCTCTCCAAAACTAACCTCAAGAAAGCCCAGTCCAGACGGTCATAGGCTTTCTGGAAGTCCAGCTTCAGGAATACCCCTTTCTGACGTCGTGCTTTAACCTCATGAATGATCTCATGAAGTGCGAGCACATCGTCATGAATGAGGCGTCCCTTAAGGAACGCAAATTGGAGGGGGTGCGTGAGTCTCTCCATGACTGGGGCAAGCCGAATGGCACAAACTTTTGCGAAGAGCCTCAGGATGACATTAATGACTGTGATCGGGCGAAACTGGCGAATATCCGTGGCCCCCTCCACCTTGGGGATCAAAGTAATCACCCCAAAGTTCAGCCGGGACATGACTAATGTCCCGGTGAAGAATTCCTGGAACATCGGCAGGATGACCGGCTGGAGTTGCTCCCAGAAGGTCTGGAAGAAGCTCACCGGCAGCCCGTCAGGACCAGGAGCCGAGCCAGCTTTCATGGCCTTCAGGGCCTCAGCCACTTCCCCCGGGAGAAATGGGCGGGTGAGGTCTGCATTCTCCATCGGGGTGACTAAGGCCCCACCCGACCAAAAGTCGGAGGCCAAGGAAAGGCCCGACAAGGGAGACGAAGAGAAGAGATCCTTGTAGAAAGCATAAATATGGGAGGACAGCGCCTGGGGGACTCCATAAGGGAGTCCCCCTCCCAGAGGCAGGGGATTGAGCACCGCCTCCTCCTGCCATTAGCGATGGCATGGAAGTAGGCAGTGTTCATCTCACCCTGGACAGTCCAATTCTGACGACTCCGTTGTCGCCAGAATGCCTCCTCTCCCTTATAGATCTCCATGATGGAGGTCTCAAGGGAGTACCTATGAGACCAGGCCTCGGCAGAGAGGCCTAAGAGATCAGCCTCCCGGTCCAAGGCCTGGATCTCGCTCAAGATGGCATCCTTTTGAGCCCTGAGTGCAACCCCCGCATTGGCCCCCCCAGCCCCTCATGAATTGGCGTGACAATCTAACACAGTGGTGCCAGATATCTACCGCACAATAAGCACGGGGGGGAGGCCGCCGCCGCCTGCCATTTGGCTCGTACCGCGTCCACGAATCCCTGCTTCTGCAGCCAGAAGGACTCAAAGTGGAAGCGGTTGAGCCTAGGAGGTCGGCCCCCTCCGGAGGAGAGAAGGAGCGGGGTGTGGTCGGATCCAATCCGCGTGACAGCCTTCAACGAGCAAAGGGGAAAGGCCACCTCCCAATCGACGGACACAAAGACTCTGTCCAGAACGCATCGGACAGGGTCCAGCTGCTTGTTTGTCCAAGTGAACCTAGCACCCACCCGAGCAATCTCGCGGAGGGCGAGGTCGGCAATGCAGTCATTGAACAGACGCATCCTAGGGAGATCCACATTTGCCGAGATCTTGTCGTCAGTGTAGCGGATAAGGTTGAAATCCCCGGCGATCACCACCGGTAACCCTGTCCGCTCCACTTTCGACTTGAGCTCCTGCAAGAAGGCAGCGGATCTCCGATGGTCCGCGGGGCCATAGACAATAATCATCTCCCAGCGGAAACGAGATTGCCTATGGGTGAGTGTCATGCTCACGAAGAATTCCCCATGGTCCATATCCTCAACCTCAAAGGTATCCTCCTTGACTCCCAAAAGAATACCTCCAGAGTGGCCCGAGGCCGGGAGCCACGACCAAGAGAACTTGCAACGGCTCAGGGCCTCCAACTCCGAGACGGAAAAATCCTGGCGAATCGTTTCCTGCAGGCCGACAATATCCGGCGCTTCCAGGCGGATGTATTCCTTGATCTGGCGGCGGCGCCCCTCGTGGCCGAACCCCCGGATGTTCTAGATGAACACCCGGAAGGCCCTCAGGAGGTCCATAGTGGACCTTAAGCCTGGGGGGGGTCCCCTTAGCGGGGAACGAACATGCACGAGAGGCGGAGGGAAAGCGTGGAACAGCCTTGGGGGGACGCCCCCGAGACCTAACCGAGGGGTCAGATCCCAGAGGGACCTCCCGCACGCCAGGCACCGGAGGGGGATCCTCACCGGGGTCAGGTCCCGCAGACCTAGCCTCAGTAAGGATCTGAGCGCGCTCCCGCTCCCGGGCGTCACGCGCCCGGGCCGCAGCGATCGCACCCGCATACCCCTCCCGTGCCTGAATGGCCGCAAGCTGCTCAAGGAGGGGTCCCTTCTCGCCGCGAAAGACAATGCCACAATCCTCCGCAACCTCCCCCAGGTGAGCGAGGGAGACCTCTGAAAGAACACAGAAAGCAGAACCAGGGAAACCGGATGGACCGGGGTCAGAGGAGGTGGAGGAGGAAGGCGTAGAGGAGGTACCTCCTGGCCGCGACACGACGAGCGGCCCGCTCGGCCACCGTCGGCTCCGGCCCAGACATGCCTGTCCTGGCCTCAGCCAGCCGGGAGCTGTGGCGGGAGGGCGGAGGGGGCGGTGGGCGGGGGCCCCTGGCGCGACGGAGCTTGGAGGAGGCGGCCGGGGAGTCGGGGTCAGGGGTAGCACCCACCATGCCCGTCGGGTCAGGAGTGTCAGGGGCAAGGGAGTAGCACACCACCCCCGGCGAACGCGGGGAGGGAGGGGCACAGACGACCAGCCCCACGCTCCCCGAGGTCTCAGAGGCGGGAGACCGAGGGGGAGGGATAGGGGCCGGGGTCAGCATCAGAGAGAGGTTGGAGCCGTACTGGGCGATGTCGATCTCGGGCGGCGCCGGGGGGCAGGACTGGGGCAGTGAGGGAGGATCACCGGGGCCACCTTGGCCGAAGCACTCAGCGACAGATGATGGCGATCCTGGACGAGGGGGACCCCCTCCAAGCCGTCGAACATCAGGGGGCGAGCCACAGGGCCCCCGAAGGACCCACCCTGAGGGGGTGGTGGAGGAGGCGGGGAGGCATCGGTAGCCAGGGGCGAGTCCGGTTCCGTCCCGGTGTCACTGTCATCCGAGCCCCGGCCCTCGGGATCCCTGACACCGAAGCCCTCGTCAGCTGGGGACCCCGGGGGAGGGGGGACTCGACGCAGAGGGCCCCCCTCGTCCAGCTCCACCAACAGGTCCCGGCCCACCCTGTCGAAGAAGACCCGAGGGAGGGAGACCGGGAAGACCGAGGGGTTGGGGCAGAGCAGACGCAGGCGGACCGGGGCGAGGCCGGACAGAGAGCCCACATCCACCTCGGTGAGCTTGCCCACCGTCTGAGCCACGAGGGCCACCACCGCAGGGGTCCTGGCCTCAGACGGTAGGCCATGGAGGCGAACCCACACCTCCGAGAGCGTGGCCACCATCTCAGGAGCGGCCGACGAGGGCTGGATGGAGACCTGCAGCTGGTGAAGAGGGAGGGTGAAGGAGGTGCCACACACGCACATCCGGAGGATCGCCACCGAAGGGAAGGAGACTGCAAACTTGGACTCGGAGACACTACGAACCGGCCATTCGTGGCCAAGGAGGACCGCCCGCAGCTCCTCCTGGATGAGACCCTCCGTGACCTCGACCGAGATCGGGGGGTCTTGCGCCGGGAGGATCTTCACCATGGCCAGGGTCTCAGGGACGATCATGGGGACACCCCCCATGTCGATGAAGTAGAATCCCCCATCCACGCCATGGCCATAGTACTCCAGGGTCTCCTGGCGACGGGCGGAGATGCCCGCAAGAGCCAAGGGGGCCCCAGGACGGGCACCCAGGAGGCCAGGAGCAGGGTCCACCGCGGGGGGCGCGGCCGGAGTCTTACGCTTCTTCTTGCTTTTGCGTTTCTTCTTCTTGGGGGACGTGGAGTCGTCAAGCTCGCCGGGTTGCCGCGGACACGCAGTCGGCGCCATCACCGGAGGAGGAGGCGGGAGGTCCCTATCCGCGCGCCAGGACGGACCGTCCGCCCGATTGTGGGAGGTGCGGGCAGGAGGCAGCCCGTCCCTGGCCCGCATGGCTAGCAGAGCCTCCTCGCGGAGGCGGGCCTCACGCGACGACTCCAGGGCGGGAGGGGGCGACCGTGGCGCGTCATCCAGGCGGCGCCGCGCGCGTGGGGGGGGGGGGAACGGGAACCGAACCGCTGTAGACCAGAAGCGCGCGATGGAGGCGGGGACCGCCGGGCCGGGGGGAGAGCGGTGGCCCTGGCGCGGGGACCGTCGCACAGGGGGCCGGTAGGCCGAGGCCTGGCCCCGCGCAGGGGGGCGCCGAGCTGCCTCTCTGGCAGGCGCCGACCGCGGGGGAGATGGGGGGCGGCGGAGGGGAGAGCGGCCGCGGGCGGGAGGCGAGGGGCTCTGGGGGCGGCGAGGCGCCATGAGAGCGTCGAGGAACGATCCGGACGGCGGCGTGGACGGGGGACGGAGAGGCGGGGAGCTGCACTCGACGGAGGCGAGCACGCTGGGAGAGGCGGCGGGGGAGGTAGCCGAGACCGATACGGGGTCGGCCACTAGGGCACGACCCCCCGATGGTTGTGGCGACGCGAACCGGGGGCTGTTGGGCCTGGCCAGGCGGGCCGGCGCCGAACAGGCCTGCCAGGCGGAGGTCAACCCGGCCAGATGTCCGGTGGGCCGAGGCCCACGAGCCATCCGGGGGGACCCCCACCAACGGCCCATCCAGCGCCCGAGGCCGCCCGCCGAGGGCCTCTCCCCAACCCCCCGGCTCCCTGTTGCGGCGCCGCCGGCGTCCGCCGCAGTTGGGGTACCCCTCTCCGGCGAGGCCGCGAAGACACAGCCCGCGCCAGGGGGAGGAACTCCGCCAGGGAGGGACGCAGGAGCGAGGAGGGGACCCGCGGAGTCGGCACCCCGCGCTCCCCGTCGGAGCTCTCGCCGGCGGCGCGAACCCCGAACACCGTCGAGCCCAGCTCAGGCTCGTCCTCGACGTCGCCCCAGTCCTGGCCCTGCAGGTCGGCCAGCGCCGCCACCACCGTCGGGTCTAGCGGCCGGGGGGGCGGGATGGGGGCGCGCACGGGGGGAGGGGGCGCCGGACGACGCGCCGCCGCCGACGGCACTGGGACCCGGCAGCCGACACGAACCGCGTGGGCAGGGAAGGCGGGGGACGCCCCCTGGCGGATGAACTCGGCCCGGCGACGGTCCGGAGCGTCGAGGACCACGCCGGCTTTGGAGAGGAGGACGAGGCGGCCCTCCGCCGGCCGGAGCATTACCGTCGCTTCCGACCAGCCGGGGCGGCCACCTGCGGAGACGGACGCCGACGAAGCACGCCACCGCAGCGGGGGGGGGGGGGGCTCGGAGGAGGATGGCCACGGCATGGCGTCGAGCACGGCAGCGCGACGGCCAGGGCGGCGCCGCGCGGCGCAGGTCAAATTTGAATCGCCGGTGACGTCACCACTGCTGATCATCTACAGTTGTTTACTCTCTTCGTGGTCGTGAGACAGATTGGGGATACTCCATTGCTCAAGAGGTCAATGTCGTCAATCGTCGAGTGGCATTATTACCATTTTCCAGCAATAATTATGGAGCAACTAGTTTCGTCAGGTGCGCCCGTTGATCAGACGCAAGAACGCACAGCGCGTACAAATACTAAACTTAAATCCTTACCAGCTTTCGCATGATGTATCTTTACAGTGATGGCCCGGTCACTTCTCTCACATCTGCATAAAAGAAGTTGCCGTTTCTTTCCCCCTCTGGTCAGTCGACGCCGGCGCCGCTCGTTGATTCGTGGGGATTTTTACGGGGCCCGTGGTGGAGACAAGTAGGGTTTAGCTAAAACACGTATACATCACGTGTGATCTATATATAGCCACTACAGCACGCGACGGCTACGCCGACGGCAAAAAGCCCTCGGCGTAGCAAGATTTGCCGTCGGCATACACTACACCGAGGGCTGCCGTCGGCGTAGCCCCCTCGGCGAAGGTCTCCCTCGGCGGAGCAAAAACGGCCGTCGGAGTAGCAGAAAACCGTCGGCGTAGCTCTACGCCGACGGCCGAGGCGGGCCCGTCGGCGTAACGGCCGTCGGCGAACGGCGGCGCTGCCGTTAGACGGCGCACCGTATACGCCGACGGCCCTACCCTCGGCGTATGGTGGCCACGTGGCACCCGCTGGGCCTCCCCAGGAAGGTGCTACGCCGACGGTCTCGCCCTTGGCGTATGTGGACGCGTGTCCATCGCCTGGCCCTCCCAGGCTGGCGCTAGGCCGACGGCCGACCCTCGGCGTAGGGGCAGGTGCTACGCCGACGGTAGTGCCCTCGGCGTAGCCCTGACCATTTGGCACATGGCAGAGGGCTACGCCGAGGGCATTGCCGTCGGCGTATCACATACACAGTTTTTTTTTTCAATTTTTCTCAGCAGCACTCACAGCAGCCATACATCATCCATGCATACATCCATACAGCCATACATGCAGCACTCACATCAGTCATACAAGATCACATATGGTCATATTAAACATTGTTCATATCACACATGCTCATATTAAACATTGTTTATACATCATCCATACATTGTTTATACATCATCCATATATTGTTCATACATCATCACACATGCCTACAACTCTGGAGGAGAGGGGGTGTACCCGAGATCTCCCCTAGTGAAAAGTGGCGACCTCTTCCGAGGGTTGCGTCCAGTAGAAGCAGCAGAAGAGCCACCTGGCGAGGGAGTAGAAGTGTGAAGCTCGGGAGAACCACCTGCAGAATGGCCATGAGATGGACCATCGTCATGAAGCGGTGTGATCTGACGCCCATCCGGCGAGGCGTGGACAAAGTGCCGGTTCCCAGAAGCTCCCGTTCCCTACATGTTGCCTACATGTTAGCAACTTGCGAGGCAAAGTAAAGCGATAACCAGTGGGTTAGCAAAGAACTTACCGGTGTCGATGCGTAGTAGGTCCTAGCGAAGCTTTCCTTCGATTGCAAAAATGGCATCGGACCTGGCATGGGAGGCACGGGCCCTAAATCTCTATTTTGGCCAGTTTGAATATTCACCATCATGGCCTGCAAGATAGTTTAGAAGTCAGGTCGTAGTACAACAAACGGGGGGAAGTGGGACTTGTATCTTTTGCAAAAAATAAAGGTTCGGACTTACATTTACGTATTGCATGTAGATCGCATTCGCCTCCTGATGCTGCCGAAAGGCCACCTGATATTCCTCATAAGCGGCATCGTAGGTCGCGGCTAACTCAGGCTACAATTTCAAATACAAGGAATCTCGTCAGCGGTTAGCCATGCAGGAACAAAAGTCATAAAGAGGATGAAAACGAGAAAAACTTACATCCTCGGCGGAGCGACGAGGCTGGCCACGAGGCGGGATAGGGGAGCCGTCGGCGGGGTAGGTAGCCTTGAGACGGCTGAAGCTCGTGCTGAGGGTAGGCTTGACCTTCTTATTCAGAATCTTGAGGCGTCCATGCTGCAATCCGTGCCCCGACAGGACCAACGACTCCTCGTCGATCTCCACGTGAATGGGGTCATCCACATGGGGGTGACGAGCCTTCACCATCGTGATGTAGTTCCCCAAGTCGTTCTGGGCAGTGCCGAAGTACACGGGCAACGAGGGTTGAGGCTCCGAGTAATTGGGCTTCTTTCGCCGCATCATCTCATAGACGGCGACGTCATGAATCACCTCCCCGGGTTGTGCCTCGGCCACCTGTATCGCGAAAAGAAAATATTATGCATATGAAGTACAAACATAAGCAGAAATGCACGCAGGTCGTTCCATGTATATACGTACCACCTTCCCCTTGAAGCGGTCAAAGTTGCGGTTTCCCGCGCAGTGCGTTCCACCATCGCCTCGGTTATCCGCGTTCCGCCTCGACAAGGCTGCAAACTCCTCGTCTTCTCTGAGCCACCTCGTCCTAACCAGCTCCTCCCATGCGAGTCGATGCGGCTCGGCCCAATCGGGGATAACCTGAAAATGCAATACTCAACTCCAGACAATGCAATGGCAACTTAGAAGCAATGTAGAATCTCATTGACATTTTACTCACCGACATGTACTCTTCTGGCGTCATCGAGTACTCAGGATTAGGGTTCCTACCGACAATGTCTTCCTTCCTGACCCTCACGCCCCTGTCAGCCCAAAAGTGGCTAGCGGCCGTGACCTTATGGTTGTACCACACCTGGGGGGTCAACTTCACACAAGCCCCAAGCAAAGTCCTCTGCGCCTTCTCCTGGTCCTCCTCGGCCACATGGTAAAAGCACTTCAATCATGCATAAGAGTCATGAGTTAGCACGGTGGGG
Organism: Avena atlantica; assembly: GCA_910589765.1. NCBI lineage: Eukaryota > Viridiplantae > Streptophyta > Magnoliopsida > Poales > Poaceae > Avena > Avena atlantica. The sequence continues at coordinate 58,920,300 of OU342737.1, forward strand.
TCATCAAGTATGAACATAACTCGAGAAATATGCCTTACCCAAAACTTGGTGATGACAGCATCAGCAGCTGTCGGAAAGCCCGGGACACAGGTAGTCTGGTAGTCCACCCAAGTGGTAGCTAGCTTCCTGTCACCCTCGTGGGTAATGTGATAGCCCGGCCAGAACTTCCTAATCAGAGCTCCAACAAGGCTGTTAGGAAGGCGAGGCTTCGTCCCCGGAGGAAATGTCCAATTGCTGTACAATAATAAACATTAGTACACAACAATTATTTATGACCAACATGAAATAAAATGTTTTAAATTGCCAAATTAGTACACTTACTCAAGGCCATCTGGAATAATAAGGGCTTTCGCCTCCTGAGTCCTAGGCTCAAACTTCTCGTCAGGGACTCCCGATTCCCCACGATTCCGCAATTTCTTCGGCCCCACCAACTCGCGGCTAGTGTCCGCCTCCGTATCGGTCCCCGCCTCCCTCTCGGTCCTCGCCTCCCTCTCGGACTCTGCCTCCCTCTCGGCCCTGAAAGGCTGCTCTATCAGGAACAACTCAGGAGCCACGTCGCCAGAAGCAGAGGGTGGTGGGTCAAAGTCCACGCCTCCTCCCGTGGCACCTCGTCCTCGTCCTCCTCGACCTCGGCCTCGACCCCGTCCTCCGCCAGCAGGAGCAAGATCGGGGTAACGCGGATTGGGATTTGGCTGTCTCCCACTCCGTGTAGCTCTTTTCTTGCGCTGCTTCAGTGTTGGAGATATGCCCTAGAGGCAATAATAAATGTAGTTATTATTATATCTTTGTGTTTATGATAAATGTTTACATTCATGCTATAATAGTATTAACAAGGAAACATTGATACTTGTGTGATTTGTAAACTTAATTTGAAGTCCCTAGTATAGCCTCTATACTTCACTAGCTTGTTGGTTGATAGATGATTGTGGTTTCCCTATCATGAACATAGAGATGTTATCAACAACAAGATCATATCGTTAGGAGAATGATATGGTGGACATACTCCTATAGATAAGCGTAGCATAAAGATCAAGTCATTTCAATAGTTCAATTGCTATATGCTTTCTGATACATAGTAACCTAATTCCTTCGACCATGAGATCATGCATATCACCTTTACCGGATGGATGCTTTGATGACATCAAACACCACACCATAACTGGGTGGTTATAAAGGTGGCATTGAGTGTTCGGAAAGTATTGGTTGAGACACATGGATCAAGAGTGGGATTTGTCCATCCATATGACGGATAGATATACTCTGGGCCCTCTCGGTGGAATGTCATCCAATTAGCTTGCAAGCATGTGACTAGCTCACAAGGGATCACATATCACGGGAACGGGAAAAGAGTACTTATCAGTAACGAGTTTGAACTAGGTATGCAGAGATACCGACGATCATAACCTCAGATAAGTAAACTATCGTGAGACAAAGGGAAATTGGTATCGTATGTAAGTGGTTCATTCGATCGCAAAGTAATCGTAGAAATATGTGGGAGCCATATGAATTTCCAGATTCCTCTATTGGTTATTGTTCGGAGAAGTGTCTCGATCATGTCCGCATAATTCACGAACCGTAGGGAGACACACTTAAGGATTCGACGTTGTTTTGAGTAGTTATGGTATTATGAGAAAGAGACCGAATGTTGTTCGGAGTCTCGGATGGGATCAGGGATATCGCGAGGTGATACGGAATGGTCCGGAGAATAAGATTCATATAAGGAAAGTCCCGTTTCGGAGTTCGGGAATGATTCCGGTGTTTTCATCGGGAATGTTCTAGAAGGTTCCGGATTGTCCGGCACTCCGGGGGGGAGGGGTACATGAATGTGCCATTACATATTGGAATGATTGCATCATGTACTAAGTGTTCTTGCTGTTCCAAATAAAGGATTAAATTGAATCCTAAAACAGAAAAGTCAAATGTCCAGTTTGAAAGTCAAACGGCTAAAACAAGAAACTGTGGGAAACAAGCAAGAGGAGTTGGGAACCGACTTGGGGGAGGAGTCTCCTCCCCAAGCCGGCGCGCCAACCAAGGCCGACTTGGGGAGGGACTCCCCTCCCCTTGGCCGCACCCTCCACCCATAAAAGGAGGGGCAGGGCCTCCTCCTCTAGACACACAAGTTCCTATCCTCTAATCTCCGGTTTAGAGCCGTTTTGGTTTAGAGCTTATAATTGCCCTAGCCTTCGGTTTAGAGCCTTCTAATTGGTGTGTCTAATCCCTAGACCACTAATAGTACTCTCTCATACTCCACCATACTCGCTCTGGCTTAAGGCGAAGCCCTGCGGGATCTCCCCTCTACTTCCGGTGCCACGCCGTTGTGCTGCCGGAATCGCGAGGAGAGTGCTACAACCTCCGCTGCCTGCTGGAACAAGGGAGAGGAAGGTCTTCGTCGAGTACCGAACGTGTGACCGACTGCGGGCGCGCTGCCGGAACGCAGCGCCGGAAGGATCGTCTACACGATCTTGAGATCGGAAAGAGTACGACTACATCACCCACGAGAATCCGCTCTCGTTAAACACTTTGGAATCTTCGAGGGTAAGTTATTCCATCGACTCGTTGCTACAATCTAGTAGATAGATCTTGGCTTGTTTGTTTGTATGCGATAGAAATTTTTTGTTTTCCATGCTACGAACCCCTACAGTGGTATCAGAGCCGTGTCTATATGTAGATCCGTTGCACGAGTAGAACACAATGGTCATTGTGGGCGTTGATGCTTTTATTGTCGATTGCTTCTTGTGTACTTTGCATCTTGCGGTATGTTGGGATGAAGCGGCCCGGGCTAACCTTACATGACATCGTTCATGAGACTTGCTCCATGCTTGACATGCAACTTGTATTGCATAAGTGGCTTTGCGGGTGCATGTTTCTCCTAGCATAGTTAAGATCCAATTTACAACGGGTGATTAACAATACTAGTATCAATGTTGTGGTTCTTGTTCGTAAGTTAGAACGACACTTATTGAAAGCCCCAAACCACGTAAAATATGCAAAGAAAGTAGAGGCGTCTAACTTTGTTTTGCAGGGGTGTGCAGTGATGTGATATGGCCATGATTGTGATTATATTTGATGTATGCAATGTTCCTTATTGTAAGTCGGCAACCGGCAGGAGCCATATGGTTGTATTTAATTTATGTTAAGACCCGCGTGTCTATTCAAAGTAGTTGTAATAGTTGAAGCCGGTGGACGACAACCATGGAGAGGCGTCATTGACCTTGATGCAATGCCAGTGATGATGGAGATCATGTTCGTGCTTGAAGATGGAGATCGGAAGCACAAAGAAGAAAGGCCATATCATATCACATATATATTGAATTGCATGTGATGTTAATCCTTTATGCATCTTGTATTGCTTAGTAGACGAAGGTAACATTATAAGATGATCCCTCATGCACATGAATTTCAAGTCATAAAGTGTTCACCCTTAGTTAGCACCGTTGCTAAAGCTTGTTGTTTCGAAGAACCACGTGATGATCGGGTGTGTTAGATTCCGCAAGTGTATACAACGTGAGCAAGCCAGATTTGCTCATGCGGAAACTAAGGTTTGATCTTGACGGGCCTAGCATGTACAGACATGGTCTCGGAACACGGATCACCGAAAGGTAAAGCATGAATCATATAGTAGATATGATGAACATGACGATTGTTCGCCATTGAAACTATATCAACTCTCGTGATGATCGGTGTTGATGTAGTGGATTTGGTTTGTGTGATCACTAAAACAATGTGAGGGATATTGTTTTGAGTGGGAGTTCACCTAGATTAACTTTATTAATTAATTTGAACTCAATTTGTCATAAACTTAGTCTAAACTATTGCAAATATGTTGTAGATCAATGGCAGCCCCTACCATCAATTTTAATGCGTTCCTAGAGAAAGAAAAGTTGAAAAACAATGGAAGCAACTTCGCGGATTGGTTCCGCAATTTGAGGATTGTCCTCACAGCTGGTAATTTGACCTATGTGCTGGATGCACCGCTGGGTGACCCACCTGCAGATGATTCTCCCGATGAAGTAAAGAATGTTTACCTCGCTCGGAAGAATCAGTACTCCATAGTTCAGTGTGCTATCTTGTATGGTTTGGAATCGGAGCTTCAGAAAAGGTTTGAGGATTCAGACCCATATGATATTGTCGAGGATCTCAAATTGATTTTTGAGACTCATGCGGCAATTGAAAGCTATGAGGCTTCTGAAAAGTTATTTAACTGCAAGATGGAAGAGGGCAGCTCCGTCAGTGAGCATGTGCTTAAGATGTCTGGGCACGCGAACAAACTTCAAAGCTTGGGTATAGTGATTCCTAATGCTTTGGGGATTTACCGTGTCCTCCAATCACTACCACCAAGTTACAAGAACTTTGTGATGAACTACAACATGCAGAACATGAATAAGACGTTGCCAGAACTCTTTGCCATGTTAAAATCTGCAGAAGTGGAGATCAAGAAAGAGCACCAAGTGTTGTTGGTCAATAAGACCACCAAATTCAAGAAAGGCAAGTCTAAGCAAAAGGGACACTTCAAGAAGGGTGGTAAGAAAGTTACCACGCTGACGAAGAAGACCAAGGCTGGACCTAAGCCTGATACTGAGTGCTTTTACTGCAAGGGAGAAGGTCACTGGAAGCGGAATTGCCCAAAGTACTTGGCGGATTTGAAGAACGGCAACATCAAGAAGAAAGGTATATCTGATATACATGTTATTGATGTGTATCTCACTAGTACTCGTAGTAGTGCCTGGGTATTTGATACTGGTTCGGTTGCTCATATTTGTAACTCGAAACAGGTGCTGCAGAATAAACGGAAGCTAGCGAAGAACGAGGTGACGATGCGCGTGGGAAATGGATCAAAGGTTGATGTGATCGCGGTCGGCACGCTACCCCTTCATCTACCATCGGGATTAGTTTTATACTTAAATAATTGTTATTTGGTGCCTGTGTTGAGCATGAACATTATATCGGGATCATGTTTATTGCGAGACGGTTACTTGTTTAAGTCCGAGAATAATGGTTGTTCGATTTATATGAGTAATATGTTTTATGCACATGCACCTTTGATAGATGGTCTATTCTTATTGAATCTCGATAGTGGAAATACACATATCAACAACATTGAGGCTAAACGTTTGAAATCAAGCGATAATTCGACCTATATGTGGCACTGTCGTCTTGGTCACATTGGAGTGAAACGTATGAAGAAACTCCATTCCGATGGACTTCTTGAATCACTTGATTTTGAATCACTTGAAAGATGCGAAGCATGTCTGATGGGTAAAATGACTAAGACTCCATTTTCTGGTATGATGGAGCGAGCTACGGACTTATTGGAAATCATACATACCGATGTGTGTGGTCCAATGAGTGTAGCATCGCGCGGTGGTTATCGTTATGTTCTTACCTTCACGGATGACTTGAGTAGATATGGGTATATCTATTTCATGAAACATAAGTCCGAAACTTTCGAGAAGTTTAAGGAGTTTCAAAGTGAGGTAGAGAATCAACGTAACAAGAAGATTAAATTTCTACGTTCTGATCGTGGAGGTGAATATCTAAGTTACGAGTTTGGCGAGCATTTGAAGAAATGCGGAATACTTTCACAATTGACACCGCCGGGAACACCACAGCGTAATGGTGTGTCCGAACGTCGTAATCGAACTCTCTTAGATATGGTTCGTTCTATGATGTCACTTACAGATTTACCGCTATCATTTTGGGGTTATGCATTAGAAACAGCCGCATTCACTTTAAATAGGGCACCATCTAAATACGTTGAAACGACACCGTATGAATTATGGTTTGGGAAGAAACCTAAATTGTCGTTCCTTAAAGTTTGGGGATGCGAAGCCTATGTAAAGAAGTTACAGCCGGACAAGCTTGAACCCAAAGCGGAAAAATGCGTCTTCATAGGATACCCGAAGGAAACTATTGGGTATACCTTCTATCATAGATCCGACGGCAAAATCTTCGTTGCCAAGAATGGATCCTTTCTAGAGAAGGAATTTCTCTCGAAAGAAGTGACTGGAAGGAAAGTAGAACTCGACGAGGTTGTCAAACCTTCTCTCGAAATTGCGAGTAGCGCAGCACCGGAAGAAGTTCCTGTGGTGCCTGCACCAATAAGAGAGGAAGCTAGTGATGGTGATCATGAAACTTCGGTTGAAGTTGCTACAGAGCCTCGGAGGTCAACGAGAACTCGTACCACTCCAGATATGAATGTCATGTTGGTGGACAACACCGATGACCCCGAGACATATGAGGAAGCGATGATGAGCCCAGATTCCAATAAATGGCAAAAAGCCATGAAATCCGAGATTGGATCCATGTAAGAAAACCAAGTATGGACTTTGGTGGACTTACCAGATGGCCGGAAGGTTGTCGAGAACAAATGGATTTTCAAGAAGAAAACAGATGCTGATGGTAATGTTGCTGTCTATAAAGCTCGACTTGTCACAAAAGGGTTTCGACAAATTCAAGGAGTTGACTACGATGAGACTTTCTCACCAGTAGCGAAGCTAAAGTCTGTGAGGATTATGTTAGCAATCGCTGCATATTATGATTATGAGATATGGCAGATGGATGTCAAAACAGCATTCCTCAATGGAGACATTGATGAAGAGTTGTATATGATGCAACCCAAAGGTTTTGTCGATCCTAAAGATGCTAACAAGGTATGCAAACTTCAACGGTCCATCTATGGATTGAAGC